>OX415238.1:7500000-10000000 GCA_948330725.1 Sherardia arvensis | reverse complement strand
TATGTACGTCCATCTGATGAACTTCCCAGCCCTTAACAACAGCAACAGAGAGAAACAAGCGAACAGAAGCCATCTTGGCGACTGGAGCAAACGTCTCAGTGAAATCCTCACCCTCAATCTAGCGATTACCAAGCGCAACCAGCCTAGCTTTATATCGTTCGATGGATCCATCAGATTTATACTTGGTTCTGAAAACCCATTTCGAGCCAATAGCTGTCTTGCCTGGAGGAAGGGGAGATAAAGTCCAAGTACCATTACGTGCAAGAGCACCAAGTTCCTCATCCATAGAAGCTCGCCAATGAGCATGCTTAGATGCTTCCGAATACGATGTAGGATCTGTACTAGATGTTACGGCACACAAAAATCCAGTATGCAAAGCAGAAAATTTATCGCAATTAACAAAATCAGTAATAGGGTATAGAATACCTGAAGACAGTGACGATGGCAAAGCAGATGAAGCAGTAGTGGGGGGTTTATTAGCAGCAGTAGCGGAACAAACGAAGTCATTCAGGTATCCCGGTCGTTTCTTTTCTCGTGTACTGAACCGAACTTGACCAGTAGGAGCAGGCATGGGATTGGTATTGACCGGAGATGATGAAGCAGCAGGAGTAGGTGACTGCGAAGAATCATTTGCAACTGAAGGTTCAGATCGAAGCGCCACGGCTGGAACTGAAGGCTGAACAATCGGCAAATCATCATATATGGCAGGAGACGAGTATGTAGGTGCAACATCGGTCGAAGGTGAAGGAATCGGATCAGCAAATGGAAAACTGTCTTCATAAAACACAACATCTCTACTATCAAAGAATGTGTGTGTTTCCAAGTCATAAAGGTGGTATCCTTTCTTCCCAATAGCATAACCAAGAAAGACACAACGGCGACTTCTTGATGCAAACTTATCTCGAATTCGTGGGACTTGAGAGGCATAGCAGAGACATCCAAACACACGGAGAGACTTGAAATCAGGAACACGATCATGAAGCAGCTCAAAAGGTGTGCGACCATCAAGGAGAGGCGTTGGTGTCCGGTCGATCAAATAAGCAGCCGTAACAACACTTTCACCCCAAAACTTGATCGGCAAGTTTGCTTGAAACAGTAGAGCTCGTGCAACATTCAGCAGGTGTTTATGTTTACGCTCAACTCGTCCATTTTGTTGTGGTGTATCAACACAAGATGTCTCAAACAGGATACCAGATTCAGTAAAGTAGGACCTCAAAGGTAAAAACTCTGTCCCATTATCGGATCGAACTCGGCGAACACGTCGACTAAATTGAGTACTAACTAGGGCACAAAACTGTCTAAACTTAGAGGCAACATCAGATTTTGCAGTAATCAAGTGAACCCAGACAGCTCTAGAAAAATCATCAACTATTGTCAAGAAAAAATAAGCACCGCTAGTAGAAGGAGAGCTATAAGGCCCCCAAACATCACAATGTATCAATTCAAAACATTCACGAGCTCTAGAAGAGCTCAAAGGAAAACTATGTCTTATTTGCTTTGCTCTATGACAAATTGAACAGGGAGCACTAACTGTATTATTGTTGGAAGGAAAGAGGGAAGACAAAACCGTTGAGGATGGATGTCCAAAACGTTGATGCCAAAGACTGGAAGAAGCGGAAACAGCAGCAGCATGGCTAGGCTCCAACGGCGGCGGACGGATACGGCCAATAACAAATGGCCGGTCTCCATCATCCAAAGTACGAAGCCAATAAACCCCACCATACTGTTCACCCACGCCAATCACTGTCCTCGAACTGATTTTCTGTAATATGCAAAAATCTTCTGTGAGCAAACCAAGACATTTCAATGTACCAAGCAATCTAGAACATGATAACAAATTACAACGTAATTCAGGTATATAAAGCACATGAGGAAGCACAATTCCACCAAAAGTAAGGGTTCCATATTCAACAGCAGAGGAAATAGTCCCATCAGGTAAAGCAACATCAATATTATCAACAGTAACAATATCAGAAAGAGCACTCCGTACACCAGTCATATGATAGGAAACTCCTGTATCAAGTATCCAAGGTAGAACAAGCTTACCTGGCATATTGCTAGAAGGATTATGCATTTTAGTGAAAAGGTTTAAAGCCATACTCCATTGTTCATCAGTCAAAGCAGAACCAACAGTCGACCGATCAAAACCAGACGGAGTGACGGCTGAAGCAAATCCTGGTGGTGGTGGAACAACTGATGGAGTAGTGGCCGAAGCAGCAAATGGTGTTCCCGGAGGCAATCGACGAGGTGCGGTTGCCTGAGACGGTTGAGAGCTCTTTGGTGTGGCGGCGGTGTTTGTCGCTGAGCCTCGGAACTCTTGATACCAATCGGGGTAACCAATAACCTTGAAGCAGCTAGCCATGTCATGCCCCTTATGGTTACAATTAGTGCAGAAGAGATCCTTGCGATCACGTTTGTCAGTAGCACTTCGTCCGGGAGGATTGTAAGTCTGGGTACGTCGAGTAGCAAACGCCATAACGTCAGATGAAGAATTTGTTGAACGAAGCAGTGAATTCTTATCCTCCTCCTGAACAGCAAGGGAGTGAACCTTAGAGAATGATGGAAATGGATCCATAGTCATGACGTTGCTGGTGAGGTTGCCGAAACGGTCATCCAAGCCAATAAGAAACTGAAAGACCATCTCTTTTTCCCGAGCCGCAACGACTAGAGATGCAACATTACACTGACACAGCTGACGAAGTCCAGGGCATGAACAAATCAATGGAGGTGCAAGAGTATTGTATTCTCCATAAAGCTTCTTGAGTTTGCCATAGTAGACACCGATGGATTGTCCATTCTGGCGACATGTGATGATATCTCTGTGCAATTGAAGACACTTGGGTACATTTCCAGTAGAAAAACGTTCAGCCAAATCATTCCACAAATCCCCAACCAATTCATATTGAGTGATGGAAGAGCGGATAGTTACATCAATACTTTGCATAATCCAACATACCAATAAGGAATTAACAGCAAACCAATCATTATAATCAGGATCATTAACTGAAGGACAAGGGATGGTACCATCAAGAAAGCCGAGCTTATTCTTAGCCCGAAAAACATTACGAATAGCAATAGTCCACTCTCTGTAATTATCACCTTTAAGACTGGTTGGACTGACATTATGAGCAGTGTTCTCAGACGGATGGAGATAATACGGAGAGTTCATCGGACGGGCGGTCGAAGGTGGCGTAGACGAGCTGCCAGTTTGCAACACTAGCTGTTGAAGGAAAGCTGTTGCTGCTTCTCGGGCAGACTTGGCGGCAGTTTCAGCGATCCGTTCGGAGTCCAAACGAGCGGTGAGGGAGGCAGCGGCATCATCACCAGAATTTGACATAGCAGCAGTAATCAGAGAAAAGGAATAAAATAGGCAAAGAGTAAACAATCACACGGGGCGGGCACAGGAGCAGAACGGGCGAATGGGCGGAACTGGAGGGCGCGTGTAAACACGCGCAATAACAGGCGCGTAGACTGGTGCTGGCGCGTGAAGCCACGCGCTATGTCAGGCGCGTGGATCTGAGCGACCGTTGACCGAGCGAACTGTGAACCGATCGAGCAGCAGCGGGACGAAGCAAGCAGCGGCGGGACGAAGCAAGCAGCGGACGGTAGGACTTAAATCCCGACGAACGGCGGCGAGGCAGAACGTCAATAAGCAGCGTAAGTAGTCGACGACGGCGGTAGGTCCTGGCCGGCGACGGAGAAAAAAAAACAGTCGAGGAAAAAAAATTGGGATTTAGTATGTTTCTGTAAAAGGCTCTAATACCATGATAAAAGAATAAAGTATTATTGTATAATCAGATGATGTATTGATTTGAGAGACCTAAACTTATAGGCTAATAAAAGTTTAGACTTGGTAAGTCACAGCTATACACAATAAGCTACAACTATACAAAATATTACAAAATATTACAAAATATCCTAATAGTTACAAAGTTTCACACAACAATTAACTATCTATGACTTATCTCTCGTGTGGATCGGTGAGTTCCCCTCACAGCCAGTCAATGTCAAGCTCCTCACTTGACTAGGTCGAACTCCTCACTCAACTTTCTATGACCACTTCCCAGAAGTATTGTGGCTTGCCGATTTCAGACTCTTGGCGGTGGCGAAGGCCTAGTTGATTCCTCGAATCAAACGCTGGTCCAAAGGTAAAGCTATTCTGCCCTCCAAAATACTTTCACACAAGTTGGATACTTCTTGTCGCAGCTTCTTTCTCTATTTATAACTCGATGTTGTGATGCCGTCTTGATCTTCTCGATCCTTCCATTTCGGCAATCCTGATCTGCTCGTCCAGATTAATCACAGTTACAAGTAGTCTCCTAGCTATACTCTACTTCTGTAGCTAATCTGAGGAAATATAATCTTTCCTTATTTGAGACTAATCCTGACTAAGTTACAACTCAAGAATATATTTTCTATCTAATCAAATCAGCATCAAATCAATCTTCGAATATCTTCTTTGATCGCACAAGAGTTGTACTTCAACACAATGACAGTGGCTCGGTTTGCAGTTTTCGATTCACACAAATATTCGAAACTCTGAAGGACTATGTTTAAACATGCTTCGCTGTTTACCCATAATAACACCCGAATATTCTTCTTCCATATTTACCAAATCATTCACTCCTCAAACTTCATGATTGGACGACTGCATTCAACCTTCATGGGATATTCCACATCAAATATGGTATTGCTAATTCACATATTCAGCACATATAAAGCAAGATCTTGTCTTTCCAAAAGACCACGCTTTGCCTTCCATATTCTGTTATTCTTTTCCAACTATATCAATTCACCCCAAAATTCCTTTCTCGTAATTACTGAATTGATCTTGGATTATGACCACATTCATCCCATGATAATATTTCATTGCTTAAGATAACTGATCTTCAAATACTGTCCAACTTCACAACTTTCCAGCACAGTTGTGAATGTCCACAAAACTGACAACAAACAAAGTCGAGGACTTTATAAAATTTTTTATAATTTTTGTGAAATAATTCACCAACTTCTTGTTTGTGAAATTTTAAACAACACTTTTAAAAAATGCAATGAATACGTATAACACAAAACTACAAGATATACATTATTATGCCATCCCTTTCTTGGAAGCTTATCTTGTGTGAATACGTAATTTTATAATGAGCACGAGGATAGTTTATTATTGTACAGAGATAAACCAACGTGTTCTTATAATACTTTATTCATATAATCAAACCTCAGATCCAAAAGTACAACAGAAGTTACACTACCCCAATAATGCGCGTGACGAATAGGAATCTTTCTTAGAAGCAACCTGTGTGAATTAAGTACTCATAACACCAGACACCAGTATATATAGCTTCAGACGAACCAGGTTTATTTCATCCCACAGTAATCAATTGTACCTTCATATTCTCTCTCTTACAGAAAACTAGCCGTTAAGAACCAAGTTCTCCATCAATTTTGGAAGCCATGGATTCCGATGACTTGGCACTCTTGGAATTCGTCGAGCAGCAGCTTCTGACTGATTCCGACTTCCACGATCTGTTCTCCGATCTGGCCTCATTTGATGATCATGATCACCAAGCTGAAACGATGATGATGGTCTCCAATACTACCAGTTCTAGTAACAGTAGCGACGGTTCAGGTGGAACCAGTACTTCATCGGAGTTTGAGTCGGAGGCGGAGGTCCAGCAGGAGTTGTGTTTCCAAACGGCAAGGGCGGCGCGTGGGAATAGCGCGCCTTCTGGTGGCGAATGGGCGAGGTACAAGGGGGTGAGGCGGCGGCCGTGGGGGAAGTTTGCGGCGGAGATAAGGAACCCGGAGAAGAGAGGTTCGAGGATATGGCTGGGGACTTACGAGACGCCGGAGGATGCTGCAGTGGCTTATGACCTAGCTGCTTTTCAGATGCGAGGTTCTAAAGCTAGGCTTAATTTCCCACATTTGATCGGTTCTTCGGATTTGGTTCAACCTGTGAAGGTCAATCCCAGAAAACGTTCATCTTCATCTTCCTCTTCCTCTTCGGAGATTGATTTTTCCAAGAAGCCTAAGTTTGAGATTTCTTTCTCTCACTGCTGATCACAGGGACACTCCATTATTCTTTAATTCCATTATTGAGATTCTTTTATTGAATGAATGAATGAATCATATTGTTCATGATGGGATGTTTGAAGTTCAAACATTTACTATGATAATTAGATTGGGTAATGTTCATGGATTTTATTGATCTCAGTTACATAAAGGTATTAAAATTCGCATTCTTACTAATCGTTTTATTTGGCAAAATAAAAGATATACTATAAAATGGTGACACTCTAAAAATTAACACAAATTAATTATTATTCTTATTTTTCTTTTTAATCCTATAATTAATTATTATTTTTTTTTGTATTATCCACGCAAGAATCACGACCTTCATCGGAAGAGAATCAATAGACTTCTATCCAATTCAGGCTACCAGAGCCGTCCACCGCCACACCACCGTAGATCGCCACCTGCATCAAATATGACCTTTTATCTCCTCCGTCATCGACTTCTGAAAGATGATTTTTTCTCCACTTTCTTAAACACATTGAATTTCATGGCTATTTGGAGTTTTAATTAGGTGCCTGATAAATATGAATATTTTTTATGGTGTTTGAATTGGGTAAATTTGGAGAAAAACGTGTTTAATGTAGTTATATTGTTTTCGTGGAGTTTAACGTAAATTATATTTACCATAATTTATGATGATAAATTTATGGAATGGTAATATAGAGCATTTGTTGGATGTGGGCAAAAATATTATAGAATTTTTTAAAATTTAATACTCTATTATGGAGATTGTTTTTAAAAATCGTCATTGGGCTTGCTCTAACCTGTAGCAAAACCATGTACCGGCGCACAGCCCGAACGCCCTATCACATAGAACAGACCTGAAGACATGAGACTCAAAAGCACGAAAAGACAGAGTCATGAACATGAGAGAGAATATAAATGGTGTTTTAGGTATAAGACTTACTCGAATTGGATTTTTCTAAATAGCTCTCTATATGGTTGTTTATATAGCGTTGCTCTAGGTTGAATTGAATTGTCTGAATTCATTCTTCATAAATAAGAGAATTTGAATATTGAAAATGAATTGCATTCCAGATCATAATTATGAGACATTCATGATCATTACTTTTGAAAGTTGCCTCTTCAAAAATTCCTTTAAAAAGTCCAAACTTAATTGGGTGAGCTCGCTCTATAATGTCAATACATTCTGACTCTTGCGAGATAAAATATGATGTGATAAATATAGATTAATTTGGTTGTATCAATACATTGATTTTCTTTCATCAATTCAGTTCAATAGTATATTTTAGCTCGATTTTGTTTATAATCTAGGACCATCTTATTATATAAGTACGGTTCTTTGAAATATGATTTGATAAAATTAGCTAATTTTGTTATATCAATGCAATGATTTGTTTCTTCAATTATATTTTATTCAGTTAAGTTCAATTTAATGGCTTATTTTGTAATCATAATTTTGAATATAAATATATTTTATCAAAAAATGAATTTTATTTCAAGGTATTTCAGTTCAGTTCAATATTTTACAATCCAATTCAGTATCTTCCAGTTCATTTCAGTTCAGTTCAGGCGTATTAAACATACCTTACACTTGAAACAAGTGAACCAGTTGCATTTATAGATGACTTATTTTACTGGGGAAATGTAATCACCAGTTTAACGCTTTTATATTTATTGCTTCCTAAAGTTGTCACTAAATTAAATATCAGTTCGTGAGTTCAGTCAAGATCAACCACAGATCCTAGCCATCCATTAATAAGTGAAGGCTATAAAAATTGTAGGCCATGAATTACTCCAACTTTTTGGGTTATGATCATCTTGCTTAAATAGATGAATGCCTAAAATTAAAACTAAATCTTTTTAGTCTCTCTATTTAATTCCATGTCCGGCCTAAGTAGTGAAATGGGTGATTCCACCGCTTCAGATCTCAATTTTGGCCTGAAAACAAGTTTTTTTTAATTAAATTTTTGTGTGTATAGTATGTATTAGGTTGTTAAAAATAATAATTATACATAATGGGTAAAAAAATACCAAGAAAAAGCCTTATTTTTACAATCAAATCAAACTATAGGTCTCTTTTTATATTTTGCTTCAGGTCTGTAAAATTTTTGGGCCGGCACTGTTTAAATGCTTTTTTTTCAAACCGCTGCCTAGCTTAAACTTTCTTTAAAAGAGTATGAATTCTTTTAACTATTTTTTTTAGATATTTCAAACATCTTCCATTGTTTTGATGTGAATTTTTTTTACCTCGCATGTAAGCATGGGCGGAACCAGACGATAAAATTTGGGGTTGCTCAATAGAACTGGGGGTTGTTGGAATTCAAAATTACACTACACATTTATCCCGAGTTACAGTAATATATTCTGTAATATAAATTTTGGGAGTTGCCGGCGCCGCCCCGTGCAATCCCTAGTTCCACCCCTGCATGTAAGTTTAAATTTGGATATTGGTTTTGTCCTTGGATGTGAAATGCAATCTCAAAATTAAATCAAATCTTAAAAAACAAATCAAACCATTCATCAAAGCAAGAATCATTGTAATATTCAAATCCTAAAGTTCTGCCATGCAACCTTTTCGTCCCTAGTCCGTAGTATTTAAAATCAGCATGGAGATAGTTTATGAAAGAGAAAATGACAGTTTTGGTGTTCAATTTATGAGCAATGTCAACTTTAGTTCCCACTTTTTGAAATGGTTCAGAAATGGTTCCCAAATTTTGATTAAATGTTCTAATTTGGTTCTCAAATTGGTTGATGACTAGCTATTGACTTTTTACCCCCACCACTGTCTCCCCTGCACAGTCATCACCACCCCGAATATTCACTGCCATAGAGCCGCCTCATGCCCACCGACGGAAACCTTCCTCTTTTCACCTGTTGCCCACCACCGTCGGAGTTTCTCCACTGGTCAGCCCACTACCCGACGCGGGAGCTCATGAGCACTTTGTTCTAGTGGCGGCCGTATTGGGCGTGAGGGCAGCTCTGTAGTAGTGGGGTATACGGGGGTGGTGATGGCTGTGCAGAGGAGGCAGTGGTGGGGGAGAAACCGTCAATGGCCAGTCAAACTAGTTTGGGAACCAATTTGGAACATTTCATCAAACTTGTGAACCATTTTTGAACCATTTCAAAAAGTAGGAACCAAACTAAACATTTCCTCAAAACTTGGGCAACAAAACTGTCATTTTCTAGTTATGAAAAATATAGTAAAAAATTGTAATGCTCCACTCCACTTCACAGTTTCACATTAGAACGAACTGATCTACTGTGACTTAATCAAGTTTCTGTACCGAGAATCTGAAAAACCTGCTTGCGTGTTTATTATATATTAATTAACTAACATCTCACTTTCCGTCCTACTTACTGCAAGAAATTTTCCAGTAATCTGGGAATTTAGGAGTTTGACTTTGACATGAGTGGAGGTCCAGCAAGACAAAGCGGTGGCGCGTGAAAAGCGTGTATGACCGAATGGAGCAAAAGAAACTCACATACAAACATGTCTGAAATTCATTTGTTACACCATTACCACAATTGTATAGAATTCATGCATCTCACAACAAAAAGTCGTCCAGGACCCAAAATGAAAACAACACCAATGTAACAGCCTAAGGCTAAATATATGTGTCCAAACGACTAGCAAATACAGTTTCAAATGGGCAGCTCTGTACTCAACTATTACATAAAGTAATCGTCGTCAGCAGCCATCCACATATAGCTCGCTAGTCGCTACCGGTGATTCTTCTATCTCAACCTATTGGGTGTCGTCTCCTGCAATGTTTTAAAATAATTTAAGCATGTCGATAATGAATCAAAAAACTTGGAATGATGTTGTAAAACAATATGGTTAATAGTTGTTCCCCGCGGCTTTGCATGGGAGTGTCTTAGCTTCACTTGTTTTACTTTCACATATTCCACCTGTCAACAAATTTGCAAGAAAAGGTCAATTACCTCTTTGGCCTGCCGCGCTCTTCCTCATAGTCCATCACTCCACCAACTTCTGCGTAGATCTCCTCGTGCCCCCGGAAGTCAAACTCTGCCTGCTCATAGTTGGCAACTTCTGCCACATTGTAAGTAAGACACATCGACCAATACCATCCGTAAATACATATATAGGGCAGACAGGTTACTAAATGGTGTATACGTGCAAACTCAAGATTTTCAACACATGAAATCTAGAGACAGGTAATTTCTGTTGTCTAGCAGGGGAATGACAATAAATGTTTGTAGACTTCTTTAGAGTCAAAACATGAAAATATGCTTGGGATAATGTTTATTTGACACTCTGCGAGTAAAAAAACTGACCTTTGTTTTTAGCACTTAAACATTATATTACATATATCTTCTTCCCACACCATGCAAACATGAAAGAAACAATTAAAAAATAAAAAAGAACTACACTGCAATTTACTGACCTTGTGTGATGATGATGACATTAGTTTCTTGGCTTCTTCCAATCTCTCTTCAAATTCTTTACTATGCTTCTTGTCCACCTCACTCATAGAATCTGCCCATTTTATCTTCTCCTGAATTGTGCCAAGAAGGTTGTCCGATGTACCCAACCTATAAAATTAAGACTTATATTAGAATATAATCAACTTTGTCCTTCCATGGATGAGAAGCAAGGGGACAATGAGTAAAATATGAATCCATTTTAAAGCATACAAAAAACTTTGGACCAAATACAAAATGGTTATAATTGAAGCTAGCTAATATTAACCATTTCATAAAGGACTCCCAATGGTTAAGTAAATGGGGACTTGCAGAATTGACAGCATAAAAACAGCTCATCCTTGACCTAGCAAACAATCAAGTAGGACAGCAAGGATAACAGGGACTGAACACAGCAAAGGGGCTCAAAGAAATTTGAGACAATACACTGTAAAATAAGACAACCAAGGACTCCAATAAAATTTAACCAATTCTAGTGCAGAAAGAGGCAGCGGGAAAAGAATTTGTACCAATCATTTAGTGTGTTAATCATATTCTCAAGCTGGCCAGGTCGAAGATCTCTCCCTGCAGCAAATTGCACCTGTATGACAACCAATGTACTCTAAATCCCTTGTCTCCCGAATCAGACCAGGCAAACATATAATTAAAAATAAATGATAAGAGAGGGAAGCTGCAGGCTAAAGTCAAACCTCAAATGATCTCCGCAACTGATCCAACTTTCCCCTGACAATGCCCTATACCAGAAGATGGTCAGTGAACAATCATATCAACGGAGACACAGGTGTATAATAAAATAATAGGATTCCCAGGTCTGCAATATATCCAGTTTTATTTAGTAACTATACATTTTATAAATCGCATAGCTCATTTATATGAAGTCTCAATACTCAACCAAGAAAGCTTTTAGTAAAAATACTCACCACATACATGCACTCATTGATGAGAAAATCTTCAAGCTCGCGCACATTAGAAACATCCAGCTCCTGCATAAGGACATCATAGGCCAGGACCTTCATATAGAAGGCAGAGAAATCAGTATTCGGGATAAAGGAATAAACATGAAATTCTCCAGATGCAATTAAACAGTTCACAGCCCTGCCCCCTTTAAAAATTACCAGACAAGGCAGGGAAGCAAAAAATAGTAAAATTTTAACAGAGATAAGTTCATTTGGAACGATAATAGCTGGAAGCTCATGAATCACCCAGTAAACTTAAGCAGCTTCGAAAGTTAGAAAAGAACTCCAGCACAAGGACAAATGAAGTCAACTAGCACCTACAAAAAAATCTTACATCCACAAGGTATTATACCTTTTTTGTTTCGGCCAGAGTAAGGACAGTGAGTTGCTTCAGTTTGAGAATTTGATCTGGCGTCAGTTGAGGAAGCTGGTGAGCGATCCCTGCATATATGCAGATTTGTATCAGCATAGAACGGGACAAAATGTTCTTTTATTTGTTCAATGAATCAATCATGCACCAAGGCAAATTAACAGTCTAAGATAGCAAGGTTAGGTCACTTGATCTTTTCACTAGGTCAAATACTCTTTGACACAGTTGCATTTATGATTTTCGCAATGGGAAGCAATGCAATGATGGTATGGTTCATAAACAAATGGTACTTGACTATCATTGGCATACAAATATCCTCAGAAAAGGACTCCAGCTCAACCGAATTTTCTCTAAAGAGGACCTAATAAAGTTTGAATGACGTAGGTAAGCATGTACTTGGAACTAGAATATAATTGATAACTCCAAGGCAAGAAAAAGCGTTATCTAGAGTCTAGACAAAATTGTAGTGACAAACTGGGAATTGTTGCAGTTTACTAATCTACATCGTTGCTATCGCCAAATAAGAATCATGGTGGATAATATATAAGGTAAAATTTGCTTGCTAACCTAGACGCGTTAGAGGACTTTAAATAAGAAATAAAATCTTTGAGCCACTTGGCAACAAGAAAAGGGGTTATATCATAAATAAAACATCTTGAAAATTAAAATAGGTCGTGATAGTGTGACGTGGACATTAAAATATCTCACCTTTGTATTCAGTCCATGTTCCATGTGCAAACGCTCGAAGCAATTCTAGAAAGGCAGAGTCTTGAGTTCCCTGAAGCTGTTAGCGTCAATAAGAAAACATTAGACGTGAATGAAATACTCCTCAAGAAACACAAAAGGCTAATTAAGCATACATACTGTAGCGTACACACACCAATTCAATCATTTAAACATTATTGATAATACCAGCACCAGAAAAATTAGATTGGGTAAAGGATTGCGATAGAAAAGTGGGGTCATATTTCATTATTTTATTTCCAGACATGGTAGAGGATTATTCAGCCTCTCCGAATTTCAACGGAGAATTATTAAGCCCTGGTGTATAGAGCCAATAGAATTTGTCACCCCAGAGACAGTAAAAAACGACACATTAGCAAATTCTCCAACACCTTCAAACAGACGCAAAACCACCCCAGTTAGCTTAACTTCTATTCGAAACCCCGCCTCACAGCTACCGCCAAAACGGCCCACGATATCACCAATCCCCTAATACAAAAGAGAGGAAAGGGCACAAAAAGAATTTTTCTTTTTCAGCATGCAAACCTGAACAAAATGACAACTTCTACAACACCCTCTTTCTTTCATACCATTACACCAACAAATGGTTGTAAACTCCCACCAGATTAAAAATTAGGTATGCAGTGAACTCTTAAGACAACGAAAGACTACCAGCTGATCTCCCACTCCTCAAAACAACAAAAGACCCTACTTTTCTTATTAAAACACCAGAACCAAGCTCTAAAGTAACCACATCAAAATCGACACCAGAACCGAGCTCAAAAGGAACCACATCAAAATCGACACTGCAGACAACAATAAAGCCCTGGTTTTAGCCAAGGCAGGCATTCAAAACCACAATTCAACTAGCATTTGCAAGAATTAGGGCTAGAATCCAAACCTCGAGCACACTGGGGACGGAGAGAATCTCGGAGAAGGCGAAGAGAGAAGGGTGCGATGTAGCCTCAGTGATGACGGTAGCAAGTGCGGAACCCTTGAGATTCTCCGCCTGCTTCACGAAGTAGTCGATGAACTCAGCTTGCTTCTGCTCGATATCCATCTTTCTATCTGCAACAAACAAAATAGGAATCCTTACCTTCCTCACAAATTTGTCAGGAGGAAGGGTTTAGAGTTTTGACGATGTATCCAGAGAATTCTTTCCAACTGTGTATGGGTTTTTGGTTTAGTGCTGAAGGTGGTCACAGACTCACAACGTAGGATTTATACTATCACCTGATCTGGGCCGCGGTGACATTTTCTTTGCCGGTCCAACTGCACTAGAGTAGCCAAGGGGAGAATCCAAAAAATTGCAAATAATATACTAATAATGATAATTTTATCAAAAAAATACAGATAATGATAACAATCATTTTCAGTAATAATCATATTAGCATAAAAGTAAATATAAATAAAGTAGTATCTATATCGATATAGTATAGATATAGTATAAAAAATTAGGATTTTATAATAAAACTTGCTGATATATTGCTATGAATATCAACATAACTTGTATTTTTATTTTTACAGTTAAAATTATGACCATAATTTCTTTTCAAAACTTGTGTGAATATTTTGAAATTAATAAGATTGCGAAAAAATTTCTTTTTCTCTCGGATGCTTCTCATGGTTTTTGTAATTCTCTTTCTATTCGTTTCTATTCGTTGCTGATTTCCATAGCCTTCTGCGTATAAATTTACTTGTGTCATCACCATTGTTGAATCTTCTCGCCAACGTCTAGCGGTTCTGCTTGTTGGCAACTACCAACAAATCCTTACTTTCTTCACAGATCCACTTATTTGGTCATGGGGGTCACAGCTATCGTTTACAGCGACCTTCCCCCTAACCCAACCCCTTATATTAAAATTGGTTGCCCCGCTGCCTCGTCACTCTTGTAGAAAACTCTCATTTAGTCTTTTCAATCATTTCTAATCTTATCTACGCCGTTAAAACTACCTAACCGCCAAAATCCCTCTATGATCGGTTGCTTCCACAATAGCAAATGTGAAGATCGTGACAGAGATCAGATAGGTCAGGAATTTTTCTTTTTTGTGCTTTCAAATATTTTTGGTACATTTCAAGGATCATAGATGATGATGTGGTACCATATGTTGATCCCCATCGAACATGATAGGGAGTCAACAACAGGTGGTTGTGACCACTGAATTGATTGTTTATCAGATGACACCACCAATCGGCCAAGTAATACCCCGGCAAGTCACCCGATCAAACTCTAGATTGAGTCATTGAGTTCTCGTGGATCGAAAACTATGTGGCCCCTTTACTCTAGACGCGTCGAGCCTCTAGCTTGGATTGATCTGAACAATTATATATGGCTTGATTCATGAGGTTTTTGGGGGTTTTTCAGGTTTTAATTTCCTACCGTTCTATTTAATTGGGTCTACTAGTTGTTAGTGCTTTGAGGAAACTACCAGTCTACCACCAACGCCTCTACTTAAATGGTGCCTCTTTCCTGCGATGCCCAAGGTGAAATCAAGTATGGTAAAATTGAGAAATCTTATTGTAAGGTTTAACAAAAGCTCTCAACATATGCACGGTGGTACTCAACAATACAATGGTCAACTGAAATCATTGGAAGATCGATGCAATATGTTTTATGAAAAATGACCGGATGGCTGATTTTGGGTTTGTTGTAAATTTGTTGTTTAATTGAGTTTGAACTGCATTCTCCAACAAAAAACAAAGACAAAGTCAAGGTTTTTGTATTTTTTTTTTGAGTTAGCTATGGTTAAATTAAATTTATCAATTGTCACATTGGGGTATAGACCATTTGTGTAAATTTAAAGTTAAATATCACTTTAAAAAAAAGTTTGCCAAATCTGATTAATAATATAAGGTTGAGTTCCCAAAAACCTCCATCATCGACGGTTCATTGTTTAAATAAAGATGGTAAAATAAATTGATTCGACAAAAACATTACCAGTTTTGATCCCAATACCAAGCGTTTTAATTTATGTCCTAAACAATAACACCTTATTCTTAACAAAATGCAATCAAAATGAGCAACACAAAATCCACAAATCCAAATAATATTCAATTCATTTAAGCACATAACCAAGGTCTTGAACATTCTCATTTAATATTTCATTGTACATAAGTCAACTTCACTAGTTGAAAAGGGTAAAATTACACAAAGTTTTCATTAACGAATTAATTAAATACAGGTAAAAATTTCAATTATATTGATGATGCCAAAAAAAACAGGGATATGACTTTGCCATCAGTGGTGAAGAATGGTTTTCTTGTTGTGAAACCAATTGTATCACCCTGAACTTTTGGCAAAGTATCCTTATACTTTAGAGTTTTTGAAATAGTGTTCTTTGTATCTTTTGGACTGGTGAAAACTTTATCAAGTGTTGGACTACTGACATTAATTGGTGGCAAAGTAATACTCGAAATAATAAAAATGTCCTCTGCTCTACTACCAACTTTCCACAAATCTCATAACTTTGTTGCAAATCTATTAGCAAATCTCATATCAAAGACTTTATGGTGTTTGTACCTTTCAATGAGTATGATCTAGCCAAATTGCAAAATAGAGATATAGTATCAGTCTAATTTCCCAACAACTTGAGGTATCTCAGCATTTAACCAAGAAACCGGGTACAAAAGCACTTTGCATCTCTTGATTAATCTTAACTAGTACAATACTCGTGCCCATACACGGAAATTTAATTTTAAAATATTATATTTTAGTAAAAAGTAATATGTTTATTCATCAATATTATATGCATATGAATTATTTAATTATTATAGTTGTTATAATTTTATAATATCGTGCCGATATACGGATGTGCCGATTTTTAAATAATGTATATGTTTTCAAATTTATTATTATATGCATGTATTAGTTTAATAAAAAATATATATACATTTAATCGTCAATAATGTATACATAATTTTTCCAATTCCTCAATAAGTTTGTTTATGCTAAAATAAATAAAGTCTCTAAAAATAGGATTTATGCAATGTATTGCAGTCTTATTCTCGAGTTGCTGCAATTGCAACCATATTCTCAAGCTTATCAACCATTTCTTTGTTTGCATCTACATAGCAATACATCTCCCATCACCATCATCGCCTTTCTTCTAAATATTTTCATATCTAATTGCAAGTTCAATCTTCACATTTCAAATTTCTTCCCACGGAGCTCTTCAATCAATATTAAAGATTTAATTCTAGCCACCGACTTCACTTATTCTTCATTTTCGACTTGCAAATTCTGGGTCATAATACACTTAACTATAGCTCTCGTGCGCCATGGATCTGTTTGATTTTTCAGGAATTTTCGTCAAGTTCCTCCAAAATTAACATGTGACCTTTAAACAACACTTCTTTTGTATATAATCTTTAATAACCAAGAAAATTAAAGACATCATTTATAAATAATACAATAGAAACATGTTAAACGATCTCATTAACTTACCTTAAAAAAGTGTTATTTTCAATGTATATCACTTTCCTCAAAAATAATTAGCATCATTCAAACTTGATTTTATACTCTCCATCTCTCAGCCTACATATAGAACAAAATAGTTATTACTTCAGCCATCAATGGGTTTCAAATAGTAAAAAACAAAGAGCACATGAAAATGTAGAGAGAGAAACGAATGATTACAGAAATACATAAAGCCGGATGAACTCAATCGATTCAGATGGCATTAGATTTTTTCATTTCCTCAGTAAGTTTGTTTCTACTCTCAATGCTGAGTGTTGTTAGAATGCACTTTCAATAATAGTAAAATACAAGAAAAGTGAACGATTATTAAAGACCTATAGAAAATACTCACATGTGGTTGAGATTTGGAATAGGAGATGCAAATAATCTTTAAAATTTTCCATTGACAAATAATTACTTGTGATTCTCTTTCTGGTCTCAAATAATCTCTAAAAATTTAGTGAACAGGCATCGAGCGATGCACAAAAGGTGAAGTCGACCGCCAGTTTTCATAGATTTGAGGAGCTGAGCTGGTTTTCGGCTCCTCCCTTTCCATATGGCCTTTCTGGTGACTTCTCCCAATCAACTCCATCTATATGACTTTGGTTGAGTCTGTGTTAGATCTAATAGTTTAAGGGGTTCCGGATTGTAGGAATTGGGTCGGACCAGCAAGATCGGTGGTGACCCGCACACGCGCAACCAGTCTTTAGCCGCTGATTTCAACAGAGTCAGAAGCTCAGATTCACCAGAATTTGGGGTTTTTTCTTATTGCTTTTTTTTATATTGTAGATTAAATGAGATGTGTGCTAAAATTGGGATTAAAAAATATATTGTCAGGTTTATGGAGTACATGCGTATTTGTTTGTTTTCCTTCTGATCCGGATTAGTTGGAAAATAGAAAATTCTTTGGCCTCCCGGTCTATTCTCTTAACACATTAGAGAAGGTTCTAGAGCTGTGTGGTTTTGACAACTTACCATCGCTTATTATGTGTTTGGATCAAGAAATAGACATGTAGACTTCTTGGGCTACCAGTGATAGTTCTAGCAATTTAAATTTATAGATACTTCGCAAGTTGAATATTTATAATACTTTCGAGTGTTGGTCCTTAGAAATTTTCAAATCAACCCCTTCTCCGAACAGGCATCGAGTGATGCACAAAAGGCGAAGTCGAC
Organism: Sherardia arvensis; assembly: GCA_948330725.1. Classification (NCBI taxonomy): domain Eukaryota; kingdom Viridiplantae; phylum Streptophyta; class Magnoliopsida; order Gentianales; family Rubiaceae; genus Sherardia; species Sherardia arvensis. Next base: position 9,981,840 of record OX415238.1, on the reverse strand, counting down.
TGCCGGTTTTCATAGATTTGAGGAGTCAAGCCGGTTTCTGGCTCCTCCCTTTTTAGATGGACTTTCTGGTGACTTCTCCCAATCAACTCCCATCTGTATGCATATGGTTGAGTTTGTGTTAGATCTAATAGTTTAAGGGGTCCAGATTGTTGGAATTGGGTTGGACCAGCTAGATGGGTGGTGAACCACCCACGCGCCACCAGTCTTTAACCGCTGATTTCAACAGAGTCAGAAGCTCAGATTCACCAGCATTTGAGGATTTTTTTTTCAAATCAGCCCTCTTTTTTTTTTTTTTCAAATCATCCCGTTTTTAAAATCTCGTCAATAATGGCAATATAAAATAACAAAAGAGACTAAGAAGAAGAGAGTCTTTCTTAAACGTGGGAGCTATTAAAAAAACCTATAAAATATTTAAAATTTACTCCGGATTAGTAAATATATGTCCTCTCGTACCCTTGTACTAAATTTGGATGTTCATTTGATTCCACTATACAAAACATTACAAGTATTGTGTTACATATTAGAAATGGGATGAAATTGGAAATTTAAAGTACATTTTAAAGTCGTTTTCTTTTCACAGAGAAACCACATTGTTTGGATTAAAATGATAAAAACGAATCTAATTAATGTGTTGTGTGAAGTCGTTGGATTGCTATATTTATTTAAGGATATGCTTGTCATCAGTTTCTAAAAGCGTTGCATGGATCGTTACAGACCTAGCTAGTATATTTCAAAAAAATAGAGAATTAAAGAGTCATTCCACATGGATGAGAAATTCCAGAATAATATAGAAACATGTATACTTATCATCAATAGTTTCTTGAATTAAAAAGCAGCTTGGTGTAATTATTGTCTTTCTTTTTCCGTTTATAAACCTTTTCAAAGTACCACTGCAATTACCATTTTTCATGTCATTTAAGTTCTATAGTTTCCACACAAAAAAATCAATACTAAGAAATCCTTTGTATTTAGAGCGGCACAGAACACACAAATCTGTTCATAGTTATAATTCAGGCTTTTACCTTATTCATAATTTATTTTTCAATAATGATCAAGAAATTGTTTGTAACTTTTGAAATAAACAAGGTAACTTTCAAGAAATTCCAGAACAACAGAAAAGCAGAAAATAAAATTACCACAACCATTATAATTAATTAGCGATGTAAATGAAAGGTACAAGATACACCATCTTTAGACAAATATTTAGGAGAGATCTGTACAGTTAGGATAACTTGATATTCCTAATTGCATCTTTAGATATATTAACATCAATTATAAGAGACTTGACCATGTACAAGACTTGACCATATACGGGTGTAGCGTAAGGTCGAAAGGTATGTTTGGGGTTTGGTTTTGATTTTGATTTTAAGAATTTCGGGTCATAGCAATTTGGAGGGTACCATAAACCAACGAGGAGGCAACTTCGAACAAACAATCGGGGGAATTTTTAATTACTAATATAAACACAACAAAAGCAATAAGGAGCCACTCTTCAGTAATACAAAATTATTTTTTGAAATATATTAATTAAGAGGAAATATACTTATTAGTACATAACACTCTGCTAAGCCTAGTAGCTATATTATGTTCTACAGCTAAAACGGTATGGGTTACCTCTTTATTGGAGTGTTGGTGACTTGTGCCGAAAGTGTGTTTTCGGGCCCAGTACTTAGGGTTTAGTGAAAGAGCATCTATAAGACTTTTTCACTTGTTGTAACCTAATTCATTCCGTTTTATGTGCATTAGACTATAGGAACATCTTGTAATCTAGGTACCTACATAATGAAATCTGTCTCCTTCCCATGGATGTAGCCAATAATTGGTGAACCATGTAAATCTTTGTGTTCTTGTTTTTTTCCTTTACGTTTATTTGTTGTTTTCTCATATTCCGCACAACATGTTCTACTATGGATTGCTGCAACATCATTGAATCTGTAACCATATTTAGGTGATGAACACCGTGACGAGTTGCTGCTTTAAGCGCTCTCCAGCAGGCTTCAGCTTCTTATTGTAGCGGAGTAACAACAGTAAATAAATTTGTGCCATTAATGTTGTTCTTCATCGGCCAGCCCGGTTTCTACATTCTCTAGCCTCCGGAGCCTAGCATTTTTGTCATCCTGAATGATCTATCAAAACTTAGCACATATGCCTCTAGAAGCAGATGTTTTATCTTTCCTTGTTTAATCTGATCTAAAGAAATCATGGCTTGATCTCCAATCTCATCCTCAGCTGCTACATCAGGTTCGAGTGAAGGACTGTTTCCCAACTGATGTGGTGTTTTTGTCCTCTGTAACATGATTCTGACAGCTGCTCTTGCTTGCTCCAAACACCACATAGAAGGTTTTAAGATTTGATCAAATACCTTAGTATTCCTTTGCTTCCATATTTCCCACAAAAGGAATATGTGATCTATGAGATGATCATTTTGTGGTATACTAGATACTAGTTGAAAGAACCATGTGTTGAAAGACATGTTAGGAGATACTTGTGGCGAGATTCCTGCAGCTCTCCAAACATTTTTTGTTTATACGCAGCCTGGAAAGAGATGCAACTCATCTTCATCCGCAACAACGCATCTGACACATCTGGTTGACGTGGTCAGCTTCTTCCTGTTTATGTTCATCTCAGCAGCTAGACCTCCACTTACTACCTTCCAAATGAAAGTTAATAATTTATGTGGTATGTTGAGACTCCATAACCGACTCCAAAATTGTCGAGCAGAATTATTGAGTCTTACTGCCCCAGTGCCACCCGTTTCTGACTGCATGGCTACATGATATCCCGTCTTTGTTGTGTATGCATCATGTTTTGTCCATTACCAGTATGGAATGTCCTGAGTTGATCTATCAACATGGATGGCTTGGATGTGAGGGACAATTTGTGGGGGAAATGGATCTAAGTAATGATGTTCTCTAGGAATTGCATCTGTGATCAATCAGATGTTCAACTCTGAGGTTTGTGTGAGTTGATATAACTGCAGAACTCTGGATGAGATTGTGTATGGTAGGAATCCATTGATCATGTAGTTTAATGCTCTTACAATTGGCTACTTTCCAGTGTAGGTTATTGGCAATTAGTTCTGATGCCCATACCACTGATTTACAACCCCCTGTGTCTCCAGGTCTTGCCTTCACTGGCAACATGTTAACATGTTTCAGATATTTGGCCTTATGGACCCTATGCAGCAGAGACTTTCCATTTGACATCAAGTTCTAAGAGTGTTTAGTTAGCAATGCTTTATTCATTCCAATGGTAGATTTTAGACCAAATCCTCCTTCAAGTTTGGATTTGCAGATGGTCTTTCATACTTTCCAGTGTACTGATCTTCCATTTACTTTCCCTCACCAAACAAATTGGGCTGTCATGGCATCTAATTTCCTTGATACATGTGTAAGGATCCTAAATATCCCGAATGGATATGTAGCAACCGATTGGAGCACATGCTTTGCCAATGCCAGTCTTCTTGGGAAACTCAGTAACTTGACCATCCACGATTCATACTTTTGTTTTACCTTTTTAATCAAATTCTAAAATATCAGTGATTTCTTCCGATCAAAGATGATGGTTCTTCCCAAATATGTGCCTCCAATGTCATCTCCTTGTATGTTTAGCCTCATTCTCATAAATTGATAAGTGCAAAGGAGTATTAGGGCTAAACTTTATTGAACATTTTGCATGGTTTAGTCTCTGTCCTGAGAAGTCTGCATACGTCTTAATGGTCCTTTCCAGATCCACTATTGCTTCTTGTGTGCATTTTGTGAATAATATGCAATCATCTGCATACATTATATATGAAATATGGGGTCCCTCTCTAGATACCCGAATTCCGTTTTTTTAACTCACCTATCTATTACATAGATACATAACTATACTAGGAGACACCACCATTAAATTTCGTTAAGCACAGTGAAGTTTGCACTCCATCCACTGACTAGCTTTGAGACGCCCTCCCAAGAAGACCCATGACTGATTCATCAACGAGCCACAAACCACCGAAACCGGAACCACCAATCAGACCACCTTGAACCACCTGCAGTATGGGAGACCACAGTGGGAACCAACAACACGGTCCATTGGGCTATCAATGGCCCATTAACACTGGGTATATGCCCTTTCAATAATTGCTCTAAAATTCGCAAATTATTGTCAGGGGTGTGACTTGAACCTAAAACCTCCCAGTTATGAGAGGATGGGTTTTACCACTTCAACCAGGCCTCATTCACTAGATACCTGAATTCCTAAGTGTTTATTCTCTTTCATTCTCTGTTCCAACCATGCTGACATATAAAGTTGGCAGATAATGAACAGATAAGGTGACAATGGGCAACCTTGTCTAGAATAAAGGACCGGCCAATTTCCCCATTTACCTTCACTTGATAGGATATTGTCTGCACACAAAGCATTATCAAATCAATTAGCTTTGATGGGAGATTTATGTGATTTTCACTGCAGCCATTCCCACTTTGCATGTTTTATGTTTTCTCAAGTGTTATGTAACCTCATGAGCAAGTTGGACACTTTCGAAAATGTTCCTTAAAGGCACAAAATCATTTTGGTTATCAGAAATCAATGTGCCTATGTGCCTTTTCAGCCTATTAGTAACCATTTTGGCAATGATCTTGTATTTGACATTGCACAAGCATATGGGTCTGATATCTGAAGCAATTTTAGGCATTTTTTTCTTCGGAATCAGGATAATTTGTGTGCAGTTCCATTCAAGAGGAAGGGATTCACCTTGCATGATCTGTAGATAATCAAATGACAAGGCTAGTGGCCATAAGACGTTCCCTATCTAAGATAACACATTTGATCTTGATCAGTGCGAATTCCGTAAAGGAGTCTAACAGTTGCCTGATATTTGAGACAACCCCTTTAACCTCGAGTGGCAAGGTATCTGGGTTTTTGATGGAAGAAACAAGTACTGTTGAGTCCGATACTATATATAGATGTCCTCATAATACCCAACTAGCTAGTTGCATTCAATGCTCTCCAGCAAACTTGCCTCTGCCTGAAGTGGTGTTACTACTGTAAAGAAATCTGATCCGCTAATAGAGGTGTCCAAAGGCCACCCTCGTTTCCAGATCCTCCATCCTCCAGTGCTAAGGCGATGAGATTTCTAGAAAGATTCATCATAGCTTACAACACATGCATCCTTTAGAGCTTCCTCAACTTCCCCATTTTAAATTGAGTTAAGGGGAATCTCCTGGTGTGATCTTTCTTCTGGAAAAGAGGCCCCCATCTGGTCCTCCTCCTGACTTTTGACCATCCCGAGGTGAAAACATCAAAAGATTGTTTTTCACCTGTTCCACACACCTCTCTGAGCTTAAGGTTATCAAAAATCATTTTATTACGTGCTTCCAAATTTCCCAAAGAACAAAGATCAGCTCCACGTGTAGATCTTCTTGTGGATTTCCTATGAACATTAAGAAAAACCACTGGGAAAAAAATTAGATGTTGATTGAGTGGGTGGCTGAATTGGTAGCCCTAACCGTGACCATACTTGATTGGAATATGATCAAGCTAAGAAAATGTGAGCTTCGTCTTCATCCCCTGTGCCACATTGAGGACATGCGGCATGTGAGTCTAGCTTTCGCTTCACCCGATTGAACGCAGTTGGAAGTCCACCTGACAAGGCTCTCCAAACGAAAATTAACAGTTTTTTAGGCAAGTTTAAACTCCTAAAATTTCTCCAAAATTACCTGTCACGTTCACTCGGCGGAGCTGTTCCTTTTCTCGGACTTATTGAGTTCATAGCCATGTGGTAGCCCGACTTCGTAGTGTATTTTTCGTCTGTATTCCATCTCCAAAAGGCATATTAGTCTCGGTTAATGCCGGGTGGATAGCTTGAATGTGCGGGATCGTTTCCGCTGGAAAAATAGTTTGAATCAATGGGAGCCTCCAAGTACCATGATTCTGATCAATCAAGTGTTCCACTTTGAGGTTCGCATGTGTAGAAATTACCCATTGACAATTGACACGAATTTTCTTGCCATTCGCCACTTTCCAGGTTAGGTTTTGTGCCACTAAATCTCTGGCCCAAAGCACCGAACACCATCCCCACGAATCTCATGATTTAGGTCTAACCGTTAAGATGTCCTCGTGTCTGAGATACTTAGCTCGATAGACCTTGTGGAGTAGTGAGCTTTTATCCAATATTAAACCCCACGCATTCTTACTCATGAGGTATTTGTTCATTCCCAAGGCTGAACGTAAACCCAGACCACCAGTGAGCTTTGATTGGCAAAGTCTCTGCCGTGATTTCCATTCTTACACATGCTTTGCCATTGTAACTCTTCTTGGGAGGTTTAAGAGCTTGGCTTTCTAAGAGTCGTATTTCTCCTTGAACCTCAAGATATGCTTGATTTCATGCCTTCAAACAAAATAGTCCCCCGAGCCCTTGCCCATGAGTGTTCAGGGTGTATCTCATAAACGGTTGCATGCTTTGTGGGGTGTTGAGGCTAAAATGTATGACACATTTGTTGAAATTCAGTCTTTGACCCAAAAATCGAGCATAGAGGTCAAATGTTTTAGCTACATCCATTATTACTCTCTCTGTGCACCTTGTAAATAGAAGCAGTCATCTGCACACATTAGATGTGTGATTTTCGGATCACCCCTGGAAACCTATATTCCCAAAGTGCCATTATCAAGTATTCTCTGCTCCAACCACACAGACATGAATTGCTGCGTGATAATAAAGAGGTATAGAGAAAGGGGGCATCCCTGGCGAAGGCCCTTGTTAGGCACAAAAACTGACCACACATTCCATTCATCGAGAGTTGGTGGGTGACCGACTGAACACATATCATAATCACATCTATCAGCCTTGTTGGGAAATTTAGAAATCTGAGAGTCTTTCCCAATAATTGCCAAGAAAGATGTCGTATATTTCCTCATATGCTCCACGACTTCATGGGCTAACAGAACATTCTCTGCAATGCTCCTACCTGGTACAAAGCCATTTTGATTTGCTACTATTAAGGAATCCATGTGATGCTTTAATTTCCTGGATATCGCTTTGGCTACAATCTTATATTTCACATTGCAGAGGGAGATCGGCCGAAAATCACTAGCCAATTTTGGTATTCTTTTTTTTAGGATCAAGACAATTTGAGTTCTATTCCAGTGCAAAGGAAATGTACCTCCATCTAAAAGCTCTAGAACTGAATGTGTTGCCTCAGAGTCCTAAGTTTCCAGTATCGTTTGTAAAAGCTGGCTGGAATGCCATCCTCTCCTAGAGCTCCACATGATTTCATGTCCTTTACTTCTTCCCACACTTCCTTGGCTGTGAAATTTCGGGACAACAATTCATACTGAGTTGGACTGAGTTTAGCACCATTAACTTGTATAAACTCTCCTTCTTGAATATCATTCTGCGTAGCAGGATGATACCATTCCGGTAGACTTGTTTAATATGCTCCTCCAAAGTGCCTAGTACTTGGTTTTCTTCGGTGATTCATTGGCCACCCGACGACATAATTTCTTGAATAATATTATTGGCTCTTCTCTTTGACACCCATTTGTGAAAAAATTTGGTGTTCTTCTCCCCAAATTTCATCCAAGTAATATGCGCATTATAGATAGATATAGATTTTGCATTCTAATGTTTGGGAATTTTTTACTTCAAAAAAAAAATGTTTGGGATTTTTTTATAAATAAGTTATATTGAAAATAGGAAGAAAAAAAAAATAATACCAAAAAATTCCTACTCCAATTTCCTTTCATGGGCTTTCGATAGAGTACACCTTCACCTTGAGTAAACTCAGTCACGCCTTCAAACTTCAACCAAACCAACATTAAATCAAGCTTCCCTACCGGAATGGCGAGACCAGACGGCGATTGGCGGAGTCACCGCACCGCCGTTCAGGCCACCAACGACGACGCCTCAGCCAGCAAACTGTACGTCTTCTCCTTATTCTTCTTTATTACAATATTATATGCATATCAATTTCTTTCTAGACAGCATGTAGTATAGTTTGGAGTTTAATGATCATAAGTGTTATTGAAAGAACGGAAATGCCTAATCTGTTTTTAACTCAGTTAATAAATTTGTTCTGTGTATTGTATGTGCTTAGGTCATGTGTGAAGAAAGGTTACATCAAAGATGACTATGTGCATTTGTTTGTAAGAAGGCCTGTTAGGCGATCTCCGATAATAAATCGAGGTATTGTTTAGTTGAATTCTTAAATTGGTTTCTTTACTCCTGTAAAAATGATGTTTTGTAAGTTTATTTGTGTGGATTGTTTCAGGCTATTTTGCTCGCTGGGCTGTTTTCCGGAAAGTTCTCAACCAGTTTCTTAATTCTTCTGGCACTAAGAAACAAGTGCTGTCCCTTGGAGCTGGTTTTGATACAACCTATTTCCAGTTAAAGGTTTATTTCCTTTCCCCTCCCAATCTTGTTGCTTTATAATAAAAATATACATTAAAAGTGAAAATTATGAACGCTTGTTCAGTAAAGTGATAGGCTTTAGCAATATGGTGACTTGGATAAAAATGGTGATTATGATTTGGGAGCCTCACAAATAATTGGGAGAGATTTACTACTAAAACTAGTCAGAAACTTGAAGTGTCAAACATTTGGATATGAAAATACTTGCTGGGTTGATTCTTTTTTATACTTTAACGAATCTGGATGTATCTTCATGTATTTACTTAGAAATTATGTGCTATAAGTCCTTGTAATACTGAAGGTTTATATTTTGACAGGATGAAGGGAAAGCACCTGATTTGTACGTGGAACTTGACTTTAAAGAGGTGTCAAATTTTTTCTTATTTCTGGTCATTTTTAACTCGTAATGTGGCTTTTAGACTTGATGGAAACATTATGAAGAGTTTGGTTCTGTTGTATCTTTCATTATTTCTTGCACTCATCCTTATATTTAATTTTGTAATTTTTACAGGTTACTAGAAAAAAGGCAGGCCTTATTGAAACATGTGATCTGTTAAGGAATAAACTTGGCGAAACTGCAATTATTTCTCAAGGTAATTATTAGTGTAATGTAATTTTTAAATTCCACTTACTTTATGTAATGTGATACTTGTTGGTATTAGTCTGTGTTAATTTCTTTCTTATAAAGAAAGAAACAATAATTGAAAATTATAAACTTTTGGACTGATCTTATTTAAGATGCTATTTTTTTTTTATCATCAAACTATTATCAATGGTTTTTGTGTGGCATTTATCACTTTGGCTGAGCTCCTGAATAATTGTTTGGTTTGAAAATCATGAATCTCATGATGCTTCGGTTTTTGCCAGAAATATGAATATGTTTGTAATGATTTAGTCTAAATGTATAATCAGTTGAAATAAACTGCAGTGTCATGTTTTGACTATGATGTCAATTCCTATTTCCTTGCTCGAGTTGCTGAGTTGATTCAAAGTGTCCATTGTTGTAAATGAGACTCTGGTGGAAACCCTATACACTGATTTATGTTTTAACCATTTTATCAACTGATAATAGTACCATTTTATTTAATGAGGAGAAACTGATACAAGAACCTTAATTCATCTTCCAGACTGTAGATGAACTTGAATTCTGTGCTGTGCTAGAGCAGCCTTACCAGCATTTTCTCATTTCTACACCTTTAACTCTTACACTTGCTGAAATTCATGTTATTTAGTTTGATTTTTAAGGGCAACAGTGTTGCTTTCACGGAATGGTCTGATGTTTTTTTTACTAAACCCAACAAATTAAACCGTCAGATGCCTTAGCTTTTCTGTTAAATGCAACCTGGCCTCTGGATCCGATTACATTAGTGCATTCTGAAAATACAATCAGCATTTTAATACCATCTGCATGCATTCTGACATGCCCACGACTCTACAAATATATCATAAATCTACTCTGTTGCATCCAATACCTATCTTATATAGTATAGATTCATGTCTCCGTTTATCTCCAAATCTGCTGCAGTTTTGGGTTTGAAATAAGTCAATAACTTTTTTGTTCCCTGCTATTGACATGCCAATCTTCACTTATTTAATCAAATTTTAAATTGTCTAGAGAATGGTGAAGTAATTGACGACCACTACAAGCTACTACCAATTGACTTGCGTGACATCCCAAAATTAGAGGACATCATATACATTGCAAATTTAGATCCAAGGTATGTGTTAATTCTTCAGTGCTTCTATGCCCAGTGGCTATTTGAATTCTTTAGGTTGCTTCTTTAAAGCTGTCTTTGGGGAAAATGCAACTACTTTTCTCTAGCTGGTGATGAAGTTTAAAGCTACAACTCGTGCAAATTTTACTCAAAACGACTATTCAGCAATAGGAATCATATATGAAAAGATTAAAATAACAATTTGTGGTGATCTTTTGGGCTAAAAAAGCTTCTACAGTTCATATATTGATCAAAACTAAACCATATTAAGATGCTAATGTATTTCCTCTGAAATGCTGATTTTTCTTATCTTTTACACTGACTTGAGAAATATATTACTGAAGCATATGCTCTGAATATTTGTAAGAGGTTTTGATTTTCTTTATCTGATGCTTGTATCAGTTTGCCAACATTTATAATTGCAGAATGCGTACTAATATACCTGGATCCAGATTCAAGCCGTGCAATTGTTGGATGGGCTTCAAAAACATTTTCGTCAGCTATCTTTTTCTTATATGAGCAGGTTTTTTTTTATAAACTTGTCAAAAGTTGTTTCACGTTTGTTAATTTTTCTTTCTTTCTGTATTTCATAGTCTAGGTAATCTCATTCGAATTGTTATTATGTTTGGGGTTACAAGATTTGTTGTTTTGACAGATTCATCCGGATGACCCATTTGGGCAGCAAATGATTAGAAACTTAGAGGTAAATTGATTTATCACCTCCCTAGTCATTCTCCTGTATTCTTGAAGTTAAATCAATTGTAGGTCAATACACTTTTATGGTTTAATAGAGTGGTTTTAGATAAACACTCTGATGTATAAGAGTTTATTGGCACCTCAGTTCAATTTTTGGTAGAAGCAAACTTCATATAAAATAGTTGTGGGTCCGTAGAAGTGGGTCTGCTATTAGACAGTTCACAGGGCACCTGAAGACACATATGTGAACTGCTAACTTTTGAAGCAGTACAAACTATATATGATCATAATAAAATATTTTTCGAAGTTTATTACTTTTGTTATTTGAAAGAAGAAAATAAAATAAAAAGTGGACGGGGAGAAATTAAGTTTGTAGTTTGACATGCTCTACTTTATACTTCTTTATTCCAATTTTTAAATTTTATGTTGATACTTGAACAAATTAAAGGCTCAACAAGTCTTTCATGATGCATTTTGAATATTAACGAAAATTGTCTGGCAGCACTAAATGCTTTTAAATTGTGGTTTGTATGTTTCAGAGTCGTGGTTGTGGCCTTTTAGGAATTTACGCAACACCAACATTACATGCTAAGGAAAAACTTTTTCTTGATCAAGGCTGGCAGGTTTGTTCTCCGTGTATTAATGCTGAGCATTTCCTTCAGTTTAATGTATTCTTCCATCATCTCTTTTGTTATATCCTTTCATTTTAGTCTTATCCATTATGTAACTGTTTGCTAAATCTAAATCTTAGCTATTAGGTTTAGCTTTATGGTTGACCCAACTTGAGTGCTTGAAGATACCAGACACATATAGTTGGTGGGGATAGATGAAAAATTGCTATATTAAGATGCTATATTGCTTTTGACTCAGTTGGCTAGTCTTGACTCAGTCCTCCATTAGCAGAACTTAGATAGATAAACAAATTTGACTTTTGGACAATTGGCTGTTTTCTTTGCTTCCCAGCTTGTTAGATATTCATCCCATATAAACCGAAAACTGCCTTTTTTTGGGTAAAAAATAGTGCCTTATTATTTCTGACATAAAAACTGTTAATCAACTTTCAGAGAGCTGCTGCATGGGACATGCTTAAAGTTTACAGTGATTTTATTGAAGCTCAAGAAAGACGCAGGTGATCTTCTATTACGTAGCCTTTGTGACATTTTTATAGCTGTCATCACTCGTTGAAGTTTTGTTAGAGATCTTTGTTTTTTCCTTTCTCCTTGTTGATGATAGACCTTTTAGAATGTCAATTTTCTGATCTATAGTTTTGATATTTTGACATCGAAACTGTATTTGACAGTCAACTGAAATAATGCTTAGAGTGCGTATCCTCAGAGATCGATATTTACCTCAGAAATAGTGAGAATATGCACAGTTTAAGTAATATAAGTCATGTAACCTATAGGAAGTAGTTAGTTGCTTGCTGATCATTGATTTTAGCTTGTGTCTGTAAAGCGACGGTGATCCTAGGCAATGAGACGTGATGTTTTATGTCACAATGAGGATTAACTTGTTTAGGCATGCTTGAAGGCATAAGGACACACAGAATGATAAACTTTTCTTGAAGGCATAAGGACACACTTTAAAAACTTTTATATTGATGGCCCATCTGTTATCTCAATATCTCATGAAAGTTTAACGTTGGATTCTTATATTTTGCCCGGACTTCATATTTTATCAGCTGCATGATTTGATTTTGTTTATTCATTCTCATTTTTAATCAGGATTGAGCGGTTGGAATTGTTTGATGAATTCGAGGAGTGGCATATGATGCAGGCAAGTTTTCCTTTACATGCTTATATTGCATGTACCATGCTTTTTCTGCATTCGTTGACTTAGAGAAATAAATGGTTTCAAACTTTGTCTTTCCCCACCGTTGCCATGTGTTCTCTGGCTTGTAAGTTGAACCATTAGGAGAGTAGAAGAGACTTTTCCTATGTGCTAAACTCGAGAACAGTATTCCTGACACTAGTGGGAGATTGCTAGCTGTGTAAGAAAGATATGTTTCATCAGCTGCTAATTTCCGTTGATTTTGTTTTGCACAACTTTTTGCTTCATCTAGTCTGCATTAAGCATATTTCTGAACAATAAAATTATAAGGTTCTTCTTGAAACTGACCAGCTGTACTCTATATTTTGTCATCTAGACAGTTATTGCTAATAGTTTACCATATCTAACCTGGCACTCAACTTGCATAACTTTCAGGAACACTACTGTGTGACTTTAGCAATCAATGATGCCATGGTACGTTGTAGTGGATCTAACCAAACAAAATTATTAGGATTCTGCTCAATTTCAGCCATCATTAATTGTGTTTAATTTCTGTTGATACTTTTTGCAGGGTATGTTTCAGGAGTTTGGGTTCCCAAACAAGCAACAACCCGCAAATGATATTCCTTAACCAGTATTGGAGACATACCGTGAGCCATATTAAGTGCTAGAAGATCTTCAATTGAGGTTGGTATCAGGCACCACATGTGTGAATGGAAAGGGTGTACCAGGTATAAAAGTGATGGGGTCATTAAGTTTTGTTTAGGCAAACTCTGCAGCTATGATATATTAAAGGATGCTATAGATATCTGTGGCTGTACTAGTATTTTTTATTTGTTTTGGCTTCTGTTATTGTTTGACTCAAAGGGATTCATCCTCTGTGCTAGCTAGCTGTTTGGAGGGTTTATGAAAACCCAAAAAACATGGTGGGTCCCAAACAGCACAATATGTGAGTGAGGGTGACATCCCAATGGGGTTTTTTGATTGTGAGATAGAAAAACTGCCTTGGTTGGGTGGTCTACTTTATTTCTCATATATATATATATTCTTATCCTTTGGTTTTTGGTATGTCTCCTTTTTGTAACCTTTTGGCTTTCAATTGGTCCATCATCATGCCATTGCTTTGCTTGCTGGATTTGAATGATGATGAATGCTCTGATCTGATGGCGCTCTCGATTGCAGTCTGCTTTCTTTCTTTAAGACCGGTACTTTACTAATAGGGTCGATTCATTATTCAAGATGAAATGTTGAGTGAATGAATGTGATTTATATTTTGTCTTAGAAGAACATACTAGAATGAAAAATATGTTGGTCTTAAATGACCGATGAGTAGTAGTATAATCAGCCACGTGGTCCTATCCACGTGGCTGATATTGGTGTCCATTGAACAGGTGAGCATGCATCATAGTAGATTCATAGTGGAAGTATATATTATAGCAACATGGAATTGTTTGTATAGGGTGCCAGCAAACAAAGTTCTGAGCATCAGGATTGTGCAATGGTCTGTCTGTCTTGGCTTGAGTGTAGAGGCCAAAATAGTAACCAGCTACAGAAAAAAGAGGAAAGATTTCCTAGATGGGGGTTATTATTGCTACTGAGCAAATAATTAACTGTAATCCTTATTAATTAAAGAAGTATTGACTTATGAGGAGTGGTGTTTGGCTGGGTGTGATTAAAGAAAAGTGGTGTAGTTATGAAAAGAATAGTAATGCGTGGGAGGATGCTGACTGACTAAAGTTGATTCATTTGATGCAGGAGCAGCCAAATCAAAATTTGGTGTCTTTTCTGACTATTTGTTTTCTCCTCTGCTCATTTCCATTGTTTTGTTCTATAAAAACCTTTATTCATACAAATGGGTTAAGTACTACTTTCGTAGCTACACAGTTATAAAAAAAAAACTAGCTCTATGAATAGCTATAACTATGGTGTAAATGAGCCAAACTGTTCACGAGTGACTTGTGAATAACTCGATCAAAATTCGAACTTGTATTCAAGTTGACTGAATAGAATTCGAACTCGAATTTGTTCGTACATGTACGAGCTTGAATTCAAACATATTAAATTTAATTTGATAGGTTTGTCGAGCAACTTGAACCAACCGAGTACAATTATATATATAGTATATTTTACATTTTTATGTAATAAAATTAAAAGATCATTGTGAGTTCAAACTACATCCAACTTGAACTAGTTAAAAATCATTTGAGTTCGAAGTCAAATTAAAATAATCTAACTCGTTCGAGTTCAACCTCGATCATGCACATATTTTGTTCGAATTCAAACTCGAAAATACATTGTTCACGTTCGGTTTGGTTTGTTCGGATAACATTGTAGAATCTTTGCAACTAATTGGTGCTAATGAAATGAACATGTGCTTTCTTGATGAAAAATTGGATAACAATTTTGTGTGCATTGCGGTGATAGGTGCCAACCGTTGGAAGGTGCCATTGTCAGGTGGCATCGTGAGTTCAGACTTCAGACTCTGTTTACGATTTGTATAATAATCACGTCCCATTAAGTACACTGCTAATAGTGAGTAAAATATTGATTTTATTTATTTTATGCTACAGTGTACCTTCCCGTGTTGGTCATATGCTACTAGTTTCATTTGGCTGAAGGAATAGAGATATGTTTGGTTTGCTCATTAGTGGAAAAATTGGAGTTTCAAAGTTTAGTATTTGAAATTTATGTTCGATTCGTGTAATTTTAGATAATCCAAATATTGTCTCTCCAAAGTTGAATTTTTATTCTTTCAAATCCAGTCTTTGTTTATTTTATCGAGAAAATCTTACGAATTCCCAATTTTCCTAACTTTTTATAAAAGTTCTTATACGTTTTAACTTATACCGTGTACCTTTTAATTTGAAATGTATTTTTGATTAATTTTAAATTTTATATAAAATTTCTTGGATTTTTGCATCAAAATTTACGTACTATATGTTTATTTTAATATGATCAAGATTTTAACACAAAAATATATCATTTGAGTGTAAATACATAGTGGTAGTTTCACAACATTTAGGAAAGTTGCTCTTTCAAGAAACTTTGCATTGATTTGATACTTATAAAATCTCAATCAGACCAAACATATTTTTTATTTTAGACTTGCAAAATCTTGACGAACCAAATAAAAATTTTGTTTCAACCTTACAAAATCCAAAGCAGAACAAACAAGATTTTTGTAAAATCAGACTTACAAAATCCCAAGCTAATAAAATTCCAAAACAAATTAAAATGCTCTCCGACCAAATACATAGATTTCTTACCTGATCTTGGTATAGATAATTTTATATATAGATTGGAACCAGAAAACTTTTTACCTAGAAATGAGAGTTTATTTTGGCGCAAAATCAATATTAAATAATTTTTTACGTGTCAGACATAATGCATGGATGAGACTGTTACATGATGAAGTTATTTAAAGAATGAATTTCTATGATAAAAACGTTATGAAATGTGTGGTACAAACAATAATTTCGATGTTGAAAGTATATCATAAATCTCTGTTTAAAATCAGTGTTGTTTCAACATCAGATTTCAGATTCACACTGATGCGGGGTATTTACTGTGTACAAAAACAATGTCATGTTGTTTCTTGGAGACAGCGTTTGGATGGAATGCACGGCGATTGATGATTGGTGCACGGTTTCTTGAGAAACGGCCTGTGGTCCGTAGACGTGTTGAATTGAGAATGGTGCATAGAGTATTGTTTCCCAGGTTCGTTGGTCTCTCAGTGGGAAACTCAGAAAACCTGGAAAAGAGTTTGGAGAATGCATGTTGTTTATTTTCTGGTTAGGTATTTATGGTCTCCACACATTTTATTTATGGCTTGATGTGTGGGCGCTTTACAGTTTAGGGTGCAATTAGCTCTTTGATTTCGGCTGCAATTGCATGTCTGGTGGAGCATACCATGCTGCTTTGCTAGATTCGTCCGTTAGTTGGTGTAGAACTGTAGATAAGAGGATTTGAGTTTTAGGAATCCGGAATTTATAAGAAAAAACAGGAACTTCACACTTTTCCATTTCAACATTTGAGTTTGATAGATATATAATAAGATGTAAGGTCCCTTATGCGTGAGTTTGATAAATAATAAGATGTAAGGTCTCTTATGCACACTGAGATAAAAAATGTTTGATGGATTCTTCCTCTGAAATATACCGTGATTTGTCTCTCCACCAAGATCTATCGTGTCGGGCGGGTGGAGCGCTACGAGCAATCGAATCGCCTTGTGCTCCATGATAGATAAAACGTCATCAAAGGAGGTGCAACCATCCTTTCTTTAAAATTACAAACATTTCCGGATCACAAATGTAAAGTTCTCGACTTTGTTTGTTGTCAGTTTTGTGGACATTCACAACAATGTTGGAAAGTTGTGAAGTTGGACAGTATTTCAAGATCAGTTATCTTAAGCAATGAAATATTATCATGGGATGAATGTGGTCAGAATCCAAGATCAATTCAGTAATTATGAGAAAGGAATATTGAGATGAATTGATATAGTTGGAAAAGAATATCAGAGTATGGAAAACAAAGTATGGTCTTTTGGAAAGACAAGATCTTGCTTTATATGTGCTGAATAGGTGAGTTAAGCAATATCATATTTGATATGGAATATCCCATGAAGGTTAAATGCAGTCGTCCAATCATGAAGATTGAGGAGTGAATGATTTGGTAAATATGGAAGAAGAATATTCGGGTGTTATTATGGGTAAACAGCGAAGCATGTTTAAACATAGTCCTTTAGGGTTTCGAATATTTGTGTAAATCGAAGACTGCAAACCGAGTCACTGTCATTGTGTTGAAGTACAACTCTTGTGCAATCAAAGAAGATATTCGAAAATATTGAGTTCCGATCTGATTAGATTAGGAATATATTATTGAGTTGTATTTTAGTTAGGAATAGTCTCAATCTGTAGAAATAAGGAAAGAATATATTTCCTACAGTTTAGCTATAGAAGTAGATGATAGCATGGAGACTAAGTCCAGCCGTGATTATCCAAACGAGGAAGATCAGCACAGCCGTGATTAACGATGAGGAGATCAACACGGCAACACGGCATCGAGCTATAAAAGAAAGACGCAAGCTTAGAAGAAGGTGTCGAACTTCATAGAAAGTATTCTGCATCCAGAATAACTTTACATTCGAAGGAGTTTGAGTCGACCAATCAACAGCCTCTGCCTTCACCGGAGTCTGGAAACCACACGCCTTGAAACCTCGGGAGAGGTAGTCATAGAAAGTTGAGTGAGGAGTTCGACCTAGTCAAGTGAGGAGCTTGACATTGACCGGCACGTGAGGGGTGCTCACAAATTCACAAGACAGATAAGTCATACATAGTTTAAAGTTGAGGATTTTGTAATTATATTGATTATCTAGTGAATGGTTTCTAGATTGGGTAAGGCCCCGTGGAAATAACTTCCTGAAAACAGATACTTTAACTTGTAATTATACAGATACAGATATTTAATAACTATATTGATTATCTAGTGAATGGTTTCTGGATTTCGTGCAAATAAATTCATCTCAAAAAAAACATATTATAAGTATATTTTAACAGCTACTTTTCACATATTATAAGCATATTATTTTCACAGCTACTTTTATCAGTATATTTTATGATTCATGAAAACATATTATCCAAAAAAAATCTCTCCTCTCTACTTAACATAGCTGTGACAAAAGAAGGTGATTAAAATAATTGTTTTATGAATGATACCTTCTGATATATGTATTATAAATTATACTTTCAAAAAAACAAACCTTTTTACACAAAACGAAAAGAGTACATATATATATTCGCTTTTCTAAGGTTCACCCAAAAGATATTGCACCCAATTTAAAAATATATAGATTATTGAGTGAAATGAAATAATACTAGCAGATACGAAATGAAAATTGAGTGTTTTGAACTTGGGTGAGAATGAAATGCATCTTAATCAAGTGGCCTAACTCACTTGAACAAAGGCACGTTGCCTTAGTTAGAGAGGTTAGGGTTAGGGCTGTACAACCGGGTCAACCCGGCCCGGTCCGGATCCGGAATGACCCGGACCCGAAAGATCTAAAAATCTTGGACCGGGGCCCGGCCCGGTTGGACTACTTCTTGAACCGGACCCGACCCGAAATTTTTCCGGGTCTGACCCGGATCGGACCGGTTGACCCGGTTACAACCTCTATTACATTTATTTTTTACAAAAAGAGTGGTTTTGTTAAGAATCGAACTATAGACTATTGTGTTACAATCTCCTTACCACTACACCACACTTCTTTTTGTCAATAAATTGTATAATTAATAAATATATACAAATGTTAAATTTATTTTTAAAACAAAACTCGAGCCAATCCGATCACGATCATCACTATGTTCATGATCGGATTATTTAAAATTTAAGGTGATCACGATCGATCGCGATCGAAGCGATCAAAATCATTCATGATCGTGATCGACTCGTTTAAGAATCACAATAATCGTGATCGGTTCGTGATCGGTTCGTTATAGATAACCGATCAAATGATCAATGATCGATAACGATCGATCGCGACCGATCGCGATCGATCATTTGATCAACCTAAAAGTTAATTTTTTTAAAAAATAAAAAATTCATAAATTATCAAATTAATAAAAATATACAACAAATTATAAACATACATATTAAAATTAAAATATTTCCCCAAATTATCAAGGTATATAATTATATTACTGATCGATCTCGATCACCTTATCGATCGATTATCTTAACGATCTGTTCGCGATCATGATCGAGTTTTTATGTTCATGATCGTTGATCGTTCATTTAATAAACGATCATAAAATTTTGATCATGATCGGTTCATTTATTAAATGAACGATCTTGATCCGATTTTTAACCGATCCGATCTCGATCTTTTTAACGAACGCTCGTGATCGTTCTCACCCCTACACAAAAGTAATGCTTTTGGTGAGATTTGAAC
Source organism: Sherardia arvensis (assembly GCA_948330725.1). NCBI lineage: Eukaryota > Viridiplantae > Streptophyta > Magnoliopsida > Gentianales > Rubiaceae > Sherardia > Sherardia arvensis. Next base: position 9,962,324 of record OX415238.1, on the reverse strand, counting down.
TCTGGTTGTATACTCCAAAATAGCAAGTCTTACCACTAGAACAAAATTAATTATGTATAATATTTGCAAATGTATGATATATAACCGGGCTCCCGGGTTGACCCGGAAAAATCCGGGTTTGACCCGGATCGGCCCGGAATCCGGAATGGGCAAAAATGGTGACCCGGGGCCCGGCCCGGAATGCAAAAAATCCGGGTCCGGGTCACCAATTCCGGTCCCGGGCCGGGCCATTTTTCCGGGTTGACCCGGCTCATGTACAGCCCTAGTTAGGGTTAGAATCTCCAAAAAAAAAAGGTTCGAATCTCCCTTCCCTCATTTAATTCTCTGGGCTGTTTCCTAATTTCCAAGTCTTCATTCCCACATAGACGTGCTCAAGTGAGTAACAAGGAGCTGTATCAACTAGCACATTAAGTGTGAAGCGGCGAAATACATCAGATGGTGTATCAAGTGGGAAGCTCACTCCACTCAAAACGTTGATAAAGACCTCAATCACTCGACATAGAATCAATAGAATAGGTATAGATTAGGTTAGATTAGAATAATTACAGGATTCATGTACTCGATTAACTCGATAAAGCATAGCCTTATAAAAAAAAATGCATCTTAAATTCTTAATACAACATCCTAGTATGTGTGCATATATCAAGTCGGTTACCCATGCAGAATATGCTTTCACTTTTCATAAATTTATAATGTATTGCAAAGGAGTAAAATTCGCATTCGAATTTAAAGTTAAAAGGCACCGAAAGTTACCTTTGTCGGCCTAAATTTATTTTCACAACCTCCCTTCACTTCTCTATATGTATGCACTCTTTCACATGAACACATTCGGTGTATGAATCCGTGGCAATACAATATTATGGTGGTATTTTTCCGGTCACAATATATTATTTAGGGACCCCTGTTATTTACAATATTCCAAATTTTCAGTTTAAACGGTATATAAGACACGTTGAATGTTGCAAAAGTTATATAATCACGAAAATTGGTTCATCAAGAGCCTAAATAGAGATTGCTATAAATATTTCTCTTATAAGGTGTTATTCTACAGCGCAACATTAAGAAGAAAATCACAAAAATCTAAAAATAGATATGTATAAATTAATATCGGTACCGTAGCAATCCCAACCAATCCTGGTCTGATTGGCTAGTGGCCAAATACTGGATAGAGCAAAAGTAATCTAACTCGTTATAAGTTTAAAACCTAACCGGTCTACAAATCTAATAGCAGTATCACCAACAATAGTATTTCAAAACTATTGTGACTTGGATTTTTCCTAACTGTACTAACTAGATCGGAAGCTAATCAAAGTTTAACTGAGCAAAAGGACCCGTCAGAAAACCAAGATTAGCAGATCACATTGAATCCAATATTTTAGTACAAACATCAATAAATATATACCTGAAAAAGACTGAAAATAAATTTTTTAAAAAAAGGAAAAAGAAGTAAAACCACATTCTCAGTCTAATTGTGCCAATTCCAGTATAAACTTGTCCAAATCTGCCTGGGCCGACCCGACTGAGCTGACCCGACCCGAGCCGTTGACCTGCCAACTCCACTTTTGCTGCCCCAATCACTGAGCCCATCGTGTTCATCGCGTTTTGCTGGTCTGTGCCCGCCCGGGATCGGAGGCTTGGCCATCCTTCGCGTGGTGGCTTCCCTGCACCAGATTCGGTTGGATCGGAGATGCCAATCCGTCCTTGGGTCGCCGTCGGTGCTGGCCGGAACGGTGCTGGCCACCGTCCCGATCTGTGCTAGTCGTCCGATCCGCATCTGCAGCCATTCTGGATCGGAGCTCCTGGCCTTGAAGCCGTCGCGGTTGGTGGCGCTCGGTGTGCAGCTCCCAGGTCGACTGCACCGGTCTTCGTCGGCTCGAGGGCTGACCAGATCTCGTCGGCCGGCTTCTGTGCGGGGCTGGTGGCGGCGTGCGAGGGGTAGCAACCTGCTCGCGCCGCCCACAAAACTGGATCAGAATGGAAATGAGTAACTGTATTTTGTCGAACCGAGAAAATTGGTTTCGGGTAATGGGGGTGAAGGAGGGCGGTATAGAGGGAGACGATGGTGGGGGTGGTGGGGTGACCGGCGCGGCGGCGAGGCGCAGGCGGTCACCCCACCGAAACCAGATCTGAACGAGGGGGTTTTGGGGGAGAGAGGAGGGAGGGGGTGTAAACTTGTGTTTTTAATTCTGTAGGTAAACATTCAAACTAATCTAAAAGTAGAGAAATGCTGCTCTTGTATTAGTCTTGAATGACTAATTTCAAAAGACTATTACTTTCTCCGTTTCAGTTAAAAAAATAGAGTATATTAATATTTCTAATTAGATTTAAATTTATGTTATTAAAATTGTTATTTTGAAAATATGTGATAGCTTTAACAATTGATCAACATGACAAAAAAAAATCAAGAGCTAAGCATGCATGGAGTCATACTTTAAACCCTTCTTAAAGCACGGTGCTCACTTTAAACTCGACGGCGACCACGAATGACGACCACTTGGATCCGCGCAGCACCGATGGCCCAGGCCACGGCCAGACGCTGAGCCCCACGCAGTCGGAAACAGCAGACCGGTCAGAGTGGGCTGGAGAGCACAGAGCGACCTGAACTCCGACGCGCGATGGCGAGAAGCGGCCAGATCCGTGATCAAGGCAGGAATAGCAGGTCATCGCTCGCTCGGGTCGGCTCGGGTCGGCTCGGGTTGGGCAGATTTGGACATGTTTATACTGGAATTGGCACAATTAGACTGTAAAGGTGGTTTTACTTCTTTTTTCCCCATTTTAAAATTTATTTTCAGTCTTTTTGATTTATGATCTTAGATATAAGGTTTTTGTGATTTGTTTCTCTTCTTGATGATGGACTATATCACCTTTAAAGGAGAAATCTATATGGCAATCTCTAGTTATAGTTCTAGATGAATCTTTCTTAGTTTTCATGGCTAAGTGTAAGTCTGGTATGCTTAATGGATTACTCTACTCCGGAGGTCCAAGCCCTAAAACACAATCAGAAACTCCCTTTTACCCTGGGACGACCGCAACGTGATTGAGGGGTAATTGGCTCAGGTAGAGGGTCTTTATTTTAATAGAACCAACTGTTTTGGCAATGTAAACTGAGATGGTGAATTCTTGGAGCCCTAGAATGCTGTACATTGGTGAAGTGTCTATATTCAGGAGGGGGAAGAAAATATGTTTGTTTAATATGCCGCCATGGCTTTAGTACTTGTAGCTTAAGACATAGAAGATTTAGAATAGTTATATGTTTAGAAACTTCTCTGATCTCACAAATCGCCTCCACTTGTGGAGATTCGCACTTGTTGCCTCATTTTTGGGAGTTATCTGTATTTATTTCTGTCCTTTCACGGTCTAGAGATGCCTAATAAAAATTCCCTCCACTGATTTTTTGGTGGTTTAACTTCAAAAAAAAAAAGCACGGTGCTCACATGTATGATTGGGTATTGCTATTTACACCACTCTAGAGGTGTAAAAAGTTAGTGGGTTAGAATGGTGTAAATAGAAAGAAATGCTATTTGGACCTATTTTTTAGTCAAATTTTAATATTTTATTGTATATGAATGTTTGTTACCAATTTTATTTCTATATGCATATTTAAAAACTCGAATGAATCAAATTTTGTTTGTAAAATTCAAACTTAATCCTAATTTTATGAATGTTCAAAAAATTTATACTTATAAGTAAAACATAATAAAAATGATTTAAATATGTAAAATTTATGTATCACTAAAACTAGTGCAATCCACCTATCATAAATTTTTTTGAATTTTCCGTTTTGTTATGTTAATATTTTCTCATTAATTATTTTGTAATTTTTTTAATTTATTGTGCCTAATGTCTAAATTTTTCACTTTTCTATTTTATTTTAAGGACTATTTAATTATTTAACTTACAAAATATAAGAAAGATTATAAATGTAGAGTGAATAGTTTAAATGATGTAAAATTATAAACAAGTAAAAATATATAGCAAATAATGTAGAAATGATAGATTTTTCTAAAACATGTATATTTTAATACTTTATTAATTTGCATACTAAGGATTTTATGTAAATCATAAATTTATTAAATAAAATGTTGGATGAGAAAAAAAATTGAAGTTGAATAATAAAAAAGTGATGAAGATAATTACTAATGCTCATTAATATTAGTAAAGTGGGTCAGATGGGTGTATAAAACCAGTGGTGTAGCCAGGATTTCACGAATGGGGTGGAAATTTACGTTAATTTTTTTTTTGCACACTTACAATAATTCAATTTTTTTTTGCATACTTACAATAATTCTTGTAAAAGAATAAGATATAACAGGGCAGAGATGGAGAATTTATGTTTTATATTTTGGGTTTTTTTTTAATTTATAAAGTTTGAAATTAATGAAATCTATTAGAATTTTATGGGTATTATAACAATTTCCAAAAAATAGTGGGTAATATTTATAATTTTCAAATTTTAACCCTATAAATTGAAATTTTTTTTTTCCAGGGTGGCAGTTGCCACCCTTTGCACCATTTGTGGCTCCGCCCCTGTATATAACAATTAGGGTGGTGTAAATAAAATAACCCGTATAACTTTACTACTTTCCATGCAACTAAAGTGTCCTCTCTTGTCAAGAAGAAACAAGGAACAAGAAGAAGCGAGCATCTACCCTTACTGAATATGACTTTGAGGCTGACATTGATGATGTTGAAAAGTTCCAGGAGCTTTGGTGAATGAACTATCCATTGAGGAGATTCCTTTAACCCCGCCTATCATTCGTCCACCGAAAGTGAAGCGTGATTCCACCCAGAGATACCAACACTACAGTCGTTGTTAATCAATGCCTCGCAAACGGAGGTTCCTTTCTTAATCGTTAGAGGTGGTGCTTCATTAGTTAAGAATGTTCCTTCCTTTATATTCAAACAGGTATAAAAAAAAGCGTAATGGGTGCCTAGAATGCTTTTAATTTCATTTTGTTGTCTAGGGACAAATATGTATTTCGATAATCCTTTTGGCATTTTTACGGGGAAATGAAAGAAAACATAATTGATGAACACATTATAAGAAGTATGGTAATCTCTCTCATCCGTCATACAGTTTCCTAAACAATTACCAATAATGGTGAAGAAATGTAATGCAATTAAGAAATTTTTTTGAGTTGAACTGGAGAATGAGGGCACAAGGGGAGATGAAATTGCTGGATGACAAGAGTTTCTGGAAAATGAACAACTTAGAACAAGTCTTATGTAGTGATGATTCACCATCTGCATTTTGTCGAGTAATAATTCACCGCACATGCATGTGTGCATGTCGGTATGTACGTTGTTAACAATTCCGAGGACACGGGACACATGAGGCTACTTGTAAAGTCATATGAGCTCAAGTTATTATCCAACAAATAAAATCTTTTTTAGTACATTCTATTGTCCATTCACGAAGGTGAATGAACTATCCATTGAGGAGATACCTTTAACCCCGCCTATCATTCGTCCACCGAAAGTGAAGCGTGATTCCGCCCAGAGATACCAACACTACAATCGTTGTTCATCAATGACTCGCTAACAGAGGCTCCTTTCTTAATCGTTAGAGGTGGTGCTTCATTAGTGAAGAATGTTGCTTCCTTAATTTTCATTTTGGTATAAAAAAACAAAGTCAAGAAGAAACAAGGATTGAAGAACAAGAAAAAGCGAGCATCTGCCCCTACTGAAGATGACTTTGAGGCTGCCTTAGATATCGTGAAAAAAATCCGGGAGCTTTCGGTGAATGACCTATCCGTTGAGGAGACTTCTTTAACCCCGCCTATCATTCGTGCACCGAAGGTGTAGCGTGATTCCACCTAGAGATACCGACACTACAGTCGTTTTTCATCAATTCCTCGCAAATGTAGGCTCCTTTCTTAATCGTTAGAGGTGGTGCTTCATTAGTTAAGAATGTTCGTTCCTTAATATTCATTTTGGTGTTAAAAAAATGCGTAATGGATGCCTAGAATGCTTTTAATTTCATTTTGTTGTCTAAGAACACGTATGTATTTCGATAATCCTTTTGGCATTTTTACGAGGAAGTGAAAGAAAACTTAATTGATGAGTACGTTATAAGAAGTATGGTAATTTCTCTCATCCGTCATACAGTTTCCTAAACAATTACCTATTATTACCATAAGAGTTGTATTCTTACTTGAATTACAAATCCTGCGGATCTACGGATTGAAACTCTATAAATATAAATGTTTGGTAGACCTCTCTAATTATCTTACATACACTACGCTTTACACTTATAAACTTCTCAAAACTGTCACTGACTTAAGCATCAGAGTGTCCACCCCGGTCACCCTGGGGCTTTGTCTTGCAGATCAGTTCGTGAGCTCGGTTCGAGATCATCCGCGGGTTCCAGCCATCCATCAACACTCGAATATAATGTATGTCGATTAATGCTACTTAATTTAATAAAATATAAATTGAATGGACTTACATTAGTAGCAATCACCAAAAATGATTCAAAATTGAAACTCAACTTTTAACTTTGTTGATTACAGTTAAACCATTTATGTAAATTCGTAATTATATATATCAACATCTGTTCCTTTCATTAGCGTCACCGCCTACCGAGTTCCAAATATGTTCTGCTATACTTCCACACACTCGAGTTCCAAAATGTTATACATTTGGTTATATTTTTATATTTTGTTCATAGCTAAAAATTTAATTTAGTATAAATATCCTAAGATAATATAAAATTCTTGCAATTCTTTTAAAAATTTTATGTGTGAGAATATATAAAATTTTATAATATCATGTTTTAACTCAAATAACATTATTAACATAGCTGGCACTGTTGCGGCTAGCAGATAGGGCCGTAATAATATGATTAGAAATAAACCATGGTTGGATAATATAATCTAAATCTTTTGAATTTAGACTTTTTTATTCATATAATTGATTTGATAAATATTTAGCAATATCGAGCCGCATTCGGATACGCTCCGCATTCTTATCTTTCTCGCTAACAAAAATAAGGTCGGTCAAGTGGTTGGAAAAACAACGGTTGAATTGGACTTTTACGTTCAAAATATCTTTTATGCGTTATGTATCTAACATTTAATTTCAAGCGTTAAAATTAATATTTGAACATTTTAAACGTTTTAAACAAGATTTTGTGAATTTATTTCATTTCAAATTTTAAAAAAATTACTTAAATAATAATTTTTTTGTCCTAGGATGGATAAATTCTTCTAAGGTAGTGTGCCAAAGAAAAAGATAGTATAGGGGGTAAGAAAAAAGACCAAGAAAGGCAGACTTTTTGAGAAATGGGTGGCCTTTTAGACTTTGATCTTGGGTCTAAAGGGAATCCAAGCAAGCTGCACTGTGGAAAAGAAAAGAAAAGAAATGAAATCTGCTCCATAGAATAGATAGATCAGTGGCCAAAATGGTGATGGAAATTCAAACACACACAGTATAAACACTGAAAGTGATTCCTCCATTATGGTGGATCATTCCCACATGGACTGCTAGTAACCTTGGCACCCACCATAGCTACATTTCTTCTTCTTCTTCATCACTCTCCTCCATAGCTTGCATCTTCTTCTTCTGTAACTCCGATGGGTTGCACGGCGTCGAAGCTGGAGAACGAGGACACGGTCCGTCGCTGCAAGGAGCGGCGCCGCCTCATGAAAGCAGCTGTCTTTGCCCGCCACCACCTCGCAGCCGCTCACTCCGACTACTGCCGCTCCCTCCGGTTAACCGGAACCGCCCTGACCACCTTCGCTGCGGAGGAGCCACTCTCCGTCTCCGACCACACTCCGGCGGTTCTCCTCTCCAAAACCCATCCTACCCAAACGACGTCGTTTCCCCAGCCGCCCGGCAGTCCCCCTGCTTCTTCACTTCCTCACCAGCGGATGAAGAAGCCGGCGCCGGCGCCGGCGAAGAAGAAGCTCCCCCACATTCTCTCCGATTCGAGCTTCACTTCCTCCCCACCGAAATCCCACCACGATTTCTTCACCCACCAACCGAAACCCACCTCGAAGCTCCCCCATATTCTCTCTGATTCGAGCTTCACTTCGTCCCCAAAACCCCACCATGATTTCTTCACCTACAAAGCGAAACCGACTTCGAATTACTCCAACACTCCATCTCAGACCTCATCGGTGTGGAACTGGGAGAATTTCTACCCGCCGTCGCCTCCCGATTCCGAGTACTTCGATCAGCTCAAAACCAACAAACAGCACGATTCTTACTCCGATGAAGAGGATGCGGAGAGCCACAAGGCTTCGAGCCACAAGGCTCCGAGCCATGCCGGCGACTCCAAAAAGGGGTTCGATTTCTTCGAAGACGACAAGGCCTCCAGCTACTCCTCGCATTCGAATTATTCGCGCCATTCGCGAAATGGCAACAGAAGGACCGCCGCACCGCCGCCGCCGCGCAGTCATCTGAACAGGTGGGAGAGCGAGGATGAGGAAGACGATGTGGAGAGCGAGCGAGAGACGGAGAGGGAGGAAGTTCAGTGCAGTGAGTGGGGGGATCATGATCATTGCAGCACGACATCGTCATCCTCTGGGGATGGTGATTCTGGTAGAGACGGGGATTTCAGATCTGAGGTGAAGAGTAATGCACAGGTGCCGCCGGTGAGAGTTAATGTGGCCGGAGTTAATTCCGCTGCCAAGTTTTCTGAGAAGTTTTCAACGTCTGACGCTTCTTCCACTGCGAGCTGGGGGAATAACAATCATAATATCAATTTCGGGAAGGGAAATGGGGAGATGGTTGCAGATAGGAGGCTTGTGGTGAGGCATAAAGATTTGATGGAGATCGTTAATGCTCTCAAGGAGTATTTCGACAAGGCAGCGGCTGCTGGTGAACAGGTTTCCAATATGCTCGAGATTGGGAGAGCGCAGCAGGATCGCAATTTTAGCAAACTCAAAAGTAAGTAACATTTTGGAAAACAAATTCACATTACTTTTTGATTCTGTTTTGAGTAAGAGCAGTGATGCAAAATGTGATGGTTTAGAATATGTTGTTGATGTGTTTTTTTGCTTCTCCTTATTGTTTTTTAGAGACTGTTTATCATTCGAGTGGAATGTTGAGTAACCTGAGCTCAAGCTTTACATCGAAGCCGCCATTGGCTGTGAAATACAGATTCGAACCTGCTTCTCTTGAAGAATCTGGATGTCCAAAGAGCCTTTGTTCGACTTTAGATAGGCTTTTGGCCTGGGAAAAGAAGCTCTATCAGGAAGTGAAGGTGCGGTTTACTTTTTACTCACTCTGTTATCCTGGCTGTTCAACTTTTAGTTAGCTATGACTAACTAGTGTTCATCTTTTCTCTCTACTTTAAGTGAGTTGATGGTGACTCAGTGAAATGACTAAAGAAAAATTGAACCAATAAATGTTGAGGTTCCAAGACTGTCGGTTTGGTTGTTATCATTTCATTTGTATGCTTATTTTTTCCTCTCCTCTGTGGTAGAGTTGAATTATCTTTTGCTATGATCTGTCTTTTTATCCTAGCTGTTGAATACATTCTGTTGATAAGGTTAACTATAGTACTCACTATTGAAAGTGGCCAAGGCACATGCCAAATTGGCTGCCTGAGAATCCAAATAACATTTACTTTGCGTGTTTTGAGATGTAGTTGATGGAACCATATGCCAATTCTCGGTTTTGGTCATCCCTGTTAATTTTGAATTACTTTCCCCGAAGTCTAGTAATTTTGAGTTGTAATACTAATTGCATCTGTTGCATTGTGCAATTTGGTTGATCGCTTAACTGATTTTTTCTGGTGATTGATTATTATGTGCAGTCTAGAGAAGGTGTTAAAATTGAACACGAAAAGAAGCTCTCTACTCTTCAAAGTCAGGAGGTTCGGGGTGATGATGAAGCCAAGTTGGACAAGACCAAGGCATCCATAAGTAGGCTCCAATCCCTGATCGTGGTCACATCTCAGGCCGTGTCTACCACTTCATCTGCTATCATTGATCTAAGGGATTCTGAACTTGTGCCCCAACTTATTGAACTATGCCACGGGTAAGTGTTTTCTTCTTTTCGGAATTAGCTGGCTTATTTGTATATACGGTTTTCTTGAATGACTTTGAGGTAGATAATCTTGTTTTACCTTATCCTAAATGTCGGATACAATGATTTTGGGATATAGCTCATGAAATTGTATGTATTTTGTGATGATATTGGTGTGTCCTGATGTTTGTGCAAAATGTCCTGCAACCTTAAGATTACTGCTTATGGCTGTGGTACTGGTAGGTGAAATTTTTATGGATCTTTGCTTCCCATGTGCTTATATTTGATACAATCTTCATCCATCCTAATATGTGGAGCCATCCACACATGGACAACCTAATTGCTTGAGTTTGGTAGCCTGCCCTAATAATGAGAAAGGCCCACATTTGAGTTTGGTAGATTTCTGTAAAGAAAAGTGTTTTCTTTCCTTGAAAGAACCAGTTTCTAGAGTGCAATTTTAATGTTGCCTTAAATTGGAATGCTTCTGTGATTTATTGGTTGCTGATGTAAAATATTGTGTAGGTTTATGTACATGTGGAAATCAATGAACCAGTTTCATGAAGTTCAGAATGATATTGTACAGCAAGTTCGTGGCCTTGTGAACCAAGCAACCAAGGGACAATCGACCTCTGACCTGCACAGGCAAGCAACACGTGATCTTGAGTCTGCCGTGTCCTCATGGCATTCCAGTTTCTGTCGCTTGATAAAATTTGAGCGTGATTTCATCCGCTCACTTCACGGCTGGTTCAAGGTCACGCTTGTACCCGTCAATAGTGAACAGACCAATGTCACCAAGGAGCCATCTGAGGTGTTTGCCTTTTGTGATGAATGGAAACTCGCTCTTGACAGGGTTCCTGACACTGTTGCTTCTGAAGCTGTCAAGAGTTTCATCAATGTCGTCCACTCTATATCATTAAAACAAGCCGAGGAGCTGAAGATCAAGAAAAGAACTGAATCTGCATCAAAAGAACTGGAGAAGAAGGCCTCATCCCTTAGGAGCATTGAAAAGAAGTACTACAACTCATACTCCATGGTTGGCATAGGTGTCCCTAACACCAACCCCGATGATGGGCATGTGCTTGATGCCCGGGATCCTCTATCTGAGAAGAAGACTGAACTCGTATCCTGCCAGAGGCGTGTTGAAGATGAGATGATGAAGCATGCAAGGGCCGTTGAGGTGACTCGAGCAATGACCTTGAACAACCTCCAGACAGGGCTGCCAGGGGTCTTCCAAGCAATGACCAGTTTTTCGGCCTTGATCACTGAGGCACTCGAGACCGTCTGCACCCGCTCTTATGCTATAAATAGACAGTAATTCGAGACACATTTGAAATTATTATAGTATTGCTTCTTCTGTATCTATTGGTTGAAGGTATGCTGGAAATGGTAAAGGGGGCTGGCATTTTTCCAAGGTAGAAGAAAAAGACACATTCTTTGTGCTTTCAGCCCTCTGGCAGGGCTAATGGCTCCTCATTTTGTCCTAGAATTGTAGATAAGTATGGAATTTTGCAATTTTGGCACCCTTTGTTTTGTCCTTGAGAAGTGAATACATCTCTATGTACATAGAATGCTTTGGATCATTGTATTTAAGGCATTTTATCTGATAAATCAATAAATACAGACATCTGCAATTCTCTCCCCTGTTTTTCATTACAAAATCTTGGTTGGAACAATGAATGTGAAACCGAGAAGGTAGGTTTCAAAGTTGACAGGTGGCTGTGGAATGCAAACAAAGGCACCCAGATGAGGTTGTTGTCTTATTGTTGCAGAAGTGTGAAAAGGGACAAAAGTTTCTGAGAAGAGGAAGGTGTTGGTAAAAGAGAGTGGTGGTTAATATTCAATGTTTCTGGAATTAGGGTTTTGTTGGTGAAGGCCATTTATATTTTGTCTGGTTGGATGGATGAGTGGGTTGTGTCAGAGTTTTGATTTGTCTCCCTTGAAGGCCGGGCATTAGCCATGTTCCTACACTTGTTTTCTTTCTTCTTGTAGCTTCATTTTTGGAAGCATTACCCCAAAACTGCCCTACATTTGCCTTTGTCAGTGTCCAGGGGAGGGACCTTTAATATGAACTTAATAATTGACACTTTTAAGTGAAAAATAATACTTTTCTCTATTTTAATTAAACTCACATAATTTTTCTTTTTGATTGTCTCTATACGAGTTGCATAGTTTCCATTTATGATAATGTTTTTTCATTTTCCTCCAACCATTCACGTTATAATCCATAATTCAACTTCACATTTCTCTCTCTCTTTCACCTTCCATTAGGACGGAGTCAGTGATGAAGGAGCGTATATGTGGGAAACGTTAAAACATGGAGATTAAGTTTGTGCAAGAAGTTCAAGAAAATGAAAAACCTTTACTAAATTTGTAATTTTGATTGGTACAATCAAGTACAAGGTTTTTTTAAAAGTTTTAAAATCACCTTAATGAGGTGATATGAACATGTATTTGGCGTTCCCGAACCATATAATGGCCTTGAAAAGGCATGAGATTACATGTAGACCAAATAAGCATAGTAATGCTATTCATAAGGTCTAAAGAAAGCGTATGTAGGAACTCTAGTCTATTACATATGTATAACTTTGTAACCCAAGAGTCTATTAGCGAATTGGCAAGGTAAAACACGATGCGGCACCAAGGTAAGAAAGAAATGACATAATTAGAATAGACAGAAGACAAAAAAAATAAGGTAGATGGATCCATCTTGATTGGATAGAATAGGGCAGAAGTTGTGTCAAAAAGATCTCCATTTAATTGATATGATAGCCTGAAGGTAAATCTAGATAACCAAGGCCAAAGAGGGGAGGTTTCATAGAGCTGAGGGAGCCAGTACTCAATCATAACTTCATGTTACACTCTGATGGATGGCAACTGAGCTTGGTCCAGGACAGAATTTCCCTAGCTTTCGGAGGAATTTGGGACCAATTATAGACTGAGCATGATCTAGAGGAGAGAGATAACTTGCCCAGAAAATCTGCAGCTAAGTTACCCTGTCTCAAAGTGTGAACCATCTGAACTTTTATAGTACCATGAGCCTCATCACGCAGTGTAAAAAGTTTCAAGTGAGCAGTGATTGGGTTGAGAACCATACTTATACCATTAAGGGAGTTTGATTCAATGATAAAGTTTAGGTTTCCATAAAAGAAACCAAACTCAAAACCCATCCCGATGGCCTTATTAATTTCAGTTTCAAGTGGAGAGGATGCTTAAGTGAATAATGTTTGAGCTGCAATAGTATCTCCATGTTCATCTCTAATGACCATGCCAATCTCAGTCTTAGACTTGAAAAGCAGCATCAACATTTAATTTGAAACCAACCCGAGGCTTAGCCCATACCATAGATCTTAGTCTAGGTCTAGGAGGTCTTTGTAAAAATGGAATATATCAAGCAGATGCAATGTCAATATCATCTGATCAGTGGAGAACATAGGTTTTGATGAGAGAGAGAGAGAGAGAGAGAGGTACATAGTTTCTTTCACTTCTCTGATGATATGAGTATCGCATGACGTTTTCTCCTAAAAAATGAGTTTATTTTCTAGATTTCCACACGTTCCAACATATTATATAACTCAACATTCTTACGATTATAGCTTGCAGACTTGTAAAACTTGTATGAGTTAGATAATATGAGAGCATGTCCTATACTGATCTAAATGGGGAGTCAATGATGCCAATAGTAGCCATAAGATGAGATCATACTGAACCAGCAAAAAAGCATCCACTGAACCAGTGACCTATTGAGTCAGAGTGACTACATAATGGACATTTTGATGCAAGCTGAAATCCATAATGGTTTTAGATTTCATCAAAAGGCAGCAAAGAGTTAAAAAGTCTCCATACAAAAAAGGTTATCGTTTTTGGGATTCTATTTTTCCACAATTTTTCCAAGGAAGGAGATGAGCCCCTTTGATCCTGAACTACTTGATAAACTGATTTGAAAGTGAAAAGCCCCTTCTGAAAAGGCTTCCATATCAATGTATCTTCTCTGAGGGGAAAGACTTGTGACACTGACATGATATGGTATAGATCATCAATAATGAGTCCTTGCAGTTGAGATAAGAAAGACTTTTTTTTAGAAATAAGTGAGCCACGGTGCATTCCAGAGGGATAGAGGTACGAGAGTGAGGATAAACATCTTGCACGGGTCTATAACCACTAACCAGTCCAGTTATCAGATCAGAAATTGCATGTCCCCACCCACATAGGTTATCACTGCTCAAATATGAAGAATATATTGAGGCACGTATGCTGTATAATCACCGCGGAGATTCCTATTCATAAATTCCTATATATTATAAGATACCACTTGTTATTTCACTCAGCCAATCAGTTCAACCATTCACAATTTGATTAGTGGTTGTATGTGGCAATGAAGGTGATTACTATGGTGGTCCTGCAGTCTAAGGATTCTGAGTGAGTACATACAACCTCCAATCAAATTTTATTCACACAATTTAAATCTGACTACAAACTACAAATTTATATATAATCAAATATTTTGATGATGTTATAATGAAAAAAGTTATCATTGTTTTTTATTGTCATTTGACAGGTTAAATTGGCGTTAGGCCTCTGATTTTATCTTAATTACATCAAAAGTAAATTATGCTTACTTATCCCTTGCTTCACTTTGCTAATCTGAGTCTTTTGGATTTGCGAAAAACATGAGAAAAATCGACGTGGAATGTACTGCATAATGTGGAGGAGTTTTATCTCACATTGGTATGTTGAGTTTGTTTTAATTTATAAAAGTATTTGCAATTATGCACTGCACCTTTAGAAGATTTTTTAATTATCTAATATCCAGTGTCTTCCTTTATAAAACACTGGTGAAGATGGATTTCCACCTTGCTCTTTGTCTATTAACTTTTCACATTTTGTTGCTATAAGAAAGATAAATAATTAGTTCAATATGCTCTGAATCACTGCAGTAAGGCAACCTAGTATATGTCTTCCGACCATGTATTCTCAATGGAAAATTTTTCTATTTTGTTGAAAGAAATAAAATACTAAATTGGGTATAAATTGTTTTATTGTTTGTGCTAATGTTTCATTATTGGATGGTGGGATGATATTTTTACAATAAACTTGTTTTTAAGTGATTTCGGTGTCCCAATCTAAGTTTACTTAGACAACACATATTGTAGCGAGAATATTGTTTTGTTTTTTTCTTCTCAACACCTTCAATACAAGATAATATATTATAATGGAAAAAATGTTTTAACATTTTTGATACAAAAAATTATATTTATATTTAATAATAATCAAATTATAAATATAAATTTGAAATTATACATATACTTTCTTATTCACAGAATTTGATGTTTATAACTAAAATATTTGTTTTTTACTCCCGTCCCAACCAACTCTTCCCATTTAGACTTTTGACACGCATATGAATAAATATATAGCTATCAATATTGTCATATTTGATATAGTTAGATTTATCATAAGATATGTCATTCAAGTATTAAATTTTTATTTGGCAATAATAGAAATAATTAAAATATCACTTTTCAAAATTCTGTGTTGAGAAGTGTAACTTTTTTATGAAAATTGGTTGGGACATAGGCAATGAGTTAAAATCTTATTATCGTGAAAACATTACAGCCTAGCAAGTACAACAAATTCAATAGAAATAATATGAAAGATAAAATTTGACCTAAGTATTCTTAAAGATGATCATTCATATCCAATGTAATAATTTTCACTTCGAAATGTATATAAAATATACGTTCATTTTTGATAATTTTAAATAAATTTAATACATACATACATATTATTAACGGATAATTAGCGGGCTGGGTACCCGCTAATATTTCTACTTGTGCCCATTACCGGCCCGTCCATTACCCAGTCCTAGTAAAGATTAGATTAGCTGTATGCGGGTTGGTGGGTTAAGAACAAGTCCAACAGCTTTGCTATAATAGCAAATTTGCTCAAATATGGAGAATTTGAGCCTTTTTTAAACTCCAACAGATTCTCTATCCCATTCTTTATAATAGGAAAATTGAAGAGAGAAAATGTTTGCTTCTCCAAATTTAGAGAATGAGGGAGAAGATTTGGAGAACCAAAATTTAATGATATCTGCATTGTTTTTTTTATTTATTTCACTCATTAATTGTTTCTCTTCAATAATTTTAAATGATAATATCTTAAAATAATTACAATTAAAATTTTATCAAAAATACATATTCTAAAAATATGCATAAAGACGATCGTAACAGGATCTCATATGACTATTTTTATATGTAAATATCTATTGATATTTAATAATCAAATATAATCTATTTTCCAATATAAATTTACTAAATTTTAAGGTCATAAATATATTTATTTTGACGTTTTATATAAGTCATAACATTTAAATTAAATATTTTTACTAAACATTTTATTTCTTATGGTTGAAAATAATAACTTGTAACAAAAAAATTGAAAAGAGATGAGTCTAATTATTCATAATACATTACAAAAATAGTTATATTGTAACTCAGGATGTGTTATTTTTATAAAATGTAATTTTATCATTTTATAAGTTAGAGTAAGTAATTTCAAATATGAAATATTATTGTAATATGTATTTTAAGTTAATTATTTATTTGTTCATCATTATTTGGACTTATTGAATATATGATCAAAAAATAGAAAATAATAGGATAAATGTATAGTAATAAATGTCAATAAATTATAGGGAATGGAAAATGGAGAAACTGTTGGAGTTGAGGTAAAAAAATATGAGGAATATGGGATTTGCTTCCCTATTAAGGAGAATGTGAGTAGATAATCTGTTGGACTTGCTCTAATGAGCCGGGCAACACATGCCGGCTTTTTCTGAACATTTTCTAGTTGTTAATTAATCTGATATAGCATAAGCTGACAAATGAGGGCAATGCTATTTTAAACTGCTGGTTTTTTCAACCGGTCACTAAAAGACAAAAAATAAAAGGAATCATTTTCTGTTATGGGTCCCACCAACTAGTATTATACAATTTCTGAATTAAATAATGTCACGTGACCTCTTCTCTCATCTTTTTATTCTCTGTCATGCTAACAAATGTGAGGGATCTTGGTTGTTGCCGGAAAATACAGTCCGGCGTTTATTTTTTTATTTTTCTTATTGTTATTTTTCTGTCCAGCATTTATTATTTGTCTCATACGGGTATCATTATTTTCTCATGCGAATATCACTCTTTTTTTTGAATCCGTAGCAATATTTTTAATTAGAACCGTCTTTTTCTATTTTACTTCTCTTTTGAAATTATTATATTATTATTATATAATATTTATAGGATACTAAATTATTACATTT
Organism: Sherardia arvensis; assembly: GCA_948330725.1. Lineage (NCBI taxonomy): Eukaryota > Viridiplantae > Streptophyta > Magnoliopsida > Gentianales > Rubiaceae > Sherardia > Sherardia arvensis. Next base: position 9,945,037 of record OX415238.1, on the reverse strand, counting down.
ATTGAGAGATTTGATTCGATTGAGGAAAGCATCAAATCCGATGGTTATGACTAATTCACACATACTAATATTTATCCTTAATTACCCGATGAAAATATAATTTATACTAATATTATGATGGAATACAAATTATCTTTTGGGTATCATTATTTTCTCATACGTGTATCACTTTTATTTTATCTGTAGAACTATTTTTTATTTAATACTGTCTTTCTATTTTACTTCCCTTTTGAAATTATTATTATTATATAAAATTATGGGAAACAAATTTATCCCATTAATTGAGAGATTCGTTTCGATTGAGAAAAGGATCAAATCCGATAATTATGACAATTCACACATATTAGTATCTTTCCTTAATTATCCGATAAAAATATAATTCATCCTTGATTATAGTGATAGATGTGAACACATACTAATATTATTATGGAATACAATTTATCCTTCGGGTATCATTATTATCTCATACGGGTATCATAGTTACTCATGCGGGTATTCTTAGCGCTATTTATAACTAATACTGTCTTTTCTATTTTACTTCCCTTTTGAAATTATTATTATTATATAATAATATGTATAGGAAACAAATTTATCCCATTAATTGAGAGATTCGATTCGATTGAGAAAAGCAGCAAATCCGATAGTTATGACAATTCACACATATTAGTATCTATCCTTAATCATCCGATGAATATATAAATCATCCTTGATTATAGTGATGTGAACACATACTAATATTGTTCTGGAATACAAATTATTATTCGGGTATCATTATTATCTCATACGTGTATCATTATTTACTCATGCGTGTATCATTATTTACTCATTCGGGTATCATTATTTACTCATGAGGGTATCCTTAGCGCTATTTTTAATTAATACGTATTTTTCTATTTTACTTCCCTTTTGAAATTATTATTATTATATAATATTTATAGGAAACAAATTTATCCCATTTATTGAGAGATTCGATTCGATTGAGGAAATAATCAAATCCGATGGTTATGACACATACGAGTATTTATCCTTAATTATCTGATAAGAAAACAATTTTTCCTTAATTATAGTAAGAGATGTGAACACATGCTAGTATTAGTATGAAAAATAAATTTATCTTTAATTATAGTGATTTAGTATAGAAAACAAAGTATCTTTAACAATAGCGAGAGATATGAACACATACTGGTACTAGAATGGAAATCAAATTTTCCTTAATTATAGTGAGAGATATGAACACATATATATATACAAGTATTAGTATGCAAACAACTTATCATTAATTATAGCGAGAGATGTGATCAGTGGAGAGAGCATGAGATGACAAGTTCTCGTGACACCTTCGAGAGAGGAACTTGAGATCCTAGTGCAAAATATAACTCAAGTATTACAAGTCCTTGTGACACTTTCAGGAGGAAGATGAGATACTAACCCCTTGTAATCACTAAACCAAATTAATTATCGAGTTACATTATGCTTAACTCCATTCTTTCGGTTCTTATAATTACACATTAGATTAATACCAATACTAGTGTGCATTTGTTAGGCTAACACAAAATTTATTGTTAAGAAATGAACAAGACCATTAGTAAGTGCAGTGTTAGTGTAGAGAAGACCATCTCTCATTACAGGGACAATAGTCATTGAGTGGTGCAATGATTTAACCGGATCATATATGTATTGTGATTATAATTTTTAATTGATGGTTGATACCCCGCCTAGTAAATTTCAGCAATTATCGGATATTCGGAGTAAGCAAAAAAAAAGTTAATAAAGTACATTATGCCTATTTTAAATTCAATAAGTGGAGAGCATGAGATAGCAAGTTATCGTGACACCTTTAAGAGGAACTTGAGATACCTAGTGTAAAATATAACTCAAGTATTACAAGTCCTTGTGACACCTTCAGGAGGAAGATGAGATGCCAACCCCTTGTGATCACTAAGCCAAATTAGTTCCCGGGTTTGGTTATGCTTAGCTTCATTTTTTAAGTCTTATGATTACACTTTAGATTAATATAACCTCTAGTGTCCATTTGTTAGGCTAACACACAAAATCATTGCTAAGAAATGAACAAGACCATTAGTGAGTGCATTGTTAGTGTAGAGAAAACCATTTCTCATTACAGGGATAATAGTCATTGAGTGGTGGAGTGATTTAACCCAATCATTTACATATTGTGATTGTAATTTTACATTTTTAATTTGTGGTTAATACTCTGCCTAGTAAATTTCACCAATTATCGGATATTCAGAATAAGTATAAAATTTAATAAAATGCATTATGCCTATTTTAAATGCAATAAGTGGAGAGAGCATGATATAACAAGTTCTCGTGATACTTTCAGGTCAAATTTGAGATACCTAGTGTAAAATATAACTCAAGTATTACAAGTTCTTGTGACACCTTCAGGAGAAAGATGAGATACCAGCCCCTTGAGATCACTAAGCCAAATTAAATCTCGAGTTAGGTTACACTTAGCTCAATTTTTTCGGTCTTATAATTACATAGTAAATTAATACCACCACTAGCGTGCATGTTTTAGGCTAGCGTGCATGTTTTAGGCTAACATACAAATTCATTGCTAAGAAATTAACAAGACCATTAGTAAGATGCCAAGTATATAATTAGATGGTTGATTAATTTAATGACATCATGTAGTAGTTTTTGTAAGATTACAAACTTCCCAGACATCCACAAGATATCGAATCCCCTGCTTTACATTTTACTACTTTCATATGGTTCGTATATGATTATATAAAGCTCATTACTAAGTTAAATAACATTCTCTAGTGGTTTCGATAAGATTGTAAACCTCCTAGATGGGCTCGACCAAGGATCGAACATTCCCTAATCATTTTTTAGTAATTACATGTTTGAAAGATGCCAATATAAGTTGTAGTACTTTCAAGTTATAGTCATAGTACCGATGTTTGTGATACCCACAACACAATCTCGTAGTACCTTCAAGTTATAGTCTTAGTGCCGATGTTCAAAACACCCACAATACACACTCGTGATACCCATAGTATAAACACGCAGTACCTTCAAGTTATAGGCATATTACCAACGTTCGTAGTAACCACAATACAAGTTTGTATTACTTTCAAGTAATAGTTATAGTACCTAATTTTAAATTACCTATTTTTCAAGATTTAAAAAAATTACAATACCTATTCCGGCGGTGAAGTTGAGTATCCCTGCATTATAATAAATAAGTTTGGATGTTGTTTATCCTTATTTGGACAATTCACACTTATTAAAAAATTAAAAAATTAAAAAATTAAAAATTCATACAAGAATAAAAAGTAAATACCGGGGAAGAAAAACGAATCCATATTGGAAAAGGAAACAATTATATATCTAGTATGAATAGTTGAAGGAGAGCCTTATTTTGAATCATAAAAATCTTCGCATTTATTCACAACATATTGAGTAGCAATGCCAGTAATTTTGAAGAGTTCGGATGGAGAAACTTTTGAGGTGAATGAGGCGGTTGCATTGATGTCCCAAACCATTATGCACATATTTGAGGATGGTTGTGCCAATAAAACCATCCCTCTTCCCAACGTCACTAGCAAAATCTTGACGAAAGTGATTGAGTACTGCAAGCGCCACGTTGATCACGAGGCCAAGAATGAAGACGACAAGAAGAAAGATGAAGAAGATCTCAAGAATTTCGACTCTGATTTTGTGAAAGTTGAGACTGGAGAGTTGATTGATCTCGTAGTGGCTTCAAATTATCTTGAAATTAAGACTTTAAACGACCTCACTTGTAATACCGTAGTAGACATGATCATGGGCAAGACTCCACAGGAGATCAGTAGCATATTTTAACATTAATGATTTTTCACCTGAAGAACAAGAGGAAATACGTAGGGAGCATACATGGGCATTCGAATGATTCCATGTTAATTTTTTAATGCTAGTTTACGTAGTTTAATATGCGTAAGTAATTAAATCTAAATAATATAGACAATGTTGATTATCTTGTTCTTCATCGTCTTAAAATTACAATGTTATATGTTTCTTTTTGTAGGGCTATAATTAACATTCCTTTTCTCACAACACATTCTTATATGCAAATACATTGCTATTTTTGTCATATATTAAAGTTCCCACTTCCCACCAAAAGATTTAGGATTCGTTACATCAACAAATAATTAATACACATATCCTGGCTACTTGCGATGAGAATAACAAATATAATTTTCAGGTGACACCTCTTCATTATCCTTCTTCAAATATGCATAAAGCATCAGATGGTCATACTTGCCGCTGAAGCCGGAATCCTCATCGTGGGAGGGGCGTACGGCAGCATTCAGGGCTTCGCGAGCAGGCTGGTCAACGGTCCACCCGCTGACTTGACCCCGGCAAAGCGGGCACGAAGGTTTGTGCTGATCTGCCGGGAACGTAAATTCCGTTGGCCGTTCATCCATGTTCTTCCAGTCACCATTTGGTAGCATGACAGACTGAGAAATGCAAAACTTATCAAAACAGTTAGACAAATAGCAATTGGTATTGCATAAAAAAGGCCGGCAACCGTTTTTACGAGAGGAGCATGTGAGCAAGATGGCTTGGTGTGGAGGCTCTAGACAAATTAAGCACTTTATATCATCCCATGTACCCTTTCCAGTTGCTCCCTTTTTTGATCTCCCTGCAAATCTTGTCAGATCTGATGCTTCAGCGGCTGGAGCTTTCCCCTTCCTCGACCCTTCTGGCATCTTCAAAGGATGATGATGATGACGTATGAGTTAGGATTTATGTAACGATGATGGTGATTGTTTGAAAGGGTGTTGTTTGATGTTTGTGGCTAGGGCTATTTATACTCAATTATAGATGCAATGTTTTGGAGCGTGTGTTGCGTGGCTTTAGGTAAAGTTTGAATATGAATGATTTCCTTCCAAAGTGTAATTTTCACGAGGATGATTTTTTCCCTTGAAACTTAATGAGGTATATGAAAGGAGGTAATTGATCGTAATTGGTGTGTCTGTAATATCAGAAATATATAAGATTACAAGAGTACAAATACATTGTATCTAGACTAGTCTAATTATGGTACATTAATATATACAAATCAATCACAATTATTCTCATGCTAATTGTGATATTCTATCACCCCCTTCAAGCGAAGCGTCGGATGAGAAGCCACGCTAAGTTTGGATCGAAATAGTGTGAAGAGAGGACTAGGGAGACCTTTGGTAAAGATGTCAGTATTCTGTAAGGAGGTAAGAACATGACTAACACGAATTCTGCCGGAAGCCACCAACTCTCGAACAAAGTGGTAGTCAATGTCAATATGCTTATCCCGTTTGTGAGCAACGGGGTTTTGAGCAAGAAAAATAGCACTACTGTTGTCACAAAACAGTAAGGGTGAATATTTCAAAGGAACACGAAGCTCCTTGAGCAGATTGCACAGCCAAACAAGCTCGGCCGCAGTGTTGCCCATAGCACGATACTCAGATTCACATAGCCTGAGGTTTGCGACCTGGGCCTACAATCCAAGTGCAATAGTGTTATCGTAAATCCTACATCGAAAAATCAAAAATGGGTGGGTCTTGCACTTGAGGGAGGGTGTTAGAGTAAATCACACATCGGAAACGAAGTGGGTGATTGTTCAGTATATAAGTCTGGTGGGCTACGCCACATATTGTCAATTGATTTTATGATGGAACCTCACTGGGTTTATGTTCTGGACCTATTGGGCCTATGTGCCTGTCCACCTCTCAGTTTACAGACACAAGTGTGGATCACGGTCTGAGTTTCTAATTATGGTACATTAATATATACAAATCAATCACAATTATTCTCATGATAATTGTGATATTCTATCAGTATATATGCTTTTAACAAAAATGATTTTTGATTTTTATGAATGCAGATTCACGAGGTCAAAAATATTTATATCAAAAAAATTCATTTACATATATGCTTCACCTGAACATCTGTCTTCCCCCTTGTTTGCCGGAGTTTATTTTTCGTTGAATAAAACTGAACTTAACTGAACTTAAAAAAATATAAATATACTGAACTGAACTGAAAGATATAAATGTATTCAATTGAACTGAAAATACAAATATACTGAATTGAAAAATGTAAATATATTGAACCGCACTGAAAAATTTATGTATATTTATTTGAACTGAACTGAAAAAAATTTAAATATAGAAAAAAAATTGATGAGAAATAAAATGAGCTGATTTGTACTGAATTGAGGAGAAATGGAACGGAATAAGGGCATGTATGCCATAACTTTTCTGTAAAGCAGTTCAGTTCAGTTCTTATAAATATTTTTATATTTTTTAAGTTAAGAAATTTACTCTATACTTTTTTTTATTATAGCTGTCTATAGTTTTTCAGTTCAGTTATATTTATATTCAGTTTAATTTGATCCAGTTCATTTTCAGTTCATTTAATTTGGTTATGAAAAAATGAATTTCAGTTTCATTCAGTCGTATAATTACTATGTTCAATGCTTTCAATTATAATTCGGTTCAATTAGTGTTTCCTAGATTAATACAAGTTCATTGTTTGTGAATACGACAAAATAGAGCAATCTCTGTACGCTAGTGGCTCTATCATAAATCTGAATATATTTTGAACCAATTCATTTCAATTTAATTAAAATTAAAATTAAGTCTATTTCAATCATGTACAAATGTAAATTGATCAATTTCATTTAATTTAGTCACACTGTTATTGTTTTCAATACATTAAACTTAACTTTAGTTTAATTCAGTTTAATTATAAATAAATGTGATTTGATGCATACCAATATTTGTATCTCACCTAGAACTTATACAAGCTGTTTTGAAGGAAGAAGGAGAGTCAAACAAGGTGACCCTATGTCCTCGCTGCTATTTGTAGTTGGCATGTAGTATCTTACCAGACAACTCCAACTTGCCATACAGAAAAAGTTAGTGGACTACCATCAGAGGTGCAACATGGTAGGGATTCACGGTTTAATATTTGTAGATGACTTACTTATATTCTGTAGGGCAAATCAGAAATCCATGAGGGGAGTAAAACAAGTTTTACTTGACTTTAAGAAAACCACTGGTTTAGCAATAAATGAGCTAAATCAGAGACTTTTTTTTTCTCTAAGATGCTTGCAATGGATATGGTTCTGCTGACAACTACTCTTAATGTGGTGCTAGGTGAATTTCCAATAAAATATTTGGGGATCCCTATTACTACAAGGAGATGGTCTAAAAGTAGACATGCAGTGCTTGTGGATAAGATTCTAGGAAAATCAATGCTTGGGCAGCAGGAAACTAGCCTATCCTGGTAGAGTGCAGCTCATCAACTATGTTATCCTTAGCATGGTTGGGCACTGGGCTAATGCATTTCAGATACCTGAATGCATTCACCAAGACATTGTTAAGTGCTGCAGAGATTACCTATGGGGAAAGGAGGAGGGAAAGAGGAAACATATCCCTGTTGTCTGGGAAACTTTAGTTTGCAAAGAATAGAAGTGGAGCTGGACTGATAGATCACTCAATCTGAAATGCAGGTTCATTGTGCAAACTTGTTTGGGATGTTGCCAGCAAAAAAGGTGCCTTGTGGGTAAGACTGATTCAATCTTTCTACTTGAAATAAATGAATTTCAGGGACTACGTACTATGATGACTCACCACATCTAAACTAGAGTTGGAAAGGCTTAGTGAGGCTCAAGGAAAAAATTAAACCAGATTTGAGCAGCTGTGTTAGAAAGGATGGCACTTTCAACACTAGAGCTGCATATGACTTGTTTAAGGGTGTGAAGCAGACTGATGCTTTTTCTAGAGTAATTTGGAAGATGGCTTGCATTCAAAGCACTCATTCTTCCTTTGGATGATGACTAAGAGAAGACTCTCTACAGTGGACAGGCTCAGTCCAAGGGTATGTTACAAAACCAAAGCAGCATGTGCTGTTTCTGTGGGATGCAGAATGAAACAGTTCCTCACTTGTTCTTGCACTGTCCCTACTAATTGAAGGTTCAAATAGTTCAGAAAGTGAACTTGGGGGGGGGGGGGGGGGGGTGGGTTTCAGGGCCCTTAAAAAGATACTCAGATGTTTAGCTTGCATAACCAAGAGAGGTGTAATGCATTCACTAATATGCACCTTTTATCACTTACGGTTAGAAAGAAACAAGCGCATTTTGAAAGACAGGAGACTAACTGCTAAGGAGTTATGCAACAGAATCTTAGCTGGACATGAAAACTATAGTCAGCAGCGATTTAATGAAATATAGTTGTATTTAGTCATTATTTCAATACATTACACTTTATTCTGTTCCATCTCCATTCAATTAGTTCAAATAAATATATTCAATTTTTTTTTCCAGTTAAGTTAAGTTCAGTATATTAATATTTTTCAGTTCAATTAAATATATTTTTATTTTTGTATTTCGATCCAATATATTTATATTTTTTCAATTCAATCAGTATTTCTTTTCCAGTTCCTTTCAGTATTTTCATTTTTTTTTTCAATTCAGTTCAGTTTTTTTTTTTCATTTCTAGTGTTTTCATATTTTTTTCAGTTCAAGTATTTATATATTTTTTCAATTCAGTTCAGCGAGAAATAAGCTCTAGCAAACAGGGCCTAAAGGGTAGTTTATTGAAATAATGATTAAATGCAATTATATTTCATCAAATCACATTTACTTATAACTAAATTGAATTAAACTGAAGTGAAGTTTAATGCCTTGAAAACAATAACAGTATGACTAAATTAAGCCGAAATTGATCAGTTTACATTTGTACATGATTGAAATAGACTTGATTTAATTTTAATTGATTAAAATGAACAGGTTCAAAAATGTTCAGGTATATGATAGAATCACTAACGTACAATGATTGGTCCATTTCATCGCATTCACAAACAATGAGCTCTTGTATTAATCTAGTAAACATTAATTGAACCGAATTATAATTGAAAGTATTAAACATTTTTTTTGATAAAAGGTATTGAACCTATTTTTTATACGGTGGAAAGAAACTGAAATTCATCAATCACATTTGTTCATAACGAAATTTAATGAACTGAACTGAACTGGATCAGATTAAAGCGAACTGAACTGAATTGACTGAAATGATTTAATACTAGACTAATCTGAATTTTCTCAGTGATGATTTTTTAACAAATATAAATTGTATTGCTATTTTGAATTGAGCATTCTCCCCTTTTATGAACTAATTTTGAATTGATTTGATATGATTTAAAACTGAGTTGAGTTGAATTAAAATTAAATGTATGAAATAGAGTAATGTTGCTTCTAAATTAAGCTGGATAGGATAGAATCAAATGTAACAAAATCATAATTGATATGTTTTGAACTAAACTGAATAGTTTGATCGAATAAGGTTTATTGAATAGTATCAACGATCTTTAAAAAAACTAATTTGAAATGCTATGAATTGAACAAAAAGTCAAACATTCATACACTTTGACTGTGTGACCAATGAGTTAATTACAATTAATTAGCAGGTTTGACCAACAATTTTTTATCAATGAGTCTTAATTACTTATAGAAATGAACGAGAAAAAATCCACGGTCAAACTTATTAGGTAGTGCTTATCCCGTTCCTCAAAATCAACAAATCTTTAAAAATTTTCATATACTCATTTAATATATTCTAGTGTTTACCTTAGTTTTAGCGTCTTATTTTCATATTTAATATAATTATGAGCTTTTTTAAAGTATGAATTTATGAATTACAGTTCAACATATATTAAAAAAAAAGTAAAAAAAATCGCTTACAGTTCGACAACTTATAAAAGACAACTAAATGAACGATAAATGGAAATAAAACTATTTCAGGGTAGTTATGCTCTAGAACCTTCAACACCAAATGAGTCTGATGGTTTGTTTGTATCACCACTAGCATGTTCATTTCCACGATTGCTCTCCATTCTCTTATGCTGCATTTCAGATTGAAAACACATGAATTAGAATGGCTTAATGCATAAATTATATAAGAAAATAATCACATATGTTGTGAAAATATGAATAATACCATCCATATCTGAGTTTGCAACTGATGGTTAAGAGACTTGCGACGCTCAATGCTTTCCGTAACTCGTTGAAACTCCTGTTTCAACATTAATAACTCATTAGCTTTACGCTGCGTCTTTTCTTTCGCATGGCGATTTTGACACCACGTGTCAATCTTTTTCTGGGTTATCCCTAACATTTCTGATAGCTGCTTTCGGTCATCCTTTGATACCTTGCCCCCAAAATCTGTAAATCGTTTCTCAAGAACCTGTCTTTTCTCCTTACTCAGCCGCGACATGTTGGATGCTGATCTGCAAGAAACAAAAGCATGGATTTAAAAAAATCTATTAGCAAGGAACGTAAATGAAGTATACATGGTTGCACATCTAAAATGTAAAAATTTAATTATGTGAATTCTTTATTCCTAATTTTCTAATCCTTTTTTCTTATAAAAAAACCCTCTCTCTGGTTTATGTGATTTTCAAGAGAGAGTTTCAACCAAGTATATCTCTATATGAGTGTATAACTTATTGAATTGAAACATGCTTAAAAACAAGGTAGATTATATGAAGAATAGAAGAACCTACTCTATGATATTGAATGTTCTTGTATAATGTATATACTAAGAAAATGAGAGTATCTTACTGATGTATTTATAGATAGATCGGTAAGGGATGTGGAGATGAGTTGTTTGAAAATTCAACCTTATAATAAATTTGGGTTGGCAATCGGATATGAATCTTGATTTGATAATTAAATATGTAATATTTTAAAACTGACAAAATAATATTTTAAAAATATATAATTATTGAATATTGTTAATAAGTTACTATATAATTAATGTATTGATTCTGTTTTATATAACTGGATGCTGATAATTCTATCATATCTTTCTTTATATAATTAAAATATTAAAATGCAACATATTTGGTACAAGCTCTATAAAGTTTAACATTCAAACACTTTTTATAGTGTGACAAGTTAGTCAATAACCATTAATTACCAATAACCTTTTTTTTTTTTTTGAATCATTCACCTAATTTGACCAACGAGTTTTAATAGTTAGGTGAATGAACCAAAGAAAAAAGAGTTTTTTCCATATATAATACTCTTTTCTAAACTAATTCTCAAATCAACACATTTTTAATATCGACTCTGAAAACAACATATTTCTTGTTACATAAGAAGCCATGTAATTTTGTATTTTTCATGCATTATCTATTTTGATGGTTGAAAAAATAACTCATTTTACCGTTATGTGGTGATTAAAATCCGGAAATATTTGTTTGAATTATGAAAATAATAGAAAATTCAAGTTTCGATGATATAAAGCATATTTAATTTACAAAATTTATCGATATCTTAAATGTTGTTTTCGTCTATGCAACTTCCGGCTCTCAGAATAATGTTTCAGAGATGTTAATGCTGACTCACAAATCTATTTTCTCTCCGATGCAACTCTCATAAAGTAAAGTTTCAAAAAGGTGTGTGTTTCCGATATAGAAATGGTGTGTAAAAATTTCATGTTACAAAGCATGATCTACCTCTTATCAATGACAACTAGATAATGTCAAACTCAATATTTTTAACAACTTAACTAAAAATTACAACTCAGCAGTCCTTCAACAGCTCAAAAGCCGAGTCGAAAACAGCGTCAGTAAAATCAGTAGTAGCAGAAAAACTGAATCGACAGATCTACAGCAACAATAAAAAAAGCAACAACAGCATCAGCAAAAAACCAGCAGCAGTAACAACATCTGATGCAGGGAACAATATGCAATAATTTGAGCAAAAACAATCAGCGTAAAGGTTTAACCGTTACATGTTGTTTCTACGTCAAATGAGTTTGCAATTGAGATCGAATCTCTTGACGGTGAAGGGGTGATTTCTTTTGAAAGTGGAAGAGAATGATGAAGGAAGATATTATGTTAGAATTGGAGATAATTTCTTTATTATAAACGATGAAGGATGATATTATATACGAACTAAGGTTGATTCCTTTGTCATAAATATTCTACGTTCTACCAAACCATCAAAACAAGTACGTACTAGCACAAACATGGTATGCGTTTGAAGTATCTTGTTCATTGAAAGGGACACCCTCGTGCAATTTGTATCAAGTCAGCTAATTATGGATTGGAGTAAAATGAGATTTAACATTATCAGCGATTTGAAGGAGAGGCTTTCAGCTATTGCGTAAAACAAGCTTAACGTGTATGATTTTCTAGATCCATAGGATATCTCGAGGACGCATTCTTTTAAAGTCGAGGAGAATGATGCAGGGAAACCTTATAAAACAATTGGATCAAACACAGCCGGTGTAAAGGTTCAACTGTCACATGTTGTTTCTACGAAAACTGAGTTTGCAATGGAGTAGAAGCTCTTGATAGTGGAGGAATAGAACTCGGGACGAGTTCTTGTTAAGTGGAGCTGACTGATGTAGGAAGAAATTATGTTCTCGGCCATTGTTCGTCCGATGCCAAATCCTCTTCCTCAAAAGAACTGGATCGTCAAGATTTTCTTGGTTAGTTTTATTATTTTCCTTTCAATATTAGAATAGTATTTCCATTGTAGATTTAGTTTAGGATTTCTTTGAGAATTATTCCTAATATTTATAGGGATTTTGTATTCATTAATTAACAGCTTTCAATTATCAATAATATATATTTACAAGAGTTATCTCTTATTTGGTGGATCCTAGCAAACCGTGACAGGGAGGTAGCATTTGCGACTTCTTACAATATATAAATTCAGGAGATTCGTACTTGCGAATTCTATACGACTGTGTCAACATCAGATAACAGTAGTAAAAAAACAGCAGCAGCAATATCAGACAGCTGAAGCTAAAAACAACAAAATAAGTAGTAAAAAGCAGCATCAACATTAGCCCAATAGCAAAAGAAAATCATCAACAAAAGCTCAGCAAATGAAGTAGAAAATCATCCACATAAACTCAGTAACAACTTTCCCAATATTAAGCAAAAAGCAATGTAAAAGAAGAAATTTAAAAGTAGAAAACAGTGCATGCATAGTGATATGCACATTTCTGATAAAACTAACACTAGTAAATCCTACATCTTCAAACACCAACAATGTAGCAATCCCTACTTGTGAAATTTGAGGTACTGAAAATATTTAAAATGAGTAATGACAATATTTTCAAATCATAACTTCGATTTTGATGATATGGGCTACGGTCCGTCAAGACAACATAATAGAAGCCCGGTCTGGGATTGATCCTTCCCATGACATCAGTTATTTTGGCACCACTCGAAAACAATAAGGATATGATTGTTTTTTTAGAGTAAATCTCATAGATGAATGTTGCAACCAAATATATATTGATAATTGAACTTATCAAATTTTTCAAAGTTGATCATTGGTTTTAAGTTATCGTTCCATTAACGTGAAATACAAAAAATCATAATCATACATATAAAATTGTACATCTTCAAACTTTTAAATGCACACAAATATAATGGGGGCATGTACGGTTGATATATGATATAATATACCAAGTTAACATTCCAATTATTTGTGAGGAAATAAATATCTTTTCGATAAAAAAAGTCTACAACTAATATATTATATCAATTAAATATTCGAAAAATTCTGTACTGATTAATAAAATGATGTGTTATCAATAACTACCCTCACGGATTTTTTTTTTAATTAAAGTTACTTAGAGTGGGAGGAAGTTTACTTGGCTCCTCAAACCAATAAGCAAAAGATAATGTATCATGAGTATTACAGTTTGTATTTGATAGATCTCAGTTAACTATTACATTTTGGGAAAGAGAGAAAGGCAGCTTCTGTGGTGTAATGATACCCTCTCCTCTTCCATGCACCACCGAGCAATTTAATGATCGTTACACGAAGCATAATTCTTCCAAATGAGAGGAAGAGGATATATATCATTTCACAATGTTCAGAAGGTCTTGTGATGTGTGTAGGTGATCCCAAGTGCTGTGTGTATGTTGCAGTTTCCTTCCATCCTTGGTCTGCCTGCATTGGAACATGGAAAACAGTAGTGCCTGAAACTAGGAGAGTCTTACAGTTGGCATCTCTATCTCATCAAGGTTTATAAGACCTAAAAGAGTGTGAGGTGCACCGTGATGTTCATATTCCCTGACATGAGGTGCTTGGAGCTTAGTTTAGAGAGGAAATCAGCAACTTGATTAGCCTCTCTAAACACATGTGTAAGAGATAGCCATGTACTGAGATGATGCAGTTTATGACATAGACTATACACATTCCATGCAGCAGTATTTGGAGCTTGTATCATTTTAAGTGCTGAACTGCTATCAGTTTCTATGGAAAAATATTGGCTCAGATGCCTACCTATTTCCATCCCTAACTCAATAGCCAGTAATTCTGCTTGTAGTGATGAAAGGGCATTAACATGTTTGAGTTCCATTCTGAGTATCTTACCCCCTTATATCCCTAATAACTACCCCCAATCCAGCAATGTTAGGTGCTTTGAATGAGGCATCAACATTGACCTTAAAGCTTACATCTGGAGGTTCTCACTTAATGGCTCTAGCTAATTTGGCCCTTTTTCTATTAAGAAATGGAACCGGACCATTTTGAATTAGGTCCAAATGTTTCCTGAGACTACCATTAAGTGGGAGGGTTGTAAATGTCATTGATACTGTTTTGATCAGATTGGCAAGTAGAACTTGATTGCCAGTGAGCACATTGTCAAATAAGTATGTGTTCCTCTTGCACCATAGACTCCAAAAAGCACGCATCAGATATGTAACAACAACTCTAGTATAGGTTTTGGATATACCTCCATGGCTCAGATAAAAGCTAAGTCTGTGCTTAATAGACTGGAAGTGAGGAACTGTCATTCCCAACATTGCATGTAAATGATCAAATATTTGCAAATTTGGCAAGCATATATTAAAGAAATAATCAGCAGAATCAAGTGATTGGCAGTAGGGGCATTTAGATGGTAGGTTTATACCAAATTTACACATAATATCATTTGGCATAACCTAAGGAAGATGTAGGTTCTCAAAGGATGGAGCAGACACCGAAAACACTTGAATGAAGTCATATGTTCCTGCACAACCCTTGGAATTTTCTGAGTGTAAATCATCCTCGATGTACTCCTTGCACCTTCTAATTTTCTTCCATTGTTGTGTGGTGTCAAGTACCATGTGCACCCGTGGCCTCTTTCCCAAAACAGCAAGCTTACACGAACACCCCTTCATGTTCGGCAGATTTCCAAGTCTCCTCTTTGATAGCTTGACACGTGAAGTCGGAGTTGTAGTGACTCCTTCACTTATATAAGCCCTTGTCACAAATTGGAAACCCAGATTCTGTCCACCTATAATCCTGGCGTCGATTCCCTCTTCCGTCAAAGATGCGGCTTGATTAAGGGTATTAGGAACATGCTCTGTTCTGTTTGGCCTTTTCCTTGAACCCAAAGATGACTCTTCCGCCTTTCTCTTTTGTCTAGACATGTGACCAAGTTGTTTCTTGGAGTTATCAGGGCTGGATTTTTGTCTCTGTTTCTTGGAGATATGATCCCCAAGTTCTGCCACCTTTGTTTCTATCACTTGAAACAACTTTCTCTTAGAGACCCTCTGACCAATGGTATAGATTCTTCCTTCAAGCTGGCTTTCATGACCACCATCTTTTTCCATATGTATCACCTCTTTGGTTTGATCCATACCAGTCATAATACTATGCTTTGGAATATCTAAACCATCATCACCAAACCTGTCAACAACCATGTAATCCACAAGATGAAATCCTCTTTGCTCAAAGTGCTCCTTCATAGACATGGTAATAAAGGAGTTTTGTTGCTCCTCATCAACTAATTTAAACCTTGATCTTGGATGCCCTATTACCCCACATCTTGTGCAACACTTGCATAGGCGCTCATAGTAGCATGAGACCCAAGATTTGTGATCCTCACCATCCCTGAGAAGGAATCCCGCAACCAGGGGTCTTGAAGGATCAATCCAAACTCTAACTCTCAAGATCACCGAACCAGTGCTCTTAACACAAATAGAGTTCACCTCCATAGTATCACCTAATAGGCTTACTATAATGTGAGCTGACAATGGATGAAATAGTTCAGAAGGGATGTTGCAGAGCCTAACCCATACCAGCAGTTTCCTGACACAAATACCACCGCGGGGAAAGTCCTCTCTTCCCCACCATCTTAAACCCAGTAAGCCACCTTCTAACATATATGGACCCTTCTGAAGAGCAAAAAACATCTCTGCCCTATTCTCAAATTTTATGATCATGAACTTATGACATCGATGCAAAATCAGAGCTTTACAATCCCAGATTCTCGAAAACCACAACTCGAATCTTTCATTACTGAATTCACGATCATCTACCCAATAAGCTAGTAGAGTATAAACTTCTTTGTTACCTTTACTCGGAGCAGGATGAGCAGATCTACCCCAATCTGGACGGTGTCCCTGGCCTCCCAAGTCTTCCTCTATCAGGAAATGGCTTGCATGTCGAGATCCCCATTTGTCCAAAACTTCTTTAGTCTGAAAACACCCTTTGGAATCTGAAAAGGGGACTATCTTCAGCTGTTTATGCTTGATGAGGTTGTTTTTGAAGTCGGATCCATCCAAAATCACTTCCCAGTTGGACCGATCATCAATTACTCTACGCAAGACCGAGGATCTCAGGCAACGCCGCTTGAAAACTCTATCAAACCATGCATCATTAGCACTGGATGACCCATTGATTTCTTTTGAAGGATCTGCAAACTTTTTCCTCTTTCTCCGGAGCATGATTTCTGATCAATATTTTGAATTTTTTTTTTGAAGGAAGAAAGAAACTCAGAATAATTTAAGAATCTAAAAGAACCACATAGACCCACTTGAAATTGATTTTAAATCTCTAGGAAACAGAAAATAAAACTATGGAACTGATTTAAACCGGAGAAATCATGTTAATGTATTTGAAAAGGAAACATTTTGGTCTAATTTTCAGAAAACCCGGAAGAAAACAAAGATGATACTGAAGGAAATCTGGATATTTGATGAAGAGTATGAAGGAAGAAAGGAAGAAACTTGCAGAAGAAGAGGAAAGAGAAAAAGGTAGGAGAGAAGGAAGAGAAAAGCTCTCTTCTAGAAATTGAAAATAATCAATATTATCTCCTTTTAATCTACCTATTATCAATGACAACTAGATAATGTCAACCTCAATATTTTTAACAACTTAACTAAAAATTACAAGTAATATAAGTAAAAACTGGCTGGATCCCAACTCAACAGTCCTTCAACAGCTCAAAAGCCGAGTCGAAAACAGCGACAGTAAAATCAGTAGTGGCAGAAAAACTGCATCTACAGCTCTACAACAACAGTAAAAAAACAGCAACAACAGCAACAGCTTCCTCTCTCTTTCCTTAGATTCTCTCAACATGTCACTCAGATTTCACCTCTCAAAACACCCAAAACTAACTTGGGCGTCGGAGCGGGCGTCGGCCAAACGCCGCCCGCCCGAGCTCACTTTTCTCGTTGTGCAATTACAAGAAGAAGGACATCACCTTGCTGATCACCCGGACTACACTGGAAATCTCAGACCATATCAAGCAGCAGTAACAACATCTGATGCAGGGAAACAGTATGCAATAATTGGAGCAAAACAAATCGGCGTAAAAGTTTAACAGTTACATGTTGTTTCTACGTCAAATGAGTTTGCAATTGAGATCGAATCTCTTGACGGTGAAGGGGCGATTTCTTTTGAAAGTGGAAGAGAATGATGAGGGAAAATATTATGCTAGAATTGGAGATAATTCCTTTATTATGAACGATGAAGGAAGATATTATATACGAACTAAGGTTGATTCCTTTGTCCTAAATATTCTACGTTCTACCAAACCACCAAAACAAGTACTAGCTCACAAATGTGGTATGCGTTGGAAGTATCTTGTTCGTTGGAAGGGACACCCTCGTGCAATTTGTATCAAGTCAGCTAATTATGGATTGGAGTAAAATGAGATTTAACATTTTCAGCGATTTGAAGGAGAGACTTTTAGCTATTGCATAAAACAAGCTCAACGTATACGAGTTTCTAGATACAAGGAAATTTTATAAAACAATTGGAGCAAAAACAATCGGTGTAAAGGTTCAATAGTCACATGTTGTTTCTACAAAAACTAAGTTCGCAAATGAAGTCGAAACTCTTGATGGTGGAGAAATAGAACTCGGGACGAGTTCTTGTTAAGTGGAGGTGAATGATGTAGGACGAAATTATATTCCATACCATTGTTCGTCCAATGCCAAATCATCTTCCTCTAAAGAACTGGATCGTCAAGACTTTCTTGGTTAGTTTTATTATTTTCCTTTCAATATTAGAATAGTATTTCCATTGTAGATTTAGTATAGGATTTCTTTGAGAATTATTCCTAGTATTTATAGGAATTTTATATTCATTAATTAACAGCTTTCAATTATCAATAATATATATTTTAAAGAGTTATCTCTTATTTGGTGGATCCTAGCAAACCCGGACAAGGAGGTAGCGTTTGCAACTCAATATCTGACAACAGTAGTAAAAAAATAGCAGCAGCAATATCAGTTAGCTATAGCAAAAAACAACAAAATAAGTAGAAAAAAGCAGCATCAACATTAGCTCAATAGAAAAAGAAAATCATCAACAAAAGCTCAGCAAATGCAGTAGAAAATCATCCACAGAAGCTCAGTAACAACTTTCCCAATATTAAGCAAAAAGCAACGTAAAAAGAAGAAATTTAAAAGTAGAAATTAGTGCATGCATAATGATATGTACATTTCTGATAAAACTAACACTACTAAAGCCTACATCTTCAAACACCAACTCTGTAGCGATCCCTATTTATGAAATTTGAGGTACTGAATATATTTAAAATGAGCAATGACAATATTTTCAAATCATAACTTCAATTTTGGTGATATGGGCTACGGTCTAGACGACAGAATAGAATTCTTCTTATATCATCAGTTATTTTGATACCACTCGGAAACAATAAAGATATGATTGTTTTTTTAGGGTGAGTCTCATAGTTGAACGTTGCAACCCAATATATATTGATAATCGAACTTATTGTACATCTTCAAACTTTTAAATGCACACAAATATTTTGGGGGCACGTGCGTTGGATATATGTTACAATATACCAAGTTAACATTCCAATTATTTGTGAGGGAATAAATATGTTTTCGATAAAAATTAATCTACAACTAATATATTAGAAAAGTATCAATTAAATGTTCGACAAATTCGGTACTGATTAATAAAATGATGTGTTATTAATAACTACCCTCACGGATAATTGCTTCATAGCCATAATGTCTAATTTAAAACACTAGTGATGGGACATTGTATATATTCTACCAATCGGTATATATAACGTACATATTTGCAAAGTTTGTTACTAGCAAAGTTCCAGATGCAAAAACGAGACTAAATAAAATAATCATTATTCTAATTGGAAGAGTGACAAGGGAAAATAATATAACAACAAAAATTCAATAACAAGATTTCAAATTATCATCAATTGTATATAAATAATCATGTCATCAAGCTGATTAATCATTATCCGATTCTTCATAATTATCAGGGTCGAAAATAGCCCTGACATATGCATGGCACTTCAAATAATTATAGTTTCCACGAAAATCACAGTTAGCCTCATGGCAGCTCCGAACAATTGCATTCATGGCTTCACGAGCACGCCGATCAACGACCCACCCGCTGACTTAACCCCGGCATAGCGGGCACGAAGGCCTGAGCTGATCGGCCGGAAAGTTATATTCCGTTGGCCGTTCAACCACATACTTCCACTCATCATATGGTAATGGTAGCATGACAGACTGAGAAACGCAGAGCTTATCGAAGCAGTGAGACATATAATAATTGGTGTTGCAGACAAAAGGGCGGCAGCCATTTTTGTGAGAGGAGCATGTGAGCAGGATAGTCTGGTGGGGAGGATCTAAACATATGGAACACTCTATATCATCCCATGACCCCTTTCGAGTTCCTCTCTTCTGCGATCTCCCTGCTAATCTTCTCAAATTGTATGGCATGGAGCCTGATTCTTCTGCTGGAGATTTCCCCTTCCTCGACCCTTTTGGCATCTTCAGAGGGAGATTAATTGATGATGTAGAATGATGATGATATGAGTTAGGGATTGTTCTTGTTTTATAACGTGTTGTATATGCATATTTTAGGGAGACACGACTGCTGATGTGATGCAACGTTTTTGATTGAGAAACCAAAAAACACGTTTGATTAATCACAAGATGCATGCACCAGAAACCCTAAATTAAACTCATCACCAAAGGTGCTGTTAATTAATTCATTTTAGTTCTTCCTTAATTTACAATCGTTTGAGATAAACATAGCAATGGTTTAATGCCTGCAATAAATACAACTTTTTATTTGATCGGAATTTCCTCTGTCGAGTCACCTTTCTGCTTCAGCAAATTGATCTAAGCAGTATAAAGAAAAACATAAACCATCATATTATAATTTAAAAGGATTAAAAATAGATCAATCTCTATACCTGCAATGTATAATAGTAACCTTCTATGCCTACAATATATAACCTTTAATTTGATCACGTGTTTCCTACTGATACCTCTTATAAATTAAATTTTATTTTGGCCTATATGTTCGTTTGGCGGGATCTTAAGTATATGACAAATTTAAAATTAGCAAAATTGAAATATCCTAAGTATGCTGCAATAGATATATGTAAGAAAATGAAAAGTAGCAAATATCGAAGCAGAAAGATACACCATTATAATATGATAAAAAAATCAATCTCAGATTTAGTTTTATTGACGCATATTAAACTACACTCTAGCATAAAATTATAATGAAAAATCACTCAAACGCCCATGCATTCTCCTTGCGAACTTCCTCCTCTTCTTCAGGTGTATAATCGTTCTTAATGTTGAATGTTTTACGGATCTCCTCTACCGTCTTCCCTTTGATCATGTCTGCCACGGTCTGACAAGTGAGGTCAAGCAAAATCTTAATGTCAAGATAATTTGCGGCCAATATGAGATCAAATATCTCTCCTTGCTGAACCTTCACAAAACTAGAGTCAAAAGTATTGAGATCTTCTTCATATTTTTTTTTGTCGTCTTCATTCTTTGCCTCGGGATCCACGTGGTGTTTGCAGTACTCAATCACCTTTGAAATGGTTTTGCTTGTGACATTGGGAAGAGGAATGGTATTATCTGCACAATCATCCTCAATCATATGCTTAATGGTTTGGGACATCATTGCAACCGCCTCGTCCACCTCAAAAGTTTCCCCATCTGAACTCTGTAACACGATTGATTTCGACATTTCTATTCAATGAATTGTAAACGAATCTGGAGATTTTTTTTATTCAAAAGGGCTCACCCCTTCAACTATTTGTACTAGATATTCAATTGATCACTTGATTCCTTTTCCTATATGGATTTCTACTTCTTCTCCAATCATCCTTTTTTGTTTTTGTTTTGGTAGAGATCTATTCTTATTCCTATTCCAATTCCAATTCCAATTCCAGTTCCATTCTTTATTTTGGTAATATTTGTTGTTCTTCTTCTATTCCCTAGCTAATTTGTTTGTACTATTGCTAGTTTCCCATTTTCAGTTTGAAAATTCCGTATTTTGTTTGATTTTGACCCTTTCTAGTTGAGCTACTAGTTGCTAACTGCTAACAATTATAGTTAGCTGTAAACAGCTGAAAGTTAACTGCTCTCAGCTAAAGTTATGTTAATAATGTTATTTGAGTTCAAATACGATATCATACAAACTTACATATTCACACACATAATTTTGTTTTTTTAACATTGCATGTACAATTTTTTAGTTTTTGTTTGCATGAATATTTTTTAGTCGCAAATCTTACGTCTATGAAAGACATATAAAATTTTATAACATAAGACTTGGTATGCGTTTCACCAGAAAATAACAAGTCATCTTGTTATGTCGTGTAATTTTCCTAATTTAAATAATTGATTAAATATAATTATTTTCCTAACACGCTTAAAAATAATATTAGTCTTGGAATAGACCGTCTATATTAATAGACGGTCTCTTTTTGCAATATATATAAAGTATGCACGGCCCCCTTTCTGCAATATAAATTATGCACGACCCCCTTTTTGCAAATTATTTTTGGGCATGTCATTTTTCTGCAATTTCCCAATTTATAAATATATATATATATATATATATACATTTGAATCACAGAAGCCGTTCCCAATTCCATTCCGATGGGGGCTCTGAATTTTCCCCAAAATTTCCGTGCTCTCCCGTCGCTCTCCCGGCGCTCATGTCGGCATTTTGATTGATCGGTTCCCGCGCCTGGTAACTTCTCGATTCAATGATCAGATCATCACTTATCTACGTATGCTCCGATTGCTGTGATTTCATGTCATGATTCAAAGTCTTGCTGAATTTTTATGCTAATTATATATATGTGATGTTGTGTTGGTTGTTGTTTGTTTCATGATCATGTATGATGAGTTTTATGCCACGGTTGAATGTAGTTGTGGTTTTGATGAATCGAAACTGTTGTGATGCACTTGGAGAAGATAGGCTCATTGTTTGTTTAGGCTATTTAGCCTGAAACTGTTGTGATGCACTTGGGGAAGATAGACATCGAAATTGATATCAGTTTGTTTAGGCTATTTAGCCTGAAAACTTGGTTATCTAGACTGAAAACTACAGTGATTGTAGAAACTTGATTTTTTACGCTGAAAACTGTGTTGTTTGTGAAACTTGATTGTTTAGGTTGAAAACTGTGATGATTGTGAAAACTTGATTGTTTAGGGTGAAACTTTGGTGTTTGTGAAATTTGATTATTTATTGTGAAAACGGTGATGCTTTTGAAAACTTAATTATTTAGCCTGAAAACTGTTGTCATTGTTTGTTTAGGCTATATATTTAGCCTGAAATTTTGGTTGTTTAGTCTGAAAATTTTGGTGTTTGTGAAACTTAATTATTTATTGTGAAAACTGTGATACGTTTGAAAACTTAATTATTTATCCTGAAAACTGCTGTCATTGTTTGTTTATGCTATATATTTAGCCTGAAAACTTGGTTATTTAGGCTGAAAACTACAGTGATTGTAGAAACTTGATTTTTTAGGCTGAAAACTGTTGTGTGTTGTGAAACTTGATTGTTTAGGTTGAAAATTGTGATGATTGTGAAAACTTGATTGTTTAGGCTGAAAACTTCGGTGTTTGTGAAACTTAGGTGAACAATGCGCGTGAATAGTTCGCGTGAACAATACTTTTTCCAAATTTTGCAAATAAGGACCTCATTCCTTCCATATTCTAATGTAGACCTTGGTCAATATTATAGTTATAATATAGACGGTCACTCCAGAGACCAACTCATTAAAGATATTATTAAATGTGACTATGAAAATATACACCAGCTATAACTAAGGTCTTATTCTCTGGAGCTTTTTATTTTAATTTTTTGCTAAATTGAGTTGAAATAAATATAAATTTACTGAATTGAACTTATACAATATAAGTTTTTTAAATGAACTAAATTGAACTTAAAAATCAAAATGTAATGAACTGAACTAAATGGTTTTAAACTTTTACAAACACCATTGTATGAGGTATATATAATAAATTTTAACGTAAAGTTTTGATTGAACTGTACTAAACTGAATGAACCGAAATAAAAAATATACTATGAAAATATTCTCTACCTGAATTAAACTGCATTGAACTGGAAAATATAAATGTAATGAATTGAACTGAACTGAAATAGTTTTAAACCTTTTTACAAAGAGGTAGTCTTGTGAGAGACCGTCTATATTATAGACCGGGGACTAAGTAGTAAAAGTATGGTTGAATAAAAACAAGGAGGTCCTTAATTGCAAATTTTGAAAATTACTATTCACATGCACTATTCATAGCACAGTACTATTCACACGCGCACTATTCATGCCCGGTACTGTTCGCGCACGCACCATTCACGGCCCAGGACTATTTACATTCCAGAACATTGGGTTTTAAGCACATAAAGTCTACATTATAGTCCCAAACATGAACACGGACATCTAGGCTACCTTAACCAATTTTCACACTCCAAAACTCACATCTGGTCATCATGCCTCAAACAGCCCACAACATTGGAATTTTAACACATAAAGTCCACATTATAGGCAGAATCATGAACACGAACATCTAAAAATTCTAACCTACCAAATTTTCACACACCAAAACTCACATCTGGCTTTTCATCCTTAAACATCCCAGAACATGGGGTTTTAAGCACATAAAGTCCACATTATAGTCCCAAACATGAAAACGAACATCTAAACACACTACCCTAACCAATTATCACACACCAAACCTCACATCTGGCCATTCATGCCTCAAGCAGACCAGAACATTAGGATTTTAACACATAAGGTCCAAATTATAGGCAGAAACATGAACATGAACATCTAAACATGCTACCCAAGCCAATTTTCACATACCTAACCTCACATATGGCCATTCATGCCTCAAACATACCAGAACATTGGGTTTTAAGCATATAAGGTTCACATTATAGTCCCAAACATGAACACGAACATCTAAACACACTACCCAAACCAATTTTCACACACCAAACCTCACATCTGGCCATTAATGCCTCAAACAGACCATAACATTGAAAATTTATCACATAAGGTCCACATTATAGGCAGAAACATGAACCTGAACATCTAAACATGCTACCCTAACCAATTTTCACACACAAAACCTCACATATGGCCATTCATGCCTCAAACAGACAGAATATTGGGTTTTAAGCATATAAGGTCTACATTATAGTCCCAAACGTGAACACGAACATCTAAACACACTACCCTAGCCAATTTTCACACACCAAACCTCACATCTGGCCATTCATGCCTCAAACAGACCATAACATTGAAATTTTATCACATAAGGTCCACATTATATGCAGAAAAATGAACATGAACATCTAAGCATGCTACCCTAGCCAATTTTCACACACCAAACCTCACATATGGTCATTCATGCCTCAAACAGACCAGACCATTGGGTTTTAAGCACATAAGGTCCACATTATAGTCCCAAACATTAACACGAACATCTAAACACACTACCCTAGCCAATTTTCACACCAAACCGCACATCTGGCCATTCATGCCTCAAACAGACCATAACATTGAGATTTTATCACATAAGGTCAATATTATAGGCATAAACATGAACATGAACATCTAAATATGCTACTCTAGCCAATTTTCACACACCAAACCTCGGATCTGGCCATTCATACCTCAAACAAACCACAACATTGGGTTTTAAGCACATAAGATCCACATTATAGTCTCAAACATTAACACGAACATCTAAACATACCACCCCTGCCAATTTTCAGACACCAAATCTCACATTTGGCCATTCATGCCTCAAACAGCCCAGAACATTGGGATTTTAACACATAAGATCCACATTATAGGCAGAAACATGAACATGAACATCTAAAAATGCTACACTGGCCAATTTTCACACACCAAACCTCACATCTAGCCATTCATACCTCAAATAGCCCAGGACATGGGGTTTTAAGCACATAATGTCCACATTATAGGTAGAAACATGAACACGAACATGACCACAAATAAATAAAATCAAACCTTCAACATTAAAATCAAACCAAACCAGACAATGCCCAATCGGATGCAAATCGGATGCAAAACACATGCAAAACAATGCCCAATCACAGGAGCATAGAGCCGCCAGTCAAATTCACATTATCAATCAATAAAAGCAAAAAAATCAAGACAATCAAACGAGTTTATCGGTTTTTACCATCAGTATAACCTAGAACGCTTTGATTTGCTCTTGAATGCTATGAAAACAAAGAAATCGGGGAGTTTACTTGCTATTGCGCATGGTGGAACTGCCTTTGCTATGCGATCGATGCATGAATGGGAAAACCGACGATTGGGAACGATGATTAGGTGTTGGATTTTGGGGAAGGAATTGGGAGAGACGGTTTGGGAGGTTCTGGAAAGATAGAAAAAGGGTGGTTCTAAATGCAGGTCCATTTTACTTCTGCAGGTCCAAATTAAATCAGAAATGACAATAATGTCCCTCTTAATTTTTTATTATAATTCACGAAAAGTAATTTATAATTTGGACACGTGTTCAATCATTGCATAGACGGGTTTATGCATCCAAAATTAGGGTTTTAGAAATATATTTGTAAAAAATAATAAACGAATGAAGGATAATTATGGTATTTTCCCACTTTCATTGGACCTGCAGAAGCAAACATGACCTGTATATAGCAAACACCTAGAAAAGGGGGTGGTTATGAATAGAAATTTCATATTTATATTAATTGTAGTTTATGTTAATTGCAAACAGACCCTCGCGTATTAGCTATATTTTCAATATAACCCCGCACATTTTTACCCCTTTTTTTTTTTCAGTCCCGTCTATAATCTGGACGGTCTCTTTCGAAACTTTCTATTTTACAAAATGTATATGGTAGAAATAACAAATTTTAGTATAAAAAAGAGCAATTTAACTGTACATAACTGAACTGAATTAAAAAATATAATATGAAAATATTCTACAGCTATAACTAAACATACAAATGATTACATTATAATTTATATTTATCAATTTCATAATTTCCCCGCTTATATATATTTTTTTGAACAATACTTATGAACCTAAAAGAAACAAATTAGTCCTTCATTTTAAAAAAAACTAATTTTTTATGTAACAGATTATATACTCCAGTTTGGGTTCTTGATGCTCCGGAGCATATGGATATTGGTCGAGAACTTGAGACCTATTATGATGTTTATCTGGAAATCTCATTCTTGGTCTGGATTATTGGTCGAGAACTTGAGACTTATTCTGTATACAACAGATCATAGATGGATTTTGTACATTTTCCACTCATGTCTAAGTTTCTTGCTGTTTTATCAGTCAAAATTTTGCCTGATTTTTGTTTGTGTTCTTATTTCGGGTTCGTATTGTGTGGGCCTGAAAGGAAGCTTGCTGTTCAAATGGCTACCAAAGCATCAGCTGCCGATAATTGCAGATTGAATATGAAGAAGTTGTGAATAATTAAGGAGCAAAGAAATATTATTCCGCAGAATTCAAAGAAATGATTATTATCAAATAAGGTAGGATATTTTATAACTTATCGTAACTTTCATCATTTTCCGAATTCTCAAAATGTGTATGAAAATATTATTGATAAAATAAAAGTAGCGTCTTTACTATAAACTAATAAATGTACATAGTGACAAGGATTAAATAGACCCTCCCTACATCAGTACTGGAGACTGGATTATAATATTTGTTTTTTTAAAACCACTGAAACATCAATCTTGGACCATTTTCATCAATATATTAAGACTTATTATTATCGTCGCCTAAATAAAAAGTATTAAAGTAAATGCTATGAATCTTTTGAAATGGAAACTTTGAAGGAAAGAAGGGGACCTTATTAAGTAACATTTTTGTGCATGCAGCAGCAACAAATGGTATAGATCAAATCCAAATAGCTAAAGCACCAGTCATTACATATGAGCTGAGAATAGAATGTGAATAATACATGATATAATATTATACAGTTTCTCCAAAACAAAGTTGGCATTATATATAACACTGATCATATGCTGCAAGAAATGTGCAACAGCTGGAAGGTGCCACTAATATTAGACACCAAATCTTTATAGTGATTTTCAGTATTGTACGTGAAATAACAATTAGGTTAGCCATAAGTTATTAAATTGCTGCAGCAGTTGCTAAAGAGCAGAGAAAAGTTCAAGTATATTTTCATATTACTAATGTTAAACATCAATCATGAGTAAGGAACAATTCCAACAGAAACAGTCTTGATTGTGCAAAAGTTCATAGCTCAGATCATTCAGATCTTCCCCGGCCCCATTCTTTTCCTTCATTGTCGAGATAATTTATCTACCATTGATGCAGTAAGAAATCAGTAGAATGAAATACATAAACCTACAGCTTCATACTCTTAGCTATAAAACTTAACTGGTAAATGTTAGCTTTCACACAGATAAGCTGAGAAGAGGAGAAAGAAGAACAATGATGTTGTGCAGAAAACTGGATACTGCTTTTCTATTCATATCATCCTTTATATACACAAACTCTGAAAGAAAAAAGGAATACGAAATAATCTACTTCTACGGAAGAAGGAAACTAAATAATCTAATTTCTACGTAAGAAGGAAACGTAATAATCTAATTCCTACGGAAAAAGGAAAGAAAAATATCTACTTCCTACGGATGCTAATTAGCATCTTTAGTTTCTAGAAATAGCTGCAGAAAATAAACAAACAAGGAAAAGAAAGATGACTAGAATATCTCACAAATCACCCCCATAATCTTGTCATCACTTTATCTCTGCAACTCCGATTCTGCCCCTAAGTTCTTGAAAACGAACTCGTCCGAGAGGTTTTGTCAGGATATCAGCGAGCTGAGCTTCTGTGTTGATGTAGTCGATGTCAATATCGCCCTGCTCCAGATAATCTCTAATCAAATGGTAACGTATATCAATGTGTTTACTTCGACCGTGAAACACAGGATTTCGGCTAAGATCAATTGCCGATTTGTTGTCCACCAGTAACGTTGGTGCTTGTGGCTGTTCACCTTGCATTTCACCAAGCAATCTACTAAGCCAAACACCTTGGCAAGCGGCAGTGGCAGCTGCAATATACTCTGACTCGCACGAAGAGAGTGCCACCACCCGTTGTTTCTGTGATTGCCAACTCACCGGAGATTGACCTAGGAAGAAAACTAGCCCCGTCGTGCTCTTCCTATCGTTGACGTCTCCGCCCAAATCAGCATCACTATAACCTGCCAAGAGTAAAGGTCCAGCATTTTTTCCATATGAAACTCCAAACTCTAGAGTTCCCGCCACATAGCGTAGAATATGCTTCACTGCTGCCATATGCTCAACTCTTGGCTGCTCCATGAATCGGCTAACATAACCAACTGCAAAAGTAATGTCTGGCCGAGTATGAACTAAGTACCTGAGGCTTCCCACCAAGCTGCGGTAGTCCGTGGCGTCCACCGGCACTCCTTTTGTAAAAGCTTCTTTGCATAAGATGATTGGCAAAGAGTGACCAAACCCTTCCGTTGTTGCACTTGGATGCCGAGGTAGTAACTCAGTTCGCCGAGGTCGCTCATCTCAAATAGATTCGTCATCTCCTTCTTGAACTTCGTCAGTTCTTCGATTGAAGTTCCGGTGATGATCAAGTCATCAACATAAACTCCAACTAGCAGTTGCTCCTTCCCGTTGCTCCGACGATATACCGCGTGCTCGGCTTCACATCGTACAAACTCCAAGTCGCGAAGACTCTTGTCAAGTTTGGCATTCCAAGCCCTCGGAGCTTGACGTAGTCCGTAGAGAGCCTTCTTAAGCCGAAGAACCTTGCCTTCGTTGCCTTGAATTTCGAAACCCGGCGGTTGCTTAACATAAACCTCCTCAATCAGATCACCGTTGAGGAACGCGGTCTTGACGTCCATGTGGTGGATTGGCCACCCGTGGTGTGCAACGAGCGCGATCAGAACCCGCACCGTCTCGTAGTCCACCCCCTGCTGCTGCACGTAGCCCTTTGCCACTAACCGCGCCTTTCGTTTCACCATCTCCCCGTTCGCGTCCTTCTTGAGCTTGAAGACCCACTTAAGTCCGATGGCGCGGTGTCCTGGTGGTAGATCGGTGAGGCGCCAAGTCTGGTTTGCCTCGATGCTTGCAAGTTCCTCCGTCATCGCCGTTCGCCATCCTTCATCCTTCTCGGCTTCAGCTAGACTCGTTGGTTCATCGATTGTGAGAAGACAAAGCTCCTCGTCCTCAGTTTCAATCTTCTCGGTGGCGTTGAGAAGGTCCTCCATGGTTCGATACCGTCGTTGTGCCTTAGCTCCGGAGGATGGTTCCGATGCGTTTGCTGGAGGTGACACAAATTCCACGTTTGGTGGTGGTGATGCACTTGGGGTTCTCGGACTTGACACCGGAGCTTCACTTCTAGGCCTGCTTCTGGTGAAATTCTCATCGTCCGAATGAATGATTTTCTGGGCTGGTTCGCTACCTACACCAAAAGAGACAAAACGGTCGAAGTTGGAACCCTCACCATGCCCATGGTTTTGTTGTTGTGTCGATGTGGTCCAGTCCCATGCCGTGTCTTCATCAAAGACGATGTCGCGTGATACTTTCACCCGGTCTGTGGCAGGATCGTAGACGCGGTACGCCACAGTTCCAGTTTCATACCCAAGTAGCACCATCGGCTTGCTCCGGTCCTCCAGTTTCTTCAGCCCTGGCTGCGTGGCCTTGACATGGGCGACGCACCCAAACACCCGGAGATGGCTCACGCTCGGCCGGCGCCCGTGCCATGCTTCGTAGGGTGTCTTGCCGCTGACGCTCTTCGTGATTCCCCGGTTCAGAAGGTAGACCGCCGTTGTCACTGCTTCTCCCCAGAATCTCATCGGCATGCCTTTGGCCTTCAAGAGGCAACGTGCCATGCTAACCACCGTTTGATTTCGTCGTTCGACCACGCCGTTTTGCTGGGGCGAGTATGGCGCCGTTGTTTGTCGATGCACACCGTGGTCGACAAAGTACTCGCTGAGTTCTTGAGACGTGAACTCACCTCCACGATCGGTCCGCATCGTCTTCAACTTGCACCCGCTTTGTCGTTCGGCTGCTGCCACGGTCCTTTTGATGGCTTCCGCCGCTTGATCCTTCGAGGTCAACAAGACTATCCACATATATCTACTAAGATCATCTACCATTAGTAGAAAGTATCGATTACCTCCAGGAGTTTGTGGCTCGATGGGTCCACACAGATTGGCGTGCACGAGCCCAAGGCGTTCGGTCGCTCGGTTCTTGGCTTGGCTTGGGAACGAGCTGCGTTTCTGCTTCCCGGCCAGGCAGGCGTCACACAAGCGCTCAACGTCATCGAGCAGCGGGAGTCCGTCCACCATCTTGTTCCTGGCCATGCGTCGAAGGGCCTCGAAGTTCATGTGGGTATCTCGCGTGCCATCGCCACCCATCCTCGCACCCATGCACCGCAAGGCACACTGGTCGTGCCAAACTCAGATGAAGGAGGTAAAGGCGCCCTTGGCCTCTTGGCACCCGTGCGAGCAAGCGTCCGCCTTGATCCCGTAACGTGAGCCACCCGTGCTGGATCCTCGTGTCGTAGCCGTCCTCATCCAGCTGGCTGAGTGAGATGATGCCGCTGTGGAGCCGTGGTATGTAATACACATCGTCCAACTTTAGGTGCTCGCCGTTCCGGCACGTAAAAAGGATCGTACCAGTGCCTTCTATTTCCACGGAGGTGTCGTCTCCCAGTTTGACCGAGCCTCGTACATCCGTGTCTAGCTCGGAGAAGAAGAACAATGATGTTGTGCAGAAAACTGGATACTGCTTTTCTATTCATATCATCCTTTATATACACAAACTCTGAAAGAAAAAAGGAATACGAAATAATCTACTTCTACGGAAGAAGGAGACCAAATAATCTAATTCCTACGGAAAAAGGAAAGAAAAATATTTACTTCCTACGGATGCTAATTAGCATTTTTAGTTTCTAGAAATAGCTGCAGAAAATAAACAAATAAGGAAAAGAAAGATGAGTAGAATATCTCACAGTAAAGCATGACATCTCAAATTGCATTAATTAGTGAAAAGATCTGGAGAAGCACTGGCCATTTAATTTCTCATAGGAATCACTTTGAGTCATAATCAGCAGTATATATCATATTATTGTTAATCTTCAGTCAGGAGTATGAAACAATTCCAGCAGAAACAGTGTTGATTGTGCAATAATTTTAAGTATACATGTAAAGTACATGAATAATAGTAATCTTCTTCCCCCAGCTACTTTGTACTGCACATATTAAAAACCCATTCTAGGTAACATTAAGACCATTAAAATGCAATCGCAGTAAAATTAAACTACCTGTTCTCTCTCCTCCGTAACGTTCTCAGATACATTTTAATTCTAAAAACCTGCGCGCAGATCAATCCCAACCGCAACTTTTCACTAAAAAGAAAAAATCCTAGATGATTGACAAAAATAGACAGTTAAACAAACAACACAGGTACAGACATAGATTGATATGAACCAAACTGATACATCCTCGCCTAGACATCAAAGTCTGGATAACTTCAAGTGTTCATGACGCATGATCAATTTCTAGATAGCTTATCTACCATGGATGCAGTAAGATAAATCTGAATAAGAGTCTGGATTTAAATCAAGGTTGCCAAAAGTATCAATTCCCTAATTCAAAAAAAAAAAAAAAAAAAAAAGTAAGAAAATAAAAAGCTCTAATAACTCCAAATGTCAACACAAATCTATAGCCTCGTACCCTTAGCTTAAAATTAAATTGGTAGTACACATCAAAGCTAATTGATAAGAAACTTGAACTCACAAAAAGATAACCCTAACCATTCACATCAGAAGAAAAAGATAATAAAAAACGCGATCAATTCAAAGATTATACGAGAGTATTATACGTTACATATTTGCTATTTATTTCATATAACTAATTAGGTTACCACCGAACGATTGTGAAGAATAATATTATATAGGCCAAAATAAAATAAAATTTAAGAGGGATCAGTGGAGGAATTTTAAAAAATTGCAGTAGAAAAATTCATGATCAAATCAAAGTTTATGCTACATATGTTTGTGAAAACTGTGAGCAATTAATTCTATCGAAGCAGGATCCATTGCATCAAACAATAATTAATTAAGAGAAAAACAAGAATTGAAGATCATAATGGACATAACAATCATCCTAAGCATCATCTGAATCATCATCTGATTCCGTTTCCCAAAAAGCATCTGAATCGTCATCTTCCTCTGCATATGTGTTCGTATGACCCGTTTCAATTTGATGACACATGAGATGATCATAATTTCCGCGGAAATCACAGGAATCCCCATGGCAGCCGCGCACGATATCATTCATGGCTTCGCGAGCCGGCCGGTCAATGGTCCAGCCACTTACTTGACCCCGGCAGAGCGGGCACAAGGGCATGCGCCTACCGGCCGGAAAATTATATTCGGGCAACTGAAAACCATAAATCAACTTCTCCAATGGTAACCTGACCGACTGAGAATAGCACAGCATGTTGAAACAATGAGACATATAGGTATTAGTGTCGCAGACAAAAGGCCGACAACCGTTAGAGGAGCAGGTGAGCAAGATAGGCATGTGGGGAGGTTCTAAACAAATAGAACATTTTATATCATCCCATACGGTACTCTTTCGAGTGCCTCTCTTTTCTCTACCTGCTATTCTTCTCAGCTTGTAAGGCATTGGGCCTGATGCTGCTGGAGCTTTCCCCTTTCTAGACCCTTTTGGCATCTTCAAAAAGGAGGATTGATGATGATATGATGATGTTATGATTATGTGATAGATGATGATTGTTGTTTGTGACTAAGGCTATCTATTTATAACGTTTTGTAGATGCATCATCAAAGATGCGAATGCCGGTACATGAATTTGAGATGCACCGTTTTGGAGTGTGTGATATGATTTTAGGTAAACATTTGAATGAATGATTTCCTTCCATACTGTATAAGATTGATGATGGGAGGAGGATTATTTACCGTTGAAAAAAGGGGTACCAATTTATCAAAAGTGATTGGATGCAGATTCTCGAGGTCAAAGATATTTATTATAAAATAATATATAACTGGTATAATCCGTGCCGATGCACATATATCTATTCAAATAAAATAAAATAAAATAATTATTATGTGCATATATTAGTTTAATAAAAATGATATTTTAATTTATCAATAATATATGCATACATATTTTGAGAATTCGAAAATTCTTAAAAATTTGATGATTTAATTATAAAATATATATATTATACAAATGCAAGTTATATAAAAATATCTTTTATTTGATGATAACCATTTTAAGAATTAGATAATAAACATTATTTGAATAATTTAATCAGATTATATTTTTTTCCATAGTAAGAAGACTGGTATGAGTTTTTTCCCTTTCAATAACCTTCATCTCCACAGTAGCATATAAATGACATCCTAGTTTGTGACTACTGCTTTTCCCTAATTTTCTATACATCCATTACAAATTTATACGTACATTTGCACTTCATAACACCTACAAAGCTATTCTTGAATATGAAAACCATACATTTGTTATAAACACTAGTAGAATCAGGCCGGAACACGGCGCCGTTAGACGGCGGTTCCGCGTGACTTTTTAAGAAACCGCCGTTTTACAACCATCCCGCTAAGTTTCCGAACTCGGAAACTTAGCCGGATGGTTGTTATCAAACAGATCTCCCCTTGCAAGTTATAATCTCCTTCTCCCTCTCCATCTTCTTCCTCTCTCCTTCTTCTCCTTCTCCCACTCATTCTCCACCTCTCCCTCTTCTTCTTCTCCTTATTCTCTTTCTCCCTCTCCTTCTCTTTCTCCTTCTCCATCTCCCTCTCCCTCTCCCTCTCCCTCTCCTTCTTCTCCTTCTCCCACTCATTCTCCACCTCTCCCTCTTCTTCTTCTCCTTATTCTCTTTCTCCCTCTCCTTCTTCTCCATCTCCATCTCCCTCTCCCTCTCCCTCTTCCTCTCCCTCTCCCTCTCCTTCTTCTCCTTCTCCTTCTCCTTCTCCCTCTCCCTCTTTTCCCTCTCCCTCTTCTCCCTCTCCCTCTCCCTCTCTCCCTCCTTCTCCTTCTTCTAACAAAAGTTTGACTTTAAATTATGTGTTTTTCATATGATTTAGTCTGAAAATCAATAGATTAGTATGATAGTTTGTGTTTTTGGGATTTCCGAGTACGATCTATTCGATCCACAAGTACCCATGGTTTGGGGATGAAACTGTTTTTATGTTGGTTTTGATTTCGCCGGCAAATTCGGCCGGCGTTTTTTTTTGTTCTATCCGGCTAACTTTCCGAATTCGTAAATTTAGCCGGATTTATAAACATCCGGATAGATTTCCGAACTCGGAAACTTAGCCGGAACAATACACGGCGACCGCCGTGCATCGGTGGCGCCAATTGCACGGCGCCACCATGGACGGCGGTCAAAACCGCCGTCCAACCTCCGGGGAACCGCCGTATTCCGCCTATTATTCCACTAGTGAAATTTAGTGTATGTGAATGGAGGTTATAGCCGAATGAGAATATGGCTGGCGACTGGAAATCCATTAAGGAAAAATAGCCCGAAGAATTTGGAAAGAAGTTGGGATTTTAAGGGATGATGATAATCTTTCCACTTGAATTGCTAATGTTCTTCCTATAGACGATTAAACATCACTTCTTTTTTTTTGATTTAAAGAAAGAGGATTATTCATGGCTCCTCCCAACCGAAATAATCAAAGAGATACATCGTGAGTTCGAGACAATTTGTAAGATTACAGGGAAATTTAGTTCTATAGCAATGCAGTACATTCCCTGTATCAAATAAACAAGCAGAGCCTTAAACTAAATAATAAGTCTATAATAGATTGTGGGTGAGATCAGAGGTGAATCTGGCAAATAATGTTCTCTAACACTCTAATTTTGCAATCACTCGTTGGTTCATCTCATTAAACGTCTTTTGCATCTCCCTTCGGAGGCAGCAAGAGATTTACCGGCTCACTTTCACAGCATCAAAGCATTATAAAAGTTCAATCTAACAGTCACAAGTTGTCTAGACAATAATTAGTATGTGAGCACTTCCCAGTCCATCTCATTAAACATTATTTGCATCTCCCCTCGGAGGCAGTAAGAGATGTCTCGAGTTTCTTTCACAGATTAGCTATGCCTAGACAGCCTGTTCTGTCTACAAATCTGATGTACGAACCCGCCAAGAGTAAGTAATCAACATACTCTGACTCGAATTCTCCTTGCGCACAAACACGGACTATTACGGAATCGCCAGAAGTAAGTATTTAAGCTATTCTGACTCGGATTTCTCCTTTGCCGCATACCGCTAAGAATCAGATTTGAAGCTAATCACAGTTTAACCTATTCTAGAAAAACTAATGATAGCAGATAAAAACTCCAGAACAAATTATATCAAACCCCAAATAAGCGCATACCCATTATTTAGCCAAATACTGATGGACTTAGAGCAAAATGGTTTGCTAACCCAACTCAATACTGCAGCTTTGATGTGTAGAACATCACAGGCAACTCAAGTCCATCAGATTAGTTATGCCTAGACAGCCTGTTCTGTCTACAAATCTGATGTACGAACCCGCCAAGAGTAAGTAACCAACATACTCTGACTCGGATTTCTCCTTGCGCACAAACACGGACTATTACGGAATCGCCAAAAGTAAGTATTTAAGCTACTCTGACTCGGATTTCTCCTTTGCCGCATACCGCTAAGAATCAGATTTGAAGCTAATCAAAGTTTAACCTATTCTAGGAAAACTAATGATAGCAGATAAAAACTCCAGAACAAATTATATCAAACCCCAAATAAGCGCGTACCCATTATTTAGCCAAATACTGATGGACTTAGAGCAAAATGGTTTGCTAACCCAACTCAATACTGCAGCTTTGATGTGTAGAACGTCATAGGCAACTCAACACAATTCTAGAACCTTAACCAATCCAATTTCTCAACCTTTCCTTACAATCGCGAAAATATTTGAACATTAAACCATTGCAATTGCAAATCTGTTGACCCTCTTGCCTCTCAGCTCCGATTCAAACCCGTGATTTTAGGCCAACAGCCTCCTCTTTCCGCCAATATCCACAAGCCCCAACTATATTCCTATACATGTTCATCAAATTCCATAGTTGCAGCAACTGCACTGTTTCCTGTTTCATACTAACCAATAAATATCAGCTACAGTTCCAAATCTTCTCAATTTGGTCCTTTCGTCCTATCAAGTGGCCTATTCTTCACCACAAACCTCAAAGCTACACTAAAGAATTGTTCTAACATGCTCAAGTCATAACAATAACCAGAGAAGTAAAACCACAAAGAAGTAAAACCACCTTCTTAGTCTAATTGTGCCAATTCCAGTTTAAACCACTGCCTGGTCCGACCGAAAAGACCCGAGCCAACCCGACCTGACCGAGCCGACCCGAGCCGGCCCCGAGCCGTTGACCTGCCAAGAATCCACCTTTGCGCCCATCGTCCCGTGGCCTCCTCCTTCGGCCTCTCGTCTGGTTTTCGGCGTTTCCTTCCTGAGCAGATCGGCTCCTCATCCGGTTTGAGAAGTTCCGGCTGCCCAGGGTCTGTCAGATCCGGCGACGTCCTCGGCAGTCCATTGGTCTCCCCGCCGTGATCTCATTGGTGGCGTCCTCTGCGTCTCTGCCTTGTCTCCAACCCGATCCCCGGCATCAGGGCCTGGTCCCCGGCGGCGTCTGGGCGATATCCGACATTGGGAGCGGTAGCGACCCGCTCCTTCGACGAATCCGGCCTGATTTGTGTTCCCGGCGGCGTGGGCTCCGGCATTCTGAATTGTAATTTGTCGAGAAAGAAGATGGTTTGGGAGGGGTGATTCGGAACTTTATTGGTGTAGGGGGAGAGTGGAAAGGGGAGGTCACCTCTGACCGGTGAGAGGCGCCGGCCGGAGCCTCCCCGTCGGCAGATCTGAAAAGGGGGAAGTTTGGGTTTTGGAGACGGTGGGATCGGCCCAAAATTAAACTCTAATTTCTCACTTAAACATGTCATGAATCTTTTGGTGTAGAATATATAGTTCAGATAATGTTTAAGTTTATTTGATCAGGTTATTAACTTGATTTTCATAATACAAAGAGTAAGTTCTATTTCAATCTTTATTATTTTTATTGAGTATATATCACATGAGTTATTTTGTCAAGTCATCTGATCTACCTTATTATCACTCAGTCAAGAATTGGGTAAATTAAGAAGTAGAAATGTATAATATTCTACTCCATGTCATCTATCTGTTATGAGATGTATACAAATAGTTGACATCACTCTTGGTTACATATCTAACCACACACGCGTTCATTGTGATAGTCAAGAAGCTTGACCCGTGATCGATCGATCTGAAGAACTGAATGCTCTGTCTGGACTTCTAAAATGGTATCATAGCCCTGGGCATATATGTTGTGTAATATATTCCCGAAAGTGGACCTTGCACGTTTATTTGTCAAGTGTAATACTTCCCCCATATGGGCCTTGCACTTGACAGAGGGTGTTGAGATTAAACCCACATCGGAAATGTTGTGGCTAAAACTTTAGTATATAAGTTTGGTGGGCCACTCCACATATTACTAATTGGTTTTATGTTGGAATATAACTGGGTTTGTGAGCTGGAATTGTTTGGCTTATATGTCTTTTTATATATCTGCACCCTCCCGACCTTTACCCATGATAGAATTCCTTACCCAACGGGCTTGTTCCCCGTCTAGGCTTCTAATAGAATATTTTGTGTTTTATTCTCAAAACCTTCAATACAAGAAAATAAATTACAATGGAAACATTTATCATACAAAATTATATTTATTTTTAATAGCAATAAAATTATAAATATAATTTTGCAATAGGCCCGTGTATGGCACGATGGACATTAATACTAGTGCTCATCGTAATGGTGCAGGTGAGCGGTAAACTCGTAAAGTATCAGTCGAACTGGTTATGTTTCATTCGTAATTATACATAAACTTTCTTATTTATAGAATTTGACGTTTATAATTAAAATATTTACGTTTTCTCCTCCCGTCCAACCAATTCTTCCCCTTTAATTTTTTACTTTTGACACTGTTTATTATTATATTTTGACTGTATATTGAATAAATATATAGTTATCAATATTTTCATATTTGATATCGTTAGATTCATCATAACATATAGTATTCTAACATTAAATTTTTATTTGGCAATAACATTGTAGTGCTTAGTAAACCCTAACCATAGTCAATCTCTTTCTAACCCTAACTCACTCAATCCGATTTTGATAGATCTATACATTATTACATACTTAATACCTAGATAATATATGTTGTTATGATCAAAACTTCATTATTATTTTATCATATATATTATTATATTTGTATTTATATAATATTAAACCCATAGAGCACCAGCCCTCACGAGTCTTTGCCAGAGAGAACCCCTCTGAGTTGAAGTGTCTTTGTCTCATCGGCTCCTCCAGCTAGATCTCCGTTGATAAACACCACCGGAATCACCGGATTCTGACCGACCAGTCTCGACAAGGCCTGCTCGATCTTTATGTCCTAACGAGTTTGCTACTACTAACATCCCAACTAATTAAGAAGATTAATCAAGTATGCTAATCATAAAAAACCATGAAATACTAAAGCGATAACTCAATCAATTACCTTCCATTCAAAAGTAAATGTTTTCTTTGAGAATTAGTGAATTAAAAATAAATGCTTTGTGTTTGGATAATTGAATGTTTTGCCTTAAACTGTTGATATTGTGAGGCTGCGGGCCTTAAGTCCGGAACTGAAGTATCTTAGTACTTTGTCCTTCTAAACCCATTATTAAACCGAGGTTGCTTTTATATTTGATTTAAGAACAACGTCTTTCTTCTTGGGATTGATTTTAGAATTCTGTTAATTTTGGAACAAGAGTCATCTTTTTGATTTTGTTGATCTCTAGAGTCATGGGTAACTTTCGATTACTATATATGAACTCTATCTCTATTTTTTTGTAACAATTGAGGTTCAACATTGCGGCTTTTCTAATGTTAGGTTTGATTTATTGAACTGATTTTGATTTGTAGAACTGGGATCTAGCATCTTTTAGATTTGGTTGTTAATTTCATTTTGAGCTGTTTTTTGTTTGGTTGGCTTTGAATTAGAATGGCAAGAGTGCGTATTCTAAAATTTGTGTGACTTGTTTTCAGTCCAACTTCATCAACATCAAGCGTGATGGATCGGTTGGCAATTTTTATGTGTGCCTGCACATGGCCTCGCTCCTTAGCTCAGCTCCGTGGATCCTTTACGCTATCCCTCTGGTGCACTGGACTAGACCGCTGCTCGTGTTGATCACCAATGTCATTGGGCTTCCAGTTCTGAAGACATCTCACTATAAACCAAAATAATATTAAACATTAGATTCTAAAATTCAGTTTTCATCAAATAAATTGTGCATAAGAAAATGTTTTGATTAGTACTCACAACGAGAGTGGATAAGGAGAAATTAACATAAGTGACCATCAGCCCCGTAGCACAATGTAACCGATGACTTGACGCCTGAGCTTGCGCGTGTCTAAACCAAGA
The DNA here is from genome assembly GCA_948330725.1 of Sherardia arvensis. Lineage (NCBI taxonomy): Eukaryota > Viridiplantae > Streptophyta > Magnoliopsida > Gentianales > Rubiaceae > Sherardia > Sherardia arvensis. The sequence continues at coordinate 9,904,868 of OX415238.1, read as the reverse complement.
AACACAATCAGATGAATGGAAGCTAGAATAGTGAGTCCGGCTAAGAAAGATTGCGTGATAGTGTGGCGGTTGGCTAAAGAATAGCGAACGAAGATACCTATGTACACCAGCATCACAATTACCCCTACGCCAGTGATGATGGGAACAAGTGGGGGTTCATGTAGAGGAAAAGAGGGATGGTGTACATATCCACAATGCTGCAGTATGGAATGATCAAATATCCACCACTTGCCGCATCGTGTGCGAACATAAATATGTGATTAGTAGCAGATTGGTCATAAAATAACAAGTGTTTACCATTATAGCAGTGTAGCAACTGTCCAAACGAGTTTGCTAATGATGAAAAATAACGAAATACTAAAAGTGATAACTCAACCAATTAATTACCATTAGAAAGTTAACAACACCAACAATGTAAGTATTCGAAATCAACCAGCCTACAAAAATAAAGATGCTAATTTTAGGTTAGCAAAATAGTGAATCACATACATATTGACAATCATTTTCACATATTGCACACATCAATCACCGCAATCCACGTGCTCAATATGACCCCTTTTATCCTTTTCTTCACTATTAATCTTTCCTTCTACCAAGCAATAATATAATCATCATTGAACAGAGAGCAGCATTTAGAGTCAACTAGACTAAGATGAAAATAGAGATGCTCATTATAAATAAACCAAAGACCGTGGGTGACATACATGCTCACAGTTTCATCCAAGACACCCTTGTTAGAAAGACACAAATATGTGACTACCAGAACTTGTACATGATCATGCACCCAACACATCATATGCTATAGCGTAAATACTAGACAGATTAAAATCAGAATCATTCTTCTCATAACAACAAAGGCTTTCACAATTTTCTTGCAGACATACCACTGATTCTCATTAATTTTGCAGTCATGGACAAAAGCCCTAATCAGACAGACCTAGATAGTAAAGACACAAACACATGGATAAAAGCCCTAATCATTAAAGAAATAAATGGAAATTACCATAGCATTCCATGGTATTCAACAGCCAAAATCAACGCCGAACCGCGCCGAAAACATAGTTTTCAACATTAAAACAAAAAAAGATACATCAACTTGTATAGAGATGAGTGTGTTGCGATTTGTATGTCGGAGAATACATAGAATGTTCCAACGTCGCCATCTATGAGGAGGGTTATGTCGAATTGTCAGCATAAGTTTCATATTATGGACTGTATTACTGTGTGGCCGGCTAGCAGTGAATAAAAGTTGTCATGTGTGTCGAAAAAAACTTAATCTCACTCCAATCTAGACACGTCGCAATTATTTTTCCTGTTGCTAGGATTTAGCTTAGTGATATTGTAAGAGTGAAAGAATCATTAATTTAGAATTGTTCTTGGAAATATTGTAAATAAAGTTAGCCTAAAATATTTTCCAATAATAAGGTTGGACAATCAATAAGATTATCAGCAAAATCTTTTTTTACATCTCTAAATGACATATATGGTCTACTCAGTAGTGACAGAGTTCTCAAATGAATTACACTTGCCCAATAAATTTTATATTTTATTTTTGTGTGAAATAAGTTAATTTGGTGGGATATACAGATTAAATATTGTGATGCTTTTTGTTTAATGCCACAAACTTTTTTTTTGCTTTTTCAAGAAAACCAACACATTATATAAATTAGTAGACACACATTTGACACATAAAGTTGATATGACATCTTTATTCTATACTATACATAGACATAAAAACTTGATTTACTTTCATCCTTAGCTGACACATTAATCATTAAATTCTAATATTTGGTAAGATGATGGTGGAATAAATTTTGTTTTCTATAACATTATGCACATACACACGTCCTCTTTTTCTATAACATTAATTTTCCATGTGAAAAAAGTATGGCAACTTTTGAGGTGTTTGGATTTTTCTAGAGAAGACATTTTAGTACCACAAATCTTTAATGTTTCGTTAATTGGGTCGTGCAATAATATTTTGTTATTTTAATTTCTTTTATAGATTTGGATCGAATGTGATACTATTATTACAATGGGCCAATTAATAAGGAATCTCGGCCAATTGTTTGATGTGCTTATTCACCCAACTTATCTAACCAATTTTTGGTTAAATTTAATTTATTTAGTTTAATTTTAATAGAATAAAATTTAATTTAGTTTCGTATGCAACATATCGGTATTGATCGAACGCACAAACTTTAATCTCACTTATCAATTGTACCAATCACTGTCAAGACAATTATCAAATATATTCTCTTCTTCATCTTCATCAACATTTCTTCAATAAAAAATCCCTTCATTTCTCCACGTAGATTTTCCTCAAATCCAACCCCTATATATATATATATATATATATATAAAAGTGTCTCTAAAGCCATTTAGTTTCCTCACACCAAAAACCAATCGCAACTACAAGTATTTCTAAAACACACACTCAACATTTATTTCTAGTATTTCTTCTCATGAAATTTCAAGTTGCCTTTGAGTGAGTTGTTTCTGTACTCCAGTAAAATTCTCTAAAAACTAATTCTCTGTCTTCTCTCTAAAAGTCTCCCCTTTCTGACCGTTTTAATTGAGCCGTTACCGGCAATAATGGTCGATTCCACGGTGGTTCTATGGCAGAACCACCGCCGGACCGCGGCGGAATCCCCAAACCCATGTCCTTTATGCACGCTCTCAACACTAAATTAACCACCACCCCTCTCATCCTCTCTCCCATCAGACCCACTAATCCATCCTATCACCGAATTCAAAGGGAAAATAGCCTGCATAATTACGCCGGAAGAAGTTGCTCAATTATCGGCTCATTGCAGTAATGCTCTCGTCGGCAAATTTCCTCTACTGAAACCATCAATGGAATACCTACATGAACCTTTCAAGTCTGTGTGTTTCAAAGGAAGATGTTAGCTTGGGTCACTTGATTTCAGACATGTGCTCATCCGGTTCGAAGAACATAAAGACTACCAAAGATGTTGGATGAAGCAGACAATCGCCTTCAAAGGTCCAGTGATGAAAGTGTTCAAGTGGACACCTGATTTCACCCCCGAGTCTGAAACCTGAATTGTGCCAATTTGGGTAACTATCCACAATCTCCCTTTGTTTTGGTATAATACAGCAATGCTAGAAACCATAGGCAACATTATTGGCAAGTTTATCAAAATGGATCTAGCCATAGCTACTCTATCCCGACCCTCTGCTGTGAAAATGTGTATTGAAGTAGATCTTTTAGCAAAGATTCACAACACTCACTGTGACACTCACCACTAATATCACTGGAGAAGTAGCTGATTTTCCAATTGACTATGACCATATCCCATTGTACTGTAGACATTGCAAAAAACTAGGCCATGAAGCCATAGAATGTAGAATTTTACATCCTGGCCTGAAGCCTATACCATATAACCCTAGACACCATAACGTTTCAGCCCCCAAAGTTGCCCCTTCCTCACACAGAAACAATATCCACCAAAAATACTACCAATCCCACCCCTCTCATGTTGCTGACTACCAATGCAAAAAAAACAAAAGCTCTGAAAGCTCAACAAACTCAGCAGGCACACACTCCTATGGATAGAGTCACCCCCAAGGCACCTGAAATGATATGTGTCCCCAAAAAGGGGGCAAAAACTATTCAAGTTGAAGATGACCAGCCCACTGGCTCCAATCAGGCCTCAGAACCTATTATAGTTGAATGATCAGCCAACAGTACCCCAAAAACTCAAAGGGAAAGCTTATGCCCAGTTAGATACTGAACTCTGCTACTCAGACTCTGAAATTGAGCTAGTAATGGACAACATTGCAAGGCCTCACAACTCCTCTGGCACCAGTACTCTGCATGAGCTCACATCTGCCAGCCAACCTGTTAAAAATCCTTCTGAACCAGAATCAGTGCTTCCTGTTACTATCCAATCCTCACATCCAGTCCCTGAAGCCTCCCAAACCTCCCCCTCCCAAAAATCCCCAGCTGCTCAATGGCTCACACCAAAAAAGCCAAGGACCTTTGCAGTTGATGATATACACATTCACTCAGGTAATACTCTCTCCCCAAATGATCCTTTTAATACTAACAAAATTTCTTTCTACTTCCAGCCAAGAGCAGATGGGAATAGATTCTTACCACTCATACAAGAAGTGGATGAGCAAAATGAAAATGAAGAACTTCAGAAAGAAGAAGCAGATGATATACCCTCTCAGGTTAACCCTACTTGTCCAGATCCCTCAAACAATCAAAATGCTATTGAAAACATTTCTAGTTCTACTGAATTTGAGCAAAATAAGGTCTCCTCTTATTTTACCCAGATTAATAGAGTCATCACTAGAACTGCCACTAAAAGCATAAAATCCCGTAAAAAAGGATTGACAAAACCATTGGTTTAAATGTTATGGTATGGAATATAATGGGAATGGAAAATTCTATGCTTAGACTTGAAAAGGTTATTAGAATCCATAAACTAGACATTCTATGTGTAATTGAACCACAACATGACAACTCTGAATGTGATATATACAGAAGGAAACTACATTTTCAATTTTGCCATGCCTGCTGTTAATTGTAAAATTTGGTTATTCTAGAACTCTCAGATTAATATTACCCCAATATTAGACCATAACCAATTCTTTTTAGTACAGATTTATAGCCAAACCATGGATGAGACTTTTGACTCATTTTTTGTTTATGTCCTTAGATCTAGGAAAGAAAGAAAAGATTTATGGTCTGATTTTAAAATGCCATGCCTAGACTCTGCCCTATACATTGGGGATTTTAATGCCATGAGAAGTGTTTCTGAATATAAAGGTAAAGTTGGTCCTGGTCTTGGTAGTATAAGTAATTTCAATACCTTCATATGTAATGGCTGCACTATATGATATCCATACTGTAGGAAATCATTTTACCTGGTCTAATGGTAGGAATAAAGAGGGGGGTAAATATCTAACTCTAGAGAGATTAGACAGGGGTCTTTGTACAGCTAACTGGTTAGTTAAATTTCCGCAATCCTCCATTCAGGTCCTTAGTAAACTGTCACAATCCTCTCCTACTTAGAATAGGAAGCAATATATCTTCTGCTCATAGGCCCTTTAGATTTATAAATACATGGCTAAAAAGGCCTGAACTGATGGAGCTAACTAATCTCCACTGGAACAGTCCTATAGAAGGCAAGGTCATGTACAAAATTATTCATAAACTCAATAACCTCAAGCAAGTACTGAAAAAATGGAATAAGTAGGTTTTTGGAGATATTAATGAAAATGTTATTAGAGCAGAAGAAAAAGTGAGACTCCAGGAAATTAAATTGAACTTCATGGTTCAACTGATGAACTTGTGAAGCTAAATGAAGCCAAGACTCTTTTAACAAAAATTTTATCTGAGCAAAGGCATTTCTGGAAACAAAAGGCAGGTGTTAAGTGGCTAAAGAAGGGTGATGAAAATACAAAATTTTTCCACCATTCTATGATGGAAAAAAGATGTAAATTAAACATCACAAAGATCAAAAATTCAGAGGGAGTGTGGCTTGACAAGGCTGATGATATTGAACAGGAAGCTGTAAAATATTATCAAAACTTATTGTCCCATCAACCTCAAAATGAAAATGATCTTTTCACTGACCATTTCCTTTCTCAGATACCACATCTTATTTCTGAGGAAGAAAATGAGTCCCTCCTAAAACCAGTCACAATAGAGGAACTGAAACAGATTGTCTTTGGACTTAATAAAACCAGCAGTCCAGGGCCTGATGGCCACACTGCTGCATTTTTTATTAAGACTTGGCATATTATCTGTCAAGATTTAGTAGAGGCATCAAATGATTTTCTCACAAGGTCTCACATACATAGGGGAATTTCCAGCACTTGGATAACAATTATCCCAAAAAAAAGAAGTTTCCATAAGCTTCAGTGACTATAGACCTATTAGCCTCTCCAATGTTTCAAATAAAATATTTTCTAAACTGTTAATGGAGAGGCTAAAACCCTTGATGCCTAAATTAATTTCCCCCCACCAGAAAGCTTTTCTACATAATAGGGACATCTCTGATAATGTTATCTATCTGAAGGAAATGTTCAGATTCCTCAATAAAAAAGTAAGAGACCCTAACTGCATTTTCAAGCTTGACTTAATGAAAGCTTTTGACATAGTCAGTTGGTCCTTTCTACAAATAATTCTCCTTAAAATGGGTTTTGACTGTAGATTTGTTAATTGCATCCTCAAAAATCTGTCTGATGCTTGGTTCTCAATACTTATAAATGGTAAACCAGTTGGCTTTTTTACTGCTTCAAGAGGCATCAAGCAAGGTGACCCTCTCTCACCATTTCTTTTTAATCTCTTTTCTGAATCCTTCATCAGAAGCCTTGCCTATATTTTTCAAACTGGGAAACTACAATATTTCAGCCTGCCACCCAATACAGTGAACATTTCCCATTTAAGCTATGCTGATGACATAGTGATTTTTCTCAGAGCTTCAAAGCTTAACCTGACCAGAATAAAAGCCTTCCTTGTCATTTTTGAATCAACCACTGGTCAAAAAATCAATTTTGAGAAGAGTAATTTTTATGTGAGCAGATTTGCTTCAGTTAGTTAGATCAGAAAGATTAAAAACATAATGGGGATGAAGCAAGGAAATCTACCTTTCAAATACCTATGAGTACATATATACACAAGGAGAACCCTTAATACCCATTTTCAACATGTAAAGGAAATGATAGAAAGGAAAATACAAAATTGGGAAAATTAATGTTTGGCTATCTACTGGTGGTAAGCTAACATTAATACAATCTTGTCTATACTCTCTCCCTCAGCACATCTGGGCTGTCATGGCTCCCACCTTTTTCTATGGCAGGACAGAAACTAAACCTTAAATATCTTGGAGGAAATGGGATTCTATCTGTTTCCCAACTCCCCAAAATGGATTAAGTCTCAGATCCTTTTCCACCATAATTGATGCATTTTCTTGCAAATTATGGTGGAAATATCAGACAGGTAAAGCTTCATGGACTCATTTCCTGGCTTCTCTACCTGTTTCAAAAAGAAATTCTATGACATGGAAAAGGATCTGTAAAATTAATTCTTTTGCAGAATCCAATTCTAAAGTCATACATGGACAGGGAATATGTAACTTTTTGGAGTCAAATTGGACAGGCTATGGTCCTCTAATTGATATTTACCAGCCAGTCATAAATACTCATTTGCAGCTGACAGGGGTTCAGTTTATTGAAAGAAATAATGAGCTTATTCCCCTCATATCACTGATCTTCCCTTCCCACATCATTTCCTTCCTTCAGCAAGCCATAATACACCCTCACAGGCCAGATACCTTGATATGGAAACCTGAAAAACTTGGCTCCTTTTCCTTTAAATCTGCATACCTGCAGCTCAGACCCCCAAAACAAAAATTTCCAGTCCTTTCTAAGATCTGGACCAAGACAGTGCGGAAAAAACTTTCAATCTTCATGTGGAGACTCCTAAATGCCATTCTACCATTTGATGATGTGTTGGCCCATTTTTGGTTTTAAACTCCCTTCTAAATGTTGTTTCTGCTCCAATGAACACACTCTACAGCATTATTTTAATAGCTGCAATCTGTTAGACTATGGAGAGAAATGCACCTAATATGTGCCTCCCTATATGTTCATTTTGACTCTCTCTGGGATAGGCTTGCTACCTACTGGGATTTCAAAGGTTTCTCCGTCATCCACACCACCATTAACCACACAGCACCTATATATTTCTGTTGGCTCCTCTGGAATGCCAGAAACAAAAAACTGTATGAAGATGTAGATCCATGTCCCAATCAACTTTCTAAATCTCTTAAGGATATGATTTACCTCTCTCTGTTGTCTCACCCTTTGCATCTGTCCAAGCCCATTGACTATGAACTCTAAGAGTCTGGCTATGTCCCTCCAACAAAAAAAAACCCCTAAACCTCTAATCTCCAAAGTTGCTTGGACCTGTCCTCCACAAGGGCTGAAATTTAATGTGGATGCTGCATGGGAAAATGGCAATGCAGGCATATCAATTATTGTCAGAGATCTCAGAGGAGGATTCATTGTTGCAGAAGGCTCATACATCACTGCTGAGTCACCTCTTGCTGCTGAAATGCATGCCATTCAAGCTGGTGCATCTAAAGGTAGATCTATCAATACTTTCTATACCCTGGAATCTGATTGTTTAACTGCTGTTCAGATGATAAAATGCCCAGAAAAGAGGCAGTGGAAATTCCTGACACAGGCTGATCACATTGCATCCATGCTAGAAGACCATACAATCCAACATGTCCTGAGGCAAGCTAACCAACCAGCTGATGAATTATCAAAATTTATCAAGGCATCCAAGCACAACTGCTTCTTCACTTGGTTGTCACTGCCACAGAAGGTTAAGAGACTCATCACTCTGGACTCCCTCAACATTCCATCCCTCAGAATCCATGGTGCTTAATCTCAAATGGCAATCTCTAATGCTACTTGAGCCCTTACTCTACACATACTATATGCAGCTCATCAGCCTCCTTCCACCTAAATTTTACTTGTCTTTTGTGTATACCATTGCAAAGTTTGCTTGCCAAGTTACTAGGGCGTCCAATTTGATCTTCGTTTCGACGTTGGCTAACAGGATTCCTTAGTTACAACTTGGCTATAGTTAACTCTGTCAATGAGGGTGATGTTGTCACCTCTCCTTTTTGCAGGTACTGGTCTGCAGTACTTATGCTAGAAATAGTTTATTGTCTCTTTAATTTTGATCTTTTAACATACTCTATTTTTATTTTCAAGGTTTAGAGCGCCTAATATAAGCTCTCCACCTCCATGGTGGATTATCACCAAAAAAATATATATATATTTCTAAAAAAACACACAAACAAACGCTCATGTGTACTGTCACACATGCACACATCAACTTGTCCTTAAAAAAATGGAGAGAGCGAAGAGCATGGTGGCGGAGAGGCCGGTGGTGATATTCAACCGGAGCTACTGAGGATATGCCATGCCATCAAATTTCTCATAAGCAGTTACGGTGCAAACGCTGTCGTTTAGGAGCTCGACCAGATCTCTCTAGGGAAGGAGATCGAGCAGTCGGTCACAATCCTGCTATTCTAGTGGTGGTTATCGACAGAGATCTGATCATGGGTGCCGATAAGGTGATGGCACTTCAACTCGGAGGGATTCTCCAGCAAAGAGTTGTGAGGGCCGGTGCATAATAAAATGTTAAATATAACATGCAGTTTTGATGCAGAAATATGAGATCTTATATATCTACGTAGTAAATAATGTAGATATCTACGTAATATTTTCTCATTTTGCTGATTACGAATATTAACATTTAGCAAGTTTATAATTAAACTTGAACAAAAATTATCAAATGACATTAATTTTATAAAATCACGAAAAATCAACAAAACGTATGACGAAGTCTCTCTGATTTCTTTTGAATATCGCTTATGCCTATTTTATAAAATTATTTTAGTTTGGCACTTCGCTTAATCGTAAACAGTTTGAACCATAAGTTTTACTTTTTCTTTTCTTTGTCCCTTTTACCGCACCATACAAAAAGCATTCCCTTAATTCTTGTGCCAAAATCAAAATTGCGATTTAGATTCATTCGGAGGGTGTATATTTACAGAAAATAATGAGAAAAAAATACACAGGTTGACAATAATCAAATTTCACGTGAAAATAATTTAATGATCAGAGTATCAAATATATATTTGAAAGAAAGTTAAAAATGACTATATAGAGATGATTGAGTACAAAATCAGCAAGTGAGCTATTAAATTATAATAATTCGAAGATTTCCAATAGATGATTATTGAGTATAATAAATTTCAAAATACCAGGTGTAAAGAATTAGTGACATCTCAAATTGCATTAATTAGTGAAAAGATCTGGAGAAGCACTGACCATTTTCTAATAGGAATCACTTCGAGTCGTGATCATATGGTACTGCAGAACACACATGTATATATCATACTACTGTTAATCTTCAATCAGGAGTATGAAACAATTCCAGCAGAAACAGTGTTAATTGTGCTTAATCTATAATGTGAAGAAGAATATGGTGAAGAAGAATATTATATAGGTCAAATAAAATAAAATTTAAGATGGATCAGTGGAGGAATTTAAAACATTGCAGTAGGAAAATTCTGATCAAATCAAAGTTTATGCTACATATGTTTTGTGAAACTGTGAGAAATTAATTCGATCGACGCAGGATCCATTGCAGCAAACAATAATAAATAATGAGAAAAACAAGAATTGAAGATCAGTTGATCATAATGGTCCATAACAATCATCCTAATCATCATCTGATTCTGTTACATTACCATCATCGTCATCATCTAATGGTTTCCTATGACCCATTTCAGATTGATGACACCTGATATCATCATAATTTCCGCGAAAATTGCAGGAATCCTTATGGCAGCCGCGCACCATATCATTCATGGCTTCCCGAGCCGGCTGGTCAACGGTCCAGCCACTCACATCACCCCGGCAGAGCGGGCACGAGGGCATGCGCTCACCGGCCGGAAAATTATATCCGGGCCACTGAAAACCATAAATACACTTATCAAGTGGTAACTTGACGGACTGAAAAAGGCACAGGTCGTCAAAACAGTTAGACATGTCGGCAGTAGTGTCGCAGACAAAAGGCCGACAACCGTTAGATGAGCATGTGAGCAGGATAGCCTGGTGGGGGGGTTCTAAACAAATAGAACACTTTATATCATCCCATATGGTACTCTTTCTAGTGCCTCTCTTTTCTCTACCAGCTGCTACTCTTCTCAGCTTGAAAGACGTTGAGCCTGATGCTGCTGGAGCATTCCCCTTTCCGGACATCTTCAAAAAGGGGGATTGGTGATGATAAGGTTAGGGTTTTATGATGTGATAGATGATGATTGGAAGGGATGATGATTGTTTTGGGTGGCTAAGGCTATCTATTTATAACTTTTTGTAGATGCATCATCAAATTAAGGATGCGAATGCTGGTACATGAATTTGAGATGCACCGTTATGGAGTGTGTGATATGATTTTAGGTAAACATTTGAATGAATGATTTCCTTCCTTACTGTATAAGATTGATGATGGGAGGAGGGATTATTTCCCGTTGAGAAAAGGAGGGTACGAATTTATCAAAAGTGATTGGATGCAGATATTTTTTATAAAATTAATCTATATTGTGAGATGAAGAACTTATCCTTTAATATCCATCCTTGTTATCACATTTTTAAAATTTTGATATGCAAATCTTTATTTATACGATAATTAGGATGGGTAAATCATGCAATGCGCGATTTTTTGAGACAATATTTTTGTATCATTCGATGAAATTCAATTGCTAAATTATTAGCGTATAAACCACTCAAACTGTTAACTCGGTCGTATTTCACTATAGAAATTAGAAATGTAGTCGTATTTCACCATATTTGTGTAAGGTCAAGATCAAAGTAGCACAACATTAAATTTGCCCCTAAAATATGAATAAATAAATAATAATAATAATAATAATAATAATAATAATAATAATAATAATAATAATAGTACGAATATATGCAATCCCCCGGTTTCTCAGCAATTATTAATTCATACTCTTACTTGAGTTCAGTTCGATTATAACCTCCAAAAGAAACCAAATCATTATTGAAATACAAAAGGGAAGAAATAAAACCATAATCGAAATATAAAAGTGAAGAAATAGAATCATAATCGAAACTAAATTAAAGTCAAACACGGGAGAAGGGAAACAAATAAAAATGTGTCGGAAGTAAACCCACATCAGAAACGATGTGCCTAAAGTTCAGTATATAAACTTGGTGGGCCACTTCTCATATTGCTAATTGGTTTTATGATGGAATCTCACTTGGATTGTTTTACGCTCCGGCAGGATAGGCCCGGAGATTTGGCCGGAATTGAATAACGGTTTGTGAACGGTTATAAGAAGAATTGAGACGCGCAGAGAACGTGGTTATTTCATATGAAAGAAATTGAATTACAACAGAATTGTTCCACAAAATGGAACAATCAAAACAGAACATAATCTATCTATTTAATAACAAGAATCTGATTGGAAAACTGGTGCTAACTGCCTCAACAGCCGTTCCCGCCAAAACTGTGCCCTTCTCCTCATAAGCTCACAGAATGACTGAATTGCCCTTCTCCTTACGAATAAACTCCTGTCAAATTGCAAAACGGTCCCTCACTCATAAAATCCACCCTTCTTAGCTTGAAGCTGACCTCAGCTTCTGAATTCAGGGAACTTTTTTTGGATAAAGTCAGCCCATATGATCAGCCATTGCACTTCATTCTGGATTGAGCCACTTGGAGATGCTTATGAAGTAATGGATTATGTGTCTCTTTGCTGCACATATCTTGAGTAGATGGAAAAATGGCATCACTCAAAGTTCCAAGGGGTAAAGAAATAGGCTTAACCCCATACAAAGCTTCAGGGACATGTTTATGCTGGAGTGCACAGCAGTGTTGTACCACCACTCAGCTGACCCCAACCACTGACTCCAAACATAGGGCTTATGACTACAAAAACACCTAAGGTACTGTTCAAGAGTTTGATTTAATCTTTCAGTCTGTCCATCAGTCTCTGGATGGTAAGTTGTACTGAATTGCAATATAACTTGCAATGAGGATATGAGCTCTCTCTATATGTTACTTGTGAAGACCTCGTCCCTATCAGAAGTTATTGTGTCAGGAATCCCATGTAGTTTTCCCGCCTCATCCAAGTAAAGCCTTGCCACTGACATAGCAGCAAAGGGATAACTTAACTTGATAAAATGGCCATATTTTGTCAGTCTGTGAAGAATGACTAAAATAGTATCAAAGCCATTAGAAACAGGTAATCTTTCAATAAAGTCCATTTTTATCTGTCTCCAAGAGTGGGAAGAAATTGGAAGTGGCTGCAAAAGACCTGGTACCAAGCAATGTTCATGCTTGTTTCTCTGGCATACCTCACACTGCTCACATATTCAGTAACTTCTTCCTTCATTGCAGGCCAAAAAAAATAAAGACAAAACCCTTCTGATTGTTGCAGGTTGGCCTGAGTGACCACCTACAGCTGAAGCATGCATAGCAGTCATATTAATTCTTGTCTAACAATGCCAGTTTTTCCCACCATTATCTTCTGTCCTTTTCTTAATAATCCATGATCATAAGAAAAATCAGAAAGAGACTGAGAATCCAATATTAATTGACTAATCTTGTCTTGGCAGAAAGGGTCATCTTCATAACTTCTCTCAATCTGTAAAATCCAAAATGGCACAAGAGATGAAGAACTAGTAGTATTGTTGTGACAAGACATTTCTTGAATACTAGCCATAGTAGTAATATCTGCATCACCTACTACATTTTCTACCATCTTTTCGACACAGGCTAGCTCCATTTTCAGCTGATCATCTCCAATAAATTGTTCGTGCAACTGATCAAAATATGTATACAAGGACACATGTCTGGATAGGGCATCTGCAACAACATTAGACTTGCCTAATTTGTATTGTATCTCACAACTAAGCCCCAAAAGTTTTGTAATCCATTTATGCTGCAATGCAGGAGTCAGTTTTTGCTCAATGAGGTATTTCAAACTCTGATGATCAGTTTTAATTATAAAATGATGGCCAACCAAGTAGTGCTTCCATTTGTCAATTGCCATTACAACAGCAAGAAGTTCTTTTTCATATGTGGAAAGACCCATATTTCTGGGACAAAAGGCTTTACTGAGGAAAGAAATAGGTTTATGATCTTGCATAAGGACAACCCACATCCCAATATCTGAAGCATCAGTTTCCACGATGAAATCTTTGTCAAATTCAGACAATTTCAATACAAGAGTTGTGGTCATGATGGTTGAACCAAAGGGCATTACAATGAACTCATAGTGGCCCTGGTGAGTAGAAAATGCAGACTTAGCAATATCACAACTCCTAACTCTAATTTGATGGTAACCAGATCTCAGGTCAAGTTTTGAAAAGTAAACAACACCATACAATTAATCTAGAAGTTCATCAATTACAGGTATGGGATACCTATCCTTTATAGTAGCATCATTTAATCTTCTGTAATCTACATAACGCCTCCAAGTGGAATCCTTTTTCTTGACCAATAGCACTAGTGAAGAATACTCACTATTGCTGGCTTGAAACACTTTATTGTCCAGCATTTCTTTGACTTGTATTTTAATTTCATTTTTGTAGGCGTGAGGGTACCTATATGGTTTTAGTTCAAAAGTATTTGCATCAGATTTCAAAATTATCTTATGATCAATATTTCTTCTTGTTTGAATAGTAAAAGCATCATTAAAAAGCGGCAATAAATGGCAGTTTAATGGACCATCATTGAGAGCGAGGTTCCAAGTATCACCATGATAGGCCCATTTCAAATTATGTGTATGCATGCGATTTTTTCTTTATGTAATTTATACATCAGTACATTTTCATTCGTGAGTTTTCAACGTAAATGCTGTTAAGAACGATCATCAGCCGGTGGTCAAACGGTGAATTTTTCCAAATAAAGTAAATTATTTCAATTAAATACTCCCTCTAGTCCAGCCAAACCTGCAGAGAGTGAAATTGCATCTAAAATTTTGAATTTTGTGAAATATCAAACATACCCTCTCCTAATCTCCTCCATCACCACCCTCTCTGGCTCTTTTCCAATACCTTGTGCTACACCATTACCACCACTCAAAAAGTTAGATTGAAATTATATTCCAGGGAAAAGAATCATTAAAAAAATGACTCATGACACCCATATTAACGATGAAATTCCCAAATCCAAAGACTTTGTCCTTGTTATAGCAAGACCGGGTTCTGTGGGCTCTCACCGTCGTTTTTACATCGAAACTAGATTTAATTAGTTCATCAGAAAAAACCCATTGATGAAGTTGATGATTTGATGGTTTAAATATATTCACGGTTTGGTGTGATGTTTATGTTAAAATGGGGATGGTGATTAATTGCATTAGAAAAAAAGATGGTGAAAATTTATGAGGTGGAGTGGAGAACAATTGCAGAATTGAGATTGTGCCTATTAGACCGGTAGTGATGAGAAATGTGAATAACAAGATGATGGAAAAATTGTAGTATTTTGATGTAAGTTGAGGGGTTATATTTTTTAACTTGATATTTATTTTCTAGAATATGAAGTGTGCGAGTTTAGATGGTAACAATTGAAAAGGAAAGTGAAAATTTGGTTGAGACGGAGGAAGTATAAAAATATGGTTGGAGAGAATTTTTAGAGTCTGGATTTTGTTTTGGGATTTTGAGAGTTTGGGTTTTGTTTGGGATTTTGAGAGTCTGGTTTTTGCAAAAACCTTGTTTGGTTGGGTTGGGATTTTGTAAGTTTGAAACAAAATTCTTGTTTGGTTCATCAGGATTTTGCAAGTCTAAATCAAAAATTGTAAGTCTAAAATAAAAAACTGTAAGTCTGGATTTGGAAAAACAAAAACCAGACTTGTGAGTGGGAAAATTTAGACTTTCTAAAACTTTGCAAACCAAGCAAAAAATTTTAAAACTGAACTTGATATTAAAACTATGTCTTTTAACTTGATATTTATTTCCTAGAATATGAAGTGTGCAAGTTTAGATGGCACCAATTAAAAAGGAAAGTGTGAAAATTTGGTTGAGATGGAGGAATTATAATAATATTAAGAGTGTATTTGGTTGGATGAGTTTTCGGAAAACTAGACTTTCAAAAGTTCAGTTTTTATCATTTTTGTTTGGTTTAAACCGTTTTTGAAAATCCAGTTTTTGGCCCCAAAATTCAGTTTTTGTAAAGTGAAGTCCATACTTGCAAAATCAAACATGGTTTTTGATTTGGACTTGCAAAATCCCGATGAACCAAACAAAAATTTTGTTTCTGACTTACAAAATATCAACCCAACTAAACAAGATTTTTGCAAAACCAGACTCTTAAAATACCAAATTAAAATCCAAACTCTCAAAATCCACTCCAACAAAACACACCCATAAGCACTTACGGTGGTGAAGTGAATTTTATCAATGGATGCACCCAGTTCCATTTCCGACCCTATCTAATTATTAATGGTGTCATGAGTATAAACCATTTACAGATGTGTGTCCATGAGGACCATGACAATTTCTTTGAGCAAGAACCTTTTTCCGATGAATTTGCAACACTTTCATCTCACTTTACCTCTAACGGTGTCTCTTTGAATGAACCTTGCAGTGGAGATGCATTCAAACCATGAATATCAGACTCAGTTGGTGTTGAAAGTTCTAGAGCATGAATACCTAAAATTTGTTTAATTTTCACTTATATTTTTACCAGAAGTTGTTAAATTGGAACTATTATTAAGACTTTTTAAATAAATTTTCACCCGACAGTTGGTATAAGCATTTGTGCAGTAGTGCCGTAATGAAGAATTTAATGATTTAAGTTTTCAAAACTCACATATACAGAAATAACAAATCACCAAACCAACGAGGGATAATAAGATTTATGAAATGAACATTATAGTATCGAATTGAAACATTGAGTCCCTTCAGTAAAGAATTTAATTAGTTTCCATGTTTGTGATCTGGTAAATAAACAAATAATAAACAACAGATGTTAGATCCGATGATCAACTGGAGCTGCTTCAAAGTCGTTTCCCACTGTAATAGTCGCTTGTTGTGATGAAATGCTCCTCGCGATACTAGTAAAGAGGAAAGAGTAGGAATTCTCCCACAAGGTTTATTATTATAATAGATAGATGATTACAAGAGAGCTTTGGCCAAAGCTTATATAGGGATAAAACATTCCTTGAGCTACCCACTAACAATAAATGGATATTATTGCTAACTTGAAAGGAAAGAAAACTAAATAAGAGACTGAAAACTCTTAGGCTTCATATTTTGAAGACTCTTGGGCCCTGTGTGTTCTGGGTTTTGTGAAATTTGGATCTTGAGTTTTTGATACTGTACAAATCTTTCGATGTTGAGTGGATTTTGCAAAACACAAATCTGGCAAGATCTTGTATAGTATAAAGATTTGGTTTTGGATTTTGCAATTTATTTATAAAATAATAGCGTATGTAAGTATTTGGATTCTTGTTTATGGGTAGTTATTTTGGAGTAGATGAACTCAAGATTTATGAAAAATATATCGTAATATAATTTTAAGAATTATAAATATATTATTTTATATAATTATATTAAAAATATAATATATTTTTTCATTTTGGATCAATGCAAGTTTTCCATTTTTGATAAAAGTAGGATGGGTTCAAAAATTATGAATATTCGCTTTATTTTAAAAATAGAGTGGAGTCGGTAATTTTGCCCAACCCATTTCAAAATTAAAAATATCATTTCCGAGACAATTATAATCGTATTTGTAATAATTCAATTTTATTTCAAAAGTAAATATCAACATAGATAATATAATAATAGTTTAAATATAAAACAAAATTTATGGCAAAACTTAGTTGGATTTTGGGATTTACGAGTAAATCTCAAAAACCAAAACATGTGCAAAACATACTACAAGGTCTTGGATTTTGGAGAGCAAATTTCAAAATCCAAAACCCCAAGATCCTAGAACACATAAGAGGCTTCTTATTCTGAACTTTTCTTATTTTGAACTTTATTTCTTAAATTTCCTCTTCCTCTCATAAGTTATCGGAGGATTATTCATGAACGGCCGAGAGACGGTATCAGTGCCATGATCAGCTTCCTTGTCTGGCTCAGCCTCCTTTTGTTTCATCAACTCTGCTACGATGATAAAGTATGGTTACAACGAGTAATGGGCTGAGAATAAACTGAACTATAAACATTCATGGCAAGAGTTAAATTTACCTTGCTGCTGATCAGCTTTGTTACCACTTTCAACCCTCTCAGCTGCAATGGAATTTTGCGCCTCGGGTAGCCTTACGTGTTTCCTAAGGCCTACGCTTTCCCGAACCATTTGTATCCCATCATCATCGTCATCTGATGGTATGACAGTGCGGCTTTCATCACGTGAAACCGCCACATTTTCACTCTGCTCCTCCTCCTCCTCATCCTCACTTTCTTCCTCCCCCACCTCCATCTCCTCCTCTTCTTCCTCCTCGGTCTCCTCTTCCTCGCTAAAATCATAATCCTCCTCCTCCTCCTCCGCTTCCACCTCCTCTGTCTCCTCTTCCTCGCTAAAATCATAATCCTCCTCTTCCTCCTCCTCCGCTTCCACCTCCTCTGGCTCCTGGATATGCTTACCATGCCTCTTTTTGGCCTTTTTAGTATGTCTTCTTTTGACATAATTGTCTTGACAGTACTGCACATCCTCATCCTTTCGAGGTTCAGCAAGTCCTGCATCAATCAAAGTTGTTAAACCATTAACAAATCCTTTAAAGGGAGATTATAACATTTATCTTCTATGCTATATTTACAGGACACAACTGGTCACAATAATAAAGATCATACCTGGTTGCTGAGCCCGGTATTTTCTTGATCTGGAGCCGCTTCTCTCTTCATAATCAGTGTGCAGGTTCCTTCTTCGCCACGATTCAGCCAGTTCATTGGGTGCAGTATGATACCGTCTTGATCTGGAATCACTCGGGTTTCTTGGCCATGCTTCAGCCGGTTCCTGGTACTTTCTAGACCTCGACTCACTTAGCTCCAGATGTTCACTTGACCTAGAATCACCATAGTACCTTCTTCTTGGCCTAGAATCACCGCGCTCCTGAAGCTCATTACTGCATCTTCTAGACCTAGAATAAATGTGCTCATGAAACTCGTCTTGGTACCTTCTGGACACGGATTTACTCTTTATTTGCTTACCACAACTTCCAGACCAGAATTTAGTTGTCCTCAACTCTGTCATAGTCCTTCTGGACATAGAACAGTAGTCCTCAACTCTGTCAGCCCTTCTGGACATGGAACCATTTGGCTTCAGAAACTGAGCACAAGCTTTTTCTGACCTGAAACTGACCCTTTCATATTCAATGCGCCTTGTTAGCTGGAATTCGCTCATCTCCTCGTGTTCGTCATCAGAGGTACTGATTGGCTGCTCCTCATCACCAGTGCTTCCACCTACATCCTCACTCCACTCAAATAATGGTGGCTCCCTTGAATTCTGTTCCCGGTTCTGAAGTGGCAAGGGTGTCTGAGTAGTAGGTAATGTCTCAGTAACATACTCCGTTCCATCTTCATCTGGACATCTCTTCTTGCGCATGCCTGGTATTTTGGCACCAAAACATTTCAGCAAACAATAGAAATTATAATCCAGAAAACATAGACCAGAAAGTTCATTCATGCTGACATCAACATATGTACTTGAGATTATGGAGCAACAAAAATGGAAAACTATGTAGTGTAACAACAATGCTCGAATTTTTGAGGACTTCCAATAATATAACAACATACTCTCTATCTTCCACCATGCAACTCTCACATATAAGGTACAAATATTTCTCTCTATCAAAAAATTTAAAACTTTCTGAAAATTAAAATCATTAACATGTCAAAAGTTAAACAAAACCACCCAAACAATGCAACAAGTTCAGAGCAAAAACAAGCGAAAAACAGAAGAAATCGTGCTTACCACGAGGAGTCCAATCGACTGATCTGGTGCTCGAGCTCGCTCTATTCTTCCCCTTTCTAGTTCTCATCTGACTCTCAGTCTCACTCATGGTTCTGTCCCTCACAGCAGCTCTTTCACTCACATCCTCATCATCACTCCTAATGACGAGGGTTCTGTTTCTCTCTTCAGTTGCCCCCTTATCTCCCGACTGCTTTCCCAGTTCTCGACGATCCATTGCCAAAACCCTTTCTCTGAAAAAACAATTCAAGGCTACAAAATATCAACTGATGTGAAATGCGGAATGTGTGCGCTATTTATAAACCTTAACTAGAATGACAACATCATGTATATAGCATTCGCTCTTTTCTGGGCAATGACTTTACATCTATCACAATTATAAATTTTAGCCGATCAGCTATCACAGTTATGTTTTAATCTGCTAGTTGGGAGAAACACAGTCAATCACAAAAACTAAACGTATAAAATCAATAAATCTGGACAAAGTCCAAGTGAATGCATTCAAATAGACACCAAACAAGTTGAATGCATTCACTGGTATAAATCAACATATAAAACTAAAAACTCATGTACCTTCAAGATTATTGTTTAGACGCTGGGTCTTTCTCTTCAATCAAATGCAAAACAAAGTTGAAGAAAAAACTAAGAGAAAATAACATAGAAAATGAATAGCTACACCAATGACTTTTATAACAGAGTTACGTTAGTCATTTATTACTAAGGATATTTTGGGCTGGAAATTTAGTAGGCCCAAAACTATTTTTTAAGAAAAATATCTCATGCATATATGTAAAAGAATATTCACTTATATAGAATTTTTCAAAACAAAATGGTTGAA
Source organism: Sherardia arvensis (assembly GCA_948330725.1). Taxonomy (NCBI): domain Eukaryota; kingdom Viridiplantae; phylum Streptophyta; class Magnoliopsida; order Gentianales; family Rubiaceae; genus Sherardia; species Sherardia arvensis. The sequence continues at coordinate 9,884,523 of OX415238.1, read as the reverse complement.
AAGATAAGAGATAATAAATGGATTCATAGAAAATGATAGTTATAGAATGACATTGATTTTTATAACGAAGAATTATATTTGTCATTTATTACAAAGGCTGGGCTTGAAATTTAATCAGGCCCAAAATTTTTGAAGGAAAAAATATATGTTAAAAAATGTTAACTTATATAGAATGTTTCAAAACCAAATCGTTGAAAAATAAGAGATAATAAATGGATTCATAGAAAATGATAGTTATATCGAATGACATTAAATTTTATAACAAAGAGCATTTATCATCATTTATTATAAAGGATATTCTATGCTGGAAATTTAACCGGTCCGAAAACTATTTTTTAAAAAAAACATCTAATGCATATATGTAATCTTAAAATGATAACTTAATTATATAGAGATTTTAGTTATTTTAAAAGTATTTTTTCACTCAATCCATATTAGAGTTGGTGTCCATAAAGACCAACTTTATACTTAATAGTGTACTTTTGAATTACTAAATATTCAATTCACGATAATTATATATTTTTTAATGTAAAATTTCTTATATTTTCACTTTGACATGTTTGTTACATATTTACCTTAAAATAAATAATATTTGAACCTAAAATATAGGGTTTGAACCTAAATGTAAGACTTTCTTCATTCTTTGCCATTATGTTTCATACCAATAAACCTATCAAAAAGAAATATATAATTATTATTACTTTGTTATATTCTTTTACAGTTATGTTTACATTTAATAAAGGGCAAATAATGGAAAAGAAGGGCTAGTGAAGGGACACGGCATGTTGAAAGCCAAATTTAGTAGAGACATAGTGAAAAGATTGTAGATTAATATTAAAGATACTTTACCATATTAGTCTTGTAATAGACCGTCTATATTATTGCTATAATATAGACGGTCTATTTCTGCAATTACAATTAGAAAAACGGCTCCTGTTTTGTAATTTAGAAATACGCAGGTCCTTTTTAACAATTAGACAAATTGCTAAAAAGCCCTCCTCCATAAATATATAAAGCAATTTCCTATTTTTTTATTTCCCAAATTTCACTCTGCAACCACCGTTCCCAATTCCAAATCCTCTCTTCCGAAACCCCCAGTCGCGCCGAACCGTCGCAATCCCAACCACCGCAGCGCAATCCAACCGGCACAATCCAACCGGCGCCGGCGCAGTCCAACCGGCGGAATCCAACCGCCGGATTCCCTCTCCGGCGGCGGCTCCTCTACTCACGGCTCGCTTGGGGCCTCGATTAGGCCAAGTCGGAGTGGGGCTTCTGGCTGCCAGTTCCCTCCGGGGGTATTCCACCAGTTTATGATAAAAGGAATAAACCAAGTCAGAAAATACATAAGAGATCACAGAAAGCGTAGCTCAATTCTCTTGGTGGATTTCCTAATGGGTTAGTTGGTCTTCCCCAGTAGTTGGATTGGTAGAGCTAAGAGCGGAGAGCTACGTACAAGAAGGCTGTGATTAATGTGGATTCTGTCTTGTTATGAAATTTATGTGTTTAGCTTGAAAACTAGACTGTTTAATGTGGTTTTTGTCTGCATATGAAATTTTATGTGTTTAACTTGAAAACTAGGTTTCTTGATTTGTGTTGAAACTTGATTATTTATTGTGAAAACTGTGGTGTTTGTAAAACTTGATTTTTTAATGTGAAAACTGTGATTGTGAAAACTTGGTTATTAAGGTTGAAAACTACAGTGATTGTAGAAACTATATTTTTTAGCCTGAAAACTGTGGTGTTTGTAAAACTTGATTGTTTAGTTGAAAACTATTTTTATTGTGAAAATTCGATTGTTTAGGTTGAAAACTTTGGTGTTTGCGAAACTTGATTATTTATTGTGAAAACTGTAGTGTTTGTAAAACTTGATTTTTTAAGTGAAAACTGTGATTGTGAAAACTTGGTTATTAAGGTTGAAAACTACAGTGATTGTAGAAACTATATTTTTTAGGCTGAACACTGTGGTGTTTGTAAAACTTGATTGTTTAGGTTGGAAACTGTTTTTATTGTGAAAACTTGATTGTTTAGGTTGAAAAATTTGGTGTTTGCGAAATTTGATTATTTATTGTGAACACTGTGAAGATTGTTAAAACTTAATTGTTTAGGCTGAAAACTAGAGTGATTGTAGAAACTTGATTTTTTAGGCTGAAAACTGTGGTTTTTGTGAAACTTGATTGTTTAAGTTGAATACTGTGATTTGTGTACATATTCTTTGCGTGAATAGTGTCGTGAACAGTGCTGTGAATAATATTTTCCCAAATTTTGCAAATAAGGACCTCCTTCCTTCTATATTGTAATTTAGTCCTTGGTCTATATTATGCTATAATATAGACGGTCACTCCAGAGACCAACTCTACTTTACCAAACTTGCAATATTTTTAACAATTTTGTAGATAAAGATTTTTTGCTTGACTTTTTAACCAGTAAATTTTAAATTGATATTGGTCTACGATTTCACAATTAAATGTATTAATAATAATTGGTCAAGTATTCCAATTCCAAGGGGATAAATCTTGCAAAAAATGTCAAATTAATTCCATAATTGTAATTAGCCAAATGATTATGGACATTTTCAAAAAAATATTAATAATAAAGATTGGAATCAAAATTGGATTTGGAATTGGAATAGGAATACATCTCTACCAAAAACAAAGAGAATGGGAATAATAGGGAAAAAGTGATTGAGTAATGCAAACGCCACGTGGATCCTAAGGCCAGGAATGAAGATGATAAAAGGAAAGATGAAGAAGATCTCAAGACGTTTGTCTCGAACTTTGTGAATGTTGAGCAAGGAGAGCTGTTTGATCTCATATTGGTCGAAAATTGTCTTGACAGTGAGATTTTGGTAGGCCTCACTTGTTAAACTATGGCAGACATGATCAGAGGGAAGACTCCGGAGGAGATTTGTACAAATAAAAATTCAACAATAAGAATGATTTTACACCGGATTTTCATTATAATTTTATGCTAGGATCTCATGTAGTTTATTATGCGTCATTGAAATTAAAGAGTTCAATTTGAGATTAATCATCTATTTTTACTATCTTTGATTATATTGTGATGCTTTATGTTTCTGGTTATATTCTGCGCTCCTGCTCTATAACAACTCTTGTCACATTTTCACGTATATCTATTTCAGACGTAGTTACGACATTTTTGCTATTATTTGCCATATAATTAAGCCCTGGAACCACTAGGAAGAAGAATATACATGGGCCAAATTACAATGTATTTTAAAGAGGGATCAATGGAAAGACATGATCAAATTAAAGAGGTTATATATATTTAAATATTTGTAATGTTATTAAAACGACTGGACATAGGGCCGAATAAAATGAATTCTAAGCTGCAGGTTTTAATTAATAATACAGGATGATGATGATGATGATGATGATATTTTCCCTGGAAATGAGTTTTAGGGTTTCTGGTGCATCAAAATGCATGCAAACGCTTTGAATGTGTATATAAATCCTCTACCTCTCACTGGATTTTGTGATTTCCATTAGGCTTAATGTACAATTTATTTCCGACTTCTCTCATTGGGTAATTTTTTATCTTACAACTTAATTACAAATCATTGAGGAAAACCAATGGCTCAGATAGTAACATTTTTTAATCGAAAATCTTATCTATTTCAAATTCTTTACAGATGGAATTTTATTGTTTAAAAAGACCTTGTTCATCTCAACTTAATTTTAGTAACATTTAGCAGCTGGTTGCTGACTGCGTCTAACAGCAACTGACTTTATTCGACTTGATTTTTGTTAATAAAATGTTTTGAAATTTAGATTCTAAAAAATGTTATTTCAATTGTTGTCAATGAAATAATTGTTTGTTTCGTTTTGGCCATATCATTTATAGCATTACAATGTAAGTGTTTTAGTTTTGCTCATAGAGAATTTGATCAAATTCACCCGTACTCGAATATAATGCATGTTGATTAGTGCTGCTTAATTTAATGAAATATAAATTGAAAAGAGTTACATTAGTAGCAATTACCATAAATGATTCAGATTTAAACTAAAATTTTATCTTACCTAGTTACAGTTAAACCATATATATAGCCGGTATATACTTTCCTTTTTCAAACACCCCCCCCCCCCCCTTCCCAGACCAACCCCCGCCTTCCAGATGTCCCTCGGCGGGGTGATCGCAGGCGCCAGGGGCGAAACACTTACATATATTAGTGAGTAAATTTAGTGCTAATTTTAGTTCAAATGTGATAAATTTAGGTAAAATATAATTATATAAAAAAAATAAAAAAATAGCCCTATTTATTTGGCAAGTGGGGGCTTGAGCACCCACAAGCCCCCACCTCAATCCACCTCTGGCCGGCGCCGCCGCGCTAGTCACCCCACCCACCCCATCATAGATTAATTCATTAACACCCAATCTCAACCCCCACTACACCAAAAATGGCATTCAGTGACAGAGCAATTTCGTCAATAAAAGTCCAAATTTCGTCACTAAATCTCTTTAGTGACCAAAACTGGGTCGTCAGATGGTGGTCGAAAGAGGGTCGATACAGAAGGGTCGGGTGACCATTTTACTGTAGTTTCGTCACTGAATGGCGACAATTACTGACGAAAAAGGTGTCGTCAGGAGCTCTGTGACGATAAAATCCGTCACTAAATGGTGGTCACGAAAAGGATCAGAGTCGTCACTAAAGAGAAATAGTGACGATATATAGTGACGAATTACTCGTCGCGATATGATTTAACGGTCAATGTTAACTTGACGGTCAAATGCTTTAGTGACGAATTTTGTGACGAAAACATTTGGTCGTTGGTATGTTTTAGCTACGGATTTTGGTGACAATTATATTTGGTCGGAATCCTTTAGTGACAATCTTTAGTGATAATGCAGTTGGTCAACAGTTTTTATATAATATATTAAATTGATCCAAAAATAATACTAATATTGATATATTAAAATGACTAAAATACAAATAAATGTAACATTGTATTTAAGCTCCTTAAACTAGACACTAACGTATATCTAAACCAACGGTGATGCAAACATCAGGAAACTTTACACTTCCTTCAAACTCTCTCATGCCTCCAACTTCACTCAAATCAGGGGTACTTCACTTCCTTAAGCCTGTCATGCCTTCAAATTCACAATACTTGCTCAACGAAATTCCCAAAAACCTACATTACAATAACTGACTTATGGAGATGGAGATCAAAACAAATAACGACTTAAGAAAATATAAGATGAATACCAATTAGAGAGAAAACAAACTTTCAATTAAGAATATATTCTAACCATGACCATATTCAGTGGTATCCTAACAAACTAGAAAGAAAGATCACAAACTAAAGAAGATATTGGCAATATTATATGCACCATGACTCTGTTCAGTTTTTATTTCAAACCATATCTATATTGAGAGGGCAACATATTGCCAAACATTTCTACCACACACTCACTTAGATTAAGACTGTAAACTCGCTGTCTCAACAATAATTGATCTTATTACACAAAAAAGTTCCATCCTCATTCTATATGAACGACTAAAAGCACACTTTAGATTAAAACGATCTACACCTTTTGCATTAAAAAATAGGTCATCAGGAAGAGGTTGAAAATTTGATTACTAGTGAGTTACCTTCACTATAGTAGAGTGCAATAAATCTTGAAGATTACGATTGTTTCCTGTGGTAATTTTCTAAAGACATCATAAAAGAAACACACTAGAGGTATCCAAGGATTATAGATCAGTAAATTGTATAATCAAAACACGAGACGGTGAGCTCAGAATCAGATAGGACCTTTTCAATGCGAGAGTAAAGCAAGTTGGCTATTCCCTTCCATTCGTCGGTGTAAATTCCCTGTCCATGCAACAATCTAATCACTTGGAAGAAATATAAGCATCCTTATTTCTGGTTTAAATTATATTTTAAAAATCTAATTAGGAAATTTTAATTATATCTATGACTGGGAAGACATACCTGTTGAGTAGCTGATGGAGGAAACCTTCTTACAAGTATATGGCCCTGATATACAAAAGTTAAGCATCAAAATAAAATTATACAGACAGTAAGAGAGAAGAAAAAATGATCGAGTAACCAAAAAACTGGAGGCAACGAGACAAACCACATCCAGATAAGTCTGAGTGCAATCGAAATAGAATAACAATAAGGGTTATATGAGGGAGGGGTACATACATAAAACAGATAGTGTTGTATAACTTTAATTAATTTTAAATTGTAGGTTAATAAGCTGTACAATTTCTTGCAGCAGTTGGTTCACCATTTAGAAAAACACTAGTAAGGAAAATTAAATCACACAGAAACCACCAGAATTAATAGGTTTTCTCAGGCAAATCCGTCATCCATCATCTAGTTCTATCTTTAAGATATATTTATTATTGTTTAGATTAGAAGAAGAAGGAGAAGACAATACCGGTTCCCATCAAAACCTGATAAATAAAAATATAATGAAACAAGCCAAATAATTAAGAACTCGAAATTCAAATAATAGGTGCCTATATATAAAGATAGTAATTTTTTCCAAAACAGAACAACCAAAGTAGACACACACTCCAAAACCAACAGCCAAGCATCCCACACCTCAGAAAACCAATGAACAAGCCTCAAAACAACACAACAATCAAACAAAAGAGGCATTTTTAGCATAGCATTAGGGCTTCGCAAACAATCCTTATTTTTACCAGCAAATGCCTAAGAACCCCGGAAAAAACAAATGAAAGAGACTCCTTTACGATAGCAGCCAAAGAACCACACACATAAAAACAATTTTCTGCAGAATCCCAATCCATACAACTGAAAAATTCAATTTATTTACCACAAATCTGAATGCGCGCTTCGAGCTCCAGGAGATTGGGCTGGCTCAACAACACCTCCTTCGAGGACATACATGGCTGCCGTATCTCCGCATCCGTCAGCTGCACCTGCTTCGGCATTCTCCCACCATGGCCTTCAAAAAAACGAACCTTTTCAACACCCCATAAAAGTCCATCTGGCTTTCGATATACACAAAGCCCCGCCGGAAAACGGAACACGAACGGAAATCTCTCGATTCGCTACCTTCCCACGGCAGCTGTCAGGCGGGCCAATCAAATGAATCTGGAAAGTTCCGGCGAGCTGAGCGAAGGTGATGACTGCCCTAAAGGTCTCATCTCCATGGGCTTTGAATTACATGGCACGACGATGGCGATCGTTTGCAGACGAGTGGATCGACTGCAGATGGAGATTGAGAGAGACTGAGAGATGCGGAAGAGACATGTGGGTGAGAGAAGAAGATAAGGCTACAGTTCAAATCGGCGGCTATGATTCATCGATGAAATATGGATGGTTCAGATTGAAAAATAATAAAACATAATTACATTTTATTTTATTTTATTTTATTTTATTTTATTATTTTTATCTAATAAAAAGAGAATTATATGGCTTGATGAAAGTTTCCGTTGTATTTTACTATTATTAATTTCCTTTATATTATTAAAAAGTAAATTCATAATAAATAACGATATTTTGGATAATTTATCTTAATGAATATACTACTTAAATTTGATAGAGTTGTATATTTAAACAAACATCAATTATAAGTTGACAATTGATTGTTAGACTTAATTTTGATATTTCATATACTATTCAGTAAGAGTCGTTTCTCAAACACTCAAGTAAGATTTAAACATTTGATCAGTTATAAATTTTATAAGAGTGGTATTTGATTAGTTAAACTTAATTTAGATTTTAGTTGTTCATATCGTCTAATGCCCAAAAAACAGAATGAATAGGTAACAACAAGAGAAAGAGTCTTATAGACCCCGTGCTAACTCGTAGTATCGACTAATACGGCATTTAAGGCATGTACCAACATAAGTGCTTTATCATAAACTCGACTTTTGATTAGTTATTAGCTTTATAGGTTTGGTATTTGATTAGTTACACTCAATTATATACTAATTTTCAGTAAGAGTTTATTCTTACTTACTTAGAATTGATTTAGTTATAAGTGATTTATAAGAAACTCAAGTAAGATTTGAACTTTTGATTAGTTATAAGTTTTTAGGTTTGACATCTGATTAGTGAAACTCAATTAGTCAATTTAGATACTTCATATAGTATTCAGTAAGAATTGATTCTCACTAGTCACATAGTTAGAATTGATTTAGTTATAAGTGTTTTATCAGAAACTCAAGCAAGATCTGGACTTTTGAGTAGTTATAAGTTTTTATAGGTTTGACGTTTGATTAGTTAAACTCAATCATACTTCATATAGTACTTCATTAGATTGAAGTTCGGTTATGATGAAATAAAATTTGATAAAATTTAGCTAATTTAGTTATATCGATGTAGGGATTTGTTTCTTCAATTCAGTTTTATTCAGTTAAGTTCAATCTAATATACTTCAATGACTTGTTTTGTAATAAAAGTTTTAAATATAAGTTTTTGTCTAAATTTAGTTGAGTCTGTTTGCCTGACTTTATTTTTCGAATTGACTTGAATCGAATTGAACTAAACTAAACTGAACTGAACTAAAATGAACTGAACTGAAAATTAATTTATTAAAAAGTAGAATAAGTATGTCTAAATTTACCTGAATTCGATCGAATTATATTTTCACTGTACTGAATTGAATTGAATTGAATTGAAACGTTCTACATATAAACTCAGGCAAATAGGGCATGGTGTCTTATAAAAAAGTAAGCGACGGCTGATTAGTAAAGTGTCTTATCAATTTGGTTGGTTTTTGTTGAAATCAAATTATCGATTTAGGGCATGTTCTTTATGTCTCATCTGTATATTTTCAGTTTAATGTTGATGAAATATGCATGATTCGGTGTCAATCAACTTAAATTTAACTATGTTATTATTGTGTTATCAATACATTGATTTTTACTTTAATTCAGTTCAATATATTTCAGTTTAGTTCAATTCACTCAATATAAAAAAAACGCTGGTAAATGTTGACTTTTATTTCCATTTATTAATCTAGTTATTGTATATACAACAATTATAAGTATTAGTTAAATTAACATATATAGAAAGTAAGATGAGACTGACATTTTGACTAATTAAACGTAATTTAGTTATTGTCTCAAAAAGATAACGACTAACTATTACTAATTATTTAATATCAATGATTGACCATATGATAGAGTTAATCACTAAGCCTGGTTATTGTAAGTGAGTGAAGAAAGTTAAGTAAACATTTTAATATTGTTTGTATAAAATTCAATTGGATTCTACTTTTATAAAGTTTTACTCAATGATTTGATCATTGATTACACAAGTATAAGAAGTAAATTAATTATCTACTTAACATTGTACATATATAATAGTGAAGGGATGGCCGACCCCTAATTACATAAAATCATAATATATTTATTTTCAATATTTAACATAATTTAAAAAGAAATTGTTGTTTGTAGTTAGAGATTTTAATTATAATTAAAAATAAATTAAATTAAATAATTTCATAAATAAGACTCAATTTTAGGCCATATTATAAACCAAATGGTTGGCCTATTTAACATAGGCCAAAAATTCCATGGCAGGGCCCAAATTCAAGGCTTCAATTTATTATTAAAAAATGGCTCCAATTTCGTCACTGTTAAAATAGTGACGGAAACATATTCGTCACAGGTTATCTCTGACGAAAATTATTTCGTCACTGATATATTTACTGACGAAAATATTTTCGACACAATATTTTCGTCACTGAATCTCGTCATCCAACAAATTTTGACACTATATCTCGTCACTAAAAGTTTTGCTTTGACGAGACGTAATTTTCGTCACTAAGAGTGTCACTAAATAGCGTCACTAAAGACATACAGTGACGAAAATAATTATGGTCAATTTTCCCCAATTAGTGACGAAATATCAGTGACGAAAATGTTTTTGTCACGATTGACCCCAATCAGTGACGATCCTTAGTGACGCTTCGTCACTAAAGGCCATTTTTGGTGTAGTGCCCATAACCAGAAACCATCTTCCTCCGTCGATACTCTATAGTCTCATTTTTTCCGGTCTAAAACTACGATCTCCCATCAATGGTCGGTGATACGAGTTGCCACCGCACCCGTTAACCCACTATCTCTGACGGCTCCGGCATGCGCGGAAAGCTACAGGCGAAACCCGACCCAACGGGCAACCATGAGGTCCAGGATTCCAGCGCCCTTCACCGACGGTTTGACGGGAGTCCTGCGTAGCTCCGATCCTGGACTCCGGCACCCAACACCGATCTAGGGGTCCACAAATCCACTCGGATGCCCCGGATCCGATTGATTTGGGGTTTTTGGCCAAGTCAACTAGCCGATCGGCTCGGCTCTGATCGGCTCGGTTCAGGTCGGGTCGGTCCGTCTCAAGCAGATTTGGACAAGTTTCTTCTGGAACTGGCACAACTAGATTGAGAAGGTAGTTTTGCTTTTTTTCTTCTTTTAAATTTATTTTCAGTTTTTTAGGGTATATGTGTTTTAATGTTTGTACTAAAATATTGGACTGAATGTGATCTACTATAATCCTAGTTTTCTGACAGGTCCTTTTGTTCAGTTAAACTTTGATTAGCTTCCAATCTGATATGTACAGTTAGGAGAAATCCGAGTTACATTAGTTTGATTACGTATTGTTGGCGATACCGATATCAGATTTGTAGACCGGTTAAGCATTAACTTATATCGTTTTAAATTGCATTTGTTTTTGTTCAATATTTGGCCACTAGCCAATCAGTCCATGATTAGTTGGGATTGCTCTAATATTGACATTAATTTACATATATCTGTTTTTAGAGTAATACGATTTGGAGTGGGTCTATTTGCAAATTAACCTGACTAATTTATGGAGTATCATTGCCTATTTGTTTGTCATGTCCCTCCTAATTAGTGTATTTGGCGGGAGGGAAGACCCTTTGGGTTTTGATCTATGCATGTTATGCATATACTCTGTAGATTTTGAGTATTTATACTGCGAGTTAAGGATATTATACATGTCAGATAGTTTGGATACTTTCGGGTATTAGACCAAAGTTTTCTTACGATGTATCCCAGTTTGTAGTGGTACATGTAGTCACACCAAGGCGGAGTAGTAATACGGCTATGCTGGAACCACTCTGCACCTCACTCAAATTGCCACAGAAACTCCAAAAGGGTTTTATGTGTATTATTGGGTATATCCAAACCCGATCATGTATTTTTATTGCTTTTATGAAGGGTTGAGGAGTCATGAAGAATCTTCCCGCCAACTTGGATGGTTTTGATTTTAAAATATGTATATATATATCCTTTCCTATTTTCTTCAGAATATACTTTATCTCTAGGTACATTTCATTGTTTTTTGCCAATTCTTATGTTATAAACTTTTTATATTTTGTCATAGATGTTAGATTTTCTCATGTACAAATATTCATGCAATACTTTTTTAAAAATTATGCGCGTGAATATGTAAGTTTGTATGATATTATATTTAAACTCAAATGACATTATTAACATAATTTTAACTGAGAGCAGCTGACTTTCATCTGATTAAAGCTAGCAGCGGCTGTTAGCAGCTAGCGGCTATTGGTCTTAGCAACTAGTATCTCAATTGGACAGAGCCAAAATCAAACAAACGACAGAATCATCAAACTGAAAATGGGAAACTAGCAATAGTACAAACAAATTAGGGAATAGAATAAGAAAAATATTTATTTACAAAGTAAAGATTGGAACAGGAATTGAAATTAGATTTTGAATTGGTATAGGAATATATCTCTACCAAAACAAAAACAAAAACGGATGATTTGAGAAGAAGTAGGAATCCATATAGGAAAAGGAATTAAGGGATTGAATATCTAGTAAAAATAGTTGAAGAGGTGAGACATGTTTTGAATAAAAAAAATCTTAACATTCATTCACAATTCATTGAATAACAATGTCGTAATCAATCGTGTTACGGAGTTCAGATGGGGAAATTTTTGAGGTGGACGAGACAGTTGCAATGATGTCCCAGACCATTAAGCATATGATTGAGGATGATTGTGCAGATAATTCCATCCCTCTTCCCAACGTCACAAGCAAAACCATGTCAAAGGTGATTGAGTACTGCAAACGCCATGTGGATTCAGAGGCCAAGAATAAAGACGACAAAAAGAAAGATGAAGAAGATCTTAAGACTTTTGACTCTAGTTTTGTGGAGGTTGATCAAGGAGATCTGTTTGATCTCATATTGGCTGCAAATTATCTTGACATTAAGATTTTGCTCGACCTCACTTGACAGACTGTGACGGACATGATCAAGGGAAAGACTCTAGAGGAGCACTAGTGGAAAACGGGACGGAACACGGCGGTTCCGTCCCGGTTGGACGGCGGTTTTGACCGCCGTCCATGGTGGCGCCGTCCAATTGGCGCCACCGTTACTCGGCGGTTGAAACCGCCGAGTAAGGTTTACGAGTTCGGAAACTTACCCGGATGGGTACATTTCCGGACTCGTAAACACCTGCTGCTAGCAGGAGGCTACCCCGGCCATTACGGGCCGGACGGTTAGCCAGAAGGAGGTTTTTGCGCACCCGGACGGTAAGCCGGGAGATTTTCCGGCGGCGGCAGTAATCCGGCCACCGTGAAACGGTGGCGGAAAATATGTACTTCCGGATAGGATTACGGTACCGGAAAGTTAGCCGGACAGAAGTGTTTACTTAACCGGACGCCTGCCAGGGAAACGTTTGGGAAAATGGGTGAAAAGAAGCCAATTTCGTCCGGCCAGAATTCCGAAACCGGAAACCTAGCCGGAAGTAGTTTGAACTGTCCGGCCAGGAATTCAGATGTCGTAAAGGTTATCCGAATAATTCTTTAAAATCTGATTTTTATTTATTTCGGCTTTTGAATACAAAATAGAAAGTATTTAAATGGCGCTAGTGAAGAATTATATGTTTCAAATGGTTGTGATGTATTACGAATGAATGTATAATGTAATAAGTCACTTAAATGCGCTAAATACAACAATTGCCAATAATACATAATGTGTCAATTTTGAACTAGAGCATGTGCATACGAAGTTACGACAATTGATGCAATAGTACTCCTCGGTCGATTAAGGTCTTCGGGTGAGTAGGGGCTTGTATCCTCTTCGAAAATCTGTGCATTAGCATACACAATTCAATATATGACGCAAACATATGAATATGTGTAAGGTAGATGCCTTATAGATTTGGAACTTACGGGCTCAAGGTCTTGGTCGAATTCGTTAAGTCCCGCTACCAATTTGAGCTCATACAACATAACGTAGTACCCGCATTCCCAGCTGCTAACTTGTCTCTTGTACTTTAACACAAAAGGAAGATCACATTGTTAAATACAATCGATCGATGTCGATAATACTAGTGTTATTAATGAGGGAGAAACGTGTAGAGTACCTTGATCTCAGTCATTCCAAACTCTCTCCTAGAGGGATTGACATGATTCAAAGCTTGTCTAAGGAGGTGTTCGAAAGACGGGATTGGCGGACGATGGAGAGGATCTATCCAATAAACTTCTTTGGTTTTTTTGTGGATCAAAACCAAGGTCCAATGTTTACTAAATAAAAAATGCATATCCATTTGTCAATAATGACAACATAAAAGTTAACATGAGATAATAATGTATAGAATTAGTTAATATGAAATGCTTACCCGGAAATGAGTGGTGCTAGGAAGAATAATTTGTCCTCCACACCGAGAGCCTCTCTCATGTAACTTAATCGCTCTGCATCAGTATGACCTAATTCTTGGATTCGCTCAGGGCATAGGAAGCCTATCCATGGCTTCAACCGTTTTTGAACTAATTGATTCAAAAAACTTAAGAAAAAAAATATGAATGGTTAAAACAACGGGGAGAACGGCGGTTGAAAACACACAAGATAATATAGTCTCGACATTAAAATTACTTACAGTTGGAATAAGGACATTAGGGGCTCGGTTACCTTGTCACCCTTCCATAGATCTTCAAAATCACCCCAACACATTACAATTTTCCTTCCAATACCACCAAATAATTCCGTTGGAGCCGGGAATTCGTAGTATCCAAATTTGCAATGTGTAGACAATTTATCATACAACACCTTCATAGGCGGTGTCATAGATTTAACTACAACATCTTTTGGGGCGGTCTTTGGGGCGGTCTTTGGGGCGGTCTTTGGGGCGGTCAAGGGTTGGGGAATTGTTTTTGTAATTTTTGGCTCAACCTTGCGTGCAACGCTCGTAATTGGGTTGTATAGGCTAGCGGGTTGAGTCTCTCCTAAACTCTCGACAACAATTAGCCTACGAGGCCAAAGTAAATACATACCTTCCGCCGGTCCAACAACCTTACACGGGCCTTTGGGTATGGGAATTCGAGCGGTTGAAACCAAAGCTTTTTTCAAGCAAACCTCCCCCAAACCGGTTGCAATTTTAACGTCGCCATGCATCTTCGCCGACTCATTGAAAATTCCATTTGCAACATGCATAGTAGGCTTCCTCACTCCACCATCGATATATAATTTGCATGGATATGTGACATCGACCTTGACCTAATTAAAATAGTGGATTCCATTTTTAAAGTAAGGCGAGGTAAACATGCTAAGACTATTAAGAGAACGAATAGAGAATTTGAATAAGAATGCGATCGAAAAGTGAGTTAGTGTGTTTACCTTTTTTGGTCGGTTTAAGTTATCATCACATATGTTTGGTTGTGGCGATTGTGGATTTGATTGTGGCGATGGTGGATTGCCTTGCACCTCACAAACATCGGGTGAGTGACGTGAACCACATGAAGGAGGTTCCCAATCGTCGCTTAGATCATTCAAATTTGGTGGGAGAATTGCGCCCGTTTGCTTGGCTATTATGTGGAGAGCTATGTCCCTTTTCATCATATTCTTCACGGCCTCATCAAGCTCCTTCTTGGTATCACCGAGCTCTTTTTTTGTATCTCCAAGTTCCTCTTGCAACTTGTTGTACTTGGTATGTCTTGGTGGTTTAGAAGATTTTGGTTTGCCGATGAGATCTCTCTTCACCACATGTGATGCATATCCACGAACTCTACCGGGGTGTTCCTTCCGTTCCGTCGCCTTACAAAGGATGTCATCGTCTTGTGTGGGAACGAATTCTCCCGAGGCAATTTTCTCTTTGACACCATCCTATCATTTAATAGAAAAAAAATATATGGTAGAAAGAAAAATAGATAGGAATAATATTTGTAATAATATTAGCTCAATATATTCAAAGAAACAACTTACAATATCTTTTATCAACTTCTTGTTTCCCTCGTGTGTGTATTCGCCTTTGCTATCTTGTCGACCAATCAAGAAGCTAGTGAGTTTATCGAACTCTTTAGGATTAACCACCTCGGTGCTCTCCCGCGCTTCCTCTTCCGTCATCCCACTATCCATTTTCTCTTGCACCTCATCTTCTTGTTTCTTGTTTGCATGTTTCATTAGTCTTATAGTATAGCCCTCCCTACTCATTGTGTGAGGTGTCGTATTAGCTTTCGCATTGGTGCTATTCGTCAACCTCACACCCTAACACATAAATGAATTTAAGTTATGTGAACGAAGGAGTAATACTAGAATGGTAGGAATTAATCTTACTAGTCGGTCATTCTCCAAGGTGCGTGCTTTGAATATTGCCCAACTTTCTTGTAGAATATCGGTGTAGGCCACCCAAGGGTCCTCATCCTTAAAATCTCCATAAATGTAATGTTTAGACAACATTGCTCTATGATCCCGTGCCGCCTTACTCAAGCGAAACATGGTTGTGTCAAAAAGTTTCTCCATATTTGGGGCAACTATTTTGAATGGTACCTACATAAGGTTATAAGAAAATTTGGATAAAATCTCATTCATGTGTACAAAAAAAAAAACCTTAAATGAAGGTAGAAACTTACCAAACACTCCTCCCATAATTTAGTCTTCTCCTTGTCGGGGACCTCGTGCCAAGATTCATACTTTATGTCCACACGAGTTCGACCAATTTTACCAACCCAACTCTTCCATAAATAATACTCTTCCGATATTGGTTCCCCACCATCGTTGAACGTCATGTCCGTCAAAATCCCCTTCTTCATCCTTTTTTGTAAGACGGCACAATATGTCTTAGGACGCCTCACCACCTTTTTTTTAACACCTCCCGCGGTGCTAGGCGTTTTAGAGCTTTTGGGGATTCCTACTACCTTCTTCTTAGGTGGTGCCATAACTCCTCTACAAAAAATAGTTTACATATATTAAATAACCTCACTATCAAGAAAGAATAATTATATGCTAAATTAATGGTAAGTAGTCACTTTAATAATCCTATTATTATCCTATTAGACTAATGGTAAGTAGGGTTTAATTAGGATCCTATTAGACTAATATAAATTGCCTATCACATGCTTCACCCTTAATTCTTTGTAATTAAATTAGTGCATACATATATGACATACTTAACCCTAGATTAGTAGTAACATAACTAGTGACCATCAAGACTAATCAAGAATATAGCCCATAATCCCAATTGATTAATCAAGAATGTAGCCCATAAAACAAAACTAGTTTGTAGTAATAATTAAGCAAAGCCCATGACAAATAAGAAAAATTAGCCAATAAACAACATTGATTATACAATTGAAGAAATACCTTTTCAAGTAGAATAAAAACCCTAATAGTATGGACAAAGAAGCTACTTTCTTGTTCTAGAACTCAAGAAATGGGGCCAATGTGAGTAATGGTGTTCTTGGTGGTTGGAGAAGAAAATTTTGTTGGTGGAAGAGAGTAAATGGGTGGGAGGAAAGTGAAATTTTCGGAACTAATGTTGAGAATGGGTAGAGGACTAGCTAAGAAAATAGTTTAAGTGTTAGTTATTCTGATTTTTTGTACTGACCGGCCACGTTTCCGAAATCGTGAAGTTAGCCGGATAAGGCAAAAAAAATTAACCTCACCCGGCTAGGTTTCCGAGTTCGTAAAACCTAGCCGGAAGTGTTTATTATAAAAGGGGCAGACGGGTATTTTTTCCCCAAATCTGCAAACCCTCCCCAAGTTCATCCCCAAACCAGTCCGCCCCTCTCCAAAATTTTCAGTCCAATCTCTCACCATGGTTAGGACTAAAAATCCTTCCACAGGCAAGCAAGTTGCGGAAATCCAAAGAAATCAAGAGGTGCACTACGAGTCCTCTTCCGAGGAGGAAGGAGAGTCACCTCCAAGAGCCGAAGAACACGTGGGTGGGAGCAGATTAAGCAAGGCCAAATCGAGGAAGACAAAGCGGCAAAGAGGCCATGATAGGCCCCCTGAAGCATCGGCAAGTCGGAATTTCTTCAATCGTAGGGCGGAGGCCAACTATGTGGAATGGTGTGGGCGGAAAACACACACCACCAAGGTGATTAGCCCTACCTCTATTGACACTTTGCATATGGGGTATTTGGTTGCTCATTTTCAGCCTAGTTATTTAGATAAATTGCTCTTGCTTGAATCCCCATGCCATCAAGATGAGGTTGTGCAATTTTATGCAAATTTAGGAGAGTATGAGTCGAATAGGTTGTGCACTAAAGTGAATGGTAAACTGATTAGTGTCACTAAATTTCATATAAATGAGGTCCTAGGCTGCCCTTATGTTGATAACTCATACTTGCGCCCTAACCACCCAGAAGGCCCTTATGAGATTTATAATTTCAACAAGTTTCCTGAAACCGGGACAAACCAACCCTTAGACCTTGAAGCAATGGGACGTAAGTACTTCAAAACTACTTGTCAGGGGGCGGGTAGTTGTCCAGGTGATTTTAATGTTGAGGAGCTTACGGTTGAGCAGAGGATTGTATTTGACTGGGTTTGTCAGAATGTGTATCCATCGGGGGGTCATAGTTGTGAACCTAGTTGTGGACGTGTTCTGCTCTTCTATTACTTGATGGAAGGGTTGAAAATAAATTCTGGACACTCGATAGTTGAATACATATTCAAGGTGGGGAGAGGGTCGAGGCAATGGTTTCCATATGCCGGACTTGTCACTGAGCTGATTAAGAAGCAAGGTGGAGGTGTTGTTGATCGTCCTGGAGGTGGAGGTGTTGTTGTTGTTGATCGGTCATTCTATGATTACTAAACCGGATGACAACCAGGGAACCCGTCTGGTATTTGAATAAAATGTCTTGCCAAAACAAAAAACTTCCGGGTAACTTGTTTCCGAACTCGGAAAGTTACCCGGATAGGCTTGTTCTACATTTGCTTATCCGGATGGTTAGCCGGAAGTAGTTAAACCCTAATTTAACACTATCCGGCTAATGTTTCAGATACCGTAAAACTATCCGGATAGGTTAAAAATTGAGATTCGTCGACTTTCTTTTATTCTATTGGATAGATCAAACAAAGGTGCAACCAAATGTTTACATGAATTACATATTCAAACTAAGTTCGGACTAGTTGTATTATGAATAATTGATAACACAAAAAGATCAACGACTAACGTCTCAACTTAGTCTTCGGCTTAACTTTGAAAATCAACTTCCTCTTCCGTTCTTTTCCTTTGCTGTCTATCACTATGCGTTCGGCGTGATCGGATCTTGCGCGATAGTTTGACATGTTTTCCTCTGTTTCCTCCATATTAATCGCGTCTTTCTTCGTTGGCACAAAAATGTGAGCAGCTCGTTTGTCATACTCCTCGAATAGCTCATCACCACACACCATTTGTTTTCCATCAAGAACAATCTCGTAGTGCCGATCAGAAGGATCCTGAACATAGTAAACTTGGTCACCTTCGCCAGCAAGTATGAACGCATCCGACTTTGATCCCACTTTCTTCCTATCAACCAATTGAAACCCTAAAGGATCGGTCTTAGTTCCTGTCTTTTGATCAACCCACTGACACTTGAATACAACCACCTTCAATGCCACATAGTTTAACTCCCAGATCTGAACAATGGTACCGAAATACCTATCAAATGAGTAGGATCCTTCTGGATTTTTCTTCCGCGACACAGCGATTGATTCGGAAAATGTAGTCACACCGCTATTCTGCGAAACACTTTTAGCATCGCTCTGTTTGGTCCCGTACGAGTAACCCTTCACATCATAGCCGCTGTAGCTGATGACCGTCGTAAGCGGCCGTCTGGATAGCCATTTCACGTCCTCGGGATGGTCACCAATCTCTACGGTGTCCCTTAACCACTCACAAAAGGTTCTAATATGCTCATCATGTAGTTGGAAAGGCTTTAGGGTTGGGTATAGACTTCTCAATTCCTCCATATGAATGTCAACGTAAGGGCGAACCGATTCATGGTTTCGCATCACATACAGATGAGCAGCCTGCAAATCGACCGCTGGCGGGTTATGCAGCGTGCCTCTAGTTCCATGTCCGTTGAAACGAAAATCATGCCTCGAGGTGGGTAGTCCAACCGTGTCAACCTCATCTAAGTAAGCCGTACAAAATTCAATCGCCTCCTCCGCGACATATCTAGATACAATGCTTGCGTCAGGCCTGTACCTATTCTGCGAAAAGAATTTAAATATCTTCATGTATCTCTCGAAAGGATACATCCACCGGAGGAACACCGGACCACACTCCTTGATCTCCCGCACAAGATGGACAATCAAATGCACCATTATATCAAAGAAAGAAGGGGGGAAATACATCTCCAATTGGCACAATACTTCAACCACCATTGTCTGCAGCTTATCTAGCTTACGACGGCTAACTGTTTTCTGGCAAATTCCCTTAAAAAATAAGCAGAGCTTGCTGATGCACATCCTAACGTGGCTTGGAAGAGAACCACGAATGGCAATTATGTTCAAGTCTTGCATCAAAGTGTGACAATCATGTGATTTTAACCCTATCAATTTTTGATCCTTAACATTGACACAGTTACCAATGTTTGAGGAAAAATTAGAGGGTACCTTCAAATCTTTCAGGCACTGCAAATATTTTGTCTTCTCAGCTGACGACATATTGTAGCAAGCTGGAGGCAAGAAAGTGTTCCCATTCTCGATTACAGGAGCCAGTTCCTTTCTAATACCCATTCTGTCCAAGTCTTTACGTGCTTGAAGTCCATCTTTGCTTTTTCCTGGAATATTCAGCAGCGTACCAAGCAAACTATCGCAGACATTCTTCTCAATGTGCATTACATCTAAACAATGTCTGACAGCCAAGTGCTTCCAATATTGTAAGTCAAAGAAAATGGATCGTTTCTTCCAAGGGCCGGGGATGGGCATCTTCCTACGGTTTTTCCCAAAATCATTTTCAATATCCTTGATTTTCTCGAATACCTCCTCGCCACTGATAGGAGGGGGGCGGTGCATTCTCTTCCTTCCCATTAAACCAGTTCTTAGCCTTACGGAACTCGTGACTGCATGGTAAGAAACGACGATGTCCTTGATAAACAGTTTTTCTCCCGTGTTTTAATTGAGAGAAACTAGTATTCTCCTCACAAACAGGACAAGCTAGATGACCTTTGACTGAATAACCAGCTAGATTACCAAGTGCGGGGAAATCGTTCACAGTACAGAACAACATTCCTTTCAACTTAAACCATTCCTGCCGATATTCATCCCACGTCCAATTCTCTTCGAACCACAGTTTCTGAAGGTCGTCAACTAAAGGTTCTAGGAACACATCAATGTCATTACCAGGCTGCTTTGGCCCTGCTATCATCAACGACAACATAACATATTTCCTCTTCATGGTCAACCACGATGGTAGATTGTAAATAACAACCATCACAGGCCAAGAACTGTGTGTACTACTCAAATCTCCATACGGATTCATACCATCAGTGGATAAACCCAACCTTACATTCCGAGCTTCCTTCCCAAATTTAGGATACAATTCATCAATTTTCTTCCACTGATCACCATCTGAACAGTGTGCAATCACATCATCATCTTCAACCTTCTCTCTATCTGCATGCCATGTCAAGTTCTTAGCTTCTTCCTTGTTAGCAAACAACCTTTGAAGCCTAGGTATAATGGGGAGATACCACATGACCTTCGCGGGAACACGTTTGTTGGTTTCCTTAACAACATCTCCTCCCACGTCCACTTTTTGTTTCACAGCTTTGTATCGTGACTCGCCACAAACGCTACAATTTTCCAATTTCATCTCATCTTCCCCTCTAAACAACATACAATCATTAGGACAAACATGAATTTTCTCAAGTTCCATACCCATTGGACATAGTACCCTCTTGGCAGCATATGCACTATCAGGCAATAAATTATCAGTGGGAAGCAGCTGCCTAATCAACTCCAGCGCCTCTGTTAATGCCTTATCTGAAAGCCCATGCTTGGCTTTTAAATTCATCAACAATAAGGTCGCGCTTAAAATAATGTGGATTGACCCCTCATACAAAGGGGTCTGCTTATCATTATACATCGCTTCAAGCGCCTTTGGTTTTCCAAAAAAATGCATGGCAACATCATCTACCAAGTCATCCAATTTATCGTCATAATTACCAACCATTGAATTTTCTCCTACAACCTCCATTGGTTCATTAACAACAACAGTGCTACGTTCTTCCCCATGCCATACCCACGTGGTATAGGAATTTTGGAAACCCCTAACAATCAAATGTTCACGCAAACCTTCAACTCCTAAATACACATCGTTAGTGCAATCCTTACAAGGGCACCGCATGGCCGACTGATTTTCTAATCTTGCATTATCAGAAGCAACATCAATGAAATATTCAACCAGTCCCATATACTCTGGTGAGGTCCGACGATTCTCCCTAATAATCCTACTACGTTCCATAACACTTGTGTACCTATTTTCATAAATTTAAGCAAATATTAATGAATTCATTCATCTACATCGTGCTACTTGACAACATATCAAATACAATATGGTTTCATAAACACTAATAACTAGGAATCAACACGCAAGTTCATATATTATTTAAGCAAATTAGGGACACACATACATATTCATGCTTGAAATTAACAAACATCCGCCCATCAATACTAAATTTAGCGGGAGATTACCTCATCGCAGCCTAGGATTCAGCGAGCCCAAATATTAGGAGATTCTCTGCGTCCGTCAACCCAAAACAAAGATGGAATAGAGTAGATAGAACAAAAGGATCCGTTTCTCGTTTTATAAGATTCTGTTTTAGCTCATCCGGTTACGTTTCCGAGTTCGTAAATCCTGCCCGGCCATTTTTCCCACTATCCGGACAAGTTTACGGTACCGTAAACTTACCCGGACGACTTTTTGACTTGACTCCACCGACATCAGAACTTTGCCCCGTCGACTTGACCGTCAAAGTCAAGCCGGTCAACGGGGAAAGTTCCGGCTAGCCATTTCCGGTGTCGGAAATGTAGGCTGGTCGGCGGTTAAACGCAACCGCCGACCAAAAATGGCAATTACACGGCGGTTGCATCACAACCGCCGTGTAACAAGCCATCCGGCTAGACAACGAACATTTACGAGTTCGTAAATGTAGCAGGACGGCGGTTTCCTTATTTTCCCGCGGAACCGCCGTCGTTGGGCGCCGTATTCTGCCAGATTTCTACTAGTGGAGATTCGTAAAAAATTCAACATTAAGAATGATTTTACACCTGAAGAAGAAGAGGCAGTTCGCAAGGAGAATGTATGGGCGTTTGAGTGATTTTCATTATAATTTACGTTACCTATGTAGTTTTATTATGTGTCGTTGAAACTAAAGAGTTTAATTTGAGATTGATCATCTATTCTTACTTACTATCTTTTAATTATATTATGATGCTTTAAGTTTCTGGTTATATACTTGGTTATGCTCTATAAAAGCCCGTTTCACATACATCTACTGCAGACCTACTTAGGATATTTTTTATATATTAAAGAGGTTTTATATATTTATCAAAACGGTTGAAATACTGTAAGCAATGAGCGCATGTGCCTCAGAGTTTTTCTGTAAATCAATTCAGTTCAGTTTAATATTTTTTATTTTTTTCAGTTTAGTTCAGTATTTTTAATATTTTTTCAGTTCAGTTCAATATTTTTTTTATTTTTTCAGTTCAGTCAGTATTTTTAAATTTTTTTCAGTTCAATTCAGTATATTTTAAAAAAATTCAGTTCAGTTCAGTATATTTATATTTTTCAGTTCAGTTCAATATTTTTTTATTTTTTCAGTTTAGTTCAGTTTGAAAAAATATTTTTTTATATTTCAATTCAGTTCTATTCAGATATATATTTTATATATTTTTTTAGTTCGGTAAATTTTCTCTATATTTTTTATTATAGATCTCTACATTTTTTCAGTTCAGTTCAGGTTATGTTCAATTTAATTTGATCCAGTTCAATTCAGTTCATTTAATTTGGTTATGAACAAATGTGATTTGATGAATTTCAGTTTCATTATTATGTTCAATACCTTCAATTATAATTCGGTTCAATTAGTGTTTATTAGATGAATACAAGTTCATTGATTGTGAATACGACAAAATAGAGCAATCTGTGTACACTAGTGGTCCTATCATATTCTGAATATATTTTGAACCAGTTCAGTTCAATTTATTTAAATTAAAATTAATTCTATTTCAATAATGTACAAGTGTATATTGATCAATTTCAGTTTAATTTAGTCATACTGTTATTGACTTGAATACATTAAACTTTACTTCAATTTAATTCAATTTAAATATAAGTAAATGTGATTTGATAAAATTAATTGCATTAAGTCATTATTCAATACATTACACTTTATTCTGTTTCAGTTATATTCAATTATGTACAATTCAACTCATTTTATTTGTCAATAATGATTTTTTTTTACTATGTTTAATTTTTTTCAAATCAGTTCAAATAAATATATTTAATTTTTTTCAGTTGAATTAAGTTCAGTATATTTATATTTTTTAGTTGAATTCAACATATTTTAGTTCAGTTCAGTAATTTTTTTTCCAGTTCAGTTCAATATATTTATATATTTTTCAGTTCAGTTCAGTTTTTTAAAATATTTTTTAGTTCAGTTCAATTTTTTTTTCAGTTCAGTTCAGTATTTTTGTTTTTCAGTTCAACAAAAAAGGAGCTCTAGCAAACAGGGTTAATAATACTACCTTTAGAAATGTGTTTTAGGGTTTCGTGCATGCAAACGTTTTGGAGTTTGTGGTTTTAGGTAGTTGAAGCTTGAATGATTCTTTTTTATTTTTATTTTTTTATAACCCTATACTTTTATCTACCTAATTGAGAATATGGATACTCTAATTATCATAATTTAGCCTAATTTAGTCCTATTTTACTGATCTGTGCGTCGAGTGGGCGAGGCCCTCACCAACGCTTTAAGTGGATACATCATCTGATGCATTTTGCCACTTCGCATTTCATGCGCCAGTTAATACAGCGCACCATTTAATGCAGCACTGCTTTGAGTTGACACGCGTCTGCGGGAATGGAGACTTGGAGACTAGCAGAAAGCCCAGGAACTGAATTGGGGAGAGGGGAATCGAATCCTAAACCTCTCTGTCCAAGACAACTTGCGTTTGACCAGGTGGGTTAGATTATTAGTTTGAATGATTCCTTTAAAAAAAAAGTAGAGTTTGAATGATTACCTTCTATATTGTAATTTTAATTTGATGAGAGAGGAGTTACATAATTGCTCCGTTGATACACGGGTAAGCATTAATTCATAAAAATCATTGGTTAAATATATTCATCATTGTTGTGAGAATAATTCGATAATAGTTATTATACTGATCTTTGTCAGTATATTTATATTTTTTCAGTTCAGATCAATATTTTCTTATTTTTTCAGTTTAATTCAATTCGAAAAAATACTTTTTTATTTTTTCAGTTCAATTCTATTCAAATACATTTTTTTTAAAAAAAAATTTAGTTCAGTTAATTTCTTCTACATTTTTTATTATAGATCTCTACAGTTTTTTAGTTCAGTTCAGTTTAATTCAGTTAAATTTGATAATACCCTTTGCAAGAAACATCGGAAAATGGTGAAAATTTGAAAAAATATGTAGCGTTATATATGATCCAAAAACAATGCAGCAATATTATGTGTGTTCATTTCACTCTTGATGAATTAATTATAATTTAATATTTTTTGTGACCACTATCAATACATAACCTAATTATGGTGTATTATAATTCGAATCATTTCGAATATTTTAGTTCGCCTAAATTTATCATGAGAATATTTCTTAAGTATTTCTTTAGATAAAAAGATTTCCTAAATAACCTAATTACAGTGCATTGTTGAGCTAATTTGTATAACTATTATTTAGTAGTATTTGCAGAAAATTGTATAACTTTTAGTAGCATAAATTTGTATTTGCTATGAAAGTACTCAATTTGGTATTTATAGAAATAAATTATCAAAATTTTCGTCCTGTTTCAGCAATGAAAGAATTGAGTTAGGACTTAATAAAAATTTTTGGCATAAGTCCGTATGATCAATTTTAAAATCACACATATCAGCAATTTTTTTCTTATATATTATACTTTTTAAATACTTTAACTTAAGAATTAAATAAATTTCTTATATTTTGATCTTAATATATTTTATCATATAATAATGATAATTACCTCTAATCAGTAACGTGTCAATTAGAATACATACTGACAATATTATAGTCTTTCGAAATTTGCCACTATGATTTTGTAAATTGTATTAAAGATTTTTTCTTTTAAATTCGTTCGTAATATTAACATAAAAAAAAGATTAAATATATCGTGCAACGCACAATGATATTTAGCTAGTTTGTATAAAAACTGGGTCAAGAGCAGGGGTGTTTAAAATTACCCGACCCGAGTTACCCGACCCGATATCCGAAATACACGAATGTTAATGTCCGAGTAATTATAAATATAAGCGGGTCGGGTACCCGACCCGATAATTATGTTTATAATAGGGTTCGGTTACGGGTCACAAAAATTGAGTTTACAGGTACCCGATTAAATATTATTATCTTTTACTAGGTATATATATAAAAGCAGAAAGTGGCGGCGTAAATATAAATAAATAAAAAACACCGTCGCCGGAAATAATTTTCCAAAACATTAAACGACCATGGACAATGCATTTAGTTTCATCAACGCCGCCGCCGTCCGTTTAATGATTCCATATTTCCCGCCGCCTTCTATATATAATTCCACTGAATCATTCTTCCATATGCACTAATTATATTTTTGTTAAGTCACTAATTAATTAGGTTAACTAACTAATTAATATATATTTTCTATCGTAGTAATTTTAGTTAATTGATGATGTAATATCGCCGTTTTCCATATACATACGTTAATTAACATCTGTCGTTTATTATCAAAGATATTATGGCGGTCGGTTTTCATATACAAAAATTTATATATGTTAATTAACGTCTATCGTTTATTATCAAGATACTATTATTATAAATTTATAATTACCAATATACTAGTATCATAAATTTATAATTATCAATATACTATTACCATAAATTTATATTAATCAAATCAAATCAAATATATTAATTTACCATTACCTATATACATATAAATAGGCTAGGGTTTGTGTTGAATCAACTCGCCCATAACAAAACTAAATTTGTTCTCTCACTTCCAAACAAGACCGGGCTGTGGCATGAATAGAAGTTACGCAGTTGTGACGATTTGATGAATTCGGGGGTGAATAATAGAGATCTCCATGGTTTGGAAACTAATTTGAATCGTCTAATCAATTTCACGTTTTCAATGCGCATTAGTATTTGAAAGATAAAGATCAGTTGGTTTCTTTTTCTTACCCATTGGTGGTCGGCGGATCAGATTGCTAGGGTTTGTGTTGAAGAGATCTAAGAGCGCTACCCTTATCTCAACTCATGATTTGTTTCAATCTGAGATTTATAGATTTGAATTTGCTTGAGATTTGGTTGGAGGTTAAAAAATTGGTGTCTATTCTAAACTCGGCATTTTTTTGGTTTGTTTTTGTTTTGCTATTCGGGTGGACCTGGAATTGGTATATATTATATATATTTGGGTCTGGCTGAATGTGAAAGGAGAAAGATGGTATATTTTGTTTAGAATTAGGTGAAAATAGGTGATTATTATTGAGATGAGGATCACTTTTGGCATTTATATATATATATATATATATATATATAGGGTTTAACAGAGATTGGGTGGCATGTCAGAAATCAACTCTTATAAAATCAAGAGAGTAAGAGCCTGAGTTGGGACAAAAATAGTAAGTAGGTAAAGTATTCGAGGTTAGCAAATTAGGCAAGACCCGTTCTTTGTTAAGTTTTAATTGGTTGCATGGGCAAGTGAAATCAGTTTGAATAGGGCAGAGATGAATTTACAAAACTGGATGGCTGGCCAGGTAGTCAGGATAGGGTCCATTTTTCCTTTCATAACAGTTGAAGTAAATTCTACTTTTTTTCAGTTCTTTCGTTTATTGCTACTCATGGATTTGTGGTATACGGCGGAAGGTTATTCATCATGTTGAGGCGTTTCCCCATCGAATCTCGTGGGTGTCGGAAGAAACTGCAAGAGGTTGGATACGTCACATGCATATGTTGAACGTGTTTCTTGATCAGATGCTTGATGAGCGTGCTTTCTGCCTTCAATGGAAACCTAGACGTCGATGTCGTGAACCATCCTGTACTGAGTATTTTCTATTACATGGTTGTGGAGATTGTGCCGTCTGCAATGGTTCTTTTCATCCCACGCAAGTTGCCGCCAAGGCGTGTGTCTGATCAGTATCAATCCATCCAGTAATGCTGCAATTCATCAACACAAAAAATATATGGGAGCTCAGCTGCTGTTTGGGGTGTGCTGGACATGAAGGCAAGGCATGCACAGAAGGATTTTTTTACCCTTTACATGTCCAAGCATTCCAAACACTGGCGAGCTTTTAGTTTTCTACCTAATAAGCAGAAAGAAATCTGTGGAGGATGAATAAATGTTTTGTCTAAAAAACTCATTTAGTATTAAACGAAAGTCAAATTAGCAAAATAAATCTCAAAAAATGAACATAAAGAAATAACAAATCAAAGTTTGAAACGGCAGACAATCTGAATTTCCAAAGTAAAAATTAGTCAAAGCAAATAACCACCACAAATCCTTTTTATGCACAATAAATATGACTTGAGCAAATAAAAAAAAAATTAGTGTGTAATGGTCTTTTCATACAATTCTATGCAAAAAAAATAATGTGCAATTTGGTGCTGATAAGAAAAAGAAGATGGGATGTAAAGTAAGATTATATTGTTAATATTGATAATCCTTTTTCTTTTTTCGAAAGCTTTTTTTTTTTTTTTTTTGCAAAATGTAATAAATTTATATTTCCCTTCCAAAAATAATATAAAATTCTATACTTTTTGTAATAATCCTTTGTTGATAGATTTTGTATGGGATAAGCCAATTTAATAAAGGGTTTAATAATTTTTTTTTTGTGTTGTACTAAGTTGTTAGGAGGTTAAAGAACATTGACGCTATAAAAAAAATCGTCATCCTGAATGTTAATCCAGATATTGACTAGAGAAGGTACAATCTTCCAACTATTTCTCAGGTTGCAGCCATTTATGTACAAGGCGACAAATTTGATCCCGAAAATTCAGTGCAAGTAAGTAAACAACTTCGGACAAAGAAACACAAAGACAGTACATGATACTCAAATATAAAAAGACATTGAAGTTGACTCTCTGAAGTAAACTAGAAGTAAAAAATAGCTGAACTGAAGGTAACACTTCTCCTTAATTATTGTAATTTAGTTCATTTCAATTATATTTTTCCAGCATTTCTATAGTACAAACATATATTCACTTTTCATAATTTATTATTTATAATAATATTTGTAGCGAATAGTTACTTTGTATTGCCATACTCACTATTATTATTTTAAAAATACATCATAAAAACTGCGCAACGCGCGGTCCGGTTAGCCTAGTTACTAATAATAAGATGATAACAAATATGTTTGTTGCGTTTAGTACTCGTAAAAAATTGTTAATATATATTCTCTTATTTTGCACTTTACATATTTTTGATAGTATATTTTTTTCATGTACATATTACATAGAAAAGAGATGTATGAATAATTTTAGCTTATATTTGCATCATTTAAGCATTTTTAACCAAAAAGTTATTAAAAATTTATAATTTAATTTAATATAATGTTTGAATTTTTAGATTTTGTTTATACTTACAAATGAGCAAAATATAAATATAATAATTTAGTAAAAAGGTTGGCCAGAACTTTTCGGGTACCGAAAAAACGAGTACCCACATTTCCTGGTCAAAATACGGATCACATGTTTTACTACCCGCAAATGCGGTATCCGGTTACGAAGACCCTAGTCAAAAGTATTCACAAGCTCTGCTGCTCAGTGCTCACGTACTCCACCCGTGGGCTGTGGACTTCCCGTCTTCCATACAGTATACGAATTCCACTAATTCTGAATTCAATCGTTTAATTTGAAAATGCAATCTCCATACACGAGCTCGTGCAGGTTCTCCACTAGTTTCACCCATCCTCCGCGCAATTTGACCCGCTCCTCTTTGTCTTCATCCTTTTCTTCACTCGGTGCTCGTGAATTCCGTCCCTCGATCACCTGCAAGAACAGGGAGTCTGGAAATGGGAGCAGGGAAAGAGTGGTGGCGAAGCAGGGGAAAGAGAACGTGTGGAGTTTGGACAATGAAGCGGCGGCGGAGATGGCGGCGGAGAGGGGCAAGGGGAGGCGGGGAAAGGGGAAGAGGGGGCGGAGGGTGACGAAAAGGAAGCGAATTGGTGATGGGTTTATGGTTTCTGGTGCTATGTTGGTGGAGGATGAAAAGGTTTTGCAAACTCAGGTAAGACTCAGTTGTGTGTGTGTGTGTGTGTAATTTGATCATCTCTGTCTGTCTAACTAAGTAGAAACAAATATGCACGCTGCATTTGATTGGTTGTAGAAATTGAAGTTGTGTTTGAGTTCCATGGTGCTGACTTCAATCGTGGTATGCTTAAATGTTGAAAATTTTGGATTAACATGATTTTATTTATAGAGTGTATATGTATTTCATGACGCTGTTACAGAGTGAGTATTATTGTAGTGCCTGCCTGTAGTATGGGATAACATTGTCTTTGATGGAATTTAGGATGTGGGAAATGAGTAAAGTTTAAACTTTTTGCTGTTTTGCGATTGCACTTAGATGTCCCTCAGTCAAGATGAACTTAAAGGGACGGAATTTATGACACTTTTAGCAGTACTGAGGAGGTATTATATAGATAGATGTATGATCTCTTAAGAAAGCTTTTGGTTTAGATGGAATTTTCACTCATAATTGCTCTTCTGTTTTCTGATTGCACTTAGATACCTCTCAGTTTGTTCAATTCAACGGAGTATCATCTGCTTTACTATACATGCTATGTTGGGATACAGCATCATTCAATTGAATTTAGGCAATCCTTTGTTTGAATATAGTTGAAGTTTTGTAACTGTTTTTGCTCTTCTTTTAGGAACCTGTGATTCGCCCATCATGGCAAACATTTACAAGCAGTCTCAGTGGAATTTGGAAAGGCATGGGGGCTGTCTTCTCTCCCAGCACTGCAGAGATGGAGCCGATTGATGTTGGGAAAAAGAATGAGCACCTGTTTGACTGTTACACTTTGTCCCATGTGGAGTTAGAGGTAGTTCAAGCTCCTTCTTGGGGACAGGAAACTCAAATTAATAGGAAGATAAATTGGGTTACACTGAACCCTTATGGTGAGGTTCAACATGAGAAAGTAAGTGAATATAGGCGTAATGGGAAGTCCGAAGATGGAAATACTACTCCACTTAACACAACTTATAATCTTCCTAAGTTCACCTCTTATAACTTTGGAAAGAGTGATGTTATGGAAGAAGATGTCATGAGGATGGAACCCGGCCTTGTTTTCTTTGAGGTATGCATGTAGCATGATTCAAAATTTCATCTTTGGTTTCTTCCATGTTAAGAACAAGTTATTATGTGAATAAAACTTTGTCCAGGCTTAAAATAGGCTGTAATTAGTTATATAATTAAGTCGGTGATATGGTTTTCAATTTTCAGGATGGATCTTATTCAAGGGGCCCAGTTGATATCCCAGTCGGTGACTATGATGGGTCTAACTATTTCCTATCTCCAGTTTACAAGTTTGAGCAAGTAAGCTTGTCTGAATACTGTAATTAAGTATCTCAGTTGGATGAATACTTTTCTTATTTTTAGGTTTCTATCAACTGCATGTTGCTTCAAGCTCAGTGAATGAACTAACTGCTTTAAATTCATGATTTTTTCCTGCATAGAGCCTATGATGTGGTTTCCTTTTTCCCCTTTTGTTTTCTCTGTTTTGGAAGTTATTATGTTACTTTAGATAGAAGTGAGAGAATCTGTCTCAACTAGGATAGGGAAATATGATCTATAGAGCCGGCCCTGCATAGAAGGGCAAAGGCATTATGTTACTTATCTAAATTTTTTGTTACCTTTTGTGGAGGAGGAAAGAAGTCTGATTACCCATATCATCTTCACCCATTTCATTTTGTGTTTGCCTGTAGTGTCTGGTTAAAGGCTGCCATAGAAGGCTAAGGATAGTTCACACAATAGAGTTCGGTAATGGAGGTTCGGAAATCCAAATAATGAGGGTTGCTGTTTATGAGGAACAGTGGGATAGTCCCGCTAGTATTCCTGATGAAAGGTATGCTATAATCAACTCCTGCTAATTCAATGAGTTCTATGTTCTGCATTTCACCAATATTAATTATTAAAATGTAAGCAGTTTCTTAAGTAGGTCAGTACTTCTTGCTCTTTTGTTAACTGAATTCTTGTTATATAAGATGGGAGAGCATGGGCTTAGTGTTACTTTTTATACCCACTGCATATGCTTGAAATCATGCCTGGTGACATGTTGTGAAAATAGAATTCGTTCTATAGTAGAAAAATCCACACATTTAAAATAGCGGCAAATGGTTGTCGAAATGTTTCCCTTTCTTCTCCTCATTTGTTGTTTACATGTTAACCATAAACAGTTACCAATCTTTAGTTCATTTTGTCAGGTAATTTATTTATTTCTTGTTTCAAATATAAGAAATAGTCTTATCTGTTTTATGAACCTGCTGATATTGAATATTCCATCTGTTCCACATGAAGTATATTGATTCCATTTTATGAAAAGAAACAGGATTCTTCTGCTTTAGGGAATTTGTAAGTTATTGCTATGGTTTACCTCATAAATAAGCTTAGTGAATTTTAAAAACCTGCACATTGATATTTGGCAGTGGCAGTGAGTTGGACATGCAGCCATTTTCTCAAAGGAGAAGAGTTAAACCATCAGAATTAACTGGTTCATGGAAAGTTTTTGAGGTGAGCGCCACGCCTGTCTACAGCGATGACATCACGGTCGAGGAAACCAATGGTGCCCCTTATGTATACCTATGTACAGAAATCTTGAAGAAGCGAAGCCTCCCTGAAAGTGCTGCATGCTTCGGAGAGGAAGAGATGCTCGATATGCAGGATGTTACTCTCCTCTGGCTCCCAGGAGGTGTCACGAGCTATGTTGACGTTAAGAAAGACGGCATCCTCTGCATCGGTGTTGGTTGGTACTCAGATGAGGGAATGAACCTTGTTATGGAAAGGGATTATGGCACAGATGGGAAGCTCAAGGAGGTCAGATGCAAATCTGAAATGAAGAGAAGATGGTCCAATCCACCCCCTATGTAAGATTCTCTCCCAGTTCTTACCAATTTTATCTAGTTTTTTTCTATGTTCTGATACTCATCTTTGTAAATGTTCGACGAGTGAATGAAAGAAAGAAAGCTTTTATATTGAATAACTTGACAAAGAGTACCGAACCCCAGATTTACTAGGAACAAACAATCTAAACCAAATGGGAAAATCACACAATAGCACTGCCTCTTGCCCGACCACGACCAGTATAGCCCTAAGCCAGGAAAGCCATGGCTGCCAGTGGAAGTGATAGGCCGAGCATCAGATAGTTTATGCAGCTACGAGTAGCAGTAGCTGCACTGGGGGAATCAGGTGAGCTTTTAGTTTTAGCTGCAGGTGCTGGCGGGGTAGAGCCTGGAGTTGACGAACCAGAAGGTGTTGCTGGGGTGGCTGGTGTTGCCGGGGTGGTGCTGCTGGCGTCTTTGACATTGACGGTGAGTTTCATGCCTTGACCACAGTGAAAGGAGTTCGAGCAGACAAAGTACATCGGGCCAGCTGTGGTTAAGGGGACGGTGGAGCTGCCTCCGGTGAAAGACTGGAGGGCGTTTCCATTGTCACAGTTGCTATAGTCATCCTGGCTCACCACGTCTACTCCATGAGAGGAATCGTACTTGAAAACTGACCAAATGAAATTAGGTCAATTCCGAAGGCCAAAAACGGTTTAAAAATCAAGACAAACAAGAAATAGGCGAATAAGCTTTGTTTGGTCAAAATTTTGTTTGCTTGGTCAAACGGTTTAAAAATTTTTAAAAAAAGGGGTGGAAAAATAATAAATTTTTAAACTTTATACAAGAAAAAAAATAATTTTTAAAAGTGGGTAGCGTTTGACACTCTTACCCCTAACTGCCTCCGCCTCTGATTTTAACCAAACTGAAACATGATAAATTAAACTGAAAATATAAAAACTGAACCGAAATAAGCGGCGGAAAACGAGGCCGGACTAGACATACCAAGTGTGTCCCCAACATTGAAGGTTTGTGCATTAGCCCAAGTGTTATAATTCACTCCTGTATTCCAACCATTGTTGCCACCAACATTATGGGTTGCACCATAAATAGCTGGAATTGCAAGAGAAAGGAAGAGGACTCCAACTCCTAAGAAGGCCATCTCCAAGAAGGCTTTAGTGAATGGTTAGAAGATTTTGACAGTTGCAAATGAGGTGTGAACTCATTTGGGCAGTGGAAGGCAAGTTATATATGTAGAGCAACCTGTTCAAAATGAGTGTTAGATGAATTATTCATTTAATAGTGTTTTCCATGCAACTAATCTCATCTAACCTGTTTTTTCATGAATAAATTACATTATTCATCTACCTAATGTTTGAGGATATATTTATTTTGAATGACGTATTTTGCAAAATTTTAAACATTTAATAACCAAATATTGAAGGGATTTAGTTTCTGTTCTCTTCAACTTATACACCCGAGTTTAATTTGGTTTAGAAAAATGTAATTTAATTAAATTCAACATAATTTAGTTGTATCGATTATATTTTCAATGTTTAATTTATTTCAATTCAAATTAGTCCAATCTAAATTAAAAAGATACAAAATCATATGCTATTAAACCACCATGCACAGACCTTAATTACATTGGAGGACCATTGAAATTTAAGAGTGTGTTTGGTGGATCTGTACTTTTAAAAGGAATTGAGTGTTTTAGGCTTGTGCGGTGACGAAAATCAGAAACTGATCATATCAACTTGTCCAGCTTCTGTTTTTAGATCACTTTTGAGCCAAAAATATCTCATGCAATTTTTGAACAGTTTATCAAACAAAGCACATCAGTGAAAAGGTCCGGCACACTCCTCAATTGATATGATAGCAGAGGATCCTATTAAATCATTTATGGGACGTGTGGATGCTGTACTAATTCAATCATTTGATGAACCCGTGCATCACCAAATATTCGAAACTTGCATTAGCATGCAAGAAAGGGACCATAAGATGATAAGAACCAGTGTTCATCGGCTGCATGTCTTTCCTACAAATTATATAAAGATTAAACGGTCATTGAAAAAATAAGTTCCCAATGACTTTTGAGATTACAAATTTTATAAATCGGTGTTTGGTTGAAGTGGTTGAGTAGTGTGTGGCCATGGTAGTGATGTTTACTTGTTTCTACTTGGTTGACTATAAAATTAAAATATTTAATAATGTAATTAAAATTCTTTAAAATTAGTGTAGTTAACCTTGCCCGAATTGAATTTATAGTTAATCGATACAACAGTTATATCTCACATTTAATCACAAATTGGAAAAAAAATGAATTGATAATGAATTTTATTGGCAATTGATAGATGCAGTCCAACTTTATTTCCGCAGTCCGTATTTGTATTGAAAGTTTCTGATATACCCTCATTTATGGGAACCATATTTACTTTTGAATAAATACTGAGGGTGTTAATGACACTTCATTAATAAATACGGACTGCACAAGTAAATACTGGACTGCATATAACAATGCTCATTTTATTACAACCCTATCCCAGCCAAATTTACAATTTAACTATTCATTTAGTCAAATTTACTTAACTTTAACCTTAAATTTGAAATTGTATATAAAATTTCATATTATCGTATGTAATTTTGTTAGATTTATAACATCATATATTTTCAAAATATCATATTTTTTTATAGCTTATATCTAAACATAATTAAAAACATTAGTGATCAAACATTTTCTGAATCACTGACAAAATTTATTTTCAAAATCAACAAGATTTGGATGGGGACGGAGGGAATACTTGAGTTAACCGACCGGAAATCACCCTTTCAATTTGTGTGTTTATTTTCAGTATGGGAGCCATGATACCAGACCGAAAAGCCCAAACCAGAGAAAGTAAGGGTGTGTTTGATTCGTAAGGTTTTTGAGAATCTGGATTTTGTTTTGAGTTTTTGAGAGTTTGGGTTTTTGTTTGGGATTTTGAAAGTCTGATTTTGCAAAATTCTTGTTTGGTTGGGTTGAGTTTGTGAGTATAGAACAAAATCTTTGATTGGTTTTTAGGATTTTGCAAGTCTGGATTTTGAAAAATTTAGTGAACCAAACAAGTTTTTACAAAACTGGACTTGAATAGTCCAAGTTTTGCAAAAATTTGTCCAACCAAACACACCCTAAAGAACGGCCCTGCGTAGTGTTCTTTTTTCCTTTCCTTTTTGTAATTTTTATCAGCGTTGCGTAGTGTTAGAAAGCTGACTTACAACCAGAGAAAGCATTGCAAGTCAGGATGACCACCTCATCACATCACCACAGGTATGCTAACCACTACCAGGGTTCAGTAGTAAAAGCTTACAAGAGAGGCAAAATCTGTTTCAAATTTTCGAGTATTTTCATAACAATGTTTGTAGAGAATAGCGATCCTGCACTTAAATAAGCGCTTTTATTGAGGTAATGGAATTCCATAGCAGGATTGTAAATCCTATCAAAAGCCAAATTTACAAGAAGTTAAATGAAAAGCAGCTTTTTTCAACAATCCGCAGATCAAATGGTTTATTTTTTTTGCAGCTATCCTGAAGATCTTACACTTTCAAGGCCACAAAGTATGCCAAACTAAGACTTGAGCCGAGACATACATCAATAAATGAAATGATTTTATTTCTCGCGTGAGGAGCTAACTTGAGGTCTTGACTCTGGTTGCTATCTTTCAAGGAAACCTTAATTTCTTCCTATGATTGACAAAGTGTCAAGAAGAATGGGTTTGGATTGCCTCAAGTTGGCTACAAGACTTGACTTGGGGCATTCCATACCCATTTTCTACAACTCTTTGTCAATCATAGAAAGATATGAAGGCTCCCTTCAAACACGGGCGAACCAAATTCAACCACAATTAAAACCACAGTTCACACCACTAATAATACTGAGATTCTGTGTACAAATTTTGATGTTGAAATGAACTTCCATTACCTCCATTTTGCAGGCGGTCATCATAAGGAAAAGGGCTCCCAAAAAGATAGTTTGCAGTGACTTCCCATGGATCATATCTCCTTCTTTCGCTGTCTTCGCAAGCTCTGCAAGCTTTCTTTTCCCTCTCCATTTTCTCCAAGCATGGCCAGTAACCAAACACACTCTCACAGATATCCAAGGATTCCAAACCCGAACCATATGGCGCAGCATTAGGCACTGGCCTACTCCATTCTTGATCAATATCAGATGAATATGGAACAATGTTAGGCCCTTCCCTATTCGATTCTTGATCATTTTCAGATGAAGGATGATCAGCAGATTCACTAACATCTTCAGCAAAATGCACTTTCTTCGGGATTCCACTCTTGCCATTGCCATTGCCACCTCCCTTCACATTCTCTTCTGCGGTCGGCACTTTCTTCAGGATTCCACTCTTGCCATTGCCACCTCCCTCCACATTCTCCTCTGCAATCGGCTCGGGCTTCTGATATGTTTGGGAATCATACGAGAAGCCATCCACCAGAGCAGGATCTAGCGCAGGGGAGCGCGGATAACAGGTTTGATCGGATTCAGGGAGCGGTTTTCCGTAGGTTTGAGTAATATCATAGCCTCCTCCATAAGGGGTTGGATCATACTCTTCCCAAACCTCAATCTCAGGCTCAGTGGGCTCTGAGTTTGAATATGAGATTAAGTAACTTGTCTGAGGGTAGTACTGGATGAGGTTGTGTTCAGGGGGAGTACAGGCATAGTAACTATAATTGTAAGAAGGGGCACTATAATATTCAGATAAGTTTGGATCACTGAACTCATATGCAGAGTATTCTGATGAAGATTGAACTGGAAAATCATAAGGGGTTGGAG
Organism: Sherardia arvensis; assembly: GCA_948330725.1. Classification (NCBI taxonomy): domain Eukaryota; kingdom Viridiplantae; phylum Streptophyta; class Magnoliopsida; order Gentianales; family Rubiaceae; genus Sherardia; species Sherardia arvensis. The sequence continues at coordinate 9,847,227 of OX415238.1, read as the reverse complement.
TCCAATTGGACTCATAAGGGTTACCTTGGTAGCCATAGAAAGCCATCCTTGAGGAGAAGGAATTCAGTTCACAGAACTCAAAATTCTGTGCTGATCAAGAGGTTGGCCACAGGATCCTTATCTAGATGGTGGCTGGAATTTGGCAGCTTTGTCATTACTAGAAGTTGAAGATAGCACACTACTTTATCAAAAAGATGTGCCTTTTTTTATTTTATTTTAATATTAGCCCTTTTGGCTCACTTCATGGTCCCTTGAAAGGGATGGAAATGTCATGTTTGTATGATTTAAGACATCCCACCTTAGCAATACAAGTTCCTTGATAAGTTTGAAAAGGGGATGAGCACTTTTTGTGAATTCTCACATAGATCTTCTCAAATGACATCAACTTAAGCACAACTATTTCACAAACGGTACCAATAATCTTGAGGAAATGATCAAAAGTGTCTATGAATTTAACTATGAGGAGTCTGCTATCAATATCTCATACAAATAAGCTCAAACAATCTCATCACCAAACCTCGGAGCCAGTTGCATCATGTGCTCACACACTATCACCATTCACCTCCCACTCATGAAGACTGACAAGACAGAGATATGGCACACCTCCAAGAAACATGAGAGTGAGCAACCAAAGCACTTTCATTGATTTTTGAGAATTTACCCAGAATTCCTAATCATAACCTACATACGAGTCCCTTCACTGATCTTCCCAACATGATAATCGCCCAGACATTTTCCTACAAGGCACAATAAACAACAGAAGACAATCAAACAGCCATTTTTACCCACATTCAAAGAACAATAGGTCCTATGTACAGAATCAATGTACAACTAGCATGCATCCTCAACCAGATTTCAGTCTGATAACAGATGCAGCATTCGATCAGTCTAGGCAGTTAGGCGTGGCAGCATGGTTCTTTAGAAAAGAGCTAGGAAGTGCATATTATCATAATTATCAAGTTCCCCAGGCTCAGTTGATGGCTCAAATGGAATTCATTGCCACATCATCCACGGTTTAAAGGATGCAATGGGGCTACAACAGTATTCATGTTCTGAGTATCGATGTTTGAGAGTTATATTCTGTTCTATTATAGTAGTCAATGTAGATGAGGTAATGGTAGTGGATGCCGGAACCTTTTTAAGGATGTTATGTATGTTTAATGTAGTAATCATAAAGAAAAAGAATAAGGAACAAAAGTATTCACCATAAGATCATGATGCGGCAGTTTCTGGGGTAGCTCCTTCTTTTGGTTTTCTTTTCTCCGCTGGAGGACCATCTCTTTGCCTCACATAGGCCTTGCTCTTATACTTGGATCTGTTGTTCTGCTTTGGTTGATAAGTGGGGTACTTGCCAGGAATTATCTCCCCGTTAACATATTTATCACCTATATCCATAAATACATTAGGCTGTGTAGAGTATAGATAACATGTAACCCAGCATAACATGGTATTAATTACCTCCATAGTCCTTGTTCTTAACATCTAAATATGAGTCCGGCAGAACCCACAAAACTCCAGGCAATCCTGAAAGATGCAAAGAGTAAGCAGATATTGCATCAGAACAACAAAAAATCACAATAAAACATGCTACTTGCTAGTCAATATTTGATGAACATTTTCCATATTTCCATAAACTCACCCTTAAATTTTTCTGATGTTTCTTCATCTACAGTGCACTGGAATCCAGTGTATGTTGTTGTACTAAAAGCATACATGTTCTTCTTTGCTTCTTCCATACTGATAGAGACAAAAAAACAAAACTGGTGATGTGAATCTACATAATAAGTGTGAAGTTCATGCAACAAAAAAAATTCTTAAGCATCCTCTCACAATATCAATATGTACTTTTGAAGAGTGAACATACAAGTTATACAATGATCAGTGCCGAGTAATGCACAAAACACATAGTTTTGGTACAACAAGTTACACAAAAATATCTACCCCTGCTCTCTTTCAATTTAAATTCTGGTATTACAAGTTATGCAAATCACATATTGGCATTACAAGTGATAAATTTATTTGCTCAAACCCTATCTTTGGTATTACACATATTTTTAAGATTGTCGAGTAATGCACAAAACGCAGTACAACTCTTTGCTGGCTTCCCTACAAAAAATGCTCAGTACAGTCCCAAAAGCTTGTGCAATAGACTAAATTGATGCACTCAACATATCTACCCCCGCTCCCTTCAACTCGAATTCTGCAGAAAACCTTGGTATATCCATTATCTTATTAATGTTTACTAACTTATTCACTCATTCTCCAATTAATATTGAAAATTTTGCACGATAATAACTACCCAGTACATCCATTATCCTACAACTGGTCAAGTACAATGCTTTCATTGAAACTAGACCAAACAGTCGCCGAAAAACTGGTGTTAGTTAAAGATTGGAGAATGAGACACTTTTAGAAGAAACTGTAGTGTACATATAGACAAAGAAGCAACATGTGTATCTTCTAATTGCCTAGGCTAAACAATATACAAAACTAAGTAGCGAGAAAATCGAATGATCGTGCCACTAGTATCTTGAATAGATAAGAACTCATAGACAAGAATCCACACCGCCTCATATCCAGCAAATTCCCAGCAATAAACAGAAAATAAACAGTTCATACTTGCTTAGGAACAGCATGTAAACATTAAGCAAATTCAAGCAGAGCCTTTTCACCAAATTTCATAGTTTCAAAGACAAAAAATCAAAACGTGTACCTGCCAAGAACAGTGGCCAGAGTCTGGAGGTAAGTATCAATCATCTGCTCACGGGTCGGGGCAGGGTCTTTGGGGAACTCCATGACAATGAGCCAGTGGTTATAGTCACAGCCTGGTAGCATTATCGTCTCCCTGGAATCGTTCCCGGAACTCCTCCGGGATGAAAACTCGGTCTCCCCAGCTGCCCTCACGACCACCGGAATTCGCAACGAATGGGAACTCCTCTGAGTGCAGGGGAGGAATGATGGGGAGGCAGAGATGAATGGGTTCCATGAAGAAGAAGGGGGAAAAGATGGGGGCTTTGGGTGGTGGGATTGAAAGTTTAAGGTTGCGGTGAGTTGGGGGCAGTAGAGACTCGCCATGTTCGGAGGAAGAAGATAAGGTCAGGGTTTGAGAAATGGAGCACAGTACTAATCCCCAGTTTAAATCTTTGTATCCCTCAAGTCCTGCCTTCGAAACTGAAACGACAACGTTTTCTGTATAATAATTTCCGATTTTCACCTTCTATTTTTTAATACTACCTAAAAATTCCTGTTGCCTCAAGGGATGCCACTGGAAGGGAAATTGCCAACCATTGATAGACTGATGAATTTTGGCACGTTGGTATGAGCTAGCTCACTATATATGTGTATTGTGTGAGAAACAAGGGGAGACTACTCAGCATCTCTTTACTCAGTATGCTTATGGAAGGGAGTTGTTTACTCATCTGAGACTGAAACTGGGGAGGTACACACTCAGAGATTTGAAGAGGAAACTTCACCAATGAAGGATTCAGAGGCAAGCTATGAAAAGAATGTTCTTCGTAGTCACAGTCTATACCATTTGGAGGGAAATGAATCAAAGGCTCTTCCAAAACAGGAGAGGTTAGACTTTGAAACTCAAAACCAGTATTGAAGAGGAGTGCAGAATGAGAATTGAGAAGAGGTAGAATGGCTTAAGCATTAAAAGCCACAGTTGCTGTTTTTTCTTCTTAGATTAGCAACTAAATAGACATTTAAGTAGCTGGAGTGATTGCTACAAATGTGTAAATTTTGTTTGTTTGATTTCAATGAAAAAAGGCTCCAAAAAAAAAAAGACAGAATTACTATCAAAATAAAGTAGACCTAACCTTTATCCACTTCGCATGATTTGAACCGGAAGTTGCTTAATCTGTATGATTATAAATTGCTGAATTGAACTTGAAGATACTGAAAGTGCTAAAAATCAATTGAAGTGCACGGGACACTAAAAATTGATTCTTCAAGAAAGAATGACCAACTAGTGGTTTACGGTCTCTACCAACCAGTAGCAAATAGAGTATTATCCCTAACACTCGGTTCGGTCTTTGAATCCAGGTTTATTAATTTATTATTAGGTGAGTTCTTGTTCTTCTTCTACCACACTTTGAGCAATCCACTTAAGATTAGTGTGCAGTCCAAGAAAAATTTCAATTGTCTTATCCACTACTTAGTTTTAATATGCAAGGGTTTTAATATAAGGGTTGTGCGCCAACTGTTTTTTTTGCTTTGCTCGCGGTGGTCGTTACTAGGTGTATGAAGCGCATGGTGGTCATCACCAGGTGTATGAAGCTCGGTGGGGTCGTCACCGGGTGTATATGGTGCTCGGGGTGATCATCAATAGGTGTATGGTGCTATGGTGCCCAAAGTGATCGCAGAGGTGAAGTTCAGCCTCTAGGCGATTGAGCTCTTGCTACTTTGAACTGTGCTCAAGGCGAAAGAGTTTCTGCTCTTAAGAACCGAGTTCGAGGTGAAAGAGTTATTGTTGTTCTAAACCTTCTTCTCCTCATAAACGACATATTCTAAAGCAATTGTTAATAATCATGTCTTGAAGAGAGTATTGAACCTTTTTCTCCTTGTAGACGACATTTTCTGGATTAAGCGTTAGTAATCATGTGTTGAAGAGAGCTATGAACCTTTTTCTCCTTGTTTTTCTAAGTTTTTCATTTGGTATGCCCATTAATTTTTTGAGTATGACTTGCTAGTTGACAAATTTACAAACCTATGAATGAATCGTGTCACTTATAGATTATATGTCATAGTCAAATATTAATGTAGCCAAAAATTAATTAGCACTTGAATTTCATTTGCAACTCTAAATTGTCTTGGTTACAATGATTTACATAATGGACTAGACCAAAATTTTATATTGAAAAAGAAAGATAAAGTGGCATTTTTTACGAACACATATATGTATCCTAAAACACAAGCTCCTAATTAACTATTTCTAGGCCACTTTTATTGCATTATTGTTCACACATGGCTCTAGATTTGGGTTATGCTTGCTTGTGAATTCTGTCAAACGCATCCTAAGCAGTTAGATAAGGAAAAATGAGATACATATAATGAAAAGTTATGTAGAAATGGAAATTAAGAAAATAACCATTAAGAACAAATGAATAATAATAACATACATATTGGCATGACCGTTTTTAATGTAAGAGGAAAATTACAGTTTTTTTCTTCTTCTTTACTTTCTAGTCCATGCCATTTACTGTAATTAAAAATATTGTTGAACATGCAAGTACTATTATACGGCCCTGATAGCGTTAAATGTGGTTTATATCAATGAGAAGATGTTCATACATCAAAAACTAATCACATAATTATTGAGTCCAAGTATGCTAACGGTAAATACTCCAAACAATCTAATAAAATCATAGTTTAAAGAATTAGTTCATTATTTTTTTTTGAAAGATTTTAATCAAGATGTTGACAATTTTAGTTTAGAAATGTTTAAATTTTTTAGCTTATAATTAATTTAGTTTGAAATGTATATAAAAAATGGATTTGGTGGGTAATGTAATCCAATAAATATATAAAAAGTTTAAAATTAATTTCTAATTATTTTAGTCACAAATTAATTTTTATCGAAATTCATAAAAAAATCATATATATTCTTGAGCATGCATGTACAATTTTACCCTTAACTTAGCGGATAAATTTAAAACTAACCGAAGTTGGTGAAAGTGGCGTAATTTGAAACATTTTCAGAAGTATGATAATGTCAAATAAAATTTTCAAAAACTCATTATGGCAAATGAAGCTTTCTCAAACATTAATAATATGGGTGATTCTATTTACACCACCCCAATTGCTAAATACACCTACTTGACCCACTTTTGTTTAAATTAACGTTTATCACTTACCCAATTTATAAAGTTGATATTTATTACTTGTTAAATTCTGGACATAATTGGCAAGGGTTTTTGGGCGAACCCTCTCTTCATTTAATATGTTATCTTCTTATTTATATCCATTTTAAAAAAGCCATAATACACATTTTCAGAAATATTTTAACTAGAATAGAAATAAATAATATCTAAATTACTATTCAATTATTTAAAATATTGATTTATATCGGAATAAAATATAAGAAAAATATTTATTTTCACCCCAATATTAACCTGACCATCTTATTTTATAATTTAACTTTCATATCGCTGATATTTCCAATAAATTTGTACACAAATTTCTATTTTACGTCAAAACAAACCAATCTAACCATATTTCAAAATATTGACCTAATTATTCTATAATTTTTGATATTGAATGTGAGTTGGAGTTGGTTGGGTGATACTAACCATTTTTTTGTAAATTTTTTATCAATATAATGTTAATATATATTTTTATTAATTTTCTATATTAACGTGATTTAAAATCTGGTATCAAATAAATTTTTAAAAAAATATCCAAGAATACATAATTTACCTGATATAATAATAATTTACCTAATATCATCATACCCTAATCAAATACAATAAGTATGACACATTTTACTATACACGTAATAAATATGGTAGGTGCAAATAACATTTTATTCTATCTACACCATGTGGTCCACCAACTTTTTATGATACCGAGGTTATTTTCACCACTAGGTGGTGTAAATAGCAACACCCTAATAATATTTTATAAAATTCTCTCCGAGCGATCTTCTACTCAATTTAATTCACAAACATTTACTCTTGGTAATAAATTCAAGTGATAAAGTAAATGCACTCAAGTGGAGGAGGAATAAAGAACTACTTTTAATCCTATAAACGATTCGTACCGACTAAACTTTTTCTTGATTCTCTTTTATCATTTAGACTATGTTAAGTTTTTGTCATGTCAATGATGTACTGTGCGTTATACATACATACATGCATGATTCTTGATACATCCCAAAAGTTCTTACCATCCAAAAAGTCCCAATAGTCCTTAGCCAAACCGCCTCCACTCATTATATTAATAAAAGTTCTTACCATCCAAAAGATCCCAATAGTTCTTAGCCAAACCGCCTCCACTCATTATATTAATAGTGTTACTTTAAATAGACTCCAGCGAGAAAAAATAATATAATATATAATTAACATTATTAGGTGATCTGGATGCATACTAAATTCTGAAAATAAGATATGCAAGTTTACTAAATCTACAAAGAAGCACTAAATTCTGGAAACAAAACATGCAAGTTCATTAAATTCATAGAGAAGTCAAACATTAATAATTGCGCAGCTTACGAATTGGCATATGAGTTTTAACGTTATACGGAACATACGTACATATACTGCCAGGTTAATTAATGCACTCTTATAAAATTATCTGTTAGATAAACTTATTACGACACCATTCAACTTGGAGTACTATATTCGGAGGAAATAATTCAGTTTTCATTCACACCCCTCTCAAAACATGGTGATTTTAGAATATGTTTTCACCGACGTAAGTGATTCTTTTTCAGTTTCATTTAAAATAATTTAATATTTTTATGTAATTAGTCATTGATAAGTTTTAATTTATTGACATTCAACTCAATTTAATTATACTATTATTAGTATTATAATGTATTAATTTTATCTAGTTCAATAATTTTCAAATCAATTCATTTCAAAAAAATAAGTTGGAGTGAACAATCCTTTAGGGTAAAACCTAATAAGAATGATTAAGTATTATGACACTCTAAGTGACCTTTACAAAAAAAAAAAAAATTCAATCAGAAACATATTGTGACGAGAGACCGTTGGTCAGGACCCACCTACCATAATAAATTTATAAAAACTACTTTTTATTCCATAAAATATTTGTTTTATTAAACTTTTATTATGATACTTTGAATTATTTCTTTTAGTGAAAATTTTATTTAAAAGCTTTCTATTTAATTAGTTCACCTGTTTGAATCATAAGTACTATAATATTATACGTTTATTTATGTATTGAAATATTGTAAATGTAAATGAGTAATAAAAACAAACAAATGTTATTATACACAAATTAATTATTCCGATGGACATATAAATCATTCATCCTACCATTAATCTACAGTAAAACGGTTTCACCCAAAACTTTTGTGATAATTCTAATATATTGAAAGTTAAACCTTTAAAATACTTAATCAAAATAAAATTATGTCTTCAAAAAAAATCAAAAAAAAATTATCATCTCTATTTGTATTATATACTCCTAATATATACACACACAATTCCTATGATGTACGCTATTATACCATTTCCAAATTACATTTTAAGTATATATAATGTATTTTCACTACTATTATATTAGAAATTATAAAATTTAAAACTAAAACAAGCAAGTTAATTTTCTTTTCAATTCATATATTTGTCTATAGATAGATTAAAATACTCTTACTATTATCAAGAGTTATTCAAAATAATTTTATTATTAAAAATACACCCGTCAATACATCTCAAAAATATGAATGGGCGAAATATGCTAACATTCTAATTAGATATTGAGGTGTGGGATGTGCACCGCAACTCCAATCTGACTACAATCACACCGCAACTCAAATCTCATCAGTGGTACGAGGGACTAGATCTGTTAACTAGTTTCATATAGAAACTAAGAAGACAAAAATATAAATGAGGGAACATGCTAAATATGACTAATGTTTTCTAAATATAACTAAAAATGGTCTTTTTAAAAGCATTATTTTCCATGAATGATTGAATTATTGTCTGCGTTTACGTGTACGGTAAGGTTGTTTTTCCAATAGCATTATTGCACCAATTTACTTTATTTCTTTCCCACACATTATTACCCATATATATCTACAACCACAACTTTAATTTTATAAATGGTACGAGGGACTAGTTTTGATACATATTAACTATTAACTAGTTTCATATAGAAAGGCAGACAGTAATGAAGATAAAAATATAAATGAGGGAACATGCTAAATATAACTAATGTTTAATAAATATAACTAAATATTATTATTTTTTTAAGTATCATTTACTGTGTTTTCATGAATGGTCGCATTATTATCTGCGTTTAGACTTGTGTATTAGGTAAAGTTGTTTTCAATACCATTGTTACCCCAAATTACTTCATTTCTTACCCATATACTATTACCCATGTTTACAACCATGCTGTGAAATTGAATATAATCAAATCAACTGGAAGGTAGATTGTTAGCCTGGATTCATCAGAATTGTTGTTTTTATATATAAAAGACAGACATATAATGTGATAACATACTAAAAATAACTAATATTTACTAAATATAGCTAAATATGTCTTTGTTAAAGCCTTATTATCTGTGTTTTTTTGAATTATTGTGTTATTTGTTAGTGTTTATTGCAATACTATATGTTTTAGTTATTATTCTTAAACATCATGCTAGTTTACTTTTTCATTTCTAACCAACACGTTATTTCAATTATAACACATCCCCGGTATTTTTATAAGAGCGGTGATATATTTCATATTTTAAACTCCTTTTCAATTCATTAATCATTTTTATTTAGTTATTTACAAACATCAGAAATTAGAAGAATAAGAAAAGTACATAGGTCAAAGTTCTTACTCATATTACCAAATTATTTCTATGCTGTGATCATGAGATATTTTCTGAACATACACCAAACTATGTAACAGTAATTACAATAAAATTATTTCAATATAGGATGATCACGTCTAAGAAATTACACGTGTACAACATTTGATAGCAAGTGATCAATTAAGTTGGGCAATGAATTAACAAAATCTTAAAATTACCTACACTAGCTATTATGATGTTGGTGATACATTTTGTTATATTTATCTCAGTTCAATGTAAGTTAATATAATTTATTCATTCTATTTCACTTTGATAAAATGTTACATTTCTCAGTTGCATTTCATTTCAGCAAAAAAAAAGTGTGATTTGATTAAATATGTCTTCAAAAAAAAAGTGTGATTTGATTAAATCTATTTTTAGTTAATTCTATTATATTAGCTAATAAAAGATAGAGGCCTCTTCAGGGCCGGTCTAACATATTTTTAGGTCCGATGCGAAAATGTAATTCTAAACCCACTTTATAATAAAAATATAATAATCTTATTAATTGATTAAGGGTAATATATATTGGAATTCAGTGTAGTTTTATCCAAAAGATTAAAACTAGTAAGATAAGTATTTTTAAATTTTAAAAGGCCAAATTCAAAGAAGAAAAGGCAGTTCAAGAAAATTGCAAAGTCTCTAGAAAGTCCGACTTTCCTAAGTGTTATGGAACTACCATTATATATTTAAGGTCAAGTGATACTATTTTGTGTTAAAACATTGATAGTATCAAAGTGAACATATAGTAAAACATGTTTTAATGCAAAAATTCATGAATTTACATTAAAACATTAATAAAATTCAAATAACAAATTTTACAGTTCAAATTAAAAGGTACACTGTATAAGTTAAAACGTATAAACACTCTTATGGAAAGTCAGGAAAGTTGGACTTTCAGGAGACTTTCTCCAAGAAAATTAAAAGTTCAAAGGAAAAAATGCCCTTCAGAAAATAACTCCTATCATTATAATTTTAAAAAATTAAAATACACAAATACATCTAAATATTTTTTTGGCCCCTTAAATTTTCGGGTCTTGTGCGGGAGCACAGTCCGCATTGCACCAGGCTCCGCCCTGAGTGGAGAAACTGGATTAAGTGAAGATAGGAAAGATAATTTAATTTATTCCGATTTTTAGGATTTATATTTTGTTCATTTTAACAGGATTTAATGTAAAGCAGAAAAGAAAGAAAATAAACATAAGTAAAATTAGCCGACCTTTCGGAAATGCAGGTGTCAACCTATGTTAAAGTAATGGTGAATTACTATGGTTCCATGCAAATGCAACTGACCATGGTTACCAAAGGTGGACAAAAATAGCATTGAATGATCTCTTAGCTTATAAATACTCCTAGGTTCCACTGTCAGAGGAGTACTTATCAAACTCTCACTTGACTGGTTCACAAGTCTTAATAGAAAAGCATCAGAAACCATGGCACTAAACATCATCAAACCCTTATGCTCTACTCCATTTACTGGTGTTCAAGAAATTTCTCAGATGGGAGCTTCTTCTGTTCCTTCATCCTATGTTCTTCCTCCAGTTTCTCGCCCGAATCTCCGACTCATCAGTAACCCTGAACTTCTCCTCCCTCCCATAGACCTCTCTTTGTCACACCAACCTGAGCAAAAGCTTTGTATCATGGAGAAGATGCGCTATGCGTGCAAAGAGTTTGGTCTGTTTCAGGTAAAATCTGCAGAAAATATCTCATTCTGCAGCATATGTTTTTTATTAGGTTACTTACTCAGAATCCCCCAATATCCATGTTTTGTTAGCTCTTTTTGAATTTCAAGTTAACAAAAAAACATTTCATAGCCTGATTATGCGAAGATTTTTTAAAACCTAGATCCATTTAATTGTGCTTTCTGCGTGCATCTGGGTGCATGATGAGTGCCTTCTCTTGAGTTCATAAAGTGTTGATTCTGTGAAACAAAAAATGGAAAAAAAGAAGTCAGTGAAAGGAGAGGAAAGCTCAAAGCATGCATATGTTCTTTACCAAAAAAGCTATAACCTTGTTCAATTTGTTTATTGTTCAACCAGTAGAGATTTTGATTTTAAATCCTCCCAATTTGTTATCAAAACATTGAAGCATTTAGTTTCTATATAGACTAAGATCTGCTGCAAGAAATCTAACTTGTTTTGCTTCATTTCTAGGTCATCAACCATGGGATTCCTCCTAAAGTTATCAATGGTGCCCTAGAGGCAGCCACTCAGTTCTTTGATTTGCCACAAGAAGAGAAGGTAGTTCTTGCATCGGGTAATGTCCATGAGCCGGTAAGGTATGGAACCAGCCTTAACCATGTTAAGGATAAGTTCATGTATTGGAGGGATTTCATCAAACACTACTCCAATCCAATTTCAACTTGGATTGATGCTTGGCCATCAAATCCCCCATCGTACAAGTAAGTTGGTGTTGTTTTCTACTTTATAAGTTCCAACAACTCATTATAATTTTATGAACTGTATGCTTTCACAGAGAGAAGATGGGAAATTATGCACAGGCCGTGCACGTGCTACACAAGCAGATGATGAAAATCGTATTTGAGAGCTTAGGGCTAAACCCTAATTACTTGAGTGAAGAAGTTGAGGCAGGATCTCAAGTCATGGCTGTGAACTGCTATCCTAAATGTCCTGAGCCAGATCTAGTGTTGGGAATCCCACCTCACACCGACTATGGATACATGACGATCATACTTCAAAGCGAGCAAGGGTTAGAAATCGAGGACAAGAATAAGAAGTGGTTCAAGATTCCAGTTCAAGAGGGAGCCCTGGTGGTTCAAATGGGAGATCAAGGGGAGATAATGAGCAATGGCCATTACATCAGCCCTGTCCACCGTGCGATTGTTAATTCAGAAAGCACTCGCATTTCGATTGCAAGCCTACACAGCATGGGATTAAACCAGAAGGTAGAACCTGCACCAGAGCTGGTGAATGTCCAGCATCCAGCTTTATATAGAGGAGGGAGTTTCTCTAACTTTCTTGACTTCATTTCTGAAAATGATGTCATGGAGAAAAGGTATCTGGATAGCCTCAAGATCAACCATGAATAAGCAGCGCGCACATCATCAGAACTTCAGTTGGTTCAGGCATATCTACATCTAGCTACTTATAAGCAAAGCTTTAAGTACTGAATTTCGAATAATGTTTTGTGTGTGGAATCAATAGTTAAGTTTTATGTGTGGAATCTATAGTTAAGGTTTATGTATGATAAAAGTCTCTGCAGCTTTACCGTGCCTATTTTTAACATAACCTGCATATAGTTAGTGCATAGGTCGTGCATAACTTAAAACTAATCCTGCATACTTAGTGCATACTAAGTTCATAGATCCTCTTCTATTCAAATTTTTTAAAGAATTATCAAAACCTATTTTTTATATAACTTCGCAATCCTAAACTTGTAGGTTATAACTTACAGATATGCAGCCACCAACAATAATATGTTCTTCACAATCAAATAGCTACAATTATTCCTCCTTTTAATTAAGGAAACTCAAGAGCTTCATTATCATAGTCTTGTACTCTCTTATCACAATTTCATCAACGAATACGGAAATGATATAATCACATTAAGGGGGTAATACTTTTCATTTGGTGTTGATTGTCACTATTTCATTCTTCCGTAAATCCAATCATCCTTCCAACAATCGATATGATAAAGTTGGAATCAATCTTCATCATCTCAGTCCTACCATTTATAGTCTTCATCACAAGTTCATAAATAATGAAGAGCACTCGAGTGGCTTCCATATCACAAAATTTATCAATATCAAATCAATTTAAATAATTATTCCATCATCCTTGTCATATAAGAATCAAAAACTATAATTTAATTAATACGAATATTAAAAATATAAAAGATAATATACCAATTTTTCTTTTCCCTCACAAAATAGTTACTGCTACCCTTAAACACATAATAACACCACCGATCAGGGAGAAGAGAAACACTTACAAGATTAAACCGGGATTTGGATATGGTCAAATGATACCTGCATATTTCGGCAAAAAGGTGAGAAACTTCACCGTGAAAGGATTTTGTCCGTGTTCTTAATAGATGAGTGATATGGTACGGGTTTATATGGACATGTTGTTGAGATTTTCCTATAACGGATTTGTAAAACCGACCACTCTGGTTCTATGCGCGGTGACGTGAAGACGTCTCTGTCGATGTCTGTCCATCAAACTAGGCACTAAATCACAGAACAGTAATTTCGTAGAAGTTTATGTGTTTTAAATTTCACCTACCAACTGAATCATGGTTATTACACCATTTTAGTCAAATAATTCCGAATTTTCACGAAATATGTTTTGACTAGTAGAATGGTGTATTGGCGTTGAATTTTCTAAAACACGCCTGTCTGTATAATAAACTTGTTAAATTTCACTCACTATAATGAATGATTGATTTCATCAAGGTGATTAGATAATATTAGTCAAATAATCTAAAGTATGTTCTGAGCAGTAGAATGGTGTATTGGCGTTGAATTTTATTTTCTATAACACATCAGTCAGTCAAATAATTCAACCTGAATTATTACAAGAACAAGAACAGTATACAGAATGATTTATGGGCGTTAAATCTTCTAAAACACATCCTCTTATCATTCAATTTGATTTATATTACATCACTTTGCTAACACCATGGGCGTTAAATCTTCTAAAACACATCCTCTTATCATTCAATTGATTTATATTACATCACTTTGCTAGCACTGGTAAGTACATCATTCAATTTTACGCAGGTGAAGTTGTGATGTGTAGTAATAATCAATATCATTAACCATACTATAACTTTCAGATTCTAATCTAATAACCTAAAATTAAGATTCTAATCTAATAACCTAAAATTATTTGTATAATTATAAGTAATATTGGTAACATTAGTATATCGGTGAAGAAGGAGGGTAGATGAGAGGTAACTAAACGAGTCTTATTCTGTTTTGTGTTATCTTCTAGCTACTTATGTCATATTGTTTAAATGATGATCCACGGCTAACTTTGGTGAATAGCGGGAAGATGCTCGAAATTTATTCATAATTCTATGTCACAATACTCGAAGATATAATTATTGTGAGATGGGCGCATAATTAATTATATTTGAGATTTCAACCTAAATTAAACCAAATAATTTTGAACTTCAGCCCAAGTAATAAATTTAAAGTAAAAAATTAATCGACAATTGGAGAGGCTGGCATTTCCTCCAGAGAAATTCAAATGAGCGAGAGATTTCCAAAGAATTAACAAGAAATCCGAAAGGAAGACTAGCTATCAAAAAAGAGAAATCCAAAACGGCCGGTTTGGGAGAGAGAAAAACATTATACTAACTTAACTGGCCTGAGTATCCAAATAAAACTAGAATTTAGTCAGCAAAATTCTTTTGCATTCTTCTTAGTTTCCGAAACAAGGTACTCCACATGGTATGTATTAAATGAACATTAATGTTTTTACAATTTTTTAATGCCGGTGGAGAAGTTTTCAACCCATTTTTAACATATGAAACAAATTATAAAATTATCTGATACGAGTATAAATGAAAAACTAGTTTAATCAGGAATTATTCTCTTACGAAGAATTTTCATATAAAAATGTGTTATAATTCTAGTAAGATTTTATATATTTTCCATAATAATTATAGAATTAGATTTATTATTTCCAGATTAATTTTAGGATTGTGATTTTATTTGAACTTATAAATATAAGCCTCGGCCTTGTAATTTGAGGGGGAGATTTTTTATAAAGAAAAATGAGGTTTTCCGTATTAATTGACAGTTGTTCAATTTCAAGATTCAGTTGAGTCGCCCATGACAGGTGTTCATGGTTTCTAGTTAATTGGATGACAGCTGTTCAAGAGATTTTCATATCCCAAAAGCAATTTATATATATTCCGCTGCAACAAAGTAAATTACCGAAAAAATACGCATCATTATCAATTTTGTATACCAGCTCTAATTTTATTAAATAAGTGATATTTAATCTTTCCAACCGATAGATGTACAAAACAGACTAAACAAACAAACCAAACTTGCTCCTGTTATGAACTATTACTCCTGTTTACAGATACATCCATGATTATCATGAGAGTTGATACGTGCAGGTCCAATTTAGTAATTACAAAAAAGACAAAATTACTCTTCATTATATCACTATGCACTAGACCTGCATTAATAATATTAGGGGCGTTTTAAGTCAAAATCAGATCTGCATTAGCAAATTAGACCTGCAAATTAGACCTGCACGTATAATTTCCGTTGATCAAAAACCTTTATGAAAGGAGAGAAGATTTTATATATCATTTGTGTGGAATATAAACACAAGGATAATTTGAAATGAACAAAAACGTAACCTATCAAATTATAAGTTATATATACACAATACGTACCTCACATATAAATGATCTTCTCGAGATCTCTGATCAATCGAATTGACATGTTTTTTCCTATCACTCTATTAGAAAAGGTTTTGATAAATCAAAAACCAGAAAGAACTCATAAACGCACACATTGAAAACGAACAAACAAAATTAAATAGAAGAATATCAGATCTAAAAGCATTTCTTCCTAATACTCTATCAAAATGCTCTAGCAATACTTCAGAAAATCGATCTAATTAAAAACCTTTCTGAAAAAAAAGGAGATTATATCGTCTGCATGGAGATATAAACACACATTTTGGAAATGAACAGAATCATAACTCTATCAAATCTAAAAGATGTACACCATACCTCACATATATACATGATCAAAGATCCGATCGATATAATCGACACAGTTTTTACTAATACTGTAGCAAAAACTTAAATTTATACTGTGTATTCGTGTTCTAGCTAGCTGCAGCTTGTACAGTTGTTGTACGTATACTCCGATCCGTAAACCATGCATTTTCTTCCTCCTACAACTGTACTGTGAATCGCAAACAGACTCCTCTATCATTTTTTTTTCTGCATGCATATATATAATGGCTAGCTAGCTGTAGCAAAACTACGTGCTTTTCACCCAGAAAAATTATAATACATTGGCCTGTATATTTATAAACCATAATAATCAAACCCAGAAAGATCTATTTTGTTTTTATTTCGTTATGGACGTATTTTAATCGGTTACAGATTGTATGAAAGTACGTAGATATTCAGTGATGAAAGGGCACATGAGAAACTGCAAGTTGAGGAGTGGGGAGTAATTTTAATAGTTTCGCAGGCGGTTTGCTGCGATAGTCAACATCTTCATCCGCTAATGAATGCAGGGAAGGGATGAATTATTGGTGACCTAAACCGGATATTGAAAACTATTTCTGGGCGTGGTTTTTAGCAAATTGGTATTATTTTTAGCAAATTGCGTGACGGTACAGGTGCAGCTGCAGACAGGTCTGTTTTAATGAGGGTGCCATGCCATTTTCTTTGTTTAGCATTTGCAGTTTTTGGTGCAAAAAACCAAGGCGACTAACTGCAAGTTTGAATTCGTGCCTCGCATGATCTCTGCGCTATTAAATTGGAGCAATTAATGGTCATGCATATGGAATCTCAATTTTCAACCCAATTATTAGATTGGTTTGAGGGAATATGGGTTTTGAGGTTGTTTTTCTCTTTTTCACTTAAATTGTCATCAAATTGTTCATAAGTTTTCTTTGGTACTGTAGATTATATAATCACACAAACACTATACACACCTTGTGATTTTTCTATTATTTTAAAATTTTAGTTCAATTTAACTCGGTTTCATTTTGATAAAACATAGGTTTCTTTTTAAGTGGGAAGATGATATTATTTCAAATTTCAGAAAAGCGTTAAGAGTCGTTTGATATAAGTAATTAATTAAGTCATTGGATAGTATTAATTTCACTAAACTTAGCTATTCTTCCAAAAATTCCGATCCCTCAATATTCAACAAGTATCTTTTATATTCAAACTAGAAATTAGAGTCTAAAAAGTCGAAAGTTCTTCGTCTCCACGAACGATGATCAAGTGAAGATCATCTCCAACAAAAATATATAACATTATCTCCAAGGTATAAGATAGTTTCATAAAGTTTAATTTTATTTAGATATATATTGTTACTACTTTCTTATATCAAATGAATTGAGTATAATTAAATTAAATTAAAATGAATATGGAAGTACAATTAAATAGACATTGAACTGAATAAGTATACTTTAATTCTATTTCAATCCAATCACTTCAAATTAATTTAATTCAATTTAGTTGTACTCGAAACCTAGAAAAATATATCCTTAGTCACACTATTAGAAATTTCAAATATAAATATAATTAATAATATATTTATATATCAAACTAAATTAACCTATACAATTAGTTAAATGATTAAAAATGATATATGATATGTAAATATGTAATAGGTTAATAAATATATACTATCTTGAAATGCGGACCTCTTAGGATAATGGATTAGAATAATATATATGACGGACTACGGAGTAGTACGGGATAAAGTGCATCATATTGGGACCTGCGTGAAATTATAATCATGTATGATAACTCCATGATCATTATGGTCATGTACTTTGTTGTATGTTACATGTATAACCATCCGCAATCCTGTAAATTTACTGAAAATCGAATATTTTAACTAACTATTGACTGACTAACTAATTAGATGTGTATTACGATTTTTTAGGATAGCTACTCCCTCTAGTTTTAGCTTTCACACTAATACTAATTATTATAATTTTTATTCAACTTTAACTGTATATTTGAAATACCATATAAATAATAATATTATTTTATTGTATATTGTGGTTCCTTGTTAACATGTATTTCTTAAATATCAAAATTTTAAATTTTAGTAATACATGTAGTAAAAATATTAATGTTTAAATTTGTCATTAAATAATATTTTTTGGTCAACCATGTCAAAGCTAAAAATCAGAGGAATACTTTTTTTAATCAGAAAAATAATTGCATTAATCATAGCGATGAGATTATAAGTTTTGCAAGGTTATATGCCGCATTTACAAATGATCTAGAACTTTTGAAATAGAAAATATTCTGAAATCTTATTTGTAACTCTCGATCAACTATGACCTCCAGTTCTAATACAACTTCTGGTATCGAAAATCCTGCAATTAGTGAAATAGCATTGCTTGATTCCGAGTATAACAAAGCATGTTGACTCCCTCTCTGCAAAAGATGCTTCATTGCGTGAATAATCGCTAGAATTTCAGCTTTTGTTGCAGAGTCGGCCAAAGCAATTTCATAATTAACTTGCTTCCTTAGCACCCAAATCTGAATAAAAAATAATCCAAACTCCGACAGAGAGTTGTTTCTCCTTGTGAAAGGAAACATCTGTGATAACCGTCATGAAAGGGCTATCTGGTGGTAATGTCATTAAACCATTTGGGAAACCTAGTTGATCAACAGTAATCGGATTGTGCACTATACAATTACATTGAATTTCATTTATTCCATCAATGACTACAAAAGTATGGATATTGTGCTCCATAGCCGAGGCTTGCATAAGAATAGCTTGTGGATCATCTTGTAGAGTCCTTCCATTCCAAAGGCGGACATTCCTAAAGAGCCAAATCGACCAAATTATACAAGCTGATTAGGCTAGAACTTCCATCGACGGAGCTTCTCTAATCCATTTAGCTAGCCACATCCGAAAAGAGTCTGGTTCTGAGAAATCAAAACCTAAAGAACTCATCCTCCAAGTTCTGCAGGCTATCTCATAATTTGCAAATAATTGAGATGTAGATTCAGGCAAGTTAAAACACACAGGGCATAAAGGATTCGAATTGCAGTTTTGCCTATTCAAAGCATCTCTTGTAGGTACTGCCTTCACAAGGATACGCCATAGTAGGAAACTGATCCTTAATGGAAAATTTATTTTCCACAATCTTTTCCACATATTAACATTAAATATAGCATCTGATACTGATGACTGAGCTGCCAAACTGTGTGTGACTTTGCATGTTTCTCTATAGGCACTCTTTATTGTGTAAGAGCCTGATGTTGAAGCCGCCTAAACTTGCTTGTCGTGCATATTGGAGAGATCGAACTGCGGAAGACGAATTTGAAGGATTCGTTAAGCCACTGATCCTGGGAATATTCTTTGACTAATTGTGCCCTCCATTGATGGTCTGGAGTAATCAAATGGTTAACATGCAAGTTCGATTTTCTTGCCCAAGAGTTCTCAGTGTATAAAGGGTTTGCAGTTCCAGGGATCCATTCTTCATCAATTATGATATTACCTGACGTAACCTGCCATTTCAAATCCTTCTTGGCCAATTGTGCACCCCAATGTATAGAATGTCAGCCCCAGGATGCTGTTGGTTTTACTTTCTCCCTAAGGATTGCATCCGCTCAGTAAAGTCGAAGAAAATAGTGTATTAGGGCTTGAAATCAATTTCCATGTGTGCTTAGCAAGGACTGCTTGATTCATAGAGGCATTTTTCCTTATTCCTAAGCCACCGTCATGCTTTGACTTACACACAAATTCACAGCTCTTCCAATGTAAGCCTATTTTATTGCAGTCTCCTTTCTAGATAAACATTCGAAAAAACGCATCAAGCTTGTCACAGATATTCTTAGGCAACTTGTAAATAGAAATTGCATAGTTAACAACCGTTTGTAGAGTTATTTTTGCCTAAATTACTCTTTCCAAATCGAAATATGATATGAATTCCACTTTGCAGTTTTCCTTTTCAAGTTGATAACCAACATGTTAAACATTGCAGATTTCCTTCTGGAAGAGAGAAATTTCCTGCCTAAATACTTATCTAGAAGCCCCCTTCTGTGTATGTTGAGCGATTGTGATGCCCATTCAATCCAAGAATCTGAAGTATTAGGACTGGAAAAGAAAGAGGACTTTTTCGAAGCTCATTCTTTGTCCCGAATGTTTTGCATATGGGTATAATCTCTGCGCTAAAAACCTGAGATTTGCTTGAGAATTCTCCATAAACACAATACAATCGTCGGCATAAATCAGGTGTAAGATTCTTCCTCCGCTTCTACATATACAAAACCCAAGCTTGGCATTTTCATTACAACAATGATCTATAGCCGTAGAGAATACCTGTTGATAGAGAATAAACAAATATAGTGAAAGATGGAAGCCCTGCCTAATGCCTCTGATTGGGGTAAAGAACTCAGAAACATTCCCATTAACAGTAATAGAAAGGGCTTGCTATTGCAGGACGGGTTTGCTCCTGCGGGACCAATTTCATAGCTGAATTGACGATAATATTCCTATAACTTTGGAGTTATTGGTGTGCAATTACAACAGGTTAATGGACTGAATGTCAATTTGGAAAGCGGACCAATAACTCCAAAGTTATAGGGATATTATCGTCAATTCAGCTATAAAATTGGTCATGCAGGAGCAAAGTCGTCACGCCATTAGCAAGCATGTAATAGAATAAGTGACAAATTTAACACACTACAAGGTCATGTGCCTCCAAGACTCTGGGCAATCCATTTTTGAGGAACTGCATCTAAGAAATCCCAAGAAACACACGCATAGGCCTTGTTCATGTCGAGCTTGATCGCTGAAAGAGAGACTCTTCATTTTTTCCTCTTTCCAATATGCTCAACAAGTTCATGTGCTAGGAGAACATTTTCTGAAATCTGCCTTCCCGGAACAAAACCATTTTGATTATCTGATATCAAAAACCCAATAATTTTCTTCAGTCTTGAAGCCAGAAGTTTTGCAATAATCTTATATTGAACTTTGCAGAGACTGATTGTCCTGAAACCTTTGGCATGTTCAGGATTTTTAATTTTTGGAATTAGGACCATATTTGTCTCGTTCCATTGTTTATCCATTAAACATCCATCTTTAAACTCTTGAATGCATTGGACCAATCCATCCTTAATTTCTTTCCAATGATGCTGATAAAAACCTGGAGGGAAGCCATCTAATCCAGGCACGGACCAAGCTTCCATGCTCTTCACTGCTTGCCAAATCTACTGCTCTGAGAAGGGTTGATCTAGGTTGCTTTGTTGCTCTAAAAAGAGCCTACATGTCATCAATCCTAACAATTATCCTAAAGAAGAATGGTAATCTGGCCTGTGGGGGTATATTTCCTAATGGATATAAATAAGAGTGAGCCACCAACATCTCATGCAGTCGTACTAGATCTGAGATCCACTGGCCTTCGTCATTTTTCAATTTCATGATCTGTTTAGGGAAAGACATTTTAGTTGCCCATTTATGAAAATATGACGAATTAGAATCTCCAAATTTATCTGAATTCATCATAACACGTTGCTGCCAATAATCAGCTTGGAATTGCGAAAGTTTCAGTAACTCTTGCTGCTTTCTCTCATCTGGTGCCTCTCGGACAAACAACTTTAAATTTCTCTCTCCAAAAGATGAACATTTCAGCCTATATTTCCATAGGATGTTTTATGATAGTTCTGTAAATGGGACATAGTGATGCTCAACCACTTAGAAAACACCATAAACGGGGAGAATATTGCATTTTTGTGAAACCTGCACGTAGCTTCATTCCAGATTTTCTCAACAATGCTATACAACATTGGATCTCTAGCTCAAAATGCCTTATATCTTTTGTGGAATGTACTGTTGGAGTTTTTTTTGCCTTGGAGTAGTCTGAAGAATAACTGGGCCGTGATCCGAGACAGTGAAAGGTAAATTTGTTTAAAATGACCCTTAATGGTTCACCAGCCAGGATTGAGATGCACAAAAACGATCCAACCTTTCCAGAATATATTTTTTTTAAAGTAAAACCACACTATGGTGGAGTGAAATATATGGGCTCACCACACCCTGGAATATATCCATGAAGTACCATATTTCTCCAAAAGGAGTCGATTTGTGGGATTAGGAGGAGTATCACCTCCTCCACACCCTGTTTGAGTGATTACAGAGAATTCCTGAACATGTAAACACTAGACATACTCTGCATCTAATGGCGGTAATACCATATCTAATGGCCTGTCTAACCTAATACAAGAAAATGAGGTCTAAAAAGGTCGAGGTTGTAACCAGCAGCGCTTTCGGAAGTCCCAGTCTGACTAATCGACTGCATACTGATTACAGTACTGGATACTGCCTACTGACAATATGTTCACTCCCTAGAAAATCTCAATCCTCGCTATATGCTGTCGTCCTTATGACAGTATGCGACTTTCTAGTTTGTTCCAATATTATCAGCAAACCAATGATCTGCCTGTCTGCATCAAGTATCCATGTCAAAAGACACTTCTACCAGTACATACTACAAAACTGGTTCAAAAAATAATAGAATCACCATAGGGATAGTAAATACTTCCCCTGACTCGGATTTCTCCTGTCTATCATATGAATCAGTTCAGAAGCCAGTAAATTTTTCTGAACAAAGTGACCGGTCAGAAAAAAATACTGGCAGACATCACACCCAACCAGTACTCTATCAAAAAACCAGTTCAAAGCATATACCCCTTATTTAAAAAACTAAAAAACATGAAATAAGTAAATTAAAGAAAAGAAAAAGAAAGAAAACCAATCATGCAGAGGACCCCATTGCTTGTGGAGAGAGACGAACTCTGGAGCTTCTGGAAACACTCTAGTCGAGCGGCGCGTGCGCGCGTGGGCGGCGCGTGTAGAGCACGCGCGGCCGCTTGAACGCGTGAGGAGGCTCTAGCGCGTGCCCTGCGCTGCTGTCGGAGCTCTCCCATCTGGTTTCGTTGCGGTGGCGCTTCGTCCTTCCTCTGCTCATCTAATCGGCCCGGGCCTTCAGATCTGGGAAAAACAGAGTCGACTCGGGAGCTTCTTCCCCGGAAGTCCATCACAGCTCCGCCGGCGTGCGGAGCTCGCTGCTGCTTGAAAACATTGGGACCGACGTCTCGTCCCTCGACGGTTAGTAACGCCGATGCTGGATGGAAGCAATCGCCGGAATCCACCGGCGCCGAGCAGCGGTGACTGGAAAAGAAGAGATTGAAGCTGGGTCAACTGGATCTGATTAGAAAAAGAAGGAACCGTAACTTGGCGATGTGATTTAGTTTCTGGGTATGGGGGGAGAGAGAAGGGTGCTTTTGATTACTATAGGGGTAGAAGGGGGAGGCGATCTGCTCGGCGGCGAAATCGCCGGCCGGCGATCCCTCCCCAAGGTTTAGATCAGAAGGGTTGACTTTTTGCGAGAGGGGAGAGTCGAAGGGGAGAGGGGCTCGGATGGAGATTTCAATAATACTGACAAATTAGATATCATTAACCTTTCCAGAATTAAACCAACCTTTCTATCATTTGACCAAATAAACCAGTTCCACACCTGATCAACTTCCATAAGATCCAATAGATTGAACAAAGAGTTGAGACTATCCACATCAGGCTGTATAATATCTGGCCCCCAAATTTATCAACATTACGCAGAATCTGATTGAAATCCCCATCAACACCAATGGGTAACTTAAAAGTTCCTGGCATTTCGATAACCATCTCCAAACTACAGGATGACATGTTCTCACAGGTGAACCATACAACAAAATCAGCAACCAAGGTTGAGATTGATCATTTATATTAACCATTATCACATTTTTACAGCTAACAACAATTGAGAGGCTAACAGAATCCACCCAAAATCAACTAAGACCCCTGAGGAGCTAATGAGGTCAATATAATACGAAGAAGAAAAAATAATAAGATACCATCCACTTATTCATCATTACCGTCGTTTATGAGAACTGAGCAGCCTATCCAAGTAATCATGCGCAAGGGGCCGGAGGCTAAACCCCATACAGTTCCATTTTAATACTCGCATGGCTCCTGCGATGGTTGTTTTGGGACAACCATCGATAAACCCACAATGCTTAAGCATGTATGAAAAACTAAGACAATCACATCACCTATCACATTAATACCCCTCAATGGTGGATTTGTTACTCTGTGTTCTTCTTGCCTTTTTAGTCTGTCTACCTCCATCTTCAAAGACCTCCATCTTTCTCTTTATGCCTTGTTGCTAGCCTCTTTCTACTTGTTATTGTTCCTAATCGCCGAACTCTCCTTCTGAACCCGTATCTCAAGATGACAATGCTTCTTTCTCGAGGTCTGAACAATCAATATTTTTCCCACTCATCACCAGCCTCTCTTTTCTGAGCCAATTTGATAACTTTGTTTCGCTTTTTCCTGGATCCCTGTAGAACATTGCCTTTAATCTATGCATTTCTTTTTTTTCTATTCACCACTTGCACATTTAGCTAATTCTCACTATGTTTTATCTCCATTCCATCATCACAATTCAACACTTACTCCATTACTTATGTATTTCCCACACACCTAACTGAAGTCCAACTAAATCCAGGCTGCATATATGCAGCAAAATGAGCACTTTTATCATCTTCTAAATCCCGTGTTAGATCCCTCTTAATTGGGAATGACCATTGTATTTATTCTGCATGCATAACTTCTTGCTTTATCACATTCCACAAAAAGGTGTGTAACATCTTCCTGCATGATTCCACACCTCTTACAAATAGGGGTATCAATGTAGTTCCTAAATCACATATCAAGTGATGTTGGAAGGTTGTTTTGTAAGGCCTTCCACACTCATGTGATGATCTTCAAAGGAATATTTAAACCCAAAATGCGGCCCATCTTCTATTGGCTTGAGTAAATGGATTATAGGCGTGCCCCTGGATACTCTATATCCGTCTTTCACAGTGCATTGTCCAGAATTAGAAGCCTCCCTAACTATATGATCCTCTTACGAACCATATATGGGTATATGTATCTTGACTATCTGAGCCATTGTATCATTGGGGAAAATTGATCTTACCAAAGGCATCCTCCATTCTTTAGTTTCCGTAATTAAGTATTCAACCCTGAGATTCATCTGCTCAGCTAGTAATTGCTGATTTGATAGGGGATTTTTTGTGCAGGAATCCATTGATCTTGAAGTTGGATGTCGTCTCTTTAGCACACCATCCATTTTAGTTTAGGTTTTTTAGTAGTTCTAAATTCCATATGATGGATTTCCATCCCCAAGTGCCATGCACTCTGCTCTTGATCTTCTGGAAAGGTGTTCTTCTACAATACTTTGGTTGGAAAAACTGAGAGAATAGGTTGTGTGGATCAGTTAAGAGCTTCCATGCATGTTTTGCTACCAAGGCTCTATTCATGTCTTTTGATTTTTTGAGACCTAGGCCACCTTGTGTCTTTGATTTACACATCTGATCTCAAGACATCCAACGGATACTTCCCCCCCCCCCCTCAATTTTCCCTGCCCAAATGAACTTAGTTGTCATTACATAAAACACACCTAATCAACGCCCAAGCATCCGCCTTGTAGAGGCACTTTCATGCCCTGCAGTTCCAGCTTAGGGTCGTCATGGCTGATTCTACGATTGTTTTGGGACAACCGCCTACGAACCCTTATATTTCATTACCCATCCTCTTACTCCTAACATTAAATTCTTCGGAAACTATCTCTTATTTTCTGACCTTGTTTAATGGTTGAACCATTATCTCCAAAAGTTCCCGCACACTAAGTCTCTGTTTAAAGGCATTATGTCGTGAGGCATCAACTTGATCATGTGTACAAACCTTCGTTGGTGCCTCATTCTGGGTTGACTCATTACCAACATCAGAACCTCGCTCTGTCGATGCTTTTGTCCCATCTAAATTTTCCTTCTCTTCGGCTTGCTGAAGACCACTAATTGGAGTAGCCACAGAAGTTTGAGGTGAATGAGTTCCCACGTCAGCAGATAAAGAAGGTATATCCTCTTTTCATGCTCTCTTATGTGTGGTCTCATACTGAGTAACATTCTTTCGTTAACTATTTACAGACTCTGCTTGAGCTGAGGAGTAGCATCTCCCTACCCTTATGATCTTCCGAGAATATTTTGTCACCCTATTTCTAAAGTTCCTTTTTGGAGTAACTTCTAAAAGAAGGGTCGTCTCTCATATTGTGAGCTGTAATTGTATTTTCCTGTTTTTAATCTTTGCCCAATTTAGGTACCCATTTAAAAGGAGAATTAGAGTTTTTCTTACCTCTATATGACGTGGCAGGTTGTTTCCTTAACCATTTTTTTCTCCATAGAAGGTTGTGGATCTTTCAAGATTTGATTATCAGTTCCTCTCACGCGTCCCACACGCTGTTTGATTAGACCAACAATTTCTTCTCGTGATGTTTGTCCCTCACGCGCCGTCTTTGACCTCTCTAGATCACGGTTTCAACCTGAATTAGTGATCTGTTTATGCCTCCAATCCTCTTGCCTGGCCTTGGATTTTGTCCCCGATTGATGAAACTTGGCCGATCCATCACTGAACTTCTTTGATCGATTGTCAGTCAGTAACTCTTCATCCATTCTCCGCACTATGATTTCAATTTTTGCCTTCTTCACTGTGTGTTGTGGGTTGCCTACCTTTTCCAAAATTGAAATCTGAACGCTTTGATCTATAGCCATATGATTTCTATTTCAAAATTTCGGTGACGATGATTGCCGTATGTGTTGCCGACCCCAAAGCTGCAATTTTTACTTCTTCCCATATCTGTAATTGATGTTTGACCAGCTGAATGTAGAAGTCGATGGATTTTTTGGAGGAAAATATATGCATTTGGTATATCTGGTCCTTTCTACAGATTCTGGACGGTGTTCCTGGTGATGACGGGTCTGGGTTTTGTACCGGTTTGAAAAGAAAATCATGGGGTTTGATTGGGTTTGAAAACCCTTAATATATTTTTAGATTATCCATTCCTCTTATTCTAATATGAATATAATATTTCGTATTATATTTAATTATATATTAGTCTTGGAATAGACCGTCTATATTATAGCAATAATATAGACGGCCTATTTCTACAATTAAAATAGGAAGCGGTTCCTCTTTAGCAAATAGTTTTCACGCGGGTCCTTTTTAGCAATATAGAGAAATTGCATCACAGACCCTCCTCCATAAATATATATATATATACCATATTTCTATTTTTATTTTACAAAACCTTCTGAAATCGTCGTTCCCAATTTCCCATCCCCAAATCCTCTTTCAATCGTCGTTCCCAATCTGCGTAATCCAACCGGCAGGAGCTGTGGGCCTGTAGGTTTCCACACAGCCGGTTGCCGGCGGCGCTGGTGGCAGTTCCATCGCACCACCAGGTCCCGCCGACGGAGTTGCATCTAGAATTAACATATCACCCTTCGCCGCCGCCTTCAGGCTAATTCCGGGGAAGTAGACCTCCATGAGATCAGCAATCCAACCAGCGCAATCCAATTCAGGTACTGATTTATGATTGTGTTTTTGTTATTTGATTGTGATTTTGATCGGCGTTTTGTATGTGTGATTTGATTGTGATTTTGATCGGTGTTTTCATGTACTGCAACTCCTCGTCGCTCAGTTTCAAATCGATTAGGGATTAATCCAATCTCTGATTCAGGTATTAATCCAACTATTTTGTGTTGTTCATGATTCTGTTGTTTTGTGATGTTCTTCATGTACTGCTTTGTGTTCTGCAGATTTGAAAACAATGAAGATGTCTAAATCTTTGGAAACTGGTAATCCAAAGGAGGTGAAGCGAGGTGATACTTTCTGTTCACTATGGTTCCCCCCTTTTTTGTTGTTTTTTTGTACTTTGTGACTGCTCTGCAAATTTCTTCCATGGATTTTATGTGTTTTACTATGAAAACTAGACTGTTTAATGTGATGTCTTTATGCTTTTAAAATTTTATGTGTTTATCTTGGAAACTTGACTTTTTAATGTGGATTCTGTCTTGTTATGAAATTTTTGTGTTTAGCTTGAAAACTAGACTGTTTAATGTGGTTTCTGTCTGCATAAGAAATTTTATGTGTTGAAACTTGATTATTTATTGTGAAAACTGTGGTGTTTGTAAAACTTGATTTTTTTAATGTGAAAACTGTGATTGTGAAAACTTGGTTATTAAGGTTGAAAACTACAATACTTGTAGAAACTATAATTTTTAGGCTGAAAACTGTGGTGTTTGTAAAACTTGATTGTTCAGGTTGAAAACTGTTTTTATTGTGAAAACTTGATTGTTTAGGTTGAAAACTTTGGTGTTTGCGAAACTTGATTATTTATTGTGAAAACTGTGAAGATTGTGAAAACTTAATTATTTAGGCTGAAAACTAGAGTAATTGTAGAAACTTGATTTTTTAGGTTGAAATTTGTGGTTTTTGTGAAACTTGATTGTTTAAGTTGAAAACTGTGATGATTGTGAATTTTTAGGCTGAAAACTTTGGTGAAACTTGACTATACTTAACACAACATTATTTAACCTAAACACCCTAGTTTTTATGTACCTAAAATCTGATGTTTATAATATGGAAACTTGTCTTTCTAACCTGAATTCTTTTGTGTTTACAAGTGTTTAAAATACAGAAATTATAGAGTGGTGATACATGCAGGTCCATGTTTACTAATGCAGGTCCAAAATATAATATTTTGGATGCACTAGCACAATTCAGGGCCACATATTTTGTTTTTCAGACCTGCATTTAGTAAACATGGACCTGCATGTATAATTTCTCAAATTATGAATATTAGCTTATTTGAGTACATATTCTTTGCGTGAACAGTGCCGTAAATAGCACTTTTCCCAAATTTTGTAAATAAGGACCTCTTTCCTTCCATATTGTAATGTAGTCCTTGGTCTATATTATACCTATAATATAGACGGTCCCGAGACCAACTCAATTAATTATTGATTAATTTTATAATTTTAGTTTTAATTGTATTTATTTAGAATATTCTCCCCCAGTTATACCATAATTTGTTCTTTTGCTATTTTTAGTTATGATATTTTACGATTTTGTTTGACTCTACATGTATCATTGTTATTATTTTTAGAACCAAAAATGTTCTTGATTTGAAAGGTATTAACTTTGTAATTTTGGTGGATATTCAATTTTGTTATGTCTTCCTTAAACATGTTCTTCCATTATCTATTACTATATCATCATTAAAAAATTCCTAAACCTTTAATATATACACACGTTTTCCTAAAAATGTATAAAAAATGTATACAATTTCTTAAACTTTATAAAATACATATTAGATACGACATTCATCATTAATTAATACATTTTCCTATTCCCCTGTTATGGATGAAATAAAGTTTTTATAATTTATTTGTGAATTGGTAGGTTGAAATAAACTAAAAGGATCGATATTTTTAAATTAAGTATTATATTATAATCTCAATTTTAACTCAATATCATTCATATTATAAGTAACAATTATTTTGACAAATTATGTTATAAATCTCAGCGTTTATAATAATTATTATTTTTTCAACATTCGGCGTCATCAAAAATGGAGTTCCTTCTTTTCCAAAGATGCCATAAAGATGCAGCCAATATTAACGTAGTGTGTGTTTTTGTTCTGCCTTTGAAGTCAAGGTAATATGTTAATTTATGCTGAGCAGAAACAAAACTGGTAGGGATAGACAAAGTGGAACAAATGAAATTCAAAACTTGTTTCATTGAAGAAGTGCTCCATAGAGTCCGAGTATTCACAAAAGATACATTTAGAGGGAATATGAAAACCAAACTCTAATAACACATCATCAAAAGGGAGCAGCAAGTTATGAATTCTCCATGTAAATACACAGATTTGATGAGTCTTTATACTGATGTTCCAACACCACACTACAAGTTCACAAAAATTACGAACACATGATTTTCGACTTACATATATATAATATGGCCACTGCAACCAATAGGTTTAAATAATTTAAACTTTTATCTAATTTTTATTCAAACTATGAAAGAAATCGATACTTGGTTTTCTGTAGTTCAACCAAAATGGTGCATGCATCCATTCGCAGCTCAGGGGAGTCCTTAACACAATCCAGTGCCAAATACATCACAGATACAATGCATTTGATGATTTTTTCTGAGCTCTTGCCTTCTTGATTTAATAAATTCTGATCAATGAAATCAATTGTATGATTTCTCAATCCATCCCCCACCATCTCCCTTAATCCACGACCATCTGCAAACACGTCATCGGTTGGTTTCCTTCTTGAAAATAGTTCCATCAAAAGAATACCAAAGCTATAGACATCACAACTTGTGGACACTAGACCTTCAGATCCATATTCTGCAATCACATAATCGAAAATGTAGAGGTGTCAATATCTAAAATGAAAAAAAAAAAAAAAAAAAACTAAACTAAACATGAAATGTATGGAAGTTAGATAAGATATAAAAACTCGAAAAAAATTAATTTTGACATGGAAAAAACAGTGAGGATGTTTTAAATTCTAACTTGAAGTGAAATATTTGTACTTTACATTAGAAAGAGAAAGTCACCTGGTGCAGTGTAGCCAATAGTTGCTAGTGTAATAGTTCGGACCATACTTTCGTCTCCACCAAGAAGTTTCGAGATGCCAAAGTCACACACATGGCCAATCATTTGTTTATCGAGTAGCACATTACTAGGCTTCAAATCACAATGGATTATTGGTGAAGTGTTTCCTTGGTGGAGATAATCTAATGCAGTCGCTACATCAATCATTATGTTTAGCCTTTGTAAGAAATCTAGGAAATGGTTGTGACCTTTCGAGACTCCCATTAGGCATGTACTCCAATACCACTGCCTTGAAATCAAGGTTAGAGCAATTACTAATGACTTTGACAAGATTTCGATGGCGAATTTTACTAATGACTTCACATTCTAATTCAAAACTTTTCAATGCCCCTTCTAATTCCAGATTGAAAACTTTTATAGCCAAGATTGTCCCATCCCTAAGAATGCCCTTGTAGACGCTGCCAAAACTCCCTGTCCCAAGTAAGTTGCTCTCATGGAAGCCATTAGTTGCTCGTTGAATTTCATAGAATGAAATTCTTTGAAGCATCGATGCAGGTACTAACTCAGCTTGAGAAATATTTCCAGCCTTCGCCTTCTTTGTGAGAAACACAAATATAGTGCCAGAGGTAATAATCACCAACAGAGCAATTGGTGCAAGGATATATGCGACCATACACATTGTTTGTACCTCAAATCCTTTTTTGTGGGAACCATCAACGCATGGAGGAAAGAGCAAATCAGGAACACCCCCACACAATGCATCATTCGACATAAAAGACTCAGCCGTGAAATTCAAGAATGAACCGTTTGATGGAATTCTTCCTCTCAAGTGATTAAATGACACATTGAAGTACCTCAAATCCAATAGTGTTTCCAACCTAGCAGGAATTTATCCAGTGAGATTATTATGGGATAGATTTAACATTTCTAAACTTAGCAAGTGTCCAAACATCTCGGGGATTGTCCCTTGTAGTTTGTTGCGAGCCAATGAAAGGCTAGTCAAACTTGCTATAGATCCAATTGAGGGTGGAATACAACCTGAAAATCTATTGTCTGACAAGTCTATAGATAAGGCTGCAATAAGATTTCCAAGTGTTGGTGTTATATAACCACTCAAATAGTTTGAGTGAATATCTAAAACCAACAAATTTCTCAGACTACCAATCTCAGTAGGAAGTGTGGAGTTCAATGTGTTGCTCTCTAAAGACAGATGTGTCAAAGATGTCATATTTCCAATGCATCCTGGCACTTGTCCATATAATATGTTGGCCCCCAAACTAAGGTAGGAAATTTGCTTCATATAACACAGAGAGTAGGGAAGGGCCCCTGTAATTTGGTTACCGTCAAAGTATAGTCCTTGAAGGTTTGGTATATGCTGGATTGAGCTTGGAAGTATTCCAGTCAACTTATTATGGCTTAAACTCATTTCGTATAAGCCACTGAGATTACCAATTTCAGGGGGGATATTTCCAGTTATTTCACAAAAATCTGCTCTGAATAGTCTTAAAGACTTTGAAAAATTGCCTATGCTTGGAAGGAGTGGTGCATTGAGAGGATTCTGTCCCACTTTCAATCCCACCAAATTTCTACAATTTGTTAGAGACTCAATAAAAAGTGACCATGTAGTCGAATCAGTGGTTAGAAAATTGTAACCAAAATTCAATTTCTCAAGAACTCTTAAATTGCCTTGTGATGTAGGGAATGAACCAGTGAATCGGTTGCTTGAAAGTTCCAAAAGAGTTAGTTTTGTAAGGTTGGAAATTGAGTCTGGAATAACTCCACTTAGATCAGTGGAGGAAAGGACCAATGATTCAAGATTTGGAAGTTGTTCACCTATTTTAGAGGGAAGACTTCCAATAAGGTCATTAAAAGATAAGTAAACCCCAGACAGAGATGATATGTTGAATATGGATACAGGTATTGGACCATTGAGAAAATTGTCAGCTAGAATCAAGACTCGTAGTTTGTCTAGGTTACCAACACCCATTGGAATTTGTCCTGCAAAAAAAAAAAAAAAAAAAGAGTACTGGTAAGTTTTATTGTACTTTAAATTCTGATATTGTTTTATTGTACTCATCATCCACCGAGGGAAATTATTTCTAGAGGAAGAACGCTTTTGAATAGGCAGGATTTCTTCATTTTCAAGATTAACTATGATGCATTGATTGTAATAGGCATGAAACGAACCTTGGAATTGATTCTCTGCGAAATCCAATGTCACCAATCTAGTCAAATTGCTTATCTCTTGAGGGATTTGTCCTGTAAAAGTATTCCTCGCTAACGATAGACCTTGGAGATCAGAGCAGTTTCCGAATCTTGATTCAACCTTCCCTGAAAATTGATTTCCTGATAGATATGCCCATGCAAGTTCGGGAAGGTTAGAGCAAATATCCAAATTAGGTAGGTTACCACTTAACCTGTTTTTGGAGAGCGCAATAACTTCAAGGGAAGAAAGGTTGAAAATGGATAGCAGAAGAGGTCCTTCTAGCTGATTGGATCCCATATCAAAGATCTTCAAGTTTCGAAGATTCCCGATTTCTTGAGGTATGTAACTAGTTAGCTGATTCGAAGAAAGGCTTAAATACTCCAATTTGGATGCATTGAAGAGAAAAATAGGAAGGCTTCCTGAAAATGTATTGCTTCTCAAGCTTAAATGCTGGAGATGAGGCAATGAACCAAACCAACTAGGAATATCTCCACTAAAGTTGTTGGCATTGAAACGAATGTCCTTTATTCTTCTCAGCTTTCCAATTTCTTGGGGAAGCTGGCCTTGGAAATTGTTTCTGCTAAAATCAATAGCATGGAGAAATGAAAGGTTTCCTGTATGTGGAGGAATAGTACCATGAAGCCCGAAATCAGAGAAATTCAAGGAGACTACTCGATTGTGGAGACTGGAGCATCTAACACCAATCCAGTTGCATACTGAGGTTTCATCACTCCAGTTTGACAGAAGATGACTGGAATTTGCATCCCATGTAATATGGTTTTTTAAGGAAATAAGTGCAGATTGATCGGTTTCATTTCTTTTTGCATGGAAGGCAAGGGAAAGAAGAGGTTGACAGAAAAGAACAATGAGGCAATATATGATGTTATAATTTGCCATGGTTATTTTCATGTTTCATAGTTCACAAGAACGATACTGGAGAATTTATAACAAGATTGATGCTACCAGTAAACTCCGGGATACCAGCTCCGGTATAAGGTGATCCAGGGGAAAGCTGGAATCCTAACCCGCGGCCAATCTCTCACCTAAGTCCTGCAAAACAGAGCCCCCGGGGTCACCCGAGGGTAGACGCTCCGGCGTGATGATGAAGATAGGGCTTTTTGTAGAGGAGAGAGAATATGAATAAATACAGAGAGTATTTAAGTCTGATAAAACATACCTATTACTGTTGGTCGCTCCTCTATTTATAATGGAGATGATCAGAGAGGGTTTAAGCTAAGTGGTCCTCCTCTTGCTATAACCCCGGGTGTGTCCAAGATAGCTGATGTCATGGGAGGACCACTGCTGGGCTTAACCCTTTCTTCTCCTTTACCAGTACATCCGCTGGACCAGGATATGGGCCTTAGCCCATATCACCAAAGATGTTGATCATGCAATAATTTAAAAGTCTCTTAATTTTACCAAGTCTCCTAATAGCATACAAAGTCTAGTTTCTGAAGTCTCCTAATAGCATACAAAGTCTTGCTTCAAATTGCATGCTTCTAATGTCTCCTAACAGTACAAAGTCTTGAATTCTCCATAGACGATGGTTCTTTCAATCCAAAAATCATAAATGTTGATAATTACTACATGAGAAAATGTTGAAAGAAAACCCGTTCTTTTTGTATTTTGGACTACCAGAATAAAATACATGTCTATGTATAGCAACATCCTTGTGATAATGTGCTATGGACTCACTGGAGCATAGAGCTGATGTGTAATCAAGTGCGACTCTGCATGAATCATCTGTTACAGTAATTTTGACTTTGTTTTGCTATAATCTGGATATAAGTGGATGTAGTCTGAAACTGTAGTAGAAAGTATGAAAAATCTTTTTTTCCCCCTATTAGTCTCAACATTTATTTATTTGGTTTTTTTCTTATGCATTGTTCCATGTTGGCTGTGGTTATCGTGATTCTGTCCAATTTATCAGACCTGGAAATGTTGGCATTGGATCATAATAAGCTGGAAGGATTCCGAAAGATGATTTATGTTGCTAAAGGATTCTCAGAAGCTGTTGATGTGTTGATGCAAGCTTTTTTTTTTCTTTTTTTTTAACCACGCGAAATGGGGTAAAATTTATTAGATTCACCAAACCCATAAAAAATCCCGTGGGGAAAAGTTTGTTACAAATTAATGTATCAAATGAAATGTGTAAAATAAATTATCAATACCCATGTCAACTCCCACAAGCAAGTTAGAAATCGCTATACGAAGCTCAAATCTGCCGATGGGAGGACTCACTACTTGCAAGCATGTTAGGGATCGCTATGCGAAACCCAAATTTGCCGACAAGCACGGGAATCAATAATTTATTTATCTATGCTATTGAGTCTGTATAATAATCATACACCATGTTGAGTATTAACAGCTATTCTGGTTCATAACAGTCTTCCTATAGTACGGCTGCTTATGTTCATCATTCTCTCTGCCTCCAATATTCTTTGTTGATCCTTTCAACTTGTCATGATCAGGCCTAGCGCCTGCAATAAACACAAAGAAAATATCAGTAGACACTGAAATCATACCCTTATGTAAGGTACCTCTCTACTGTCCAAAATGACTAGACCTTTAATGTTATTTGGTAAATTCACATTTGTAAAAACTGAACTCATTCTCTCTTTACTTACTAGATTTGCTAATGCATCTGCATCTGAATTAGCTTCTCTGTATATGTGTGAGAATGATAAAGAAGAGAACTCACTTGTTAGGGAAAAAATGGCTCTGATATAAGGTTCAATTCTCCAAGAAATTCTGAACTCTCTTCTTACAATCTTCAGTAATACCAGAGAGTCAACCTCCACCTGTAAGTGCTCCATTCCTTCAAGATATGCCATTTGAAGCCCTTCTAATAGGGCCAGGGTTTCTTCTTCCAGGCTGGATCTGTGTTGCAGATAAATTGATTGTGCTTTGATTACTTGCCATGTCACTGATCTGATCACCATACCAGCTCCAGCATGACCAAGGTTCCCTAATGATGAACCATCAGTATTCAGTTTGAAATGAGTTGATGGAAGCCTCCATTTCACTAACTGTAACTGTTTGCACACCATGGGAGCCACTGGTGCTAGTTGGAGTAGCTCATAATGTAAATTACTTGCTTCTGATCTGTTCCATTTTAGCTTGTTGATTCTGATGATACTTTGTAACAAGTAAAGAGCCTTCTGCTTCATTCTCTGTGCACTTGGGACTATATTATCAAAGTAATATGTTGTTCTACTGCACCATATCACCCAGTTAATAACAAAAGGCAAAGTTCTAACAAGTACCCTGTGAAGCTCATATTTCATGTTTATGTTCCAGTAATACAGACACCTATCCCATAGATTATTGAAATTTTCTGGTACTAGGTCTAGCATGTCATGAAAGTGTATCCATAAACCTTGTATAATAGGACAGTCATGAAACACATGGTCTAATTCATCAGATGCATTTTTACAAAAACAACACATAGATATAACACATATATGTTGCTCCTATAAGATGTCAGAAATTGGCAACAATCTGTTGAGTAATTTCCAGTTGAAAACATATATCTTTTTAGGCACATACTTCCACCACATATATTTGTAAGAATTGAGAATCATTCTTTTTGGTCTGAGTAGCTCATATGCAGAAGAAATAGTGAAATCACCATCAGTTTCAAGTTTCCACATTATTTTATCCTTATAATCTTCATATATAACAAAATCCTTTGCTAAAAGATCAATAATGTGTTGGGGGAAACCATATACCATATCAGTAATCAATTGTTGTTGACTGTTACAGTCGCGGTGCGCGTCCTGATGATCCATCGCGATGGTACGATGAGGTGAACCTGCTAAGAATCAAGGAACTCTCAATCAGGGCGGGGAGGCTAATTGCCGTTCCCGCTCCGATGCTAAAGTCAGTAGACTGTTCGGAGAGTTGGGATGTGTTTGATTGTGTTTTGTTAATTTACCTCTCTCTAATGTGATAGAGAGAGATATATATAGTACTGGAAAGCTGACCTGGTCTCATCAGACCACGCCGTTAGGTGGTCTGGGAAGATTCTCCTGTCAGGTTTGGTAAAGCTGTCATCTGCTGTCGGGTCTGGCCCGATCGTCATGCAGGATGCGGGGTCGGGATGAACCATACAGGATGGTGAGATGCCCGACCCTAACAAGTCCCCCCAAATCCGAGCTCGAAACGACGGTTCGAGCGTGGGGCTGTAACTGGGTTTCTGGAATCCGTGTGACAGTGGGCCTTCTGACTTAACTGCATGTCTGCCACGTGTCGTCACTTTTTCTCGGGGATGCGTATGGATTTACCCTTTGTAACTGTGCAACTTTTGGCAACCGCCATTATTGCTTTAACTGCTCGCATAACTCCCCCCTTTTCCATTCAAATTTGAAACTACTCCTCATTTCTGCCTTCTTTCTCCTGTCTCGAATTCATTGCCTTCAACTTCAGATATTCTGCACACACTTGTTTACTTGTCCCGTTTTCTTCTTGCCTCTGTCGTGTTCTGCCGGTTTCGATCATGGCAGATATCCCCGTTTCCGGCGTGTTCTGCCAGATTACTGATGATGAAGCAGCCGAGTTTATCCAGATCTGTCGGGACACCGAGGGTCTTCAGATTGCTGATTTGGCGAAGTTGATTGTCCGACCCAAGCCTAGTGACACCATCAACGCTGCTCTGGCGGGCAAAGTTCCCGTTTATTACGAGCACCTGGCCCGCTGCAGCGTCAGGTTTCCTCTTACTCCCTTTTGTCAGTCCGTTCTGTACTATTTTGACATGACTCTGGGCTCGATGACGCCGAACGCTGTGCGTAACATAATTGGCTTCGAGACCTTGTGTGGCGCTCGCGGGGTTGTCCCCTCTGTTACCATGTTCAGAGTGTTCTTCTACACCGGTGGTGGCGATAACGAGGATGATTGGGGCCACATCAAGATTCGCCCCAAAGCTGACCTGCATATCTTGACCGGCATGCCCAAGACGAAAGACTGGAAGGTGAAATGCATGTTCGTCGATGAGGATGTGGTGTATGGCCCTGTCGCCTTTCGCCCAAAACAAGCTGTAGGTGATCCTGACACGCGCGGCCGTGCTCCAGATGGCGTGTCCCAAAATCGCTTGGCTGCCTCCATCAGGGATCTGAAGGAGAAGTCGGAGAGATGGGATGTTTTGAAACTGGATGAGAGGTTGCGGGATTCTGGCTTGCCTCACCGTCGCGTGCTTCCAGCCATCCAGGATGAAGCTATTGTCGTCCCAGATGGCGGTAACGCCGTCCATGATGAGGACAACGTCCCTCAAGGTGTCGAAAACTTCAGCCCTCCTCCTTCTCTGGCCATCGCGAAGATTGGTCAAACCGACAAAGGTATGTAGTTGGGCTTGATCCTCTCTCTCCATCTTTCGTACGCATTATCATGACCTTTTATTTTTCTGCATCAACTGTACTCGTCTTCTGACGTATGTTTACTGCAGATATGATTCGCCGCCGTCCAACCATTGATGTGACCAAGTTCAACCGCCCCTCTCAACTCAGGAGGTTGGATGACAGCACCGGCCCAAACCAGTCCACTCAGTCGCATGGCCAATCTTTCCAGACTGGCCAGGATGGCAATGCTGACGGTTCCTCGCTCCCGTATCAGGATACGGGGTCGTCAAGGGGGTTGCTAAAGCCCGACCAACTATTCCAGATGGGGGTCGGCGGTCGTGAGAATGCCTCGGCCCGACCCCAAGTGTCTGAGAAGCCGAAAAGTGGCACTGACCCAACTGGTCCACAGCATGGTGGGAGGGCCTCTCCGCACGCTGGTGGTTTTCAGACTGACAAGGGTAAAACCAACTCCTCCACCGTCTTCCTCAACTCTCTTGCCGGTCGTCTGGAGTATCTCAAGGAGCTGATGCCCCTTGATCATTTCAGGGTTTGGGTGAAGAATCTGGCGCTTAACCTTCATGGGGTCAGAACAGCCACAGACAATCTGATTTCGTCCGTTTTTTATGTAAGTCTCATCTGGTTGGTGCTTTTTTTATGCTCTATTTTCTCTTTCAACTCCGTCATCTTGACTGTTGTAATGTCAGGGTTCTTGCTCATCCCTCGTCGTCATCTCTGACTTCAGCACTTTGTGCTTGGCGCATGAGGCTGATCAGAAGGTGCATCACGCCACCCTCATCAAACTTGGGGATGTAAAGAGGCAGCTGACCATCACCGATGCCGAGATAACTAAACTTCAAGATGACGCCAAGGCCAAGGCGGATGCTGATGCCGAGTGGTCGCCTGATGACTGGATGGAATCCGAGCGGGCCTTGAAGAAACAGCTGGACGCTGTCAACACCCAATTGGCGTCTGCCATTTCGGACGGCGAGGAGCTGAAGTCGGCCAAGGAGACCAGCGATGCTGCCCTGCTGGATGCCCAAAAGTCTGCCACCGAGCTACAGAAGCGCCTGGATGAGGCTGTTGAAAAGGCTGATCAAGTGGAGAAGATGTCTGACGAACTGGCTGCTCTACAAGCTCGCTATGCCGAGTCCGAGGGTTAGCTGAAGAAGATGCTGGAGGATAAAGCAAATCACGCCATTGACTATCAGGCTGTGTTGACCTCCAGCATGCGTGAAGTGTTTGCCAAGGTGGCTCGATCCGAGCGTGCCGTTGCGCGCTCTTCTGCCTTCTTTCGACGGGCGTATGCGCTGGATAATGTGTATGAGGACTCTGCTGCCTATGCCACTGCTCTCTCTGAGCTCACAGATGCCTTTGTTGGCTATGGCTTCCCTGAGTAGTTCTCTACACTGACCGGTGAGATGACTCCAGCCGAGCTTGCTGCCTGGGAGCCAGATGTTGCAGTTCCGCCTGTTCTGGTTGATGGTGAAGTTGTGGCAGATGAAGGGCTGGTGAAGGACTTGGAGGATGCAGGCAACAACGTTCAATTCTCTGCCCAGAACCATTAGTTCTGCTTTCCTTTCCTCCTTTTCTATTGGATTTCTCCCTAAACTATTTCCCTTATTACTTCTCTGGATAATTTCCTTTTGGTTTGTAATAACCCATAAGGGACACATTTGATTTCTTTGTTTTTGAATTCCTGTGAAACCTTTTGCATTTGTAGTATATGCTATTGCCTTAACGTTTTACCTGTTTGCTGCTTGATGGAAACTTTTGCCTTTGCATTTGCATTACAGGTTGTTGCCTTGATGTTTGGTTCATGCCTTGTCATTTTGCTCACCTGTGTTCATGGTGGCAACCCATCATCCTTCTTTGTGAAGAGGGATGGGTTGTCATGATGAACTATTCAGGTGACATGACGAGTTAATTGTGCGTGACTTGATGCCATGCGCTAAGTTATCTGCCAACTTGGAGGTCGCTAAACCTTGTCCAAGCCACCAAGGTATGTGGGCATCGCCCTATCCTTGGTTTTATTCTTCAAAGCCAAAACTGCTAAGCCATGGACTTTGTTAATCGGTCCGTGCCCGACATGGGTTTTCATTAAAGAAAGATCCCACATTTTCTCCAATCTGGTAGCTATCCGGATTTGGAGAGGATATCGTTTGCTCTATTTGCCCGCTCGCATCTGAACAAAAAACCACGCCTATGTTCAGTACTCAA
This sequence comes from Sherardia arvensis, assembly GCA_948330725.1. Lineage (NCBI taxonomy): Eukaryota > Viridiplantae > Streptophyta > Magnoliopsida > Gentianales > Rubiaceae > Sherardia > Sherardia arvensis. The sequence continues at coordinate 9,806,724 of OX415238.1, read as the reverse complement.
GAAGGGCGGCTAAGCCTCAGTCTCGGTCTGGCGGTTACGATCATGATCGTGTCATCCGACTTGCCCATTGGTGTGGGTATGCATTTGACCGCATCTTTGCCTTTCCAGAAATAATTCCGGGACACTTGGCAAAAATGCGTCTCTGATGCTTCACAACCTAAGTGAGGGATGTGTCGAGTGTTCTAATGCCTTGTCCAGTTAACCGGAGCGATGGCCTGAACTTCCTCCCTTAATGTCCATTACCACAGATTCCGATCACGTCATTCGACTTTCGAAAATAGGTATAACTGAACAAAGAAGGGATGATGTGTTCTTGAACTTGACACTTAGAATACATTGAAAGAGGAGAGTACAAAAGATACAATTTTGCGCGGGAGAACTAGATTTCCTCAAGATCGCATCCCTCATGAGGGCAAAAGTCGCGATCTGATCAGGAATCTGTTCTCCAAAAGCATTTCCCCATTATATACAAACTAATTGGTACCTTTCTCGTGGGTCTGATGCCGCTCAACCGTAATAACGGCGGAGGTTCTCCATGTTCCACGTTCTTGGCACCGCTTCGCCTGACATGGTCTGCAGCCTGTATGCGCCGTTCCCCAGCACCTCTGCGACCACGTATGGCCCTTCCCACGTCACGTCCAGCTTCCTTAAGCCTTCAACCCGACTGGCCTCATTCTTTCGAAGGGCCAATTCGCCTTGCTTAAGATTCCTTATGCGGACCCTGGCGTTGTAACGTTATTCTACATATGACTTGTAGGCCGCCTCCTTGATTGTGGCCTGCTCTCTGGCTCTCTCCAGGTCCTCCAGGCTTTCTCTCAAACGCTGCTCATTTTCCTCTTCAACATCCGGGATGGCGGATCGCGTTGATGGGATGATGAGCTCAGGCGGGATGATGGCCTCGCTGCCGAAACAAAGAAAGTAAGGTGATTCACCTGTGGCAGTTCGCGGCGTTGTCCTGTATGCCCACAGCACCGATGGGAGCTTGTCTACCCAGTTCCCTTTCGCGCCGTCCAACCTTCTCTTTAGCCCTTGCGTAATCGTTCCATTGGTTCGCTCGGTGAGACCGTTGGCTTGCGGATGGGCTACTGATTTGAAGCTCTGCTCGATGCCCATCTGGTTGCACCAGTCTCTGAAGACTCCTCCTTCAAACTGGCGCCCGTTGTCGCTGATGATTGTCTTGGGCAGGCCGAATCTGCAGACAATGTTCCTCCACACGAAACTGGTCATTCTCTTGCCTTTGATGGTTGCCAATGGCTCTACCTCAACCCACTTGGTGAAGTAATCAACTGCCACCACTAAGAATCTTCTTTTGCCGCTCGCTTGGGGGAAAGGGCCGACTATGTCGATGCCCCATTTTGCAAACGGCCATGGGCCTGTGATGCTTTTCATGGGCTGGCCGGGTTGAGATGACACCCGATCATGTACTTGGAACTGATGGCACGTCTTAACCACGTGGTCGGCGTCGACCCTCATATTGGGCCAGTAATAACCTGCTCGTGTTACCCTCAGCGCCAATGTCCGGGCTCCCTGGTGGCTGCCGCCGCTTCCCTCGTGGAGTTCTTTCAGGATCCTTTCCGCTTGTTTGGGCGTCAAACATCGCAACCACGGCTGTAAGTATCCCCTCTTGTATACCACCCCATTCTTGAGCGCAAAATTCAGCGCCTTCCTCTCTAAAGCTTTCGCCTCCTTTTGGTCGGGTGGTAATGCTCCACTGAGCAAATAATCCCGCATCGGCGTCAACCAAGATGGTGGCTCGACCTCAATGATGGCGACCGTCATGCCGTCAGTTGATCTTGTTGGCAATGTTTCCACTAGAACTCCCTTGGACAGATGGCTGCTTGCCGTAGAAGCCAGTTTGCTGAGGGCGTCTGCCCTTGTGTTCTCGGATCTGGGAACCCGGGTCACCTCAAATCTTTCAAACTGTGTGGCCAGAATCTTTACCTTCGCTAAGTATTTCTGCATTGATGGCTCCTTGGCTGCGTATGACCCGTTGAACTGGTTTGCTACCAAAGCTGAGTCCCCGTATGCATCCAACTTGGTTGCGCCCAACGCTTTTGCTATCTCCATGCCTGCAACCAATGCTTCATATTCGGCCTCATTGTTCGTGGCCGGGAACTGGAATCTCAACGCGTACGTCGTCTCCATGCCATCAGGGTCTGTCACTATCAACCCGGCTCCTGAACCCTCCACACCAGATGCGCCATCCACATGCAGCTTCCACCATCCTGTCCTGTCGACGCGTCGTTGCTTCTTGTCGACTGGCTCGCTTGGCGCGTTGATGGTGACTTCATCTCTCGCCTCGATCCCGGATGGCAATTCTGCCAAGAAATCAGCCATCACTTGCCCTTTGATGGCTTTTCTAGGGGCGAACTTGGCGTGCTCGCCTAGCTCTACTGCCCACTTGGCCAACCTTCCTGACATTTCCAGCCTGGTCAAAATTGCTTTGAGCGGCTCGTTTGTGAGAACCACGATGGGGTGTGCTTGGAAGTATGACCTGAGGCGCCTCGCCGCGTGGACCAAAGTCATGGCCAGCTTCTCCTGAGCGCTATATCTCAACTCAGCCCCCTGCAGCGTTCGGCTGACATAATAGACCGGACGCTTGATCTTGCTCACTTCCCTAACCAGTGCACCACTCACTACTTCCATCCCGGCGGCAAGGTACAAGTATAGCGTCTCACCTTGCTCGGGAGGGAACATGGCTGGTAGGTCTTTTAAATGATTTTTTAGCTTGAGGAACGCTTCATCCTCGGTTTGGCCCCATTGGATTGCTCCTTTTGGCCCGATGCTGCCCTTGAGGATCCTCAAAAATGGGAGTGACTTCTCTGCGGCTCGTGACAGGAACCTGTTCATGGCCGCCAGTTTTCCATTTAAGCTCTGTACCTCTTTGACGTTTCGGGGGGGCTTCATTTCCAGGACGGTCTGGACTTTCTTTGGGTTGACTTCCAGACCGTTGTTATGAGGCCCAAGAACTTCCCGGCCCCCACTCCAAACTGGCATTTGGCCGGGTTGAGCATCATCCCTGCCGCATTTAGGGTTCCCAAAATTTCATCCAGATCTTTCACCAATCCTTCGTATGACACGCTCTTAATGACCATGTCGTCGACATAAATTTCCATGTTGCGGCCGATCTGTGTTTTGAAAATCATGTCCACCACCCTTTGGTAAGTGGCACCGGCATTGCGCAAGCCAAACGGCATCATTCGGTACGCGAAGGCTCCCCGCTCCGTGATGAATGCAGTTTTGTCGACGTCGTCATCCTTCATCAGGATTTGGTGGTACCCCTTGTATGCATCCAGAAAGCATTTGATCGGGAAAGGTGACAACGCATCCACCTTCTGGTCGATGATGGGTGTCGGGTAGCAATCCTTGGGGCATGCCCTGTTCAGCGCCTTGTAATCGATGCACATCCGCCAGCTCCCATCTGATTTTTTGACCAGGACCGGGTTGGCTAACCATGTAGGGTATGGCACTTCCCGTAGGATACCTGCGTTCACCAACTCGGTTACCTGTTTGTTTACCGCGTCATTCCTTTCTAGGCATAGCGACCGTCTCTTTTGCATGACCGGTGGGTGTGAAGGATCCACTCTGGGGGCGTGTTGACCGAGTTCGGGTGATACTCCCGTCATGTCTGTCGCCTTCCATGCAAAGACCTTCTGATGCTTGATCAGGACTTCCAGAACCTCTTGACGACTCGCATCGGGCAAGTCTGATCCCACTTGGACTCCTCGGCATCCGCCTTGGTCAAGGAACATGGGCAAGCACGATGCGGACAAGGATTTAGGATCTGGGTTTCCTGACCGGACCATGTGGACCGGGCGTCGGGGTGGCGAGTCATCATCTGGACGCTTCCGCTTCTTTAGTGCGATCCGGTGGCACTCTCTCGCCTTCTGCTGATCGCCTCGGACGGTCGTATCCCTCCTTTGGTCGGAAACTTCAAAAGGAGATGGAGGGTTGAGACGATACCTTTGAGCTGGGCTAGCGCTGGCCTCCCCAGTATTAGGTTGTACGGGCTATGAGCCTTGATCACGATGAACTCCATGTCCACCTCTTTCCTGGTCGGCCTCTCTCCGACCCCGACTGGAAGTGTGATTGTTCCTTCTGGCCACACCGTTCTGTCCGCAAAATCCACCAACGGTGTGCTTGTTGGGACAAACTTGGCCTTGGTGTTGTCATCCAGCTTCTCGAAGCAATGCCAATACATTATTTCTGTTGAGCTGCCGCCATCCACGAATGCTCGATGAACCAACTTATCCATGATCTAAACTGTGATGATGACCGCATCGCATCCGGCCGGGCGATCCGGGATGGGATCGTCAGTGCCGAATGTGATCAATTCGTCCCTGCCCAGCCTCCTATTCGTTGGAGTGTGTTCTGGGGCTATCCTGCATCTAGCCTTTCTTTGTGAGTCTGAGCTCCCTCCGGTGTTTCCGCCTATGATAGTAAGTATATCATTGCTCGCGCGCCCCGCAGGTTCTCGTTCTGGTGACGACTCCTCCTCATACTTGGCTCTTTTGTCATCTGGTCGCTCGGCACGAGCCACCTCCTTTCCTTTGCCACGCGCCCTGTTGGCCCCTTGATCCTGGCCGCCATTCCTGTTGGCATATGTCGCCTTGTTGTGGGCCTTGGCCGTGGCAGCGAATTGCTTCAATTGCCCTTTGCGCAGGCATGACTCGATGGTCTTCTTCAAGTGGATGCAATCCTCTGTGTCGTGGCCATGGTCGTCATGGTATTCACAAAACTTGTTCAAGTTTCGCTTGTTGGGGGGCATCTTCATGGCACGCGGGGGTGGGATGACGTCGCGGTTTGCCAAGAAAACTTCTCTGGGCGTCTTTGTCAACGGGGTGAAGACTCTTTCTTGAGCAACCCGAGGTCCTAGCCTGTCCTTCACCGATGACGTCTTCTCTGCTTTGGTCGGTTGCCCATCCTGGATGAGCTTCTGCTTTGGCCAATAAGGCCGAGCCTCCTTCTGCATTGCCAACTTCTTCTTCTTGGCGTTCTCGTCGGCTCGGTGAAACATCTCCACCACCATATGCAACTCATCCAACGTGTATACTGCTCGAAGGGTAAGTTCTGAATCCAGAGCCTCGTGATCCAGACCTTGCATGAAAATTTAGATCAACCACCGCGGCTCGCCACGGTGCACCCTGTTGCTTTCCTCGATGAAGCGTTCATAGTACTCCATCAAGCTCTCGCCGGATGACGCCCTGTGGCGTATCTTCATCAGGTTCTGCGTCGTGTTGGTGAACTTCCTTTTCTGCATGAATCTGGTGAGGAAGAGTTCCTCAAGCTGCGCGAAACTGGATATGCTCCCATTGTCCAGGTTGGCAAACCACACCCTTGCCGCCTCCTTGAGCGTGGTGGCGAATACTTTGCACCACACGGGCTCGGGTGTAGCGTACGTTGACATGTTAGTTGTAAACGTACGCAGATGATCTGCTGGATCCGACAAACCATCATACGTACCCAGATTTGGTGGGATCCGAAGGCGGGGGTTGGCGACAAACTCCGTGACTGCCTCTGAAAAAGGGCTTTCTCTTTTTTGGCAATCTGGGGCCTCATAAAACACCGACAACCTCTGCTTTGCCGGCACCCTTGGCTTGATACTGGGCTTGTGAACATACGTCATGGCCCATTCCCCAGGCTGAGGTCTCGGGTTGGCCTCTTTCTCGCTTGGATCTTCCCATTCCTCGTCTGAATCCTCCAAGATCTCGTTCCCATCATCATCCAGCTCAGTGAGGATAGGAGCTTTTCGCTTGCCTCGTGTAGGCTCGGCAAAAAGTTTAGTCGGTGTGACCGTTTTTGCCAAACCTTCGGCGGCGTGCCTCGCAGCTCCTGCAGCTGCTTGTTGATGGTAGCCTGTGACTCCAGGATCTGGCAAAGCACGTCACCGTCCTCCGTAGTGAAAGATGGCGACGCACCTGGGTGCCGAGCCTGCTCAGGCGTCGTCGAGATCGGCGTAGCTGCTGGGTTTGAAGGGGTGAATGGGATTCCAGCCCCCTCGACGCCCAGATCTGTGACCACTACCTCTGGATGAGGGATGCCGTGGTTTTGTCCTTCGCTGCTCATTTACAGTGCGTGAGCTGTGAAGATAATCGGTTATATCCCCACAGACGGCGCCAATGTTACAGTCGCGATGCGCGTCCCGATGATCCGTCGCGATGGTACGATGAGGTGAACCTGCTAAGAATCAAGGAACTCTCAATCAGGGCGGGGCGGCTAATTGCCGTTCCCGCTCCGATGCTAAAGTCAGTAGACTGTTCGGAGAGTTGGGATGTGTTTGATTGTGTTTTGTTAACTTACCTCTCTCTAATGTGATAGAGAGATATATATAGTACTGGAAAGCTGACCTGGTCTCATCAGACCACGCCGTTAGGTGGTCTGGGAAGATTCTCCTGCCAGGTTTGGTAAAGCTGCCATCTGTTGTCGGGTCTGGCCCGATCGTCATGCAGGATGCGGGGTCGGGATGAACCATACGGGATGGTGAGATGCCCGACCCTAACATTGACTGAAGAAAAATTCTTTTACAATCAGTTCTGGATAAATAAGATCAAGATTATCATTCCAGAATGTTATAAGCCTACCAACCTGTAGCCAGTTGGCTTCCCAAAATGATATATCACCTATACCAATCTGAATGATAGTATTTTCATGTGCAATATCATCAATTTGTTTGTACCTTTGCCATGTTTTAGATTTCATTTTACTCTCTGGTAGAGACCACATAAAAGAAGACCATAAAGATCCTCCTTTCTGCAGTTTCCACCAGATTTTCAGTGAAAAAGCATCAACTAGAACATGCAAATTTCTAAGACCAAGTCCATTTTCTAATACTAGGTAACACATATTTATCCATGACCTCCATATTTTATTTTGACCATGCTCAGAATTTCCCCAAATTGTTTTTGCAAATAGTACATGTAGCCTATCCAAAACCCCATTATTTGGTTTAATAACAGTAATCACATGCAATGGAATAGCAGACGGGACATGTTTTGCTAATATAAGTCTCCCAGCTTGATTCAGCCATTTATTTTGCCAAGAAAATAATTTGGATAAAATAGTGTCAAAAATTGGCATAAAATAGGAGTGTTTCTTTCTTTCTGTATAAATTGGACACCCTAGGTATTTAAAAGGAAAAACACCTATAGGTATGCCAGTAGCATCAGAAACAATTCTATGATAAGCCTGTGGAGCTTTATTGGACATAAAATATGAGAATTTTTCAATATTTATCTTCTGTCCAGACACTTTTTCATATTTACTTAAGAATTCCATTAGGTTTTCTAGACTGTGTTTATTACTTTTCAGGAAAACCATGGTATCATCAGTAAAACTCAAACTTGTTATTTTCTTAGCTAAATGTGGCAGTTTATAATAATCAATTTTAGCACATTGAAACAGAATTCCCTGTGATCTTGTAAAAGCTTTTGTTAAGATAATAAACAGATATGGAGACAATGGATCTCCCTGTTTTATCCCTCTAGATGCCTTAAAAAACTCATAGGGTTTTCCATTAATTAAAATTGAGAATGTTGCTGCTTTTATGTTGCCCATAATATTTGATACTAAGTGTGTGTTGAAACCCAGTTTTAGAAGTAATTTAGTTAAAAAACTCCAAGAGACTCTATCAAATGCTTTCAACATGTCAAGTTTCAAGAATATATTAAAACCCCCTGTTTTATTATGTAGATAATCAGTTAATTCATGTATGAGGAGTATATTATCAGCCAATTCTCTTCCCTGAACAAATGCAGATTGTTCAGGGGAGATCAATAATGGCATTATGGGCTTCATTCTATTAGTATAGACTCTTGAAAAATTTTTGTTGAGGAAGTTACACAGACTGATAAGTCGAAAATCAGAAAATGTGGTGTTGACTTGTCTTTTTGGTATAAGTGTAATGAAAGTAGCAGTTATTGCTCTAAGAATTGGTACACCTGTCAAGAACTCATTTACTGCATTAACTAGATCACTTTCAATTATCTCCCAGCAGTGTTTATAGAAAATACCTGAAAATCCATCAGGTCCTGGAGCTGAATTTCCATCCATGGAGAACACTATTTTCTTGAGCTCCTGTGTATCCACCTGCTTCATTATGTCCTTATTCATCTCCTCAGTTATCAGTTCTGGTATGTGCTGCAGTAGCTCCTCTATAATATTCTCATCAGCACTCAAAATATCATTAGTCAAAAGGCCTTGGTAAAAATAAACAGCTTCTGATCAATAGCTTCTGGATTAGTAATCCATTCATCATTTGAATTTTTAATCAGGGCTATTTTCTGTCTAACATGCTTGGTCTTAACAGTAGAATGAAAAAACTTTGTATTTAAATCTCCCTCGGCTAACCACTTTAATCTAGACTTTTGTTTCCAAAAGGTCTCTTTTCTTAATAGTGCAATGGTCAATTCAGCCTGAGTTAAGTGTAATTCAGTTCTACTGGTTCCTGAATTTACTATCTGATGATTCAGTTCTTTCTGTAGGACTTTATCCTCTGCAATTTTCACATTATCTTGGATGTTCCCAAATACCTCTCTGTTCCAAATTTTGAGCCTATTGTTTAGCCTTCTAAGCTTAACAGAAAAGTTCATCATTCCATATGATCCTGTATCCTCTCTTCAATTACTCTTTACCACATCTAAAAAATTATCATGAGATATCCAACAGTTTTGAAATTTAAACAACTTGGGGATATTTTGTATTCCGTGATTTTCTAGTCTGAGTATTAGAGGAGAGTGATCTGAGTTCAGTCTGGACTTGACTCTAACACTGCTATTTGGAAAAAGATTTTGAAAAGATTGTGAAATTAGACCTCTATCTAATCTTTCCCAGACAGTACATATATTCCCTGATCTCATTCTTCTATTTCCAGTCCAAGTAAACAAATTGCCCGATGTTGGAATTTCAGTTAAATTATTTTCAAGCTCTTAATTAGTTAAATTATTTTCATGCATGATTTTCAAGTTAAATTGCCCGATGATGCAAGCTCTTAATTAGTCGTCATTGCATGCCAACAAAATCCATTCATTCTCTTTGTTTAACGACTCTGTATATTCCATGCTTTCTGCATGTACGCTCGATTACGCCAGTTGATAGCTTGCTGACAAATGAAAAGCTTCTGCAAACTAGCAAAATCTTATATATTTATACTCAAATATTGGAAATAAAATGAGTTTATCTAATTCATGATTTTGAAATTTTGAATAGTTTACTGTTTTTTTCTCAAAACAAATAGAATCAGTGCAAAGTGTTGAAATTCAGGAATGAGCAAGCAACTAAAACCACCATTCTCAGCTTTTTCTTTCAATTTAGATAGATTGCAGCAAAGCTTTGTCTTATGAAACCTGCCTACAAGATTCTCATGACAGGGTTGAAGGTACACTAGGAGTAGTTGCACAACATTTCAAAAAAAAAAAAAAAGGAGTAGTTGCACAAGGGAGATCTATTAAAGGTAAATATAATTTTGTATTTCTCTAGATTTTTTAAATGTTTCTAGCTTAATTCTTATTAAAACTCGTGCGTACAAACTCTATTGCCTTAATTTTGATAAAGGTCGGGAAATCTTCCACCATTTGATACTTTTAATTAAAAAACTAAGATTAAAAAAAACAAAAAATATATATATATAAGACTGTTGGTATACTGTTGCTAAAGTATAAATTTTATGGACTATGCTTTTTGCACAATCACTCTTACAAATGTTAAGAAATATGCTAGATATATTCATACATAGTTTGAAGTCTGGAAATCAGTGAATTGACCACCCACATCAAGCAGGATGTCAACGGACACATCTACCCATACAGACTACTAATCTGATTAAGACAGAGTCACTAAGGGAGAGTTAATACCTTCCTTGACTTGAATTTCTCATGTCTATCTGTTGAATCATATAAGAAGCCGGCATATTTTCCAAACAAAAAGACCACTTAGAAAAAAGATGCACGGACATGCAACGGACCAAGCCAGTATTATATCGAAAACCCAGTTCAGAGCACCTACCCCATCATTAATGAAACTTTTAAAGAAAATAGAAATTTAAATTAATAAAGAAAGAAAACAAAAAGGAAACCTAATCTTGCATAGGCTCTAGGACTCTCTGGAACTAAGAAGTTATGGCACGACGACCGACCGTGCAATGAACACGCAATCGTGTCGGTGCGTGGGGAGACTCTCGGGCATGCGCAGCGGCATCTTCCCCTTCCCGCTTCTTCGTGGTAACGCGTGTGTCATTCTTATGCGCATCTAGTGGGCCGACCCGTTGGATCTGGATAAACTAAGGAGCTTGGGTCGTATCAACTTTTCAGGATGTCCGCCTAACTCCACCAGCGTGTGGAGCTTGCTGCGACCTTGGTCTAAGGAGGGGACTGACGTCTTGTCCCCGAGTCGAATGACGACACGATAGATATGGAACACCGGGATCCACTGGCGTCGAGGTGAACGAGGTCTAAAATCGGCGACGAATAAAGGCTGCAAGGAGACCGGATATGTAAACTTTTGGCCAGAATATAACGAGGCTTAACTTTGTAATGTGATTTGTGGAGTTTCGAAATTAGAAAGGGGGTTTTGGATTTAACTAGGGGTAGGAGAGCTGATCAGCTAGACGGCGAAGCCGCCGCCAACGATCCCTCCCCGACATGAATGTAAATTTGAAGGGGAATGGGTCTCGAGAGAGAAAATAGATGAAGTTCTATTTTCTTGAGGAAACATGCACATGTCACATCATGTTAAGTAAGTAAAAAATGCATGTAACTAAAAACATTCATATTTTGGTATTTGTTTCAATGGATTGAAAAATTTTTGGAGCACATATGTGATCACACCTAATAGCGAAATTTCATGTTTCAATGATCAGTTACTTTTTAAATCTGCATATCTAATTCACTCATCTATGTAGTCGTCTTTCGGCCACTACCTTCTGGTTAAAAAAAGAAAAAAAAAGAATTTGCATTTCACGTAATTAAACACGGCAAATCCGAAGAAGGAGAATGTGAGGTTACCAACAAGTTAGATAATGAAAGGAAACAAATTAAAAGGGTAAAAAGTAAAAAAATATTAGACAAAATATTGAACCAAAGTTTGGAACAAAAACATAAATAATTATTTAGTATTAATTAACTACATAGGGATTACATATGACATTTCTCCATTATTTTTTGATGAACTGAACTGAATTATAATAAACTAAATCGATTCATTTTTTATAAGTTCAAGGAGTTGGTCTCTAGAGTGACCGTCTATATTATAGCATAATATAGACCAAGGACTAAATTACAATATGGAAGGAAGGAGATCCTTATTTGCGAAATTTGGAAAAAGTACTATTCACGGCACTGTTCACGCGTACTGTTCACGTCACTATTCACGCGCATTGTTCACGGCACTATTCACGCGCACTGTTCACGGCACTGTTCACGCAAAGAATATGTACACAAATCAGTTAATATAATTTATGGATTTTAAACACTTGTAAACACAAAAGAATTCAGGTTAGAAAGACAAGTTTCCATATTATAAACATCAGATTTTAGGTACATAAAAACTAGGGTGTTTAGGTTAAATAATGTTGTGTCAAGTATAGTCGAGTTTCACCAAAGTTTTCAGCCTAAAAATTCACAATCATCACAGTTTTCAACTTAAACAATCAAGTTTCACAAAAACCACAGTTTTCACAATAAATAATCAAGTTTCGCAAACACCAAAGTTTTCAACCTAAACAATCGAGTTTTCACAATAAAAACAGTTTTCAACTAAACAATCAAGTTTTACAAACACCACATTTTTCAGCCTAAAAAATATAGTTTCTACAACCTTAATAACCAAGTTTTCACAATCACAGTTTTCACATTAAAAAATCAAAATTTTACAAACACCACAGTTTTCACAATAAATAATCAAGTTTCAACACAAATCAAAAAGCCTAGCTTTCAAGTTAAACACATAAAATTTCATATGCAGACAAAAACCACATTAAGCAGTCTAGTTTTCAATCTAAACACATAACTTTCATAACAAGACAGAATCCACATTAAAAAGTTCAGTTTCCAAGATAAACACATAAAATTTTAAAAGCAGAAACACATCACATTAAACAGTCTAGTTTTCATAGTAAAAAACATAAATTTCATTGAAGAAATTTGCAGAACAGTCACAAAATACAAAAAAATAACAAAAAAGGACTATCACCTCGCTTATTAACCACCTCCTCTGGATTTAGACATATTCATTGTTTTCAGATCTGCAGAATACAAAGCAGTACATGAAAAACAGCACAAAACAACAGAATCATGAAAACATTAAGCTAAAAATAGTTGGATTAATACATGAATCTCTGCTTTTGGCATGACGGCGTGAAGGAGGAGGAGGTGAGTTCCGGTTCGGAGACGGTGAAGAAGGAGCTGAAGAAGCAGAGGGGTTTCCGGGGAGTTCGGAGACGGCCGTGGGGGAAGTACGCCGCCGAACTTCGGGATTCGACCGGGAATGGAATCCGGGTCTGACTGGGGACGTTCGACACGGCGGAGGAGGCGGCGCTGGCTTACGACCAGGCGGCATTCTCGATGAGGGGAGTCATGCCGATTGGATTGCGCAGATTGGGAACGACGATTGAAAGAGGGTTTGGGGATGAGAAATTGGGAACGGCGAATGATTTCAGAAGGTTTTGTAAAATAAAAAAAACAGAAATAAGGTATATATATTTATGGAGGAGGGTCTGTGATGCGATTTCTCTATATTGCTAAAAAGGACCCGCGTAAAAACTATTTGTTAAAGAGGAACCGCTTCCTATTTTAATTGCAGAAATAGGCCGTCTATATTATTGTTATAATATAGACGGTCTATTCCAAAACTAATATAAGTTTAAGAGAACATGACCATTAGTAAAGTTTAAAATTATATTATTTACTGTTATTCAATTGTGTCCAGTATTATTTTGGGATATTAGTTTGGTGACAGCGGTATTAATAATTGTAGTATGTCCGAAGAAGGCTACTACTGGCCACCAAATTTGTAGTAATTTACAATTAACTCTTTTACTTTGGGTCGTTTTGTATTTCCTTGCCTATAAAAACCTTTCCTTGTGCACTTACTTTGAAAGTTCGCCTCTAATCAATTCTCCGGCAAAGCTTCTTCAGATTCAGGGCGCCCTTTCGAAACCCTCAGGCTCGATGAATCCAGAATAGTAAGTTCTCACAGTTTCCCTTTATCCCTTGGGATTTGTGATTCGATGTGCTTGATTGTTTGAATTTTTTCGTGATTGTTAAGGCCTGATCTTCTCCTGACAAGTAGGGAATTACGTTTGATTATCTATTTTATGCGGTGGTTTTGTTGCGATTTCGCTCTATCCTAGGCTTTGATTCTTAGCTACCCTATTTACTGTTGTGTTGTATGTGAAATTTTATTTATTCATGAATTGATAAAACTGTGCATTTAGTTTTGGATGCATTAGGTTTCCCTAGAATTTGTTTGTGTACAAGATTTACGTGAGCTGAATATTCGACGAGTTGTTTTAATCGAGTGTTGGGGTGGAGGGGTTTGCATGTGTGAACTTGTAGTTGAGAGTGTCTTAGGGATAAATTGCAGGTGTCTAGCCAAAGTTTGTCCTTGATTGATTGCTTTGATGAACGTGTAGTTGAGTCTTCTTGTAATAGTATATCCTGGGTCCTGAGCATGAGCAATTCTTTGTTGAAGTTGAATTTTTTATATAGTTTTGTTCTTGGTCCTCTTTGAATCTTGAGCTAAAAGAAAGTTCTTATTTCAGTGACTATCTGTTCAAACTGCTACTCATTGGAGACTCTGGTGTTGGGAAATCATGCCTTCTGCTGAGGTTTGCGGTGAGTACTTTTGGTCTTAATAATGAGTGTGTTCTCGTTTGAGTTTTTTAGGTTCTTCAATGTGCCAAATTTGTTGTCGTCTACCTTATATGTTTGTAATGGGAGTCAGCCTATGTAGAAGCACGACTTAGCTTATTGAATAAGAAATTTTACTAATTTGTGATGTTGAAGCATTTTCATCTAGAATTGCAAAAGAATAAGTAAAGATGTGAAATCCTAAGATGAAGATACTATACTCTAAAATGAAGAAAATCTTGAAATGAGATTGATCTTAAAGCAGAAAGTGTGAAGTTGGTGGAGAGTATGGTTATATTATTTGGCGTGGAACACCATTTTATTTTGTTCTTCATTTATATCAAGCTGTATCTAACTGTTTTAGCTACTATGAAATTCTGAATGGTTGCTCTACTCAAATGCAGGATGATTCATATTCAGAGAGTTATATCAGCACCATTGGAGTTGATTTTGTAAGTTAAACAGTGAATGACTTTATAGCATTTGATTTTCATAAGCAGGTATCAGTAGTTTACTAACCATCTATTCCTTTTTCAGAAAATACGGACTGTGGAGCAAGATGGGAAGACTATGAAGCTTCAGATTGTATGAACCTCTGCTTTGACTTTCACTGTTTGCAAGTGTCTAATCTTCAGTATTGGGGGTGAACTGGGTCTACTATACACCACTAAATGTTTTCTTGCCTAAAATCTTGACCCCGTATAGATGTTGCGAAGTTTACCTTTTTATGCTGGGCATTTTGAGCTAGATAGCAAATTGCTCATTTATAGCTAGCTCTATTGCTATTTTTACAAACTGGTTCTGTCTTTTGCTGGTATTTTATAGTCTATCTTAAGTTGTTTAAGGTGTTCCTGGGCCTCTTTTCCATACTAATTTCATATATGATATTATCCAGTGGGATACTGCTGGGCAAGAGCGTTTTAGGACTATCACTAGCAGTTACTATCGTGGAGCACATGGTATCATTGTGAGTACATATCTCTTTCCTTTCTCCTGCTGTTTGTACCTTTCCTGTACTTTTCTTAGTTCATTTTCTGAAGGTGGGTTTATTTTGCTCGACTTTTGGTTCAGGTGGTCTACGATGTGACGGACCAAGAAAGCTTCAACAATGTCAAGCAGTGGCTTAGTGAAATTGACCGCTATGCAAGTGAGAATGTTAACAAACTTCTGGTTGGAAACAAGTCTGATCTCACTGAGAAGAAAGTTGTTTCATATGAGGAAGCTAAGGTGAGACAATTTCTTCATTCTTAGGTTCTGTTTGTTTGATTTTTGAATACTGTAAACTATTAGTATAATAGTATTACATGTGATGGAAGTTAGAGTGATGTTTCTGCTATGACTGTGCATAGGCTTTTGCTGATGAAATCGGTATTCCATTCATGGAGACGAGTGCAAAAAATGCTAGTAATGTTGAGCAAGCTTTCATGGCCATGGCTTCTTCCATAAAAAACAGGTATATCATATATGCATGTACTGAATTTGCTAAAACAACAGGAAGTCGTATGATCCTCATTTTAGCTGATATTGATTTGATCATTTGCCCTCGTGTAGGATGGCAAACCAGCCAGCGTTGAACAATGCTAAGCCTCCAACGGTGAACATTCGTGGACAGCCCGTTGCGCAGAATGGTGGCTGCTGCTCTTCCTGAACAACTGGACTTGATGACTGCCTTGACCACCAGTGTAATAGGTGTCATGTGAAAAGACAGCAAGTTTAAGAACCATTTTATAGGGGTCCTGTGGCTTTTGATGCTTTCAGTTGTAGGGAGTTTATGGATAAAAGGGGGAAAAGAAGTGCTCATTGTATTATATTTACTGTCTGTCAGAGATTGTTTTGTTTGAATGGCCACTCTTTTCAACTAATTTGCAATTGGAAACTAGCAAAGTATTTCTTCATCTTTTTGACATTGTAGATTTCCTATAGCTAAAATGAAGTAGGTCATACAAGGATATACTGTTAGTTCTCCATACACATTCTCTGCATATACCGGGATTGTCTCGTCTGAATATGAGTCGATTAGACACTTACTTGCCCTGTTCTAGTAACATTTATCCCTGATATAACATTATTACTGAGATTGGATCCTAACTGAGATCTGGATTCTATGTGAGATCATTTTCTGGAGTATGATTGACATCAGGAGCAAGGATTGTAAGATCACAACGTAAAAGGACAAAGCTCGTCTTTCATCAGCTTTTCTCTCAAGTACTTTTTAAACCAAAAGGATACAGACTATATAGCTGTAACCAAACGAAATTACTTAAAATGCTTAAAATAACAAACTCAAAACTCAAGAAACAAATTAAACAGTTGGTAAAAGTATTTTTTTTAAAGGATGTCAAAATCAAAAAAACACAGACGATGAAATGGTTCCACAAACAAAACAATGCCAGGGAGTGATGGGATGAACTTTACAGTCTTTGTCACAGAACATTATTCTACTAAACCATGTGATGCAGTTTGTAAAGGACACACCCTCAGCCACAGCAATCATCCATCCCACACTTCAGATACCCTTTTCCACCTCACTTGGCACCTAAGGTTGGAAAATGCCCCTGGTCTTCAATAGATGGAGCTTCAACCCTGCCATATGAGGAACCACCCCCACCATTATATCCTCCTCTGGGCCCACGTCCACGGCCTCGTCCACGCCCACCTGGATTGTACTTCTCACCTTCCGCGGGCTTCAAAAACTCGTTAATGCTCAGAGACTGCAAGACTCAGAAGAAGAATAACTAGTCAGTAACGAGTACCACAACTTCTAATGGAGATGAGACTAAATATTTGTTTCACTTGCAGATCTATGTTTAACTAGCTCATTCATGTTATCAAAAGCAGAATCACACTACTAATGAAGAAAAATATAACTGTACAAAGACACGAGTCACCGTGAAGAATATGCATTACCTTTTTGGCCTTCTCTTCCTTCTCAGAGAGATCCTTCTTCTTGTCCTTGTCAGAGCGCTAAAAGGTCAAAACAATAAGAAGTTCAGCTCCAGATTAATGAAGGATCAAAGAGAAACTGTAATAAGACGCATAGAAATTAATAGTAAATTACCAATTTGACGAAGACATCATGATTTTCTTTCTTGCTGGCAAGGGGCTGCATGGTTTCAAATGGTTTAGCATCAACCTTCCTCTCCTCAGCTTTATGAGCCAGCAGGGCCTTTCTCTTTTCCTCCAGTACCTTCTCGTACTCTTCGAGCGTCATCTCCTGCATTTAATTTGCAGTCAAAGACATCAGAAACTGTTCTACTACACCTTACACACTACATGAGATTTCAGGTCTCCAAAATTTAGCCCTGAAAGCTTTAGTCAATATAGAGTTTCTTCCTTCTACGAAGGTAACCATACTTGCTCTCATCTAGTGTGCCCCACTATCCAGGCAACATATCAACATTATCATTACAGGTAAGGTACCTCTATAGTCAAATCCTGTCAGTAGAACTGACATTCAATTCCTGAGTTATGTATATCCTAAATCCTAACTTATCTTTCAATAAAAGATTGGGATGGTGCCCTAACACTAGACTTCAGGATATGGTTGGACTGTAGGAGTGGTATTAGAAAGGACGGTATTGTATCCTTTTAATTATAATGGACCCCTACTTCAAAAAATTCAACTATACCTTATTCTGGTCTTCTATACTAACTTCTTTTTCAATACAAGATTCTAATGTTTTGCAGAACAAACAGTAATTTAAGATACCACACTAATGAAACAAACCTTATCCTCAGGCTCCTTCTCTTCAGGTTCATTTGCTGGAGCATCCTTTTTGTCATCACCAGCTGCTTCCTCCTCTTTGGATAGTGACTTCTCAGCATTAGGGCTCTTCTCATCTTCAATAACAACTTCATTGGTCCTGGGCAAACAAACAAGATTATCAAAATTCAATTACAACATTAGAAGAAAAGGCACACCTTTGTTCTACGAACAATGGTATGTTCCAAATGAAATGAGCAAGAAAATAACTCACTGGGCAAGCTCATCACTTGCAGTTCCCCAGTTCCCTTGACCAGCTCCTTCGCGCTTAAAGTCATTTCTGTATAGATTACCACCATGGGTCAGATTAAGAAAATAAACATGTGAAAGGTAAAAGTTGATTAGTAAGCAATAATTAATTACCCGCGTCCAGTTCCACTGCGACGATCAAAAACACGACGTGGTCGCTCTTCACCCATTTCTCCATTGTTGAAACCACCACGGCGACCACCACCACCACCACGGAAAGAACCACGAGGGCCTCCATAGCCCTCTCTCCTTTCAGAGAATTTTCCATCATCAGGGCCACCTCCCTGACCACCAGAGATCTCCTTATTACCATAAGAACCATAAGCATTGTCGGCATTGACATTGTCCCTATCATATCCACGTCCTCGACCACGGCCGTAACCACGTCCACCACCACGTCCATTTCCCCGGCCTCCTTCACCCCTTGACTCTCTTACTACAAAAATAAATATCCCACCATATACCAATTAACCAGACAGTAAAAATAATACACATTTCAGAATAACAGGAGTACTAATTTCAAATCAGAAACATGTAGAAAACCACTCAGTAATTTCAAACACGTAGAAAACCACTCAAGATACATAACAGAATAACTATTATCCAAACCATTAGAAACACAACCATTCACAAAACATTATATACAATGATGAAATCAGCTAAAAATTTGATATTTTTTCGTATGTCATTGTCCAATTCAATGGACATCCAAATATTCAAATTATGTTGCTTTCAACACTACCACATAGGATTCTAGTTCATTCTAATTATATAGATCAAATTAATAATATAAAAGGTTAAGTTCCAACTTCTTGCACACAACATCCAGAATTGAAGACAAAGCATTCCATGTTTCACCTTATTATACACATCATCTAGAAAACAGCAAACTATCCTTTTAACACCCTTCAATCAACTGCCATACAAACTTAACTGTCAACTACATCTCAGACAAGCTGTAATGACTTATATGCAAGCATAAAAATCTAAACTTTGGGTTTCCCATATACATATAAGACAAAATAAAGACTCCAAGCCCATCAAGATAGAGAGATAGAGAGAGGTATACCAGCTTGAGCAGGGGGGAGCGGCTTGGAGGGGAGCTTAGCCGCCGGAGCAGGAGCGGCCGCTGGGGCTTTCTTAGCCACCACAGGAACCTTAGCAACGAGCAGCGCTGGGTCCTCGGTATCGTCATCTCCGAGTAGATCAAACGGGTTCTGAGTCGCCATTTCTTCGAATAATCAAACTTGGATGGGATTCTTTGAGCCTTTCAAAACTTATGAACACAGATTATTCATCCAACCTTATATCCATGGCTGATCTATAGACTCGAGAGTACTTGAAAAGATTAGGGGTAGAAGTAGTATAGTGGGGTTTGGTTAAACCCTAGCCGCAATAGAGTGTAGAGGTATGAATGAGAGAGAGCAGTAGAAATTGGCTATGCAAATCCCGAATTTATCTTCTGTGAGACGACCATGCTCTCCTTTTTTTTTTAAAAAAAAGTCATTCTAATAATTTTTCAATAATTTTTGTATTAGTCTTGGAAGTGGAATTCACGATATAGTGACGGGATTTATATGCAAAGAAGTTTGGGACGGGGGTTTTTCTCCAATTTATGCAAACTACATTCACGCGCAGGGTTTAACTGAAATTTATGCAAATTGCATTCAGCATACTTGAATTTCACACTTGAATGCTTGTTTTTTAGACCAAACAGGTTGTTATTTAGAACATGCTTGCATTTCACACTTAACAGATTGTTTTTTTAGAGAATGCTTGTATTTCACAGTTAACAGATTGCTTTTTAGAGTTCATGTATGTTGAAACAAAAAAAGATGGTTTTACAGATTATGCTTGAATTTCATCCTTGAATACTTGTTTTTTAGACCAAACAGGTAGTTTTTTAAAACATGCTTCTATCAACGGATTGTTTTTTAGACTGTGTGGATATGTTTGCTAACGTCTATTTTTAGACTAAAATGCTTGTTTTTTAGACTGAGTGAACAGTGTTCGTGAGTGAATAGTGCATTTTTGTCAAAGTTGCAAATAAGGACCTCCTTCCTTCCATATTCCAATATAGTCATTCGTTACTATACAGTGATTGTCAATCAAGAGACCAACTCATAATTTTTATGTTTTTGTGAGAAAATGATAATTGTTAATACTTATCTCTAATGAATACCATTTTTTCATGGAAATGGCTAGTGAATATTAGGAATCAAATCACATATTTTATATTTTTTGTTTTAATACCTTAATGGAGTTTACTTCTTTATTAATTCATTTATTACGTTTTTTGTGTGTTTCATGTATAACATTTTTGTATGAGTAAAGTCCATATTTGATCATCAAATTTGGCTAAACTCCACTTTTGATCACTAGACTATTTGTCCCAATATTGTTCATCAAATTTCATAAAATTAGGTTGCACGATGTGTGACATTCTTAATCACCGACTTTTATTACAAATTAATAAGAGAACGTAAAGTATTTTAACTTTAACTTTTTTTTGAAATATTTATTTAACGTTTAACTTAATTACATGTTATATGGTGATGAAATGAGTTTTAGAATAGCATGACTTGTACCAAAATGTAAGTGGCGTGAAAGTTTAAAGACTATATTGAAAAATCCTAAACATGTATCCCAAATCGGAAACTTCCATCCGGCCATATAATTTCGTGGGCGAAAAAACCCAGTAAGGTGAAGTTTTCTGTAATGTAAGACTCATCTGAGTCGAGACCATAAATACGACCAATATAAAAAACAAATTTATAATAATAAATTACAAATATAAGCTTGAGATAGTGAAAATAATATTCAAAAGATCGTTAATACATCAATGAGACCGTTTATATTATTTTATAACACAGACACCAATTAAAATTGTACCAGCCAGATTAAAAAATGGCAACCATAAACAAACCGAAACCAACCTGGTCAATTTGTAGTTACATTTGAAATCAAATTAGACCGAATACCAAACACATTACTATGTAGAGTGGAAAACTTTAACTTAAACCATGTGAACATATTTAAAATAATTAACCAGATTTTAGCCCAAGCGTTCCAGAATAAAATCCAGTTAAGTTAAAAAATATTATTAACCACAATTCCAAAATAAGAATAAAACCAAAAGACATATTTTATGCGATTTTTTTAATATTTATTAAGTTTTCTTTAACTAAATTTTATATTATTTATGATAAAATTCATGTTATTGTAATAATTATAGTAATAATATGTTTGTTTCTTTTTATGTTGCGCCGAACTTGAATAAAAAAATATTAATCATAAATGTTGAGAATTATTATATAATATATGAAATAATGTTTTTAGAAACTAGGTGTTTATTTAAATCATCAAAACAACATACAAAATATAGGCCTTCTCTCCCAACTAAAACAAACCAAATAAACAATGCTACTTTATATGATTGCTTAGGGTCAAAAGTGTTTCCCCTAATTTAAACGTTTCATCCTTTGCCCTCGTTTGTGAGCTCCCTCTTTTGGAGAAAACTCTAAACAACTAGATGAATAAGATGTTACGAATTAAGAGGGAACACAACATCTTCCCCAAGTTTACAAAAATCCAACTGTCTGCTAAAATCTCCCTTGAAATTCAGCCGAAATCAGGGCTGCTACTGCTCCTTCAGATTGTTGAACATGCAAAAATATCTTCTTGCATCCTCAATCCACACTCCATATAAAGTTGTGGTATGCAAGATCAGTCTCTTCTGTTTTTCTTTTTCTTCAGCTGCATCAATTGTTTCTTCATCAGCCTCAGGTTCCGACTTCTGGGTAGCTTCAGAAGCTCCATAACATCATTCACAAACTTACATTGACAGAAAACATGAAATGTTGTTTTTGCTACTTGTTGACACAAACAACAAGGAGGTTGTGGTCCCAACACCTTGAAGTTCTGCAATATGTCAATAGTAGTTAGTCTTGAGTGTAACAGCATCCATTAAAAAATCTAGTGTTTTGACAATAACTAGGAATGCCAAACCAACTATGCCAAATGGTCATTTTCATCTCTCCACTTCTTCAAATTTTAGGCTCTTCTGATACTGAACTTCCCTGACTTGGTTAAGAAATCTTGAGTCTCTTGATCCTTAGTTAGCACCAAATCCTTCCCAACCATCAAGTACGTCCAACCCTAGTTGTGGCCTGCAATTCCTTTACAACTACTTGATGGCTTACCCCTCAAGTAATAAGCATGCATCCACTGGACCAGAGAACATCTTTCTTGGTGCAGATATCCCAAAGCAATCTACTCATTGATGCAGAATTCCATAGTGATGGATCCCTGATTCCCCAACCACCAGTATTCTTTGAGAAACACATGAAATCCCAGCTTACGAGAGTAAAACCCCCTTTCTCCTTGTTTTATATCCCAAATGTAGTTCATGCAAATGCCAACAATTTTCTTCAAAACATTCTCACGCAATTTGAATACAATCGTCCAATAACTTGTGATACTAAGCAACACAGTATTGACAAGTTGTACTCTTCCAGCATAAGTGAGATGGCTGGATTACCAAGTCTTCAATCTGCCAGCCATCTTCTCCAGCAGCTGCTCACTTGCACTTTGCTCCCATCTTTGTGGACTTAGTGGCAAGCCAAGGTAGTGGATGAAAGTCCTTCTGACTAAGTGCAAAACCCGAGATAGTAAAATTTGGTCAGATTCATCCATCTTTGAGAAATGAACTTGAGATTTCAAGTCATTTACAACTAAGCCATTGGTGCTTTAGAAGATATCTAAGCCATTTCTTACTCCCTCCATTGATCTTGTAAAGGCTGCAAAAGTGATGAGTAATGAGAAGTGACTATTTTTAGATTATTCATATAATCTAAAAGTGGTAACCATGGTTCTAGAAGGTTTATTTGTAAAAGTATGTTTTATTTATTTACTTTTAGATTTAGGACATTATTATTATAGAAAATAGAGGAAATCTTAATCCTCTTTAGATTTACTTTTCTTAGGTAATATATAATGTAATCTCCTATGGAGAATTATTCAGACAATTGATTTATTAAAATTCTTTGCGACAACAATCGTAAACCTTCAAGTGCGAGCGACTCAAACTTACCTGACAGATGCGACGTTTGACGGACTCTGAAGCGTGACGTGGAAGGACAATATCATTACTAACAAGTTTCCAGACGATTGATACATCTTTCTACATTCATCAATTAACATTTAGCCATTTGTTCACAACTTTCGAATCCTAAGATTCGTTACATAAAACCCGCGCTATCTGTCCTGCATCATTTTGGTATCAAGAGCTCGGTTGAACACGGTGAACTCGATGTGGCCACACATTCATGAACCTCCGGATGGTAGATTTGCCCCTCGAATATTTGAAGACATAGCGAGTTTCAAACAAGAAAGCATGACAGTCATAGATATATGAACAAGTTTGAAGAATTGAAGGTGCATTGCAGAGTTCATGAGGGCGAAGAGATGGCTTTGGCTATATTCAAGTCAGGCTTTAAGCCAGAGATCCGCAGTTGTATGATACCTCACCCAGTTGGTACTGTCACTGAAGCCTTCCAACTAGCTCTTCAATTTGAGAAGAGTTTGCAGCTTTGTTCTTTCACTAGGGTTGACACTTCAAGAGAAGGGATTGAACAGAGGTTTACACTTCGAGAGAGGCATACTAAGACGGCAAGTACCGAGGCCCAAGTAAAATCATCAAGTGCTGAAGAACGAGAAGATGAGTCTTTGTTGAATCTAAGAGAACTAATCTTTAACGACCCGAAAACAATTTTTCAAACTACTGTGAATTGTGGGAATGAGTACCGGAAACTCACCATTGACGGGAGAAGCAATATAAATATGGTTTCGGAAACTACAATTGAGAGACTTGAACTATCAACTGAACCACATCCTGAACCATACAAAATTGCTTGGATGGATAATATTTCTATTCTAGTAAACAAGAGATGTTTAGTACACTTGAAGGAGGGTAGATATTTAGATTCTGTTTGGTGTGATGTTGTGCCTACGAGGGTTTCTCATATTCTCTTAGGTCGTCCTTGGATAAATGATCGGAACGTGTCACATAATGGTCAAACCAATACTTATTCTTTTAACTTCAACAATGAGAACATTGTCTTAAAGTCTTTGAGTCTAGAAAGTTTGCAGAAATTTTTAAAGCCAACAAGCGCTAAGGTAATGACTGAGAAGGTTGAAGCAAGCAAGGAAGATACAAAGTGCAGTCAAACTTTAGAGAATGTACATGTTACATGAGATGCTGATGAGAAAAAAAAAGTGAAACCATGTCTTCGAGCATTTTAAGGTGGTTGAAGATGTTGAAGAGGATAAGCAAAGCAAACCAATGTTTGAGAAAAAACATGATGAAGATACTTTCAAGAGTGAAGAAATACTTGTACAAGAGAAAAATGTTGAAAGATCAGCTACTAATTCAGTCCCGGAAGTTCAACTTTTTCTTGGTCCGGATATATCATGTGCAAGGTTTATCGGAAATGTTCATATGCCAAATTGCTCGAGGCAAAGGAAATACAAGCCCACTATATCTGCGTTTGGCTCTTTTGGAGGAGTTAAGAAGATTACTAAAACTCAAGTGAAGTATTTTCCTAAGTTGACTAAGTTAGTTTCTGCAGTATCACATGGTGGAAGTAAAGATGTGCTACGTCTCAGAAAAATTCCGAAAATTAGTATATGGCCATAAATATCTTGCTCGTTGGAAGTATCTCGTTCGATGGAAGGGCCATCCACGTGAAGAATGTTCAAGGTATACAGATTTGAAGCCTTCTGAGATGACCTATGATTTTAACTCACCGGGAGTCAAGTTTTTTCAAGCTGGCGAGAATGATGAGGAATGAGAAGTGACTATTTTTAGATTATTCATATAATCTAAAAGTGGTAACCATGGTCCTAGAAGGTTTATTTAAAGTATGATTTATTCATTTCCTTTTAGATTTAGGACATTATTATTATAGAAAATAGAGGAAATCTTAATCCTCTTTAGATTTACTTTTCTTAGGTAATGTATAATGTAATCTCCTATGGAGAATTATTCAGACAATTGATTTATAAAAATTCTTTGCGACAACAAACGTAAACCTTCAAGTGCGAGCGACTCAAACTTACCCGGCAGATGTGACGTTTGACGGACCCTGAAGCGTGACGTGGAAGGACAATATCGTTACTAACAAGTTTCCAGACGATGATACATCTTTCTACATTCATCAATTAACATTTAGCCATTTGTTCACAACTTTCGAACCCTAAGATCCGTTACATAAAACCCGCGTTATCCGTCCTGCATCAAAAAGATGAGTAAATCATCAGCAAAAAGTAGGCTATGGACACCAATCTTAACTCAATGACTCTAGTTTTGTACTATAGTTTAATAGCCTGCTCAGATACTCCATGCTAATCACAAACAACAATGGTGAGAAAGGATCACCTTGTCTTACTCCTCTTTTTCCCCTGGAAAGACTCGGTGAGGGCCTCACTCAATTAGATACAAAAAGTGGATTGAGTGACATACTTTTCGATCTAGTGAATGAATAGACCTGGCAATTTTAAACAAGCAAGCCGTTGAAATATAAAATTCTGATTTAGGCTGTCAAAAGCCTTGGATATATCTACCTTGATTAAGCAGTTGGGAATGAAATCATGAATTATACTTATGCAGCAGCTCTTTGGGGAGAAGGATAATGTGGCCAATGCTTCTGCCTTGAACAAAAGCACTCTAGTCATTGCTAATCAAAGTAGGCGGAACTGCACCAAGTCTTTGCATATAAGTTTTATGATCACTTTATAAACCATTGAACAGCAAGCAATGGGTCTATAATTTGTTGCAGTTTGTGGTTGGGAAGTTTTAGGTAGCAGGGTAATCACAACTTCGTTGAATTCTTTTGGAAGCTCACCAGTACCAGTAATGAAACTTAGTACTGCTCTTTTAAAATCATCACCAATCAAATTCCAGGCTTGTTTGAAGAAATGGGTTGTGAAACCATATGGGTATGGATTATTGCTGGATTTAATTTCTTTGAGGTCTGAAAGAACTATTGTTGCAATGACAGTCTTGTTTACAGTTAAACCTCGATAAATGAATATTCGATAAATGAATAACCTCGCTAAATGCGTTAATGAATAATTATTTTAAAATTCTTAAAGACCCTATGTAAATATAAATGAATAATCACCACATTTCATAAGATATATGTGTATTAAAAAAATTCTAATCAATAATTTTCATAAATAAATCATTCCCTTACAAAAAAAAAAAGATGTCTATAGTTTTTACTCTTTTTTCCAGTCAAAATTCATCTCATCCTTGATTTTTCCTAGAGCAAACAAAACTTCGGGAGTATTTTACTCGTGTTGTAGACTCTAAATATTCCATACAATGCATATACTATGTATCTTATTATTAGTTTTAAATACAATGCACATGTGTACATTTTTGGACTTAGTTACATACATACAATTCATGTAATACTACTGCCTAAATGAATAACCTCGCTAAATGAATATTTTTATGATGGTCCCAAGAGTATTCATTTATCGAGGTTTAACTGTAATTGGGTTTGTTGAGGAACTGTAAACACATTCTCTCTCTACACAATCTCCTGATCAATGCAAGCACTGGTTTCAAAACTTCTTCTTGGATGCTTATGAAAAAAATGAATGAGGTTATCAACTATCTCCTTTCCGCTCTATACCATCATACCATCTTTCTACAAGCGTACTATATGGTTTTTGTATCTCCCGACCTTCATAGAAGCATAACAAGGATGTTAGTATGTCTCATCTTTCAATAGTTTGGTTTTTGCCTTTTGCTTCAAGTATCTATACTTAGCCTCTATAAGCATGTCATCCTCTTTTCTTTTCTCAACTTCTACTTCTCCAAGTGAACAATTGAGTGGGTCTTGTAGTAACTGCGCATTGCCTGCTCCCACTTCAATTTTACTGCTCTTGCTCTAGCCTCTATGTCAGGGAGTTCTCTCTTATTGAGAGTAGAGAAAGGTTTCTCTAGCATTTTCAACCGGTCAAACAGGTCAGTTAAGGTGTTCATTGTATTTTTCCTCCAAACTAATTGGACGGTAGGCAAGAAGTTCTTGGATAAGGTACACATGTTGAAGAATTTAAACCTTCTACGTCATTGGGTCTAGTTTCTTGAATTTTCACTACCAGAGGATAATGGAAGTACCATCTACCTTTATAGTGCATGTAGAATCCATCTTCATTTCCAACCAGTTTTCATCACCACAACCCTGTCAACTTACTATAAATTCTTTCTCCAGGTCTCTTTATGTTTGACCAAGTGTAAAAAGGGCCAAAAGTTTTTCGCTCTTTTAACTCATGCACGTCCAAAAATTGTTGGATGTCTTCAATTTCCACTAACTCCACCGAATCCCCGCCAATTTTGTCATCCAATGTTAGTGGAGCATTGAAATCTCACACAGTAAGCCAGGGTTTGTCTCCAAGGTTGCATGAAAGTAGATGCTCCCGTAGAGGCTTCTTGGTTTCAATCTGGTTCATACCATACACCATTGTAATGCAAAAACCCAAGTTATACTCCTTTAGTTGCACTTGCAGATCCATCCACTAAGATCATTTTCTAAGAAATTAGTTGAGAGATTAATTTAGTTGTTTCTAGAATAGGTTAGAAAGTTATATTAACGTATGGTTAGGAAAAGTGTAATCACGATTACAATTTAGTTTAGTTTAGTTTAGGTTTAGGTTTTCCATTTTTTATGGGTTTCCCTCTATTGATTTAAGATAAATGAAAATGACGTGGTATTGCGTCACCAAATCATTCTTTGATTTTCTTGCATATGCTCCTAAGAATTATGTTCGTCGTCTAACATGTGGCCTGAAATTCTAACAATTGGTATCTAGAGCTAGTTTTCAGCTTCGGGGAAAACTAATTTGAGTGATGGCAAAGAAGAAGATTCGGCAAAAGGAGTCAAGGCGCAAGGAAACTCATCAAAGAGAGGCGAGATTGTTAAAGAAACAATCAAGATTCCGATTCAGTGTCCAATGTTGAACGAGGTGAATAACACCATATGGACTGTGAAGATGAAGATAATCTTGTGTTGGTTGGAAGTATGGTCGGCAATCAAGAATGGAGCAAAGGAAGACTACAAGGATGCAACAGCAGTGGTAGCCATCTTTCAATCAGTGTCATACTCTGTGATGATATCAATCTCGGAGAAAGAAATGGAAAAATAAGCAAGGGCGCAATCAAAGAGATGTGAATCGGAGAAGATCGTGTCAAGAAGGCTCATGCACAAGTGCTGAAGCGGAAATTTAGTCTATTTTATATGGGGAACTCGACGATGATTTCAAAGTTCTTAACGGTTGGTGGTAGAAAGACGTTTACTCGGCAAAACTCTCAAGGAAAGCGATGTTATCGAGAAACTACCCTGGTCAATTTATTCAAATAGTTGAAACAGTCAAACAGTTTGGTGATATGTCACTCCATGATGCGATAGATTGTCTTAGGACATTTGAGGAAGGACTAAAGGGTCAAAGGCACTCAAATGATGGAGAAGAATTAAATTTCTTTGATTAAGCCCAATAGGAGGCAATAAGCTCGAACAAATATGAAGGTTGCAAGAACACTTACTAACAAGGACGCAAAAAAGATAGAGGCCATAATGCTAGTGATCTGACGGTCGATGAACAAAAGTCGTGCAACTTCGGCTAGTCGAAAGTTAAGTGTTATAATTGCAACAAATTTGGATATTTTGCAAAATATTGTCCAAAGCCTGGCCGGAGAGAAAAGATCATTGAAAGTGATGAATATGAAAGTGACGAAGATTCTAAGCTGATGATGGTCGAAGAATACAAACTTATTCAAGATGCATCGATGCTGGAAAAGAAAGTGTTTTTTCATGAAAGCATGCCAAAACTAAGTGGTACCAAAAGAAGAAAATGGTATCCAGACACTAGCGCAAATACAAATACGAAAGTACGTCTTGAAATTTTTGTTAAAATCAACACGGCCATGAAGAAGATGGTCAAAGGCAAAGAAAAATGGGAAAAACAAAAGTTTCTGAAAAGAAGAAAGACAAAGCAAATGATAAACCATTTGAAATAGATGCTAAGAATGATGATGAAGAAGCCAGTAATGATGATCAATCAACTGAATATGAACTTAAGGATGATGATTTAGAAGCTAGTGATAAGAATGAAGATACAAAGAGTGAATTGGCTGAATCTGATCCTAAGGACGAAGAAGAAGAAGTTGATAAGATAAGAGATGTAGAAAAAGTTTATAAGATGAGAAAGAAGAAAAAGGCGAATCAGCTAAATATGATGCTAAGGATGTTCGTGATGATGCAGACTCTAC
The DNA here is from genome assembly GCA_948330725.1 of Sherardia arvensis. Lineage (NCBI taxonomy): Eukaryota > Viridiplantae > Streptophyta > Magnoliopsida > Gentianales > Rubiaceae > Sherardia > Sherardia arvensis. The sequence goes on along the minus strand of OX415238.1, from coordinate 9,777,533 downwards.
CAAACAAGATGATGTCGATGAAAATGACACTAAGGAAGTAAGGTTAAGAGTATCAAGACTTTACGAAGGCAAGGAAATCAATGAAAGGTATTCTGAGATGATAAGACTTCACAAAGCAAGTGAAAGAAAGCCGTTGGTCAAATGTGATATGAAGAAGTGTGTTCAAACTTATATGTCAATACATTGGCTGAAGTCTAGAAAGAAAAGCACATTGATCAATTTAGTTTTTCCAAAGAGCATGATGGGTATATTTATGAAGGATTTGAAGTCAAGAAAGAGAAACATATGGAAGAATTCAGTTTTTCCTTATAGCACGATGAACGGGTTTATGGGGGAGCAGAAGTCAAGAAAGAACATCAAACAAATGAATTTTACTTTTACCGATGGAATGGTGAACAAGTTTGTGCAACAAAGAAGATGAAGCTTATGCTAAGGAAGGTACGTAAGAGTAATCTTGACCTGTGGGTGCATCTGCGAGAAGAAGGATGACACAGAAGATCAAGTTGCTGATATCCAACGTCCCTTGGAGGATTGAATATCAAAGCAAATGGAACTGAAGTAAGAAGTTGGTGTTCGGATCATAAGTTCGAAACAACAAGTTTAAGGAGGAGATTGATGATCATGATTACAGTTTACTTTAGGTTTAGATTTTCCATTTTTGTATGGATGTCCCTCTATAAATAAAGATAAACAAAAAGGACGTGGTATTGCGTCACCTGATCATGCTTGTATTTTCTTGCACGTGCTCTTAATAATTATGTTCTCCATCTAACGCGCAGCCTAGAATTCTAGCAGTAGTCAGATCTCCATGCCACCTAAATTCTTCCTTGATCCACCACAGAGTTGTTTGTATCAAAATCCCAATTCAGCCCCATAGAACTCCATATTTTTGTTCTTTTGTTGTTTAAGTCTAGTTTCTAAGAATTCAACAAATCCAACATTCTGAAATAAACAAAAATCTCGAACTAATCTCTGCCTCTCCACCTTATTTTCACCCCTTACATTCCAAGCTAAGATTTTACTAGTCGTCAGGAGGATCAGTTAGGACCTGAAACTTATTACCTGGTCTAATTGGAATGGTTGTACTTCTATCTGCAGAACTTGACATAGGATAACCAGTAACCACTGCATTCCCCTTTTCACATGTGTAGTGAACATTTGAGTCTGATTTTGCCGAGGCCATGGTAACTTTATTACTTTGCTAAGACCATGAGTCAAGATTTTAGGGTTGTTACTTTGTTTTCTAGATAAAAACTCTATCATGGTTACTAAAATGTGAGATCGATAACATCTATTTGTTAGTAGTTTGCTAACAATAACTATCACAACTTTAGGTAACTATTTTTTTCATAATTCAAATTAACAAAATTCAAAATTTGATGGTGCATCCAAATTCAAGTTGTGTTCTTCACCGCCTCTTCAAGTTTTTGATCCAAAAATTCAAGTTATGTTCTTCACCACTCTCAAGCTTTGATCCAAATTACATCTATGTTGTTGACCACCTTTTCTTCAAGATGTGAACAGCTCCTAGAGGTGGGATAATGCATGTTTGCATCAGCACTTGAGTAAAACTATTTGGTTTTAAAGTCGTGCATAAGTGAGAAATGAGTTCCACTTTTTTTCTCATAACCCAGGTTATGGAAGCATATAAGAGCTTGGAGTCAATCAGAGTATACTCTTGCATATTTTTCCGACTTCATATGTCTACAACTGGTATGCCAACTACATTTTCCATCCACGTGACATGTGAACTGTTTATTTGAGATTGCTGGGAAGGTCTTGAAGTTGTCCAATGTTGCTCGAGTTGAAATATTCTATATTTTTGAATCCATTAAAGCTTTTATAGCAACAACCATAGACAATGATCTATTTATTTGGAGATGATTAAACTTAACTATAACAAGTACGTCTGTTGCGTTGATCCCATCCCCAGCGTTGATTCCTGCCATGATCTCGACAAATCTTCTCAAAAGGTTTAAGGTCCATCAGAGCTGTCTTAATAGATAGCAGAAATTGGCTTCTCAGATGGGCAAACCAACCATGGTACCTTCCATTATATTTTGAAACTATTTGTCTCTGGTGATAAATCTGTCAGAGATATAGGCTCTATCGAATTATCATCATTTGATTGATGGGTCTCCGACAAATTGATGGGCCGTCGACGAAGAAGGATGGATAAAGGGAGGGAGGAGGAGGAGCGGTTTTGGCTTCTTTAAGATATGGGTGTTGATAATCAACTTTGGATAATTTATTTTATTACTTAGGCTTTGTTCTCCTCATTTTATATGCTCAAACTTAGCAAAATTTACATCGGATGAAATCTCAATTACTAAGAGAGAGGGTCTTGGTTAGGACGATCCTATCATAAAGTAATAATACTACCGCTCTCTATTTCACTTTTTTTTTAAGATTAGTTAATTTGTTTGTTTCATTAAACTCTTAATATGATACTTTTAATTATATATTTTAACAAAAATTGTTTTAAACGTTGTATACATGTCTATATGGTTAGTTAGTTCAAGTGTTTGTGTCATTAGTTCTATTTTATTGTATTTCTTCGTTTGCTAAATATTGTAAATGAATTAAGTTAGAACGACAAACAAAAGTTATAAACTTGCAAATTATCCTAATATATGAGAAATCTATCATAAGTTTATGGTAAGACGGTCACACCCAAGACTTTGTATAAGTGTTACTAGTGCTAATTTTTCAATAGCTTTATTTTAATAATGATCATTTTATCAAAATAAGATTGTCTAGGGTAAATTCCTTTTTTTGTACTGTAAAAAAATTGAAGATGTAAAACAATTGTGAATAGTGAATACAATCTTATAAGAAATAAAGGGCATTAAATGCGAGATAGATGGTGGTGGTAGAAGGGTTCACGTTAATAGAACTGGGTTTTTCTGTTTCGATTGTGTTAGAAGTGAGAGGATTCGTTGAAACTCGGAATGTTGTACTTTGGTGAAGTTTATACTCCGGAGAAGGAATAAGAAATCTGTTTCACAATCCACCCTGGCTCGAACACTTGCAAATTCAAATACAAAAAAGGTTTAATATAGCTATACACTTAGAAACTTCTTTATAATCATTTAAATTACTTCCGCCACTTGTGGAGATCATTGTACACTACTTAGGTCTATTTTCTAGTTTGAGGAGTCCTAATTATTATATATCTCCACCAATAATGGTACTATAATTCTTTTCAGAGAAAAAGTTTACTCTACACTAACTCACCCCATTAGATCAGATCTGAACGGTTAATTTTTTCTGATCTAAATTATTGTATATTCCCTTAAAGTGGACGATCAAAAATTTGCTATCCACCGTCAGATTAATCCTACGATGGTAATTTAAACCCTATTAATAGTAAATTACACAGTAAGTCTTCTCTCTGCTTATTTTCAAGATTAATCCTATGATGGTAATTTACCCCTATTAATAGTAAGTTACACAGTAACCCTTCTCTCTGTTTATTTTCAAACATTTATCCTACGATGATAATAGTAAATTACACAGTAAATACTCAAATTCTCTCCTTCATAGTTAATTTTGGCGATCCCTTCTCCCCACGATTTCTCACTGATTCCTCCACGATCTCCCACTACTGTTAACCCACAATCTTCATTCAGTTTTATATTCAACGTCTGTTTAACTCGAATTAGTCTTGCACTTTTTTGCATTATTATGGACTGAATAACATGTTTTAAGTTCTTGCATATTAATTTTTCTTGTGCTTGTTGTTGTTGCAAGTTGGTAGAAACCAAATTCATCGACGAAATACCTGAAAAAGCAAAGAATTGGTCAGCAATAGTCAATGTTTTTGAAAAGTACCAATCTGGTGTATCAAATTCTGGATCAAAATATCAAAAATTTGATCTAATTGACTCTAAGGTACATGTACTATGTCAGTAGTTATGAATTTGATATATTGTTGTTGTTGTTGTTTGTGCATTAGATATATCGCCTTCAATTTTACTTTCAGGGCTCAAAAAGTCTGAAGCGATTTTGTTTGGGCGTGACATTGACATCTTGAGCAAGAGGTTGAAATTGTTTGGCAAGTACAAGATCACGAATGCATATGTCAAAAACATCCCCGTCGGGCTGTGTAAAAAGGATGGCATCACTATGCAATGGTTGTTGAATGCACGAACTCCTATAATGGAGATTACGGAGGAAATTAAGATAAACACTGATGGTTCCTTTTGATGATCTCCCAAAGTTAATGGATAACGAGAGTATCTCAATTGGTATTTTACTAATTTACATATATATCATAATCTTCTTCTATGTGTCCACGAGTTTGTACAAATTCGTGCATTTCACTAACCATCTTCTTTTTCTCAATATAGACATGATAGGAATTATCATAACCGCAGAACCAGTTCGGCGTGTGCTTAGAAACAGGATAGAAGGGGAAGTTCTGTCTTTCTGTGTTCTTGATAAAAAGTAAGTTTATTTAAATTTATGGTGGTATTGCACCCATAATTTATACTCGATGTTATGGCATTTTAGTCATCAGGTTATGTGCATTTTAGTCATCAAAAATTATGTGCATCAGTATTAAGTTATCAAGAAATATGTGCATCAATATTAGGTTATCTGACAACAATTTGTGCTTAAATATTTGTGCATTATTTTACTCAACCAGTATCAGGTTGAGTTTAATCTTAATTAATGACATTACATATTTATGCTTCTGCCTACCTGATGCAATGTAGCAAATAATGTGGTGTAGTATCACTTTATGATTTATGTATGCAAATATTTGATTTATTTACTATTTTTAATGCCCGTCGAAACTATGCATGCAAACATTTGCCCCACCGAAATTAGTATTCTGTTATATAACCAGAAGTTTTATAGCCGAATCTGGTGATGTGTTTTTTTCATCATTACTTATCATGTCCGATAATGCTATATTTTTTCTCACATTATTCATTCCAATAATGTCACAGCATGAAAACAATTCGGCTCATCATGTGGGATGACTTTCCTAAAGAGGAGGGTGTGACTATAAGAGATGGCTTGACAAATTACCCAATTGTAATCTGTCATCGCCTCAACGTTACTTACTTTAATGGTATAAGAAGTATATAAGTGTATCTTTTTAACACTTCCACTATACATGTATATTGCATCATTTTAATCCTTTGCTTTTTAGGTCTTACTGTTAACACGAGGTTTTATTCAATAATTTTGGTGAATCCTCCAACGAAAGAAGCATTAGAGTTAAAGGATTGGTAAGTCACTTCGTCCAAAATTAATCTTTTTATAAACAAACCGTCATGGATAAATTGTTGCTTCATTCCATTTCAGATGCATGTCGTGGTAACATATATTTGAAATTCAACTTATTAAAATAGTTGCCGTGCATTGGGCATTAAAACTAGTTACTTTTAAAATGGCTAACTTTACTAAACTAGTGTATCCTTGGAGTACATAGCTCGCCAATTAATTTGGTTGAAAACACATAACGTCAAGTTAAGCCATGTAAATGATGATTTATTTGTACATCAAACAAATGAGGTACATCACTCATCCTGAAGAAACCCATAATAAAATCACTTGAATGCTTGAAATACAAAACTCGGGTACAAAACTCAAGTAACAAATTAGATGTTTCACAACTTAAAAGTAAAGGATGTCAACAAAACACGAACAACAAAGAAATGGTTCCACACAAAAAAAACGATGCCAGGGTAACACAGAGGACTTAATTCTACTCAACAACCATGATGCAGTTTGTAAATGAAAGGACAGACAGACACGCTCTAGGCCATGGCATCATCAATTCCACACTTCAAATGCCATTTTTCACCTCACTTGGCACCCAAGGTTGGAAACTGTCCCTGGTCTTCAATAGATGGAGCTGCCACTCTGCCATAGGAGGAGCCACCACCGCCATTATATCCTCCTCTGGGCCCACGTCCACGGCCTCGACCACGCCCACCTGGATTGTATTTCTCACCTTCTGCAGGCTTCAAGAACTCATTAATGCTTAGAGACTGCAAAAATTGCAAGAAAAATAACTAGTCAGGCACAAGTATCACAAAAGAGTCACGAATGAAAAAATATAATTGTACATCTCCCAAGAGAAAATCAATTACCTTTTTGGCCTTGTCTTCCTTCTCGGAGAGATCTTTCTTCTTGTCCTTGTCAGCACGCTAAAAGGGTACAAAAATAAGATGTTCAGTTCAAGAATGATTGATTCAGTATCATGAAAGGCGCGTAGTAATTTAAGAGTAATTTACCAATTTGACGAAGACATCATGATTTTCTTTCTTACTGGCAAGGGGCTGCATGGTTTCAAATGGTTTGGCGTCAACCTTCCTCTCCTCAGCTTTATGAGCCAGCAGTGCCTTTCTCTTTTCTTCCAGTACCTTTTCGTACTCTTCGAGGGTCATCTCCTGCATTTATTTCATATCATCAGACAAGAGAAACAGTTGTACTTTTCCTTTAACATGGGATTCTAGGTCTACAAAGTCAGGCATATATTAGCATGAGACTTTTATCAGCTACTACTAAATAAAAAGTAAGTGCAATCTGCAGCACACTGTGACTTATATTATCTGGATACCTAAATGAAATCACTAATCTGCCTAGCACCCAAATTCTCGCAAAGAAAATCAAGTGAATGAGAATAATGTCAGATCTAAACCCACTTCAGAGATTATCAGTTCATATACACATACATATTTTATGTGTGTGCTTCAAAAGGAAAACAAATATCACCAAAGACCAAATATGATATGAAGCTCACATTAAGTTACAATTAACTTAGGCAAGTTTAACTAAGCATTTGTTACTGCTGGTTACATTGCATGCTTTAAGTGCCCTGCCTTCGGCCCCTTACCCAGTCTATTTCAACAAGGAAAACATAATTTCTTGCCATTTGTGTTAGTTTAAAGATATGTCATGAGCCAGTCTAAATTATCTTAAGATTGTGTCTTCCTTTTCTCATGATCTAGGCTACTCTGAAGGTAACCCATACTTGCTCTCATCTAGGGTGTCCATCACAACATTATCATTACAGGTACCTTTATCCTGTTAATAGAGTTGGCCAATACTCTAATTCCAGAGTTCTTTGAGTTAGATCCTAATTTCTCTTTCAATAAAAGATTAGGAAGGTACCTGATGCTGATACTCAGTATAACTCCCAATTTCTATTATACCTAAGTACCTAACATTTACTATGGTTCTTTTTCAATACAAGGCTCCAAAAAGAACAAACAGCAGAAGGTACCCGAAAGCTGTAACTCAAGATATCACACTAATATAACATACCTTATCCTCAGGCTCCTTCTCTTCAGGTTCAGTAGCTGGAGCATCTTTCTTGTCATCACCAACTGTTTCCTCCTCTTTGGAGGGTGATTTCTCGGCATTAGGGTTCTTATCATCTTCATTAACCACTTCAGTGGTCCTGGAGAGACAAACAAGATTGTCAAAATACAATACCATATTAGAAGAAAAGATACATACGACCTCTACGAGCAATGGTGTGTTCAAAAGCAAATGTGCAAGAAAAAAACTCACTGAGCAAGCTCATCAGTTGCAGTTCCCCAATTTCCTTGACCAGCTCCTTCACGCTTGAAGTCATTTCTGCCAACCAAGGGGTTCAGATTAAGAAATAAACAAATAAAATATGCAACAAGTGGATTAGTAAGCAATAATTAATTACCCGCGTCCAGTTCCACTGCGACGATCAAAAACACGACGTGGTCGCTCTTCACCCATTTCTCCATTGTTGAAACCACCACGGCGACCACCACCACCACCACGGAAAGAACCACGAGGGCCTCCATAGCCCTCTCTCCTTTCAGAGAATTTTCCATCATCAGGGCCACCTCCCTGACCACCAGAGATCTCCTTATTACCATAAGAACCATAAGCATTGTCGGCATTGACATTGTCCCTATCATATCCACGTCCTCGACCACGGCCGTAACCACGTCCACCACCACGTCCATTTCCCCGGCCTCCTTCACCCCTTGACTCTCTTACTACACAATCAACATCCCACCAGATACCAATTAATAACGCAGAATGAAAAACCTAACATAGAGTGTAGACTCCAGTAAAACAGTAAGTAGTGATTCCCAATCATAACAGAATAACTACAATATTGTACTTAGGTCAAAAGTTTACTTTAAAAGGACATCCAAAGAGTACAAAATTACATTCCTTTCAACAATTAAGCAAACCAACATTTGATTCTAGTTTATTCTTGCACAAAACACCCAGGAAAAGAATAGAATGCATTACATGAATAAAACATCCAGAAAACAATTCTCCCTATCAAGTTCTCAATGAACAAAAGCCCATCCCACAAAGCACCACATCATCTCCACAAAAAGATTTCCTTAACTCAACTAACCAACTTAACAGTCAAGTACATCTCAGACAAGCTTAAATCACTTTTTTGCAATAAAAAATCTAAACTTTGACTTCCCCACACACAAAAAAGACAAAAAAGACTCCAAAACCCATCAAATGAATGAGAGAAACTCAAAGATAGAGAGGTATACCAGCTTGAGCAGGGGGGAGAGGCTTGGAGGGGAGCTTAGCCGCCGGAGCAGGAGCAGCCGCTGGGGCTTTCTTAGTGGCCACAGGAACCTTAGCAACGAGCAGCGCTGGATCCTCGGTGTCATCATCACCGAGCAAATCGAAAGGGTTCAGCGTCGCCATTTCTTCGAACAAACACCACCAAAAAAGTTGGATTCTTGAGCCTTCCAAACAACTTTGTCAACACAGATTACAAATCCAACCTTATATCCATGCTGCTGATCTGTATATAAGGGAGAGAAGAAGTAGGAGTATAGTATGGTTTGGTTAAACCCTAGCCGCCGCAATAGAGTGAGGGAGAGTAGTAGAAAATGGGGATGTGAAGGGTGCGAGGGAACCTAATCTGCAAATCCCGGATTTATTTGTTCTATCTCGTTTGGGCTCCACCGCTCTCCATTTTAAGTAATTCTAACAATAATTTTGAGAGAGGAATACGAATACTTATCTCTAATGGACAGCATGTTTTGATATGGAAGATGGAAATATGATTCTCTATATATTATGGAACTCAATATTTGTCTATCACTGAAAATGATTGGAATCAAATCAAATATTGGAAAGTTTTCGATGTAAATATAGTTTACTTTGTTAAATTTATTTATTATATAATTAGTCTTGGAAGTGACGGTCACTATATAGTGACGGATTTATATGCAAAAAAGTTTGGGACGGAGATTTTTCTGCAATTTATGCAAATTGCATTCAGCATGCTTGAATTTCACACTTGAATGCTTGTTTTTTAGACCAAACAGGTTGTTTTTTAGAACATGCTTGCATTTCACACTTATCAGGTTGTTTTTAAGAGAATGCTTGCATTTCACAATTAACAGGTTGCTTTTTAGAGTTCATGTATTTTGAAGTAAAAAAGACAGTTTTATAAATCATACTTGAATTTCACCCTTAAATGCTTGTTTTTTAGACCAAACAGGTTATTTTTTAGAACATGCTTGTATTTCACGCTTAACGGGTCGTTTTTTAGAATAAAATGCTTGTTTTTTAGACTGTGTGGATATGTTTGCTAACGTCTATTTTTAGACTAAAATGCTTGTTTTTTAGACTGAGTGAACAGTGCGCATGTGAACAGTGAACAGTGCATTTTTGTCAATATTGCAATATAAGGACCTCTTTCCTTCTATATTCCAATATAGTCCTTCGTCACTATATAGTGACCGTCACTCAAGAGACCAACTCTTGTAAATATTACTTCTCAACTAAAATATTTTTTGTTTTAATTAGTCTTGGAAGTGACGGTCACTATATAGTGAAGGGGTTTATATGCAAAAAAGTTTGGGACGGGAGTTTTTCTGTAATTTATGCAAATTGCATTCAGTATGCTTGAATTTCACACTTCAATGCTTGTTTTTTAGAACATGCTTATATTTCACACTTAACATGTTGTTTTTTAGAGAATGCTTGCATTTCACAGCTAAGAGCAAGTCCAACAGTTTTACTATAATAGCAAATTTACTCAAATATGGAGAATTTGAGCCTTTTTTGAACTCCAACAGATTCTCCATCCCATTCTCCATAATAGAAAAATTGAAGGGAGAGAAGGGTTGCTTCTCCAAATTTAGAGAATGAGGGAGAAGATTTGGAGAACCAAAATTTAATGCTACCTGCATTGTTTTTTATTATCTCACTCATTAATTGTTTCTCTTCAATAATTTTAAATGATAATATCTTAAAATAATTACAATAAAATTTTATCAAAAATACATATTCTAAAAATATGCATAAAAACGATCGTAACAAGATCTCATATGACTATTTTTACATGTACATATATATTGATATTTAATAATCAAATATAATCTATTTTCCAATATAAATTTACTAAATTTTAAGGTTATAAATATATTTATTTTGACGTTTTATATAAGTCATAACGTTTAAATTAAAAATTTTTACTAAACATTTTATTTCTTATGGTTGAAAATAATAACTTGTAACAAAAAATTGAAAAGACATGAGTCTAATTATTCATAATACATTACAAAAATAGTTATATTGTAACTCAGGATGTGTTATTTTTATAAAATGTAATTTTATCATTTTATAAGTCAGAGTAAGTAATTTCAAATATGAAATATTATTGTAATATGTATTTTAAGTTAATTATTTATTTGTTCATCATTATTTGGACTTATTGAATGTATGATAAAAAATAGAAAACAATAGGATAAATGTATAGTAATAAATGTCAATAAATTATAGGGAATGGAAAATGGAGAAACTGTTGGAGTTGAGGTAAAAAAATATGGGGAATATGAGATTTGCTTCCCTATTATGGAGAATGTGAGTAGATAAGCTGTTGGACTTGCTCTAACAGATTGCTTTTTAGAGTTCATGTATTTTGAAGCAAAAAAGATGGTTTTATAGAACATGCTTGAATTTCACCCTTGAATGCTTGTTTTTTAGACCAAACATGTAGTTTTTTAGAACATGCTTGTATTTCACGCTTAACAGGGTGTTTTTTAGACTAAAATGCTTGTTTTTATATTGAGTGAATAGTGCGCGTAAGTGAATGGTGCATTTTTGTCAAAATTGCAAATAAGGACCTCATTCCTTCCATATTCCAATACAGTCCCTCGTCACTATATAATGACCGTCACTCAAGAGACCAACTCTTTTTGTTTTAACAAAATGTGAACGTCAATTATAGAGAATTAGGTGGAATATTACATTATTTGAGTGGTTCCACATGATGGTTTAATTATATTTTTTTCATTATATATTTTTTTATAATGGAATAGTTTAAAACAATTAAAACAATGTCATTTCATCATAAGAGCATATGAAATGATAATTACAACATTTTGTAATTTTCATGTCATTTGTATACCGTATGCAAATGATAACATTAAAAAAGAGGCTCTTGATTTATAGAGCTGTGAAAATTTGTTGATACACCAATTAATAATGGTATTTTCGCCATAACTAAATAATTTGCTAAAATTTAGCTTCACTTACTCCATTCGGTAGTAAAGTCGGAGCCTTTCTCATACTTCATTCGGTGCTGCTTTATCTTTTAATGGGTAATGACAACTTTTTATAACTCAAAAATCCCTTTTTCGTAATTAGACTCACTAATCAAGTGATTTTTCTCACAAGTCACAACAAGACATGTATAGCCGCAACTTTTCTGTTTAAATCATATACTCAAAATGTTCTCTAGTTTTAATCGAAACCCAGATTCTTTGGGAGGGACCGTCGGCGCTTCGCCACCGTGCCAGTCACTTCCTCAACCCAAACCGGTAACTAGTTTTCGTCGAACACCCAATCTTAACTCAACCTAAGACTTCACCTATTCCACAAAAATTGATTTCCCCAGCCGCAGCCTACCCGATACCGCCTGAACGAGCACAAACTCAATGTGGCGACAACCGATCGAGATTGCGATGGACCAGGTCAGACATATTTGAGTACCATCAAGCCTCCATGTTTAAGAGCTCCCACTTCCTTTCTGGCCTCCTGTCAATCACCTCCAGATACCGCTTGAAGCACTGAAACATGATCTGTCATGCAACATTCGAGCCATCATTGGAGCCCTAACCCATTGCATATTGTAAGCTCAAAGGCTGAACTTTCAAGTTTTTTTTTTCTTTTTTAATTTATGATTATTAGGTTTAAATAATTGGGGTTTGTGCTTGTACGTGTATTTTGCTAGGACAGGTATGTAATCTACAAATCATATTTAGCCAATTGATCCTTCTGTTTGGTTAAATTATGTTGCCTCTTCATCTGATTTGTAGGATGGATTGGAGAAATATGAGGTATCACTTGATTTTCCAACATCATATACAAAGAAGGATTACGTGTTCACACTAGTGGAATCACATAGGTTACTCGACACCTATTTTAAGGCGTTTTTATTGTAACCGCCTTAAAATGCATGTTACGAACTCGCTTCTCCACTTCGCTAGGTCCAAAAATAATTTAAGGCGTTTTTAAAATTTATTTAAGGCGTTTCAAAGTGTCGTCATATGTTTTACGGCGTTTTTCAAATTTAATGCCGTAAATATGAGTTCGGAAACGAACTCGTAAGAGCATTCGAAGGGATTCTTTTATAAAAGAGGAAAAAGAATCTCTCCCAAATCAGTTTTCCCCAATATATATCCACGCGAGGGAAGGCGCTGGCGAAACAGTCCGGTGGTTGCGATCGAAATAGTCGGGCGTTGGCGAGCAGTCCGGCGAGGTTTCGCCGGATCGGTAGAAACTGCTGCGAGGATTGGGTAGCTGGCTCCAATCGATGCTGGGTTGGGCGGATCCAGTAGCTCGTATGCAGGTGATGGGTTGGGTGCTGAGAGGCTAGCCGTACAGGGGCGGCAGAGTCCGCGGGAGAGAAAGGGGAGCCAGTTGGAAAGGAATTCCGGCGTTGTACTGAGCTCGGCGGCGCTGTACTTATAGGAACGGATCGTCTTTCCGGTGCGGCGGTTTGTGGCGGTGCTGATTGGCCACGTCAATCGCGCTCTTCGCCACCACAGGTAATCCTCTCCTTGCTTTGATCGCATTTCCTTCTAAGATACATTAAACTCCCAGTATGATACCCAAATCCAAACTCTATCCTTCGGGCTTAAATATAAATCTTGTTTTGATGTGAAACTTAATCAATAACAAACCAGTTGGGTCAAAAATTTCAATTGACAACTAATCTTCTTGGTTGTAAACTTGTAACTATAACCTGCACTTCATTGTCACCACTCACCATACAACATGTGTTTATGAAATCAATTAAATCTTTAATTCTGCTTTGTAAAGAATGTATAAAGCCCTATTGTTATCGTTCTGCAACACTTGTTCCTGTTATTATCCTGCTTGTTGTCTTATAAAATACTCCTCCTTAAAATGTTGCTGTTACTTTTTTAAGTTTGAACTGTCTGATATAGATGACTGATAACCGGTCATTAAATAGATAACTTGCTAACAAGATGAGAACTAGTGAAAAAGGTGATAATTAGGTTTAGGTTAATGTCGCGATTTTTGATGTGTTACCATACCGTTGAACAAATGATGCTATATTCTTAATTTCGAAACCTGATGTATCATTACCGGATTCTGACACACTTCATATTAAAAAGGAACTACTTCACTCTCTCTGTCATCCTCTTCTTCATCTTCCATGTAATACGACTACATCAATTGGCTACTATAATCCTCTGAATATTATGTCTTCATCACTGTCATCAATTGGCAACAATTTTGCGCCTGCTGTCCATATTATGTCTTCGGAGTAGGAGTATTTAATATATGAATTTTTTCTTTTCTTTCATGTTAAATGTTGTGAACATACGTTGGTAAATGAAAACGTATACATATTCAGTGCCCAGCTACAGATGAGATCAATATTGCACATTTCTCGATAATGGCATGTCATGATTGTTACTGGCCTATCTTTTAGATGAGAAAATGGTATGAACGGTTTTTGTTTATATATTCATCATGAGCAATTTTCTTGAGGTTCTGTATGTTTATGCTTACATTCAGTCATCTCTAGAGTTTAATCTTATGCTAGCTTCTCCCTTCTAGTTGTCTTGTGCTAAGTGTTTTGTCTGATTCAACATGGGATTCTTAATGTTCTATACTGTAAATGTTGTTCAGGCTGTGGCCAATTCTACATCGGCAACTTTCCTGCGTGTTGTGGGTTCTGAATTGATTCAGAAATATCTGGGAGATGGCCCTAAATTGGTTCGGGAGCTTTTTCGTGTCGCTGATGACCTGGCCCCCTCAATCATCGTCATTGATGAGATCGACGCGGTTGGAACCAAAAGGTGAATTTCATGATTCAATTAGTGAAAGTCAGATTGCAGTTTTACTTTGTACTAATAATGCTGCATATGCAGGTACGATGCCCACACCGGTGGTGAGTGTGAGATTCAAAAGACTATGCTTGAACTGATTCAGAAGCTGGATGGTTTTGATTCAAGAGGAGACGTGAAAGTCATTCTTGCAACTAACAAGATTGAAAGTATTGATCCTGCCCTTCTTAGACCTGGTAGGATAGAGCATAATTTGTTCTCCATGCATGATAACTTTCCAAGTTCTTGTACTCTTGTTTCTTAATATATGATCGATTCTTAATATATGATCGATGAAGAGTATTTTTAATATAATTTTCAAATAACTTTATTTTATAAGCTTAGTAGAGTGACATTTTATTGTTTATAGAGATTGGGGAGCTTTTTTTTTAAACGAGCGAAGCACACTTACGAGTTCTCAACCAGTTTCACCTTGGAGCAAAACCACTTACGAGTTCTCAACCAATTTCTCCTGGAGGCGAAACCACTTACGAGTTCTCAACCAGTTTCTCCTGGAGGCGAAACCACTTACGAGTTCTCAACCAGTTTCTCTTGGAGGCGAAACCAGTTGCGATATCGCAACTGGTTTACGGCGTTTTAAGAACCGTCGTGTAAAAATGCACTTCGATTTACGGCACGGCTTGATAAGGCACTTTGAAAATGCCTTAAATGGTACAAGGGAACCGCCTAGTTACCTATACATGTGCACTAGTGTCATCATCCTTAGACACCTCCCTACTATAACACAAATCAACTCCGCGGATTACAAGCTTTCGAGCCACTCCACTTAGTTATGAGGAAGTATATATTGTCCTAAAATCTCTATAAATGAACCATGCATGTTTTTTTTTAAAAAAAATAAGTCATGGTGATTGGTGAAGTATATTTACTGGAGGGTTGTCGCAAATTTATAATACGACTAAGAAAACATGTGCTACCCAATTTTCAATAATATTTTTTATATTCTAACCATCGTAAGGTAATGTTCGTTCAAATTTAATTGAACTAAACTGGAAGATTGATGGCTAAGTCCAACAAGGAAGATCGCCCTCATAAATCATGTTTTTTCTGGCAATCTCAACTCATATTTTTACCGTTCAGGAACCACCATTGACTGTATTGAAGAGAATGGACATAATGGCATCAAAGTTCGTCTGGGTGAATCATGGTTTGGTCACAGGAAAGTTTGGAGAAAATGGTCTAGAATGGCAATATCATGAAGTGAGGCTGGAGTTGGGTTCAGAGATATCAGAGTAGTGGTGAAGGCTTTTTCCTGTAAGTTATGGTGGAAGCTGCAAAAAAAAAAGAGACAATCTGGACATCCTTCTTGTGGCGTCTCCCAAAAACCTATAGACTCACTACATGGAAAAGAATTTGTGTTGTTACCAAATTCGCCAACTCCCAGTCCAGAGTCATAGTAGGATCAGGTTTCTCATCTTTTTGGCTTGGACAAAGAGCTTTATATTATGATTTATTTAAGGATGATTATATCTCATTCCAGCATATATCTGTGGCAACTTTATGTGAGAATAAAATTGATTGCTTAAACTTGATAGAGCCTATCTTGGCTGCGAATAACTAATCTTTCTTATAGGAATTCACATCCAGCATAGTCGTGATGATATTTTAGTGTGGAAGCTAGTTACCATTGGGGAATTTACATTGAAGACTATATATCAAACCCTCATATCCTAGGACCAAGAACCAAACCATCCAACAAAATGTAACATGGCATCTACCACAATTTTATACCAACAAATCCAATTATGGACATCCTTAACTAAGCAAGTCAAGTTGAAATTGCACATAAGTATATAGTGCTAGATGAAGCCACATAACCAAGTACATGCAAGAAGACACGCATGTGTTGACACTGTCAAAGTTGGTCAGTGGAACCCTGAGGTTAAACAACTGTAAACCATTTATGAAAATATTTGCCTGATCATTGCAAGCCGTGGAAACACTCTACTAATTTATCCCTCAGAGAAAGAAAAAAGAAACATTTGTATCAGTTTGAAGAGCCTTTACTATTAGAAACTAGAGTGAAGCCTTGCTGAGAGTTTTGATGAGTATCAAATGCCTGGATGGAGTAATAATTTAGATCAGTGAGGCTAGATAAATTTGACAAGACATATTCCAATGGGAAACAACAAAAATGAAAAACCAGTACCTAAGCATACTCACCTGTAAAATAGTTCCACTTTAAAAAGGGTACAACTATTTATAACAAACAACGATCAATATTTAAGGTGAAAGTATTCGTATGTACCCCAAACATATTATTGGTTGAGTATTGAATGATTATTGGCTATTATGATTGTAATAACAAGGAAAAACACAAGGACACCACAGACATATTATTTGTAATCACTTAAATATGGACCCTTCATATAAAAGTGATACTAAGTATGCCAAATGTCATGAGAACTTAACCTCTTATGAATAGCCATCCCTTAGAGCATAATGACGATTCATTGTGCCTGAGAGGGATGTAAACTCCATAACGACAGAGGTAGCAAGATCTGACATTGCCAATGATGCAGCAGACTCAATGATTTGAAGGACGTCTTTTGTTACTCCAAGACACAAGCCTACATCAACAGTTGTACTTTTGATACGATCCACCTCGTCCAGCACAGTCCCCAACTTCTCCTATTTTAATCAAAATTTCATGATCAATCTTATCAGGAAAGTTGGATTAATATACAAGTGTACGTGCATCTAACTGACAGGGACATGTCAAACTGTATATACCCCGCTTCCCTCTGTTAAAAATAGATTCATCACAGAATATTATATAATATTATGAATAGAGAATGAGGAAAACAAATGTGCTCACATAATACTAGAAGCATGATCATCTTTTCTCCTCGAGAAGTATACAAACAAATTAATTAGTCATTTTCATTTTTGAGCGAAATGTATTCATGTTTTATTATCATTGATGTGTTGTTTAGCCTATGGTGTATTTTAGATTGATTTTTGTTACAGTTTTCAAAATCTTTGAATTTGAGACTGAAAGGTCCACGTTTATAGTAGAAACTTCTTGTTTGTCGTTTTGAATTCCTTGTTTATTATTTTGTTTCTCACCTGATTTTTCTTCATATGTTTGCTTGACATAAATAGTTTGGATTATGTATGTATCTATAATCATTGATGTTCTTTTACACACGGAGGTTTATTTAACTGATGAAGGTTTTAGTTTTACTTAGCATCATACTATAATGTGAAAGGTTGTATTTATACCGTCATAAGTGTATCTTTTTGTATGCTTGGTTGACCTAAATAATTTGATTGCGTATATAACTGTAATCATCGATGTTTTACATACAAGGGTTGTTATTTAACTGTTGACGGTTTTACTTACCGACACAATACTTAAGAGGTCGTTTGGTTCATGTGGGAGTTTAATTGACGGAGGAGTTTCTATTTCATGGGAATTTTAATCCTCAATCAAAATCTTAGGATTAGGAAAAATTGTTTGGTTCAAGTGAACGAATGGAGGAATTGTAATCTACCTAGGTGTAAGATGGTAATAAACTTCCAATGTATTGTGGAGTTTCAAGTTCCTGGGAATTTCAGATTCTCACATACTTCTTAGTTTCTTCCAACCAAACAACCCAACCAAAACCAAATTCATGAAATTTTATTTTTCCCACATACTTCCTCATACCAAACGACCTGTAAATATGAAATGTTGCATTTATACATCATAAGTTTGTCTATTTTTAGCAAAAGGTTTTTAGTATGTGTGTAATTTTGAATTGATGATTTTTTATTTATTTCCTTATGTTTGTGCATTTGTTGATTATGTGTTGTTTGTGCATCAATTGATCATATGTTGTGTGCGAGCAATGTTATTGTGGTTTATGTCTTCCACAATTGATCTTTTTGTATTTAGTATACGACAGAGGCATAACAAACATGTGTTTTAAACCAAAAGGTCCTGCTTGTACACTGAAACCTGACCACATAGATCAAAGCATGCAAACCTAGGTATTTTTAATCTAAACTTCACAATTTAACCACAAAAGTTTCGCATAAGCAAAACAAACACGTTTAAACCAAAATGTCCAGATTATAAACGGAAACCCAAACACACATATCAAAACATGCAAACCTAGGTAATTCAAATCTAAACTTCCCAGTTTAACCACAAAACATTCACAGAGGTAGAACATACATGTTTGAACCAATTGTCTAGATTATACATTAAAACCCAACCAAATAGATCAAAGCATGCGAATCTAGGTATTTCTGCGGACTGATTGTTTATTTGCTTCCATTTGTGCATGTGTTGCTTCTGCATCGATTGGTTATGTGTTGTTTGTGCATCAATTGATCATGTGTTGCTTCTGAACCGTGTAGTTGGGGCTTTATGTCTTCTGCGATTGATCTCTTTGTATTTAACATATGATTGCGAGTGTCTTTTGTAATTTCTAACCGATTTGTGTTATGATTTCTAACCGAATATTGATAAATTTCCCAACGAACATAATAAATGAGAATATTTTCATAAATTTATATCATATTTTGGACTATAAGAGTAAACTGTCGAACTGCGCATCCGCCCAATATTAACTAAGAGAATTAGGGGAACGATAGTATTTTCGAAAAAGTCGGGCTAATAAAAGAGAAGTAGAGCGGGAATGGATGTAAATGGAGGTAATGGATATGGTGATGATATGTTGATAGAAATCCGAACTTCCAAGTAATCCTCAGCCGAAGCTGACCATGGCGCTGGCACTACGTTCATTCACCTCCATTCTCAGTCCCCGTTACTCTCGCATCACTTTCCTGCATGCTCCGCCGAGGCCTTCCATTTTCTTCACGCGAGAGGTTGCTTCTTCTGCTCTGAGTACCAGCTCCGCGGTGTCTCAGGAAACCTCTGTGGAATCAGCCAATTCGAACTCCATTCCTAATCCATCCGTGCCCACTTTCCAACAAGCCATTCAGCGTCTCCAGGTTCGTTTTGCTCTTCCTGATACGTGATAATATATGCTCCCTCAGTGCCACCACCATTAGTATGCTTAATTAGATACTGTAAAAAACCATCATGGATACTGCATAACTATTATGTTCTGTGTACATAAAGTTTTTGTGGTTAAAATCAAGTGCAAAGTTTTAGATGTGGCAATCATCGTAGGGGAATATGTGGAACGGAGGAAGTTCACCTTTTTACTTGCATTTAAATGTATGTGGAATGGGGAGAATGCTTCAGCCTGAATTTGCTGGAAGATTATGAGAGGACTGCGAGAAACTCGGGTTGAAAGAGGCTTAGTTAAATTACATGGCTCTTTATGTAGAAAAGGATGGAGAACTATTCCAGGCAATTATTGCTTACTCTTTAGACTATCGCATTTGCCTCTCTGTTAATTTGAAATTAACTTTATATGGGTTGGGTTGAATTTGCTGGTGTTGAAAAAGGCGGTCTTTTTGGTTTTGAATTTACTTCCGTTGGTTTCCGATTCTGCTTGGCCATGGTTAATCAGTAGGCAAAATATTGAATCTTTGTTCAGTGTTGCTGTTTGGTCAGCTTACTATGTTTGTCATATTGGTTAGGCGGTTTTGATTCATACTCTTCTTCTGTTTACAAAATCTTATCCTACAGGAATATTGGGCTTCAGCTGGGTGTGCTGTGATGCAATGCAGTAACACTGAGGTAGGTGGTTATCATATCATTTCTTTTCATTTTTTAGACTACATTTAGCTCAATGCTCTGATTTTCAGGATTTAGTAGTCTGCTATAAATGCATACTTAGTGTGTGCAACAAATCTCGTGTTAGTTGTTGCGTTGTATTATTTGTGTAACACTGAGGCGGTTATTGATTCATTTTTTCATATTTTTATACTACATTCAGTTTAATGCTATGATTTTCAGGATTTAGTAGTCTGTTCTATAATGCATACTTAGTGTGTGCAACAAACTCTTGTTAGTTGTTGCTTTGTATTATTAATGTAACACTGAGGTGGTTATTGATTCGTTTTTCATTTTATATAGACTACATTTAGCTCAATGCTCTGATTTTCAGGATTTAGTAGTCTTGTATTATACAAGTTGGATCTTTTATGCATGAGAGGGACAGCAGCACTCTGGATTTATTCAACTTACTGTCTCCAAACACTTATAAGGTCTGTTTGACTTTCTCAGGTTGGAGCTGGAACTATGAACCCCCTTACTTTCCTACGGGTTCTGGGTCCTGAACCATGGAATGTTGCGTAAGTGCCTTTGATACTATTTAAGTGGTGTTGATATTTTTATTCAATGAAGTTGAGGGTACCTCAGATACGTATCCAATTTTAAATGAAAAAGGTTGATATTTGATTAGCAAGCCATCTTAATCTTACAGGATTCATATGTGTGAGTAGATCGTTGAGACTCTTTATCAGTTTAGGATGATTGCCAGTTACTTTAGTCTATTCACACATAAAAGTGTTTTTAAATGAACACCAGAAACTCATGTAATCAAGATGGAAGCTTAGATAAGTATCCACTATTTACATATGAAATGGAAAAAAGAAAAATACATCTAATGAAGGCTAGGGGAGGACACAGTTTAAATTTGACATTTCTGATTTGCGTCAAGACTATTTATTGCTACTGCATTACTAACTGAATAATTTCTTCATACATTCGCGAGCTATCAAAGATATTTGTAAACATACTCTCTCGTTTTAATAAAAGTTCAATCTAAGCTTGTAATGCAGGATTATTTTATATAATATAATAATATTTCGATTGCTCACATGTGTTGATTCCTCGTTTCATTGTTTCTATCTTCTGACTACTGATTTTGTAGTTATTGATGCAAGGTATGTGGAACCCAGTATCCGACCTGATGATAGTCGCTATGGTGAAAACCCAAATAGACTTCAGCGTCATACTCAATTTCAGGTCGATTTCTTATATTGGATCTTAGTTTAATTTGAATGGCCAGTTGCAAAATGCCAAATGCAATGTTCGTCGTGGTCACTGTCGTATTTTCACTTAAATGTTTCAGGTTATCTTGAAGCCTGATCCTGGAAATTCACAGGACCTGTTTATTCAGAGCTTATCTGCTTTAGGTTGTGATGTTAGTTGCTGTTTGTTTTTAGTGTGATGATTACTTAAAAAAAAAATTGAATATCCTGATTTGGGCATTTTTAGGATACGAAAAATAGGTTTTGAGAATGGAGCAGATAGATATTTTGGTCCACTTGTACCCCAAGATTAATTACTTGAGTTTACTAAATCTTCATGATACCTTTTAATTTCATGTGTTATGAGCTGGTTTATTATTCGTCCTAATATCTTGGGATTTTGCAATTCAAATCTTGGTAGGTATTGATGTTAATCGACATGATATCCGTTTTGTGGAGGACAACTGGGAGAGTCCGGTAGGTTCCCTTCTTGCAATTCTGTCGCATACTTAAACATCATACATAGGAGTTCTCTATAATGAGTCCCTTGCCTTTTATCAAGTGATATGATCTATTATATGCTAGGATTAAGCAAATTCCAAGTAATTATGGTTGAATTATTCCAACAGCTTATTGATACACACTTTCTCGTGCTGAGATATAGGTGCTTGGAGCATGGGGATTGGGTTGGGAAGTTTGGATGGATGGGATGGAGATCACTCAATTCACTTACTTTCAGCAGGTTTTCGCATAAGAGAGTTTCTTGGTGAATTTTATTTTAGGGCAAGGATGTCATACAAGTTCATGACATGGCTTTCACCCTTATTCTTCTACTCTTAGGCTGGAAGTCTTCAGTTGATGCCTGTATCAGTAGAAATAACATATGGTCTCGAGCGCATCCTTATGCTACTTCAGGTTATTCTTACACCATAATTTGTTTTTCCTTTTTATAATTTCTAATATTGATGAACATTGCCCGTGTATTCAGGGAGTTGATCACTTCAAGAAGATTCAGTATGCAAAAGGGATCACATATGGGGAGCTATTTTCAGAAAATGAGTATAAATTCTGCTTACCACCCCACCTCTTTTAACATCTGTGGCTTACATGTGCAATTCAACCTACAGTATTTGTGACACTTTCACGGAGAAACTTTAGAAAAATACGGATGCGTAAAAGAGGGGTTGTTGGCTTATAACTGGTTCACTTCAATTTTAGAACATTTATTTAAATGTTTACGCAGAAAAGAAAAGATAAGGCTAATAGGAATAAATAAAAGATTGGTAACATTTGATTGCAAAGTATTCAATATTATATACTTTTGGATCAGCGAGGCTTGCAATTGTATGAATATTCCTTACAGATTACCTTCTTGGACACAAATTTAACAGACTCTTTATTTAGCAACCTTTACAGTATTATGATACAAGTCTATGAAATTTAGTCGCAAATGGCCACATGCTGATTCTCTTACAGATAGTTTAGTTATGGTTTCAAGGGTTGCATAATAAATGAATAACATCCTTTCCTGCCCTCATTTGTACAGATGAAAGAAACCTGTTCTTTTGTGTTAAATTTATTGACACGAACTGCTCCGCATGAAATGCTGAAATTCATTGGTATAAAAGTGATTATAAGATTATAGTTTGTATCTGAGCTTTCTATGTAACTATTACACGTGTGGTTGTTAAACCACATGTTTTACCTATTTGTTCTCTCACTTCCATATAATCACTGAATTCTGCACTCAGGAAGGAAATGAGTGCCTATTATCTAGAGCATGCAAGTGTCGATCATATTCAGAAGCACTTTGATTTCTTTGAGGCAGAAGCTCATTCTCTTCTTGATTTAGGGTTTGCTATACCTGCGTAAGTTTTTTCTTTTTCAGACCTTTGTTACTTAAAAGAATCAAAAGTCTAGCATTTTTTATTGAGTTCTTTCTTTGATCGGTATCATCTTTTGGCATGCTAGGTATGATCAAGTTTTGAAGACGTCTCATGCTTTCAACATAATGGACTCCAGAGGTTTTGTTGGTGTGACAGAGCGTGCTCGTTATTTTGGACGGATGCGCAGGTGAGAGTTGCATATGAGAACAAGCAATCCATGATGTGCTTCTACCTTCTTCGTATGTAGCAACCGTGTTACTAGCTATAATTTTATTGATTTAATGTTTGACGCATGTTTGTATTTTTATTTAGAATTGCTGTCCCAATACGGTTTATCTCTGGCATTTGTGCTAATAAGAATTTTTTGTTGTCATAACCTACTTAAATACTTAATCAGGAATTCTGATTTCTCAGAGTATTTGCTCACAATCGTCTTGCTTATTTACCAGTTTAGCTCGCCGATGTGCTCAACTTTGGTTGAAGACTAGAGAATCTCTTGGTCATCCACTTGGCATAATTTCTCAAGCTGGTAGTTATGCTGTTGCTAGGGAAGTCCTGGAGGAAGCACTCCAAAAGGTTTGCATTTTGGATCTTTCATTTACCTTTTAATTTTTAAAATTTGCAAATATTTGGAAGTCATATGCTGTTTTATCATAGATGCAGTCTTTTACCTCTTGCTTGCTGGGTTGGATCTAATAATCTTTAGCTTGAAACCATGGCTTCATTCTCGTGATTCTTATGTTTCACGTATTGACCAGGTTTCGAAGGAGCCACGGA
This sequence comes from Sherardia arvensis, assembly GCA_948330725.1. Lineage (NCBI taxonomy): Eukaryota > Viridiplantae > Streptophyta > Magnoliopsida > Gentianales > Rubiaceae > Sherardia > Sherardia arvensis. The sequence goes on along the minus strand of OX415238.1, from coordinate 9,753,610 downwards.
CATTTGTTCTCGAGATAGGAACTGAAGAATTGCCCCCACATGATGTTATTTCTGCGTGTAATCAAGTATACACACGTCACTGTCTTAATATATATTTTGGGGATTAGTTTATTCTAAGCTCAGATGTGTCTCTTACCTTTTTATACTTATCTACTTCACTTTATGTTTACGTGTGATATATAAGGAATGACTAGAGAGGGATCTGCAATAAAGCCTCGTGCTTGAACTTGTAGAAGATTTCTAAGCATATGGTGACAATGGCATTATATAATGAGATCGCATGCCTGTATTCTCTTGCAGCTCCAGGATCTTATTGTGCAATTACTGGAAAAACAAAGACTAAATCATGGAGAAGTGAAGATGTATGGCACGCCACGCCGATTAGTGGTAATTTCAGTATAGCTTCTCTTGATATTCTTCATAGTATCAGCCTCATTTGGATGTTCTTTTTTCCTGCTTAACTTTGTCCACAATTGACTGGTGCTGATTATCGTTTTCCATATGCAACCTCAATTCAGCATTTTTGTCCGTAGAATCATGCAAAATGCCTTTCACTTTGGGTTTGATGTACTGATGTGCTGATGTTAAGAATTAGTTGGAACTTCTTGGAATTCCTGTGCTAATGCCTTCCAAGTTTCATTTACATTGTATCTCCTGATCGTGTCTTGTAGTTGGTAACGTTAGGAAGGGATGCATTGGTATATATATAATGAGTAACAATCCTTAAAGAGCAGACAAAGACTTCATCCCTCATTATCCACTTTAATTTGAGATGGTGATTTTTTAAGGTTTTAACTAAAAATGTATTTCACATTAAGAACAATTCAAAATGTTATGTGAAGAGCCATATCACCTTGTCACAATGTTTTCTGTTAGATCTTTTAACTTAATGCAAAGCTTCTGGCACTTTTTATGATACCTTACCTGCTCTTTTCCTCCAGAATGGGGATCATGAGAGTTCTTTTGGTACTCTCATGTTACTATGGCAGCCTGCACCTTTTACTCTAAAGTAATTGGTCTCAGGTGGTGGCTTTATCTTCAGTAGTTAAGTGCCTGACAATTATCAACAGATACAGAATCAAACTCGATGAAAATTTGGATAGTTCCATAATCTAGAGTCCTCCTTTGGTTCAGTCTATGTAATATTGCTGACATTAATGACATGGTCCTCTCCAGTAATCATTTGACATTTGATACAATTTGCAGGTTCATGTGGAAAATCTGTGCGCTAAACAAGATGAAAATGTGGTGGAAATTAGAGGTCCACCAGTTTCCAAAGCATATGATAAACAAGGAAATCCCACAAAGGTCATGACTCTTGACCTATTCAGATATTTTGTCTTCGTTGTATTGAATGATTAAAGTTTATGAGGTGTCAGGCACTGGTTGTTTAAGATTTTACTGGAGTTCTGAAAAATATATATTCACTTAGTCATTCTTATATTTATATCAAAGCCTGTGCTTTACCTATCGGCTTATTCATGATGGCTGTGCAAAATCACACAGTTTGCATTCTTGGTATGCTATGTGAGGCCTTTATTAAAAGGATAGATTTTTTAATATACTACATTAAAATGACCAAACATCACATGATATGAAACAAGCTACATCAGTGGAATATTGAGTGTTACTTCTTAATCAAATCACGTATTGAACTTATATGTCAACAGTAGAGTAGTTACCTTCTTCTGATGGCTATGGGTCTTCTTGACATTTCAGGCTGCTGAAGGATTCTGTCGCAAAAACTCGGTGGTTTTGGAATCTTTGTACAGGAAAGTTGACGGTATGCTTGAAATCAGATGCATTATTTTCCTGCATAGCCATTTGTGTTTCCCGGTTTGAGTTAGCTATTCGACTTCAATATATTTCTTGTTGGTCTTATTTTGGGTAGTCAATAATAGAAATTTCGCTCTTACATCTACACTGAGTGCATAAATTGCTGCCTTTTTTATTTTTTATCATGGGCATCTGCCTTTTTATTTGGTCTTCTACTTAAGGAGACCTGTATATCTTCTTGACTCATATACATGCCAACTTATGTAAATCTGCGGATTTAATTGTATTGTGTTCTTTTCAATTTAGACTACTAGATCTTGACTTTTTCTGTTAAACATTACAGGTAAAACAGAGTACATTTTTGCCCGCGTGCTCGAGTCTGCTCAACTTGCTTTGCAGGTACACTGGGGAAGATTTTCTTTGCTCTAAATACGCACTTAGATTTGAAATTAATTTGAAAAATGAAAAATACATCATAAAAAGAGAAGCTGATGAAAGAGAAGATGTTTGTATAGTCTTATCCTACTTAATTATATTTAAGCGTTAGTCTTAAAGAAATTCTTACTGCTGTGGGGCTCATGTATCTCTTGCTTTAGTGGAATGATGAGTTTTATCTCTTTCATATTAATTGTGCCATAAGTTGTTATTTTTTTAATCCCACCCTCCCCTTACCATGAAGGAATTGAACCAAGGACCTCTGGGTAGTGCCACTTGATTTTTTTAACCTCAACCTCAATCCCTTCAAAATTTGTACTCTATTTATTAATGGCTTAATCAATGCCAAGTGCATAGCTCGCCAAAAATGTATCAAAATCTGGAGGTCATATTGCACGTCAATAAAGTAATTTGTCAGCCTTGGCCACTTTAAGCTTTCATTGTGACTTCTATCCTTTTGTAACTCTTCTGTATCTGTTTCGCTTCAAGGCTGAGTTGGCTTACAAAACACTCTGCCATCTATTTCTGCTTTAAACCCACAGTTCATATGACTGTCCGTCTGTTTTTGTTGCTTGTAAACATTGTTATCAAGTTCTGTTTTTTAGTAAGCATAGGTTCTATGTTTTAGTAGATCACACACTGGGATATTCACTTACTCCCTTTTATTAAATTCAAGATCAAATTAGAAGTAATTATTAAATTAAATATTAACCTCACTTCTTTTATTGACATTAACTAACCCTCACTTCATCCATACTGATAATGATGATTGTGCGTTTATCTCAAATATCTCTTTGTTAATGCAGATTTACCCATCCGTTAATTTTGTTTCATACAGGTTTTATCTGAAGAATTACCGGGAACAATTGCAAAAATATCTTTCCCAAAGTCAATGCGATGGAACTCTGAGGTTAATTTTACTGACAGAAATGTCACTCTACTTTCTCTTTACTTTTGCTAATTTTCAAGTTCTGATCAGAAGATACCTTGCTTAATCTGTTTAAGGCAGTTCAAGCAATTAAACTTCAGTTTTAAAGCATAGTAAATTTGAAACTATTAGGAAATGGAGCTAAAGTAAGCTTCAATTCACGGTGGGACAGGTTCAACCAGTTACTTTACGTTGGATATTCGCTGCTCTACAAAAAAAGAGGAAACTAAATATCGAAACATCCAATCAAAATATAATTTATCACAGCTTTGCAAATTGAGGAGGAATAACTGCATGTCAATATAGTTTTGACTTCAGTCCTTTTACTGTTCATGTTAATTTAATTTCACAGTTTGCTACTTTAATTAGTCGCCTTATGAAAAAGGATATTGAAAGCTTAAGTTTAGTTTCTCATTGCGGAAATGCGATTTTCTTCCTTGTCATGTTTTTCTGTTAATTCTGCATTACATTATAAGTGTCTATAAAGTTTTGCTTTGGTCCTTTTATTGTCCATTTTAATTTAATTTCACAGTTTTGGCTACTTTTATTAGTCACCTTCTGAAAAAGGATATTGGAAGCTTTAGCTTGGTTTCTCATTGTGGAAATGCGATTTTCTTCCTTGTACTCACGTTTTTCTGTTAATTCTGCACTTTCATTATAATTGGACGATTATTTGTTACTTTTTAAGTTCTTACCTTGAGTGTGCAAAGGAATATGCAACATTAAGCTAGGTCTTTTTTATTATTTTATTATTTTTTATAATGGTCTAAAAAACATTAGAATTTCTGGATAACAAGAGCTCATTGGTTAAAAAACTTTAAAATTTCTGAATAACAGGGGGATAGGTGCTTATTGGTTAATGAATTGGTATCATTAGATTCTGTTGAAGTAGGTGTCGATTAATGAATCTAAATGTATGTTTGTCTGTTGTCTGAAGATTATTTTCAGCAGACCTATCCGCTGGATTCTAGCAATTCATGGAGACAATGTTATTCCATTTAGCTTCACTGGTGTTTTCAGGTGAATTCTCCTCTTCCTCTGTGTTAACTTTTGCTTCTTCTTTCCTTGCTGTGTAGTAATTCAGTGAGCTATGTGAACAAATCAATGCATCCACGGCTTAAAGTAGAAACTCTGAATCCGTTGCTATATTTAACAGGAGTTGTTCTTTCAGATACCTTCCAGTGTTCCACTACTTAAATCCATATACTTCATCAGCTATCAACCTTGATAATATACCTTTCTCTAATGAAGCCCCATAAAAAGACCTTTACTTCTGGTATAATTTCTGAGGTAGTAGCATCCTAGGCCTTATTTTGGAGAATGACCACTTGTATGCTTCTCCTGGTTTATGGATAACTCACCTATAGTAATGTTACTCTAAGGCAAAAGTTTCCCATTTTCCCTTTTATTGTTCCGGATTTTCGTTGACAACTGCCTTGTCAGGTGAATCAGGTTATAAACCTGTAAGTATTTGCTTGAAGATTAGTTCTTTGAGATGACTTAGCAGCTGGATACTTTTACCTGCCGGATTTCTCTCCTCTTTTTTGAGGATAGATGTGCGGAATATAATCTGCTATATGCTTCTGTTGTTTAGACTGCTGCACAAAAACAGTTTTGCAGATCTGACTAATTTTTTAGATTAGTGCTCACTTTGGGTTCTCAAATTCTTTGTTACAGTGGAAATCTCTCTCACGGTCTTAGAAACACTTCATCAGCTACTCTTAAGGTACCTGGATTCATTTTTACCCTTCTGTAAGATTATGTAACTTTTTCTTTGTAACAGTATGTGCATATATACAGATTTATGGATGGAGACATTTTGCAGGTGGCAAGTGCAGAATATTATGGTGAATTGATGAGCCATGCTGGTGTTTCTGTTGATATTGAGGTGCCCTACCAAATGATATATCTTTTTATACTGATATCTGCGATAAGAAACTGCAATACGAGGCGCTACAACAATGAAGCTTTATCACACATTACATATATCACACAACAATGAAGCTTTATCACACATTTCATTTTCCACCATTATGTTTCATTAATCATGCATTTTGTTTTAGGTGTATAGATATTTCACACCTTCTTATATATTTTCTTCCATCTAAGTAACTTAGATCTTCCACTTCCAACTTGAGCAATATATTGGTGCAATTAGATGTCCCAGACTACCTCAAACATATGTTTTTTACGTTTTCTCATGTATTAAAGTTACCCACTTAGTTTCTCCTGCACTTGTTATTGATTTATTAAATGTAGATTATCCACTCATCCTTCTCAACATTCTCTTTTAACCAGACTCTAAACTTGGACATTGTTTTTGCAGCAAAGGAAGAAGACAATTATGGAGCAATCAATTGCTTTAGGAGAAACTGTTAATGGCTTTGTCGTCATAGAGAGCAATTTGCTTGATGAGGTAGGTCAACATGTCAAACATTCTAACTTTTTACCATATTTTGTTTGCTTATATGTTTCATCAAAATTTAGGTTGCAAATCTCGTTGAAGCTCCCGTTCCAGTACTTGGCAAGTTTGAGGATAGCTTCTTAAAGCTTCCCAAGGAATTACTGAAAATGGTAATACTAATACTATATTTTTTCATTAATTTGCTTTCTCATTGATGTACTGATTATGTTAAAAGCTAAGCCTAATTCCAATTATATTGGAAGTTCCTGGAGGGATATAAATATGTAAAATTAGCATGCTCAGGATGTAGGTTAAATACAAACAGGGTAAATAATTCTAATGTGAAGTCATCCTTTGGCAGCTTTTTTTTTTTTTTTTTTTTTTTGAGTACATCCTTTGGCAGTTATGATGGCCTTTTAATTGGAAAATTAATTTTCAAAGTAGACCTTGCCTCTCATTTTTGGCTATCTTTTGCTAGTTATTGCCTCTTTTGTTTTTTGTGCATACTTTTTCGTTCTAATGATAATGAAGCATCTCTTTATTTTTTAACCTTAAAGGAAAGCTGCATACATAAAAGACTCGTATTTCATTAAGCAGGAAGATATTTGACTGTTGGTTTCATTAGAATGATAGAACTCCACTTGATATTGCATCATACTAGTGGCTAATTTTCTATAAATTGCGCACCAGGTGATGCAGAAGCACCAGAAGTACTTCGCCATAGCCGATAAGAATGGGAATTTGTTGCCGTACTTCATTTCTGTGAGATTGTCAAACCTTGCTACCTCCCACTTTTCTAAAATCTATCTGACTTGTGACGGTGTTTAGATTCCAATAACGTATATCTCTGCTGAATTAGGTTGCAAATGGAGCAATTGATGAGCTTGTAGTAAGAAAAGGAAATGAAGCCGTGCTAAGGTGGGTTTTAAAGAAAAATTTGATATTGTTATATCACTCCTGTAATTTTAATCTACCTCCAGAATCAAGAGAAGTCTTAGGAACACATGTGAACTAAATTAAGCATCAATTTTTCAGAGCTCGCTATGAAGATGCAAAGTTTTTCTATGAGTTGGATACAAGTAAAAGATTTTCTGAGTTCAAAAGTCAACTTCAAGGCATTCTTTTTCATGTAAGTTTAACTCTAGACTTGACCTCTTGTTCTTTATTAAATTGCTATGAAGGATAGATATGTCATCTTCAGTACTGGCTAATTAATTTGTTTGTATACTTCTAGAGGAGAAAAGATGAACATGCTTCTAGTATTATGTGAGCACATTTGTTTTCCTCATTCGCTGTTCATAATATTATATAATGCTCTGTGATGAATCTATTTTTAACAGAGGGAAGCGGGGTATATACAGTTTGACCTGTCTGTGTTAGTTAGATGCACGTACACTTGTATATTAATCCAGCTTGCCTGATAAGATTGATCATGAAATTTTGATTAAAATAGGAGAAGTTGGGGACTATGCTGGACAAGGTGGATCGTATCAAAAGTACAGCTGCTGATGTAGGCTCGTGTCTTGGAGTAACAAAAGACGTCCTTCAAATCATTGAGTCTGCTGCATCATTGGCAATGTCAGATCTTGCTACCTCTGTCGTTATGGAGTTTACATCCCTCTCAGGCACAATGGCTCGTCATTATGCTCTAAGGGATGGCTATTCAGAAGAGGTTAAGTTCTCATGACATTTGGCATACTTAGTATCACTTTTATATGAAGGGTCCATATTTAAGTGATTACAAAAAATATGTATGTGGTGTCCTTGTGTTTTTCCTTGTTATTACAATCATAATAGCCAATAATCATTCAATACTCAACCAATAATATGTTTGGGGGTACATAAGAATACTTTCACCTTAAATATTGATCGTTGTTTGTCATAAATAGTTGTACCCTTTTTAAAGTGGAACTATTTTACCGGGTGAGTATGCTCAGGTACTGGTTTGTCATTTTTGTTGTTTCCCATTGGAATATGTCTTGTCAAATTTATCTAGCCTCACTGATCTAAATTATTACTCCATCCAGGCATTTGATACTCATCAAAACTCTCAGCAAGGCTTCACTCTAGCTTCTAATAGCAAAGGCTCTTGAAACTGATACAAATGTTTTTTTTTTCTTTCTGTGAGGGATAAATTAGTAGAGTGTTTCCACGGCTTGCAATGATCAGGCAAATATTTTCATAAATTTCCACGGTTCCACTGACCAACTTTGACAGGGTCAACACATGTGTGTCTTCTTGCATGTACTTGGTTATGTGGCTTCATCTAGTACTATATACTTATGTGCAATTTCAACTTGACTTGCTTAGTTAAGGATGTCCATAATTGGATCTGTTGGTATAAAATTGTGGTAGATGCCATGTTACATTTTGTTGGATGGTTTGGTTCTTGGTCCTAGAATCCTTATCGCTTTCACCTGAGTTTCCAGTACTTCCGAGGTGTCTGAGACAGTTTTGGTTCTCATCTTATTTTAACGCTTGAGTTTTGTTGGATTAATTTTTATCTTGTTTGCGTTCTACTTGTAACAGATAGCAGAGGCACTGCTTGAGATAACACTACCACGTTTTTCAGGAGACAGGCTTCCGGAATCTGATGCTGGGACTGTAATGGCTATTGCTGACAGGTTTACTTTTATTTTTGTTTTTTTAACTTCTACCAGTGCAGTGTTGACAATTAACTGACTGTTGTTGGGCATATCTATAACTTTTTCTAAAAGTAGATATGAATCACCATGGCATATTGCTTCTATATGTAACAGGATATGTTTTGACTCAACACGTTATCAAAGCTGCACAGTATTAATTAGTGAAACTAAGAGCCTTTGAGTATAATTGGTGCTCTTTGCAAATCTAATGGGTTCAAGCACCTATGTATCACAGTGGTTGGGTCCTATGTTTATCCTCCCTGTTGGATATATAAACACATATTTACTCTTATGGTTCAGTGACTGTGTTCTGCTTTAGCTTTCATCTTCCTAATTCACATTCGAATTTGAAACTTTGAATGCAAACTACAAAAGTACCCTTGGTCAACTGGTCAAGTCTAACAATTAAATCAATATTTTTTGTACAGCTATCAGAACAGTTTGAGATCCATTTTTGGATATAACTGGAACGAAATTTAAAGTTGGCTTTTTGCAGGCTGGATAGTCTTGTTGGCTTGTTTGCTGCTGGTTGTCAGCCAAACTCCGGCAATGATCCATTTGGTCTGAGGAGAATTTCTTATGGTCTTGTATGTATAAAAGAGCATTCAAATCCGTTTGTATCAGTAGTGCTTTGATTTCTGTATATACTGAATAAGTAATCATTTTTTGATGTAGGTGCAACTTTTGGTCGAAAATGACAAGAATTTGGATTTAAGACAGGCATTACAGCTTGCAGCTGCAGTCCAACCAGTAAAAGTAGATGTTAGCACAATCAATGATGTAAGTGATTGCAACTATCATGCAAGACAACCTTTAGGAGCAAAATTGGAGTCTGAGTTTTTTCTCTGCTTGTATGATACCTAGATTGTAATATTGTGTATTATCTTTTTCCCTTAATAAGGTTAATATTTCCTTTTATTATTAACCCAAGGAAGGTTCACACCTTTTCCATTTCATGGTATACTTTAGTAACTATCAGAAAGGACACCTTTTTCGGCATTAAGTTCTCATAAATTTCAATTACATTCTTCCTTGTCTAATCCCCCCCACACTCTAAGTTATGTTGCTGATTATTTCAGTGTTGGGTTCAGAATATGATTTTGTTGATATTCTTAATATTTAGGCGCATCAATTTGTGATCAGAAGGCTGGAGCAGTTCCTGGTAAGTGAAGTTCTTTCCTTCAACAAATTGTCACACATGCAAATTTCTCACTTTAGCATCGTTCAAGTTCAGTAAGTAATGCAAAATAAGTGATAATAACTGTGAAATAATATAAAACCAAGGTTATGGCCTAAACACATTTTTGTGGAAAGACCTCTAGATGCATCAAGACAGGCATGTATAGGATAGGAATTCTTAACAATATCAAAGTGAGAACTATAAACAGCAATGCCTGGGAGAGAAATAATGAAAATTTATACTGTACATTTAAATTGATACACTTTACTCCGCATAGTTGGCCCCACTTCACATAAATTAATTGGACTTTGGTTAACGTGGAAATCTATGGGAAATACAAATTCCCAGGCCACAGAAGGAGGCGTAGTGGTCTAGTTGACAAATTTGTTCACAATTTATGTGAATTTAAACTTCTCACAAAATGGGGGAAGTTATCTACCTATGTTCTCTTGGCGAGTTGAAATTTCCATGGGAAATTTAACTTCCCACATAATATGATTTCTTGGAAATTATACTTAATATGTCCAACCGAACTACCACTTGGTGTTGCTGTTAAATCCCCTAAACATGTAGAATCAGATTTTTTAGTCATCTTGTAGTGCCTTCATTACTGCAATTTCAAGAGCTTTAGCTCCTAATCTTTTGTATTCAAATAACAGATGGATCAGAGCATTAATCCTGAAGTAGTTCGAGCTATTTTAGCCGAGCGTGGAAACTTGCCTTGCCTTGCTGCAAAGTCTGCTCACAAAGTAAGTATTTCCTGCCTGTATACATCTCTTTAGCTCTGAACATCAGTGTGCTTGATCATTAAAAAAAATTAAAAAAAAAAAATCTAATTTTGGGCTATTGGTTTTGGATATCCCCTTCACAGGGAGGTGTGGTCAACTTTACTGCTTAAAACCTCAGAAACATAGTTTGTTCCTTTCATTTTAGCCGATATGTGCTTGAATGTTTTCCTGGTTGTGGATCTACTATACCTCTCTGGTCACTGGCCATACTTCCTTCCTTCCATTCATTCAAGCCAGGATTATCTTTTGGGTGTAGATCCATGTATGCAATTACTGTTTTGTGTACTTATTAAGTACTGTGCCGTGGTGGGGGTGGGGGGGGTGTATGATGATATGCTGGTTGCTTGTACCTTTTTTTCATTGAAAGAAATAATGCTGTGGATCATTTCCTTCCAGATGGAAGCATTGTGCAGAGGTGAGCATCTATCAAAGGTTATCGAGGGATATTCTCGTCCAACTAGAATTGTTCGTGGAAAGGATATAAAAGCTGATATGAAGGTGCACCGTAATTCTATGTGCCTATACTACGTCTAGGTCTTATTCATGCATTTTGTTGAACCATATCACCTCCATCTTTACGTCTTATTATTATTTTTATCCTAATTCATTAGTATATTGATTTTCTGGTCCGTTTTCAAATTTTAATATCTTCAAGTGTGGTGAAAATATATCAAATTCTGAAAATAGTCTTTTTCTGGAGAGCACCTTTAAAAGTTTTGTTTCATAAATAGGTATCCACAGACTTAATGTGCATGTATCTAATTCTTTTATATTTGTACTACGACTAGGTGGATGAAGCAGCATTTGAAACAGATGAAGAGAAAGCTTTGTGGAACACTTTCTTGTCTTTGAGAAACAAAATTCATCCAGGTATGCTTTCACTTCAGGCAGTCGGTCCTAGCTAGTGGGGCCAACTTATCGTACCAATGTTTTGCGGCATTAGTTTTTGTAGAGAATCACCTAGTTTTTTTTTTGTTAAAAAATGTTATTCTTCAAACACTCATTTCTGCTCACTTTGCCGTAACTTTTATAGGCATGGAAGTGGATGGTTTTGTTGAAGCATCTTCTGAGCTTCTGCAACCACTGGAGGATTTTTTCAATCACGTCTTTGTAATGGTGGTAAGTTCTTTTAGCCATCTTTTTGTGCACAAGACAATCACTTCCAGATATGACTATTGTTGTCAAGGATACGAGTAATGACACAAATAAGGCTCAAGTTCGTATAAATAAGGCTCATGCTCTGACCAAATTCTAGTGTAATGATATTTAATGGATTCATACGGAGTTTAAGAACTCTTTGAATTTTGCCACTTCTAAATTGATTACGCTTTAACTTTTGAAAACCACTGCTTTCTTCATTACTTTGTAATTTGTAATGCAGGAAGATGATAGACTGAGAAAGAACAGGCTGGCACTTCTACAAAACGTAGCTGATCTTCCAAAAGGGATTGTTGACCTCTCAGTTTTACCTGGATTTTGATAGCAAAGTGCAGCCTAGACGTAGTTAGCTTCTTGATGAATGATGATCCAAACTATAGTATGTAGTTGTTTAAAATATATGGTTCAAATTTAAAGGTACATTAAAAAAACTACAATATTTAAATTAAGGAATCCAAGGATCATAGCATATTCTCATCGTTTGCCCGGAGCGAATTTGCTTCCTCGATCCCATTATTATCACTTCTACTCGTTTAAGAATACTTTTGCATGCCCAAAATACATTATCCTATGGAGGATCTGGAAAATACTTAACTTTAAGAGCACGCGCCACCAGGAATCGTGGTTCATCAAATGTCTCCACTCTCCATGCTTGCTTGCTAAGTAGAGCTAAATTTGTGCTCTAAATTCTCCAAAACCAAGGTCATTGCACTTTGCTCTTCCGGTGTACCAAGAGAATTTCCCGTTTCACCTAAGTTTCACTTAAGAACCACCCCACGAAAAGCTCTTCATCATCCTAACTATGTCATTGGGCACCTCAAAACAGCTCATGGAATAGTATGGCAAAGCTTGTATTACTAAATTGATGAGTAGCTCTTTTCCGGCCTTCGAATGGTTCTTCTCCATACATCCGTCTATTCTCCGTCTGACTTTTCTTTCAATGGTCGGAAGGTTTCATTCTTGTTATACTCTATCACCAATGGCGGTCATCATGGCAATTTCAGGTACCTTTAGTAGGTCACACACTTTTATTCTCGCAACTCGAGAAGTGTTCGAACGAAACAACACGTCTAACTTGACTTTTAGTTTATTAAAATTAACATTTAATTCAATTCAATTTAGTCATACGTCCATAATTTTCACTTAACTTAATTATATGTCCACAATTTCACCAACAAGGGAGATTTTAAAAAACAAATTAAAAGGGGTGTGAAGACAAATAGGGGAACTAGTTTATTAAAATTAAAATTTAATTCAATTCAATTTAGTCACATGTCCTTAATTTTCACCTAATTATTATGTCCACAATTTCACTAGCAAGGGAGATTTTTTTAAAAAAAAATTAAAGGGTTGTGAAGACAAATAGGGGAAGTTTACAATTTTTATTTTTTAGGTGGAATCGTGCAACTTTATAAATCAACGGAGAGCTTAACTAAAAAGAGGGGCAAAGTTGAGTGTGGTTCTTGCGAAAAAGAAGAGAGAAGAAGGAAGAGAGTGTCGAATATGAGTGGCGACGAGGATGTTGCTGCGGAGGTGGCTGAGGAAGTCGAAGCGATGGTAGCCATGTACGGCGCCGATTGTAAGGTCAAGCGCCGGTTCCCTCCTAATCTCCATATCCGCATCAAACCCCGCACTGGCGGCGTCTCTACTGAGCAGGTCTTTCTCATTTTGGGTTCCGAATTCAATTTTGAGTTGAAAGATGGCATCTTTATATGTTTCTGTTACTGGGTTTTTGTTGGTTGAAAAATTGGCTGTGTTTTGCAGTTTGTGGAAACAACAATAGGTTTACGAGCTACAGATAAGGTAATTTAATGCTTGCTTATGCTTATGCTGGTTTGTGTGTATGGAGATTTGATTGTGGGCTTTGTTGCGCTGGACAGTACCCGGATGAACCTCCTGTCGTTAGCATTATTGATTCGAAGGGGCTCAATGACCAGAGGGATCATGCACATCTTCTTTCAACTATTAGAGACAAGGCTCTTGAACTCTCCTCTGGTTTGATGCTCATAGTACTCTGTGAGGTTCGATTTCGTTTCCTCTATTTCTATGTTTTTATGTAATGAACGAAATTGGTAAGATTTTGATGGATACAAGTGCATTGTCAGGAAGCCGTGGAGAAGCTCTCTGAGATGAATTATCCTGAGGGAGACTGCCCCATGTGCTTGTGCCCATTATATGGCGAAGAGGAAGAAGATGGTTCCCCAGCTCCGCCCTTTATGAAGTTGATGTCTTGTTTCCATTGTTTTCACAGGTGAGTTATGAATCAGACTTTTGTTTTACGACTATTTTGAACTTATTATGTTCTTGTATTTCTCACCATTTTTTGAATTGCTCCAGTGAATGCATTCTAACCTGGTATAATTTCCTCAAGGAAAAAGAACTTCGTAAGGAGATATATGGTACGCCACCCCTATCCTTCTATTATTATTTTTTTCAAATCTAGGGACAATACTCCTTGTGTAAAACTTTATAAAATAAAGCTAAAATCGAGTCATCTTATAAGCTAGAAAGACTAGCTTCATTGAGCAGTTGTGTTCCTTAATGTGTTTTTGCTTTCTTTTACTTCCGAACAAGGAGTAATATGTTCTATACAACATATTGTACACAAGTCTCATGTCTGTAGTGTTATTAGTTGTAGTCATCTCTTATAAGCTATGAAGACTACCTTTGTAGAGCATTTGTGTTCCTAAATGTTTTTTTTTCTTTCTTGCACTTCTGCACAAGGAGTCATATGTTCTACATGACATATTTTGCACACATCTGTAGTGTTATTATAGCCTCAAGATTCCTTATTTTATTCCCTTGATGTAATCTGTAGATGAGTTACTGATTTTTTGCTATCGACTTTCTCTGTTTTTGTTTAGAGTGGCTGTACTGCTATGAGCTTCAAATTTGTGTTTTTTTTTCCCAGTCTGTTTCAGTTCTTGAAGCATAAGAGTTGGTACCAGATCATTAGCGATTTTTCACTAAAGTTTTTATGAATAGTCTCATTGCAGTTATAAGAAACTAAGTAATTCTTGTGCAATCGCACTTGATCAGACTTTGCTCATCTGCTTTCCACTTAAAGACATGAAATTCCAGTCCTAGAGAATAATGACACAGCTTGTCTTTTGATAATAGACATACATAGGTTGTACTTCGAGGTTCTCAACTTTCCTTTAAGACACTTTAAAATTGATAAGATGTTTCAGAGCTTAGCTATTATGCTTGTAAAGGTGAACTGGTGAAGATATTAATTTGAAAGCGATTACTATTGTGCACTAGTGAATGATGCTAATTCATCCATATTTGAGTTTTGTATGTTACTAATTTCTATGTTATTATTCCGTTTTTTATATGTATGTTTTCTCTGTATTGTGTTGTTCAGGGAAACGCCGAGTTAGGGATGTCAAAGGAACCTGTCCTATTTGTCGTAAAATATTCCGTGCAAAGGACCTTGAACATGTGATTGATGTGGATGGAATTGATCTTGATCGTGTAAGTCAACAACTCACTTGGACCTGCTAAAAAATTACCTGTTTTTTCTCACTCTTAAATAACTAGTCCCTTTCTTCTGATCATAAGGATCTTATTGCTGGGGTTCTTCTTCTGCTTATATTATAGTGTGTTCAGAAAGTCAGTACTGTTCAGAAAATTTAGATTTTTCTACTTAGGATGCTCCATAGTTAGATGACCAGATAATTTGCCCGAATATGTTCAGCATACAACCAACCTGTCTACTGAGATTGCTGAACATTTCCGTTTGTTTTTCTGTTGGATTTTAATGCATGTTTGTTCAAGTGATGTTTTCCCTGGTATATTCTACAATCTCAGAGAACATCGTTGGCTAGATTTTCAACCTGAACTCGGAATTAGGTCACTACAGATAATAAAGCAGTTGCTGCAGTGCATTATAAGTTCCGTTTCCTATGTTCTTCAGTTGTTTGGAATAATAAGTGATGCGAATTTTCTCTATGATGAAAATCCAGGCATTCAGTAAAATAGGTATCACAAGTGCAGCAACTCCGTCTACAACTGCAGCAACTCCGTCTACAACTGCAGCAACTTCGTCCAATGCTCCAAGTGGTTCGTCAAATGCTCCACCCCGTTCATTGTACCCTAATAGGTCTGGTGGAGCCAGGAGATTCAGGCACGCACCTGCAAGAAGGTAATTCAGAATAGCAGCGGGCGGCGCAGTTCAGGGAAGCAGCAGCTCAGACGGTGAATGCAAATGTAAATGGAGCTCCAAGTTGACTTGTGTTCATTGTTTTTAATGGTTTGCCTCTTTGGATGTAAATTATAGATTAACTTGTTAAACAAGGGAAACAACTGATGGTCGAGTGATGCCTAGGGTAGAGTAGCTTTGAGTGTGCGGTGGATGATTATACCACTATGCACCTTTTGTTGTCAATTGCACCAGAACAATGTGACTTTTAATCTAGTAGTATTCGATTAAAAATTAATGCCCGTATTTAAATTGCTAAGACATTGAGCGCAATTGACTTGTGTTCATTGTTTTTAATGGTTTGCCTCTCTGGATGTAAATTATAGATTAACTTGCTAAACAAGGGAAACAACTGATGGTCGAAGTTGCCTAGGGTAGAGTAGTTTTGAGTGTGCGGTGGATGATTCTATCATTATGCACCTTCTGTTGTCAATCGCACTAGGACGATGTGACTTCTAATCTAGCAGTATTTGATAAAAAATTAATGCTCGTATTTATATTGCTAAGCATTGAATGCAAATGTATACAGAGCGCAGTTGACTTGTGTTCATTGTTTTTAATGGTTTGCCTCTTTGGATGTAAATTATAGATTAACTTGCTAAACAAGGGAAACAACTGATGGTCGAAGTGATGCCTAGGGTAGAGTAGTTTTGAGTGTGTGGTGGATGATTCTATGACTATGCAGTTTTGTTGTCAATCGCACTAGGACGATGTGACTTTTAATCTAGTAGTATTCTATAAAAAATTAATGCCGTATTTATATTGCTAAGACATTGAATGCAAATGTAACCGAGCGCAGTTGACTTGTGTTCATTGTTTATAATGGTTTGCATATCTGGATGTAAATGATTAAGTTGCTAAACAAGGGAAACAACTGATAGTCGAAGTGATGCGTAGGGTAAAGTAGTTTTGAGTGTGCGGTGGATGATTCTATGACCATGCACCTTTTGTTGTCAATCGCACTAGGACGATGTGACTTTTATTCTAGTAGTATTCGATAAAAAATTAATGCTCGTATTTATATTGCTAAGACATTGAATGCAAATGTAAACAGAGCACAGTTGACTTGTGTTCATTGTTTTTAATGGTTTACCTCTCTAGATGTAAATTATAGATTAACTTGCTAAACAAGGGAAACAACTGATGGTTGAAATGATGCCTAGAGTAGAGTAGTTTTGAGTGTGCGATGGATGATTCTATCACTATGCACCTTTTGTTGTTAATCACACTAGGACGATGTGACTTTTTAATCTAGTAGTACTCGCTAAATATTTAATGCCAATATTTATATTGCTACATTTACTTTAGTTAAAATAGTGTACTTGATCGATTGTTATAGTTTTGAGGGTGGTAGATGACATAAAAATCATATAGTGATTGATACTTGATATATTTAAAATCTCTTAAACATCGATTTTATAGTTTTATAGCTAACCATGTAGATTACTTTTTAATTAATGAGTTTTAAGGGTCCTATCCCATTTTATAGATAGTCAAATAAGCCAAAACCTTTATATTTGAAGTGATCCTATTTATTACATGAAAGCGGTAGAACTATGTTCCACTTCACAAAAGTAACTATAAAATAATAAAAATAAAAAATACGATATTTCCTAATTGACTTAATTATTGAAAACGGCATTTTATATTGTAAAGCGTGTCTCTTTTTCATGGCCAAAACTCAAATAAAAATTAATCTTCCAACCTTAATATAAAAATTCACTAATTTTTATTTAGTCATTATTATTAAATTAAAAAAATTTAATGAGACATTAGGACGAGGGTTTATATGTCGCCGTGAGGGTAGTTTAAGTGCCAAAACGACGTTCTAAAATAACATATTTTGAAATTGTGAAACTTAGACGGAGAGACAGAAGCGGAAGAATAATGGGTTCCAAAGAAGATGTGGCCGTGGAATTGGAGGCGGTGGAAGCAGTGTACGGAGACGACTGTGTCGTCATTCACCAATTCCCTCCTCATATTCATGTCCATATCAAGCCCCGCACTGCCGATGACTCTTCTCAACAGGTTATATTTTTCTTCTAATTTTCATATAGTTGCAGTCTTGATCATTGATTCTCGTGTCAAAGATGGCACCTTTATGAGTCTTTCTTACTGGGCTTGCCTTAATTTTGTAGCATCTGGTTGTGTTTTGCAGTTTGTGGAAGCTACCATAGGGATTCAAGCTACTGCTAAGGTAAATTATGTGATTAAATGCTTGTTTTATACTTTTATTTGACTGTTTTGAGTACACGGAGATGTTGATTGTGAGTTTTGTTGCGCCAGTACCCGGATAAACCTCCTGTCATTACTGTTGTCGATTCCAAGGGCCTCGATATGCAGAGGCAAAATCAGCTTGTCGCTAGTATTAGGGACAGGGCTGTTGAGCTTACCTCATGTTTGATGATAGTGGCACTTGTTGAGGTATGTTTCGATATATATCTCGAGTCATTGATCTTATTGCTGAATTTGAATGATGTTGATGAAGTCGAGTTTGTTTTGGCAGGAAGCAGTGGAGAATCTGTCTAGAATGAATCACCCGGACGGAGTGTGCCCCTTGTGCCTGTTTCCGCTACTAGATGAAGAAGAAGATGGTAGTCCTGCTATGCCGTTTATGAAGTTGATGTCCTGTTTTCACTGTTTTCATTGGTTAGTGATTTACTGATTCAATACTCACGCTTCTCTTCTTACTCAATTAGAATATTGTTATATTTTAGTCTACTGTTTCTTGTAGTGAATGCATCATAAGGTGGTATAATTGGCTTCAGACTGAAGAAGGGAAGACTTATCATGAAAACATATCTGGTATGGGAGACTTATCTCTTACTTTAGTATTCAAGAGCACTAAGTCCCTGATAAAATAAAGAAGACCCTGATTGTTTTTGCTTTCTAGTTTCTATTACCTCCACACGATATGTCATCTACCCATGTATATGTTCTAGTTGAAACATTGTGCCACATTTAGTATGGACTTTGTTTGAAGTAGTTTTTCTGGTTTGAATTTATGTTTCTTATTGTTGCTTCGTTTTTGTATCGCGTGTACATGTATATATTCCTCTCTAGCTTTATCTTCCAACTTGTGTACTACATGGATTGTACTTTAATCTGACCTTCAAAGGTCAAGAAAGTCCAACTCTATGAAAATAAGCTGCAGCTTTTTTACTGATAGATAAAAGTAATATCTTTGTAAACTGAAAATTGACTTGGTGATCCAGAGCTTAGCTATCTTGCATAGACACTTTAGTACAGGCGAAGAAATTTATTTGTAAGCAAGTCGTCCTTACTTCGAAATGGGTGAAGTCTTAACACAATTAAAGAAGTTATAAATGCTCCAGATCTACGTGCGATCTTGGTCTTTGAGTACAGATGTTGCTATATTTTTTATTGCAGTATTTATTTATTTATTGAAAGGTTTGGTTCATTAACTTAATTTTTTTTGTTCAGAGAAACATGAAGCTAATGAACAAAGCACCGGACTGTGTCCTGTTTGTCGTAAAGTATTTCTTGCAAAGGACATTGAACATGTGCTCGATTTGGCTGGAGCTGATCATGACTCTGTAAGTCAACAATTCAGCATATTATTGTTTCTTTAGGCAGTATTGTTATAAATTGGGAAAAGAAAGAACTAGACTTAGGTTGCTCGCTTACTCTTTTACAAACTGGATGGCCAAACTGTGGGGCAAGACTAGATAGTTCTTGGCTAAATATGCTTCATTAGTCATTACTTACTTATCCGTTAGCTTGTCTGTTGGGTTTTTTAACACGCAAGTCAAAGGGGTATCTTCGTTTAGCATGATATAAGCATGCCATTATATGCCTCATATTATGAACATTGCAGAATTAGGTAAACATTATGAAAGAGGTTGTAATAGATTCTGTTTCCTTGTTCGTTGTATTTTTGAAAATGTATATTGACTCCAGCACTCTATTTAATGATACTCAGAAATGCGGTGAAACAAATTCCTTAGTTGAGGAAGATCTCGTCCTGTCCGAGTCAGAGAAAATAAGAAGACTAAAATTCGAGGAGACATTAAAACTTCAGCAGGAGAAAGGTGGTTTGATTGAGCCCAAGAAACACGAAGTGCTGTTGCCTGGTATGTTCCTTCCTCCACCACCACCACCACCTCCAGAACCAGAACCTTCAATCACTGTGGAGAAAGAGACTACGGGTGAACAAGGTGAAAATTCCACGACTGGTGGTTCCTCAAATACGAATAACAAGCCTAACACCAGTAGATACAGAAACTCTTCTGCAAGAAAACAATCTTATAGGGGTCGGGGGCGGGGTCACGGGCGCGGTTCATGGGATCAGCAGTCAAGAGAGCAAGGGAACCAGCAGCCAAGAGATCATGGGAATCGGCAGCCAAGAGAGCAAGGGAATCAGCAGCCACGAGAGCAAGGGAATAGGCAGCCGAGAGAACAAGGGCATTGGCAGCCAAGAGAACAAGGGAATCGGCAGCCAAGAGAGCAAGGGAATCAGCAGCCGAGAGAGCAAGGGAATAGGCAGCCGAGAGAGCAAGGGAATAGGCAGCCAAGAGAACAAGGGAATAGGCAGCCAAGAGAGCAAGGGAATCAGCAGCCAAGAGAGCAAGGGGATCGCCCCTCAACAGAGCAAGGGAATCAGCAGCCGAGAGAGCAGGAGAATCTGCAGCAAAGCGAGTGGAAGCAAGTGAATTATCGGCCAAGAGGGCAAGGGAATAGGCAGCCAAGAGAGTGGAAGCAAGGTAATCGGCAGGCAAGAGAGCAAGGTAATCAGCAACCAAGGCCAGCAGAGCTGGGGAAGCAAAAAGAAAGCGGAGCTCCAAGCTGACTGTTTCGTCCAGTATCATGTTTAGAGTATCATGATTGTGCTTTCTTGGGTGTAAGTTATAAACCACCTGGTAGTCTAAACTGAAGCACCTATTCCACAATATGGAAAGGTGGTAAGCCAAAGGGTATGATTTTGTTATGAAGAATCTTGAATCCTTGTTTGTGAAGCTATTATGATTCGACGCTATTTGTGAAGCTATTTATGTTTGCCAAGTCCATTTACAGCATGATGTCGTAGAAATGCCCTCTTTACCGTTTGTCTTTTGTATCCGTTATAATTCAAAATATTTCTTCACCTGGTAATTGATGTATTGGTCGGAAATGTGGTAAAACCGAAACGGGAATGAATATGATGTTGGTTCCTTGAAATTAGAATGTTCCAGGATGACACTTTTTCAATAAGAAGAAAGATTTCGAATCCGATCTCCATACGCAAAAGCCAATTTCATTTCCATAAAATACCAATTTTTGCCACCACCGCCCATATTTTGCTGAATAACATGCCTTGCAATTGGGGGATTTGCACCACATCCACGTAGAATGCCATCTAAAATGCACTTCAAAAATTATGTTTTAGCCACAAGTTAAAGGTGAAGGCGACATCACCAAAATAGTAGTGAAACAGCCAATATCATTATAGAGGGGTAATGTGATAATACTATATTGATTGGGAACTAAAGGTTGATATGGGCAATAATTCTTTTTTGCATTAAGAAAATTTACAAAGTATAAAACATTTCGATGCATTGCTGATCGACAATTCCAGCAGCCAAAATAAGTCGACCCAAACTTTTAGCGATTTTCTCACTGCTCATTAAAATTACGCTTATAAGAATGAGAATTAAAATTTACAGAGATTTGTCGATAGTCTTCTTTAGATTGCCGTCCTTCCAGAGTAACATGTTGTTTCCATAAATAGATTCATCAATTAAGAATTTAACTTCGAAATCTACGTCGAAAATTAAACACCCCTTGTTTCCATAAATAGATCCATCAATTAAGGATTTAATTTCGAACCCTACGTCGAAAATTAAACACCCCGTATTGAACCCACGACAACAATCACCAACAACTATGAACAAGTTGTCAATCAACCATCAACAAAACAAAGCAACCAACACAATGATTTTACGTGGAAACCCTAATCGGGAGAAAACCACGGGAATCCGACGATTCCAATTCAAGTATGTTCTGTATGCTAACACACTATTTCTCTCTCGCTCACTCTATCTTCTATATATCACGAACCAATCTAACCAATCTCTTTCTTCACCATAGTTAAAGAGGAAAAACACCAACCAAGTTTCTCCTCTCTAACTCTTTAAGAGGTTACTTACTACAATAGCACTAAACAAGTCTATTTATACTAAAACACTCTTAAATCCTCCTTAAACCCCATGCCTAATCTGTTTGGGCCTAAACTCATTTAACCCATCAAGAATTAAACCTAAAATAACACTAAGGGCGTGCTTGGTTGAAGTGGGGGAATGGAAATGGGAAATGGAATGATAGTAGAGTGGAATGATTGTAGGGTTAATGATTATAGTGTTGTTTGGTTATAACAAATTATTAACTAAATATAGTAAATTGCAAGGTAATGAAATCCATAAATGTCAATGTTGGAGGGTTTGAGTGATTAACCCATACTCCCTCCGTCCCAACCAAAGCGTCTGCGGGGACGGGGGCTCAATTCTTAAGAAAAATGATGTGGTGGTAGGACATGTGGGTAAAAGTATGGCAAAAGACTATTTAAACCCCCATAAGTATGTGGGTATATTAATGTTTAGAGATTTCATTAAGGGTAAAATGGTCTTTTGTCAAGTGAGGAAATATTGAAAATAAGACTATTTGGTTGGGATATTCTAAAATGGAATGTAAGACACTTTAGTTGGGACAGAGGGAGTATTGGGTAATGAAAGTGGACCCCATATAATCATAACCCCCAACCGAACACCCTATACTCTATAATCAAACCCATTAACCACCTCCCAAACCACTCAACCAAGCACCTCCTAACTCTATTTGGATTTTGAAGAGAAAATTCATCATAAACGTGTCGTAATAGATAATAAAAAAAATTTCTCGAATGATTAAAAAAAAGCGTAGATCTCCCGTCGAAATGATTTTCACCTATTAAAAGTGAAATTTGTGGATATTCTTTATCATTATGGATAACAATGATATGTATAAACATTATGATAGGATTTATCATATTCAGTGGTAAGAATTTAGGTAATATTTTTAAAATATTTTGAATATCATGATATAGTTATATTTCTTGCAACAATTTATATATACACACGTTATGGTTTTCATATCCTAGTATTTCTTGAGCATATCGTATAATAAATTGTGTTTAAAAATATAGTTTGAAATTGTGCGATTATATTAGCTTACTTACACTGTTTGCATCACATTGGTCATTTGGGTGTTAGCAAGAATGAAGTTTGGAGAGGAATGATGATGAGACTTGATCCTTGAAAAGTGCATAGATCGTCAAATTGCAAACGTGCAAAATTAAGAAGCACATGCAAATAATGCAATATAGTTTGTATTTACCTCTTTTTTTGACTTTATTGCAAACAACTCCATGCATATTTTATTCATATAGCTAATAGTCCTTTTATCCTTGTTAAATTTGCATTGCCTTTTTTTTTCATCAAAATAATTAAAAAGCATTTGTTGAAAAGTATTATGATTTCATCGTTATGAAATCGCTTTATACTATCGAACTTATGTTATGCATGAGTATCAAACATATTACGATTATGAAATATAGGAAAGATCTGATCAAATAAAAGAGTCTATCTTCGTAAATTTATTTTATCGTTAAAATAGATCTGATTGAATTGAGCTGACTGAACTAAATTATTTAAAATTTAAAAGGTGTACCAAGTAGCAAACCAGGTAAAATCTTTATCCAAAAAATAAAGTTTCAAACCATGTGTGATGTGTATGCTCTTTGGGTCCTATCCGTTATTTAAACCTAAATCTTATGTGATGCTCAACCTTTTTAGAATAATTCTAGGTTTATTGCGACAAAACCTATACTTAATCTAACCTAGCTATTAAATTAAGCGACCGCGCCATTTGTGTATCTAAAACAAAAGGAATGAGGCAATAATGTTCATATTATTCCTATTTTGAACCAACAAATAGTTCATAGTTGGTTACCTAATTATATGAGTTGTTCAAAGTAGAAAGAGACAAAATGTTTATTAAATAGTTGATTGTGTTCAAATGATTAAGATCGAGTTCAACATAATTTAACACTACGTGTGATCACATCATATTATTGGTTAGTGCAATACATCACTCATGTGGTGTAATACAACATTAAGCACACAACACTTTTATGTATAGTTTAATATGTTTCAGCTATAATTAACACTTTTCAATTGAGTTTCATTTCAAGAAAATTTAAATTTCAGTTGAGTAAAAGTGTCATTTTTATAGTGAACCATTAATATTTATAAGGTTGATAAGTGTGGTGTTTTTTTAGTCTAAAACCATTGAATGATGGGAGGATTATTGATGACTCATCAACCCATAAATTGCCCGTACGCTTACATCATGTTGCACAAAAGCTATTTTTCAATCTATCAGAAGCAAACTGAGATATCAGAGAAATATCTAAAAATGTTATAATATGTCAAGTCTATATCATGTCGGTAACAGCATATCTAAATACCTATTTTTCCTTCTCCTGAATAGACATCACCAAATACATCATTCTAGTTAGTCCCAAAAATTCACCGACCACCTACTTTCTCAAAACCAAAATATAAAATCCGGTTCTATTATGATGAAGAGTCACCACCTGAATCTCAACCTGAAACCCATTGAGCCCGACGGTTTCATGACCACCGAAAAATAACAGGTCTTTGTGAGGTTGGATAATAGAGTAATCTGTAAAGTATATCGAATTATTCAATTTGGATGTGATACTCATGAGAAAGTTTCATCAAAAGTCTAAATTAGATATTGCTATAAATCAACATTTCTCTTTTCAGGTGATATTCCACATTACAGAATCAAGAAAATAATTTTAAAAATCTAAAAAAAAAGTATCCTGTAGATAAGACCAATACTACCATCAATTCCAACCAATTCTGATCTGATTGGATTGCTTCTCATTGTAGTATTCATATATTGGACTATATGAATGTAATCTAACAAGGGATAAGTTAACAAGCTAAATTGGTTTACAAAGCTAGCATCGCCAAAAGTAAGTATTCAAACTACTTTTAACTCGGGTGTTTCCTAACCGTACTAGATCGGAAATTAATCAAAGTTTAACCAAGCAATAAGACCCGTTGGAAAACTAAGATTAGCAGATACACATTCAGTCCAATATTTCCAACAAAAATCCTTCTTCAATCAATCACATAACTAGGAAATAAAATAGAAGCAAAACATAGGGAAAAAGAAGCAAAAGAAACTTCTCCTTCTAATGGTGCCAGCCTAAGAGGACCGATTATGACTGAACCAGAGACCAAAAGCTTTACAAGTCTGGACCGAACCCGACTGAAATGACCGGCATGACTGGATCGATGACGAGTTGAGTCGTCAGAAATGTGAACCTCCGATCTGCCGTGCCGTGTGGCCAGAAAATTGATCATCGATCGGTTCGATGAGATCCGCTGCCTACGACCTGCCCACATGACATCGCCATCTTCATTTGTTGGAGCTCTGATTCCGCCGTCTGGGATAGTCGATAGCGACTTACTAAACACCCGTTGACCGATCGATTTTTCACGGAGTGTAGATTTTCGATGGAGAAAGAAGGTTTTACAGGTTTGGGACCAAGATGGAGAGGTTTAGATACTAAATTAGGGCGGCAAGCCAGTGGTTCCTCCCCGACTTAGATCTGAAAGGGGTTTTACTGTTTAGCGTGAGAGAGAAATTGAGAATGGACAGTCAAAAAGTTGATAAGGGTTGTGACGTGGCAATTAGAGTTTTATTGCATTAAAACGCACTAAAAATATATTGAAATGGTCCTGACCTAAATTTAAAAGTTTCTAGTTCATAACCTATTTATTACACAACAATAAATTTGAGATCAATCAAAAAATCCCTATTTAATTCATTTCATGAAATAACTTTTCTTTGGTAGTAGTATCACCAAATAAGTTTAATAGCTCTTTTCCTTTCCTTGTAATGCTTTTTTTTCCCGGATAATAAATAGTAATATCTTCGTAAGCCGTTTAAATCGTGAAATTATTGATGCATGTTTTTCCTTTCAAAAATAAAATAAAATCGATGCATGATATTTTCCACCTTGTTTAGACCCAACCAGTCTCGTGGCCATCTGGTCATTATACATCGCCGATTCCTTCATTTATGTTGCAATCACAACTTCTTATATGTAAAATTAACATGCACCACTTGATAAAACTATCATGCACGTTTGTCTACCGATGATACATTGATTGAAAGATTTGTAATATTCATGTGTTTAATCCTCTTTCTTGCGTCAATTGTTTCTTGGGTCCCTATAATATTTCTACTGGTTATAATGAGGAAATTTTATACACTGTAATTACACGCACGTTTGATATCCTTAAACGTTAGATTTTGGGCATGGAAGGGAGGTCTGGAATTGAAATGTACTGAACTGAACGGAATGATTTTATAAGGAATGGTATTATAAAGTGTTGAAATTAATTTGAGTGACAAAGCTGTTGAATTGGATTGAACTGCAAACTGTTAAACTAAATTAAAAGGTGATGAGAAAAAATCAAACATAACTTTTACCCATTTTGTGTACATTATCTGATAGGAGAAAAATAGTATAATAGCACTACACGCTGATTTTTATAACTTATTGCTTGAAATAAGAGCTTGTGTTTGAAAGAATTTCATTCAACATGTTGGAAATCGCCCAAAAACTAGTACAATAAATATTAATCAATTCAAGAACTCTGTCAAATTAATTTTTTTTAAAAAAAGCTAAACAAACTGTTTGTCTTATTACAAATAACTGAAATAAGAGAGATAGATTAAATAGTATATTATATAATTTACATAAGAATTACAGATTCACGACATGATAATATTATCATATGGTAACAATATTTGCTATATTGACATGGTATATGTTGTACTCTATTTCACTATATCCTTAATTAGTAACATTTTTTCAGAAAAAATTAGCAAGACCTATAGGCTATGGATAGGACGGCGTGAGTTTTGACGTGTGATGAATCCTACCTGAATTGAAAGTCCGATCACCCACTAACTAATTAACACACGTACGTACTCTTCTCCGGCCACGTTGACCGTCCATGGTCCACAACCGACACACCGCGGTGCATAAACAGCCTCCCATGAATATGAGCATTTTAAACAATTTAGAACTTACTTGTACGGCATGCCGATCAACATAAAAGAAGAATTTAATTTTAATTTTTAAGGATAAAAATTACTCCCCAACACATATAGTTTTGTACACTATATAGAGAGCTCATGTTAAAGACTCTAGAGTAATCTTATTCCCGCAGAAATGTTCTAATTTAATATATTTTTTGTAAATGATGATTTATAAATAATGATTTGGATGATTTTGAAATAATCATTACCTAAAACTTTTCTTATAATTTTGAATTTCCCACGTTCTTAATAAAAAGAAAATTCATAATTTTTAATAAGATAGAATCTTGATAGAGTTTAATAGAATCAAGCTCCATCGATCGGAATACTAATGGAAGAAGGTTTAGGATAACTGTAATTTACAATGATTGAAATAAACTTTTTTAGAAACCCACCATCATTTCTAAATAACAATACAAGGTTAGATTTAGATACAAAATGCGATTAATTAATAGTGTTTCGTTGTCTTGCAGGTGAATATGAGAGTTTTAAATGTGGATCCTGTCCATACTTTTAAACAGAAGGTACTGTTTTGAAGTTGGAAAAGGTAAATAAGAATTAGTTAGAAGAAAATATTTTTGCTTATTACTCAATTTTTATTATAATTTGTAAACTCACTAAGCAAGGAGGTGTTATTAATAATTAGTAGATACATTTTCATGTTTGCGAACATAAAACATAAACCTATGTTTTGGAAGCCATCAAATCTTCTAGTCAATTGGAAGCCATCAATTAGTCTTGATCATATACTCTACTATTATACAATAAATTCCGGTGAATTGATTTCTCCAGTTCAGGTGGCATTAATCTTCTCTCATGCATAGTACACACACAGCCACACTAGATATCCAATAGAAGAGAGATGTCTATAACCATAAAATAGTATACAAGTAGGAAAAGTGTCTAGAAGGATAACTTTTCTAAATGATATGGAACTATTACTGTGGATTTATATTCAAATGATACATTTTTGTGTTAAAACACAGATAATTTTAAAGTAAACAAATAGTAAAACATGTTTTAGTGCAAAAATTTAACAAATTTCATTTAAGATTTTAAGTAACAAAATTTATAGTTCAAATTAAAAGACATACTGTATAAGTTAAAAGTATAAACACTTTAAAGATTAGTGAGAAAAGTTGGGAGTTCCAGAGACTTTCCCATGCAACTTAAACATGAGAAATCCTTTGAATCAAATTGAATCACAGCTTTTATATGTCAAGTATATTCTCCACATTGAACAACATGGTCACTCTTTTCTCACTAGTAATTTTCGCAAACACATCTTAAAAAAAAACATTTGGATTTCCTAGATTTCTATGTTAAATAATCACTAATTATTTAGTGTCGAGTAAACTCTACTTTACATAGAAACAAAAAAATTGGATAAAAATTAGTTTATAAAGACCTTATCAAAAGCTGGAAAGAAGGTTCCGTTGAAATCAGTGGTACATGCCATCTCATGTTATTCGATGAGATGTTTTGAAATACCGGGAAAGATGCTGGATGACATTGATTCTATGATGAATAATTTTTGATGGGAAGATACTGAGACACGTAGGAAAATTCATTGATTGGATTGAAAAAAGTTAACAAGAGGGAAACAGAATGGAAGCCTAGGTTTAAGGAATTTGAAAGCAATGAACTTGGCTCTTGCTAGTAATGACTGTGCTAGTAATGGCTCTTCTACATAATGAAGGCTTCTTACTGAACCACAGTCATTACTAGCAAGAGTTTTCCAAGACAACTATTACCTGGGATCTAATATAACAACATATCTTGAGATTGGAGGAGCATTCTAAATGGTGTGGAGGTTATTCGGCAGGGCGCAAGGAAGAAGATCCGATCGGGATTAGAGACATAGGTTGTTATGATCCATGGCTACCATCTGAGCATAATTTTCGCATCAAGGAGCATGATAAAATGCCTAGTCACATTAGTGTTGTGGCAGATCTTATCGACCTGAAGACGCGCTGGTGGAAAACAGACTAGTTGCACCGGTATTTTGATCCGGAAGACGCTGCGAAAATTCTTTCGATCAAGCTCGCCGATAGAACAGGGCCAGACCACTAGTGGTGGCATTTTACCGATAGTGGGAAGTATTCGGTCCGGACAGCTTATCATCAGTTTGTGGAGAAGCCGGCAGGCACTACGGGTCAATAGCATGTGGCGCCAGAAGGGGATGACAGGTTTTGGCGCATGAGGGTTTCGTAGAGGGCAAAACATTTTGTGTGCAGACTCCTCACTGACTCTCTCCCGAAGAGCGTGAATTTGAGGGCCAGAACACTGGCGGTGCCACTGACATGTCCTCTCTGTCAGACGGAAAATGGAGCAACGGAGCACCTGTTCTTTGATTGTAAATTTGTGAAGAAATTGTGTGAGTTTTCAGGCTTGATTCATGTTATTGATGAGACACGGTGTAACCGAGAAAACATGTGGTTCAAAATCTTAGTAACCGACACAGATGAAGTAACAGTGGACCTGGCCTTGATACTTTGTGACTCATTTTGGATGCAAAGGAACAACATGATTTTTAACGACAAGAAAGTAGAAGTTGAAATGTTAGCTGTGTCTACTGGATTGAATGTGAGGCGGTTCCAGGAAGCGAATAGCTGACCTAAGCGCACATCGCCGGAGCTCTCGAACGAATCTCTGATGCGGCCGTCGGGAGCAGAAATCCGGGTCACTTTCAATGCGGGGATAAAGAATGGACAAGCGGGAAATTGCAGCGCTGGCCTTATCGGAGGAGGGATATTTTACCCGGGCAATAATGCGAAAATACTTAGGAGTAACATGCCCTTTCTATAGGCGCTAACACTTAATCTAGCGATGAAATTGGTGGAGCACTTGCGGGTTGATAAACTCATAGTTACGGGAGATTGCTTAGCCTTGATACGCTCAGTTACGGAGTTGGATGAACCACCGGCATGGTGTACGGATCTGGTGCAGACTTTACGG
Organism: Sherardia arvensis; assembly: GCA_948330725.1. Classification (NCBI taxonomy): domain Eukaryota; kingdom Viridiplantae; phylum Streptophyta; class Magnoliopsida; order Gentianales; family Rubiaceae; genus Sherardia; species Sherardia arvensis. Next base: position 9,723,953 of record OX415238.1, on the reverse strand, counting down.
AGAAGGATGGATACTTTAACCTCTATTTTTCCTTACTGGATACCGAGAATTAGTAATAGTTTAGCTCATCAGCTGTCTGCTTATGCGAAATCTAGTGTAGAGGAGAATAGAGTTTGAAACATTGCTCCGTCTTTCTTTTTGTCAAAAATTCTGGACGTTTTTCATGAGTTTGAATGAGATTCCGTATTTTTTCGATAAAAACAAGTAAAAACTCAACGATTAATATATGTAAATTAAAAGTGAAATTAATTATAATCATATAACTAAAATATGAACTTTAAAAGTTTAGTTTATTCTCGATTTCTTTTATGAAAAAGAAAAATTTTGGTCTCATTAATAATTGATTTATTATTCATTTTAACACCTTAGTTATAAATGCTACTATAAATTTTGAATTATTTTTATGAAGTTCGTTGATCAAACAAAAATAATTTAATGATTAAAAGTGAAATTTCAGCAAGTTTGATGATCACTCTCGCACACACATTCTTGCATCATCAAACATCTAATCCAATTGAATTAGACATAAGTGTTGATTATTCGATTATATAGAAGAGATAACTGCTGCAAATTTCAAGTGCAATATTTATAATTTTGTGTTTTTTAAAAAACAACCGTATGAAAGGACAATTAGCCAGCAGTTCATTGCTCGAGCAAATGAGCTTCTTAATCGACACATGTTAATTTATCTTACTATATAATATTAACACTGTGAATAAATAATTGGAATATATATGAAATAGTTTTTAGGGTTTTGAAGTATGGTAATCATAAATGTTATCCATCATTCTAGACAAAAACACTTAACCTATTTACAAATTTATTTCACATCTAAAGTTAAAAGATATATTATTTAATTAGGATTTATTAATTAATTAGTAAATGATTAATGTTACTTACCGAATTAAATTGATGGTAAAACTGTACTTTTGAACATTTCTTAGTTTGGTCTAGTAACTCACGCCTTCGAGACTTCCCACCCCTCCTCCAAGACGAGAGTAAAATGGCGAAGTTCCCATAATGATCATCGTTGGTCAGGTAAGGTGGCAATCTGTAGACTCTTCTGCAAATTCAAACTCCAACCATCCTTCTAATTAAATGCATTCAGCTTCATTATTTAAAAAAAATGTAAGTTATTTTGAATGGAAGTTAAGGATGAGGATATTTTGGCGAAGAGACTTAATGAATTTTTTCAAGTAGTTTTGAGATATTCCTTGAAAGAATGAGGTAATTTAATTCATAGAAAGATGTATAATGTATTCTTGTATTCTTATATTTATAATAATAATTCTTATTTATAAGCTAAATGCATCCTTAATAATGTATCCAATCCTTAATAATGTATCCAGACTGTTCATCAAATTATTTTAGAAAATCTTCTTACTTTTCATTTTATATATGATATGTAGAATTACCGTCTTACTTTACAAATAAAAAAAATTCTATTAAATTATTTAATGCTTAGTATGATATTTACAATATGGTTGTATTGAAAACACTATAATAATATATAAAACTATTAGATATAATCTTCTAAAATAAAATGCAAAACATATAGGTAAAAATCTTCTAAAAGTAGCAATTAAAATCCACACACTTCGTCCCTCCCCTCCTCCCCTTCTATATATACACACTCACCAAACAATACCATTTCACACTTCACTTCATGACCATCTCTCACTATACCTAAACTAACCGGACTCCTCAAATATAAACAAACAAACATGAGGTGCCTCCCTCTCTCCATGGACTGCAAACTCCAAACAAATCAACCTTCCTCTTACCCTTCCAAATCCACCCCATCTCCCTTCCAGCACCGCTGCATGCCTCTCCCTCCCCATGCACCCCAAGCTGCGGCGGTCTCCACCGCCACCGACCACCGTGAACCGTCTCTCTTTCGCCGCCCCGCCACCTCCGTGGGCCCCAGGTGGATGGATATTCAGGGGATCCGAGACTGGCAGGGGCTTCTGGATCCGCTCGACGACAGCCTCCGGGCCGAGATAATCCGGTACGGTTACTTCGTCGAAGCGGCTTACCGGTCCTGCGAGTTCGACCCGGGATCTCCTCGCTACGGCCAGTGCAAGCACTCGAAGAAGAAGCTCTTGGTGCATGCAGGGTTTCCCGGGACCGGATACCGGGTCACCAAGCACCTGAGCGCCACGTCAGGGATCCAGCTCGTCCCCGACTGGTTCGAGATGGCTCCGAGCTGGATGTCTAGTCGGACGAGCTGGATCGGGTACGTGGCGGTCTGCAAGGACAAGAGGGTCATTTCACAGCTCGGGAGGCGCGACGTCGTCATCGCCTTCCGCGGCACCGCCACCGTGCCGGAGTGGCTGGAGAATCTCCGAGCAACCCTCACGCCCATCTCCACCACCGCATCTCCATCCTCGCCTTTCCCAATGGTGGAAACCGGGTTCTTCAACCTGTACACCTCCAAAACGGAGACATGCAAAAGCTTGCAAGATTCGCTAAGGGACGAGATCGGAAAAATCCTCTCCACCTATGGTGACGAGCCGCTGAGCTTCACCTTCACCGGCCACTCCCTCGGGGCGGCGCTGGCAACCGTGGCGGCGAACGACATCAAGGAAACCTTCAATTTCAAATCCAAACACTTGGTAACCGTCATCTCCTTCGGCGGGCCCCGCGTGGGGAACCACAGCTTCCGGTGCCGGTTAGAAGAGCGGGGCACCAAGGTGTTACGGATCGTAAATCCCGACGATCTCGTGACGAAGCTTCCCGGATTTGTTCTGGACAATGGCGGTCCCGACGACTACCTCGACGATGATATGATTGCTTCAGCCATTCTGGCGGACGAAGACGAGCATTGGGGAACGGGAGTATTTACGAGTCTGGGTCTGCATAATCTGACGGGTTGGGTGCAGAAGGTGGTGGAGGATAGTCAGTTGGTTTACGCCGACGTCGGTTGCGAGCTCCGGCTGAGCGGCGGGGCGGCGCCACCGCAGAACGCAGTGGAGTATTTTGCAGCGTGTCACGAGCTCAAGACTTACCTGCACTTGGTTGATGGCTTTGTCAGCAGCTCCAACTGTCCGTTCAGAGCCACCGCCAGAAAAATCATCAGCTCTGGCTATAATTAATAATTAGCTTTTGTCTCTGTTCATATTTTTTTTATTTTTTCAATAACTAATTAGGATTATTAGAAGCAGGGGGGAAGGCAATTTTCTTTTGACATGCACGAGTACTCTAGCACGCAACTGCCAAGAATGTAAATATGTTAATAAAAGCTTCTCCATCCTTTCTCTTTTCGTTGTAAATTCTAATTTTTTTTCATCTTAATAACTATGTCAATGTGTATGTGTCTTATTTTAATATTCAACACGTCGACCTGAAAATTTTAAAGTAATAACACAAAATAACACTAAACGGTCGTGTCTGACACATAGCTGATACAGATACGATGTTAGAGACACAATGTCAGAAACACGACACTAAACTGACATGTCGGAAACATAGCTTAATAATAATGCATGTTTTTGTGAGGAGATCTGAAATACAAGTAGATAATATCTTGAAGAATTTGTGGGGGGTAATGGTGTGTTTAACTAATATAAGACATTGGATAAAGGGGACTCAATCCAGCTGAGCTATTGCATAATTTATTTCCGGTTCAGGCTATTTCATGCTTATACATGAGCAGCAACAGTCGTCTCTGGTCTCCCTCAATTAGAGCAAAATTTTCTGGTAAAGATTTTCTCTGGTTGCTTATACTTGGAATTCGGAAATACCAAAAGTTTGAGAACTTTGTTTTAAGAGCAAATAGTTAATTTGTGTGAAGTTCCAAAAAAAAGTTTTTTTTACTGCATTACTTTTACACGATAATTACTGGTTAGTTCATCCCAACTATTTTTTTCTTTCCATTTATTACACAACACCCAACTTTCTATAGGCTACGTGAATGTATCTAGGAAATTTATAGAAGGAACTTTTTGTTTTTTTGTCAAGAAGGAAAATTTAAAGAACTTGCTGGCTCCTAATTAATTATTTTATTTTGAAATGGACACGCTATTTTAATTTTGACATATTTATATGGCTTAATTTATATTTTTGTGTTTGTTTTTACACCATGTCAAATTTTAACTAATATTAACCATCTCTATCATATGTGTGCTCGAATTTCTACTAATTAAGTTAAAAAAAATACATTATCTAAAAAATTAATGTAACACATGTTTTTTCAATAATGATAGTTAAAATAATAAAAACTAATAAGACAATTTAATCAAAGACAGATTGCACATACATAATATTTTTTATAAGTTGAATATTAGTCGATGTGTCTCGTCGTCTGAGGATATATCGTGGTATTTTCTCTAAACTTCCATGGTTACCTACAGCCTCTCGCCACAACTAATCTGTTTTCAGATTGCACTCCTGATCCGCCTCCCTCCATAGCCAATACATCCGTCTCTTCATTTATAGCACCATAATTACGTTTTGAATTATTATTAGACAAAGCCTGATCATATGTGGTACTCTCCACCGCTTCTCGCAATCTCTCTAGAGCATTCCATTTTTTACCAATCCCCAATTCTCTATAGCCTTCCATTTTTTACCAATACCCTGGTGTAGTTTACCGCTTCTTCGCACCCCTACCGAGCCTTTAACTAAATTATAATTAGAAAAATAATACAATGTATTATATATATATATATGTACGGGCGCTAATTAAAAGACATTCTCACTAGAATTTTACTTGTTAGTAATTTTAATAAAAATTCTCAAACATTTATAAATATATAAGAATATATATACTAAATATTTAAGAATGATTTTTTATTTATTGCTGGCTAAGTTTTAAAGGCCATATGAAATTTTTCTATAAATTAATTAAATTCAGTTAAGTTTACTTCAGTTTAGTGCAGTAAAAATATAATTTGATGAAATTTAGATTACTTGCGCTATACAATTATATTTATTGATACAAATATTTCACTTAGTTCAGTTCAGTTCAGTACAATTCAATTCAATTCAATCTAATTCAATTCAATTCAATTATATTAATTAAGTTCAACGTAAAATTAACCTCTGAACTCAGAAGAACATGAACTAATTATAGAAATGATTTTACATCATAATCTCACCGTCGACAGAAGTCACAAAGATCAGAATTATTGGAAGAAATTATGGTATCTTAAGGTGTCGAAACGGGTGTTACACTTCGCTTGGAGGTTATCCACTGATTCTCTTCCAACCGTGGCCAACTTGAGGAGGCGCACTATGGTTGTTTCAAGCAATTGTCCTCTTTGTTCGAATAATAATGGCAACACTAGCCATCTATTTTTCGAAAGCTCTTACACTAGGGAAAATTGGAAAGTGACGTGTTTGGAGACACTCATTTTATAGCATGTAGAGAGTCGCGGTGATGTTTGGTTTCGAAATCTAATCAAGCATGCTTCAAATTCAATTTGTGCAATTGTGGTTATGATTTGTGACGCTGTTTGGTTTCAAACAAACAGGAAAAATTTTGAGTTGGAGCACATGAAGGCTGCTGAAGTGGCGGCATCCACGTTTCATGCTTTGCAAAGTTTCCAATCGGCTCAGGGCCGGTCTAGATTATCTTCTCCGGCGTTATCACCGTCTTATCTTCTTCGACCACCAGATGGGATTATGAGCTTCTTTTTTGACGCATGTCTAACAGAGGATGCAACGGAAATTGGTGTGGTTGTCATGGACTGCAACGGCGCTTTTTACCGGGCATGTTCTAGACGAATACCGCATATTTTTTTATCCTCTTTGCTGAAACATTAGCTTGGAGCAAGCTATTTTACGTGCAATTGACTTTGGTCTTCTTCCCCGTGGTGTTGGATTTATAGGTGATGTTATTACTGTAATTAGTATGGTGATGGGGGATATCAACCCCTTTATTAATTGTACTGAGACTATACACATGATTAGAGAGTTGCTTACCATGATTTCGTTCTCGGATATATTTTGGGTCCCTAGGGATAATAACCAAGCAGCTCACATCATTGGTACTTATGCGAAGTTGAGTGTCAATAATTCATGTGTGGACAACTCGACTTAATTTTTTGTCAAACGCTTCCAAACGATTATCCGGGATGTTGAATTAACACAAACCAGTTTTCTCCTTCAAAAAAATTATAGAAACGATTTTAGTATACTAAAATACATGCACAAGGTTCAACATAAATAAATATAAACTCAATTACAACTACCTCACTCCTTTTTTTTAAAAAAAGAAAACTCTATATCACTAATTCAAGTGTATATAATTAGTTCAAATTCTATTCAAACTAATGGCTAATTTGTGGTGCATGTGCTTACACTTAATACCGAAACTAACAAAACAAATTAATGGCTGATTTGCATTACATGTGAATAAAAGATTTGAATAAAAAACCATTTTTACCAACACCTTAATTGTGGTAATGAAGAACATGTTTGAGATTAATTAATTAAACTGCAAAACTAATTTAATTCTTATTGAATTGCACACATTGTTACGTACGATTGTACCCAAGTAAACGTTCTTGATCTATTGGATAACATAAGTTTAGAACGAGTAATATTTTAACATGTTATTACTATTAATTTTTATTTAAATATAGTAATCAAAGTTGCAGGAAACCAATTTATTAAAAAAAAACACCACCACAATACCACACCAAACTTCATACTTGAACCCAACCTGAACACCACCATGCACCATTGCCACCTCCATCTGTAGAACTATCAAATTCATCAGAACCCGCTTTTTCTAATTCTATCATGCATCAATATGTGTAATTTACATAATTAATATCTCCACTCCCAATTTCCACTATCCATTTTATAATTATCTCGATCACGAATTACTTTCTTGATAAAAAGTCAGATATGTAAAGTTGATAACATTTTACATATTGCAATAACAGAGGTATGAATATTAAAATTATAGTTCAACAATACCATATCTGAGATCTAATAGAAACTTTTATAGAATATTATCTCATATACATTTCTGAGCTGGTACACAAGTAGACTAGACCACTTGACCAAATGCATGTTGTCTAGGTTAGAGAGATTTTCAAGATTTGATTTCCCCCTCCTAATTTAATTAGTCCCCCGAGCTTTCTCCTAATTTACAAGTCTCCATTCCCGCAGAGACGTGATCAACTCAAAGCATTGAATAACGGGACCTGCAGCAACTGACGCATGAAGCGGTGAAATGTATCAGATGCTGTATAAAAGTGGGAGTTTCACCCCACTCAAAGCGGCCACTCGACGAATGGAGATAGAGAAAGTTCCAGGGTTCGATTCCCTCCTCTCTCAATTTAGTCCCCTAAACTTTCTCCTAATTTCCAAGTCTCTATTATCGCAAAGGCGTGTTCAACTCAAACCAGTGAATAACGGGAGCTGCATCAACTGGCGCATGAAGTGCGAAGCGGCGAAGTGCATCAGATGGTGTATCAAAGTGGGAGTTTCATCCCACTCAAAGCGTTGGTCAGAATCTCGGTCACTCAACGAATGGAACTAGAGAGAGTTCCAGGGTTCGATTCCCCCCACCAATTTAGTCCCCTTACCTTTCTCTTAATTTTCAAGTCTCCATTCCCGCAGAGCCGTGCTCAACTCAAAGCAGTGAATAACGAGAGTTGCAGTGCAATGGCGAAGTGCATCATGTGGTGTATCAAAGTGGGAGCTTCACCCCACTTAAAAGTGTTGGTGAGAATCTCGGCCACTCGACGAACGGATTAGTAGAATAAGATTAGATTAGTATAATCATAGGATTCATGTGCTCGATAAAAGTATAGGTTTATAAAAAAAATCTGAGCAAGTAATTAGATAAATCCGATAAACTAATATGCAATTGTAACTGTCCTATGTGGTTCTAGGCAATAATTTTACCACTCGTGAAAAGTGGACGGAGAAACAAGTCCAAAATTTGTAGGTGCAGTAGTTCGTGAAAATTAGGCTTTAGTGATAACGCATATAGCATTTCATTGTCATTGTAGATTTGATCCATCCCATGTTGTGGACGGTTACATAATTAACAAGTGAGTACAGAAATGTCAATCAGTTTTATTTCCCTCAAATAGTGGTCTATATCCAATATGCACGACCATCATTATATTCTTCACCGTTTTCTTTTGACGCAAGCATGAAATGAAACATTGATTTTTTTTTCTTTTTAATTAACTACAAAAGTTGGATGATTTGATTGATTTCGTTTCATAAACCACACGTGCCTTGGGGTATAATCAACACCAACAACTGTATCTAATTATTTACAGATTTAAATTATCGAAATGCTAATACAATTTATAATTAGATTGAAACTCTTTACATTTTGTTGTTTCAACTGAATCTGATTTTTGGATGCTTGATTTCGTATTTTAAATGAGTTTATAATATACATTAAGATATTTACGCTTGAACAAACAGACTAATATGTGTATGGTGTTGCAAATGATAATAAGGTTGATTAAATTTGTATGCAGATCCATTGTAAAACAATTCATGGCTTTCACGACAATTTTTCAATATTTTTGATAATAATATTACAATTTTATAGATCCCTTATTTGCAATAGCCTAATAGAATTTGTAGTCTGATTAGGATTTAGTTCGATTATCCTGTAGATAAGATTTTTAGGTTGAATGTTGATTCCAATTATTTTAATATAACCTAGCATTTTGAATATATATATATATATATATTCTTTCCAAACAAATAAATATTATGCTATTAGTATTTTTAATAAATTATATTAATTTTACTTAAATTCAGCTCAAATCGATTTAAATCAGCTCACCAAATAAGTAATAATCTATATATTATATTCAAAGTACAGGACCATTAATCAAACAATATTTGACTAACATAACCCTAACCGATATGGAATATGCACACGTTGGACTAATATTGATCACACATTAAGAGTTTAAAAATGTTAGGCCGGGATGAAAACAATAATTCCCACCGCCGGCCGGCGAGATAGTACGGTCGGTGGTCGTATGTTATGCATATATATATTTGCCTTTTTGCTACTTCTCTCCACTCCCTTTCCCTAGCCCCTATCATAACAACAGTCCCTTTCCGGCGACTACGTGGTCCATAATTAGTAAACTTACGTGCGCTCTCCGGACCGTTTGTATTTTTCCGACCGTACTTTGAACGGGTCAAGTAGTAGAAGTGAGGTACGTAAATATACGGATATACATGTTTTACACACAGTATGGCGTAAAATATTATTGAAATCACAATAATTCTTAAATATTGTTAAATATTCCAATAAATTTAAGAGGTGAAAATATTTTTATAAAATTCATACGGTGTTTTAAACTATAACAAATTCATACTTGAAAATTCATACAATATTTAAATACTATATAATTATCTGCCCTAAAAACGGCGCACCGTCGAGGTCCAACAACGACCTATACGTGCAATTTCATGCAATCATAGTCACTATCTTTAGGTCTATTGTGCAAGTTTTTCCACCCAATCATCATACATTTTATATCACTGATGTGATTAACTTTAAGCTTAGTTTCAAAGTCTCATCAAGTACTATTTCATACTTCTACGCGTCATGCCCATTTTTATTTGTGCTTTCTTTATCCTAGGATCTAGGGTTTTGAGTTCATATTGTCTTTATATGTTTTGGATAGTTTGAACATTGTGTCTTGAAAATTTTAGGGCGGTTTTATATGTAGGTCCACTTCATTTCCGCAGGTCCAAATTAAATTTGAAATGATAATAATGTCCCTCTTAAATATGTATTATAATTAATGAAAAAATAATTTATAATTTAGACACGTGTTAAATCATTACATAGACGAATTTATGCATTCAAGATTAGGATTTTAGAAATATATTTGTAAAAATTAATAAATGAATGAAAGGTAATTATGGTATTTTCCCACTTTAATTGGACATGCAGAAGTAAACTGGACCTGCATATACTAAACACCAAACTTTATAGTATTACATGTTTAAATATGTTGGAGTGTGAAAATTCTGTATTTATCAAAAGTTTAATAATCATCTTAAAAGTATACTAATGCTGTCAAGTTTAACATATTTTCAACATAATTCGGTAATTTAACACTGACCAACATAATATAATCACCGCAGCATAATATCTTTCAAACGACACGTAGTCACATATTTATGCATGTTTCATCTCTAATAAATACTTTTCAAACTCAATTTCAATAAATTTGAATATCAGTTGAGAAAATATGTTACTTTTTGGTAATACATTGTGCATAATAAACTAAAAATTAGTGAGCATATCTATCTGGTCTACTATATTGTTGAATTAGATTAGTTTAGTTCACTTCATCACTATTCAATTCATGTTATCATTATTCATTTCAAATAAGTACAATCGTTTTTAGTACAAAACTAATCAACACTCTTCAACACATACATTACTGATGAACACTCAACAATATTTAACAGCAAGTCCAGTTCAGCTCGACGCGAATTTGGTACATATACATGTACATGAGATCACATAAGTAAGTTAGTACTTGGCCCAGATTAGATTATACTTCATTCACACGATGACTTAGTTTCCACATGAGAGAGAGAAACGTATAACTATAAAGTCTGAACCTCTTAATGGAATGGAGAGTAGTTGCCCCAAATCTTGTTGAATGTGACAACCACGTAGTACCTCTTTTAATTATAATTACTTGAACATCATAAGTGTAGACTAATTGCATACATATTCAGATCGAGACCTCACTCCATAAATTCACGTCATAGTATAATATACGTGTATACACACTATATTCATTTATTGTACCTAAGATAGAAATTGGATTATACATTCTTAGATTAACAATTTCGTTTAAAATACAAATATAATAATGTACTTTTTGGATAATGATACTAAAATCTTTCATACTAAAATCAACTAGATTGCAGCATTATTTCAACAAAATAAGGATTGTAAAAGGGTGTTGCTAATTTGTTATACGCAGTCCAATACTTTACTTTTAATATAATTCAAAATACGATATGAATTTACGAAAATGTATTCACTTGTTAGATTTGTTAAGAAATTTCACAATATTCGAAAACGGTTATAACACTTTAGTAAAATATCGGATTTTTGGTAGCATATCGATCTCTCACTAATCGTAACGAGCCTTGCTTCCTCAATCACAACATTGGTGTTTCACATTGCAGCCATTCTTGTAGTTCGCAATCATCGCAGATCCTTTGACCAAATTAAAGCGGCTAGACTTTTCCATTGCGCAATAAAAGAGCTAATTTGTCTCTGTTTATGTAGTCTTTGATCCCCAGCTTTTTTCCCTTGACTTTAAGATTATAAACTAATATTATTTATTTTCACTTTCAACATATATTTTATATTATATTACAAGATAAATTATTGAAAACGAAGGCACGTACGGATACAAAGTCACGAGTTAGATACCGCCTTAATCAACCATTTACATTCTGTGTTAGAAATCTTGCACATCGCATTATAAAAACTGAACAAAATTAAAAGATAAATTTAATTAGTGAACATTTTACTTTAATGTGTTCTTGGGAGAACTGAGAACACTAGACTGGTCTTTTTCTGGTCCATCGGGAAAGAAAATTTGGCCTACAATGAAATGAAACGATTAAGCCGCACAACCTACAGTTGTGTTTGTGTGTCTCGCGATCAATATATAATTAAGAACGATTAGTGTTAGTTTTGCATTCAATGTAATATTCATTAGTCATTCAATCGATTATCTGATGGAAAATTAGTCAGTCAAGTCATTCACATTCAATTAATGATGATAACAATAATCATTCACATTCAATTAGCAGGATCGATGCCTCTGTTTACGAGGAGGGAGTTGAGAATGAGGATGGTAGTTAGAGCAAGTACGACAGTTTCTCCATTCACATTCTTTATAATAGGGAAACAAATTTCATATTCCCCATATTTTTTTGCCCCATTCACAACATTAGTGTTTCACATTACAATATTCACTTGTTAGATTTCTTAAGAAACTTCGCAAATATTCAAAAAACGGTTATAACAATTTAATAAAATATCGGATTTTTCGTAGCACTTCAGTTAGAATATCGATCTCTCACTAATCGTAACGAGCCTTGCTTCCTCATATTCAACATTGATGTTTCACATTGCAATATATGTTTTGAAAAATAATATTTCCGACAACATTTAGGAAAAAAAAAAGTATTCTAGCTAGATGCATGAGTTCGTTTTATGGCACTAATTTACATTTTCTCCATTTTTCATTCCCTATAATTTATTGGCATTTATTATTACATATTTATTCTAATTTATTCTATTTTTTAACCATATATTCAATAAGTCTAAATAATGATGAAAAAACAAATAATCCTAAAGGGAACTAGAAGAGTTATTGCTCCGATCAATAAATAAATTAATTAAAAGCATTAAAAAGGATGAAACTACGTAGTTTGACTAAATCCACCACATAACCACCGCAAGATCACCATATTCCGGTGTCTATATTTATTTCTTTTTTATTATTTCTTTATTAAATTTAATTCTTTTTGCCAAAAGTGTTTCTGCCTTCTATAATTTCATTAAATTAGTACTGAATTAGAGTTGCATGGTCTCATGAGGAAAAATGTTTAATCCGTGTGTCTTTTAATTACGAATATTTTAAATATAAAATGTCCTGCATTCCTTGAATTAAATTTTATTAAAAGTTAATTTCATAAAAAAGATGCTTCTTCTGAAAAATAAAAACATTATAAATCTCAGCCATTATTTTATCATTTTTATCCCCTATTTTAATTTCAATTTACCATTTATTTTTATCTCAGTCATATTTTTAAATCATAGACCTGACCATCTCCAATTAAATCTAATATTCAAGTTCATACCTGAAATTTAATTTACGCTTTGTGCCAAATTAATTTTTTTAAAAAAACTCATAATATACCGCACAACGTGCGGTCCAACAAGCTAGTTAACTAATAATACATGTTACAATAATATTTCATATTTGAAATTTCTTACTTTATAATATAAAATGATAAAAATATTTCATAAAAATAACACATTACGAATTACAATATTATTATTTTTGTAATGTATTATAAATAATTAGACTCATCTCTTTTCAATTATTTGTTACAAGTCATTATTTTCAACCATAAGAAATAAAATGTTTAATAAAAAAAATTTAATTTAAACGTTATGACTTATAGAAATGTCAAAATAAATATATTTATGGCCTTAAAATTTAGTAAATTTATATTAGAAAATAGATTATATTTGATTATTAAATATCAGTAGATATGTATATGTAAAAATAGTCATATGAGATCTTATTACAATCGTCTTTATGCATATTTTTAGAATATGTATATTTGATAAAATTTTATGTAATTATTTTGAGATATTATCATTTAAAATTATTGAAGAGAAACAATTAATGAATGAAATAACAAAAAAAAAAATGCAAGTAGCATTAAATTTTGCTTCTCCAAATCTTCTCCCTCATTCCCCAAATTTGAGGATCAAATCTTCTCTCTCTTCAATTTCCCCATTATGGAGAATGGGATGGAGAATCTGTTGGAGCTCAAAAAAGGCCCAAATTCTCCATATTGGAGCAAATTTGCTATTATAGCAAATCTGTTGGACTTGCTCTTATACATATGACCAATTGCATTTTCGCTAAGCACTGTTTAAACAGGTTGGCGATATCTATAGGTGAGAATACTCTAGTCTCAAAGGCATTGAGTGTCGGTGATATAGGTAGTAATAATAGAAACAATGGTTGGTCACTCTATCATCAAAATAATTTTTCTTGATAACATTATTTGAAAGAAATAGTTTTGTTTAGAAATCACAACTGTGGGCGTGATAAATCATTGACTTTGAAATGAAATTCACCTGCCCGTGATGCAAGGTTCAACTAAGTGTTCGTTTCCTAAGGTACCATAGAGCCTCCCTAACTTGTGCACTCAAGTTCTGAAGGGGGAACTCGATTTATTTGCTCAGAGAATTTGGAGATTAGAATCGAGAGAAAGATATTATTTTTCCGTGTCTCTAAATTACTCTGGTCCTGGCCTTTTATAGGCACTCGAACTAACCATCATACCACAAAATCAACAAGTTTGAAACTGTTGACGGTGAGTCAAACAAAGAAACAGCGATGAATTTCAAAGAATAAATGAAATTTGCCGAGGATTAGATTGACTCAACGTGCGAGCATTGATTTGAAGCTTTGTGTCTCATTATCCACGAGTACTTAATGAAAACAAAAAGGCTGGAGGCCATTGAAAAGCGCTTGAGGCGTATAAAAGCGAAAGAATTTTCAAAGAAACATTTTCTCCACCTTCTATCGGTACGTAGAGATTATCAATCCAATGCAAAGACGATTTTCGGTGCTAGTTATCAAGTTGTGTGTTCTTCTGAAATCAATTATCCAGTGAAGATAGGTTGGAGGCATCCACGTAGCATTACTTAAACAATTTTCTCCAAGGAGAGACATGAACATCTTGGTCGAAGAGAGTTGCTTGAAAGAGAGATGTTTAAACTCACCAAAGATCGTAGATTGCATGAAAAACAACCGCTTAAGCTCAAAAAAGTGGTTGAGCTCTCTGATATATATAATGTTCAGTTTTTTACCTTGGACTATAACTACGTAGTCTACGCCTTTGAAACCTACACCCTCTATTCTCAAGCCTTTGCCCATTTCTGCTGGTTTGCTTCGATGTTTCTATTCTCTTTAGTTGCCATATTTTTTCTCTAGTCCGGTTTAGATCACTTGACCTGGATTACTACAATACAACTTTCACTAGATGAGAAAAAGGCAATGGCCAAGAAAATGATTTTTTCAGGTTTTAGGCGGGTTTTCTATGGATGGATATGCTTTTGGTCCAGACTAGGGTTTCATACCTATTCTGAACCATCTCGACTCATGGGTCAGTGGTTTCAAGAAAGTCGATGGACCAACGGCGAAGATGCTTATGCTATGCATTTGATGATTTGAAGCGCTTCTTCCAAGAAATGTTTCCATAAATTTAGAGAAAGGCTAAGGACATTTTTGGCAACCTCAAGATTATTGCCGTGGAGGGTATCGGTGAGATTTGTTTGGGATGTGCAGATTTGCAATATGTAGATGCTTGTTGTTTGTGGACGTGCGTCAATGTCCTGCTAGCATTGCTATGGCTGCGATTATTCTCCTGACTTACTCATGATTTGAACTAATGAACATCAGATGGCCTATTTGCCATGTCTTCTTCTTGACGTTACTTACTCATTTATTTTGTTTGGTTAATTAATTTTATTTGAACTCATACATCATGATTTATATCCACATGAGCTTTTGATATTTTTGCTTACTATACATTTGTTACTGATTCTGATTCTAATTCTAATTTATTCATTACTTCTAATTCAGTAAATATTAATAGCCATTTTCCTTTTTGTTCAGTCATGGAGAAGAGGTGCAAATTTCTCAATAATTTCAAACATGGTTACACGAAAGAGTTCACAAAAGTGATATTAATCACCGAGCCAACTACTATCCACACAAGTAAATGAGGTGTTCATCAATATCTCTTTGCTTAGAAAGAGTTTAGTTATAAAGAAGGGAGCATTACAAGAAGCAGAATCTGAGTGTGAGACCCCCCACAAATTACAAGCATCCGAGACATTAACGAGCTTTCGTCCATGCCTGATACAGTACTATAAAAAAACTCTAAGTTTATTGACAACCTAATACTCTACATTAATAATGTTCTTTTACTTAAAAATATATATCCCTTCTTGCCCTAGGTTAAAAATTGTTGGGTAATAACCTGAGCTGCCGTGACTTTACCCATAGCCTTGACCTTTCATTTGTCTGTTTTCAAATTTATTAAATTCATTTACTTTTAAGATTCTATGAATGGTCAAATATAGTGGGTTAACATGAACTAAGATTAACTGCAAAATTGATGTAAACTAATCCACATCTATTCTGATTGAATTGAATTAGAATAAAATAAATTGTGTATTGTTCAAGTTGAATTGAACTAAATTAAATAATTTTCTTATTAAATAAATATAATTTTAAGTGTATAGAATAAATTGATTTAGATAGTCTGTTAGTAATGTGCATTCATCTGTTTTAAATGAAACACAATTTACTAAAATTTTCTTTTTGCAAATCAACACACATTTTCATGGACAATAGAATGTACCAAAATGTTTTTGTTCGATGGATTATAACGTTAATGCTAAAAAAACTAAAAGAAATTATTGTTTGTATAATTTTTTAATTTAATAATGATTTAACCATTGTTCTAATTATTATTGTATGAGGAAAAGCATTGAACTTGTTGAATATACAATTTAAAATTTATTTTTCAATTGTATTCATGTAAAAATTAACAGACAAAATTACATTTTATATCTTCTCATTTATCATGCAGGGAGGTCGACTTACGGAATATTCTCAGGTCGTATATCATCAAACTTAATTTGAATGCAACACATGTTAATATTAAAAAATACATTAAGGATATTACTAAAGTATGCTGTCACGGGGGGTTTAAGATAAGATTGAAGAAACTCCAGCAATTGTATGATCGAGGAGTCTTAATCGATATACCTGTAGGTGATGAAAGCGATATATGGATTCCATTTACATGTCAACCCGATAATGATTCACCATTTGCCCTTAATGTCATTAATTACGAGAAGCAACGTGTATGCGCTCAACGTCAAACATTCTAAAATGTTCTTGATAAATAAAAATAGTATGTATGTCTCGACCTATGCAAATACGAAAGAGAGAAACGATTATCTTGATCCCAAAAAGTGGTTTGTTATGAATGATGCTAATATCAAACTTAAGGGATGTGTTAAGGATCAGTTAGTGTTTGATGGTTACAAGACACTTCCATTCGGTGTTAACTATAATCTAAGTAACTACTCGGATGAAAGTTCTTATAAACCCAATGTGGAATTGCGTGGTCTAAGAGCGGCCAAGGAGACACTTTCCGATGTTACCAACTGGAAGAAGAAGCATGCAATAAGAGATGTGCTATTACACATGGTTGAATCGGCCCGCTCATTGATGATTTTTGAAGTTATTAATACTTATTGGTTGCATGGTTCCCCTAAATATACTGCATTTATGGAAGCAATTTGGAAATGGAGTCATTATTCATATCTGATTGCCTTGGGTGAAGAGACTTTGGAAGAATGTGGCAATATTGGAAAAGTTACATGCGGTTTATGGTACCCTAATGATAGATCTGATATTGAATATATTTGAACTAAGTGTAAATTTATTTTATTTTTATATTGTATTTAATATGTAATTAATTTTCAATGGAAGGATTGATGTAATTCTCTGTTGCCGTGGTGGAAAATGTTTACCATTTGCCCTTATTGTCATTAATTACGAGAAGCAACGTGTTGATGCGCCCAACGTCAAACATTCTAAAACGTTTTTGATGAATCAAAATAGTATGTATGTCTCGGCCTATACAAATATGAAAGAGGGAAACGATTATTATGATCCAAAAAAGTGGTTTGTTATGAATGATGCTAATATCAAACTTAAGGGATGGGTTACGAATGAGGTAGTCTTTTATGGTTACAAAACACATCTATTCGATGGTAACTATAATCAGAGTAACTGCTCAAGTGAAAGTCATTATAAACCCGTCAGGGAGCTGGGCCGAAAGCCCACTCCCTCTTTATTGGGGCCAAGCCCAAAGGAAACCCTAAGGGAGCTCCCCTTCATCAGGCTATAAAAGAGAAGGAATGAGCAATAAGAAAAGGGCTTCTTCTTCTTCTTCTTCTTCTCTCTCTCTCTCTCTCTCTCTCTTCCCCCAAGAGAACACATGATAGTACCTTTCCTTCATCCTTATTCTCTCTCTTCTCTTTGCATCTCCGTCTCCGCTTCTTAAAGCTATGAAAGCTTACTTAGGCATCGGAGTGGGCACGGGCAACAGCCCTTCCGCCCTAAGTGATGTCATGTTATGCTTTTGCAGGTACCCAGATGCTTTGCTCACCAGAGAGGGATTGTTCCTGGACGGGATTACGACCCGTTCACCTGTCAGTCTGCCCGTCAGTCTGATGGACATGCCCCAGACCTTTCCCGGCAACGTCAACAATTTAGGGGAATTTGAGGCCGTAACAAAACCCAATGTGGGATTGCATGGTCTAAGAGCGGCTATTGAGACACTTTCCGATATAAGCAACTGGAAGAAGAAGCATACAATAAGAGATGTGTTATTACACACGGTTGACTCGGCCCGCTCATTTATGATTTTTGAAGTTATTAATACTTATTGGTTGCATTGTTGCCCTAAATCTACTGCTTTCATGGGAGCAATTTGGAAATAGAGTCATTATTCACGTCTGATTTTCTTGGGTGAAGAGACTTTGGAAGAATATGGCAATATTCGAAAAGTTACATGCGGATTATGGTACCCTAATGATAGACTTGATATTGAATATATTTGAACTAAGTGTAATTTTATTTTATTTTTATATTTTATTTAATATGTAATTGATTTTCAATGGAAGGATTGATGTAATTCTCTGTTGCCGTGGGGGCAAATGTTCAACACTTGTTCTTATTTTCATTAATTACGAGAAGTAACGTGTTGATGCGCCCAATATCGAACATTCTAAAACGTTCTTGATGAATCAAAATATTATGTATGTCTCGGCATGCAAATACGAAAGAGGGAAACAATTATCTTGATCTCAAAAAAGTGGTTTGTTATGAACGATGTCAATATCAAACTTAAGGGATGTGTTAAGAATGAGGTAGTTTTTGCTGGTTACAAAACACTTCCATTCAGTGTTAACTATAGTCAGAGTAACATCTCGGGTAAAGGTTCTTATAAACCCAATGTGGGATTGCGTGGTCTAAGAGTGGCCATGGATACACTTTCCGATGTTAGCAACTGGAAGAAAATAATGCAATAAGAGATGTTATTACATACGGTTATCTCGGCCCGCTCATTTCTGTGAAGTTATTAATATTTATTGGTTGCATGGATAACCCCGCTCATTTATGTGAAGTTATTAACATTTATTGGTTGCATGGTTAACCTAAATCTTCTGCTTTTATGGGAGCAATTTGGAAACTGAGTCATTATTCACTTCTGATTGCCTTGGGTAAAGATACTTTTGAAGAATATGACAATATTGGAAAATTTAAATGCGGCTTATGGTACCCTAATGATAGACCTGATATTGAATATATTTGAACTAAGTGCAATTTTATTTTATTTTTATGTTGTATTTAATATGTAATTAATTTTCAATGGAAGGATTGATGTAATTCTCTGTTGCCATGGTGGCAAATGTTCACCATTTACCCTTATTGTCATTAATTACGAGAAGCAACGTGTTGATGCGCCCAATGTCAAATATTCTAAAACGTTCTTGATGAATCCAGATCGTATATGTCTCGGCCTATGAAAATATGAATGAGGGAAACGATTATTTTGATCCAATAAAGTGGTTTTTATGAATAATGCTATATCAAACTCAATAGATGGGTTAAGAATGATCACGTAGTGTTTGATGGTTACAGAACACTTCCATTCGGTGACAACTATAATCAGAGTAACATCTCGGGTAAGGTTCTTATAAACCCAATGTGGGATTGTGTGGTCTAAAAATGGCCATAGAGACACTTTTCGATGTTAGCAACTGGAAGAAGAAGCTTAAAATAAGAGATGTGTTATTACACACGGTTGACTCGGCCCGCTCATTTATGATTTTTAAAGTTATTAATACTTATTGGTTGTATGGTTCCCCTAAATCTACTGCTTTCATGGGAGCAATTTGGAAATAGAGTCATTATTCACGTCTGATTGTCTTGGATGAAGAGACGTTGGAAGATTATGGCAATATTGGAAAAGTTAAATGTGGCATATGGTACCCTAATGATAGACCTGACATTGAATATATTTGAACTAAGTGCAATTTTATTTTATTTTTATGTTGTAATTAATATATAATTAATTTTCAATGGAAGAATTGATGTAATTCTCTGTTGCCATGATGGTAAATGTTCACCATCTGCCCTTATTATCATTAATTACGAGAAGCAACGTGTTGATGCGCCCAACGTCAAACATTCTAAAACGTTCTTAGTGAATCGAAATAGTATGTGTGTCTCCGCCTATGCAAATACGAAATAGGAAAACGATTATTTTGATCCAAAAAAGTGGTTTTACGAATGATGTTATATCAAACTCAAGGGATGGGTTAAGAATGATCAGGTAGTGTTTGATGGTTACAAAACACTTCCATTCGGTGTTAACTATAATCAGAGTAACTGCATGGGTGAAGGTTCTCATAAACCCAATGTGGGATTGCGTGGTCTAAGAGCGGCCATGGGGACACTTTCCGATGTTACCAACTGGAAGAAGAAGCACGCAATTAGAGATGTGTTATTACACACGGTTGACTTGGCCCGCTCATTTATGATCTTTGAAGTTATTAATACTTATTGGTTGCATGGTTCCCCTAAATCTACCGCTTTAATGGGAGCAATTTGGAAATAGAGTCATTATTCACATCTGATTGTCTTGGGTGAAGAGACTTTGGAAAATTATGGCAATATTGGAAAAGTTAAATGCGACTTATGGTACCCTAATGATAGACCTGACATTGAATATATTATAATTTTATTTTTATTTTTATGTTGTATTTAATATGTAATTAATTTTCAATTGAAGGATTGATGTAATTCTTTGTTGCCGTGGTGGTAGATGTTCACCATTTTCCCTTATTGTCATTAATTACGAGAAGTAACGTGTTGATGCGCCCAACATCAAACATTCTAAAACATTCTTGATGATTCGAAATAGTATGTATGTCTCGGCCTATGCAAATACAAAATATGAAAACGATTATCTTGATCCCAAAAAGTGATTTGTTATGAATGATGCTATATCAAACTTAAGGAATCGGTTAAGACTGAGGTAGTGTTTGATGGTTACAAAACACTTCCATTTGGTGTTAACTTTAATCAGAGTAACATCTCGGGTGAAGGTTCTTATAAACCCAATGTGGGATTGCGTGGTCTAGGAGCAACCATGGAGACACTTTCCGATGTTAGCAACTGGAAGAAGAAGCATGCAATAAGAGATACGTTATTACACACGGTTGACTCGGCCCGCTCATTTATTATTTTTGAATTTATTAATACTCATTGGTTGTATGGTTCCCCTAAATTTACTCCTTTCATGGGAGTAATTTGGAAATGAAGTCATTATTCACGTCTGATTGTTTTGGGTGAAGAGATTTTGGAAGAATAGGGCAATATTGGAAAAGTTAAATGCGGCTTATGGTAACCTAATGATAGACCTGACATTGAATATATTTAAACTAAGTTTAATTTTATTTTATTGTTATGTTGTATTTAATATGTAATTAATTTTCAATGGAAAGATTGATGTAATTCTCTGTTGTCGTGGTGGTAAATGTTCACCAATTGCTCTTATTGTCATTAATTACGAGAAGCAACGTGTTGATACGCCCTACGTCAAACATTCTAAAACATTCTTGATGCATCGAAATAGTATGTGTGTCTCGGCCCATGCATATACGAAATAGGAAAACGATTATCTTAATCCCAAAAATTGGGTTGTTATGAATGATGCTATATCAAACTTAAGGGATTAGTTAAGAATGAGGTAGTGTTTGATGGTTACAAAACACTTCCATTCGGTGTTAACTTTAATCAGAGTAACATCTCGGGTGAAAGTTCTTATAAACCCAATGTGGGATTGCGTGGTATAGGAGCAGTCATGGAGACACTTTCCAATGTTAGCAACTGGAAGAAGAACCATGCATTAAGAGATGTGTTATTACACACGGTTGACTCGGCCCCCTCATTTATGATTTTTGAAGTTATTAATAATTATTGGTTGCATGGTTCCTCTTTAAATCTACTGCTTTCATGGGAGATATTTGGAAATGGAGTTATTGTTCAATTTTTTTGGGTGAAGAGACTTTGGATGAATATGGCAATATTGGAAAAGTTAAATGCGGCTTATGTTACCTTAATGATAAACCTGATATTGAGTATATTTGAACTAATTGTAATTTTATTTTATTTTTATGTTGTATTTAATATGTAATTAATTTTCAGTGGAAGGATTGATATAGTTTTCTGTTGCCGTGGTGGCTCTTACTCATCTTCATTCTGGTGCTATTGCAGCTCACTAATCGATTGCATTTGTAAATATTCTGTTCCTTATAAATGTTGTGTTTGTTTTTCTTTTTAAACTCCATGTCCTTATGGTTGGCATGTGTCTGGTATCTCTCCCAAGAATGAATACTCATCCTTGGGTTCGCGCTTGAAACCTTATTCTGCTGACTATCTTGGCAGTTTCAGGATAACCGAGATAACAAAAAATATTTCAGATTGGAAGTGTGTCAATTCAAATGTGCCTAACCCGAAGCTCCTTGATTGAAAAAAAAACGGATGATTCCAAGTCTAATATATTGTCTAACTATCTTCATCTCACATATTTTTGGGAGATTGATGAGACTCTTGAGAATGAGATGAATTTCTAAGTAAGTATTCATTCTCTTATTTGATGTATCTTCTAACGAATAATGTTCAGTGTCTCCAACAGTGTTTTAATACCTATTCTACATTTCATCCATTGTAGACATGTTTGCTTCAGTGATTCAATGCCTCCTACAAAGATTGTTGCTGGCCATAACGGTTTGGAAATCTTGGTTAATGAGGAGTAAGTTTCAATTATTTTAACTTTATATAATAAACACGTTCACTCATGTGCAGATACTCACTTTTTTTTTCTGATGTACAGATGCATACCATTAGTTTTATCAGTTTGGCCAAACTGCCGATCTCCAGCAACAACTAATGTTATTAATCGCATTCCTAGTCGACCTAAAACTCTTTTCATTGGGCTAAAATTATCTTTCTTTCACGATCAGGGATATAATTTTTACCAACCACACTTTTACAAATTCTCTAAGCAATTTCCACTTTTATCTTATTCCATTTCTAATTTTATTTTGTTCAAACACTTTTTAGATGATTGTCTTACTACTCAGAGCAATACAAACGTTATCATTGATCCTCCAATACCGCAAACAAGGACTTTAAAGCATGGTATATTCATATCAATGATCTTTCTTCAATCGATGTTCAGATCCACTATTATAATATGATTTTTCAATCAATGTTCAGATCCACTATTATAATATGATTTTTCAATCAATGTTCAGATCCACTATTATAATATGATTTTCTGCATGTATTTAAGGGTTTTGAAAAATAAAGACTATATTGACAAGCTTTTGCTTGGGGAGCATTACAAAAAGCAGAATCTAAGTGAGACCCCCCACAAATTACAAGCATCCGAGGCATTAACGAGCTTTCGTTC
This sequence comes from Sherardia arvensis, assembly GCA_948330725.1. Lineage (NCBI taxonomy): Eukaryota > Viridiplantae > Streptophyta > Magnoliopsida > Gentianales > Rubiaceae > Sherardia > Sherardia arvensis. The sequence goes on along the minus strand of OX415238.1, from coordinate 9,700,586 downwards.
ATGCTAGATACAGTACTATAAAAAAATTTATGTTTATTATTTGACGACCTAATACTCTACATTTATAATGTTCTTTTACTTAAAAATATATATTGATCCCTTCTTGCCCTAGGTTAAAAATTGTTGGATAAAGGCCACTGCAAGCATCACTGATATTCAACACGATCTTGTGACAACATTCTGTGACAAAATGTGACAAACCGCCCAAATTTCCTTTTTATAGAGCTTGCCTTTGCAACTATTGTGGTTTTAAGGACAATCCTCTGAAACCAGTGTAAGCAGGCCAACTGTCATGTAATTCTATAGCTATTTTCTTAGTCCTACATTCATATCTCTTTATCCCATTCAAATGTTCCCAATAGGTTGAAGTTCAACATTCGACTCTTTGATAAAGGTGGCAAGTTTTTAGGGATCATAATTGGATGGTGTTCATACAACGCAAGGATGATGAGGAATTCACCAATGCGTACTCAAATCCATGCATTGCCTTCTTATGATCATAAATCGAACCTAGGTCAAGAGAGCCTTTTTCAAAAATCGAACACATGAGAACAAGTTGGAGAGTAAGAAATTAGTATTAAGCAAACACACATCATCTGCATGCACATCTTCACAGATGATACCTCATTCATTATTTCAGACTCCACATCTCCACCAACAACACTTTTTCTCCCAGGACTTTTATCATACACCCTGCACCCTGCATGCACATTTAAAAACAAATTAGAATAATCACAAATCTAAGCCCAAATGAACCCAGAGAAATAATCAAATATACATCTGGTAGACTGGATTCGGCTCAATCAAACATCCTCTCTCATAAGCCTCCATTAAGAACACATTATCCCTCTTCCCTTTTGTCGAAAGATTAATGGTCCCGGGATGATCAAGAAACACCCAATTTCCAGTTATTGAAATCGATCTCAACTATCCCCGTCGTTGTAGTCGATCATTGGTATAGATCGATTAAAATCTTTCATGAATCAAACTGCACAAAAATGAAACTGAAGAACATTATTTCAAAAGATGTCATTACATCAAGAAAGGCATAAAAGATAGATATATCTATAATATTCAGAGAAATGCCCTCCCTCCCCTTCGCTGAGACTCTCGAGTCTCGACCTCGACCCCTAGAATGAAATCGCCCTCGATAGGCTCAACTTCTTGCTCCCCAAGAAGTATAATTCGACCCTTGTCGAGACCTAGGGACTGAAGAAGATTCACCAAGAGACCTGCCCCAAAACAGGGTACGAAGTCGAAGGAGTTGAGAAGAAGCGTTGGTCAGATAACTCCTGGATCTGGAACATAAACATCAAATTGCTCTTTTTGGGTTTTCAGCTCTTCTTCCGCAAGGTTGAGCTGAATCCCTTGATCCCTAAGCTGTGTGATCCTCAACTCGTTCTCCTCATTCTGCAAGTTGAGTTGTTTTTAATCTTCTAACAACTTGTCATACTTCTGAAGAAGGGTATTATAAATCTTTTCGACCTCTCCCATCTCCGTCTCAGTCGCCTTACACTTAAATGACATGGACCCCTCTAACCCAATAAACCCTCATAGTTTCACCCTTGAAAATACGTAATAGAAATAGCCAATATGTCGGAATACCCATAAATCTCCCAATTTAGGGTGGTTTAACTTTGAAACTAAAACAAAATAATGCACAATATAATTATGTCAATTAAATTTTGATTGAGTAACGTACTGCTTACTTTAAAAGGTTATAAATCAAATGTATTTCCGGAAATGAGCGAGTCCTTTTTCTTTCTGATTTCAAGTCACACCTAAATCCTAATATCCCCAATTTCAGTACAAAATGAACAAAAACATTCCCTGGGCTTTCTGATCTAGTTCTACTATAAGGCCGATCCAGGACTAAAGAGTTCTGCCTAATTGGGTGGGATCTATAAATTGGGTTTCTTAAAGTAGTTTAATTAAGCACAAAACTTAAATAAAAAGCCTCAGCTCTCTCCTTTCCCTCTCAATTGTTTTTTTATGAAATAAAATTTAATAATAATCCACATAGTATTCGAATTTGCAATCTACAATTTGAAATTCTTTATTTAACACAAATAAATGCATTGAACTTGAACCTCTCACACTAAATAATCAAAAATAGAAATCAAATTGTAATTATGTAATTTCAAATGAGAACTAAATTGAATCCTCAAGTTTCCATTGTCATAAACGGGGGTTTAATTTGACCAAAATTTAATTGAGCTACTCACTCTTATTTTGAACAATTAACATATATATTTACTATTACCACTCATAATATTTTCAATGATTATTTATTTAACTATTCATGCTTTAGCTATATATATTATTAAATAACAAAATATTAACATAAGAAAAAAGGTTTACAGAGAATACAAAATAATATCTAATTTTCACTATACATGGTCCATGGTAGGAAATATTTTTAAAATGTTTGACCAAATACTGAACTAAGCTAAACTATTATTTTTAAGTATGTTCAGGGAAAACACACCTTTTGATATAATTTTAAAACATATTAAAATGCTCCTTATACAAAAATAAACTATTTACTTATACAATAATTTGTTGTTTTTATTTGTTCCTTATCATTTTTTGATTAATTTATCTCCAGGTTATTTTTTCACATGGGGTTCTTGCGGAGGCCTGTGGATGAAGCAAGGTAAATTCAAAAATGAAAAAAGATGATGCAATCACTTACGATTTATGAAGGTTACTATTCAACACGGACGGTCAACTACATCACTTGGAGTATGTGGGACTTCCAAATAGCGAAAATGCAAGGAAATGAGTTGGATAATTAATGGACTAAAAAACACTTATTTATATGCAATAACTCCCAATTATTTTTATTGAATAAGAGATTTAGGGCTTTAGTTGCAATTCCATAATAAATTGTAATTTTCAAAGCAGCTTTTAAGTTAGTAATTATTTTCAAATGTTATTATATAAATACTTAGTATTGTAGGACAAGATCGATTTGATGAAAAACTGTAAATGATAAAATAATTGTTTAACCGTGACTTTTGAACATTGTGAAATCATATAAGAGAATAACATACATCCGAATGATCCTGATATATCCCTTATCAATGACACGTGTACAATTGTAATGTTTTAATCGTTAAGATGTTTTAGTAAATTTCTAAAACCCCAACCTAGAATGCCTAAACCCGTCTGGGTAATGATTAAATACGTGGCCCAATCACGCGGAGGCATAGGGAGGACTTTGGACACGGAGGCCACCGGACACAGGCGCGACCGGATTCAGGAGGCTACCGGAGGTTACATGTCACTAGGGCCAAGTCAATTAATGAGATTGTTTGGATCATGGTAGCTATCTTATAGGTCGAGGAAGGGCCACTGGCCATGAGGGCCTATAGCTCTTTAGTGAGACAGAGTGGGATGAGACTACTTAGTTAGCTTGTCCTCCGTACTATAGTTAGAATCTAGTTTTGCTAGTTAGACCTGGACTAGTCAGAAGTGCTATTAGCTGCTACCACTTTTAAATCCCTTGTATATGTAGTTGTGCGATATGCTGTTTCTGGCATTAAAGATAGGGAAGGTACTGTACTTACGGTATTTTCCTTGTACTTTTCACACTGACTCTTCTATGGAGATATTATATTCTCGGCTCCTTTTCATGGAGATCGTTAGGCTTGGGGAACCTAATAAACATTTCTCTGTCACTTGACAGTTTTTTAAAAAAAACGTGGCCCAATCATAAATTAGTTAAAAATGACGTGTCGCTATTTAATTGGTGCCTGAAATTGCTTATATCAGGATTATCCTGATATATATTAAACGGATCATATAAAAGGTTCTCAATGTATTGTTTATGCATGTATCGAATTAGTGATGGCGATTTGTTGATCGTATATATAGCTATCGTTAAATATTCCAGATCTACCCTAACAAAATATAATAATTGAAAGGTGGATGATGTTTTTTTTCCTTTATAAGTATATTTTTGTGGAAGCTTAATGCTTTGGATACTTTTTATTTTTATTTTTTATAACAAATGTTATCATGGATAAGATGCCTTAACAATTTTATGTATTTTGAGCTAAAGTCTAATACATTTGTGATTTTTCGCTTCATGCCAACCATCCTAAAAATTGAAAGCTCTATCATATTACTTATATTTTATACTTTATTTTATGATATGTATATTGTCAATTTTTGTTCCAAACTACTTCTCTAAATGTAAGAATTCTAAACAATTTGTTTCCAAAACAAACATTAATACGTACGTCAAAATAATGTAAATGCGCGTTGAAACTTGAAAGATACTTGTCTAGCTAACGACGTCGGATCGATGTTGATAACAGAAAGTATCAAAAAGCTATGTTTCACACCCAAAACAACTGAATTCTTCACAAATAATAAATAGCATACTATATTAATAATTAGTCCACCTCCGTACATAATAACATCAATATTGACAAACTCGGAAATCATTATTCCAGAAAAATACAAAACTATTCCAAATGGAATGTTCCATCTCGATTTTCCTCTGTTAATTATTTACTAAACCTTTTGAAAATTCCTTTTTATCTTTTCAAAACAAAACTCCTCCGAAATCTTTAACCGTCCACTTTCGATTCATTTATATCCTTATTCTTATTCTTATTCTCATTCCATTCTTATTTCTTTATATGATGATTATATCAACTTATCCAACACCTCAATATACTATATATTCATATATTAAATCACCCAACTACTGGATCAAGTTGTGCAACGACATTAAGGAAATCTTACATTTCCATGAGTAATTCCACGAGTCATTTCAATGACTGATTGGTAAGCTATTTTTATCAAGATATGGATGGAAAAAGGAACAGAAGAGTGTTTCAGCGGAGGGACAGAACTGTTGAATCTGTGCCAAAATTGATTGAGTGTGTTTAGCGGCTTGTTGACAACTCTTTTCTAGTTTTAATCGAGTTGATTGCACTAGTTCTGTTGGAAACTAGAGGAGGATACCTACGAGTCTACTCCATCTTAGTGCACTGGATTCTAGCTCGAAAAAGAAGGGATCAAAAGTCGAACCATCATATATTGACAGATAGCCTGAAATGTTTAAAACATGCTAAATCCTAGTTTAAGTAGAACCACGGTTTAAAACATGCTAAATCCTAGTTTAAGTAGAACCACGGTTTTTCATTCTAAATAAATAGTCTAGTATGTCTTCCATAACAGGAGCAAAGAACAAAATTTTGTATCTAGTACTCTTCCATGCATGCATGACCTGAATTGGAGGCATACTATTCATCTCCCTCACAAATTATTGATGGTTCACGCATTATTGTAAAGTTCTCGACTTTGTTTTTGTCAGTTTTGTGGACATTCACAACTGTGCTGGAAAGTTGTGAAGTTGGACAGTATTTGAAGATCCGTTATCTTAAGTAATGAAATATTATCATGGGATGAATGTGGTTATAATCCAAGATCAATTCAGTAATTACGAGAAAGGAATTTTGGGGTAAATTGATATAGTTGGAAAAGAATATCAGAATATGGAAGGCAAAGCGTGGTCTTTTGGAAAGACAAGATCTTGCTTTATATGTGCTGAATATGTGAATTAGCAATACCTTATTTGATGTGGAATATCCCATGAAGGTTGAATGCAGTCGTCCAATCATGAAGTTTGAGGAGTGAATGATTTGGTAAATATGGAAGAAGAATATTCGGGTATTATTATGGGTAAACAGCGAAGCATGTTTAAACATAGTTCTTCAGAGTTTCGAATATTTGTGTGAATCGAAGACTGCAAACCGAGCCACTGTCATTGTGTTGAAGTACAACTCTTGTGCGATCAAAGAAGATATTCGAAGATTGATTTGATGCTGATTTGATTAGATAGAAAATATATTCTTGAGTTGTAACTTAGTCAGGATTAGTCTCAAATAAGGAAAGATTATATTTCCTCAGATTAGCTACAGAAGTAGAGTATAGCTATGAGACTACTTGTAGCTGTGATTAATCTGGACGAGCAGATTAGGATTGCCGAAATGGAAGGATCGAGAAGATCAAGACGGCATCACAGCATTGAGCTATAAATAGAGAAAGAAGCTGCGACAAGAAGTATCCAACTTGTGTGAAAGTATTCTGGAGGGCAGAATAGCTTTACCTTTGGACCAGCGTTTGATTCGAGGAATCAACTAGGCCTTCGCCATCGCCAAGAGTTTGAAATCGGCAAGCCACAATACTTCTGGGAAGTGGTCATAGAAAGTTGAGTGAGGAGTTCGACCTAGTCAAGTGAGGAGCTTGACATTGACTGGATGTGAGGGGAACTCACCGATCCACACGAGAGATAAGTGATAGATAGTTAATTGTTGTGTGAAACTTTGTAACGTATCTTGATTATCTAGTGGATGATTTTCAGACTGGGCAAGGCCCCGCAGACGTAGGTGTTTTAGCACCGAACTGCGTAACCAATTCTTGTGTTCTTACTTTCAGTGTTTAAACTCTGTCTCATGTTTAAACATACTTGCTAGAGTAAAAAGATTAGTTAAGAACACTGTGAAGCTGATCGATAGTCATTTTCACTTGGTATCAGAGCTAGTCCATTGAGTTATACCTTTAACAAGGTCAGTGGAGATCCCTATCGATCATGTCGAACCAGGAGAAGGATGGTTCGTTGTATACACGCGCACCCATGCTGGATAAGAACAACTACGGTTACTGGAAGGCAAGGATGAGGCATTACATTGATGCTCTAGATGAAGAAGCATGGTACTGGGTTGAGAACGAGTGGCAACCAGCCAGACAACCACCTGTAGCAGGCGCAACCGAAGGTGTTTTGAAAAACAAAGAGGATCTGACCACTCAAGAGAGGAAGGACAAGCGACTTAACAGCAAAACACTCAACTGCATCAACTCTTGTGTTGATCAAGAAGCTTTTCGCTTAATTTCAACGTGTTGTACTGCTAAGGATGCATGGGAGAAATTGAAAGCCAGCTATGAAGGGGATGCAAAAATGAAACGACAAAAAATGCATACAGTAAAGACAACATTTGACACTATGGTTATGCATGATAATGAGACCATTGCTGACTATAATTCAAAGATCAGAGATCTGGTCAACATAACTCATCAGTTGGGGAAACCGTTCGTTGAAGATGATGTTGTGCAGAAGATATTGAGGTCTCTACCACCAAGATTCAAAGGAAAGACTATTGCAATGGAGGAGCTACACGATACATCTGAAATGACCATTAATGAGGTCATGGGAGCACTTGCAGCCTTTGAAATGAAGGAGTCAGCTACATTAAGGCCGAATGATCTGGCATTCACTGCAACTGCACGAAAAGCAGCTGAACGAAAACCTGTGTCTAAACACAGTTCTGTGTCTAAACACACGACCAGGAGCAATTATGAAGATGCTGACGAGGGTGAACTTGCTCAAATATCAAGGAGCTTTGCTAAGGTATTGAGAAAGACTGCAGCACGAAGGAATGAAGGTAGAGAGCAAGGTTCCAATGGAAACAGACGATCAAGCAATGATGAATCAGAATCCAAGTCTGTGTTTAAACATGCTGGAAAAATACAGTGTCATGAGTGTGAAGGGTACGGGCATGTTCAAGCACAATGTCCAAGTGGATCATCCAGCAAAATGGGAAAAGCCTACAATGCCACCTGGAGTGATGGAGATGAATCTGAAGATGAGCATGTCAGCAATCATGTAGCTTTTGGAACAACTACCATACAAAGTGAAGATGAAGAAGAGACCTATATAGCATTTGGTGCTACTACAGTGTCGGATAATGAGAGTTTAAAAATGGACTCAGATGGAGATGACATTCACGAGTCATATGAAAAACTTCACAAGTTTTGGATCAAGGCATCTGAACGGATCAAAAGCATAAAGAAAGACAATCACAACTTGAATGAAGAAGTTGAGCAACTGCAAATTACTCTTGAAGCCATGAGAAAAGAATTGAAGATAGCTCTTACTCGGGCAGAAGTTGCTGAAAGAACTATCTCCAAGCTAAACAAAGGAACTGCAACATTGGATGATATTCTTGGAATGGGGAAAGCTTCTGGTGACAGGCAAGGACTGGGATATGGTGCAACAACAAAGATGAAATCACTCAAGCAGGTAGAAAAGAAAGTTGTGGTGAACCGGTCTAACCATGATCAAGTCAAACAAGAGCAACCAGTCAAAGTTCAAAGCAACGTCATGAAGACTCCAAGGTATGGATTGGGATATAGATCTACCTATCCTCAATAGAGAAACAGATCTCAACCACGATGGGAGGCAACGTGCAATTATTGTCAACGACCAGGTCATTACAAAAGATGTTGTTTTCAACTTCTAAGAGACTTGATGCATGGGCAAACAAATGGAGCATCTTACAACATACGAGCAGGTTACAACATGGTGCAACCAGAAAGGGTTCAGCATTCAAAAAAGGTATGGGTTCCTAAAACCAACTACTGCTATGTTGTTCATACATGTTATAGCTCATATGTCAGAGACTCGTAGTATTTCGATAGTGGTTGTTCTAGACACATGACAGGTTCTTTTGAATTGTTGAGCAATATTGTTCCTTGGACTGGAACAGTCAGATTTGGAGATGGAAAGAAATGTAGAATAACTGGAAAGGGGGAGTTACAAGTCAAGAACTTTCCAGTATTTCAAGACGTAGTCCTTGTGGAGGGACTAAAGGCCAATCTTCTCAGCATAAGTCATCTTTGTGACAGCAAGCTAACTGTTTTATTTGATGATAAAGTGTGTACAGTTAGAAAGGATGAACAAGGTGTTCTTATTGGCACTAGATCTTCAGATAACTGCTATATTCTGGATGACAGCATTGGCATACAACTTGATGATGAACCTGACCTTCAAATCAGTTCAGACGTTAGTCCTACTATGCCAGATGTTACAACATCATCTGATGTTACAACAGTTCAGGATGTTACAACAGTCTCTGACGTTACAACATCTAATACGCTTGCACCAGCACCTACTGATAATACTCCTCCAGCTGGTGTGTACAACCTCAGGACTAAAGAACGGTAAGATGTTGACTTTGATACAATGTGTGCTCATGTTGCAAGATTCAAAAAGGCGTTATATGGTCTTACGCATGCACCCAATGTTTGGTGTGAGCGTCTCACCCAATTTCTTCTGCAGAAAGGCTTTCGACGAGGGGGAGTAGACCGAACGCTGACCATTGAACCTGTTCCTAGTGCTGAACAGTTGCAGTCACTAAGGCAACACTTAGGTGTTTGTCGGATTTGAGGTACCTCTGATCACCTCGACTTGTTGTAAATTAGTGTTTACTGCTTTATGTATTTTATTCTTGAAAATGAAAAATACAAAAAGAAGATAGCTGTGTGAAAGAAGATGTTTAAACACTGAGGATGAGTGTGTTTAAACACATGGGAGTTAGACAGAAAATGAAGAGAAGAGGCTATTGGGTCAGATGAGTCAACTCTTATTGGGCTGAAAAATCCGAGTGAACTGAATTATTATGGGTCAGAAGTTTTGGACTCATATGTATTTTATGAGGGGGCAATCAGAAATTTTTGGAAGTTGTGGACTGATGTGCAAATTGTGGATTTATTTTCCAATTCGGGGTTGGATTTGAATTTCAGCAAAAATCTCAGGCCCTGGCGTTCCCAATTCCGATGAACTCTCCCGAACTGTTGTTGCCGAATTTTATCAGCAAGAATCTCTCCGATCACTTTCCGACGCTGGAACCGGCTGACCTGCACTCCACATTGTCCGATCAGAACCTCTACAGCAAGAAGGCTCCAATCTTTGTCTGATTTGTGCTATCCAGTTTTCTATCGGTGCATGCAAAAGGTATTTGGTTTGTCCCTGTCTCAAGATTGTATTCTTGTTGAGATTCTAGCAGTTAGAGTGCTTGCCGCACTTTGGGTTTCGATCTTTGAGTTTCTGGAGATTTGTTGTTAGTATAGTTCAGTGTTTGAACATATACATATGCCTAAACAACTATGGAGTGCTCCTCGATGACCAACCCTACCCCTAACGTTCTACCCACAGTCAATCTTGATCTAAATCTGGGTATTCTCAACAAATTCCAATCCTCCTAGAGCCACACCAGAATCTGTGGCTCCTGATGGTACTCCAGTTGTTAGGGTGGATATTGAGTTTGAAGCTCTGAACTTGAAGAGTCTAAGGAGACTATGGAACCAGAAAGGGATGAATCAGCACCTGTGATTTCCAAGTTTTACCAGAGGAGAAAGAAGAAGATTCAGAGAGATGGAGAAGTAGTTGCTGGACAAGGTGTCTTCAAATCTGCTGATGTGACTCTGCCTACTGTTGAGAAGGAGAAGCCTGTGGAGTTTGAGCAACCAGTAATGGAGAGAGTTGTTGAGAATATCCAAACTATGGAGGAACCACTTACTGAGAGGGTTTCAGATAGTATGGATGATGAGCCTCCGAGCCTCCAGATTTATGAAATTGCAGCAGAGTAAAGTTTAAACTGTGCTCTACAGAGATTAAGAGATGTCTAGAACAGGGGGAGCGAATTCTGATTTTGGGTGTTGAATTTGATGCTCCAAGATGTTGCTGATCATGTTATAACATCCGAACCAGACCATGTTATAACATCATATTGACCAGAAGTGTGCTCTTGAATATTACAGAGATAATTAGTGCTGCCTGAGACTGTGTCTTTGGTTGATGGATTGGTTGATTCAGATGCTACTACTAAGCCCTATTTAGAGTCAAAGGATGGAACTTGACGGGAAATGGCTAGGTATATGCATGAGTAGAAGGAGTGACCTTTGCAGATACTTCTAACAAGAGCATTGTACGCAAGGACTGGAAGTCTGATTGTAGACCGAAATGGGTACGGTCTTGCTGGGCTGAATTAGCTGGGATGATCTTTCTGAGAGTTGAAGTCAGATTTATGAGGTTCCCAAGATTGTGATGGTGTATCATAGGAAACATAGTTTGGTACGGACAGAGGAGGCTGCTAAGGCGAGGTCAGATCCATTCTTTACTCCCTATAGAACTCTATTTTCAGATATGCTCTGATATTTTGGGAGTTTGTTGTTTCTGGGATATTTTGATGTTTCTTTGGCACATTTTATGGTCCAAAATGGGAGAATATGTTGATGAATATGGATGACGGAAGGCCATTTAGTTTGGTAGCTTGTTGGGATCAATTGTGTCCATTTTGGAACATTGTTTTTGGCCATTTAGCATGAATGACTGTGGTTATCTACTTCCGTTGAGTAGGGGGAGCTTACTGAATATACATACATGCTATTTCTGATTACATTTGATGCTTATATTATGGAGTTCTGAACCTGAGGGGGAGCTATGAATTTCTCTGCATGAAAATAGTGTGTGGTTCCACAAATTGCCAAAGGGGGAGATGAAGAGTTCAGAAGTTTCGGGATGATGTAGTTGGCTATTTTGTAGAAGCCACTATGTTTAAACATACTGGATGTTTAAACACTTGCTCCAGCGGAATCAGAAATTGAGCGGCAGTTTGTTCGAGTAAGCCTTTGCCATATTTATGGTCCCAAGGGGGAGATATTTGGAAAGTGGCTGTAGCACATCATGATTGTTACGTTATAACATGATACAATGAGGAGTTGTTCTTATACATGTCCTAATGGTTTAAGTATTCTAAGATTCAGGGGGAGTTACTCTTATTCATGTTCTAACGGTTTATTCATTGTTGTGTCCAAATGATGATGGGTCCACAAAATGACAAAGGGGGAGATTGTAAAGTTCTCGACTTTGTTTGTTGTCAGTTTTGTGGATATTCACAATTGTGCTGGAAAGTTGTGAAGTTGGACAGTATTTGAAGATCAGTTATCTTAAGCAATGAAATATTATCATGGGATGAATGTGGTCATAATCCAAGATCAATTCAGTAATTACGAGAAAGGAATTTTGGGGTGAATTGATATAGTTGGAAAAGAATATCAGAATATGGAAGGCAAAGCGTGGTCTTTTGGAAAGACAAGATCTTGCTTTATATGTGCTGAATATGTGAATTAGCAATACCTTATTTGATGTGGAATATCCCATGAAGGTTGAATGCAGTCGTCCAATCATGAAGTTTGAGGAGTGAATGATTTGGTAAATATGGAAGAAGAATATTCGGGTATTATTATGGGTAAACAGCGAAGCATGTTTAAACATAGTTCTTCAGAGTTTCGAATATTTGTGTGAATCGAAGACTGCAAACCGAGCCACTGTCATTGTGTTGAAGTACAACTCTTGTGCGATCAAAGAAGATATTCGAAGATTGATTTGATGCTGATTTGATTAGATAGAAAATATATTCTTGAGTTGTAACTTAGTCAGGATTAGTCTCAAATAAGGAAAGATTATATTTCCTCAGATTAGCTACAGAAGTAGAGTATAGCTAGGAGACTACTTGTAGCTGTGATTAATCTGGACGAGCAGATTAGGATTGCCGAAATGGAAGGATCGAGAAGATCAAGACGGCATCACAGCATTGAGCTATAAATAGAGAAAGAAGCTGCGACAAGCAGTATCCAACTTGTGTGAAAGTATTCTGGAGGGCAGAATAGCTTTACCTTTGGACCAGCGTTTGATTCGAGGAATCAACTAGGCCTTCGCCATCGCCAAGAGTCTGAAATCGGCAAGCCACAATACTTCTGGGAAGTGGTCATAGAAAGTTGAGTGAGGAGCTCGACCTAGTCAAGTGAGGAGCTTGACATTGACTGGCTGTGAGGGGAACTCACCGATCCACACGAGAGATAAGTCATTGATAGTTAATTGTTGTGTGAAACTTTGTAACGTATCTTGATTATCTAGTGGATGATTTTCAGACTGGGCAAGGCCCCGCAGACGTAGGTGTTTTAGCACCGAACTGCGTAACCAATTCTTGTGTTCTTACTTTCAGTGTTTAAACTCTGTCTCATGTTTAAACATACTTGCTAGAGTAAAATGATTAGTTAAGAACACTGTGAAACTGATCGATAGTCATTTTCAATTATATTTGACTATACACTAACTAAACTACAAAAATTGCCCTAAAATCTATCTAACAAGAGCCGTTTCTCTGGATTTGAAAACCCTCTTCGTAGTATCTCTAATTGGACAGCTATTCGAGCTAGCCAAATTATCGACCAACTGAAGATAAGTCTTAAGGTCATGACATTTCACCATATCTCCTTTGCTGAGATGAGGGCAATCTTCGCAACTCAGCCTGAGCTCTTTCCCGATCTCAGCGTACACCCATTGTGTGTCTTCCACCCTCTTCTGCAACCAGCTCGGAAACCTCCTCGCCGCCACGGGTAAATGCTCGTCGATCACGAATCCCGGCAGCTTCGTGATGATGTCGTCGGAATTCACGATTCTCAGCACTTTTGTACCGTTGTTTTCCAACTGCTTTCGGAAGGTCTTGTCGCCGACTCGAGGCCCTCCGAACGAGACCACCGTCACAAGAGGCGCGCGTTTGTAAGAGTGGTTTATGTCGTACGCTGTGAGCGTGGCTAATGCTGCTCCCAAGCTGTGGCCGGCGATGGTTATGCTCAAAGGCTCGTCGGAATATTTTTCGAGGATCTTTCCGATTTCTTCCTTCACTGAATCTTGAAGGCTTTGGGTTGTAGCTGTTGATGACGTGTACAAGCTCAAGAAACCGCTTTGCACCATTGGAATATCATTGCCGTTTACCGGTGCCATGTCATCCGGGAGGCACGCTAGAGTGGCACGGAGGTTTTCCACCCATTCGAGACACGTGGCAGTTCCCCGGTAGGAGATCACCACGTCACGGCGGCCAAGCCTCGCGATTTCCTCCTTGTCTTCGCAAACTGCCACGTACCCAATCCAGCTCGACTTCTTGCTCACCCACTCAGGCACTTTTCCGATCCAGCGCGGAACCTGGACGGAGCAAGTGGCGTGCAGATTCTTGACGACGCGGTAACCTTTTGCGACGTCGTCATCACACTGAGCCATCATTTCCTTACTGGGGTGATTACACGTGGCGTAGGTTGGTGATGACGTGTCGAAATCGAAGCATCGGTATGCCAGCTCCACAAAGTGGCCGTACCGGAGAATCTCGCTTCTGAGGTCATCGTCGAGCGGATCGAGCAAGCCCTCCCAATTCTTGATCCCTTGGCATTCAGGCCACTTATCGCGGAGCTTGCGAGAAGCTGGCCGGATTCCGGTGAAAGAGTTTTTCACCGTTAATTTGTGGCTGTGGCCGCGAGGTGAGTAATTCACAGCCGTGGGTTGTTGATCATGAATTGAGTTTCTAACCATGGTGCATGGCCGTACCATTCCATTAATAGCCAACCTCGTACTAACCATTTTTAGAATGGTTAGTGTGTGTGTGTGTTTTTGTTGAGTGAGAGAGGGCAGAAAGTTCTGAGAAAATAAAAGGTTTAATTAGCTCTATAGTTCTGGTCTGATATGCTTCTAGCTTGGTTATTTATAGACACTTTTGAGTGTGTGTGTGGGGATAAAGATCGCGCTGATAATAAAAGGGTGGTATTTTTCGGAGGACGGTGCATCTTGAGAGAGAGAAAAAGTTAGTGTGTGTGTATGTGTACTGTTTGGGTATTTTGGGGGTGTTATGGTCATTATCACCTCCGTCCTAATTGAAATTACAGAGAGAAAATAAAAATTGAATTATGAATGATAAAGTGTATGGTGAATATTGAATTTAAAAAGAAAATAAGTGAAATGATAGTGAAAAATGAAGTAGTATTAATATAAAAGAAAAATGTGCAATTTAAATTGATACAAAGAAAAAAAAGTGTGCAAGTTTGACTGTGACATTATTTTCTGTATAACATAGAACTTAAACTAGAAAGTTCATCAAACGTTGGTGAGTGAACATAGGCCATAGTTGTTACGGAATATTTCTTTTTGGCGTTACTCGACTTTGACTATGAACTGGCAATATGAATTTTCATTTCTAGTCACAATTTTAGTCTTGCATGGAAATGTTTACTTGCATTATGTGTATAATGCGTGTTTACAAAATGGTTGTTAAATTTTACTTTAGGGATGCTTCGTTTTTCAACTCATATTTGATTCTTTCAAAAAATTGAATTGAAATCATGAGCTTAATTAGATTGATCTGCACTAGTTTAAAAGTGTGTTTGGTAGACCCGTGCTTCTAAAAAAAACCCGGTTAATTTTGACTTATGTTGTAGCGAAAAGGAGAAACTGGTCATATCTTCTTCTACTCTTGAGGCAAAAATGCATTCTGCTATAAATAAGTAATTTTTTGTCAGTTTAACAAACACTAGCACAACAGCTGAAAAGTTCTGCCAAAAACACATTAAAAGTAATAGTAATTCATTTCATTAAATTTGAACTGAACTAATTAGAATAATTAATTATTATTTTTTGAAATAACCTAGTAAAACTTCATCGTACATTTTATCATAATTTTAATTTAAATAAGTGAAATATTTAGATAAATTTTAAATCAATTTCAATTCTTGTAACTTAGCATTGAAAGGGTTTGGCTAAATTTAATCCAGTATATGAATGTACTAAAGAATTCATTTCCATGATATTCTAGAGCATAATAGTCAAAAAATCTAATTACAGTATAGCTACTTTTCTAAAATGATGAAAAACTTATAAGAAATTAAGATTCTACCCAAAACAGAAAAGAGATTATTAAACACCATTCAGCTTTATGTAATTTAGGTGGCTAAGTTTGAATTGATAACGGAATGCCGGGTATGAAAGCAGCATCTGGTTTATATTTATGGGTATTGTGAATTGTTACTTTGGTCGTTTGGTCGGAGGTAACTTTTCATATATTGTGGACAGAAACGGGAGACACTTAAAAAGAAACTAAATTTAGACATGTCAAAGTATAAGCAGTATCGATATATTAAGTATGTAAAATAACGGAATCCAAATTAACTTTTGATCAGATATTTTCTGGTCAAATTCCGTTCGTTATTAAAAAAAATTTACACTAGGATTCTTCATCTCTTCAAAAACCTATTAACAAGTTAATTAATTTGAAAGCATACGTTGTGATTGGGATTATGAGAATGCATACATAAGTTTACGCAAACACTTATATATATAACCCAAATTTAGCCATCACATAAAATGAACTGATTTTCATTTTTGATGATAAATGATAATAATTTTGTTGATTAATTATGCTGATGCTTCACCAATGGTGATGATTTTTTGTGTCTTATCCAAGGGAGTTTCTCAAAAGTTTATGATTAGTTTATTCATATATTTATATTACTTGTATTTCTTTAATTCATGAAAACCAACTTTACAAATTATTCTGATTAACTTTGCTATACATAAATTATTAACTAGTTCGGTTGCACCACGCGATGCGTAACATACGTAATTAGTTTTTTTTAAGAGACCTCGATTTTTCTTGTGCAGTTAGTTCAGCATTCCGTACTACTCTATATATAACTTCAAATCTGATTTTTTGGCTTGTTCTTTTTCCAATCTATCCAAATTGTGAGAAGAACAAATATTATTATCCCCTGACTGATCCCACAACCATGACGGCCCTGTCAAGTTCAATTTCTTGCAAGCAGCTCCAAGCAGCTCAAACAGTGTTTAACATCAAACCTCATCCAACTCATATTTTTTAAATTTAAGAAAGAAAATGTTTTGAAATTTACGTACTAAACAAATTATTTTGACTGTTGTCAATGAAATATTTATTTTTTAGGTATATGATGTTTAACATTTCAAATTAACTGTTTTCGTTTTATTCATAGAGAATTTGATAAAATTCATCCACACTCGAATATATAGTATGTCGATTAGTGCTATTTAATTAAGTGAACTCTATATTGAATGTAATTACATTAGTATCGCTTTCCAAAACAGAATCAAAATGAAAACTTAACTTTTAACTTGTGTAATTAAATTCAAACCACGTAGGAATATTCATCAATGATAAATAAACTTATACATACATATGAGTGATAATAATAATATAATAGTATCTGCTACTTAATCACTTTCATCTGATAGTTCAATTTTATTCACATTACCACCTACTGAGTTCCAAATCCGTTCTGCTATACCTTCACGCACTTGTGCCATAGCCCGTTTCCGATGCTCATCAAACATTGTCACTTTACTAACTCCTTGTGTAGGCTCGTGTTGTACAACAGGGATCCCAAGTTGTTGCATTCGAATGAAATTATGAAGCGTGAAACATGCAAAAATTATTTGCATTTGGTGGTGATCTTCCATTTGAGGCATTCTCTTTAGCATTCTCCATGTACTCTTCAACTGTCCAAATGCCCCCTCTATTTTCATTCTCAATGAAGAATGACGTTTGTTAAAATGTTCCAACTTACCTACAGGTGGGGCATGTCTAAATTATGGTACATGCCTTCTTGCTCTTCTAATGGAATATGGAGCCAGGTATCCAAGAGTGTTAGGGTATCCAGAATCAACCAAATAGTATTTTCCTGTATACATTGAACAATACAAACGACATTATTATATTGTCAAAGTAAACATCAACGTTTTTAATTACAAATACTACCTTGTGGCGGATGAGGAAACCCGAATCCTGCATCACCCAACGCATGTCTCCAAACTTTCGTGTCATGTGCACTTCCTTCCCATCCCACATGAATGTATGTGAATATTTTATCAAATGAGCAGGAGGCCATGACATCCCAACTTTTACCACCCTTGCGAGTGAAGAAAGGTGTAGCACAGTCTTCACCTATAACTGCGTCTATAAGAGTACCATCTATAGCTCCAACTGCATGCTACACAATAAAAAGTCAATACACTTTACTTAACATTACTAACACGAAACTGTTAGTTGTTGGAATAATTAAAGTGTTGATGCGTACCTTGAAAAAGGGCCAATATCATGTATCATTTGAAATCTCCGACGGAACCTCATTCAAATCCCGATGAGGTCTAATGATATCATGCGATAATACCACCAAAGCTTGTAAAACATCATGAAAGTATTTGCCTATAGTGGTTCGAGAACATCTGAATCTCCTGCTAGCATCACGATACCATACACCCTTGGACAGTAAATATAAGCACATTGCGACCTGTTGGGGCATGTTCACAAACCTTTCATCTTGTAATAAATTTCGAGTTCTCATCAAATGAACCAGATAAATAAACATAGTTCTCTCCAGTCGGAGTTCCACATGACATCCACCGTCGCTTTCAGTTAACAATCTGTATACATACTCAGCACCACCTTCACCTCCTCTTCTAGGTCTCCTTGATGATGATTCAGGTTCTTCCCTAGGAAATGAATCTGGTTCCTCATCTAAATCGGTTCCTCATCCGGATCTAGTCTCTGCAACTCTTGTAACACCATCATAAGTGCAATGTTCAGTAGAGGATCATCCATTTCTGCATAACAATGAAAAAATTGTTAATGTGGCACATTAAAATCTTGTTGGTAACAACTTGTCATATTGTTGCACGCATATTTTCACACAAAGTACTAATAAGCAACACAAATTGAATCACATCCAACAATTATTTGTAAGTTTTACACACACTTAGATGAAATCTACAAACGTAACTCACACAAAACAAATAACCGAATTCTAACAACATGGACAACATCAACCCAAACAACGTGAACATTAATGAAATGTTATTCGTAGAGGTGGACAATTCAACGCAAAGCATGCTTGAGGAAAATCTTCTTCTGGTTATCATTCATGAAAGACAGAAACCTTTCGGCATTGATAGGCTCCTTTAGGAATTCCATACCTGCGACGATGTTATCATCACCACCCTCTCCAACATTCACTCCCATCCTAAAAATTTATTGCACACATCTTGATTGCAATGAGTGCGTTGATGCAGCTCGTGTGGCTTCTGCAGCTTCCACATCACGTCTACTGTTTTCTGAAACCTGTTGCATCACTGTATCAAAACTCCCGCTTCTTCTTTTCAGTTCAGCAGCCATAATTTCATCACTACGTCTTTTCTTTCCCGATCTTTGGAGAACCTTACCCTCACATCCACTCTCATAACCGGAGATAATGTTGTACCTTCTCATATGTGCACTATCAGAACCAGCATTGCGTTCATCACTGCTCCCGGATCCTTCCTCGTGTGCTTGTTCATCAGGCTCAGAATTCAAATCCACAACTTTTTTCTTTCCCTTCCCACTGGCGGATGAAGTTTTCGCCATCGCAGGAGAAAAACAGCCACCAACCCCTTGGGCGGTTTGATCACCAAACAACTGTTCCAACAAATCCAAATTAGGGATGTCACCTTTGGTAATCGTTATCAAATAAATTGGATCCATCAGAGGAGAAATAAATTGGATCTATCAAGTTTCCATCGTCATAAAAATGGGGGTTTAATTTGACCAAAATCGAATGGAATTACTAACTCTGATTTTGAACATTTGACATACTTACTATTTCTATTCATAATATTTTTCAATGAATATTTATTCAACCATTGATACTTTAGTTATATATATATGGATTCAATTGGCCGGCATTTTATTTAACCAAATTGGCCGGCATTTTTTTGTTACGTCCTACAAACTTTTCAAACTCGTAAACTAATCCAAGTTAGGCATCTGAATTGGGAAATGTCTCCAGCGTTCTGCTAGAGATAGCTCGTTTACGAACCCGAAACCATCCCATCTGGATAGAGATCCAAACTAAGAAACGTTACACAGCGGTTTCAGTTCAACGCCAAATGAACCACCGTGTTCTGGTCCGGATTCCACTAGAGTAAATGGTTTTAGTTTTAGCCAATATTTGGCGCTTCTCCCTACATGACTGACTTCTCATCTTCTGAGTGATCCAAGCCCAACACGTGCCCAACCTCATGTGTCATCAATACTTTTGGGAGACAAATTTTGATTCTACCAAGTAATCTGCATTTATATATATTCTCCCATTTTCGGGATAATGTGCATGAGCCAAGACGGTGCTTCCAAAAAGATACCCACACGGTGGAGGAATATGGCAACCCAATTTGAATATCGGCCATCGAACAATCACGTACTTTAGTGAAATGAATAGGTGCTATCACGGACCATTGCTTGAAAGCGTATTTAAAGGCCAACTTAATTTTTCTTGATATTTAGTTTTTCGGTAAAAAAGGAATATGTTAGTATCAGCCGATTCTTTCATGGAACTGCTATCTGTTAACATCGAAATTTGAATCACATATTCATTCTACTATAATTTGTAGATCATAACCAATTATTAATAGGATGATAGTTTTATATATTACACGAGTTTCATATATGTATAGGAAAGTTTCAAAAATATTTCTGCTCGTGGGATAGCTGAGATGAGTTTGAAGTAAGAATCAAATTGTGCCAATTGTGGAGGAGGAAATGACATTGTGTTCAAACAAAGAGAGAAATATATGAATGAAGAATGAGAAAACACAAAATTGGAATGAGATTCATATTTGAAGAAGGTTTATGGTGTGTTGAAATTTGTTCTTGAAGTATGGAGCATGGAGAACAATAGAGCAAAAGCTTTAACCTTGTTTTAATTATGAGGAGAGTAGGTTGAAACTCTAAGCATGTTTACCCGCTTTTCGGGAGTATGATTCATAAATAATGAAAAGAAGAAGTACATTCTGAACATGGAATTCCAATGAATTAGCTCCACTGTAAGGAGAGGGAGGGAATCGTTAAGGTGTTTTAATTATGCGTATGTTGAAGTCATTAGAAATAAATTACTGTAAAAGAAGTAGGTCAGGTGTTTTAATTATGTGTATGTTGAACCATTAGAATTAAATGACGAAGTAGGAGTTTTTGTTATGTCCTACTAACTTTTCGAACTCAAATCTAGAATAGGCATCCGAATTGGAAAATGTCTCTAGTGTCATGCCAAAGACAGCTCGTTTACGAACCCGGAACCATCCCATCCGGATAGAGATCAGAACTAGGAAACGTTACACGGCGGTTTCAACCGCTATGCAACGTTGGTGCAATTGACACGGTGCCACCATAGTAACCGCCATCCAACGCCAAACGAACCGCCGTGTTCCGGTCTTGATTCCACTTGAGTAAATGGTTTTAGTTTTAGCAAATAATTGGCGCTTCTCCCTACATGACCGACTTCTCATCTTTTGAGTGATCCAAACCCAACACGTGCCCAATCTCATGTGCCGTCAATACTTCTAATAAAAATAAATGGGAGGCAAATTATGATTCTACCAAGTAATCCGCATTTATACATATTCTCCCATTTCTAGGACAATGTGCATGAACCAAGACGGTGCTATCAAAAAAATACCCACACGGTGGAGCACTATGGTACAACCCAATTCGAATAACGGCCGTCCAATAATCACGTACCTTAGTGAAATGAATAGGTGCTATTTCGGACCATTGCTTGAAAGCGTATTTAAAGGCCAACTTAAGTTTTCGTGATAATTTGTTTATCGGTAAAAATGCATATGTTGGTATCAGCATATTCTTTCTTGGAACTGCTATCTGTTAACATCGAAATTTGAATCACATATTTATTCTTCTTTAATTTGTAGATCATAATCGTGTATTAATAGGTCATAGTTTCATATATTACATGAGTTTCATATATGTATTGGAAAGTTTCATAAAAATTTCTGCTTGTGTGATAGTTGAGATGAGTTTGAAGTAAGAATCAAATTCGTGCAAATTGTGGAGGAGGAAATGACATTGTGTTTAAATAAAGAGATAAATATATGAATGAAGAAGGAGAAAACACAAAATTGGAATGAGATTTATATTTTAAAATTTATGGAAGGTTTATGGTAGGTTGAAATTTGTTCTTGAATCATGGAGCATGGAAAGCAATGGAGTAAACACTTTAAACTTGTTTTAATTAAAGCATGTTTACCCATTTTTCAGGAGTAGGATTTATAGAGAATGGAAAGAAGAAGTACATTCATAACAAGGAGTTCCAATGAATTAGCTCGACTGTAAGAAGAGGGAGGGAAGCTTTAAGGTGTTTTAATTATGCGTATGTTGAAACCATTAGAAATAAATTACTGCAAAAGAAGTAGGTATGGTGTTTTAATTATTTGTATGTTGAAGACATTAGAATTAAATTACGAAGTAAGTGTTTTTATTACGTCCTACTAACTTTTCGAACTCGTAAACTAATCTAGGATATGCATCCGAATTGGGAAATATCTACAGCGTCCTGCCAGAGACAACTCGTTTATGAACCCGGAACAATCCCATCCGGATAGAGATCCGAACTAGGAAACGTTACACGGAGGTTTTAACCGCCGTGCACAGGTGGTGCAATTGGAACGATGCCACCATGGATGGCGGTCACAATCACAGTCCAATGCCAAATGAACCGTTGTGTTCCAGTCCGGATTCCACTAGAATAACTGGTTTTAGTTTTAGCAAATACTTGGCGCTTCTCCCTACATGACCGACTTCTCATCTTCTGAGTGATCCAAACCCAACACGTGACCAACCTCATGTGTCATCAATACTTCTAATAAAAATAAATGGGAGGCAAAATTTGATTCTACCAAGTAATCTGCATTTATACATATTCTCTCACTTTCGGGACAATTTGCATGAGCCAAGACGGTGCTACCAAAAAGATACCCACACGGTGGAGGCCTTTGGTACAACCCAATTCGAATATCGGCCGTCCAATAATCACGTATCTTAGTGAAATGAATAGGTGCTATTTCAGACCTTTGCCTGAAAGTGTATTTAAAGGCCAACTTAATTTTTCGTGATATTTGGTTTTTCGGTATAAAGGCATATGTTGGTATCAGCGGATTCTTTCTTGGAACAACTATCTGTTAACATCGAAATTTAAATCACATATTCATTTTACTATAATTTGTAGATCATTATCATGTATTAAAAGGACAATAGTTTCATATGTTATATGAGTTTCATATATGCATTGGAAAGTTTCAGAAAAATTTCCGCTTGTGTAGTAGCTGAGATGAGTTTGAAGTAAGAATCAAATGGTGCAAATTGGAGATGTATATGAATGAAGAAGGAGATAACAAAAAATTTGAACGAGATTTATATTTCAGAATTTGAAGAAGGTTTATGGTAGGTTGAAATTTGTTCTTGAAGCATGGAGAATGGAGAGCAACATAGCAAACATTTTAAACTTGTTTTAATTATGAGGAAAGTAGGTAGGATCTCTAAGCATGATTACCTGTTTTTCAGGAGTAGGATTCATAGAGAATGGAAAGAAGAAGTACAATCCGAACAATGGCTACTCTCCATAGATCACACAATGTTGAACAATCAGCAGAAGGCGGTGCTTTTGCCCATTATCAAGAAGGCAATCAAGGGAGAAATGAACTCCATACTTTAGGATTATTATGAAGATAAATTCAAGGCGATTGTTGCGACTGTTGAAAATCTGGTTTTGGGAAATAATCTAATCCTCTTGACTATTAAAGCTGGGAAGGTTCAGGTGGATAAATTGGTGATGAAATTTATTCTGGCTGATGGTTGGGTGTTCAACGTGAGACAGGCCTTGAAGGTAGGAACGGCCGTCATGGCTCTCGCTTCTCTTTTTGATACTATGCAAAAGCGGTTGGCAAAATCAAAGACAATGGAATTGTGAAAAATTTCTGCTTGTGGGATAGCTGAGATGAGTTTGAAGTAGGAATCAAATGGTGCAAATTATGGGGGAGAAAATGACATGTGTTCAAATAAAGAGAGAAATATTTGAATGAAGAAGGAGAAAACAAAAAAAGTGGAATGAGATTTAAATTTCAGAATTTGGCTAATAATCTTCAATTTGAACAAGTTTTATGGTAGGTTGAAATTTCTTGTTGAATCAATAAGTAGGAGGAGTATTTTTTTTTGAGGAGAGTATGAGGAGTAATTAAGTATGTTTAAGGAAGAGTAATTACTTGCACGCTACACTGCATATCTTCTTCTCACGTCCCATCATTCTATTTAGTTCTATTCTTGAAAACTGGGGTTTTTTCCTGCTGGATGTTAGTGATATCCGGCTAATGTTGTTAGGATCGTGTTCACGATCCTATCCTGATCGATACTAAACGATCATGTTTATTAGAGTTTGTAGGCACAATATTGAATCTCACAAAAGATTTTAGTTTTAGCCAATTAAAAATTTTAGTATAAATATCAATTTGCAATACTAATTGGATCGGGAAACATGTAACGAACTTTTTTCTTCAAATAAGCATCTATACAATCTTTCCTTCTTGATGAGAACAGGTACTGAGAGACATCTGAAAAATTTCAGACCCGTGTACATCGTTTATAAATTTACATCAATAAGGATTTCCTATACAGCATCTTACCATTGGTCAAGCATTGTTCGGCACATTCTGATTGTGGGTTAGCAGCATCATGAAAGATCATCCAAAGAGATTTGAATTATTTGGAACAAAAACTGAGGAAATATTTTGACTTTGGAGCCCACAAACAGACAGTAGAGAATTACAACGCTCGCCATCCAGACGCGTCCCAGCAACTCCGATGGGTTCTCTTTGTCATGTAACTCGTGTTAATTTATTCTGCCCATCTCAGATAAAAAATGTCATTTTAGTTTATTTTAAAAAAATTAAGCATCAAAAATGTTAAATTTGACATAAAAAATATTAAAACGACCAGGTGTTACACTAGCTCGGGTCAGAAGTGTAAAACGATAGGTTTCTCACACATTATTCTACGTACGCCCACAAAATATATAGGGCTAAATTCAATTTTAATACTAACGCTGGATATCGTACGAGTTGGGCACACTTCATGTGACATTTATATCATCAGATATCTTATTTATATGGATACGTAATTTTTTCAACTCTGAAAACACAAAACTTTATATATTGTCTATTTATTCCCATGGGAAACTCTTAATTATTTTGGTGAATATTTTTGAAGTGTTCAATAGTGTAATGACATCCGATCACTTCTTCAATATCTGAAGAGTCCAGAAGTTTCAGGACGATATTGTTGGCTATTTTGTAGAAATCACTATGTTTAAACATACTGATGTTGTATGTTTAAACACTTGTTCCAGCAGAAACAGAAACTGAGCAACAGTGATTGTGATGAAGTACAACTTGTGTGCGATCAAAGAAGATATTCGAGCGAATTAAAGATGATATTTGAAGAGATATTCAGCTCCGATCTGATTAGATATATGATAGAGTTGTATTTTAGTTAGGATTAGTCTCAAATAAGTAAAGATTATATTTCCTACAGTATAGCTATAGAAGTAGAATATAGCTACAAGACTAATTGCAGCTGTGATTAGCTAGATGAGAAGATCAGCAATACCGTGATTGAAGGACAGAGAATATCAACACGGCAGCACAGCATGGAGCTATAAATAGAGACGCAAGCTGCAAGAAGAAGTATCGAACTTAAGAGAAAGTATTCTGCATCCAGAATAGCTTTGTTGGAGCAGTGCTGAGTCGATCGCGTCAACAGATCATTGATCGTGGTTTCAAGTTCAGAATCGTACACCTTAATTCTTCGGGAGGAAGAGATTCAGCGTCAACGAGGTTGAGATCGGAGGGAGTTCGATCAAGGCGAATCGGTAGCAAGGGGAGCTTGCAAATTCACAAGGAGAGTAGAAAGATAAGTATTGAAGTTTAAACATCTTGTACTGTAATCTTTCGTACTAGTGAATTAATTCTGAACTGGGTTAACGCCTCGCAGAGTAGGTGTGTTTCACCGAACTGCGTAATCATTTATGGTGTTCTTTATTTAATGTTTAAACCTGGTAGCATGTTTAAACATACTCGATGAAGTAGGTAATATTAGAACACTAGTATTCTGATCGGTAGAAATTTCAATTGGTATCAGAGCAGGCACTTGCTGTTCCCTTTCACGAGGAGAGTGAGATCAGACTAGGTTTACAAATGGCGACAAGAGACTGGGCATCGATCACGCGACCACCAATGCTGGAAGGATCAAACTACACTTACTGGAAGACACGCATGAAGGCGTTCATCAAGTCACTGGATGAGCAGGCATGGTACTATGTTGAGAACAAGTGGGAAGCACCGAAAGTGGCAGTTGAAGCATCAAGTACAAAGGAACCGGAGCTTAAGGCGGAATCCTCATATTCTCCAGACGAAAAGAAAGCTTGTTTGGCACATTCGAAAGCTGTTAATGCCATCTTTACTGCTGTGAATGATGATCAGTTCAAATTGATCTCTATGTGTGAGACAGCTAAGGAAGCATGGGATGCTCTACAAACTGTACACGAAGGAACAACAAAGGTTCGTGAATCAAAACTCCAGCAGTTAACCTCACAGTTTGAACACATAATGATGAGAGAGGATGAAACAATTGCTGAATTCATTAGTAAGATCAAGGATATTGCAAACATGGCTTTTCAGTTGGGGAAGAAGTATAAGGAAGCTAAGTTGGTGAAGAAAGTTATGAGGTCAGTGTCTAAAAAGTTTGCTAACAAAGTTACAGCAATTGATGAAGCTCAAGATTTGAATACTATGACGTTGGATCAATTGATGGGATCTTTGCAAACATATGAGATGGGGCTCGATTCAGCTGATAAAGCTGAGAAGAATTTAGCTTTCAAGAGTATAGTACCACGTTCATCCATACCTCGTTTTCAGAATTCTAGAGATAATGGAGGACAAAGAGTAGATCAAAGTCAACAACAGCAAAATTTCAAGAATCAAGCTGGACATGTCAAGAATTTGGATAGAATTCAATGTAGAGAATGTGAAGGATATGGTCACATTCAGTCAGAATGTCCAACAGCTAAGAGAAGGCAAGAAAAAGCTCATGTCTCTACATGGAGTGATGATGATAATGATGAGGATGATAATGAGGAATTCACCAGCAATTTCGTAGCATTTGGAGCTAGAGTTGAAGAGTCGTCTGGATGTTTAAACATTCCTCGATGTTACAACATGAAGGAAAGAGTTGCAGAATATTCCTCAAGTGGTGATGAAGGAAGTGTTAGTGAAAATAATCTTCGTGTTACTTATGCTGAGATGAATGAGAAATGGCTAGAAGTTGCAGAATTAATAGAAGGTTGGCGAAGGAGAATAATCTTTTATTAGCCAAAGAAAAAGATACAAGTTCAACATTGGAGAAATCTAAGCAAGAAAATGAGGTGTTGAATCTTAAGTTGAAGGAGATGACTGAGAGAGCTGAACGTTTGGAAGCTGCAATTCACCGCTTGAATACTGGGAAAGCCAAGTTGGATGAGATTCTTGCCATGGGACAGATTTCACGTCACGGCTTAGGTTATGAGAGCCCTTCAAGGTTTTCAAGTACGTCCACGGATGTTCACTATGAAACTAATAGTGTTTCATCATATGTTAAGTCTAGAAAGAAAAGAGTACGGAAGTGCAGCCATTGCAAGGTATACGGGGATGTCAAGAACATATGTTTCAAGCTTCTCAGAGATACAATGAAGGAAAAACACACTGCTCCATGTTTAAACACTGCTCCATGTTTAAACATCGTCCAGGAAAGACAACCTGCTCCATGTTTTAACATCTCTCAGGTTCCTCAATCAAGAACAGTCAGAAAGGTATGGGTGCCTAAATCAAAACATCCTATAACACCGCTCCCAAAGTCAGCACATCCCATATTTCGTTATCTTCACTTCGAAGGATTGAAGGATGAAGAAAAGCATAGAGAGACACATACATCTGTCACTTTGTCAACTGCCAAAGTTAAAGCTGTTGATGGTGTAGTGGTCGAGTCCTTCAGGCAACACTTAGGTGTGTGTCGTGGATGAGGTATTTCTTTTGCTTTATTTTAGCATTTTTCGTTTTTGTTTTTTAGTAAAAAAAAGAAAAGAAAAGAAAAAAAAGAGGTAGGATGTAGGAAGTCTGTTATGTTTAAACATCAGACAATGTGACGACTGTTTTTCTGATGGCTTGTGTGAACTGGACTGGAGAGTTAATTGGCTAAGCTGGAAGTGTTTAGGCATGGGCTGAAAAGGGAGTTTATTAATGCTTGTATTGATGATGAGATCGAAGACAGGGGGAGCCACTGGTTGATACTCCAGTACTGTGATGACTTTACAGTTTTGGAGTCTCTCGATTTGATTACTTTGGCATGTTCATGGCCCCAGGGGGAGAAATTTGGACTTCTTTGATAGTTCAAAATCGTTGTCATGTGTTCTGGACTTCAGGGGGAGTTTATGACATCGAATATGCTGCTGCAACTTATATATGAAGTCCTAAAAGTTGGTTTGGTTCCACAAAATGCCAAAGGGGGAGATTGAAGAGTCCAGAAGTTTCAGGACGATATTGTTGGCAATTTTGTAGAAATCACTATGTTTAAACATACTAATGTTGTATGTTTAAACACTTGTTCCAGCAGAAACAGAAACTGAGCAACAGTGATTGTGATGAAGTACAACTTGTGTGCGATCAAAGAAGATATTCGAGCGAATTAAAGATGATATTTGAAGAGATATTCAGCTCCGATCTGATTAGATATATGATAGAGTTGTATTTTAGTTAGGATTAGTCTCAAATAAGGAAAGATTATATTTCCTACAGTATAGCTATAGAAGTAGAATATAGCTACGAGACTAATTGTAGTTGTGATTAGCTAGATGAGAAGATCAGCAATACCTTGATTGAAGGACAGAGAATATCAACACGGCAGCACAGCATGGAGCTATAAATAGAGACGCAAGCTGCAAGAAGAAGTATCGAACTTAAGAGAAAGTATTCTGCATCCAGAATAGCTTTGTTGGAGCAGTGCTGAGTCGATCGCGTCAACAGATCATTGATCGTGGTTTCAAGTTCAGAATCGTACACCTTAATTCTTCGGGAGGAAGAGATTCAGCGTCAACGAGGTTGAGATCGGAGGGAGTTCGATCAAGGCGAATCGGTAGCAAGGGGAGCTTGCAAATTCACAAGGAGAGTAGAAAGATAAGTATTGAAGTTTAAACATCTTGTACTGTAATCTTTCGTACTGGTGAATTAATTCTGAACTGGGTTAACGCCTCGCAGAGTAGGTGTGTTTCACCGAACTGCGTAATCATTTATGGTGTTCTTTATTTTAATGTTTAAACCTGGTAGCATGTTTAAACATACTCGATGAAGTAGGTAATATTAGAACACTAGTATTCTGATCGGTAGAAATTTCAATATCAATTTCATAGTCTGAAAAGTACGAAGGAAATAATTAGGAATTCAAACACGAATGTACGTGCACCCTCTGTACCATCTGAATCTACACATTTTTTGATCAATTTTTTCAGAGCAAGTGTGATATTTGATAACTTTATTTACATATATTAACAGCATATAAAAATTCAATACTTTAAAATTAGAGTGTTTTTTGAATCCAACAATATGTTACATGATAATAGTATTAATAACGTACTTATTGAAATTTATGATCAAACATGATCCAAAATATTTATAAAAAAAAGCGCAGATTCAATTGGGACGGAGAAAGTATTGTAATTTTCTTTCATTTTAATGAATAGTGACGGGAGGACCAGAGGAGTTCACCTTGATGAGATTAATCTCCATTGATCGATAAAAATTGACAATCAACTAGAATTAATTTGTATTTCTGTGATAATTTTTTCGTCAGGGAAAGTATTCCTAATTTTACTAGTTTGTATTTTAACTGTATATGTTAGACCTGGAACTTGCAACAAGAAATTAGCATAATTCTCTATTAGATAGGTCTGTTTAATATCATGGGAAGAATCTGGCTTTTTATTTAGATAATCCATTAAAATACTTGTTTGGTTGTACATTTTGAAAAGGTTAATTATTGAAGTGTTGGAATAGCAATAAAATCACTTATAATTAGTTGTTTAATCTTATATGGGAGAAAGATCTGCTTTTATAATTTCATATTATTATTATTATATAATCATTTAGAACAAATGATTCATCGCAATACGGTGTATTTTTGTAGATGGATCAATTAAATTATAGGGAATTATGGAGCATTTGTAATTTACCCAATTTTACGTGAATGCTTTTCACCAAAGGCCAAAAGTCACAATGCAAATTACTCAAATAGTTCATCCTCTCTTTTCTCGACAATAAGCCTTCAAAGGTGTATCTATATAAAGGTTATAGCATTGTGATAATATAGACGATGGAATTAATTCAGGGCAGTAATTAATTAATTAATTCCCAGCTAGGCTGCGCTGAATTGTTTTCAAAGTAATTAAAGGTGAAGATTAAAAAGTAAAATAAAGAATTACGTACGTGAAGAATCAGTTGATTTGCTAGGGTTACTTTTAGTTATTCTCTTAATTAAGAAGACATCAAGAACACACGACTGCATATACAGTTGATACTATTTTAGAATTGATTAATTCTGCTTTTGATCATTGTATAATAATCAAGTTGATATGTTGAGATTTCACAGAATTTTTATTCTTTTTGGATGTTGATTGACTTGTTTGCCCATACATGGAAGCCTCCGCATGACCAAGGGTCCATCATATCTTCAAGAATCTTTGAAACAAGCAGCTTTCATGTATTGAAAAATAAAATGACCATTTTTTGTTTTCTTTCCTCTCTTTAAGCACCTCCTCAAAGAGATGCTTTAGGGCAAGTCCAACAACTCCTCTAAAATACGAATTTTGATCAATTTTAGGGATTTTGAACTCCAACAGATTCTCTAAAGTTTGCTGCAAGTTGTAGAAAGTTGTAGAGAGAGAAGGGGAATCCCCAAATTTGTAGAGAGAGAAGTGAAATTTTAGGGGATGGATTTGAATAAAAAAATAATATCACTTTCATCTCCATGTGCGTCTCTCTCCTTCGGTTCTCATCCCTCTGCGCCGACTCTCTCCCCGGTGCTAATATATTGTCGCTAAAAAACTGAGGAGCAGGATGTGCCGGCGTCGAAGAATTCGATCAATCGACGCACTCTCCACGATGGAATTAATCAATTTGCTTCTCTGAATTTGAAGTCGTTGAGGAGGCCAAGCATATCAGGGAAGAGAAGGAGGAAGACGGCAGTGATGTGGTAGAGGAACAGGAAAAGGAGGAGGAGGAAGACGGTGGAGAAAAGGAGGAGGATGAGGGCGGAGAGGAGGCGGAGAAGCGGCGGATAAGTGGTGGAGAAGCGGCGGAGAAGCGGAAAGGATGAGTTGCAGAGGTTTGGTTTTGGGGTAAATTAAAAAAGAAATTAGTATATATGTATTAATTTATTATATTTAAGAATCCCTAAAATAGAGGAATTGTTGGAGTGGTTATAGAAATTTAGAGAATCAATATTTTCATTCCCTATTATAGAGGAGAAGATAGGGAAGCTGTTGGACTCGCCCTTATAGCTTGTCATGCTATCAAATATATTGGCCAGAATATTGAGAAATCAGCAAGTTTATAAAGAGAAAAACAAGAACACGTAAGTTTACATGGTTCACCAATAATTGGGTACATTCACGGAAATGAGATAAATTACGTTAGATAAGTACTCAGATTACAGTTTATCGTCTAATATCGAGAAAACAGAATAAATATGTTATAGAGACTCTTTCACTACATATTAGGTATTGGGCCCGAAGTCACACTTTCGGGCCAAATCATCAACACCCAATAAAGAGGTAGTCCATACCCAGTGAGACCCCGTGCTAACTCACAGTAGCGACTATTACGGCATTCAAGACATATACCAATATGAAGTGTACAAAATTCAAAATTAATGGATTGAAATATAAAATTAGTAAGATTAATTTGTTTTATTTATCCCTCATGCACATGCATGCATAAGACTGGATAATTATGGAGGCGTCGCAATATTGTGCTGCACAAACAAAATACCTATGTAGTTTAATTTGTATTACTTCAACAAAACGGCAACACATTAGCACTACTATTACAAATAAAACAGCAATACAATCCCGTGCTGCTACATAACAAGATTCAGTCCAACACTAGATTCAACACGCACCCATGTTAGCAACTGCATCAACGTTGGGGTATAAGACCATAACGACTCGGTAATAGAATGTCATATGGCACGTGACCATCATTTTAAACTGTTCACCCCAGTTTTTGTGAACTCAACTGGTAGTTATTATGTATAGGGAGGTGGAATTTAGATACTAACCAGATTTATTTTTAACAGTCTGTAGCATGTAAGATACCCGTATATGTGCAATCCAAATTTAACAAACTGATTTAACACCCTATTATTATATTAAATCAAACAAATTGGACTTGACATCACTCATAATCTAGAGAGTGCATGTATTTCTTTCTTTTTTTAAAGCAAACCACCATTGGTGGGGGGAATTTATTTGGCACCCCAAACCACA
This sequence comes from Sherardia arvensis, assembly GCA_948330725.1. NCBI lineage: Eukaryota > Viridiplantae > Streptophyta > Magnoliopsida > Gentianales > Rubiaceae > Sherardia > Sherardia arvensis. The sequence goes on along the minus strand of OX415238.1, from coordinate 9,668,435 downwards.
ATTAGCCACCCTTGGATTTTAAAATCTAAGAGTTCCAAGCTAGAATATTTACATTGGCCCAAAAAAACCAAAATTGGTTAAAAAAATGGCCCTAAAATTGTTGACTGAACTGTGGGTACTAAGAATGGCATCTAACTTCTGGCCTGAGCAGAAAATGGGTACTTCCGGCCTGAGCAGAGTAGGATGAAATCATCTGAGATTGTTGAGTAGTTGCCTGAAATTTTAAGAGCCTCAAAAACCTGAAAGCATAGAGAGAAACAGGTGAGTCTGTTCAAATTAATATGAGATCCTTGGAGTGGCTACTCCAATTCTATCCAGGTTGATTAGACCTCTCATTTCAGGTGGGACTTGGTGCATCTGCAAAGTTGCACTTCTGTTCTCAGCTAAACAAAATTTTGCCAAACTGTCAGCAACCCTATTAACTTCTCTTAAAATATGAGATAAAAGGAAATCAGAAGAGAGATAGCTAAAACTCCGAGTGCATAGGGAGTAGTGCCTCCAATCACATCTATATGGTTTATAGGAACCAGTGACTACTTGACAGCAATCCGACTCAAAAGTGACCTGTTGAAGATTCAGTTCTAGTGCAGCCATGATACCATGTCTGATTGCTAACAGCTCAGCATGTAAAATTGAGAGAGATGATATGTGTATCATCCTGAGAAGGATAACTGCCCCCCTGTGATTTCTAATGACAATTCCAAGACCACATCTACCATTAACAAAGGAAGCATCAACATTCACTTTATAACCAGTATCAAGGGGTGCCACTTGATTATTTGAACTGGCCTTGGCCTCCTAATCCTAAGAAAAGGAATTACTTTTGCACTAATCAAGAAGAAATTCATGTCTCTATTACCAGAGAGAGGTTTAGATGTAAATATTAGTGATGCCCATTTCAGAATGAGAGCATGCATATCAGCTGTAGAGAATTTCTTCTCATCATAAAAAAGTTGATTTCTTCTGATCCATAGTTGCCAGAAAGTGATCATCATAGAGATTTTGATCACTTCCTTATGAATCTTAGAAAAACCTTTGTATGATAAGTAGAAGTTCAATCTTCTTGTGATATTTAAAAAAGTAGGAACATGCATGACCAGAGAATTATGCATTGCTTGCCAGATCTGTAAGCTACTTTGGCTGTCATTATAATAATGGTTAAGAGTATCACATTTGCAGCAAAAAAAGACATTTTAAGGGCAGTGAAATTCCTATTTTTGTGAGAATGTCATCAAAAGGTAGAAAATTATTTTTCATTCTCCACAAAAACAAAGCAATCTTTTTTGGGATTTTTGACTTCCAAACCTGTTGGAAGATTAGATTTGTTTGTCCAGTGCTCCTGAGAGATTGATAGGCTGATTTGATTAAAAAACTTCCCATCCCAACCAGGTTTCCATATCAGTCTGTCCTGATGATTGGATGAGATCTCAGACTCCTGCAAAAGAAGAAAAATATTGGTAGCAAAATTCTGCTCCATCTGATTAGCATAGAAATTTTTGCTTGTGATGAACTGGGCTACAATTAAGTTTGGGAAAGGTAGTGTGTGGTGGTTCCAGTGATAATAAAGTGCACCAATCCCTGGACAGTTTGAGTTCCTAGAATGAGCTTGTACCAGTTCCACAAAGAACCTGTGAGTGGGAATTAGCATGCTCAGTGATACAACAGATCCTTTTCCAGGTTGGAGAGTTTTTGTATGAGTCATGTATGGACCATAAATGTCTGGTCCATAGAATATCATTTTTTTGGAGCTTCCACCATAACTTGCATGAGAATGCCTGAACCACAGCTCTAATATCTCTCAACCCCATTCCATTTTCTGCTGTTGGAAGTGCCGGTTTAGACCATCTCCTCCAGCATCTCTTTTGACCAAGTTCAGATAGTCCCCAGAAGAAATTTGCAGCCAATCTCTCCATTTTCTTTAAGATCAGATTTGGTGGTTTTAGTACTGAAAAAATGTGAGTTGGGATAGCCATAAGCACATGGTTAATGAGTACCATCCTACCAGCTTGAGTCAACCACTGATTTTTCCGATTGAGCAGAGACTTTTCCATTCTTTCAATCAGACCATGATAATATCTGACAAGATTCCTACCATAAAAATGGGGGCTACTAGATATGTAAAAGGTAGGGAACCAATTTTCATGCCTAGGATTCTCTTAATAATTTTCTTCCTTGCCAAGGTTGTACCAGGATGAGCATAAAATTCTGATTTTTCATAACTTATCTTCTGACCAGAGACTACTTCATAAGCAAACAGAAAATATTTCAATCTCCTCATATTTCTATTGCTACTGTTTAGGAAAATGACAGTATCATCAGCATACATCAGATGAGAGACAGAGGGAACATTCCTTGGCATTATGAAGTGGTCAAGGTTGTGGATTGAAAACAGTTCTTTAATTCCCCTAGAGAAAGCTTCTATTACTATGTTGTATAGGACAGGGGAAATGGGGTCACCCTGTTTGATCCCTCTGCTTGAAGGGAAAAATCCAGTTGCAATCCCATTTATAAGTACTGAAAACCATGTTGACTCTATATTCTGCATTATGAGTCTTACAAAAAATCCACGGAATCCAAATTGGAGCATTACTGAGTTGAGGAAGGCCAATGATACTCTATCAAAGGCCTTCTGCATGTCAAGTTTAACTATCATATTCCCATACTTCTGATTTTTGGGCAGCAACCTTGCCATCTCCATCATCTGTAAAATATTGTCTGTGATATCCTTCCCTTGCATGAATCCTGATTGTTCTTCAGAAATAATGGTTGGCATGAGTGACTTGAGTTTGTCCATTAATATTTTTGAGAAGATCTTGTTCAAGAAGTTGGACAGACTAATTGGCATGTAATCCCCAAAAACACTAGGGTTAGGTTTTTTGGGAATCAAAGCCAGCCAAGTACTAGAGATGGCTCTTGGTAATTTTGCTCCAGCCATAAATTCCAGTGCGGCTTGGTAAAGATCCTTGTTTATAACCTCCCAAAAACTTGTGTAAAACAAACCAGTGAAGCCATCAGAGCCAGCTGCACTGTCCTTGTTGAGATCAAAATTGACTTTTCTGAGTTCTTCCATTTCCAAAACTTTCAGTAGCTTAGAGTTATCCTGTTCAGTGATGATCTTGGGAATGACTGACATAAAGTGTTTCATATATTGACCACTAAGATCTGAATCCTCCTTATCCTCATTTAATAGCTGTTCATAGAAAGTTGCAGCTTCATTCTGAATTTCTGAAATGTCTGAAATCCATGTACCTGCCCTATCCTTGATCTTTGTAATTTTTGCTCTGCATCTTTTTTCTTTGACTGTGTTGTGAAAGAATTTTGAATTGGCATCACCCTCTTGCAGCCACTTGATTCTTGCCTTTTGCTTCCAGAATGAGATGCTTTCCTTCTCTGCATTGATGAGGTTGATTCTACTTTCATTCAAAACTGAGAGGTCCTGATCTAAGCCAATTTTCTGATACTTCTCTTCCAGTTCAGAAAATTTTGCTTCTGCTTGCAACAAGTTTTGGTGAACATTCCCAAATGTATTTTTGTTCCAAGAGATCAAAGTAGATTTCAAACTTTTCAGTTTTAATACCATATTGACCATCCGAGTGTACTGACTAGGTAGATCCCATTTATTTTTGACTAGCTCTTGGAAGCCAGTTCTGTTAAGCCACATTCTTGGAACCTGAATGGCTTTGGTGTGGATTGTATGGAGTTTTGGATGGTGACTAGGAGGGGATTGTGGTCTGATGTAGTCCTATTTAGCACATGAATGGATGAGTGAGGAAATTTGGTAATCCAGTCAAAACTGGCCATACCTCTATCTAGTTTCTGTAGTAACCTATCTCATTTTGTCCTATGGTTGGTCCAGGTAAATTGGTTACCCACAGTTGGTATGTCCTGCAGCTGTAAGGCATCTATGAACCCTCTAAACTCTCTAATACTAGCCAGTGGAGGTCTATGTTTACCCTTCCTTTCTAACACAGATGCAGCTGTATTAAAATCTCCTACATACATTGTAGGTTGGTTAGATATTTTTTCAAGATCAGACCATAAATGAAACCTAGGGGTTCTAGTAATTTGAGCATAAACAAAAATAGAGTACCAAGTCTCCATTGAGGTCATTTCTGTGAACTTAATCTGTATGTACTGATCAGACTCAGAAATGACATCAATAGTGAAATGATTCCTATAAAAAATCCATATTTTGGCAGATGCAGCAGCAAATCAATTTTGAAAACCTATATCATGCTGTAAATTTCTAATTTCTTCTCTATCATGCATGGGCTCTATTAAACATAAGATGGAAATATTATGCAATAGTATTAGTGTTATGAGTCTTTCAAGAGAGGAGCCATATCCCCTAATATTCTAGACTAGCATTTTAGTTTTAAAACTATTCATTTAAAAATAACTAATTTTTTGTTTTGGTCTAAATATTATATTGAAGCTAACAGTGAGATTCTTAGCTGCTGAAGTAGGTTGAGAGTTACTTGCTGGTGAGCTTTTCTCAGTGATTTGAAGTGGAATCCTTTTGGGAGATGCATGTCCTTCATTTGGTTGATTGAGTTGAGGTTCAGGAGTCCATCCATTGTGTTCCTTAGCATCATCAAAATCTTCTGAACTGTCTTCACTGGAATTATCCTGCAACAAATCAAAAGAGTTTGACAATTTTATAGGCTTGTATGGCACCATGGCAATGTTCTGTGATATCTGTGGTATCTGTGAGGGAAAAGGGGGTGGCTGAGGGAGTGCTGTTGTATGTTTGGTGCATTTCACTAGCTTTTTCCTACTAGCTAGATCCAGATCATCTAAGGAGTAAAGAGATAGATGTGGTTTTTTCATCCCAGCAAAATCATTAACTCCTGCATATGGTTTGTATAGAACCATTCTCTTGTCACTTTCTTTACCATTTTGATGGACCTTCACCAAAGCTTGATCTTTCTGTTGTGGTGTAAGTCCAGAAGACCCTGCCTTCTCAGTTTGGAGTTTTGGACCTGCTGCCTGTTTAGCCTCATGCATGGGTGGAGCCTTTTGGAACTTCTCCTGCCAAGCTTTCTTGAGTTCATGATGTATCCTGCAATTACCATTATCATATCCAAGCTTTCTGCAGTGCTGGCAATAAAGTGGGATGCTGCGGTACTCCAATTCATAGTCTTTGTGATCCTAAGTAGAACCAATGAGGATGGAAGGTATCAGCTCTTTGGTAACATCCAATTCTACACAAATCTTCAATGAAGAAGGCCTGGTGATGTGAGTGGTGGTTGAGTCCATTTTAATGAACTTTCCGATATGATTACCAACATCTTGGATGAGAGTGTTGTTGTAGTAATAGAGTGGTATATCTCGGACTGTGACCCAAACAGGGACGAACGGAGATTCATATTCCGGTGAGAAGTCCGGCGACCACTTGAGGACCTTCATAGATGCTCCAGCCACCGGCCAGAATGCCTTAAACCAACAGCGCTGATAATCTTCTTCCGATGTGAACCTGATCAGAACGTGTTTGTAATCAAGGGATCCAAGCTGAAAACGGCCGGAAAATTCCATTTTCTGGAAGGCTGCTTGTATGGTTATCATCGTAGGTTTGGCCCTCTGAAACTTGCCAATTAGCGCGTTTTGGTAGTGTTTGGACAGAGTTTGGGTGGATTCCTTCGTGTAAAGACACGCCGGCTTGCCATTGAAACTGGTGATTGGTCGGATTTCTGGATTTGAGGGGAGTGGAGAAAGAGATGTGGGTGGGTTTGAGCCGGAGAGAATTTGGAAATAAGATTTTCCGGCGGAAAAGCCGCCGGATTGGGGTGGGGTTGCCCCCATAGGTGACCGTTATGTGGCCGTTATCGGCAGGATTCTGTGTCTAACGGTTATAATGGGATGAAAAAGAGGGAAAATTTTCAGCATAAAGGAGGCGTGTGAGTCTCATTCGAAGAGAGAGATCAGAGCGAAATTTCAGAGCAAATTGGGGAATGACAAAGTTTAGCTGATTTTAGAGAGTGCATGTATTTCGTTGTATGACAATAATTAAGATGACATATTAAGTTATAGTATTGTACCAAACTGATCTCGTAACGTGTCACCAAAATCTAATCAACCATGACATAGCATGCATGGATAGGCGGGAATGTGTAAATTCTGAATAATAGATTCTAAAATTTCCCTTTACAAGTTTAATATATATTGCACAAAGTCTCTTTTCCTTTTTGTTATAATGATGACGAGGAATTGTATTTCCTTTCATAAACTTTAGAAACACCGCCCCGCCCAATAAAATGATTCCATCAACACTATATCACTGAATGTGTAGAGAGGATATATACATGATAATTTTTTATCCATTTCATTTAATCAACACTTTTATATATCTTTCTATTGGAAAAGTCACATATCCAGTGTGGTGCTTTTGGCATATTAACATTCTTTTATGATACTGAATTCTTAGATAATTTTTTTTACTAATCATGAATTCTTATAAAATTCTATTGTAATTCTAGTCCGATAAAGAAATTTTTGTTGCAATTCTTAACTGTCATTGACCTAAATTCTAGTAGTATCACTATTACAAAGATTAAAATATTGATAATAATCTATCTATTTGATTCGTACATACAATTTTTTTCTTGTTTGTTTTCCTCTTGCTGTCGAGATATGAGGTGAATCTTTTATTATTTCATGATGGAAAATTAAAATGTAAAAGTTAATAAGATGATTTGGGATGAAATTCAAACAATAAGTGTTTCACATTTAGCAAATGCGAAATAACATTCTATTTCGCATTTACTAAAAGTGAAATAAGATTGAATTGCACTCATGTAATTTAAATTTAAGATTAATGAAAAAATAATTTTATATTTCACATTAGCAAACGTGAGATAGACTCTATTTCGCATTTGCTGAATGCGAAACACCTATTGATAGAATTTATAAATTTTTTATCATAAAGTTTTTTAACATTTAACATATTTCCCCTATTTAAAGAAAGTGATCTATATGAGGCGGTAGAGAAGCGGAAGAAAATACGAGAAGAGGCGGTAGAGAAGTGGAAGAAAATACGAGAAAAACAAACAGTATACCCAAATATCACCGAAGTATTTACCAGAGAATTTAGTGTTACAAGCATGTTCTGCACTCAAAATTAATATAATTGGCATTTAGAGTGTACTACTCCCTCCGTATTTGTACAGTTTCATTAAAATTACAGCTTAAAAAATTATAAAAAGTTTATATTTAAAAATCAAATATTATGAACGTACAAGAGCATGTTATAATTATAAAGAAACGGGTAGTATGTTTATAGAATGTACACAGCAAACTCTATATTTTGCATCTAATTAACATGAAACAAATAATCTGAACTGAATTATAATGCAATTAACAAGATCTTTTGCAACAACAACAATCTCCTTTTCAGCTTGATGTCATGCGAACAATCATTTTGAATGGTGCTGCGGTCAAAATTAAGCTCATCATTCTGATATTTACGAATTTTCTGTGGGCTCTGGCATGCATGAATCTTCTCATGGTACGGTTTGTTTCGATTTAGCTTAATTACTCGATGATGATCATGAACTGGGTCCTCCATATATTCGTCTAATTAAGTTTATGGAGGTAGATTTACTTTTTCATTGGTAGCAGCATTGGATCTTGTCTTATGTTTGATGTGCGCTGCCAACAAGGAAAGAGGCTTCTACTTTTGCAAAGAATTTTTTGAAATGCAATAATATTACTATCATTTTTGTGCATTAAAATATGGATATTGTAATATGACTGAGTAGGTTAATGTCAGTTCAGGAATACATACGGACTGCATAAGTAAATATTGGACTACATGTAATAATGTCTTTTGGAAATTGATAGGTGCAGTCTAATATTACTTTTACAGTCTGTATTTATATTTAAAGTGCCTGGTATACCCTCATTTATGGGAACCACATTTACTTTTGAATAAATACTGATGATATTAATGTCATTTCATGTATACATACGGACTGCATAAGTAAATATTGGCCTACATGTAACAGTGCCCCTAAAATAATTTACTTTTTATTAGGATAGTATAAAAATTGGGCTAGGCATGTAATATATGTACTGCCATGCTAGATGCAGCCCGTATTTTTGTTATATAGTCATATATATAATAATTTTGATATATAACTGATTTGGAATTGTATGCAATAGAAGTAATATATATGATACATATGTCTGATATATATAATTATGGATTATAGCATATAAAACAAAAACGTATTTTTTATTATTTCAAACAGTAAATAAACAAAAATACGGTTAGGATTTACTTAATAAGTCTAGGCTCCATTTGGTAAACTCAATATATAGCTAAAACTGTTTGATAACACTGCTTAATTAGTTTGATGGCGGAAACTATAAAGAAAATTAAAAGGCAATTAGCATATATAATTACTCTCTTTTTCTCCTTTTTCTTTTTCTTTTTCTCGTCGCACACAATCACAGACACACGTGGGATGGGAAAGTCCATGATCGAAGATGTGCGCATGCATGCATGCATATGTCTGCAACTTTTAGAAAGTTCGCAAATTCCGATCGAGTCGCCGCAGCTTCGCTTCGCAGCGTAGTTCCTCGATCTTTCCTCCCCAATCAACTACCCACTTAATTATATACATACCAGTAATTTCTAATGCAGCCATTTCTATAGAGAAAGGGTTCATTTCCAAACCCTGGTTGTTTAACACTTAAACTCCCTATTATAAATAAGTTAATACTCCATCCCACCAAGTAGTAGCGGATCTAACAATTTATATCAGGGTAGGTTGTAGTGTAGAACAACGATAACCTGATAGTGATACTTAACAAGAAATTACAATTTATAAACGTGTCTGACATATTTAAGGGCAAATTTGTGAATAAAATCAGCCAGTACCACCAATTATTTTCTTTCTTAATTAAAATTTTGTTAACATGTCAGTATAAAAAAATAAAATAACATTCATTTTTACGAGATATGAAAATCATCCACAAATAAGAACAACGTTAGAGCACTGTCTCTGAAAATTTAGAAACCCCGGTGCTAAGCATAATACTGAACAACCAAGAGAGCTATTTCGACCTTGGGAAACGATCGATTAACCTTAACAACCAAGATTTGATTATTCAAAATACACATAGGTCCTACAAGTCTTAACAAAGGCTGACTAATATGTTTCGTCTTGAAAGGAAAAGGAAAAATTCAAAGGAAAACGAAACTTAACTTTGGCACTTGTGTATTTGGTGAGAAAACGAAAAGAGTTTTTTTTTTTTCTTTTTTGATCGGAAAAGAGTTATCCATATCGATATCGATTGGTGTAGAAGAGAACTGTGAGGTGATTTATAATTCTCAATTTGCAAAAAGTTGATAATTTGGTTTTTTACCCACCTACAATAACTGATCTTATTCAATGACATCATATTGGGAATTAGAAAAGAGATAAAAAAGAATAAATATATATAGAGTTATATAATTAGATTAGAAATATATTTTGTATGCATTTATCCCACATCGGAAGATGCGAGCTTAGAGGTTCATATATTACCCTATAAATATAGTGTAAAACCTCCTGTAATATTGGCCTTTTGATGCGAGGGAGATTGCCAAAATTTAAACCGTAAACCAGACCTTACGGGCATTATGGGTAGATAAAATCAATATCAGGCCTACGGATATAATTAGATTTTAGGTAGGATTATGATCTAGGATTCGGCTATAAATATAGCCTTCATATTGTATTTTTATTGAGAGTTGATGATTGATAAATATAAGAAGTTTCTTAAATAATTGACAGTTGTTCAATTTTTAGATTCAGCTCATCCGAGAACAAGTGTTCGCGGTAGTTACCTCGATAATTTAGTTTCAGTTGTTAGCTAATTATCAACCCAGTTCGTTTGTTTAAGTTGTTTCGGTTACATTAAATGTCTTTGCGTAGAAATACGCATCACCTTTAATAATATATTTGAAGTGCATATTATATATATATTGGAATTTGGGGCAGCAGATAACAGAAATCTTGACGCTCAGTCTGAGCCGCCATTAATTCCCTCTCCAGTCTTACTCTCACAGTTTCACTGCAATGGCGGACCCAACGGAGGCGGCGAAGCCATCATCTAGCGGTGGAGAAGCGCCGGTTGAAGAGCAGGTAGTCAATCCATGGGAGGTATCCGCAAAACCTGGGGGCAAAATCGACTACGACAAACTGATCGATCAATTCGGTTGCCAGAGACTCGAGCCGTCGTTAATCGACCGTGTTGAACGCCTCACCGGCATTGAGGTGGATATTCCAATTAAATATCTAGGATTCTTTCTTGATGATGATGAAGAACTTGAACACATTAAGAGGGAATACAAGGCTGGGCGCATGCTAACAGGTGAGGTTAAACAAAGGCTTATTCAAGTGCTTTATGAAGTTGTTGAAAGGCATAAAAAAGGCTCGTGCTGCAGTGACTGAGAGATGGTAGATGCATTTATGGCAGTAAGGCCCTTGCCAAATATGTTCAGGTAATTGTCGGTTATGTTCTCTCTTGGAAGGCCATATGGAGTGTGTGGAGGAAGCCTTCCAATTATCTGCGGAAATGATGATAGATATTTGGTTCTTGATAGAGTTGGTTACAAAATGTGATATTGAAGCTTTACACATTTATTTTACCAGGATTCTTTACACATAATATTCAGTAGCATTTTTTTTTTTCTAGAATTCACTTTATGTATGGCAATATTCGGAAGTCTCCAATGTTTCTTAGCATGTCAAATCGATGTTGCTTGTTCGGTTTCATGAACTTGTTAGTCGGAGAAATAATATTTTAGTTGGTATCAGTCGCCTGACGATCCTCTTACCAAAAACTCTAGGGTTCTTAAACCCTCTCCTTTTTTTTTATGCGGCCGCCGCCGCCTCTCCCCCTTCACTTTTACTTTTTCAACGCACGCACAAGGCTCTCCATAACCGCCTCCCTCCTTTTTCATCTTCAAAAATTATTTTTCTTTGCCTTTTTTATTCATCACTCGACGATGGCTTCACGCAAGGATGATAAGCAACAGGTTGAGTATGTGTTCAAATCTCAGGTTTTGTTTGGTCACCTGAATGGCTCCTCCCCTCGTCCCCTTGTTCCCGTGCCGCCGCCGGCCGCCTCCTCCTCCTCCTCCTCACCGCCAGATCCTGCTACTCTCCAGAAGGAACATGAAGCCTACAACTCTGCCTTGGCTGCCTACAACTCCGTTGTTGCCGTAGATACCGCCGTTGTTGCCGTCATAGAGGCATAGAGGCTGCCACCGCCGTAGATGCCGCTGTGACTTTCGTTACTACCCTGAATGTTGTTACCCTAGTTTATTTATGGATCTTGCTTTTGCTGCTGGTAATGTTGCTTCTTCTTCCACTGATGATGTTGTTTACAAGATTCAAAATTCAAGAGGTATGAAGTGGAGCTGCACTATATTCTTTTTCCCACTGGGTTTTTTGCAAGTCGGACATGCACCATGTTCCGACTTGAGGAGGGTATCGGGAAGAAGGAAAGAGATAAAGAAGAATAAATATATATAGAGTTATATAGTTATATTAGGAATATACTTTGTATGCATTTATCCCACATCGGAAGATGCGAGCTTGAAGGTTCATATGTTACCCTATAAATATAGTGTAGGACCTCTTGTAAATTGGTCTTTGATAACATATTTGAAATGCCTATTATATATATTTTATTTATTTTAACACATCACATTTTCTATTCACTGTTTATTTGAACTTCAGGATATTACTCTTTTACTGTCTATAGTTTTCTTATACTATGTTAATATAATATACTTTTATAATTTGTAAATATTTCCAACATCATTTCTCACATATTCTAATTATGTGAATTTTAACACTCAATGTTATACTAATTATGTTATATTTCGTAAAAGTATGTGAAATTTAGTTTTTATCTTTTATTTTCGCTGATTCATTTTTTAATTGTTGAATTTTAGTACTCAATGTTTTACCAAAGTCATACCAATATTACTTCAACAACATTATTAAACATTTAATTTAGCTTGACTCGGGTTGTTTAATTACACACCTATCACCAATGAAAACTGTCTTCTTTCAAACTCTTGCAATCATCACATGACAAAGCTAGGTCCATTTCTAACTACGTACACTCAACTAATTAAATAAGTTTGTAATTTACGTTGTATTATTCTTAATTATTCCAATCACCATCCTTAATATGCATTAATCTGATGATTATTGGCCATTAAAACGTCATTAACTCTATAGCTAACACCAAACTGAAGCGTTGTGCAACCATAGATAACTTCCTCATAATTAACTCATCCCTTTGAGTGTTAAATTAGCAACATCCGTAACAAACCAATTTTCGGGATCAAGATAATCGTTTCCGGTCACCGTCCTAACATAGGCGGAGACATACAAATTGTGATGTCTCATCAAAACCACTTTAGAATGACACCACCTTGCTTCATGTTAATGACAAGAAGTGTTAATGACAAGAAGTGTAGAAGGTGAATCGTAGCGGATGGACATGTCCTTGGCACCCATGTTGCATGGGATTAATAACCACCGCGTGTGCAAGTGAAAACTTCTTTTCTATTTAATTAATTCAAATTCAACAACAATAAATTCAATTCAATTAAAATTGATATGACATTTGACTCTCGTTCATGTTAACCCTAGTATTTGACAATTCATAGAGTTTTAAAAGCAACAGGCTCACGGATCTAGTAAAAATGAGAACTAACAAATACAAAATGAGTTGAGCACTGGCACACCGAGAACTAGGTCACGGCTAAAGTCGCAATATTCAAGTTTAAAATCCGACAAACAAAAACCTTTTGGATTAAAAAAATTGTTTAAATTTGATGCCGAGTTTTTTTAAATTTAATTCTAAAAAAAAAGAGGGCTTGGAAATTCATAGAGAAACTAAGGCACCCGAGATTCTACAAACAAATTAAATAGAAAGATAGATGAAACTTACTCCTTGTTGGAAGAGGAGCTTGCGGCAGTATCTTCCTCCGCGCCATGTTTTATTTTGTTCTTTGTGCGACTTGAAGGCCAGAGTGAGCCGTATTACTCAAACCACCATAGTATTCCTCATCATTGATCTTTTATTTCCCCTTATAAGAACTATAGTAATCCCTCTCTTCGGTCATACAATTCCCTAAACAATTACCCATGATATAGAAGAAGTGTATTGTAATTGAGGAATTATGTAAAGTAGGAAAAAGGATGATTATCATGAGGATAATTTGTGATATGTAAATGGAGAATTCTTTTTGTGTTAAGTAAGTTGAAGGATGAAATGAGGCGAAACAGTTGAGGATTGAAGGAAGATGAAAGTGTTTTATGTAAATGGGGATTTTTTTTGAGTGTTAAGTAAAGGTGAAGGATGAAATATTTGGGTATTTTAACTTCGAACAATATCACTCGCGGTAATAAGATGTGAATAATTACTCCATTTCTAAGTTGAAAACATAAAATTAGTAGAGTCAGGTGCATCATGTAACCAATATTAACCCATCTGAAAGTAATAGATGTGCGGGTTGAGTCAACCGTGTGTAATAACATATCTCTTAATGCATGCTTCTTCCCCCCAGTGACTAACATTGGAAAGTTTCTCATTGGTACTTCTTAGAGCATTCAATCCCACATTGGGTGCATAAACATCTACACCAGAAGAACAACGCTTTGTATAGCTAACATGAAGCTGAAGTGTTGTGTCACCATCACTTCATCATCATTAACTCATCCATTAAGTGTGTGTGTGTGTGAGATTAACTCTTTCTGTAGCAAACACCAAACTTAAGTGTCGTGCAACCTTAGATAACGTCTTCATTATTAACCCATCTCTTAAGTGTTAGATCAGCATCATTCATAATAAATCAATTTGTGGGTCAAGATAATTGTTTCTGGTTAACGTCCTAGCATAGGCCGAGACATACAAATTTTGTCGCCTCATCAAGAACGTTTTAGAATGACGCCACCTTGCGTCATGTTAATGACAAGAAGTGCAGATGATGAATCAGATCGGATGGACATGTCATTGGAACCCATGTTTCATGGGGTTCACAACCACCGCGTGTACGGGTGAAAACTCCTTGAGCAAACAACTTCTTGAATTTCTTCAATTTTACCTAATAACCTCCTCGAGTGCATACTCTAATAATTGCCTTAATAAAAAATTTTAATATTTACACGCGTTACATTCAAATTAAGTGTGATGATATCCGTTTCAGAAATATCCCATTAGTTGACCACACTGTATACTATAATAGAACTTGACGTCATTTTTGTCTTTTTATGAGTTTTCAATCAAATAATTATGGAAAATCAATTTAATTAAAATGCAAGGTTATAATCATACTAAATCATAATTGGGGGTTATAAGTGCACTATTAATAGAACGGGGAGTTATATAAGTAATTTTCTCAACATTAAATTATGAAACGTTGTCTTAAATTAAAAATTAGAGAATTGAACATTTCAAAAGTGTAGCTAGATTTTCAGCTATTCACATGTAAAGGAACTTTCAAAATTTCAGATAATGATTACACTCGCATCATTATAATTCGAAACTTACAAATAAATGTGAAAAATGACAGTTGCATAAAACCATCCACGTTTATTCGGTTATAAGCAGTTTCAGATTATTTTGTTTTGAAGCAGTTGATTAAACGAGTCCAGCTCACTATCATTACCCAACCTTCACATACATCTTATCCCAAAGGTTTATTCTCCCATTCAACCAAACAAGAACAGTCATCCCAGCCTTCATTCTCTGGTTTTTTCTTGAACCTGAAAAATCAAGATATGATGGTTCAAATGACTTAGGAGGAAATTCTTGATGAATTCGCCGATGTAAATTCAATTTCGCGATTGCATTCTTGGTTAATTTTGGTTTCGACCTAAATAGTTTCGATAATGTCACGTATTTTTCGTTGCAGGCTGATTTATTTTGGTTGAGGGACATGGATTTGCCAGACCCAGGAGACCAGGGAGATACAGGTTTGCAAATTTCATTCAATGTTAAAAAAGTTTAGTATGTGGGTTTTCTTTGTTCATTACATAGTTTATGCAAATCTAGTAACGTGTCACTGTATATAATGTACTCAAAATTGTGCTTGAATCCAAATTCTGGATGCTTAATTGTAGCGTGTTTTGCTTTTCTTGAACTCAAAACTACTTTTATAAGTTTTATTCTTCATCTTTGATTTAGTAACGTGTTATGTTTTTTGATGTCTTGTTTATAAGATTTGTGTTGGCTTCACGTGGTGGATAAGCTCCTCGATTACAACCTGAATCAAGCTGGGTTGGGACAACGTTATTATTTATCAGTCAATATAATGGTAGAAAGAGTCCCTGTGGTGTTTCCCAATGAAGAAGAACTTCTGACCAACCGTGATGTTCAACAAGGGAAGGGAGCTCACATCACAGGTGCATTTGATTTTCTGAAAGGCCAAGGTTGCCACCTGGAGGCTGATTTTCCAACAAATAGGCCTCTTAGAGGTCTTGAAAACTTGGACCACTCAAAAGAATGGTACGTTCTGGTTTTGTAATCATTATACTACAAGTCTTAACCATTTCAGATTTTTCTAGATCTAAAAAAGTGATTGCGTATGTTTTACAGAAAACAAAGGCTTTCATAGATGATACAAGTGGACCACTGAGGAGAAGTCTAAAGATTACAAGACCTTTCACGCAACCCTTAGGGAGTGGTTGAACATCAGACCGTTTGCTGGCGACATTGACTGCCTTAAAAACCCTTTCTTTGAACGAGATGGACTTGGAGAGCCCTATGGGGAAACGGCTGAGCAAAGGGAGCTTGTGAGGAGATATCAAGATGGGACATTGCCTAAAACTACTAGGGATCAAATTGATGTTATGTACGGAGGAGTGATGGGGCATTCTTTGCTATTGTGTGGCTATGGAGGACTGGGAGAAGACAGATACTACATTGTAGAAGACAGATACTACACTGTAAAAAAGCAATTGACTGATGAATTTAATAAAATTGAAAACGTACAAATGAAAAATGGGTTGAGCTCTGAATAACAGAGAACTAGGTCACAACTAAAGTCACAACAATTCAGGTTATAATCCAACGAACAAAACCTTTTGGATTAGAACATTTTGTTTAATTTGATGTAGAGTATTTTTTATTATTAAACTCTAAAAAATAGGGAAAAAAATTCATGGAGAAAACCAAGACACCCAAAATTATACAAACAAATGAAATAGAAAGATAGATAGAAACGTACCCCTTGTTCGTAGAGGAGCTTGCACAGCAGTTTCTTGCTCTTCACCATGTTTTATTTTGCTCTTTGAGTGACTTAAATGGCTTGATTGAGCCATATTACTCACACCATCATAGTCTTCATCATCGTTGATCTTTTGTTTCCCTTACAAGAACTATAATAATCACTCTCTTCGGTCATACAATTCCCTAAACAATTACCCATGATATAGAAGAAGTGTATTGTAAATGATTAATTTTTTGTGTGTTAAGTAAAGTAGAAAAACGGATGATTTTCAGAAGCATATTTTGTGGTATGTAAATGAAGAATTATTTTTATGTTAAGTAAAGTTGAAGGATGAAATGAGGCGAAGCAGTTGAAAAATGAATGAAGATGAAAGTGTGTTATTCGAATGGAGATTTTTTTTTTCTTTTTGTGTTAAGTATAGGTGAAGGATGAAATTGTTGGGGATTTTAACCTCGAACCATATCACTTGCGGCAAAAAGATGTGAGTAATTACTCAATTTCCAAATAAGAAACATAAAACTAGTAGAGTCGGGTGCATCATGTAACCGATGCTTATTAATCTGTTGGTAAATAATAGTTGGGCGGCCTAAGTCAACCGTGTGTAATGACATATCTCTTAATGCATGCTTCTTCCATCAATGACTAACATTGGAAAGTTTCTCATGTGAGGGATGCCCCGAGCTAATACTCCGAGTTACCTCCCTCGAGTTATTGGCCTTACCCCCGAGTAACAAGCCTCGCATCATGCCTTCGAGAGGAGACCTCGAGACTCTGAACATCTACCTTGGTACTACTGATAGGTTCATGGTTCACACTGTGGGGTTTCGTTCAGACTCGGAGCAGACCCCGAGATTCCGAGAAGGGTTAGGGGCTCGAGATACGCAGGAGATGGACTCACGGGTCCATCGGCTCAAATCCTTATAAGAAACGTATATATTCTGAATGTCCTACAAGGAATACACTTCCTCTAAATATGGGAATACAACTATTATCTCCATAAGAGTTGTATTCTAATTATAATTACATATCTCACCGATCTACATATTGGAGCCCTGTAAATACAAAGGTTAGGTAGACCTCTCTATTCATTATCTTACGCATACTACGCCTTACGCTTATAAGCTTTTGTAAGTTGTCAGTGACTTAAGCATCGGAGTATCTACCCCTGGGTCACCCTAGGGCTTTGTCTCGCAGGTCAGTTCGTGACTTGGGTTCATGAACAAGCGCGGGTTTCAGACATACATCACTCTTCTAACCTCGAGTTCTTGAAAAGTTCTATCGTAATCTTAAATTGGTGATAATTTTTGAAAACTTAAATCATACTACAATTGAACGGCGTCGACTGAGAATTTCAACTTTAGAATGACTAAGATACCCTCACCAATAAAATCCAACAAACTGAGTTCAAATTCAGTTATTCCCCCCCACCCATCTTCTTACGCCTATTCCTACGTTTCACTAATTCACAATTATTTTCGCACACCACGTCACAACAAATCAAAAATCATATATTATACATAAACCCAAGATCAAATTTCTGCATAACCCTCAAATACAAATCAGTCTTCAAAAAAAATCCATGAAAATCTTCAATTTATCTATGATCTATACTATCAAACCTCTCCATTGAGGATGAAACATATTCCGTAATTGACAACATATGAATCGTTATAAAAGACTAATGCCAACATCCAGAGAGATAGAGCGCTCGTATGATCTAGTGTAAATTTGTTCTGCTGCGATGGAGGCACAAATGGCACAATTCCGATTGGGGTAAAAAATATTAAATTAAAGTCAAGGGTTTTATAGTCTTTCACACTCTACCGGTCAAAACTAAAATACATATTTATTTTAGAGTCATAGTAGGACTTTTGTAGAAGGCAGGGTTGTAATAGAACTTATCCTAAAACTCAGGGTTACAAGATGACCTTTTTCTATTGAGTTTATAAGATTGGGCAGATATGTAATCAATTTTATAGCAAAATAAAGTATAATTTAAGAATAAGTAAAGATTAGTGGGAATATGCAGTATCTTAGTATGCAACCGTGAAAAACATTATGAATCGCTATAAAAGACCGATGCCAGCGTCCAGAGAGATAGAGCGCTCGTATGATCTAGTGCAAGTCTGTTCTACTGCGATGGTGGCACAAATGGCACAATTCCGATTGGGGGAAAGAATATTACATTAAAGTCAAGGGTTTTATAGTCTTTCACACTCGACCGGTCAAAACTAAAACATTTATTTTATTTTAGAGTCATAGTAAGACTTACCCTAAAACTCAGGGTTACAATATGACCTTTTTCTATTGAATTTATAAGATTGGGCAGATATGTGATCAACTTTATAGCAAAAAAGTATAATTTAAGAATAAGAAATGATTGGTGGGAATATGCAGTATCTTAGTATGCGACTTTGCAATTTCCATGACTTGTCAATAAAATGGGAACAACGACCACCACATACCTTTTATTGGGTGTTTGATTTCCACGTTTATTCAGAGCAATCCTATGGTTAGCTTTCTAGAAGTTGTGTTAACAATCTCCTTTGTTTCAAGGATAAAAAGAAACAACTATTGAAAAAAAATCAAGGTGAGATTTACATGGACCTAGTTCAATTTGGAGAATGACGGGTATTGTGACACCCCTACACCACCTCCCTGCTTAAGACGGGGTTTGATTCAAGACCGCCACTTGCTTGGCTCACGCCAGGATTCAATAGTAGTAAATAAGCATATGCTTCTATTCATAAATAAATTTTGGTATAACAATCCGATTAGACTAATACATGTTCACTTGAATTCCCATGTAAAATAATGGAAGCTATATCTATATTTCTACAATCGCGTGGTCCATTTCACTATCTACGTCGGGATCTCGAACTTCTTCTTACTAAAGCTTACGTAATTCTAGCTTATCTGAAAAACATGAGGTCTCAACGGGGTGAGATTAAAAGCTCAGTGAATATCAGAAATGAAATCACATCACATATTTAAACAAATATAACACTTATCAAGCATATACGTATTATTAAAAGGATACCGGGATAGTATGAGAAGGATGTGAAATCTCTATATGAGTACCAGCACGACCTTAATCGTACTACGAGATAGAGCAAGATCAAGAAAGCCTTGTGGCACTCCGCCCACAATTGTCCACCGCGCCCAACAAGCTAGCAAGAAAAAATTCTGCGAGCACGGGGTATATCTGGAGATTACCAAACAGGACCTTCATAGCCATTGAAACAAGCGATCAGCCCCAATACCGACCTGTGGGCTTTAATAAGCTATGCAGGGTTGGGGGTCACCCTTCATGTAAGCAAGTAGATAATATGGTGCGATCAAGCATGCAGCCATATTAACATTCATGCATTTCAAATAAAGAAACCGGCATGCTACATGCAGGCCTTGTTTTGCTTATTTGCAGTTTGTTTTTTTTATATAATCATGCATACAATAATTTTGATGTATAACTGATTTGCAATTGTATGGAATAGAAGTAATATATATGAAGCATATGTAAGATATACATAATTATGGACCATAGCATATGATGTGTATTTTCTTGGTAATTTACTTTGTTGCAGCGGAATATATATAAATTTCTTTTGGGATATGAAAATCGCTTGAACAGCTGTCAGCCAATTAACTAGAAACCACGAACACCTGTCATGGGCGACTCAACTGAATCTTGAAATTGAACAACTGTCAATTATTCCGAAAAATCTCCTTTTTTCTTTATAAAAAATCTCTCTCTCAATTACAAGGTTGAGGCTTATATTTATAACCTCAAAAAAATTCACAATCCTAACATTAATCTGGAAATAATAAATCTAATTCTATAACTATTATGGAAAATAATTAAAATCTTACTGGAATTAAAACACATATTTATAGGAAAGTTCTTGGTAAGAGAATAATTTCTAATTAAACTAGTTTTCCATTTATACTCGTATCATACTCCTCTTCTTCGAAAAGAATTGTCCTCAGTTCTTGGTATTCTTCAAAAAGCATTATGTGTAATTGCAAATCATCTTGTCTTGAACATTAGGTCCATCTTCATCACGAGCTTCAATCCCCATTGCAAATTCTGTTGATGTATACACCTCATGTAACTTCCTGACATGATTATTCATCCCACTTATCATCACTGTGTCAATAAACTTTGATCTGAAAAATTTATCCTCTGAATTTTTTTCGAAAAACTCATTTGTATGAAACCTCTCTTCCTTGTAGAATTCTTTTTCAACATTGATGATGATTCCATCGTCATTTTCAAGTTCAACATCCTCAAGAATTCGAGTTGTCATCTTCTCAGGTTCATCTTTATCTCTAAAAGGATCAACTTCTTTCTCAACACTTTCATATTGAGATCCAACAACTACAAAATGAACCAATTCTCCATCTCCATCCTCCAAACCAATATTAAATATTTATATGTCACTATCATCGAGATCTTCTTTTTTATTCTCAACATCGAATATTGGTATTGTTGGGTATAAACAATGGGGACAATAGGGTGATTGGGATAATAGCTGGATAACGATAGAGTCACGTAACACTCTCGCTTTCCTTTGAGAATATTTCGACCCTATCAGCCTGGGTTACACGAAATTCCTCGCAGGATAAAACTATCGCTGCATTCTTGATTCAGGCTGGAATCAAGAACATACCTTTGAGTATTAGTGATTCTGGATTGTATATCAGAAAATCTGTATTTCTCGTTGTCGTTTATATATTTCAGTGTAACCTGCATCAGACATCACGTATCGTTCTTTGATACATCCACCATTCATAGATGATTGAATAGTTCAGTGTAAACATGCATCATACATCCCCATTCCAGCAGTGTGTCACATGTATTTATAGGTATAAACAATATACCGTACCACACCGGTTCAGACAACCGTGTGGTAACTCCATACGTATCGGGTAACCACATGCAACTGTGCATTCATACCAATCGGTAACTCCAGGGCAATACATACGTACCAAATCAGGTAACCGCATAAAACCAACTGCGTGTACGTACCAATCAATAACAAAATAGTCTGGTAACTACATACACACAACTGTACCCAATATTACTGTGTTAATTGATACACGTATATTATTCTCAGAATTAATTCTGAATCGATGCAACACTTCAATTTAATATAAACCACATAGATAAATATATAAATATTTATCTTAGAACCGTAGCCTCGTAGATTGTTTTTACAAGTGTGCACTCCGCACCACCAACCTTGTTATAACATCTCGAGTTCACTATCTCGAATCCAATTATACTTAAATTAAACCGGTATTTAAACAAAATACCAACAGGTATTGTAGAAGAATCCTGAATGTCATGTGTACCCGCACCAAATCGTAATGGTTTATTTTGAGAATCGTCATCATAAACTGAAGGTTCAGAATTGATCTCGATATCATTGATATTGTCGGTTTTAGTATCAAGTATTGCCATGTCACTTCCATCAAGATCTTCTTCTTTAGTCTCATCATGAACATTAAGGACTATAGGACATGAGTACATAACACTCTCGGTTTCCATCAAAGGAGTAGAATAATCATTAATATTGTCGACTTCGGTTATAGAAGTAGAATTATCCTCTTCACCATCCTCAACGATATCTTCAACATTAGCATCAACCCAACCATCAACATCATTCTTTGCCTCCAATTGCTCGTTACTCGCCAGAAGTTCAACCACAGACAAAGCCCCTTGTTTTAACATATCGGTAGAAGGTAAGAATAGTCGATCAAGATGTTTCTTCAACTTAATCCACGAGTTGATTTCTGATTTTCCCTGAAGTCTTCGCTTTAATTCCAAAATTTCATACCAGAAGGATGCATACGCTATGATTTTTTGTATAGCAATCCTGCACCTCGTGCGATCATCATACTCTTTAAAGTCAAAAATTCTCTCACATCGCTCGATCCATTCCAGATAGCTTTCTTGGTTTAATTTTTCTCCAAACTCCGGGATATCCAACTTAAAACCCTGCCTCACGAATTCTAACACAAGCGCCATCTTTTTCTCCAACGAAGCCATACGTTCTTCCATCATACTCTCCATGACCGTTCACAAACTAGAATTTGTGAAAACCTTCCTCTTGATGCCACTTTGATGCGTATTTTCTTGGTAATTTACTTTGTTGCAGCGGAATATATATAAATTGCTTTTGAGATATGAAAATCGCTTAAACTGTCAGCCAATTAACTAGAAACCATGAACACCTGTCATGGGCGACTCAACTGAATCTTGAAATTGAACCAGAAAACCTCCTTTTCCTTTATAATAAATCTTTCTCTCAATTACAAGGTTGTGGCTTATATTTATAATCTCAAAAAAAATCACAGTCCTAACATTAATCTGGAAATAATAAATCTAGTTCTATAACTATTATGGAAAATAATTAAAATTTTACTGAAATTGAAACACATATTTATAGGAAAGTTCTTGGTAAGAGAATAATTTCTAATTAACCTAGTTTTCCATTTATACTCGTATCAGCATACATATCGAATATGTATGTTTTTATTTTAGACTGTAAATAAGTAAATACGGTCTGCATCTAGCATGCCCCCAAAGAAACGATGCAAGTATCATCACAAGATCAGGTATTAGCTTCTTTTATTGCAAAGTTTTTTGAAAGACCAACTTTTCTAAATGCTATGGAACTACCACTATGTATTTAAACATAAATGATATATTTTTGTGTTAAAACCTTAATCATTTTAAAGTAACATATAGTAAAACATGTTCTAATGCAAAAATTCAAGAAATTTTATATACAAATCTTAAGTAATTAAAAATACCGTTCAAGTTAAAAGATACGCAATATAAGTTAAAACGTATAAAAACTTTCATGGAAAGTCAGGAAAGTTGGGAGTTCAAGAGATTTTCTCTTTTTTTATATATTATTAGATCAAGTATTTCCCCTATCACATATTTGGAGTCATATTTTCGTATGCTTAGCTAATTGATACGAGTATAAATAGAAAACTAGGTTACTTAAGAATTACTCTCTTATCATTAATTTTCCTATAAAAGTGTGTTTTAATCCTAGTAAGATTTTAATTATTTTCCATGATAGTATTAGAATTAGATTTATTATTTCCAGATTAATGTCAGGATTGTGATTTTATTTGAGGTTATAAATATAAACCTCAGCCTCGTAATTTTATTCAGATATTTGTTAGAAGAAAAATGAGATTTTTCCGAACTAATTGACAGTTGTTCAATTTTAAGATTCAGTTGAGTCGCCCATGACAGGTGTTCTTGATTTCTAATCAATTGGTTAACAGTTGTTTAAGCGATTTTAAAATCTCAGAAGTGATTTATATATATATATATATATATATATATATATATCCACTGCGAGAACGTGAACTCCATAGAAAATACTCATCACTAATATACATCTTCATAACATATGTAAATTTCTTCAACATCAATCCTAACATGTTCAAGTAATTTCTAATTCCATTAATAGAGCATTCTAATTCCATCACGATTATAAATTTGACATCAAAATACAAATTTCAATTATCATCACTCAGAAAAAGCACGAGTATGAAACAGAAATCTTTTGCGTTTGGAAACTCCTTCATACAAAATCATACTATGTACAATCTTACCTGCACACCCTCATTTTCTTCTTCTTTTTGCCTCACTATGATTAACTAATTACTACTTATTTTGTGTTGCTTACAAATTTCATTTCACGACATGACACAAGAGTGCCAGTTACAAGAATGAACATAAATTCAACGGTAATATTAGAACTAACAAGTTCATTTTTGACGTTTTCGCAGCAGCTCTAAGTCTGTTAATCGTGATTTCAGGGACGCATGCTCGTGCCGCATCCTCTCCAGTAGAGACTCGAATATCTGCATCTCCTCCTTGAGGTTTTTAATTTTCCTATCTAGCAATACACCTTCCATCCCTCTTTCACCTGTATTCATGCCACTACCATGCATCCAGTCCGCCTGAGGAATCACTTGAATTTGCTGAGGTCTGCTTAGTAATGACAGTATACTTATCTGCAGCCACAAATCCAATCAAAATATTATCAAGTTACCATTCATCGATACACGATGCCATCACTTAGTATGAACTGTAAATTAAATCAGACTATTTATGCCACCAAAGCATGTTTGATAGGCATCTACCAAAATCAAATGGAATGGAAGAAAGGGAAGATAACTTTACCTGCATCAATATGAGGATCAAAGCAATTCCCAGCACAAGAATCAGGGAGACCGGACTTCGAGCTTGCATTGCCGAACGAAATTTTACCAAACAATTACTAAACAAAGAGCTCCCTGCATCCCTTCCATCTGTACCATCAACAGCATTTCCACTCCCAGAATTTGAACTTGGCAATGTCTTCGTCCTAGTCACCTCAGTTGGCTTATCTAGACATGCTACAGTTCCCGCTTCCTTTTGCCTACTTACTTGATCATTCTGGACCAGGTTAGATGCTGCTGGGAAACAAGATTTAGAAAAGTAAGATACCTATCAGTTAAGTGAAGAGAATGTTCGACAGCTTAGAATTCTTTTGTAACATGAGAATCACAACTTTTTACACATTAAAGCTCACCTTCTTCTATTTTCTTCTGCTTCAATAGCTCATGTGCCTGAAATGTTATTCTCACGGTCAATTATATCACAGAAAACACCTAATCATCTACTCCTTCTAACCCAAACTTCGCTTCACAGGTTTTTTATTTTCTTTTTATAAGAAATCCCACATATATTTCCAATTTATCCATAGCTAAAAGTTTGGAAAAAGTTTATTGAGTTACACAAGACCCACATGGTTATCATACTATCCATATCAATTGAACTCTATGGTAACGTTGACTTCCAAAAAGATCTGTGAAGAAAGCTCTGGGTTGGAGGGAGTAAAAACTAGAAGTTGAATTTCATGAAAGAGAAGTGGGTGAAGACTAAACTAGATTCATCCAGACAGCGAAGACGTCTCGGCATTCATCAATTGTTGACTGCACTATTTTCCCTGCAAAAGGTTACAAGGTCGAGTGAGCTTGTTTATAACATGTCACAGGAGGCTGTCAAAGCAGAGCAATTAAGCTAAAGAAAATTAAGTATGTGACAGGATTTCTTGCCAAACCTTTAAACATGGTTTTCTTAGAAAAGTTAACATTAGTATAGACCTTCACAATACAACCCGTTTTTGATCCCTGAACATCTCTTTTGACATGCCAAAGTCCCTGGAAGAGCAAATGCCAAAAGAAAGATGAGCAATCTCACTTCATTAGGTCCAAGGATGTGTATCATATCATCGGATTCAAGAGTACATATACACAACAATATAAAATAGGCTTTGTTTAAGTACAGGAAAATGGCCTACATTAAATCAAGCTCAAGAGAAGAACAGAAAACATATTCATACCTCTACATGGAAATAGTCACCATATGGTACGTCACTAATCTCTTGTGAAGTTTCAATAACCAAATGACTGTGAAATAAGAAACAATCATATCACTGAAAAGGAATTCTCAATACTGCAAAACATATATAAACCCCAGTGGCCAGTTTAAATGAAATACAGAGTAAGGTTTACAAACTTACTGGCAAGTACCAATAAGAAAATCATATTAAGGAGACTGACAAACAAATATTTTTTCTCTTGAAATTCTCTTCATGAACATATATCATGTTGCAAATTCTTCACATACAACTTATGCAGTTTCAAATTTACTGACATTTATGTGGACAGAACAAATTCACCCAGAACAAGCTTGTGGTAACATTAGTGCATATAAGACACGACATGATAGAATGAAACGCTCGACAATAATGCAGTACCAGTTCTGGTAAACTCGATACTTCTGAGCTTCCTGGCAGCCACCAAATTTTGCACCTACACAATTCCAAGAACAAAAATAAGCATCACAGCAGCTTTGGGCAATCATAGGCAAATCAACACTTCCACCCAATATTATAGATGGCTATACCAAGATAAAGTTTAATTGGATGCTGAAATGAAACATCACGGGCGAGGCCACGTTTTTCATCATTACACCATTCCGTGCACTTGAAATCTGGAGGAAACAAATAGTGTGACGCAATTAACAAATATACCACCAAACAAGAGAGGTTATCCATGTTAACGATTTCCTCAACCTAGAAGCAGATGGAATATATCAATATTGACTCCATAACTTATACCTTTGTCACCACACTTTTTGTGAAATGATTCCAGAAAAGTAACAGCCTCATTTGAAAAGAAGAACTGGAAAAATTCTTCCACCTTTATCTGAAACGACACAATAGTAATGTGAGCCATGTAAGATAACATATAAATAGTATGGTGGGTAATTTAGGAATCATAAGTACCGGAAATTTCGTCTCTGCTACCATCATAAACCCTTCAGGGACTGTGCAAGAATTGGTAGGAAATAAACATTAGTTAGAAAACATGGAGGTTACATCCATTATGTGTCAGTTAGAAGTTGGAACATGGGGGCTTATATGTAGCCATATTTAAGAGTCCCAGCATATCTCATCAAGTACAAAGACATAGAAAGTACTGGAAAAGTAATCTACACACACAAGAATCAGCAGAACAAGAACTAAGGAGGAAATTTCACTAACCTTCAGGTGCATCACAGTCTACCTCCTCCCATGCTGGATTACTAGGAGATGTAAGCACCATATTCTGTACAACTTCGACATCTCCTTCCACATTATCTTGCAGTCCAGCAGCTGCAGACAAAGCTCCTGGATCTGCTTCAGCAGGAAGTACAAGTTCTTCACAAGTGTGACCACCATTATTCCTGTCTAACAATTAAATCAATTAGTAATAACACCTAACGCATAAAATACCACTTTATTGGTAAGAATGTACCTTTCACTCAAATCCGATACATCAGTCGATGGTCTGGAACTACTCTCAGCCTCTTCAACCACATCCCTTCCATTATCTTGGATAGAGTCCTCGCTTTTTTCTCCAGGTTGCACTTCCTGAAAAGATTGGAAAGAAATTAATTGATCACCAGATATCACCACCTTCTCACACCGAAATTCATACTTATATAGGTTACAAAGTGTTTCTAATAATTTTCTCAAAAGAAAGATCAAGCATGACAGTCCAACCAATATCAAAAATCTGTTTCAAATTTCACCTTTACACTCCTTATACAGTTACACTAAAAAACAAAAACAAAAACAAAAGTACTACCACAAACCATTTATAAAGTGGATCAAAATTTAACAACTCCAGAAAACAGAGAAAGAAACATTACCAGATCAGTTATTGATTTCACCCGGTTACAAGTCTTGGACCAACCATCATTTATGAGCTTATAAGCTTCCTCGCGTGACAGGAAAGAAGCAAAAAAGAACTGCCAGGAGAGTAACATGAATCATCATGTTGGTATGAAACTTATAGATGGTGCTAAATTAAAACAATAAAATTTAAATACCTTCTTTTCCTCTGTAGCTATTTCAATTGCAGTAGGGAATATACCAGCCACTTTAGCTCTTTTTACATAGGTGATTTCATGAATTGGGATCACTTTCTAAAAGAAAAATAAATAAGCAGAATCAACACCCAACACCCAACAGCCGTGAGGTAAGAGCCAATAAATACAAGAGCACAAGACAAGTTAGATTGACATCAAAATGGCAATAACTAGCAGACTAATCATTACAGAAATGTCAGAACAGATAATAAACACGCAACAGAGACTTAACCTTTCTATTGTATGCAAATTAACCATATAGGACCAATGCCGAGAAAAACATCAGGCCAAAGCAGAAAAAAGAAATGCATCATAATAGAAGGTCAATAGATTTCTCTTTTTAGTATATACTAGAATGCACATGCTGCTAAGACTTACGAAACTATCGCAACCATTCATGCAGCCACTACCTCATACGCTTTTATAATCGTTTCTATTTTCACCCTTGTTCCCTAAATGAAGTTGAGGAGTGTCTATTCAAAAGAGAGCGAGCCAAAGACAGGCAAAGATTGGTGAGTATTTATTTAGACCTTTGAATCTATGCAATACTTCCTTGGGAGCCTTTGGAGAGGGCAGGGGAGACATCAAGACATTTTATGACTACTGTATAGTTCCTATCTTTTTAGCTTGACACATAAATTATTATCGTTTTACAAATCAAGTAAAATACAAATGAATTTATATGGTCTCCAGTGACCCCCATATATGAAATTGTATCTTTAGAAAAGGGGAGTCCTTTTGTGAGATGCCACATTTGGGGAGTCCTCCAGTGACCCCCACACTTTAAGAGGCTCCCACATTTTAAGAGGGTGTCTCACCGGATCCCTCCCCTATATATATATATATGAAAATCCTCATGAATTGTCTTTTCGTTGGCTGGCTAGTAAATCAATAGATTAATACCTACTGAGACCTTTTTACCAAGGAAATAATAATTAGCCCGTATCTCCAACTACAGAATGACCCTCAGAACTACACCCTATTTTGTTAATTAGAAGACATATCTCAGTACATTTGTGAAACATGGTTAACCAATTTTCTCTACAACTCGCATGTCATTCACTTCTTAATTAAAGAAAGCTCCTAATCCCAGGGAGGAAGAGAAGAGGGGATAGAGCCGTAGAGGTTTGAAAGGGCATAACAAACAATTAGAAGCAGCGCAGCAAACTGACCCACTAAACCTCCTCTACATACACATAATAATTGAAGGGAAGATTCACATCCATCTAATTCAATGAAAAGGTTAATGGAGATATTACCTTTGTTTCATAACTGAGGAAGTTGGCATAAAAGCATATATAGTTCGAAAACAGATACATATGCCCCTGCAGCAAACAGATAAAACAATGAGCTTATTGGCACCGGAAAGGCTTTGAGGAACAATGTCGAGCAAAAAAATTTACTCAGACAAAACCCAAATAGTAGTAGAAAATTTCAGCAACTGTTTTACATAAAACTTGACCTGTTGAGAGTCTCTTTAAAAAAACAAGGTTTAATAGCTTTGGAACACGTCAAAAGAAAGATTACCTGTAAAAGCATATTATCTTGCAATGCACAGTTGAAATCTTGAATGTGAACCTGGAGTACATAGAGAACAATAAAAAGTAAGCAGTTGCAAAGGTAAAATAATTGCCAGTAATTGTGTATATAACTATTTTAACATTGATTAAATTCCAGAACATTATTATGCAACTACTTTACATAGAAGATATAGTAGTTATAACAAAATAATGCCACCTTATCATCTTCACATGTAACTGCTAACAATACTGAGAACTGGTATAATTCACTGAAGCGGTTGAACGGAGTTCCTTAAAAACTACCACGGTAATAAAATCATTTCTTGTAAAAGGCAAGTAATATGAAGGCACTTTGTTAAAAGGTTGTGGATGCTAACAAAATCATTCAAAAATATATTTTTTTCCAATAATCCTCAAGGTTTAAGTTTGAAGAGTTCTACTTTTTACCAATAAATATTCCGTAACTCATCCGACAAAATTCTTTTAATAGATCTATATTTCAAAGCTCAAGTGGATGCAACTGTAAGTGAAACTCTATCATATAGCAAAACAGAGGAGGGTGGTCATCTAGAAGCTGATTGCTCCCATTCAATATTAAACTGATGCCAGTCATTCTGATAAGTCTACTGTGGGGTTTCAAAGGAATATTATTCAACATCTCCGTAACCATGCAATGTTCAATCACCCGTGAATAAATTATGCAAGAAATAATAAACTTTTATATCCACAACACATATTTAAAGACTATGTTTTGTCTTGCCCACTTGCCTCTATGAACTATTTGAGAGACACCCAAAAATTTTGTAGAGAACAATAATGGCACAGCAACATCTAACCACAAGTTTGATACGCATTTATGCTGACAAAAGGTATACAATCTACCATTAATTTACTAATCATTATGCATAGTTAAAGTAAGTATAGAAACAGTAGTTGCAGCAGCAGAATCAAGAAATAACATCAGGGATCAACTATGGTAATTACATTGTAGACGCCCTAAAACAAGAAAACCATTCAAAAACACTGATTAATAGTCCACCATGTTTAGAAAACTCAGAAACTTACAACTTTGTAAGAGCAAAAATATATCATAATCAGTCAACAACAAAGCATATCCCAAGTCTAACTACTCATCGATTCCCCCAACGGAATTTATACTGGGTAGGCATAATTTAAGATCAAGCTTTTAGTCAACTGCCTTAAGCATTAAGAACCAACTCTTAACTCCTACAAGAAAGGACCTACTCCTTCCCTCCCCAGCACCAATAAATCAAATTATAGAAGGTCACTCACTTCTTCCTCCGGGAGGCCAAACAGTTGTCGGTACTCTTTACTCCTCAAAGCACACTGATTCTGCAAGCCACAACAGATTTTAAAAAAAAAAATAAGAAAATGCCAAAGCCAAAGAAAATAAACTTAAAGCACTGCCAAAGCTACACAGCATGCCGGAAAATTAATTTTAAGAAAATGTCCACCCCCTCCAGGCACTATATCATATAACCATCAACAAGAGAGAGAATAACCCTAATCAATGCAGCAGCGTTCGTACTCACAACTAGATTATCTAAGGCTAAATCCTACACAATGACAGTACAACTATAGCTAAAACCGATACAAATTCATGTTACTGTACCTAGTTTTGGAGGCTACATCAAAAAAGATTAAATGGTTGAAATTGCAGTACAAAAGTTCAGGAGCAAAAATTAACACAGCAGTAAAAAGTTCAGGAGCGAGGGAGATAATGATCGAAGCAAAAACTACGCAAGTTAAAACAGAGAAAAGGAAGTAGCGGCTACGCAACCTGATAATCGAGCTGCCTGGGAGTGCAGGGCGAGCGATCAGGATCGGAGGAACGATCGGGAGTTCCGGCGGGAGTTGATGATGAACTGGCGGCGGCGGCGGTGGGAGGGAGTTGCCGGGGAGGCGAACGGTCCATGGAGAGAGCGGGGGTGGGATCAGACATCCTCTCGGACATCATTGCCGCCATAACGTAATTCTGGTAAGAAGATGGAGATGATAAAGATGTCGGTTTTGCTTTTAGAAGGGGTTTGTTGAGTGAATTAATGAATGTTCATACTACTTACTGGCGACTGGAAGTCCCCAACGGAAAGTCGCTTATTAAGTGGGAATTGGATGCCGACGTCGTCGCTTTTTTTTGTTTTTTCCCAACTTCGGTTTTGCAACCCATTGATTATCTTTTTTAATTTGTATATTCTTATCCAAAGGAATAACGCACTCACACCAACTAATCATAAGAAGTACCTAATTTATTCATTTTTTGGAAAAAACATAAGTACCTAATCTTTTATCATGATGATTGTAAGGGCCGTTTAGTTTGCACTGAAAAGAATCGACAAGTAATAGGGGCGGATTTAGAAATTATTTTTGTTGGGAATACCGATGATATAGAACAAAAATGTCTTAGAAACATTTTCATGCACAAAATTAACTCCAATATATTGGTTATGTAAATTGTAAAAAATTACTTTAAGAAAAAAACATCAAGAACTTATTTTCTTTCTTTTTTAATAAGCAAGCCAAAAAGAATTTTGAATTTAAATGCATTACTAAAATTAATTAAGTAATGTTATTACAATGCAAAAGAAAATAACATATGTTACGGCCTAAACTAATGCCCCTATCATGCACCTCATTCAGCGATTGATCTACAAATTGCAAATTCTGAGAAGGACGTTCACAATTGGGTGATCTTGGCGGTAATACCCTTAATCTCTCTAGGAGAGTGTTTTGGGTTGATGATCGACGATTTGAGGATTGAACTCGTCTTTAGATTAACTCTTATGATCCCTCGTCTTTGAGCCGCAATGAGAGCTTTCCAACACGCTTCTGCCTGGGCCTGCAAAAGAGTGACACGTGTGAAAAATCTGAACCATCTACCTGTTGTTTATCCGTGAGAGAAGGTTTGCTGATTTTCCATGTGCGGGCGTCTACTAATAGATCTTCCGTAAACGAGCCATCAAATGGCACCTCATTATCCTCGCCGTATGACCAGCTTGACGGTTCCCTGGCTACCAGCAGGCTCTCCTCTTCTAATTTCTACAACCCTCTTGATCTTCCTAGTATTTCTAGATCTGCTTTTGCCAGTTCTACGGTCTCTAATGGGTCGTCATTATGGTTGTCAAACACCTTTTTGTTCCGGTGCTTCCAGATATTCCAGAAGAGGTAGCAAAGCATGTGGATTTCCTCATCTTCCAGGTTCTGCGACAACCAATTCTTGAACCATCCCCAACGGTGTTCCACCCTGCAAGAATTGGAGCTAAAGGAGATAGATTCCAAATTTCAGACGCTTTCCTACAGTGAAGGAAGATATGTGATTCGTCCTCTTCAAATCTCTTGCACTGACGACAGAGGCGGTCGTCGTCCAATTGACATTTCCATCTGTTGACAGTTGTGGGTAAACCTTTCCGGAGCACTCTCTACATGGAGATTAAGATCTTTTGAGGGAATTTTAAACTCCAGAACTGCATGGCTACATGATATCCTATTTTTGCAGTGTAGTTGCCATCTTGGGTGCCTTTCCAAGTTACCTCATCCTCACATAAGCCCTTTTCATGAACATGGATAACCAGTATATGTGGAAAGACGTGTGGTTGGAAAATGATTCTTATGAACGCAGTATTCCACTAGTTAGATTGTGATTCCAAAAGATGTTCCACACGTAGATTGGTGAAAGCGCTGAGGACTAAGGTTGTGGAGATGAGATAGCAATTGTGGGAATCCAATTTTCACCAATTCTGATTTTCCGTCCCTCAACGAATCATCTTTCCCTCTGTAAAACATACAATCATTAGGACAAGCATGAATTTTAGTAAACTCCATCCCCATTGGACATAAGATCTTCCTCGCATCATAGACCCGATCAGTTAACAAGTTGTCTTTAGGAAGCAACTCTTTTACTAAATCCAGCAATTTAATCATTCCTTTATCCGAAATCTCACGTCGTGCCTTTAAGTTCATCAACAACAAAGTCGCATCCAATATTGAATTCCTAGACCCAACATATAATTTGGTCTCTTTATCCGTGTACATTATCTCTAGCATACTTTGCTTACCAGTAAATTCAATAACAACATCGTCACACAAATCATTGAGTTGATCCTTCTACTTTAGGATTTCCTCATCATTTCCAACCTCCACCTCTATATTTTCTTCATATCCGTAATTACCTTCTTCATGCAATACCCATTCGGTATAGGATTGATCAAAACCTCTACAAATTAAATGATCCAGCAAAACATCAACATTTTCGAATATAGCATTGCTACTACAATGCTTGCAACATCGTCGTTTCCGCCTTTTTCATTTCTGGAATGACGAACGATACAAACTTGCAATATCGTAAGCTAGTAGTGGTAAGGCGGAAAAAATCAAATCGGTGCAAACACCTTAAACAAGTGCATTTATGAAGGTCATTGTAGTAGTGGTAATATAAATTCCCCCACTCTTTTAGTGAATTATCTTTTATATATAAAAAAAAGGAATGGAGGTGCGTTTTCCACCCCGCAAGCTCGGCCCAATAAAAAAGCGGTTACTTCCTTGCTTGAGTCCTCAAATTGGGTCAAAAAATGAGGCCTCATTTTTAGTAACATTACTATGTAGGTACATATAGAAATTAATAAAATAAAAATTGAAATTTTAATGATGAATTCTGTGTGGGCCCACGGTTAAAGACGGTAAACTCTTAATTAACTTTCACCTTCTATATTTAGACTAATCACTCCGTACTTTCATGTAAAAATTAACAAAATAAATAAAAATAATAAAATAAAGGTTTACTAACTGGGAATCCTTTTATTTTCTTCTATCTAGTCTATTCTACTCCCTCCTCCTCCTTTCGATCGATCCAAGTCATCCAACTAGGCCAAATTAACTGAGTTTTGATGTCTTTCAATCTCTCTTACTAATTTGAATAATTTCATATCTGAATCTAAAAGGTTTCAAATTCAAATCAAAATCGTTTACATATTGCCATAAAAAGTGATTGTAAGCAAATTTTGAATTGAATAATCATAGGTTAAAAAAAAAAAAAGTGATTGTTGCTAATTTTTTTTTTTCAATTGTGTTAAATTGAATTCCAATACAACATCATCGAAGAAAAATCAGTTTGCTTCACTTACATCATGATTTCATTCTTATATATATTCCGTTCATATTTTTTTTCTTTTTATCATCTTTCGATTTCGTAAAATTTAGTATATTTTTAAATATATTGTGGGCCTCTCTTTATTTTTTCGATTCGGATCTCAAAAAAGTTACGGCTGGCACTGCGACCCCGTCCTTCCCTTCCACCACCCCGAGAGTATGTCATTTTTAATTATCATCACCAAGGGAGATAAATTATCAAGAAAAGATTTTATGAACTCCCAACTTTTCTGACTTTTCTTTATACTTTCTTTATACGTTTTAACTTTCTTTCTTTATACATTGTACATTTTAATTTAAACTGTGTATTTTTTTATTTAAAATTTTCAATTTTTGTGAAATTTCTTGAATTTTTGCATTGAAACATGTTTTACTATACGTTTACTTTAAAATAATCGATGTTTTAACACAAAAATGTATCTTTTGAGTTTAAATATATAGTGGTACTTCCATACCATTTAGGAAATTTGGTCTTTCAAGAGACTTTACATATTATGGAGAGTAATGTCATTTTTTAATATTATAATTAAGGTAATTTAGAAATGTGTCTGTGTATTTAAGGTAATAATGTTAGATATTGTAGAAATTTGTCGTTTTATAGTTAGAAAAACAGTAATTATACATGCATGTTCAATTTACTAATGCAGGTCTGAAAAACACAATATGTGGCCCCTGAATTGTGCTAGTGCACCCACAATATTATATTTTTCAGACATGCATTAGTAAACATGAACTAGCATGTATCACCACTCTAGAAAAAAAAAAAAAAAGGAACTTTATTTTGTGGGGCCTCATGGAATGGGTAGCCCAGAGCGGCAAAAAGATGGGATTTGGGGAGAAAAAACGAGGCTAGGGTTTTGAGAAGGATGTATAAAAGACGGGGTTCTCTCTCTTTATCTTCTGAATGCTGTGTGCCCTTTTCAAACTGCAGGCAATGACCCGGCGGTTTACAGACCGGTCATGTAAGCCATAAGGTATGGCCATCTTTGTTTTATGGTTTCCTATGCTCCTTTAATCGAGAAGCTTTCATATTTTGAATGTTCTGCCATGAATCTAACTAGTGCCTGTCTGCCTTTTAGATGTTCATGCAAGAATCCTAGCGTTTGCTTCTTAGATATTCAACTTTCATTCATGAATCTAGTGCATGCCTTTTCAGATATTAAATCCATGAATCCTGTGTCGAATTGAACTCGTGTCTGCATCTTGAAATCGAATAACTAGTGACTGAAAGTTGGACATAATATCTCTGATCGCGCCCCTTACTTTCTGATTGTTTTTATATAAAACACGCACACATGGAGCATATATTATCTGTGCATTCTAGATGCGTCCTGTGCACTCTTATTGTGTCCTTACTATTGCTTATAACCTGCTGCAGGAACGACACCTCGACCCCAGCCACAGTTCGTGTACTGATCTGGAAGATGGGGTGCTTCTGTTTCTGGTTGTACCCAACTCGTCTATGTCTAATTGTCATCCGTTATTATTATGCAATGACACCTTATATCATGTGTGTAGAAAGAAGTTTCTAGGTTTCGGTTAAATAGCAGTAGGATTCGGTACTGATATAGTCCTGTCTTTCTCTAGTTTAAGGTCTATGTAGAATATGTGTCCTCCGGCGTTTCTAGTTTTGGTCCAAAACAGCAGGGTTTAGTTTCTAGTTTCTACTTTGGTATTCTGCCATTGATGGCTTTTGCATTTCATGCGTTTGGCTAATGGCATTTGTAGCTACAATCATCTGGTGCACGCTCCCAGTCTTATTATAATAGTGTTAACTACTTTGATGACCGGATTTGCTGAATATCTTATTGCAGACTGCAGATTATCTAATCTTTTGTACCGTATCATATTTTTGCTTGAAATGATTGCGGTAACTTGACAAGTTGTTGTCCACAAGTGATATACTCACTCAATCTGGTTTTTAAAAAATTGACACTAATTCCTGCTTGATTCTGTTGTGGTGAATATATGCAAGAAAGACTTGGGTAATATCATCTCATAAAACGATGGATATATCAAGAGATTTGTTTATACTTTTATAAGATTTCTTAGTGTTTATTTGTTAAATCCCTTCAAAAATTTTACAACTACATAGCTAGTAGAACTAAAATAATGAACAAACTCTAATTTAAGGGCAAGTCCTACAGCTTCCCTGTCACTGTAGGGAATGAAATCAATGATTTCCTAAACTAATTTTACTCTTCCAACAGTTTCTACACTTTAAGAAACCTATTTTTATTAAATTAATATTATTTTAATTTCTTTCTCTCGCAGACGACACACAGCCGGATCGCCTCCCTCTCCCTTAAACCTGTCGTCTATAAGTTCCCGGCCGGCTTATTCTCCTCTGCTACCAAAACCAAAACAACAGACATTGTCTCGCCGCTGGAACACTAATACTCCTCCAAATCACCCTCCCTTAATTCTTGGCTTCCTCTCCGGCGAGCTCCCCCAAATCACCTCCCTTGACTCTTGACTTGCCGCCGGAACTCTAATCCTCCCCCAAATTACCCTCCCTTACCCTTGGCTTCCTCTCCGGCGAGCTCCGCTGCGGAAGGCGATCCCACTAGCAAGGATCTCGCCCAGTTCCGTTCATAATCTGGCATAAATTCTCCCTCCACCGCTATTCTTTCTAGCCGGCCTCTTCTCCTCCGGCTACCAATACCAAAACGATATCGTCGATAAAAACATCATCTCGCTACCGGAACTCGTGGGGCGAGACCGGAGAAGAGTAAACGGTGAGTTGCAGAGGTGGGTTGCAGAGAAAAGAGGAGAGAAGTTCACGAAAAGAAATATTTTAATTGAACATATTCCCTACATTTCTCTCCCTCTCCCTACAAATTTGGAGAATTGTAGCAATGTTTCTGATCTCTAGATAACTTGCAGCAATGTTTAGGGAATAAGTTGGAATTCAAAATCCCTAAACTCAACCAAAATCTTCATTATAGACCATCTCTTGCACTTACCCTAACATAGGTTGGTGGTATGCCCTCCTATAGTTCTATAAAATCAATATACAAACGTAAACGTGTTTAATTGAAAAAATGTATTATATAAGTGCATTGTTTAATAAACAATGCGGTAAACAATGCGGAGTTCTTTTAATAAACGTTAATTGTTGTGTCCCACTGATTTATTTTCTGCAAATTTTCGAGGGTTTCAATTAAAAATTTCAAGTCTCATTTATCATCCACAGTATCAAAGAGAGCTGCTATATTTCTAAACTCTTTTTTACGCATGCAATTGTTGTCTACTCATACATGGTTGTCAAATTCATCCCTTCATCAGAATCGCTCATCTACTGATCTAGTTTCATAAAATGATTTTCCTTCATTATTAACCGAGAGGCAGAAAAGCTGATCCAAAATTGAGTACTCCCTCCATTCGGCTATGTATGTCTTATCGCACTATTTACTGTAGCATGTTTGACCATCAATTTACAGTATAACATCAATACAAATATAATCATGTGATATAATTTTGGATTCTCTATAACATGTATATTCAAAATATAAATTTTTTACCATCATCTAATGTATGTAACTGTGACAATACAAGAAGAATTGGAGGACTGATTTATTAATTATGTATGTACTTTGCATATTGCACTTATGTGCCTAGGGTTTAGCTAACTTCACTATTTAGTTTTAGGCCCTTGTATGTAACTATATATAGGCATGCTCCTACCTTATTCTAATTAAGCAATCAGATACAGTTTACATGGTATCAGTCGCCTGACGATCCTCTTTCCTTAAACCCTAGAGTTCTTAAACCCTCTCCCTCTATTTTCTTCTGCGGCCGCCGCCGCTCTATCTCTTTCTCCCCATTCACGCACGCGCACAGACTATTACACAGCCTTCTCCCTCCCTTTTCAATTCAAAAATTATTCTGCCTTCTTTTTTGTTGTTCTACAAGACGATGGCTGCTACCAAGGATGATACTCTTTCGATCAACACGATGATTCATCTTCTCAATACCAAGTTGGAAGCTTCAACATACCTGCAGTGGAAGAAGCAGGTAGAATATGTGTTCATGCCCCAAGGCTTGTTTGGCCATCTAGATGGCTCTACTCCTCGCCCTCTCGTTCCCGTGCCGCCAACGGCCGCCTCTTCCTCCTCCTCACCACCGGACTCTACCGCTCTCTAGAAGGAGCAGACCGCCTACGACACTGCCCTTGCTGCCTACAAATCCTGGGTCGTGGATGATCAGAGGCTTTGTAGTGTGCTTCTCTCCTCATGCACTGCTGATGCGTTGAATGAGATCTCGCAGTGTACTACTGCTAAGGAGATGTGGGACACTTTTGCCAGTACCTATCAACACAGCACCTCGATTGGTGTTTTCAGCCTCCGACAGCAGGCTAACCTCCTCCGCAAGACTAGTACGATTCATGATCTTCATCTGTCTCTGGTAAAAATTTTTGATCAATTAAGCATTATGGGCCAACTTGCTGAGAACCGCGACAAGCTTATGTGGTTTCTCACTGCCCTTGGTCAAGAATATAAGAATTTTAGTGCACCCGTTGCTGTTCTTGATCCCTTGCCCCCGTATATTACTGTTGTGGATCAAGCGAAGGGCTATGAGGCCTTTTTGGCAAATTTGGAGAAAATGAATGTGCAGGTACAGGCTCCGGCGGGTCCAGTAGCCTTTGTAGCGGCCGCCCAGCAACCAGAAGGCGGCGCGTGGGCTCACGCGCCTGGACAAGCCGCGCGTGGGGCCCATGCGCGGCCGGCGGCTGCCGGTTCGGCAGTCACCGTGGCGGTCGTCGTCCCTGGGCAGCTCCTGGAGGTCCTGGTGTGTCCAGATCTGGTGTTTTGGATGCTCAGATTCAGTGTTACACGTGTGGAGGTTTCGGGCACATCTCTAGGTTTTGTCCTTACTCTACGCCAAGTTATGTGACCCCACCACCACAACCCTATGGCCAGCAGCAGTACCAGACTTATGTTCCTCAGTCGGCACAGACTCTATCGGCTCCTCAGGCTCTTGTTGCTCAGACCTATGCTGCTCCGGTTGCTCCTGCGGTAGTGGCTCCTCAGCCACTTGTGTATGCACCGCAGTATGTGCCCTACCAGGCTCCTCAAACTCAGCCCGCTACTGCTCCTACAGCTTCAGACTGGTATCTTGATTCAGGGGTTACCAACCATATGAGTGCCACTACTTCGACCTTGACTGCTGTGACTCCATATAATGGTAATACCTCTGTTTCTGTTGGTAATTGTGCTTCTCTTCCTATTATTGTTGTTGGTGATGTTAGAGTTAGCCCTTCTATACATATATCTGATGTCTTGGTTGTGCCTGCTATTACTAAAAACCTGTTGTCAATTAGTAAGCTTACCAAGGAG
Source organism: Sherardia arvensis (assembly GCA_948330725.1). NCBI lineage: Eukaryota > Viridiplantae > Streptophyta > Magnoliopsida > Gentianales > Rubiaceae > Sherardia > Sherardia arvensis. Next base: position 9,628,676 of record OX415238.1, on the reverse strand, counting down.
CTATGTGCTATTATTTCTTTCGATGACAAGTCTTTTATTATTCAGCACAAGCTCAGCAGGGCAATCTTGGGGCAGGGACACAGTGAGCATGGGCTGTATGTGCTGGACCGTGGTGAGGCAGCACTTCTTTCAGTGGTGAAGAAGAATAATAATAGATCATCTTTTGAAGTGTGGCATGCTCGATTAGGACATGTGTCCTCTGCTGTTATTTCTTTATTGAACAAACATGGGTTTTTGTCTCTTACTTCTGTACTTCCAAAACCTGGTATTTGTGAACCGTGTGCTAAGGCTAAAGGCCATAAACTGTCTTTTGTTGAGAACCCCAGACGGGCTAAGAATGTTTTGGATTTGATTCATTGTGATTTGTGGGGGCCATCTCCGGTTGTTTCGGGAAATGGTTTTTCTTATTATGCTTTGTTTGTGGATGATTATTCGCGATTTTCGTGGTTCTATCCTCTACGTCGTAAGTCAAATTTCGTCGATGTCTACTTCCAGTTTGAAGCATTCATAGAGAACCAATTCTCATCTCGCATCAAAGTTTTTCAGAGTGATGGAGGCACTGAATTCATCAACAACAGGTTGCAGTCTCACTTTGGAACTCGCGGCATTCATCATCAAGTCTCATGTCCATATACACCTGAGCAGAATGGTAGAGCAGAATGCAAGCACAGACACATCACGGAGATGGGCCTCTCCATGTTGTTTCATTCACACCTGCCGCTATCTCACTGGGATGACGCATTCAGTGCTGCTGTTTTTACTATCAATCGGCTGCCAACTCCGGTGATTGATAACAAGTCTCCCTTTGAAGTACTTTTTGGGCGTTCACCGGACTACTCGAACTTTCATCCATTTGGGTGCCGTGTTTTTCCCTATGTTCGGCCTACATCTGAACATAAATTAGTCCCTCGCAGTCTGCCATGTGTCTTTTTGGGATACAGTGCGAACTACAAAGGATTTAAGTGTTTGGATCCTACTTATGGTCGCATTTATATGACTCGCCACGCTCGATTCGATGAGAGTCACTTTCCATTCTCGAGAGCATCCACAGAAGCTCATTTCTCCTCTTTGGATGTCTCTTCCTTTGTTGACCCCACTGATCCCGATTTAGAGACATCTTCTGTCGAGATCATTCCACCACAGCAGCCCTGTACGGTGTGTCATGAGCCTTCTTCGACTGCACCAGCAGCAATCACCAATGAACCGTAACCAGTCACTCCAGCGCCCTCTCCAGTATCCTCGCGTTCATCCGATTCAACTGGTGATTCAGTCTCTCCTGGAAGTGGTCCTTTGACTCCTCCTGTTTCCATAGCTCAACAGGCTCCGGCAGCCCCACCTGCTCCTCGAGCTCACTCGATGGTCACTCGTCATCAGGATGGAACAAGAGTAACTCGCAGTCTTGGACCTGATTTTGTGGCTACAGGTTTAGTTGCTGAGTTGCTGGTACAGAAGGAACCGAGAAACTTCAAGGCTGCAGTAAAGGACTCACGATGGATTACTGCTATGGACGAAGAGATTGATGCACTTCAGCGGCAACAGACATGGCAGTTGGTGCCTTGCCCTCCACATGTTAATGTGGTTGGTTCCAAGTGGGTTTATCGATTGAAGTACAAACAGGATGGCTCTATTGAGAGGTATAAAGCACGTCTGGTGGCTCAAGGATTCTCACAGGTTCCGGTGTTTGATTTTGATCACACCTTCAGTCCAGTTATCAAGGCTGCTACTGTCCGAACAGTGATTGCTATTGCCACTATGAGGAAATGGCCGCTTCATCAGCTCGATGTCAAGAATGCTTTTCTGAATGGTGTTCTTGATAGTCCAGTTTACATGGCGCAACCAGCTGGATATCAGGATCCTGCACGTCCTAATCATGTATGTCTTCTAAGGAAAGCCATCTATGGTCTTAAGCAAGCTCCTGGGGCATGGTTTGATCGCTTCAGTGCCTTTGTTAAAGGTCTTGGATTTGTTCGCAGTTTGTCGGATCCGTCTCTGTTCGTGTTCACCCGTGGCTCAGTCATCCTTTACCTTCTCATCTATGTCGATGATATCATTCTTACCGGGAATGATAAGGTTGCTATTCAGAGTTTCATAGCTCGGGCTGATCGGGAGTTCTCTGTCAAGGATCTCGGATACCTGAGCTACTTTCTTGGCCTGGAGGTTACACCCACCTCTACCGGGTTGTTCTTGGGTCAAGCCAAGTATGTTGGGGATATTCTTTAGAGAGTTGGGATGTTGGATGCTACACCGGTCTCTACACCATTTCTTCTGTTGTCTCAGTTACACAGCAGTACCAGTGGACCATTTCATAATCCGAAGTTGTATCGATCTCTTGTAGGTGCACTTCAGTACCTCACCATCACTCGTCCTGACCTATCCTTTGCTGTCAACTCTGTGAGTCAATACCTTCAGGATCCACGGGATGATCACTTTGCTGCAGTTACTCAAATCCTCAGATATGTTCGAGGCACGCAACATTGTGGATTGACCTTTACTACTGATGGTGTTTCAGAGATACTAGCCTACTCTGATGCTGATTGGGCGCGCTGCTTGGAGACACGTCGCTCTACTTATGGATATGCAGTTTTCCTTGGTGGCAACTTGGTCTCATGGAGTGCGAAGAAGCAACCTACAGTCTCTCGGTCAAGCTCTGAATCGGAGTACAGGGCTCTTGCGAACACTGCTTCGGAGGTAGTATGGCTGTTACACATTCTTCGGGATCTGCGCTTCCCACTTCAGGGATCTCCGGTGCTTCTTTGTGACAATAACAGTGCTATCTTTCTTGCGGAGAACCCATTTGCTCACAAGAGAGCTAAGCACATCGACATCGACTATCACTTTGTGAGGGAACTTGTTAGTGCTGGCAAGTTTCGAGTTGGTCATGTTCCGACATCCTTACAAGTTGCGGATATCTTCACCAAGGGGCTCAATCGTGCGCTGTTCGACTTCTTTCGGTCCAAACTTCGCGTCTCAGTCAATCCGACGCTTCGCTTGAAGGGGGGTGTGACAATACAAGAAGAATTGGAAGACTGATTTATTAATTATGTATGTACTTTGTATATTGCATTTATGTGCCTAGGGTTTAGCTAACTTCAGTATTTAGTTTTAGGCCCTTGTATGTAACTATATATAGGCATGCTCCTGCCTTATTCTAATTAAGCAATCAGATACAGTTTACAGTAACTAAAATTATCAACGGTCAAACAAAATTTCAAAACGGTCAACTAAGACAATCTTAGGCGAACGGATGGAGTACTCGTAAAAAGACAAAAAACCAAAGACAAAGGAAAAGCATACTGGACCATAACTGTAAGGTGAGAGATCCCATTCCCGGCCACCTTTAATTCTTGCCGGCTTCTTTTTTCCACAGTAATTCCAATATTGCATCAATCAGTCCAGACTTTCAAGCCTCTTTGTTTCGCCCTTTACAAAAAGCAACAGAATATTGCTGTAAAATACCATTGCATATTTCCGTTGCCCCACTCTTTCTCTTTTTAGTAGTTTGAGTGTGAATTTATAAGTTCTATAGTACCAAAATGTTGAATTGTTAATCATTTTTAATCTCAAGTTATAATCATTATCAGCTTTCATGGGATTTGTGACCTACACGTGACAACGAAGATGATAATGACAATTTTTATACTCAGAAAAATATAAACTCGATGTAACACTTTGTTGGCATGTGTTTCGAATGCCGTATTAATCACTATTGTGATTTAGTACGGAGTCTCATTGCTCGATTAACGAGTTGAGATTTAGTGGCGGAGTACACTCTGGTGTTGGGGTTCGGGGCAGAGACGCCCTGACCCTACTGTATGAGTTACCTCTTTACTGAGGTGTTGGTGTGGACTGAAAATGTACTTTTAAGTCCAACACTTAGAGATTGGTGAAAAAGTTGTATAAGACGTATTCTCTTTTGTAAACTAAATACCTAATTAATTATGTTTATGGGCTATAGAGAATAGGAAAAACTGTAATTTGAGTACCTATCTAATGCAGTCAATCTCTTTCCCGTGGATATATCCAATAATTGGTGAATCACGTAAATTTCTATATTCTTAATTTTCTCTTAAAGTTTATTTGATATTTTCTCAATATTTCGCACAGCAGTAAAAGTATTATTCTCTTTCCATTTTCTCAAAACTTTACTTTCCAACTAAACGATCTCTAAAATACCTCAAATTTAAAAAAAACTCAAATTCCCTTCTCATCAAAAAGTCCACACTAGTGTGTAACACAACTACAGCTAACCTTAATGATCAATTTTAGAGTTAAGGTCAAGATCAACTCCATTAGGCCTTGTGTATGATCATAATCGAATTAATTCGTCTTCGCATAGCTACGATTTTACTATATATTGACCTAATCGTTGTCTCAGTTCAGTTCATTTATGCTCCAGTATATCAGTAAAGAAAATCAGCACCAATGTCCAAATGAAGTCATATTAGAGGTCCTAGTAGTGTATTGGATTCTGTAGGAGCATGCTTCGACAAATTTGATGGGAATCAAACATGGACGTGCCGAGCTATTTGTCTGATCGAAGTGGTTGAATTCCAGAAAAGCAATACACAAGCAACCAGTGAGAGGGACTAGTGATTAAAATTCGACAAATTTTAATAGAAATAGTGATCAATTTATAGTATAAATTGTAAGGGTGTGTTTGGTTCGTCAGGTTTTTGAGAGTCTGGTTTTTGTTTTTGGTTTTTGAGAGTCTGGTTTTTGTTTGGGATTTTGAGAGTTTGGTTTTGCAAAATCCTTGTTTGGTTGGGTTGGATTTTGTGAGTATGAAACAAAATCTTTGATTGGTTTTTAGGATTTTGCAAGTCTGGATTTTGAGAAACTTGGTGAACCAAACAAGATTTTACAAAACTGGATTTGAATAGTCCAAGTTTTGCAAAAACTTGTCCAACCAAACACACCCTAAATAGCACAAAATACAATTTTTACAACTAAACAAAAACTCTATTAATAATATATATATATATATATATATATATATATATATATATATATATATATATTGCAATTAACGGACGAAAACGAAAACTGTACCAGAATAAAATAAACTGATCAGTGAATAAATCTGCTGTCTCTACTCGTTCTGATTCCGTTGCTGCCATGCATGGCCAAGAAATCGGTAAAGCCAATTTATCCGGTAAATCATGGCATGCATTGCCGACGTTACTATAAATATGGAATCTCAGGCTCGGAGAATTATGAATGCAGATATAATTGAGGATGCATGGATGATGATAACTTATGAAACAGATTGCAAGCACGCTTATCCATCATTTTCTCCATCTTCGATCTGTGCCCACACTCCCATTTTCTCTCCATGTGTTTTTGTTTTCATAGGGTCCCCGTTGCTCTTATTTTTGCATGGCCTTTCAACTTGTCATTTCAACCACGAAGCAATGAATCCAATGTTCCGACTACTGTGTACACCTACGTGTCTAAGAAGATAAGGCTGCACTACAAATGAGAAACACCGTAAAGAGATCGTATTATTTGGTCCTTGAAATCAAATATATATATGCGCATTCAACAATTGAGATGTGACTAAAGGCAGAACCAGACTATAAAATTGGATTGCTTAATATAACTGGAGTTGATAGAATTTAAAATGACACTACACATTTATCCTAAATTACAGTAATATAGCCTAATAATATAGAGTGTAATATAAATTTTAGGGATATCGGCACGTAAACCCTAAGTGTGGCTAACGTGGTTTAAATTTTCCAAAGCAGGAAAAGTGTGCCTCGAAGTTAACGGAAGTGTTCAAGAAATTCAGTACTAACATGCCTGTTTTGTTTGCTGGCGTGATAAGATTGATTAAAATGGTCGCACAGCTAACATGAAATTAAGCAGTCAAAAAAGAGCTCAATCTCGACAAAAATTGGTCATCAACTTTTCCCATGTTGTCAAAAGGTTTACATTTGTTTACTGCTAATTAATTATCTTCCTTCTGTGTTTTAAGAATTCAGATTTCACAGTTCCCACTGGGGAATTGTTAAAGAGAGTGATTACATATAAAACCTGCGGTGGTGATGAAATAATTATGTCAACGAATATTTTGGTCCGATGGTTCCCAATTTGTGGGCCTCGATGCAAATATTCAAAGTATGATCAACTCAAGTTCAAGTGTTAGTTAATATTTTCTGGTAGTGTATAGATGTGATAATGGCGCATTAGGTTTTTTAGGAATGATGAGCATAAACAATGTTTTTTATGCGTTAGTATCAGGTGATGGAACACCCATGGATCTAGTCCATCGATTGGGACATTGAATTTATTGTGATAGGTTTGAGGTTCGTATTTTAACAGTGATAGTGTGAGAATTTCTTACTTACAAATTTCTTTGTACGCACTGAGACAAATGACGCCCAATAAGTAATGGACTTACCAAGACCTGTGGTATTGGGCGGGTGGATTGCTCAGAGCGAGCGAATAGCGGGAATTCATAAAATGAATGAATTATATATAATAACACAAAGACTTAACCGCATGAGACGGTTTTATGATAACCTAAAATCTATCCATCATTAACAAAAATATTATGATTATCAACAAAATTATTAAGATGAACTTATTTTGATGATATATTTAACATAGATTATAATTATTTTGTTAACGATGATGATGAGGAACTAACAATGATGATTTTGTTTGATATATAATTTGTGTCTTATTATAAAACTGTCACACATTTTCTTAAAGATCAATTAATGATAAATTAAGAAAAATATTTAAAGAGTTTCACATCTTTCCTTTTAATTCATTAATTTCCCCTTTTACTATCACACACTTTCACAAAAGGTAATCAAATAATAAATCTAAAAATCATTAGTATTATAATTCTACCAATTTCAAAAAAATCAACACTAAATATGATATTATAGGAATTGACAATTGCCCTAATGATTGAGTAGTAGTTTAAACTAGTGTTTGGTTCGGCAAGATTTTGTAAAACCTGGACTATCCAAGTTTAGTTTTGTAAAATCTTGTTTGGTTCACCAAGTTTTCTAAAGTCCAGAGTTGCAAAATCCTAAAAATCAATTAAAAATTTTGTTTCATACTCACAAAATCCAACCCAACCAAATAAAGATTTGCAAAACCAGACTCTCAAAATCCCAAATAAAAATCAAAACTCTCAAAATCTCAAAACAAAATCTTTAGCTGAGAGAGAGGGAGCGAACTCTCGACATGAAGGCATATCGACGAGTATGTTCGTGTTGATGAGATTTGTATTTTGGGCAAGTTCCATATCCAACAGAAAGTAACTCGTGATCTGAAAAGCACTTGCAGAGGCGTCTTGAACCTTTCAAAATCCTCTTCAGCCAAACACACAAAGGTCTTGAAATCCATTTCTATCTTACATAAAGGTTTGAATTTTTCTTCCATTTGAACTATGATCCATTAATTTTTTTAAATTTTATATAATAATGAATAAAATACTTTCACAAATAACTGCTTAATATCAATTAAAATACACGATAAAATTCATTAAAAAATTGAAGTAATATTAGTATAAAATTATACAATATCAATGAATCCATCATTTAAAGAAATAATTTTAAATCGTCACTTATTTTGGTTTGGATAAAGATACTAGTACAATGTATTTCGATTGGAATTTCATAAGTGCAGAAGATGACACCATGAGTATTCATAATCAACAGTCGCTAATCACCACCCATACCGGGTTAATTAATTGCTTTAGGAAAAGACGTGTACGCTAAAGGAGGAACAGAGGTGGGTCCCGCCTCCACGTCCTCGTCGGACTGACCTGCACCTTCGTTTTGGTTTTGCATGGAGCAGTAGTAATCATCTCTAGTAAATGTTCATCTTGCAGGTTCTGTTGCTAAACGACTTCTATCCCGATGCAGAGATTTTGATAGTGATCAAACAAAACTTTCTATTAAATCTAACTTATTAGAAAGTGTTGTTTTAATATTTATTGTTAAAGCCGATGCTATATAACAATTGTCATTTATACACCATCAGCGCCGGCTCTGACTATTTGGGGCTGGGGCGGAAAAAAATAGGGGCCCAACGGCAGCAGCGGACGGCGACTACGAGCGACAACGACGTGATTTATTAAAGCAATTATGCTTTAATTCTACAGAATTATGCATTTCAGTAATTTTTTCCTATTAATTGTTCCTAATAATTTTTCATAATTACGTTTCCATAATATACTGAACTTCACAACTATATACCAGTAAAAAAAATTAAAAATTGAGACCCTAAAAACTCCCAAAATTTAAAAATGGGGCCCCTAAAAATGCCCAAAATTTAGGGCCTAAGGCCTGAGCCTCACATGACTCGCCGGGCCTGTACACCATTATTCTCTCTTAGAAATAGAATTTCTGTTGATATTTTGACGACTTTGTTCACACCAGCTTATTATTATATTAGTTTAGTCGGTTCAATTCAACTTAATGTTGTAAAAGAAATTTGTAATATAGTCATATTGTTCCACACTTTAAGTGTACTTGCTTAGTTAAGTTTTAGAAAATGAACTAAGCTATAATATAAATTAACGTAGTTCGTTGAAAATTCAAAACTAAAAAACATACTAATAACGGTTAAATATACATCCTGAATGAGTGCTTTTACGGAATATATATGGTAGAATATTTTTACAAAGTGTTTTAAAGGATCATCAAGTGAGATTGAAGCATTAAGAGATCAGGATTATACATAATGATCTTTTAGGAATGATTTCAGCGGGGATATCAAGAGTTAATGCAATTACAAAGTTAGTTCAATGGAGGTCTCCAAGAATAGCTTTCAACCTCAATACAAATGCATTTTCCATGGAAACCCTGATTTTGCATGATCAGGGATAGTTATCATAAATGGAGAGGGTGAAGTCATACATGCTAGAACCATTTATCAGAACAGGAAGACAAACCTTGACGCTGAAACTTCGGCACTGACAAAAGGATTTTGGACTGCTTGCCATGTAAAATAGAGGGCTAAAGGGGTTGAAATTGATTCTTTGGTTCTTCTTCAACTAAATAGAAGGAATTCAGGGGTGGTCTGAAAGATTGAACACCTTATGAGAAATATCTAGGAACTAAGAACTTGGTTTTGCCCTTTTTCATATTGTACTGTCTCCGTCCAGAGTAGTTTTCATATTTGATCGATTTCTAGAGAAACTCTCATGTCGAAGCGTAGCACCATCCCCAAAGTCTGCCGCAGACCCGTTCGCAAGCATGGGCGTGAGCGGGTGCTATGCAACCGCCATCACCACCACCAGAAGATCCTCCTCTTGCTGCAACCGCCACTGCTCAGCCAATGCACCAACCATGCTATCGGTCAATGAAAGACCTAAGTTGACAGCGGATCATGCCCCTGCTTCAACCACCACTACTTAGCCCGCTCTCGAGCAAGCGTCAAAGAAAAATCTGAAAGGCAAGAAGGCGACACTGGATACAGTTGATATAGTTAAAAGGGAAGACGAGAATGTTGTGAGTGAGTTCTTGAGGGGAACATGAACAAAATCAATTGATGTCAATACGAGAGTTAAGAAACACCTTTCTTACTTGGGATGTACTGTGCATAAAATGAAAAACGGAAACAACGAGGGAAAGACATGAGGTATAGAAATACTAGTGTTACACAATTTAATATCCTTAGAAAGGCTGTATGATCACTTTTATATCCTAAGAGCAAGGAGTATGAAATGTTCAATGAAAAAATTAAGGGTGGACGGCCCAAGGGGAAGACAAAAGAAGTGAAGGGTAGAGAGAAGGAGTTCACCAAGGTTGCTGTTGTCCAACAAGAGAAATGATAAGGAGCTATAGAGGACATGAATAGAGGATTCAGAGGTTGAAATTGATTATTTGGTTATATTTTAAGCGGTTAGAAAGGAATTCAAGGTGAAGATTGAGAGCATCACATACATATAAAACTAATCATTAACTGGAAGATTAAAATGTATTAAATATATTAACAGTATATCTCATTAACAATATTTTAATTGAAAGATTTAAATCATGATGAACTGTATATTTCGTGCGTATTTTAGTTATTGTGTGATAGAAACGTGGAAGAGTAAAGGTCAGTTACAATTCATCTTAAAATGTTTACTCCTTACACTGAAGAAAAGGGACAAAGAAAGATTGAGGGTTGTTAAAAAGAAAAATTATTGAAAGTAAATTTAAGTCTTGATAGATTGAGGGTGGAGCTGTGGCAGTCTGAGAACCGATATCACATATCAAATTATACTAACATATTAGGTTATTATCCAGCATAGAAAAAACAGATGCATATAATTGTACATGAATAATGGTGATGGAGTATGCACACATACTTTTTACCTTCTATTTTAAACGTTTTATATCCTTTTACCTTAAATATATGAGGTTTCAGTGGGCATGTATCTTTGCAGCATGCATATATATTGTGGCACACAATAAGATGTTCATGAATCATGTTTGAAATTTGGACAACATATATGTTATATACACGCCTGGTCTTTGAACAAACAGTCCACTTTTTTTAGTTGTTTCACTGACTCTAAACAAATTAAGTTCTAACTTAGAATTGTAGTGATGATTTGATCCTAATCCCAATATCACTCAAGTTTTATACGACATACTTAATTACTTTTACAATGAAATGAATCCAAAAATTAAGGGGGGGGGGGGGGGGGAGTAGAATTTCATAATCGAATAAATTGATTATTAAAATAATCATCAATATCTAAACAACCATCAATTGAATAAAATTCATTAATATATATGAAAGGAATTGTGTTGGCTGACACATGCTGACTTGTTACGGTTTAATGATGGGATGAAAGGTTAGTTAACATGTTTTATGGAATTTATTAAGTAGTTATCATTGCAAAGAACAAAATCTTAGCTGGTGTAATCGTTCTGACTTCGAGAACTTTTTCTCTTCTAGGCAAGTGATTTGTAAATTGCTGGAAAAGGGAAAATATTCAAGAGGATTATTATGGTAATTTGAGATTTTTGTGTGTGTTAAAGTGAAGGTTTTTTTTTTCATTTACAATACACTTCTTCTATATCATGGATAATTGTTTAGGAAATTATATGACCGGAGAGAGAGATTACTATAGTTCTTGTAAGGGAAACAAAAGATCAACGATGATGAAGATTATGGTGGTGTGAGTAATATGGCTCAATCAAGCCATTCAAGTCACTCAAAGAGCAAAATAGAACATGGTGAAGAGCAAGAAACTACCGCAAGCTCCTCTACAAACAATGAGTAAGTTTCTATCTATCTTTCTATTTCATTTGTTTGTAGAATTTTGGGTGTCTTGGTTTTCTGTATGAATTTATTTGCCCTATTTTTTAGAGTTTAATAATAAACATACTCTACATCAAATTAAACAAAACTTTCTAATCCAAAAGGTTTTTGTTCGTTGGATTATAACCAGAATTGTTGTGACTTTAGCTGTGATATGTTCTCAGTTCATCAGAGCTCAACCAATTTTTCATTTGTACGCTTTCAATTTTATTAAGTTCATCAGTCAGTTGCTTTTTTACAGTGTAGTATATGTATTCTACAATGTAGTATCTTCCTCCATAGCCGCACAATAGCAAAGAGTGCCCCATCACTCCTCCGTACATAACATTAATTTGATCCCTAGTAGTTTTAGGTAATGTCCCATCTTGATATCTCCTCACAAGCTGCCTTTGCTCAGCTGTTTTCCCATAGGGCTGTCCAAGTCCATCCCGTTCAAAGAAAGGGTTTTTAAGGCAGTCAATGTCGCCGGCAATCGGTATGATATTCAATCACTCCATAAGGGTTGCGTGAAAGGTCTCGTAATCTTTAGAATTCTCCTCAGTGGTCAACTTGTATCCATCTATGAAAGCCTTTGGTTTCTGTAAAACATACGCAATCATTTTTTTAGATCTAGAAAAATCTGAAATGGTGAAGACTTGTAGTATAATGATTACAAAACCAGAACGTGCCATCCTTTTGAGTGGTTCCAAGTTTTCAAGACCTCTAAGAGGCCTATTTGATGGAAAATCAGCCTCCAGGGGGCAACCTTGGCCTTTTAGAAAATCAAATGCATCTGTGATGTGAGCTCCCTTCCGTTGTTGAACATCATGGTTGGTCAGAAGTTCTTCTTCATTGGGAAACACCCTAGGGACTCTTTCTGCCACTACATTGAATGATAAATAATAACGTTGTCCCAGTCCAGTTTGATTCAGGTTGTAATTGAGGAGCTTATCCACACGTGAAGATGAACTTCTGGAAGATGAGAGTGTGTTGGAAAATGAAGAAGTTGAACCATTTTTATATACGCAAAAGTGTATGCAATAATATTTCATTATTTGAGGAAAGTGGTTTGTAAATTGCTGGAAAAGGGAAAATATTTAGGAGGATTATTATGGTATGTAAATTAAGAGCTGTGTTAAAGTGAAGGATGAGAGCGAAAGCAGATGAGAGATGAGTGTTGTTGGAAGATGAAAGTGTGTTGGAAAATGAAGAAGTTGAACCAGTTTTATATACGCAATAGTGTCTGCAGCAATAATTCATTATTTGAGGGTTGAGATGTGATAAATTGAGAACCGACATCACATATCAAGTAATACTAACAGTTTATGTTATCATCCAGTATGGAAAAAATAGATGCATATAATTGTACGTTAATATCCAATATAAAGTATTTTAGCGTGCACGTATCTTTGCAATAATAATTCACCATCATGATTTTTCTCTTACACAAAGTTGGGTAATAATTCACCAATGAGAATGAGTCATACACATGCATGTGCATGTCACGACCTCCGTAAACAGAATTTAAGAGGCGTAAAATAATGACAAATGTTATGAGTAGTGAGTCCTCTCATCGGTAGAGTTGAGGAAGAGTAAAGATGCACTAGATATATGGAAGAGTAAATATTTTTCATTATTTTACGCCTCTTAAATTATCCATAATAACAAATTTTTACTTTTTCATATCCTAAGCTGAGTGAAAAACAAAAACAATGAGGGGAAGAGATGAGGTATAACAACACTAGTGGCACACAATTTAATATCCTCAGGAAAGCTGTATGATACTGTATTTTTTATCCTAAGAGCAAGGAGTATGAAATTTACAATGAAAAATGTAAGGGTGGATGGCTCAAAGGGAAGAAGAAAGAAGTGAAGGCTAGAGAGAAGGAGCTCGCCAAGGTTGCCGTTGTCCAACAAGAGAAAGCATAAGAAACTATGGAAGACATGAATAGAGGACTTAGAGGTTGAAATTGATTCTTTGGTTATTCTTCAAGTGATTAGAAAGAAATTCAGGGTTAACTGGAAGATTGAACACCTTATGAGTAAGGTATATGAACTAAACTTTGAGTATCCTGAATTCTCAATCTCTTTTTTAAACAATTTTTTAGAGAATCAAATTTTGTTGTGGATGCATTAGCTAAAATTACAAGTAGAGAAATAACTCATGCTAATCTTCCAAGAGAAGTTAGAGGATTATTAGTTCTTGCTAGTAAACAAGTTTCATACATTAGAGCTTCATTGAATTCTTTTATTCAATATGAAATCTATATTGTTTTGAATCATACGCCAATATCTATGTACTAGAGAGTAAAAAGATATATTATGAAGCAGTTTACTTCGAAGCAAATAACTAGGGAATCTAAGAGCATAAATGGAATCATATGATCATAATGGATAATGTTTGAACTCATCTTTTAAAGAAATACATATAGGATTTCCCCTTCTGGTTAAGTTGTACTTCTCTTAGAGATGACTAATCACCTACATGTAGTGAGTTGTTTCGGCATCTAATTTGGATTTTGCTTAACAGTTCCTAACTTGATTCCTAAAGTCGAAATGGATATCTAATACTTCCTCCGTTCAAATTAAAATCTTATTTTCTTTTTGATTCGTCCCAATCAAAATTTATTACTTCTATTCTTTTCCTTTTTGACAAAGAAAATAAATATGAAATGACACATTTACCCTTTAAGTTTCTATATTCCTATTCTACCCTCTAAAATAAAATTAAAACATAACATATAAACTACGCTCTCCTAAAAATCCGAGTCAAAGTCAACTAAAAAATTTTGATCGGAACGGAGAGAGTAGTTCTAATATTACAACATGTGTTATCTAGTACGCATCAATATTGTACTCCATCTATTTCAGTTTCAATCTTTAAAATGACACAGACTTTCCCAATTTATTTTTTGCTTGTTAGACCATTAGTTTGTACTAACAAAATACATGACTAATAATATTATCTATAGTATATTTTTGCAATGTACATAATATTTATTTTTCAATTATCAATTTTTACATGCAATCATTCTTTTTTTACCGTTTGAGATTTTAATAATTACTCAACTTCAACTAATAAGAGATTCAACATTTTAAAAAGTATAAATAACGGTAGAAAGAGCAGCGTGTGAATTAAATTTAGGTCAGAGGCGTGACTGTGAGCTTTTATTGGCAGAGGAAATTTAAAGGGTTGCTAGGATCGAGAATATATACAAAAATGGCACATGCATATTCCTTTTCCAGAGTCTGCAACGATACTTTGAATATTATTTTCAATTACCATCTCCATCACGATTACTCATATGCTACAACCCTACATCTTTTAGCTCATTTTTTTGTTCTAATTAGATGAGTTATTTGATTTCTTTCTGATTAAAATTGCACAAAATGTTTATACATAATTGAGTTGAAATTAATGAACTATTAAAATAAGTTAGATTTAATAAAATCTAAACGATATTTTGTAATCTCAAATGTTTTGCAAAAGTTTAGTCTCCTTTTGTGCAAGAGAGTCAGTAATCGAAGGATCATATATATGTTTGAAATTCTACAATTAAAATCTAGAGCAAGTAGCGTAACCATCTCATAATTACTACCAAAATATATAGTCACATTTACCACACTCAAATCTATTTTTATTGATGCTTCAAAATAAGTTTTAAAACTTTGATGTGCATTTTAAACAAAATATAACTTAATTCATTTTATCAAATGAATACCAAACTTGAATAAACCTCTTATCATAAATTTATCATGGTACAATCTCCACCTAACAATTTATAATAAAAAATGCAACTTTTTAAAAATACAACATTCAATGTTCCAATTGTTCAATAGTAGTATACTTTAATTCCCCTATTCCTTAGGAAAAATGTAATAAAAAATTCAATAAAATTCCCCTAGTCCAAAAGAAAAAGTGAGAGGTCATAAAAATAAAAAGAAAAAAGTGCTGTTGTACCCCCAAGTATTCAAAAAAGTGCTAATGTACCCCTAAGTTTTTCAAAAGTGCCAATATACCCTCAAATGTATAATTTGGGCAGATTTTTCTTTTGCCAAATGTAAAATGACAAGAATAACCTCACTATTATTTAATGGTAAAAAAGAAAAAATTTATGACGAATATGCCCCAACCAAATCAATGAATAATCCTCCCCTACCTAATTATTTATCTAATTCTCGCTTCCCTTTTTACATTCAACCCAGTTAAGAAAGGCAATCCAAATCCTTACCACCAGTCACCGTTACTTTATCGGATGAAAGCGTTTGAAGTCGAGGGGACCAAAACCACTGTAACCAGAAATTAGTGTGAGCCGGGGGACCGAAACCGCCACACTCAGTAATAATTAGCGTGACTAACTCAAGGTGGCGAGATTATGGTAATTTCACCAATGTTGTCAGTTTGTTGAATTTTTGGATAAAAATGATAATTTTTTTTAATACTGGCCTGCTAGATTTAGTCCGATTTTTGCTTATTTGCAGTCCGTATTTTTGTTATATAATCATATATACAATAATTATGATATATAACTGATTTGCAAGTCTATGCAATAGAAGTAATATATATATATATATATATGATGCATGTGTCTGACATTTTTAATTATTCATCATATCATATATATCAAAGACGTATTTTTTTGGACTATAAAATAAGCAAAATATGGACTGCGTCTAGAATTGCCCCTTTCAATAATATTGTGCATTTATTTTGTAATTCAGTGGTATTAATTTCTTGAATTTTTTATCGTGCCCATGAGCATTTGGGTGAAGGAAAAATAAATCCAACAAGTGAGGGTAAATTTGTCTTTTAATTTAAAATGGTGTTGAAAATGGGCTTTAGAGGTACACTTCTTTATTCAATATAATAATAGGGGTACATCAGCACTTTTAAATTACTCGGGGGTACATTGGCACTTTCATATAAACTTGGGGGTACATGAGCTTTTAACCCAAATAAAAAAGCAAAGCAATGATAAACACATCACTGTTCTGGGCTCTCCCTCCAATTTGCATTCCAATGAAGAGTCGCCAAAAGGGATCAGTGATCACAGTGAGGACACATGACTAAAGTGCTCACCAACACATAAAGCAAACTCCTACTACTGCTACTCCCTCCTTCATACTCTTCCTCCAAGTGAAAAAGAAAAACCCCAAATCAATCACCATTTCACCCAGAATCAACATTTCTGGTCCTGTTCTCAACTGGGTTTTGCTTGTTTTTTACACAGCGCGCAGAAAAAATTGATCTTGCAGCTCCAGCTGGAGCTGGAGGGACCGTTTTTCCCTGGGGCTCCTTATTGTTTTGGGGAGAAGAAGAAGAGGAATAGTGTGCAGGAGGAGGAGAATAGAACCCTAGATCCAAGAGATTGGTGTTGTTTTGGTACGGACAGGAGTTTCCCATTTCACATTTCCCATTTGCTATTAAAATTGATTAGATTTTGGTGATGGTTGTATGAAAAACAAGGGTTTGTTTTGTTTATTTCTTTGATGCAACTTGTCTTTGCATTTGTTTGATTCCATGTTCATGAACTCCTCAACTGTGTGTGAGTGTGTGCTCATTGATTATTTTGGCATCTCTAATATGCGTGGAAACCAAGTCATTCTCTCTCCCGACGGCCACCATTTGAATATGGATAAACAAATCTGGGGAAGAAGATCTTTTACTATTAATAATCAAGTTGTTTTTTGAAAAATTGTCCATTTTTATTCTTCCTCAATTTGGTAGGCGATTGTGATTGTTATCCTTGTTGAAAATGGATCACTTGAAAGCTCTGTTTTTGTAGATTCTTTTGTTGTTTTCTTCTTGCCTGTGGTATTATAATATGACTTTGGGACAGTTTGGCATGTAAAAGCTTATTCTTTTATACTTGTTGATTTCTTGCAGCTGAGGGGAGAGAAAATTTTTCTCCAAGAAGTATAAGTGTGTGTGTGTGGGATGATAGATAGTGATGGAAAGGTTTCCCAGATCAAAACCAGTTCCTAGGCAGTTGCCAGTTCTTGCTGAGGTCACCAGCAGTCACTTGACTTTTGTGAAGGATGAGCCCATCAGAAACCTGCCGTCGTCGTGGCGCATTCAAGAGTCAGATTCATATGTTACTGTCCAGCCTCAGAAGGGGAAAGATAGCCCATCGGAATATGAGGAGTTTGTGCCTGATGGTATGTCCCTGATGAGCAGTGCTGATGATTCATATGAAGATATTGGCAACACTTCATTTCACGGTGTTAGCCACCCACCCGAGCCCATTGATATCGACTTGATGAAACCTGTTTATGTGCCTATTGGTGGTCAGAGCAAAAAGGATAATAGGAGCTTGCTCAAGAGTCTTTCTGTTAAAGGACCTTTCATTGAAGATCTTTCAATTAGGGTTCCAGGTATGAAGCCTAATATCTCAGTGATCTCTCCCACAGACAGCCTGCTGGAGGAAGTGAATGATCATGGAGGGATGGTGTCCTCCCCATTTTCCATACCTCGGCCATCTCAGAACACGGAAATAAGTTTGCCGCCAGATTCTGAGGAGAAAGAAATCATTTGGGATGCTTCCTTGCCTCCTAGCCCTCACAGTAGTATCGACAGTACTGGGGTTGCAACAGCTATGAGCATTGGGAATAGCTGCACTAGCACTTATCGGAGTGATGGGATGATGAGTGATGGCATGCTTAGTATTGAGAGGAATTTTGAGAGTCGAAAAATGAGCATGCCAGGAGATTCAGTTGAGAGTG
Source organism: Sherardia arvensis (assembly GCA_948330725.1). Taxonomy (NCBI): domain Eukaryota; kingdom Viridiplantae; phylum Streptophyta; class Magnoliopsida; order Gentianales; family Rubiaceae; genus Sherardia; species Sherardia arvensis. Next base: position 9,610,691 of record OX415238.1, on the reverse strand, counting down.
GAAAAACTAGCCTTAGCCGAGCCAGTGATAGCAGTGGTCTCAGTGATGATAGTAACTGGAGTAACTTAACTGGGAGTGCTAATAAGCCTCACAAGGGAAACGATCCCAGGTGGAAGGCTATCCTCGCCATTCGAGCTCGTGATAACAGCTTGGGAATGAGTCACTTCAGGTTGCTCAGAAGACTTGGCTGTGGTGATATTGGCAGCGTGTATCTCTCTGAGCTGAGTGGTACACGCTGTTACTTTGCAATGAAAGTGATGGATAAGGCGTCTCTTGCAAGCAGAAAGAAATTAACAAGGGCTCAGACTGAGCGAGAAATCCTGCAGCTGCTTGATCATCCATTCTTGCCGACATTGTATACTCATTTTGAGACGGATAGATTTACATGTTTGGTAATGGAATATTGTCCTGGAGGTGATCTTCATACCCTGAGGCAGCGGCAACCTGGGAAGCATTTCTCTGAATATGCTGCTCGGTATGGATTTTTTCCTGATTTGTTATATTTCTCATTTGAACGTGAAACCTACTTTTTGAATTTCTTGATGAAAGAATCACGATCTTTTCTTGTTGCCTGCTTTAGTTGATTGAGCTTCAGAGCTTATCATATTTGCAGCCTTTATTGTTAAGCTCATAATGGTTCTATGTGAAGCTCGAATATGAAACTTGGTTTCCTTGAAAGTTATGCAAGCATGTTAACCACACAACTTAGTGTATTCAAATCTTGAACTAGCAGCATTTAATGTCGAATGTGATTTTTGTCGTTTCGTATCTAGTTGAGTCCCCACTTCCCCTCCTCTAATTAGTCATTGCTGCATTGTTTTCTCCTCTAGGTTTTGAATTCTCACTTGTATTTATTGGAGTCTATGCATAAATTTTGCATTTTCATTGGTTTTTGGTTTTTCCCAAAACCAGCAATAGTGCTCCTTAACAAAGAAGTTGGATCCATCTGCTTATCTGTTGATTCAATTGTATAATTTGTAACTACCATATGTCTAAAACTAATTTGTATTTTGGTTTATATCTTACATTAGTGTTTGATCATTAACTTCTTACTGATATATAATTGAGAAAACTACCTGCTTCATAAAATGGTAGAGTATATTTTTTATGTTTGTTTTCTGTTTTTTTTCCTATTTGTAGCTTGCTAATGCAAGTACCCTGTTTGCTTTTGTCCAGGTTTTATGCTGCTGAAGTTCTTTTGGCACTTGAGTATCTGCATATGCTAGGTGTTGTATATCGAGACCTGAAGCCGGAAAATGTTCTGGTCCGCGATGATGGCCATATTATGCTCTCAGATTTCGACCTCTCTTTAAGATGTGCTGTTTCACCAACTCTCATCAAAACCTCCTCAATGGGCGACCCTTTAAGAGGAGCTGCATTCTGTGTCCAGCCAGCCTGTATGGAGCCTACAGCTGCATGCATGCAGCCGGTGTGCTTTCTTCCCCGGCTTTTCCCTCAGAGAAACAAGAAAAAGTCCTCAAAGGCTCGATCAGAAACTTCACACCATTCAGGCATGCTGCCTGAGCTAGTTGCAGAGCCCACTTCAGCAAGATCCATGTCTTTTGTAGGGACTCATGAATATTTAGCCCCTGAAATCATCAAAGGAGAAGGCCATGGCAGTGCAGTTGACTGGTGGACATTTGGTATCTTTTTACACGAGCTTCTCTATGGCAAGACCCCATTCAAGGGTGCAGGGAATCGAGCGACCTTGTTTAATGTGGTCGGGCAGCAGCTAAGGTTTCCAGACTCTCCATCAACCAGTTATGCTAGCAGGGATCTGATCAGAGGCTTACTCGTCAAAGAGCCTCAACATCGGCTTGGGACAAAACGGGGGGCAACTGAGATCAAACAGCATCCTTTCTTTGAAGGTGTGAATTGGGCGCTGATAAGGTGCAGCACTCCGCCTGAGGTGCCAAGACCGATGGAGGCTGAGCCGCCACCAAAATTCGGACAAGTAGAGGCCATGGGAGTCGGTAATAGCAGTAAAAGAGTAGTAGGTACAGACATGAAACCTGGAGGTAAATTTTTAGACTTTGAGTTCTTTTAGTTTAGGTTCTCTTTCTTTTTTTTGGGCAAAGGAGTGTCGGTGTTCATCTCATTAGAGGAGTGCAGCATTGTATTATGTTTATTTGATACACTCAGATTCTGGAATTCGTCGTTGATGGCTTGTTGTATGCCTGGTGCATTTGATCAAATGAATGTTTGCTCTGCTGAAATGTTACACATTTAGTACAAAATGAATTCCAATTGTTTGATCACAAGAGAACTAGATCTTCTTGAATGATCAGCAATCTCATGGATGATTCATATCACAGACTCCAAGTCCGTGGCATCGTGGCATAGAGGACATATCTTTGACACTTTCATGGTTCTTTTCCGGAGGAAGGATAAGCTCAGTTCAGTGCTACGGCTGTTCAACAAGGACATGGTAAAGGGACTTAACAGTAAACTTCCCATAAGTTGTGAAGTGCCATCGCTAAGAATCTCTGCCTCCATTAAGCTGTAGGAGGTACTCCTGATAAGATCAGCGTCTATAGGGTGAAAATGATTTGCTAAAAGATTAGCTCGTCACCAGTAGAATAATATTTGTCTTACAAGAAGTGAGATAAAAGAATCATTTAAGAAAAAAGAGTGAATTTTTTATAGATCGACTTCCCATCTTTTGCAAAAGTCTCAAATTGACCCCTAACAAATTAAATGTCAATTTAGCCTCATGCTTATAATTTTGTGAAAATGCGCCTTTGAGTACACCATTAATTACCAATGAGTGTTTTCTTGGTTATTGTGATTGAATATATCTCCGCAATTAATACCATGTATTAGATGTACCATATATTGCAAAATTCAATAATTATCTGAAAAATTTATATTTAAGATTTTGAAATGTGTAATTATATATGATTTAATTATTTCTAATTTCATGATGGACGGTTTGACCGTGTCGAATTTCCAATTGAGGATTAATTACACATGTATAAAAGCAGCCCAAGGATTACATTTTAGTATACACAAGAACTCGAGAAAATATAAATCAAAGTGAAAGATTCTTAGAAAAAACAAAACTCGACCATGGATTTATCTGTTGATGATTTTCCAATTTGTGATATGATTCTAGTAACGCCGGCATCAACATTCGAACCGATGGTAACACCGACACCAACATCAGAACTGATGATAACGCCGGCACCAACATCCGAACCGATGGTAACGCCGACACCAACATCAGAACCGATGATAACACCGGCACCAACATCCGAACCAATGGTAATCCCAACACCAACATCCGAACCGTAAGTTTTTTTTTTTGTTTTTTTAATATTTCTTTTGCAAGACCCCAACATAATTCTGTGTAAATTAGAAATTCTTATTAAAGAAGTATGTTATAGCCTTAAATCCCCGTGTTGAAAGTTTGAATTTTGAGATCCTAGACTTTGATTGGGAACTTGAAGTTATGGATTTTGTTTGAACTTTTGAAATCTGCAAGTGACAAAATGAAATCGGGGCAAAATATAATCACTAAAAAATAAAGATATTCTTGGTTAAAATCGGGTGGGGTTAATTTTAAAAAGTCAACTCCGAAACTTTGATTGAGACAGATGGAATAACATTTATATTTATCTTGTAACATATATATTTGTAATATATTATTATCGTAAATTCATACTTTAAGCGTCCATGTAATTCATTCTCTAAACTTTCTCATTCTCTCTAATCTTGGTTTTGTCCGATGATTTGTTCAAGACATGAGTCTGCCACAAAACTTCTTCATCATTTCTTAGATATGTTCACAAATTATATTATGATTAATATAATTTGTTGTTGTTGTTATCCCTATTTATACCATAATAGATTTTTAAAAAAAGTTTGGTATTTTTTATTATGGTAATTTTTAGGTTATTTTCGTAATTTTGGATCCAATTTTGCTCGTTTTGGTATTTATTTTCCTAAACATCATTTTTGTTTATGATAACTTTCGGGCTATTTACGTAATTTTTGTCTAATTTGCTTGATTTGGTATTTTTCGTTCCGGTAATTTCCGAATCTATTTACATAATTTTGGTCTAATTTTGGAAAAATTTAAGCTATTTTCGTAGTTTTAATTAAATTTCTCTTTTTGCAATTTTGGCATTAGTTCGCCTATGTTTGGTAAAAATGCACATTCTTCATTACTAATTATTATTTTGCATGGTAGATAAATGTGAGACACATCATTCTATATTTGTTTTGACATATTATATTATATGATCATTCTTAATATTTATGATTATAATATATATTTTATTTGATGTTTGGCATAATACGTGAAAAGATAAGCTAGTATTGCACGAATAATTATATTTAATTTGACAGTGCAAGAATTAACTAAAATAGAAGTTTTGTTATTGTGCATGTAGCTCTAGGTTATACAGTCAAAATCATTGCAATTGGGTGAAATTTGATATGAATCTTTTATGTAGATTGAAGCCCAAAAAAGTTCTCCAGAAAGGGCCGCGAACCGAATTTCATACCAAAAGCGTCGACGAAAACCTGGATGATGGCTATGTATGGAGGAAGTATGGCCGCAGATGTATCAAAAATACCTCAAATTTTAGGTAATCATTTTGTGCAAATTTTATCGTGCAATATTTATCGTGCAAATTTTATTGTGCAATATTTATCGTGCACAATAAATTATTATAATTATAATTATTTATTTTTGGTTTGCTCGTTAATTTTTGCAGGAGCTACTACCGCTGCACTACGCCGGATTGTGGGGTGAGGAAGATGGTGGAGAGATCCATCACTGATCCGCTGACGGTGATTACCACCTATGTGGGGAGGCACACTCACCACCCTTCGCGGCCAGCGGCGGAACTCGACAGCATTACTGGTGGCGGAGCTGCTTCGAGTTCATATGTCTCTATCACCGGACTTCTACAGGATATGGTTCCATCTCATTTGCTGAGGAAGGATTAGATCACTTGGAAGGTAATCCTGAATTCCTAAATATTTTGGGTTGCTTGCATAATAAATAAAAAATTCGCAGATTATGAATATGAATTGCAGATATAATTCTGGATTTCGCACGTGCAATTATTCTGTGCAGGTGATGCACTGCACATGCACGCTCAAGGAATTCAAGAAAAGTATTAGCAGATCGATTTTGAAGAGAGGATTAATTTGCTGCATTTTCTTTTCGTTGAACAATTGTATTTGAAGGTGTTTATTAGACCATTCCCTTTGCTTTTTTGAACAATTGCTGCTACATTAATTTGAATTTGTTTGGGGATATTCTTTACCTTTGATGTCTTAAAATATTCAATGAATTTAATTTAATTATGTTAGAGTAAATCTCATATTGGAAGACGAAATGAGTGAATTTTAGTATATAAGTTTAGTGGGTTATTCTACTCAACATATTTTCAATGGATTTTATTATTGAACCTGATTGGGCTTATGTATAGGTCCTGTTGGGCCTACTTGCCTTTCCACATCTCAGTTTACTGACGGACCAATTATTCCCGTCAGGGTTTATAATATGGTATCCGAGTTTCAGATTTACGGCCCGGACCTACAATCCAAGTGCAAGGATGTTAGTGTAAATAATACAACGAGAAACGAAAGTGGGCGGTCTTTGCACTTGAGGGAGTGTAAGAGTAAATCCCATATCGAAAGATGAAATTGGTGATATTCAGTACATACATTTGGTGGATTACTGTACATATTATCAATTGATTTTATAAGAGAATCTCACTGAATTTATGTATTGGACCTATAGAAACTAGGTGCCTTTCCACCTCCTCATTGGAGTTTATAATATTTAGTTTTTCTCTCAATTTGGTTTGGTATCGGAGACCTAGCTTTTTTATACCATATTAATATCTAAATTTTGTAAAAGTGATTCGGAAAAAATAAATCTAGACACACAAACATTACGACTGTTGAATTATTATGCATCAATTACAGAATCCAGAAAATGAAAACGGTATCAAATAATTCTCATGTAAAATTTTGTAAATATATAAATTACACACGAATTTCCTTCAAATAAATGAATTACACACAAATATTTTGATGAAATAAATCAAAACTTTTACGACTCCTAAATTCAAGCAAGCAACCGCCCCAAACTCCCAACGCACGGTTGTGTCCCTCTAGTGTGTAGTGTGGAATTGATTCTGCCGCTTCTGTTCGATGGCTCCCCCGCAATGTTGCGCAGCCTCCGCCTCTCTACCTGCTGTTAGTGTTGCCGGCGGTTCTGATTGTACTGTACGCTTATCTCTCCAAGGCCAGTAACTAAATAGTTATTAGTTACTACGATATCGATATTTATTAGATACAAAGTTGTTTAATTTCTTATTTATCATGAATAATTTGGGATAATTTGTATCATGGAATTTGTTTTAATTTCAATTTCTCATTTATTTTGATGAGATTTATCCGCATACACTGCAATGTACACTATATATCATAGGAGAAGTAGGAGTACGAGATGAACATGGTCATATGCTCTCCTATTATTTTGTGCTCACATGGTCATAACATGTAATGAAATTTATGTTCATTATGTTCATGCTCTTGAAAGAACATGGTCAAGAGCAGCAACTCAAAATGTTATGGAAGTTCCACTTGTTGAGACTATCCCCGTAATGGAGACTATTGTAGAAGAGGATCCTACCCATTACCAAATAGATCATGAAGGAAATCAGCAGAATCGAACAACTGAAGAAGTGGTGGATGTGACATATAATTGGAATGTCAGGAGAATTCACCGAGTTTCGTCGGAGCCAATTACACAATCCTCCATGCTATAGAAGGGAAAATGCACCAGATCAGCTTACAATAACACATCTGAGCTCTTGTTTGTCTCAATCTTGTATCCATAGAAGCGCAAAAGGTGATCCTCAATCATGTGATCCGAGAAAGAACCACTAAACTACCACCTCAACAAGAGGAAGGACACTTGATGAGCGAAATCCGTGAGGAGCAGCAACCTAACCAGAAGGTGGAAGGACAAGAAGCGGAGCAAGTGGAAGAACAAGAAGGTTACAACTCAAGTACCTTGGAAAACAACATTCAGCGCTCTATGGCTAATGAGGAAGAGGAGGAACCTAGCAGTGGGGAGGAAGAGGTGGCTTCCAGAAGAGCTCCATTGCTACAAAGGGAAGTCCAAGCAGTGCCCAACTCACCAACGGATTTTCCGGTGGTTGAACCAAATCAAGCAGTCATGAGGACCCTGGTGTGGAATTTTAGGGGTTGCAACAATGCCCCTACAATGAAAGTGATCAACCAGTTAATTCATCACCATTAACCTGATATTCTATGTTTATTAAAAACTAAGTCACTGAGAATCATTTTACAAAGTGGCAAGATAGTACTTATTTCAGGGACTCTAAAGTGGTGAATGCAATTGGGGATCGGGAGGTTTAGCCTTATTTTGGTCTTGTAAGATAGTGGTAGACATAGCTGCATTATCTAGTAATTATATTATTAGCCTAGTCACTAATGTCTCTAGATAGAGATGGTGCCTAATAGCAGTGTATGACCCTCCTCTTGTTCATGAAAGGCTTGCATTTTGGAATTCCATGGCTGCTTTGGACAATTTTAGAGTTTTCCCTTGCATTATATTAGGAAATATTAATCAGGTCCTCTCCCAAACTGATAAGAGAGGATGATCACTTATAAATATCTCACCTCAGTCTGCTTTATACAAGTTTATCAACCACCACAAAATGAGGGGCCGAGAGGTCTACGTCTCTTGTCGAGTCTTGAGAACAGATTCGCTCACTCCTACAAGGGTTCCCACTCGGATCAGACACAAGCTCGATTGATCGACAAAGGGACACACGAGTCCCACTGCGCGTTCCAAATTGATGGATGTCTAGGACTCGCGGTTGATTTCGAACCGAACTCACGAACTGATATGTAAAATAGACCCTGGGATGGCCGGGGTAAAAACTCTAATGCTTAAGTCAGTGACAATCTTCCTAAAGGGAACTAGAAGAGTTATTGCTCCGGTCAATAAATAAATTAATAAAAAAAATTAAACTACGTAGTTTTGATGAAAACCATCACATAACCACCGCAAGTTCACCATATTCCGGCGCCTACCATTTTTATATATTCTTTTTTGTTTCTTTTAGTTAAAAGAGTTTTGATGGAAATTAAATATATACATCCATTTTTAAACTTTATAAAATTATTTGATTGGATATTTTAGGATCCTTAGCGCACTAATCAATATTCTGTTACAATTTCTAAAATTCATTACTAACTTTAAAAATATTAATATGATGTACCAAATTATAAAATGTGAAAGTATCATTATTCTTTTGTGTATCACTAACCAAATATAAATTCTCTTGAAATATCAAAAAATCATTACTACCTTAAAGTATTAATAAGATAAGATGTGCCAAATTATAAATAGAAATTTACTTATATCTCATAATTATTTTTTTATAAAACTAATCAAACATACATTGTTAAATAATCCAAGATTCATCACTAACTTAAAAATATTAATTTGATGTACCAAATTATAAATGGATAATTACCTCTTTGAAAAAAATATAACAATTTACTATTACTCTTATTTTTATAAACACATCTATATAATCAAATTATTGATAATAAATATATTCTAACAAGTAAGTTACTCTATTGACACATTCAATTTATAACTCTAAGTATTTATAAAATATAGATATTCTATTATGATGAAAATATCAACACTAAAACCTCAAAAATGTCCAGTAATTATAAGTATAACTACAAATTTTTAAATGCTTACAGGAACCTGAGTCTATTCTTGATTATATCGAGTGTGAATTATAAATATACTCTAACACGTGGGTTATATCAGGCTATTCACACATTCAATTTATTATTCTAAATATTTATTAAAAATGAGTATTCTATTATGATGAAAATATCAGCACTAAAACCTCATAAATGTCCAATAATTATAAATATACCCATAATATCCAACTTTTATGATACAATCAAAGTTAAAAGTTGTGTTTGATTTTACATTTTTAATAATATCATATATATTTATATTCTTTAATATATCATATTTTTTAAAATTGTGTTATTTGTTCAGAAGATATCATGCAGAGTGCGGTGAAATTTAGAAAAACACATACTTATGGATCATTCACTTTCGAAATTAATATCTATATAGAAACCGTGTATTTTTAAAAATTTTGCTTGATTTTGTAATAATAAATTGGTCTGTTTGAACTAAAGTATATTGAAATACATTCAACTAAGTAGAAGTGACATACATATATGGACTCCATCAGAGACATGTAAGTTTTCCATATCTTCTGCATATAAACTAGCTCACAGTAATAGAAGTGACATGCAGTCCATGGATAAGGTATGTAACTCAATGCTCCCCCTAAAATCTCTTTATTTTGCTGGAAGCTAATAAACTATTTCATTCCTTTTGATGAGATACTGAGAACTTGGAAAATCACAGTGGTATCAAAATGTCCTTTTTGCTGTTCAGAAGACTCTACGACTCATTGTTTTTTAAAATGCACATATGCTCAACAACTGTGGTCTGAGATATTTCAAACACTAGGCATAGGTTTTAAAGCATTTGATCATATTTTTGATGCTATGTCCTGGTTCTGGTCTCTCTCTATGTTTTCAAAAACCAAAAATAAAGCTTGCCATATCCTTCCAAGTATTTTAGTCTGGGTATTGTGGAAACAGAGATGTGATTTCCTGTATGATAATAAGCCTTTAAATGTTAATGGTATGAAACTGCAGATACATAAACTGGCAATCTCTATTTTCTCAGTGCATGTTCAGATACCTGGCTCTGATTGTGTTAATATGGAGTCAAAAGGCTACTTTCATATTAGAGGGACTCCAAAACAGAAATTGATTAAATCAGTCAAATGGATGCCCCCTGATATAGGATACAAATTAAACACCGATGCTTCTTGTCCAAATTTAAATCATTCCACAGGTGGTTCTATTGTCAGAAGAACTTCAGGAGCAGTCTGCATGCTGGAAATTCAGAAATTTCAGGGAATTGATGACCCTTTAGTTTCTGAGTTAAAAGCATGTGTTAGAGGGATAGAATTATGTATGCAAAATCATTTCCTTCCACTGACTATTGAATTGGATTGCTTACAGGGAATCAAGATAATCAGAAAGCAGATCCATGCACCATGGAGAGTACAAAGAATGATGTGAAAACTATGGGAACAAACAGATGGCAAACCTATTCAGTTCCTTCACGCTTACAGAGAATCCAATCAAGCAGCTCATTTACTCTCAAGGTTGGCCCTAACAAAGCTGGCATCACCTCAGAATCACTCACTCATATATAGCCAACTCCCATCTGACATAATAAGTGCCATCAGTAAGGATGCAAGTCTGGTGCCATCTTTCAGATCAAGGGAATAGGGCAACCTCACAATCTCAGAATCCTGGCTCATAATAATGGCTAACCACTGGTCTTTTTGGCTTCTGAAAACCTGGCTTATTGATAATTCTCATAGGGGATGAAAGTGTTCCATGGGGTAGGAACACTAGGGTTGAGAATAATCAATCAAATCGTTTTCAAAGGCAAAAACAGATGAGGTTATTGCCTCTAATTAGATGTCTTTCAGTTTGCAATACTCACTCTCATGTAACCAGATATTTTTTATTTTCACAGCAAGGGGAAGCTAATAAAATCCCTCTCACCATATGGTGAGCTTCATTAAAAAAAAAAAAAGAAGAAATACATTCAACTAAATTAATTGCATGCATGATAAAAATTCAATCCAATTAAATCTAATATTCAAGTTCATACCTAAAATTTAATTTATACTTTGGGCCAAATTAAATTCTTTTAAAAGTGTACATAATATACCGCACAACGTGCGGTCCAAAAGCTAGTATAAAGCAATAAGTATAAAAACATAGTGTATGTCAGATAGATATATATTTATAGTGCCATAATCCTTGAATTAGCAGGGTTTGTAATTTGAGTATGATTACAACTCATATGGTAATAACAGTTGTATGCCCATAATTAAAAGAACTGTATTCCTTATATTTAATTTGAAACATACATGAACCATATTTAGGCTAGATCGGTGGATCCGTAGGCCCATCTTCCATGTATATCGAGCCTGAAACCTTTCAGCCCTTGAGCCGGGTCCGAACGAAACCCACAAGTGCGAATCATGGACTTATCAAATATTTTAACCAATTAAAACATTTTACTTGTCGACTTGTTATGTTGTTATTGGTGCCTGATAAGGCGTATATCGTCAATCATCTTTCATCTCTTTAACCACCAAAATTAATAATGATGTAGACTTAAAACTGTTAAAATTAAATTTGATTTGTATTTGTATCATTGATGAATACTTAATTTTTTTAATATTCGTCTTAAACTTATATGGATAGATGATTTTAGAGATATTTTGGATTATTTTGCGACTTAAATTGAAACTTTAAAATGTCATTAAAAAGTAAATTTATAATTTCAGTTTTTAGTCAATATGAGCCGAATTCGGGTTTGACATTTTCAAAGGTCGACACAAGTAACTGTTGGGTGTGGTCAACCCAATTCCCACATCGGAAACGGAGAGTGTCATTCCTCTCTTTATAAGGAATAGTCCCACCACACTAATATGAGGCATTTTGGGAATTGATCCATTGTTTAAAACCGTGCGGGCTTTGCATGCGGCCCAAAGCGGACAATATCATACTAGTTTGAGTTGTGGTGGGCTCGGCAGTCCCAACAAGTGGTATCAGAGCTTGGTTACGCTCGGGACAGGACTGCCTTTGTTGCCTGATGTGGAGTAGACCCTCATTTATTCCCTTGGAGAGGCAAATTTATCCCTTGTATCGAAAGTCTGTCTGACCAAGGGTTTGTCAGGCAGCGTGTCCCGCAACTGTTTGGCGGCGGTGCAAGACGGTCCAAGGTGAAGGACAATTGTTCATGTGGTCCTTGGTTTGAGGGGGAGATTGTTGGGTGTGGTCAACCCAGTTCCCACATCAGAAACGGAGAGTGACATTCCTCTCTTTATAAGGAATAGTCCAACCACACTAGTATGAGGCCTTTTGGGAATTGACCCATTGTTTAAAACAATGCGGACTTTGTATGCGGGCCAAAGCGGACAATATCATACTAGTTTGAGTTGTGGTGGGCTCAGCAGTCCCAACAGTAACCCGATCGACACCCACCCTATATATAATATTAGCATAATTTTTTGAATTGTAATTTTCATAATATAGGGGTGTAAAGAAGCATTCATAAAACAAGGAGGACTTGTATGCAAATATAGCAAAGGAAATCAAAGTCAAATTGATCTACCCTAGGCTAACCGGACAAGCCGGGTCGATACCCGATATATTTCGAGTACTTTTGAAATGTTTTTAATTTGGCATGTAGAAAATATTGCAGCTCATCTAAACATTTATATTCAAAAAAAATTCTAAAATATTTAAACAATAATGTAATTAAAATAACTAATATTAAAATTTGAAATTATATTTTAAACATCCAATTTTTCTAACCTCTCAAGAAAATCTTTTTGCATTTTAAATTAAACATTGTATACCTTTAAATTTGAACTTTTTTTTTTTTTTGTAATTTAAGAAGTATACATTTTCTTTTAAAATTTATTGCATTTTGTTGAAACATGTTCCTTTGAATCAATGTTTAAATCGACAAAAATTTCTATACATTTTGTACTGAGTATATTACAATACTCAAACAATAGTTGCATTTGATTATTTGATTCCCATGTAGAATTCTGGCAATCACTTTAGCACACTTCTAGATTATATAATTTTTATATAAGATTGTAGTGAACCTAGGAATTTTTTTTAAGGACATTATTATATGAATTCCAGTATTTACTTATGCAGTCCGTACTTATTCATAAAGTCTCATTAATACTCTCAGTATTTATTCAAAAGTAAATGTGATTGCTATAAATGAGGGTATATCAGTAACTTTAAATACAAATACGGACTGAGAATGTAATATTGGACTACACGTATCAATTGCCTATTTTAATCACCTCTAGAAGTTTGATTAATTTTCAAAATAAATAAATAAAGGAGTCTGATTTATAATCATTATTTATGCTGATCACTAATTATTGTCATATGATGATATCAGGCGTCTGTGATCAATACAGTATGAATATGATATCCATAATTTAAAATAAGAATGTATATCATGGTCCTTACTCCTTATGCATATTATCTGCGTCCACTGCGCAATGTTTCCCGATAGAGATAGAATCAAAAACTTGAAAAGTAAACTGAATTCAGTCTACATACCTGAACAATAGTAATAAAATAAAGATAAACTTGGGCAAGGTTTCAATATTTGGTTTTGTTGAAGGTTTTAATATTTGGTTTAAATATTCAGTTCAATTCCAATTAAGTGTAAAATTATGTTTAGGATCACTAATGTATAGAACAGTATTTTTTGATCTCAAAAATAAACTTCATTACAAAATGTTTGATTGCGTTCATTATACAACACACTTTTTATTATTATTACAAGTATACAGATCCCCTACAACTATTCTAGTCTAGAATAATCTAGCCTAATCTACTGATCCTCTACCCAGTACTCCACTTTATGGAGTGAATGGGGTGAAGGTCCTAGTTGACACCCTCTGATGCACTTCGCTTCTTTGCACTAATGCGCCAGTTAATGGCTCCCGTTACTCACTGCTTTGAGATGAGCACGCCTTTGCGGGACTGGAGACTTTGAGACTAGGAGAAAGGCACAGGGGCGGGGGAGGTGGGGTTTGAACCCTGGACCTCTGTCTAGCCAAGACCTCTTGATTATAAAACACACTCGTTCTAAGATATGTGTTCGCATCATACATTATCAGTTTGTCAATGTTCCCTAAATCCACCAATCGAAACCAAGCCTAAATGTTCAAAAGTAGACCAAAACTATATAAATTCATGAAGAAATTAAGTGAAGGGACTGGGCTTCGCATAGAGACGCCTTCCTGGTCACCATTGTTGTTGAGGAGGAGGGACTAAAGGGCGGGAAAGCAACAGTTGAATTCTTATTCTTTGATTCCACAATGAGACTGAGGCACTACGCAAGTATCCTCAAGGCTTCAGTCTTCAAGAGTGGAAGCTCAAGGAAGGTAACAGAGTGGTTTACTGTAACGTAGACCTCCAATATATTTTCCAAGATGATGAAGATTAACAGATCCTATCTTTAGTTTCATGTCATTTTTCATTTGGAATTCTTGTCATTTTAAGTTTAAGTTTGCGTGCATTCTTGTGTGTGTTCAAATGCATATTATTAGACTGGTAAGAGAAAGGGGAACTTTTATTTCAGGCAATGCAAGCCGGACTTTATCGCCTTGATCTTGGGTAATTTATACATATAGTCAAATTGTAAAAAGCTTCTCTAAGATGTTGGTAGATACACAAGGATTCCAACATCATGACCTGTTCAGAATCAAAACAAGTGCAGCAAAAGGCGTTGCCCTTTCTGTACCAAAAAGCAATGCAACAATACTTAAGCTAACATACCAAATTGTTCTAAACATATCCAGTCTCGAATTCCTTCTCCTTTCAAACACTAAAGACTATCAAAGCAATCTTTTCAGGTTGAAACCAATGACCAATGCTGATCTGATAAGCGGTATTTCCATAGACAGTACAAGCATTCCCAATCTGAGCTACAACATTCTCATCACGCACCCATTTGATGCTAGGATCAAATCACTTGAAAGTTTTCACATTCTCAACCGAATACAAGTCATTACTAACACTACAAATCTTCAGCTCAGCATTACAAGTCAATTCCCAAACACTACTACTCTGCCTGATCCTTATAGATGAACCTTAAAATTCGTTAGGTAAAATCATTCTAAGCAGGACAAATAGTGGAGTTCATACTATTACCCAAAACATTCATAGTTACAGAATCACAAAACATTCCTGAATCAACCGTGTGATCAGAAACTACTCCCTGCCACAAGACTCGTTATTTGCACTATTCTCAAGCTTATCATCACCTTCAAAATCAACTTCACCAAAAAGACCAGGATCAAAGACTTTACACCTTTAACTCAGTCTCTACACATGCGCCTATAACTCCCGTCAGCAAATGTTCTGCATCAACATTCTGAGAAGACGATGACCCCCTCCACATTACAAATTTAACCTCCGATTCATATTTCATATTTACTAGTATTTAAAACCATACATCAACTCTAGGTCAAACAATATTCAACCAACTGGAAACTATATTCGGTAAACTGGACTAAAAATGCTATCCTTACAACTCCAGTGTTCTTTGGTTATTATTACATTTTGAAACCACACCTTTAGCTTTCTCTTCTAAGTAAACCTCTACCGCATCAACTTTAGATTTTTCAGGAATGTGAGAATAACTGAAAAAGGATATGCAAGTAAAACTTGATAAAGAAGAGAATGGGCAGAAACGAAAAGAAGGAAGACTGAATCAGATAGAGAAAGAAGAAGAAGAAGAAGAAGAAGTTGGGAAATGAATAAGCCCTAGCCTCTAAAACTATAAGAGTTTCATCCCAAAAGCTAAAATCCTGTGAGGGTGGTCATGACAGATTCCTAGCACTGGGGTGGAGGAGGGAACAAAGTAATGAGAAAATTAGGGATCTAACACTGGAACTTTGATTTGGAACACTAAAACTGATAAGGCAGGTAAACCTGATAAGTTATTGAGGGCTATGAACCTGGTTTCATACCATATCCATAACAATTAAAAAGAAAAGAATCGTCTTTGGTACAGCAGTGATTCAAAGAATAATCCAGCCAGGAATTCAAGAAACCATATAAAAGCACATAGACTGAAATACCAATAAGATGGGATATATTAACAATAGTGTGTAGAGTAGAAGACAGGTAGTCAATAACTAAGGCGGTCTTAAAGTTGTTCATAGCAGTAGATATATATGAATAAAAAGGATCAACGTGCACGGTTGGAGAAGAAAAGCACCTCTTGGCCCTTCCTTAGCTTGCACTCCTCAATGTGGAGGTTGGGCGACACGACGATATAGGCTTCAGCGATCTCTGGTGGATATTGAGGAGCGTTTCCCAGATAAACACGGAATGAGACTAGGCGTATGGAGTTGCAATCGGTAACCAGGTTCAGCAATCCTGCACACCGGTAAGGCGTCCCCATATTCTTCTCGACTTCAAGCATAACCATCTCTTGCATCTTCTTGGCAAGCTGTTGAAGGCAAGGGTCGAGCCTAATCTGGTGACTTATGCAGACCAAGTTGGGGAGAGTGACGTTATCTTCCAGCTCATAAGAAGGGCCTCCGGGAAGAGTCAATCCATAGCCCCTGGTTTCTCGAATTTGATCCAGGTACTTCTTGTAGTGGCTGTACTCTTCCGGGAGCGGTTCCGCCCACGACTCGAACTTGCGCTTGGGCAGAAAGTGTTTGCAGAGGTCCAACTCCCTTGCACTGAACCCTCGCCACGCCTCAACCTCTAACTCGTCTCCACCAACTATAATATTTCTAACCGCCTCAGCTGTAAGGAGAGGACGTCTCACCGCCACTGTCTTCATAACCGAGATCTTTACACCAAGAATCCGGCTTGAACTTACCGGCATTTCCGGCCTCTTACTGCTCCGGTGGCGAATCCCTCGAATCCCCCTCGCCTCTATCTCCATAGCTCGCATCTTGATCCATTCCGCCACTGACATTCTCCTCATCTTTCACATCAATCGGAAACGCAGCGATTGTTTTGGGAAATTATAGATCTGCTAATTGCAAAAGTAAAGGGGGCGTGGTTGTGGAATGAGGAAAAAGGGGCATCCGCCCCTATCTATAGACAACTAAACCTAATTAGTTAGTAAAATTAAAATAACCCGATTCTTATCAAAAATGGAAAAGGACTAGCTAACCCGACCCGGTTAGCTTTTATTCACTATAGCCTCACAAAGTTGGTGCTAAACCCTTGTGGTATATCAAAGAACTATCAAACTCTTCACTTTACAGTTTCAAATTAATTGAAGAAAGTTTACAACATGAGAATATATTAGAAGTTGTTTTCATTGAATGCTCAGACATTATACACTTTTAAAGTATTAGATACACCAAAAATTAAATACTTTGAATATTTGATCCTAAAATTAATATAGCAGTACTAGTAGAGTCATAATATGAAATTTAGTCTTAATTTTAAAACAATTTTATACCACTTTCATAAATTCTAAATGATAAATAAAGTAATTAAGCTGACCTTTATAAAATTATACAAATGGATTCAATTTTTTTAAATAAACTCAGAACATACCCAAAATCACGTTGACTGATGTTCGCTCTTTTGATCTCAATGTCGAAAACCATGCTTAAAATACTAGGGTGTGTTTGGTTGGGCAAACTTTTGCAAAACTTAGACTATCCAAGTCCAGTTTTGTAAAATCTTGTTTGGTTCACCAAGTTTCCCAAAATCCGGACTTGCAAAATCCTAAAAACCAATCAAAGATTTTGTTTCATACTTAAAAAATCCAACCCAACCAAACAAGGATTTTGCAAAACCAGATTCTCAAAATCCCAAACAAAAACCCAAACTCTCAAAATCTCAAAACAAAATTCAGACTCTCAAAAATCTTGCGAACCAAACACACCCCTAGGGTTTTGATTTGTACTCTTTAAATGGTTTAAATCTCATATATTCAGCTTCTCTTTATCCATTAAGATTGCAAATTTGCGATGCAATTAAAAAAAAAAAAACTGGTTGAATATTAATAAGAAAAATGTCGGCGATATTATTACAGTCAATTTTTAATAATCGAGATGGGGATGGTTAAAGTTCTGACTCCAACAAATCGTGTATACAATTTCAAAGCATGTATTAACAAAGGGCCATGAAGAATAAAAATATATAAGACCCATATAATAAATCTCTGAAATTCGACCGTGGAAGCAAATTATTTGAAAAGGGTATATTGTCATTTTCAGAAGGATTTTCCACTCCAAGAGCTTCTCACCGGCCGTTTGATATCAATGCTTGAGCTACACAGAATAATTTGACTTTTGACGATAGTGACATGTTATCAAATATGCTTTAGGTTCATATATTTTGTTAATATTTTATACAGTTAGTTAGCTAGCTTAACTTTTTTTTCTTCTTCGTCAATATATATATTTTATACATAAATTTTATTTGACTTGGAATAACAAATAATCATAAAATTAACAAAAGCAAACACAAAAAAAAAAAAAAAAAATTTATCGTGATAATTAGAGCTTGAAATATGTATCAAACTAAAAATGTGTAAAAACATTTGTGAGGCTTTCACATTTATGGGAAATCGTGCACGATTAATTATCGTTACGAGACAATAATTTACAAGCACACATAAACTAGCTAATTAAATAAATCTAATTGATCTATAAAACTAGATAATTATTTGTTTTATAAATTATGATATGACAATGATGGTGTTTTTATAATTGATTTTTGCATGCGATTATGTCAAAGAAGTTTATCCCTTTATAGTTGCGTTTTTTTAAAAAAAAATGTTGCGTATACATTGATTATAAGCATGGAATATTAAACTATACATGCAAAATGATATAAACATTCTTTTCACATATGTAACCGGATTTAAAAACAATATCCGATGTTACCAGTTGGTTTTGGATATATATATATATATATATATATGATTCCGTTTACTGCTTCAAATCAAATATAAACAATGACTATGATGTATACGATCATCGTATATATACGTACGCACGATGGCTAATTGGCAAAACAAACCTAAAAGTAAGTTATGAATACCAAACTAACGGTGACTAAATTTCTGGCAATTCTTTTGCTTTGCATTACATGCGCTGAATCGATATCAAAACCCGCGCACATATTTTTGCTGGCGGGACAGAGCAACATGGCCGGAATAGGGGGCGTGCTGCCGGATTGGTCGAAATGGGACGGTGTTGTGCCGCCGGAGAGCCAACCGACTCCAGCCATCCTCCGGTTGAACCCCAAGCTGCACTGGGAGGTTGCAAAAGAGCCTCTTCACGTAGGCATAGACGTGAACTTAACCGGCGTGAACGGCGTCGGGCCTGGATTACCTTTCGCAAACTGCCTGTTCTCGAAAACTCCAGGCTATGGGATTATAGGGTTGGTTCCCTGCGCCATTTCCGGGACGAAGATCATTCAGTGGCAAAGAGGAACTCAGTACTATAACGACCTTGTTCGTAGGGCTATGGCAGCTCGGAAAAATGGTGGAACCATCGAAGCCTTGCTCTGGTATCAAGGAGAGAGTGACACCATGAGCGATGATGATGCTCATGGATACGAAGCAAGGTTGAAGCAATTCATCGTCGACTTGAGAAATGACTTGGATTCTCCCAGCCTGTTGGTGATTCAGGTGGCTCTGGCATCAGGAGGAAGACATATAGAGATGGTGAGGAAAGTGCAGCTCCACACCGACCTTCCTAATGTAACATGCGTGGACGCCATGGGATTGCCGCTGCAGCAGGATCATCTGCATCTCAGTACTCCTGCTCAAGTTCGTCTTGGCCACATGCTGTGTGATGCTTATATCAGTACACTATATGTATAGTGCTCATTTTCTCCCATCTGCTGTATCATATCTCATGTATTGGTTGTGTTATTATCATCGTATGAAGGTCCAAAATATATCAAGATCCGATGTTGTTTCTATCAGCTGAAATTTACCATTTATAGTCATTTATGTAAAAAAATTTTTTAGGGAAATGGAGGGATTTTTCTTTTTACAAAAAAATCATTCTAGGTACTAGAATATGCACAATTGCGATTATAATTTAACTATTCAATCACAATATTTACTAAATTACACATCAGTACTCAAACTAATATTGTCTGTACTATTATGGATTTGGGGACATAGTGTAACTGTACTAACAATTATTATAATGGAAGAAAGAATGGAGATTTGGATTGGAGAAATACTTGTATAAGAATACGAACTTACGGTAACTCAATAGTATAATTTTTCATGTTTTGAATCCAAATTAGTAATTAGCATTAATTTTAAATACAAAACAGTTAATGTGCTACCATTAGACCACTTTATCTAATGGAGGGATTTCTTAAAAAAGTGCTAAAAAACTATTAATATATTATAAATTAGAATAAAATTACATTTGTATTCAGAGGTGTTTAATTAAGTTAAAACATGTATTATACTATTTTCAAAGAGAGTATATAAAAGTTTCAGGAAATATATTATTTCAAATTTAAATTAACTAAATTCCAAATAGATCTAGAAGGGAAAATATAGATTAAGAACAATAAAACTTTCTTTATTCACAAAGAGAGTAAAAGATACATAAATATTTTTTAATTTGAGGAAAGAATTCACTTTTATTTTTGAAAATTCATTTATAATATTGGGAAATGCCCAATAGTGTTTACATTGGAATTGATATCCAATTTAACCAATCTATTACAAGAGTGATTAAATAGCATATTAAATAAATTACATATTATTTTAAAATGTATAGACCCAATGAAATAGTAATATTGTCACATCGATATTAACTTGTTAATAGCGAGAACTACCAAAGACCACACTTGGCAAAGAGAAGTTTCTCGTACATCAATCACTACGTCAAGCAGGATCTGCAACAATTGAAAATTCACTTGATTCAGAGCATTATCAATGTTTTTCAAACTGCTAACACCTTGAAAGACAATAATCACGAACGGATATACAGGATCTGTAGTAAATGAAATCGAGAACATTACACGACATGTAAACCATATCGAGAACATTACACGACCTTTACTACCGGTCATGGACAAAACACCGACTTGAAAACTAGACCGAGCATTTTAAACACAATATCTAATCGATCAATTCAAAGAACAATATCAAGGTGGACAATTTGTACTTATTTAATAGCGAAACTAACCGATGTGGAGAATTTACACTTGAACAATAACAAAAAAACTAAACCCAATTCCATGGTGAGAATATGGAAGAATAGAAGAGATGGTTTTGGTGATTAGGGATTTTAGGAGATCTAAGGAAAGATTCTCACCAACATTTAAAAGATAATGTAAAAGTAATATTCTCTTTGTAAATAGTGAAAATTCCATAGTGTTTAGTTCAAATTTCCATATAACTCATCAAGTGAAAGAGACTTAACTCCAAGATTCTGACTGCATAACTAAGTGCATCTTGACTAACAATTCACATATATGGACGATATTTATAATCGCCTCAAATGATAATATATAGTATCCAGTCAAGTAAAATGTTACAAAACATGTTTTAAAAGTACATAACACAACAACAAAACAAGAAATAAAACGCACAGATCAAAATATGCGACGAAATTGTTGTACATGGATGCATTGCGATATAGTGTTGTTCATCATCACCCAAATAGCTTGAGTAATCCTTGTTGAGAAAGCAAATTTATATGCTCAGAGGGCAGAAAGGCATTGCCCTTTTCCGTTTACATAGAGGGATAACCTTTTCTAATCACATGACTTTGGCAATCTTATCCACATAGGAATGACCTGCAAGCAAAAGGGGCTATGTCTACATGCAAGGTTCAAAAACCTCCATATCCTTGCTCTTTGTATGAACGAATTAAGTGATTCAAATGTTACCTTTTTTCTATCTGCTTAATATGTTTATCTACAGTATCTAGGCACTGTCAAGTTTAGCTTATTTTTTGCACCTTGTAATTAAATTAAGCTAACTTCATCTTTATTCAACAACCTGCAGCGTGCTTCAGCTAATTGCAGCTTGATTCAGCAAACTTCAGCTACCTGCAGCTGGCTTCAGCTAATTGCAGCGTGTTTCAGCTAACTTCAGCTGGGTTAAAAAAATTCAATAAATTTTTTGAAATAAAGTTATTTTTTATCAAATATCAATCATATATTTTTTTTGATTTATCAAATAAAGTTATTTCAATATGTCTGGTTTACTCGAGAATAAATCAAATTAATTTATACTCGAAAGTAACAATTTGAGCATATATTCCCAAAATGCATATTGGTTGCATCCAATACTAATCGCTATCATCTAATCGTTCAATTTCACTAGTATCACCACCTACCAAATTTCAAATATGTTCAGCTATACCTTCACGCACTTCTGCATAACACTTTTTCGATGTACATCAATATAGTGAAATCATTAGTTCCTAGTGTAGACACGTGATCTAAAATAGGATTGTCAATCTCTTGCATTCGAATGAATTTTTAAAGCGTGAAACATGCAACAATAATTGATATTTGATGACAATTTTCAATTTGAGGCATTCTTTTTTAGCACTCTCTAAGTACTTTTCAATCGTCCAAATGCACCTTCGATTTTCATTCTAAATGAAGAATATCGTTTGTGAAAATGCTCCGCCTTACCTCTAGGTGGTGCATATCTAAACTCTGGTACATGTTTTCTTGCTCTTGTACCGGATACATGAGATCTTAGGATGATTCAGATGAATCTTATTAAAGGGAAAAGAGATAAGTTTTGAGATTAAAAAAAAAATTAAATGTGTAGTGCATTTAAAAAAAGAAAGGAGAAAAAATAAAAAAAAAGTTAATAAACTTTTAGTTATGTGCTAAAATTAATAAGATTAAAAATATATATATTTTTAACTTATTTTAGCGAATTTCAGCTAACTGCAGCATGCTTCAGTTCTTCAGCTATGTTCAGCTACCTGCAGCGTGTTTCAGCTAACTGCAGCTTGCTTCAGCAAATTTCAGCTAACTTCCGCGCAGTTAAGCTGAAAATAAGCTGAACTTGACATGGCCTATTCATGCATTAATTTAAGACTAAAGTGTAAAAACTAGACCAAACATTGGTCAAAATACCCAGGGTGTGTTTGGTTGGACAAGTTTTTGCAAAACTTGGACTATCCAAGTCCAGTTTTGTAAAATCTTGTTTGGTTCACCAAGTTTTCCAAAATCCAGACTTGCAAAATCCTAAAAGCCAATCAAAGATTTTGTTTTATACTCACAAACTCAACCCAACCAAACAAGAATTTTGCAAAACCAGACTCTCAAAATCCCAAACTCTCAAAAACCCAAAACAAAATCCAGACTCTCAAAAACCTTGCGAACCAAACACAGCCCCAATTTCTAGACCCAACATTCAAAGTGCTCAATTTCTAGTACCCTACATTCTAAAAACACTCAATTTCTAGACCTTGGTTAATTTCTTTCGTTAGTTCAGTTAGTTTGAGGGTATTTTAGTAATTTATATTCTAAAAAATCATATTTCCCAATTTTTCTTCGTGTCTCCACAAAAAAATAATTGGGTTGACCCGGGAAAAACCGGGTTTGATCCAAACCGACCCGGAAAGTCAAACCTGGAAAGTGAAAAAAGTGTTGTCCGGGATCCGGCTCGTAATATTAAAAATTTGAGTGCGGGTCAAAAAATCCGGGCCGGGCCGGATCAATTTTCTGGGTTGGCACAGTATCCCTACGTCGGGCGCTTGTGAGTTGAAAAGAGAAAGAGGAATTGGTGATTTTCGTGCGGGAGATACAAAAAAAAAAGTGAAGTATGATTTTTTTTAGAATATAAATTACTAAAATACCCCTCAAACTAACTGAACTAGCGGAGAAAATTAACCAAGGTCTAGAAATTAGGTACTTTTAGAATGTAGGGTACTAGAAATTGAGCAATTTGAATATTGGGTCTAGAAATTGGGTATTTTGACCAATGTTTGGTCTAGTTTTTGCACTTTAGTCTTTATTTAAAGTGACTAACTGGTTATTTTTAAGGGTATAAAAGCTTTTCATTTTTTCTCATTTGTTTTTTTCTCAAAAAAACGTAGAAACCCCCAAGGGGTTGCCACAATGGTCGTACCATTTTC
This sequence comes from Sherardia arvensis, assembly GCA_948330725.1. Classification (NCBI taxonomy): domain Eukaryota; kingdom Viridiplantae; phylum Streptophyta; class Magnoliopsida; order Gentianales; family Rubiaceae; genus Sherardia; species Sherardia arvensis. The sequence goes on along the minus strand of OX415238.1, from coordinate 9,586,878 downwards.
GAACCGAACGACGACGTTTTCTTCTTTTTTCCTCGCTCTTTCTTCTTCTTCCCTGCCCAAATCCCCTCTGATCGAACAGTGACCGCTGCCCGAAAATTCCATGCTCGAGAATTTGAGGATCGTCGTCCTCGAGGGTTATTTTCGTGAATTCGTGCTCTTGGTCTAGGAATTGGTCTTCATTCTAAGCCCTTGATCCTGAAGGTCGGTGGAAGGCTTGAATCTCCACCTTGTGTTCAGTTCTGGGACTCTGTAATGCTTGGTCCGTGGTATATGTAAATAATACACGCATAGTAGTATGTATATATATGGGTTGGATGGAATACCAATTTCAAGCAGTTCATTTTTCCCCTCCGTGTTCTTCTATAGAAACAATTTTGTCAGCTCTTTTTTCAAAGGATTTCTAAAAAAGGTTTTGGTTTGATTTGTGCTTTCAATGGTTGCTTTTTGCAGTCCTTAGATTCTAGACGTACTGGTTTTGTGAGCTGTTCAATATTTAGTGCAGTAGATTATTTGCTAATGTGCCTGCCAAGTGTTCGATAAAATGTCTCACTCAGTGTTGTTTTTTTTGTGTGTGTGCGGGTTACAGTTGAAGTGAAGAATAAGACACATTTAACTTCCAAACACTGAACCAGTTACTCCCATTTCTCAAGCTACAAGCTTTCTTGTTCTATACAGGTTAGTCAAATTTCCTGTTGTTAAAAATCCCTCATGCCATGTTTGCTTCTCGTATTTTTTGTTTATGACCTGAGATGAAGTCGTTTTATTCACAACCTGCATATTTAAATGATGCGCTCTATTGTACAGAATTTTTTCATCGCATTGAGAAATAAATATTTACTGATAATAATTGGCCTTCAAAATGAAAACTTATCATTTCCCATGTTTATCCCCACAAATGTTTCCAGACGTTCTCTAGATAGTAGCAGCTTCAGTCTTTCCACACACTTACTTGAGCATTTTGTCTTTATCCAATTTGTGATGCTCAGCAAAATTAAAAGTGCAACTTGAAACTCTTTATTACGAATCAGTAGATTAAACATTTTTAAAACAGATCTTCTATCAGTTAGAACAAGTTCCATTGCAATTTATCCATTCCAACAGCTCTAAGTTTGATTAGTACTTGGTTGTGTTGATTTCTTATGGTTTTTACTTAACATCAGCTTTAATAAATTGTTCTCTCTTCTTACAGTGTGATGATGCATACCTTTCCTTTTTCTGTGTAGAATACGTATTTGTTTTATGATTTGAGAAACCTTGGTTCTGTAGCTGATCAGTCAATTATTTTCGTAGCTTGCATTCTCACAATCAACTGCATAAACTCCACATGTAGCTGAAATTTAGATAGGACATGTGGTTGAATAGGATAAATTTTTTTGGTGACTGTATTTGCATAGGCACAACCGCAGTTGTTTCTGCAGGATAGACATGTTGAATGCTTTTGACTCTAATCTTGAAATAGGAGAACTTCCATGTTTTGGTTTAAAATTTGTTTGCTTCTGATTACTGATGCTGAGAATCCTTTTTAACAGAGGCTCATCTTCCATTATTTTGGTGAAATGGAACAAATTAAACTGGCATTTTATCTTTGTGCTGCTATGTTTTTCCCTGATACAGATTAGGTGTACCTTTTGTGGCTCAGTTAGATGCTCGCTTAGTTTTTGCCTGTATTCATAAAGTTACATACGTTCAGATATGATTTTTAACCTTGTTTGGATGGTCGGAGGGGAATCGCTGCCTTTTGTTTGTTCTCTCCATTGTTTGGAATTATCTTTCTTTTCTTTAATTTAGACCTTTGTTGATTAGCTTTGTTTGTCACATTCACATGCTTTGTAGCTCATACTTCAGAATACATTAATTTTACACAGTGAAACTCTAGAACTTATTGATCACAAGTTTATCAATTAAGAATAATAGAAGAAGTCTTCCTTGATATGAACTTATCTTTGTAATGAACTAATCTACTTCATACAAACTACTCTGTGTAATGAGGACTGTAAAAATGAGCTATTTAGTGAATATCCAACTCTATTGCTTTTTTAGGAAACTGCAAAGAAAGATTCTAGCGAACCTAACTTTAGAATCACCATATCTTGCTTACCTAGATCTTTTTTGGTTGATTTATGTTTAGCTGATATCCTTAAACATTGAAGAAAATTTTAACTATTCATTCGGTTTTTTTGGTTGAGGAACCAGTACCAAAATGAGCTGCAATATTACTGCTGCAAAAGACAGTCCTCACTACCAATGTTTAACATATTTGACTCGTGATGATACTAATTCTCATGATGGTTACATCTTTCTGAATGTATCTGAGCTTTTAACTACTGTGAACGAATCAGTGATACTGATATATTTTGGTTCATGCTCCCAATCATTTGCTGATCAGGTAGCTTAGGATATGAAACTATAATAACTTCTGGATATTATACCGGACATTTTAAACATTTCAACTTCTTGATGTATAAGGTGGCCGATTATGTGAAATTCTATACAGCTCTATAATGATAAAGTAATTATACATCATGTGTGTATTTTTATTAGACCCATATATTAAGTGAAGATGAGCGATCTCTTGGCTACTCCAAATGGTGATTTCACTGATTTTTATGATAATTCATATGGTGCAGTCTTAAAATAGCAGAATGAAAATCAGATAAATTCTTAAAGCTTTATAAACCTAACTGTTTAACAACTTTAGTCCTGTAGCCATTAAATAGTTGTTATGATATTAGAGATGGGTTTATAAAACATTAATTGAGTAACTATTTATTTTAAATTAAAGAAAGGCTAAACTTGAAAAGAGAATTGTATTTTGATTCATCGGAGTTTGGTTATACGCATTTTCGTTGCGTTTGCGCTTTTAATAGATTCAGTAGAAGTTCTCTCTTTTAGTGAATGGTATATGGGATTCTAATCAAATTTTCAAATCAATTGATAGAATTAATTTGTCAAATGGCACTTAATCAATCCATTTTCTCAAATATCTGTATAGTCAAATATATAGATTTTCTGTATCATCATATCAAGCTATCTATAGTTCAATGTCACTTGATGTTTATATACTAGCCTGTTTAGAAATGTGTCATGTTAAGGACAGTAAAATTTTGATTAGCACTTGGCTTTATTTAAAGAGCCTTTTGCTTAGGTTAGTACTATACTGATGCAGTGAGAGATCTTGCAGATAAAGTTTTCTTGATAATCCTTTTACTGGTATTGAAAAACAAAAACTAAGTATTCTGCAAATTTCAATTGAGACTAATGGGAAGATATATCTCATCTGTTTGCAGTCATGCGAGATGCGACGTCTCAAGATCCTTCCTTAATAGCTCATTGTGATTTATGTTTGCATAAAAAAAAAAGCTTTTCATGATTAACTTAAGCAATGGGTTCTGGATCTCCATTGGTTTCAGATTTTGTGTAAGTTTATTAGTGCTTGGTTGTGGCTCTTGGTTTTATGACTTTGCTTTCATTATCTTTAAGTTGGCTATATTCTGGTAAATCTTGTGGAGCTCATCAAATATTTTTCTAAAGCTTTTTAAAAGCTATGATGTCAATGTGAGATGTGTAAAATGAGGTATATTATTTTTGTATGGGATCAGGATTATCGGGAGTTATTTTATGGTCTGTAAGGCAAGTTTTATGACCTGATTGACTTATCACACGATGTGTTGAGCACATCCTTTGCTTGTTTGAATGTTTGATAGTTAAGAAGAGGTGGTTGAAAGTCATTACTATATTATTTGTAATTGAATGATGTTTAAAAGGTATCTTAATAAAGTGAGAAATCTTTGTATTGCTTAACTGAAATTTATGAAAATAGAGCAGAGTATGTGATTCCCCAAATATTTGTATGAAAATGAACACGTGATCTCCTATTTTGGCTTTTAACTTATGTCAATCTTCTTGTCAAATTGTTCCCTCATTTGATCTTGATAGTGTATATCTACTACCCTGGAGGATTTTCTTGTATCATATTTAGCCAAGGTGGTAGCTATAGGTGCTTGGTCATGTTGGAAATCATAGAATCTGCCATTGAAAATGATCAAGAATCTGGTGCGATGGATGTGTTTGTTTAGATTCCTTCTGAAATCATACATGATTGCCAAATCAGTGAAGGCAACATATGATCATTTCAGAACTCGATGGAAGCTGCAGATATAGTTATAATGTAAAACAATGAGTTGGGGGGATTTGGCACCCTTGATGCTGAAAGCAAAGGCCGCATGAGGCATGAAGATGTGAATTTACAGCTGAAGGAGGGTGCAATTGGCTTTATACACTTTCCAGCGCTAGCATAGCTTTCTTAGCAGTTACTAACACTGAAGAGTAAACCAACCTCATGCACCAGATTATCTATCTGAGAGAAAGGAGGAACTTTTTTCAGAGTGCCCTTTGGTCGACTTTCAGCACAAGCTTGAGAAAGCTGCCATTTTGGAAGAGTTAAAAAAGTGCAGCACACCGAAATTCAAGTAGCTCCAATCCTGATATTGCTTAAACTCTGATATGAAAGCAGGTAAATAGAGAGAAAGTTTAGAAGATGGTGCCTACTTCAATGAGGAGATCAAGAAGGATTCATATCCTTTCAATTGCATTTCCTTGAACATCCATGTATGCTTTGTTCTCTTATCTTATCTGTTGTTTCAGCGCCTTGCAAGTTTGTTAGGTTAAAATAACCAGGAAGGGACACTCAAAATTAAAGCTAGCTGCAACTAAACTAAAAGTTCAGTTATACTATTATGGAGAAAGGCTTATTGCTGTAATTGCTTCAGCTTTGTAGACAAATTCTTATTCTATGTCAATGGTAATAATCATTGGATATGACACACACAATAGTTATTTGGTGTTCCAGCTTTTAAACAATCATTGGTCCTTATTTGACACAACAGAGACTGAAACAACCTTTTTTCCAGCAAATATTTATTCTCATTACATTATTCATACCAAAGCACAAAAAAATTAATCCCTAAAGATTAGAAGATATACCTTTTATTTAATAGTTCAATATACATTAAAAACACAAATATCAACACCACGCATAGCGTGGTGTGACTCACCTAGTTAAGTTACAATTTAAGAACATAGGTGACGACGAAGTCCAACTTCAAGATAATAATCTCCTTTTTCTACCATATAGTTGATGTACTTTCTTTCTTTCTTTTCAATTATCAATATTCACCCTCCCTTTCTTTTCAAGTTTTTTATTCTTAAAAACTCTTTTCAGTGTACTCTTTTATTTTTAATTCTTTTCTTTTGTGAATATCCTTTTTAAAATTAAATAATCCGCTCCTTTTTCCTAATTTGTGGTACCTTTTAAAATCTAACAAAACCCTCCCAATTTTATAAAACCATACTGTTTTTGTCTCAATCTTCTAATAATCATTACTACCAACTCCAATTTTATTGCATCGAAAAACTCTTCAAAAATGATCACTTTTCTATTTTATTCAAAATAGAGATTACGAATTGTATAAATTCTTTCACGATTGGAATTCTGAGTAACTTACTTTATGTTGGGTAAAGAGAAAGGGTATTTGTGATGTATCTGGATTTCGATAGAGTCACGTAGGCTCGCTTTCCTTTGAGAATAATTCGACCCTTATAGCCTGGGTTGCACGAATTCTCTTGCAGGATAAAACTATCGAACCTTCTTGCTTCTAGGCCTGAAACAAGAAAATGCCTTTGAACATTTTGTTTAAGGACTGTAATTACTGTTTGTGTTTCTGTGTCTTTACATGCACCAAGGGCATGTGTATTTATAGGGAAAATCCGTCAGTTTCAGACCACACCCGTACAGATAAGGATGAAGCAACTGCATGCAACCACAGACATGCCAAGATGCAACTGCAGATAACCACAGAACATATTAGGCAACTGCACAGTATACCGCTCCAATCCATAACCGATGAGTTAACTGAGACAACTGCATGCATCCCTATCCGATCCAAGTTGGAGTAACTGTGTACGTACGTACGTACGTGCACACCAGTTTGGAAATCAAAACCACATAACAAAATTCGATTACATATATAAATTGTAACGCTTCATTCCGGATTAATCATACCAAAATGATTATTCCAGAATTGTAAACTCGTGGATGGGTTTATACAAGTGTGCACTCCGCACCACCAACCTTGTTATAACGTCCCGAGCTCACCAATACTCAAATCCAATTATGCTTAAATGATTGTGTTTCATAAAACACCAACAATCCTCCCCCATTTAAGTATAATCCTTGATTTGGAAAAACAACAATCCATCAAAACCAAACAAGTGCATAAATGAAAATGTCTTATAGATTGAATTTTCATCTTAGTAAATTACACATTCCAAATGCTCGAGAATCGGGGTGTCTAAAAGATTGAACCCTTCAACCCATTTGAACACTTGAAGATAATACACACACAAGTTCAAATACAACTCAAAAGCTAAACTGACACTATTCAAGCCATGTGTCCTAATCCATTCATGAGGTGCATACAAAGCCAAGCCTTAGCTTCTTGAAGCGGCTACACTTCGCTCTTCATATAGGTGAATCTTTTTAATCATACACATGCATATGTACTTTTTCAAAAGATCCATTAAGAAGTTTAAACTTCATCCTCTGGTCTTCATGCATGTCCAAACATATACCATTCGGGATATAAAATTATATGTTTCAATCTTAAATAATGGGCCTTCCACATTGAATTTGACTCTAGCGTCGTACTAGAGCGAAATTGGGTATACCACCATCAAAGATTTAAATAGGTTTTAAACCCATCCCGATCACCGACTTAAATACCAAGTCCCTAGCTAACCCCTTCGTCAAGTGGTCTGCTAGATTTTTCTGTGTTCTGACAAAATCAACTGAAATCACACCATGAGATAATAACTCACGAACCGCACTATGCCTGATGCCCAAGTGTCTGGATTTTCCATTGTACACTTCCTTATAAGCATTAGACAAAGTATTTAGACTATCACAATGAATTGAGATAGGCGAAATTGGCTTAGGCCACAATGGAATTTCATAGATCAGATTATGCAACCATTCTGCCTCTTTACCGGCTGCGGCTAAAGCAATAAATTCAGCTTCCAATGTCGAGTCAGCAAGACAAGTTTGCTTCTTTGAAGACCATGAAATGGCTCCTCCACCAAGAAAAAATGCCCAACCGCTAGTAGAAGAATTAGCATCTCCGCTATTATTCCAACTAGCATCCGAATAACCTTCCAACACTGAAGGAAATCCCACATAGCACAAACTATAATCCTTGGTTTTCTTTAAATACTTGAGCACACGCCTAACAGCTTGCCAATGAAAGGTGATAGGATTACTAGTGTATCTACTCAATTTGCCAACCGCAAAAGCGATGTCTGGCCTTGTGCTTGTCATGGCATACATCAAGCATCCAATTACTCGAGAGTACTCGAGTTGTGATACTGCTTTACCCTTATTAGGTACAAGGTTCACACTTGTATCTATTGGAGTACTAACTGGGGAACAATTCTCACAATTAAACTTTTTGAGTATTTTTTCAATATAGTGAGATTGTGTCAGAGAGATTTCATTATTCTCTTGTTTGATCTTAATGCCAAGAATAACATCCGTCTCCCCCATGTCTTTCATGTCAAACCTTGAAGACAAAAAAGTCTTTGTAAGGTCAACCTGATTTTTATTTGTACCAAAAATCAACATGTCATCCACATATAGACAAATAATAACTCCATTTCCAGAATTATCAAATTTGCTATATACACATTTGTCAGATTGGTTTAATTGATAACCACTTGACAAAACCACCTCATCAAACTTTTGATGCCATTGCTTAGGGGCTTGTTTTAACCCATACAATGATTTAACCAGTTTACAAACCTTATGCTCACTTCCTGGCATAACAAACCCTTCTGGTTGTTTCATGTAAACCTCCTCTTCTAGATCTCCATTTAAAAATGCTGTTTTGACATCTATTTGATGGATCACTAAGTTGTTGATAGCAGCCAAGGCAATCAACAACCTAATAGTCGAGATCCTGGCAACTGGGGCATATGTATCACAGTAATCAACACCTTCCCTTTGCCTAAAGCCTTGGATAACCAATCTGGCTTTAAACTTGTCAATAGAACCATCGACTTTCATCTTTCTTTTGAAGATCCATTTGCAACCTAATGGTTTGCAACCACGTGGTAGATTAGAGAGAATCCACGTATTATTACCCATGATGGAATCCATCTCATCATTTATCGCTTCTTTCCAGAAAGCAACATCTCGTGATTTCATTGCCTCACTAAATGTTTTAGGATCCTCATCAACATGATAACAATAAGAATATTCATTATCAATCTCATCTCTTGATCCCTCAACCAAATACATGTGGAAATCAGGACCAAAAGACTTTTCAATCCTTCCTCTCTTGCTTCTTCGAAGTTCAAGTGACTTATCAGGTGAGATTTCATCTCCCTCTATAGTTCTTATTGACACTGAAAATAATATAATCCTGGAGCAAGCATGTAAAGTTTCTTATGCATACTTATTCAAAAATGCAGCACCTACATACTTCCTTATTGTTTATACAACCTGGTACATATTGTTGAAAAACTTCTCATTTTTCATTTGTTTTTCAAGAAAGAGAAAAATGGATTGGTTGAGGTCTATAACTTGAAGAAGAAATTTTTGAACTTCTAATTGATGCTTTTCTTGCTAGCTACCTGGTGCCTACATTGTATTAAACAAAAATGTTGTTGAAGTTATAAAAGGAATCCCAAGCGTAACCACTTTGAAGCAAAAACTTATCAGGTAATACGAATTATCACCTACAAAAATGCTGCTTTAAAGATGGTGCATTACTTGCAATTGAAATTGAATTTGGGCGTGAGGTCACTGGTTTCTTTGGGGTCTAACACTATTAATTTGAATTTTGTTTATGCAGATTTAGCATTAGAGGAATATTTAATCTGAAAATATTACCAATCGGGAGAATATATATGTCTTGGGGTATTATCTGGTGCATGAGATAAGCAAGTGAAGAAAAATGTGATTTACATTTATATAGTTTTGAAGGGTTATACTCTTAGGATCTGATAGGATATGATTTGATTTCCAGAACAATTTGAACGTTGAAGTGTGAAACAAAACAAAAATTGGTTTTATTAATTGAGCGATTGCATTCTTGATTAATATTGTATACTGATTATTGTAGGTTACTTTGTATTCCCATGGATGATCAGTCATATGGTTATAATCTCTCCCTCCATGATTTATATGATTTCATGCATTACAACACACCTTCGAGCACATCAAATATGAAAGAAAACGTATAAAACCATATAAATTAGATGCATTAATACATCTCATTAGTTTCATACCTGAAGATTGGCTCTCTAAAATTCCTGCTAGAGCTTCCTCGTGAGGCAATGTTGGTGTTTTCGGTGAAGGACATCAAAAAGGGTGAAGAGAAATATTAAAGAAGGAATGGGGAAATAAACATAAAAGGTAGGGTATTTTAGTAAAAGTATATAAAAACTGTATGGGCAACTAGTTGTTGCTCTAGTAATAACAGCTCCCCTGATAAAATAGTAAAATTTTCAATTTGTCCTAGTCAAAATATCTTACTTTCAATTTTTTACATTTTCCAACTAAAGACCTTTACTTTCATTCTTTCCTTATTTGGGATAAAAACAAAAAAAGTCATATTTACTAGCCAAAATTATAACTTAAACCCATTCTATTTTTTAATTAAACTATCATTGGTGGAGAGATATTATATTAGGCATTCCCAAATCAGAAAATACAGAAATAGCATACAATGATCTCCACAAGTGGATACAATTTGCAATATTATAAAGAAGTTTATGAAGATATGGCTATTCTAAATCTTCTCCGTATCTGAGCTTTGTGAGATTACAAAAAAGTTTCTAAACATATGTCTATTCTAAATCTTCTCTGTATTTAAAGCGTTAAATAATAGAGCTAGGATGGCTTGTGCAACAGATTTCTTCCTTCCCCGAGTATAGACTTTTTTCTCCAGAGTACAACATTTTAGAGCTCCAAAGAATTCACCCTCTCACTTTAAGCACAACCAAAAACAGAAAAAATCCATTTCTATTAAAATGAAAACTCTATACATGAACCTCAGCCTGAAACCCATTGAACCCGATGGCCAATCGACCACCGGAAGATAGCAGACTTTTGAAAAATTGGACAGTAGAGTAATCTATAAAGCACACCGGACTAATCAATCTGGCCATGATTGTAATGATAAAGTTTCATCTAAAACCATTACTAGAGATTGCCATAAAAATTTCTCTTTTAAGATAAAATCAGTCCACATATCAGGATAAAGAAAGATTCACAAAAATTGTAAACTAACTAAATCTAGAAAAATAAAAATAAAAAAGAAAGAAAACCCTTATCTTAGATCCACCACCAGAAAGCTATATCAGAAGGTTCCAGAATCGAGAGGAACCAGCCCAACCCGACCCTGTCGAGCCGCGCGGTTGGTTTGAAACTAATCCCAAGTACAGTAACAACAACAACCTGAAGGTAAGATACAAAATCACTGATTGTTCTGGCGACTTAAAGTTTTGAAATTTACCGAACTGTTGGATCTCCATCGATCTGCTCGAGTACCCATCTATTCATGGTGGACCAGTTCATCGGAGCAGATCTCCGACTTAGATGTTGATTGGAGGCGAGGGTAGATCATTCCATTGTGATAAATGGACGATTCATTGGAAAATAAAAAAACGATAAACATCATAGATTTTAGAGCTTTCCGGTACGAGGAGAAGAAGATGTGGTATAGATATTATTATCGGGAGGGGTGACCGCAGCGGTAAATGTGACGGGCGGTCACCCTGCCAAATTTGATCGGGTATGTGTCTAGGAGAGAATAAAGGCGCGGAGAAGGAGGAGGAAAGAGAAAGTGTATTATTTTCATCAATGGATATCCATAATTTAACTTAAACCCATTCTATAGGTAACCCGGCAAAATAAATCTTATCTCCATCTCCGCCTAAAACCTCAAATCGGCCTCTTTCTTCGACTCTACTCAGATTCCATATATTTCACAGTCTTCATCTATAGCCTTTAATCTCTTAAATACAGCACCCCTATCGAAAAATAATGATGCTTCCAGCAAGTTTGCCCGGAAATTTCCGACAAAGTTGATTTTGACGAATTCATAGATCTACACCACCCTAAAAGCATCATGTCATCAGCGGCGAAATTATACCATCATGCTATTTTTATTCTTGAAATTCTTACAATTTTGAATTTTGGATTTTTTTTGGTGATGCTTTGAATTGAGTTTGTTTTGGTTGATTTGATGTTGTTTTCAGTGATAATTGTGAAATTGTTATAATTATTAGAAGGAACTGGGGTAGTGACAATAGGTAAGTGTCGATCGGTTAGGGAGTTGGTATTGGTGAAAGCAGTAGCGAGACATTAGCGGAGTAGCAACGACGGTGAGATTAAGACCATATTTGTTAGAGTTTATTTGTCGATGAACTGAATTGAGATAACTGGAAAAAAAATGAACTAAACTGAAAATATAAAAACAACTTCGTAATTATTTTTTCCATTCTTTCCCTTTCAAAAAAACAAGTCACATCAACTTTTCTTAATAACCGAGCCCTTGTCTCTTCAGATCTTTTGGGTGAGATATAGGGAAGAAGTAAAAATACTATAACGACAGAAATTAAAAAAAGTTCAAAAAATGATAATTTTTGTAATGTTGGATGAAAATTGAATATTTTAATCTCTTATTTTTATAGCTAAAAAAAGAGAAATAAAATATTGAAATGAAATTCGATTATCATTATCTTTTTACTAGATATATATTAAAAAACAGAAAGTAGTGGCATAAATATAAATATAAAAACAAACATCGCCACCGGAATTTTAATAAAAACACTGCAAACAACAACGAATGCTGCGTTTTAGAAGTACAACCGCCGTTAGTCTTAATTTGGAGACAGAAGAATGCTTCCTTTGAGTAGCCGCCTGGAGAAATAATTTGGAATTATTTGATTTACATATATGAATCATTCCTAATATGTATATTTACCATTCCTGACCATTGGAATTGTTTACTTTACTAATTTACTTATTTCTAATACGTATATTTATCAATTTCTTATTGTTGAAATTATTTACTTATATGAATCACCACCATCGGACTTCTAATTTAATTACCATATATATATATATACACAAATATGTTTATATTTTTGGTTATAATATTAATATTCCATCGTCATACGTCGCACTTCATCATATATATATTTATTTATTTGTATGTCTCTGTTTTTTACTATAATTTTTTTATTAGATATATATTAAAAAGTAGAGAGTGGCGGCATAAATATAAATATATAAACGCTCCCGGAATTATGATGCTAAAACACAAAATGACATTACATCTTGCGTTTCCCACCATTATGCCACCATTAAAAGGTGACGGAATTTAAATAATTATGGCATGTATGTATTTGCATAATTATTATGGCTTTTCATGTATTGTATATTACATTCCTTAAACTAAAGCACCTTCTATATATATATATATTCCATTCCTTAATTATGGCATGCGTGATATATTTGAATTTTACCATGCATAATATTACTTAACATATATATTTGATTTTTGACGAAACGCGTTTTCCATCAATATAACATATTGCCATGTTGGATTATGGACTAAATCCAATGTAATTTTTAATTACATATTTGTTGCTAAGTGTTTAGGAACCTGAAGGGTCACACACAATAGAACAAGTTATTGGGTATAATGGATTAATAATGTTATTAATTCATGAAAATTAATAAGCAATTGAATAGGGACTTGTAACGTTTGACGTTACGAATTCATGGTGATGAATTCAGCATTAAGTCCCTCCTTCTCAATTCTTATAAATAGTCACAGTCAGATTCATCTAAATATAAGTTGAAATACAATTAGAAATCAGTTCTATACAGTTGCTTTTAGATGAATGGAGCTGGCACGTTAAACTGACTTTCCCAATAGTCGAGTTCGTGTGGATACCGTCAGAGGTCAGACCATTTGTGCGACTAAAGATCGACTTCAATCGGTATAGCACTTCTTCACGAATATAGAGGATTCGACAATCCGGTATGTCATTTACGCATTACACATATCATGATCCGGGCTATTTAGTATCATAGAATACTTACAGTGGTATCAAGAGTTTGTGTGATATTCATGCATTTTGCTGATATACATGGATTACATGTGATGTTGTAAATCATGTTTTGATTTTGTGAATCATTCCGTAATATTTTGTTTTTGATGATATGCATGCTATAATTTTCATATTATTAATAAGATTAATTACATGGTAAATTCGTGCATATGTTAAGAAAAACAAAATAAAAGTTAATTCTTTTCAAAGAAATTGATTTTATCTAGTTTCAAGAACAATCAAAGTATTTTTCTTGAGAAGAAGATGTTTTTCTTGAGAATAAGATGTTTTTCTAAATTTGAAAGGTTTGGTTTCTAAAGATTGTCTGCTTATAATTTCATAAGATGAAATTTAGTTTTTTTAATCTACCTAACCTTTAATCAAAGAGTTGATGGTTTGAAGTCTAATTTGATTTGTGAAAATGGTGGAACTGGATTTCGGAATTTCAGTTAATACAAGAGAAACAAGATCATGAACAAGAGTTGTTTATGAGATTTTGTTTGAAATGTTTGGGGATTTGCAATTGAATTAAATATGATTTGATTCAATTTTTCTCACTTCTTTGTTTACTGAGGGTTTCACTGTCGTTCCGGAAAAGTATTGTAAACATTTGAGCATATGGTAGTATTGTCCAAGATATTGGATGCGACAGGTAGAATAGTTCTGTCAGCGCAACGCCAAGTTGATGACTGGTAGAATAGTTCTGCCAGCGCAACGCCAAGTTGATCGTCAGGAATGGTAGATGGCCGTGACTTCTTTAGAAGTTGGTCTGAAATGAAATTGTTTCATGATTCCATTAAAACCCCTATATCTCTCAGATATTCCGAAATGACCCCAGAAACTTTACATTTTCAGAAAATGTGAGAACCAAAGAATTGATAATGCAATTAATGACTGATTAATTGTTAGCATATTTTTTTCCCCACCTTAAGTTTCCTTGAATGTTTAATATGATAAATGTTTTTTTTGTTTTAGAAATGGTTTCTGAAATTAAGGCATCAACTAATTGATTATAAATTACTTTTAAATGCATTAATGAGCAATTAAGTGCATAGAAAACTTTGTTTGGTGAAACAATGTGAAATATATTTGAACTAATCTCAATAAGTTTAAAGAGTTTAAATTAAATTAGTTAAATATGTTTGTAATATATAATCAGTTTGAATAAATAAAGAAAGATAAATTGTTTATTTGCTTATTTATTCAAATCACTTTGTATTGTTAGCAATTAATATGATTAATTGAGTTTTAATTTGATTAATTTAGCAATGCAAGTGAGACGTTACATATGTTATATAATCAATGAGATCAATTTTATTTTAATTTGATTAAACATATGTAATCCAATTAATGTGATTAGTTGGATAGTATAACTGAATGAATTGATGAAGATTGATTTAGTTTCAATATGATTGAAACTAATTAATGAGATTAATTGGACGATTTCAATTTGTATGACGTTACATATGTTATATCAGTTAATAGGATTAATTGGGACTCCTGAATATAGTAATCAATAAAATTAATATGATTAATTGAATTGTACCAATTGTTGACACAACATGAATAATGTGATTATTTGAGTGTTAATAAAATAAATGTGATTAATTGGATATTATCAATTGGTTGTGCATATGTTTTACAAATAATGTGATTATTTGATACCACAATGAAATTAATATGATTAATTTAATTGAACCACTTGCTGATACTACATGAATAATGTGATTATTTGAGTGTTAATAAAATTAATGTGATTAATTGAATAGTATCAATTGGTTGTGCATATGTTTGACAAATAATGTGATTATTTGAAATCAATAAAATTAATGTGATTAATTGAATAGTATCAATTGGTTGTGCATATGTTTGACAAATAATGTGATTATTTGAAAATCAATAAAATTAATTGAGTGGATTGAACCAATTGGTTATACAACTATTACATGCATAAATAATGAGATTATTTGATTAAGTAAAGTTGATGCATGTAATTAATTGATACCAATTGGTTGCACACATGTTTCACAAATAATTTAATTATTTGACTTAATTGAAATTAATGTGATTAATTGAAAAGTGTCACTGGTTGGTTCTATTATATTATTTGAATATAATATGGTTAATTGGTTTTACCAGTTGGTTATGACATGTGTTATCTACTAATGTGATTATAAAGAATATAAATGATTTTTTATTGAATAAATAGAAGGGAGTAAAATGTTTATATATTTTATTTGTTCAATAATAGTATCATTTTTATTATGTGATAATATGATTATTTCAAGGTCCCTCACTTAATATTAAATCATGAATTGTTGCCTTCCATTATTGGTGGTATCAAATAAATTTGTTGTTGGTTTGACTTGTTGGGCATACCCAAGGTTACTCCACCAATATCATAATTTGTGCCATTTAAATTTGATTTGTGAATAATGGGTTCGATTTAACAAAACATTTGATTTGTTGGGTATACCCAAGGTCGAATGGTTTTGAGGCAAATATCTAGGAGTTATAAGGATTTTGTCATAATGGATGAAATGTTCATACTGGATAAGGATTTAAGAGTAACTTTTTAGTAATATCCAATACAAATTCTGTCTAAGGAGGCTGGCGATTTTAAGCGGGACCATTTGTGACCCCTCCAAAAGCCTATACTGGGAATTTTGAGGAAATTCTAAAGTACTTAAATCTGTTATATCGTGATTATGACAAAATAAGATATGTTGATATCTAAAATGTTATAATTGGTAAAGTGTTACCTACCTAGTTGAGGTTATTGTGGTTTGTTGGGCATACCCAAGGTCATAATAGCTGAGATTTGGATCCTAGCCTACTATGAATAGCTAAGTCTCTAGAAAGTCCGACTTTCCTAAGTGTTATGGAACTACCACTATATATTTAAGGTCAAGTGATACTATTTTGTGTTAAAACATTGATATTATCAAAGTGAACATATAGTAAAACATGTTTTAATGCAAAAATTCATGAATTTACATTAAAACATTAATAAAATTCAAATAACAAATTTTATAGTTCAAATTAAAAGGTACACTGTATAAGTTAAAACGTATAAAGACTCTTATGGAAAGTCAGGAAAGTTGGACTTTCAGGAGAGTTTCTCACTATGAATTTACATGTAAATTCTCGAAGTCAAAATTGAGGGATATTGACTTGGATAAAATAGTGGGAACAAAACTAAAATGGAGAGATGTCATTTATTTTTAGTTTTGTCTATGTGCTGGATAATTTATTTTCTTACATTTGTTATTGTAGAAATGTCTTCCAATTTGAAACTGCATAACGTACTTCTTGACAATAAGCTCACTGGTTCAAATTTAATTGAATGGATTCAAGCGCTTAAAATAGTTTTAAGGCTTGAGAATATCGCTTACGTCCTTGATAACCCTATCCCTGATGCTCCTTCTGATGAGGCTGATCAAGCAGTCAAAGATGCATTTTGGAAGCATTTTGATGATTCTGAAAATGCTTGTTGTCTTATGTTAGCCTCAATGAGTTTTGAGCTACAAAAGCAATATGAGGACACGACTGCTTATGAAATGCTTATGCATCTTAGATCTTTGTATCTTAAAAAGGCTAGAAATGAGAGATATGACATTTCTCAGGAGCTTTTTCGATCAAAGATGGCTGAGGGGTCAGCTGTATCGTCTCATGCGTTGAAGATGATAAGCCTCATTGAGAGTTTGGAATCATTGGGATTTGTATTGCCACATCAGTTAAGTGTTGACTTGATTTTGCAATCACTTCCTGATAGTTTCTCTAACTTTGTGGTGAACTTTAAACATGGATGATGTTGATGTTACCACTCTGTCTCAATTGCTGAATATGTTGATTACAGCAGAGGAGTATATTAAGTATGATAAGGGAAATATGTTATTGGTTGAACCTCTTTCCAATAAAAAGAGTAAGCTTAAGAAAGCTATGGACAGAAAGGCTAAGGGCAATTGTTTCCACTGTGGTCAAGATGGACATTGGAAAAGAAATTGCAAGGAATATCTTAATATCGTGAAGGAGAAGAAACTTAGAGAAGTTTCTACTTCAGGTATATGTGGATTGAATAAATCTTATACTTTTAAAATTTGGGTATTTGATGCCCGTTCTCATATTTTTGAAATATGTAGGACCAATGAAAGAGTAAAAGATTGGGCGATGAAGAAATGGACCTACTATGGAGCAATTGTTGCTACTTAGATTGTAGGAACATTAAGTATTACTTTGCTAGATGGATTTTAAGAATTCATTATTTATTGTTTTTATAACATTTCTTTCGAAGAATGTTCTATCTTCCATTTCATGCTGAATTTGGATAATTTCACAATTAAGAATAATCGTTGTTCTTTTATTGTGTTATTTAACAATAAAATTTGAATTTAGGAATAATCCTATTTCAATTAGTGCACACAAGATATTCAAAGATAATGGATTAGAAAATCTATCCTATAACAAAGTAGAATTATAAACTAGAATGTATGCAATTGCATAAAATGCATGTTTTTTAAGTTATTGATTGGGAATCATTAACGTTGCATATATTGTTCATTAACCTATACAACCTTCAAGTAGGAGGGTAAAGTAGTCTACTAAGTACTAAAGTCTAATGCATGTTGATGGATGCAGACTTATGTAAAAATATGACGATTTTCTTTTTCCTTTACTTCAAAATGGTCATAAGTATTTATTGAAATACTTTTCTGAATTCTTTTGAATTTAGAAATATAAAATTTGAAGTACGAGATTATCTGATTGAACTATATTGTTCATTTAACCTTAGTCGTGTGATTTTTCTAACCATTTTATATATGTATTAATGTTATGTCACTCATATTTTCAATCATGTGATTTTGAGGTTGTTCAGAGAACAAGATCTAGTTTGTTATGAAATATTTTCGAATAAATTTTTTATTTTAAAATATTTAGTGGGAGAAAGATAACTTATAGAAGTTATTAAACCACAAACTAGTAGTCAAAAATATGTTTGAATGGAACTTATATGATAAGTACATAGAACTTAGAGAAGTTCTAAAACCACTAACATAGAATCAAAATTTGATTTATGGAACTTATATGATAAGTAATTTAAGTATACAAGATTTACTTATATGATAAGTTATGAGTATAAATGAGTCAAGTGGGAGTAACATGGTATTTTTTATTTAATTAATGCATATGAGAAATGTTTTACCTACCCTTATGTACGTTAAGGATGTAAATAGTAATTTCTCGATGAAATGGTAAACCCGCAGTGTTTCTAGTGTTTAAGGTTCATATCAATGTAATGATGTGCATAACGGTATTTGATGCTTCCGCTGATTAGTCATGCACATTTTACGATGAGACATATCGAGTGTTTTGTGTTATAAATAACACTAATACATTTTCGATGATTCTCAAGTGTTGAGAATTGTGAGACACTAATTCATTTGATGATTCTCAAATGTTGAGAAAGAAGTGTGAAACACAAATTCATTCTATGGCTCTCAAGTGTTGAGACATGTGAATCACTAATTCATTCGATGATTCTCAAGTGTTGAGAAGTATGAAACACTATTTCATTATGATGAAATTTTAAGTACTTGATAAGTACAAGAGGGTGAATTAAAATACTAGTGACACATATTGTTTGAGAGGTACGAGAAATGTGTTTTTGATTCATGAGATTACTTGAATCATGGAATATGACATTTATAAATTATCCTATATGCACATATCATATGACAATTTTATCGTTTTTGATTATATATACTTGGCTACTATTAAAATGATAAAGTCCTTAGAATAATATGATTGTTATTCTTAAAATTCCCTAGTCATAGTATTAACAATAATAAGGGCATTGTTATTACGGACAGACTAGCATGTATGATGATACATGAGTGAGCTATTGGAGAATATCTCATTGGAATGACCATTTAAAGATTTGCATAAGGTTAAAAACTTTTTTGTGCTAATGGAAATTCTTTGTATGACAGTAGTGTAAAGTAATCCTTTGACTTGAAATCATAAAGAGTATAATTTGTGTGGATAGTTGTGCTTTGGTCCTTCTCATCTTTTGTCGTAACTGACTCTGCGTATGGTTGGACTGGGTATAACAAGAAGCATAGATTGATATTTTATGATTGATATAGGATTCACCACTCCAGTGGGAGAGTATATCCTAGAGATGGCCACTTGTTGGAATATCAACTCAAAATGTTTGCAAACGGTCTAATAAAGTTAGAAAAGTTCTAATTTTATTTAGAGGGAGTTGAATTCTGGAGCAAGAAAACATCAGTACTTTAAAGAGTTGGCACAATACCTTACTCTTGTACTGATAAAGGATATAGTATGGTGAAAGGATATTATTACATGGAATCTGATTCATGGATAGGTGAAGTCGATCATTTGACTTATTTCTAAATACTTGGGTGGTCATGATGCCTAGCTAGAGGCCAATCTTGATCTATAAATATGATGATAAATTAAGTTGTTAATTTGATCAGTATTAGAAATACCACGACTAAATATTGTTTTTAGTCCAAGTGGGAGTTTGTTGGATTATGGACTAAATCCAATGTAATTTCTAATTACATATTTGTTGCTAAGTGTTTAGGAACCTGAAGGGTCACACACTATAGAACAAGTTATTGGGTATAATGGATTAATAATGTTATTAATTCATGAAGGTTAATAAGCAATTGAATTGGGACTTGTAGCGTTTGACGTTACGAATTCATGGTGATGAATTCAGCATTAAGTCCCTCCTTCTCAATTCTTATAAATAGCCACAGTCAGATTCATCTAAATATAAGTTGAAATACAATTAGAAATCATTTCTATACAGTTGCTTTTAGATGAATGGAGCTGGCACGTTAAACTGACTTTCCCAATAGTCGAGTTCGTGTGGATACCGTCAGAGGTCAGACCATTTGTGCGACTAAAGATCGACTTCAATCGGTATAGCACTTCTTCACGAATATAGAGGATTCGACAATCCGGTATGTCATTTACGCATTACACATATCATGATCCGGGCTATTTAGTATCATAGAATACTTACAATGCATAATTACATGAGATGCTATTTATATATAGTATTAGTAAATTTTTAACAAAACCGATGTAGTCTGCATGGTTATATATACCTTTAATTTATAGCGTAGACAGGCCTCAAATATTTGCATCAAAATGACGATTTCATGTTTTTATCACTCTTTTCCAAGCTTCCGATGCTTATCCCGTGCCGCTGATCACAGTAATGCTAATGGTTTTGAATCCCTCTCCGATAGAGATACAATCATCTCCTATTTTGATATCACAACTCATCACGGCTACGTTGCTGGTTCGTTCAATGTGGATTCCATCAGGTTTGTTGATCGAAGCGGGCGGCTCGATCGTTACATTCATTATCGTGAAATTGTTGCTCCCCTTGATGTGAATGGTAAATGATTTGATGTCATTTGAAGTGATGCATTTGACTATTGACCCCTCTCACATTGTTTTTGTATGTTAATTTTTGCAGAATTTTTGAATTTATGATATCGATGGTGTTATTTTAAAGATGATTGGGAGGATCTCATTCGATTTCTGCACTGATTTTTAGAATTTTAATCAATGGTTTGAGAGTTATGAGAGACTCGAAGTTCCTTTTTTATATATATAGTACACCCTCAATTTGACTTATTACTTAGATGGCCATGTATTTTCACTTTTGAACTATATACAGATGCAACATTCAGAAGGTCGAGCAAGAGCGTTTGAATGTGAAAGTGAAAGGTATGTTCTGGTTTTGATTTCGGAAGTTTAGGGTTTATGATATAGGATTTAGAATTTTAATAATGTGGAGGATACTTAATTCTCATGACCACGAGGATAATCATAACATAGTTATAATTTACTGATTTTGCAGGAACTTTAGGGTCTGTATTTTCTTAGACCCTAACTTCATTGTATTATGCTTCAAATTCTCCGAGCTAGATCAATTCACTTTTTGTTCATTTGTTGATCGGCAGAAGGTCAAAACCATCGAGGAGGCAATTTTGAACAATAAATTGGGGAGATTAAAATTTATAATTTAGGTACATAATCAAATTGTGCAAGATGTGCGTTTAGTAGGCTAAAACTGAAAATTCCGGAGTTAATGCTTTTATGGAAATAAATAAAGTATATAATTTTTCAAGCTTATGATTGTATTATATATAATACAATAATAAAGGTATTATCCTACGTCTAACTAAAGCATAAGGAATACAATTCTATTGATAGATCATATTTAGGTAATTTTGATGAATTATACTATTTGTGAATTATTGTATTTAAATATTTTACACTTTTATCTTTTAAAATATAAATTACTAAACGTTATTTGACAAGTTAATAATAATTTATACCATAAATAAAAGTTATCGTAAAAAGAAAAAAGTAATTTTTGAGAGAATGTTAGAGAAAGAACACCCGTTTAATGGTGTCCTTTTTATATTGTGAAAGTTTGTAGATTAAATGGTATGTTGTGCAAATATGGGCTTGAATTTATCATATAATACATTTTTTACATGAGACTTTATTCAAATTACTTATAAATACTAAGAACATGTTTGACTGAGATTTATTCTTTCTAAATTGAATTCAACAAAATAAATATAAATTTTACTAAACTGGAAAAATATAAATAAATTGATTTAAACTGAAAAAAAAATAAATATACTGAACTGAACTGAAAAAATATAAAAATACTTTTAGAACTGGAAAAAATATATATATATTTTTAACTGAACTGAACAAGTGGAAAATATATAAATATACTAAATTGAAGTGAAGTACTACATTTCTATTCAAAAATCATGCTTTACATATAACTACATAATTTTAGAAAAAACAAACAATTAACCCGCATCAAATTACAACTCATAGAAAAATCACAGCCACTGTCCAAAGTGCTTGATTTATATCACAAATATATGATCCATAGACAATATATGTAAAAGAGGTTTAAGTTATGGATTAAAAATCCATTCTTTCATTTCATAAATAATTTCACCATGCTTAATACACAAAAAATGTGAAATTTATCATGTACAAAGTTTGACTTTGATGTCCTATTGACTTATTTTGTCTAAGCAATGACTCTACCATTTTCAAAATAGACTTATCGAGTGGAGAAGTTTTTTATACCGAATGATAGCTTTTTATATTCTTCGTTATTGAATATTGTAAATTAGTTTTAAGTTCAAGGATATTATAGCTATAATTTTATGTTGATTCGTATGGTGATATGAATTTATTATATCTTTTCTTTCTCTTGACGAAGAGTTTGTGTATATAAAAAATAATTTTTCTATAAGTTTTGATTCTTAAGGTAAATATGGTAAAAAAAAAGAAGAAATGATCCCGTGGGACAGTCTACGGGGACAGAAGCTGACGCTAAATCCCCGTATAATACAATAAATTCTAATTCTATCCCAAGACCCAAACTAATGGTCGCATAGGGGACATAGTATACCACCCAAAAAATACATATTAGGGTAAAACAAATGAGGCTAAAGTCAAGAGAGTATGGTTAGGGGTGAGAACAAACTCACTACCCCAACCCATAAAACAATCCGCTTCTACCTCCAATGCGTGAGGCCTTCCAAAGATGCTAGCCGCAGAGATGTAGCGGCACTGAGATGCAAGTCCAAAGTGGGTGGACCTATATGTGCAACAAGTAGATACTTTCCCATCCGCAAATGCAAATCCAATCCTAGTATGTCACCCACCAAGAGTTCCGTTTCCCCTTTGATCTAGGATTCAATATCGACCCAGGACTGGCTACCTATTTGGTCAAGATCGTCTCCGTAGAAAAGGCTTCTTCTTCCCTGTTGGAATGGGCTATGAGCAGCCGAGAATGGTCTCGGGTCTTGGGCTGTAAGCTGTGAAAGATGATGTGGATGCGCGTGCTGGTCCTGGTAGACTAGTCATGATAGTGGCAATGCTCCGACCTAAGAAGTATCTCAGCGAGCTCCATCCTAGTAGAATCTGTCATAAATGATGTTGATGATGCTGGCTGCCACAATCGTGAGTAGTAGAGTGATGGTGCCGTCAATCAGTCAAGGACAGACTTGACAATGCGGCTCCTGCCATGTGCACCTTCCGAAAGATGAGTTAGATCAGGCGCTCTTGTAGCGTGCGCCGTGCGTGACGGTTCTATAATCGCCCCCTCCATTATAGGCAAATAGACAGCCTTCTCCCCTTCAGCACCATAGTGTGAACACTAACGTGCAGCGCGGGAAGAAGACGCAAGTAGTAAATGACATAATGTACAAGTTAGGGCTGGCAACAGGGTTTTAACCCATGTACCATGCAAACGACCAGTGAGCTAGTCGAATTGCAGATGTCATCATGTACTAGGATGTCACCGATTAGGTAACAACCTGTATTGCTCGGTTAAGAGATAAATCCCAAATCCAGAGCATATCCGTCAAGTCCTTGGTCACCGTAGCTTGCAACCCGCCCAACGAGTTGGGCAAGTTACAGAAGACATCATGTACCAACATGTAATACTTGGTTAAGAGATGAGTCTCAAGTCTCAAGCATGTCGTCAGGCAAACATGTGTCGCCCGGCCAAGAGGTAAACACTAGGCCGTAGCAATCCGTCAAATCTTCAGTCACATTAGCTTGCAACCGCCTAGTGAGCCAGGCAAGTTACAGAACACATCATGTACCAACATGTAGTGCTTGGCTAAAAGACAAGTCTCAAATCACAAGCATGTCCCGAGACCAACATGTGTTGCTTGGCCAAGGGATAAATCCCTAGTCCATAGCATAACCGTCAATTCCTTGGTCACATTAGCTTGCAACCACCTGGCAAACCAAGCAGCTACAGAAGACATCATGTACCAAAACAAACACTCCTCCACTAAGAGCAAGCCCTAAGTGAAGGAGTTGATATGCCGTCAAAAACCAGTAACAACTCAGGTGAGACAGTCACAAGGGTGCAAGTCCTAGTTTCCATCTCAGGCTGTGGTGAAGCAAATCATAGATCAAACTCCCAAACACCATGGTATAATATTTCCTAAGGCCTCATGGATGCTTTAGTACTCAGTAGAGGTTCTCTTCCGGAAACAGGCGATTGAGTACCATGTAGCAATTCTGGATGATTTGACTGAAACCTGGGCCGAATTAGGAGAAAACTCACCATGCCGCACCTTGTTTCTCTCATTCCATAAAAAGTACACCTTGTTTGATGACTAATTGGTTGCTGGTGGTATATAGGTGATTTTGATTTATAAGATGGCATTGCCTGATTATGAAAATAATTAATTTTATAATTATTTTGTTGCTTATCAAAATAATTTCTTTTACTTCATTTGAATGTCCTTTATATTTCATAATATTATTTATATTTTTTACTATGTTAACATCTATCAAGTTTGAATAAATATTTCTTTTTAACACTCTTTTGTTGAACCAATTGATTTTTATTTTTGCTATTTTTGTAATTATAAATGGACAAAACATTTGCTTTAAAGTTTAATGTACCCCATCGCAAATTATTCCATACATCCGGGTATGTACCCCCAATATATTTTTGTGCATTTTAGTATTAGAAAATGTGCATTTTAATGTATATGATTGTGCATTATAATTTTGTAACTTATCATTTCTATAAATAGTTTATACATAATTAAATATGTAAGTTAAACTTGGGGATACATACACCTGATGCATGATATACCAACTGGAACCCCATATATAAAATTAACCAGAATATGTAGGCGTTTCTTTATAGTTTTTTGTCCCATTAATTTAGGGTGTTGTGATACATTAAAAAAATAAAAAATTAAATGCCATAAATCAATTTTTGTTAAAAATAATCATTACCTTGAATGATTAATTTTCTTAAACATTTATAAATCTTTAGTCTCCTATTTATAAAATTAATATAAATCCTGAAATATAAATGATTATTTTAATATAAATCATGATTAATCGTAAATGAACGGCTGGTATCTGATGGTTAAAACTTAAAACCCAAACCCAGGTCCAGTAGGAGAATGAATAACCTAGGCCCAAATTCATGCAGGTTTATAGATGCCGAAAAGCCCATCAAAGTGAAACCCTACTAGGGTTTTAGCCTTTGCCAGAGAAATATATATGCTTGATTAAGCTGCCGTCATTCATCATCTCTTCCTCTAGCTCCTGACTTTAGGCTCACACATGAACATTCTTCAACTTTCTAGAGCAAAATTTTCAATTCATCTATTTCGATTGTACTTGAAATCCTGATCATGGTTTTTTCGATGTATTTTCACTAGCTTTGTTCTGGGATTAGATTGAAATTGGTTTCAAATGCTGAACTTTTGTTTCTTGAAGTGGGTGACCTTGTGCATCAGTCTGTTCTGAAATCTATTAGATTTTTTAATACAAATTTTCCCTTTTCCTCAATGAAAGTTCTTGTTTGAGTGTGTGAATTAGTAGAAGCAGGTTTGATGTTGGATTCTCTGTGATCTCTGTGTTAACAGAGATGGAGATGATGAAAGAAAACATTGGCTGTGGTTCTGAATTTAACATGATCAGACAAACCTGCTATTCTTTCTGATCCATTTAACGCTTTTGGTTATGAAATCACCAAACAAGTATTTGTTTTTATGATTGTTCTGTTGGTTATAATGTTTGGTGTAGCTTGAAAATGATGAAAGAAAACACATTGGCTGTGGTTCTGAAACTAAATGATCAGACAAACCTTGCTACGTTCTTTCTGATCCATCCCCTACCCCCAATTGTTCTGTATCCAAGCAGTTTTTTTATTTTGAGGATTATTTAAGTATTAATTTATGTCTTGTGTTAGCTGGAAATGATGAAACAAAACACATTGGCTGTGGTTCTGATACTAATATGATCAGACAAACCTTGCTACGTTCTTTCTGATCCATTTTTAATACTGTAGAAGATGAAATTTTCTGATAAACAAGCCTTCATTAATTGAGTCCAATCTGCAAATTTATGGATGGCCGGACAGTGGAATGTTGAGATGATGCACAACAGGGCTATGTTTGGCCTTGTATAAATTACAAAATTGAGTTAGACACCCAATTAATACCACGTAAGTCTTATGATCATGGAGTAATTGGAAGACAAGGCTCTCTTGTTCTCAGACAATTAAACTTTAAGCTAAAGGAGGATGGACGGTATTTACAGTCCCTTAAGCTCAAGTACACCCTTAAAATGAATTAGAATTCAAAGATTTCAGAGCAATTGTCAGTGGAGTATGGACTGATGCAACATCTGGCCTGAGTAGGGATACAAATGCAGCTATCCATGATTTGAACCAACTATCAGTTTAGTGCCTGTACCTAGCAAACCAAGTAATATCTTTTCAATGATAGGACTACCATTCTATCTAATCGAAAGATACCACTTAGAGGCTGAATGAAAATCAGAGCAACCATTTTTCTAAAAAATCTACATCTTTATTTCCCCCTCCCTAAGAGTCATTTAGTGCAACTGTTACAATTCAGAATACAAAGAGAAATGAGTCCATATGCAACTAACTGGACTGATAACAGTCTGGACACGATCATATTCTGTAACAAAATAACATTTTTGTGTAGCAGTGATGAATCCATGCTTAATAGCAACAAGTTCTGAAAACTGACGTCCTCTTACACCTATCCACATCATCCACTATTATTACCGTCGGGAGGATTATTACTAGAGGGTACTTGGTCCGTCCTGCAAACCCGGGGATCAAACGAAGGTTTTGCCGACCTATACAAGGCTGGTCAAAGCATGATAAACATGATCTCCGCGTTGCTACCGTCGTTGATGAATACTCTTTTCACCATTAATCCCTCCACCTCTGCAGTTACTATCATCGTGTCAGAATATCATCATCGGAAAATTTTATAACTTCACTCAGGCGAAACCTCTTCTCCCTATCCTTGCTGGCTGGTACGTATCCCCTCTTGGCTTTAGCAATCGTATTAGATTGAGGCTCCTCTGCTACGCCCCCGTGTATCACATTGATCATCCGAGGGGAGCATGGTCCACTGGTTCTGATGCCATTACCAGCACCGCCACCCCGGCTTGACCTCCTCTCGACGTAGGCGCCTGAGGGTTATCTTCCCAGGCCCGTTGCGCCAGTTCCTCTTTCGTTCGGTGCCGGGTGCTGCCCTGCTCTTGGATGCTGTGCTTCCAGTGTCACACCATCCCTGTTTAATCAACATCTCTATTTCCACTCTCAAGATTCGGCATCCCTCTGCATATGGCCGTTAGACTTATGAAAGGCGCAATGCTTCCTTGCGTCTGCTGGCGTTGGGTTACCAGGGATGCGTGCCGGGTCCTGGAACAAGTTCACGTGGATAGTGAGGATCTCCATTTGAGTCTTGGTCGGGGGAGTATACGTCTTCGCCCTAGGGGGTCAGTCCTCGGCCGCTGTTATACCAGAGCCACATCCCTCCTGGCCACCTCCGGTACTCGACCTTTGTCCCTCATACCACTTCTATCATCGAAATACCTTTCATCCTTTTTCTTTTTGCTCCCCTCGAACAACGAGCAATGTATTTCCACCTCCATATCCAGCTTGTGGAAGGTTTTCGGGATATCCGCAATCAATTTTTTCCAAAGCATGTCATCCGCAAACCTGCTATAAATCCAGTGATTAGGGCCTTCACCTACGGCTCCCTGCCAACCACTTTCATGAGTCATCCATGTCCCTCCGGTGGTACTGTCGGACATCTTCCGCCACTTCTTGCCCTCCGTGAGCCACCTTGCCCAAGGGGAGGTACTTCTTGCGCTTGGCCTGATACCGGTGCATTAACACACTTGAGAAATCATAGTAGTTCCTGAAACTCTCCGGTGGCTAAGATTCAAACCACGACAGGAAACTCCCTCGCAGGCACGAGCTCACCAACTTGCATTGGAGCTCCTCCTGGATATCCCTTGTGCCCATAACATTCTGATATGTCTGGACAAACTCCTCTAAATCCGTCTCTCTGTGATATGTGGGCACTCCTTCAGGGAGTCGAGTTCCCTAAGGCTAGGGATACATACTAATATACCCAATCCAAGGCAAGGTAGGCCAACCTTTAATCCTTCCAATCAATCTATCCAACCTTTCTTCCACAGAGTCGGGGGTAGTTGGGCTTGGTCCACCACTATAGGATACATCCCGTAGCCTCCCGAGGCTGTGACTAGGGGAGGCATGGCATAACCTCCTCCGGATGCTTGCGAAGTCGCCCACACTGGCCCCTGCATTCCAATTTCCAGCCACTAAGGCCCAGCCTCCAAGCCCACTAGAGGGTTGTAATGGTATACCCCCGAGCGCACCTCCGCTTATCCTCCTTGCAGCATCTTAGGGTATCCGGGATCTCCCAGTTATCCTGTTGAGTGTGCCCCTGGGTAGAGCCCATATCCGGGTGCTTCTGCAACCCCTCTCCAGACATTGCCTCCCTGAAGGCCTCCAAGGATGGGGTTCGAGTCTGGGAAGTACTGCTGTTGACGAGCACGACCCGTGAACTGTTCCACGTCAATTATCTCTGGGGGAGGCCCGACCGCCCCTTGCATTGCCATCAGCGGAGGGCCCATACCGGTCACGGTTGCGGCTAAGGGGGTAGTGTACTCGTTCCAGCCCCAAAACTTCCCACCCCAGGGGATGCCCTGTCTCGGTTGTCTCTAGGACCAGAGGGGGTCCAGGTGCAACCATCTCACTGACATGGGGAGGGACTGGTCCCGATCCACCTGACGCAGGAGGACCTAAGTGGCCTCATGTCGCTTATTGCTCCTCTGGAGCTTGCCACTACTTCTGTGCTAGCCAATGTTGTAAATCATCTCCCCTGATTTCTGCTAACTCCCGCATATTTTATTTCTCCCGACTCTCCTCCTACTCTCCTTCCTCCTCCGAGGTTGGCGACTCCTCCCGGACTGGTCCCTTCCCCTTCCGAGTCTGATCTTCATCTGTTGCAACGTGGGTCTTCCTCGACCACCCCTGTCTTCCTCCAAACCGAGTGACCACTGCGTGTGCTGCCTAAATCGCAGAAAAAAATCTAGAATATTAGTATTTTGTTTAAATTTGCAATAAAAGAAAGCATTATATTGAATAAATGTTTAATTAAAGAAAAAAAATAATGTGCCTATCCCACATCGATAATTTACAATCAAATTGATTAGTTTAAAAGATTGAAACTTATAGAATCTTTCGATAAGTCTCATAGCGAGCAAAACGAACATGAAATGCAAAGTACATTTACACGAATCACTTGGGCCAAATTTCGGGCCTAGCCATAGATACCGTTCATGCTTGCCATCTCTGCCAAACCCAGCCTCTACATATAGCCCATATACCCAACCTAAAACCTTTTCTTCCTATTTAAGCTTTCCGGTACAATAGTGTTTATTTTGAATTAAACATTCATTCGATAATAATTAATTGTTTTTTTGAAAATCGGTTATACTGATCTTTTATCTAATAATTAATTCTAATTTTTTAAACAAATCCCAGAACATACTGATGTTTTGTTATGAAATCAAAAACATTTCGAGTGAATCTCCCATCTAATTAGGTGTTTGGCTCCTTTTACATAATCATTTCTAAATTCAAAAATTCTTAATATAGTTGACTCAGTACTGCGAATGTATTCATTCATTCAATAATATAATAGAAATTATTTAAATTCTTGGATGACAAAAGTCAAAAGTCAAACTATTGACTAAAGCACTGAAACAAATTTAAAATATTATTACTTGATTAAAATTTAAAGTCAAATAAACCATTGAAAATCGAATGAACGTGTATGTAATAAACAATGTCTATCCGACATTCATAACTTACAATCAATTAATCAAATTTTCAAGATTGAAACTTTTAGAATGCTTCGATAATTCTCATAACGAGCAAAACGAACATGAAATGCAAACAACATTTACATGATGTACTTGGGCCTAACTTCAGGCCTAACCCAACGATAGCCTGAATGCTTGCCTAACCTCACGCCTAGCCCAACTCCAACCTATAACCCATATACACAACCCTAAATATTTTTTTCCTATTTAAACTTTCCAATACACTATTATTAATTTTGAATTAAATATTCATTTAATAATAATTAGATGTTTTTAAAAATCGGTAATGCAAATCTTCTACCTAATAATAAATTCTAATTTTTTAAACAAATCCCAAAACACATTGATGTTTAGTTATGTGAAATCCTATGAAAAATTAACATTTTTTCGAATGTATCTCCAATCTAATTAGGCTGGTGACTCCTTTTACATCATCATTTATGAATTCAAAAATTCTTAGCTGCAAATGTATTCATTCATTAATATAACAAAAATAATTTAAATTTCTAAATGAGGAAAGTCATTAATCAAAATATTGGCTAAAGCGCAGAAAATAAATCTAAAATATTAATACCTTGTTTAAATTTGCTATTAAAAGAAAGCATTAAACTGAATGAATGTTCAATTAAAGAAAAAAAAAGAATGTGCCTATCCCACATCGGTAATTTACAATCAAATTGATCAGTTAAAAAGATTGAAATTTGTAGAATATTTCGATAAGTCTCATTGCGAGCAAAACGAACATGAAATGCAAACTACATTTACACGAATCACTAGCGCCGAACTTCAGGCCTAGCCCAACGATACCGTTCATGCTTGTCATCTCTGCCATGCTCAACCCCTACCTATGGCCCATATACCCAACCCAAACCTTTTTCTTCCTATTTAAACTTTCCAATACATTTTTATGAATTTTGAATTAAACACTCATTCAATAATAATTTATTTTTTAAAATCTGTAGTACAAATTTTCTATCTAATAATCAATTCTAATTTTTTAAACTAATCCCAAAACACATCGATTTATTGTTATGTGAAATCCTTTGAAATTAACATTTTTGCTAATGAATCTCCAATCCAATTAGCTCGGTGACTCCTTTTACATCATCATTTATGAATTCAAAAATTCTTAGCAATGAATATATTCATTCATTCATTATTATAACAGAATTATATTAACCACTGTGATCTTTCTTAAATCCTCTAAGAAAAACCTAGTCAGAATTAGGGCTTTCCTAGTCATTTTTTAACAGACAATAGGTCAAAAATTAGTTTTGAAAAAAGTGAATTCTACTTGAGTAAACATGCCACATTAGCCAAGCTTAATCAAGTTAAATCAATACTTCGCATGAAACAGGGCTCCTTCCCATTTACTTATCTTGGAGTGCCTGTTTTTACTGGTAGAACACTTAATTCTTACTTCCCGCCATTGCTTCAAAGAATTGAGAATAGGCTCTCTAGAAGAACAGGTGGCTTTCTACAAGTGTCAAAATGACACTTATCAAATCATGTATCTTTTTCATTCCATAGCATATATGGAGTGTAATGGTTCCTCCTGTTGCTTGCTGTGGTTAGGAAGATTCAGAAAATGCTCTCGGTTTTCTTCTGGGGAGAAACTGATCTCAAGGCTAAAAAGGTTTGGAGAAAATAAGATTCATTATGCTATCCAACTCAGCAAAATGGATTGGGGATCAGATCTACGAACACAATTATTAAGGCTTGCTCCTTAAAAATGTGAAATTCCAACAGTGCACAACTCCGTGGGCACAACTCCTATGGTCCTTGCCACAATCCTACAGATCCTCTCCCAACCGAAAGAGGATAATCTGTATTGATCTTAAAGCTGAACTTTTAATCAGAGTTATACATGGTAAAGGCAAATGCACTTTCTGGTCTGCCCATTGGACTGGACTTGGTTCACTGAGTTTGACACTAAACCAAGACAGTACCAATATTCCATTAAATTGTACAGTGGCACGGTTTATAGAACAAAGGGATCATTATTTGGCATCTATACCTCATGTCATTAACGACAACATTTTAATTGTTTTACATGAATCATCAGTCTATCATGGGATGGAGGACATACTCATTTGGACTCCTGAAAATGCAAGGATCTTTACATTCAAATCTGCCTATGCAGCTCTAAAGCTTAATAGGTAATGCTGACTCACTACAGAAAGTCTGGAACCCTAGAATTGTAAAAAAAGCAAGTATATTCACGTGGAAACTAGTGAATGCTTCTTACCTTTTCCAGATATTTTAATGAAAATGAGATTCCACCTACCCTCAAAGTGTCCTTTCTGTAATTCCGATGATTATATTGAGCATTGTTTTAATGACTGCATTTTGGCTAAAAGCCTCTGGTCATATTTCCATCAAATGGTGGGAATAGGTGATCAATCTTTTTCAACATTGTGAGACAGATTGTCATTTTATTGGTCATTCCATGGTAGCACCAAACTTCACACTACACTGTTTTACATCATTCCGAGCATTACATGCTGGTCTTTGTGGATAGCTAGAAATGTTAAGCTGTTTGATAACATTACTCCATGCCTAGACATTTTGAAAAAGGGGATCAGGGAACATGTGTTCAACATCTTTAGTGCAACACCATTTTATATTTCTTCTGAGTATGACAGAGAATTGGCAGCACTAGGCTATTTACCAATCCATACAAGACCTCCTCAGCCTCAAGTGGTGCTGAACTGCTGGTTACATGGTTTCCACCATTAACAAGTTTGAAGGTTAATGTTGATGTTGATGCCTAATGGCATCAACATAATAATGCAGGGATCGGAATTATAGTGATAAACAGTGTTGGCTCCACCATATCAATCTCAACTACATACAGGAAAGCTTCCTCACCATTGGAAGCAGAAATTCATACTATCTCAGAGGGAATCCTTATTGCTGAAAAGCTATCCTCCCCTTATCTGATTCAGAGTGATTGTTCACAGGAAATAAAGGCTATATAAGATCCTTACAGTAGTCCATGGCAACTGTTTCATCTTGTGTACCCTTTAAAGTCTAGAGCTTCCACTCTCTCTCACTGTCTCACATATTGAGAGAAGCCAATAAACTAGCTGATGCTCTGGCAAAATTGGCCTATGCTACCAAATCAAGCTCTCTGCTACCTCCTGATCAGCTACCACCAAAGATTAGAGAATTACTGTACTTGAACAAAATAGGTACTCCCCTCTACCAGATTACCATTGTGCAGATGATACTAATAGTTTTTTCATGTGCATGAAGCACAATTCCTGGCCTCAGTTACGGTTCTTCAAGTGTGTGATCACCTCAAAATGCTGGATCAATTACACAGCTCATCTACTCAGCCTGCTGCTACTGGCAACTCCTATCTAATTTCACACATTTTACCCTCCCTGTTCTAATACAGTTTAATCAGTCTCTACCTGGTGCCGCATTGTGTTTTGCCTGAGCAATTCACTAACAAGTTTCAGTGTGAGGCTGTCAAACATAGAAGGACTGGATAGGTGTTATTTAACTTTTGCCTACTGTTTTAGTAGAAATTCTTTTGAAGCATTTTTATGCTTGGGTCACATACCCTATTGTAATTAAACTTGGTTACTGCCATTATTTTGGCTTTTCACAGGTCAGGAAAGCCTAATACAATTCCCACCACCTAAGGGTGGATATTTGAACAAAAAAAAAGGTTGGTATATAATTAATGAACAAATTGACATACTAATTCCTTTATACATAATTGGATGGAGACAACTCATAGTATATCTTCCTAAATATTTTAATTACAATATATTATTACAACATATTTGGTACACACTCTATAAATCAGACATTCATACACATTGACTGTGTGACCAATGTGTTAATAAGAATTAATTAGCTGTTTGACCAATGATTTTGTTTTGAGCTCATTCGCTTAAATTTTGCCAATGAGTCTTAATTATTTATAGAAATGAACCAAACATAATTCCTTGGTCAAACTTATTAGGTAGTGCATATCTCGTTCCTCAAAATCAACAAATCCTTATAATTTTATACACCCTTTAGGCATACAATCTTTATATTTTATGATACCACTAAAAGGAGTATCGTGTGGGTAATTGATACGGGGTTTTTCTCTCTACGAGAGCTTTTTCTCTAGAACAACCTAGAGCTAGTTTTCTCACAAAAATCATGAAATCTGATCGGGAAGATCAAATTATGTTCAAAAACAGAAGGGATTTTCAATCGGGTTACGGAAATTGCTTTCTGGGTTTTTTGTTTGATGACAGGAGCTTCAGTTTGCAGAAGATGCAGAAATCGGTGGAGAAACAATGGGGAAATCAGGTGTCGGTGATCTCGAGAGCTGGGCATTTCTTCATCTTTCAGGCAAGTAATAGGGAGGAGATGCTCAATACATTAGCTAAAGGCCCTTATTCCATAGATGGGGCTTTACTCATTCTCAGACAGTGGTCATTGGGGCTGAGTCTTCAAAGCATCAAAATTTCAAAGATTCTTGTTAAAGTCAAGCTAAGGGGTCTGCCTTTTGAGTGTTTTAACTCGTCAGATGCAATAAGGGCAGTAGAGCATATTGGAGAGGTGCAGGAAGTCAAGGTAAGTCCAAAAGATTTAAGAAACTCAGACTATTTGAAGGCTAAAGTATGGATTTGGGCGAGTGAACCTCTCGTTAAAGGGTTTTATTTCAAATGTCCTGACAATACATCAATTTGGATAAAATGCTCTTATGAAAATGTATTCAAAGTGTGTAAGATATGTGGGCGTGTGGGGCACCCATCGGCAAGATGTGATTTGGATAGGAAAAAACATTTGGAACGTTGCTTAGCTCGTAAGATGCTGGAAAAATCTGGGATAAGAGTAGAGGATGAAAGCACAAACTACTGTGGGTTTCGTGTTATTCAATGCTTAAATCCGTGTAATGTGTCAATGGAGGTAGATAATGTAGGACAAGTATATCCAAAAGTTGACAAGAGCTTACAATATAAGAAAGATTTGTCTCCAATGGAATGTGATGCTCCTGGAGATGAACACAAAGAGGATGAAACAAGAGTGCAGCAAATGGAATGGAAAACAGAACAAACAAAGGGAGAGCAAGAAGATGTAATGAGTCAGGCTAATCAAGTACATTTAGTGTCAGAAGAAGTTCAAGCTATGAGTGGAATTGTAGAGCCGCAACTGTTGGGAATAACCACACATCAATTTAAGCAAGAGTTAAATGTAGATGATGGACACTTGATAAGGTTGCAAGATGGACAGACTGAACATGGGAAAAAGGATTATGTTTGGCTGGAAAAGACGGGGCCAGTTGATGTGGTTGAGGAAATACAACACATTGATGGACAACTGCAGGAACATGCAATCTTATCCATGGAAACTCAATACTTGCTCATGCGCAAAGAAGAAATTCCGCATCTTCAACGCAGTAGAGTCTCTAAAGCTGCGGGAAAATGTCATGCTATGAACAAGAAGAGCTGGTTTCAATTGCCAAGAGGCAGAAAATTGATGTTAAATTTGTCCTCGAAAAGCATACATTTTCTAGTGAAAGGTCTGTTACCACAAAGCCTACCACTAAGCATATCACAGAATGGAGTGTGCAGCGGAACCTGATGCAAAGTAAGAAGAGGCCATGGACTTATCAGGGGGAAGGAACTGAAGCAAGCCTTCGGTCTGGTTTGTCACCTCATAAACGCAGAAAGGTCATCTCTAATTATAACTTGGGACTGGTGGAGCAGCAAAATCATAATAACGTGGGTAGCTATGAGCACAAATCAATGGAGCTGATGACTGGAAATTGCAAAGAGTCTCACAACGTCACCATCTCAGATTCAGATGAAGTTGAGGCAGCCAATGGAGTTATATTTGTAAGTGGGAATGGTATTTCAGAGAGTGCAGAAGAGAATCTCGGGTACATACGAGCTCGATTGGAGGAGCAGGAAGATAACAGCAGCAGTGGGGAGTCGGGGACTCTCGGGAGGTCATTGCTGTCTAAACAAGAGCAAGGTTTTGCGGTGGTTGAACCAAATCAACCACCCGAGCAGCCATGACGTACCTTGTGTGGAATTGTAGAGGCTGCAATAGCACCTCTACAATGCAGATGGTCGACCAGTTGGTGCGACAATACAAACCTGAAGTACTTTGCCTTTTGGAGACTAAAGCAACTGCTATTTCCTTTGAGCGGTGGCAAGAGAACTCTTATTTCAGGAACTCTAGGATTGTCGAGTCGACTGGAAGATCTGGGGGCATAGCATTATTTTGGAGTAGTAGTCTGGATTTACAAGTAGTTGAAGCAGTTAGCAATTGCATCTTTTGTACAGTATCCTCTGCCACTAATAAGAAGTGGTGTATAGGCTTTATCTATGGGCCGCCTTCTGCGTCAGAGAGGCCACCTTTTTGGAATTTTGTTGCTGGCTTGCGTTGCTTCACTGAGCTTCCTACGGTCCTTGTGGGGGACTATAATCAAGTACTATCTCAAGATGATAAAAGAGGTGGGTTGCCAGTTTCTCAACAATCTACGGCGGAGCTGCATAATATCATCCAGATGCATGGTTTGTCAGAAGTCAGAAGTGAAGGTTTGTGGTACACATGGACTAATAATAGAGATCCTCCAAATACCATAGTCGAAAGATTAGACAGGGCTTTTGCTAACGGAGATTGGAATTCGTTGTGGCCAGCTGCATAGGTGAGAAATCTGTCTTTTACAGAATCTGATCACAGCCCAATCCTCTTGTGTCTAGTTCCAGGGGTTAAGCGGCGTAGACATGGAGTGAGATTTGAAGCCCTGTGGGCACGTATGGAGCCTCCAGAAAAAATTCTCAGAAGAGTGTGGGAACTGTATACTCCGGATGCAGAATTGGAGGCTCGATCAGACAAGTTATCAAGTAAGCTACAAACAGTGTTGATTCATCTAACGAACTGGCATAGGCAGACTTTCGGCAATATGGAAAAACAACTCCATCAACTTAACAAGAAGTTAGAGGCTCTACAATAAGGTCAAGGGGCTTTCATCCACAGCAGAAAGATCAAGCTACTAATCTTGCAGATCAAGGATTTGGAACAACGACAATCAGAGTACTAGCAGCAGCGGGCGAAGGTTAATTGGATGAAGTTTGGGGAAAAGAACACTAGGTTTTTTCATAAGTGGGCGTCTAGAAGGAAACAAAACAACATGGTACAAGGAATCATGTCACAGGAAGGTCGGTGGACTACGGAGGAAACACAAATTTTGGGGATTTTGGAGGAACATATTAAGCAGGTCTTTGTAACCCCAGAATGGTATCCACCGGCTATACAAGATGAGATTCCTGAAGAGGACTTCATGCGCGCTAATAGTAAAATACTCAATCAAGCTCAGGTGGAGAGGTTATCACAGGACTTCACTACTAGGGAAGTTTGGGAAGCAGACAAGGATATGAAGCCATGGGGAGCTCCGGGAGAGGATGGCATTCCGGCTGGCTTTTACAAGAGATACTGGAAGTTTGTGGGTGCTGAGGTAACGCACTCTGTTCTGAATATCCTGAAT
The DNA here is from genome assembly GCA_948330725.1 of Sherardia arvensis. Lineage (NCBI taxonomy): Eukaryota > Viridiplantae > Streptophyta > Magnoliopsida > Gentianales > Rubiaceae > Sherardia > Sherardia arvensis. The sequence continues at coordinate 9,549,377 of OX415238.1, read as the reverse complement.
GGAGGTACATTCCCTTTGCATTGGAATCGGACTCAGATTGTCTTGATACCGAAGAAGAGAATGCCCAAACTGCCTAGTGATTTTAGACCTATATCCCTCTGCAATGTGAAATATAAGATCATAGCCAAAGCCATATCTAAGAGGCTGAAACAACACATGGACTCTTTAATAGCAGAGAATCAGAATGGCTTTGTACCAGGCAGAAGTATTGCGGAAAATGTGTTGCTAGCTCATGAAGTAGTGGAGCATATGAGGAAATATAAGACAGCAAAGGTGGGTTTGGCAGCAATAAAACTTGACATGAGTAAGGCGTATGATAGAGTGTCGTGGCAATTCCTGGAGAAAGCCCTCAGATTTATGGGTTTTCCATCGAGATTGATAGACGTGATAATGATGTGTGTACAGACGGTGACCTACCAAGTCTCTGTGAATGGGATGTATAGTCAGTTCTTCGTCCCAAACAAGGGCCTCAGACAAGGATGTCCTCTGTCGCCGTATCTGTTTATCATCACACAATAGTACATGTCTGTATGGTTGGAGAAGAGAGTACTCAGCAATGGCACATTAGGGATACAGGTGTCTAGGGGTGGACCAAAAATAACGCATCTTATGTATGCGGATGACTTCATTTTGTTCACCAGGTGCACCGAGAAAGCTATTATGGACCTTGCCAAGACCGTGGACCTCTATGCAAGATTCTCCGGTCAAAGGCTTAATTTTGAGAAGTGTGCAATACAATTCAGCCCCAACACTCCTGAAAGCATACAATCATTTATGAGGTACACCTTGAATATACATGGGCAAGGTCTTGGTGGGAATTATCTGGGGAATACAATTCTGTTTGAGGCTAAGAAATCAGAAATTTTCAAAAGCTTAGTGATGAAGTTTAAGGTAAAATATGACTCTTGGAAGGCTAAGCTTTTGAATCTCCCTGGACGGGTCACAATGGCGAAACATGTTTTGGGATCCTTAGCAATATATCCGTTGGGCATCTTCCGGATTCCAACACAGGTTCTGAAGAAGATTGATAGCATGACAGCCCAATTTTTATGGGGAGGACACATGGAGGGCCGGAAATTGCACTGGAAATCCTGGAAGCGGGTCTGTGAATCGAAGTTGAATGGTGGCCTAGGTTTGAGATCGTCTCAGGGTATGAATAAAGCACTCTTGGCTAAGCATGCATGGGGTATAATATCAGACAGGAACTCTTTGCTTCACAGAGTATACCGAGCAAAATATCTCAGGATGAGGATATTTTAGAGGTAAAACCAAAGGCCGGAGATTCGTGGGGATGGCGCTCAGTGCTATGGCCCAGAGACTTGGTGGCTACGAACCTTACATGGAGAGTGGCGAATGGGAAGAAAATACGGGTGTCTGATCAGTGGATTCCAACAGCTCACAACCCAGTTCAAAGTTCATCGGTGGTGTCTACGCACACAAATCTCAAAGTAGAACACTTGATCGACCAAGCTCATGGGACCTGGAGGCTTCCTTTATTGCGGAGTATTTTTCCAGCAGATATGATGCCACATATTCAAGCCATTCATCCAGTAGTGTTTGAATCTGATAAACCTTTCTGGAAATGGACTAAAGATGGTCAGTATACTGCTAAAACAGGTTCTAATCTTCATATGGAGAGCACTGACAGGATGTCTTCCAACTGCGACTAATCGAGTGAAACGCAAGCTGGATCAACATGCAACTTGCTTTAGATGTGGTGCATGTGATGAAGATGAATTCCACCTGTTTTTGACATGCTCAGAGTCGAGACAAGTTTGGATATTATCGGGACTGCCGATTAACATACCTACCCTGCCGCCAGATGGCTTCTCACAGTGGTTCTTCACAATATTTACAGGGAATGCACAGGAGGAGCTTCTCATTCATCTAATTTATGTGATGTGGGAGATTTGGAAGCAACGGAACAAGAAAGTCTTTGATAATATCATAATCAGACCCGAGTTGTGCTTAGAACAAGCAAAGAACGGATTTCTGATGCATTCACATCAAAATCATCGAAGTCCAGTTGATGACCAGATGGGAGAGTCCTTTCCAGAAGAAGAAACAAGACAAGAAATCTCCTTGGACTTGATAAAAAAGGGGGATGTTGAAGAAGCTGTCAAAGAGGCATGTGTTATCAGTTTTGACGGCTCTTTTCGGAAATCCATGTTGCTTGGCACGGGAGGGTGGAAGATTTGGAAACCAGGCTGGCATTTTGATAATTCTATTACTGGTTCAGATTTCTTCACTGTTGTTACACCACTACAGGCGGAAGCAGAGACCTGTTGGAGAGCACTCAAAGCAGCAACCAGAATGAGAATACTGAGGGCGTCTCTAGTATCAGACTCAGCGATCCTGGTCTCTTCAATCAAAAACCCAAGCATCTCTCTAATGGAGATAAAAGGGGTTGTATCTAATATTAGGCGTCTGTTAGACTCTTTCATAGAGTTTTCAGTTATCAAGGTCAAACGTGCTTTTTTAGATAAGGAGCACAATATGGCCTCTAGCCTGGGTAGAAATATTTGTAATTCTATAACTCGTTTGCTTTAATTTATATATATAAGTTTTTCCTCAAAAAAAAAAACACACCCTTTAAATATATTACAATGCTTAACTTAATTTTAGGTGCTTATTTTCATATTTAATTAGATTAGGAGCCTTTTTTTTTTTTAAAAAAAAATGTTTGAATGTATAATGTATATTATAGGACACACCCATCTAATTGGTGATTTGTATTTAGGCGTGTATGAAATTTAGAAATTGAAACGAACAAATAATTCTTTATAACACTTTAATTGAGAAAATATCAAATGCCAGACAGACAATAAAGTATAAAAATAGTTACATTCAACTTGTAAAAAATAACAAAACGAAAAAAAATGGAAATAAAACTAATCCAGGGTACTCATGCTCTAAACCTTCAACGCCAAACGAGTCTAACATTCATGAATTGTTTGTACCCCACTAGTTGGTTCATTCATAGAGACACCGTTAATAGCAACGGTAAAATGAGATGAATTTGTTGCAAATCCAGGAACTAACAGTTCTTGTTAAGAGAAACTGTTAATTGGACACCCATTCGCCAAATTGTTATTGTTCATACTGACCATAAATTGGATACATGGTGTATGGAATTGGTTTGACTAGTTCGTTCAGAGTGACATTGTTAATTGGATATGTTGTTGCAAATTCATTATCCAACAATTCTTGCTGAGAGAAAATGCTAATTTCACATCCACTAGTAAATTGTGTTGGGTGTGGTCAACCCAATAGTCACATTCCTCTCCTTATAAGGAATAGTCTCACCACATTAGTATGAGACCTTTTGGGAGTTTATAAATATACAAATTTGGTTTGGTGTGCAACGTACGTAAAAGGTGGACGTACGAAACAGTGTAGTGCAGAATAGATTTACTGCAAAGGTTGCTTTTCTCATTGATTATTGACGTGGATGGTCTAACTATAATCCTATAATATCTCTAACTTGATACAGCAGGATTACTGCGTATATTCTGAAAATATTCTACGATTTTGTACAACGGAAAATATCTTTACTAAGTCAGAGACAGTAAAGGAAGAAGTTTACGGTAAATAGGATTTACACTTTAATACCCTCCCACAAGCTCATGTTCGGGCACGAACAAGAAGCTTGGAGCGCAAGTCTTTGAACTGGGAAGTACCAACAGCCTTAGTAAACACGTCAGCCACTTGATTGGCAGAGCTAACATGCCGAACAAGAAGAGAGCCATCCTGAACCTGCTCACGAACGAAATGAAAATCCAGCTTGATGTGCTTAGAGCGGTGGTGAAGAACGGGATTAGCAGTGAGAAAGGTGGCACTCAGGTTGTCACATAAAACGGTGGGAGGACCAGGCTGAGGTATGTTCATTTCTTTGAGCAGTTGCTGGAGCCATATCAATTCAGCAGCAGCAAAAGCGATGGCCCTGTATTCTGCTTCAGTGCTGGAGCGAGCCACAGCCCCTTGCTTCTTGGACGACCAGCTGATCAAATTGCCACCAAAATAAACGCAGAAACCATGCTGGGAACGGCAGTCATCCGGATCAGAAATCCAGCCGGCGTCGGTGTAGCAGACAAGGCGTGTATCCTGTGACGGGCGAAAGTATAGACCAGCAGCAATGCTGCCCTTGAGATAGCGAAGAATGCGCTTGACCGCGAGCCAGTGAGTAGTGGTTGGCCTATGCATAAACTGACAAACCCGATTTACAGCATACGAGATGTCAGGTCTGGTGATGGTAGCATATTGCAGCGCACCTACGATGCTCCTGTACAGGTGCTGATCCGGAAAATCAGTACCAACAGCTGTGAGCCGCGACCCTGGAGTAGCAGGTGAAGTAATCGGTTTGGCTCCAACCATGTCGCTGCGATCCAATAGATCCAAGATGTATTTCTTCTGGCAGAGAAGTAGACCAGATGGAAGATGCTGAACCTCGATGCCAAGGAAGAAATTCAGACAGTCTAGATCCTTCAAGGAGAAGACCGAGTTCAGATAGTGAACGAACTCATCGATAAACTTGGAGTTTGAGCCAGTGATAATCAAGTCGTCAACATAAACCAAGACATAGATTACATCTCGGCCATGAGACTTGATGTAGAGAGAAGTGTCAGAGATACACTGTCTGAATCCATGCCGCAATAAAGCTTGACTGAGCTTTTGAAACCACGCACGCGGAGCCTGTTTAAGGCCATAAATGGCCTTCTTGAGTTTGCAAACAAAATCGGGAGTGGAAGAGGACACAAATCCCGGTGGTTGTTGCATGTAAACAGTCTCCGCTAGGTCACCGTTAAGAAAAGCATTGTTGATGTCAACCTGGCGAAGAGGCCATTGCCTGGTGACAACAATGCTAAGAACCAGACGAATAGTAGTGGGTTTGATGACAGGGCTGAATGTGTCAAAGTAGTCCACACTCTCTTCTTGGTTAAAGCCTTTTGCCACAAGACGAGCTTTGTACCGCTCCACGGTGCCATCCGCCTTCTTTTTGACCCTGAAAATCCACTTGCAACCAACAACATTAGCAGTATAGGGCTTTAGAACCAAGTCCCAAGTCTCATTAGTCAATAAGGCATCATACTCTAACTGCATTGCTTGTTGCCAATGAGGATGTTTAGTGGCTTGAGCAAAAGTTTTTGGTTCAGGATTGGAGGAGTCGCGAACGACAGGATATTTGGTGGCAAGTAGAGCTTTAGGAGTGAGTGAGTTGGTTGCAGCTCGAGTGACCATATGGTGTTGAGATAGTTCAGACGGCCGGAAGTACGAGGGGGCATGAGTATATGAGACAATGGACAAGGAAGATGTAGAGTCTGTGGACTGAGGCTCAGGTGATTGAGGAACTGACTCGACAGAATTGTCAGCATTGGAATGAGTAGGAGTAGACTGAGACTGATAATCAGATAGAGGTTGTCCAGACGAGGAGGACAGGGCTGGTGACTGACATGTGGCGATGGGACCAGGGGAAAGAGCCTCAGCTGTAGGAGACAAATGCATGGAGAGGGAAGGCTGGAGGGGACCAGACTGACGCGATGGTGGGGCCAGGATGTCGCGGGCAGAAGGGAGTGGGGTAGTTGGGTCAACAGGTGCAGATGGAAGGTGGGTGGTGGGGACAAGAAGCTGGTCAGAGAGTGAAGGCTGTCTAGCTGGCTCAGACGTGGAGGTGGGGGATTGGGCAGACATGGCAGGTGATGGGGAAGGGGGGACAGGTTGACTTAAGTCAGTGGGACCAGAAGAGGGGGATTGTGATTGGTCAGAAGGCACAGACTGCACAGGATTGGACCGAGAGGAATCCAGCAAAGATAAATCATAAACTGGAGGATTGTCAGAAGTAGACTGAGCAATATGATCTGGATACGGGAACTGAGACTCATCAAACACTACATGACGAGCAATGTAGGTACGAGATGTCGGAACGTGAAAACACAAATATCCTTTGTGTTTAGCATTGTAACCTAGAAAGATACAAGCGACCGACCTAAACTCAAGTTTATTTTTATTGTATGGTCTTAGATAGGGGTAGCATAAACACCCGAAAGATTTTAAAAAATTATAATCAGGATGTCGCTTGTAGAGACAAGAATATGGTGATTTGTGAAGAAGAGTAGGAGTGATGGTTCTGTTATTTAGATAGATGGCTGTATGAAACGCTTGTTCCCAAAATTCTATAGGAAGATGGGAATGAGCTAACAACGCCAGACCTTTCTCAACAACAATTCGGTTTCGTCTTTCAACGGCACCGTTTTGTTCTGGTGTATGAGGACAAGAGACACGATGTAAAATACCATGAGTTTGAAGAAAAGTAGAGATGTTTCGATACTCACCAGCCCAGTCAGACTGAAAAGCTTTAATTTTTGTGGAAAATTGTGTTTCGACCATTGCTTTAAAAAGTGTGAATGCATTAAAAACCTGTGCTTTGGTTGGTAAAAAATAGATCCAGGTAAATTTAGTGCAGTCATCAATAAATAACACAAAATAGCGATTACCATTCAAAGAAGGAACATAAGAGGGTCCCCAAACATCCGAATAAATCAAATCAAAGGGATTACTAGATGACACATGGGAAGATGACAAGTGCAGACGACGACTTTTGCCTAATTGACAAGCACTACATACAGGCAAAGCTTTATTATCAGAAGTTGGTAAATGGAAATCAGCTAGTTGACGACGAAGGACAGACTCATGAGGGTGAGCGAATCGACGATGCCAACAAGCCACAGATGCATGTTCACTGAGGAAGACTCTAGGACTGGAGTATGACGATGAAGCTGGCAGACGGTACAAACCATCTTCAACTACCCCTCTTAGGATTGGCTGACCCTGGAGACTCTTAACAAAACAATGATCAGCATGCAATTCAACATAAACATTGTTGTCTTTGCACAATTTTGAGACACTAAGAAGATTCTTGGAAATTTTAGGCACAACAAGAACCTCTTGAAGAGTGAGATTATTATTAGCAACATGCGATGTAGAAAGAGCATGAGTACCGACATGAGTAATGGGTAGGGACTCACCATTGTCGACGACTAAGTTGTCGTTGCCAGTGTATGCAGCCTGAAGATTGAGAGCTCCGAGATCCGATGTGACGTGATTAGAAGCACCAGAGTCCACGATCCACGGATCAGTGAGGGCAGAAGGGCTGGTGTAGGCCACGTGTACCTGCTTGCGAGCTGGATTACGCTGCTTCTGACGTTCCGCTGATCGACGATTGGTAGGTGGATAGTCCACATCGTTGAAGCGGTTGTGGCAGTTCCTAGCAGAGTGATAGGGCTTGTCGCAGATTTGACAAACAGTGCGAGGTGGATCACCTCCATCAGTAGGTAGCTCAGACAGCTGAGCACGAGTAGGGCCAGAGCGGCGATGAGCCACGTGAGCCGAAGGAGAGATCGCATCACATGATTCAAGAATACGTTGCTCTTCTTGAAGGAGGAGACCAAGGAGTTCGTCAGAAGAGACAGAGTCTCGCTTGCTGATGGCGGTCTTGAAGGCGGCATACTCAGCACCCAAGCCAAAGAGGACGTATGAGACGAAGTCATCGTCGGAGATAGTGGAGAGACATTCCGCTAGAGAATCGGAGATGCCACGTTTCTTCTCGACGTATTCCATGATGGACATGGAGCCCTTGGTGAGAGACTGCAGCTGCTGTTTGAGATGGTTTTGGCGTGCACGGGTTTGAGACTGGAACATCTGAGACAGCATGAACCAGACATCAGCGGCGGTGGTGGCACGAGCGACATGGCCAAGTAACGGAACTGTGAGTGTGGTTCGAAGCCAGAGGAGGACGAAATTATCATTTCTTTTCCAGGCTTTGTACTCAGGATTGGCCTTCGGTGTAGCCGAATCAGAAGAGGAGTTACCGGCCGAGGCAACAGTCTTGGCCGGGGTCTGATCGGAGAGAAGATGGCCTTCGAGCTCAAAGGCTTCAAGAGCCGAGCGAACGGTGCCTTTCCACAAGGAGTAATTTGTGTGGTCTAGACGAATTGAAAGAGTGGGGAGCTGGAGGGTAGGGGTTGTTCCGCCAGCGGCCGCGAGTAGAATTTGTGAGGAAGCGGAAGACGTATGTGAAGCCATCGATAGGTACGGATCGTTTGGCTAGTCTGATACCATATAAATATACAAATTTGGTTTGGTGTGCAACGTACGTAAAAGGTGGACGTACGAAACAGTGTAGTGCAGAATAGGTTTACTGCAAAGGTTGCTTTTCTCATTGATTATTGACGTATATAAATACAGGGATGGTCTAACTATAATCCTATAATATCTCTAACTTGATACAGCAGGATTACTGCGTATATTCTGAAAATATTCTACGATTTTGTACAACGGAAAATATCTTTACTAAGTCAGAGACAGTAAAGGAAGAAGTTTACGGTAAATAGGATTTACACTTTAATAGAGTTGATCTATTGTTTAAAAACCGTGCGAGTTTGGTACATGACCCGAAGCGGACAATATAATACTAGTTTGATTTGTGGTGAGCTCGGCAATTTCAACAAATTGTTCTTACTGCATGACTCCGTTGATCGGATAGGTTGCCGGGAATGGAAATTTGGCACATTTGTTGGAAAAATCTGGCACTGTCTTAATAGTTTCATATCCATTAAAAGCATATGTTTTGTTGGAAAAATCCCCCGATTGATGAACCTTTATTCCCTTCATTGTTCTACATAGCCTTAAGCTGCATTTTAGATGATTTAGAATGGCTCAATGCATGTGTTACGCTACAAAATTAACTACTAATTAAATCGTAATTAGTTAAATACAGTACAAAACATCATATTTTTATTAGGATGTGAGGAAGGATAATGTTATTATTTTGATTTATATATTTTGACAACCAAAACAAATCTTTTAATGAATAATATAAAGATAAAAATGTATTCCACGTTTGATTCGCTGCAATAAAATTCAATTATCATAGAACATTAAACACATTTAGCGAAATTGAAATCGATCCTAACTCACTCAAAAATGTAATCAGTTAAAAGTTAACCATTATCTTTTTCCAAAAGAAACTTCAAACCATTATCCAAAATTTATACTAATCGATCGTTATACCAATAAAGAATATCTTGCGTGAGGCAGACTGAAATTTACGCAGATGATCACACCCTAAGAAAATACAAGCCCTCAATGTGCAAAGTTTTGAGAAACCTAAATATTTTAATTATAGCTCCATATATAGTATAGGACCTGGAAACATACATGACATTTCCCGCACACAAAAAAAAGTTTACATTTTTCTTCGATCTGACGTCAGTGGTCGGACCAGCACCGGACCTTTGCTAGTCTATTGCTGATGAACACTAGTCAATGCCAAAAATTTCATTAAATTCAAACCTCTTGGAATTCGGAACCAACATTGAAACCCCAGCAACCATGGCTTTTAGAAACATTTCTGATGGAAAATCATTCAGCGTCCACGTATCAATAAATCATAAATGGTGCTACCTAGCTATGGCTAAATGATTGTATTCTATCCCCTTTTCAATTTAATATAAGCGTTCAATTTTGTTCCAAAAAGCAGGAGAATTGTGAAATTTTTCACTGGCAAATATGAAGGTGTAAAATTGAGATTGATACGAATGTTAATATATATTTTTCTTCAGTTTAACAATGCAACTCATGTCATGGAAACAATTTGTAGAACATGAGCATGAACTTAGTATTCACACTTTAAAAAACCCTTTAACATTCTAAGACCTTGAAAACAATATATTACTTTTCCAAAAATCAAAATAACGACCGTTCATGAATTTGATTAGAGCAATTCTAAATATTAAAATCAGCACATAATAGTTCATCGTATCTGAGATAAAATATAATAAGAAATGACACGAAAGATAACGATTCATGATAATTTCTTATACTATGAATTTATCATCCTGAGAAGTGAGAAACATCATCATCACAATCCTCAGTACATCACGTAGAAGAGGTGTTACGATAAATCAACCATTAATCGGTAGCAGAAGATAGAAGAAACAAGATGATTGCTAAGACCACGGGAAAGATGAGGAGGACATAAAATGGCGGAGGAGATAGCATAGCAACAGGACTTAGCGGAAGCAGAAAGATACACAGCGCCACCAGCAAGAACATAGCAATGGAACCGAGACCCCATCCATACTCCACTTGATCGGCCATGGTTTTCTTTTTAGAAGGATTAATGACTGCTTCAGAGAAGGATCAATGTTTTCTACAGATAGAATTTTGGAACATCTTATTAATTTATAGGGTTGCTGATATATCTTTATGAAGAGACACAACCGTTGGGTTTAGGGTTGCACATTTGAATCTTGTAACATTCTAGATTATTTTCTACTTTAGGTAAAATTTTTTTTTATCATATATAGTGACTAATTAAGATTTGGATTCAGAAATCAGAAGGAAATGAGTAGAAGGATGAAAAGGTTGATTAAGAGTCACCGAAAAAAGTTGCAAAATGTCTGTATGTAATGTTTGGGTGATAATATTTTCACAAAGAGACACAACCGTTGGGAATTTAGAGAGTTTGCTCATTTGAATCATGTAAATATTCTAAATGTTTTTCTGCATTAATTAAGCATTAATATGATATATTTTTTTCCTCATCTTGAAAATTACATTATTTCTTCGATCTGAGGGATTAAATATGTGCACCTATATTACTATGAATCTGGATTAAATATGTGCACCTATATTACTATGAATCTGGATTCAGAAATGAGAAAGAAAGAAGAAATTTAAGTCACCAATCCCGGCCCTCCTTCATTTAGAGAAAAAAAAAACAAAAATTTTAGGTGCATGTCCAAACGAATTATGCAGGTCAAAAATGTGATTAAATGTCTGAAATACCCTTACAAAATTAGGGTTAAAATCTGAAAAAGAAATTCTTGAGGACAATTAGGTCATTTGCCCACATTTTTTGACCTGCATAATTTGTTTGGACCTGCACCTATCAGTCCTCAAAAAGAAAAGAATCTTTAGAAAATATTACATAAAAATATGGATGTTAATTTATGATACTTTTCTTATTTGAAGATCTCAAATTTCAACTATATTTTTTGACATATTTTCAGGCCATAGAAAGTGCATGAATATTTTTTTTAATATTGAGGGGCCTCAATTTTTATATTTATTTTAGGCCTCTATATTATTATCAGGGCTGGCACTCATGATTCACTGGATGAAGTTGCAAAATATTTATTTCAAAATAAATGTGAAGAAATTTTATGTGATAATTCTGTAGCTTTCAATTTAATTAACTGTTTTAAAGTATCAGTTTGTTTTAAATATATCTATCTATAGAAAAGTCAAATATATATCATGGAAGAATATTTCAATAAAATAAATTAACATCTCATAAAAGTTAACATTTTTCAATATTACATATATGCATTAGATATTCTTTCCTTAGAAAATAGTTTTGTACCTGACCATCTAATGGGGATCGTAGAACGTTATAAACGAAGATGAGTGACCAATTGACCATTCAATAAAAAAATTGAATGACAATTCAATGTCAAATATGTTAAAGTAGAAAAAATAAGCACTACAGATTGGATACGCTTTGCAAAATCCACAAAGAGCATGCTCAGATTAGAACTAATAAGGTCAAAAGATGACATTATTGCATATCGATATTATTGCATATTATATTTTATTGCAACATACTTGTGAAATGTATACAATTGGAAAATGACAATTGTTATGGATTTTTTATCTGATTTTTTATTACAAAAAAGATTTCATATCTTGCTGGCTTTAACTAGCTAGCCATTTTGTCAAAAAATCATTTGACATAGAACCAGGTCTAGTACATCAGTGATTTTGTTGTTGTATCAGATTTACAGCCTGTTCGGAACATCTTCAGTGGTTTTGTTGTGTTGTTTTTAGCCTGCAATCATCATCGCCCGAGGTATATTTCTCCTATAGATTTGGTTTAATTAACCTGCTGTTTTTACAGATTTTATCACTTGTATGAAACGATTAGTGAAATCGAAAGCTGAAAGACTGATAGTGATGCCTCATTTGATAACAATTTATCTGACATAGCACCAATTCTGGTACGTACATCACTGAGTTCGCTGTTGTACTGATGATATTTCATTTTGGAATCAGATTTTCCGGGGCCTGAGGTATATTTCTCCAGGTCTTTTGTTCTATTTATGTGTTCTGTGAGCTTTGGTATTAAGTAGACATTCATGATAAGGAACAATTCTGATGCAGTGCTAATAGTTGTTCAGATATAAAAAGATTTTTTATTACAAAAAAGATTTCATATCTTTTGCCTTTTTAACTAGCCATTTTGATCTGATATGAATTCTTTTGCCAAAACGTTTGAAGGTTCAAAGCTTTATTGCCGGTTTACTGCATCTCAAATTGGTTCCTCAGCCTGCAGAGGTCATCATCTTCTCTTGAACATATGATTTTCCATTGGATCAGCTGTGTTGGATTCTAAAGTTTGTCGGTTGGAGTCAAAGGCAAATAAAAAAAAGGTATGATCATCAGCAGTTTGAATCAATTTGATCTTTTCAACATATATTTCAAAGCTAAGACAAGGATTGTACTCAGTTGTTTTGTCTGTCTCTGTGTTAGTTCCCGGCCTTGGCAAAGGAGCAAGACATTTCAGTTTACACCTTGCAACAGAACCTTGAGAGCCAGCCGGATCCGTAGCTTCAATATATTGCGAATTGAGGTTATTTTTATTATTTTCTTGAGATCCAGCAATGAAATGCATCCTAGTGTTTTACTCTTATCACTTCTTTTTTTGAGGTTACTTAGTAGTGATCTGTTCACATATTTTTCACGCGTCAACTAAGAGTGAAGCCATCCATGTTCAAAGAGAAAGATAAGAATTTAAGGGAGTAAGAATTACCTTCAAAAAAAGCAACGCGTACTTCTTCCGTTGTCACATTCAATGATTTGAGAATAATAGCAAGGTTTTGAGCCTTTTTAGGATCAATTAGCTGAACATAGGCACATGAGGATTCAGAAGATGTCGAGCGTATATCTTGATCAGGTCTTCCCTGACCTGCTTGAACAACACCAAACAAAAGTTCCATCATCTACTCACTGAACCTGCCAATATACAAGACATTTATATTTAAGTCACGTCTCATACACAGCATATAAATTTTTCCATCTCATCAAAATACAAATCCAGATGCTCTTTAGCTTTTGGATAGTCTATTATCTCTCCAATAGTGCTGATCAGTTTGCACAATGATTATACATCTTTTACAGCATCTTCAAAGTTCGCCGGTGTGGAGCCAAACCTAACAGATCAAATCGAAGTCAAGCATCCAGGTAATACAAAGTGAAATATTTCAAAGCCTAGTATAATGATTTTGCCTACCCTCGGATGAGCTTATCTTGACATATACTTTCATCCTTAGTCTTTGTGAACGCAATGAGAAGCTTTCATAGGCGGCCCCTTTCCATATCCTTCCTCTCAATAAAATCCATGACCTACAGAGTGATCATTAATGGGTGAAAACTAGGGCTGTTTAAATTATTAATGCACAAAGCAACTTCGTTTCCATCTTTGGCCATGCAAGCACAAGCATATGAGAATTAGGAAAATAACAGCAAAATGTTTCGACACAATAGTGATTTAAGCAATCAATTTCTCTGATCAGATATTAATAATAATTATTAGTTAAGTCCTTCCTGTAACGCCCCAACTTTACCACCTCTCAATTACGGCCAGTTTAGCTGGACGCTTGCCTGATTCGCACCAAGACTCGGAAACAAACAAAAGCATCAGGACGGCGCGCAGACCATGAACTCAAACTACAACACCAAAGGTTTACAAGTTTAAGCATCGATCTTACAACTATTGGATGTCGCGACTCTTGTATTATCACTCCTAAATCTCGCCAAAGTCTGTCATGCCACCCACACATAATTCACAGTATGAGCTTTCACCAAGTGTTGTTCCCGTAAAATAGTAATAATTTTTATTTTTTTTTGAAAAGAAGTTATAATAAGCTTTCAGCAGAAGAGTACCACAGCAGTTTCACAATAATATTCAACTCTTTTTCTACCATGACAAACAACTATGAACTTCCATTAATCAGGATAAGGCATTAACGTTACCATTGAAATCCAACATATCACAATCAAATTACAGGTTGCCACGCATCATACATGGTACAACACGAGTACACAAATAACTATTTCTCAATCTCAACAAGATTTAGCATCTTGGACCATAGTCATCACACACAGATAATGATGCGGGATTTCATCTAACACCAATTTAGTCATCAACTATACTGTGCACAGAATAAGGCATATCCACCTATTATCGGATCAAGATGGGATATCACCACCCACGCAACCGAAAATATTATACCCACATATCAAGACAAACGTCATTCGGCATCAACCCACACCTTTCTCAATTAAGATAACTATCATGCATATAGATCAAACCAAGTATATTCATTTCAAGCTAAAAGTAGTCACGTATTTTAATAGCAGTCCTGAAATGTAATAAAACATATAATATGGTAGTATATATTTCGAAAATGAAACAGTACATATAGTACACATAGACAGCTTAAACAACAAATAAGTTTTGAAAAGTGAACGTACGCCTGTTTCAAGGCAAAAATCTTCCAAAAAACAAATTCTAACTCTAGGGAGTTATCAAATCTGCCGATGATTGTTTCTAAATTTATAATTCAGGGTCTACAGTTTCCATAAGCACTAGGTTTCCAACCATAGTTTACTTCTTCTTTGTTGGTTTTACTCTCGTAAAATGTGTACTTTTTCTTAACTGAACTTAAGAGTTTTTAACATATAAAATGAGTTCACTGGATCCCAAGTTAAACAAGCATTATAATCTTGAGGTACATGTGAAACATTGCAGCAACTTTTAAGAGAATGTGTCCATCTAAATTATCAACTTATAAAAATCTTGGGGTTTGGGCTAGACTGACGGTGACTGTAACATTACAAAAAGTTATCGAAATCAAAGATCCAGTTAGAGGTCTAAGGTACTTGTATTTTTAAAAGTTGGCCAAAAAAGGCAGAAACTTTAAGAAAATCTTTCAAACTCAAACCTTATAAAAATCAACATGCTAAGAACAACAGACTTTAAAGTCGATTAACTCACTCATTACTTGGACTATTTCTAAAACTTATATCTAATTGGAAGAACAATTTACCATGCTAATTAGCCCTGAACTGGAAGATTATTAACTCCAAAGCCCTAGCTACCTTCCTCTGCATATCCAATTCCTTATTCTAGTAAAAATTTAATTTTGCTTCTTCCCCAACTAGAAAATCTATTTTATGTGTTGGTTTATTTTCTTCGGTGTAAATCAGAAATTATTTTCACAATTTCACAAAACCATTTACTGTTTTAGTTTATCTCATTATAACCACAGTTATCCCTGCAGCATATCACTGAATCAACTCAATCAACAGCTACAAAACAGAAGTAAATGAAGTTCTTGAAGGGAAACAATGCTGAACAAAAGCTATATGAACAAAACATGAGCCGTAGAATGAAAATACCCGTAAAATACTTCAATTGCTGATATTCACATCTTCGGAAAGGGTTCTTCAGACATGGATATCGGATTGATCAGCAGTCGGTAATGCTTTCTCCAGTTGGTAATGCTCAGTTTCATTTTTGAAGCAAAACAAAAAACAAAAAAGGAATTCTTGGGAATGTTCGAGCTGTGGTGACTAAATTAAGTATCTTAAATCTAACTGTAGATAAACTAATGCGAATCTAAATTTAATTGGGATATGTTATATCACATTATTAAATAGTTAATAATGGTACATTCTTTGAATTTAGTATTATATTAGTAATTTAAAGAGTTTTTAAATTTCTAAAAATTACTGTCGAAATTTACAACAATGCACCTCATAGGACACCTTTCCACTCCCACAAGTCCCCTCGTTTTGATTTTGTGACTAGAAACTTCTGCCTGACACATTATTCCCCGAAAAGAATCTAGCAAAGAAGGATTTCTTATTTATGATTTCTTATTCTTTAAAATTTTCTTGTCAGTTTAATTCAATTCATTTAAATGAAATTCAGTTCAGTAAAAATTCATTTGAAGAAACTTAGATTAATTTAGTTATATTAATTTTCTCTTATCAATATAAAAGGTTTAATTCATTTTAGTTTCAAATAATATTAATCAAATTCAGTTTAACACAAAAAAATTTAGTTTAGGAGAACAAGTGAGTAAGTAATGATTGCAAGCCCTTATATTCTTCTTATATATATATTTGTGAAACCGCCAAAGCATAATTTGTGATATTTTGAAATTTGAAAAAGACATTTTTGAAGGTAGTGTGAATGTCAAATCTGATAAACCAATTCAAGCAAAGAAGGGAAGAGGTATTTCTTTATTTGTATTTTTTCATTTTTTGAAAAACAAGATAGAAAGAAACAATTTTAGAAATCCGCGCAATAGTACTTATTCTTGAATGAATGAATGGATGGATGTTGACATTTTTGAATGTTCACACTTCATCAATAGAAAGAAAGTATTGTAGAAAGAGAGTTTTGATTTTTTTTTAAATAAAGGTTTTATAATTATTCATTTCACATTTAAAAATTCCAAAATTCATGAAAGTTTGGTAAAGTATCTACAGTCTGGTCTCCGCCAAATTTGGCTTTCAACATGCCATGTCCATTCACTTGCCCTTTTGTTTATTTTTTCATTGTTTGCCCTTTTTTTTCAACTATAAACATAATCGTAATAAAATATGTTTCAACTTAAGAATGCAGAAAATTATATATATAAAATTGTAAAATTTTCATTACTTAAATATTTAAGTAGTTTAAATATACAATATTTAAGTTATAAAAACTTTCTTGAAATTTAAGAAAAATTGATCTTTCAAACACCAACTCAAATACGATTTGAATGGAAATGTTTTTAAAAATAAATTAACTTTCATTTCATATAAGTCAACATTTTTAAAATTATAAAAATGCATTAGATATTTTTCCTTTTGAACAATATTTGTGAGCCTGGTTAAATTTCCAGCCCAGAGCATCTTTTTTAATCAATAGCAAATGTCTCTTTTTGTTATAAAAGACATTCACTCATTACAGTTATCGTTTTTTTCTATGAATATTGATTTTACCTCTCATCTTATCTTCAATTTCGTTTCACATCTGATTATAGACCCATCGTCTAGAAATTCTTCAGAAAGGTACATCACTTTTTAGTTTATGTTGATTTTTAGTGTGTGATTTAAATCGTGGATTATAAGGTTCACACCTAGGTCTTAATCTATTAAACTACTTGATGAACATCGGGGATCCAATTTTTCATTGATGAATGGATGAACATCGTGGATGAACATCGTGAATGTCAGTGACCAATCCCTGATGTTCATTCTGTTTTTCTTTTTCTTTTTGACAAACCAGATGTTCATTCTAGATCTTTACTAAATGAGTTGCTCAAAAGTCCATCGGTTAAATTGATTGGTGTAAAATTGAGCATCGTGAATGTCAGTGACCAATCCCTAATGTTCACTCCGTTTTTCTTTTTCTTTTTGACGAACCAGATGTTCATTCTAGATTTTTTCTGAACTTGTTAATCAAAAGTCCATTAATTAAATCGACTGGCGTTAAATAAAGGTTGTGCCTTTTCTTTTGTAGGTACTAAAGGATCAGCTCCAATTACACATCTACATGCCGAAACCCTTTCAAAAGGTACAATTTAGGGTT
Source organism: Sherardia arvensis (assembly GCA_948330725.1). Classification (NCBI taxonomy): domain Eukaryota; kingdom Viridiplantae; phylum Streptophyta; class Magnoliopsida; order Gentianales; family Rubiaceae; genus Sherardia; species Sherardia arvensis. The sequence continues at coordinate 9,531,673 of OX415238.1, read as the reverse complement.
TAAATTTTGTTCATCTAAATTATTAACAAATCTTGGGCAATTAAAATTTGTAAAAACCACATTGAAGTTATATTTCAGTAATATGTTGTTTATATATCATATTTAAGCTCTCATGTTGAGTCGATCTTAATCGACCAATTGAAATGTGTGCATCTTTTATAATTGTGTTGATGGAGTATTCCCAGTCTACCACATGTCATCGGGGATTAAAAATACTTTATCAAATCTGTTTTTTGATGATATGTGTGTATAGTCATCATAAGGAATGGAGTTGATCCCAATCATGTTATCCAGACTCATTATGTTTTGTATTGTGTCGGTTACATATTTCCAATTCTACCCAGTAATTGGGGATTTAAGAAAACCCCTATCATACCATTTTTCGATGATTCTAGATGTTTAGCATTCATTATTAACGAAGTCGGTCCCAACCATATCATCCAAATTCTCTATGTTTTGTAATTGTGCCGATTGAGTTTTCCTAGTTCTGCCATGTCATTGGGTATTTAAGAAAACCCCCGTCAAACCTATTTTTCGCCGATTCTATATTTTTAGTACTCATTATTAATGGAGTCGGTCTCAATATGTTTTTTATTGTATCGGTTACATATTTCCATTTCTACTCAGCAATTGGAGATTTAAGAAAACCCCTATCAAACCATTTTCCGATGATCCTAGATGTTTAGCATTCATTACTAACGTAGTCGGTCCCAACCGTATCATCCAAATTCTCTATGTTTTGTAATTGTGCCAACTGAGTTTTCCTAGTTCTGCCATGTCATTGGGTATTTAAAGAAATCCCCCGTCAAACCTGTTTTTCGCCGATTCTATATGTTTAGTACTCATTATTAACGGAGTCGGTCTCAATATGTTTTTTATTGTATCGGTTACATATTTCCATTTCTACCCAGCAATTGGAGATTTAAGAAAACCCCTATCAAACCGTTTTTCGATGATCCTAGATGTTTAGCATTCATTACTAACGAAGTCGGTCCCAACCGTATCATTCAAATTCTCTTTATTTTGTAATTGTGCCGATTGAGTTTTCCTAGTTCCTCGGTGTAAATCAGAAATTATTTTCACAATTTCACAAAACCATTTTCTGTTTTAGTCATGTGGCATATCACTGAATCAAGTCAATCAACAGTCTACAAAACAGAAGTAAATGAAGTTCTTGAAGGGAAACAATGCTGAACAAAAGCTATATCAACAAAACATGAGCTGTAGAATGAAAATACCCGTAAAATACTTCAATTGCTGATATTCACATCTCCGGAAAGGGTTCTTCAGATGTGGACATCGGATTGATCAGCAGTCGGTAATGCTTTCTCCAGTTGGTAATGCTCAGTTTCATTTTTGAAGGAAAACAAAAAACAAAACAGGAATTCCGCATTTGATGCTTCTTGGGAATGTTCGAGCTGTGGTGATTAATTAATTATTATTATTCTAATTTCAAGAGTATTTTCTCCCTTTTCTTCACCAATTTTGGTTCTACGACTTCTCCTTGAACGGAGAATTTACACATAACGGGAGTTGAAAAATCTAGTCAGTAGTTTTATAACTCGGTCCAAGTAGGTAATTTATTAACTCAGTTCTGAGAAAGAAAACACGTAGGTCATAAACCAAAATTTCCATCGCTTTTATTTGAAGTTGGTGAAATGGAAAAATCATGTGCAACGGCTTAAATTTTGTTAGGTGCATTAGACAACCCCGTTGGCCAATGAAATTTAACGAATCAGGTAGTATCTTAAATCTAACTGTAGATAAACTAATGCGAATCTAAATTTAATTGGGCTATGTTAAATCACTTTTTTTTTAAAACCACTTAAATAAGTGGAGTGAAATTTATTAGGCTCACTACACCATAAAAAGCCTATGTAGGCAAGTACTGTACAATTCAAAATTGAAAGATTAATCATCTATGAGAGATCCTTCATCGCACCCATGTCAAACTTCACAAATATGTTAGGTCACGCCAGAGCGATACCCAATTCTATCGATGAATTGACTATACTTGCAAGCATATTAGGGTTTTCTATGCAATACCCAACTCTGCCGACAAGCACGGGGCTTGAGAAAAGGACCCCCTTCCTTATACTTTTCCCATGTCAATTTTCACAAGCAGGTTAGGGCACGCCAAAGCGATTTAATTTTGCCGATGAAAAGACTCGTAACTCGCAAGCATATTAGGGTTCGGTAAGCGATACCCAACTCCACCGACGAGTACGGGGAAAAGATAAGGAATAAACACTCTATTGCTAATTGACAGAGAGAATGATAGTCTAGTCTATTACAATCCTGACATCATTAGATTGAATTTCAATGTATCCAGTACCCAGATCCACTTTGCATGTTTCAGTATCAACTCCATGCTCTGATGGTCCATATTACAGTAGTGTTCCATCCACCAATGCCATCTGCTTAAGATTATCCATTGTTCATCTTGATCCTAGCTTGCCTTCTTGATCCTTTGCTTTCCAGTCTTCACTGCTCCCAGCTTCAATCATTGCTTGTCAGCCCCATCCTCCTATTGTTGGCTCTCATATCCTGCATCATAAAACAGCAGTAAAAATTCTTTTTTGGTGATCATCTCTACCTAAGATAAGGCAGCTCTATGCTATCCAGAGACACAAGGCCCTGTATATGCCTTGGTAGAGTTTCACTAGTATATACATGAGAGTTATTAGTTTCAGTAGCAAGTTTGGCTAATGCATCAGCAACAGCATTTGCCTCTCTATATATATGAGAAAAAGTTGTAGTTATATCACCTGATAAGTCCCATATATTCCATATATACTTCATCAATGTCCAAGGAATTCTATAATTCCTGTGAATTATCATCAGTAAAACTTGGGAGTCCATCTCTACCTGCACATGCTGAAAATTATAATAATAAGCTGTTTCCAGTCCCATAACTAAAGTAATGGCTTCAGCCTCAAGACTGGCTGTTGCTTCTATCACCAAGGACTTAGCATGTAAGACTCTGCCATTAGCATCCCTAATGACAAATCCTGCTCCAGCTCTACCATTCTGCAAGAATGACCCATCAGAATTCAATTTGACACAGTTCAGATCAGGTAATTTCCATTTTATGTTCCTCTGTGGCCTATCTCTAACCACTGTTTGAACAGAATAAAATATGAACTGCATAGGTGGTTTAAACCTAGACCAAGAAATAGCATGAGCTTGAATAATAGAGGTGATCATATTCTGTATGTTCAGAGCTATATTATTTCTATTTGGTATGACATTATCATATAGGAAAGATGCCTAGCACAACAAATGCTCCAAATCACAACAACTGGGATCAGTCTAGCTATATTAGTCTTGGAACCAGATTTATCTTTCAAATGCCAATAGTAAAACAAGTGATCTCATAAAGACTCAGAATGAGCATGAATGAGATCAAATTACCTGCTTACATTCTCCCATATCCATCTTATATTCCTGCAACTATTAAAGACATGATGTAACTCATCTGAATCAGAGTAGCAAAAACAGCACACAGATGGTTGATGTATATAGATAGATTCCAGTATATCAGCTGTGGGCATGAGTCTATTAACTAGTCTCCAACACAGAAAAGCCATGTTTTTGGCACATATTTTGACCATATATGCTTAAAAGAATTAACTTGCATCTTTTTAGGTCTGAGAAGCTCATAAGCAGATGAAGTTGTAAATATTCCAAGTGAACTAGGCTTCCATATCATCACATCATCATATCCATAAAATAATGAAAAGTCTTGGGAAAGCTTAGTAACACATAAATCAGTGAATCCATGTTTCAATAACTCAATATAGTACTCTTGATGATTGATAAATTCAGCAACAGTCAACTCAGGAGCAATAATCTCCTGTGTATCATCCCATTGATCAATTAAAGTTTTACCTCCCATCCATTGAGCATTCCAAAAGGATACCTGTCCTTTTCCAATCTGTATATATGTATTTGAAGTTGTTGTGTCCTTAACTTCCTTGATTATGCGCCATGTTTTCGAATTTTTATAGATGATTAGGCAAGGACCACATGAATTCAGCCCATAAGCTCCTTCCTGCCTGTAGCTTCCACCACAACTTTATAGAGAAAGCTTGTGTTGTTAGATGTAGATTCTTAACTCCCAATTAAGTTTCATCTGTAGGAAAACAAACATTAGTCCAAGATTTTCATACTCTTTTCTGACCATACTGTGAGGACCCCCACAGAAATTTCGAAAACAGTACATGCAACTTGTTAATCACCCCCCTTGTAGGTTTTATGACAGTGAGTATATGAAGGGGAATAACTGATAAAACATGCTTAAATAATATCAATCTCCCAACCTGGTTAAGCCATTTATTTTGCCATGTAGCCAATTTTGCTGCCATTTTATCATATATGGACTGAAATTAAGAGTGTTTAGTTCTACCCAAATAAATGGGGCATCCCAAATAGATAAAAGGAAAATGACCCTCTGTGATCCCTGAGATTTGTTCAACCATGGACTTGACAGACAATGGTGCATGCTTGGTGATGTAATAAGAAGTTTTTTCCAGGTTAATCTTTTGACCAGTATCAGATTCATAACACATTAAGAAACTCCTCAGATTGGTAATACTAGTTCTATTAGCCTTAAGGAACACAACAGTATCATCCGCAAAGTTTAGGTGAGCTATTTTTCTTGCTGAATGTGGCAACTTGAAATAACCAATTCTTGAGTCATTAAACAGTAAGCCTAGGTTTCTAGAAAACACCTCAGTGAGTAATATAAACAAAAAGGGAGATAAAGGATCTCCTTGCTTAATTCCCTTTGAGGTATTAAAGAATCCTTTAGGTTGACCATTCACAAGAACTGAACATTTAGTTGCAGATATGTTGCCATAACATTACTGACAAATTTTCTATGAAAACCCAATTTTAATAAAAACAATTTCAAGAAACTCCATGAAACCCTGTCAAATGCCTTGACCATATCCAGTTTAAAGAAAATATTGGAGCCTCCTGTTTTATTGTTTGAAAAATTGGTTATTTCTTGCATGAGTAGTACATTGTCAGCTAGCTCACGCCCCTGAACAAAGGTTGACTGTTCAGGGGAAATCAAACTAGTCATTATGGGCTTAAGTCTCTCTGTGTATAATTTATTAAAGATCTTATTAACAAAGTTAGAGAGACTAATAGGCCTAAAATCAGAGAATTGGTTAATCACAGATTTTATGGGTATCAATGTAATGAATGTAGCAGATATGACTCTAGGAATAGGTACTCCAGATAGAAATTCATTAACAGCATTTAACAAATCAGCACAGATAATATCCCAGCATGCATGATAAAACTTCCCTGAAAAACCATCTGGTCCCGGGGCTGAGTCTCCATCCATTGAAAAGACAACCTTTTCTAGCTCCTCCATGTGAGTAAGCTTGACAAATTCTGATTGGTCTCATCAGTAACAAGTGAAGGAATATTATCCAGTAATAACTGAGTATTCTGATGATGATCAACCTGTTGTTCTTCAGATAATAAATTAGAGAAGAAATTAACTGCTTCTGCACCAATGAGATCAGGATTAGTAAGCAAATTATTTTGGCTATCCCTGATAGCTAAAATTCTTTGTCTAGCATTTCTGGATTTGAAAGTAGCATGAAAGAACTTAGAGTTTGAATCTCCCTCCTTTAACCACTTAACCCTTGATTTTTGTTTCCAGAATACCTCTTGTCTAGCAAGTGCTAAAGTCAACTCAGCTTGTAATCTATTCAGTTCTGACTTATTAATATCATTACTATAATTTTGAAAAATTACCTAACTTTGTTCAACAAGCATTTCAGCACTGGTAACTCTATCATTTACATTACCAAAAATTTTCTTGTTCCATTCTATAAGTCTCAATTTTAGCCTTCTCAGTTTCAAGGAAAATTTCATCATACCATATGTATCACAGTTCAAATTCAAATTTTCAGAAATGACTCTATTAATATCATCATGAAGCAACCAGCAATTCTGAAATTTAAAGGATTTTGGCCCTGACCGATGGTCATTATTTTCTAATGTCATCAATAAGGGAGCATGATCTGAGGGTGACCTAGACTTGACCTTGACCCTATATGGAAAGATTTATAAAATATGTTAAATCACATTATTATATAGTTAATAATGGTACATTCTTTGAATTTAGTATTATGTTAGTAATTTAAAGAGTTTTAAAATTTCTAAAAATTACTGCCGAAATTTACAACAATGCACCCCATAAGATACCTTTCCACTCCCACAAGTCCCCTCGTTTTGATTTTGTGACTAGAAACTTCTGCCTCACACATTATTCCCCAAAAAGAATCTAGCAAAGAAGGATTTCTTATTCATGATTTTCTTGTCAGTTTAACTCAATTCATTTAAGTTAAATTCAGTTCAGTAAAAATACATTTGAAGAAACTTAGATTAATTTATTTATATTATGTTATCTTATCAATATAAAAGCTTTAATTCATTTTAGTTTCAATTAATATTAATAAAATTCAGTTTAACACAAAAAATTTAAAGTTAGGAGAACACATGAGTAAGTAATGATTGCAAGCCTTTATATTCTTCTTATATATTTGTGAAACCGCCAAAGTATAATTTGTGACATTTTGAAATTCGAAAAAGACATTTTTGAAGGTATTGTGAATGTCAAATCTGATAAACCAATTCAAGCAAAAGAAGGGAAGAGATATTTCTTTATTTATTTTTTTCCATTCTTTGAAAAACAAGATAGAAAGAAACAATTTTAGAAATCCGTGCAATAACACTTATTCTTGAATGAATGAATGTTGACATTTTTAAATGTTCACACTTCATCAACAGAGAGAAAGTATTGTAGAAAGAGAGTTTTGATTTTGTTTTTCAAATAAAGGTTTTAGAATTATTCATTTCACATTTAAATATTCCAAAAATCATGAAAGTTTGGTAAAGTATCTACGGGTCTCCGTCAAATTTTGCTTTCAACATGCCATGTCCATTCATTTGCCCTTTTGTTTTTTTTTCATTGTTTGCCCTTTTTTTTCAACTATAAACATAATCGTAATAAAATATGTTTCAACTTAAGAATGCGGAATATTTTATATGTATAGTTGTATAATTTTCATTACTTAAATTAAGTAGTTTAAATATACAATATTTAAGTTATAAAAACTTTCATGAAATTTAAGAAAATTTGATCTTTCAAAGACAAACTCAAATACGATTTGAATGGAAAAATATTTTAAAATAAATTAACTTTAATTTTATATAAGTTAACATTTTTAAAAATTATATAAATGCAGTAGATATTTTTCCATTTGAACAATATTTGTGGGCCTGGTTAAATTTCCAGCCCAGAGCATCTTTTTTTAATCAATAGCAAATGTCTCTTTTTCCCATAAAAGACACTCACTCATTACAACTATCGTTTTTTTTCTATGAATATTGTTTTTGTTGATTTTACCTCTCATCTTATCTTCAATCTTGTTTCACATCTGATTACAAACCCATCGTCTAGAAATTCTTCATCAAGGTACATCACTTTTTAGTTTATGTTGATTTTTAGTGTGTGATTTAAATCGTGGATTATAAGGTTCACACCTAGGTTTAATCTATTTGAACTACTTGAAGAACATCGGGGATCCAATTTTTCATTGATCAAGATCATGGATGAACATCGTGGATGAACATCGTGAATGTCAGTGACCAATCCCTGATGTTCATTCTGTTTTTCTTTTTCTTTTTGACAAACTAGATGTTCATTCTAGATCTTTACTAAATGAGTTGATAAAAATCCATCGATTAAATTGATTGGTGTAAAATTGAACATCGTGAATGTCAGTAACCAATCCCTAATGTTCATTCTATTTTTCTTTTTCTTTTTGACAAACCAGATGTTCATTCTAGATCTTTTCTGAACTTGTTAATCAAAAGTCCATTAATTAAACTGACTGGCGTTAAATAAAGGTTGTGCCTTTTCTTTTGTAGGTACTAAAGGATCAGCTCCAATTACACATCTACACGCTGAAACCCTTTCAAAAGGTACAATTTAGGGTTTAAATTTTGTTCATCTAAATTATTAACAAATCTTGGGCTATAGTGATTAAAATGTGTATAAACCACATTTAAGTTATATTTCAGTAATATGTTGTTTATATATCATATAAAAGCTCTCATGTTGAGTCGATCTTAATCGGCCAATTGAAATGTGTGCATCTTTTATAATTGTGTTGATGAAGTATTCCCATTCTACCACATGTCATTGGGGTTTAAAAATACTCTAATCAAATCTGTTTTTTGATGATATGTGTGTTTAGTTATAATAATTAATGGAGTCGATCACAATCATGTTATCCAGACTCATTATGTTTTGTATTGTGTTGGTTACATATTTCCAATTCTACCCAGTAATTGGGAATTTAAGAAAACCCCTATCAAACCGTTTTTGATAATTCTTGATGTTTAGCATTCATTATTAACGAAGTTGGACCCAACCATATCATCCAAATTCTCTATGTTTTGTGATTGTGCCGATTGAGTTTTCCTAGATCTGCCATGTCATTGGGTATTTAAGAAAACCCCCGTCAAACCTATTTTTTGCCGATTCTATATGTTTAGTACTTATTATTAACGGAGTCGGTCTCAATATGTTTTTATTGTGTGGGTTACATATTTCCAATTCTACCCAGTAGTTGGGGATTTAAGAAAACCCCTATCAAACCATTTTTCGATGATTCTAGATGTTTAGCATTCATTAATAACGAAGTTGGTCCCAACCATATCATCCAAATTCTCTATGTTTTGTAATTGTGCCGATTGAGTTTTCCTAGTTCTGCCATGTCATTGGGTATTTAAGAAAACCCCCGTCAAACCTGTTTTTCGCCGATTCTATATGTTTAGTGCTCATTATTAACGGAGTCGGTCTCAATATGTTTTTTATTGTATCGGTTACATATTTCCATTTCTACCCAGCAATTGGAGATTTAAGAAAACCCCTATCAAACCGTTTTTCGATGATCCTAGATGTTTAGCATTCATTACTAACGAAGTCGGTCCCAACCGTATCATCCAAATTCTCTATGTTTTGTAATTGTGCCGATTGAGTTTTCCTAGTTCTGCCATGTCATTGGGTATTTAAGGAAACCCCCGTCAACCCTGTTTTCGCCGATTCTATATGTTTAGTACTCATTATTAACGGAGTCGGTCTCAATTGTATTATCCAAATTCTTTATGTTTGTTGTTTTGGTGACCGATTAATACGTGTTACCTAATATTTGAGTGATAATTCTCCTTCTTGACTCTTTTCATTGATTTTATATGTTAAGTTCTTGCAATTGACAGGTCTTATCCCAACTGATCGATTAGAGTGTAATTGTGAATTATGTTCAGTTTAACATAGATGTGAGGTTTCATCTATTAGTGGAAGTATTGTGTAGCATCATCAACAACACACACAAAATATCTACAGCTACCTCTCTTAAACCAGTTTAAACTTGAACGGTAGTATCATGTAATCTGCATTTTTAGTATTCCAATCTGTGTTAGATGGAGAAACCCATTTATTGTGATACATAATACCCATGGAATTAATGTGTGGGGTGGAATAAAAGTTAAAGTACAAGAAAAAAAAAAGTGATTGCCTTAAAAAGAGCTACTGCTGTATATATATGTTGTTATAGTAATTAAGATTTAAATATGGCAATAGTCGTGGCGCCATTATACACAAGTTAGGGAGCCTGGGCTCTGCCTTTCAGTCTAGTCTCTGCACACATTCCGCATTTCACATCAAATAATCATCTCCCATCATCAATCACATACGTAGTCTGCAAGAAATCAACACTTTTAATTCTGCTCAGTTTCAAAAAATGGTCTGCTCACTTGCTTTTGCCATCCTTGATATGTTGTAGCATTTGCTGAGGTTTCCTCTGGACAACAGTTGCAGATACAGGGCTTTGGCGATGGATCGTGGAGCGACGATTGCTGCGAGGGTGAAACTGAGAAAGCAGTTGGGAGATAGGGGTGTGAAGAGGAAGAAAATTGAGGAGAGGAACAACATCAGGAAGGAACCGATGAGGCTGAGGCCAGCAGGAAGGAACCGAGTGATGATGAGGCTGAGGCCAGCAGGAAGGAACCGAGGGTTTCGACTCCGTGTGATCAGGATTTGAGTGAAAGCACTGCTGTGAGTGACAGAACCCTGAGTGAGACCGAGAGTCAGCTGATAACTAGAAGAAAAGAGGTAAGGAGGAAGAGGTTTGGTTCTGAGGCTCACCAGCCTTGCTCCGGAAAGGGGAAGCAAAGAGCGAGCTCGAGCAGCAGAATAGTCGAGAGGACTCGCAGTGGTAAGCATCATCTCTTCTTCTTGTTTCTTGCTCTTGCTGTACTAGTTGCACTTATTGAGTTGTTTTGCTCAGCTTCTGTTCTGACAATGTGAAGATACAAAAATTTCAGAAAGTCTGAAACTTGTTTCTGTTTCTTGCTCTTGCTGAACTAGTGTCACTTTTTGAGTTGTTTTGCTCAACTTCTGTTCTGACAATGTGAGGATACAAATTTCCAGAAAGTCTGAAACTTGTTTTTGTTTCTTGCTCTTGCTGAACTAGTGGCACTTTTTGAGTGGTTTTGCTCAGCTTCTGTCTAACAATGTGAGGATACAAATTTCCAGAAAGTTTGAAACTTGTTTCTGTTTCTTGCTTCTTCTTTTTTTGCTGTTGATGAACTTGTAGCAAGTTTCCTGTTGCTTTGCTGAGCTGTTTGCTGAAATGTTTTTCTTGATCTTGCCTCTCCATAAGTTTCAGATGGTTGAGTTTGTGGCTTTTCTAAGGATTACTTGGATACCAATCTGAGCTTGCTTCTGGTTTGACAGGTTCTCATCTGTGGAAGAGTGGAGTTTCTCTGACTGCTGCTGGAACTGAAGTAATGGTGTTTGGTGCCAAGATACCAGCCAGGCGCAAGAAGAGCGGTCCAGATGAAGATGGAATAGAGTATGTTACTGAGACATTGCCTACCACTCAGCCACCATTGGAGAGTTCTCAGGTGCCGCCACTTCCCAACCTCGAACTGAATTCTGCAGCATCCATGTCTAGGGAGCCACCACTATTTGAGGTGCCAATATTTGAGGCTAGCAAGGACTACCAATGGCGCGTGCATGTCGGCAGTCCTGGGAATGAGCGCGAGGTGCCAAGCAGATATGCACAGGAGGAGGAGCTGAGCAGATATGCCAGTCCTTATGATGATGAAGACGAGGAGATGACTGGATTCCTATCTGAAAGGGTGAATGATTGGAGAGAGATGGGAAAGGCTAGTGCTCAATTTCAGAAGCCAAGGGGTCGTATGACCAGAAGGGCTGACCAAGTTGAGGGCTATAACTTGAGAGACATGGAGAATGTTAGCTCATTCAGGGAGCCTAGCAGATCCTGGTCCGGCAGATACCAAAGTGAGTTCAGAGAGCCTAGTGGGGCAAGGTCTAGGAGGAAACAGTACGGGTTCAGGGAGCATATGGAGTCGAGAAGATCTGTGCCGAGAAGGTACCAAGATGAAGAGTACAGGTCTAGAAAGTATAGCAATGACCTTCAAGAAAGGCTCTACGACGAAAATGAATATCGTCGTAGGTCAAGGAAGTATTGCAGCGAAGGCAGTAAGTACAGGGAGGAACATCTAGAGCTAAGTGACTCAAGGTCTAGAGGGTACCAGGAACCGGCTGCATACTGGCCAAAAAAGCCGAGTCATTCCAGATCAAGATGGTACCACAGTGGATCCCATGAACCAGCTGGAAGGTACCACACTGATTATGAAGGGATGCGTGGCACCAGATCAAGAAAACACCAGGCTCAGCTACAAGAGAGCAGAAAATATTTTCCAAGAGTGGATCGTGAGAGAGAATTTACCCGTTGTGTTCAGCCACCAGCAGGTATGATCCAGTTATCCTGTACACAATGAATGCATAGCACATAGTTGGATTGTCTTAAATGCTAATACACATTTTTTAATGATGCAGGACTTGCTCAGCCTCGAAAGGACAATTGTGTCAGAAGAAGAGAGACTAAAAAGGCCAAAAAGAGGTGTGGTAAGCATGTCCAGGAGCCAGAGCAGGTGGAAGGGGAAGAGGGGGATTATTTTTTCAACGAGAAAGAGGAGACAGAGGAGGAAGAAGAGGTGGAGATAGAATTGGAGGAAGAAAGTGAGGATGATGAGCAGCGAGAGGAAGAGGAGGAAGATGTGGCGGTGAACATCCCTGTCATCCAATCTGATGACGGGATACAGATTGTTCGGGAAAGATTAGGCCATAGGAAATCGATAAGAAAGCCAAAGCGGATACCAAAAAGGCTACAGGAGCTGCAAAACTCCATTGCAGCTGAGATGGCGGAAATCAGCAACAAAGCTGATCAGCAACAAGGTATTTCCCACTCTTGCCATGCATATTTTCAGTTCAGTTTTTTTATTATCAATATTGTAAGCACATACCTGAACTCTAGTTTTTATAGTTGCAGGCAGTGAAGTTCCAGAGGCAGTGGCAGTTGAGGAAGAATTGGTTGATGAGGACGAGTTCAAACTTGCTGCTAGAAAAGCTGAGAACCCTGAGCCAAGCCGGGTAGCCGAGGACAGGCCACCAACAGTGCAAGGTGGACCGACTCGAGAGATTGTTGACTGGGATGAAATGAATACACCAGTGGCACAAGACGATCCTACCCGAGTGGTTATTGACTGGGATGAAATTGCATCGAAGAATTCCTCTTCATCTGCTGCAGCAGCACCTTCTACTAACTCTGATAATGACGATGAAGACTACAGGGTTGGGCATCACGACAGTGAAGTTTCTTTATCAGATGAAGAAGACAGCATCTCAACGAAGCTGATGATACAGAAGCAGGCTGAGGGTGATGCTAGTGTGCCAGCCAAGGAAGGACATCTTAAGAGGCTAAGGAAGGGCTCATCACATGCTATGACGTCGGATGATGCACAAGAACACATTTTGGGGGCAATATTTGGGAATGGAAATGCTCCTGAGGAGACACATTCTCCTCCAGCAGCTGAGGAAGCAATTCCCGAGGAAGGCACTCCAACAGCCGATGGTACTCCCGAAGGTGAGGAAGGCAGTCAAGCAAGTGAGAGCACTCAGGTTGAGAAGGAAGTTTCTGAGGAGAACGTTGCTGCTATGATGGAGAAAGAGAGTGCAGCAGCTGAGAGCACTCCAATGAACATTGTTCAGGATAGCAGTGTAGCAAGTACTAGGACTGAGAAAATTCCCGAGGAAGAGAGCACTTACCCGAGAAGCTTATGATGGAGGAAGAGAGTGCAGCACCTGATGAATCTCCCGAAGATGCAAATGCTGAGAAAGAGAATGCAGCCAAGTGCCCTCAAGGAGAGACAACTTCTGCAAGAAAAAAACTTTTCAAGGAGGCCAGTTCTGCAACTGATGGCAGTGACAAGCCTGCGCTGGAGGCAGCTGCTGATGAAATTAAAGGCAATGGAGCTACTGATGATCCCCCCAATGAGAGAAGGAGTTCAGCTGAGGGAAGATCTCATGGTACCAAGAGAGCTAGGCCGTCGGAAGTAAACCACGAGAGCAGGCCTAGGAAGAGTGGGGCACCGGAGGATGGCCCTAAAAAGAGATCCAGGAGATCAAATGAAATTGTGCTGGTGAGAGAAACAATTGTCCGTCAGAAAGCATCTCACCAGGCGAGGGATAGAGATGAAATTGATGTTGTGATGGTGAATGGAAGTAAAGCAAGTGCAAGTCGCCATCGGCCACCGCCTTCTGGCCAGAGTTCTCATCCTAAGGCACCGTCTTCAGCACCGAGAGCTCTTCCTGAGAGTATCAGTAGCCATCAGGTGCCACGTTCCACTTCCAAAGCTCAGCCTGAGAGTAGCAATGGCCATCATGTGCCACAAACTAGCAGCAGCCACCAGATGCCATATTCCAATCTGTCAGGCCAGCCAGGGAGTAGCAGTCGCCAGCCAGAAAGTGACTATGAGGAGGAAAATGAGGAGGAACTTGAGGAAGAAGATGAAATTGAGGAGGAGATTCAGTTTCAGTGCAAATCAGTGCCAAAGCAGAAGAAGCTGATGACTGCTCTGATCAATTCCATCGTTGGAGAAGATGGTAATATGCTTGATGAAGAAGAAGATCAGGAAAAAGTCTTGGTAGAACCATCTGCCTGGAATGGCTCTAAACTGCCACAAAAGTTCAGGTTTCCAGATAATAAACCCGTGCCAGAAGGTCCAACAGAAGATGACCTTCTTGTAGCAAGCTTGTTTGCTGAGAGTGGTTTAGATGAAGGCAAGTACGGCTACGATGACGAGCCTCTTCAACAGGTCTGTTAGTTAACAAACTCTTATCAATGTGTGTATCACTCATTGCCATTTTTCTAACATTTGTAACTTTAATGTACAGGAAGAAGAGGAACCTCCAGAGGAAGAGGAGGAGCCAGCCTGTCGACATGACTTCTACATAGATGAAACAATAGGACGCATCTGTCGCAAATGTTATTTCGTTGAAGCAGAAATTAGAGACATAGACCTGCCATTTGTGAGTTCTGTTTGCGTTTCTAGTTCTTATGCTGTCTTTTTTGTTTGTTTTCTCACAGCTTACTGGTTTTGTTGATTAGGCCCCAGACCCTTACCGGGCAGTAAGATTTAGTGATAGGGAGAAATACTCACCGAGTAAAGGACTGGTTTTTTTATCAGAAGAAGATGATGAGTTGGGAGATGGATTCAGTGCTGCTACAGGGACTGTGTGGGATGCGATTCCAGGGTCAAAGAGCAGAATGTACGAACATCAGCAAGAAGGGTTTGAGTTCATGTGGAAAAATCTGGAGGGGATGATCAATCTAGCTGAGCTTAAGAAGTCAGAGGACAGTGATATAGGTGGCTGCATCATTTCTCATGCTCCTGGAACAGGCAAGACTCTTCTTACACTCATGTTCATCAATGCCTACTTGAAGATCTTCCCAAACTCGAGGCCGATGATCATAGCTCCAGCCAGCATGCTCCTCACCTGGGAAGAGGAGTTCAAAAAGTGGAATATGGACTTTCCTTTCCACAGCCTCAACCACTCTGAGCTCACAGGAAAGGAGCGCAAGGTTCTCAACTTTCCTACCCCCATGGGGAGAGCCATGGACAAGGATGTGAACCGGCTCATCAAGATATACTCGTGGACCAAGGAAAGGAGTGTTCTCGGCATCAGCTACAACCTTTTTGAGAATCTTGTCGGTGGGGAGTACTCGAAGGTGAGAAGCAATAGGCAGAAGGAAAAGCAAAAGAAAAAGAAGAATCCAAAGATTGGCCCGCGTTCTGGCAAGTACAAAAGGATGCTGTTGGAGATGCCGAGGCTCGTGATCATGGACGAAGGGCATACTCCAAGGAACAGCAACAGTTGCATCTGGAACACTGTTCTGAAGCTGCAGACAAAGAGGAAGATCATCCTGACCGGCACCCCGTTCCAGAACAATTTCTTGGAGCTCTTCAACACACTCCACCTGGTGAGGCCAGAGACAGCTGACAGCCTCTTGAAAGAGAGGGCTATTGCGCCTATGTTAGCTGTTAAGGGGGGGAAATATGTGCCAAAGAAGGGGAAAATGATGGAGAGTTCAGACACTAGTAAAGAGAGCGTTGATAAGGCTATCATGAAGCTCAAGGACATTATCAGCCCGTTTGTCCATGTTCACAAAGGGCACATTCTCAAGAGAAACCTCCCCGGTCTGAAGGACAGCGTTATCCTCCTGAAGCCTCCACCAATGCAGAAGTATCTGATCAAGCTGATTGAAGGTTCGAAAAATGCTTCTTCATTCGACTATGAGTACAAGGTGGCCCTCCTCTCAACTCACCCCAGCCTCGCAAAACACTGCAGCCTGAATGCGAGAGAGAGAGCTGCAATCAATATGGATGAAGTTGAGAGCTTAAAGAATGATAACAAGGAAGGAGTGAAGACAAGGTTTGTTGTGGAGCTTGTTCGGCTCAGCATCAACCGGGGTGAGAAAGTTCTTGTTTTCAGCCAGTACCAGCATATCCACAAGCTTATGGCAGAACAGCTTCGAGCATATTTCAACTGGGAAGAGGGGAAGCAGGTGATCCAGATGCATGGTAAGCAAGATCAAAAGTGCAGGCAGCAGTTGATCACTATGTTCAATGATCCAAAGAGTGAATCTGTTGTGCTGCTGGCCTCGACCAAATGCTGCTCTGAGGGGATCAATTTAGTCGGCGCTTCACAGGTCGTTCTGCTCGACGTTGTCTGGAATCCGTCGGTGGAGAGGCAGGCAATTAGCCGCGCGTACAGGCTTGGACAGCAGAAGGTGGTTCACACATACCACCTGATGGCAGGAGGAACGAGCGAGGGGGATAAGTACTGCAGGCAGGTGGAGAAGGACAGGTTGTCAGAGCTGGTTTTCTCCTCCACAACAAATGAGATTGCGCCCCCAGCTTCGGATGCAGCAGCAACAACAGCAACAGCTTCAGGATCGGCCGTTGGTGATGTCATTCTCACCAAGATGCTGGCAGACGACAATTTCAAGGACATGGTGGAGAAGATCATCTACCAGCCCAAGGAGGTCAACCTGATTGAGAGCTTCACCATTGCTTCTGCTGACGTTCAGCCTTAGAGTCTTTTAATTATGTCTTGCTTCAGATTGTTGTTTTGTTTGTGTTGTTTTTTTTCTGGATTTCATGACTTTTAGATTGTTGTTTGGTGTGTGGATTCGATGGATTTATGCTTCTTATCTTGATTTGGATTGTTTTGGATTCGATAAGCAGCTACCTAATAATTTGTATGAACAAGCTATACTAAGTCTATAGTGTTGCATGTTTTACAGAATTACAAAGCTCCTTAGTCTCTAAGTAGCAAAAGTTAAGGTGAGCATACATACCTGCAGATGCCATAAAACCCAGCCTAGTTCTTGGAAACCTGTCGAACTAATCAAAGGAAATGTGTTAAACAGTCTGTCATAAGTTCAAGTTTTCAAACATAATGGCGGGGGCTTTTACCAGAATGCCTCCCAGAAGTGTAACAGATTAGACAAAACTAATATCTTTTATACAGCTGCTTAACTTCCAGCAACAATTCTGGAAATAACACAAATATCAAAAAAAGAATTGCAAATTTGATGCTCATTAAAACGTCTAGAGATTTAGAGTTAACTTCTAGAAAGTAGTGAAAAAAAAGCGGGCAACAATCCCTTCCCTTTATGACATCGTTTTCCCATCAGACCTCAATAAAACATGATCGACATATGTATATATCTGCAAACTCAGAGAGAGATAAACCTAAACAGAGAACTAGTCTCAATGCTTTATTTGCATCAGGAGGCCTGAACATCTCCAGCTTCAAATTAGTGCCTGAGAGCAACTCCTTGATCGCAGAATCACTTCTTTCGGCTGCAATTATTTCCAGAGTGGTTCCAAGAACTTATGCTGCTAAACCAATCTCCACCTTCCAATATTATACTTCCAAGTTCATGAGTGAGGAGCTAAACCTAATAAATCACAATCTAAGTCAGCATCCATGTAATCCAAAGAGAAATTATTGCACATAATAAAATAATTAATCGCCTACCCTCTGATGAGCTGATCTTGACTTATAACTTCATTTCCATTCTTCGTGAGAGCAAAGAGAAGCTTTGTTAGATGGTCCCTTTCCTTATCCTTGCTCTCAAAAGAATCTGTGACCATTGATGGGTGGAATGAAGGGCTGTCCAACTCTTTAATGCACAAACACATGATTTAGAATGATCATTGGAAGATAGCAGTGACATCAATGCAGTAGTGATGAAAGTATTTTCTGTTAGGTTTGAAAGATATGAGGTGTAAAATTTTAAACAGGAAAAAAGAAATGAGTTTGAACATCATTCTAGATAAAATCCCAAATTACGAACCCACCCTTCACAGTATCCAGTCCTTCCAATCACCTCCGACAGCATAATCTCAAAAACTTTAGAGCAAACAACCAACAGAATAGACGAATTTATAGGTAAATGAATAATCTGCTAGAGATTCCCCCATAAAAATCTATGCAATGGCTAATATGCATGGTACACAGTTGAGAAACTCGAAGAAAAAAAAAGGTACTGATCTATGAGAAGGAAAAATACGTGTAAAATTCCTTAATTGCTGACATGGACATCTCCCTCAAGCGCTCTTCGTTGTCGGAAGGAGCACTTTGTGTCGTTGGAGGGGTGAATGCTTGATTGATAACT
This sequence comes from Sherardia arvensis, assembly GCA_948330725.1. NCBI lineage: Eukaryota > Viridiplantae > Streptophyta > Magnoliopsida > Gentianales > Rubiaceae > Sherardia > Sherardia arvensis. The sequence goes on along the minus strand of OX415238.1, from coordinate 9,513,524 downwards.
CCAAAGCCCTTGCTACATTCCTCTGCTTATCCAAATCCTTATTCTAGTAAAAATTTAATTTTGCTTTTTCCCCGACTAGAAAATTTATTTTATTTTTAATCATGTGTTGGTTTATTTTCTTCGGTGTAAATCAGAAATTATTTTCACAATTTCACAAAACCATTTTCTGCTTTAGCTTATATCATTATAAATACAGTTATCACCGCGGTATATCACTGAATCAAGTCAATCAACAGTCTACAAAACAGAAGTAAATGAAATTCTCGAAGGGAAACAATGTTGAACAATATCCACAAAACATGAGGCGTAGAATGAAAATACCCGTAAAATACTTCAGTTGCTGATATTAATCTCCAAAAAGCGTTCTTCAAACCTGGACATCGGATTGATCAGCAGTTGGTAATGCTTTCTCCAGAAAGCTCTGTTTAATTTTTGAAGGGAAAAAAAAAGGAATTCCGCATTTGATGCTTCTTGGGAATGTTCGAGCTGTGGTAATTAATTAATTATTATTATTCTAATTTCAAGAACATTTTCTTCCATTTCTTCAACAATTTTGGTTCTACAACTTCTTCTGTTCCCCTTATGTAAATCTTGAACGGAGAATTTATACATAACGGAAGTTGAGAAATCAAGTTAGTAGTTTTTGAACACAGTCCGGGTAGATAATTTATTAACACAGTTCTGAAAAAGAAAACATGTATGTCATAAACCAAAATCGCCATCGCTTTTATTTGATATTGGTTTAATGGAAAAATCATGTGCAGCAGCTTAAATGATGTTAGGTGCATTTGACAACCCCGTTGGCCAATGAAATTTAACGAATCGGGTAGTATCTTAAATCTAATGTAGTGCTCCACTACCATTACCTTGTTTGATTAGGTCCAGCGAGAATTCATGCTCTGTTTCCCGTGATTGAAAAATATCTCTCATTTGATCGATGTCCACCACTATTCGATGATGGTGTATACATAGAATAGAATGGTTTCATTTCTGGCTTGATCTACGCATACTGAGGGACTTAACATAAGATTGTCGAATACCTTCTTATTTCGCTGCTAGGATTGATCTCACAAAGATGTCATCACCTGTTCAAAGAGCAACAAACCACTGCACAAAATTGTGTTAGTTAGGATTGGGAACCCTTTCAGACAAGTCTGACAACATCCAGATTTGGTTTGAATGGGCATAACTAAGGAGCAAATGGGTCTCATCTTCGACACCACTATTGCACCAATACACGTGACTTGTTCATCCAGCTTTCGTTTAACTCTGTTGACTGTCGTCGGGAGGCCTCTTGTCAATGTCCTCCATACAAAAACTAGCAGTTTTTGTGGGAGTTTTATGTTCTACACCTTCCTCCATAGTTTTTAAGCATGTGTGCTCACCCTTGGATTGTTTGTTGCATAGATGCCATAGCTATATGATACCCAAATTTTGCTGTATATTGGTCATCTTTGGTCCACTTCCATAGTGGTTGATCAGACTCCTCAATTGATACATGAATAGTTTGGATGTGTGGAATCACCTCCGGCGGGAAAATACTGCATATCAATGGTAATCTCTATGCTCTCATCTCTTAATCCATCAAATATTCTACCTTACGCTTAGTGTGCGTAGAAATAACTAAAAAATTTTGCACTTGGTTGTTAACAATTGGGATTCACTGGTCTTGGATCTGTACTTTCTTTCCATTCCCCACCTTCCATGTTAGATTGGTTGTTAACAAGTCTCTCGCCCAAAGAACTGATCGACAGCCCCATCAGTCTCCAGCTTTAGGCCGCACTTGTGGGATGTCTTCATTCTTAAATACTTTGCCTCATAGACTTTTTGCAGCAGAGAATTCTTATTACAGAGAATCTTCTGGGAGTGTTTGGCCAAAATTGTCTGATTGTTTCCTCTAGAAGATCTCGGTCCTAATCCACCACATAACTTTGACTTGCAAAGCCGCTTCCAGGATTTCCAATAAACAGGTACTTTTCATAATTAGCGAAATTGATGATGTAAAATTTTGCATGCTTAACCTTTTTCTCTTTAATAAAAAAAATCAATTTTATCCTAACTAGCTAGAAATTATTGCGCGTTGCGCGATATGTTTTGATGATAAATCCATAGCAAAAATTAATTAGGGAATAAAAACATATAACATCATAAAATGTATGTTTAAGTTAATTTAGTTAGAGATTGTAGGTTAAATTTTATTAGGATAATATACTTATTTATTTTTCGCTATCAGATTTGTTTTAACGGTTGAAGTAATTTGTAACGATTTTGTTCTTACGTAAAACAATTATTTTTGCATGAATTACCTCATAAATTTCTATTTTGTTAAACTCATTTTTTTCAAAAAATAAACTATGTAAAATATCCATTTGTGTATGTTATTTTTTCCAAAAAAATTAGTTATGTGCAACATTCGATCGCAATTCAGTTTCTTATAACAACATAATTCAATATTTTATTTTGATGTCGTTTATTGGATTTCCAGTTCGAACAAGAAGTTTCATAAATAAATTCATGAAACAAATCTTGAGTAGGCCAACTCAATCAATTACGTCGAGATTTCCAAACTGTTGGATTCAAAAGCCAATTTGGGATTTATCTGGTGGATAATCGCCATATTTTTGTTCACTCTCAATTGTATGATGATTATACTACATGAATGCACAAGGTTTGGGATGTTGGATTTTATTTTATCCGGATCATAAGATGCAGCCCTAACTTCAAGTTGAACGCGGATTCACCTGTGGTACCAGTGTGGGTAAGTATGTACGGTCTTCCTCACCAATTATTTGATGAGCATGTTGTTTTATATATTGGAAACTTGAAAGGTCACCCAATTATAGTTGATAGAGCTACAACTAACCAAACTAGGCCTCATGTAGCAAAAGTCTTTGTAGAACTTGATGTGTCTAAGCCATTAATGGAAAGAGTTTGGATAAATATTGATCATCGGGAATTTGGAAATATCTAGAATATGAAAGAGCTTCTGAATATTGTGTGCAATGCTCGAAATTGAGTCACTTAAAGTCTAGCTGCAACATAGATGCATCTATAAGACATAACACTGGTTATTGGAGACCAGCGATCCAAGATAGAAATGAAAAGAAAATTTGTAAGGCTTCGTCTTCTGACATCTCTAATAAGTAAAAAGGAAGGGATTGTTGTTGATATTACTAATACATCAACTGAGAATGTAATCTTGCAAAAGATAGGTTATGATGCAGGTCTAAAGATATGGAAAGTTAAAGGCAAGCAGCCTCAATTGGAAGGTTGAGATAACTAGAGTGAAATCTGGGAAAACAGGCTAAAAGTGAGGTCAACTTTTAAGAACATGTAAGTCCTCAATAAGGGCAACTTTTATTTCTAAACCTAATTTTCAAAATGTTGTGACTACGGATGATAGTTTTGATGCTTTACTAAAAAATGAAAGCAATATTGATGGTGAGGAAGTAAATGGAAATATTTATTCTTCATAAAATATCTCTACTGCACAGCCCATCAGTGATAATATTGAATCATTTCCTGCTGCACAACACACCAGTGAAGATATTCCTGGTGTGTTTATTATTGCTAATATTTTGATTGAGAATACTGCAGGAATAGATATAGGAACTGAAGAGGAGTAGTGTCTGGATAAGCTTGGAAGTCATTCTGATAATGAAAGGGTAGATAAAAATGGGGATTGCATTATTGAACCACTGATACATTCACGGAAAAGGTTTAATAAGCTTATCTCTAAGTGTTATGTGAGTCAATATGTGAGTCAAAATGTTCTAGCTACAGGGAATACCCATGGGTAAAGGAGATAAAATAAAAAGGATTGCACCCAAGGGCCAAAAACTATTATAATCAGATCCAAAATTGCCCAAAACCTTACCGAATCTTTCTGAGTTTTAATATCTGTGTGTGGAATGTGAGGGGAATAAAAAAATAAAAGAGTTCAACGTAGAGTTTGGCAAATTAGAACGAAGCACAACATATCCTTATTTGTATTAATTGAGTCCATAATCACTACAAGAAAAAACAGCTATAGCAGCCACGTATTTAATTGCAATAGGTCAAATTTCCGTCGTAAATGAACATTTACGACCGTCCATGTGGGGGTTGGTATAGCTTCTCTCGTAAAAGGGTTTCCCGTCGTAATTGATGCTTTGCAGCCGTGAAAAATGACGTTGCTAATACTCTACGACGGGACACGTGGTCGGCTGTAACTTCCTATTTACAACGGAATTTCTCGTCGTAACTTGTACAATTTTCTGTTTAAATTTAATTTTGCTAATAGTAATTTCATTAATTAATTAATTACAAATATTATTATTGATACTATTATTTTAATTAATTAAATGATAAAACTAAAATTATTAAAAAGTAGATCAATAAAATAATATCATTAATTAATTAAAAAATGTATTTACATAGTATATAATTTGAAATAAAAAAAAATCATAATATTTAATTCATTGACATATCAGCTCAAATGAATCAACAAATCTGCAGCACCTTCTTCAACAATCCAGCTCCACATAATCACAGGCACCTTGCTCAAATGAATCAACAAATCTGCAGCAATCCTTCTTCAACAATCCAGCTCCACATAATCACGGGCACCTTGCTCAAATGAATCAACAAATCTGCAGCATTCTTCAACAAACCAACTCCACATAATCACAGAGCCTGCTCAAATGAATCAACAAATCTGCAGAAATCCTTCTTCAATAATCCATTTAAGTCTGATATCACTCGAACGAAGACACAAGACAGATCCAAGTGCAATGGAGATCCAGCTATCACTCCCGATGCCTTCACAGCAGTAAGCCTAGTCACATCGTTCCCCATAAGATCCATAATCAGAGGCAGTCCTGCTCAAATGAAACAACATTATAACCTGATACATACTAGCTATACTTTCACAAATCGCACACCTACCTCTCTTGATATGCCAATGGCGTGGCAAGGACCCGAAGTCAACGACTCGCAAATCTGGTCCAAAAGCAAGATAATTTAACAATACATGCTTTCGGTAAACTCGGTAAGGCTAATGTGTGCTAATTTGTGTCCTCAGGTGTTCTCAGGTCTCGACTTTGATAATTTGTGTGCTAATGGGTGCCCAGACCTGAGCAAGATAATTTGTCAAATTATCTAATGGGAATACATGACATTTTAAAGAACAAATCAACAACTGAGAACTCTAATCAAATACATCTCAAAAAAGAGAACTCAAATCAAAAGTATAGTAAACTGAATGCAACTTTAAATTTCCAACTTATACCAGCAAAGTCTCCTTGAATCCATTCTGATCATACAACAATACTACACAGATGATAAATCAAATACTGAACAGGAAAATGTAGTTACCTAAACCTTCTTGAAAAAGTCTTCTGCTTGACTGGTGTTGATCTGTTGCAAAGGAAGCAATGTGTAAAAGTAGATACCAATAGACAGACCAAATCAAATAAAATAAAGAGATGAATAATCTGCATATATGCTATCAAGCAATAGAAGAATGCATCCTCCATGCAAAACCAAGATTTCATCTGTAAAACCTCAAAAACTACCACTCAGCTAAAGTTTAGAGGAAAATGAAAAACTTCCCTCAAGTTCTTTGAGTTTAAAACTCATATATGATATCCCCATCGAATTGCTTCGTCAAATCTTCAAATGTAGAAATAACTGTAGAAATAAAGACGCTGGGAACTTCATCAAACACCAGGTAACAAACGAACAACTGTCATGTATATTCAAAATTTTAAGTATAAAACTAGTGATAACTAATCAAAATCAAGCTGATGTGATGAATTATTGGTCGATCGTGAAAAAACACTATAGAGTTGAGATAGAATTAGTAGTACCGAGTAGAAAGGAGCTGTTGAGACGATACTAGAGGGCTTAGGTTGATCAGGAGGACATAGGGCATAAAAAGCAGCCTGGATCAGCTGACTTGATCCATTTCCCACTACTATATAATGATCTTCTACCTTGCCATATCCAACCGCAGAATGCAGCCTTGTTATTTCTTCCTCAAGTTTTGGTTCCATGAACCAGCACAGAGCTTTTGGATTTGAAAAATAGCTCAAAGATTGGTCCCCTCGCATAGTGATCGACCTTCTGTCACCGGTCTTTTTCCAGTATCTCTCAAAAAAGTGTAGGATCACCACTGCAACAAATTAAACCAGGAGAAATACTATGAATAATGAATAACAACATTTGTAATACATGAGCATAAAAGAAGGAAAAAATTACTCTTTCTACATATCTCCGCCGTGGCCTCAACCTTCCCGAAATACCTTCGGGCAGCGCTTTTCCGGCGTCAAAGTCGACGACTTTAGCCGTGAAAGTCGGGAGAAACTCCCCACACGCCGCCAGGTGAGCCTTGGCCACCTCGTTCGACGGCGAGAAGTAGCGGCTCCGCAGCTCTCCGTCGAAACATAACCCCGATACCCCTTCCGGACCTCCAGCAATGGATCGGTGTCGGCTCATCGGTGACGACTCCCAAAACCAATCCGTTTCAGGGATGACAGGATCCGTCTCAGACTTGTTCTTGACCAGGGAGAGTATCACCAGATGTCGAGTAACTGGGCTAGACCCGGAGGTCCCCACCGAGGTACGAAGATTATGGGCGCCGGAGATTCATGGGCGCCGGAGATTAATGAGGGGCGACTCGTGGGTGCCGGCGATGGTTCAGTGAAGAAGGCAAAGATCGAAGAAAATATGAAGGGTTAGCGATTCAGAGACTTATCCTTTGCTTTAGTATATACATAAACTTTTAACGGTTCAGATTCACTTGAAGAAATCAAATGACGGTTTAGATCAATTCAAAATAATACATATATATATATATATATATGATATTCTTTTATTTCTAATTAATACTATGTTTATTATTACACAAATACAATTATATCATTTTTGTACTAAAAAAATTTATATTATTTTTATTCAAAAACTCATTTTTACGGTATAATCCGTGTAATTGTACAGCAACTTAAACACATTAATAAATTATATATTATTATAATTTAATTTAAATTGAGATTAAGGAAAGAAAATAAAGATATTCAGTTTTAATCTTATATTAGAAATAAATATATTTATATATATCACATTTTTTATTCTTATGTATTAAGTAATAATATAAGACTAAAACTGGACATCTTTATTTTATTTCCTTAATCTCAAATCTCAATATAAACACAATTCATTATTATTTAATATATTTAATTACTCAAAAGGTTCACAACATAATTATGTATAAATATAAATATATTGATAGCCAAATTTAAATTTAAAAACATTATAACTCTTTATCACTATATATTTTCAAAATTTTAATTTTCTAAATTAAATTTAGTTATTGTATTATGTAATAGATATTGTTTACACTGTTACACTGTATAGAAAATCATGTGTAAATTAAAGTAAGGACTGATATCAGGCAAGTACATGAAGACAATAAAAGAAGTTGTAGAATTGGACTACAGCTATAGTTAGTAATAGTAATTATAAACAATCAAAATAAATTTGAATAATGAAATTCAACTTAGTGAACTAATAATAGTTGCCTTTTAATTTCAGTTTTAGTTTTTAGTATCATATAAAATCAATAAAAGTTTGACTTTTACCTTTTAGACTCAATTTAGTTAGTGTATATAAAGAGAATGTAATTTTACTTTTGATTTCAGTTAAGTTATAATTATTCAAGGGAAAAGTCAAATAAGACCCGGATTAGTTAATCTCAATTTATCTAATCTCTATAGAAAAGTCAAGTAAATCAACTTTGATTAGTTGAAGTCAATTTGCCTAATGTCTATAGAAAGTCTAGTAATTGGCTTTTGATTATTTGAGGTCTATTTAGTTATTATGAAGTAATTTTTAACCTTTACTTAGTTACATTCAATCAGTTGATGTATATAAAAGTTATGCGAGGGTTGACATTCGTTTTCAATTCAACTAAGTATTGGTGTTCATAGATAGTCTAAGTGAGATTCGGTTGATTAAACTCGGTTGTTTTGTCAGAGTTTATTGAAAGTCAAGTAACATAAAATTGGATTAGTTTAACTCAAATGTTATATTAGAGTCAACAAAGTCTTGAACTTTGATTAATTAAACTCAATTTTGTATATATGATTTGTTTTTTCTGAAAAATCAAGCATAAATTAACTTTATATATTTAGTGTCAATCAACAATTGACTTTTGTTAGAAAACAAGTAAGAATTTAAATTTGATATGATTATTTGTGCTTATAAGGTCAAGTACTTTTTACCTTTCATTAGTTAAACTCAATTTAATTATTTTATAAAAGTAATCTAATAAGGTAACCTTTAATTTGTATGTTGTTAGTGTTTATGTAGAAAATAATGAGGTAGTATATATATTTTCACAAACTATAGCTCAATTATTCTTAAAGTTGGAATGGTTAAGAGGATTCCACATGGTAATATCCACCCGAGTTCAAATCTTTACTTCTGTATTTATTTTTAAATTCATCTTTATTTATCAAAAAAAATTATCATGGGTCCAATTATTATTATATTATTATTAATTAATAATCTAAATGATGGCGGGCAATAAGAAAAAGGCACTCGTGTACATCCTTCAACTTCCAAAATCATGATAATGAAAATGTATATATATTAATTTAAAACCAATAAGCATGTGAGTTAATGTGTTGGAATGGTTAAGTACTTAGATAGTTTCATGTCAGTCCAGGTTAAATTCCATTCTTCTACATCTTGTTATTTTTTACTTCAACTTAATTGTTTGCCCAGTTATTTGATTATTAATATTAACCACCAAAAGAGCGGGAAACGGGAAAAGTAAGGCGGGAGAAGTTAATTGTGGAGGGGAAAGGTGCAGGTGGGCCCACAATTGCAATAAATATTGAAATGGTAATAGTTTTTGCAACCAAACGAAAAATTCCGGCTGCGGTTAAAGCATTTGCAACCATTTTTTGTCCCGTTGTATATTTTTGGTTGCTATAGGTACTTTTTCTTGTAGTGAATTAACCCTAGTAAGATCAGGTCCATAGCTTTTACATTAGGTTTTTAGTCATTATTTTGCTGAGTCTAGGAATAAAATTTGGATTTTTTTGGGATGATTCTTTTAGTGTTACAGTCAGTCACATTTATGATTAGTTTGTCCTTGATGAATTGAAAATGCATCTATCTGTAAGGGTGGCAATTTGTCCCACGGGTTTTTATCCGCCCAAGTCTATTGGGTAATTTTCCTAAAATAGCCGTTCATCAATTTAATGGGTTACAGGCGGGTATTAGTCCATATTAAACCAAGCGGGTTTAGGGTACCCATTGGGTACCATTAAGCCCATATCTTTGATATCTAAATTACCTTAAGAACTCAAACCCTTGTTTTATACGTAGTACCAATTTCGAAAAAAAATTAAATTAAATAAAAGAAATTGAATAATACTTACACGTGTGGACCTAAAACTGCGCTTCGAATTTTAGTAATTATAAAATTAATATTATAGTTTTAGTGCTTGTGCATAATGATATCCAATAGATGCCATACACATTTAAGCCAACCATATTTAAACTCATTAATCTGATGAGTATATGTGAGTATTTGTCTATTTAGGCCCAACTCATTTTAACTCAGTATAAGTCCGCCCAAACCCACCCGTTCGAAACCCATATCCATCTGGAATGCTGCTTTTGTATATGGTAGACACACAAGGCTAGATAGAGAGCCTCTTTTGCAGGAATTATGTGCACTAACAAATAGTGCACTTATGATTGTTGGGTATTTTAATGTTGTGAGAAATGTCAATGAGTATCTAGGTCAGTCTCCCCTCCCCCCAGTCACAACAGTACCAGAGATTTTAATGATTTTGTAGAGGACAATGATCTGGTTGAACTTCAATTAATTGGGAATGTTTTTACATGGTATGGAGTTAGGAGAAGGGGAAATGTTTGGCAGAGATTAGACAGAGCTCTAGTCAATCACCAATTTCTAAATATTTTCACTCAAAGTATAGTGAGAATTAAATCTAGAGCTCCATCTGACCATGCTCCTATGCTTATGACATTTGATAATACTGTGCAACCTAAACCTTTTCGTTTCCAACATTGTTGGTTGCAACATAATGATTTTAAATCATTAGTTACTGAGAACTGGAACCTATATTGTGATGCATATGGTATGTTGGAATTTCCCCTAAAACTTAGAAGATTAAAAATGAGATTGAAAGAGTGGAATAAGGAGGTTTTTGGTAATGTACATGATCAAGTCTTAGTTGCTAAACAAATTGTTGAACAAAAAGAACTTGATTTTTCAAAACAACGCTTCAGGTATCACCAAAACTGAACTCAATAAGGCTTAGGCTGAATTGACTTTAGCTATGGCTAAGTAAGAAATTTTTTGGAAGCAAAAAATCAAGAATTAAATAGCTTAGGGAGGGAGATTCAAATTCAAAATTCTTTCATGCTTCAGTTAAATCCAAGCATGCTAGAAAGAAAATCCTAGCCACTAGAGATCAACAAAATAATTTGCTTACTATTCTGCACTTATTGGTGATGAAGCAGTTAATTTTTTCTCTGCTTTATTAACCGATGATAATCAGGATGTAAATCACCATGACTCAGATAATTTATTGGACAACATATCAGATGTTATAACTTATGAGAGCAACCAAATTTTGATTAAATTATTTGATCTTAGTGAAATGAGAGAGATTGTTTTTGCCTTGGATGGGGATTCAGCGTTGGGTCCAGATGGTTTTTCTGGTAGATTTTATAGCTCATGTTGGGAATTTATTTGTGATGACTTGATAAGTGTTGTAAATGAATTTTTACAGGGTGTTCCTATTCCCATGGATATAGCAGCTACTTACGTTCCATTGATCCCAAAAAAAAGCTAGTAGTGAACCATTTTTCCGACTTTCGTCCAATTAGTCTCTCTAATTTCCAAAATAAGATATTCTCTAAAATATATGTAGAGAAATTTAAGCCCGTGATGTCTGGACTCATATCCCTTAAACAATCAGATTTTGCTTAGGGTAGGGAGTTAGCAGACAATGTTTTATTGATGCGGGAACTTACATGTTTTTAAAATAAAAAAGGGAGATCCAATATTATTTTTAAACTTGATATTGAGTTCATAGGAGACATTTTATGGAGTTCATCAATCTCCACTGGAATGCTCCTTTAGAGGGTAGAGGCATGCTAAAAAATATCAAATTGAATAACCTCTAAAAGAGTCCGAGTATCTGGAATAAGACTGTGTTTGGGAATGTCAATGAGAATGTTAAACATGATGAGGAAGAGCTGAGAATCCTGGAAATTGTTTTTGAACAGGATAGCTCAAATGATGAGCTTATCAAGCTCAAAAAAGCAAAAACTTCTTTAGTTAAATCACGAAAAGAACAAAATCACTTCTGGAAACATAAAGCAAAGACCAAATTGCTTAAAGAGTGTGATGAAAATATTTTTTTTTACCATGCTTCTTGATGGATGTCTACAACCCGCGCTTGATCACGAACCCAACTCACGAACTGATTTGCAAAACAAAGCCTCGGGTGTCCCAATGGTAGACACTCCGACGCTCAAGTTAGTATGATGCGTAAGGCGTTTTGTAAGATAATAGATCGAGAGGTTTACCAAACCTTTGATATTTATATGGCTACAATCCGTAGATCACCAAGATATATAATTATGGTAGGAATACAACTCTCATGGGAATATTAGTTGTATTACCATGTATAGAAAAAGTGTATTTCGGTCATGGCTGTATTACCATGTTTAGGAGGATGTATATTCCTTGTAGAATATTCATGATATACGCATTCCTTTTAAGGATTAGGATTGATGGACCCGTGGATCCATCCTCCGCTTAACTCGAGCCCATGACCCTTCTCGGGCCCTGGTCTGAAACTGAATGAGGCCCGTAATACGAATCATGGACTTATCACTTCTATAATGGAAGAGAGATGTAGATTTTCAGTCACAAAAAAATTAAAAGCTCGGCTGGAGTGTGGCTATCTGAACCTTCTGATATTGAGCAGGAAGTTGTCTCTTTCTATTATAGTTTTTTGAATAGATCAACCACACACAGACCAAGGCTTATTTTATTCTCATTTTGTTGGTGGATGATGCTCGTGATTTGAGTACCTTGTTCTTGGAGGTTGAGTCTGGGGAGTTGATGGAGGTGACCATCGCTACGCCGCTGCAGGATGGTGCTTCTGGGTCGGATGTGGACCCAAATATGGAGCCCCAAGTTGATAAATGGTTTCCAGTTGCTGGTGATGTGGGTGGCGTCATTAGGGGTGTTCAAAAACCGGGTACCCGTACTTCCGGGTACCCGTACATGCGGGTAGTTGAATATTCGGCCCGTGTCCCGTCCCGGAATTTCCGGGTACCCGTACAACCGGGTACCCCAATTAAGCGGGCCGGGTAAACGGGTACCCTACTTCTTTTTTTACTTATTAATTGTGATTTATATTTGTTACAATATGCTTATATTGTTTAACTATGAATACACTTTATCAATTTTAAAGGCCAAAGGACTAACTAAATATCAATTAACATGATAGCAAAAATGATATTATAAAAAAAGAATCGATTATACGTATCAAAATATTATATAATATTTAAACTCAACTGCTAAAATATATAGTGGAAAAATAAATTCACCAAAAACCAAAACAAAGATTTGGAATTAAAATTCAACTGAAATTCAATATGCTTTCTCATTGTTTGAGAATAATTTATTCTAGCTAATCTCGAGATGCCATCAATGAACGAACTTGACACGACTTGGAATTTGAAACCCTTAGACCTTGACAATTCTGAAAACAAAAATTAAAACTATGTATTAGAATAAAATTGAGAGCATGCTTGATAATTGATAAGTGTTATAAAATAAAAGCATGTACCTTCAATTTAACTTATACTCTCATCTGTGAAGTCGATGATCTCAATTGTCTCATCAATTATAATTATTGGTTGCTTTGAGATTAACTCTTTCATACCTACAAAAAACAAATAATTTATAAAATAAGTATATCTCTATTAAGTTGGAAATCCAAAATACCAAATAATTCTCTTTTCTTAATCACTAAAAAGTGACACCAAGATTGGGAGCACATGGTTAGTAACCGAATAAGAGAGAAGAAAAACATGCACTTAAATATAATTATAATAAGGATGAACTATGCCTTTAATCTTAAGGGTTTTAAATGACTGTGCCTTTATTCTTTATACTAATATTAGTGTTCAGGTTCAAAAAATGAACATGCACACAGACTGCACTAATTTCTATGACTAGTCCAAAGATCAAAAGCACTAAAATTTCAAAACATACACATATAAAACAGTATGGAATCGCCTTCAACCTAGTTAAAATATATGATTTAAGAATCAAGAAATCAAGAACAATAAATTTGACTCAAATAGAATAACAGAGTAGAAGATTATAATTACCTTCACCTTCTTCCATTTTCTCCATCTCTAATAAACTTTCCTCTATGATAAATGGTTCGCGAGACTTACGCAACCAGTTTTGAGAACATATAAGAGCTTCAACCATTCTTGGAGTCAATGAAGTCCGAAAAGAATCAAGGACACGTCCTCCGGTGCTAAAATCAGACTCAGAAGCAACCGTTGAAACTGGAATTGCAAGTATATCACGAGCCATTTTCATAAGAATGGGATAGGTCTTTCTCTGGGAAGCCCACCAATCCAAGATATCAAATCCCTCATCTTCCTCGGTCTCTTGTTCATCACTCAAATATTTTTCCAATTCAGTTTGACGACGATCAACATTCACATTATCCCTCTTATAGTCTTTTCTCAAACTTTTCCTCTTTATTCACATTCCACCAATTCCATCATGTCCTTGACCATCCTCATGTTGAGAAGAAGAAGATGTTTGAATCAAAGGTATCAATTTTTTTGGAGGTTCGGATGATGCATAGAAATCGAACAATGACTCCAACACGCTCTTCACCCGAGAGCACAAAGCTGTAGAATTATCAGCGTCATAAGATCGACCAATGATGTATTCAACATAACCTAATTTGTGCCTAGGATCCAGAATCATGGCAATGAACATCAAAACATTGGTATTATTCACATTTGACCAATATTTGTCAAATTTCAGCTTCATTCGTTTAGCCATATTCGAAAGCTTTTCATCTTCATTAGTAACATAATCTGGAATAACGTACCCGATGTCATATATGGTTTCAACAAGAGTATTACCAGTCACATATCGGGATCCAGATAATTTTAATGTAGCTCGATAAAAGACTTCCAGAAATGGTAGGAAACAAGCAACTCTATCCCAATCTTCATCATCAGGCGCACCACCAGCCTTCCTGAGTTCTTTTGTGTAAGGAGTATACTTAGTTTTCAGATTCTTAAAAGCCTTCCTGAACACCAAAGCCGTCTTAAGCATCAGATATGTTGAATTCCATCTTGTTTCAACATCCAAACAAACAAGACCTTTACTTTTGATATTTTCCTCTTTGACACAGGACTTGAACTTTTCAAGTCTCGTTGGGGAAGACCTCACATACTTTACAGCAGCCCGAACCTTTAATATAGCCACATCAACATCTTTCAACCCATCTTTAACAACTAAATTCAGAATATGTGCCGCACATCTCATATGTAGCCATTCAGAATTTAACACACATCCATCCTAGAGATTAAAAACCTTCTTCAGGTAATATATTGCTAAGTCATTAGAGCTAGCATTATCAACAGTTACAGTCAAAATCCTTTTGAGGCCCCATTCTTGCAAACACTTTTCAACACTCTTTCCAATAAGCTCCCCTGAATGACCTCCAACTGGACAAAAGTTTATGATCCTTTTATGCAGCTTCCAATCGTCATCAATAAAATGAGCTGTAAGACACATATATGACAAATTCTGCCCAGAAGTCCATGTATCAGTGGTAAGACACACTCTCGATGATAACTTCTCAAAGAAGTTTTTCAACATATCCCTTTTTTCAACAAACAAAGCATAACAATCCCTTGTAAGCGTAGCACGTGAGGGAGGAACAAAATCAGGAATGGCCACCTTACAGAACTCACGAAAACCCTCACGTTCAACAAAGATAAACGACAACTCGTCAAGAATAACCATTCTTACAATAGCTCTTCTGATGGCTTCTTGATCAAATCTCCATAACTTGGGAACATTAACAGACTCAACACTCCCATCATCATTAACTTTGGATTTTACCTCAAAACTCAAAATGGTTTGCTTCTGATCCACATTAAAAGGAGCTTTCTTACACCTTCCAACATGGCGTCTCAAGGCATTAGTTCCATCTCCACTAGTGTAAGAAATATGAGAACCACAATAGTTGCATTTTTGATGGACTTTGTCATCAGGTATTTCCGTGTAGTGAGCCCAAACAGCTGAAGTTTTCCTACTTTTACCCGGTTCACCTTTGCCCCTTCGCTGTTTCTTCTTCTCTGCATTTCCTGCGGTCTCTACGACTATCTCTACATCTGAAGTATCTTGACAAGGTTCTTCAGAATCTGCGTTCACCAAATCTCCAAGCTTATCTCCAGACGTTGACATTTCCTACAAAAAGACATAAGAAATTCTTTTTATTGACTCAAGAGCATCAAAAAATGATAAACTTTAAAAAATGACAATGCAAGTTCGGTTTAGGAATCAATTATATTTCCACTTTAGCGAAATTGAAAGTTGAAAGACGAAGACAGTAAAAATGAAAAGTACCCTATCTAATAAATGAAATTGATAAATCATCAAATAAGGACCAAAACACGGCTTTTCAAAATCCAAATGGTATCAAATCTTTAAAGTTAAGTTCTTCTTAAGAAAATCTCAAGTCTGTTCAACTCTGCCAACTCAAATTTTAATTTATTTGCTACAATCATAATGCACATGCAAAGTCAAAAAATTTGCACCATGTGATGTCACAAATTGACCATTCATATGTAATGTCACGAAATTACAATCACAGTTAACTTTTAAATTAAAAACAATACACAATTTGTACAAACTAATCATATTATAAACATTGCAGCCCTAACCCCTAAGCATATTGATATAATTATCATGAATTGGCCGACATAAGTTAGGCACATAGATATAAATATACAATAATAATCGACTTGTTAATTATTCTATGCAAATAAGCTTTAACTAGTTATAAAACATGCAGCCATAATTTATGTTATGTTCAAGATTGTTGAATTTGACGAAATCGAAATCAGAGACACATGACTCGCAGAAACCTGAGATGGTGCCGTGATGCTCTACTCTGCTCGTGCTATTGACTCGATGGAGGCAAGTTGTGCGTCTGTGCAGATGTGGCTGTGGCCCGTTTTGAAGGAGAGTAACAGTCGAAGATTAGAAGGTGGAGAGGCAGACTGGAAAGGGGAAAGGGAAAACCTAAGAGTTTTAGTTTGAGTATGATTAGAATTTAATTTAAGAAAATGTCAAGATTACAATCATAATCATTCCTTACAAAAGTTATAATCATAATTATAATTAATTAAATTAATATATACTATACCGGGTCTCCGGGTACCCGGTTATTGCTATATATGTGACCCGGACCCGGACCCGGTAATTTATAAAATTTACGGGCCGGGTACCCGTCCCGGAAGTCTAAGAAAATACCCGGTTATTTTTTGACGGGTCGGCGGGTTTACGGGCCGGGTAGCTCGGGCCGGGAATTTTTGAGCACCCCTAGGCGTCACCAAGGTGGTCAATGAAAAGACGCTGCAGTATCTGCGGTCATGCAGGCTGTCGTATCCCCTCGATGCTGGCTTGAAGCTCGAGGACGGGGAGGTCCCAACTGAAGATCTGGTGAGCCTCACTCGAGGGATAATTTATGGGAGGTTTTTGCAGCAAGGGATAAACTTTCCTTTTCCCTCTTTATTTCATGAGTTCCTGCAGCATCATCAGCTGCATCCGAGCCAAATTCACTCCAACGTGGTTGTGTTGATCATGGATGTGATATCCTGGTGTGCTCGGAAAAATTATGAACCGAGCCTAGATTTATTTAGGAGTTTGTACAAGTTATACTCTTTCGAGAAGTACGAGTACATCACCCTCACTCCGAGGAAGACCAAACCCATCGTGTTCCCTGACAACAGTGGTGTATGGGAGGCTAATCGCTTCACCTTTGATCGAAATAAGTACGAGGTCCCTGACTTACATCCCAAGCCGAAGGACGCTATAGCTCGCGACAGGGTCTTCCCTATTCCTGATCACTTAAAGGGCATAATCGATGAGCTCTTGAAGGAGGATATTACCCTTCAGAGGGGGGATTTTATTCTGGGCGCGTATGGCTCCGCCTGGCAGTGGCCTTCTATTACTTTTACGTACCTGCTAGACGTTCATCGGTCGAAGTCCACCTCCAGCTTTTTGAAGCCTGACCGGAATTGGGCCCTCACTGGTAAAATCCAAGAAGGAAAGGAGAAGGCCAGTAGGCGGGTTTCGAGGAAGTCACCCCTTCAGGTGAGTCCTCCTCTAGTCGGTCCCCTTCAGGTAATTTCTTGATTGGCATACTATAGCAATGTTTTCTTCCATATTGTATATTAAAGTTTCTTCTTCTGTATGTAGCATCTCCTCCAAAGAAAAATATCAAGAAGGGGAAGGCAGTCCTCGAGGTCGTAGAGGAGGAGGCGGAGGAGTCCGAGGAGGTGGAACTGGAGGTTGGAGAGTCCTCGGATGATGATGAATCTGACCTTGAGCTAGTGATCCCTGAAGATGCTCCTCTGAAAAAGTTGAAGTATTATCTGAGTCGCCCAAAGGAAGAGGATGATCAGGTTCTCGCAGTTTTCCATGATGAATACTCTGCGAGCATATTGCCTAATATTGTTCGGCTTCTTCATCGGACATCTTTTGACAAGGCCTTTATTGTCACAACGTGCAGAAAAGTTGACAATAGCCCATCTCTCAAGTGCCACTTCTGGTGAAGTCCTAGATTACCCTTTTGGGTGTATTTACAAGTATCATATTCTGATGTAATAGCCACCTTTTTCATGACTTGTGTATCAAATTTCGAGGTTTTTCCTCTATGTACCCTTTTAGGGGTTTTTTAGAAGTATCATATTCTGATGTAATAACACCTTTTAATATGAGTTTTAACTTTTGTCTTTTGAGATTTTTCCTCTTTATTAATTGAGATGATTGATACTTGAGTACGTCTGCCCTTTTAGTATATAGACCTCAATCAAGCACTTCTATGAAGTACTTTTATCTCGAACCTATCTTCTTTATTCAAAACGATTGGTAGTTGAATATTGGATCCAAGCAACTTATTTGTATAAGCTGACCAATCACATACTTTATAAAGTATATTGTTTTGAATAGCAATCAATGTCATACTTAGGATAACAATCCTCTTTTTAGAAAAGGAATTTAAGATTGCTCAGAATAAGGATAGGTGTAATTTGTAAATAACATGACTTTAATCTAAGTTTATCACTTTAAGAAAAGAAGTAAAAGAAATAGTAAGTTTGATTTTTAGTACCCGTTTGTGCTAAAGCATAAATGTCTCTGGCCTTTGGAAGGCTCTCGGACATTCTTGATGTTCTCGGACCTTTGTGAGGGTCTTTATCAGGTTTCATCTTCCGTGATACTTTCGTAAGTTAATCACATTCCATGTTCATGGTATGGGTTCGCCTTTCATGGTTTCCAAGAGGACCTTGGTGGCTATCACAGACTCCTTCATGTGTTTCTTGTATCAAGTGCTCAGCGTCGGAGGGCCCAACACACTTAAGTAAAGGTTGGAGGTATCCTTTCTTGTATAAGGTACCTTCGTGGATGACATATTTGGGAGCCTTAACTCGGACCTTCCGTGCCAGATGCCTGTCCTCGGGAAGGGTTCCCGTTTGGAGGTACTCAGTGTAGGGGTTCATCCATGTGTCTGAGATGTCAACAGCCATGATGCTGCTCTCTTCATAACTTCTCTTTGCCAGGGTTTCTATCAGCAATTCTTGAGAAGATCTTATGTTGAGGTCCGAGGAGGAAAGTTTGCTCAGTGCATCTGCTATATGGTTACCTTCTCGGGGGATATGATTCAATGCATAATGTCGGAATTGGTTTAGGAGAGGCTTAACTATCTCGAGGTACTTTTGGAGACTGTATTCTCGGGTCTCGTATTCGCCTTTGACCTGTTGTACCACGATCTGCGAGTCTCTGAAGATTTTGAGGTCTCTAACTTCCAGGTCTTTAGCCAGTTTTAGTCCGGTAATGAGAGCTTCGTATTCAGCTTCATTGTTAGTGGCTCGGAAATCAAAGTGGAGAACAAATGGATGGTCATTTCCCTCAGGGCTGGTGAGTAAGACTCCAGCACCACTTCCCCTAGAGTTGGAGGATCCATCGACGTATAACCGCCATTTTCCCGTGTCTGGAACTTGGTCTTGCTGGTTGATCTCCACTGGTTCAACAGTATTATGAAATCTGATAAAGCCTGACCTTTGATGGCCGTCCGAGGCTTATATTGTATGTCATGATCTACCAACTCGATGGCCCACTTCATCATTCGTCCCGAGGCATCAGGTTTCTGGAGGATTTGTCTGATCGGGTAGTTGGTTAGAAGCACTATAGTATGCGCTTGGAAGTATGGGCGCAACCGTCGAGAGGCATGCACAAGGGCCAATATTAGGCGCTCGAGGGGGGTATATCTGGTCTCGGGCCCCTGTAAGGCCCTGCTTACATAGTATATGGGGTGTTGTGATCCTTCCTTTTCCTTGACCAACACAGCACTGATGGCTAGCTAGGACGCAAATATATATAAATAGAGAGTCTCCTTTGTTAGGTTTTAACAGCATCGGAAGTTGTCGGAGGTGGTCTTTAAGTGCTTGGAAGGCTTCTCCGCATTCATGGGACCACTCAAATTGGTTTTCCTTCTTAAGGATATTCAAGAAAGGCAGGTTATTTTCCGCTCCTTTAGAGTGAAATCGGCTAAGGACCACGAGGGATCCTGTTAGCTTCTGTACATCTTTGACGGTCTTCGGAGGTTGCATGTTTTGCAAGGCCTCTATCTTCTCGGGGTTTACCTTAATTCCCTGATTGGATACCATGTATCCTAGGAATTTGACCGCTCCAACACCTATGGTACACTTAGCGGGGTTCAGTTTCAGGTTAGATGCCCGTAATGTATCAAAGGTTTCCTTTGAGTCTTCAAAGAAGGCGTCATAACTGTGGCTTTTCACTACCATGTCATCCACATAAATCTCGAGGTTGCGTCCTATCAAGGATTTGAACAATTTGTCCACCAGTCGCTGGTAAGTAGTTCCGACATTCTTCAATCCGAAAGGCATCATCTTGTAGCGAAAGGTCCCCATGTCGGTTATGAAGGAGGTTTTTTCCTTATCTTGCTCTGTCATGGGGATCTGATGATATCCCTTAAAGGCATCAAAAAAGGCTAGCACTTGGTATCCAGCGATCGCCTCCACTAGTCGGTCGATCGAGGGTAAAGGATAGCTGTCTTTAGGACAACAATCGTTCAGGTTGGTGAAGTCGATGCACATTCTCCACTTTCCGTCCGGATTCTTGACCATTACTGGGTTAGCTATCCATCCTGGGTATTTCACTTCTTTGATTATATGGGTTTTGAGTAGCTTGTCTACTTCTTCTCCAATGGCTTCAACTCGATCTAGTGCAAAGATGCGTCATTTTTTCTTTATGGGCTTCTGTGAGGGATTGATATTCAGGTAATGTTCCGCTAAATGAGGGGATACTCCTACCAAGTCATTGGTATCCCAGGAAAAGACATCTATATACTGGTTGAGGAGATCTCGAAGTTCAGTCTTTATCTCGGGGGGTAGGAGAGTTCCAACCTCGACGGTTCCTGATTCTCTGAGTTGCATCGGCTCGGACTCGGAGTATTTAGCTGGTTTGAGATCCTTCTTTTCTGGTTCTCGGATAGCTTGAATTGTGCAAACTCGAGCTAATTGTTGGTTACCTCAGACCATGGCTATCCCTTGGTTCGTGGGAAACTTCATCGCCAAGTGGTATGGGGACCAGATGGCCTTTGCTAGGCACATCCAGGGTCGTCTGAGGATTATGTTGTATGGCGCTCTGGAGTCGATGATTGCGAAGGTGCAACGGAGAGTTATATTCCAAGGACCATCTTTCACTCGCACTGGTAAAGTGATCTCCCCTAAAGGAGCTATAGGATCGCCAGCAAATCCCGAGATGGGGTTTGTGGGCACTAGATTACTTCTGTCCAATCCCAACTGTTCATAACAGCTGAGAAACATGACTTCTACTTCGCTTCCCCCATCTATCAGAACTTTTTTAAACACGTTATGGTTTATGTCAACTGTGATAACTAAGGAATCTGAATGAGGGAATTGATTAAGAACCGCATCTTGAGGTGAAAAAGTAACGATTCCGTCCAGGCGAGATCTTTTGCTCTCTCATTCCCAGGAAGAGGCTTCTTCGGGTGATCGGTGTACACAGTTGATGCTCCTTCCTGCTCCCTGGTTGGTGGTATGGCTCATCTCGTCGTTGCCGCGGTTGGTATTGGTGCTTCTTACTCCTGTCGGGGCCGGAAAACTGGTTCGTGTGCTCCCACAAAGGTTTTCGGTCGGATCAGCTATGAGTTTGAAGGTCGTGTAAACCAAGACTAGCAAGTGGGTCCCACCAGGCGTGCCAAATTGATGGATGTCTATGACCCGCGCTTGATCACGAACCCAGCTCACGAACTGATCTGCAAAACAAAGCCTCGGGTGTCCTGATGGTAGACACTCTGACGCTCAAGTTAGTATGATGCGTAAGGCGTTTTGTAAGATAATAGATCGAGAGGTTTACCAAACCTTCGATATTTATATGGCTACAATCCATAGATTACCAAGATATATAATTATGGTAGGTATACAACTCTTATGGGAATATTAGTTGTATTACCATGTATAGAAGAATTGTATTTCGGTCATGGCTGTATTACCATGTTTAGGAGGATGTATATTCCTTGTAGAACATTCATGATATACGCATTCCTTATAAGGATTTGGATTGATGGACCTGTGGATCCATCCTTCGCTTAACTCGAGCCCATGACCCTTCTCGGGCCCTGGTCCGAAACTGAATGAGGCCCGGAATACGAACCATGGACTTCACTTCTGTAATGGAAGAGAGATGTAGACTTTCAGTCACAAAAAAATTAAAAGCTCAGCTGGAGTGTGGCTATCTGAACCTTCTGATATTGAGCAGAAGTTGTCTCTTTCTATTATAATTTTTGAATAGATCAACCACACATAGACCAAGGCTTATTTTATTCTCATTTTCTATCAAAAATCCCTAACTTAATCACTAGTGAAGAAAATCAGGAACTCATTAAGCTAGTCCTTTTAGATGAATTAAAACAGATTGTGATGAGGCTTAATAAATCCAACATTCCAGAACCAGATGGTTATAATGCTCATTTCTTTATTAAGGCTTTTGGACAAAATCTGTATAGATCTTCTTGAGGTATCGAATGATATTTTAAGTACATAGGGGTATCTCCAACACCTGGATCACCATTATACCAAAATAGAATACTCCTGTTTCCTTTAATGATTACAAACATATCCACCTTTCAAATGTAACAAATAATATTTTCTCTAAATTCTAATGGAAATGCTGAAATCACTAATGCCAAAATTAATTTTCCCTCACCAATCAGCCTTTCTTCATATTAGAGACATTTCTGATAGGGTGCTGATATTGCCAGAGCAATAATTAGCATCCAGAGCAATTTTTTAGTAATTTTCCTAAAATACCCTCAAATTTTCACATTACTCATTCTTCTTACTTCTTACTTCTTACTTCTTACTTCCCAGAAGAGTACATCCACTACAAGAAGTACCTGGATCAAATTCGAGAAACCACCAGATTTTCTTCCTGATAAACACGGTGAATTGTTCACCCGCTACTAAAGATGCAGCCAAGCGGGTATCTTGTAAAGATCCATACTATCCCAGTAATCATCAAGCATGTATCTTCATTAGCCGGCGAGCCCTTGAAATTGTAGTTGGGTATGGACCAGACAATAACAAGGTGAATGTGGACATTCCTTCTCATGTGCTTGTTTATTATAGCTCTTCAACATCGCTTCGCATCCATAATTCTTGTATATGCACGGTGCTCTAAAAGAATAGAGGAACTTCTCGACAAGGAAGCATCGATTTTGTCCAATTTTGGAAGAGCATGACGGACATACATCATTAGCCTTCAAGCAGCAAGAGGAACATGCAACGTGCCCACTCTCACACAGTCACACTGTATAAGTAGGCCAATCAAAAAATAATGTTTAGTGTGTATTGTCCAGAATTTTCTTCCTCTTGAATCCAATAAAGTAATTAAGCATTCAGTTTGAGGGATGGATAATTGAAACTCACCTGATAAACTGGAGAGGTGAGTTTATCCTTACAAATGGGACTGTCCAATATTGCAGAGTCTAGTAAGATCAGAGGTGCATCTAATTCCTCCATTTCCTCGTCCTGCTCGACTTGGATATCATCTAGATCCTCGTACTCATCATTCTCAACTTGGGTATCAGACTGATCATCTTTCCACTCATCTTCCTTGATTTCGGCACCAGACCATATATCTGCCGTCTCCTCGCTCTCATTTCCCGCATAGGACCCATCTAAATCGTTCTCCTCATTGTCAGACTCATCTGGATCATTTCCCTAGCAGCGAAACAAACAAAAACATGTTTGTTCGAAAAACCTGGATCAAATTGTCTCATTCCGTGTTCATCAGGGAGCCGCTCCTCAACATCCACCAGAGATCGCTGAAACCTATATCGTCATGTCGCCGAACCTCCAAGAGGTGCTTTTCTTCTCCAACTCTGCACTTTGATCCTTTTTATCAATATATATCTACTGCTATGAACAATTTTAAGACCGCCTGTGTGCGTGATGCTTTACACAGTATTGTTAATTTATCCCGAATCGTGCCATATTATTGGTATTCCAGTATGTGTGGTTTCTTGAATTCCTGGCTGGACTATTCTGTGAATCACTGCTATACCGGACGATTCTTTTCTTTTTTTTCTTGTTATGGAGATATTGAGGGTATTTTAGGAAAATTATTAAAAAATTACTCTAGATGCTAATTATTGCTCTGACAATATCAGCACCCTTTCTGATAATGTCATCTATTTACAAGAAATGTTCAGATTCATTAACAAAAAAAGGACTGATTCTAATTGCATTCTTAAATTAGATTCAATGAAAGATTTTGGCATGGCAAGTTGACATTTTTTATAAAAAAAAAAGAATTCCCCTAAAGTTTGGTTTTAATGGCAGATTTGTAGATTGCATCCTGAAGAACTTATCCAATGCTTGGTTCTCTATATTGTTAAATGATAAACATGTTGAGTATTTTCCAGCTTCTGGAGGCATCAAACAAGGGGACCCTTTACTCCTTTTCTTTTCAACCTATTCTCAGAAGCATTTACTAGAAGCCTATCCTTTGTTTTTGAAACTGGTAAGATGCAATTTTTTAGTCTGCCCATAAATACAATCCTTATATCCCACCTAAGCTATGTTGATGACACTGTTGTATTCCTTCATGCCTCTAGGTCAAATCTCATCAAAATGAAGGCTTTTTTAGTTAAGTTTGAGGAAATCTCGGGCCAGAAAATTAAATGTGAAAAAGGTGTGTTTTTCCTGAGTAGAAATGCAACCCCCAACCGATTGAGCTTAGTTAAATCTATTATGGGCATGAAACAAGGTTCTCTACCATTTAAATACTTTGGGGTATAGATTTTCAGTGGGAAAACTCTTAATGTACATTTTTACAATACTCAGGAAATTATTGAAAAGAGGGTGAACAACTGGAATAATAAATGGCTCTCTCCAGGAGGCAAGCTGATCCTTATTCAATCTTGTCCTTTCTCACTGCTCCAACATATTTGGGCTGTGATGGAGCCTACAAAGTGCATGATAAAAAAGATTGAAAGGAGACTCTCAATCTTTTTCTTGGGCAGTAGTGATTCTGGACCTAAAAGTGTGATTCAATTTTTTTATCCCACCTCTCAAAATGGTTTGGGACCTTGGTCACTTTTCACCACAATTAAAGCCTACTCGTGCAAATTGTGGTGGAAATTTAAGCTAGGCATAGCTCCATGGACTATGTTCCTAGTATCACTGCCTCCATCTCACAGAAAATCTCAAAATTGGAAGAGAATTTGTAAGGTTTATTCCCTCGCAGAGTCTAATTCAAAAGTGATACATGGATTTGGTTCATGCAATTTCTGGTCATCAAACTGGACTAACATAGGTCCACTGATTGACTTTTATGAACTAGAAAATGATGAATACTTGGACTGTTCTATAGCAGATTTTATAACCCAATAAAACATCTCTATTACCCCTGCTTCAGTTAGTCATGCCACCTTCCATAATCCCTATCCTTCAACAGACCAGTATATTCCCACACGGAGTTGATAAGCTGATACGGAAACCAAATATTCTAGAATCTTTCACCATCAAATCTGCTTATTTAGCTCTTAGACAGCCAAAACCCAGTGCTATCTAAGATATGGAATTCAGGTAATCAAAAGTAATTATCAATCTTCATGTGAAGAACTGCTTGCTCCTTTTTGATAATATACTTGCTCAGTTTGGATTCAATTTTGCCTCTAAATGTTGTTTTTGTGATAACACCGACTCCCTTCATCACTATTTTAATAATTGCTTTGTGTCTGAAACTCTTTGGAGGGAGATGCATAAAATGTGTTGTTCTGCCTTTATTAGCTGTGATAATTTCTTGGACATGATTGCCACAACTTTTGCTTGTACTGGTTTGTCTGGATTACATACTAGAATAAATCACATTCTCATTATGGTAATTTGAATTGTGTGGAAAGTCATGAATAAATAGATTTTTGAAAATAGACCTCCTGATGGAAATGAACTGTCCAGACAATTACAGGAAGCCATTTATTTTCCTCTGATTAGAAATCCAGTTTACATTTCAAGATCTGTAGATCATGATCTTGCTCTAACTGGCTGCACTTCACTGATTTATATTCCCCCTAAGCCTAACATTATACATATCCTGGTTTAAACCTAAATATTATACACGGTCTAAACCTAATCGTGGACTGAAGATCAATGTGGATGCATTTTGGATCCAAGGCAAGACTGGAATTGCCTCTATAACTAGGAATAGTTATGGCACTCTTCTAGATTCTGGATGCAGCGGGTATTTTCACTCACTCTGAATCTGCACTTGAGGCTTGATGATACCAGGCCCAGGCCCAACTACCCAGTAGTAATATGGGCTCGGCCCGCTACGAGGAAAAGGTAGTTTGGCAGTATCCGGGTTCGTACAACTCGGATAGGGACAGATACGCTAGAAGACACTCGGAGCATGGACCACACGGAGAGCATGGGTTACTGTATAAATAGTGCTCCTCAGCACTATCCCAAGTAAGTATCTTCTCACTATTCAAGTGATTACCCCTTTTCTCTCCCGAGATCCATCTTTCATCATCACGCCGGAGGGTCTACCCTCGGGTACCTCCCGGGGCTCTGTCTTGCAGGGCTAGGTATTGGATCAGGGACCAGGGGACCATCCGGACCGACCAGGCGGTCAGCATCAAGGCTGAAATTCGGGCAATTGAAACTGGTGTTAGGTAAGGTTTGCCCTATGGGAACCATTTCTTTACCATTGAATATGACTGTAGACAAGCAGTCAATATGATTCTACAGACATCTCTTAGACACTGGTAATTTTATGGTATCTTGGATCACATTCATACACTGTTGGAAATTAATGCACTCACGCATACCCTTAGAGAAGGCAATCAGGTTGCTGATAAGTTAGCTAGGATCACTGTCAAAATAATGCTAGCATCTCCTTTCTGACCTCTACTCTTCCACTCAAGCTAAATGTTCTGCTTCACCTGAACTATTTAGGGTTACCCACAGTGAGAACTCCACAATCTTGGTAGTGACTATCTTTATGGAGTTATGTCTTCTCAGGTGCTTTTTCTACAGATACATCTATGGAGCAAAGCAGTTTTCACAACTGCACAATGGTTCTTTTCCGATCAAGAGCTACGGATACCAGTTGTGCATTTGCTCTCTAACATGCTTTTTGTTTAAGCTTCTGCTCTTATTAATTGGGTGCCGCTTTGTGTTTTAACTCGACAATTCGCTAATAGGTTTCCAATTTTTTTTAGAGTACCTATTCTTTTTGTAAAGTATAAACAGATAGATTAGTCCCTCGTTCTTCTAAAGCATTATCATGCTTTTAGTCTCTTCTGACTAACTCTATGCCTCACAGGTATTTGAAATGTAAGAACAATCCTATTATCATTTGTTTTTTAAGGGTTTAAGGATTCTATTAATTTCCCTCCATCTCACTAAGATGGTTTCATTTTTTTAAAAATAGAATAGAGATGGAAAGCTGTTGGATTTACTTTAAATAAACTCTTTTGGAGAAAAAGGAAACTAATGCGTATGATTCAAATAAAATTGCATGCTTGAACATTGAGAACATTAATATGCTGAGATTGTCTGTAGGCGAGCAATTCCACTTCATCATAATTAAGAACTATCCATTGACGTACACTTTCTACTAATTATTATTAAGAACTGGAATATATATTTGGGTATTCGTTTCACCTATCTTTGACCCGATCGTACCTTCCCCATCGGAATTATACCTGCGATCCACCGTCTCTTCAGACACAATGCTAGTGCTTTGTGTTTGTTTTCCTTCTTCCAAAACATTTTTTCAGTTTTAAGAAATATTTTGTTTAATATATTTTTGGATAAATTTATTAATTGAAGTTGAAGTGACTACCACTTCATCACGTCACATATGTTGGCTGCCACACCACCCATCCAATCTCACTCCGAAGCAACACGTCTCATGATTCTCCTCCTCGGACTTGCACACTCTCCTTTCCATACAAATTTAGATAATTACAAGTATAAAATGAAGGGTAAAACGCTTATATGACTCTCAGTTTTAGTAATAGTGCATTTATAACCCTCAATTCTTATTTAGTGCGATTATAACCTTCGATTGGGCAAACCTTTGCACATATGACTATGAACATACTTAATAATTAAATTTTGGTTAACAAATCATGTAAAATGTCAGAAATACCCTTTGATTTCAACTTAAAATAAAATTCAAATTAATCACTGCTGCTGACGGACCAACTTACTTGAGATGGGTGCTTGGTGCTGACCAAGTCCCCGACCTCGCCTCGCCAGTCACCAGTGCGTCCCCTATAAATCTCGAAGCGTGGCTACGTGGCCCGTCGGCCGATGATTGAAAAATTGAGTGTCGTCGACGGGTCATGTATGCATGATATCGATTTTAGCGACGTTGAGTAGGTACCCAACAAATCCATGAAAAACGAAAGAAAAAATTTGGAATAATACGATGTTTACGAAAGAAAATATTTGGAATAATACGATATTTTTAAATCTTTTCAAACGAGATTATTTTTGTTACACTTTCAGATTTTTAAATTTATTTTTAAATGAGGTCATTTTTGTCTTTTTACGAATTTTCAGTCAATAATTATGGGAAAATCATTTTAATTAAAATACAGGGTTATTATCACACTAAACCAAAATTGAGGGTTATATGTATACTATTACCAGAACTGGGAGTTATATAAGCAATTTTCCCTAAAATGAAACATTAGTGAGACAAACACCAAGGCAATTGGTGAATTACTAGACATGTACATTTGTTTAGTGGTTAATTCATTATTATAGAGGTTGTGCTAATGGTTGCAAGAAGCTCGTTGTGGTTAAAAGAAACTGCAGTCAACAATTAAAAGTTACTATCTATAAAAATTTCAGAAGAATTCAGCGATAAAAAGCTACAACTGTAAGTAATAAAGTGAGATGAACCTAAATTGGACAGGGCATAAATATAAGAGACGTTTGCTATGTGATTAAAGATGAGATAGATACAAATTTTTGAATATTTAGAATGTCGGGATTATTAATTGACAACACATAAATAGTAATAGTAAATATTGAAGGAAAATGTGGAATTCCGGGGAAACAAAACATCTAGATAGAAGTGTGTTTGGTGGAACTTTTCGCCTGATATGGTTCAAAACAAAACAGTTTTTAGTGTTTGGTAAACTATCAAAAAATTACTTATTTCATAAGTAGAAGGCATTTTTAGCCCAAAAACAGAAGCTGACATGATCAGTTTCTGCTTTTCGCCATAACAGAAACCAAAAACACCACTTATTTAAAAAAGTACAATTTCACCAAACACACCCATATATCTATGATGCCCGGGCGTAGTTTTCTCGGTTTTTGGTTTTTATTTTATGTTTAACAGTATTCATGTGTAATGTAATTTGATTTCGTTGTTCGTAATCTTTTATATTCACAGCTTAAAAAGAAACATCACTTGCTATGAATATGTTTGCAGCAGGCCTTTTGTGAAGCTGATAATCATGAAAAGCTGATGATCAGGACCACAAAATGGCTGGGTTATCAGTTATCACATGAAATAGCAGAAGAATATAGTCCTGGAAACTTAGAAATGAATCAAAAGTGAGCTTTTTAAACACCAGCGTCATTATTAATGTTAGATGCTCATAATATTGTTGTTCATGCACAGAGCAATAAAAGGAAACCGATCGCAAGCCTTTTCCCCACGCAAGCATGTGGCATGTATCCATGCACGTCCATTGTTTAAGCAGAGTAATACTCCATTCTTGGATCAAGGCTTTAATTACAAATTTACTACAACTAGTTGTTTTATTCATTTACACTTTTTAAAAAAAAATTAGAAAAGTTTAACAATCATTTTGAATAATAATTTTAAAATATAATAATATTGAATGTCAAACACTTAATTATATTTTCTTAGTCATGATTATATGAATTTAACAACGATTTTGTCTATTTTAATTTTGTAATATGATAAATTTTAAATAAAACCCTTCAAAATCCAGCTAACTTTCTAGCTCAAGGAATTTCTCAATGCAGATATAGAAAGTATGATCAGAACAGACATGAGCACCCTCTCATAAGTTTGAGAGTGTAGATATATACTCATACACTTTATCATTTTAACCATTAATTTATGTAAATCAATTTTAGGGTTTAGGAAGAAGTGAACTGTAGCCATTGCTTTGTAGGCCATTTCAATAAAGAAGATGAATATCAATATGAATCTTAATTTGTGTCCATGATTTATGTAACCATCCACAAGCAAAGTACAAACTCGATGTCTATGGAATGGGGTCGATCCTTTAAATGAAGTCTTACCATCATGTCTTGGTCCACGTCCACCAACATACCATGTGACCATTTTCCATTAATAAAATTCTTGAAGAATACAAAAGATTTCCTAGGAGTATCAAGAATTACTCTTATGCCTTTAAAAAAAAAAAATTAAAATCACACTATGACCGAGAACATATGTAGATGAGATCACCACATTTTAAAGAATTATTTTTGAAAGGAAAAGTGTATATCATACTTAAAGTGCTGGAAAACGTCCAACAACGTTTGACAAGAGAAATTGTGGAGTATAACTTCATTTTTACATAATCCAACCTATTGTTTTTCCCTATGCTAGCTATCAGATGGGCATCCGTATTTTCATTCCTTGGTATCAATCATGGAAAATTGAGACCTTGTTGCACAAATTCTGCTTGAATCTCCTCTGTGATTGAGTGGCATAATTTTGGGGCATCTAAGTCTCCGTGTATGATTTGCATTAAGCTCAACGAGTCTCCCAGAATTGCTACACCATTCCATTGGAGAGATACCGCCATTCTCAGTGCTTCTGCTTCCGCAAACATAGGGTCTCGTACATCCATTATCTTCCTACTCACAGCCCGAACAAAGGATCCATCCGCAGCCACTGCCACTACCGCAATCCCTTGTTATTCCAGCATCAAACAGAATCATTCTCCCCACCTCCGACGGTCTCAATAAGCTACCTGCAGATAGGACTTCTGAAACTCTCTCATGCCAGGCATTAGCATCTGCAAAGGATATCAAGGTTGATCGGATTGATGCAGCCAGTAAACTCGAGTCAATGTTCTTGTCTTGAAACAGTTTCGTATTTCTCTGGAACCACACCCCATCACAAACCATTGCCATTAGCTCTCTCATCTTATCATCACTGTCATTCAGCAACTGACTGAACCATCCATCACCTTTTGCTCTTTCACTCTCCAGTATTTTTTGCTGCAGACCTAGAGCTCGCCATACTCCTTTTGCATATTCACATTCAAAGAACAAGTGCCTTGTCGTCCCATTCTCAATATCACAAAGTTGACACTTTAACAGAACTTGTACCTTTCTATATCTGAGGTTCTCCGATGTTGGCAAAGAGTCCATACATAACCTCCACACAAAATGTTTTGCTCTTGATGGTATGCGCATTCTCCATATTCTCGGCAGAAAATCATCAGCCACTATTGCAGGACCACAGTTATTGTGGTAATAAGCTGATCCCTGGTCCTTTTTTCAGTGTATGGTACATGGATTTCACAGTGAACTTACCACAGGGGCCATTATTCCAAACCCAAACATCTTTCTCTTCCTGTCCCCTTAACTGTATTGATAATATATCGTTCGCGTCCTCCGCAGCAAGGCTATTTCGGATAAGCGGGATATTCCAACCTCCAGTGACCTGGTCGATCAGGTCGGAGACATGCTGGAGGTGTCCTGGCACACGATCCGGATCTCTGATTCTGAAATTGCTGGTTGACGGTAACCATGAGTCCTGCGTGATGCTGGGGTATTCCTCCCACTTCTGATGTGCTTCCGGCTCCCTAGCTTCAACACCTCAATGCCCTTTGAGATGCCTTGCCAAGCAGCGGACGGCCGAGACCCCTGGGCCTCATGATTGTGCCGTTTGAGAAGTATCTGTCCTTGAAGACTCTTGATATCAACGTCGTTGGATTAGTTAACATCCTCCATGCTTGTTTACTGAGCAGCGCCATGTTAGTTGCCCTCGAGTCCCTGAATCTGAATCCTCCCTTGTTCTTTGCTCAAGTGAGCTTACACCGTGGAATCCATTGAATCTTTCCTCTCGAATTCTGTTCTTCTCCCCACCAGAACTTGCAGATCATCACTCTTATCTCCTCAAGTAAAGTTGCAGGTAACTCAAAAAAACTCATTGCATAGCTCGGAATGGCTTGCAAGACTGATTTAATCAATATCTTCATCCCTACTTTGGACAGATACCTTTCACTCCAGCCATCCAGCCTGGACTGGATTCGTTCATTTATGTACTGGAAGATGTGCTTCTTCTTCTAGCCTATCTCTGATGGTAGACCTAGGTACTGGCCATGTGAATCCACTTCTGGTATTTTCAGCACGTCACATATCTTCCTTCTATCAGCTTCCCCTGTGTTGGGACTGAAAAGAACCCCTGACTTGTCTGTATTGATCCTCTACCCCCGAGACTTCTTCGAACAGGGATATGGCCCATTGCAGATACCTTACTTCCTCCTCTGTAGCCTCTCCAAACATTAACGTGTCATCCGCAAAGAAAAGATGACTGATCTTCAGTCCAAATCTCGACGCTCCCATACAGTGTATCTTACCAACAGCTTGTAAGTCACTCAATAACATAGAGAACACTTCGGAGTAAATAATGAAGAGATATGGAGAAAGAGGGTCTCCTTGTCTGATTCCTCTCTACGGCTGGAGGTGACCTAGTTCATTGCCATTCAAGATAAAAGAGAAGGATACCGTGGTCAAACAGCGTTGGATGAGCTGTACAAATGATGGAGAGAACTCCATCTTCCGAAGTACTGCCAACACAAATCTCCATTCCACTCTGTCAAAAACTTTACTCATGTCCAACTTGATACTCATCTATCCTTTGCTTCCTGCCTTCCTCCCCTTCATAGCATGGTGGAACTCATGTGCCACTAAAACATTATCAGATGACTCTACCCGGAATAAAAGAAGACTGGGATTCTGAGATGATCTTTGGTATGATCAGTCTAAACCTGCCTGACATGACCTTGGATGCAATTCTATACACCATGTTGCAGAAGCTAATAGGTCGAAACTGCGCGATAAACTCTGGTTTCTGTCTTCGGAAGAAGGACGATATGTGTATAATTCATTTTTGGCTCGAAAATACCCTCATTCAGGAACCCTAGAACAGCTCTTGTGGCATCTTTGCGGACTACCTTCCAAAACTTCTGGAAAAATACTGGGTTCATACCATCTGGACCTGGAGACTTGTGCGGATGCATACTCTTTACTGCTCTCTCCACCTCCGCTGTTGTGTATCTCCTCGTGATGTTGTTTGCCATGTCACGAGTGAACTTCGGCTGCAATCTAATCAGTTGTGTCTCCATCATCTCAGCGGACGGGTTGGACGAGGAGAAAAGGCCTCTGAAATAATCCAGCACTATCCTTTCTATGCTTTCCTCATCCTCTTTCAGCTCCTGATTTGAGTCCCGCAAACCCTAGATCTGGTTCACCTGTCTCCTCTTCGAAGCCCACTTACGAAATAACTGAGTATTCTTATCACCCTCCTTATGCCAGTGTTGTTTAGCCCGTTGTCTTCACTGTATAGCATCCGCTTCTTGAAGAAAATTATACTCCTGTTTCAGCTACTTTATCCGTTCATGTGCAGTGTCATCAACATCCCCACTCTGTACTTGATGCAGCTCCTTTCTAATCTCCTTCATTCGGGTAGGTATAACGGGGAATGCTGCCTTGCTCCATCGCATCAAACCTATCGCGTAGTTCTCCAGTTTCTCACTGAGATGAGCCTCCCGCATGTCCCAGCTTTCCTTGATCATCTTCTCACATCCAACCGATTTGATCCACTTGGCCTCAAATCTGAATCCTCTCCTCTTCTTGTGTCTTCCCGCCACATTCTAAAGAATATTGAAAGGTATATAAATGACCTCCACAAGTTGAATTAGACTATATTTTCTAAATAGCGTGAAAAATAAATAACAATAATTAAAAGTTGTGGAATAAAAATTCGAGATTAATTGTGTATTCCAATTATAAAATAATCATCTAATACTTAAATTATGCAAAAATCAAATATTCAACAAGGATGGAGTCGCGGCGGACACTGCCCTTGAAACAATTTAACCCAGCCGGATTGGTCCTCTTTCCTAGGGTAAAACCATCAACAGTTATGCTAACCTGTAGCAAAACACCGTACCGGCGCACAACACAAAGGCACCCTATCACACAGACAAGATCAAATTGACATGAACAGAGGGGATCGAGCCGTCGAGCACGGATAAAGTTTGAAACAAAATAATATGATAATCTTGGAAGGCTGAAAGACTCTATTTTTGGATTAGATGGAGTGACTCTCTACTAAGATATTTATTGTGCTCTAATAGGCTGACCATATAATGACTGACTGAATTAAACTAATTCCATGATCTCATCAAATTACCATAACATAGAGTTTGATTGAAGGAAACATGGCGTCATTGATAAGGGAGTTAATTTCAATTTTAATCATCAGTTTTGAATTCAAAATTAAGACAATTCGTATTTTGAAACGGGTGAACTTTCTTGGAAAGACGAACATTTTGAAAGTCAAAACTTATAAGACGAATTGAAGTAATGTGTATCTTTAATTACTTGAACCCTAAAGAAGGACTCAAGTGTATAAAGTGATATTTTCCCTCCTCATTTTCCAATGTGGGAAATACATCTCACAAAGAAAAATCACCCATTTAACCCGGTTCAACCGACCAAATTTAAGTGTCGATATCTATTGGGAATAAAGGAAAGAGATAAAGAAGAATAAATATATATAGAGTTATATGGTTATTACGAGAGGTCAATATTACGAGAGGTCCTACACTATATTTATAGGGTAACACATGAACCTCTAAACTCGTATTTTCCGATGTGGGATAAATGCATACAAAGTATATTCCTAATATAACTATATAACTCTATATATATTTATTCTTTTTTATCTCTTTCCTTATTCCCAATAATATCTCATTCACTATTGGTATAATTTGAGTGTTTAGATAGTCCATTTTATAGTACTCGCGGAGGAGAATCCAAATTTACTCCTCAAATTATCCAAATAATTAAGGATCATACTCAAATATCAACCCAAAAGTTGATGAAATAATTATCATTTCACCTCTCAATTTTTTCTCACTTCCAACAAAACCAACCAAAACTATTGGCTAAGTAAGCAAAGAAAAATTATAAAGGAATGAAAACGATATATGGAGATGTCCATACCCCTGGTACTGCCTACCTCATTGAGTACATACACCATGTATAGATATCTCCATAGCCAATTTTTATTCTAGCGGGAGAGCAATTTGTTGAGAGGAGAACAATGCAAGAGATGGTGAGCAGTGTAATGTGGATCACGTTCCGAGCTTCATTCAAGAGCTGACTAATGCAGATGTTCTGAGTACTGGAATCTGCATGCTATCTTCTGCAATTGTTTTAAGGAGGGACTACGATGATATGTCATCTGTGAGAATCACTCTTTGAGGAGAGCTTAATCTTCCATTTGCAAGAGAATCTAGTTCATGGGCAATCTGGTTTGCTCTCTAAGAAAGGTTGAAAATAATTTGTCTTCCCTTTTGCATACTCCAGATGTTCCAAATAAGTCTTTCAGCAGGTTTTGAATCTTCAGGTTGGTGATAATGTTAGGGCATGCAGGAGGATTCTGAGACAGACGGAAAACAGGCAAAACAGAAGGAAATTTGCTACTCTGGTAAGCTAATTTTATTATATCTTGATGGAAAGAAATAGAAGAGTGTTTCAGCAGAGTTATAGAACTGTTGAATCTGCGCAGAAATGGATTGAAGGGGTTTGCCATTACAGTTTTAGCAGCTTTTTGGCAACTCTTAGCTAGTTTTAATTATGTTGATTGTACTAGTTCTGTTGCAATCTGAAGGGAGAATACTTATAAGTCTACTCCATCTTAGTGCACTAGATTCTAGCTTGAAAAAAACAAGGATAAAAAGTTGCACTATCATAGATGGATAGCCAGGAATCTAATCTTCAGTTTTCTTTCAGTTCAAAATTAGTTTGTATAGCCAAAAATGAGAAAGTGATAGAGCCAGGAGATAGGGCTAAAACGTGTATGTAGTTTTTGATTGATTTTGAATAGAAAAACACTACTTCCATCGAAACAATAAGTCTTTCAGCATTCTATAGTGGTTTCCTTCTACTATTAAGCATTTCAATGGCTTGCAAACAATCAACTTCAATAGTCAAGAGGTAGCAAATTGTTTGCTAACATAAATGGAGGCCAAAGAACATGCTTTTAGTTCAGCAATAATAGGTTCATCCATACTTTCAAAAATTTTAACCCATCATCACAATCTCCATTCTGTTGTTTCTGGTCCTCCTAAATCCTGCAACATAATGATTCATATAAGGACAAGAAAAATCTATATTAATTTAAAACTATGACCGGGGGATAAAATTTGATTGCTCTAATTACTTTGGGTACCGTGGTTTTATGGATATGAAAGTATCCTTTCTGAATCATAACACAATCTGCACCGATAATCTGTATATCACAACAGTAGTCATTTTATGAATTTGGGTTTTCATTCTTGCTACATTCAAAGACTAATTGTCATAATTGTAATTGCATCTCTGTTTCCATATTTTCCATACAAGAATGTTTGGGAGGATATGACATGCATGATTATTAGCTTTAGAGAAAGTAGATATTGACCAAAATCAAGATAGAGCATCAAATATGTGATCAAATAACTCTTACTCTATTAATCCCTTGATATTGAAAATCACGTGACACAATTTAAACATTGGTTTAAATTTGTTGACACTTGACACTTTATTACCACACATGTTACTCTTCAATCATCGTGTTGCGCTGCTGAAATTTTGACATGTAAATTTTAACAGTAAGAATGATAAACTGTCCCTAGTCAGTATAATCTAATCTTACCCTTCAAATATAATAAAAATCAAAATTTAGATAGTGTAATCTAAGATTCTATTCAATAATATAGTTGCCGGTGCCACTATAGTAGCTACATACGAATCATAAAAACTTATACCTATAAAAATTGGCATGCTACAAATAGAAGGTGAATGAAAGAAAGCAAACGAATTATAAAATAAAGCGATGCATTATATAAAAGCATGTGTCGATCCCACGTATGAAAAGCTACTTTTTTCTAAATAAGAAAAGGCAAGATACCGAACTCACGCATTGTGTATTACTTATAAAACTTTTTCAGCCCAACGGATCAGATCCTCTTCGCCCCACACAACGCTACAACGACTACTACTGGCCAAGTCCCTACATTCCGGATTAATGAACTAAACCAAACTAAAACTTATTGAATTAAAAATGAAAAAAAAAATTTATTATGTAAGATAATAATCTGTTGAACTGAAATGAAATAAAATATGCCAAAAGTATTGTAAATAGGCTGAACTGAACATGAAACTCATTGTTAATTTTGGGTGTTGATATATGGTATTTTATTCTTGTAGTCCAAAATATGGTATGAATTTATGAAAATATTCTCATTTATTATGTTTATTTAAAAAATGAATAATATTTAGGGGACGGTATTGTAATTTCAACGATATTTTTGGACTACGATGAGTACAATGCCGGACTGCGTATAGCACTTCAGTAATTTTTAACGCTTATTTTTGTTGAAATGAATTGAACTATATTAAAATAGAGTAAAAATAAAAATACAATTAAATTAAAGGGTAAAATATTCGCGTACCCCTGAGTAGTTATATATGTGCTCTTGTACCCCTGAGGTTTGAGAAAGTGTCCGCGTACCATTTAACTGAAATTTGACTTCCTAATTCATAATTTTAAAACATTAAAAATTAATCCGATTTAATATTTCTAATATTCGAATGACATAATAATATTGAATCCGAATATTTTTGGACGTTTAAAGGATTTGAATCAAGTAGTCAACTTTAGTCAAAGGGTACGCGAGCACTTTCTCAAAACTCAGGGATACACGAGCACTCTATTCTAAATTAAATTAAATTTTAAAAAAAAAAATTAAAATACTAAACTAAACTTAATCAAAAATTATTTATAGAACCTATAAAACTCGGCCTCATAATTATTTATCATTTCTTCTTAAGCATAGTATCCCACTCCCTTCTGCTGAACCAACCTTATCTAACCCTTCCTCCCTAGTCCCTACCATTTTCAAACCCTTGCGGAATACCAAATTTTATTAGGTACAACTGAAAATGTTATCCCTATTATGCCTTCCTTTATACGAAATTGTGTAGTCCTAAATATTGTTTAAAAGAAGTTGAATTAAAATTTGTAATCAAAGTTAAAAGAAACTCATTTGTATCTGAGAATTATCAACAAAGAATAAATTGAATTCTATGACTGTTTTAACTATTTTTATGATCGAATGAATCACAAATAACGCTGAATCAAGAAAAGTATAGGATCTAAACTATGTTTCTTATTAATTTTAAAACGAAATGGTGTGTTGATTTATTCAACATTGGGACATTATATCATACATGAGTTTTGCATGAAACTTAGGTAGCATTACAACTTATCCATAAAACTTTCACATGTACACTTAAATGATTATAATATATCATTATTTATAGGAACGATAGGTTGTATGTCTCTAAATATTTTTCAAAAAATATGTTCATGTTCAATTGAGTTAAACGAGAAGGTATTGAGTAACTATAATCTACTGAATTAAAATATATTAAAAATGTTAAGAATGTGTGAGTTATACTTAATCCTATTCGTTTGTGAGTTTTGAATAACTGACATTTGAATTATAACACTGACTACATATTTATTAACCATTAATAATTTTAATTACGTGCAAATGTGCAACGTATAACAGGATCTGTGATGAGCTTTTTCAGAACATGCGTATCAATTAAAATTTCTTTTCCATCTTCGTATCACAATACGATAGAATGACGCCACTGATCTTCTTGATTAATAATAAATCAGACTAAATAATTAGGGGATTTCAGGAATATAAATCCAGGCTTAACGGTCTCGTGATCATCTGCCAACATTTTAGCCGAGAGCTCTCACACCAAAAACACCACTAATCCAACTAACGCAATTTCTCTCTCACACACTCACACACACACACTGCCACCCCGAAACCATCCCACCGGCCCCTCCTCCGGCCGCGCCTTTTTTGCATACGCAAATAACTAACTGCCAGCCTATACATACACGCCTTATCTCTCTTTCTCTCTCCCCCCCTTTATATTTCCACGCTTCGGAATCATCTCACACACCGCTGGCGGAGAGATAGAGGCAGCGGAGGTTCTCTATGGAGCTGGACTGAGCAGGCGGTGGCGGATCTTGAACTCTCACGGAGGTAACCGCTTTTTTTACTCCGGTGACTGAGATTTGTTCGCGGTTCGATAGCTTCCGATTTTCTGTTAGATCTTTCCGTTTGCGAGCGCCGCGGGGTGTGATTTGGTTGTATTCCCCGTCGGAAATAGGCCGGGGCATTTTTACGGCGAGCTGGTGGTTAAGATAAGTGTGCGGTGATACTTTTTTCGCGGAGACATGGTAATGGACGATAGAGGAGGATCATTTGTGGCTGTGCGGAGGATTTCGCAAGGACTCGAGCGGGGGAACAATAACACTTGCCATTCTGGTAACGTTCATCACGTTTTCCCCCTTTCTTTCTGTTCCACGAATTCACGATTTTCGATTTTCTTCGAAATATCTAAAGTCTTCGATGATTTTATTTATTTTAAAAAAATATAGCGGGTATAATATGCTCGTAATTACTGGTTAGTTTCTACCGTGATAGGCACTGCTTGTTCACCTAACTTATTTGCCCACGGGATCTTCTTCTTTTTCTGTATCTTAGTTGCTGGAATTTGTGTCAAGAATTAGGTGTATATTGTAGGAGTTTGGATCTGTGAAATTGAAAATTATATTTGTTGATGACGACTTGCTTTGACATTTGTGGTGAGTCCTTGTGTCTTGCATCTCTTGACTACTTGTGATCATCTTTGAATTCTCAGTTTGATGAACTGAGCTGGTATTTTATAGGCTCTTCCAGTATTTGTATTTTAGATCACAATCATTAGTTGAATATATATGTTTGTGAGCAAATTTTGTTCGTGTTCTGTCTTCACTCTTAGTTTGCTTTTAGCTTAGTTTTTTACTTCAGAATCTAATCAATGTGTGAACATATGTTCTGTTTTGTTTATTTGGAAGTTTGATCGGCATACATGATACTTATTTTCTCTCAGTCAGGTGCATGTTGATCCTTTTTAATCAGTTGGTTGGGATGGTACCGTTGATAATTTAATTCTCTGTTGATTGTAATTGAGGATAATATGTGTTTTTACATATAATGCTCGGTTCATGTTTTACTTGGCATTTTATTGTATCTTGACTTGATAAATCCTTTCATGCTCCTGCTGAGTGACCTCATTTGTAATATCCTTGGTAGTCGGTACTAATTAGCAATTGGGGATTGTGACTTTTAAAGTTTACTGAAGTCAGGTTTAGACACCGCTTTCATTTTCTTTAGCAATATGCATATAGACAATGACTTTAGGTATAATAATAGTTTTCAGCATGTGTATAAATGATTTGTTTGTCAAAGACTTTTCATGTCCCTAGCAGGAGAGAAGATATCCTGCCCTTTCCTTCCCATGTTTTTAATTCTGGATATTCCTTTTTTCTCTTTTGGTATTGAAACATTGTTTGATGGCTTTCTATTTTCCATCTGTTGTGAATTCTTTCAGCGGAGGTTGTAGCAGGATCTGCTGCATGGCTTGGTCGGGGTCTTTCTTGTGTTTGTGCTCAGAGAAGAGACGGTGATGCCCGACCATCATTTGACTTGACACCTGCACAGGTAATATAACAACCTAACTGGAGTTTTGTGAAGATTGGGCTTGCCATCCCATTTCACATGCTCTGCTGCCTTTTGACAGCTGTTCGCAAATTAAATGTAAACCTTAGCATTTCCACAACAGAATAATAATAGAAAATTCTATCCATACGAATCAGCTCCCTAAGCCCTGTCAAATATAATCTCTTCTATAGATGACCCATTAGACTTCCAAATTTCAATGCACCTGATAACATCTGAATTACAAGTCTTTCTGATTAGGCTTTCTCTAGTCAAATAAACTTGTTGCAGTGTTCCAGGCATTGACTCATTACATTCTACACATATCTTTCACTCTTCCCACCATCCAATTTTATGCCTTTAATTATATTCATATTAGCCTCGGGGTAGCTTAGTTCATCTGTGTGAGACTTATTGTTAGCACTCAATTAAAATCCATGCATTTCATTTATACAAACATGAAATAGATCATATGATGATGATATTAAAAAAAGATGATAATTTTTATTCAATTTCCATGTTTGTGTACTCAGGGTAGCTAAGTTCGTTTGTGAGACTTATTTGTTATCATATCTTTGACTGCCTACTGCTTTTTTATGTTGTTGTATATATCTTGTATTGTTTGCTAATTCCATATTTTGAAGCAGGTTTGTGATTGTCTTCTAAAAACTGTTTAAACTTTAGGGATGCTTTTCTTATCATGACCAGATATATGGGTCCAAAACCTCATTTTCAGTCATGATATGTTCGTGTCTGTTATACTGTCTATATGAGTAAGAACCCCAGAGTTCACGTTACCAAAGTCCTCAACATCACTGCAACTAATCTGGCATACATTTTTTGTGTTCACCTTTTGTGCCTATTTGTTTGCCAATCTTTCTTCACGTTATTTATTATTGTTATCATTAACATTTACTAATTGTGTTTGTCTTGTCAGGAGGACTGCTTGCAGAGGTTACAATATCGCATTGATCTTGCATATGACAGCTCTAATGTTGATCATCAGGTTTGTTATTTACAGCTGTTTCACCTTTATGGTCATGAATTGTCATTTTCTTTTTTGCATGTTGGCATGATTCATGCTCATATGAGATTTTCCTATGTCTTCCACAGGAAGCTTTACGTGCTTTATGGAAGGCTGCTTTTCCTGAGGAAAACCTTCAAGGATTAATATCTGAACAGTGGAAGGAAATGGGTTGGCAAGGGAAAGATCCATCAACAGACTTCAGGTAAGCTGATTTGTGGTCTTAACTTATCACTTTCTGCTTACCTAGCTGTGTGTTTCATCTAACTGTCATGTGTTATGTTGCAGGGGTGGTGGATTAATTTCATTGGAGAACCTGTTGTATTTTGCTCAGAACTTTCCAGTACTCATTCTCTCTCTCCCTCCCTCCCTCCCTCTCTCTCTCACACACACACACATACACTTGTCAGTTCATTTTTGCTTTATCTTTTCCATATTTAGTTTGATAAAGAAAAAAATCTGCATCTATTTCCACTAGTCACATTAGTGTGAGTCTCTAGTTGATTTTGTAATTTGAAATGGTGTTAAAGTATTTCAGGTTTTCTTTGTGATGGCCTAGTCCATTTGAAAGACCTTGTTTGTATCAAAAATTTGATATCATTTTGAAACTGATCCATTTAAACTAGAGTCGGAAAGATTTTTCACATAAAGCTTATCATTTGCACACATGCTGAAGTATACAAATGAAATAACTTTTAGAAGCTTTGACTACATTCATGTTTAGGCTGCATCTCTAGTTAAACTGTTATATTTTGTGTCCCGCTTCTTCATTGTTGTACTCAAAACTCTTTTTCATCAAATCTCATGGGAGCTTGGGTCTTGCAAAGGGTTAGATTTGTAGTTTGAACAATAATATCACTGCATATCTGAATGAGAAATCTGTGCAGTTTATCTTTCTAAGCATCTTCTTTGTATCACAT
Organism: Sherardia arvensis; assembly: GCA_948330725.1. Lineage (NCBI taxonomy): Eukaryota > Viridiplantae > Streptophyta > Magnoliopsida > Gentianales > Rubiaceae > Sherardia > Sherardia arvensis. The sequence goes on along the minus strand of OX415238.1, from coordinate 9,470,796 downwards.
ATTTATGCTTCAAGTTGGTTGAGTCTATTTTGGTTATGATTGCTCAAAGGAGTTTATGCTTGCGTTTCTGCAGAAATCATTCCAGGACCTTCTTCGCAAGAAGGAAGGGGATCGAGCTCTATGGGAATACCCTTTTGCTGTTGCTGGGGTTAACATTACATTCATGCTAATTCAGATGCTTGATCTTGAAGCAGGTTTCTAACACTATTATTTCCTCGTTGACCTATACTCAAATGCTATGTATGTTGCTGCATGCTACACAAACCTGTAAATCCAAAATATGTAATTTTTGTGTTGCCTTGAAGTCCTTAAGATAGTTCTGGAGTTTTAGCTGGTAGCACTTTCTTGCACTAGCACACCTCTAAATGTTCTTTGAATTGGTCTTGGTCATGGTCTTGTAGAGTCTCAATGTTTAATCTCTGAAAAACCTTCATTTTTGTCCTTGATATAGCTGACATTATTGTTTGTTATAATTTCAGTGAAACCACGAACTTTTGTTGGAGCAACATTCTTGAAGCTCCTTGCAGGTACTGCTTGCTGTTATTTTTGTTGTATGGTTGATTTATTTACTATAATGAGGTTGGCAGCATATCTAAAGTCAACTCTTTTCTCACTGATACTTAACTAGTTGTTTGAGATTTTTCGCCCCCTGGGTTTCCAATATAGCCTGATGCTAAATTTCTCTGGCCTACCAGAAAATGAAACGGCATTTGACCTCCTATACTGCATCACCTTCAAGCTCATGGACAATCAATGGCTATCAATGCGGGCGTCTTACATGGATTTCAATGTACGTTCCCAGTTGATAAATATATGTATTATACTATTATTCCTTACCTGATTTTATCTGATACCATAAAAGCTTATTGTGCCCTTATTTGTCTGTATGCAATGCAGACTGTGATGAAAGCTACTCGTCGCCAGCTTGAAAATGAGCTATTGCAGGAAGACATTACACGCCTTGAAGAATTGCCTTCTTACAGTCTTCTTAGCAGGTAGAATGTAGTTATGAAAGCTGGGAATGGGAGTGGCTGTGGACTGTTCTCAACTATTATGTCTTTGATATGATATTTCTGGTACTCCTCTTCAAGTTGTATTGCATCTTTGCCAGTGGGCACAAGGTTAAAAACAATTACTCTGGCTGTTGGAGTACATGAGTAGTTTTACAGTGCGTAAGGTTTCTGATAGGAAGTATTCGTAAGACATAGGAGCTTGTGGAAAGATGAGTTTTCTTGATACTTCACTCCTGGATGTCAGGAAGATTTTCCTGATGTCTGATTGGCACACGGAAAAAGGTTGCTAGTAGGCTCAGTTGTTATTTTACTTCCAAACTGATGTGGGATGAGATTACTGTATTGACACAATTTAGCTCACAGTACTTTCTTAAATGCAGTATATCTTTTGACTTCCTGAATGCGTGTTCATTTTCTTATACTTCTGGCTGGTGATTGAAGTATGCATCGTATAAATTGCATATTAAGGTGACCGATTATAATCAAAATTTGCATGTGATTACCCTTGCATGCTGTGTTCAAGAGAAGTAGCCTTTCAGCCTTTCATTTACCAGGACTATCTCCTCAGAGTCCGTGGAGTTCTGCTTATCCATCAAACTGTAGTGGTCATACCGAGTCATATTTCGCCTGGGTTGCACGCTCGTGAATGATTCAGTCTGAAACTTCACAACCATCTTTACCAGTCTTACTCCTTGAATGAACGGTTAAAGACCTGCAACATTTGCCAAGTATTCTGGGGTCTCTGAAACTCTGTGAATTCCTTCAACACCAACTTCTCAAGATTGAGATATTGATAGTCTAAAAATGTTTACTGAACGTTATACAGAAAAGCAAATCCACCTTTAGGACCTTCATTTGTCGTTTAATAAGAAACAGACATTCATTTTCGGAATGAATCTTTTGATCATCAACAAATAACAAGTTATGAAAGGTGAGTTTCATTGTTCAAACAAAACTTGCTAGATCATTTTAGAGTGGCAAACTGTTAAAAAAAATGTAGGGAGGGCTAATAACCAAAACACAAGATCCAAAAAAATCTCAAGAATTGTGTGTGTACTAAAAAACTAACTATTGTTCACTGGTAGTAATATTTTATCTGATATATTAGGCTAGAGGAGAATTTACTTCTGCATATACTAAAGAGAAATTTAGAATTGATATGGAACCGCAATAGTAGTGATCCATAACTATAGGATCCCAAAATCCACATCTTGTGTTCACAATCTTTCCAGTAGCTACAGATGAGATGACCCATGAGCAAGTAAGATCATAATCAACCTAAAGCTACGCCACTAAACTGTTCCACAAACAAAATAGATAACATCATTTCAGCATTGCTTCATCCCACATCTAGGAAGCTGGACATCTCGTAGGAAGTCTGCGAACTCAGAGGCATCTACAAACATTGGAATAACTCCTAATTTGTGAAAGGCATTCAAAGGCATTCAACTCAGAAGTGTAGGTTTAAGCTATAGTTATATTTATCACCAATAGAGCAGTATAGCAGTAACTAAATTATAAAACAAACACATCTCAAACATGAAACAACACTCCCATAACAAGCAAATCACTTCAGTTTATTTAAAGGCAAAAATCAACAACAAATATCTGACATAACAAGTTCTAAGTCTTAAATCGGGAACCAAAACAGGGAAAACCATAGCATCCTCCATACTTCTAGGTCTGGAACCGAAACAACATCCTTCGTACTTTTATGTTTGAAACCGGATACTCTCAAGAGCCACACCGCTACATGATTTACTCGTAAATCCAAGGATGCACGGCTTGCTTCCACTCAGTGATGCCCTCAGGGAACCAAAGAGCAATTTCCTTCTTGCCACTCTCAACTGCATCACTTCCGTGGATGACGTTCCTGCAACAATTTTTTAATCACCAATTAGTAAATACCAGCATCTCACAAACATTGGAATAACTCCTGATTTGTGAAAGACTACTAACTGTTAAGCACGCAATCAATTGATATGGAACTTGTTTTAAAGGAATACTAAGCTGTCAAAATTATAGTCAGTAAAACCAACTTCACGGAGCAATCACCTAAACAAGCATATGAATTAACCCCTCCCTTTTCCAGTAGCTACATGAGTGAGACCAACAACAAAGCCTCTCAACATATTGACTAAGAAAAGGGATGAAACTGTAACAAACTATTACAAAAATGACCATATAATGTTCCTCTCAGACAAATGCCTCATTTATCCTCATGAGTAGTATTGAATGGATTTCAATCGGACTCGTCATCTTGTTTATGCATCACAGAGGAACATTATCACTTAACAAACTAACATAGCTGCAGGCAATAAACTTAAAGACTGCATATGCAATAAACTATCAACATCACTAGCCATCACTAAATCTAATTCAGTATACTCATCTTCAATACCAATACCAAAGATAACAGACAATAAAATATTCAACCAATACTAGAGAGATAATCAGACAATTAAGTATTCAATTACCTGCCAATGTCGATGGCAAAGTCGCCACGGATGGTGCCTGGCTCAGACTGAGCAGGGTTGGTAGCTCCAATGATCTTCCTGCCAGTAAGGACAACATTCTTGCCCTCCCAAACCATAGCAACAACAGGTCCAGAGATGATGTAATCGACCAATCCAGTGAAGAAAGGCTTGGCAGAAAGGTCAGCATAGTGCTGCTCAGCAAAAGGACGGTCAACATTGATGAACTTCAAACCTGAATCCAAGCCAAAATACCCAAAAAGTTAAGACAGCTTCAAGTTTTAAAAACCATCACCTTATCAAACATGAAACACCTATAAACATTTAAACACAAGCAATCAAAAGAGTACCTTTCAAAGTGAAGCCCTTCTTCTCAAACCTAGAGATGATCTCACCGATCTGTAGCACACAAATAAAAGCCCTTCAGAACAAAGATTACAAGACCATATGATACAAGCAGATCGATATAAAAATCAATTCTTTTTTATCCCAGCAAACGTAAAATCAATATATTTTTGCAGAACCAGCGATTAAAGCTATTTTATCAAAAATCTTTCAACAATTCATAACAAACGCAAATCAGATTTTGTAAAAATTAGTGGGAAAACAATGATTATGCACTTAATACAAACAAAACACTCATTAAAAGGGATCCATTAAATGGTAAAGAAAGATTACCAGGCCCCTCTGGACACCGTCGGGCTTGATCATGATGAATGTCTGCTCCATGTTGATTGATTCGGTGAGGCGATGATATTTGCTGAGAGAAAAAAACTGAGAGGCGATGGCTGGCGAATGAGCTAGAGAAGGGTATATATACGAGTTTGTGTGGCTGCTCGGACCAAAACCCTAGTCTAGCGAATATTCTAAACGACGACGTGTCTCGGTGATTAGTTATCAGTTGAGTGCTTCTAGTTTTGTGTTAATTTTGGTTTCACCCGAGTAGTATGGACATTATTTCAATCAAGCCCTCGTAATTGGGGTGATGACATTAGGAAAATCTGGTTTAATTGGTAATATTAGGTTCAAATTTGGTTCGTGCGTATTAATTTTTAGAATTATTTTTTTAATAATGGTAAGGTCCATTTTTCTTCTTGAAAGTGGAAAGATGTAATATTTATTCCTTATAATCCCATTTCTTTTTCTATTAGGAAAAAGTACCTTTTTTAAAGGTAATTTAGGGGACTAAACATTTTATTTTAATTATTCGAAAGTTGGATTTTAAACTTTTCTTTTTTCTAGAAAAGGCACAACAGTATTAAAAATAATGTTGATATCCCTAAATTACCTAAAAGTATATTTATGACCTATTGTGCAAAATGTGTGGCTCTATAAGCGTATCAATCATAGTCCCAATATCATTTTTGTTATTAGTTTTCATGAAAAATATTTTTATATACTCGTATTTTATAGTTTACAAAAATAAAAATAAAAGATACACGCATCATCATGATGTCAGCATCGACCTTTGCTCTTCTGGTGTCGACCTAACACCAAACCCAAATTTGAAATTTTGAGATACATGCATCTGTTGTGCCCTTTGCAACATGTGGGGTTCTAATCATCAATGATCAATAGACAATTCACCAACGAGTTTTGAATATGCCGCCCTTTGAAGGGTGTAGACGAACCCGTTCATAGTTAACGAGTCATTGTCCTTATTTGGAACTATTACATCTCAATTTTTTTTGGATTTGGAGTTGGGCAAGCAAAAGTCACCAAATATTACTAGTTGCTAGATATCAAATTGAAATAACCTCAATATGTTGCATTAAAACTGAAATTTGCAAAAACAGGGGATATGGGTTAGAGTAAATTTGATGGTATCTTGTGAAATGTAGACAGTTTCAATTACTATAAAGACCGGGTTCGGTTTAGGGAGACTATAAAGACTTAGTTTAAAGTCTCTCTGAAATCATGCATGGACTAGAACTAGTGATTGTTAGCTATTTTAATATGGAACCGTTATATATGGATGGCCTCTTGTTTTCTCGAGTAAGAAATTCAATCTATTTCTCGGATAATTTTATTATTAAATATAAGCCGTAAACTTGTGGATTGTTTTATTTGGGATATACTGTTGTTATTCTATAACCGATGTTATATAAGATTAAGATTTTTTTGCACTTTTTAATACAAATTTCCGTGTTATATGATTGCCTTATTTTTTGTTCCGTCTCAGACCTCAAAAACATTTGGGCCACCATTGTGGTTATGTGCTTGTACAACCTACAAGTTTTTAGTTATTTGGTATTCAACTTTTCCACTTCTTTGCCGACGTACTTTTGATTTCGGTGGGCATCCAATACTTAGTCTACTACTCCTTCCTCTCTCCTCAGACCCATTCCAAATCTACTCCATGGAGACCATCGGTGCTTTCAGCGACCGACACCATTCCACCACACACCTTTATTTTCTTTACTATCCATACCACCCTTCTTAACCCCAAACATATAACCTTTTTACTTCCTTTTTCTTAAAAAAAATTACACCCCCTTATCTTAAACCCTACAAAGAGCTCACAAAGGTTTCATCACGGCAGAAAAGTTCCGATCGGAGCTACCAGATCGACGAGAGGCAAGCAAGAATGGTGAGGTCGGTGTGGATGGCCACCACTCATGCCAAAGCCCTAGTCAAAGGAAACGCGCCGCCGTACAATAGACGAGACGATGTAGAGGCGATGTAGATCTTGTTTGGGCCAGGTTTTAGGGTGGACCGAGTCAATCCGGTTCAGCCAAGTTTCTGCTCAGTCGGGTTAGTTCTGGTTTGGTTATGAAGAACTCTCTATGGGTCTGGATCCACTAGAAAAAGGAGGTGGTTTTGCTTCTTTTTTATTTCAATTTTAGTTAGTAGATTTTGAAGTGATTTGGATTTTAATCTGTTTTGGTTTGGGATAAATCCTTGCTACATACTCTGGTGATAAGCTTTGCAATCTAGAATCCCCTTAAAATCAAGTTATTTTGCGTAACTCCGGTAAGCCCAATCATATTTGGCCAATTGGAGGCGGCAGTTTAGGGCGGATTTGATGAGGGCACTAGTAGATTAGCTCCAGATTGTAGCTATCCTGGAAAAGAGGATATCCAGTCACTTAGTTCGTATTAGTTGGCTCCTTATTTGCCTAGTTTGATTTATTCTGGAGAAGTCAGACTTGATGAGATTCATTTAGATGGGTCAGTTTGGGTAGAGTTTGGCAACCAGTTAGAGAATTAATTTGCTTCTCCATGCAAATTTTCTCGGTGACTAGCTTGCAAATCTTACAGTCAGAATCGATAACGGAGAATTAATTTGTATATTTATATAGATTTTCTCACTCGGAGAAGCATTTGCTATGGAGAACTAATCTGTGTCTCTATATGGATTTTCTCGTTGAGAACTTGTAATAGATTAGCCCTTTCCGATAGTGCTGTTTACTCGTGTATTGTAATAATATCAGGATCACTATAATTGTCTATCTGTTCATTTATCAGGGTTTGGGGAGTTTGATAAATTTCCTCTGTCATCATGACGGTTTAAAATTTTTAAAAAATACTTAGTCTACTAACATCCTCATTACCATTGTGAATTCCTCTTAAAACATTGAAGAGACTAGTTTGTGGATTTTTTTACAACACCTTATGCAAAATATATTGGAGTAATGGTAAGCATATTTTCGTGTAAAAAACACTTATAGAATTGAAATTAAAAAATCTGGTAATACTTCACCTTAAAATTTTATTTTATTTTATTTATTTAAACTACCATATTGGTATGGGTAGCGTATTAAGTGCCCAAAACTGTAAAGGTCATGCGGCATATGATTTGTACAATGAGAACACAAAGAGTTTAACAATATTAATGACAAGATATCTATTTGTAATACGACTTCTAATCAATCAATACACACTAATCAACGAGGTTTTTAGAGAACCACACACATCGAGAAGCGTGTGATACTTTTCTGCATGATTGTGCTGGTGTTGCAAAAGTGAACCATAGGTCGGCGACAACGATGACTATTCAATATTTCACAGTTTTGTTTTAAATCACATTGAATGAAAAAAATAGGGAGAGAACTGCAGTAGTGGACATTCTGAAGGAGATCTTAGATGCTTCAAAACTCAGTAACAAAGATATTTATGGTGCGTTGCAAATCCTATAGAATGTATATCACCACTGCAGACCAATATGCTACCAAAGTTGATAGCCTCTATGGGACTTTAGCTACCAAACATGCCACGGCTTAAAGCAAGCGGCCTAAGTAGAGTTGGGATCGGAAGGTAGACCGCACTGCTCGGACCACGCCGCCGCCACAGCCATTTCCGGTGGATCAAATTTCCGGACCTCTCTTGCATCTACCTACTGGTTGCCTATCACCAGATTTTTTTTCTACTCAAATTTTGTAATTTCCGGACAACTTAAGAACAATAGTGGGGAGGAGGAAGACCTACCACAAAGATCTTTTTCGACTGAAAGGCACTGGTAGAAAACTATGGGATCTACGGGTTAAGGATCATTGGCCACTTCGTTCAGTGGGAAGTGTCGAGAGGACGAATAATCAGTTGAATGAAGGTACTTGTTGGACTTATTCAATTGCAGATATTGCACGGTTTGTACTATTGGAAGCCACAAGTAAAATTTGCCAGTGCAATTCTATGATGTGTCTGTTCAAGATTTAATCGAAAGTGTTAACTTGCTCAATATCACATGGTACCCATGGTTGGGAAAGTAATATTTAAAGGGGAGTGGTATTACTTGGTGCATAATAGTTGGGGCCCTAAATGGGGATATGGAGGATTTGGGTTCGTCCATCAAGAGTGTTTCCATGAATTCGGGTATCTAGTGGATGGAGAAATAAAACTGTTCCAACGGATATGTGGAATGAGAAGTTGAAAGATGCAAAGAACAAGATGCAAAAGACGGTGGATCGTAAGGAGCATTAACAAGCCATGTTTCGTTGGATGAATTGAAAGTGTAGCAAGTTGAGTAGACGTCTTTGGATGTGAAGTGGCCAGGGTAAAAAAAAATCAACTATTGAGTGCATATGTTGAAGCAGCTCAATACTCTAGAATTTTGGTTTAATCTTTGCTTATCAATCTTTAGAATCTTTTTTTGCAGCCGTAACCACCTCTTGGGGCAGGAGGTATGGTCGATTAGAAGGGTCTGACCGGATTAATCATAGTGTAATAATACCTTGTAGGATTATATTTTTGAAAACCAAACAATATCATTTATGGCCTACGATTTTTATTTTTTAAAAAAAGCAACCTAAGTAGAGTTACATTATGTTATCAAGTTTCTTATCTATTTTATAGTATATAGTTTTCGGCATAGGATAAGACTACTCTGATACTGCTGATCTAGTCTGCAGGTATTATGTAAATTGACAGTATAGTTGATGCAGTCATGAATTTGATGTGCACCAAATTATTTGTCATTTGTTAATAACGAAAAACTGCTTCTGTTCCAAAAAATAAATTCACCTTAAATTCAACAATTGATAGTTGGTGCACCAAATAATTAGAAATCCTTCCAAATTAAATTTGAAATATTTCAAATGCATATGTTGTTAAAATATCTTGTGCTGATTTTTAATAGGAGAAAAAGTACGCAATGTCGATCAACGATAGATGTCTAGCATTTTAACTTGTAATTGGTTACGTGACTTCTTCGATTGCAAGATCAATTTAACATTAATATTAATACCGTTAGTATAAATAATAAATCCCTAATCATATATTCAATTTAACATAACAAAAATAAAGTTAGCACATTATAATGCATTACTTGCCTATTTTAGCTCAATTATACATTGAGATTTGTAAATTGTTTTTAATTTTTTTTGATACTTTCTGAACGTCTCGTTGTTGACACACAATAATTTTTTCACGAAAATATGCTGGCAATCAATATTGTCTTATATCATACAAACCTAGCTAGATTGTAAATAATATTACGAGGGAAAGTCCCTCATAACTCCGACTTCTTATATAAAGTATCTTATAACCCTGAGTTCTTCAAAAGTTTCACTGTAACCCATAACTAGCAATGGTGACTTATGAGTACATTGTTATTATAAAAGGACCAAAACACCCTCAATAATTTAACCATATAAATTATGACATACTAGTTTGCTTCTCGTTTCTTCTCTAGCTCATCCTGCAATTTCAACGTCGTATCCTTGTTTCTCCACCTTCTCATATGCTAGTAATCAAGAGCAATTAAAGAAACAAGAAGAAGGCCGAAAAAAATAAGCAAATAATTATCGGTATTAAAGTCTTATTACTAGTAATATTTTACGGTCAATGGTTACAATGAGACTTTTTTGCTAGTTTCGAAATAAAATGTAAAATGTGACCCTTAAAAGTTCAAAATGTATTGTTTGTGTCCCCTAAAAATAAAGTGCATACTTTATAACCCAAAAAAATATATTTTGTGTGTTTTGTGCCCTCTAACCATATCCTGTAATAAACTTAACCGTTAATATTTGTCGAGTGAAATAAAATAATATATTTATATAGGGATAAATTTGTAAATTCATAGTATCATATTCTTCCTGCAAATAATACTCCTGCAGATTACCAAAAAGCTATCAAAATCCCGCTCCAACAGTCCATTCATGTCGGCGTTCCGTTGGTCCCGATCCATGTCCTGAGAAATTTTCTCCCAATCCGTATGGCCGATGAGGGATAAATGATTGAGAGAAGAATACAAGACTATGAATTTTCAATTTCATCTGTAGAAATAATTATTTTATTTCACTTGATAAGTATTAGCGGTTAAGTTATAACATGATATGGTTAGAGGCTATAAAATACACAAAATAAAATTTTAAGGGCCATAAAGTATGTACTTTATTTTAGGGGTCACAAACAATACTTATACTCCAAAACAAAAGGTGCTCTTTGAGTGTGAGAATCAAAGCCCAAAAATGTATCCAATTGTGAATTTGGGCTACTATGTTTGGTATTCTCCTAAACTAATTCTCTATTCATTTCATTACTCTGTAATCCATTTGTTTTACTACGTGGATGTTCACTTAGATTAAATTGAATTGAATTGTATTGAAAAATGCGAAAGTAAATTGAATTATGTTCAAAGGTGCTAAAAAATGTTAAATATGTGAGAGAAAACTCTCTGCACTTGAAAAAAACACATTTCAATTTAGTGAGAAAAAAGGTATTGATTGCTCCTTCACTTTTACATGCCAACACTCTCCGGCTAAGTGTCTTAGTGTTTGAAAAATTGGACTTTCAAACTTTAACTTTAGAAATTTTTATTTAGTTCGTAAAATTTTAGAAAATCAAGATATTTCCACTTGCAAGTTTGGTTTTTGTTCTTCCAAGTATGGACTTACAATTTTTGCTTTAAACTTGAAAAATTCTGACGAAACAAATAAGAATTTTGTTTCATATTTACAAAATCTCAACCCAACCAAACAAGATTTTTACGAAACCAGACTTACGAAATTCTAAACTCTCAAAATTCAAAAACAAAATCAAAACTCTCAAAATTTTCTCCAACCAAACACATCCTTAGAATCACCATCTTTCAACTTCTGATGAATGTGTGCATTGTTTCATTATTCATTACTTTAATGTTGGGTCCAGAACCATGTAAAATTAATGTTTTGAATGTGAAATTAAAATCAAATTAAGAACGATTTGATAAAAACATCAATATTTTGGAAACAAAGTAATCAAGTAATGTTGAAGATTTTTCGATCACGCTTGGTTGATCTTATTAGTAAATCAATTTAGTTTAACAAAAAATACAATTTGATAATTCATCTAATTAAATTTAGTCATAATGGTTCAAGATTTCAATATTATTTAGTTGGATTCAGTTTAATAAAAAATAAACTCAACATACTAGTTTCGTAATTTATTTAATAACCTCATTGATTGGTCTAATAGAATAAGTGGATTAAAATTTGTTATGCCATTTATTACTCAAGTATTTGCTTGCTTCAAAGATTTTATTTCATGATAGAATCATGTAGTGATTGCATAGCCCATTATATCGCACGAGCTTTGTGCATAAATTCCGAATGACGTAAAAGGTTAGATTCTTTAGATCGGCCATTGCTTAAAAACCATTCTTTAAAATATTTAAAAAATAATTTATGCATACATTGCTTAAAAACCATTCTTTAAAGTATTTAAAAAATAATTAAAAAAGTCAAAACTGTATCCAAAACCAAATATAACACACAAGTTCTGAGTCTTGGATGAAACCCAAAACTGGTGCTGCCACACAGAGATTCTTTAGATCGGCCATGCACGGAGACTCGTTACTTGATACTGGAGTCTGAGAAATAACCCTTCGTAGGCATGAGTACTACTGGAGTATAAGAAGTGGCTGCAGAAAGCATATCAGGTTACCAGACAAGAACATGGGCATATCAGCTTGGCGCGCGCATGTTATAACTATGGCTATGCATTGACATGATTGGAAATGAACTCGAAATAGTGCAGAACTGCAGATGATAATTTTGAAATATGGATTCTTAGAGTTCGTAAGATAGATAGATAATACGTTTTTCCAACTCATATTGGATGATTTAAGTTTCCAGCTGATCAATTAAATTTCCTTCCTATTTTTTGTTGTTGTTATTTCATTCGAATGAACCAAAATTATATATCGATTGCTTTGAATTCCCATTTTCAATCTATATTGTCTGTGAAATTGCAAAAAAAAATAAAAAACTTTCCCCCTCAGTTTTCTATTGCTTTGTAAATGATGTAGAGAAGAATCGAATAGCAGCAAAAGATTGCATTAAGTTTTGTTTCATGTTGCTTCAAAATGAATGATTTGGAGGTAACTACAATATATTCTTAATATTCACGATAGCATGCATGTGAAGAGTATTAAGCCTCAATTATATGGCTTAACATGTTCTTTTAACAAGTGCTGCGCCTGCACTAGAGTCTTCAAATGTATTATCTTGTGTTCTTTTAAAAGTTACATTTGGGGTTCAAAGTAATGTTCTTAAAAAAAACCAATGTTGCCTAAAGTCACAAAAGTTTTAAATCAGATCAAAAGAAAACTTCAGCTAAAATAATAATATATATTAGGTCTGTTGTGACATTTATAGTAACTAAGCTAACCTTTTTAAAAGCGTACCCAAGTTATTTTGTCGTAAAAACAAAAACATATGAAACGAACAAAGATTGCAAATGAATTGAAATACTTCATACGTATTAAATCAATCTATACATGACTTTCATTTATCTAGTTATCTCATCTCAAGCTACATGTTTCCTCTGCGGATTTGATTGGAAGTGCGACTGGCTAGATCATTTCGGACGGGTTGAATGTGCGACTAGCTAAATCACTTATTATATCTCTTTTTGCATTTCTAGTTTACACTTTAGAATGATGTTACCGACATTTAGCACTCCTAATTAGATTCTGAGAAGGTTTATTAAAACTCTCCTGAAAATCTCACATCCTAACTCCTTTTTGAGAGCTATCATGTACTTATTCGACTCCATTTGGAAACAAATTTATATATGTGGGAAATTTAATAAATATTACTCTGTCGATAGGCAGTTTCAACTTTAAAAAAATCTTAACGGTCCCTCTTATAATAATAATAACAAATTTAGAGGAAGTATTTATATGGTTAGCACTTGGGAGTTGTTGTCGAATGGCAAGTTTCACCTACGGAGCATTCCCTCAAGTAAAAGCGATGAAGAGAAAAGAAACCAGTCGCGTTGGAAAACAATTGGCACTAAAAAGGACAATGGAAGAAAGAAAGGACAAGCAAAGAGAGAGAGGAGATAAGCAAGACAAAGGGATGCCCTACCAAATATCCCATGGTACTCTCATCATGAACTTTGGAAGACTTTTGAAGTTGATGGAACTCTCACCCATTATTGTTGCATGGAATTCAGCAAAATTTTATGTCATTCTTTTGTAGTATTGGAGTTTAATTCTCACTCAATGAATCAAATTGTTGGGGTTTCGTTTTAGCCGTAGGTTAGGGATGTTTAGTTCATATAAATACTAGATGATACCCGTGCACATGCACGGATTTGTTTATTATTTATCATATCATATTAAATTTGATTGACAAAGATACATGTAAAATATATTTAGACTTAAGGTTTATAGAAGATACATGTGCTTTTGCACGGTCATGATTTAAATACTAATATTACCAATATTCTTTCTATGCAAATCTTTTTTATTTTTATCATGTAATATCCTGATATAGAAAAATTAATAGTATTATGTAAATTACTATTAGAGAAAAATATTAAAGAATTTAGCAAAAACTTATACCACACTAATCAAAGCGTGAACCTAATACATAAGAATATTAATAAAGTAGAAGTCAGAAGAGAAAGTTAAATACAAAGATTATGGGGCTAATAACTTATAGTCAAACACAAGTGTTGAAACTTTAAACCCCCTCTCAATCCCATCTTACAAAAATCATATAAAATTGAGCAATAAAAATCTCACTAACTAAACATATACACACAAAATTTATGCTTTTGTGCATATTTAAAACATTCCGTGAGTGGAAATGACACTTGATGTGTCATTTACCATCTCATGATGTTAGAATCATGCTAATGTAATATCTTAAGTTTAACACTGATCTTTTGGCATGTAAAGCTGAGCATTACCATCAGAGTGGTGAATACCAAAAAATGCTTAGAAATTACAGCAGGTGAGATGGTAATTTGTTTGTTCAGCGATCTAATATCTTCTACCCGATTGATGTTTACTTTCTTGCATATAATACATGCAGCTTGCTTGAAAAGTACCCTTTCCACTTGAAGAGTACACAGGTACATTTACCTGCAGCCATGGAGCTTTAAAACTCAAATGAGCTGTATCTTATGGCCACCAATATCGTCATCCAGCTCTTTTGCATCATCCAGATCTTCCTCTTCAGTCTTTTTCCCCAGCTCTGCATCAACATCCACGTTAACTGGCACTCTATAACTCCATCATCAAGTTCCACCTGCCCAACTGGCTGAACCAAGAAATCTTCACCATAATCATCTTCCTGTAATTTCAACAACATACACAACTGAATCAGAATCCAGAACACTGACAAATTCTTGAACATTCAAACTAATCACTCTACAATTTCCAATTAGTAACTGAAAAAACAAAGATAGATATCAGACCACACAAACAACACAGTATAATATAAAGTCCCTTCAATTTTCCACCATCAACATAAGGTAACGACACTCTTTAAAAATATAACTTCCAAAATATCAAACCTGGTCATAAACAGAATTTACATGAAGCAACCATGCTACTTGGATAGGTAATTAACTTCAAACATTCAAAAGTCTAAGCTCATAATCGGTAAAGAGCTAAGCATTACCCAGACCTAAGAAACTCTTAAGACATGCACAAAACATTGGGCCACAATAAATGAAAATAATCACATTTCAGAGAAAAGGCAAAGCCAGAAAAAAAATACGTGCAAGCAAAGATTGGTTTTATAGTTGACAAATCAGCTCAACATCCAGTAAATCTATGTAAGCATGTGCATCAAATAAATAACATACATCAGCCATGGGATTGAGAACAGTGTTTTATCTGAATAAACCTGGGAACATAATGAAACAAACATTACAAACAAAAACCATTAGATTTCTGAAGTAGAAGAGAAATGTTAGAATTTCTAAGATGTTAAGCGTAAAATTTCTAAGATTCACCACCAATCAGAGCATTAAACAACTAAAATAGTGCTTAGAAAGACTTACAAAAAATGAGAAACAATATAGTTTACCAACCCGTGCAGAAGATTTACTTTTTCTCGAGCACCCTTTGCAATAATTCCTCTGAGTCCTAAAAATCCAAAAGAACAAAAAGATTATAAAAGTTAGGATCATACTTAAAAACCTAATTAAAGTAAAAAAAAAAAAACCTATGTGAATGTAGAACATAATCACAGTTTAGCTACTGCAGACATATAGAGAAAGCGATCTGGAAACTAAAACTACAAACTTATTAACTTTAGAATGGTTCAAATTTCCCAAACTACAAACTCAATACCTGAAGTTCATACCCCTGAGCTCGAGGCTCCATCAAATTCTTGAGTTAACCAGATTTGGAGGATACCAAATTCTTGAGCTACTTCAACAAAACCATCAATAATTGAATCAAAACTATAATGCAATCAGCCTATGATTTTAATTATAAATTACAGCATTCAAAATCATTAAATGCAAGAGCTATTTGTTATATCATGATTCTTCACAAAAATAAGAAGTGTAATTCCCAGCACAATAAATCATCAAATGCTAACCTTTAATATCCAGGACTGTAACAGATTATGCCTCAAAAAAAATTGATAACTGTACTTTTGAAAACGGTAGAAACATATAAATCAACAAATAAAACATACTGGTTAGGAGAACATAGCAGTTCACAAAGTTCGAAATGCAACATGTTATATTACTGATATAGAATCAAAATGATCAAGTATATCTTGCTAAAGTCTGAAATCAACAATGATACACCGAGGTCCCATAAAATCAGAACTTTTAAAAGATCAGTTAATTGAAAAGTAGCAGCGTGTGTAAAAGAAACTGAAAACTCATACACAAAATAGAGTCAAATTACACAAAACATGGTTTTGAAAAAGTTGAGATATTTTGGGGGAAATAATTCATTACCACTTGGTGACAGAGCTGTCAAAACTGCTCATTTAGTGACGGTTTGGAGATGGGTTTGGTCCCCTGGTGTGGTCTGATGAGGAATTTTCTACAATCAGAAGCTCCGTCGAATAGCTGTCGGGTGAGGCCGTTTCTGTTGGAGATAGCTGATCCATAAACCTTAAATTTGAAATTTCAGGGAAAAGAGAGATCATTATCAAATTCTTACCTAGCTAAGTTTTGTTATATTGTTGATCATCTACACAGTTCTACTTTCTAACTATATTAAACTGAAGTTCTTAGAGATTTAGAAAACTCAAAAAAGGATTAACAACCCATTACAAACGAAAAATATCATATGTTTCTTGGCTGAAGGGGTTTTAATTAGCTCAGTAATTGCTAAATGAAGTCTGGTGGTTCAAGAATAGCAAAACTTGGCTCACAAATTAAGAATAAATGTAGATAACCGACCTTGTATTATGCATTTCAAGAAAACTATGTACTCTATGTATACAGAAATTACTATAGAATTTATTTTGAAACCATCCTATAACTACACATGTCCAGTGTTACTTTGTTCAAAGCTGACTTTTACAAAAGGTATCAGAAAGCTCAATTTGTAATTTGATTAACCCGAAAACCTGATCAAAATAGAAAATTTGATTAACCTGAAAACCTGAGTATCCCATCCTAGTTCTCCACCATTGATCTTTTCCAGAGGGCGTAATTAAGAGTTGATGTTAGAGGGTTTATTTACTGAATTTCTTTTGAAGAGGAAGAAGACTCGAAAGGGACGGGAAGGGACGGGAAGAGTGAAGATTAAAATCTGAGCGGAAATATTCAGTCAGATTGGTTTCTTCGAGAAGGTTAGCTATTCCAAGAAGGCAGCCCAGTAATTGATGAATTAATGATAAAGTAAAAATGGAAAAGTGGAATTGCAAAAGACGTCCGGTAAAACAAATTAAAGAAGAAAATTAGATAAGAAATACGTGTCTTTTTTAGGAGGCCCTAAAAGCTGACGTGGCGTTTTTTTAGGAGAGTTCTAAAAGCTGACGTGGCGCAAGAAGGAGGGGTTTGACTTTTTCAAGAGTTGCTGTTTTAATAGTATAGATAAAAAATCACAAAGTCTAGATATCCCATCCAAGGATCCCTCCCCTCCTATGGTCCCATGGACCCATTTCTTTGTAGGACAATTGTAGGACCTTTACAAGTGATGAAATTTAATTTAAAAAGACTAAATTATCCTTCTCATCACATGAGTACATAAATCATAATTAATTGTGATTTTAAAAATTAAAATCATGAATAATATTATTAATCCAAATTCAATTTATATAAATAAAAGAAAAATTAAAATTTTCTGGATATAAACAAATTGAATTACATTGACAGGCACAAAAAAATATTGGAGAAATACAGAAAGACCAGTACAAGTAAAAAATGCAGATGCTGGATATGCAACATAGAAGAACGGTATGCTAATGAATGTCATAATAGGCAAAGTTCTAATAAAATTAAAATATTTAAATTAGCTAATCAAATGGGATATAAACCCATAGAAGAAAAATATAATAAATCAGAAAATATCTACTCATTAAAAATAATTAAATCAGATACTGATTTCTATTTCAGCGAAAAATTAGATGATTTTGATTAAGAACATAAAAAGGTTAAAGTAGTTTTTTCCTAAAAATGAATGGGAAAACTTTCATAAATCAACTCCACATTGGGTCCTATTAAATGTTCCTAAATAAAGTGAAAAATTAAATTTTATAAACTAACCAATCAAAATCATACACCTAATAGTCCCTTCAAGGGAAGCCTATCACTATCCATATAAGAAATACGTGTCTTTTTTAGGAGGCCCTAAAAGCTGACGTGGCGTTTTTTTAGAAGAGCTCTAAAAGCTGACGTGGCGCAAGGAGGAGGGGTTTGACTTTTTCAAGAGTTGTTGTTTTTATAGTATAGATAGATATTAAAATCAATAATTTACATCAATTGTAATTTTTACCTATTGTACTAGGCTTTAATTTACACCTCCATTTCAGCGAGACCGTCTCACAAAATACTCTATCTATAATATAATTTACATCTACCGTTTCAGACCATCTCACAAGATACTCTATCTATAATATATAATTTAAATTATTAATCAGCGTGTTCAGATGCCTATGTATTTGAACAATATAATTTTTACATACACTTGTTATTTATGATGTATATAAAACGTAACTGATAATTGTTAGAGAATTGATAGATATATCTTTTAAAAATTATCTGATAATATTTATGTGAAATTTAACATTGATGACTCTTATCTGAGTAATGGTCAAGCGGAGCATGTTTGGCTCTCAGAAATGCAACATGGAACATATTGCATTTTTTTTCTTCAAACCACCATTGGTGGAGGGATATTATATTAGACATTCTCAAATCATAAAATATACACAAATTAAGATACAATAATCTCCTCTACGGGAGGCAATTTGTAAGACTACAGAGAGATTTCTAAAAATATAACAATTCTAAACCTTCTATGTATCTGAAGCAAGTACTAAAGCCATACAACCATACTAATTCTCTGCTTCGATAGTGCTACTTAAAAAAGAAATGGATCGAAAGATTCCTAAAGACCGATACAAAAGCATCAAACTGCTTTGACAGGTATAATATCCTTAATTTGAAACATAAAGTCTGCACTAAATGCTCAAATCTACAAGTATATGCATAGAGACGCCGGTAGTAAATTAAAGAAATTACCACGACTTAGATTTCTCCTCTACTGTGACTGCACACACCGAACCCCAAAGGGTCTTCCCAAAGAAAGAGGGACACGACAAACAAATGAGCAAGGATACTCGATAAATTTGACAAAGCAAATTTGC
This sequence comes from Sherardia arvensis, assembly GCA_948330725.1. Taxonomy (NCBI): domain Eukaryota; kingdom Viridiplantae; phylum Streptophyta; class Magnoliopsida; order Gentianales; family Rubiaceae; genus Sherardia; species Sherardia arvensis. The sequence continues at coordinate 9,451,813 of OX415238.1, read as the reverse complement.
AAAAAGTCAAAGTTTTAATCACCCATCTCTTAAAATCTAAAAACTCTAAGAAAGCCAGAAACTTGAAATTTTTCTTTAAAAAAGAATGAACCCAAATTCCTGTCTAATCTGAAATCATCGATAAAAAGACATCACCGGAATAAACTGACGGCGGCACTCAAAAGATCCGGCGAGGCACGAGGAACACCGGCGAAGCGCGTTAGCAACCGTGTGGGGCAACCGGTGAAAGACACACTGGTATGCTGGTGGCGTCGCGAGGAGAACCGGCGGTGACGCGTGGTGGATCGGCGGCGGCGCGTGAAGGCTCGGCTGAGGTCAACGGTGCCAGATCGGACCAAATCCTATCTTCTCAGTCAAAATCCAATCCTGTCCAAACAGACCCGACATGGAACATACTGCAGATAAAACTCATTTTTTGAATGAAAAATAATTTGAATGTTGAAGTTATGGCTTTTACAATAAGGCAAGAATAGCCTATTTCAATGGTATCCAAAATTGTTGGTGAAGATGGATTTAATGGTACTAAAGATAATAATGAGAGAACTTAAGATACCATGGAAATAATATGATCTCTAATTGGTGAGTTTCAAATTCATTTTTCTTATATATTTAGAGAAATAATGATATTGCAAATGCCCTTGCAAAACTTGCCAGTGAGAAAAGGTGACTCACATATTCAACTTGGAAAATGTACAATGAGACATATAAGGTCTAACATTTTGTTCTCCCAACTTATTTGGTCAACTGGACTGAAATGACTCGATTGAAATAAAATTTAATGTATTAACATTATTTACAGTGTCGCTAAATTAAGCTCTATTTCATCAAACTGAGATGAACTGAAAAATAACCAGATAAGTGGAACGAGAAAAACTTTATTCAACTTTATGTAAGGGAATTCCCACATGTAAGCGCTAAAAATGACTATACTTAATGATATTCTATGCCTAAAGAGATTACTTTTCTACTCAACATTTATTATGGTGGTTGTTTTACTTGTGTATATTGCCGAGTGGAGAGGAGATCAATGCCAACAGAAACAAGGAAAGCAACTCATTGGAGTGGAACACAATTACTATTCACCAGTAGAGTATGTGCATGGATCAACATCATATCTAGTGTTCTAATTCTGGATAAATAGTATGCGAGGGTTCCATACTGGAGATCGCTTCTTATTCTCGACATCTAAAAATGTAGGCAATCAAGTTATATGTCGTATTAATGCATTGTTTGGGTATTTTAGACAATTACTTTTTTTTGGTGAAATGGTTAAAAAAGAAACATAACGTGAGACAGTCTACGGGGACGCAAGCATTGGTCACATCCTCGTGAGATACAAGAAAAATAATCCAAAGGCCTAAGAAACTGCCTCAAAGGAAATTCATAGCAACCCAAAAAACAACAAACGATGGGGGAAAAAGAGAGGAGGAAGTCAAACAAGCGAGGCCGGGGGTGAGAACAAACTCACATCCCTAGACTTAAGTAAACCGCTTTTACCCCAAACAAGTGAGGCCTTCATGAAATAAAGTCGTGAAGATCGGGCGACTGTGAGATGCAAGTCCAGTATGGTGAGCTGGACCTATATATTCGACCAGTGCAAATCTGGCCCTTTAGTGTGCCCGATGCAATCCTGGCTCCAAGATGGTGAGTGTGGCCAATCTTTGGAGCATGCGAGCAGTTGGGAGCGGTTTAGGGTCTTGAACTGGTATACTAAAGGGATTGTTGATGATGATGGTGCTGGTACTAATGGGTTGGGTTGGACGATGGTGATACTCCGATCTGTTGAAGTATTGTTCACAATCCTTGCACCACAAAGTGTTGAAGTCGTCTCTAACCCTTGGAAGGCGGCTTCTGGCATACATCCACAAAAAGGGGATATGAGGATGTTGTTGGTTGTCGTTGGCAATCTCTATGAAGACTCGATGATGAGTATCGAGGTATTGAGCCAAGGTAGGTAGTGCTTAGAGCTCAAATCGTGTCCCAGAAAAACAATCTGCCAAAAGATATGTGAAATTGGGTGCTCTTATAGCATGCACAGGGCGTGACGATCTGTAATCGTTCTTCATTTGAGGCAAATGGACATCCTATCTCCCTTCAGCACTGTAGCATTGAATACTAATGTGCATGCGTTGGAGAAAGACGCAAGTCCGTGAGAACCATTGTGACAGGCGTCTTGTACAATGTCACAACTTGGCAAGGGTGAACCCTTAAGGCAATGGGTATTGATGTTGTAAGGCCGGTGAGTATTGATGGTGTAAGGCCAGTGCGAGCGCGCGCGGCACATCGGGCGCTCTGCTTAAACATGGAATTGTGAGAAAATGACAAGCGAGCCATGCTGGTGGTGGATCCGCTCTTATTGTTGGCGTGCATCATTCGATACCCCAAGACTAGCCAAGGGAAAATTTCCCGACCCGTATCATCCCCTTAAAGTTCCTCACTTCAGTCCTAGTCCCTTCCCGTTTGATCAAGCTAGGATGTCTGAAAGCAAGGTGGGCCCGTCTTGCCTTGCCGAGCATTGGCCTTTTGCAGCAGAGTTTCTAGTTCCTCCCCCAGTCCATCAAAGTTTGGCCCCGGCTGAGAGCAAATATGCTCATCAGCCCTTGCCGGCGGCGATGATGTTGAAGACGGTGCGTGAAGTAGCCACCGATACAAGTTGAGCTTGATGACGGTAAGACAACCGCCACGGTTAAGATGGAGGTGAGTTCTTGCCTCCGAGCTGTGATCAATAAATCATCAGGCATTTCCGCCCTTGTTTGCAAGCACCAATCATCGGTGTGCCTCGTTGGATTAGGTGAAAACCCTCAGTAAGTGTTGGGCCAATAGAGAATTTCAAAGGATAGCCGGACGTAAAAATCTTCCAAATATAGCCTAAACCCTAAAGTTTAGCGGGTATTCACCGCCGGCTGATGCGAGCCTGACCTCGGCGGGGAAAACGGGGTAGCACGGCGGGGTTGTCCCGCCGTTACTTGAACCGCGGCGAAGCACGGCGGGAAAGCCCCGCTGTGCTACACATTTCCGATTTCGGAAATCTCTCGCCTCATCCGGAAATAAAACTTTCCGAAATCGTAAATCTAGTTTTAGGTTTGATTTGAAATCTCCTTCACGAAATCGTAAAGATGGATCACTGGCCGTGAACTAATGGATACGAAGTCGGAAATAGAGTTGAGAACAAACTTTACAGTGTCAGAAATAATTTGTGCATACACCTTTACGACATCGGAAATGAAGGTCGGAAATCATATTCCGGTTCAATGTCCGAGCTCGTAACATGAGTTTTAACCGTTCTCTAAATAATTTTCCGAGCCCGTAAATGTAGGCCATAATTGGTGTTGTTTTGTTGTTTACGATGGCGGAAATGGATCTGAAGCGGGTCATTTCCGACTTTATAAATGTAGTTGTAAACAGACCATTATGGTGGTCTGTTTACGAGCAGGAAGACGTGCCGGGTTTCCCATTGTTTTTTTGGGCAGAGAAAACCAAACTATTTACGACATTGGAAAGCACCCGTAGAAAGTTGTAGAATTCTTCTTTTGGTTTCCGAAATCGTAAATGCGTCGGGGAGTGTAATTTTTTTTTACAATTTTGAATTTGCTTTACGCGATCGATGAACGTCTAATAGAAATTAGATATAATACCAAGAATAAAGGACCTAATCCCTGAATATTGGCTTTAACGAGCCAAAAAATGCTTAATAGCAAATGTTTACACCTAGTAAAGTTCATAACACTATCTATTGTACAATCAAAAATGATGCGGCTATGACGACTCACAATTCTGTCGTTGTAGCTGGGTGACCTATGCATGAAGTACACTCATCCAACAGGAAGGTTGCCATGCACCCCTTGCTGCCTTCAACTCTTGCAAGGTGTAGGGAGTATAATCATCGTCGAAAACCTGCGATTTGAAAAAGTAGAGCATGTTGGTAACAAATTACAAGGAGTTACATTAAATCAAATAAGGAATGGAAGAGTAAGCTCACACTATGAATGTTAAAGTTTGAAATCCTTGCATGTGCAACCAACCTTTATGCAAACATCATGGTGTAGTAACCACATACCCAATCATTATCTTGGACCTTGTATTAATATTGACAAAAGATACACAATTTAGGTACTAATAAGGTTCAAATATGAAGGTTAAAAAATGATGAATAATAAGAATAGATTACCTTAATTTGATAGACCTTATATTTGGATGATTTTGGATTTACGAAATACACGGCTTCCTTGATAATCTCGTTAAATGATTGGCTTGGAGCAATGTTAAGCGGATCAATCCAATATACTTCTCTGGAGGCCGTGTTTATCGTCACCAAACGCCAATGTTCGCTAATCCACAAGAAAATTTGTACAGGAGTATTCGTTGATGGAAACATCAATGTTAGGTAAACACCAAAAAAATTAGAAATGTATAAATGCTACTTATTTTTGAAGGTGTGGACAAATGAAGAGGTATTTCGTTCGATCTCCTAAGGCAACCTTCAAATAAGCTAACCTCTCCTCTCTTGAGTGGGTCCCCACTTGTACGGATTCGGGGCAATGCCATTGAGCGAATTTGTGCCAAATGATGCAATTGTCTATAATAAATTGTAGAGATAGTGTTACTACCTAGTCGATTGTAGTTGGAATATATAATTGTTTTTATTTTGGAAAATGAAGACTTGCAGTTGAACGAGGCACATTGTCGTAGACAGTAGCCTTTGAGGTCGCCATATATCGTCAAAGTCTTGCTTGCATAGTACTACTAATTTTTCAACACCAAAAACAGATTCTGGTGCGGGAAAGTTATATGTACTAAGTTCAGGATGCTTTGACAACTTGTCAAAAAGTTGGCGGAGTGACGATGAAGGTTGGCTATCTTCAAATGGATGTGAAGGAGATGGAATTGTGGTTGGCGCCTTGGATTTAGTATATGGAATTGTGGTTGGCACCTTGGACTCAGGAGATGGAATTTTGGTTGGCACCTTGGATTTAGGAGATGGAATTGTGGTTGGCCCTTTGGATTTTTATGAGATTGAATTGTGGTTGACACCTTAGATTTCTCATTTCTAGTTGGTGGGCAAGGATTTTGTGGTTCCTTATCGCCTTTACTAGGAATTTGTACTAAGCTCCTAGGCCATAAAAGAAGTTCTCCCCTTGATTTGGAAACTAGTTTAGGTGGGTCTTTTTGAATCGGGACATGGGCATCCCCACATACCTCTTTTGTTATAGACACCTTAACCAAGCCTATTGGAATGTCTTTCCCATGGTGTAATTTAATGGCCTCCTCATAATTTCCAATGGCTACTAATTTAGGGGGTTGGGTGGTACTCACATCGATGTACAAATTGCATGGACAACCTAACTAAATATTGAAATTGTAAGAGGAACTACCAATTAATTTTACACTAGATTATATGTCGGAGATTAAAATCATCTAATTGTAGAAAATTGGAAAAGAATAGCAAATACTTGGCACATAAGCACAAGAAGACTAACCTTTTTGGGAGTAGAAGTCTCACCCGGCCCCACTTTCCGCGTCCAAGGGTGTTGTGACAAAGGGTGGACTAGCCACATTTAGTGGCTCATCAAGGTCATCTTGTAGAGGTTCGTTGCGCGACCCCGAAGAGGGGGGTTCCCAATCTTCACCTAAATCCTCGAAATTGGCGGGTAAAATGATTCCATGTTTGCGAGCAAACCACTTAAAACCATTTTTCATGGTTGTTTTAATGGAATCAATTTCCTTCCGCACCTTCTTGTACTTGGCATCTTGCGCATTATTCGAGGCTAAAGGATGTTTACCATACACATCCGTAGGTCAGACATGAGAACCATACCCCCTAACGGTGCCAGGATGATCGTACCCCATCGCCTTGTTCAATATGTCACACCTTTCCGTAGGGGTGAATTTTCCATCGGCTTCCTCTTGTTTAGCCAATGCCTAATTTTAAAGTGGCGAAACCATGACAATAATTGATTACATAGATTAAAAAAACATTTCTCTACTACATATCATACAAACACATTTTCTAATTGACTTACAATTTTTTTGGCAAGTTCAAGAGTTTCTTCGGCTTCATAAACGCCACTAGGATTTTGTCTCAATTTAAGGAACAACTCCCATCTCTCAATTTGGTCGGGATTCATCCTAGTAGTGGTCTCCCTTGCCTCCTCTTCCGACATACCCTTGTCCATTTTTTGTTTGACACCATCTTCATATTCCTCCTCTATGAAGTCCTCCTCCGCTCCATAATATCCCGAGCGACTATAGTGATGAATCATTTTGTTTGATTTCGCTAGTTCTACCATATCTTTATGAGTGCCCTATTTTAAAAGCAACCAACATAAGTAGCAACATTGAACACTATAGTATAATTTGAAAAGGAGAGAAAAAATCTTACATCATCCAATAGCTCTTGTGCATGGATTTTGAAGATTTCCCAACTCTCGGGTTGGATGTCCTTATACACCGTCCATGGCATGATGTTCTTCTTATTTCCGTAGATATACTCAGTCCTTAGCATAGACCTATGTTGACGTGCACACTTCGAGATCTTTTGCAAAGTCACACGGTCTAACATCGCCATGTCGGGGGCGGTAATAGTGAACGGCTCCTAAAATAATGAAACACATGATTAGTTGTAGATAGTATGATCCACATTATTATGTCCTCACGATTGTAAAACATGTAGTAAAATGCGATTAAAAAAACCACATCATACCTTGATTTCTTCCAACAATTCTAATTTACGCTCCATCGGTACTTTGGTCCAATCGAACCATTTAATATCATGTCCTGTTCTTGCGATTTTACCAACCCAACTAGACCAATATTTATGGTCTACCCCTATTGAATTTCATTAGAGTGGAAATACCCGCGTCCCAACGCCTTTGTATTTCAAGACATAAGTTTCTAGGAATTTTTGTATCTACAACCAATTGTTCTTTTGTGGATGACTTGACCTTCTTCTTTGTAGGAATTTTCTTTTTGTTTTGTTTACATGTAGGGGCCATGATTAACAAATTAATCACTTATACCAAATACAAGCACTTGTCCACTAATTCACCTACAAATAACAACAACTAAAAAATTTCAATTTCACCGACAATTATATAGTTAGGGTGCATATATAAAAAAAAACCGATGATATTAGTATAAAGATTTAGCTACCAATGTAAAAGACATTAATTGAAATTAACCCTAAAATAGATAATAAATGCATTAACTAGCTAGTTTAGGGTTTGGATTTGATAATACTTGGTTACCCCATAACCCATTTGTTTGTTTGCATCGCACGTGATAAAGCAACATAAATGTTTGTTTGTACCTCTATTTTGAAATGAAACACCCCTAAAATAGTCGAACTTGTAGAATAAATGTAGAATTTCAACTTTTTGTGAGGTTCTTTAGTTGGATTCTTGGATTTGGGTAGTGTGATATTGTACAATTGATAAGATATTGAGAGGGAAGAGTGGTGTAGGAGGAAAAATAATGAGGAAGAGACAAATGAGTTGGAAAGATAATGAATGAATGAACACACGTGGTGGGTTTTAGTCTGATCTGATGCCGAAACGGATGGTTTACGAAATCGGAACTGTCAGTCTTTTTAAATACAGAGTGATTTCCGAAATCGAAAACTAACTTATCCGAAATATTTACGATGGCGCAATTGGACCGGGTTGACTTTTCTAATCAGGCAGATTGAAGCCATCTTAATCTTCCCTTTACGAGATCGTGAATCGGTCGTAAGCATCTTTTCCGGATGGGGCACAACATTTACGAAATCGTAAACCACCCGAAACAAACATGTTTCCGAGCCGGAAGTGTAGCCGGGTTTGTCACTGGATTTTAATTCTCAGAATTTAATTTGTTTCAGCTTATCAATTCCGAAATCATAAATGGGCCGTAAAAATGTTTTTTCGTATGGGGCACTAAATTTACGACTTCGTAAACCACCCGAAAGGAAAATGTTTACGAGCCGGAAGTGTAGCCGGGTTTTTCACTGGATTATAATGATCAGCATTTAATTTTTTTAGATGATCAATTACGAACTCGTAAAGTGGCTGGTTAAATGCAATTTTCCCCAATTCAATTTATTTCCGGACCCGTTTCCGATTTCGGAAATAGAAAATATGTGTTTGCGGGTGGTTTACTAAATCGTAAACTCCGGATGGTATATATAGTCAACTGGGTATTTGTGATTCAAAAAAGCCCCAAATCACAGAATCACAAACCCTACCACCCCATTGAATCAATTCCGGCGACATAATCATGCCTCCAGCCAGGCCGAAGCACAAGGCTAAGAGGGGCGCCCCAACATCACCTGAATCACCATCCCCACCACCCAACCCTAAACCAAAAAAGCAGAATCAAAGAAGCCCCCCACCCCACCTGAAATTGAAATCGAGTCAGAATACGATGAGATGGCTGGGTTGGAGACTAGCAGTGAGGAGGAGGCTGAGGGTACCCATGGAGAGCGTGGGGATATGTGGAAGAGGATGAGGTGGAGGAGGAGCCGCTAAGAACGCCGGTAATGCTCGGGCGCGCTCAGAGGCATGAGCGAGGTGGGGATGAGCGCCAAAGGGAAGGTCACAGCCAGCGATTTTACGATTCAGTGGCCGAGCAGAACTACGTCAAGTAGATTAGGCGTGGCATGTGTGACTCAAAGGTGCTAAAATCCAACTCTGTTTGTGATTTAGGTTTTAATGAGTTGATTAATTATTTTCGTCCTAGTTATTTTCATAACCTAATCATGCTAGACGAGCCTACCTACAAAGATGAGGTTAGACAGTTTTATGCTAATCTAGGTAGATGCACAACCACTAGGATGTCGAGTAGGGTGAATGGTGTGTTAGTGCCTGTTGATGAGTTTGCGATTAATGAGGTGCTAGAGTGCCCGTGGGTTGATTCTACTCATCCGAGGCCTCAAAATAAACAGGGGCCCTATAATGTTTTCACATTCAATAAGTGGGCGACAAAGTGTAATAAACAACCTTTAGACATGGCTGAAATGGGCCGTAAGTACTTCAAGTTAGATGAGTCGTTGGGCAAAGGGACTGTAGAGACTGATTATAAGATAGATGTGATGACCCTAGAGCAGAGGTTGGTTTTTGAATGGGTTTGTTTTAATGTTCTGCCTACGGGAGGGCATGCCACCGAGCCCACCACTGGTCACCTGCTTGTATTCTACTACCTGATGGAGGGCATCCTAATAAATCCTGGATATACCATCTATGAGTACATGAGAAAGTGTGCTCCTTTGTTGGATAAAAGGTTTCCGTACGGTGGGCTTATCACTGTGCTGTGTAGGAAAGCCAATGTGCATCTCTTGGATCGGCCGGTTATGCAGTCCTACTATGATGACAGGTGGATCGACCTGAAGAACTGGGTGTTTGACCAGGATACAGGAAAATTCAAGGAAAAGACTCTGAAACCTGGTGCACAGGCAAAGGTGGCGAGGAGAAAACAAGCTCGCGAGGAAGCTGCCGCTCTAAAAACTGCTGCGGGTGAGTTCCACTAAATTCAGTCACTATAGTTGTTTCTGAGTTTGATTTTTGTTTTTTTTCCTAACCAATTAAGTGTCTGGGTTGTAGGTGAACGGAAGGGGCTTTTTACAAAGATCTTGAACTTGTTCTGTTGTTTTTCTAGCCAACTAGAAACGACGAAGAAGAGACTGGATGCGATCAAAGCTGATCAAGAAGCGTACATCCAAGAGAAGGGTCTCCAGATCGTGCTAAGTGAGGATGAGGAAGAAGTGTACTATGGCGACCTTGCGCAAGTGAGTGACGATGAAGAGACCACACATGATGCAACACATAACGCCTCTACTTCTAATGCCGCGTCGAGCTCACAAGCCCCCTCAACTTCCCAAGGCCCCTCACCTCCCCGTGGCCCCTCAACTTCAAAAGACCATGACTTCACCCAGCATGTTTTTTTTCAAGGATTTGATGGCTAGGTTTATTTGTAGATCTTTTGAATTGTTGAAATATTGTTTTAAATTTTACTTAAGATATTGTGTCCTTTGAAAACTATTGCAATTTGATCATGTGTTACAAATTGTATGAATTAATTACAATCTTTTTAAATTATTTTTCCCCTTCAATTCAATTTTAAATTGTCATTTTCATCTTTATCAAGTTGATCTTGTTTTTTTTTGGGTTAGGCAACTGGTTTCCGAAATCGGAAACCGGCCGGAGATCATCTCTTTTGATTTACGATGGCGTAAATCTCTCGGAACAAGTCTATTCAAATAACAAAAACTGTAGCTATTCCGACAGCGTAAATAATTATATAATTTTGGTCACAAAGAGTTCACGAGATCGGACACTGGCTGGAACTAAATTATGAGGGTCATTTCCGAAGTCGTAAACCGCCCGCTGCACATTGTTTCCGAAATCGTAAAATGTAAATTTTAGTTGAACATATGAAATTAAAGACATGAATAAATTTGGAATTAATAAATTAATTATGTTACTAGTAGCAAGCTAAGTTTGATTGGTCATATTGTCTCGTAGAAACTGATCAAACAGTAAAGAGAGGGAAACTGTGACGCTGAATTGATCCCTTATTATGTTTTGCACTTATTGAATACTCTACATACTATCTTATATGCATTCATGCCGGTTTGCCTACGATGACCCAACTTGTAATTCTGCCATCTTGAATACTGAAATGTAATTGATTACAACAACCTTTTCCGATTCCAGAGATAGTCAGATAGAAATTCACTGCAACAGATCCCTTTAATAAACCAGAATTCCTTTCAAATTTTGAAACGTATGCAAAAATTCGTTGTGAGTAAATACTTAGCAACTGTTACTCTACAGCAACTGTTACTCTACAGTTACTCTACAGCAACTGTTACTCTACTTAGCAACTATCCTTTAACAATACTCTACATCTTATCTTCTAATCATAAAACATTAGTAACTGTTACTGGTTACTTCTTCTCTCTGATGGCCATGGAAGAACCATAAGCCGACGTCATTCATTCTGGTTCACCCTCTACGAGTTTGCGATAAATTTTTAGTGAAATACCTTTTTCTATTGATTTCTTTTATTTGTTTACAATTCAGTTGGTTGGTAGTCTGCTTCTAGTAGCTTGCTACTCAGTTTGACTGTTCATAATATAGTTTGAATTCCAGATCGTTACATACTATGGTTACATATTTTACTTAGATACCAAATTTAATTGAGGTTGTCTTGCGATTTGTATGAAATTCATGATATGTAGCAACCTTATATTTAATCGGATTATGTTGTAAACTGAATTAGCATCAAAAGTATAATTACTAAATTAATGTTGATAAATGTGACTCATTTACGGCTTCGGAAACTAGCTGGATTAATAGTAATTTTATATTTCCGATTTCGGAAATAGTATTGGGGAAAAATTTGTCCAACTGCGAGTGCTTTACGGTACCGGAAATAGGAATGGGGGTATCTTGTCGTGTAGTTTCCGAACCCGTAAAGTGCTCGAAATTTATTTGCGGGTGGTTTACGACTTCGGAAACGGGAGACATATAAAACAAAAATTAACTTATCTGCAGTCTTATGTCCCAAATCAGAACAATCAAAACTCCATCTCCACCTTCAACGCCCACCTATAGTCACCAATCAGCCGTCCAAATCCATCAAGTTAGGATTTTTACCACATTACTAGTTCCGACATCGAAAACCCATGGCACCTAAGAAGTCAAAAACCAAGGCTGCACCAGTCCATGAAGAATCGGACGACGACTATGATGATACGATCTTTTTCTCCAAGGCAAACCAAGAGAGGTATGAGTACATTCATGATCACTGCAATATTCTTGATAGTTATTATGTTGATCGTGATGATGTGGAGGATTTGTTGCTTGGTAATGTCGTAGAAACCCTAGGAAAACAATATTTGACTGAATTAGTGTTTAATAGTAGTGAGACTTATTCTGAGGAGGTATGTCGGTTTTATGGTAATTTGCATGAGTTGGAGGATGGTAGTTGCACGACAGGGGTGAATGGTATGAAAATGGAAGTTAGTTGGAATTTGATAAATCAGGTTTTAGGCTGTCCTTACCAGAAACTTGAAGAATGCCACCCTCAGAAAGAAGATGACCCTTACAATGTCCATTACAAGGGCCATATGCCAGATCACCCCGATCAGATGCACAGCCTGAATAAAGTATCTTTAGCTGAGAAGTACTTTGGGCGCCACAACTCCAACCCTGGAGCTGCAGCCAACAAGTTCAATACAAAGTTCATGACTTTAGAGGACCATGTTTTGTATGAGATCGTGCACAAGACCATACTGCCAAGTGCAGGTTATTCCACAGAGCCAAACACCATCACTGCCATGGAGTTCTTCTATCTTGCAGAGAACAAATTGACAAACTATGGATTCACCATCTTGGAGCATATGAAAATGGCGGTGAAGGGGAAAAAGCCACAGGATAATCTACCCTATGGTAGTTTTATTACTTTGTTCATGGCCGGAAGCTTTATGTTGTCGTACCAGAAACCTTTCCCATTTAGTTCTCCGTCGGGTATTAGGTCGGAGAAGTTAGACCTAGATTATTTTGACAGTAGAGGGATGGTGGTATTTGATGGAGCTTGGATGAACAAGCCACCCAAAACAAAGAACAGGACGATGCAAAATATTGAGAAGCAAGGTAATATTCTTTAACATTTGTTTGTTTTTCTGAATTTGTTGTTAGTTTTTACTTAGTTATTAATATTCTTTAATATTTTTGTGACAGAAATCGACGAGAATGTCGGGTGGAAACAATTTTACAAGAGCATGAAGTCAAAAATCCCAGATTTCTTGTACGTGAGCAAGGAAGCGCGGTTGGTTGAAAAGAGGGAGCGCGCTATTCGCAGAGCCGAGCGCAAGGCGCTAATGCGGGGTACGGGTGGTGGTGAAGTGGGCGGCTCACAATCGAGGCCGGTTGCTGGTGCCGAGGCAGATGAGGCACATGAACACCAAGATCCGGCTGATGAAGACAAAGATGACAATGATGTGATGAAGCACATCACCTTCTAAGTAGTTGGATTGTTCCTAGCATCAAACATAATTTCATTTGACATCCGATAATACAATATTATTGCTTTCATTTAAATACATCCCTTGTTTTCACTTGTTATTTCATTCGTAATGTATTTCACGTGTACAGACAAAATCATGGTTTTCAACTTTTTTTTAAGAGTCAAGGATTGGTTTCCGATGTCGGAATCAGTACAGAACACCTTTTGCTATCCATTTCCGATTTCGGAAATGGCCCGGCTTTTAACACTTTACTAGCCGGAAGCCCATCCGGGTAATCCACTGGATTTAAAAAAGGCACAAATTAAATTTTGGTCTAAGCACTTCCGATTTCGGAAATGAGCCGAAAAAACATGGATTTTTTCCATAAAAAAGAAGAGGCCTTTCCGATATCGGAAATCAGCCGGAAGAAGAAAAGTTTACGAGTCGGAAGGGCATCCGGGTAATCCACTGGAGCTAGCTAAATAATATTTCAGGAAATATGATTTATTTATTAGATTACAAAACCATTTCCGATAGCGTATAATGGCCGGTTTAGTGGTTTACGAGTTCGGAAAGAGTACGGAAAATGTGTCACTTAAGTGATACTCGCCAATTTATTGGGTTTTCACAATTCTAATTACACAAGGAGTACCCCTACAAGGATAAATAACATAAAAACACAAATTCTGTTACAATATTAGATGTAATATACATTAAATGCTCTAGAGCGATGTGTTCTACATTTACGAAACGCGCATCTTTTTACTGTTCGACCCCTTTGCCTTAGGTGGTTGTTTTTTCTTTGGTATCCCCCGCTCATCAAACCACTGCCATTCTTCATGATCCAACCAGCACTGGTAACGGCGGAGATTTGCTGCAGTTTCATGTAAGTTTATATTGTCTTCACCATCAAAGGCTATTTAAAGGTATCCACATCATTCAAGCATTCTTCTTGACTCTCTCCACCAATAAATGCTCTCTTCCTGTTCAGTACAATCTCCTGGTGAACAGAAGCAGGGTCCTTCACGTGGAACACTTGGTCGGCCTGTGTCGCTAGAATGAATGGATCCCACTTGTAACCAACTTTCCTCCGGTCAACAATGGTTAGGCCTAATGGACCAGGAACAAATCCCGTGCCTGGATCAATCCAGTCACACTTGAATACAAATACCTTCAGTCTCACATAGTTCAACTCCCATATGTCCGTGATTGTACCACAGAACCGGTTGTCTTCATACACGCCATGCTTTAACTCATCAGCAATAAAAGAAACACCACTATTCTGCGATATGCGCTGCGCATCAACTGTCTTCGTACTAAATGTGTAGCCATTCACATCGTAGCCCCTGTATGACAAAACCGCATCCATCGGTAATCTAGGCAACCACTTAACTTCCTCATAATGATCTCCGACTTCCACTTTCTTCCTGAGCCACTCAGGAAATGTCCTCGTGTGCTCTTCATGGACATATTCAGTGTCTAGAAGCGGCATCAATCTCCTTATTTCATCCATGTGAAGGCCAACATAGGGAACCACAACCTTATGGTTACGAAGCACATATAGATGTGCAACCTTCAACTCAGCAGTAGTGGGCGTGACATATTTTCCACTACCAAATGCATGGCCTTCAATCCTGTCTGCATGCCTGTTCTTCGGGACACCAACAGTCTCAACATCATCGAGGTACGCGGTGCAGAATTCTATTGACTCTTCAGTTACATAACACTGAACTATACTGGCATCGGGCATGTATCTGTTCTTCACAAAATGCTTGAAAATATTCATGTAGCGCTCGAAAGGGTACATCCATCTCATAAACACAGGACCACAACACTTGATCTCACGCACAAGATGAACTATAAGATGCACCATTATATCGAAAAATGAGGGCGGGAAGAACATCTCCATCCGACACAAAACTTCAACAACCATTTCTTGTAGTTTATCTAGTCTCGCTCGGCTAATATTCTTTCTGCAGATGGACTTGAAGAACATGCACAAGCGGCTTATGCAGCATCTACATGTGGAGGTAGGGACGTGCGCAGAGTAGTGACATTCAATTCTTGCATCAAAACGTGGCAGTCGTGTGATTTGAGTCCCGCGAGTTTCGCCTCATCAACATTCACACACCGACTAATGTTGGACGAGTAGGTACTAGGTACTTTAATGTCCTTCAGACTTTGACAAAATTTCTTCATCTTTGAATCAGACATGGTGTAAGAGGCCGGCGGCAAATATGCCTTGCCATTTTCCTTCACGGGGACCAAACCCGGTCTAACACTCATTGCCTCCAAATCCATCCTAGCTTTCAAGCCATCCTTACTCTTCCCCGGGATGTCTAGTAATGTGCCAATCAGACTCTCGCAAACATTCTTTTCTATGTGCATAACATCCAAACAATGTCTAACCTCTAAGTCTTTCCAGTAAGGCAACTTGAAAAAAATTGAAGATTTTTTCCATACACCATTCACTACTGGCTTCTTCCTACTCTTTCCAAAATCATTGGGAATGTCCTTCACAGATTCATACACACTCTCACCAGACACAGGCGTCTGTGCATCCCTCTCATCAACCGCTCCATCAAACCACTTCTTACACTTACGGAGGGCATGCTTGTGATTTAGAAATCTCCTGTATCCTAAATAAATTGTTTTCCTCCCGTGCTTAAGTTGAACGTGACTAGTGTCCATCTCACAAACCGGGCAAGCAAAATGCCCTTTAACAGAGTAACCTGCCAAATTACCTAATGCAGGGAAATCATTAATGGTACAAAATAGCACCACTCTCATGTCAAACCACTCTTCCCGGTATCCATCATAAGTCCAGTTTTCAAAATACCACAACTTTCTAAGATCTTCAATTAGGGGAGCAAGATAAACGTCAATGTCGTTACCTGGTTGTTTTGGACATGAGATCATAAGTGATAGCAGAACGTACTTAAACTTCATAGTTAACCAAGGTGGTAAATTGTAAATCACAACCATCACGGGCCAAGAGCTGTGGGTGCTGCTCAGATCTGCAAAGGGATTCATACCATCAGTCGACAAACCTAACCGCAAGTTACGCGGCTCAATACCAAATTCAGGGTACAACTCATCAATATGCTTCCACTGATCACCATTAGAGGTATGGCGAATCACATCGTCATCGGGCCGATTCCTATCTGCACGCCAAGTTAAATTTTTTGCATCTTCCTTATTAGCGAATAAACGCCTCAACCTAGGTATGATGGGGAGGTACCACACAACTTTAGCAGGACTCCTTTTCTTTTTTCTAGGCGCCGTCTCTGCACAAACACCTATTGACCTGGACCGTTTCGTATACCTAGACTCTTTGCAAACGCGACATGTATCCCTTTCAGCATCTTCGCCCCTGTGTAACTTACAATCATTAGGGCATGCGTGAATTTTTTTCCAATTCCAATCCCATTGGACAAATAATTTTCTTCGCGGCATAGGAACTTTTTGGCAACAAATTATCTTTAGGAAGCATCTCCTTGAACAATTCCAACAATTCCGTCATTCATTTCTCCGTCAAACCATGTTTCGCTTTCAAATTCATTATCATCAGCGCAGAACTGAGAACAGTGTGCCTACCTCCCTCATACAGCAGAGTGTTTTTATCTTCATACATCGTCTCCAGCACCTCAGAACTACCTTTGAAATGCATGGCCACATCTTCCGCCAAATCATCATATTCAAAATCACGATCCATATCACCATTAACACTCTCCTCTTCAATCAAAACTTGGTTTTCTGCGACGACAGTACGAGCCTCGTCATGTAATGTCCACCTAGTATACGCTCTTGAAAATCCTCTCACAATCAAGTATGACTTTAAATCACGCACACTCAAACGCACATCATTCTTACAATCTCTACAAGGGCATCGAATTAGCGACTCATTTTGTACTCTTGCATACTCACTGGCAGCATTCACAAACTCTGTCACGAGATTCAAATATTCACGCGATGTCCTAATATTCTCTTGTATAATTCTAGACCGTTCCATTGCAATGTGCCAAATCTACAAACAAAGTCCTAAATTGAAAAAAATACAAACTTAATCAACCATATCAATCACTAATTAATAAAGCCCATTCATTGAATTACGCCATTTTCAACTTCTCATACATCAAAGACATGCATGTCAATGTAAACTCCACATGCCATTTTTAACAAAACAATCGAGAACGTCGATTCCACAATTTAACAACGGAAGATTTAAAGATGAGATGACATACCTTATCGATGCAAACTTCAATCAATGCACACAGACAAGAATTTCCCCTTT
The DNA here is from genome assembly GCA_948330725.1 of Sherardia arvensis. NCBI lineage: Eukaryota > Viridiplantae > Streptophyta > Magnoliopsida > Gentianales > Rubiaceae > Sherardia > Sherardia arvensis. Next base: position 9,434,537 of record OX415238.1, on the reverse strand, counting down.
TTCAAAAATTTCTAAACTATCTCCCTACATAAAAAATGCAGAGACCAGACTTTAAACGACATCAAAATGGCCTATTTCCGAGTTCGTAAACAAGCCTTCAACTTTATGCGGATAGTATCCGATATCGTAAATAATGCCACTAATTCTGAGTACATTCTCATTTCTATTTATGATTTCGGAACCAAGCTGGTCTCATGTATTTAAAACCAGAAATACTGGCACGTACTTTGCAAGTGTCATGGCCAAAGTTCAGGACCGTTTCCGACCTCGGAAACGTTGGCCATCACGGCGGGAATGGCGGGAATTCATTCCCGCCGTGCATTCCCGACGTCGTTTGTCATCATGCACGACGGGTTTTTGCTTTCCGCCGTCCTTCACGTCAGGCAGCGGCTGACCTGATTTTGACCTCTGGTTTCGGATAGTTTACGAAATCGGAAATCAGAAGCACGGCGGAAAAAATAAGTCTTCTTTCCCCCGACGTGCTTCTGCGCTGCGCTACTGCCAATTTCCACTAGTGGGTATCGGAAATCGGTCAAGGCCAGTGATTAAATCAAATCTGAAGATTTAATCAAATCCTAGGACGGCTGATCATTGAGATACGATAATCGTTGAATTGTGATGGCTCAAATAAACGTAATGATGATTAAATCCCTCTGAGGCCCAGAAACAAAACATTATTCGATTCAACACATGAAACAACCCCTTAAATCCTAGATTCGGCCGTCGGTTTTAATTCTTCAAAAATCGTTGGAAATCGATGGACGATTCATATGATTTGATACCATGAAACATGCTCGCATGATGCCCAATCCATTCCAAAGAGCGGATTTGAAGATTGGAGCAAACCCTCTTTTCGGTTAAAAGTGGTCGAGCTTTGATCTTGGTGATGTGATGGTGAAAATTTGTGCAAGTGCTATGAATATGTGCGGAATTCCGAGAGAAATTCAACGATTCATAATGGAGCACTGATTCTCATCCGTTGGAGATATCATCTTGAAGAAAGAATTCAAAGAAGATCATCGACCTTATCTCAAAAATCGCTTAAAACTACATTTTCAGCTCTCTATTAATCTAGGTATTGTTTAACTTGTAATATTCCCACAATCTACATTTCAAATCCCGCATAGAAAGGGTTATCCATTGCTGCTTTGAATTTTAATAGCGAAATCATTAGCTTGTCGGGTGATCGGATCCGTAGGTAGATTTTTGTTTCATACTGTATATCCGTGCCCCTTGATAGTTACATTTCACTTCCTAATGTCTATTACAAATTAACTGTACTATATATATTTTTTTAATTGTAATTATATTAAAATATATGCCAATATTAAGTATTGTTTGGGAGAAAATTATGTTAAGTATTTTATATTTTAAAAAATGGCTAAGCAGTCATTATTAGATCCGTGGGATGGGTGGAAAATTTATCCAAGAAAATAGTCATTTTGTTATAAATTTATCCAGGAAATGGTTGATAACATTTTCTGCTGTATGTTCATTTCATGACAGGCTAGTTGATACCTTGTTTCCTACTTCTTTTAGCATGCAGTTGCATAAATTTGAAATTACACAAACAGGATTCAACCCAGAAAACACTCCAAACTGGTGAATGGGAAATTGGATTCCTGCAAAGTTGAGGTGATGATTTAGTTGAGTAGCAGCGGCAGCTAGGAAGAAGAGGGCCTCAAGCTCAAAAGGGAAAGGGATTTTTTCAAATGAAAGGATTCGAAAGTGCATTAATTTGTGTCTGAGAGTAGAGAGATATTCTGACACTGATTTATACAACTGATGATGATGATGAACAAAGTAACCCAACTTTCTGCGCTCCATATTATATTCCTTCCACTTTTTTTTGTTCCAAATCTTACTGTGAAGCCGAAAGCCAGATTTGTTTGACCACTTCGGCTTTCCCCCTAATATCGGTTTTAGTTTTTACCCTCTGGAAACCCAGATTTGAAGGGAATCTAGGGTGTGTTTGGTTCGCAAGATTTTTGAGAGTCTGGATTTTGTTTTGGATTTTTGAGAGTTTGGGTTTTTGTTTGGGATTTTGAGAGTTTGGTTTTGCAAAATTCTTGTTTGGTTGGGTTGAGTTTGTGAGTATAGAACAAAATCTTTGATTGGTTTTTAGAATTTTGCAAGTCTGGATTTTGGAAAACTTGGTGAACCAAACAAGATTTTGCAAAATTGGATTTGGATAGTCCAAGTTTTGCAAAAACTTGTCCAACCAAACACACCCTTATTGATCTGAACAATACTGAAAAGCACTAGTTCGAAGAAGTTTGGTAATAGTTACCAATCACAGGTAAGGAGGAGTAATACTACAGTATGCTTAGATCGGTTATTATATCCTTATGTTTAAACAGACAAAGAGATAAATGTATCTAAGAGTTAACAATAATCAAATTCACCAGTTTAATTATTTTGGGTAAAACGTTAGACGGATAAAACTCGATACTGAAGTGCGTACAGTATTCACAATAATATGGTACAGTGACGGATCCAGAAAATAATTTTTTAGTGGGGACTGATAATACACTTATATAAATTTATGAGTGAATTTAGTATTAGTTTTAGTAAAAATATGATAAATTTCGGTAGAATATAACTATATTTGTAAAAAAAAATTAGACCTGATTATTTGGCAATTGGGGGTCTGAGCACCCACAAACCCCAAATCCGCCCATGTTATAAGCCGTACAAGGGTACAGAAAGAAAGCAAGAAACCCTAACTAAACCGTAGCCTCAAACACACGAGAAATTATCCCGAACTCCCAACTAGCCTGACTTTTTTTGAAAATCTTTATACGTTTTAACTCATATAGTGTAACTTTTCATTTGAACTGTATATTTTGTTACTTAAAAAATAAATTTTATATAGATATTTTTGAATTTTTGCATCAAAACATGTTTTACTATATGTTTACTTTAGAATGATCGATCTTTTAACACACAAAATGTATCATTTAAGTTTAGTTACATAGTGGTAGTTTCATAACACTTAGGAAAGTTACTCTTTCAAGAAACTTTACAAATACACAATGGGCTCAAGGCCCAATGCTGCTATCTAACACCCCTCAAGTTAAGCGTCAGGGTAACCGAGATGCAAAAGTTGGATCTAAAGAAGTCAAAATAAGGGAGTTTTGGAAGACCATTGGTGAAGACGTCCGCCAATTGCAACGAAGAAGTTACATGACTAACACAAACTTTAACTAAAGCAACCAACTCTTGAATAAAATGATAGTCGATGTCGATGTGCTTGTTCCACTTATGAGCCATTGGATTCTCAACTAAGAAAATAGAACTGTTGTCACATAACAACAATGGTGGGCCTTCAAGAGGTAACTGTAAGTCCCGAAGAAAGTGACATAACCAAACAATCTCTGCCAATGTATTGGCAAGGGCACGTTACTCAGATTCCGAACTCAAGCGAGATAGTGTAGCTTGTTTCTTGGCACTCCAAGATACCAAGATACCGTCCAGAAACACCGCATAGCCATAAGTCGATCGCCGATTCTCCAGACAGCAGACCCAATTAGCATCTAAGAGGTCGTTTGGTTGGAGGTGGGATATGTAAGAATTTAAAAATCTCATGAATTAAAATCCCACAAGTTGTTTGGTTGGCAAAAAATGTGGGAATTTCATCTTCCTAGAAATTCCAAAATCCTACACAATGGTGGAATTTTCTTACCTTGGTCCACCTAGGTAACTAGAAATTCATGGGAATTTCTTTTTCCCAAATCCCAACCAAACAATATTTTCCAAATCATGGGAATTTAAAATGGTGTAGGAATTTCATCTTCCAACAGAATTAATCTCCCACATTCAACCAAACGACCTCTAAGTAAGCACAAATATCAGCACAAAGAGTAGAAGAATCTCCTGAGCGAATGTGAGACCATGATGAGGTGTGTCAGCCACAAAACGAAGAATCCGAGTAATGGAAACAAAGTGATCTTGGTGAGGGTCTTGGAGGTATTGATAACTGAATTCACTGCAAATGACAGATCATGGCGAGTAATGGTTAAGTATTGAAGTGCACCAACTAAAGAGTGGTCATCGGAGAAACATCAATCATACCCGCCCGACTAATTATATCCTTGGCATACTTGGCCTGCCCAAGAAAGAGACCAAGAAAGTAGCTCTTTTTTTTAGCATTTTAAATTGTCCGTAGACAGAGGGATATTTATTATACTCCCCAAACCATGATATGATCAGATGGACATTGCAGTGATCCTATACTATTAGGATTACAAAGCACTAGTAAACAAACTCTCAAAAAGGAACTAAAACTATTACATGTTCAACCGAGAAAATCTGTATAGAGATACAAATTAATTCACTAATAAAATTGCCTTTCTAAATGAGAAAATACATATAAAGATATAGATCAATTCTCCTTGTAAACTCAACTCGTAAGATGTGCAAGCTAGTAATCGAGAAAATTCGCATAGAGATGCAAATTAATTTTCAAGCTTATATCAAACTATACCTAAAACGACCAATCCAAACTAATCTCTTCAAGCATGACTAGTCGAGAGAAGATCGCACTAGGCAAATAAGAAATCAACTTATCATGGACCATGTGGTTGGAATGTTTCTTCTTCAAAAGAGGCACCATCTAGAGCTAATCTACCTATACCCCTCACTAAACTCGTCATAGACCGCCTTCTCAGAGTCAAATATGGCCAAATTTGACTGGAGTCGCCGGAATTACACGAATTAGCTTGATTTTGAGAGGTTTTGGAATCGAAAAGGTTATCACTAGAGTATGTATCAAGGATTTCTCCTAATTTCAAATCAGATATAATCCAAATCACGTCAAAAAATAATAAAAACATGAAAAACATTTTTTAAAAAGACGTAAACCGCCTCTTCCTTTTAATATTTCCAGACGAGTGTGGAGCAAACGGTATCATGAGCCGAGCCGACCCGTAGCAAGCCGAGCCTAGCCGAGCCGACCCACACGTTCGGTCCACGAATTCAACCCGTGTCTATGGCTGCTCTTTCGGCACTTACACGTTGAAGGGAGCCTCCTGCAGAGATGATGAAGAAGATTTGTGTCCAGCGATGTTGATCGCCTCCGATCTGCACAAGGAGGGCAAGCATCACTCCGATCCGATTGATTGCTCGCTCCAATCTTGACGGGATCAGCGATTCCGCCAGATTGGTGCCGACAGCGAGTCTTGTATATCGGTAGGCGCTTGAAAGTGGTCAGAGAGGCTATGCTGATGTAGTTGAGAATCCACTTTGGAGGGAGGACCAAACAATGAAAAAACCCCAAATGTCTGTAGCTCAAGTACCCCAAATCCATGCTCGAGAACTCTCTATCAGTATGAGCAATGAACTGGAATATTGCTTCTGCATCATTACCCGTAAGAATGATATCATCAACGTAGACTAGAAAGTATAATAAAGTTGAACCCAGAGAGAAGACAAATAGCGATGTGAAAGAAGAACTGCACTGAAATCCAAGTTGTCAGAGATAAGAGATTAACCGATCAAATCGGGCACAAGGAGCCTGTTTGAGTAAAAAAAATGACCTTCTGTATGCAAGAAACATAGTCATGATGAGTTGGATGCTAATATCCAACAGGCTGAGCCATATAAACCAAAGTATCAAGAACACCACTAAGAAAAACATTCTTGACATCAAACTGGTTTAGAGGCCACCATCTCAAAGTAGCAATGACAATGACTGTGTGCACCATAGCAGCTTTGATCACTGGACTGAAAGTGTGATAAAAGTCAAGACCTGGAATCTGGGAGTACCCCTAAGCAACTAGCCGAGTCCTGTACCATCATTGCTACTACCAGCTCGATACTTCAGTCTAAATACCCATTTGGATCCCACTATATTGGCATTCGAGGGTCGAAAGCACCAACTCCTAAGTCTTCTGATGACGAAGGGCATTTATTTCCTCATCCATAGAATGAACCCTTTTCGGTCCTTAAGAGCTGCGCGATAATCCCGAGGGTCAGAATGCTCCATAACCTGAGCAAGAAGATCAGTTAGTGACAAAATTTAGGCGAAATACCACATGACGAGTACCATCCTAGTTCCTGGTAATCATTTGATTTTTGTGGCGAGGAGAATCTGAGTAAGTGGTAGAGTCTTAAGAGAGATGAAGAGGCGGCCGATCGTCCGATGATGGCAGCGCCGATCAATCCACGATGAGATTCATAGTAGAGCGTGATGAAGAAAATCATTTTTTTTCGCCAGAGCAATTTTATTATTTGCTAAGAAATAGAATGATATTTCGTTACGTGTGTTTTTCTTAAATTTGTAAATTGTTTTTCGCTTCACCAGAAGATAAATTTTCGTAAATTTAATTATTTTTCTAACACGCATTAAAATATTATTACATGTAACCATGAAAATTGTCTCCAACTATAATTAAGGCCCTATCTATGGAGCTTTTTTTCTGAATGGGACTGAAATATATATAAATTTACTTAATTGAACATAAAAAGGATAAATATAATTAACTGAAAATATAAATGTAATGAACTGGATTGATTTGAACTGATCACAAATATTGATATTCCATGTAAATTGGCTTTAAAAGTATAAATTGAGCTGATAACAAAAAATATATTTACATTCACATAATTTATAGTCGTTTGAAATTTTTAATTCAAACTAAAATGTTTTTTTATTCATTCATGGTAATGAGAAAAACCCAATAGCAATTACAGTAAAAATTGAAGTCAAATTTAACTAACCTATTACAAGACTACCTAAATTACATATCAAACAGACTGACATCGCCTACATTATTACAAATTTGGAAATCCAATAAAACTGTAATACCATACTCAGATATACTAACTCCCTAATCGCAAAAACCACCAAATCGCTTGGAAAAGAGGAGATTCTAGTGCATCAATAATTAAACCAAGTAGGAATATGCTACAACTGCATCACCAGATTTTCAGAGCATGATCTATGTTCTCGAAACTGCTAATTAACACAGTAAGTGTCACAAATCACGAATGGATACACGTTCTGTAAATCATACCGAGAGCATTACACGACTTTTAAACGGTAAACCAGATTGAGAGTAAGATACGACCTCTACGATCAGGTCGAGAACAAAACATCGACTTGTAAACCCTGATCAATCATCGTGGACACAATATTTAATCGACCAAATCGAAGAACAATACCAATGTGAACATTTCACACTGATTTAATAGCGAAACTAACAAATGTGGGCAATTCAGACTTATTCAACAATAAAACAAATAGATGTAATCAACGGTTGCTTCCCCATCATCCCATGGTGGGAAGAAGAGAGGGTTTTAGCGGCTACAAAGTGAACTATTTTGGATGAGGTATAACTTGTGTTTTCCAAGATATTTACAAGAGTTCTTGTAGAAACTATATACTACTTCACCCAAACTCAGGTTTTGCACAACACAAAACTGTTTGGACCTTTCACTATATAAGAACTACTAGAGAGTAAATCATGATGGTTGTTTATTGGCTATTAGGGAAAGATTAAAAGTAAGATAGGATGTTGAGGGGGTCTTTTCATGGAGGGGGTCAGTAGACATGCACCTGTGGCTGAAATAGCAACAGGTTGATTGAGAATATGAGATGATATATGTAGTAATGTTTAATTGAGTGGAAGGCCTAGAAAGATGGCAAATGAAATGTGGGAGTGATGATAGTTTTCTTTCTTTTTGCAGGGCAGGGTGGTCTCTGAGTAGACACATTTTGCATCAGATATATTGGAGTAATTAGATTTTGCCTGGATTTTATCATTTTAGAGGGTTTTGAAAATGAATTTTCCATCACTTTCAAATATTTCATTTGACATTTTGACAATATGGATGGAAGCTTTGATGGACCCCTGGCACTCATTCTTTCTGTGAATCTTCCCCTTCATATGTTTTCCCTTTGCTTTAACACACAGCCACCTTCTTTTTCAACCATTTAACTGGGATGTGTTTCTCAAATCTCACCCTATTTTTGTGAAAGAATGTTAGAATTCAACACGTGCGTCGTCGACAATGACAATTGTTTTGGTCATTTTAACACTTTTTCTCCCACACACAATTACTTCCTTCGATTTAATGTTTACCCGTTGATCTTGTTGTTTAAAAAACTGTCATTTTGTGAGTCTTTTCTGGATTGTTTATAATAATTTCTGAGAGATATCGTCAGAGATCAATGTTAAGGTGAAACATACAAGTGAGAGAGAAGAATGATGAAGTATATATCATGTCTGTTATATGCATGCAGTGGCGGAACCCGGAATTTATCTTAGGATAAGTTCAAATGACTACAACAATTTAGGCAGAAATACAGGCGAATGCAGTTCGACAACAGAGACTCGCCCATAGATCAGAAAACCCTAAATTTAACCTGAAAACAGTAATTTAATCTGAGTTTCGAATGTCTTCCCGAACTTCTAAATGATTTAGCCACTGATCATATGCAGTCCGTATTTTTTTTTGGTATACTATCATGTTAATTAGTAGTAGTTAGTAAATTATACCATTGGTCTGATAAATTAAGTGCATAATTAAAGTCTCAGGTTGATGTTAACAGCAGAATGCAAACCACATTAGACGGTGATGTCATGATGATATGTAAAAGTTACGTTTATTCACTTTTTTTTTCCCTAAAAAAACCCTAATCGATCATCATCATTTTAATTATCTTTACATCTCTCATGATAGCTAGCGAGATGAGGAAATGATTCTCAGCACTTGGGACTCGATTTCCTGGTTAATTAATACATTTATGTTTCATTCTCGAATTATTATTCAAACAACCGTGGAGCACGTTTCCACCTCAGCAAATGTGCTGATCTCTCTTGGAACAATCTCAAGTTTAATAAAAGAAAACCTAGATAGTCGCTAAAATAATTCCTCAATTCTTTCATGTTTGGGGAAGTAGTAAACTGTTGAATATATTTTATTAATTTTACTATTAAATAAGTATCAATAATCACATTGAGTACGATTTCATGATCTGATTTTTCATGTCTCAATCGGTTTATAAATGTTACATTCTGTTCTCTATGTGGTTTAATGTGCGTGTTTCTAATTATTATATTTGCTTTTAATGTGTTAGCAATTTGAAGAACATAAATCATATCCTGAATCAATTCATGTTTGAGATAACAATTGATCCATGAAAATTTCTATTTGTCAAGCGGTTTAATTGGTAATTACACTAGTCAGCAAATTGAAGGAGATATTGCAATTTTATTGAATTGAATGAAATATAAATGTCTTAATCTATAAGTTAAAAAGGCTGATCCGGATAGTATTGGCCATCCTCTGTACACAATTTTTCTCCCATTTGGGGCAGTGGTGTTTGGGAATTTTGAAATGGTTTAATTGTTAAAGTGCATTCTACTTAAAATCCTTTGTAATTCCGTTTATTCTCAGAATTTTTAACACAATTTAGCACTTTTCAGTTCAATCATTTTTTAGTTCAATTATCCTTCTAATTTTTTCACACTTACGCAAGATTAAATTGATTTTTATGGGTTCAACAAATGTTAAAAGACCAATTTTTAGGTCGAACATATAAATTGCACAATATATAAACCCAACCAATAATTTCTTTTTGATAAATGTATAGATCCGGGGTCATCGGTTGACCGTGAAACTCGGAGTGGCGATTTCTGGCGATTGCTAAACCCTCCCTCTGCTCAACTCCGCCGCTAATTGCTTGGCGCCGCCACCATGGCGGAGCCGCCGATTGGCGATCAAGCACCACCACTGCTCTCATATGCCCAAATGCTTAATACCCATTCCGCAGATAAATCAGATCTCATCATATACTCAAAAAGCCCCAATACCAGAGAACCCTTCAATCCAAAACCTCGTGTGGATCATCTGGGGGAACCAGGGATCACTTTCTCCGAGGAGGAATGTGATAAACTGGAGGCCCCTTTGAGATACACGTTGGTTGGAAGTTTTTCCAGATCTCGGCCTCAAATGGAAAGACTGAGAAAGGATTTCAAACTGCTGGATTCACTGGGCAATTTTGGATTTTTTTGGTTGATAGTAGACATGTTTTTATACATTTTGAACTTCCTGATGATTTTTACAGGTGTTGGATGCATAAGGTGTGGAACTTCGGTTTCTACTCACTCAGGATCACCAAATGGAGTGCTGATTTCAACCCCAATGCGGAATCATCATTAGTTCCAGTTTGGGTATGTTTCTATGGCCTTCCACATCAATTCTTTGATGAACACACTATGTTGTCTCTAGGTAATCTAATAGGGCCCCCAGTTAAGGTGGATAAAGTAACAATTAATAGATCCACACCCCATGTTGTCAAAGTCTGTGTGGAAGTAGATGTTTCTAAACCTTTATGTGAGAGAATTTGGATTAATTATAGGAAAAAAGGTTTCTGGCAATATGTTGAATATGAAGGAGTGCCTTAAATGCTTTAAATTAGGTCACACTGAGTCTATTTGCAAAACTGATATTACTCATAGACAGGGAACTAACTACTGGAAACCTACACTTATAGAAAAAAAAATAAACAAAATGCTACTACCTCTGGTCTGTCTAGCAAGGAAAAAGGAAATATAACAGTGGATTTATCTAACAAAGTTGTTGAGGACACCTCCTTGGAAAAGACAGGTATTGATGCAGGAAATAGACAGGTGTGGAAAACAAAAGGAAAGGCAAAGGTTGGAGTTTCAGAATCAGCAAAAGTGGAAAGTCAGCCAATTAAAACTCACAACAGTTTTGAGCTGCTGAATAACAATGAAGATGAAGCAGACATTGGTACTCAATCCCAGCAATTCGAAGAAGAATTGCAGGGTGGAAAACTTCAACAACAAGAGGCTATGCAAAATCCAAATCTCATTAAGGATACAGCATCAGCAAATACCCAAGAATCAAACCAGGAGAACATAAATCAGATGGAGGTAAACTCACAGGTAAAATCTCCTCTGACATCTAATGATCTTAGGCTAATTGAAAACCTAGCACGTATCTCTAATATTCAATGGTCTCAGGAAAAGAAATCAAAAGAGGCTGAAGGAGATTTTATTCTAGAACCTATAGATCAATCTAGGTTTAATAGAATGATAAATGACCCTAATATGGACACCACTGATGATTCTACAATTCTTTTACCTAAAACTGGTAAAAAAACTAGAGGGAAAAATAAGGATTACACCAGTTCTCAAAAAAATGTTGTGACTAGATCCCAAATTGATCCTACTCAACTAGTTTAATTCATGTCTGGAATTAATTTGTATATGGAATGTTAGAGGAATTAGAAATAAAACAACTCAAGCTAGGGTTTTGCATGTTAAAAGGAAACATAAAATTGGACTATTTGTTATTATTGAACCTTTTCTTGATAGCAGCAAGATACCATCTATAGCTTATACTTTGGGTTACAGTCATTATCATGCATCTCCTAGAGATAAAATCTGGATTTTCTGGAATGATGATTTTAATATTACAATTCTATCTACTCATGATCAGTGTCTTTGTACTGAAATTCAATATATATCTATGTCTCATAAGTGGAATGCTATTTTTATTTATGCAAGACATAATATGGTTGCCAGAAGAGATTTATGGAATATATTGAGTCAATATTCAGGCAGAGATACAATTTATGTGGGGGATTATAATGTGATAAGATATTCATCTGAGTATATAGGACAGGCCTCACCAAATTTAGATTCTATGCTAGAATTTAATGAGTTCGTAGAAGATAATTCTTTAATTGAGGTACCTTCTTCTGGGAATTTATTTACATGGGCTGGAGCTAGAAGAACAAGATCTAGAAATGTTGGCATGGTTTGGGAAAGGTTGGATAGGGGTCTAATGACTGGTGATTTTCAAGATTTGTTCCCTAATACTAGTATAAGGGTCAAATCTAGATTAGCATCTGATCACTCTCTTTTACTTGTAAAACTTGATAATTCTGCGGCAAACCAAGCATTTAAATTTCAACATTGTTGGCTCTCTCATAATGATTTTCTTGAAACAGTCAAACAAAATTGGTCTGAACCTACTGGTATCTTTGGAATGATTAACTTTTCAGTTAAGTTAAGAAGGCTAAAGAATAAAGTTAAAGAGTGGAATAAGACTGTTTTTGGTAATGTACATGACTCAGTAAAGTTTGCTAAGGAGAGAGTAGCACAGAAACAAAATTCGAGAGTTAGATGGTTACAAGAGGGAGACTCCAACACAAAATTTTTCCATTCAACTGTTAAAGCTAAACATGCTAGACAGAGGATAGCCCTTATACAGAACTCAGCAAATGAATGGATCTCAAACCCTGATGACATTGGTGCAGAAGCAGCTGAATTTTTTAAAAATTTGCTATCTGATGATTTAAATGCTGTTGATGAGAATATGACAGGTAGCATGCTAGAAAATATACCTCACATGGTAACTGCTGAGATGAATCAAAATCTGACCAAGCAACTGGATCTGGAAGAGCTAAAGATCTTTGTCTTTCATATGGATGGCGAATCAACTCCAGGACCAGATGGCTACACAGGTAAATTTTATACACATTGCTGGGAAATTATAGCTAATGATCTTCTGCAGGCTGTCAATGAATTCTTACTGGGAATACCTATTCCTAGAGCTATATTAGCCTCTTTCATTACTCTGATTCCTAAGAGACAGGTAAATACAAGCTTCTCTGACTACAGGCCTATCAGTTTATCCAATTTTTTTAAATAAAATATTCTCAAGAGTATATACTGATAGGTTAAAACCCATAATATCTAGCTTAATATCTCCTGAACAATCAGCATTTGTTCCAGGAAGAGAGCTAGCTGACAATGTGTTACTAATGCATGAACTTACTGATTTTCTGAATACTAAATCTGGAGGATTCAATATATTTTTTAAACTAGATATGATGAAAGCCTTTGATAGAGTATCTTGGGATTTTTTATCTAAACTTTTGAAGAAAATGGGATTTTCAGAATTCTTTGTCAGTAATGTTATGGGTAACATTAAAGCAACCAATTTTTCAGTTTTAGTCAATGGGAAACCTTTTGTTTTTTTTAAAGCTTCTAGGGGTATTAAGCAGGGAGATCCTATTTCTCCCTTCCTTTTTATCCTTCTGACAGAAGCCTTTACAAGATATCTAAGGTCCCTTTTTGAACAGGCTAAAATTGATTATTACAAGTTGCCAAATTCAACATACAAAATAACAAGTCTCAGTTTTGCAGATGATACAGTGACTTTTCTAAAAGCTAATAGGCACAGCCTTATTAACTTTATGGAATTTTTGAGGCAGTATGAGATAGTCTCTGGATAGAGGATTAATGCTGAAAAATCTTCCTATTATCTATCTGAATCAGCTCCTGCTGTATATCACTGAATGATACATGATATCACAGGTATGAGTAAAGGTGCTTTTCCTTTTAAATATCTGGGATGCCCTGTTTTTATTGGCAAGAAAAAACATTCATATTTCCAACCACTTTTTGATAATATAACTGCAAAATTAGTATCCTGGCAAATTAAGTGGTTGAATCAAGCAGGAAGGCTAGTTCTTGCTAAGCATGTGTTATCTGCTATCCCATTGCATATACTGGCAGTCATTAAACCTACAAATGGAGTCTTAGATAGATTACATGTGATATTTGCTAAGTTTTTATGGGGAAAATCAAATTATGGACAAAATAAAGTATGGAGGTCATGGTCTAATATGTGTTATCCATATACAGAGAATGGACTATCAATTAAAAACCTACATACTTTGATGAATAGTTTTTCCCTGAAAATTTGGTGGAAGTTACAACTTGGGGATAGTCTGTGGGGTTCTTTTATGTGGTCTTTGCCAGGTTACAGGATGAAATCTAGAACTTGGAGAAGATTCAGAGAGGTAGATGGCATTGCTCAAGCAAACACACTCATCCAGGTAGGTTCCGGTGAGATCTCCTTTTGGGAAAGTAATTGGATAGGGAAAGGCATGCTCATTGATATGTGGAATTCAGATTCTGATATACTGTTACCTGAGTTAACAGTTAAAGAGTTTTTCTATAATCAACATGATATTGCTGCATCCTTAACTAATGGTTTCCCTCAGGAAATCAATGATCTTTTGCTGAAAGATTTTTCTATATATGAGGGATTTAAAGATAAGTTAATCTGGAAGCCTGAACCAACTGGTCAGTTTAGTATTTCATCATCTTATGAGCTATTAAGAGATAAAAAGATGGTGATACCATCTTATAAATTTTTATGGATGAAATATGTTCCAAAGAAGATATCTATGTTTAATTGGAAGTTGCTAAATAGATTGATTCCTATGAGTGATATATTACAGGAAAGCCATATATATGCTACATCAATATGTTCTTTCTGTAGAAATAATGGAGATGATTTGCAACATGTTTTTAATGAATGCACCTTTACCCATAGACTGTGGATACATTTTCATAATATGCTTGATCTCACTCCAGAAGTGTTTGCTAATCTGTGGGATAGGTTATTTTAGTATTGGAACATCACAGTGAAATCAGAGCTGCATAGATTGCTGGTCAGAATCATGCCACTTTTTGTGACATGGACCATATGGTGCAGTAGAACTGCCTATTTATATGATCAAGCAAAGCCAAGGATTCACCTTATGATCAAACATACATTGAATAATATCCAAAATATGCTGAAAGCTCACAACTTGAAATGGAAACAATCTGAAACCAGAACACTATACCCTGAGTTATTACACCTAACTACTGTTGGCTCTCCAAGCAACAGATTTTCATTTGTGAAACAGGTTCAATGGAGGCATCCTTCAAAATTCAAGCTGAACCCAGATGGCTCTTCGCTTGGGAATCCAGGAATATCAGGAGCAGGTCTTGTTATTAGAGATGGAATTGGAAGAGTGGTGATTGCAAAGGCAGTCTACTTACACACAAAAACCAGCCTGGAGGCAGAGACATTGGCACTTATTGAAGGACTTCAAGTTGCATATCATGAGGGGATAGAAGATTTACAAGTAGAAGTAGATTCCTTGATATTATTAAAGCTGATCAGAAGACAATTTAAAATTCAATGGAAGTTGAAACATCTACTGAGGAATATATGGCAACTGGTGAGTGATTTTTCAACACCTTCTCCTATTACCTTTGAGCACATATATAGGGAAGCAAACTCTGTTGCTGATGCTCTTGCAAGAATAGCAAGTAGGGATAGACAATCTTCACTTTTTACACATGACACACTTCCAATTAAAATTAGAGGTTTAGTGTTATTGGATAGTAGAAATGTACCATATCTAAGAGTCTAGTTACTGCTGAGTTTGTTTCTGTATTACAGGCGCAAGGCCAGGGCTGGAATTTTGCTGTTGCTGCTATTGCCAAAAGCTGGATTTATCATAAGGCAGCTGAACAAGTCAAATTGAAGATCACACAAGACAACTGGACAAGACAACTGGCATTACACATAGAGGATTACATTCTGAACAAATCAAATGAAGTATGATACTCATAGATCAGAACAGTGTTTTTTTTTATCCCCGTACTTGTCGGCAGAACTGGGCTTCGCGTAGCGATCCCTAAAATACTTGCAAGTTACGTGTTCTCAAGTTGGCAGAGTTGGACTTCGCTTAGCGATGCCTAAATTGCTTGCTAGAGTAGACATGTGATCTTAAAATCTCACTTCCTTTCCTATTTTACTACAAAACTTGTATGACACTTTTTACCCAATAGGTTTTTTAAGGGTTTAGTGAGCCTAATAAATTCACTCCATTTCAAAAGTGGTTTAATTAAAAAACAAAAAAAAAGATCCAGGGTCATCATTCAACTTTTTATAAGGCGCTTTTGAAATTTCATTTATTTTTATTTCCTTTTTTCAAAATCATGTGCAAAAAAACTTTTAAAAATATCAAAAAAACATCTGAAATAATTTTTCAGAAAATGTATTGTTAAATTTAATTTTTTATTAAAAAGATAACTTCAAAATTTAAGTATCTAATATTTCATTGATTTTTAAATTTTCTTTAAAGAAAATATACATATCTAATTTTAAAATGTGCATTTTTCATAAAGAAAAATATTTATTGTTTTTTCAAGATTGTATTTGTATATTTAAATTTTTAGATATTAAATTTTGAATAATGATGATCGAAATTACTAAAATATTCTTACATAAAGTTGATTTTGAAAACTTATAAGGTTCTGGGTTATAAATTGATCAAAATTATTTGTTGAGCATATAAATAGTGTAATTTATATGCTTGGGCTAAAAGTTACATTTCTGACATTTGTTGGGTTATTATAAAAATCAATTTACTCTTTCAAACATCATTCAATTTAGTTTAGCACCCTTGTGTACTTTTGGACAGAGTCTTAAATTGTCTCTTTTCAACCATTTCATGTTCTTAAGGTGAAAATAATAAACAAGTATTGAAATACAGTCTTTTTAATTTTATGGTACTTTCTTAAAATCAGGGACAGAATCATGCCCGAATCCGGGTAGGCCGTGTCCATAAAATTTGAAAATCAGCTTATATTACTATTCTCCGATTAAATTTGGACATTTCCAGTCTCCGACGAGATGACAGTTCTGAACCTGCTTTTTTATCTTATGTTTTTTAAGTTCATTTGAGCATATTGTAAAATAAATTTCTTGTTTCTCCACCCTTAAAACATGATAATCGTTTGCTTATTATTATTTCGTTTTTAGTGTAATACTATATATCAAGTATAACCAGCTGGTTCAACAGTGAGACCTCGTTATACTCGCGACAACCTTAAGAGAGAGATGACTGGCATCAGAAATGAAATACCATTCCATTTATATATTCTCCAGCGTTTACCTGTGGACCAAAACAAAGAAAATGCTAAAAAGAAAAAGAAAAGAAAGTACTGTATTTTACTGTTACTGAACTACAAAACCACCATCCCCAACCACAACCCCAATAGCTTTGCCATTCTCCTTTCCTTTCCTCTCTTTTGATGAACAACAAGAACTTGTAAAAGCCCAGACACACACAAACCCCACACGTTTGTACGACAAACATGCAACAACAAATCCTCCACTAACAAGAACTACTACTGCTAGATCATCATCATCATCGATTTTTCAGAATAAATTATATATCTTTAGTGCTCCCTCCATTATCGTTTGATGGAAGCAGAAAGATCTTCTTCTTCTGGGATGCCTAATCACACCTCTTTTGAGCTCCCCTCTTTCTCCGCTCCTCACGAGATGGGGTTTCACGTCGCACAGTTCGAAGACCACTTGAGCTTCCTGGGCGGCGGCGCTGCTCCTTCTCACGGCGGCGCCACCGACTGCAGCCACCGCCCTCATCCTCCTTCCGCCGCTAACAGCTCTCTAGGGCTCAATACTCACGGAGAACTCATTTCCAGCATTAATAGGCCTTCGTGGAACACCACTGATCAGGTTTAGATAATATGAATGTTCTCTTTCTTAATAAACCCATCTTGATTTATATATATATTTATGTTTCTTGATTTGAAGCTTTCTGGGCTCAGTTCTTGATTTCGTGTTTTGGCACTTTAGGTCGGAGCTTTGGATCCCAAGGCTGTCCATGAACAAAGTTGCACTGGTAATAATGCAAACGATGGGAGCAACTCATGGTAAGATCATTTGTTTACTGCTAATGTTCTAGACAGAATCCAAATCCCTTGAAATCTATGGTAGATCCGAAAAAAGGGTTTTTAAAATTAAATTAAAAATGAAAAATATGCAGAATAAAAAAGGGTTCTTTTCTGCTTTTTCTGGGAATCGTAAAAGCATGCTTGCTTTACTCCTTTGGAACGTAACCTAAAGGAGATTTCTTTATAACACTTTTCATCAGAACCTATGGAGATCTTGCCATAAATAGTGAAGGGATAGAGATTTTGTCCAGAAAATCAGCTATAAGTTTCGACTCCCAATGATACAAATGATTGTTGCGGTCTGCACAGAAAACCACTTCCCCATATATGCCACTTTCTTTTATCAGCACATAATCCCTTGGGACTGGGTTGCCCCTTTCCCTAAGCAGTAGCTAAAATAGAAATATGATAACCGCACCACATTCACAGCCTTATCGCTTGTCAGAAGAAAATGATTACTTCTGTGTTTACGGATTCTTCTTCTTGTTTCTTTGACCTTGGATAGGATGAGCCTAGCCTACACCTATACAGTCATAGATATGTTCATTGAAGAGTATTTAAATTTTAAAAAAAACTATTTTGATCTTTTTAACTTTATGGAAAGGTGGAGGAACTCTTCAAACTCAGATAAAGGCAAGGTGAAGGTGAGGAGAAAGCTGAGAGAGCCCAGATTCTGCTTCCAGACAAGGAGCGAGGTGGATGTTCTTGATGATGGCTATAAATGGAGGAAATATGGCCAGAAAGTTGTCAAGAACAGCCTTCATCCAAGGTACCATACATAATCTCCACTACTTTCTGTGCTTTTTTGATTAATCGTGTGTGTGTGTGTGTTTTCTGGGTTTGATTTTGATCCAATCTGTGTGGAGAAGAGGAAATTTTATTGCATAGAAATGATCATTGCTAGCTCTACTGGAAGTGGAGGAGAATGTTGATAGGACACTGTGCCCTCCATGTTTGTCCTTGCCCCTTACAAAGTCTTTCTGACAGTATTCACACCACTGAATCTGGTTTTGACGTGTTTTCTGATTTTGATTGTGTTTAAGGATTAATAAACCTCTAATTATTGTATGGTTTGAGCTGTAACTAGTTTATAATAACCGGATTAAGGGTGAGTAGTTATCTGGACAAACATATTTATTTTTTCAAAACCATTTTGTTGAGCATTATGTTACTTCATATTACTTATGCTTGAATATATATGACTCTTATTCAAAATTTTAATACTTGATAGCAAATGTTGAGGGTTTTAATTATACAAATAGTTTGAGGGATGCATTAATCAGTCACTCGATCTAATATTATTAACTAATGATGAAAAGTTTTCTATTCTTTTCGTTCCCGACTGACACATAATGTAACAGTATAGAATGAAAAGAGTTGATAACATTTTTTAGGAGTGCATGCTTAATCTGAGACGGAAGGAGCATGTAATTTTGTTAGGGTGTGTGTTTGTTAATGGATTGATTAGCTTGAGAAATGTACTGAAAACTGGAATTGACAAAACTAAGCATTAGTCCAAATTAAGGGGAAGTTTCCTGCTGAGCTTAATTTACATTAATCAAGATTTCTAATGGTTGATTCCTCGTATAATTAATCCCTCTCTATGTCCTCTAAGTTACGTACGCAAAACAATTTTTTGTCATAAAATTGAGTCTCCCTTCCGTTTCTTATCTTCTAGGAGTTCTAAAGTTTTTTTTTTGTATCTACCTTGAACCTTTGAATATATACCATGAGTTATATATTTTTTGAATATGAAAAGTGATGTTTATAACTTGTGTAAAAATTTGGCCATTTTACATTATGTTGCGTACACATAGTAAATGTTTAACAACCCTTGATTTTGTTGATTAGATAAGTCATGTTTCAAAATATTCTTAGACCAATCTTTTACACATAGGTAAGGTGATAATTTCTTCTTCTTTTTGCATGATCTGATTCAAACTGAACTAACTAAATATTATTGAATATAAATTTATCGAATTTCTTCGCCATTTATGGATCAGTCCATTTTCTAGCTTAGCTTAGTTTTTTAGATGGACTCTTCATTCAAATAGCAAGTCACTTCATAGAACCAAGAAAAGCCTTTGAACCAAGTTTTAGGGATTGCCTATATGTGCACTTGGTAAAAAATTGGTTTAATGAAATGAAAATGTTGATAGAAAAAAGTTTTATGTATTTTTTTTAATTTCTACTATAATTACTACAACTTTACAATTATTAACCTTTTATAACATTCTTCAAATTACAAATTAATCATAGTCTGATAGTAAGTACTTTTGTTCCTCTATAAGCATCGATAATTATGTTTATCTTTTAAGAAAATGATTGATAACTAAGTTTATTATAGCTTATAATTAACGCCAGCATGGAAATAGGGTAACGTATCATCCTGACTTCACCTAAATTGAAAAGAAAAATCTTGGTTGGGCTGGATATATAATTTCAGTCTTTTTATCATTTCGATAATTACTTCTTTTTATGAACTTAATGATGGCTTGTTTTGATGCAAAGCAAGTCTAATTATAGCTAGGAAAACCGGCCTATCTGCCTAGCCACAGGCAACCTGAAATGAAAAGAATATCATGAACGGAAATACGATCTGTAATTAGAAATGAAAAGAAAATCATGAGCGGAAACACGATCAGTAACTTTTTAATCTTTGTCGATTTTGCAGAAGTTACTATAGGTGTACGCACAATAACTGCCGGGTGAAGAAAAGGGTGGAGAGATTATCTGAAGATTGCAGAATGGTGATCACAACCTACGAAGGCAGACACAACCACACTCCCTGCGACGATTCCAACTCCTCGGACCATGAGGGTTTCACTTCTTTTTAATTTATTCAATTTAATTTCAATGATACTTTAATTATTAAGTTATGAACTAGCTAGTGTTAAAACTGGTGAGCTTAATTAATCTGTTATTTTGCCATGTCTGTTAGTTATAGTAAATAGCTAGCTAGTGGAAGACGGCGAGTATATATTTTCTTTTTTTATTTTAATTAAGTTTATTTGTGACAAGGAGCAATATGTCCTGCTTTTGATGTCACCAGTTTATTTATTTATTTATGAAACACTACAAACTAAATGGATCATTTATATTGTTTAAACGGATAACACTTTGAAACACGTAAATTATGAACAAAAATATGATCGATAAAATCACGGGAACACCAATCAGATTCGAGTTAGTATATCGACATGAACAATCAGTTCGAGCATTATGATCATAATATTATTGTGCATTATTGAGGATTACATAAACGTTTGGAGGCTACACACCCTAGATATTTACACCATTGGAACATTAGAGTTCTCGATCCACAGATCCAACAAAATAATATAATTAACACCCTAAAACGAACATCATCCATTACCACTGAGATGGTTATAGATAGTATATTGTTCTTACAAAAGACATAAAAATGACATTACAAACTTAAATCTAGGTGATTCAAATGGGCGGAATCTATACTATCTTTAATGTATAGTTTGACCCCTAAAAAATGCTAGTATATAAATATGAACGATTTATAATTTATATTATTTTTATCGGTTTTAATTTTAAGATTGAAGTGAATATTTTAAATAGAAAAATATTCTTTATTTATACATTTCAGTTTAAAATATATATTTTACGTAAATAGATGTGTTGTTATTTGGAAAATAACAATTATATGCATAATTTTTTATTGTTCATTATTAGGTGCATGTCCAATTTACTTGTGCAAGTAAAAAAACAATATTATCCTACATATTTCAAATCAGAGTACCTGCATTAGTAAACAATAGGGTCATTTCAAGTAAAAAATCAGACATGTACAAATAATTTGAACCTGCACTAATCTGAAATTTTTTTATTTCGAGACCTCGATTTTTTATATATATTTTGATTAAGGTCTCGATATTTCTAGAATTGGCACGGTATGCAATCGTGGTGTACCTACGTAGAACAAAAATGGGGGAGATGATACAGAAATTATATACTACTGTATTTTACAAGGGAAAAAGAGACATAATTACTCCTTTGAGTGAAGAGAATTAGTAGCTTTAACGAAAAAGAAAAAAAAAGGGCAACCGTGTGGAAGTACAGTTTGCATTGGAAAAGAGAAGATTACTGGAATCGAATGATTCTTTGCTTGAGAAGTTAATATCAACGTATAATGATGGTTGAGTCATAATTGAAACTTTTGAGAGCAAAAAGGAGAGAACCTGAAGAAAAAGTAACCCTTGCAATTCCTTTTAGATGTGTATTTCGGGGCTCATTTTCACCCAATTTTAACTTCTTGTGGTTGAGGTAGCAACTTGAATTCCCGCTAACTCGCAATGCTTGAATGCCGCTGGTGATATGGGCTCTGATCCGTATCCAGGCTCCGGCCCAGAGAGTAGTCCGGTCCATATGACGCTAGCTAGAATGGCGTTATTCAAGGACAAAGGGGACATGAATATGACCTGTCTCCGGGTAAGGACAAAAGGACAGGACCACTGCCTCTGGGCTAGAGGCTGGCCGCTCACACCTATAAATACAGTTTTGGACTTGTGGAGAAAGGTATGTTCTATCAGATTAAACTCTCTCAATATATCCTTATTCTCTCTCCTATTCAAAGGCCCCTCTTTCATCATCACGCCGGAGTAGCTATCCTCGGGATACTCCGGGGCGTTGTTTTGCAGGTCTTTAGGTGAGAGCTCGCGGAGCACGGACAAAACCTCATCCGGACCGGAGACCCATCTTGTATCCGGACCGGGACTGGAAGCTAATAGCATCAGTTGGCACGCCCAGTGGGATCTAAATATTTCCAGTTACAAGTTACGTTCATGCCGCGTGGACGACCCAGAAAGAACCCTCTCCCGGCAGAGGAGGAAGCGGGAGGAGGGCCAAAAACTAGAAAAGCCGCTACGGTTAGAGCCCAAAAGATAGCGGCTGAAAAGGAACGAATTCTCCAGGCCAAGCAGGCGGCAGCAGAGGCAAGGGCCGCGGCTGAGGAGCGTCGACGACAGCGCCTGGCAACGGAGAAAGCGAAAGGAAAGAAGACGGTTCCCGAACGGACTCTGGCGGACATACAGCGCGAGAACAGGGAGCGACTGCGGGCCGAGCGGGAGGCACGGAACCAGAACCAATTTGGGGACCAGGAGTCGTCAGAAGGGACACTGACAACATCGAAGGAACGCCGGATTTGGGTCATCCCGAGGGATCCGACTCGGATGACGCCGAAGATTATGAACCGGAGGAGAACGATCCGGAAGGTTATAGCACGAAGGATGATGCTCAGAGCCGATCGGCCAGACCACGAGTAGGATGAAAGGCCGGAAGGGAGGAGCGTAAGCGTCATGATTCCGGGCAACATCCTGAGGACGAACATGACGGAGTACCAGCAGTTCCAAGCGTGGAAGGCAGCTCAACGAGTTGAAGCGGACAAGCCACCTCCGGAGCAACCAAGAATGCCAAACCCAAACCTATGTCCGTCAGACATCAACAGCAGACCGCTGGTTTGAATCCGAATGCACCACCTTACTGGGAGCACAAACCCAGCAGGGGTACGGGACCCAGCAGGGTTACGGGATGGGTGCACCCGGAGGCCAACAACAAATGATGTTTGGAATGCAACCTGCCGGAGGGCCCAGAGGTCAGCAGCAAATGACGTTTGGAATGCCACCTGCCGGAGGAGGATTTCCCGGAGGTTTCGGTTTTCAAACACCTTTCTGTCCGGATTCCATTGAAGACCGACTGAACCGCCTCATCGGATGGAATGGGATCGGACCTCAGTCACCCTGGGTTCCAGAAGTATTGAGTTTCAAATGGCCAGCCGGAACCAAGGTTCCGGATGGACTTCCAACCTACAATGGAGAGGGAGATCCAAAAGAATTTGTCCATACTTATGCAAGTATCATGATTGCTAAGGACATTACGAAAGAGTTGCAGTGTAAAATGGTGCCTTCGTATCTAAGAGGTAACTGCTTGACATGGTTCAAGGGTCTGCCGAACGGTACGCTTCGACATTTTTGGGATTTCGCCATCGCTCTGGTCCGGCGCTATTCCGCCATGAAACACACATTTGTAAACCTTGCCACAGTTCTGGCAATGAGGCAGCTGGAAACAGAGACTACTTGAGAATTCTACACCCGGTACATAGCCGCAACGATGAAGGTAGTGGACCGACACTTGCAGGAGAAGGCCATCATCCACAACTTTGTCAACGGACTGAGGGATAACACTTTCTACATCGAGCTCATGAAGAATATGCCTACATCATACTATCACCTCCAGTTGGTGGTGGAGATGCATTGTACGGTGCACGATGCCAACCAAGTCCGGATGACAACTGTGGGCTTCTTCGAGCAAAGGTCTCTCACAGTGACGGGGACTCAGACAACTGCTGCACGGACTCCGGCCCGGACCGATCAAGCCAGACGTGTACCTGCCCCGGCAGCAGCGGCACCAGCACCAGCGGCCGTTGCTCGTCCGACCTACACCCCTCTCTCAAAAACCCGTACGGAGATCCTCGCGGTCCACCGAGGTCTGTTCATGGATCCGCAACCTATTGTTGGCGTACCGGCACCAGCAAATGCGGACAAGTGGTGCGAGTTTCATAAGTCGCACGGACATACCACGGAGGGATGTAGAGCGCTCCGTTCGGATGTTGAAAGTTTGATCGGAGCAGGCCAGTTAAGAGATTGTGTGGCGGGAGAAGGACGGCCAGCACAAGCCCCAGCCGCCGCAGCCGGACAGGGTCGGAAAAGGAATTGGAGGAACAATCGCCCCCGAGGGGGAAACCAAGCTAACCCCGCGAACCCGGCACCGAGGCAAGCCGCACCAGCACAACCCCCGGCACAGCCCCGGATGATCAATGTGATAAACGGAATAGTCGGAGGTGGACTCTGCTCCATGACAGCGATCAAGGCCAAAAGCAGATTCGTGCCCCCGGGTGAGATACAAGAAAAGAGGTTCAAGCCAAGTGAGACTATCACCTTTTCGGATGAGGATCCAGTACCCCCCCAGGTTCCCTATTCGGATCCGATGGTGGTAATAGCGGATGTTGAAGGAGTACTGATCAAACGAGTGTTCGTAGATGATGGTAGTAGTGTGGAGATTATGTTTGCGGAATGCTTTGATCAACTCGGAATTGGGCGACAAAATTTAAAACCGTGTCAGACCCCCTTTTCAGGGTTCACCGGGCGGACCGTCCATCCGCTCGGGGTCATCCCTTTGAAAGTCACTCTGACGGATTTTCAGGATCCGACAAAGCAGGAAACGGTGGAGTATAATTTCGCCGTCATTGATGCAGTTTCTCCTTACAACATCATCATTGGAAGACCGTGGCTGTCGCAGGCATGGGCCATCTGTTCGCCTTTCCACTTGATTATGAAGTTCCCCACCGAAAACGGTATCGCATCCGTCCGGGGGCACCAGCAAACCGCCCGGAGTTGCATGTTGACCGCCATCAAGGATGCCCGGTCCGGGGAGGGCCAACCCAAGCTGTCCGCCTCGGACAAGGGAAAAGCCAAAACAGACTTGGTAGGAGCCATCCATGGAGAAGCACCATCTTATGAAGTGGAGGACATGATGGTCGGACATAAGGGAGTAGTCAGCGTGGGGAAGAACATGCCGGATGATGTGAAGGAAGAGTTACGACGCCTGTTGGCAGAATATGAGGATGTGTTTTCTTGGGGAACGGAGGACTTGACTGGCGTTCTGGAAGAGATCGCGGTCCACAAGCTCAACGTTTTTCGGGAACTGAAACCCATAAAGGCAAAAGAAGAGACCCCTCGCTCCGGAACGCGTGGAGGAAATCCGGGCAGAGGTGGGTAGATTGCTAAGTGCTGGAATCGTGGAGGAGATATCCTACCCTGAGTGGATAGCAAACCCAGTTCTGGTGAAGAAGCACGATGGCTCTTGGAGAATGTGTATTGACTTCACAGACCTAAACAAATGCTGTCCGAAAGATAGCTATCCGCTCCCCTCCATTGATCAGCTGGTCGAGGCCATTACTGGTTACCAAGTGTTGGCATTCTTTGATGCGCACCGAGGGTATCACCAGATTACGATGGCCAAGGATGACCGTCCCAAAACATCTTTTATTACTGACTTTGGTACTTTTTGTTACAGGAAAATGCCTTTCGGATTGAAAAACGCAGGTGCAACGTACCAAAGGATGGCGGACAAGCTTCTCCGGAACCAGATGGGGCGGAACCTGGAGGTTTATGTTGACGATATGGTGGTCAAGAGCCGGACGTACTAGTCTTTCTTGTCCGACCTCCGGGAGATGTTCGACGTGCTCCGGACGGCAAATCTCAAGCTCAGCCCCGGAAAGAGCACCATTGGAGTTGGAGCAGGGAAGTTCCTTGGCTATATGGTGTCAGCTCGAGGAATCGACGTTAATCCGGAAAAGATATCGGCCCTTATGGAGATGCCGCCTCCGAGGGGGGTGAAAGACGTGCAAAAGTTAACCGGATCGCTGGCCGCTCTGAGCCGATTTCTCGCTCGGGGGGCTGAGAAGCAGCTCCCCTTTTTCAATATACTCCGCAGGGCTAAACCGTTCGAGTGGACGGAGGCGTGCGACCAGGCGTTCACGGACCTCAAAGCTCACCTAGCGAGCCTCCCGACCCTGTCCAAGCCACTGCCCGGAGAAGAGCTCTTTCTATACATAGCAGCGACGGAACATGCTATAAGCTCCGCTTTGGTCCGGGAGGATGGTAAGGTCCAACGTCCGGTTTACTTTGTGAGCAGGGCACTCCAAGGTCCGGAAACGAGGTACACTGCTTTGGAAAGGTTGATATTGGCACTGGTGCATGCCTCCCGGCGCCTCCGACCATATTTCCAAGGTCATCCAATCACGGTTCTAACGAATCATCCGTTGAGACAGATCATGTTGAAGCCAGAAGCCTCGGGTCGGATGATGAAGTGGGCAGTCGAGCTTGGAGAGCACGAGATCAAGTATCATCCCCGGAAGGCTATCAAAGGACAAGCCTTAGCGGATTTCTTGGTAGAAATGACCGAACCTTCAGGAGATCCGTCCGAATCAGAACCACCCTCTGAAAGATGGAAGTTGCATGTAGACGTATCGTCTCATGCAAATGGGGGCGGGGCAGGAGTCTTGCTCACCAGTCCACAAGGAACGGAATACAGGTATGCCATTCAGTTCGGTTTCCGAGCAACAAACAACGAGGCAGAGTATGAAGCGCTCCTAGCCGGACTCCGACTGGCATTGGAGATAGGGGTCACGGACGTCGAAGTATACAGTGATTCTCAGATAGTGGTCCAGCAAGTAAACGGAGAGTACGAGGTGAAGGAACGGAGCTTGCAGAAGTACCTCAAAGCGGTTAAGCCGTTATTGGCCAAGTTCCGTGGCATAACCGTAACACAGATCCCTCGCGAGGATAACGGCAAGGCGGGCGCCTTGAGCAAACTCGCTTCCTCTGAGATCAAGCCGGTGGCGGAGAGCAACTTGATGATGGAGACCTTATCCGCCCGGAGTTACGACATCCCACAGGTGGCAGCAGTGGAGGTTCCGAAGGAGTCATGGATGATGCCCTTGTTTGAGTATTTGCAGCACGGAAAGCTTCCGGAGGATAAGGCATTGGCGCGGAAAATCCGACAGAAAGCACCGCACTACACAATAGTTGACGGAACCCTGCTTAGACAGGGATATCTCCAACCGTGGTTAAGGTGCGTGGACTCGGATGAGGCAGCTCGGATTGTGAAAGAGATGCATGAAGGACCGAACGGCAGTCACCAGGGGGCTCGGACCATAGCGAGAAAGATAATGTGCACGGGCTACTATTGGCCGACCCTGTTTGAAGATGCGCAGAAATACGTCCGCTCCTGTGTACAGTGCTAAAAGTTTGCTCCGCTCATTCATGTTCCGCAAGAAGAAAGGGTCGGTATCACCGGTTCGTGGCCTTTTGATAGATGGGGCATCGATCTGGTGGGACCTTTTCCCTCCGCTCCGGGAGGATTCAAGTACCTGATAGTGGCGATTGATTACTTTAGCAAATGGGTGGAAGCTGAACCCCTCACAAACATCTGTGGCAGCACTTGCATCAAGTTTTGTTGGAAGAACATCATCTGCCGTTACTGAATCCCCAAGTAGATTGTCACGGATAACGGAGCCCAGTTTGAAAACGACCCGTTTCGATCCTGGTGTAAAGAGTACGGAATTACGCAGCGGCTTACATCCGTCTACCACCCGCAGGCCAACGGTCAAGTGGAAGTTACGAACCGGACAGTGGTGAACGGACTGAAGACTCGTTTGCAGGGGGCACGAGGAAACTGGGTCGACGAGCTGCCAAGTATTCTTTAGGCATACAGGACAACCGAAGGATCCGCCACGGGCCAGTCGCCATACAGTTTGGTATACGGGGCGGAGGCAGTCATACCAGCTGAAGTGGGAGTCCCCAGCCTCCGGGCCCTCACTTGGGACGAGGACCAAGCCGGACGGAGCTCTCCGTTCGGATCAAGCAGGCTGCTGGACTTGGACCTTTTGGAAGAAAAACGAGAGCAAGTAGCGCTGCACGAAGCCAAGGTGAAGGAGCGGATGAAGCGCTATCACGACAAACGTGTCAGGAAGGAATCATTCGTCCCCGGAGATTGGGTGATGAGGAGGAATGATAAAAGTCTGAAGGAAGCCACTGGCAAGCTGGCACCAAACTGGGAAGGCCCATACCGAGTCACAGCTTCATATCCGGGTGGGAGCTATGAGCTGGCGTATCAGTCCGGGCGTGCAGTCCCCAGAAGGTGGAACATTACCAACCTGCGAAGGTTCTACGGGGCATCCTGAGTAGGTATGCTTTCCGATAGAGTTCCTTTTCTAGCTTAAAGTATGTAGTTTCGGGTCCTCTGGCTAGGGTTGAGCCTAGGATTCCGTTCCGTTTTATTCGCTATGTACTTGGCTCCGGCCGCATTAGACAAAGGGTATGTCTGGCCGGAGTTCACTTATTTGAATGAAGGAAGAATTGTCAAATTTATACTTGTCCATTTTTCAATTCTGCATAATTACCATCTTCCGGATCGTTTGAACAAACAGACGGAGTGAATGAAGGCAAAGACAAGCAAAACCCTCCTAATCGTTTGAATAAACTGATGGGGGCAAGCAAAACGAAAAGACAAAACAGTTTGATCAAACAGCAAGAAAAAACGCTTGAATAAGCTAAATCTTGACAGAAAAGAAGACACATTCGGATAAATCGAATAAATGAAACATCAGGATAAATCGAGTCCGAATAGAAATACAACACATACAATCTGACATGTCCGGATGGACTCAGATACTAAAGAATAATAAAACCTATCTATTTGGGCCAATTTATGTTCCAGACGACAGGAGGAGAAGTGGGCTCCGGAGTAGGAGGCTCCGGAGAAGGTATCATAGCACCATTCTCCGGAGAAGGAGATCTTAGGTCTTGGGCCCCATCCTGGTTTCTGGTAGAAGGGGTCCGCTCCGGAATATCATCGTCAAGGTTGTGAACCTCGGCACCACTGCTCTGACCCACCGAGCCCCGGTACGGAAAGGGAAGAATGGGCGGAAGCTCCGATGGACCGGCGGCATCCGGATCGGATCCAAATATCCCATCGGAGTCAGAATCGGAGGACTGCATTGTCTCCTTTGTGACTTTAGCCTTTCCTTTGCCCTTGACTGGAGGCCCGGCCCTAGACTGACGGAACGGATTCTGACTCGGACACCGCGAAGGAGAGCGATTCCGAACGGGGACCTGGAGACGACGCGCTAACTGAGCACCCCTTCCCCTTGCCACCTGTTGAGCACCTCTCCCCCTTGCTAATCTGTTAAGGACGCAGTTGAGACTCCGACCGTTCCCGCTACGGGCATTTTTGAGCTCCCTTCCGATTCCTCTCCTCCCCTGCCAAGACCCCGTCCCCGGATATGAGCCTGACGCCGCCTCGCCAATTCGGCCAACTCCCTAATGATAAAGGGACGGATGATAGAAGCATCTTGGCGAAGCCGCTCCACGCGACGGGCAGACTCTCCCGGATCAACGGATACCTGGATGCCTGCATATCTTTCGAAGGTAAAATTTATCGCCACCTGACTCGGAATGAGGGTCAGCGAAGGAGGAAGAGAACTACCGGCATGCATCCGTTTCCACCATTCGACGGCTTCCTCAAAGGCAGGACGGTATTGAGACTCCCGGTCGTTCCACCCCAACTTGAACATCCGGACAATCAAGGCACTTACATCACGGGGAAAGTTGCGGTATATGGTCGGAGTGACAAGTCCGAGACGCAATCCGGTCAAATGGTACGAAATTTGCAGAGTCATCAGATTATCTCGGAGGACCATCACCCGACCGGCAAGCTCGCGATTCTCTTCCTCCAACTTCAAGTAATCTCGCTGAAAATCCGTCCGACTAGCCAGCCACTTCAACTTATCAGAATAAAAGGGCAGTACGGACCAAACCAGATCCAGTTCGGTTTTGAGTTTAGTCTTGTAATCTTCATGCTCTGCTTGTAGCATGGAGATTGTCTCATCCGCGTCAAGGGTTGCACGGATCCGCTCCCGAGCGAAATCTTGACACTGAGACAGGGTACCGAACTCCTCTGATATTTCTCTGAGGCAAGCGGCCAAAGATGGAATGTCTTGGAACTCTTTCATTAGAGACTCCATTCCGGAGCGGATGAGAAGCTCACGAGTCCGCTCCCCTCCCATCGTCCATCCGGACAGTTCCGCCTCTAACTCCGCGCACCTAGGGCACGGAGGGCTCTTTGATTGGGAGCTAGCTGTTGAATGACAACCTCGCGCACCTCCGGTCCGAAGCACCGGACCCGGACCTTTGGGCTGCAGACAAGGAAAAATACAAAGTTGAATATAAAAAAAACACAAGGATTGGAAGAAAGAAAAGACCTGTTTTATAAAAAGATAGAAGGTTACATCATCCGGAGGGTTGTCATCCCCATCCGAGTCCTCGCTATTGTCCTTCCTACACTAAACAAAAGAAGATCAGACCTAGACGGACGAAAAGCTATTACAGAAAATTAGAAGCTAAGGAGTGCGCTCTACGTCGGAGTCCTCGCTGTTGCGGTTGCCATCATCTTCTTCATCTTCGTTCTCAAGATGGGCATCGCCACCGTCGTCTTCGTTGGCATTCAGAGAGCCATACATCTGGAGTACCTCCAGATACTTGGCCTTGACGGGCGATTCCGGAACGGTCCTCTCCGGGACAGGAGGCACTTCTACTTGCAGGTCCACCAGACCCTCGTCGAAGGCATGGATTGTTTCAGCCGACACTGAGATCAGACTTTCTTCCGGTTGAGCTTCAAACATCGCCAGCACGGAGGGCTGCATCGTCTCGACTCCACCGTGATAAAATTGGTCCAGGTCATGGTTGTACTTGGCCTTGGCATCCGGATGGTAGTAGCATTTGGTGAACACTCCCCGCCGGACCTCCGGAACCCAGCCTCTCATCTTCCGATACACTTGATGAGCTGCAAGCTTGTTGGACTCGAGGCACAGACTTTGCAGATTTTTCTCAAAAGCTTCACTGCGAAGCACCTTATCTGCAAATGCAACACACAGATCCCGCTGCGCCCCCGGAGAAGAAAGCTCCTCTAGCTCATGAATCCGGGCCTCAGCTCTGGCTGCCCGGGCCTCAGCCTCGGCTGTCCGGGCCTCCGCCGAGGCAAGTTCACGAGTCAAGTTCCCATTACTACGCTCCAGCCCACTTATCTTCTGGGATAACCGAGTATGCTGGGTGTGGTACGCCTTGTTGATGGACTCGGAGACGCCCGGAGCAGCAATAAGATAGGCCGCAAAGTCCTACGAAAGATCAAGTCAAACAACTACCTTTCAAAATAAAATAAATTAAAAAAAAACAAACAAACGAGAAATTACATGGCTCACCCGGCCAGTAGTGTAACTACTGTCCGGAGTAACCTCCTTGTTCGCGGAAAAATTCGGAATTTCCGCTTTCTTGCCACCTTGGTTTACGGACGAGTGCTGGCCCGCTTCAGTCCTCCAGAGGGAAGACGGAACCTTCTTCCTCGGCTTCTTCGATAACGGAACATCGTCATCCGAATCGGAGGACGGAGGACTATCAAGGGTGACAGCAGCGGCCCGATTACCAGCCTCGCTGCCCGACACAGGGGGCTGCTTTCCGTACATAGCCGCAATCTTCTTCAAGGCCTCCGCCTTGGCTTTCTCCTCCGCAAGCAGCGCTAGCTTGCGCTTTCGCTTCTTCTCCTTATCTTGCTCAGTCTCATCAGCAATTGGGGTTTTCATGCCGGTCCCCGAACCAGTTGTTAGCTTCTCCGTGTCTGTATTCTTTGTCGATCCGGGCGGAGGATTTCCGCTTGTGTTCTTGTTCTTGACAGATCCGGACTGAGGATCTACGCCCGCCTCAATCTGAGGAAACACTGCAAGCACACGGAACGGATAAGTGATGAGAAAGATACAAAAAAAGAAGGGGGGAGAAAGAACTTACAAGAATCGTCCCGGGGAAAGTAGTAGCGGCACCGGGTGAACACGACCTCCTCATACGCCATCAAGGGGAAGATGTACTTCCCATTGATCCAAAACTTGTTCAGATCAATTTGGTTATGGCTCAGCTTGTTTATGTCCGCCACTTCCACACCATCCGGACGGAATATTTCCTTGTCTTCCTTCTCCCTCTCGCTGTTCCACGCGGGGCACAGATACTTATCCGTGTCGAAGGTGAAGTAGTTCTTCTGCCAGTTCGCATAGTAGTCGTGACGACCCTTGCTGCAATCCCTCACCCCCTTCCGTTTCTGAAAAGTGAAGACCTTCTCGTCCTTGGTGGCATCCAAGTGGTAGAAGGTTCTGAATAAGTCGAGGGACGGAGTTACGTCGCAACGATAGCAGTTATGCAGGAAAGCCCGGATGACGGCGATACAGTTGGGCTGAAGCTGGGCAGGGGAAATCTGGTAATGCTCGAAGATATCCAAGAACAGCTGGGGAAGGGGGAAAGTGATCCCGTAAAAGAAATGGCTTCGGGGAATGGCCGCAACCGTCGTATGGTCCCCGGTGAACGGTGTCAAACGGGAGTCGATAGAAAGAGGGACCACCATGGCTCGAACCAGCTCTTTCACAGTGGTATCAATATTCACTACCTCTCCCGCTTGCGGATCATCAGTTTCTGGGACAGGGTTCATCCCAATCCTAACATCGACGCCATCAGCAGCCATGATGATTGAAGAAAAAAGGTTTGAGGAAAGAGAATATAAAGAAGGACAAAGATAGACAGAGATAGGAAAACAGAAGAGGAAAAAGTGAGATAGATGAAAGGCGAAAGTGATTGAAAGCGTTCACTATTTATAGACATAAAGCTGATGAAAAGGAGAGCGAGTCCCAAGGCGACATGATTGCTCTCTGGAAAAGAGGAAAAGAATTTATTTAGAAAAGGAAAACAGATTTTTTTTTGAATTGACAACGCATTTATGGCGCAGCAGCACGCCTCATTAATGCGCTTCAAAACACGCGCGGAAAAAATACAAACGACCAGCGCGTGCCCAGATGCATCTGGGTAGGTACTGAGCTCCCGGAACGGATTACATGCCTCCGGGCGGATCCGATAAAGAAAAGAAAAGCATTCGTGATGAGACACGGGATCCCTCCTCCGGATCGCACTTCCGGACGAATCCCATGTCTCGGGGGGCTAGTGGTGATATGGGCTCTGATCCGTATCCAGGATCCGGCCCAGAGAGTAGTCCGGTCCATATGACGTCAGCTAGAATGGCGTTATCCGGGGACAAAGGGGACATGAATATGACCTGTCCCAGGGTAAGGACAAAAGGACAGGACCACTGCCTCTGGGCTAGAGGCTGGCCGCTCACACCTATAAATACAGCTTTGGACTTGTGGAGAAAGGTATGTTCTATCAGATTAAACTCTCTCAATATATCCTTATTCTCTCTCCTATTCAAAGGCCCCTCTTTCATCATCACCACGCCGGAGTAGCTATCCTCGGGATACTCCGGGGCGTTGTTTTGCAGGTCTTTAGGTGAGAGCGCGCGGAGCACGGACAAAGCCTCATCCGGACCGGAGACCCATCTTGTATCCGGACCGGGACTGGAAGCTGGTAGCATCAGCCGCCAGTGAATCGGGCGAATTCGTGAGCATTTTAATAACTTGAGATGAGACCCTGATTACTAGTTTGATACTTTTCCTCCAACACTTTGCTATAACATGCAATAAAGTGATACAAGTAGAGGATCTAGTTCCACTTAAAATATAGAACTACTTGAAGGCGTTGAAGGTTCACATATATTCCCTACATCCGGACCCCTGATCAAAAATCACCCACTTATATGGAACCTTGAAATTCTGTCTCTTGTCCCATAAGTTCTTTCTCAAATGATCTGAATAACCAAGTCCTAACTCCTAAGAACGACATGTGCTCAATCCCCACAATATATCTTTCATCCTCACCCTTCTAATCCCACTATATTTGATAAGAGACTTGTGAGTCGCAACACATGCAATAATATAGGAACCTGAATTCGAGGATATAAATCTTGGTTATTTGCAGAAACTCTTTGTTGACAGGCGCTCCTAATCAGCCCAGAGAGCGTGAGCTCTGGACGATCCCCGTTATTTGGAATAACCTGAAATCATTACACGTCTTGTGATTCTACACACTATGATTTTTACACTAGTACGTGTTGATAGTCTTGCAGTTCCTCATGTAAGGAAATCCTTGTGATTCAATCTGAAATGAAACAGTTATTTAGTACACCTTGATTTATTCTGAAAATTATGTCTTCTTCACTTCCAGGTTAAATTTATCCGTTATAACCATCTTTTTGTTTGTAATCTTTTTAGCTACCGCTTTGACTCCACACTAGTGGAAAAAGCAAAGAAGACATTGCCAATCAACGGTGGTTCCGCGTGCATTTATGGAAACCACCGTCCTATTTTATTACCGTCGTAACCGAGTGGGCACTATCCGGATGTACTATTAAACGACAGTTTTAGTGTAACTGCCGTTTATTGAGTCCCTACTAAGTTTACGAATTCGTAAACTAAATAGGACCTATCTGGGATAGATACTATATAATTTACGAAGTCGGAAGCATCCAGGAACTGATTTAAATAATTTCCTGACAAAGGAATCTTATTTAATACTCTCCTTCTTAGTACATTCACAATTCTCCATATTTTTTCCCTATCTCCTTATCTCTCTCTCTCTCTCAAGATCTCTCTCTCTCTGTCTTCCTTTCAAGATCTCTCTTTTATCTCCTTCGAATCAACACCATATGGGCTTCGTTTTCAACCATGAATCACCTCCTCCTTCTTCTTATTCTCAGAGTAGTTCAAATTTATACACGGTTGGGTTATTGGAAGATTTAATTAAAATACTCTTGTGTGATTCGCATCGGATATTTATCGGAGCTATGATTACGGGGTCATTGTGCACTGGATTTTGATGCGGACAATCAAAGAGTTCAGATTTGCCAATGAACATAGTTGAATTTCTGGCACGGAGCAAAAGAGTTGACTTCGACTTCAATGTGTAGATCATTCGATTCATGCCGAAATTCAATTAATTTGGATGATACTTTATGTGATTTTTGTGTTTTGGGATACGATCTAATTGATCCACATCTACCCATAATTTTGGGATAAGATTTTCATTCACTGATTTTGATTTCGTCGGCCAGATTGATCGGTGTTTTTTATGTTACTCTCTACTAACTTTCCAAACTCGTAAACCACTACCTACTAATCTAATAACTTTCCGAACTCGGAAACGTTAAACGGCGGTTACAATCACCTTTCCTCGTCGGCGCCCATTACACAGCGCCTCAATGGACAGCGGTCAAAACCTCCATCTAGAACCGATCTAACTACCGTGTTCCGACCCCTGTTCCACTAGTGCCAGCTCCATAATTGAGATAATGTCCCTTTTTCATTTTTTTGATTTGATTCACACTCTAGAGCCTACAAAGTTGTCATTCTCTTAGCTTATATTCCAACGCAGGCTACCCACACATATTTCATGAAGCCACTAGAGTAAAAACATTTCGTGTTACCTTCACATGTAGCAGATTTGACAAGTCGAAGGTTTACCTTGCCTTCTTGAGCTTCCTTTATCAGCAAATGGCTTGCATATTGAGATCCCTATGTGTTCTGAATCATTAAAGAGTGGGAAATCCTTCCGGCGCATCTAAATCATAAGCGATCTTCAACTGATGATGCCGTATGAGGTTGTCCCTGAAACGGGATTTATCTACAACCACTTCCTAGTGACACTGATCATTGTTGGAATACTTGAGATGGGGATCTTATGCAACTACGCTTGAAAGATGGAACATACCTCACTTTCGAGGATTCCTCAGTTGGTTAAAATTGTTGATTCTTTGAAATATGTGGAAAAATTATAGTTTGTAGATCTCTCACTTGATGAGTCGAAATTGGAGGATGACTTGATATCGGAAAAAGATTCACAAATAGTGCATTTATTTACAAATTATTTGAAGATTATGACTTTGATATTGCAATATTTATGTTTTTTTTTCAAGATTTTCATTCATGATCGCCCAACAATGATTACAATAAGTGAAATTAACATCAAATCTAATAATCATATCAAATGATAATAAAACTAAATGCTAATTAGACTAATTGCCCTGTTACAAATATAAGATTTTCATTAAAGTGTAATATCGTCCTCAAGAATATTATTTGAGATGCCGTGAAAGCCATAAAACCGCTTAACAAGGGATCCACATCCAAGTCCAATCAACCTAGTAAATTAAGGATATTCAAAATCTACAAAACTATGAACACGTTCACATGTGTCGTTCAAGCGTAAAACTTTGATCCAAACGGTAGACGTATCAAAAACACAAAACCAAGCATCCAAAAATCAGATGAATCTAAAGGTTCTCACAATCTAATTACAAATTGAGTCAGGTTTCAATCTGAAAGATTGGCAGGGGTTTGATCAAAAAGATACATAATAAAAAACCTTGATCTAAAGGTTCTGTAAGGAGATTTCACACTTACTCATAAATAGAGATTAGTAAAAATCGATATTTGATTGTTTCACATCTCCCTCGTGATTTAGGGGATACGGGGAAGAAGATGAACGTGGAAAGGCTACTTTTGGGTTTTTAGAAAGAGACAAAAAACAATTGCAACTTATGAAATTGTTTCGATTGATATATTTATTTTAGTATCAAATTTTCAGCTTTAAAATGTATTATCAATATTTTATCCATATTCGTACTGTACCCAAATAATTAATTTTTAGATTTTTGCCATATTCAATACCCATAATTAATTGGACTTAAGGGCTGCATTATAAATAATGAAGCTTAAACAATCATTAATTCAGTCCCTTCTGACCTTTGACTTCGTTAAAAAACGTTTTTAATTGTTTTAAATGCTTGTGTGATTTCTTTAGGATTATCTTCATACTCGTTTTAACTTTTATTTTGTGGCACGTACGTAGAGTTCAAATGCTTCTTTACCACAAATATTCATAACAATTGTTTTGCACTAATTGCATTCCATATTTCATATTTCATATCAACCTTTGATCTCAAATACTTTTTAAACTAGCTATGAGTCGATCTGGAACTGTCCCTTGCTATTTGGCTGCCATATCTGTATTGCTGTTTGTTTCCATAATGATGATTTCTCTGTGATTCCTGTGATACCTCATTGAAAAGTTATTTAAGATCATCTAATGAGATGTTATTTTGTTTAATCTAGCTATTTATTTAAGTTTGGTTAGCTTTTGTTTGTAATCATGATCCTCTTAATAGTAAATGAACGGAATTTCTATTTTGCAAAAAAATTTATTTATGTTATCTGTATTTTTTACGATGTATTCCATATTTAGTAGTACATGTAGTCTCACCGAGACGAAATAGTAGTACGGTTATGCCAGAATCACTTTGCACCTCACTCACATTGTCACAGAAATCTCAAAAGGGTTTTATGTGTATCATTGGGTTTATCTAAACCCGATCATGTATTTTTATTTACTTTTATGGAGGGCTGAGGAAGCGTGAAGAATCATCCCGTCTACTTGGATGGTTTTACTTATAACAGGAATTGGCAAGATTGTCAAGATTGTCTTTGCTAGTTTATAACTTCAAATTATAGCCACTGATAAGTGAACTTATTTGTCTTTTTCAATAATAAGCAAAAGTAAAATATAACCTTCAAATGATACGACGCTAAATCAAAAGAGTTTGTTTTCTGGAATTTCCTTGCAGGCGTATACTTTGCAAAACGATTTTTCAAACTATATATAGCAAATCAAAAGTTTTAAAGTAATAAAGGACTTGTTTACTGATTTGATGCAAAAACATGTACTTCCAAAAAATAACAACGATTAAACGTCAAATCATGGTTAAAACTTAAAACAAATAATTTAGGATTGATTTAAGGCACGGAACAAATAGGATAGGACATGTAAATAAGTTAATCCCTTACATCAAAATATCACATGCAAGAGACGGCCATCCAATTAACTTCCATATGCATGCATAATTTTAATTTCCTATAAATATGTACGCATTTTCTAAATCACAAAAACAAGAATTTCAAACAAAAGCATATAATTAGTACTGAGCAATGGAGAAGAAAATATGCCATTTGCTGTTCTTTGTTCTCTTCCTTTCATCATACTTAGTTGATGAGAGCTTGGGGAAAAGGCAGAAAGAATCCGACCTTGGATTTTTGAAGGCTAGGTTACTCAGGGATGGTTTCGAGGTCGATAAAACGGTGTTTACGCCGTTTGACATAAGCACCGATGATCATCGTGAAGCGCGGCGAAAGGAGGATGATATGATCTATAAACTTCCCGGACAGCCGGCGGTGACGTTCCGACAGTACGGTGGATACATCACCGTTGATGCTTCAGCTGGTCGTGCTTTTTATTACTACTTCGTTGAGGCACAAAACCCTCAAAGAGCTAAGCATTTGCCTCTTCTCCTTTGGCTCAATGGAGGTATATATATATACACCTTCTAATTTACATGCATATATTTTATCTTCTTGATTGATATAAATTCACTTATATATCGGAAAAAAAATATTTGTACAAAATTTCTGGATAAAAGTTGTATATATGTTTCTTTTGGAACATCAGGTCCCGGTTGTTCATCTCTCGGCTATGGTGCATTGCAAGAACTGGGACCATTCAGAATTGGCAGCGATGGAAAAACACTATTTGAGAACAAATTTTCGTGGAACAATGGTTTGTAATATTTCATCGATCTACTTCTCTTCTTTTCTTCCATCAAATTTTGGCTGCTATTCATTTATCGTGTTCAAACTGTTAAACTTAATAATTGTTACGTATATTTTTAAATAATTCAGAGATACATAATCACTTTCTCACTTAGAATTTTAATCAACAATAATAGGAGTAAATGACATATGACTTGCAAATATCAATGATTAATACTATAATTCATTGTCTTGTCGCATGTAGTTGCAAATGTACTGTTCGTGGAGTCACCAGTTGGAGTGGGATTTTCGTACTCTAACACCACATCAGACTATGTAAAGGGCGGAGATCGAAAAACAGCTGCAGATAACTATAAATTTTTATTAAATTGGTTTGAAAGATTTCCTGAATACAAAGATAGAGATTTTTACATGGCCGGTGAAAGTTATGCAGGTCATTATGTGCCTCAATTAGCACATCTTATTGTCCATCATGACAACCCAATCATTAATTTAAAGGGAATACTGGTAAGTATGTTCCTTCTATTCTGTCAGAAAATTTTTTATGCGTTTTATCTTAAACTGTCAAACTTTAAACTTGAACTGTGTTTTTTTTTTCCAACTTAAAAACTATTCATTTTTCTTTCTTAAATTTTTTACACTGAAGCATATTTCATGAAGTGTTTACCTTACAATAAATGATCATTCTATAATAGGGCTTAAATGTATAGTGAATAGTATCATATCACATGATAAAGTTTGACTTTCAATAAACTTTACCTTTTAAAAATATAGTTTACAACGAATTGAACAAAATATAACATGCTAAGTAGTACTAAATCAATTCACCTTAAACATTAAATTAGTTAAATTTTTTGAGTAAAAAAAATTGTACTTGTACCACTACGTTGACACAGTCCAGTTTTTTATTCTTGTAACTCAAAATATGATATGAATTTACATAAACGTCCTCACTTATTTGGTTTATTGGAAAATTTAGCAATATTTAAGAGACGGTAGTATAATTTCAATAATATTTCACACTATACTAAGTAAAATACGGAACTGCTTATAGCACTTCAGTTTCAAAACCACTTGCTAACACCATTTATGTATGTTAGGTTGGAAATGGAATCATAAATGATGGTACGGATGGGCAAGGGCAGTATGATTATTGGGCATCCCACGCTCTCATATCTCCCCAACTTCATACTGAAATAAACAAAAATTGTAACTTTTCATCAACTAAAATCAGTAAAAAATGTCGCTCCAGCCTCAACAAAGCTTGGTTAATGTTCGGTAAAATCAACATCAACAGTATTTACCATCCTACATGCTCTGCTGGTTCTGGCAATCTGACCGCCACCCCTAAGCCACATACGGTACTCTTTTTACTTCCCTATTATGTTTCATTCATTTGGTATATTAATTTAATAAAATAATTGATCTTTTTATATTAAATTAACAGATCATGAACTTCGATCCTTGCACCAGCAACTATGTGCATGCGTACTTAAACCACCGTGATGTTCAGGATGCACTGCACGCCAATATTACAAAATTAAAATACGATTGGACCGAGTGCAGGTTAGTTTAGGTTTCCTTTAAATATATATTATCAATTAATATATTCAGACATGTGTGAATTTTATTTCGGGTTGAAATTGGTTTCTATCTGAACTAAAATCATCATAATAGTTTTTTAAGGCCAATTTTAAGAGGTTTTGCATAGATGTAAGTGATCGAAAATAAATCAGAGTAAAATGTAAATTGTATCCAATTTGAATGAAAAGTGTGGTTTTTTTTTTTAAAAATTATCGCATACAGAGTAGTTCAGGATCATTGATTTAATCAACTCATTTTTATTTTTATTTTTCATAAACAAATTGTTTTGCAGATTTGTTTTTGAAAAATGGACAGATTACACACTTACAACGCTTCCCAATCTTAAGAAATTAATGCAAAGAGGGATCCGAGTACTCCTCTTCAGGTAAATCATCCAAAAATACACACTCATATATCGTTTCAAATACAACAATAACATAATTTTTTTAAATCTTGAGCAGTGGTGATCAATCTGGATGGATTCCTGTAACAAGCACCCAATATTCAATAGAAGCAATGAAACTTTCGATTCAAACTCCTTGGAGTGCTTGGTATATAAATGGAGAAGTTAGTACACTATCTGTTTCAATGCTTAATTTCTATTATTTCATTATATCCTCATACAACATTGAGATGAAATTGTTAATCAAGAAAGACCTTTGAAATATTTTTTAATTTCTTTTATTTTTTATTTTTGCTTCTCCGGACTTAGGTGGGAGGATATGTACAATCCTACAAAGCAAATCTAACATTCGCTACAGTAAGAGGAGCTGGAGATGAGGTACCTAGTTATAAACCCGATAGAAGTCTCGCACTTGTTTCCCACTTTCTCACCATGAAACCTCTACCATCTCATTGATTAAACATAAACCACTCCAGTTCACCATGATGTTGTAGTGGTCTGCTATGGAACTATGCATATGATCATCATGTTGTTAATGACGGGGTTTTGTTTTATTTTGAGGAACACTGAAGCTTTAATGTGTGATCTTTTTGTACTTTCTATTTTGATGAGTCACTTGTTTATTAGAAGATAATCCCTTCGTCCCAACCAATAGTCAAAAATTGAATCTTTGCACAATTTATTATCAAACTTTAACCATGTAACGATCCCGTCACTGCCGAGCAAATTCCGATGAATACTGGCCAGAGAACTCTCCGGCTAATACATTTATTTCAGAAGGAAAAGTAAAAGTACAGGAATTGAATTACAAGCAATTGATTCCCAAAACTAGAGAATAACTAATCTATCCTCTCCCAGCTGCATTTAATCAGTACATGGCAAAAAGGGTGATGATCAGAATCAGTTCGAACGGCCGTTCCAACCGAACAACTTCCAGTCAGCTCCTCTTAGCTCATATTTACTCAACAGTCCCTGAATTATGGCCTATCTCCCCAACTGTCCTTGATATTTGCAATAGGCCCTTAGGATTATAACAAACCACATATGCGAATATGTTATGATCCAGTAATTTCAGAAAATAAAAATCAACAGAAATGGAAAAGTTGTTGCATTATGAACTGAAAGGTAAATTGTACAATAAGGGAAATGCCAAATTGATCTCATCCTAGAGATAATTGTTCCCTAGCTACCTAACAGCTATATAAAGGAAACACAACAGAGATTTTGTGCTTATAACTGCCGGTAACTAAAATCAGTTACAGCACAGTAACTTGCATGGTAAGTTTGACCAGAAGCTTGACCTCAGTAATTGCATTCTGGGCCCTCCTTCCCTAATTGCAACTTCAGTCCTCTGATGCTAACACTCATTCCACCTTATCAACTAGCTTTGTCCTCAAGCTATGAACTCAGGAAACTGATTCTGTATGAAGTCCTTATCTTCCCAAGAGGCCTCCTCCAGTGGAGCATCACTCCACTCAATTAACCACTGAATGATTAACTCATGTCCCCTCTTAATCAACCTCCTCTGCAGCACCTTTACTGGCTTCAAAACTGGAAGTTCTTGCAATTCCTCAGAAGGTAGTGTAACAGCATGTGTTGGGGGAAGGCCAACATGTTTCTTGAGCAAAGAAACATGGAACTCAGGGTGTACCCTGCTGCAAGCTGAGAGCTGAAGTCTATAGGCCACTGCACCAATTCTTTTAAGGACTAGAAAAGGTCCATAAAATTTAGGAGTCAACTTCATATGCTCTCTCTGAATCAGAGACTGTTGCCTATACTTCTGAAGTTTAAGATATACCCAATCGCCTTCAGCTAAGACTCTTTCATTCCTCTTCAGGTCAGCAAACTGTTTCATCATTCCCTGAGCCACTTTCAAATGTTTTTGAAGCAACTGGTTCACTTGGTCCCTTTGCTGCAACAAATTTTGGGTAGCTGGAATTACTGCATCTGTCATCAGTCCCATAGACAAAGCTACTGGTTTTACTCCATACAAAGCTTCATATGGAGTCATTTTAATACTGGAATGGTAAGTAGTATTATACCACCACTCTGCTGTCCCTAACCAGTCACTCCAAAATTCAGGTTTATCCCCACAAAAGCATCTAAGATATTGTTCTAACACCTGATTCACTCTTTCAGTCTGCCCATCTGTTTGTGGATGATAAGAAGTACTAAATTGCAACTGAAGTTTCATTAAAGCCATAACTCCCTCCAATGGTAAACAACTTATCTCTGTCAGATGTAATGGTATCAGGCATGCCATGCAATTTACAAACTTCATTCATGAACTTTCTGGCAACCAGTGCAGCAGTAAATGGGTGTGTCAGTGCTACAAAATGCCCATATATTGTCAGTCTATCCACAAATACCAGGTACAGTATCATACCCTCCAGAAATTGGCAATCTGTCAACAAAATCCATTGTTATTTGCTTCCAAGCATGTGTTGGAATAGGCAAGGGTTGTAATAAACCAGAACCGGCACAATGCTCAGCCTTGCTCCTTTGACACACTTCACAGCTCCTAATATAGTCCACTATTTGTTCTTTCATCTGAGGCCAGAAAAACAAAGATAGCACCCTCTTGATAGTTGATGTTTGCCCTGAGTGACCACCAATAGCAGAAGCATGCATTGCTTTGAGTATAGATATTCTAGCTCCATTTCCAGAACCTATAACTATCTTATTTCCTCTTTTGAGCAATCCATGTGCATAAGAAAACTCAGTAGAAGTAGTGGTATTGAGGATGAGACTATTAATCAGAGGTTGGCAAAACTCATCACCTGCATAGCTCTCCTCAACTTGCTGCATCCACTCAGGAATTACTGAAACACTGATCTAAGTTTTAATTGTTGCACAACTTTCATCACAATTACTCACCTCATTCTGTTTTTCAGAATTATAATGGCCAGGCTGTCTAGAAAGAGCATCAGCAGTTGCATTGCTCATCTCTAATTTGTACTGTATTTCAAAACTGAATCCTAACATCTTGGTAATCCATTCATGCTGCAATGCATTGGTGATCTTTTGTTTTATCAAATACTTCAAACTTTGATGGTCTGTTCTTATAATAAAATGGTGACCAATCAAGTAATACTTCCACTTATCTACTGCCATGACAAGAGCTAACAACTCCTTTTCATAAGTAGACAATCCTTTGTTCCTGGGGCAAAAAGACTAGCTTAGATAAGCTATAAGCCTTTGTTCTTGCATCAAAACAGCCCCCCATTCCCACATCAGATGCATCTGTCTCAATTACAAAGTGTTTTTCAAACTCAGGCATTTTCAAAATGGGAGCAGTGGTCATTATTTTCTTCAGACTGTCAAATGCCACATTAGCTTCAGTAGACCATTTAAAATAGAGCTGGCAATTTGAAACACGACACGAAAACCCGACCTGAACCGAACACGAATTTAGTGGGTTTGGGTTGACACGAAACACGGCATGGGTCTATATTGGGTTAGACACGAGTGACCCGAAAATAAACGGGTTAGGTTCAGGTCAAACCCGTGGGTTAAATGGGTAACTTGTTTGACCCATATATTTAAGGTTTAATTATGCAAATGATTGAAATTGCCTTTATAAATGCAAATAAATTCTCTAATGCCAAAATCATGGAGATTATCCTACTAATTTATGATGAAATTGAGAGTTAATTTTGTAATTCTTGATTTAGTTTCCATATAAAATGATCATTTGAGCAGTATAAAATTTAAAATTTAGTCTCATATTCAATCCCATTATTAATATATGGGTTTCGCGGGATGGGTTTGGGTAAACCGAATTTTTACTGGTTCAGATTTG
Source organism: Sherardia arvensis (assembly GCA_948330725.1). Lineage (NCBI taxonomy): Eukaryota > Viridiplantae > Streptophyta > Magnoliopsida > Gentianales > Rubiaceae > Sherardia > Sherardia arvensis. The sequence continues at coordinate 9,389,985 of OX415238.1, read as the reverse complement.
GGTCAAGGTTTTGTGACCCGAAATATTATTGGGTTGGGTTTGGGTTTAGCATTTCCAACCCGTCGACACGAACCCGCCAACCCGACCCGATTGCCAACCTTAATTTAAAAGCATTTTTTCTGAGTAGTAAATGAAGGGGGTTTACAGATCACTCCATAATTTTGTATAAACCTTCTATAATACCCAGTGAAACCAAGGAAAATCCTCTTAGTTCTTTGACATTTTTAGGTATTGGCCATGCCAAGATGCACTGAATTTTCTGGTCATCAACTGCCACACCATTTCCAGAAATTATATGTCCCAGATAATCCACAGATTTCACCCCAAAAGAGCATTTGGAAAGCTTAGCACACAACTGATTCTTTCTGAGTAACTCCAACGCTAACTGTAAATGTTGCAAATGCGGTTCTTCATTCTTGTTGTACATTAATATGTCATCAAAAAATACCAACACACATTTCCTCAAATATTTATCAAAGATGGAATTCATTAATGCTTGAAAGGTTGCTGGAGCATTTATTAATCCAAATGGCATTACCACAAATTGATAATGTCCAGAATGAGTTTGAAATGCAATTTTGGCTATATCTTCTGGCCTTAACCTAATTTGATGATAACCACTCCTCAGATCAAATTTGGAAAATATTTTAGCTCCATACAATTCATCCAAAAGCTCATCAATAACTAGAATAGGAAATTTGTCTTTAACTGTTGATGCGTTCAACTTTCTGTAGTCAATGCACATTCTCTAAGAAGAGTTATTTTTCTTCACTAGAATTACTGGAGATGCAAAGGGGTTGTTGCTTGCTTCAATGACTTTACTCTTCAGCATCTCAGTTACTTGTCTCTCTATTTCATCCTTGTGTGCATAGGGGTACCTGTAGGGTTTAATTTTAAAAGGTTGAGTTTCAGGTTTCAACACTATTTTGTGATCTATACTTCTAACAGGAGGTAGTTTAGTGGGAATAGAAAAAATGTCAGTAAAGTTGAACAACACTTGCTTGATCTGTTCAGTAGTCTTCAACTTCTTAATGTCTTCTTTGACCTCCTCCAAGGCTTTATTTCCTCTCTCCTTCTCTGCCATCTGCAACTTTTTTTGTGTCCATTGAACTGGCACTGTGATTATCTGCCACCTCTTCAGCCACTTCTTCTGTTGTGTTCCCCATCATGCTAGGTTTTCTTTTACCATTGGCATCACCTTTGAATTCCACTATCTTATGCCTCAAGCCACCAGTCCTTCCTCCCAAGATCCAATACTTCCCCATGCTGTAGATTCCCACTTGCTGCTTCCTCCAATGAAAAACACTGGATCAAACTTAGAGAGCCAATCCACTCCCAAAATCATATATGTTCCTCCCATTCCCATCACTCTTAGGTCAAACACAAACCTATGTTGTTCCAAATCCCATACTACTCTTGGGCACATGTCATCTCCTGTTACAATACTACCATTGGCTATCTTGACAGAGAACTGTTTAATCTTCATAGTCCCTAAACCAACTCTCTTAATCACTGTTGGATCAATAAAACTAGTGGAAGCCCATGTATCTAAAAGGATACTGATGAGTTCTCCATACAGCCTCCCATGAAAAACCATAGTATTTGGCTTGTATTCCACATAATTACTCCCCACTGAATTCAAATGTATAAGTTCATATTGCTGCAACACAGTATGTGTAACCATAGGAGACAAACCTAGCTGGTCCTCATCATCTGAGCCATTTCCATCCAAGAGTTCCAACAATTCATCATCAACCTCCACCACCATAATGGCACCAGGTTCCACTTGATCCTCAGCACATATATAATGGACTTGTTCATTCTACAAACATGTCCTGCCCCAAATTTCTCTCCACACTTGAAACAAAAATGATTCTCTCTTCTGAACTGCAATTCTTGAGGAGAAATTTTGGTAAAGTTATTACTCTTGGCATTTCCTTCCTTATTGTAGGGGTACTTAGGCTTTTCTAGATGGGGGTTTAGTTGAACTAGGGATATGATGAAATGGTTGAGAGAACACTTTCCTCTTACCACTCACTTCTACCTTCCTTTCTTCCCACATGGACAACTCTACAACTTTATACAAGGTAGTAGGGTTGTGCATCATGACCCCTGGCTTGAGCTCCTCCTTCAATCCACTTATAAAGCTAGATATTAGGTACTGCTCAGAAGGTTGAAGGTGTCTATCTGAAATAAGGGTCCTAAGTTCATCAAACTCTTCTTGGTAAGCTCTAACTGTTGTTTCTGTTGTAGTTTATTGAATTCTGCAATCTCATCTCTCAAAGTCAAAGAAGTGAACCTTTGCAACAACAAGTTACAGAACTGCTCCCAACTTAGCTTCCCTTTCCCAGAAATTGACAATTGATACCAAACTCTAGCCTTCCCCACCATGTAAATCTCTACAGCCAAAAATCTTTGACAATCAGGAACCTGATGGTAATTAAAGAAAGTTTTACAGTTCCTTAACCACTCTCTAGGTTCTTCACCATTAAAACTGGTTATAATAATCTGAGCTTGTTGATTTTCAGAACCTTTACCAATCTTCACTCTCCAATCCTCCAACTCTTCTACTTCCTCTTGATTTCCTTTCTCTCTACCCCTCACAGGTTGTATATTGTTCCAATTCTCCCCAAATTTCTCTCCTTTGAAATTACCACCACCTCCCAAGACCTCTCCCTCAGATTGATTAAGTTTCAGGCCTTGTAGATTGGTTACCACATTACTATAGGTTTTCTTATCCCCTACTGATTTAGACACCATCTGATTACTACTTTGCCCCATATTTTGCAGATTAGGATCAAGGAATTCACTAGGCATAGCATCATTCATAACAGTTTTAGGAGTAAATACTGCTTTCCCTACCAAATTGTTATCACTACTGTCACGAATGAACTCAAAAGGACCAGGAGTACCTCGCATCGGCGGGGGTCTGTTACCTCCGGTCATGTGTAACCCGAGCTCTGGCAGTTTCGCTTTTCCTTCCAGCAAGTGCAAAATGCGTTGCATATGCGTCCGATCTACTTGAGCTGCTGCCCTATCCACTTGCTGCTGAATCCGATCCCGATCCCGTTCCGCCGCTCGCTCATAATCTTGCTTCTCGATTCTCCGATTGACGCCGTCCAACTTCTGAGAGAACTCTTCGGACTGCTGCCTGATCTCCTATTGAATGCCAGCAATCCTTGCCTCCATCTTCGCCTCCAGTTTGGCGTCCATTTTTGCTTCCCAGTCCTTTAGTGGTCTCGTGCCCTCCGCCATCGTCTTCCACAGTCGCCGAATGCTGCTCTGATACCAGTTTGTTATGATCCAGTAATTTCAGAAAATAAAAATCAACAGAAACGAAAAAGTTGTTGCATTATGAACTGAAAGGTAAATTGTACAATAAGGGAAAATGCCAAATTGATAAATGCCAAATTGATCTCATCACAAATAAAATTGTTCCCTAGCTACCTAACAGCTATAAAAAGGAAACACAACAGAGATTTTGTGCTGGTAACTGCCAGTAACTGAAATCAGTTACAGCACAATAACTTGCATGGTAAGTTTGACCAGAAGCTTGACCTCAGTAATTGCATTCTAGGCCCTCCTTCCCTAATTGCAACTTCAGTCCTCTGATGCTAACAGAATACATACATAAATATCAATACTATTATCAGACCCGGCCCAAGGGAGATTAAAGTGAACTTTGCGGTTCAGATCCCCAAAAAATGGGTCAAAATTGGGCAATTAAAAAATAGATTTTATATAATTTAAAAAATAAAGTTTCTCTTAAAGTTTTATGAATTTAAAATATGGGTCAAAATAACGGCCCCATTTATTTTTGAAAAACCATCATTTTAGTTTATCTTAATTCTTGCGTATTAAATTTTCTCTTGCAAATCGAATTTCACCGCCACTAACAAACCGAATTTCACCAGACTCTCTAATAAATCTATATTATACTTTAAAAGAGGATGGATTAGAATTTTCTTAGAATTTTGAATTATTTTTAAGATTAATGAGGAATTTACACATCATCTCCTTTATAAATTATTCAATTTGTTTGATTGATTGATTTAACTAATCATCCATTCCTGATTATTTGAACTTTACCCCTATTAAATAAAAAAATAAATCAGTCTCTACAAACTTTACTCCAAAATCAGTTGTCCGCACCTCATTTTTCCGTTTCAAACGTTAGATATAATTTTCCTCCAACGCACAATAATTATAATTATCATTCTTTACATCAACCTTTACTTCTAATAGAGTTTAATTGTATTCCGTTACTATCCGGATCCCTTCAATTTCCAAACCATTTTTACCCTTCAACTTCCCTTCTCATTTATGGATTTCTATGTTTAAAAGGGTGTCAAATTCGTCTTCATCAGCACACTTGAAACATGCAGACACAATATTCATTGATCGGTAGACCCTCTGGCACAGAGATCAATTACAAATAACCGTTAAATCTTCTTTCAATATTAATATCATTAGAAGTCAAATTGAGTTTACGACATCTGAAATTTTTTGTTCATGCTTGAATTGTCCAAGTATATCTTGATGGTCGTCTTTTTGTTTTCTATTCAGGTAGAACGCTATATATTTTCAGGTAAAGTTGTCCTTTTGATGGCTAATATTTGAACTAATTAATTAGAAGTTAACATGTTTTAATCTGTTGTCATTTGAGTGCAATGTTTAATTGTGGTTGGTATGTTTCTAAGTATTTCAACTGCTCTCTCTCTCTCTATGTGATATATGATCATTTTTTTGACCGACTTAATTTCTTTCTTCCTGCTTGTGAGTTGCTACAAGTTGTAGGCAAACTTCAAGTAGTATCTAGAAGTTTTCATTCTTAGTCGGCCATGTTCAACCATTGCTTCAAGATTTCATTTGATGCGTATGTCCAGCAGACCATGACTAGATTTGTGTTGAAGCATGAGATATTTAGCGCAGTTGAAGTGTGTAATACTTATACTCTAAGAAACTGCAAACCAATGACACCCTGACTCTAGAGATGTAAAAGGAACCAGAGTAATTGCATTTAACCTACTAATGGAATTTACCATATATTATTTGTAATTAGTTTTTAATTCTAAAAATAAATTTGGAACAGTACTTTTCATCTCCAACTTCAACCTTCAAAAAAATAAGAAATCTGAAGATTTACTACATGTTGAATACACCGAATGAAAATGTGGTAAATTAAATTTATATTCTATGTTTATATAAAAGTTTCACTAAAATTAACGATAAAATCTTATTGTAAAAAAGATAAAATAATAATACATATAATTGTTTACTTAAAACCGTGCTGAGTTGCAAAATAAAAATACAAATAATTAATTAAATATTAAGAGATGAATTATTTTCAATAATTTCAAATTTTATAAAGAAACTATTGCTGAACTTATAACCAAGAAAAACTATAAAGAAACTATTTCAAATGTTGAATACACCAATCGAAAACGCACCATTTCTTCTTTATAGCCTGCACTTTTGTCACTAAAAACGATTTAAAACTTAATTTTTAAACCATCATGACGTTCCCTTAAATAAAAACTGCACTTAATGATCGTCACAATTTTTTTTGTTATTTTTGTAACGGTAAAAATTAATTTTTAAACCTGCATCGTAACGTTCATTGAAATAAAAACTACACTTTATCATCCGTACATATTCTTTATTATTTTTGTAACGGTAAAAACTGCCTTTATAATGGCGCATCGTATAGTGGTGCATCTTATTTTTGTAACAATCAGGTGTTTGAATCGCAAATTCTTGTTATTCTTTAATCCCTAAAGTTTAATTTTAAAACCGCATCGTAACATTTCCTTTAAATAAAAACTGAACTTAATCATTCTCACAAATTCTTTGTTATTTTCATAAAAATAATTCATGCACCCTTTCTGCAGCAATTATTTTTTAAAAAAATTAAAATTAATTTTGAAACATGCTCATAACGTTCCCTGAAGTAAAATTGCGTTTAATCATCCTCAAAGATTCTTTATTATTTTTGTAACGGTAATTCATGCAACATTTCTCCTTTATAGGCTGCAATTATTTCATTAAAAATTATTAAAATTTAACATGCATCATAACATCCGATGAAATAAAAATTGCACGTAATGATCGTCACAAATTCTTTGTTCTTTTTGTAACGCTAAAACTTAATTTTAAAACCTGCATCATAACGTTCCTTGAAATAATACTCTTTATTATTGTTGTAACGGTAATTCTTGCATCATTTCTTCTTTAGAGTCTGCAATTATTTCATTAAAGATTATTAAAACGTAACCTGCATTATAACGTCCCATGACATAAAAACTGCACATATTGATAGTCTCAAATTCTTTATTATTTTTGTAACGATAAAGTTAATTTTAAAATTTGCATCATAACGTTTCCTGCAATAAAAATTGCACTGAAAATATGCGCACAAATTCTTTATTACTTTTTTTGATGGTAATTCTTTCACTCTTTATTCTTTATAGCATGAAATTATTTCATTAAAAATTATCAAAACTTAACATGCATAATAACATTTCCTAAATTAAAAAATGTACTTAATCATCCTCATAAATTTTATGTTATTTTTCGTAAAGATAATTCATGCAACATTTCTTCTTATAATCTGCAATTATTTTATTTAAAATTACTAAAGCTTAATTTTAAAATCTGCATCGTTACATTTTCTGAAATAAAAACTGCACTTAATTATCGTCGCAGAATCTTTCTTAATTTTGTTACCGTAATTCATGCACCCTTTATATTCTTTATAGGATGCAATGATTTCATTAAAAATTATTAAAATTTAACCTGCATCGTAACGTTCTCTAAAATAAAAATTGCACTTCAACATCATCGCAAATTATTTGTTATTTTTGTAATGGTAATGCATGCACCCTTTCTTCTTTATAACCTGCAATTATTTCATTAAAAATGACCAAAACTTAATTTTGAAATCATCATAACGTTCCCTGAAATAAAAATTACACTTAATGATCGTCACAAATTTCATTGTTATTTTAGAAATGGTAAAAATTAATTTTAAAACCTGCATCGTAACGTTCCATGAAATAAAAAAATGCACTTAATCATCCTCACAAATTCTTTATTATTTCATGCACCCTTTCTTCTTTATAGCCTGCAATTATTTGATTAAAAATTATTAAAATTTAATCTGCATCATGACGTTCCCTGAAATAAAAAATCTACTTAATCATCACCACAAATTCTTTTTATTTTTGTAACGCTAGAACTTAATTTTAAAACTTTCATCATATCGGTCCCTGAAATAAAAATTGCACTTAATCATTCTCACGGATTCTTTATTATTTTTGTAACGGTAACTCATATAATCTTTCTTCTTTATAGCCTGCAATTTTTCATTAAAAATTATTAAAACTTAACCTGCATCATAACGTTCCTGAAATGAAAACGGCACATAATCATCCTCCTCACAAATTCTTTGTAATTTTCTTAACGGTAAAACTTAATTTTAAAACCTGCATCATAATATTCCCTGAAATAAAAATCACACTTAATCATTTTCACAGATTTTTTATTAGTTTTGTAGCGGTAAGTCATGCACCGTTTATTCTTTATATCCTACAATGAATGTATGAAATTATGAAGCGTCTAGGAAACTATTATATATTTATATATATATTCACCCAAAAGCAAACAACCACCGTCACAATCATCCCCTTTAAACATCTACCAATTTTGAATCCATATTTCTTCTTGAACAACCTATCAAGGTTTGTCTTTTCACCACTTATATGTCTGATTTATATGATTGATTTTTGATTTATAGCTAATTTTTATGAATCATGCAGCATGACTCAAAGATACTCCTACGTCGGACAACTATCAATGAAAAACACTACATCTCAAAACCCGTTTTCACTCATGGACAACTATAACTTGCTGTCTCTAGGGGAAAAAATAAAAATGGTCGAAGATTTTGATTTTTGACAAGAATGATAAACCGATCCATAATACCGTTAATGTAGTTTATAATGAAATGTTTTAAGAGTTGGGAAATTAAGATTATGTAATTTCTTAGTTTCTTAAATTCTTGAAAACGTAACAATGTTTTAACGACCAATTGTTTTGCCAAAATGCTATTACATTGTATTACTTAACTGTCACAAAATAATACGTGGCCAAAATTATTTAACTGTAATTATTTTAATAAACTAAATTATAATATTTTAATATTAAATTCCTGTGCATCGGCACGGATCATTATACTAGTATGTTTTTAATGTTCACTTCAATCCTCCAAATACTTAAGGACGGCCCAGATCATTATATGCAGTATCGTAATATATATCACTTAGATATCAAATTTTTATTTATCAAGATGTAGGAAATTCGTCAAATTACACAATTTTTATTTGCCAAGATATTAGTACTTGTGTATTTTGGCACGTAAAAAAGATTAATCAAAAATTAAGATAAGATAGAGAAAGTATTATTTAAAATAATCTAACAACATGACAATAATTTGTGGGATATTTTTTTTATTTAGGCTTCAAATTGTATTAATTTTAGTTCAAAGTCAACTTTAAAAGTAGGGGTGAATATCCCAAAAATCCTTTCCCGAAAACCCTTTCCCCTCACGTTGATCATTATTCATTAAGGGCTGAGTTGATCATGATAGGAGGGAGATTCTCTATATAAAACAACGCTAAATGTTTTTTCAAAGAATGTTTGCCGCTCTCTTTCTCTTATACATGGAGAAACTACAAGCTGTTGGAGCCAAAAGAAATTTGTATGGAAGGATGTAGTTGAAGCATGCTGTTGGGAAATCTGATATCAAAACAAACAGATGGTAGAAAAGAAATCTCAGATGTTGTGCACATTAATGTCAGCGGTGATCGATTTGAGTTTGATTTTAGTTGAATCCCGTACTTATCGGGAGAGTTGGATTTCGATTTGGCTATTCCTCAATTACTTGCGAGTAGCTTTTTTATCTGCAGAGTTGGGAGTTTCTTAACGATCCATAAATTGCTTGTAAGAGTCGACATGGGTGTAGACTAGAATCAAGATTGACTAATATGTTTTCTATTCATCAATATCTTTATTTATGTGTATTATGTATGATGAAATTTTAATATTATGAAAATACACGTTTTAATGAATTCAAATCTCATATAATTATTATATTTGAATAATAGTACTACTTCAGTATGAACGTTAAAAATTCTCAATTTTGACTAATTGAATAGGGACTTATGCATGTTAAACCGAAACGAGGGAAGTAATATAAATTCGGCCTGTGCTGGAAAAATGAATAACGGGCTCCAGGCCCTTGGTCCGTGGTTAAAGGGATGTTTGGGCTTTTCTAATAAGTTTCCATTTCCTATCTACGGGCCTACGGCCGTTTGCAATTGACGTCCAATTCCTTACGCCGCCTAGTGACCCACCAAACCGTAATTCTATACCGAGAACCGTTTGCCGTTGATCTGTCCGTTCTTTATTTTGCTAACTGAATATTAGTTGACGATGAACTTCTCCAAATACGGTAGCTTCTCTCTTTCAGTTTGTGGGGTCTAATCTTCTTCTTCATACAATTGTTATACAATTGTTGTCGTCTCATTGAACAGGCTATGACTTGCTACTGGGAGCGATCGCTGCCTTTTATGTGTTCATGGCGCCTTATACCAAGGTTGAAGAAAGTTTCAATGTTCAGGTACAGTTCAGTTTTGTTACTCAAGAGTTTTCAGTGATTAAATTTTAGTTGATTTTGTTCTTTTGCTGCATTTTCAGGCAATGCATGATATATTGTATCACAGGCATCACATAGATAAGGTAGTTTAATCTCATCTTCTGAAATTGCTATATTGAGTATTGTAGTTATGTGTTCTGGCTTGATGGTTTAATTATTGTTTTCGAGGGACACACCAGTATGATCATTTGGAGTTTCCTGGAGTAGTACCTCGAACATTTATAGGTAACCTGAAATTTCATTCACTCCTTTGTCTACATTATTCTTGCATTCAGAGGTATATTTCGATGAAAGTTTATGGGAGATATTTGAGTTTCAGTCTGAATATTATATATTGTCGTAAGGTTTCCTGGGAAGCAATGAGTGGAAATTGATTAGGGATTGAGCTGTAACTAGTTGAAATGCGAAGCCAAAAGTTAATCTGCTGTTTTCATTAAAAGAGAAAGTGTTGATCCCTATGATTACAAGGTAATAAAATGTTGATGAAGTAGATTAGGAATTTCAGTTAGACACCAATCTGGGAGAACTGAATTACATCATTTAGGAAATATGGAGTTAGCTGATTTTTATAAGGAATCTTTATTGTCTCCGTTGGCTCATAAAATTACAGGAATGATTATTAGGTGAAAATGTATTTGTCCTGCAAATGAGTAATTGATTTAATAATTGTGAATGATTTTTCTTTTTTGTCTAGGTTCTCTTGTCGTCTCAGTTGTTGCCTCTCCTGCTGCAATAGTCATGAATATGATGCAGTTGCCTAAGGTTTATAGTCTGTATGCAGGTAAGATGTTTATGTGCAAGGTTTCATATAAGTAGCAAATGTTATTTTCCCTAATATCTTTCTTTTCTGTTTTTTTTCTTCTTCTTCTGTCTAGTTCGCTTGGTTTTGGGTTTCCTGATACTCTGCACCCTTCGATTTTTCCGGATGCAGGTATCTTTCTCAGATTTTCTTCTATTTCACAAAGATCCTTCCTTTATTCAAATTAGATTGTAACGATCAGTCAGTGAGGTATGAACATTTATGTTGAACAGATAAGAAGGAAGTTTGGCCATCAAGTTGAAGCTTTTTTTGTAATATTAACAGCAATACAGTTTCACATGCTGTTTTACTGTACACGACCCCTTCCCAATGTACTTGCATTTGGTTTAGGTAACTACTACTTCTACCTGTAAGCATTTTTGCCAAGAATTGACATGCTTAAGTTAACTGAGTCTGCTTAATTCACTTTCAAGTCTTTCATAACTGAACCAGTATCAATAATGTAGAGGACTTTTTGGTCTTATGCCGAATTGCAGTAAAAAGGTAAATCGAGTGCAGCTAACAAAATAAAAACCTTTCTTTTGTGTAGTTAATTTGGCATATGGATTTTGGCTGAAAGAGAATCCTTATGCAGCATTAAGATGCTTGGTATGTATTTTTAGTTTTCAAGTAATTATATTTTTCTGGTAGCTTACTGTGTAGTTGAGATTTGTTTGTCCATACTCTCCAGATCTTCATACGATATTGACAAGCATCATATAGCCTTGTTTGTTTACTGACAACTAATCTAAAATGGATGATAACCTTAATCACCGAAACATGGGAACACATTAGAATATATGTGGAATAGTTAAACACGAATGAGATTGTCTTTGTTTATGAAACAGAGAATACGTTTTTTGCATTCGTCTATGTTAAAAGCAAAAGGTAGAAATTTTATTCTGTACAAGCTAATATATAATGTTTGTGATACTAAGAGAATCCATAGGTTGAGAGTGAAGATCAATCCATATTTATGGCTTAATTTGATAAGCTTCAGAATGTTTTCAGTTTCCATCTTGACAGAATGTAAATTTGGTTTATTATTCTAATTTTCTAAGAAGCTGAATTTTCCCTGCATGAATATGTTATGGACATTTATTTTCTTATGATCAGATATTTGCTACGATAGTCTTCAGATGTGATTTGCTATTACTGATTTCTCCTCTGGGTCTGGAGCTGTTACTGGTAACTACTGTGCCTTTCTACTATCTAAAATTTATCTTCAGCTTTGTTCTAAATTGATTAAATTATATATTACTTAGTTGTAAATGATGGATTGCAGATGCATTTAAGCTCCCACCCATGTCTTAAAAATTAGTAGATTTTCACACTTGACAGAGTAAAAGAATGCAAAAATAAAAAATAAAAAGAAATTAAAGTCTGATGGTTAAGCTCATTGTTGTAATAAAAAACATGGAGGGATTGATTTTTCTTAGTTCTTACCCACTGACAAGTATGATTGAAGCTCGATAAATTCTTTTCTGTATATCAAAAAAAGAAACTTTAGTGTACCACTTAACCCATCGTGGTTTTATGGGGCCGAGTTGGACAATGATGACTCGTGACATGAGATCCCTCAGTGAGGGATCAAATGAGTTTTGAATTTTTGATTGAGCAATTATTAGTGTTTGAGCTGCTATAATGTTCAGGGGAAGATGTTTTGGCATCTTGATGTATCAAGTTGCTATATATAGGCATATTTCAATCATATAAGTATGTTTTCAATATGTAACTATGTTTTTGTAAATGCAGTCAAATTCGATTTCATTTTGGAAGGCAGTAAAGACCTGTTTGGCTACTACACTGCTGTGCATTGGTATGTGATGATCATCTGGATACTAAATTAATGTTTCTATCAGATATAAACATGAGATTGATATAAATCGTAGTGTACTCGTCGGTAATGTTTTCTCCTTCATGTATCCATTAATGCAATAGTTTCTTATTGCAGGTCTTACTTTACTGATTGATTCAATCATGTGGAGGAGGTTATTGTGGCCTGAACTTGAAGTCTTCTGGTTCAACTCTGTTTTAAATAAGAGTTCTGAATGGGGTGTATCTTTTGTGCGACACTATGCTGTTACCGTTTTTTGTGTGCTTATAATGTCTAATTTTTATGCTGGTTAGCTTTCCTGTTTTCTTGCATTCATTTGCCTTTACATTTCCTCCTCCATTCAAGTTATTATTGTTCCATTTTTCATCCATGTGATGTATTAGTTCTGAAGATGCATCGTGATTAAAGGGACAAGGAAAATTTAATTGTCCTTAGGTGCAGGCATTTGAGATATAATGATAGTTATTTTTGGGCCGTATATCTTTACACCTGTGTAGAGGGGATGTGGAAGTTTGAAGCCCCTTTTTGGCTTACATTTCTGAACTTTGGATTTCTTAATGTGATTAATATATGATGTCCTGAATTATCTTTAATTTCTTGTAGTTGAATTTCCTCAATTCTGGTCCTAGCATACCTATTGCGGAATGTATGGAGAAGTTGCTAGCTGAGCATTATCTTTCTATCTCTGGAACTTCTTACATTTATAATATATGGGATTTTTTTGGTTGCTATGGTTTTCTTATATATTAGAACATGAATTGGTGCTGATTTGCTGCTGTGTTAAATGTCATTTTTTACATTGATGGTTATATTACAAACTCACAGGGTTTATTTTCTCCCTTAAACAATTTCGATGGTGGCTGCATCAAATTATTACTTTCTTTAGTGGATCTGTTACTTTAATTGCACAAATCTGATAAATATACAGTGTTGTTGAGTTTCAACACTTGTGTGTCCTTAATTCTAATTTCTTCAGACACATCCTTTTCACTGGTACTGGACTTCAGCACTTCCACGGTCCTTGGTTTCTGCATATCCACTCTTTTTGGTGAGTTTTAGGCTTTTAGCTCATACAATGTCAGTATTTATTATTTTATTTCTGTCTGGAACGCCGTGACTAGATTTATCTTCTTGTAATTTTTATTTTTATCTCTTTTGTTGGTACCCCAAGAATATTGTGTCATTTATTAGGCATCATTCTTCCAGGGTATTGGCTTCTAAGAAAAAAATGCTAAGTGTGTTTCTTGTAACTCATTTACCTTTTTCATTTTGCAGCTTGGGGCTTTTCTTGATAGAAGGACAGTTTTTTACATTCTTCCCGTCCTCTCATTTGTTGTTATATATTCGAAGCTTCCACATAAGGTGTCATCACTTACTTTTAGATGAGTGATTTATTTGATAAAAATTCGTGAGGCATCTGAAGTAATGTGATATGGTGTTAATTGTTTCAGGAACTTCGGTTTATTATTAGTTCCCTTCCCATCTTTAATTTGGTAGCAGCCATTGCAGCTAGCAGGATGTATGTAGCTCTTTCTCATTCTAATTATTCTCTCAAGTCTCAAGTCTTAACTCTTATATAAGATTTTTCCAGATGTCTACTTGAATACTTCTATTAGGAGCATCGATAACCCTAGACCACCAATTTGTTAAAGGTCTGGAGTCCACTAAATATTAATCAAATTCTATCGAAGTTGCATTTTCAGTCTTTTTCTAAAAAAAGAGCAGATGTTTGGTCTATAACTTTGTCATATGCATATGATTCTCATAATGGTTTCAGTTGTTCTTTTATTGAGTTCGCTTTATGTAGACCTGGTTCTTGCTTTTTGGAGGATATGAAGTCCAGTGAATTTTCAGAAATATTTACAGCTATGAAGGGTTCTTACCAACCTGCCTCTTGCCTTTGAAGTTTTAGTTAATTTTAAGTAGAAGCCAGACAGTTGAAAGTGGGAAATATCCCCTCTCTACTCATTCATTATGAATATATTAAGTACAAGTATATAGAAATGATATTAAGCATTAATTCCCAAAAGCTACATGTTGGACTCAGATCATCCATTTTGTTGCCTTTTGGTTTCTAATTGTGAGTTGTACTCTTATAAAAGCTAGCTATTTTTTCTTGAAGAAAATTCTGATTGACTAAGTGTTCATCCAATATCCTGTTCAATGGTGTATTCGTGGTTATTGTTTGCCAGTACTAAAGATGCTACCTTTTGTTCTATAAAAAGAAAATCTTGGGGGGAGGGGTTTTATAGGTCTGAGGTTCAAAAAGAGGTCTCAAAAGAACATATTTTGCTTGATAGAGACATACCAAATATCTAGGCAGAAAGTCTATAAGACACTATTACATGGAAAACGTTGTAGATGCTGGGTTGCTGGTATATACTTGCAATAAACTATTCTGTTGATGAGACCAATACTTAGTAGGTTTTTTTTTTTTTTTTGGCCTCTTGCTGAAATAATCTTTGCACCATAGATCAGAGCAATAGTAGATTTAAGATTATTAATAAAAAAAACCCTTATTTATCCCAGAAATGTCTAAACACTATTACATTATTTTAAAATAAACGCTATTACATGCTCATATCAGCCTACTTTGTGATTTTGTTTTAATTTTCAATTGTTCTTGCATGTCGTGCAGATATAACAACCGGAAGAAGGGATTCTGGAGATATCTTAATGTTGCCATGCTAGGTTCCTTCCTAGTTAGGTATGAAATGTCATGCACCCCTTTAGTAAGATGGGTTCTGAATTGGTTTTCCTTACTGTTTACTACTCTTTGCAGTCTAGGTTGTACAGCCATATTTTTTATGGCATCCTATGAAAATTATCCCAGTGGTTATGCACTGAACACCATACACAGGACTGGTATGAGCACTCTTGTTCTGGAATATTAAAGAAACTTTCATATTCCATTGTGAAATACTGCAAATTAGCATCACCCTTAGTAGCTTTGCATTGTTAACAAACTTTTCTTTGGTGTGCTTTATTTGATTGTATTGGAAGGGGTCACATAAATTTAAAGTTTTGTCATAAAACCTAAACAACCAGGTTTTTCAAAGCACTCTAAATATGTTCTTAAGATACAAGCTATCACGTATGTTCTTTGAAATCAAAGTAGACCTTATTTGTTTCCTCAAAAAAAAAAAAAAAAGTAGACCTTATTTGTGAAATATGAGTTTAGGATGTCAAGAGACGTTGATTGTTATACATTCAGAACTTAATTTACTTGGCCAATTGTCTTGCTCTTCAGCTGAGTTTTATATGTTGATTAGTTTATCCTTTGTTTGTTCAGAAAAATCAAATAATACATGATATCTGCATGCTTGTGATAATACCTTCATTTCTCTCTACTTATATTAAAGGTAACATTTGATCGTCTAAAGATAAAATGATTTGACATTCACAGGGCTCTTGACAAACAATTCTACCGAAGTTTGGGTTCATATTGACACTTTATCCGCTATGAATGGGATCTCTCGCTTTTGTGAAGACCATCATACTTGGAGGTACAAACTGCAAATAAATTTTCAGATGAATGATGACTTTGTTCAGTAATAATTGTGGGAAGATTGGAATATAAGTTGCACTTTATACCCGAATCTTATGAGGTCCCCCTTTCCTGCTTTATGTTTTCTTTGTATTATTGCCTGCCTCTTAAGCTCTCAGCCTCTGTTGTTCTGGGACTAGTTTGTCTGCTAAACTATCTTAATAAAGAGTACCGCCATAACCTTTATGAATTTTTAGAGAATGACCTCTGTTACTAATTACATCTTGAAACATATTGGCCAAAAAGGCACCTTCAAATATTCACCTTACAAGCCACATTCTGTATAAATCTTGGGGACCAATTCAATATATCGATCTCCTGAGCTACAATGCCACCATATTTACTTTCTCTCTGTGATCTGTCTCTCGAATTTTTTTAATAAAAAAATTTCTTATAGTAAAAATGAAGTCCATTGATTACTTCCCCACCACCCCACCATGCCACACCATCAGAGTAATTTCTATTTTTTGTGCTGATCTGAAGTTGCACCCTGACCTTTCTTTTCATCAGATGTATTGTTTGAGAAGGCTGATAACCAGTAGCTTAGATTCTTACAATGTGTGTCATGACTCATGAGGATGCATTTAGATGTATGAAGTTGAATATTTGACGTCTTGTTTTTGAAACATTCTAAAAGTACCCATGTTTTAAATAGTCCATATTCGAGTGAACACGTCTAACCATTCAGGCTCTGTCACCTCGTCCTCTCTCGTAAAGGATCCATGCATAATCAATGATGCAGTCATCCAGATATGTTTCTCTTTTTGCTCAAATATTCTGTTCTACTGTGACAAATAGAGGGAGAGGGGAATGGGCTGTTGAGAGTTGGATTTACTGCATCATTTTTTTTTCCCTTTTGGAGGAGTTTATGTGATTTCTGAAATTCCTTAAGTAGCTAATGATTTATAATGCTATTTCTAGATACTCAAAAGAGGAGGGGATTCCTGTGGAGAAATTGTGCGAACGAAATTTCTCATATGTTGTAAAGTGAGTCCCATTTTTGTCAACCACAGTTTTTCTTGTTTGCTTTTTAGACATTACACAATAATCAAATGTTTCCGCTTTGGTTAATGCTACTCATGGACTCTATTGAATGTGTGAAACAGTGAGCACAGAAACATCTCTGGGTACCAGTGTCTATTTTCTGTCAAAGGGTTTTCTAAAGTAAAGCCCAAGATTGGTTATCCTCCTCTATTACTGGTAAGTTGACAAGGTTTACACTCCTTCAAGTTAAGTTGAAGGTATTCTCTTGGTATATTGATTCTGCGAGTGTAAAATTCAGGTGAAGGAACCCAAAGTATACGTCCACGGAAACATGAAAAATGATGAAATAATGCAAAAACAATGGATGGGTTGCTAGGTCTGGAAAAACCTTAGCTCGTACTAAAAAGCATGCAATCCCTGCAAAGGTTCATAATTTCAGGTCATTATTGATCTTTGTTTATTTTCATAGAAGTAGTCAAAAGAAATTTGATTAAACGTGTGTCTTGTAGTTGGATCAAATTTAGTGTTTGTTTTGTAGCTGACTTGGTCATCAGTCTAGAACTGAATTTTCCAACTCACTGCCACTGACTTTGAATGATGCAAAGAATTTTCAAAGCACCTCTTAACTATAGTATAACTATATAACTCAGAGCTTCATCATCATATTCTTCAAGAATCAAAGCACCCATATCTCTATTCTGCTTTTGATTTTCTCCCTTTAATTACATCTCCGTTGTGCCTGAGGCATGACCAGTTTTGGTCCAGTACAAAGACCATCATCCATCACCACTCAGGATTCTACTTCCATGGATCTAAACAGCGATGAACCGCAAAAGGATCATGGATTCAGCCTCAGTTTCACTTGGCCTTTCACCTTCCCTTCCACACCTGAAGCAGCGGGTATAAGAATTGTGAAAAATATGGTTTCTTTTGGCATGTTATACTTACACTTTGTGTACGTCGTGTTGTTAATCACCCTCATCCCAGCGCGTAAAGTGTCGCTAGTTTACTTGGTTGGGATGAGAGAAATTGGGTTCTTGTTCTTGCTTTTCCTTCGTGCTGTGCCAAAGTCCTTACTTCCTTATCCCTATAGAAGCGTATTCAAAGTCTTTGTTGTGCTTCTGTTAAGCATCGGTGCTGGGATCGCAGTGATATTGACAAAAGCTGGTCTCCATCTGCTCATCACTGTGGTGTCTTGTATTCCGGTCACTTTTGTTCATGCCACTTTGTGGAGAGAGGATTTCAAATTTGGTGGTAATGATGAAGCAGGCAGGACTGGCTATGCTCCTCCAGAGCCGACTTATACAGCTCTGGGAGGAACGACTTATTCAGTTTGAACAAAAAACTTTCAATTATGTATGAAATGTGTCTGTGCACATGTATATCAATTATCGTGTCTTAAACTTTTCAACTTTTTTCCGATAATGTCTTGAATGAATGTAAACTAAAGTAGTTTTTTGCTTCACAACCTTACGGCTGCACCACGCCCAAGTTCAAATTACCAATTACCGTACCTTTTGTATATGGATTTGGCCTGATTCTGTTCATCTGAAGCCTATACGTTATATGGTACTCTAGTTTTAAACTCTGACATTTCTTTGAAATAGCAGTGAAACGATTCGCATAAGGCAATGATGGAAACGATAGTTGTAGTTTCAGCTCATCATGCAGAGATGAGTATAATCAGTTTTAAACATGCTACATAGCAAGCCAACGAGTTCAAACTGGACAAAATATGACTCCAGCCTTCGGAAGAAAACTAGTTCATCTCCACCAAAACACTATCTAAAGTGAACAAAATATCTAACAGGAAAAGGGCATATGATCTGATCCTTCTCGGCTGCCCTGCAGTGTTACAGCATCCATACTCCTCACCTTGCATGGGCGAGAGACCTGAAACAAGAGAAATATCATGAAGACAAACAACCTGAAACTGAACATCTTAACCAAGCATTGGGTGAGAAACTGATGAAATTGTGAAAGCTGAAAGAATAAGATGGATGGCATGAACAAACTAAATATTTCACTCGAATGTTCCCTTTTCTGCTGGCTGTACTGACAGCAATCAGAAACACATAAACAGAATGCACAAGAGAGATACTAACAAACCTTTAATGTTACTTTTTTGTGCACATTTATACAAACATTCCAGACATGTAATCACCTTGTGGAAGTAATACTAATATTAAGCAGACAGGGTTAGGGCAATGAACATACTTATCTCTTGTGCTTGGGGGGTTTCAATTGCTTGAAGATAAAAATGATAGCCTCCTTCAGTGTGGCCTTGCGATGTTCTTTGAAGTTCCAAAGCTCCGAGACCACATACCTGCCGCTTCTATTGTATTCATTCAGATCTATCAAGGCTGATGTAACAGCTGTATAGATTTTATACCCCCATTCTTGTTTAAGCTTTTTAAGATCTGGATCATCCTCGATTAGTTCTTCCTGAAATTCAAACAAGAATTACAGAGTTTACCAACATAAAGGCGCACATGATATTTTGAGAGTTGAAAACAAATCTGAAGAACAATAATTTGAGTAAACTAACAAGATGAAAAATACATGTGAAGCACAATAGTGTACCTTGCAATTATTCTCATCGATCTCAACAACCTTGAAAGGATACCAGCCAGAATCCTTCAGCTTTTCTTGCCAGATGGAGCATAACTCTAAAGCCTTAAACTCATAATCATCAGGGAATCTCACCTTGCATTCTTCTTCAAAAGTCTTTGCATCTATTTCACCCATCCTTTTGATCCCAATGTGAGCGCGGCTATTTGGCGCCAATGTTTCAAAGGCCTGTGAATTAAAATGAAAGTAATGAAATTGATGATGTACATTAAAAAAGCAGATTGGATTCTGGCAAAACAAATTCAAATACTACAGTAGCCTCAATTATCAGCAAAATTCGCCTCATTAGAAATGCAAGACTATAGTTTCCGCCAGCTAGGCAATATCATCTTCTTTTACACATCCATCCATCAGGCTATAATTTTTAAATAAGTATGGAGAACAGCATTGGGGCCTAAAACTAGCAACTAGACTGTTTACTGATAAAAAAGAAAGCAAAACAATTTTTTTATATAAATGGATCATTTGAGGTTTCAGCACAAAACTTACCGCTATTAGCTCTTTTCGAGCTTCTTGAAGCTCAACATTGGTTTTACGCTCTACAGAGATTAAAGTTCGGTGCAACTCCTCCATATGATTCATCTCATCCATTTTTTCTTTTAGCTCCGCATTCATGTCTTCAATTTGCTTTTGCACAGCAGTAGCATTTCCCATAAGCTTCATCACCCTCAGGGTTCCTTTAAGTGTTTCAATATCCATTTCCAACTGCTGTTTTTCATTTAGATCCCTTGTCAATTCAAATATCTTCCTTTTAGACTCCTGCTCCTCTCTCTGCATATTGAATTTCTCATTATTAGAGTGGTGAAGTAATAAGATTTCCATACCAGGGACGCGTACAAAAGCCTTGTGTTAAAGTTATTTACCTTTAGTTCTTCGAGAAGCCTCGAGACATTCACACCTGATTTTCTTTGCTCCTCAGATGCCATTTCAAGCTGAGTGTTCCTCAATTGATTCTGAAGCCCAGAAATAGCACCAATACATACATTTTACTCACATTTTAAGAAGTGACAAACATAAAACATGCAATGGACGAGGTCAGCAAATCACCTTTCTTTTCTCCTCATCAAGTTTTTGCCTATCGCGCTCAGTCAAGGCTTCACGTTTCTCTATCTCTTTGCTCCAAGATTCAAACTTTTTCTTCTTGCTTTCAAGCTCGTAGCTCAACTCCTCTTGTTCATTCATAACCCTCTGAACATTTTCCCGAGACATCCGTTGCACCTTTCTGGTTTCTGGAAAGATAAAAATTCAAATTTAATGACAAACTGGTCTGCCTAGATTTACAGAAATGAATTGGGCATCAATATCACAAAGTTATTTCCTGTGTTAAGTTTGGTGAAGCAAAAGAAGAGAGAAAATACCTTCACAAAATGCACGATACAGCTCTTCCATTTCCTGCACTTTTCTAGCAACAGACAAACTCGAAGTATTAACCTTGGTCGTCATCTGTTCCACCTCTTCATTTTTTAGGTCGATTACATTAGCCAGAGAAGCCACCATTTCAGTTCTGCTCTTTGAGGCCTGCTCAACCAGATCGCCAAAAGTCCTCAGCTCTCCTTCTGCACGGAGATACTCTCCTACAGGTCCTACTGACCCGTAGTCATCATCTCGTGCAAGCCATCCATAAACATTTTGATCCACCCCAGATCTCCGAGCACTCCATTCCTTCCTGCTAAGACGTTCAGTTTCAAAGAATTTCTCAAACTCCAATCCCTTCATGAAGCCAATCCAATCACGGGCAAATCTTAAAACTGCTTGTGCAGTCTCCTGCTTGTCATCCCAAAATATTTTGACATCCAGAGGCTTATATTTAGAGAACTTGTTCAGCCAGTTAGAACCACTATCCACAACCTCTCGATGAATATTCACCACAACCCCCATTCTTGGCCAACAATACAAATGATTCTGTTGATCCACTGGAGCAGAAACACGCTGTGGTTGTGGCTCGGCCATACACGCAAGATCAGTCTCCAGATATTCGGCCAACGCAAGATGGTTTGCCTTCTGTATAGCACGTCGGTTGGAAGCACCTCTGCTGGCCCCAGTAGCATGTTGAAGTAGGTCCTTGTACTTGAAATCCTGCTTCTTCTTCCCAGCACAAAAAGGGCAACGAAGGAATCCAGTAGAGCCAGAGCCCTTTACTTTCAGTTTTCCAGCCCTCAGTAGCTCAAGCGGCCTCTCTTTGTAATCAATGATCTCTGAATCACTTATGTCAGACTCTTCACCAGATCCACTGCTCGCCATCTTCTGAGAACATGAGAAGAATGATCAACATCATCCCAGTGTTCACAAAGTAAGCAAGCAAGCAAAAGAAGGACTATCAAGAAGTGAAAAACAACAACATCAAGGGGGTAAAAACACAACTCTGCATCAGTCAGTATAACAAGCAATGGCAGCAAAGCTTGAAGCTACAATATTTGGGTGATTCTATCACATGGCATGCAAGATTAAAGTATATGATCCATCCCTAATTTACAAATCACAATCCAAAAAATGGATCATCCGTGATATTCAAGACTCGAGACTCAAAACTATTCAATGATGTCACAACAACACAAATAACTCTGTATCTCACAGACCCACACAGATCATCCACATTCAAGCACAAGAACAACATGAAATAATTATTTCAAATCACTTACACACAAAAAGATTTGATCTTTCCTTTCCAAAATCACAATCCAAAAAATGGATCATCTGTGATATTCAAGACTCAAGACTCAAAACTATTGAATGATGTAACAACAAAACAAATAACTCTGTATCTCACAGACTCACACAGATCTATAAACATGCAAGCACAAGAACAACATGAAATAATAATTTCAAATCAGTTAAAACACAAAAAGATTTGATCTTTCCTTTCCAAACCTAGGATCAACATGAGAACAGCAACATTCAATGTTTATTCTTATAAATCATCCAATAATTACATAAAAATCATACATTTCACCGATTATTATCATCTAAACTTAGCATAAACACGAGAACCACGCTAAAAGTTAAAAAACCAGCAAAAAACAGAAGAAATGGACAGAATCGTCTCACCTCACCACAATGTAGGACAAGCTAGGTTGCAGAAGAAAAAAACAGCATCAAAGATTCAAAACCACAGGCGTAGAGAGTGAGTAGGTGGAAAGAAAGTGAATTGAATTATGAATTTATCTGATGGAAGAGCCCTCGTCTTCTTGCATGCTGCCCTGTCTGTTCTCCCCCATTCTACCATTGATTTATACTAAAAACAGTAATAAATTAGGTGGGGATGTCGTTTGAACATTTTCCTCTTCCTCCCGAAATGGAAATTTTCTTTTAGTTTTTCAATGAGTTTACTTTTCTACTTTGGAACAAACGAGAGATAAACCGAGTGCTGTACTTCAGTCAGGCTTATCAGTTGTCACTTCAAAATTCAATTTTAAATTAAAAGTATTATTATTATTATTTAACCACTCGTCCTGCACTAAGTTTGGTTCCAAATTGTACTCCCTCCAAGTTTATAATAATGACATAAAATGATGGCACAAATTTTAAGAAAATGGAAAATGAACGGTAGAGATTGAATGTAAAGAGAGAAAAGTAAATTGTGTGGTTGAAAATAACCTAAAACTTACCAAAAAAAGTGATATTGTTAGTGAATTATCAAAAAAGGAAAGTTTGTCGTTCTTAGAGACTCGGATGGAGTAAATGATTGTGAGGACAGGGTAGGAGGGGTGTGCGATTGCAAGGGACCAAATATTACAAGGACCTAAAGGTTAATTTTGTAAGTAATATTATATACGTACACTAAAATTTATTTGAAAATATAATTTAGATTTTCTACAAGAGTCTATTTTTAATGAATTTGGATCTTTTAATATTCTGAAGAGTCATTTTATTTGGATCACTCTTTCTAAATTTATTTCTAGAGTAGTAAGTTTATGATAAAATTTTTTAAAAAAATGTAAGGGCCCAATATAAATTTGACACATGATCTCAAATTGGATAGGACTGACCCTGTAAGGGCGTTTCAAATTGGATTCATGAAGGAGCCGTGTCTACGATCTCGATGGATCTCTAAGGCCGACACGGATGGGCCAAGCCGAACTCGAGAGGACAGATCATCTTTGATCACAACGAAAACTTATGCCGGGTAGTAACTTTTGTGCTAGTACATCCAAAATATTATATTTTGGACCTGCATTAGTAAACATGGACACACTAGTGGACTGCCCTACGCTTCTCGGCGGTTCAGTCGTTCATTTTACGGCATTATGGAAATGCCGTAATGGGTTGTGCCGTAAAATGGAACTTTTTCTCGGCGGTTCAAAAATGCCTTAAAACGAACGCTGCGCACGGCGGTTTAAAACGCCGTGTGCAGCTGTTAAAAAACGCCCTGTATTATTGTTACGAGTTCGCCACCTCAGGTCGCTTGTGTCTTTAAATGTGAGTGCTACGAAATCGCCTCCACTTTTCGCCTCCAGAGGCGAAATCGCTTCTGTCGGTCGCCTCTTTCTAATAATGAAGAAGCGAACTCGTAAAAATACTCGCTTGGGTGAGGGAGGCGACACCGCTGGCGTATTCGCTTGAAGAAATGGGAATATTAAATTTGAAAAATGTGGAAATGGCTATGGACTTACGGTCTCGTGCACTATGTCGCTTGTGGTCGAAAAGGAAAAGCGACATCGCTCTGTTGGGGTGGCGAAAATGTATAGCGAACTCGCTAGCTGAAAATGTTGGCCGACCAGAGGGACACAGGCGGGGTGGGATACGAGACCGCCAGAAGAGGCGATTGTTAGGCGACGTCGTGCACATATTTGTTGTAGGGAATGTGGTTGGCGAATTCGCCTATTGAATTCGTCTATGGAGGCGAATATTGGAGGCGAAATCGTTTGAGGCACGCCAGGGCAACACAGTCTAGCAAGCGAGTAGCCAGGCGATGTCGCTTTTGTGGGCGAATGTATAGGCGAGGCCGTGTGTATGACCGCTTGTTATATTGTAGTAGAAGGCGTGCCAGGTAGCGATCTAGCTTCTGGATTCGACTTGAAGCGAATAAGGTAGCGAATTCGTTTGCTTGCAAGACAGAATTGTGTAATTATTTGTAAAAATTGACCCGTTTCTTTCGAAACATGAATCGGGATACCCGACTCAACATAAACCTGTCAAATTCAAATCCAACGCCCCTATACTAATACTAAAGATGCATAACCTAAGCACACAAGTGCGATACCAATGTCAAGCCCTACCAAAAAGAGAGACAATACTTTTTCATGCCTTGGGGAGGTTAGGGACCTGTGGCCTTGCAATGGTAAACGCACGGTTGTGGACCAGATATTTAGCCATTTGGTCTCTTCCGTCGTTAAGTTCTTGCAAGGAGAAAGGAGTGATATCATCCACGAATACCTATGGTTGAAAATAACGCTTATTAGGAAATTTCGACGAATATAAATGAGATTAGACGCGTGTAGCGTACCTTTAGAAGATCTAAATATACTCTTCTTTTGATGACATTTGAGATATAATTTGGGTAGTATTTGGTGCAAAGTAAGGAGCTTTAAAGCTAAACTTGTGAAAGTTACATTTTGAAAAACAAGTGATGCACTAATATTTTGAAGCTTGATTTTGGAAATGTTTTCAAAGGAATTAGAGCACATGGATTATACCATTGGATTCCTCTCATCAAGAGTTTCGAAATGGACTACTAGAAGATGCAAATCGGATCAACGGTTAAAGTGCGCGACCCTTCACAAAAGTGCGCGGAGTGCTGCGCGGCCCGTGCACTGCATTCTATAAATACCCCTTATCTCCCCCAAGAGCAAAAACGGCCACACACCATGTAGAACCCCTAGTTCTTCATCTTTCTTTCCCTTTTCTTCCATTCCTTTCCCTTAGATTAGTAGTTTGATTCCATGTATTGTAGTATAGCTTAGTTTGATCCTTGGGAGCATTTGAATTTATTCCCTTGAAACTTTGAGGGCCTTGTATGCTTAAACTTGAGATTTGGATTATCATTTGATGAACTTGAATTCTTGTGCATGAATGTTGTTCAATCTTGCTTAATTTGTTATGGGCTTTGTGTTTTATATCAATTGCATGCTCCATAGTCATTAATTAGGTTAGCTTGGTTAGAGTAATTTAGTGTGATGATGATGGTGACTTAGCATAATGGTAGTGTAATCTCTAGTTGTTAGATTAATGACTATGGAAGGGGTTGAACGATGACAAGTTCTTCCCCTTGTTGTGTGATTGTAGTTAAGGAATGCCATGATAAATATGAGTTGTTAGAAGTGGAAATCTTATGAACTTGCATGATTAATCAATTATGTGTTTAGGTAAGGATTGAATGTTATCATTGGTCCCCCTAATATGTGATTGTATACTTGAGTTGAAGATTCCATTTTAACGTATGATTGTTATCAACGAATAACTAGATTTGTGGGTAGAACGTTATCGTTCACTCCAATATCATTAAGTAGCAAAGTAGGAATCGAGACATATATGCTATCATCGTCTTGGTTCTTGCTAGTTATCAAATGTCTTATTTGTATACTCTCGCTATTGCGGGTGTGTGAGTAAGTTTGTCTCTCTCTAATCCTAATACCATTGTTGAGTTATCTATGATATTATCATCTAGGTGAATCAACAATGAGAGCTTTTGAGTGGTGTTATCATCCTCTCTAGCTACATTCGAGAGAATATGATGCTTTCATCCTTGACAAATGGTCTAAACTTCCTTGTAATTGCAGTTG
Source organism: Sherardia arvensis (assembly GCA_948330725.1). NCBI lineage: Eukaryota > Viridiplantae > Streptophyta > Magnoliopsida > Gentianales > Rubiaceae > Sherardia > Sherardia arvensis. Next base: position 9,363,753 of record OX415238.1, on the reverse strand, counting down.
CTCGGTGATAAGTCGATAGTTGGAAATTGAAGTCATTTGCCTCCCAAGGCCTCATAATCCTAGTATCATCCCCTTAGCTTAGCTAATGATAATTTAGTTTACTTTCATAGTGTAATCAAAACCAACCTCAAAACCCCCCCTTGTTTACATTGCTTTCTATATAATATATAAGTATGCTTATTTTCTACTTTAAAACACTCTTACAAGTCCCTTCTCCTTGTGGTTCGACCCCTACTTCCCACTATCTACTTTCTAGTAGTTAGAAGTTGTAGGTGATTTATAAATAGTATTTTGATCTCGCAGAGTCCCATTTAACGACGTGGGAAATCGCTTGTCAAAATTGGCGCCGCTGCCGGGGAGAAGGCGTATTTTGTTTTTGTGTTTCATCGTAGATTATATTTCTATTTGTAGATTTTCGAAAAAAAAACTTTCCATTTTCTTGAAGTGTGTATTGCTTGAGTACTTTTGTGGACGACACCACTTGTAGTGTGTACCGATCTAGAACTCTTGCACTACAAATTTCAAACTTTTATATTATGTTTACTCTAAGTAGGAAAAGTTACATAGAATTCCTTGCCTTTAATGAGGAAAGGATTAGGAATAATTTGACTAGCTCGTGTGATGTATATAGTTTAAATTATTACCACGAGTCTTGTTATGTTGATTCGAGAGATGAGCACTACAATAATGAAATGTCTTTTGGTTCTTCATACCAAAGTGACTATCTTGATAAGTGCTATGATGAGGAGAGAGTTGGTTTTCAAGGTCAAGAAAGATATAATCCATGCTACAATTCTTATAAGCCACAAAGGAGTGATCATTTGAATTATGGATATCTCGATGAAAACCAACCTCATGAGTACCAAGACAGGCCCCCACCTTGTTGGGATATGCCTCAAGAGAAAGATCCGATAGATGATGAAAGAAATCGGCATTTTGAAAATCTTGAGAGGCGAATGCATGAAATGGCCTCAGAGGTAAAGCTCTTGGTAGCTCAATCTTTAGAGGAAGAGTCATCCCAAATGGAACTTAATACAAATGTTTTGGTGAGTGATACCACCATTATGCATGAGAAAGAAGTTCAATGGGATGAGGAGTTGTGTGTTGACTCTAGTGAATTAGAGAGGGAGGTGATCGCTATTCTTGAATTTTTACCATCACCATTATCATCATTGCCTCTACATACTACACAAATTCCCCAACTTCCCAAACATTAGAGGAGCCAAGTAGGTTGTTTGAAGAAATACCATCCCACATAGAACCTATTCCAAGTACTTTGGTGAGTGAACTCACCTTTTTGTATGAGGAAGAAGTTAAATGGGATGAGGAGTTGGTTTTTGAATCTATTGAAGTAGAGAGTGAGGTGGTTGTTCTTGAATATTTACCATCACCATTGTTTTCACCACCTCCACCTATACTACCAATTCCACCACTTCCATCAATTTTGGAGGAGAGTAGAAAGCCATATACATTCATACTTCCAATTATCACTACTCCTCCAAAACTTCAACCATACAATCCTCCTCTTAAACCTCCTCGACTTCCCTTTACCTTCCATGTGAGGGTGAGAGATTTTAATCTTTTGTTATTTGAATAACATTAGGGTCGTGACGACGACCTTAAAAATACGTAGTTTCTCTTGAGGCACCCATTGTACCATTGGGATGAACCTCCTATGTCGTGTCGACGATGTTAAATAAACCGATTTTGATCGTAGCTCCATGATTTTATTTTTCTTTTTCTCCTCTTTTAGGTGCTTATAAAAAATTTTAAAAAAAAGATGCTTATTTTTAGTTTATTTGATTTTTCGTTTGTTTATAAGATTTTACACTTTGGTAGTGTTTTGATGCAGGAAATTTGGACGCAAAGGAGAATGAAATTTTTATCAAAAAAAAAGAAAAGAAAAAAAAAGAAAGAAAGAAAAGAACAGCAAAAAAAAAAAGAGAAAAAAAAGAGGTGCACGGGCCTTTGTTATTCAGAAAAATAGTGCGTCTAGTGCTGCGCGGAGTTTCCTGGAGGGTGATTTCCCCTTATAATTGCACGGGCCTTTGAAGACTGTCCTTGCCACTGCTTGGGCTCTGCACTTCCTGTACTTAAAAAAAAAAAGTCCCATCCCCATCCTGTTGACTTTCACCCAGAAACTCCATCTTCCTCATTCCCAATTCCTAACCGCCACCACCGACATCACCTTTCACCTCCCTCCTCGGCCACCTTCCACCACCATTCTCCCGCCACCACCTCATCTCCCGATCTACCACTCACCACCACGTCGGCCGCCCCCTCGCTGGCCGCCAGCCACCACCACCTCTGACCCATCACACCACCGTCTGATCTCTGCTCGACACCACCCAATCACCACCGCCTTCGTCTGCTCCCACAACCACCACTATTCTCCGACGCCATCTCTCCTCACCGCTGCAACTCCGATCAATCTCTCGATCAACCACTACCACCCGCCGTGACTGGCCACCTTCGATCGGCCCCACACAGCACCATCGCCTCCATCTTCCCGCCACCGCCTTGTCTCTACCGCTGAAATAAATCTTCACCCACAACTCCTCACCGCCGACAAGCCCATCACCGGCGACGTCACTGTCCTCCACCCATCATCTTCTCCCAATCGTCATCTCTGCACCATCTCGCCTGCATTCCCTGAACGCCGGAGTCCATCACCATGGTGCCGCCATCTTCAACTGGCGCACGGCCCCACCATCACCTCCACCGCTGAACCACCGCCACCGCTGAGCCACCGTGATGCTGTCGATCCCCATCATCTACCGATCTGCCACGACTCGCCGCCGCGTCTACTCATTTTCTCCAATGCATCGTGTCCCCGGAATCGCAGAAGTCAGCATCCCAACCATCACCGCCGCCTGGTCGCGACTCCGATCGCGAGGCCCACTCCCGGGTCGCTACTCGTCGGCCGATCTCCGCCCACCACCATCGGCTGATCTCCGACTGCTCGCCACCACCCGATCCCCACTACAGCACTATTCATCCACACATCTGATTGGCTCCACCTTAACAAGCATCACCAGTTCTCCACCGTCTGACAACCGAGCATAATCTGTCCCGGTTGAAGTTCTGCACTTTTAGTGCCAGGGCCGCCAATACTGCACCTGCACTCACCTGTTCCGGCGGCCACGTTCCAGGATCTGAATGTGGTACTCTCATTCTCTTTTATTTTGTGAGAATTCGTGGCCGTTTCTCTTACAATTTGTGCTGATTGGTAATTTGGGTTTGATACATATGCATCGGCTTGCCGCCATTATTTGTAGTTCTTGTGCTTCACTTGTACTCTTAATGGCAGCTTAGTGTGTGACTACTCCTTCTCCCTGGTTTTGTTACTGTTCTACAACATTGAGGACAATGTTTAGGTTAAGTGTGGGGGAGGGTTTAGTATCCATGTTTTTCTTCACTCTATTGTAAAAAATGTACTTCTTTTGAAGAACTTGTTTTGAAAAGAAAAAGAGTGAAAAGCCCGGATAGGTCAAAACATTAAAAAGGCCTAGGCAAAAGTGAGAGGCTTGTGTGGAAAAATGAGAGACTAGGTATAACCTAGGAAAAAGGAGAGTGTGCGTAAAAGAGAGGCTAGGTATAACCTAGGCAAAAGGAGAGTGTGTGGAAAAATGAGAGGCTAGGTTATAACCTAGGCAAAAGGAGAGTTAAAAAAAAAGAAAAAAAGAAAAAAAAGAGGGGCTATGTGAAAACCGAAAGGCGCATAGGCAAAAGGAGAGGTAAACTTGCTCTTGTTTCGGTGGTCTCATTTTGATGAACTTTTTGTGATGTATTTTGAGGTTTCTTTTTGGTAAGGTTGCGCCAAGGAAATTATTGTGCATTGTACTTGTAATTTTGGCACACTCTTTACTTTATGATGATATTGGGGGTTGGGTAGAACTTTCATTAGGATTAGAATATGAGACATGATTCTTGTGTTTTCATCTTAAGGAAAGTTTGTATTTTGTAAAGATCTCAAATGTCTTGTTGTGAAATTGATAGGAGTATGCACTTAGACTTTAATCGTTCTTTCTCGAGGACGAGAAAGGTTTAAGTGTGGGGGTATTTGATGAGCCCTAAATATAATCTTCTTTTGATGACATTTGAGATATAATTTGGGTAGCATTTGGTGCAAAGTAAGGAGCTTTAAAACTAAACTTGTGAAAGTTACATTTTGAAGAACAAGTGATGCACTAATATTTTGAAGCTTGATTTTGGAAATGTTTTCAAAGGAATTAGAGCACATGGATTATACCATTGGATTCCTCTCATCAAGAGTTTCGAAATGGACTACTAGAAGATGCAAATCGGATCAACGGTTAAAGTGCGCGACCCTTCACAAAAGTGCGCGGAGTGCTGCGCGGCCCGTGCACTGCATTCTATAAATACCCCTTATCTCCCCCAAGAGCAAAAACGGCCACACACCATGTAGAACCCCTAGTTCTTCATCTTTCTTTCCCTTTTCTTCCATTCCTTTCCCTTAGATTAGTAGTTTGATTCCATGTATTGTAGTATAGCTTAGTTTGATCCTTGGGAGCATTTGAATTTATTCCCTTGAAACTTTGAGGGCCTTGTATGCTTAAACTTGAGATTTGGATTATCATTTGATGAACTTGAATTCTTGTGCATGAATGTTGTTCAATCTTGCTTAATTTGTTATGGGCTTTGTGTTTTATATCAATTGCATGCTCCATAGTCATTAATTAGGTTAGCTTGGTTAGAGTAATTTAGTGTGATGATGATGGTGACTTAGCATAATGGTAGTGTAATCTCTAGTTGTTAGATTAATGACTATGGAAGGGGTTGAGCGATGACAAGTTCTTCCCCTTGTTGTGTGATTGTAGTTAAGGAATGCCATGATAAATATGAGTTGTTAGAAGTGGAAATCTTATGAACTTGCATGATTAATCAATTATGTGTTTAGGTAAGGATTGAATGTTATCATTGGTCCCCCTAATATGTGATTGTATACTTGAGTTGAAGATTCCATTTTAACGTATGATTGTTATCAACGAATAACTAGATTTGTGGGTAGAACGTTATCGTTCACTCCAATATCATTAAGTAGCAAAGTAGGAATCGAGACATATATGCTATCATCGTCTTGGTTCTTGCTAGTTATCAAATGTCTTATTTGTATACTCTCGCTATTGCGGGTGTGTGAGTAAGTTTGTCTCTCTCTAATCCTAATACCATTGTTGAGTTATCTATGATGTTATCATCTAGGTGAATCAACAATGAGAGCTTTTGAGTGGTGTTATCATCCTCTCTAGCTACATTCGAGAGAATATGATGCTTTCATCCTTGACAAATGGTCTAAACTTCCTTGTAATTGCAGTTGCTCGGTGATAAGTCGATAGTTGGAAATTGAAGTCATTTGCCTCCCAAGGCCTCATAATCCTAGTATCATCCCCTTAGCTTAGCTAATGATAATTTAGTTTACTTTCATAGTGTAATCAAAACCAACCTCAAAACCCCCCCTTGTTTACATTGCTTTCTATATAATATATAAGTATGCTTATTTTCTACTTTAAAATACTATTACAAGTCCCTTCTCCTTGTGGTTCGACCCCTACTTCCCACTATCTACTTTCTAGTAGTTAGAAGTTGTAGGTGATTTATAATTGATCTCGCGGAGTCCCATTTAACGACGTGGGAAATCGCTTGTCAATCTAGCATGTCTTTTTGAGCACCATCCACCACTATCAAACCAAAGATCATTGTGTAATAGCCACATTCATAGTTCGATGATTGCTTCCTAGACTACAAAAGTGTTTAAAACATAAAACATTACTATACTTATGGTACTTTAAACGCAAATGTTGATTTTTGAAAGGACGTGATAGCATGAGCACAACATCTTACCCGAATGTTTATAAGGTGGAAGTCGAGGAGTGTTTTGTCATTCACATGAAGAATTGCATTATCAAGGAGATCGGCGAATGTTTGTGATGGAGGGCGGTGGAGTGGGTCTATCCAATATACTTGCTTTAAAGCGGGTATTATTGCAACAAAGCTCCAATGATCACTACAAATCACATGAAAGCATAATGGTCATAAAAAATGAATGCAGTAGAGCAAATACAATATATTTAGCATGAGTAGTAGAGCAAATTGTAAGGTATACCTCTCGAGATATGGTCCGATCCATATTTTCTTTGATTTGTCGGAGAGATTAGAATTCAAGTAATCAAGTCTTTGCCTATTGCTCTCCATACTAGCTTGCAAATGCATTGGATGCAAAAATCCAATGAAATGCTTGCTCCGGTGATAGGCATGGTGATGCAAGAACCTGTGAATGTAGTAGACAATCATGACGAGGATGTAATCATATATGGTTTGATAATTGAGTATTCTCATGAAACACATACAAATGGCTTACATTTGATTGAGGTAAAGAATGGTGGCGGGAAGTTCATTGAAATTCCAGAAATATTCAAAATCCCCCCATGGTACGTGGATGTCCTTTGTCATAGTAAAGCACCTTTCATTTCCGAGAAAGGCATAGCATGCATTCTTGTCGTGCGAGGATATCAAATCATAAAAGACTCGGACGAAGGGTGGAAGGGCTTTCATAAACTCCACGAGCATGGGGTCTAATGTTTGTCTAGCTATAGGCAAGGCATGCACAGGTATTTGTGGATTTTGTGGAGTTTGTGGTTTCCTACGGGGTATAGAGGTGGATTTTTCATCAAGCACCAACCATTTTGGCCATAGAACAAGGAAACCTTTAGCCTCCCCAACTCTCACCATCGGTGACTCCTTCACAGGTAGCAATTGTTGTTCTATCAAAAGATCGGTAATGCGAACACTAAAAAATCCTGCGGGGATGTCAACACGATTGTGTTTCACCGCACTTGGGTCGCATGTGCCATTGGCGACATGGAGTGGTTTTGATTTGGTACCTTGCGAAACATATAGCTTGCAAGGGGGGTTCTATCATAAATGAAAGCACAAGACAAATCATCATCCAACTATTTTTAGAAAGAGATTAGAAACCAACGATGTTCTAAATTAGCAAAATTGGTACTAACCTTATCGACTTGAATGGAATGCGCCGCATTCAACTTGATGGGTGATGAAGGTGGAGTAGGAGGCACTAGTTCCTCGTCCATTTCCACATTCTCACCTTCATCCTCCACAATTTGAGGTGATGCTTGAGAACCCTTTGATGATGGGGGAAGATGTGGTTGTGTACCTCCTAACCTCTCGATGTGGGGATAGTTGGTGTGTTGTGCTATGTCTTTCATCACCTCCCTCAAATCCTTCATTTCCGCCTTTGTCGCCGCCACCTCACTCAAAACTCGTTGTAGTTGTGATGGTTTAGGATTGCCCCAACCTAGCTTAATCCCAAAAACCTCTTCTTGTATCGCGTAACCTCCAACACCTAATGCTCTTCCCGGGTGTTCCTTTTTCTTCCCAAGAGCAAAAGCCTCATTCAAGACATCCTTCTTCCCACACGGGATAAAGGTACCCTCCTCCTTTTGGCGCTCAAGAAGTTCCTATTATCAAATATGTTATACTAGGTGAAAGTGGTTGTGAAGAATATTTGAAAGCAACAACAAAAATAAATTTGACTACAATAGATAGTAAGATAAGGTAACATAGACTAACCACCCTCTTTGCACATTTTTCGGCATCCTCCGAAGTGAACTTACCATCCGAGTCTCTAATTCGACCCAACACGAAGAGTGTTTGTCTAGTATAATCCTCGGCGTCCTTTTCTACTACGACATACCGAGTTTCCGCCTCGTCCATCCCCCCTAATACCAACTCCTTCACTAGTTCCTCCTTCTCCTTAAACCCCTCCTTCTCACCTACACCCAAATACCCCGACCTACCACCGGTGTATGGCATTGTTATTGATTTCACCGATGTGAACTTCTTGTCCCATTTCCCCTTTGCACAAGAAGATACCGTATCACATGTCATCATTAATGTAATTAGATAAGAGGAGGTTATGTCACCGAAGTTATAGTTTGTGACTCACCGAAGTTTTATTTTCAAGTGATGCTTGCTTGAAGGCCTCCCACGCATCGGTTGTAATATGATTGTATCGGTCCCTTGGATCTTGACCTAGCCTCTTTCCCTTCTCATACAAGTAGTCTTTTCTTAGAGCATGCTTGTGCTCGCGAAAAGCTTTGGAGACGATGTTGAATGCCTTCTTTCTCACCACTTCCATGTCATTAGATTCTATTTCAAAAGGTCGCTACGCAAAAATTTGTAGGATGTATTATGTCTACATATTACGAAGAGGTATAATATTGACTAGATAGATCATTGAAAGGTTAAATGTTACTTACTTGGCATTCTACCCAAACTTCCTCCTTATTTTTTGGTGGGACGTTTCTCCAATTATCCTCCGTTATCTCAATAAACGTTCTTCCAACTCGGCCACACCAACTTGACCATTTTGAACGTTCTTTTTTGGTCGGTTGCATACACCCTTAGCATTAAATCCTATGTGTGTTAGTTCTCCTCTTCTCATTCTTCTTTGTAGAACTCGACAATGTGAGCGGACTTGTAGGCCTTTCTTCGAGTTGCTACCTCGCTTCTTTGGTTGGGCACTTGAAGTGGTTGAAGTGGTCACCATTGCTATCTAAGGATGGATAGAAATTGTAACTTAACTAATTAGCATTATTATGACTAGGTAAAACAACAACAAAACCATGTTGAATGAGTTGTAGAAGTAAAATAACACAAGCATGACTAGTTAAAACAAGGAAAAAACGGATTTGTTGAATTGTATAACCAAAGTGAACCTAAGGTAGGATAACATGTTAGAATGCCACATGAAAGTAACAAATAAAGGGAGCTATGCCTTCTAAATTTGATTTTAACATAGTCATGAAACACATATGTTATGGATAGGGACTAAGCATGGATAATGTCTACTCAAGCATGCCATTCAACCAATATATCTCAAAAAGTAACTAAATAAGATGTGCTTTGAATAATACTTCAAATTTGAGTCTCATACCTTAATTGTAGAAGAACATATTAGTTGTTTGTTGCTCTTAGCCACACAAAGTAGCAAGATTTGTAATATTCAACCAAAGTTGAAGGAGATTTTGGGGTTTTTGGTGGGTTACAAGCTTTATAGGGTTTAGTTCTTCACACAAAATATATGTGCTAGATTTGAGGGTGAGTTTGTGGTTGGTTTTGATGTGATTTCACCAAGAAATGAGGCAAGAATGGATTTGGAATGCAAGGTTTTGAGATGGAAGTTGAGGGGGGGATAAGGTGAGAGAGAAGGAGGGGTAGATGGGAATGAATGGTGAAAATGGTGAAGAGGTTAGCAAAATCCGGGATAAAAGATATATATAGTATGGTAGAGTTGGACAAAACATGCCTGAATAGTATATTTGGTCGGTTACTGTTTAACCAGGTTACGATACCGCAACCTGCATCGGCTAGAGGCGAATACCCCTTGCGGTATCGCTAGCTAGCAAGTTGATGAACCCATAATAATTATTTTCTGAATATTTGCTACTTTGTAATGCAATGAATATTAACATTGTGTGTTTCATGAGCTGATGTATATTAAAATTTAATATGAAAACTTATAAATGAAATCAGATTTTATCTGCACATAATATTACTTGAGTTGGTTGCAACGATGACGTCTGTTATGAAAGAGAATTGTTGTGACATGTTATATATAGTCCTATGAAGAGGTATCTGAAATTGTTAACTCTAATCCATATCCATGTTTATTGTAACGCATTTGGCATAAACTGTTTAGATACGTATATGATGGGACTACGGGTTAATACCATTAGTTCGTTAACCAAATGTTACACTAGTGCAGATACGACCAATAGGAATTTCTACATCAGCCATGTGTTGATCACCATCGAATATACATGTATTTGACAACTTCTGACTGAAAGTGTAGAAATTTAGTTCTTCTGTAATGAATGTGGTATTACTCATAGTTTGGATGATGTTATACATACAGGCAACGTCGTTACCCCGTTAAAGAGCCGACTTCACGATCACACATCTCGGGAGCTAATGAACGAAAAGTATCTAGTTTTAGATGAGAATAGGGGTGGTAATTGAGTCAGTCAACACGCGAGTAATTCGAGATCGATTCGGTCAAAACTCGGACTAAACACGACTCGATCTAGCTCGACTCGAAAAACTCGTGCGTAACTCGGTAAGTATAATCAGTTGCAAGTTTATAATATTATTAGGTTATACTATATTAGTTCAATCATCTAATCTAGCTAGTTTTCTGTTACTACTCAATATTGAATAAACTAATTAATTGCATTGGTATTTAAAATAATAATTTCTAAGGATGCTAATAATTTCAATATTGAACAGGTATTTAAACGCACATATATATAATTAGAAATTTTCATAGTATAGAAGTAGTAAAATATTTTGTATTAATGGATTGGATGAAGATTACTTTTAGGAATAATTTACCCTAAACTATTAATTTTTGATATAATTAGTTAAATTTTTATTTAAAAAGAGAAAAAAACAATTCGAGTTCGAACTCGCAAGTAGTGTCGATACTCGATAAATAATAACGAGTTCGAGTTGAGTATGGTATTATTAACTCGCTAGTTCTCGAGTCGACTCGAACATGGTTAATATAGTTCTCGAGTCTAGACGAGTTACGCACTACTCGCTCGATTGAAGGTTGTCATTCCCAATCTCGATGATAAATGGGTTTGGTTTTTATCGTGTGGGTTGCCGGGCATGGGTTCAGGGTTTAGGGTTAAGGGTTTGATGATTGTACAGAAGCGAAATCGCTACAACCTTCGCCTACAAACAAAATTGAGGCGAGTTCGCCAGTTGGTTGAAATTACAGGCGAATGAACAGGCGATTTAGTTTCATAGTGAAATCCACGCGCGACGTTCCTGACACGATTTCGTAACCCGTTTCGCCTACAGGCGAATGGAAGAGGCGAGTTCGCCAGCGTATTTTAATTTTTAAAAAAATACAAAAACAAGTTTTGCGGGTGGCGATTTCAGAACCCCCCCAACTTCCACCCGCAAAACCCTAAATCCCCAATCGGAAAATCGACTACAACACCATGGGCCGGAGCAAATCAGCCGGTAAAACCCTCAACCCACCAGCCCCCAAGCGCCAGAAGACCACCCCCACTGCTCAACCCGATGCGGAGGCGGCCGGAATGCGGGAAGAGACACTCGCCGACCTGCAACCTCGCCGGAGACGCGATCGCCCGGCCGGTGGATCTACAGGCGGCGGCCATAGTTCTGGAACCTCCCATCAACGCCAACCTGCCACCAGTCCGTCGCCACACCACCACACCGCCACCAGGAACCCGCCTGAAACTGGTGGGCTACCCGAGAATCCGGCGGGTAACCCTGCGACTGAGGAAGATGAGGAGACCTCTCTGTTCATCAGCACAAAGGCCGAGACTAGGTACGAACAATTTTCTCGTCGCTTCTTGTTGAATGCTAGGGTTTTTGATGAAGATCAGATAGAGTCGTTAGGGTTTGGTAAAATTGTAGACTATTTTAAGGCGACACATCTAGAAGGGATGTTGATGTCGAAAGAGCCGGTGCATAAGGATGAGTGTTTACAGTTTTATGCAAATATGACTTTTGCAAAGGACGCCGAAGAGGGGGAGACAATGGTTAGGGGAGTAAGGTTTAAGGTTGATAAGTATTTGATTAATGAGGTGATAGGTTACCCGTATGTGTCGGTTGACCACTTAAGGCCGTTAGATCCAAACGGTCCTTACGAGTGTTACCACACCCAAAACTTCCCATCTTTGTCTAGTTTGAACCCCCTAGAACCCGTTGCTATGCGTAGAAAATACTTTTAAGTCGCGTAGCAAGTTGGAAGGTACTCCGAAGAAGTACAATATTGGCGTTCTCACTCAGGAGCAGAGGTTGGTGTTCGAGTTGATATGCTCGAATGTCATGCCATCGGGTGGTCACCCTTGCGAGCCTACTATTGCCAATTTGATGTTGTTCTATTACATCATGGAGGGATTGAAGATCAATCCAGGGTACGCGATTGTGAAGTACATGCTGAAGCGTGCCAAGGAAAAATCTGATGAAACGATCCCATATGGCCAGCTTATCACGGCGATGATAAAGAAGAAGGGTATTAGACCGGTTAGTCGGCCAGAGCCAGTTATGCACTACACCGAGAAATGGCTGCGTAGCAAGGGATTGGCACTTGGCGCCGATGGGGTCATAAAGAAGAAGAAGGATGGTGCTTCGAGTTCAAGTGTGCGTGGTGTTTTGAGTCCGGGTAAGTCGATTCTACCCAAACTTGGTATTTTATTAGATTTATTTGTTTGCGCCTAAACAATATTCTAATGGATTTGATGTGTTTTGGCAGGATGGGAACTTCAGTGGCGTGAGCGAATGGTCGTGATGATGGGACAGCTTTCAACGGAAATAGAACAGGTGAAGTTGGAACAAGCCAAGGAGACGGAGATGATATTGGAGTTTGGCAGGATGCTAGACTTGGAACCTGAGCTTAGCGACGAGGAAGGGATGCCAGACTTTTCCGTTCAGCCTTTGCCACCAATGGACGCGGAGGCGGATGACCCTGAAAGTGAAGCGGAACCAGAAGATGAGGATCCAGAAGAGGAGGAAGCAGAACAGCTTGACGAGCCCGAAGGTGCTAAGGATGGAGAAGATCCCGTTGGTGGAGATGGTGGCCCGTTTTCTCCGGACGAAGATAATGACGAAATGTTCAAGGTTGTCTTCAGAAACGAACAAAGCCATAATGAGGATGCGCAAGAGTCGTCGGAAGAGGAAGTACAAGAGTCGTCGGAAGAGGAAGTACAAGAGTCGTCGGAAGAAGAAGTACAAGAGTCGTCGGTAGAAGAAGATGACGAAGCCGGGGGCAAAGAGGAGGGTGGTCAGGACGACGGTGATAGTGACGAGGACGATAGTGATGACGCTTAGCATATTTCTGCCTTTGTTATTATATACTACGCTTTTGTTGATTTTGTACTTAAACTCGCAACATCGTTTAGTTGCATTCTTTTGAGCCTACTATTATTTTTAGCCAATCTAATATATTTCAAGTTAATTAACTTCAATCTTGACAAATATTACAACTAACCTTGATAAAACATGAATATTCGTATGAAAACTATATTGCGTAATATTACCAAGCGAACCTGGAAGCGAACTCGCTTCCAATATTTTCACAAGGCGATAGAAGGAAGCAAAATCGCCTACTCTGCCGCCTACAAACATTTCCACCTCACGAACTCGCCACCAGGTCCGCCGTGTGGAACAGAAGCTAACAAGCGTGCCAACAGGTGAACTCGTAAGGTGGGGCGAACGCGGAAGCGACACCGCCTACCCAAACGCCTACAAACTTTTACGTCTTGAGAACTCGCCACCAAGTCCGCCGTGTGGAACAGAACCTAGCAAGCGTGACAATAGGCGAACTCGTAAGCATGGAGGCGAATAAAGAAGCGAGTTCGCCACTGGAAAGAAGAATTTTAAAAAAAACACAAGTACAGAACATGTATATACGACGCCGTTTGACACACAGGCGTTGAACAGAGGCGAGTTCGCCACCACGTTATATCATTTTTCCCACATCGGTGGAGTAGCATCCAATTGATCAGTATAAATATGTGACCAAAACTAAATGGTTCGATAAGTCGCCGACCCGCGCAAACTGCCCATGAAACACCATGCATGATATACACATATACTATACATATACTGGTCCAGACCGAGGTCGTGTTGTTGTGATGAGTGAGTTCCAAGTGTGATCGGCAAAAGGCCAATTTTTTTTATAACTACCCGAAAACGAAGGCAAAGTTTGACTCATCACGTGTGAATGAGTCGAGTCGAGACCGAACACGGGTATTCTCAAACTCGACTCGTTATATATTTTGAGAGCTCGAACTCCAGATCGTCCTGTTTCAAAAAAAAACAAATTTGTAATTATTACCAAAGAAATTGATATATTAACCATATACCGAATTATATATACCTAATTATATATATATATATATATTTATTTGATCAATAAGCACGTTGAGCCGAACGAAATCAAATGTAAAAGCTTAGAGTCGACTGCGCCACATATTCGAACGAGTTCGAGCTCGAGATCTATCTTGGTCAAACCGTGCTCGAGGTCGAATGATCGGTTGGTGTTCGTGCTTCACTCATTATAGTGATGTTCATTGATCGTGAGCGATTAAAAGAAATTGGACATGAAAGGGTATACTACATCCAGAATTCGACCTACCAAATTCATAGTTGATCGCAAATGTGTACAAAAAAATAATTTGAAATTTCATAAAGATTCATACTCCAATTTCAATATTAGTTCAAAAATTAGTTTTTTTTTTAAACAGGCGAACTCGCTTATCCTATTCGCTTAGAGGCGTAGGCCAAGCGAACTCGCCTCCACGTCACATCATTTTTCCCACATCGGTGGAGTAGCGTCCAATTGATCAGTTTATATATGTGACCAAAACTAAATGGTTCGATAAGTCGCCGACCCGCGCAAACTGCCCATGAAACACCATGCATGATATACACATATACTATACATATACTATACAGTGATGAGTGATGAGAGTGTTGAGTGCATCTATCAGATCCCTGGCCCAAAGGCCTGTACTTTTTTAACAATGAAGCGAACTCGCCTGCCAGATCGCCTGTAGGCGAGTTACAAGCGAATTCGTAACAAGATTAAATTGATATAATAACAAAAAAGCGAACTCGCCTCTTAAATCGCCTGTAGGCGAGTTACCAGCGAACTCGTAACGGTCACAAACATAAATAGTCAACTGCTGGGCCCTGTCGATCAAAAAGCAGATCCCCAATTTTTCAAAAAAACTCACGCAAAATCGCTGCTTCCTCAGCTCACCCAACGCCGACCAGCCACCGTCAAGCCGGAAATTTGCTCCCCCACCGCCATATTCCATACATCTGGTAAGTTCCTGACCCGTTTCATCTTACTCATTGTTAATCTGGATGCCATGTTTTCAAAATTTTAAGTTGATGCCAAAATCAGTATTTTAGCTTTCTGTTGATTTGCTTTGTTGAAACTGGGGTTCAATCATAGGAATAGGATTGATGTTAGGTATTATTGATAGGTACTTTGGATAATTAGAAACATGGCTCCGAGGGGAAAGAAGAAGGTTGAACAATCGAGCGAGGTTATAGTTTTTGATAAAACTAAGTTTGTCAGTGAATCTGCTTACCTCAAGTATAAGAGTTTTGAGGATGCTAAGTCGCAGTTGAACACCTTACTTGTGGTGGATGAGAGTAAGGTTGAAGAGCTAGGCTTGAAAGGGGTGTGGGGCTTGCTACATTATTCGGGTGCGGACACAATGATGAAGGTGAAGGACCCGGGTTATCTAGAGGAGACAATGCAGTTCTACGCTAATTTCCGAGCGGTGGCTGATAAGTGGAAGACCAAGGTCAACAAGAAGGAGTTCGAAGTAAGTCCTAAACTGTTCAATGCAGCCCTCAAGAACAAGTACGAGGACGATGATGAACCAGTGGACCTTTACACAACACAAGAAAGGATATTTGCAGCCACTCCTCAAATGCGTTGGAACTTCCGATTCAGAACACCTCATCCAAGAAGCACATGAAGGCGTTTGTGGAAGCCATCGATGCCCGCGAACAATATCTCGAAGACTCCTACAAATGGGATATCATTGGCCTACTATGCTGGAAGACTCCCTGAAGTACATCCAAGCTTGCCACCAACAATCCATTTATATCTCTTAAATGAATATTTTTAACTATTTACAAAAATTTAATGAAAAAGGTATAATATTTCTTCAATTAGTAAAAATATAAGGTTTCAAAATCCTCTCTAAGAACATTTCTAATAGTTGCAATTTGAATTTGTTTGGCGATTTTATATAATATGCAACTATTAGTTTGACAGTGTTGCACGCTTCACATGTATACCTTATAAGTTGGTTGCGTCTCATTTAATAAATATCACACATTAATTCAATGATTATGAAATATATAAGGCCATACAAGCTAATATATAATATAACTTACCACTAGAGCATACTTAGAGTTTAGATTAACATAATGTCAATCGTTACCTTTCTCTTCTAAAAACTTTTAATGAAATATAGTAACCACTAAGTTTCTCTCTTCCATACTTACTAATCCTCACGTAGTCACCTATACATAATGCTCTGTTTTTTGTCCCAAC
The DNA here is from genome assembly GCA_948330725.1 of Sherardia arvensis. NCBI lineage: Eukaryota > Viridiplantae > Streptophyta > Magnoliopsida > Gentianales > Rubiaceae > Sherardia > Sherardia arvensis. The sequence goes on along the minus strand of OX415238.1, from coordinate 9,347,591 downwards.
TTATTTGGCCCTCGCGTAGTCACCTAATTAAAATGAATTTAACATTCAAGTTAGAGTAAAAATAAATGAATCGTAGCTAATGATAGTATAATATAATTAAATTGACTTTTATCGAATCACATCTCATTAAAACTGACTTAATTGAACTAAAATGAAATGAATTTGACAAAAAAAATTCAGTTAGATGGGGGGAACATGCATTATAAGCAGTTCTAAAATATGCAGATGATTACACAAAAAGGCATTAGAAACATATGCGAAAAGGCATAAGCATTATTTTAGGTGATACATAATTCAGAGTTCAAGCTGAAGAAAACATGACTTTAGGAGAAAACTAGTTCATCTCCCTAAGTAACACTTTCTAAAGTGCATATTTTATTTAAAAACAAAAGGTCATATGATATGAGCTGGTCCTTTCTGGCCGTGTTGCAGCTTTATTAGCTTCCATACTCCTCCGCTTCAAGAGGTGACCTGAAACACAGATAACATTGAGTCATTGACGATATCGTGAGCATCTAGGCTAAGCATTGCACTATAAAATTACACTTCACTATTTGATGCAACAATGGCGATCAAAAATAGACTACAACTATCCAATGCTAACATGTGATGTACCTTTCAATTCGCATATATGAAATCATGCCAGACATGTAATCATCTTGTGGAAGTAAAACAAATATGGAGTATAGAAAGGATTAGGGCAATACACATACTTATTTCTTGTGCTTGTAGATGAAACGGATAGCTTCCTTTAGTGTGGCCTTCCGGTTTTCTTTGAAATTCCAAATCTCCGAGACCACATACCTTCCAATAGGATTGTATTCAATTATATCCTGTAAGGCTGATGTCACGGTTGCATATATTTTATCCCCCCATTCTTGTTTAAGCCCCTTAAGATCTGGATCATCCTCGATCAATTCTTTCTGAAATTCAAAACAAGAATCACAGAGTAAGCCAACAAACAGGCATTCATAATGTAAAGTTGAATTACTTGTGAAGCACCATAGTATACCTTGAATTTATCACCAGTTGTCTTGACAACCTTAAGAGGTAACCAGTAAGGATCATTCAACTTTTCCTGCCAAATGGAGCACAACTCTACAGCCTTAAAATCGGGGTCATTCGGGAACCTCAGCTTGCATTCTTCCATAAAAGTATTTACATTGATTTCACCCATCCTTTTTATCCCAATTTCAGCACGGCTACTCATCGGATTTTCAGTTAAGATCTGTAAATTAAGATGTATGTAATGTCCATATAAGAGTGTCTGAAAAATGAGTATGTGCATCAAAAGAAGAATGTCAATAAAATGAACCACTTGAAACACTACAATAACCTTACATATCACTTACCACTATCAACTCTTGTCGAGCCTCACGTAGTTCATCGCTGGACTTGCGCTCTGCGTCTACTAAACTTTGAAACATCATCCTCATATCATTCATCTCATCAATGTTACCTTGAAGCTTCAATTTCATTTCTTCGATTTCCTTTTGCGCAACATCAACCATCAGATTTTCTTCAGTATCCATTTCCAACTTATGTTCTTTCCAATTCTCTCTCTGCATTTTAAATATCCCAATATTAGAATGGTGAAGTAAATAACATTTTTATACAGAATCATTTGTGAAAACATTTTTGTACATAATCATTTATGAAAACATACGAAGAATCAATCCTGATGACCACAAAGAGAAACAAGGACAGACTGGAAAAAAAAGATTCAATAACAAAAATCCAGTAGCATACAACATACAACAATCACTAGAAAAGCTTGACTTATAACATACTGCAATTTTTTCAATCTATTCTAGCACATGGCATACAAGATCCAAATATTGTGATCTGCTCCTAATTCACAAATCATCATCCAAAACAAATTACCAAAAAGCATCATCTGTGATACTCAAGATGATTTCAAAACAGAAGCATCTCATTCTCATACATATCTAATTACATGAAAACTAAATATTCAAGAACAAATGATAAAGAATGAATCTCTTTACTTCCATACGTATGATCAACATACAAATAACAACACTCAATTTATATCCAATTAATTCACCCAAAACAAAACTTATTTACAACTAAAATTTTTATCGATTAATGATTATTATAACATACATTAAACATAAACATAAACATAAGACCAATGCTGAAATCAAAAGATGAAAAAAAGGGAAAAAGAGGAACAATCTCTCACTTCAAAACCCTCAATCCCACACAGCAAAGAACAGAGTATACAGATGGAAAGAAAGTGGATGAATTTATGATAATTCATCTGCCTGTCTGTATTCCACCATTTACCAAATATAGCAAATTAGGTGCCGTGAGATATTTTTTAAGTAAGTTACGTGATTGCTGATAAATTAATACTAATAAAATATTTGTATTAGAATTTGTATTATTTATATTGTGGCAGAGAAAAATACACACACACGCACACACACACACACACATACACACACACACACACACACACACACACACATATATATATATATATATATATATATATATATGTATATATATATATTACAATGTTTAGAAAATTGAATAATGGTATAATAATAGAGAATTGAAGACCACATTTAAGGAACATAAACCAAAATTGAATGAAACAAAGTTACAAAACTAACCAAATTCATTTGAAAATTAGACTAAATTAGAAAATAAAATTACGAAAATGGGTCCAAATAACAAGGATGAAACATGTGGAACCAAACAAAATCATAAAATAACATAACCACAAATAGTAAATCAAAGAAACATGGTATGATTAGGGAACATATTCCAAATAAATACAATTAGAATCAAAATTACAAAAATAAACCACTGATTAAATATACTATGAAACAATGTATTACTATTATAAACAATGTCAGGAGCTTGGAGTGGAATCATCAAAGGAGTTGAGGCTGTGAGGTTGGGATGCCGAAAGCAGATCTCGAGTGGCAGAACGGTTAGCATCACGCAAGACCCTTGGTTGCCAAAAGCGTCGTATTTCAAACTCCGTGAACCTGATCGAGTGTTAGGGGGACTTACGAAAGTAGCAGAATTGATAGATGAGTATACGGGGCAATGGAAGACTGATCTGGTACAAGCTAGCTTCTGCAGCGAAGATGCATCGGACATCCTGGAGATCCAATTACGTGGCCAATCGGGATCGGATAGATGGGAATGGCATCACGGTCCAAACGGAAAATTCACAGTGAAATCAATGTATTATACGCTGAAAGTGGATGACAGATCACCGTTTTACCAAGAACAGCAGGTGCTAATCCCAGGTCTAGATGAGAGCTTTTGGCCGAAGCTTTGGGGCCTCAAAATTCCGGCAAGAGCAAAGCATACAGCATGGGGATTGTGTTTGGACTCCCTTCCCACCGCGGAAAACCTGAGAAATAGAACCATGAGGGTAGGGCTAACTTGCCAACTATGCGGCTTGGATAGGGGAACTACAAGACACTTATTCTTTGACTGTGATTATGCTGTGAGGACGTGGAGACTATTGGGACTGGAGAGCACGATAGCAGCAACTTCGCGGAATAGAGGAGATGTGTGGTTTCGCCAATTGCTTTTGGATGATGCTGATGACAAGAAGGAGCTCATAATCATGACAGTGGATGCGATCTGATTCCAAAGGAATTGCAAACTCTTTCAGGGAAAGAATATTAGCCCCGAACAGAATGCAGTTTCGATTAGAGCCACACTGGAAAGTTTCTCAAAGGAGAATCAGAACCCAGAAAAGATCTCACCGACTCTGGAGCTTGGTACTGTATTGAGACCGCCGCCACAAGGAAGAATGATCATGTTCGATGCAGGCATGGAGCAGGGACGCGCTGGCACTGGAGTGATAGCAATATCCGAAGAGGGAGCATTCCTACCAGCCGAAGCAAAGACCGTTGATGGTGTACATGAGGCACTATTCGCAGAAGCGCTGGCTCTCCTGGAGGCAGTCAAATTGGCGCGAAAACTAGCTTGGAAAGAGGTTGCAATTGTAGGCGATGCTCTGAATTTAATCATAATGGTACACGGAGACATGGACTGCCCGGCTAGCTGCAGTGCATTGGTGGAGGAAATAAGGTCGGAATTTTTGCAGTCAGAGATACAGTGCCCGTATTGGATACCTAAATTAGAAAATACGGATGCGCATTTAGTTGTTAGATTTGCAAAAAAATTGTGATTTCGACCATGTAGAATGGGATTTAGCACCAGAATTCCTTTTGTCAAACGTTGTTGGACGTTTTCCAGTACTTTGAGATGATATAAAGTATTTTACTTCAAAAAAAATGGTGTGAGTAAGGGAAGAACTTATACAATATTAAAGTAAATTCGGAACTAGCCAAAGGCATGAACTAGGTCTAAATGAGGCCATCACTTTGACGGCATACTTGAATGATGCAGAAGTAACGCTGGTTTGGGATGGCTTGAAACTTATCTGCATGGTTTGCGGCGAGTAGGATAGTAGTTATGTATGTGAGAATTTGATCGCTCGTATTAACGATAGCTAGGTGAATTGAATTCGAGTTACCCTTATTGAAAGTAAATATGTTAATGTTTACCCGTCCGATTTAATTGTCAATCAATACTGAACGTTTTCCACTAACGTGAAATTATATAATATTTTTTCCTTCCAAAAGAAGAAAAGAAGAAGATATAATAAAATACATAATTGTAGTCTTCTCGATGAAAAAATAAACCTGATTTTACACTAACTTTTATGTATAAACGTTCAGTTATTTCTATTTCACCATAAATAAACTCACTTTAGACTGAAAGTGTGAATTGATAAATTAGAAATAAAGACTATTGCTCGTAACAATTGCTTAAAACAATTCACACTTGTAAGAAAAGAACTCCTTTTCTTATCTCTCCATTTCTTCGCAAAAATGCTCCTCCAACCCACCACCGCAAAACCCCCTCTGAATCTCCGCAGCCATGCCCTGAACCACGCGCCTCTGGCATCAAATTCCTCCTACTCCCTCTCCTTCCCCTCCGGGCTTTCCAGCTCTTCCTCCGTGAAGCCCATCAGAGCCCGCAAGGAAGCCGCCCTGGTCACCTGCAGAGTGTCGCAAGTGCACAGCTACGGGACGGTTGACTACGAGAAAAGGCCGGTGGTGAGATGGAACCTGGTGTACAAGAGAATTCTGGTGTCGGAGGATCAGGAGAAGGGAGTCGCCGGCGTGTTGAACAAGTGGGAGAATGAGGGCAAGCTGCTCACCAAATGGGAGCTCTCCAGAGTTGTCAGGGAGCTCCGGAAGTTCAGGCGCTTCAAGTACGCCCTCCAGGTACTCACTCAGGGCTCTATTTGATTGATATGATCGTGTAACATGTTAGTGGTTTTGAATATGATGTGCATTTATGATTGATATACACGAATGTGATTGGTGTATATTTGCAGTGTGATGTGCGTTTTTTGTTGGTTGCTGCTGAAATCTGAAATGTCAGCATTGTCTGTGATTTTAATGGCGGTATATGATACACGTTATATAGTCTGATCCTCCATAGTTGGAATTGGCTCTTTCTGAAGATGTTGTGCTTTATCTAGTTTGGAAAGACTGGGAGATTATTTTCATCCCGTTGCTTCAAATAATGCCTTGTTGCTTTTCAAAACATTATAATTTTACGAGCCTGTCGATCACTACTCCGAATAACTTACAAGGTGACTGACTTATATGCTGCTCCAGAATCAAGCTATTGTGGCTTTGTACTTGTTATTGTTAATGTTGTGTCGTCTGCTGCTGCAATGAGCGTCTTTGTCACTATGTTTCGTTAATGGTTTTTTAGGAATTCTTGAGCTGCTTGTTAAATGCATGTATTCTACAGGTGTATGATTGGATGAGTAACAGGGCAGAGAGGTTTAGATTGACAACCAGCGATACGGCTATTCAGCTGGATCTCATTGCCAAGGTTCTTGGGATTCCAAGTGCAGAAGAGTACTTCCACAATTTGCCCGACACCCTCAAGGATAAGCGGATATATGGTGCCCTTTTGAATTCTTACGTGCGAGCTAGAATGAGAAAAGAAGCAGAATCTTTGATGGATGAGTTGAAGATTAGAGGCTACGCTTCCACAGCATTGCCCTATAATGTGATAATGACCCTCTACTTGAACGCTAAAGAACACGACAAGGTTGAGGCTGTTATTTCTGAAATGTTGGAGAAGCGTATTCAGTTTGATGTGTACTCGTATAATATTTGGATGTCGTCATGTGGGGCCCAAAATTCTGTGGAGAAACTGGAACAGGTACTGGAAAAATTGCAGCTGGATACAACCGTTGTCCCCAACTGGACAACATACAGCACCTTGGCTACGCTGTACATCAAGCTCGGGGAGTTGGAAAAGGCTTACGAGTGTCTGAAGAAAGTCGAGGGCAGACTGACAGGGAGAGACAGGATTCCCTATCATTATCTGATTAGCCTTTATGGTACTATAGGCAAAAAGGATCAAGTTTACCGTGTCTGGAAAGTCTACAAGTCGCTCTTTACCACATTACCGAATTCAGGTTACCATGCTTTAGTTTCTTCCTTGATTAGGCTTGGTGATATTGAAGGTGCAGAGAAGATTTACCAAGATTGGTTTTCAGCTAAGACGATGTTTGATCCTAGGGTAGGGAATCTTCTCTTGGCGTACTATGTCAGGAATGATTTCCCGGATAAGGTTGAAGCGTTTTTCAATGAAATGGTAAATGTTGGAGGTAAGGTTAACCCTACAACATGGGAGATCCTAGCAGAAGGGCATATCAGGGAAAAGGGGATCTCCAAAGCTTTGTTTTGCTTAAACAGTGCTGCCTCAACTGGAGGATCAAAGAGCTGGCGACCAAAAGCTGAAAATGTTAGCAAAATTCTCAAATATTGCGAGGAAGAAGATGATGCAGAGAGCAAGGAGGCCTTGACGGGGCTGTTGAAGAAACTAGGTTGCCTTGATGATGATGCTTACATGTCTTATGTTGCCAACGCAAGATCTGCTGGAGCTCACCAAAGGGATCATAAAGCTGTTGATAATGAGGGATTGGAAATGCCTTTCAACCAGCTACAGGAAAGCTTGTGAAGCTGTCTATTCCGATGTTTAATAATGGCTTACAGATTTGCCTTCTCAGGCTAAACTGTCTGGGGTCAAAGTTGCTGCAGATTTGAGGTACTAGAGGTATAGTTTTTAAGAACTAGAGATCGGATATGAGATGGACGGATTGATACTCTCAGGCTGCTTATTAGGTGCGACACTGATGCTGTCTTGGCTATGATTCGCACAAGAAATTGAAGCAAGTTTTGTGTCCTATTCCAGTGAGAGCACTGTAGCTTATAGGGATTTGGTATCTTTTGCAATTGCAGATATTTTCATTGTCTTTCTTAGGTTGCTTTGATGAACTCTGAGTTTACTTGTAAACAACTAATATCATTATATAGTTTGAGCAGTTCTTGCTACACCCCAGTATGGATTAAAGGTCACTTATGCTTCTCTATTATCTATGCTTTTGTTATTGCTGTTGGAACTCTCTGGTTGGTTGAGTTACAAACATTGCATAAATCGAGCTACAAATTACTGCAGTAATTCTGTTGAATTCGGTTCTAACAACCCATTTTACTGAGACAATCCATAATTTTTAAAGCCGAACAGTAAAATTAGGATTGTAAGAAAACAATAATAAGGTGGGGTGGGGGATGATGCAAGGCATCTTTTTTGAACTAAATAAATTGGTTTTAGCCACTTTGGCTACGTTAGAATACCGTTCACATATATCCCAGCAAGGGACCAAAAGCCATAACGTATGCAGTTTGGTACTAGCAACCAACTGCAGCAAAAAGGTGCTTGCTTGTGCAAGCAAATATGTACGCCACAGAACACTTTTCTACTGGCTACTACTACCAATAATATTATGTGCATTTCAGGGCCCTAAACCAGCTTTCAAGCTTAAGTGGAGTGATCAGGAGCCCCATAATATGCAAGACACCTTTGATTATGGTAGTGATCTTCTGGCTCGATGTTATTGGGAAGATCTCCCAGCCTGGCCTTTGTCTTCTCAACAAGGCCATCAATTTCTGCCCGACGCCTCCTTCCATAGTTGTCATCTGTGAGGTTGTACAGACGTTTCCGCTCTCTGTCGTAGATCTTCTGGACAACCATACCAGGATGGTCCTTGCGGAGAGGGATCTGCTTGCACCCGGGTATGAAATGCACTACAAACTTGTGCATCACACCTTCTGCAGGAATATCCTCCCTGTCAAAGCTGTAGAATAGCTCTCCTTTGAAGCGGGATTTCCAGCACCCCGAGTTTCTCCTTTGTGCCTCTTCAGGACGATACAACATTTGGCCAATTACAATCATTTTCTTATCAGTTGTCTCAGCAATGCCCTAAAGACAAACAACAATCAGCCTCTCAAGGGGATAAAAGAGAACTGAAAGAGATAGAACATAAGAAGCTCATCTTCAAGAATACAGATGATATTATGCATAATCAAGAAAGCCCGATGATGGAGTTACTGAAGCAATAAGCTCAGCACTCATATATAGTTGCTGCCCTCTCTAGTATCAACAACATGAGAAAAAGTTCAATATTGGATTGATTGCTCATGACACTTACAGTTATTAATAAAAGTTCGTAGCCCCAAGAAGCTATTTAGAAAGAAAGAACGTATGTGTATCAGCAAGGTCAACAATAAGTATTCGCAGTACATCCAATCACATCAAAATATCATATCTAACAGCACATAATGCAAATGTGATCCACGGGGAACAAAAACACAAGCAAACTCTAGAACATTACAGTCAAATAAAACCAAACAAGACAACAAAATTGAATAAACAGCTACCTTGATCATCGCGAGTCCAGGCTTTTGATTTGGTTCCTCGGGTGCTATCAGCACAGGATCATCCTACAATGAAATCAAAGATTGAAAAATGCATAAATCAAGAAACTGAGACATGTTTCTCACATTCTGAACTATTTCCTCAGATAATATGAAGAGTTGTGAGTTTCTCTGATTTACTATGCTTCAATGGTAAAACTACAGCCCTTTTACTTCTTTGCTCAGTTATGTTCTTAAATATTCCAGCAAGTTAAAATCAAAAGTTAGATACAATAAATAACTCATAAAGTATAATCCTACTATATATGATGATTTGCATTTTCTATTGAAACAACATTCAAAACTGAGATTGAGAAATATGACTCTTCACGTGCAAGCCTGTAAGGGAGAGATTATTTCTCATCCTTGTGACGGTATCTACATTTTAAATCCATAATGTTCTTTCAATGGCCGATAGGCACCTTACTAAGGAAAACACAAATTCCACACGACAACCCTAAACCCTAAACCCAAATTCAAGAACAGCCACAATTTCCCCCATTTTCAATTTTCACAGCAATAAATAGGCAAACAGCAAACATCTATCTCCTAATTTATATATTCAATTTCCCATTTCAATTTTCACAGCAACAATTAGGCAAAACAGCAAGCATCTCTTCATGATCTCCTAATTTATATCGTCAATTTCTAGTCCTACGAAACTGTCGATTTGATGATCATTCAATTCCGTCAAGAACAATAAGAGGAACACCAAAATTGGGCAGGGGAAGAGATGGAAAAAAATCTACTTACGATGCAGAACGTGTTCTCGGCATATGTGAAGGACTCATAGAGCTTCCTCCTATCTCTTCCGTTTCCCATAACCCTAACAGGCTCGCCGACGGGACTAGGGCACTCCGCCGGAGTCTCAGGCGCAGCTTCGCCTTTCTCTTCTTCATCATCATCTTCATCTCCAAAGAAAATGTTCAGTTTCGCCATCTTCGATAAGCCTTCAGCAACAATGTTATTGGTGTCCGGCGGCGGCGAAAGGGGTGAGGCGGCGGCGCTAGGTCGGTTTCCCATATGCAGTTTCGACTGCGTGACTATGTGAGAGAGAGGAGCGAAAATTGGGAGTATGAAAAGTCGAAAAATAAATCGACGCGGCAAAAGTAGAAGGGAACGTTGAAGTGAAATGACTTTTTAAACCCCTACGTTGTGACACATGTCACATATTTGCCAGTTGTAGACTTGGACATTGGTCTTGTGAAGGGTTTTTGGGTGTAAAATTACTAATTACTCCTCAGTCACGCTTTAGGGTTCACAATTTTTAAACTTTTTAGTACATACTATAAACTTCACTTATCTTCCTTCAAGAAGAAGCCCCACTTGCCAATTCATCTTAATTCTCCTCCACTCATTTATACATTGATAATGACATATATTATTGTGGTTGTACCAACTCTTCTTTGTTACTTTGACTCTACAGTTTATCATGTTCTAATTTAGATGCTGATAAAACTATCTATGATTAAACATGACTGAAAGTTTGGGAAGTCTGGGAAGTTCAGTGTTAAATCCGCATACCAATTTTAGTAGAAGCAGAAGAGTACTAGCGATGATACCAGATTTTTACAGCAGCGCTGCATCGGCCATATTGAATATTATTTTGGGAAAATGCAGAGTATGCAATGAGTCCGTCACTGTGTTGAGGATGTTAACTTATACGCTTTTGACTACGGAGTACTTGAGGAAGAGAGTCTTGAATGTGTCTCTAACATGCTTATTCAGCCAAGAAGATGACAGTTCTTTCTTGACCCATTTGCTCTTCGAATGTTCTTATGCATAAGAGGTATGACGCAGCCCCCAAGTAATATAATTAAAACTAGCCAAGCAATTAGAGAAGATGCATGACTGAAGAATCTGGTTAACGCTAATGATGATGATGATGTATATTAATGATATGCGATGTATTTGGGTCTCGACGAAACCAATAGTTTTTCAAGGACAATAATGTTGATTTTACACTGCTGACTGCATCGACAATAGTAAATCTGAAGTATCATGGGGCCTCCATGTACACATCCTTCTCAAGCTGTGGTCGGAGAACAGAGTGAAACTATTCTTTAATGCGGGATTGTTTGATCATACAATGACAATTGGTGTTGGATGCTTGAGGGTCTAATATTCGGGTTGCCACACTCCCACGTAGGGTAGAAAATTTTTCTTTATATACTCAAAGTGTGTTTTCAAGATCAGTCACAGTTGGAGACCGCTTGCCCTCATGTTGAAGTCCATCCTCCAAATTTACTATGCGATGGGCATATTCAGTACAATAATTTTCCGTGTCCCGCAGTTGCCCAGTGAGACCATTTATGGAGGAAGCTGGCTTGGCTAGCTCCCTTTCCAAGTTGGCCACGTTTTGAGTCAACTCCGAGTCAACTTGCTTAAGGTCAAGGTTCTCTTCTGCTCCGGATTTAGTCGAGCGGGCAATACAGACATATCCATCTACATATCTAAAGTGCCCGAGAAGGGGTTTTACAACTGCATAGTCATTGCGATGCATACATGTTGTAGCTCTTCCATAGATCCCACTCAAGACCCCATGTTCGTCTCACACTTGAGCATGAGTTTGGGTTAGAGAAGACAGCTCCTCTTGGATATTAATGTACCTATCCAAAGCTTTATCATGTGCATCCCAGAGATCATTGAGTAGCACCTCCTAATTCTCGGCCCGACGATATTGCTCATCTCGCCGAGTTTGAAAATCCTTATACTGATCCCTTAAATCACCATTCTCGGTGATAAGGATCTCATTCTCGCACTAGTGGAAAACCGTCCATATTCGACGGAGAAGCACGGCGGGAAAATGAGATTTTCCGAAACCCGCCGTGCAATATATTTCCGAAATCGGAAAAGACTCGGAAAAAGAAGAGCTCTTGTCGCTGATTGATTAGCACGGCGGGATTTAAAAAACCCGTCGTGCAAGGTACATTTACGACATCGGAAAAGGTATGATGGATTCGGAAAAGGATTTGATATATATATATATATATCTGGACCGTTCATCTTGAATTCTTATCTTCAAAATCCCGAATCCTTATCTTCATATTTCCCATCTTTTTTGGCTGTAGAGAGGGGAAATGGTTGGGTGCAGAGAGGGGATTGCAGGGTAAAATTGGGGAAGGCTCGATTCGTGGCGCGGCGGATGGAGTCGGGCAACCGCTGAGTAAGTAATTTGTTTTCCTCAGTGTTAGATTTCGAAGATGATATGTGTTGATATGTTTGGTTTGGCATTGAGCTTTTTGAGCCTTGCTATGACTGTTGGAGGTATCAACAGCGCAAGCTCAGGGATCAATTTGGGGGTAGAAACCGTCATCAAAGGCTCACTTCTTGTTGCAGCAGCAGCTCCCTCATTTGCTTTAACTGGAGGCTTGAAGCTCACAACATATTGCGGCGTGACGTGAGAGTTCATGTAGGAACTCCAAACCAAATGCACATCTGGAGATTGTGGTAGCTCGCCGGCTTTGCTAACTAGAGGCATCTTGGGGCTTCTGAAGGCATTGCGATTTCGCCGGCCGATTCGGCCGGTATTTTAAAAAAATTAAAACTCTTATATATTTCCGAGTTCGGAAATTTTTTTTCACAATGATTTATGAAATCGAAAAATAAAAACACGGCGACCGCGAAGCACGGCGGCCCAACTAACGGCGGGGAATCCCCGCCGTGCTATATCTGATTCCCCGCCGTGCATCCGTTCATCCTCCACTAGTGTCGGACAATGCCTTCTAGTACTTGTTCTCCATCAACCCATACCAATGATGCCATCAAATGGTGTGAGTATGCCAATAATTGATGGCTCTTTTGGCATCCATCATGGAGTTTCAAAAAGGATTGCTGATATTACGAATCCCTAGTTGGTAGAGGTTTTGGCTTTGGAGGAAGCTGTAGCCATGGCAGCTGAGGATGAATCAAATTTTACAATTGTTGGCGATGCGTTGGACATAATCCAAATGGTCTAAGGGTAATAAGATAGTAGTTTTGTTTGTGATAACCTTATTTCTCATACATTATCCATATTGGGTGTCTAGAGATAAGAATGTTTCGACTATGTGAAAACGAGATTTATAGAAATTACTATTTAAGATGTGTAACTGACATTTTTCTTGTCAGTTGATACATCATATTTTCTTTCAAAATGAAAAGAAAAGAGAACATTATTAGTTGATACTGAACATTCCTGATACTAACCTTTTCTTTCAAAAAAAAGAAGAAAGAAATAAGAGTGATACCGATTAATGAAAAGAAAATACATCCTATAAATTGTAATGTTATACACATCTTTCTAAATAATATGAATGTTTAAAAATATTGCTCAATTTGTTTAAATTATTAATGTAATTTTGTAATCAGATTATCTCAATAACTATATATAGGTAAGAATTATAAATCCAATTATGTTATATTTTCGAAGCAAATTGCGATTATTTAAGTTGGAATCAAAATATGAGCAGCATATACTATAGCTTAGCTTGAGCAGACCAAGAGAAGGTCCATCTCTGATGAGTCTGAGCAAACCATTTGTAGATTTGTTTGATGCCAGTTGCCACACCTATTTCCGATGATCAGCCCGCATTCCTTTCGCGTTGCTATTTTCCTTGCTCCTTTATTCGGAAAGCAGACGGAGACCACTGATTCATCATAATGCTGACGTACCCGAAAGCCTTTTCTGCAACAATTTCGTGATCGGTTAGTATAAAAGATGACCTCACTTTCAAACCCCGGTTCAGAACTTGCCGGTCCGCTTTTTCACCCTTTATCTTCAATGCCGTTTGTCGTGACTTCCTATTCCTAACCGACCTTTGACCACATTACGACACCCCCTCTATTATATAATAATATGATATGCCCTTCTCTCTCTTTCATTCATCCATATTCACAAAAACACAGAAACACACAGTGAGAAGAAGAATGCAGGTTTTCCCGGAGGTGGCGGCGAGGCTGGCGGTGTACGAGAGCGTGAGGTCGGTGGCGAAGGCCAACGCGGTGGTGATGTTCACGGTGCGCGGCTGCTGCATGAGCCACGTGGTGAGGCAGCTGCTCATCGGACTGGGAGTCGGGCCGGCGGTGGTGGAGATCGACGCCGACGGGGAGGTTCATGGACTGCTCGAACGGCTCGCAGACGCCGGAAAAGTGAAGGGAGATGGGCGGCAGGCGGCGGTTCCCGCCGTGTTCGTCGGTGGCAAGTACCTCGGTGGCGTGGAGAAGGTGATGTCGTCCCATATTAACGGCACCTTGGTTCCACTGCTCAAGGACGCCGGAGCTCTCTGGCTCTGAGGCTCCTTTCCTCCGCCGCCGGCGATAATTCCAGCCAGTTTAGACTAGGGATATTGGTGCAATGTTCCTTTAGTTATGACTCATGATGTGATCGTATTTAGTTTGATTTTGCGAATCTGGGATTATTATGTGCGAAATCGTTGATATATAATCGTAATTTACATATATTTATCTTCTGATCAAAATATCCTCTTTCATCATCTTCTGAACAATTTCACTATTTTAAGAGATTTAAATTGTTTGGCTACATTGTATAGTGATTCATTAATTAGAAAAATTAGATTTGCATGTTCCAATTTATAAGTAACACATACTGAACAATATTAGTAGCACAAAATTACTTATATCAATTTTAACTTAATGAAAAATGATCAGCTAACATAATTACTACCTTTAATTTATTTAAAAAATATTAATGCTAAAATGTAAAAAGATCAATCTAGCTAGCTAGGACTCATCAGCTAAAAGCTTGTCATAAAAAGCTTTGCCCAACTTTTGGTTTCCAGCCTTCAAAAATTCATTCTCAATATTATGCGTAAGCGAAATAAAAGAGGTTGTTGATCATGAAGAACGGGAGTAATATCACGGTACCTGCTTATCGGTATAATCATACTACAGAATTATCAGGAACGAAGCTCTCAAGATACCCAGAACTCCAGAAGTCCATACATCGTCTAACAAGATCAAATACCTCTTAATTAACGTTGCTAATAAATCTCTGTTTGTACTTTGATAAAATTTTATTTAAAAATCAAATATGAGAGTTCATGTCGCTCAAGATTATGTAAATTAAGTCACGAGCGAACTAGTATGTTATTGAAATTATAATAACGTACACTTTAAAATAATAATATTTTATACAATTAATTGAATAAATATATTTGTAGTCGCTTAGAGTGGCTGCCTTTACTTAAAGTAGAAGTATATATATTTTTGAAAAGAAATGGTTTAATTTAATTTTAAAGTTCTGGAAATCATTCAAAAATAATGAATGGCAAAAATATTCGGAGAGTATCCCAAACATTATACAGTAGAGGATCTGACTTAGCAGAATTTGCTAAAGAGCGAGTTATCACATTTTGACTATAAC
Source organism: Sherardia arvensis (assembly GCA_948330725.1). Lineage (NCBI taxonomy): Eukaryota > Viridiplantae > Streptophyta > Magnoliopsida > Gentianales > Rubiaceae > Sherardia > Sherardia arvensis. Next base: position 9,332,381 of record OX415238.1, on the reverse strand, counting down.
CTACCCAACAGGGTCCGTTACTAATATCACACTCTAACCAGTTCTTCAGTCTTGTAACCGTATCCACGCTATTTACTGTGCATTCCACTTCGTTTGTTACCATCTGAATTACTTTGAGCACGCCCCTACAAAGCTAATTTTGTGATCATTAAGACTGCATCTTCCATGGATAAACACCACTTTGCTAAGATTGGGTCCCCATTATTGGGAATACATCTAGCCGGTGCTCGTATAAACCGACATGTTCCGTCTATTGCTACCACCTCAGATCCAGATGTCTCCATGGTAGACGCCAGAGTCGAAATACACGAGCGTCCCTTCTTCTGGTAGACGGAGCAAGACCTGAGGAAGCAGAAACTCCGATCACCCTACTCTTAAAATCCGTGCGTCTCGATAGCTGCGTAGGTTGACGACCACCCTTGTTTCCATCTCGTTTTGCATCGCATGACACTGGTCGAAGTACTGGGGATTTCGCTAGTACCATATTCCAGCGCAAACCATTATCACCATCGTCATTCAGAAGCTCCCGAAACTAGAGATCCCTTCTCGGCTTCGCCTTTGCCGAAAAAATTGTCCAAAAAGCTCACTGTTCACCGTGCTGTCTGAGCGTACAAACGCGTGAAGAATAGGTGTCTCTCCATATTCACTTCGCCCGAGCATGATGCGCACATTGATTCCAGATTCACTCCGCGCCGCCTCAAGTTTGCAACGATGGGTACGTAAAGAGTCCTTACATAACCACCGGGAGAAATGCAATACTCTCATCTGAACTTTCACATTCTAATCCAGAATTTTTTGCTTTCCCCACGGTCCACGAGAACAGTATCATGATGCAAATCGGGTGAACATTCTCCATAGCAGCATGGCAAGTTGAACACTCAGAGTAGCTTCTGAATATTGTAAAATGTCATGTCCACTTGTCCGTCGAACTCAAGTTCCAAAGAGGAATCTCCTTTATCAGTGCAACATCTTCCGACGTGAAAGAACCTCTAACAAGTCCATACGCCACGAGTCCATGTCAACATCAATCAAATCCGCCACCGTGTTCAAGTTTTTCGGGATATTATTAGGGTTTTGTATCCCAAACTCACCCACACATGGACGGATCGTGGAAAATTGAGGTCCTTCTCCCATCACCAATCAACTTCGTCACTCCCAAGCGAATCAACTCCAACACTCCAGATACTCCACCATACCCAAGATGGCTGTGAGCCCAACCCTGCAGACATAACATCAACAACTTTAGAGTACTTTGCTTTCAACATTCTCGCAAGAACCGCGTGAGGTTGCATGATTAATCTCCAAGCTTTCTTGTCAAGTAACGCCACATTGAATGCTCCCCAAGTCTCCTAAAAACTATTATTCCATTACCTTTTGTTGTTGCCACCTTCTCCAGGCAACCTAGTGTATCTTTCGCTCCGAAGATGTGCTACCCTACCAGAAGTTGCTCAACAAGTTATGAATCTATTAGCCTAGTAATCTGAAGTAGCTCATCGTATAGTTTGAAATCGCATGAAATGCAGACTTTATCAAGATTTTCTCTCGAATACGATCCTTCAGATATTGAAAAGATTTCTCCTTTTTCCCTCCTATGACTGTAGGGAGACCAATATGTTTTTCATGAGTTTCGACTTCAGTGATTCTCGAAACATCACATATGAGCGGTCTGAGCTCCGTTGCCGTGTTAGAGCTAAAGAGACACCTGATTTGTCCATGTTGATCGTTTGCCATGAAATTGAACCATATTAGGCCAGTGCCCATTGAATTCTTGACACCTCCTCCACTGAACCTTCTCCAAACCGCAGGGTATCATTTCTAAAGGATAAGTGATAAATTCTTGGTCCATTAAGTGATACACCGGCTCCCTTAATACGTCGGGCGCTAGCCAGGCCAGACAACAACATCGATAAAACCCCCGAGAAAATAATAAATAGATATGGAGATAATGGATCCCCCTTTCGTATTCTTCTATGAGGTGAGAGCTTCCCGAACTCCTCTCCATTAAATACCGTTGGATAAGCGACACAAAACCAGGTAGGTTCCCTAGTTTCTCCAGCGTTCTCAGAACGAGACCCGCTCGATCCTTCCAAAGGCATTGCTCATATGCAACTTAATACTCATCTCGCCACGCTTTCACATCCTCCTCACCTTCATGGAATGGTGAATCCCATGAGCTGCCATCACATTATCTGTTATTAGCCTACTGGGAATGAAGGCTGACTGTACTAGAGAGATAATACCATCAATGATCGGTCTTAATCTATTCGTCATCATCTTCGATGCCAGTCGATAGATCATATTACACAGGCCTGACCGGTCTGATTTGTGTAATCAACTCTGGTCTAGCCAATTGGGAGAAGCACACTATATACGAGCATCTTTGTAATACTTTGTCACGTAAATGTGGCTTTTTTTTTGTAACATGAAGATGTAGATTTTAATGTTACCAAAAATGTTAAGTATTTATTTATGTAAAAATGGTACCCCAATCCATAGATAATTGTTTGAGTCGGAATGAATTCAAAATTTGAGTATAAATGCTTAGCTTGACCAGACCAAGAGAAGGTCCATTTCTGATGAGTCTTAGCAAACCATTTGTAGATTTCGTTTGTTGCCTCACCCGTTTCCAATGATCAGCCCGCATTCCTTTCTCGTTTGCGATTTTCCTTGCTCCTTTTTACGGAAAGCAGATGGAGACCACCGATTCATCACAATGCTGACGTACCCGAAAACCTTACCGCAACATTTTCTTGATCAGTTACAATAATAGATGACCTCACTTTCAAAACCCGGTTCAGAATCTGCCGGTCCTCCTTTTCACTTTTTTCTTCCGATGCCGTTTGTCGTGCCTGCCGATTCCTAACCGACCCTTGACCACATGATGACCACACCGGACACCCCTATAATGAAGTTAAGTTAACATGCATGGCAAACCTATTATTAATAGAGATTATGATATTTGGTAAAATGTGTGACAACAAAATATCAGTAATATTTCGACACAATATCAATATAAAGCGATTTTCCGAAAACAATCAAATTTCTAAAGATATTAGAATATGTAAAATAAAATTATATTTGCTTACATATTTTTCTTTGAATTTAGAAGTATTTTTCGCTTCACCACAAAATGACACGTACGTCATTTTCTCATGTCTTAAAATTTTCCTAAGTTTAATAATTGATTAAATTATTTTTCTAACATACATTAAAAATACTGTTAAAGATGATTATGAAATATATTTAACTAAACTAAATTAAATTAAAAAACATAAATGTTATGAATTGAACTGAACTAATTTTAAAAGTTTTTAAAAAATTATTGTATATGGTTATGACAAATATTTCAGTATAAATAAATTTTTAATAGGATTTTTTAGTATTGTGATAAAGATTAGTATTCATTATTTAGTATTGTGATAAAGTTTTAATAGGATAAAATGGTTTTAATAGTTTTAATGGGGAGGGGGGAATATGGGAGAGATTTTTATTGGGGTTCATTTGAGTTATTACCCAATCAAAAAAAAGAATAAATAAAAAACGTTATATAGTGTTGTTTATATAGAATTTATATCATCAGGAGAAACCAAAAAATATCTAAATTCGAATAACCTTTGCAAATTCGATATAAGTGCTGATGCGGATGAGAGTCAATATTCTCCTGAATATTTAAATAACATTAGATTTCAGATTTACCTAACCATAAGTTGAAGTTGAAGGTTGGTGTCCACTCATTTTGTCAACAAATATCGATCAGACTTCAGCCTTATGCAACGGTACTAAATTACAAGTAACTCAACTAGGTCTAAATATCATCGAGGGTAAAATCATCTCTGCAAGCAACGTTGGATATAATGTGTCCATCCCTCGCATGTCATTTACCCCGTCCGATAGAAGACTGCCTTTTAGATTTCAACGAAGGAAATTTCCATTGACTCTATGTTTTGACATGACGATAAATAAGAACGAAGGTCAGTCTCTCCAAACGTTTAGTTGTACTTGCCAATGTCAGTTTTACTATACATTGCATCTCTAGAGTATTTTCACTCATGAATAATTGTACGTTATGTAGAAAGTAATTGAAGTTTTGTATATTTGTGATAAGTACTAAATTATATATAATTTAAGTTCATTTAATGAATTAGTATTAAGTTTTTAACTTTTAGTGAAAATGTTTTAGACTAATCTTTCAAATTAATAAACTAAGAATCTTCTTTCAAAAAATTAAAATAAACTAAATATTTATACACACAAACTCACAACCTGAACGTATATCTGAAATATAATAATTTAAGTTTATTTTTTTGAAATTAACATCGAACCATTACAATAAAAACTAACAAATTAAATGACTGAATGAACACTCATGTACACAAACTAAAACTGGTAGTGATATGAATAGATTTAATACAGTTAATTTAACATCACATATATGTTTTAGCATTAAATTTCTCACTAAAACGTACCTTTAAAACATTAAACTAAAGACTTCTATGCACAAACTAACATTAATATTAAGCAAGTTTAATGGAGAATTTAACATCAAGGTAAAAAAATATCATTTCAAACTAGTAAAGTAATGGCATATATACACAAACTAAAACTAAAATTAAGTTAGTTTAGTTTAGTGTATTTAACAATACTTTATCATAAAATAAACCATTTATTCAATAAAGTACAATAGAGTATACTAAGCCAGCTCATCGGCTAGCTCGACCTCCTCTCTAGCAACCTTACATATTATATGAAAACGAAAATTGACAGTAAACTCCTAATATTTTCACTAGTGCACATGTATAGGTCAGAAGGCGGTCCTAATGTACCATTTAAGACATTTTGAAAGTGCCTTCCTAAAATGCGCCGTAAATAGGTTACGAATTCGTAAGTGGTTTCGCAAGTGTTAACGAAACAAGTTACGAACTCGTAAATACATCTCGGTCCACAAATATTTTTCCCACCTACGAAAAGCTTTCGAACTCGTAAGTAAGTCGCAGGTAGGTAAAAAAATTAGCTCCCTGATTCTAGATTAGAAAGCTTTGCTCTTTCTAGCCACCAAAATCGATTCCGGCCAAAAAATCCAACCTCAACGAGCAATAACACAAAACCTGATCTACATAAGAAACCCAACCATTCAACCAAACAACAATCTCCGTCATGTCATGGTTCTTGGGATATAATAGTCTTTTCACAAAGCATTAAACAGTCAGCAATTGGTTGACCAAGGCAGTTGAGCTAACTGATTGAACAGATTGCAGTTGAAAGGAGGCTGGAAGGGGGAAGTTTGGAGGCTGAGATATTGGGAATAAAAAAGGGGGAAGTATGGGAAAATTAGTCAGTTTTCTGTTATGCATTTTGTTGTTAGCTAGCTAGAGCTAGGGCTCATTGACTGTAATCAATTTTACACAGAAATAAAGGGATTTTGTGCATTTAATTCTCGCTAGCTTAACACGTCATTACACATCAACCCAATTCCTACATATAAATCCATCAAAGTTTTACCACAATTCATTCAAAAATATCATCAAACATGAAGAATTATCCAAAATTTGAAACCCATACATCAGAAATACCTCTAGAATCAAAGCATGGAGCTATCATCACCATTATTATTGTCACCGTGGTGAATCTGAAAGGGGGAAAATCACATCTGCGGGTTTGGGATTTGTAGGATGATGATGAATTAGTTGTAATATGTAAATTAAGGAGGAGAAAAGGATTGGAGATGTGAAGGATCGATGATGATGGAGTAGTGGAGATCTAAAGTTTGAAGATGGGAGGAGTGGGATAATGAAAGAGTAATAGAAGGTAAATTCGAGAGTTAGAGAAAGAATTGGCTATATAATATCGTATTTTAAGCTCGTAAGCGATATCGCTAGTGGTAACGCCTGTGGACGAATCACGTAACGGTATCGCTTCTGTCGTATTTTAAACTCGTAGAAATATAATTGCAGTCACAAGCGATATGGCTAGTGGTAAAGCCTGTGGATGAATCACGTAACGATATCGCTTTTGTGTGTCTTTGTTACGATAACTTTGGAAAATGCTTTATGTAAACACGAATACACCGTCAGTTTTTTCATGCCCTAGGCGAATGAGAGAATACGAGTTTGTAACCAAGTAACATGGTGGTTTCGCGCAAAATCCCAAAAACGCCATGATTGTGATGGCGTGTAACCTATACGTTTCCACTAGTATTTCAATGGTACTAGACTCCTCAAGATTAGGCATTGATTTCCCTTTTACCGCCTCCACTAGACTAGTATTATTTGAGTAGATGTGAATCATATCAGCTTCCACTTCCAAATATTCTTCTAAACCTTTCAATACCGCCAAAGATTCTGCCTACAAGGATGAAAACATATGCATTGCAATTGATTCTTGTCTGGTTGTACTTATTCTGATCTGTAATCACCCAAGTTGAAGCTCCCTTTTGAAGTTTCTGTAAGCTCCGTCGTTCACTAAACTCCAACCCAGACCTTTTTCCGTTTCCATTAAACATTGAATCTCATGTCTTTGCTGCATACTGGAACATGACACCGACCAATTAGACTTCAAAAGCCTACTTTTTTTTCATATCTCGTACTGATCTAGAGCATGCTGCCATATAATCACTGGTTCCATATTTATGTTTTCCCATATTACCTGGTTTCGATTCTTCCAAATCCACCAGATAACACATGCAGACAACTCCAATAACTTAACATCTAGTGCATTCATAATCCAAAACTTCAATCATAAAACAAAGCTTCTTTTATTTCCAGCTGGGTAAAATCAAAACCAAGTGAATTTAGATGCCACACTCTGCAAGCTACCTCACACTATGCAAAGATGTGTGAGACGGTTGTCACATGCATACTACAAAACAAACACAAAGATGTAGATGAGCAATTGCGCTTGAAAAGGCTAAACGCTTATGGGACTACTCCATTCATTATTCTCCAAAGAAGAAAAACAATGTGTGGAGGTAGTTGCAGCTTCCAATGCTTTCTCCATCCCTCTCGGTCAAGAGGCGAAACCTATGTTGTTGACGAGGACGGCGGCTCTGATAACGAACTATATCTCTCAATATATGATAGCCTTTCCTCACAGCAACATTCCATCCCTTGATTTTTCCCAAACCAAGGAGTCATCTCTACTACAGTTTACATGTTTTGGCACATGTATGTTTAAAATTATGTTTGCAACTTGTTCTGGAAACAACACTTTAACCAAAGGAGCACACCAATTCATACTATGATCTAAAAGATGCGACACCTTTAAAGAAATCATACCAAAAATGCTTGAGCAAGCAAGGGGATTAGCGCACCCCAGTATCCAATTTTGATCAATCTGCACCTCTCCCCCTGTAACAATTGTCCATTTTAAGTATGGTCTCAATACCTCTCTACTCTATAAAACAATCTGAAGATTTTGGACAACACAGTAGAAAATTCCTCTAGGAACAATACTGCTGTAACATAAAATTTCTAGAAGTAACTAACTTCCATGTTGTTTTTGCCAAAAGAGCTTTATTTGCCTCCATTATAAACCTTAGTCCTACACCACCTTGACCTTTAGGACGACACAACCACTACAGCAATTTTCAATTTATGCCCTTCTTATCAGGAAAACCACTCTAGATAAACCTTCTCACCATCTTATCAATCTCTTTTACTACTCCAGTGTCATCTTAAAAACTGTAAGTGGATAAACAACCATCAATATGCAACACACTTTTCATTAGTGCGATTCTCCCCGTCAAACACAATCCTCCAGTTTTCCAGGTATTCTTCATACTCATTAACACCTAATAGAAAAATCTTATCTTGTGTCTTGGAGTCATTATGTCCAACTTCAAATACTTATCTAGCAAACCCTGATAATGGATATCAAGTGCATATGCAACATACTCCTTTGTAGCCAGTTCCGCATCTTGACTGAAAAGAATGGATACCTTTGAAAAATTGCACGTTGACCAGAAAAACACGCGAATTAAAACACTAAAACAAACAAAAAATTATTTTTTCTGAACTAAGTTTATAAAAACACATGACAAATTAATTAACTAAATGTATAAATTTATTAAACTGAAAATTAATTTTATAAATTAAAAAAGGAAAATAATTTACAAAGAAAAACACAAAAACCTTTCTAAATTAATTATGCAAGGAAGAGTCGTGTAAGTGTGATACACTGTCAGACTATCAGTTAAGCCCAAGGGCAATTTTGGAAGATCGGATCAAACGTCAACAACGAAAGGATACAAATAGGAAATAGGAGAGCAGAGAAAGGCATTAATTTTGTGAAATGGCCATTGGCTACCATATTCTCTCTCCTCAGTCTAGTCTTCTACATCCCCATTCCCAAATGTTCTTCTTTCTACTGTCATTTCTGCAATCTCTTGTAATTCTTATTATTAATTAGAAAAAAGTGCTGTTGTACCCCCAAATATTTAAAAAAGTGCTAATGTACCCCTAAGTTTTTCAAAAGTGCTACTATACCCTCAAATGTATAATTTGGGCAGAATTTTCTTTTGCCAAGTGTAAAATGATAAGAATACCCTCACTATTATTTAATGGTAAGAAAGAAAAAATTTATGACAAAAATGCCCCAACCAAATCAATGAATAATCATCCCCTACCTAATTATTCATCTAATTCTCGCTTCCCTTTTTACATTCACACCCAGTTAAGAAAGGCAATCCAAATCCATACCACCAGTCACCGTTACTTTATCGTGAGGTGTACCCCTATTATTATATTCAATAAATAAGTGTACCTCTAAAGCCCATTTTCAACACCATTTTGAATTAAAAGACAAATTTACCCTCACTTGTTGGATTTTTTTCCCTTTACCCAAATGCTCATGGGCACGAAAAAAAATAATTCAAGAAATCAATATCACTAAATTACAAAATAAATGCACAATATTATTGAAAGCGGCAATTCTAGATGCAGTCCATATTTTGCTTATTTTATAGTCCAAAAAAAATACGTCTTTGATATATATGATATGATCAATAATTAAGTATATCAGACATATGCATCATATATATATATTACTTCTATTGCATACACTTGCAAATCAGTTATATATCATAATTATTATATATATGATTATATAACAAAAATACGGACTGCAAATAAGTAAAAAACGGACTAAATCTAGCAGACCAGTATTGAAAAAAGTTAACATTTTTATCCAAAAACTCAACAAACTGAAAATATCGGTGAAATTACCATAATCTCGCCACCTTGAGCTAGTCACGCAAATTATTATTGGGTGTGGCGGTTTCGGTCCCCCGGCTCACACTAATTTCTGGGTACGGTGGTTTTGGTCCCCTCGACTTCAAACGCTTTCATCCGATAAAGTAACGGTGACTGGTGGTATGGATTTGGATTGCCTTTCTTAACTGGGTGTGAATGTAAAAAGGGAAGCGAGAATTAGATGAATAATTAGGTAGGGGATGATTATTCATTGATTTGGTTGGGGCATTTTCGTCATAAATTTTTTCTTTCTTACCATTAAATAATAGTGAGGGTATTCTTATCATTTTACACTTGGCAAAAGAAAATTCTGCCCAAATTATACATTTGAGGGTATAGTAGCACTTTTGAAAAACTTAGGGGTACATTAGCACTTTTTTAAATACTTGGGGGTACAACAGCACTTTTTTCAATATAATAATAGGGGTACATCAGCACTTTTGAATTACTCGGGGTACATTGGCACTTTTTTATAAACTTGGGGGTACATGAGCTTTTAACCCTATTAATTATATAAAAGTACCATTTTACCCTATTTATCAAGTCGTATGCACGGCAAACACCAGTAAAACATGGGCCCATAAAAGAAACCATTAACTTATACGCGTGACTGTTTAGTAGAGCATCACAAAATTCGGGTCATGATCTAATAATCCGAGTTTAACCCACGAAATATTTCATAATATTTTAAATAATTGCACGATAAGTCCCCTCCGTCTATTTGCTATTATTTTTCCATATGTTTCAATCCCCGATCCTACAATATCGTATTTACGGTGTCATCCAAAACTTTCTATAATTGATATTGGTGAAGTTGCTTGAAATCCGTCAAAACTTGCCCGCAACTAAAACCCTAGACTATAACTATAATCCATATGTCTGCACGTTTGTTATCAGAAAAAAAAAATGCCGCACGTTGCATGCAAACACTACCCAAAACCCTATATAAAAAAGGAAAATTCAATTATATTAAAAGTCTTACAGAAGGAATATGGTAATATTTAATTTTATGACCCTTGTTAGCTTTAAAAATAATCATTATAATCCCTGAAATAAAATATCAGTTCGATGGCCCTTAAAAATCTAATGTATAGTATACCTTTCTTGTTAAATAGGTATGCCGAATACCACGACTCGGCATGTAAAGCCCGGCACGACGGTGACGATCGATTTATATTTAACCAAAAATACACCATCTCAAATGTTTCATTTTTTGAATAAGTTGAAAAGTTTCTCGTTTTATATTTATTGTTTTACAAAATTTGAAAACTAAACTAAAGCACATTTCATCAAGTAAAGAACAAACATTATAACTAGTTTATTTTTAGTTTAAGTACAAACCATCTACCGAAAAAATGCAAATTACTTTTGACAATATATACATGTATATATGTGAGTTAAAATGTTGTGAGTTAACATTTCTGTGATGACACTAAAGATGATCTCACTTTTGTCGTGTTATATCACGTACTCTATGTTGGGACTGCCGAGCCCACCACAGCTCAAACTAGTATGATATTGTCCGTTTTGGGCCGCATGCAAAGCCCGCACGGTTTTTAAACAATGGGTCAATTCCCAAAAGGCCTCATACTAGTGTGGTGGGACTATTCCTTATAAAGAGAGGAATGACACTCTCCGCTTCCGATGTGGGAATTGGGTTGACCACACCCAACAATCTCCCCCTCAAACCAAAGACCACATGAACAAGTGTCCTTCACCTCAGACCGTCTTGCACCGCCGCCAAACACAAGCGGGACACGCTGCTTGACAAACCCTTGGTCAGACAGACTTTCGATACAAGGGACAAATTTGCCTCTCCAAGGGAATGAATGAGGGTCTCCTCCACATCAGGTAACAACGGCAGTCCCGTCCCGAGTGTAACCAAGCTCTGATACCACTTGTTGGGACTGCCGAGCCTACCACAGTTCAAACTAGTATGATATTGTCCGCTTTGGGCCGCATGCAAAGCCCGCACGGTTTTAAACAATGGGTCAATTCCCAAAAAGCCTCATACTAGTGTGGTGGGACTATTCCTTATAAAGAGAGGAATGACACTCTCCGCTTCCGATGTGGGAATTGGGTTGACCACACCCAACAATCTCCCCCTCCAGCCCAACATGGGGAAGATACAAGTGCATGACAATCACTTGAAGCTCATCCCGGCAAGCTTACCACAAAGCTCAACCTTAACTCCAGGGATTGTCTTCGTCAACATATCAGCAACATTTTTATCTGTGTGGATTTTCTTCAGCTTCATAAGCTTCTCCTCAATAACATCTCGTAACCAATGATATCTCACATCAATGTGTTTGGTACGAGCATGATACATGGAATTCTTACTCAAATCAATAGCACTTTGACTATCACAAAGCACAACATAATCCTCTTGCTTTAAACCTAATTCTTGAAGGAATCTCTTCAACCATAACAGTTCTTTACCTGCTTCCACAGCTGCGATATACTCTGCCTCAGTTGTTGACAACGCTACACATTTTTGTAGCTTGGACTGCCATGAGATGGCTCCCCCCGAAAAAATAAACAAATAACCTGAGGTAGACTTTCTTCCATCCATATCTCCAGCCATATCGGAATCAGTATAACCTTCAAGAACAGCATTGCCACTTCCAAAACATAAGCTCAACTTGGAAGTACCACGCAAATATTTAAGAATCCACTTCACTGCATTCCAGTGAACCTTACCCGGATTGGATAAGTATCTACTAACCACACCAACAGAATGTGCAATGTCTGGCCTAGTACAAACCATAGCATACATCAAAGAACCGACAGCAGATGAATAAGGTATAGAAGACATACTTTCTTTCTCCTTCTCTGTCTTAGGACAGTCTTTCTTACTCAATCTGAAATGAGATGCCAAAGGTGCACTAACAGGCTTAGCATTCTTCATATTGAACCTTTCAAGCACACGTTCAATATACTTCTCCTGTGATAACCACAACTTTCCAGCTTTTCTATCGCGAACAATCTCCATGCCTAAGATTTGCTTTGCTGGACCCAAATCTTTCATATCAAACGACTTGGACAACGCTTTCTTCAAATCATTAATCATCCTGCTATCTTGACCAACAATCAACATGTCATCAACATATAAAAGCAGAATAATGAAGTTACCTCCGGGGAACTTTTTGAAATAGACACAAGGATCAGCTTGAGTTCGTTTGTAGCCAGTGCTCTTCATAAACGAATCAAATTTCAGATACCACTGCCTAGGTGCTTGCTTCAGCCCATAAAGACTCTTCTTCAGCTTGCAAACATGATTCTCCTTCCCCTTAACTTCAAAACCTTCAGGCTGCATCATATAAATTTCCTCTTGCAAATCGCCATGCAAGAACGCAGTTTTCACATCAAGTTGCTCCAGTTCCAGGTTAAGTCTTGCAGCCAAACCCAGCACAATACGAATCAAAGTCATCTTGACGACCGGTGAGAAGATCTCGCCATAATCGACACCTTTCTTCTGGTTGCATCCTTTTACCACCAACCTGGCCTTGTACTTCACAACCTTATCACCATCTTTCTTGAGTTTAAAAACCCAGCGGTTTCTCAAGACTTTCTTTCCTTTAGGAGCTTTCACCAGATCATACGTATCATTCTTCTTCAAGGAATCCATTTCATCTTTCATTGCCTCAACCCACAATTTCTTGTCTTTATGAGACACAACATCATGAAAATTCTCAGGCTCCTCATCCGCGGTAACAAGAATATACTGATCAGGCGAATATTTTGTATTCGGAATACGTCCTCTACTGGACCTTCGAAGCTGCACTTGCGGTACTTCAGGGGTAGGTTGCTCCCCCTGCTCATGAATCCCTTCATCCTCATTCTGAGGAACTTCGTCACCACCTTCTGGTGCATCAGCCTCATGTTGAACGTCTTCAACATCCTCAGTCGGTGGCTGATTAACAGGACTAGAAGTAGCAGAAACATCAGTGTAATCAAAAGACAAATCTGAGTTAGAGTTGTACCTGGTACTCAGAAGATCAGCACCAATTTCGTGCTCAAAAAACACCAAATCTCTACTTCGTACAACTGTCTTCTTCTTGGGATCATAGATTCTAAAACCGTACTCTTCATCACCATATCCAACAAAAACACAAGGATTGGTCTTCGAATCAAGCTTCGATCTTTGCTCCTTAGGCACATGTGCATATGCCTTGCATCCAAACACTCTAAGATGCTTATAAGAAGGATCACGCCCCTTCCAAACTCTCTCGGGAATTTCATAACCCAAAGGAATCGATGGAGATCGATTAATCAAATAAACAGCACATTGAACCGCCTCAGCCCAAAATGACTTAGGAAGATTAGACATTTTCAGCATGCATCTAACCTTCTCAACAATGGTTCTATTCATTCTTTCAGCAGTACCATTGTGTTGCGGAGTTCCAGGCTCCGTCTTCTCATGCCTAATACCGTGCTCCATACAATAACTTCTGAACTCATTTGAAGTGTACTCTCCACCATTATCGGAACGAAAACATTTAAGCTTTTTCTCCGTTTCCCTTTCAACCATGGCATGAAATTTTATAAAAATTCCAAACACTTCTCCTTTGGTTTTCATCATATATACCCAAGTCTTCCGAGTAGCATCATCAATAAAAGTCACAAAATAACGATTTCCACCAAGTGACTCAAAAAATACCCGGCCGGTTCACAGAGACTGCAGTCAGCTCCGGAAAATGATCTATCATCCCACCGCCCCCTTATCCGATCCACAGTCAAAGACACGCAGTCACACACTCGCACCATTACCCTATATATACACCTAACAACAATCCTTTCCTCCCAAAAACACACAGTCTCACACTAAATCCAAAATGCAGGTTTCCAAGGGTTTGTCATCGGCATCGTCATCATCGGCCGCGGCGCGTCCACGTGCCGTAGCGATTCCGGAGGGGATGGAGGCATCCTACCACCGGGTCCGATCCCTCGCCGCTTTCAGCGCGGTGGTGGTTTTCACCCTTAGAGGCGCTGCTGCATGGGGGTAATGGTGGAGAAGCTGTTGACCGGATTGAAGGTCGCTCCCAAGTTCATAGAGATCGAGAGCGGAGGAGAAGAGCACGCTCTCCTCGACAAAATCTCCGGCAGAAAAGAGGGCGATGTTCAGCAGGTGGCGGTGCCTGCCGTGTTCGTCGGCGGGAGGTATCACGGCGGCGTGGATAAGCTCATGGCGTCCCATGTCAATGGAACCCTCGTCCCTCTCCTCAAGGACGCCGGAGCTCTTTGGCTCTAAAATAATATAGACCTTGGGTGTAATATTGTTTTTGTTACATCATATATGATCAATAACATAAGTATTAAGGTTTTTATCAATTTATTTTTGGAGTAATATTTTTAATAAAATTTGCACAAATTCACGTGCACAATTTAAGAATTTTGCACGAAATGAATTTATTTGATGTTGAATATTCATTGAACAATAAGATTACATTTTTTATATTCTAATTCATTGCCCCGGCATGGAGGGATGCTTCCAGAAATTAGTGACTAAAGTAAGTGTTGTAAAAAGATTGACACTAAAATCTGCATCTCCGTGCCTTCATAAGCTCACACTCCTTCCCTTCCGGCCTATTTCTTCACACTTTCATTTTTACCCTATTCATCATTGAATATATATATATATATATATATATAATCGTCAATGATATCAAACGTGATCTCATAAAATTCATTGCAATGCAAATATTCAAATATCAAATTTTTATTTTTCAGTAACATACGTAATCAAAGATACAAATAGTCAAAATCGTGTGTTAATAAGTGTGAAAATGATTCCCTAAAAATAGATCGGGACAAAGTAGGATGTAATACACCTTATCCTTATTGGTAGACATGGCTGGTTCTGGGCCTGTTCGACATGTACATATGCACAAGGCCTCATCTTTGTAAGGTCTCAAAAATTTACAGGCCTAGTATATATACCATGCTTATGGGTTTAATTTCCAGGCCTCCTCTTTTTTCTTTTGCACAAATTTTTGGTTAAAATTTTCAGACTTTATTTGTTCTTTTATTTTATTATATCCAGAAACGGTACCATAATTACTAATATGCATAATATGTGGCGTGTTATTCATTTCAATCATTTCATAAATCACAAGAGTGATAGCAGAGCCGTGCCTCTAATTTTGGGGCCAAGTGCAGAAAAAGATTATGATCCTTTAATTCTTCTTTAATTCAGTTTTATTTTTATAATTTTTAAAATTTTTTGCAAATTTTTTCGATTATACCTCACCCTTAATGAAATATATACAAAGTGTAAAAATTTTAGGCCTCCTCAAATTTTCTCCAATTCAATTCTTTCTCGATTCTTTTAACATTTCTACAAATTATTTCCAATTATACTTCAAATATATCAAAATATATAGAATTATAAAAAATTCCGGGCCCCTCAAATTTGGGAACCCAATGCGATGCTTGTATCGCACGGTCAAAGGACGGGACTGGACGATAGATAATTTTATCACTCATTGGTATTGTTTGTTATAATAATAAGACATTTTGGTAATTTTAGGTTCTCAAAAAAAATCAATATTTCATATTCTTAAGAATAATGTGCAGATTACAGTTATTTCTACATTCAAAAAGATTACATGGGTTAAAGGTGTTAAATTCACGTTAATTTGTTGATCATTCATCTTCATATATATTACAGATATTAAAATATAATGAATAAATTCAGTTTGTGGGGTGATTCTGAGTTGTGAGATCACATATTCACAACACTATCACCCAAAATCAGGGTTGGCCCAAAGGTGTGTATAACCTAAAAATTAGAAGAGCCCAAACTTAACAGTATTATGTATGTGAAATTAAATTTTTATACTTAAAAATGTTCTAATTGAATTTTTTAAATTGCCTATTTTTTCAAATTTTGGACTTTAGTTTTTCGAAGAGCTTTTTCATGTGGATCCTTCCTTCCTCAGAACAGACGTATAATCGAGAGAGACGCACTCTCCTCCCCTCCCCCAAACAGTAGCAGATCTCAGATCCAAACCTGACGGGGAGGCCGCCGGCGCTTCGCCGCCGATCAGGCCTCCCCACCCACCCCATAAACCTAGTATACTTATCCTACCCCAACCTCCAACTCTCAATTCAAAACCCCATCTCAATCGAACAATTACATCCCTTTTTTGAATCTCCGACCAAAAACCGGTCTTTGACGACGCTAGTCAGGAGCCGACGACGCCGAACGCCGAGGGGATACAACGCGCCGTACCCCGAGGGGATCTGACGACCACGGATCCGGCCGACAGACGAGGCTGACAAGACTCTCGAGTGGATCCGACACAGCCCAGGCCAGGGTCGCCGCAAGGGGCTATGATTGTGAAGCTTTTCCGGCCAGCCACTACGCGCCGCCAGCTCGACAGAAACGAGCTGAGACGCCGTACGCCGAGGGGATCCGGCGACCACGGATCCGGCCAAAAGACGAGGCTGACGGGACTCTCGAGCGAATCCGACACAGCCCAGGCCAGGGTCGCTGCAAGGGGCTTTGATTTCGAAGCTTTCTCGGTCAGCCACGCGCCGCCAGCGCGACGGAAACGAGCTGAGCAGTAGGCTTTGCCGAGTCAATTGGGCCTGGGTAGGCTGGGGCTCTTTTGAGACTGTTTCAACTCGGACAGGTCGGATCGGCTCGGGCCGGGCCGGGCCGGGTCAGGTCGGGTCAAGTCAGGTAGGCCAGGTTCGGATGGTTTTCAACTGGAGATGGCCCAATTAGGCTGAGAAGACAGGTTTGGTCCGTTCAGGTGTCGTTGACTTCAGCCGGTCTTTCAAGCGCCGCCGCCGGGCATACCAGTGTGTCCTTCACCGGTTGCCCCACACGGATGCTAACGCGTAAGCCGGAGTTTCCATGTGCCACGCAGGTTTATTCCGGTAATGTCTCTTTACCGATGCTTTCATATTGGACAGGATTGTGGGTTGATTCTTTTTTCTTTTATTCAAATTTCTGTTTTCTTAGAGTTTTTAGATTTTAAGAGATGGGAGATTAAAACTTTGACTTTTTGCAAAATTGCTCAGACAAATTTATTGAGTATCCTTGCCCATTTGTTTGTCTGTCCCTCTTTCTTTTGGGAAGACCCTTTGGGCTTCGGTGTGTGCAGTTAGAGTAGAGGAAAAATTCAAGTCGTGGTAAATTCTTTAATTTACTACCGGCGTCTCTGTGCATACACTTGTAGATTTGAGCATTTAGTGCAGACTTTATGTTTCAAATTAGGGATATTATACCTGTCAAAACAGTTTGACGCTTTTGTGCCGGTCCTTAGAAATCTTTCGATTCATCTCTCTTTTAGGTTGCACTATTGAAGCAGATAATTAGTATGGCTGTATCTAGCTACTATGGCTGTATCTAATTACTATGACTTTATCTAGCTACAAATTGCCTCGCATAGAGGAGATCATTGTGTTTTATTTTATGTCAATTTAATGGTTTGAGGATGCCAAATATAGTATCCCTCAATCAATGGTGGTTTGTTAAAAAAAAAAAAGTGGATCCTTCTTCTAAATTTATTTCTAGAATGTATTGTTTTGATAAAATTTTACTCTAAGAAAAGTAAGTGCCCAAAATAATTCTTTTTGCATGGATTGGACTTACCCTGCCCGAAATTGAATGGCAGGCAATCCCAACATGGGGAAGGATATGATGAAGCTCTTTCATCTTCAAGAAGATTAGGAAGAGACTTATTTTGAAATGGATCTGAAAATTCTCTTTTACGAGGTTGAATATGATGTAGGTGGAGCCGTTGAGATTTCTGGTGGTGCCCAAAATCTTCAAGATGATTTAGTGTTCTATGTGACCAACCTCCTTTTCAAGGAGGATGATGTGGTGGATGACTCTCTTGAGTACGTGAGATATCTATTCTATATAGGTCCAGGCTTCACATTCCATGCTATAAGAAAGAAGCAGCCAAACATTTTATCATTCCAATACGATGTTGATGGCTCCATCAACCATACTCAGTTGTATGCGAATGTTCACTTTTTACATGGAGACTTTGGAGAGGGAAAAAGTAGATGACGATACTCTTTGAAAGTGTTTTTGCTTAGTTATTAATTAATTATCTTTATCGAAACCTTATTAAACCGAGTCATTAGAAGGATTTGTAGTATGGTTTGAGTCAGGCCCGTCCCTATAATTTTTGGGGACTAGTGCAAAATTAAAATTTCTGATACCTCAATTTTTTCTAATTTAATCTTTACTTCAATGTTCTTAAATTTTTACAAATATTTTTGATTATACCTTTTTTCAAAGGAATATTTCTTTTATCATACCTAACTATAACAAAATATATACATAATATAAAAAACTTAGGCACCTCAATTCTTCTCCAATTTAGTTCCTTTCTCAATTTCTTAAAATATTTCAACAAATATATTCCGATTATACCCCACTTATAACGAAATATATACTAAATATCAAAATTTTGGGGCACCGGTGCGATCGTCTGTATCGCAAAAGTCAAACGACACCCATGGCTTGAGTATTTGAATTATCATGGTGCTTTCAAATTTTGTACTGGTATTATTTGAAGTATTTGAATCCAGGGGTGGAGCCACTTAGAAGCATGGGGTAACAACCTCATGGTAAAAAAATATTACCTAATATTAGTATATATGTTATCCCATATAAAAATATTATCCTTCTATTAATAGAAAAAATATCAATTTAATCAGAAAAAAAAACAAGTCACCTAATAAAAAAAATATTACCCTCTATTAATAGAAATGAAGAGTTAATTAATTTAACAAAAATAACTTAATGTTAATAACAGAATACGCAGAAACAAAAACAAAAACCAAAACACAAAAAAAGCTTGAACCTTTTATCAAATCTAAATCAAAGCAACGTCGGTTCCTTAATCAACAAATTTTGCCAGTTCTGCCTTAATAAATTTATAATTTGCTTTTCTATCTGGTCCGACAAGTCGGCAACCTCCACTGATTTGTATAAGTATATTATGTATAAATCTAATTTAGGGTTGAATTAAGGATTTATGATTTTAATTCTAAAAGAGTTTCATGAATTTTGAAATTTCTAAAAGAGTTTCATGAATTATAAAAGAGATTATGAATCCTTGTCGACAGTATGTGTCGAAAAAAGAACTGTAATAAGACAGTTTATAATTTAATAAGTTATTGTAACTTTTATATTTAATGTTGTTACCCCATAAAGATATTTCTGGATTCACCTATGTTTGAATCATCATGGATTGATTTAATTTGTTGTTCATTATGATACAAAATTGTTTTGTCTCGGTGGTTTTATTGTTGTAATCTCCCATGATGCATATAATTTTTGATGTATGATTCTGCTACTGATGATGATGGCGTGACTTGTTCGAATTGTTGTTGCGCGTAACTCTTGAATGTGTGATTTTAATTAATTTCATTTTTGATGATGATGGTAGTTGAATTAATGGTTCTTCAGAGATTGAGTTAATTTGTTTTATAGTGATTGGATGAATTCAAGGTAATTACTAAAAAAATGCCATAAAGCTAATAAGCAAAACAAAATTGATTGTCTTTTCCTCCTTACTTTCGAATCAATTATCCAAATATTCTTAATGATTACTCCCTCTGTCATAGTGAAAGGTGTAAGAGAGAGAAAATTGAAGTTGAATTTTGAATTGTAATATGAATGGTGGAGATTGAATTTGAAAGAGAAGTGGATGAAATATATGGGTAGATGGAAATTAAAGAGCATTACCATAAAAGGAAAGTATGCAATTTCAATTGGGACGGAGGGAGTAATGTGTTTCTTTCTCTTGTTTTATGGACATGATTTTTTTTTTAATTTCATAAATAAAGTGTAGCTCTAAATTCATTAATTTGTTTGCAAAATTTAGTACAACAAGTGAATAGGTTGATGGGTGTCAAAAATTAATTCAATTTAAATTAGACGTGTCAAGAAACCACTACATAATTTTATCGGATTTTTTAATAAACTGATAGCCCTACTAGACTTTGTGTGAAATTATTTTATGTTATACGATCAAAAATCAATGAAATAAGAATTAAAGTTCCCATTAATTTCATTTTGCATATATGGTTTTAAGGTTTTGAATATACGTGCAAAACTGTTCATTTGTTTTTTGAAAACTGCACAAAATGTGCATTTAATTAAGCTATTTACACTCACATACATTGAGGATAGATTCGATCTGCTTTAATGTCATTATAAAAAAAAGTCATACATACCATCCACTGCAATACTTACATTTACATTTTAATTTAATATGTTTTGATTAGTTGGGTGAAAAAAATGGAAGATCTTCTATAATCATGCCGATGATTCGAATATTTAAAGTGTGGAAGTTCAAAATTTTGTATTGAAAATGGCGTGAAAGTCACCTTTTCCATAGGTGGTAGATGATGCCTAGAAAATTGTGGATGTGTGGCGAGGAAAAGAAGTGTCATTAGAGCGAAGTGGATGTGTTGCTTTGATATGCATCCGCAAGACATTGCCTAAAGAAATTCTAAGATTGTGCTAAAATATGGGTCCACTTGCCTTCAAAAGGTCATTTGTGCCTCACAAATAACCATTATCTCTATTTTAGGCTGGGCCACCCTAGGCCTATGCCAAATGTGCAAGCACACGACTCATCTATGATTTCAAAAATTTACAGGCCTTGTATCTATGTTAGGCTTATCAGATTAATTTATAGGCTTTCCTCTTATTTCATTATACAATCTGTTTAATTTCCAGGCCCAATTTATTCATTTGGTTAATCATATCCATGTTAACATTCAGGGTCTAAAGTGCAATTTATGGAAGTTAGAGCTATGGTCAACCATGCAAGATTTATGGTAACTGCTTCAGTTACTAATCTGGTATTGTCACTTGTGTTTAGGGTGTCTTCTTTATATGGAAATGGGAATAGCTCATTGTAGCTTATCTTGGATGTGAAATCACTGAATTGTATCTCTATACTATACAAGTTTACTCTTTCGGCTTAATAGCCAGTCACTACTACAAAGGAGGTCATCTAAGACACTAATTTAAGGCGTTTAGCATATATCATAGATTATCCGCCTTGCAGCGTGGTTGCGAACTCGCAACCCTTCTCTCGATTGTGAAAAACAAATATTCAAGACGGAAGCAATGAAAAATAAGGCGTTTAAAATAAGTGTCTTAATTAAAATAAACTTACGATATCGCAAGATCTCACGAAAGTGTATCATTGAACTTTCTTTAAAATCCCAATCGCACCAAATTAACCTCCGGAATCAAACCCAAACTTCTTCATCATCTCGAACTCGAACCAATTTGAAATCCGCACCTTTCTCGACTTCTTCTCCTTATCCTTCTCCTGCAATTCAACTGAGTAGTTGCGGTAGTCCCTTCGGCGCTTCCTGGAAGGGCTCTCCAGGGGCCGGGGAGCGGCGGCGATGGCGGTGGCGCCGATCGGGAGAGCGAGAGCGGTGGTGATTTCGCCTTCTTCATCAAATCCGTTCACGATTCCTGCGACATTCCTCGGTACGATGATTTCGGAGGCAGCACTCCAGTTGCTCAAATCAGAATTCAAGACAGCCCTTTGAGTTTCATGAAGTCCAAGCTCGTTCTCCTAGTTTCCCACGAACTCTCTCTTTCTGGTACTCTTTCCTGCATTTGTTTTTGTTTTATGAAAAAATCTTTTGGGCACAGCTTTAATTGTTTGTTTGTTTGCTGAAAAGGTGGTCCTTTGTTGTTGATGGAGCTGGCATTCTTGCTCAGAGGAGTTGGAACTGAGGTTGTTTGGATTACTAATCAGAAACCTGCTCAATCTGATGAAGTGGTGTATAGTTTGGAGCAGAAAATGCTTGAAAATGGAGTCAAGGTAGATTTTCTGGTGATGTATAGTGTTTAAAGTATCAATCTTTTTTATATTTAGACAATCAAAGTGAAGATATTTATGTTTAAACATGGTGAAATTTAAGTGTCACAATATCAGCGGGATTTCGATATATCAGTGAAAGTTCATGTTTCTAGTTTACGGAGCATATAACCTTACTCTTAAAGATGTCATCATGAGTTCAACCAGATATCTGTATTTGCTTTTGAAATGGAACTCTTTTATGTATGTAAGATATAAGGTTTTTCTGTATCTTGCGTTTGCATTTGCTTTTGGTTGAAGAAAAGGAGGAGTTTTTATGGAAAGACTTTAAATTTTGGGTCCATTATGGTCTTCACATCACCTGTTTCTGTTTTAAGATTTTACCAGCCAAGGGCCAGGAGGCTATTGATATTGCTCTGAAGTCTGATTTGGTTATCCTAAATACTGCCGTGACCGGGAAGTGGCTGGATTTAGTTTTGAAAGGAGATGTTTCTCGAGTTCTTCCAAAGGTTTTGTGGTGGATTCATGAAATGCGAGGGCATTACTTTAAACTTGAATATGTTAAGCACCTCCCTTTTGTTTCAGGTCCCTTTTGTTAAGGATGGACTTGAGCTATGACTCTGATGAAGCCTGCCTTCATAGGTACATAATAATTATAGTCTTTTCACTTTGTGATAATAAATTTCATTCTTTTACTTTGTGAGTTCTTGATTGATTATTTAGGTTCAGAATTTATTTTTACTGAGAAGTTTTCTGCAAGGAACTGAGAACAGATGTGCTAAAATTACTGGACATCTGCTTTTGATGCTAAAATTTAGGCTAAAGTTATTGATATCTTTTTTAAAATAGTACCAAAATTCAGGCTAAAGTTTTCTGCTTCTGAGTTTGAATGCAAAAATTTTCTGTTTTTGGCCAAGTTCTGCACTTTAGCAATCTTAGAACTATGAGCTACGATATAGAACCAACAATGAACTAATTTGATAAAGAAATGGCCAAGAAAATGGTTTTTAAAACTCTGCACTGGTGCTGTTCTTGGCAGCAGCTGGAACTTGGTTTAAAAATTCATAACTTAGCAACCATGCATCGTTTTTGGCCAAGTTTTGCACTTTAGTAATCTTAGAACTATGAGCTACGATTTAGAACCAACAACGAACTAGTTTGATAAAGAAATGGCCAAGAAAATGGTTTTAGAAACTCTGCACTGGTGCTGTTCTTGGCAGCAACTGGAACTTGCTTTAAAAATTCTTAACATATCAACCATGCATCGTCTTTGGCCAATTTTTGCACTTTAGTAATCTTAGAACTATGAGCTACGATTTAGAAACAAGAATGGATTCATTTGGTTTAGAATTGGGCAAGAAACAGAATTTTAAAGATCTGCACCATAAGTCTTTACATAAGTCTTTACATTTCGTTTTTACATAAGTCTGAGAGATAATCTCTTGTTTGCTCATGTGTTTGAAAACTAATTTGATTCCTGAGAGTGCTTTGTTTTTGACCGTGACAAGTTCGATCCTTGTTCTGTGTTGCAGATGTTCGTGGACTAGGAGCGTTTTGGTTGGCTTGCTATACTTGGACATTTGATTATCGCAATAGCGTTTTGTTGCAGATGCATTTGATTATCGCAATTGATACAGTGGACAATGGTGTTGCTTGTATGGTACAGTGGACAATCAATCGTTTTAGCTACAATTATGTTTTATATATAGAGAGGAACTTTCAATTTTGTAGAAGTACTGAACTTTAAAGAAACATAGTTTGATCCTTGGAATTTCAATGTTATGTAGTTTGTTTCGTTCACAATAATTGTTTGATCATTTGAATTAGTGAATGATTAAAACAAAAGTGATGTTGTCATGTTTACGGAAATGGATCAGAGAGCTCATTTTTTTTATCGAGGAGAGTGGAGTTAAGACATCGCAAGCTGTCCAGCTTGCTATAATAGAATGGACTTGAGACATCGCAAGCTGTCCAGCTTGCTAGGGTTTTTTTTACAAACGAGCTTCCTTGCGAACTCGCAAGTTACATTTAAGGCGGAAATAAACGCCTTAAAACTGAAAACATTTAAGGCGGAAGAGGAACCGCCTTAGATGATTTTTCTCATTTAAGACACACCCAGAGAAGGCATTTGTCTTCTGCCTTAAAACATGAAGGACCAACCGCCTTAAATGGCACAATTTTGTAGTAGTGAGTATATAGTACAAATTTATGTTTTATGTTATAACTCAATCCTACGAAATTAGCTTGATCATGACAAATCTGGTATCTGAGCAAATATCCGGCGACTTGATTCAGAATCAATGGTGGAAGGAACACGCCCTACAATGTATTTGGAATTCAAGA
The DNA here is from genome assembly GCA_948330725.1 of Sherardia arvensis. Lineage (NCBI taxonomy): Eukaryota > Viridiplantae > Streptophyta > Magnoliopsida > Gentianales > Rubiaceae > Sherardia > Sherardia arvensis. The sequence goes on along the minus strand of OX415238.1, from coordinate 9,307,969 downwards.
TGGATGTCAAGTTGGAAGCAAAAATGGAGGCGAGAGTTGCAGGTATTTAGCAAGAAATCCGGCAGCAGACCGGAAAATTCTCCCAACGGTTGGATGGTGTCAACCAGAGGATTGAGAAACATGACGTAGATCAGGAAACATGATGTGAGCGTGCTGGAGATCGGCATGTAGACATTCAACAGGAACAGACTGCCACCTCCAGTGAGAGGTACTCCTGGTACTACTGAACTCCTTAGAGATAATGTTGAACGTGGGTTAGGAGAGAATATATTGATGCCTGCTATAACTAGTTTGCATGATGAACTTAGTAATGAGAATCTTGCTCCTAATTTGCAATCTGTTGGACAACTGAGTAATTAGAATATGATAAGGGGGTAGGAGACAAGAAAACATATAATAATGTAGTGAATAATCTCCAAGGACTGAAATTAAATCATTCTGACAGGGATGGGATCTTCAGTGAGGGAAATGTCAAAACTACTATGCCTATGGGAACACTAGCCACCGTCCAACACCAATAACTGAGGGAGAAACTATATCAGGAAGAGGTATAGGAGCTAGAAGATTGGAAGGTTAAGTTGGGAAAGGGTTATGAAAATCAACAAGTTCGGATAGTCTAGGCTAGTTTTAGTGGTGAGGAACTTAGAGAATGGTTGAGAAATTGTAAAACATTCTTCAATTACTACCAGGTGCCTAACTGTCAGAGGTACTTGGTTGTGGAAATTTACATGGTGGGAAAGCTAGGATATGGCACCAGTTAGCCATATCTAGGAGATGGAAGTTAAGTTAGGAACAATTTTGTGGTATGTTGTTGTAAATATTCACCCCATTTACATTGAGAGATGAGATAGCAGAATTTAATAAGTTTCAGCAGAAAACTACAGTGAGAGCTTATTAGGAGTAATTTGATGAATTTAGAACACTCATTTATGATAGGTACCTTAAACACTCAGAACAGTACTTCATCTCTAGTTTCATTGGTGGACTGAAGGAGGGGTTTAAACCTGGAGTGATGATGCACCATCCTACCACTCTACATGAGGCAATTGAGCTTTCTATGTGGGAAGAAAGGAAGTCGGAGGTTAGTTCAAAGAGGAAGCCCTCAACCTTATCATCACATTCCTGCTTCCAAAAAATCAACAGTGGATAAACCTAAATATCAATACAACAAATATGCAACCTCAAAGAACAGTAACTTCACCAAAATTTCACCACAAGAGTTGCAGTTCAGAAGGGAAAACCACCTTTGCTTTAAGTTTGGTCAGAAGTTTGGAGCAGGGCACATATGTAGGATGAAACAGGTACATTACATATGTGCAGAAAATCAGGTAGGGCTTGGAGCAATAATGGTAGCGGAAGCTGATGATGAACTTCTAGAGTTATGCAGCAAGAGAAGTTCTTTGCTTTAAGTTTAATGGGGCTTAGTTCAGCTGAATATAAACCCAACACTATGTTTTTCCATGATAGATGTATGGAGATGTGATCAGTATCCTTTAAGATAATAGAACCTCTGCCAATTTCAATGACCATGTTATCATCAAGACACTAGGGTTGGGTACGATGAATACCAATCAATTCTATGTCAAGATTTCCAATGGAATCATTGTTAAAGAAAAGGAGATGTGTCAAAGGTTAGTCTGGGACTTGGAGCATCACATATTTGTGTTTGATTTGAAAGTGATGGGATTGGGAGGTACTGATATCATCTTGGTCTCAAAATTTGATCCAGTATTCTTCCATTGGAGGAAACAATAAGTTGGGATCTACAGCCTGGGAAAATATTGGATTTTGGGAGGAAAATGATGGGGTGAGGCATAAGATCCTGGAATCCGGGAATGACTGCCATGGCAAGAGGAAAACAAGTATGATTGGACTATCAAAAGTAACTGTGGAAGTGGTAGCAGAGAATTAGATCTCTAGCAGTAATAAGAAACAACAACAAGTGGAAGAAATCAAGAAGGTGAAAGTCACTGAAGAGATCAAACAGGTGCTACTCAATTTTATTGACCTGTTTTCTATACCTACTCAGCTGCCTCCTGTTAGGAGCATTGATCTTAAGATCATTTTAAAACCTGTTACTCAGCCATTTAAAATCAAACCCCATAGGTACCCTCACTGCAATAAAGATGAGTTAGAAAAACAAGTAGCCGGGATGTTAAAGAGCCAGGTTATACAAGCCAGCAACTAATAGAAGTGGTTGATTAGTGAGTAACATGCAAACAACATTTGCGTTTTCCTTGTTTTGTAATCATGCAAACAGTTTAGTTTATGCATTCAAGCAGTTTCTACGTACTTTCTGTGAATTATGAATTCCTGTTTGTTTTTCGGGAGTTTTAAAAATGGTTGAAAGAATGAATAATGTGAGGCATAAGTTTTGCGACCAATCACCGCCAGTCGCGAGACATTCTCGCGTTGACATAGTGCCAATCACCACCGTTGAAATTCACTAAAGAGATTTGAGGAGCGTAAAAGCATGAGTTCATCATACTAACCCTTTCAATGCAAATGATGGGTTTGGTATCCCGTGATTCCACAAACATGGAAATATCTGGTCATGGAAATCTTAATATGCAGAAAGTGTTTACTCTAGTGCCGAGTTATCTACATCTTCAGGTCGATACTTTTCAAGCAATTGGTATTTAAGACGATGAGGTTATGAGAAAGATGCGATCGAGGGAAACCATAGAATTGAATGTTGACTAAAAAGGCAAAAAAAATAATGTGGCTATCCCACATCGAAATTTTACAAGAAAAATAATTAGTTTATGAGTTAGAAACTTTTAGAATTTTTCGATAAGTTTCATTGTGAGCAAAACAAATATGAAAGAAAAGATACATGTTTTTTTTAACGTTAAACCACCAAGAAATCAGTGGAGAGAACTTTTATTAGGCATCCCTAGACCGTGAAATGACAGAAATAAAATACAGATAACTCCCAAAAAGGAGGCAACAAGTACGAATCTCCACAGGTGGAGGCGATTTGTGAGATCAGAGAAGTTTCTAAACATATAGCTATTCTAAATCTTCTCTGTCTTAAACTACAAGTACTAAAGTCAGGCGGCATATTGAAATAAAACAGATTTTCTTCCTCCTCCTGAATATAGACACTTAACCAATGTACAACATTCTAGGGCTCCAAGAATTCACTCTCTCAGTTAACATAGCCAAAACAACCGGTTATTAAAATAAAGACTCTCTACCTGAGCCAATTACCCCTGAATCACGTTGCGGTCGTCCCAGGGTAAAAGGGAGTTCCTGATTGTGTGTTAGGGCTTGGACCTCTAGAGTAGAGTAATCCATCAAGCATACCGGACTTACATCTAGCCATGAAAACTAAGAAAGATTCATCTAGAACTATAACTAGAGATTGCCATATAGATTTCTCCTTTAGAGGTGATATAGTCCATCATCCATAAGAGAAACAAATCACAAAAACCCTGTATCTAAGATAAAAAGACTGAAAATAAATTTAAAAAAGGGAAAAAATAAGTAAAACCACATTTTCAGTTTGATTGTGCAAATTCCAGTATAAACCTGTCCAAATCTGCCCGACCCGACCCGACCGAGCCGAACCGACCGAGCCGACCTGGCCGAAACCGACCCGACCGAGCCGACCCAACCAAGCCGACCCGACCGAGCATTGACTGCTTTCTGCTCTGTTCTCAGATCTGGCCGATTGAGTACATGCCAGCATCGTCGGGGCTGCGGTGCTCGCGTCGTCCGAGCCCAAAGCCATGCACATCTTTGCGTCGTCTATCCTTGCTCCGGCGGCTCCGGTGAGGCAGTCCAGTCCGATCTGTTCACCAACGTTCCTCCGGCGGACTCCGTCGGCGTCTGGCGGTGCCTCAGGGACGGGGCAGCGGATCGGCGGTCCAGTTGACTGGCGGCGTCTGGGCAGCATCGTCGGCGGCGGCGCGAGCGGTAGCGACCCACTCCCACCCCATCGACAGACCGAGAGTCTACTAGGACTGTATTGTTTCGAAAGAAAAAAGTGGTTTTTGGTATGGGGTAGAAGGGGGTGGTTTGAGGACGGAAAATAAACGGTGCAGGGGAGGCCGGCGGCCGGTGAAAGCACCGGCGGCCTCTGTTGGGAATAGTAGATTTGGGTTTTCTCTTGGGAGAGAAAAGAGGGAGAGGACTCAAGAAAAGATACATGTAAATGATCACTTGGGCCTAAATGCATACTGAGGCCCGATGATAGCCTGAATGCCTGCCAAGCCTAGCCGGCCAATGGACCCAACCCCACCACAAACCTTTTTTCTATAACAAACACTATTATTAATTGTTATAGGAGTTACACGTAGTTCTTCCCAGATTGATAGCAATATTATACTCCTCAATCAGGGATTCTCTATCTACTTTTACAGTGGAAAAAAATTATGTCTTGCACCATACTCTTCACTTCCCACGGAGCTAACTCCGGCTTATTGAGTGACGCCACTAATTCAGAGGAGTCTGTGAGCATACGAACATGTCGACTAGGAGTCTTGGCCATTGCTTTAATTGCTCTCCAGCATGCAGTAGTTTCCGCCTGGAGAGGGGTGGTACACACAAAGAAATCTGAACCTGAGCATTGTCATGTGTTCTCTCTCGACTTATGGAGGATCGAACATCTGGCGCTTCCTATATTATGGTTGCTGTGAAATGAGCCATCAAACTTTACCAGCTCAGAGTCATTAGTCGAGGAAGATCTCTGGTTTCTTGTTGTGGCACTAGTTTTCTGCCAAGATATCTCAATGTTTCCATCAAGAGTTGCTTCTTGTTGCTTGTCTATTATTCTTTTGTTCATGATGTACTTTTGTTCAGCCAAAAGTATAGCTCCTGTTCGGTCTGTTACCACTCCCTCTATATAGCTTTCTTGCAACGTTGAGCCCCCAAACCTTTTTATCATTCAGTTTTCCAAGACACTATTATTAATTAGTTTTAAACTAAACATACCGAAACTTCTTTTTGAAAAGCGATAATGCTGGTCTTTCATCTAAAAATTAATTCTATTTTTTAAAAGCCATAATATTAATCTCATATCATAATTAATGATAATTTCACTTTGACAAAACATATGAAACCAAAAGCATTTTTTTCCAGAACCTCTTTCTTTAATTGTTAAATCAGAATATTTTCTACATTTTGTTATGCAGTTGAAACCTTGTGTAATTAGATGGATTTTTGTGCAAGTTGTAAATCCATCTAATTACATTTAAAAAACACTTTATAAAATTATCATTGACGTACTGTACTGTCTTCAACTTAAATGCGAGTATTGAAGCTCATCTTCACTGTCATAAGCGATACACGTTTTCTGCCAAACTCTTAAAACATTTTTTACGAAACATTACACCAAAGTCAGAACCCCAAAGAACATTGAATATATAACAGGGTGCATTGACATGGCACGCCAGGAGCTTATCCACGGGGTCGAGATACTTCCTTGAGTTCCTTCTGACGAACACGTACGACCGGTACTGCCACCTGCTGACCATCTTGCCGGCAATTTTATCGAGAAGAGTACCTTCTTCTCCGCTGCCCATGATTTTATTTGTTGAATTTCAGCGCCACCCCCGGCCTAATCCGAGAAGGAGGTTCTTCACAACCAGCGCCATGCAGCAGCAGCGGATGGTGTGACGGCGGCGAGTGATCGGACGCTACTGCATGCGGACGTGCCGCTGATGACGATGGACGATGGTTTCTTGGCAACTGGATAGAAACAACAAGATGCCTGTGGCGTGAGTGAGTAGTGACTGTGTCTTTCTGAGTGGTGGGAGCTAACTGTGTGACTGTGTTTTTGAGTCTGTGTGAATGGATGGTGAAGAAAAAGGTTACGAGAAAAGAGGACCGGCAAACTCTGAACTGAGAGCTCATCAGACTAATCACGAAAGTAATTGGTAAGAATTAGGGTTGTGATAAAACGGGTAGGGAACGTTTGAGATGTTGATTTCAATTTATCGCACGAAAATAGTATCTAGTGCAATAAAGTTGAATAATTATCTGCTTATAAAAAACAGCTGCCGTTTGCTTGATATATATATAGTATTATAAATGAAATAGCCAGCTCCTTTGTTAGGGTGTCTGCGAAGGTTTTTTACTCCCAAACCTTTAAAACAGTTTTTGAGAAAGTAAATTGACGAAGAGCTTTATACTTCATTGATCACAACAAAACATTACACCAAAGTCTAATATTGTGAGCCCGAAAAGAAATGTATAAACAAACAGAGCGATAGAGCTCTGACACAGTCATGGCACTGACGGTGAAATCATGACCGCACGGACGGTGGTACGCCGCGTGCCTGCACCGCCACTGCACGCGCCACATAGATGAAGGTATCACTCTCTTGCATCTTCCAAACAAGTTGTGTGGAAATTGCAGTCCATTAAACACTGTGAAGAGATGAAATACATCAAACCCGAAGCATCTTATTCACAATTTTGTTGAAGCAGGAGATGAGTTGGATTGTTTTATATGCTATTATCATCATGAGTGTTTAGTATCTACCCGGTACTTTCTGGACCTGGGGTCACCATAGTCCTGAATTTCATTTTCATTGCAGTACCTCATTCTTGGCCTAATCACCTTCTGCTTGACCTACAATCACTGTGCTCCTGAAGCTCATTGCCATATCTTCTAGACCTGTACTCCTGAATTTCATCTTGGTACCTTCTCGGCATGGATCTACGTACTCAGCTCCAGACCACTATTTCTTCTCGACTCACTACACTCCCTGAACTCATATTGGTTCCTCCTATACCAGAACTCAGTACGACATCTTCCACACACCAGAATTCAGTTGTCCTCAACTCTGTCATAGTCCTTCTATAATCATAGTTCTTCTTGTCCTGTTACTTTGTGTTGTTTTGCTTGATTGTTTTTCTTAACTTCTGACATTCTCTTGTTTTACTCAGTTTAATAGATGAGGATATGTACCATTATACACAAAAATACATATAGATGATCAATGAAAGAATTAAGGTTTTTAGGAATTCATTTTCCCAAGAAATGTTTCTTAAAGTTTTGAAATTCAAGAAAATTAAATAAAATTACGTTGAACTAAATAAAAGTGAATTGAATAAATTTAAATAATAAAAACGGGCAAAATGCACGCAAAATATGAGTACGGGTAATTTTAATAAAACAGCATTAATTTAACTAAGCAGAAGTGAATTGCACTTAATAAAAGTGGATTAAATCAGGTAGCATATACATGCATGCACGCATAATGCACACACAAATCTGGAAATACTATGATATTATTAGTATCCTTTCCTCTATAATATTATTATTAAAGTAATCATCAAAATTTCCTAAAATTTCCCTTTTAATGAACTAAATAAAAGTGGATAACCTAAAAAAAATGGAAATTCAGGTAGCATATATATACATGCATGCACGCATGATGCACACACAAATCTGGAAATACATGATATTATTAGTATCCTTTCCTCTATAATATTATTATTAAAGTATAATCATCAAAATTTCCTAAAATTTCACTTTTATCACTCCATTAAATTGTTTTTTCCACTTTTGACAATCAAACGTTGTAAATATTCTGAATTTGATCATTGTCGATAAGTACGATGATGCTGTTGTTACCGAGGGTAAGTTGTGGTGTTAAGAAATTGATGATTTCTTAGACGTTTGATGTGAATATTTGGTGGCTAAAGTTTAATTTTTATAATATATCTATTTGATAAAAAATACTTGAAAATAAAATATTTTGAATGATATAATAATTTTCAAAATTAATTTTGCAAACATTATCTCTATCATATTATTGAAAAGACCAATTTATCTTCGTGAGCAGTCGAACTGTCGAAAACTTAACACCCCACTTGATGACAGAGATCAAATTTAATGATAAAAAGTGGATAAAAAGTAGTTCCTTGGTCAAAAAGTAATTTTTACAAAGTTAATGAAAGTTTACATTATATACATTATATATTATAAAAGGGGACCTTTATTTGCACAACTCAGTTTGCTATTTACATATTTCGATATTTGGAATTTTACTATAATATCCTTAATTAATAACAAGTTCTTTTATTAACCTTCATACATTCTGATCTCAGTTACGTCACCAAAAGATTATTCTCGTCATCCCTTGCCTACTCGGCAACACAATCTCTGTACCTTCGATCAACTCCCCCACCACTTTTGAACCATCACTACCAGGCCCGGCCCTCACCATACGCAAGTTACATGTTTGCGCGAGGCCCCATTTTTTCTTTGAAAATTGGGGTCTCATTTTTAGGAATGTTAAAGGGTAAAAACATGGATATTTTATATTTATGTTATTCTTATTAATATTAGTTCCGATTTTAAATATTTAAATTTGGAAATATAATATGTTAACATATTTTTTGATTTTCAAACAAATAAATTACATAAATAAATATGATAATATTTAAGAAAACTATAATAACATTTGTATTAAAATTTTAAGGGCCTCAATTTTTAAATTTTGCTTAAGGCCCCTACATCACTACCCATCACTATGTTTGCATTCAGGCGTCTGGGAGATCGTCCACAACCTCTTTGCCGACGCCAAGTAATCATATTAACTTCAACTATTCATTGAGGACTATGAACTATCACCATTCGATCGCTTCACCAATTCATAGTAATGTAAAGCATTGCAATTCCGACTGGTCGAAGCGTGGGATCTTCTATTCATCACTCACTTGTCCCCAATCCCAACCATGTAGGACATCCTTGCCGAATCACGACCCAACCGCACAGAATGTGAATTGCCATACCACAAACGATGCTGACTAAATTGCCGATGGCGACTCAGAAACACCCGCCCTAAGAATTAGCTATAGTCGGAATCACACTTCCAGTGATGGTCCATGTCGACGTCTCGCCGTTGATCTAATTCCCCTAATACCAGCACCAATAACTTCACTGGCCTTCTCCGGCGGAGCCTCACCGGAGACTGCAGAGGAATTTTCTCTCCATCGTCTTCTTAGCGGCAAGGGAAAAAGATTAACTAAATTTGGGTGAAAATTTTAGCAAAAGAATTTATCATAAATTGAGGGTATTAGTAAAATTTCAAATATTGAGGTCTGCAAATAGTTATAACTTTTTTCAAAATATTTTCCACAACCCCGTGGTCATTTATTTAACTTTTCAATCCATAATAAAATGGATTCCTTTTAATTTTTTAGAAAGGAATTACATACACCACATGTTATGGAATTTAAAGGGCCTTTTACTACCAGCTACATATACTCTTCTCCATCACCACCATCAAAGGTAAATGGTCAGAAGCAGAATGCAGCTTCACTAGGCATTTAGAATTCACGAGCTGGTTTACCCAGTTATCTTCAACCAATCATCCATCAGTATTGCTATAAGTTTCTTCTCCCCCATTCTTCTCTTACTTCATGTAAAAGTAGGACCAAATATTTTTAACTCCTGCAATCTCAGATAGGCCACTGCCTCACTAAAATCACTGGTTTTTTCCACTAGGACATGCCCTGTCTATCTCCTATATGTATAGTGAGAGTTGAAATCTCCAAGTATTCTGGTTGTCCACGCCCTTCAATTTCTCCAATAATGGCTCCCTTTCCTCCCTCTGGTTATGCCTATATACCACTGTAACAAGGTACTTGATATAGAATTCCTTAATCATACGTTCTACATGTATCTACTGGTACCTCATGTCTAGCAATTGCTTATCAAAATAATTAGGCTATCCAAAGCTTTACCCTATCCACCACTTCACAATTGTGATGCGCTCACACTTCAGACCAATCTTTTCCACATTCCCTCTAGTTTTTGCTTTTGGATTTTTGTCTCACTAAAACATAAAATTCAATTTTATGTACAAGACATAAATTTTATGATAACATGTAAGTGAATAATGTATACATGTGAGTATATTAATTTATTCACGGACCTTATTTATTTTCAATCTCATAAATTTGATTTGGATTTTGTTAAGGAACATTTGGCGATGATATTTAAGCATGGCAACTATAAATATGAAGTTGTATGTATGTTTGTAAACAAAATATTTTACATTTTGGACAAGCTTAAGGTGCAATGTGTAGTTTGATTTAAACAAATAAGATATGCATTTATGTTAAGGTGATAATTAATGACATTTTGAAATAGATGTCTAAAATTATCATTTCACAACAAAAAAACACTTTTATATTTTAATTTACCAAACACATTCAGCTATTTTTTAAATAATTAAGTAGTTTACCAAACAAAAAAGTGGTTTTTTTTATATTACAAGTATAAAGATTTTCTACAACTATCCTAATCTATCCTAATCTACTGATCCACTACTCAGTCCTCCACTTTACGCTGTGAATGGGGTGAAGGTCCCAGTTGACACCCTCTGATACACTTCGCTTCTTTGCACTTAATGCGCCAGCTGATGGCTCCCGTTACTCACTTCTTTGATATGAGCACAAAGGACGGGGGAGTGGGGGTTTGAACCCTGGACCTCCTCCATATCCAAGGCCTTATTGCATGACCTTTGGCCAAGTGGTCTAGCCCACTTTTACTTGGTTAAGTGGTTTGCTTTGAAGTAGCTTATTGTTTCTGATAAGCAGAAGCCAACTTTTCAGAAATTATAATTGTGTCAAACACATCTTAAAAATTGTTGCATTTCAAAGCATATCATCTGAAAAATTTAAGTTGAGTTGAAACTTAAGGGCATCTCTCCTCGATCCCCTCTCTCCCTAAGGACATCCCTAAACCGAGGCTGAGTGAAACTCCGGTCTTGATGCCCAGTTCTACCTCAGAGATAAAAAAAAAGAGAAAGATTTATTCGAGAAAAAATCTTAACCGTTACTAAGAATGAAATTAAGATATTGATCGGTAGAAATTAGAAGGGAGGTAAACTACTCAACAATTTTTACCCCATCATGTAATGTTATGGGTGCCATTTTAAGTATATCTTAAGATGCACGTATACTAATCATAGATGAATGAAGGAAATTAGATTGGAGTAGAGGAAGAGGAGAAGAAGTCGGGAAAGAGAATAACTTTTAATATTTTATTATTATAGTGAGATAATTATTAATGATGTATGCATATATATGATCGTGTAAAAGACAAACTTCATATAAAATGAATTCAATTAATTAAATTTCATTTTATTTGATAAATAAAAATTTGTAGTGAAAATGATATCTCGAGTGTTAATTAAGTTCATATTCTTGCATATTATCTACAATTTTTTTAAAACTCATTTTACTAAAATTTAATTCAATATTTTTAGTTTAGTTTAATTCAATTCAATATTTTTAGTTCCATTCAGTTCATTTCAACGATTAAATATGATTTACTAATACTCAATCTGATCCCTACTCACACTATACTTAATTCGTTGGGTATTAATTATAGAGATATTTATTTAGATTTTCTCCAAATATTATTGATTTTGGATTTTTTTATACTAAACATATAAACCATAATATTTGCTTTCACTTTTGTTGCTATAGTGTTTTGCGACCGAATTTCGTAATTTTGGTGCAATTTTATATCATGATTATATATTTTTTTCTATGTTAAATAAATTTTCTTAATTTTCCCTAACTTAGATATTATTGAGTTATTTTTGTAATTTTGTTACAAAATTAATCTCATCATTCAAATTTTTAACAATGAGATATTTCAATTAGTGTAATCCAAATCGACCAAATTCATATTTAATCAGGTTTAACTATGTTTACGCTTAGACTAATTCTTTCCTCCAATTCAGAGTAAATATGTATTCTTGCACGATCCATATGCAAACGTAATAATATCGCACGTTTATTGCACATTTATATTTATTCTCGTATATTTTATTCACATCCAACTAGACCATAAGAAACTTTTCAAATTAAACTCACAAGTCATAAGTACATAAATAACAAATCACCCAACTGAGAGATAATAATTCAATAAAAAACTTATTTAATTTCTATGCTTGTGATGTGATAAATAAACAGCAAACAACAAATAATAAACAACAGATATCAACTCGAGCTGCTTGAAAGTCATTTCGCTTATTTATCAACTCGAACATCAACAGAAACTATATCGAAACTTTTGACCAGGTTAACCTCCTTAGGCTGGTAAATGATCTTCTCCACCATCACCCGATCTTACTTACCCCGGAAAGGGTCTCGGGCCTAGCTAATCAACAAAAGCAGCAAGTTATAAGCAAACAAACAAAAAGTATGTTTTTGGCCTTTCAAGGAAGATTATAACATTTAAGACAATCCAACAATCTTCTATGCATTATTTACAGGACAACTGGTCACAAGAATAAAGATCATATACCTGGTGGCTGAGCAAAACGGAAAAATTCTCTCTCCGTCTCCTCTTCCTCGTTGAAAGAATAGTCCTCCTCCTATCCGCTTCCACCTCCTCTGTTCATTTTGCTGTTATGGACTATAACATGTATTGTGCGTCCCATGTATTATGTGGCGCGTGCAGTGGCGGTGCAGGCACGCGGCGTACCACCGTCCGTGCGCTCATGATTTCACCGTTATGATCAATGAAGTATAAAGCTTTTAATTAATTTACTTTAATCAAAAATTGTTTTAAAGGTTTTAAAGCTCTTATTATATTGTCTATTCTATTCCTTGAAAGTAAATCTTGCATGCTTTAATGGCTTTACCTTGATGAATTGGATTCCTGAATGTCTAGTCTTTTTCATTACAGTATCTATTCTATCCTAAAAGATATATTTGTTGGGCTTGTAGAGAAAAAATGGACAAAATCTTACCAGGTGCCTCCAACCACTGATAGCTGCAGCAGCAGCAGTAAGAGAAGAAGGGAACTTACCGTTAGTCACAAGAAGGAAGTGCGGTCATGATAAGTGTCAGAGCTCTATCTTTCTTTCCGGGCTCACAATATTAGACTTTGGTGTAATGTTTTGTTGTGATCAATCGAAGTATAAAACTCTTAATTAATTTACTTTCTGAAAGATTGTTTTAAAGGTGATAGAATATCACAAGTGATTTGATATTATGGTGATTGATTTATATATAGTGTATCTTATTTAGTCTAGTCTAGATTTATTGTATTTATACTATTGTAACTCTATATAATTCAGATAATAGAGAGACACCAATTATGGGGAATATATTTCTACATGGTATCAGCTTGGTTTCTTCCTTGTTGACCTATGCAATTAGGTGAATCACAGTAAACCATAATCCTCTTTCAACCATCAGCCGTCTCAAATCATGTCCAAATTTACCATCCCTTTTTCTGGTTTCTCTTTTTGGTGATCCTTTGCATCGTTCATCACCATGGTCGACGCAACGAAACCCTTAAGTTATCAAACCCTAATTTATATGTTGCCCATCAAACTCCACTCCGACAATTATATGGCATGGCAATCTCAACTCCAGGTGCTCTTGGAATCGGAGGGCTTCCTCGACGGCTCCAATTCACGTCCAACCTCTGCAGAATTTTCAACCGGAAAATCCGTTGAAGGTTCGTACACTCCGACCTCATGGACAACCCAAGACAAACGTCTCCAAGCACTCCTCCGATCATGTCTCACGGAGAAAGCCGTGATTGAGACTATTGGTTACAAAACCGTTCATGAGATGTGGGATGCACTCTCCACCGCATTCGATAACTCCTCAGCCGCCAGGGATCTCCAACTCCGTGACGAACTACTCCAAATCCGTCACATAGATTCAACGGTGCAAGAGTATCATCGGCGTTTTAAACCTGCCGATTAAATATCTTTCTCATGCCGATTAAAAAACACGATGACTCTTAGACAAAAACGATGGGTTGCAATTGGCTCTTTCCACTCATCCATATGTTCCATGGCATGTTTTAACCCACCATCCCTATCAGATATGACACAAAGCGGTTCACGATCCTTGGCAACATGTGTGCGCAATTGCTTCATGAACCACTTCCAACTCTCCTTTGACTCCGTATCCACAACGGCATAAGAAATGGGAAAGACATAATCGTTAGCATCATGTGTAACTGCAACAAGCAACTTTCCATAATAGGACCCTTTTAGAAATGTTCCATCATCACAAATTACATGTCTACAACTCTGAAAGGCTTCAATCGCGGGATGAAATGCCGAAAAAACAAACTTAAATATTTTTGGGTTACCCTTGCCTCCATTGAGGTGTTTCCATTGTACAATTGTACCCAGATTAGCTCGTTTCAACTCTAGTAAGTATGTTGCCAGCTTCGCAAAACAGTCCTCCCAAGAGCCATACACCATATCAATAGCTTTCAATCGCGCATGCCAAGCTTTCTTGTATGAGATTTCTACATTCTTATGTTCATACACTTGCTCTTGAATTGTCTTGACCGTTAGCAAAGGATTGTCTTCTATAAGATGCTGAATTAATCTCCCTAGCAACCATCGTGGATGTGAAATTCATATGACCTTTCGATCGACTAACACCAAGACAAGTATGCTTAGGTTTTCATTTTGTGATCTCCCACAGATTGTGAGTTGACTTACGACAAGCACGCATCCCCCAACCACACTTATCTATAGAGTTGCATTTCGCAGACCATGTGTAAGATTTGCTATCTCCAACTTTATGCTCCCGGTTTTTATCTATTCCCCACCGGGTTATGGCCAATTTCAGTTTGGGCTTTGAATGAAATCGCATGCCCAATGCAATCTGATTTGTATCACTGCTCCATACTGGGATTTTTTCACCAACTTTGTCACAAGTTGGATCTGGATTTTCATCATTCCCAATATCATCCAAAAAGGCCAACACCCTTGCATTATTCTTTGTGCCAAATCTCATGCCCCCCATGTTCGACTGACTACCATCATCAAGGTAGCCCATATTCAAACTTTCTGAAGGCTCGCCTCCATTGCTTGAGTCGGAATCAGCTGACATACTGTCTAACTCAGCAACATCTTCTTCTGATGGCAGTTCTTTCTTCTTCTTCATAAGCATAATCAGCATCATCATCATCATGCATAAAGAAACCAACACCAGCAAATCCTTCATCTCTAGTGTTAGTTGGAAAGTTAGAAAAACTAGGGCATAATGGTTCGGAAAGCTATTCAGCAAAGAAACAAAAGAGTGTTGAGTTTCATGTTCTGGTTGTACCATCGTATTAGCAATCGACACAAACTCTATGTAAAGCTCAGCCAAAAAAGTGGATAACTGATCAACAATCTCAAAGAAGGTCAACACAGAGAACTCATCATCTAGCTTCATTGAAAAGTACTTAATGCTCGACTCACAACTTCAAGGTATCGGTAATGTAGATTAATTTCACACGCCCCCTTATCAATCCCTATTGAGCTCATACTGTACCACCATATTGAGCTCCTCTTGGGCATGGAATTTGTCCAATAAACATACTCATTTCAATCAACAACAACCAATCAACAAACATTCAACAAATCACCCAAATTTGATGATCAATTATGCAAAGAGTTGAGATATAGTTGATTAAACGGTGAGGATAGATTGGAGTGAGAGGAACGTACCCAAACTGGAGAAATCCACCTAAAAACTGCTAAATACTCAAATCCGATACATCAAAGACTTGGCCTTGAAACTAACGAATCCAACCAGCTGAACAGATCAAACAATCAAATTGATCGAGCATGCTTCAATTGGAATTTAGCCACCGGAAAGTAAACATTCAATTCATAAAATTTGAAGCAATCAACAAAAAAGATACGCAAAAGAGAATTACCAGAAATTTTGTGCTAAGGATCTCTGAGCTAAATGATGAGTTGATTGTTGAGTGGGCTGAAGAGACGAATCGGATCAGAGAAATTGGTGGCTGTAGAATCCGAGGAGAGACCGAGTTTGTATCACTTAATAAGACGAGCAAGTGTTGTGTTTCTTTATCCTTCACGGCGGAGATGGCGGCGAAGATAGCATTGAAAAGTCGAGGTATCGGTGGGTGAAGAAGATAGCGTCGGAGAGACCGAGAACAAAATAGAGAAGACTGGGTTTCTATTTTAATATCCTCACGTTTCACATTTACAAAATGCGAAATAGATTTGCCACCAGGATAGCACCTCATTGCCACCTAATTACCAACTCATTACCAATTAATAAAAATATTATTACCGAAAATAATTATATTTCACATTCTTCAAATGCGAAATAGTAATGTTTCGCATCCTCAAAATGTGGAATACCTATTGTAGGAACACACACCGCGATCGCCCTATTAACCTCCATGAATTCGTATTTCATCACAAAGCAGTAAATGTTTCCTTCCTCGACGGCTCCAATGCACGTCCAACCGCTGCCGAATCTTCAACTGGAAAATCCGTTGAAGGTTCGTACACTCCGACCTCATGGACAACCCAAGACAAATGTCTCCAAGCACTCCTCCGATCATGTCTCACAGAGAAAGCCGTGATTGAGACTATTGGTTACAAAACCGTTCATGAGATGTGGGATGCACTCTCCACCGTATTCGATAACTCCTCAGCCGCCAGGGATCTCCAAATTCGTGACGAACTACTCCAAATTCGTCGCAGTGATTCGACGGTGCAAGAGTATCATTGGCGCTTCAAAACCATCACCGACGGCCTCTCCTCCATTGGTCGTCCAGTTGAATCCAAAGATAAGGTTATGATCTTCTTACATGGTTTTGGTGCATGTTTCAGTGAGTTTCAATCGGTTCAAATATCTCAAACTCCGTTTCCGAGTTACGCCGACGTAGTTGCTCAAGCCAAAAGCCATGAGACGTTTCACTCCACCCGTGATTTGGGATCTGGATCAGCCTCCGACATTGTGGCTTTCTCTATGGCGTCGAACGACTCAACAGGATGTACAGGGTACGGCGCCCATAATGCATATGGCTCCCAGGCGCGTGGCACACACACGCCCGTGCGTGGGGAAGATGCTGCCCCCCACGCGCGCCCCAAACAGGGCGCATGGCAGCCACGCGCCGATAGCTCCGCCGGTGGTCCCCCTGGAAGTGGTGGTTCTAAAAGTGGCGGTCGTTCTGGTGGCGGTCGTTCTCGCAACAAGAAGAAGTGGTCTCCCAAATATGTCATTTTTGTGATGATTTCGGCCACACCACCAAAACATGCCGCAACCCTCAATCCAATATGGCTGATGCTTTTCAGTCTGCTGTCACACTCGAGGACTCAGATTGGTACCTAAACTCTGGCACTACGAACCGTATGACATCTTCCTCTTTTGGCCTCGACAATGTTGCTCCTTACAATGGTAATCGTTCTGTAACTCTTGCTAATGGTCGACATATCGCTATTTCACATACTGGAATTCTTCAGTTTTCTCGTAATTTATTATTATCGGATGTGCTTATTGTTCCTCATATCACGAAAAACCTGTTGTCTTTTGAAAGGTTACCAAAGATTTAAATGCTATGGTTACTTTTGATGAAAATTCATTTGTGATTCAGAAAAGAGCAACAAGGGAAATCGTAGGTAGAGGGCGCTGTCATGGCGGTCTGTATGTGTTGGAGAAGAGTGGTGCTGCTTTTGCTGCTTATGTTACATCAAATAAATATTCAGCTTCATTTGACATCTGGCATGCAAGATTTGGTCATGCTTCATTTTCTGTTATTTCCCTGTTGAATAAGTTGAACCTTGTTAAGGTTACCTCATTGTTTCCTAGACCCACTCTTTGTTCGTCATGTGATAAGGCGAACGGAAAAATGCTTTCTTTTATGGATAATCCAAAACGTGCTGGCTCTTTACTTGCTCTAATTCATTGTGATTTATGGGGACTTGCCCCTGTCTTATCTACAAGTGGTTATTCGTATCATGTAATTTTTGTTGACGACTACTCCCGTTTTACTTGGTATTATCCTTTAAAGCGAAAAACGGATTTTTTCGAGGCATTCATACTGTTTCAAAAGTTGGTGGAGAATCAGTTTTCTTGTACGATTAAGGTTTTTCAAAGCGATGGTGGCACCAAATTCACAAACTCTCGTTTGCGCTCTCAATTTGTTGGCAAAGGATTTTTCATCAAATCTCATGTCTGTCTACTCCGAGTAGATGGTAGATCTGAATGCAAGTATCGTCATGTGATTGAGATGGGACTCTCAATGCTTCATCACTCAGTTACCACCTTCCTATTGGGATGCCGCTTTTGCAACTGCCACATGCATCATGAATCAGCTTCCAACGCCAGTCCTACACAATGTCTCGCCATTTTATCTGGTATATGGTCGTCATCCAGACTACTCCAACTTTCATCCGTTTGGCTGTTTGGTGTATCCCTACATTAGGCCGTTCTCTCAACACAAGCTGGCTCCCGTAGTACACATTGCGTTTTTCTTGGGTACAATTCTCAATATAAGGGATTTCGGTGCTTAGATCCAGTTACCAAGAAAGTGTACCTTACACGTCATGCTCGTTTCCACCATTGGAACGCCAATCCTCCACTGTCCCTAAGTCACTAGCTAGATGTCTCTACGTTTATTGACTCGGATTATGAGGATACTCCGGTCTTGACATTGCAAGATCCGCTTTCACCAGTTCACTCCATAGAGGCATCTCCATCTTCGCCTGTCTCAAGTTCCCCTGCTTGTGGAGCCTCGTCATCTGCCAGTCCTTCTCCAGAACCAACTCCGGATTATTCGCTATCGCCAGTTCCTCCACCACTGCCACCACCACCGCTGCCTCGCCATCGTATGACAACACGCTCTCAGCCAGGTAGTCTCACTGTGAAGGATTACTCTGATTATGTTGTCACTGGTTTTCTTGCGGCTTTGTTGGCTGAAACTGAGCCTCGAGGTTTTCGTTATGCACTCAAGGACCCTCGTTGGGTGGCTGCTATGGATGAAGAGATACATCAGCAACGCACTTGGGATCTTGTTCCTCGTCCTTCTAGCGTTAATGTTGTTGGCTCCAAATGGGTTTATCGGCTCAAACATCGGCAAGATGGCACTGTTGATCGTTATAAGGCTCGCTTAGTTGCTCAGGGATACTCTCAACTTCTTGGCTTCGACTTCACCCACACCTTTAGCCCAGTCGTCAAAGCATACATTGTTCGGTTTATCCTGTCTCTTGCCAACATTTTTCGTTGGCCCCTCCATCAGCTTGACGTTAAGAATGCTTTTCTTAATGGTCACCTTGACTCACCAGTCCACATGTAACAGCCGTCAGGATACACTGATCCACATCATCCTGATTACGTTTGTTGTCTCCGCAAGGCTATCTATGGCCTCAAACAGGCTCCACGTGCCTGGTTTCAACGGTTCAGTTCTTATCTGACTCACTTGGGCTTTCAGTGTTGTTTGTCTGACACTTCACTATTCATTTTCATCCGTGGATTAAAGGTGTTACATCTTTTGGGTCTATGTGGATGACATCATTCTCACCGGAAATGATGCTCTTCTTATTCAGAAGTTTGTCGCTCGCACTGATCATGAGTTTGTTGTTAATGATCTTGCCTCTCTTCACTACTATCTGTGATTGGAGATTTCTCGCTCCTCTTCAGGGTTGTTTATTGGGTAGGCAAAGTATGCCATGGACATTCTTTAGCATGCTGGCATGACTGACACCGAACCTGTTTCCACGCCTTTTGTTCCGGGCTCACAACTCCTCAGCTCCTCTAGTCCAGAGTTTTCAAATCCCATATTGTATCGTTCACTTGTTGGTGCCTTACAATATTTGACCATCACCAGGCCTGACCTTTCTTATGCGATGAATTCTGTTAGTCAGTTCCTGCAGTCACCTCGAGATGATCACTATCAAGCGGTTACTCGTATTCTCCGCTATGTTCGTGGTACTCTTCATCATGGTCTTTTCTTCCGTCCCTCTTTGGGCTCCCTTTCTGTTATAGGGTACTCAGATGCTGATTGGGCTCGCTGTGTTGAAACTTGATGTTCCACCTATGCTTATGCCATTTATCTTGGTGGTAATCTCTTGGAGTGCTAAGAAACAACCTACTGTTTCCCGATCTAGCTAGGAATCTGAGTATCGTTCTATGGCCAACACTGTGGCTGAGCTCGTTTGCCTGTGCAATTTGCTTAAGGAGCTTCGTGTTCCTTTGTCCTCCTCGCCGTTATTGTTTTGTGACAACAACAGTGCCATTTTCCTGGCTCAGAATCCTATTGCTCACAAACGGGCCAAGCACATTGACATCGACTACCACTTTGTTTGCAAATTGGTGGCTTCCAGCCGACTTCGTGTTAGTCACGTCCCTTCTGCATTTCAAATTGCTGATATTTTCACAAAAGGCTTGTCTCGCCCTCTCTTTACGATGTTTCGATCCAAGTTTTGCGTGGATTCTCATCTGACGCTTCGCTTGAGGGAGGTGATAGAACATCACAAGTGATTTGATATTATTGTGATTGATTTGTATATATTAGTGTACCTTATTTAGCCTAATCTAGATTCATTGTATTCATACTATTTTAACTCTACTTAATTCTGATAATAGAGAGACACCATTTATGGTGAATATATTTCTACAGCTCGCTTTTGTATAATACAATATATCAAGCAAAACACTATTTTTTATGAGCAGTTAATTTTATTCAACTTTATTGCACACGTTTAACACTAGATAATATTTTTCGTGCGATACCATCATTTCAACTTCATGTAAACGTTCTCTACCCATATTTTATCCCACATCCCTAATTCTTACTAATTATTTTTGTGATCAGTTTGATGACCTCTCAGTTCAGAGTTTGCCGGTCCTCTCAATTCTATGTGCACATATGCACGTAACCTTGACTCAAAAACACAGTCACACAGTTAGCTCCGACCGCTCAGAAAGGCACAGTCACGCTAGCCACCGGCATCTTGTTTCTATCCAAAGCACATTCACTGCTGACTTAGTCAGAAACAGTTGTGCCGGTCGTGTTTGTCTGAAGGAAGTATCTCGACCGCGTGGATATATAAGCTCCTGGCGTGCCATGTCAATTGCACCCTTTTATTCAATTTCCTTTGGAATTCTGACTTTGTTGTAATATATGCTTCGTAAAAAATGTTTTAAGAGTTTTGCAGAAAACGTGCATGCATCTCTTACGACAGTGAAGATGAGCTTCATTACTCGCATGTTAGTTTACGTCATTAATAATTTTATAAAGTGTTTTTTAAATGTAATTAGATGGATTTTCAACTTGCACAAATATCCATCTAATTACACAAGGTGTCAACTTCATAACAAAATGTAAAATACATTCTGATTTAACAACTAAAGAAGGTTCTCGAAAAAATTGCTTTTGATTTCATATGTTTTGTCAAAGTGAAATCATCATTATGATACGAGATTAGTATTATGGCTTTTAAAAAGGAATTAATTATTAGATTAAAGATCAGCATTATCGCAATTCAAAAAAGAAAGTTGGGTATATTTAATTCAAAACTAATAATAATGTATTGAAAAGCTTGAATGATAAAAGGTTTTCGGGGTAAGGTCAGGTATACTGGCGGGCTAGGTTTGGCAGGCATGCAGGCTATCATGGGGCCCCGGCCTGCATTTAGGCCCAAGTGATCATTTGTATGTATTTTTTTCTTTCATGTTTGTTTTGCTCAGTATGAGACTTATCAAAAAATTCTAAAAGTTTCTAACTTATAAACTGATTGTTTTTCTTGTAAAATTTCGATGTGGGATAGCCACATCATTTAATTTTTTCCCTTTTCAGTCAAACATTCAATTTTATGGTTTCTATCGATCGCATCTCTCATGACCTCATCATCTTAAATACCGATTGTTTGACAAGTATCGACCTAACAATGTTGATGACTCGGCACTAGAGTAAATACTTTATGCATATCAAGATTGCCATGACCATAGATTTCCATGTGTGTGGAATCACAAAATATATACCAACTAATCATTTGCATTGAAAGGGTTGGTATGATCAACTCGTACCGATACATTCCTCAAATCTCTCTAGTAAATCTGAAAGTCCCCCACAAGATCTGTTTGTTAGGCAAGAAAATCTGCACTCTGACATCACATATCAGAAACCTTCTGATTTTCTAGCTAATTCTCTTCAAAAAGGCCATGGAGAACCCTTAATTCTAATACCAGCACGGTGCAGCATATCCCAAAGGAATTATGGCAGAGAGTCAATAAAATTTTTGAGTATATCATCATCATCATCCATGAGTGCATCTTGAGATAGTTTCCAGGGCCGGTCCAATCCACTTTGGGATTCTGTGCAAATTTGATTTTGGGCCTTTGTATATGTTTAAAATAAATTTTGTCATTTAATATATTAGAAGAATTAATTTAGAAGGTTGATGAAAATAAAAATAGGATCATTCTGAAAACTATGATGATACAAGGGCTACAGGCCACTACAACACACTACAACCCATGACATGACTATTGGGCTTTTGGTAAGGTGCAAGCCCAATAAGCAATGTGCAATTATTCCTTAAACCTTATCTCTATATAAATGGTGTAATGAGGCATGGAAAAGGTAAATTCTCATCCCCTCACTCTCACTACTTTTACTCATTCTCTCTTATGGGATGCTGACTTGGGCGTCGGAGAGAGATCCCCCGGCTGTAGCCGGGGGCTTCCCTTTTGCAAATCATACTAACGCCACCAAGGCCCCGGTCTACGGAGACCTTATAAAAGGAAGCAACGGGGTATCATCAAACTAACAGGTCCAAATTTACAAAATAAAGGCCCTTCAAAAAAATTGAATTACATTTCCAAATTAACATTTTAAAATACATATATAGTACAACTTAAAAAATAATTTGGGTCCCCTCTAATATTCGGGCCCGTGCAGTCCCACAATTCGCACCATGCCTGGTCTAGCCTAGATAGTCCCAAGCACAACTTTTAACTTGTACGATGAATACCAAGCAATTCTCTGTCAAGATTGTCAATGGAAGCATTGTTAAAGAAAAGGAGATGTGTCAAAGGTTAGTCTGAGACTTGGAGCATCACATATTTGTGTTTGATTTGAAAGTGAAGGGATTGGGAGGTATTGATATCATATTGGTCTCCAAATTTGATCCAATATTCTTCCATTGGAGGAAGCAACAAGTTGGGATCTACAGACTGGGAAAATACTGGATTTTGGGAATGACTGCCATGGCAAGAGGAAAACAAATATGATTAGACTATCAAAAGTAACTGTGGAAGTGGCAGCAGAGAATTAGATCTCTAGCAGTAATAAGAAATAGCAGTAGGTGGAAGAAATCAAGAAGGTGAAAGTCACTGAAGAGTTCAAACAGGTGCTGCTCAATTTTATTGACTTGTTTTCTATATCTACTCAGCTGCCTCTTGTTAGGAGCATTGATCATAAGATCATTTTAAAACCTGATACTCAGCCATTTAAAATCAAACCCCATAGGTACCCTCACTGCAATAAAGATGAGTTAGAAAAAAAAGTAGCCGAGATGTATAAGAGCCAGGTTATACAAGCCATCAACTAATAGAAGTGGTTGATTAGTGATTAACATGCAAACAACATTTGCATATTCCTTGTTTTGTAATCATACAAACAGTTTAGTTTATGCATTCAAGCAGTTTCTACTTTCTGTTAATTATGAAATCCTGTTTGTTTTTCTAGGGTTCTAAAAATAGTTCAAAGAATGAATAATGTGATGCATAAGTTTCGCGACCCGTACCAATCACCGCCAGTCGCAAGACATTCTTGCGTTGACATAGTGCCAATCACCACCGCTGAAATTCACTCCGAGAGATTTGAGGAGTGTAAAAGCACGAGTTGATCATTCCAACCCTTTCAATGCAAATGATGGGTTTAGTATCCTGTGATTCCACAAACATGGAAATATCTGGTCATGGCAATTTGGACATGCAAAAAGTGTTTATTCTAGTGCCGAGTCATCATCGTCAGGTCGATACTTGTCAAGCAATCGATATTTAAGATGATGAGGTTATGAGAAAGATGCGATCGAGGGAAACCATAGAATTAAATGTTTGACTAAAAAGGAAAAAAAGAAAATAATTTGGCTATCTCGCATCAAAATTTTACAAGAAAAATAATCAGTTTATGAGTTAGAAACTTTCAGAATTTTTCAATAAGTTTCATAGTGAACAAATCAAACATGAAAGAAAAGATACATGTAGATGATCACTTGGGTCTAAATGCAAACTGAGGCCCGATGATAGCCTACATGCCTGCCAAGCCTAGCCGGCCAATGGATCGGACCCCACCCCCAAACCTTTTTATCATTGAAGTATTCCAACACATTATTATTAATTAGTTTTAAATTAAACATACCGAAACTTCTTTTTTGAAAAGCGATAATGCTGGTCATTTATATAAAAATTAATTCTTTTTTTAAAAAGCCATAATATTAATCTCATATCATAATGATAATTTCACTTTGACAAAACATATTAAACCAAAAGAAATTTTTTCGAGAACCTCTTTCTTTAATTGTTAAATCAGAATATTTTCTACATTTTGGTTTGAAGTTGAAAGCTTATGTAATTAGATGGATTTTTGTGCAAGCTGAAAATAAATCTAATTACATTTTAAAAAACACTCTGTAAAAATTATCAATGACGTACTATCTTCAAATAACATGCGAGTATTGACGTACCGTGCTGTCTTCACTGTCATAAGCGATACACGTTTTCTGCCGAACTCTTAAAACATTTTTTACGAAACATTTAACACCAAAGTCGGAACCCCAAAGAAAATTGAATAACAGGGTGCAATTGACATGTCTCCCCAGGAGCTTATCCACGCGGTCGAGATACTTCCTTCTGACGAACACGACCGGCACTGCCACCTGCTGACCATCTTGCCGGCAATTTTTTCGAGAAGAGTGCGTTTCTTCTCCGCCGCCCATGATTTAATTTGTTGAATTTCAGCGCCAGCCCCGGCCTAATCTGAGAAGAAGGTTCTTCACAACCAGCGCCATGCAGCAGCAACCGATGGTGTGACGGCGGTGAGTGATCGGATGCTACTGCATGCGGACGTGCCGCCGATGACGATGGCCGATGGTTTCTTGGAAACTGGTGAATGTATATACGATCGAATTGATATGTCAGCAGTGACTATGTCTTTCTGAGCGGTGGGATCGAGCTAACTGTGTGACTGTGTTTTTGAAGATACATGGTGAAGAAAAAGGTTACAAGAAAAGAGGACCGGCAAACTCTGAACTGAGAGGTCATCAGACTAATCACGAAAGTAATTGGTAAGAATTAGGGTTGTGATATAAAACGGGTAGAGAACTTTTATGTGGAGTTGAGATGTTGATTTCAGCTTATCGCACGAAAAATAGTATCTCGTGCTAATTAAATATGTGCAATAAAGTTGAATAATTAACTGCTTATAAGAGACAGCGGCCGCTTTGATTGATATATAGAAAATCCAGCTACTTTATTAGGGTTTCTGCGATGTCTTTTTACTCCCAAACCTTTAAAACAAGTTTTTGAGAAAGTAAATTAATTAAGAGCTTTATACTTCATTGATCATAAAACATTACACCAAAGTCTAATATTGTGAGCCCGAAATGAAATGTATAAACAAACAGAGAGAGCTCTGACACTGACAGTGATGACCGCACGGACAGTGGCACGCACGCCGCCAGTACTGCAACAAAACTTCAATATATAGATGAAGGTGTATCACTCTCTTGCATCTTCCAACAAACTAGTTATGTGGAAATTGCAGTCCATTAATCTCAGAATTGACACTGTGAAGAGATGATGTTTAATCTCAGAATTGACACTGTGAAGAGATGATAATGATAATCTCTGAATCTTATTCACAATTTTGTTGATGTTTATCACAGTACCTACTGTGTTCTCCCCGGTACTTTCTGGACCGTAGTCCTGAATTTCATTTTCATTGAATACCTTGTTCTTGGCCTAGAATCACCTTGCTCCTGAACCTCATTACTGCATCTTCTAGACCTAGAATAAATGTGCTCCTGAAATTCGTCTTGGTAGCTTCTGGACACGGATTTTACTCATTGGTTCCTTCTAGACCAGAACTCAGTACGACATCTTCCAGACCAGAATTTAGTTGTCCTCAACTCTGTCACGCATAGTCCTGAATTTTATTTTCATTGCAGTACCTGTTGAGTTACTTCTAAGTTCTGACATTCTCTTGTTTTTCTCAGTTTCGTTTGTGCTGGATCCAATAGATGAGGATATGCAGGGTTGGGCATACCATTATACACAAAAATACGTACATAGATGATCAATGAAAGAATTAAGGTTTTTAGGAATTCATTTTCGCAAGAAATGTTTCTTAAAGTTTTGAAATTCAAGAAAATTAAATAAAATTACGTTGAACTAAATAAAAGTGAATTAAATAAATTCAAATAATGAATACGGGCAAAATGCGCGCGCACGCAAAAAATGAGTACGGGTGAATTTAATAAAATTACAGTAATTTAACTAATTTAAGTGAATTGCACTTAATAAAAGTGGATGACCTATAAAAATATGGAAATTCAGGTAGCATATACATGCATGCACGCATAATGCACACACGAATCTGGAAATACTATGATATTATTAGTATCCTTTCCTCTATAATGTCATTATTAAAGTAATCATCAAAATTCCCTAAAATTCCACTTTTAATGAACTAAATAAAAGTGAATTGCACTTATAATAATTAAAGTGGATTACCTACAAAAAATTGAAATTCAGGCAGCATATATATATATGCATGCACGCATAATGCACACACAAATCTGGAAACACTATGATATTATTAGTATCCTTAACTCTATAATATTATTATAAATGTATAATTGTAAACTGTATCTGATTGCATAATTAGAATAAGGTAGGATAATACCTATATATAGTTACATACAAGGGCCTAAACCTAAATACTGAATCTAGCTAAACTCTAGGCACATAAGTGCAATATACAAAGTACATACATAATTAATAAATCAGTCCTCCAATTCTTCTTGTATTGTCACACCCCCCTTCAAGCGAAGCGTCAGATTGACTGAGACGTGAAGCTTGGATCGAAAGAAGTCAAACAGCGCACGATTGAGCCCCTTGGTGAAGATGTCCGCAACTTGTAAGGATGTCGGAACATGACCAACTCGAAGTTTGCCAGCACTAACAAGTTCCCTCACAAAGTGATAGTCGATGTCGATGTGTTTAGCTCTCTTGTGAGCAACTAGGTTCTCCGCAAGAAAGATAGCACTGTTATTGTCACAAAGAAGCACCGGAGATCCCTGAAGTGGGAAGCGCAGATCCCGAAAAATGTGTAACAACCACACTACCTCCGAAGAAGTGTTCGCAAGAGCCCTATACTCCGATTCAAAACTTGACCGAGAGACTGTAGGTTGCTTCTTCGCACTCCATGAGACCAAGTTGCCACCAAGGAAAACTGCATATCCATAAGTAGAGCGACGTGTCTCCAAGCAGCGCGCCCAATCAGCATCAGAGTAGGCTAGTATCTCCGAAACACCATCAGTAGTAAAGGTCAATCCACAATGTTGCGTGCGACGAACATATCTGAGGATTCGAGTAACTGCAGCAAAAAAATGATCATCCCGTGTATCCTGAAGGTATTGACTCACAGAGTTGACAGCAAAAGATAGGTTAGGATGAGTGATGGTGAGGTACTGAAGTGCACCTACAAGAGATCGATACAACTTCGGATTGTGAAATGGTCCACTAGTACTGCTGTGTAACTAAGACAACGGAAGAAACGGTGTAGAGACCGGTGTAGCATCCAACATCCCAGCTCTCTGAAGAATATCCCCAACATACTTGGCTTGACCCAAGAACAACCCGGTAGAGGTGGGTGTAACCTCCAGGCCAAGAAAGTAGTTGAGGTATCTGAGATCCTTGACAGAGAACTCCCGATCAGCCCGATCTATGAAACTCTGAATAGCAACCTTATCATTCCCGGTAAGAATGATATCATCGACATAGATGAGAAGGTAAAGGATGACTGAGCCACGGGTGAACACGAACAGAGACGGATCAGACAAACTGCCAACAAAGCCAAGGCACTGAAGCGATCAAACCATGCCCTAGGAGCTTGCTTAAGACCATGATGGCTTTCCTTAGAAGACATATATACATGATTAGGACGTGCAGGATCCTGATATCCAGCTGGTTGCGCCATGTAAACTGGACTTTCAAGAACACCATTCAAAAAAGTATTCTTGACATCGAGCTGATGAAGCGGCCATTTCCTCATAGTAGCAATAGCAATCACTGTTCGGACAGTAGCAGCCTTGATAACTGGACTGAAGGTGTGATCAAAATCAAACCTCGGAACCTGTGAGACTCCTTGAGCCACCAGACGTGCTTTATACCTCTCAATAGAGCCATCATGTTTGTACTTCAATCGATAGACCCACTTGGAACCAACCACATTAACATGTGGAGGGCAAGGCACCAACTGCGATGTCTGTTGCCGCTGAAGTGCATCAATCTCTTCGTCCATAGCAGTAACCCATTGTGAGTCCTTTACTGCAGCCTTGAAGTTTCTCGGTTCCTTCTGTACCAGCAACTCAGCAACTAAACCTGTAGCCACAAAATCAGGTCCAAGACTGCGAGCTACTCTTGTTCCATCCTGATGACGAGTGACCATCGAGTGAGCTCGAGGAGCAGGTGGGGCTGCCGGAGCCTGTTGAGCCATGGAAACAGGAGGAGTCAAAGGACCACTTCCAGAAGAGACTGAATCACCAGTTGAATCAGATGAACGCGAGAATACTGGAGAGGGCGCTGGAGTGACTAGTTCCGGTTCATCGGTGATTGCTGCTGGTGCAGTCGAAGAAGGCTCATGACACACCATACAGGGCTGCTGTGGTGGAATGATCTCGACAGAAGATGTCTCTAAATCGGGATCAGTGGGGTCAACAAAGGAAGAGACATCCAAAGAGGAGAAAAGAGCTTCTGTGGATGCTCTCGAGAATGGAAAGTGACCCTCATCGAAGCGAGCGTGACGAGTCATATAAATGCGACCAGAGGCAGGATCCAAGCACTTAAATCCTTTGTAGTGCGCACTGTAGCCCAAAAAGACACATGGCAGACTGCGAGGGGCTAATTTATGTTCAGATGTAGGCCGAACATAGGGAAAAACACGGCACGCAAATGGATGAAAATTCGAGTAGTCCGGTGAACGCCCAAAAAGTACTTCAAAGGGAGACTTATTATCAATCACCGGAGTTGGCAGCCGATTGATAGTAAAAACAGCAGCACTGAATGCATCATCCCAGTGAGATAGCGGCAGGTGTGAATGAAACAACATGGAGAGGCCCATCTCCGTGATGTGTTTGTGCTTGCGTTCTGCTCTACCATTCTGCTCAGGTGTATATGTACATGAGACTTGATGATGAATGCCGCGAGTTCCAAAGTGAGACTGCAACCTGTTGTTGGTGAATTTAGTCCCTCAATCACTCTGAAAAACTTTGATGCGAGATGAAAATTGGTTCTCTACGAATGCTTCAAACTGGAAGTAGACATCGACGAAGTCTGACTTATGACGTAGAGGATAGAACCACGAAAATCGCGAATAATCATCCAC
The DNA here is from genome assembly GCA_948330725.1 of Sherardia arvensis. Classification (NCBI taxonomy): domain Eukaryota; kingdom Viridiplantae; phylum Streptophyta; class Magnoliopsida; order Gentianales; family Rubiaceae; genus Sherardia; species Sherardia arvensis. The sequence continues at coordinate 9,278,592 of OX415238.1, read as the reverse complement.
AAACAAAGCATAATAAGAAAAACCATTTCCCGAAACAACCGGAGATGGCCCCCACAAATCACAATGAATCAAATCCAAAACATTCTTAACCCGTCTGGGGTTCTCAACAAAAGACAGTTTATGGCCTTTAGCCATAGCACACGGTTCACAAATACCAGGTTTTGGAAGTACAGAAGTAAGAGATAAAAACCCATGTTTGTTCAATAAAGAAATAACAGCAGAGGACACATGTCCTAATCGAGCATGCCACACTTCAGAAGATGCTCTATTATTATTCTTCTTCACCACTGAAAGAAGTGCTGCCTCACCACGGTCCAGCACATACATGCCATGCTCACTGTGTCCCTGCCCCAGGATTGCCCTACTGAGCTTGTGCTGAATAATAAAAGACTTGTCATCGAAAGAAATAATAGCACATAGCTCCTTGGTAAGCTTACTAATTGACAAAAGGTTTTTAGTAATAGCAGGCACAACCAAGACATCAGATATATGTATAGAAGGGCTAACTCTAGCATCACCAACATCAGTAATAGGAAGAGAAGCACCATTACCAACAGAAACAGAGGTATTACCATTATATGGAGCTACAGCAGTCATCATATGGTTGGTAGCTCCTGAATCAAGATACCAGTCTGAAGCTGTAGGAGTAGTAGTGGGCTGAACCTGAGGAGCCTGGTAGGGCACACACTGCGGTGCATACACAAGTGGCTGAGGAGCCACCGCCGCAGGAGCAACCGGAGCAGCATAGGTCTGAGCAACAAGAGCCTGAGGAGCCGATGGATGCTGTGCCGACTGAGGAACATAAGTCTGGTACTGCTGCTGGCCATAGGGCTGTGGTGGTGGAGTCATATAACTTGGCGTAGAGGAAGGACAAAACCTAGAGATGTGCCCGAAGCCTCCACACGTGTAACACTGAATCTGAGCACCCATAACACCAAATCTGGACACACCAGGACCACCAGGAGCTGCCCAGGGACGACGACCGCCACGGCGACCGCCGAACCGGCCGCCGCCGGCCGCGCGTGGGCCCCACGCGCGGCCTGTCCAGGTGCGTGAGCCCACGCGCCGCCTTCTGGTTGTTGGGCGGCCGGGGCAGGTTGCTGGGCGGCCGCCACAAAAGCCGCTAGGGCTGCCGGAGCCTGTACCTGCACATTCGTTTGCTCCAAATTTGCCAAAAAGGCCTCATGGCCCTTCGCTTGATCCACAACAGTAATATACGGGGGCAAGGGATCAAGAACAACAATGGGTGCACTAAAATTATTATAATCATGACCAAGAGCAGTGAGAAACCACATAAGCTTGTCGCGGTTCTCAGCATGTTGGCCCATAATACTTAATTGATCAAAAATTTTCACCAGAGACAGATGAAGATCATGAATCGTACCAGTCTTGCGGAGGAGGTTAGCCTGCTGTCGGAGGCTAAAAACAGCGATCGAGGTGCTGTGTTGATAGGCACTGGCAAAAGTATCCCACATCTCCTGAGATTAGTACACTGCGATATCTCATTCTTCGCATCAGCAGTGCATGAGGAGAGAAGCACACTACACAGCCTCTGATCATCCACGATCCAGGATTTGTAGGCAGCAAGGGCAGTGTCGTAGGCGGCCCGCTCCTTCTGGTGAGCGCCAGAGTCCGGTGGTGGGGAGGAGGAGGAGGCGGCCGTCGGCGGCACGGGAACGAGAGGGCGAGGGGTAGAGCCATCCAGATGGCCAAACAAGCCTTGGGGCATGAACACATACTCTACCTGCTTCTTCCACTGCAGGTATGTTGAAGGTTCCAACTTGGTATTGAGAAGATGAATCATCGTGTTGATCGAAAGAGCATCATCGTTGCGAGCAGAAGAATAGAGGGAGAGGGTTTAAGAACCCTAGGGTTTAAGGAAAGAGGATCGTCAGGCGACTGATACCATGTAAACTGTATCTGATTGCATAATTAGAATAAGGCAGGAGCATGCCTATATATAATTACATACAAGGGCCTAAAGCTAAATACTGAAACTAGCTAAACCCTAGGCACATAAGTGCAATATACAAAGTACATACATAATTAATAAATCAGTCCTCCAATTCTTCTTGTATTGTCACAATAATCATCAAAATTTCCTAAAATGTCACTTTTAATTACTCCATTAAATTTATTTTCCACTTTTGACGATCAAACATTGTAAATACTCTGAATTTGATCATTGTCGTTAAGTATGATGATGCTATTGTTAACGAGGGTAAGTTGTGGTGTTAAGAAATTAATGATTTCTTAGATGTTTGATGTGAATATTTGGTGGCTAAAATATAATTTGTAGAATATATCTATTTGATAAAAAAAACTTGAAAATAATATATTTTGTATACTATATTAATTTTCAAAAATAATTTTGCAAACATTATCTCAATCATATTATTGAAAAGATCAATTTATCTTCGTGAGTAGTCGAACTGTCGGAAACTTAACCCTACTTAATAACAGTGATCAAATTTGAGGATGAAAAATGAATAAAAAGTAGTTGCGTGGTCAAAAACTAATTTTTACAAAGTTACTGAAGATTTACATTATATGCATTATATATTAAAAGGGGACCTTTATTTGCACATCTTAGTTTCCTATTTACATATTTCAATACTTGAAATTTTACTATAATATCCTTAATTAATGACAAGTTCTTTTATTTAATTTTCGCCCCACTAATCTCTATTCATATTAACCTTCATACATTCTGTCAGTCTCAAAAGATTATTCTCGTCATCCCTTACCCACTGGAACTCGGCAGTGCAGTCCCTGTACCTCCGATCAACTCCCCCACCACTTTTGAACCATCACTACCCATCACTTTGCCGACGCCAAGTAATCAGATTAACTCCAATTATTCATTGAGGACTAGGAACCATCACCATTCGATTGCTTCACTGATTCATATATAGGAATGTAAATCATTACAATTCCGACTGGTCGTATAGTGGGATCTATTCATCACTCACTTGTCCCCGATCCCAACCATGTAGGACATCTTCGCCGAATCACGACCCAACCGCACAGAATATGATCTGAATTGCCATACCACAAACGATGCTGACTAAATTGCCGATGGCGACTCGGAAACACCCACCCTAACATCGGAAACAGCTATAATCGGAACCACACACACTACCAGTGATGGCCCATGTCGACGTCTTGCTGTTGATCTAGTGCCCCTAACACCAATACCAATAACTTCACTGGCCTTCTCCGGCGGAGCCTCACCGGAGACCGCTGAGGAATTTCCTCTACGTTGTCTTCTTAGCGGCAAGGGAAAAAAGATTAACCAAATTTGGGTGAAAATTTTAGCAAAAGAATTTATCTTAAATTGTATTTTAGTAAAATTTCAAATATTGGGATCTGCAAGTAGTTATAACTTTTTTTCAAAACATTTTCCACAATCCCGTGATCATTATTTCATTTTTCAATCCAAAATAAAATGGATTCCTTTTAATTTTTTAGAAAGGAATTACATACACCACATGTTATGGAATTTAAAGGGCCTTTTACTACCAGCTATGCTCTTCTCCATCACCACCATCAAAGGTAAATGGCCAGAAGTAGGGTGCAGACTCACTAGGCATTTAGAATTCACGAGCTGGTTTACCCACTTATCTCCAGACAAACATCCATCAATATTTCTATAATTCTCTCCTCTCCCATTCTTCTATTACTTCATTTGAAAGTAGGATCAAATGCATGCTTTTAACTCCTGCAATCTCAGATAGGCCACTGCCTTACTAAAGTTACTGGTTTCCTCCACTGGGACATGCCCATGTCTATCTCCCAAGTGTATAGTGAGAGTTGAAATCTCCAAGTATCAACCAAGTAAGATTATGGTGGTCCATGCTCTTCAATTTCTCCAATAATGGCTCCTTTTCCTTCCTCTGGTTATGCCTATATACCACTGTAACAAGGTACTTGATATTGAATTCCTTAATCATACATTCTACATGTATCCACTAGTACCTCATGTCCAGCAATTGCTTATCAAAATAATCAGGCTTCCACCCAAAGCTCTGCCCTATCCACCACTTCACAATTGGTGATGCGCTCACACTTCAGACCAATCTTTGCCACACTTCCTCTATTTTTTGCTTTTTGATTTTTGTCTCTACTAAATCAAAAAATCCAATCTTATGTACAAAACACAGAGATCTCTTAATTATCTCTATGTACGCAAGGTGATGAAATAAGGTTAAACACCTGAAATTTGGGAATGAAAATTAAGTTGTCTTAGACTTGTTCCTTTGAAGGGAACATATTTTTTATTTTAGTTTTAGTTAGAACATGTATTTCAGTTTGATGCAAAAATACGAGCTACTTGATAGATCTTTTGTCTATTCCCCTTTTGCATAATTAACAACTCTTAACTACTATATCCACTGGTTGAAGTTGGATTACGTATCTGTATTCTATTTTATTTCATGACATAAGGTTTGAGGTAGAACTTCACATCACTTATTTTTTACTAGGCTTATGCTTGTTAACTGGTTAAAATGTATTTATTGTTCATGTGTAATTCCATGATTTGATCTAATTACTGATATCACTTCTGTTTTTCTATGATAACATGTAAGTGAATACATAATGTATACATGTGAGTATATTAATTTATTCATGGACATTATATATTTTAAATCTCATAAATTTGATTTGGATTTTGATAAGGAACATTTGACGATGATATTTGCGCACGACAACTATATGCATGAAGTCGTATATATGTTTGTTATCAAAATATATTACATTTTGGACAAGTTTAATTTGCAATGTGTAGTTTGATTTAAACAAATAAGATATATGCACTTTTTGTTAAGGTGATAATTAATAGCATTTTGAAATAAGTTAATGTCCAAAGCAGTCATTTCACAACAAAAACTTTTCTATTAATTAAAATTTACCAAAAATCTCATCATTCACATTTTGATAAATTGAGTTGTGTTTGTAATTTTGATACTCATCATTCAAATTTTGAACCATGATGATATACATAATGTATACATGTGAGTATATTAATTTATTCATGGACATTATATATTTTAAATCTCATAAATTTGATTTGAATTTTGATAAGGAACATTTGACGATTATATTTGCGCATGACAACTATATGCATGAAGTCGTATATATGTTAGTTATCAAAATATATTACATTTTGGACAAGTTTAAGTTGCAATGTGTAGTTTGATTTAAACAAATAAGATATATGCACTTTTTGTTAAGGTGATAATTAATAGCATTTTGAAATAAGTTAATGTCCAAAGCAGTCATTTCACAACAAAAAATACTTTTCTATTAATTAAAATTTACCAAAAATCTCATCATTCACATTTTGATAAATTGAGTTGTGTTTGTAATTTTGATACTCATCATTCAAATTTTGAACCTTGATGATATTTCATTTAGTGTAATCCAAATCGACCAAATATATAATTTATAACCAAGTTAGACCTGACCAAGAAATGTCTTTTGAATACGATAAATCCGAGCAAACCATTTCCGGTAATAAACCCGAGCAAATGGCTTTTTACAGGCTACTAACTCATAATACTGATGTTCCCACACAAACCCTTAATTATGGAACATATGAAATCAATTAGAATAAAAGATTAGCTCACCTCAAATCAGGTTTAATGTTGGCCGGTTCGTGACCACAATACGACAACCACAGTTTAATTCATCATTATCTAAAACACACAGTCACACAGTTACATGGCCACATTATCTATTTTACTGCACCTGCAGTGCGCGTCAGATGGGTGACGTTGCAGCAGTACTAGTTAACCATATATACCTGTAGCAAAATCACAATCACGCACGCCACATTACCAAGGAATCAACTTCAGAGCCAGGGCCGTGCCAACGTATTTTGATCCTCTGTACAAAAATGTAATTTTAGGGCCCTTTATAATAAAAAAATAATTATGCTATTAGTTGATTAAGAATAATACATATCGGAGATTGGAATCTAGCCAAGTGCAATGCTAGGAGGCTCACCCCACGCCTGTTATATTTTATTAAATTATTAAAAATATTACAAAATAGAGGGGGACATCAACCATAACCCTCAAAAATAATACATATTTCGATCATGCTAGCATCTCTTTAATTCGAGTTCCTCCAATCCAATGTTAGTCTTGCTCTTCTAATCCTCGAAAATCTATACTTTTCTTTATATGCTGCCTACTTGCACACTTAGAAGCAAATTCATCAATTATATCATCAACATCAATATTTTTTAACACCTATTTTTCTATGCTTAATATTGCTAATCCATTCAACCTATCTTGAGTCATAGTTGTCCCCAAATAAGATTTTATCAATTTTAATTTTTAAAAACTTTTTTTATCACGCATGTTAGTTTTTTCTTCATTTATTTTATCAATATTAGATAAATTAGCATTATTTTGAACATCACCCTCCATATTAGTTTCTTCTTCATTTATTTCATCAATATTAGAGAAAGTAGCATTATTTTGAACATCACCATCTAAATTACTACTTTCTAGAATATATTTTTTCCAAAGATTTTGAATGAACCTTTTTGCAAGCTTGTTTTTTTTAGTAGTTCGTTCTTCCTTTTTCTTTTAAAACCTCCAGAAGGTTCTTTTTTAGGAAACATAATTAGTACTAAAATCACAAAATAAATACAAAAATAATGAAAAAATAGAACCTGGATAGTGGAGCAACCCAAACTTCAATTAGACTGTAAACTATCTGAATGATTCCAAAATCAATACTCCACCAACCTCTTCAATTCACTACAAGTCTACAAATACACAAATCAAAGTAATTAATAAGCAATATATATATATATATATTGAATTAAAAAAATAAGAAATAAAACAAATCAGAAAAAATCAACAGATTCCCTAATGATTTAGATCGACTGAAACCATACATTCATTTATTCTTTGAAAGGATAAAGTTTCATTGTTTTTCAAATCATAGCTTTAACAAATATATAATATATTGTAAATACAGAACTTCTCTCAAAGGAATTTTTTAAAAAATTGATGGTTCATCATTATTAATTCATAATCACAATCAAACAAAAATAGAAACTGATACAAGTATTAATCAGAAACTTTGAAGAAGTAAACAAATCAGATATTTGTGAAGAAAATCAACAAATTAGAGTTTCGTATTTCTTACCAATTTAAACAATCGGAGACACCCAACGTTGCACTGATTTAATTTAATTGAGAATAGAAAGGTGAAATTTTGAATGAAATAGTAAGGGAGATAACGAGATTATTCAGAATCAGATGAATGGACAGAATGGCCGACTGGGAGTCTGAGAGAGAATATAAATAGAATGGAAAGATTTAAGAAGAGTAGGGGAGAAGTATCTATTTATGGAAAATATAAAAATATTTACCTTTTTAAATTCTATTTAAATGCTAATTTGCTTTGATTGACGTGGGATTCTAAATGTTGATTGATTTGATTAATGTGGCTATTTAAATACTAATTTAATTTATTAAAAGGCCCAAATTTCAAAGAAGAAAAGGCCCTTCAAGAAAATTAAAGGCCCGATTTTTTTTTAAAAAATGCCCTTCAGAAAATAACTATAATAACTATATTTTAAGTAATAAAAAAAAAATACACATATATAATACGTCTAATCCCTAAAATTTCAGGTCCTGTGCGGGAGACCAGCCCGTACTGCATCAGGCCTGGCCCTGGTCGGAGCATCTGCGTGCAGTGGCAGTGCTGGAAGCGGCGTACCAGAAAGTGCGATCACTCGCCGCCATTGGTGCGGTGGGTTTTTTCACCCTGGGCGGTTGCTGCTTGGGCCTGGTGGTGCCGCCTAAGTTCATAAAAATCGAGAGCGGTGGAGAATAGCTTTCGAACAATTAATTGAGATGCAATTATTCTGCATTGAAATTAATTTGCGGGACACTTAAATTCGTGGATATATATATGCTTATGAATAGAAATGTATGGAGATGTATCATGTATGCATGAAAAATTAATTTGTGATTGATAAGGTCGATCTCCTCGATCAGATCCGATGGTTAAAGAACATGATGGGATCTACAATCTATTTTTAGAGTAAATGTAAATGAATAAGGTTTAACTATGTTTAAACTGAGACTAATTCTTTCCTCTAATTCAGAGTAAATATGTATCCTTGCACGATCCATGCATACATAATGATATCGCACGTTACTTGCACATTTATATTTATTCTTGCATATTTCGTGCACATCCAATCAACTAGACCATAATTTTTTTTTTTCAAATCAACTAGATTATAATTTTTTTTTCAAATTAAACTCACAAGTACAGAAATAACAAACCACTCAACCGATAAAAGATAATAAGATTTATGAAATGAATCGAATTGAAATGTTGAATCCCTTCAATAACGAACTTATGTTTGCGATCTGATAAATAAACTGCAAACATTTTGAGATCTGAAAAAAAAAATCAAATTCTATGTTTGTGATAACAAATAATAAACAACAAATATTAGATCTGATGATCCACTCGAGCTGCTTCAAAGTCTCTATAGCTGTGATGAAATTATCCTTTCGGGAGTTGCATCAATCAAAGTTGTGAAGAGGAAGAAAATTGAGGAGGGGAACAACATCCTCATGAGTGCTGAGGCCAGCAGGAAGGAAGCGAGGGTTTCGACTGCGTGTGATTAGGATATGAGTGACAGAACCTTGAGTGAGACCGAGAGTCAGCTGATAACTAGAAGGGAGGAGGTAAGGAGGAAGAAGTTTGGTTTACAGACTCACCAGCCTTGCTCCGGAAAGGGGAAGCATAGGGCGAGCTCGAGCAGCAGAATAGTCGAGAGGACTCGGGGTGGAAAGCATCATCTCTTCTTCTTGTTTCTTGCTCTTCCTCGTTAGATATAATAATGTAATATTGTAAAGTATGTAATATATGTAATATGTAATATATCTAAAGTATTATGTGGCGCGTGCAGTGGTGGTGCGGCGGCGTGCCACCGTTCGTGCGGTCATGATAAGAGCTCTATCTTTCTTTCCGGGCTCACAATATTAGACTTTGGTGTACGGTTTTGTTGTGATTAATCGAAGTATAAAGCTCTTATTAATTTACTTTCTGAAAAATTGTGTTAAAGCTAGGTTTCGGAGTAAAAGAAAGCTTCTCAGAAACCCTAATAATTAGCAGTTAATTATTCAGTTTTATTGCACACGTTTAGCACTAGATAATATTTTTCGTGCGATACCATCATTTAAACTCCACGTAAACGTTCTCTACCCATTAATATTTTATCCGCAGCCATTAATAGACTTCAGAGGATCACCATCGATCACTATAACGGCTCTGAAATCGAATGCAATATCTTTATGGAAGAAAAAACGAGAGTTTATGGAAGAAGATACAGATGTGGAGTACGATGGTGGGATGTGTGGAAGCGTCACAGAATCATGTCAGCATGCAGAGGAAGCGGAGAAACCCTAAGTTAATTATTATTGAGAGGAAAGAAAAAGTACTCCCTCCGAATCTTTAAAAATGGCACACTTTTTTTTTTTTTTTGTATAATTCAATAACAATGTCACTTTGCTTTTTTGGTAAGTTGTAGGTTAATATTAACCACATAATTTGAGTTTTTTCCTAAATAATACACTTTCTCAAACTAATTCCCAAACTAACACACTTTCAATAATAATTCCCAAAACAACACTTTTTGCCATGTAAGATGCCACGTAATTTTATATTTTCCATGTGTATATTCTAACATTCTTTTATTCTTCTCAAATACTTTACGCCGCTGCTTTTATTCATTCTGACCTGGGTCCGACGGCGACCGGGAGCGTCTATAATTACTGAGCGAACACGACGACCATACTTACTCACGACCATGCGACTCTCCACTTACAGGCGAATCTCTACCTAAGATACAAGGGGTGGCTTGATTTCTGAGCTGAGAAAAATGGTGTCGGCCGGTTTCTGGAGAACCTATCCAGCGTTTAGGCGCCTACATGCTTGAAGGGCTTTATAAATGTTGCAGAGAAGAGATTACTGCAAAGGTTGATTTTTCATTAACTCAAGACTCTTATTTATATACAAGGATGTCCTAATAGTAATACAAAAGGAATTCCCATAATACAGGGAAAACAAATATTCTATGACTAGAACAAAATATACTACAACTCATATATAATTAATAATAACCAATAATAATCAATCTAAATATTCTCTAATACCCTCCCGCAAGCTCATGTTCGGGCACGAACAAGAAGCTTGAAACGCAAGTCTTTGAATCTAGACGTCCCAACGGCTTTAGTAAACACATCAGCAACTTGATCAACTGAGCTAACATGTCAAACCACAAGAGAACCATCACAGACTTGTTCACGAACAAAGTGAATCTAGTTTGATGTGCTTCGAACGGTGATGAAGAACGGGATTAGCTGTGAGAAAAGTTGCACTCAGATTATCACAAAGAACTGTCGGAGGGCCAGAAAGAGCAATATTCATTTCCTTGAGAAGCTGTTGCAACCAGATTAATTCAGCAGCAGCAAACGCAATGGCACGATATTCGGCTCCAGTACTGGAGCGAGCAACAACACCTTGTTTCTTGGATGCCCAACTCACCAAGTTGCCACCGTAATACAAGCAAAAACCATGCTGAGAACGACAATCATCTGGATCTGAAATCCATCCAGCATCAGTATAGCAAACAAGGCGAGAATCCGAAGCCGGGCGGAAATAAAGTCCAGCATTGATGGTGCCTTTGAGATAGCGAAGAATGCGTTTGACAGAAAGCCAGTGCTCAGTTGTTGGTTTGTGCATGAACTGACAGACACGGTTCACAGCATAAGAGATTTCAGGGCGAGTGATGGTAGCATACTGAAGAGCTCCAACAATGCTGCGATAAAGATGCTGATCTGGATAAGGATCACCGGAACTCTGGAGCCGCGAGCCAGGAGTCGCTGGAGAAGAAATTGGCTTAGCACCAGCCATGTTACTACGATCCATGAGATCCAAAATATACTTCCTTTGAGACAGAAGTAAGCCTGAGGAAAGATGGTGCACTTCAATGCCAAGAAAAAAATTAAGACGACCAAGATCCTTCACAGAGAAAACCGAGTCCAGGTAGAGAACGAACTCATCAATGAACTTGGAATGAGAAACAGTGATAATCAGGTCATCAACATAAATCAACACATAAATAACATGACCACCATGAGACTTGATGTAGAGGGAAGTATCTGAAACACACTGCTTGAAGCCGTGTTGAAGCAGAGCATGACTGAGCTTCTGAAACCAAGCTCGGGGAGCCTGTTTGAGACCATAAAGAGACTTCTTCAACCTGCACACATAGTTCGGATGTGAAGAAGAAACAAACCCTGGCGGTTGTTGCATGAACACAGTCTCGGAAAGATCCACATTCGGAAAAACATTGTTGATGTCAACCTGACGAAGAGTCCAGCGCCGAGTGACAGCAATACTGAGTACAAGACGAATAGTAGTAGGTTTGATAACAGGACTAAATGTATCAAAGTAGTCTACACCTTCCTCTTGGTTGAATCCCTTAGCCACCAACTGTGCTTTGTAACGTTCCACAGAGCCATCAGCCTTCGTTTTAACCCTGAAAATCCACTTACAACCAACAACATTAGAAGTATAGGGCTTTGAAACTAAGTCCCAAGTCCCATTAGTCATTAAAGCATCATACTCTAACTGCATTGCCTGTTGCCAATGAGGATGTTTGACAGCTTGTTTAAAAGTTTTCGGTTCAGAGTGAGAAGAGTCACGATTAACAGGATATTTGGTGACAATTAGAGCTTTAGGTTTAAGAGAATTGGTGGCTGCATGAGTGGTCATGGGATGTTGAGAAGTGTCTGATTGTCTGAAGTAAGAAGGGACACGTGGGGAAAGAATAATGGCCAAAGAGGAAGAGGACTCAGAAGTTGACTGGTCAAAGGCTGTTGACTGGTCCAAGGCTGGTGGTGAGCTGGAGACAGGGTGGGACCCTGTGTCGGCGGCTGTTAGTGAGTTGGAGACAGGGTGGGCCCTAGTGTCGGTTGCTGTTGGTGAGTTGGAGACAGGGTGGGCCCCAGTGTCGGCGGCTGTCGGGGAAGAGGAGACAGAGTGGGACCCAGTGTCGGCGGCTGTCGGGAAAGAGGAGACATAGTGGGACTGGACAGAATCTAACAAAGAGAGGTCAAAATTTGGAGAAACTGAGGATTGGGATTAGGCAATGTGATTAGTATACGGGAATTGAGACTCATCAAACACAACATGGCGAGCTATATAGGTCCTAGAAGACGGAGCATGAAAACAAAGATAACCTTTGTGTTTAGCACTATAACCCAAAAAAATACAAGCAACGGAACGAAACTCAAGTTTGCTATTATTGTGTGGCCTTAAATAGGGAAAATATAAGCACCCAAAAGATTTTAAAAATTGATAATCAGGTTCCCGTTTATAAAGATAAGAGTAGGGAGATTTATAATCTAAAATAGGAGTGATGGTTCTGTTATTTAGATAGATGGCAGTGTGAAAAGCTTGTTCCCAAATGCAATATATGACTCTTGCTTAATTGACAAGCACTACAAAGAGGTAAAGTTTTATTCGCAGAAATTGGTAGATTAAAAACAGACAGCTGACGACGCAGAACAGACTCGTGAGGATGAGCAAACCGATGGTGCCAGCAAGCAACAGAAGCACGTTAACCAACAAAAACTCTAGGGCTGGGAGATGATGGGGAATTCAGATAATACAGACCATTCTCAACGATTCCCTTTAGGAGTTTTTGACCCTGAGGATCCTTAACAAAACAATGATCCGCAGTTAATTCAACAGATTCATTATTATCTCTACATAATATTGAAACACTGATGAGATTTTTTGAAACCTTGGGTACAACTAAAACTTCATTAAGAGAAAGAGGTTTATTGGCAACGTGCAACGAAGAAAGATTACGAGTACCGATATGAGTAATGGGAAGGAACTTACCATTGCCAACAACTAAGTTGTCAGTGCCAGTGTAGGGAGATTGAAGATTGAGAGCATCAAGGTCCGCTGTAACATGGTGAGAGGCTCCAGAATCCATTACCCAAGGATCAGTGAGAGTCGATGGACTGGTGTACGCCACATGAGCCTGCTTGCGAGCTGGATTACGCTGCTTCTGACGTTCCGCTGATCGGTGATTTGTAGGTGGATAGTCCACATCGTTGAAGCGGTTGTGGCAGTTCTTAGCAGAGTGATAGGGCTTGTCGCAGATTTGACAGATAGTGCGAGGTGGATCACTTCCGGCGGCTGCCCCGTCAAACGGCTGAGCAGAGACAATAGAGGCACGGCGGTGAGCAACGAGCGCCGAGGGAGCCACGGAAGCACACGAATCTAGGATTCGTTGTTCCTCTTGGAGAAGAAGGCCGAGGAGTTCATTGGAGGTGACTGAATCACGCATGCTGATCGCCGTCTTGAAAGCGGCATACTCAGCACCCAGGCCGAAGAGGACGTATGATACAAAGTCATCATCAGAGACGGCTGAGAGGCATTCCGCCAGTGAATCGGAGATGCCCCGTTTCTTCTCGACATACTCCATGATGGACATGGAGCCTTTGGGGAGAGACTGCAGCTGCTGTTTGAGGTGATTCTGGCGTGCTCGCGTTTGAGACTGAAACATCTGGGAAAGCATGGTCCAGACATCAGCGGCAGAGGTGGCACGAGCAACATGACCAAGTATCGGAATGGTGAGAGTGGTACGCAGCCAAAGGAGAACGAAATTGTTGTTTCATTTCCAAGGTTTGTATGCCGGATTAGGTGTCGGCGTGGTTGACTCCGAGTCTCCAGTCGGTGCAATGGTTTTGACTTGAGTCTGGTCGGAGAGAAGGTGATCATCAAGTTCGAAGGTTTCAAGAGCCGAGCGCACAGTACCTTTCCACAGAGAGTAATTACTGTGGTCTAGGCGAATGGAAAGAGTGGGAAGCTGGAGGGTGGTGGTGGTTCCGCCAGCAGCCATGAGGAGATTCTGCGTTGAAACAGAAGAAACAGATGATTGCGATGAAGCGGAAGATGTAGACGAGGTCATTGGTAAGGACCGCGTGCTAAGTTGATACCATATAAATGTTGCAGAGAAGAGATTACTGCAAAGGTTGATTTTTCATTAACTCAAGACTCCTATTTATATACAAGGATGTCCTAATAGTAATACAAAAGGAATTCCCATAATACAGGGAAAGAAAATATTCTATGACTAGAACAAAATATACTACAACTCATATACAATTAATAATAACCAATAATAATCAATCTAAATATTCTCTAATAGGCTTGTCGTCAAATTAGCTGCTCCAGGAAGCTCCACATGCATATTATTAAGTTGCAAAAAGCTATTGGAGAACCTTGTAACGCTTTGCTGCCGTGAGGTGACTTTGATATGACAAACATAATCCGCTGACCGGCTCCCAGTAAGGCTACAGATGGTTAAATTCCGACGAGCTGACCTCGTATAACTCGTTAATATTTCATTGCCGTTTCTTTTTTTCTTAATGACATCGGAGTAGAAAATGTGAGGAGTTTCGAAGGGGTCATTTGACGGAATTCTGGTGTTGAACATATAATCTGGCTTGCGGTAGTTCTGCATCGGGATCGCTGAGGTATTCTGCATCGTCGGGCTGCTGGAGTTTTTGTATGAAGAGGCTCCTGATGCGACGAGGAGCATAGGTTCTGCATATGCAGCTGTTGCTGGAGGACTGGGCTGCTTTGGAGCTTCAATTCTCAACAGCATTGTCAAGTCTGCAACAGGAAATGCAGAGAATCGAGAGCAATCATGGCTGTCTCAGAATATCAATGCAGGCCGGTTTGATTACCTCTATTGGCTTCTCACAGTGTTGGGAGTCATCAGCTTCGCCGTCTTCTTGTATGCTTCTCGAAAGTATCAGTACAGGAAAAAAGAAGGGAATGAGATGAGAGAAATACCAGAAAATGGACATTCCCAACACAATTTGTTTCTTGCTATCTTGTATCCATAGAAGATAGCAAAATCCATTTTTCGAGGTGTACTCTATCATGCAAATCATTTTCTCATGTGATCTTCACAATTTACCTTTCAGCTTATTCAGTCCATGAAAATCTTCGTTTTCGTCCAGGCTTAAGCGTTGACAGAGTACAATCATGAACAAGTAATTGATCATCTTCACTCGATTCTTGCTCTTCTGTTCCCTGCAATTGATCACCATCGAGATCTTCTAGCAGACTAGTTTCATGATCCCCCAAGGTTTTTAAGAATGATTTTTGTCTCGCTGCTAACTGAACATTGTTTGCAGCTAATGATGCATGCTCGTTATTACTAAGAGTCCCTTCTTCACTTGCAGGATTGACATACCTTATGGAATTTCCTTCAATAGATCTTTGTCTTTACCGTGAAGAGAGAAGTTGACGCTTTGGTAGTTCAATTACAGAATCTTCAGAGATTCTAGAGCACTGTTGGCGCCTATGATAATAAATACGAACAACCTGACAGTAGGATCAATTTGTACTACAATAAGATGAGGTTATATTTCATCAAATACAGAAACCTCATCAAACTATTATGAATGCCAAGTCAAGTTGCACGAAGAGGTTTAATAAGCTAACTGGAAGCATATACCCATCTCAAATGATTGTGTTGTAACCAGAAACTATATGCTGACAACTGAAAACTAGAAAAGCTCAGGAATAAGATTGAAACATACTTTATCATGCAAATCTTGCTCCATAGAACATTGCTATAATCCATTTTTGCTTCATTAGTTTCTTGCTATCTTGTATCCATAGAAGAGCAAAACTGCTATACATCAGTAAACTTTGATGGTTAGATGCATTCCTAGTTGCTAGTTCCATTGTGTCAAGTGTACTTCCACTATTCGATTGTGCTTATGCACTTGTATCAATGTCTCGAAACTTCCATAGAAAACCATAAATATATTACAGCTTATGAAAATAACTAGTGGGAAACAGAAAGTAGTAACCAAAAACATCATCAAGTAAACAAATGTAGAATATAGATCATCCCACAATGACACAAGAACAGAATGCATTCAAGAACATTCAAGAACAGAATGCATCACAAAACTTCTTGGTAAAGCATATAGTCACAAAGGCTGTAAAGCATATAGTCTCTTTAAACATTCAACTACAAGGTTTGATAAGTATTAAAATCCCATCAGAAAAAAATAAACATTTACTAGTAATCACAAGGTTTAACCAGCATAATATGACTATCCTCTTGTTCAATTCTTCTAAATACTCAAGCTATCATTAGCAGAGATGACATCAATGGCCAACACTTTAAAGACTTTTAGCAGAACTAATTTCTTTTTCTTCTGCTTCTGTTTGTAGTGAAGATCCTTGTAATGCAGCTTCCAGGGTATTATATGATTCAGTAGCTTCTGGAGGATGGTTGTGCAATGTTTCCTGCACATGCCATAACTTATCTGATTACTTAAAGTCATGATTTCATTGCAGATGCATTGATAATGACTAACAAGATACTGAAATACTTCACAACAGCATGGACAAAATTTATGAAAGCTTCAAAAATAGAAATTTGTTTTCTTTGTTGGCATTAATCAGCTGAGAAAACATATAGATAACTAAAACCCTTTGATTACAGTAAAATTATTTTACACAAAGATTTTACAATGAATTCAAGAATTGCAACTTAATAAGTAATATATGTCTTTGTAAAGCATGAGCACCGTTCTATTTGCAATTCAAAATGTTAGTTTTAGAAAAATGATATGAAAGATTATGATCTGAACTTTAAAGCAAGAGGTACTGGTATATCACAAACACATACCGGAAGCCAAAATGTTGAAATAGACACGAGTAGAGCAAATACTGATATGGAAAGGCATGTCAGGAAGTCTGCAAACAAATTAGAATCTTGAAAAATCAAGAAACTCTCCAACCACCTGACAAAGAGCAGAAATTAGCACATCAACTAAGGCTAACAACAATATGATAAAAATCAAACTACACACAATACCTTATTTCTTTTTTTTCGGGCATGTACGTTGATTGTGTCCACTTTTCTTGCATAGACCACATGTAACAATGCCTTTCCCTTCCTTTTCATCCATCTCGTTGGGAATTCTCTTTGACTTACGACGTCCTTTTTCAAATCTTTTCATCGAATCACTGGGGACAAGGGTAAGTTCTCCAACAAGTTCTGGAGGCCAATAAGGTTTGTCAGGGATTGGATGGAAAAGAGGAGCCCATGTCTTCTCATATGTAGAAATAGAGTAGAAATTCTGCACCAAAGGCTTAGAATCCAAACTACAATGTTGACAAGCAGCTAATACATGAGAGCAAGGGAATTCATTAATTTGCCACTTTTGACAATAGCAACTGTTTGCAATCAGATCCAATATTTGGACGTGGCCACCCTTTCT
The DNA here is from genome assembly GCA_948330725.1 of Sherardia arvensis. Classification (NCBI taxonomy): domain Eukaryota; kingdom Viridiplantae; phylum Streptophyta; class Magnoliopsida; order Gentianales; family Rubiaceae; genus Sherardia; species Sherardia arvensis. Next base: position 9,261,211 of record OX415238.1, on the reverse strand, counting down.
AGTATTTGATGGTGAACGCCCAGTTTGTACGCTAAATGTTCCAGCAGCTCGGTTGAACAATGTCACTTCATGTCTACCAGCCTTAATCCCATTTGATATCATCTTTGCATCAACATAAGGAGTGAAACTTTGTCCATCCAAAATTCTTTGTGCAGCTAATTTTCTCCTAACAGCAAAATACCTGTTGAGACGATAGAAAGTAAGCTGAACTAAAGATGTTATTGGTAGTGCTCTTGCCCCTTTCAACACACTATTGAAAATCTCTGATAAATTAGTTGTCATCATCCCGTATCTTTTCCCTCCATCATGCGACAAAGTCCACTTCTCAACTGGTATTTTATCTAACCACCTTCGAGCTTCCTTGAGAAAGTCTCCTGAGAGTCCAACTTTCCTGACTTTCCATAAGAGTCTTTATACGTTTTAACTTATACAGTGTACCTTTTAATTTGAACTGTAAAATTTGTTATTTGAATTTTATTAATGTTTTAATGTAAATTCATGAATTTTTGCATCAAAACATGTTTTACTAAACGTTCACTTTGATACTATCAATGTTTTAACACAAAATAGTATCACTTGACCTTAAATATATAGTGGTAGTTCCATAACACTTAGGAAAGTCGGACTTTCTAGAGACTTTCTATTCGACATTTATCCTTTCAATTGTTTCCATTCTCTTTCTGAATTTTCGAGGCTGGTTTTCTCTTGCAACAATACTTACTAGATCTTTCAATGTTTTGTCTTTGAAAGTTTCGTTGAAATTGCTTGCTAAGTGACGAATGCAGAAGTGATGATAGGCAAGAGGCTCAGTCCATCCACACCCTATTTGCTTCATAGTTGCCATTATACCTGCAGCATGCCGATCAGAGATCACACAAATGCCTCTCCTTTGAGTTACATACTCCCTTATACATGCCATAAACCAGGTCCAACTGTCCTTATTTTCACCTTCGACAATAGCAAAGGCAAGTGGAAATAGTTGATTATCTGCATCGGCTGAAACAGCAATAAGAATAGTTCCCTTATACTTTCCATACAAGAATGTACCATCTATACTTATCACGGGGCGGCAATATTTGAAAACTTCTACTGAAGCACCAAAGGCCCAAAATACACGGTTGAAGATTTCTTCGGATGAATTTCCACCTCTTGGTTCTTTATCCCAATGTACTATGGTACCTGGATTTTTTTGTTTCAACACTTCCATGTATTCAGGCAACAACTTATATGAATCAAGCCAATCACCAAAAAGCTCCACAATAACCTTTTTCTTTGCCAACCAAGCTTTCTTCTTAGAGATGGTATATAATTGAACTTGTCACTTATTTCAGCTTGAATAGCAGTCAATGTAATAGACATTTGAGCCTTCACAAGTTCTTTGATTTGGTTGGCAACAAATTCAGAATCTAGTTGAACATGATCTTGATTTATGATCGGATTGATGCAAGTGTGAGTTCCATCATATTTTCTAATTAGAAAAAATGATTTCCCTTTAGGGATATTACATCGTAACCTCCATGGACACTGTGATGCTTGTTTACATTTAAGAATCCATAAAGAAGGAGTAGAATAATCAACTTCATACTCTTGATGTACCTAAATAGAAAATGCTTACACTGCATTCTGTGAATGCTCTTTTGTTGCAAACCTCTGCCCAACATACAAATCACCATCATAAGATTTTTCGCTAGTTCACTGCTATAATGGGATGAATCCATGATTGCCTTCTCTATCCCTTCAATGCTTGTAAACTCTGAACTAGGAGCCTCTTCATTTATCACATTTACATATTCTCTTCCTTCATAACTTCCCATGTCATCATCTGGTTCATCTTCTGCAAAATCTCTCTCATCCTCAGAATTAAGCAAATCATTATTCACGTCCACTCCATTAAAAAACAGGCCGTGTTCTTCAGACATAATAATCTCTTCCATTTGAGTTTGGTTGACTTCCAGTAAATCATCACTCAATCTGTTCGGAACATGTACATGTACACCTTCAGTAGAATGTGGTTCTTCTACATCATATCTTCCAGTTACAATGATAGGTGAAGGCAACTCTTCGGAAACATGTCGGTTTTCAACTCTAATGTTCCTTTGCAACTCTTCTGACATTAGTCTTGAAACTAAATCATCATTAAGACATTGATTCCCTTGTTTCTCGATAGAATCTGAGTTTACTTCCAGATAAAACTCGAGGCAATTAATTCCAGGGCGTTTTGCTGTATCCAGGACTATGTTTAAGGTATTCTGATCCTTAACAGGCAACAGAACATACTCCATACAAGAACTCGGATATCGACAGATGATATTCAACTTGACCAACCGTTTCTCATAACTAGTTATATGATACATCTTATCTAAGAGCTCATCATAAGTGAGTTGTGTTAGGGTCGGGCATCTCACCATCCCGCATGGTTCATCCCGACCCCTCATCCTACATGACGATCGGGCCAGACCCGACCGCAGATGGCAGCTTTACCTAACCTGACAGGAGAATCTTCCCAGACCGCCTAACGGCGCGGTCTGATCAGGTCAGGTCAAACTGTCTGCACCATATATATATCCCTTTCTCACAAGAGAAAGGTAAGTTTACTAAACACAATCAATCACATCCCAACTCTCCGATCAGTCTTCTGACTTTAGCATCGGAGCGGGAACGGCAATAAGCCGCCCCGCCCTGATTGAGAGTTCCTTGATTCTTAGCAGGTACTCCTCATCATGCCATCGCGACGGATCATCAAGGACGCACATCGCGACTGTAACATTGGCGCCGTCTGTGGGGATATAATCAAGTATCTTCATAGCCCAGGCACTGCAAATGAGCAGAGAAGGACAAGACCACGCGGTCCTCATTGACGAGGTAGTGGTCACAGATCTGGGCGACGAAGGGGCTGGAGTCCCGTTCACCCCTTCAAACCCAGCAGCCACTCCGATCTCGGCGACGCCTGAGCAGGCTCGGCACCCAGGCGCGTCCCCATCTTTCACAACGGAGGATGGTGATGTTCTCCGCCAGATACTGGAGTCACAGGCTACCATCAACAAGCAGCTGCAGGAGCTGCGAGGTACGCCGCCGAAAGCGCGGCGTCTTGAAGGTTTGGCGAAGACGGTCACACCGACAAAGCTCTTTGCCGAGCCCGCACGAGCTAAGCGAAAAGCCCCCATCCTCACAGAGCTGGATGATGACGGGAATGAGATCCTGGAAGATTCAGACGAGGAGTGGGGAGATCCGGGCGAGAAAGAGGCCAACCCTAGGTCTCATCCGGGGGAATGGGCCATGACGTATGTTCACAAGCCAAGTGTCAAGCCGAGGGTGCCGGCGAAGCAGAGGCTGTCGGTGTTTTATGAGGCCCCGGATTGCCAGAAAAGAGGGAGCCCGTTTTCAGAGGCAATAACGGAGTTTGTTGCCAACCCTCGTCTCCGGATCCCACCAAATCTAGGTACGTACGATGGCTTGTCGGACCCAGCAGATCATTTGCACACGTTCACAACTAATATGTCAACGTACGCCACGCCCGAGCCCGTGTGGTGCAAAGTCTTTGCCACCACGCTCAAGGAGGCAGCAAGGGTATGGTTCGCCAACCTGGACAATGGAAGCATATCCAGTTTCGCGCAGCTCGAGGAACTTTTTCTCATCAGGTTCATGCAGAAGAGGAAGTTCACCAACACGACGCAGGACCTGATGAAGATACGCCACAAGGCATCATCTGGCGAGAGCCTGATGGAGTATTATGAGCGCTTCATCGAGGAAAGCAACAGGGTGGTGCACCGTGGCGAGCCGCGGTGGTTGATCGAAATCTTCATGCAAGGCCTGGATCACGAGGCTCTGGATTCGGAGCTCACCCTTCGCGCGGTACACACGCTGGACGAGTTGCATATGGTGGTGGAGATGTTTCACCAAGCCGATGAGAATGCCAAGAAGAAGAAGTTGGCAATACAGAAAGAAGCTCGACCTTACTGGTCAAAACAGAAGCCCATCCAGGATGGGCAACCGGCTAAAGCAGAGAAAGCGTCATCGGTGAAGGACAGGCTAGGACCTCGAGTTGCTCAAGAAAGAGTCTTCCCCCCGTTGACAAAGACGCCCAGAGAAGTTTTCTTGGCAAACCGCGACGTCATACCACCCCCGCGTGCCATGAAGATGCCTCCCAACAAACGAAACTTGAACAAGTTTTGCGAGTACCATGATGACCACGGCCACGATACAGAGGATTGCATCCACCTGAAGAAGGCCATCGAGTCATGCCTGCGCAAAGGGCAGTTAAAACAATTTGCTGCCACCGCCAAAGCTCACAACAAGGCGACATATGCCAACAAGAACGGCGGCCAGGATCAAGGGGCCAACAGGGGGCGTGATAAAGGAAAGGAGGTGGCGCGGGCCGAGCGACCAGATGAAAAGAGAGCAAAGTATGAGGAGGAGTCATCACCAGAACGAGAACCAGCAAGGCGCGCGAGCAATGATATACTCACTATCATAGGCGGGAATGCCGGAGGGAGCTCGGATTCACAAAGAAAGGCTAGATGCAGGATAGCCCCAGAACACACCCCGACGAGCAGGAAGCTAGGTAGAGATGAATTGATCACGTTCGGCGCCGACGACCCCATCCCCGATCGTCCAGCCGGATGCGATGCGGTCATCATCACGGTTCAAATAATGGATAAGATGGTCCATCGAGCATACGTGGATGGTGGCAGTTCAGCAGAAATAATGTATTGGCATTGTTTCGAAAAGCTGGACGACAACACAAAGGCCAAGTTGATCCCAACAAGCACACCGTTGGTGGATTTCGCGGACAGAACGGTGTGGCCAGAAGGAACAATCACACTTCCAGTTGGGGTCGGGGAGAGGCCGACCAGGAAAGAGGTGGACATGGAGTTCATCGTCATCAAAGCTCATAGCCCGTACAACCTAATACTGGGGAGGCCAGCGCTAGCCCAGCTCAAAGGTATCGTCTCAACCCTCCACCTCCTTTTGAAGTTTCCAACCAAAGGAGGGATAGCGACCGTTCGGGGTGATCAGCAAAAGGCGAGAGAGTGCCACAGAATTGCACTAAGAAAGCGGAAGTGTCCGGATGACGAATCACCACCACGACGTCCGGTCCACATGGTCCGATCAGGGATTCCGGACCCCAAAACCTTGTCAGCATCTTGCATGCCCATGTTCCTTGACCAAGACGGATGCCGAGGAGTTCAAGTGGGATCCGACTTGCCCGACGCAAGTCGTCAGGAGGTTCTGGAGGTCTTGATCAAGCATCAAAAGGTCTTTGCATGGAAGGCGACAGACATGACGGGAGTATCACCTGAACTCGGTCAACACGCCCTCAGAGTGGATCCTTCACACCCACCAGTCATGCAGAAAAGACAGCCGCTATGCCCAGAAAGGAATGACGCGGTGAACAAACAGGTAACCGAGTTGGTGAATGCAGGTATCCTACGGGAAGTGCCATACCCCACGTGGTTAGCCAACCCGGTCCTGGTCAAAAAGTCAGATGGGAGTTGGCGAATGTGCATCGATTACAAAGCGCTGAACAGGGCATGCCCCAAGAATTGCTACCCGACACCCATCATCGATCAGAAGGTGGACGCGTTGGCCCCTTTCCCGATCAAATGCTTTCTAGACGCATACAAGGGGTACCACCAAATCACGATGAAGGAGGACGACATCGATAAAACTGCCTTCATCACGGAGAGGGGAGCCTTCGCGTACCGGATGATGCCGTTTGGCTTACGCAACGCCGGTGCCACTTACCAGAGGGTGGTGGACAAGATTTTCAAAGCGCAGATCGGCCGCAACATGGAAATCTATGTCGATGACAAGGTCATCAAGAGCGTGTCGTATGAAGGTCTAGTGAAGGATCTAGATGAGACTTTGGGAACCTTGAACGCGGCAGGTATGATGCTCAACCCGGCCAAGTGCCAGTTCGGAGTGGGGGCCGGGAAGTTCTTGGGCCTCATGGTGTCCAACAACGGTTTGGAGGTCAATCCGAAGAAAGTCCAAGCCGTTTTGGAAATGAAGCCTCCCAAGAACGTTAAAGACGTACAGAGCCTGAATGGAAAGCTGGCGGCTATGAACAGGTTCTTGTCACGAGCCGCAGAGAGGTCACTCCCGTTCTTGAGGATCCTCAAGGGCAGCGTCGGGCCAAAAGGAGCAATCCAATGGGGCCAGGTCGAGGAGGAAGCGTTCCTCAAGTTGAAGGATCATTTGAAAGACCTACCAGCCATGTCTCCTCCCGAGCAAGGTGAGACGCTGTATTTATACCTTGCCGCTGGGATGGAAGTCGTGAGTGGCGCGTTGGTTAGGGAAGTGAACAAAATCCAGCGTCCAGTCTATTATGTCAGCCGAACGCTGCAGGGGGCCGAGTTGAGATACAGCGCTCAGGAGAAGCTGGCCATGGCGTTGGTCCATGCGGCGAGACGCCTCAGGTCATACTTTCAAGCACACCCCATCGTGGTTCTCACAAACGAGCCGCTCAAGGCAATTTTAACCAGACCGGAGATGTCAGGAAGGTTGGCCAAGTGGGCAATAGAGTTAGGCGAACATGCCATTGAGTTCGCCCCAAGGAAAGCCATCAAAGGGCAAGTAATGGCTGATTTCCTGGCAGAATTGCCATCCGGGATCGAGGAGAAGGATGAAGTGACCATCGACGCACCAAGCGAGCCAGCCGACAAAAAGCAACGACGCGTTGACAGGACAGGATGGTGGAAGCTACATGTGGATGGCGCATCCGGCGTGGAAGGATCAGGAGCAGGTCTGATCGTGACTGACCCCGATGGCATGGAGACGACGTATGCGTTGAGGTTCCAGTTCCCAACCACGAACAATGAAGCCGAATATGAAGCATTAATTGCAGGCATGGAGTTAGCAAAGGCGTTGGGCGCAACCAAGTTGGATGCATACGGCGACTCGGCTTTGGTTGCAAACCAGTTCAATGGGTCATACGCAGCCAAGGAGCCATCAATGCAAAAATACCTGGCCAAGGTTAAGAGTCTAGCTACGCAGTTCGAAGGATTTGAGGTGACCCGAGTCCCCAGATCCGAGAATACAAGGGCAGATACCCTCAGCAAGCTGGCCTCCACGGCAAGTAGCCATCTGTCCAAAGGAGTTCTAGTGGAAACACTGCCGACAAGATCAACTGACGGCATGACGGTCGCGGCTATTGAGGCCGAGCCGCCATGTTGGTTGACACCAATGCGGGACTACTTGCTCAGTGGAGCGTTACCACCCGATCAGAAGGAGGCGAAAGCCCTAGAGAGGAAGGCGCTGAATTTTGCGCTCAGGAACGGGGTGGTATACAAGAGAGGATACTTGCAGCCGTGGTTGTGATGTTTGACGCCCAGACAAGCAGAAAGAATCCTGAAGGAGCTCCACGAAGGAAGCGGCGGCAGCCATCAGGGGGCCCGGACACTGGCGTTGAGGGCATCCCGAGCAGGTTATTACTGGCCCAACATGAGGGTCGACGCCGACCATGTAGTCAAAACTTGTCATCAGTGCCAGATACATGACCGGGTGTCATCTCAACCCGGCCAACCCATGAAGAGCATCACAGGCCCATGGCCATTTGCAAAATGGGGCATCGACATTGTCGGTCCTTTCCCCCAAGCGACCGGCAAGAGAAGATTCCTGGTGGTGGCCGTTGATTACTTCACCAAGTGGGTTGAGGTGGAGGCACTGGCAACCATCACGGGCAAGAGGATGACAAGTTTCATGTGGAGGAACATTGTTTGCAGATTCGGCCTGCCCAAGACGATCATAAGCGACAACGGACGCCAGTTTGAAGGAGGAGTCTTCAGAGACTGGTGTAACCAGATGGGCATCCAGCAGAGCTTCACATCAGTAGCCCATCCACAGGCCAATGGTCTCACCGAGCGAACCAATGGAATGATTGTGCAAGGGTTAAAGAGAAGGTTGGACGGCGCGAAAGGGAACTGGGTAGATGAGCTCCCATCGGTGTTGTGGGCATACAGGACGACGCCCCGAACGGCCACAGGTGAATCACCTTACTTTCTGTGTTTCGGCAGTGAGGCCATCATCCCGCCTGAGCTCATCATCCCATCAACGCGATCCGTCATCCCGGATGCCGAGGAGGACAACAACCAGCGTCTGAGGAAGAGCCTGGAGGAATTGGAGAGAGCCAGAGAACAGGCCACAATCAAGTCATATGTGGAACAACGCTACAATGCCAGAGTCCGCATAAGGAATCTTTAGCAAGGCGAATTGGCCCTCCGAAAGAATGAAGCTAGCCGAGTTGAGGGCTCGAAGAAGTTAGATGTCACGTGGGAAGGACCATACGTGGTCGCAGAAGTGCTGAGAAACGGCGCATACAGGCTGCAGACCATGGCAGGCGAAGCGGTACCGAGGACGTGGAACATGGAGAACCTCCGCCATTATTACGGTTGAGCAGCATCAGACCCATGAGAAAGGTACCAATTAGTTTGTATATAATGGGGAAATGCTTTTGGAGAACGGATTCCTGATAAGATCGCGACTTTTGCCCTCATGAGGGATGTGATCTTGAGGAAATCCAGTTCTCCCGTGCAAAATTGTATCTTTTGTACTCCCCCTTTTGTGTTTTAATGAATTCCTAGTGTCAAGTTCAAGAACACATCATCTCTTTTTTCTGTCTCATTTGTGCCTCTTTTTCGAAAGTCGAATGACATGATCGGAATCGGTGATAATGGACATTAAAAGAGGCAGTTCAGGCCATCGCTCCGGTTACCTGGACAAAGCATTAGAACACTCGACACATCCCTCACTTAGGCTGTGAAGCATGAAAGGCACATCTTTGCCGAGCATCTCGGACATATGTCTGGGATGGCAAAGATGCGTTCAAAAGTGTACTTACACCAATGGGCAAGTCGGATGACACGATCACGATCGTGACCGCCAGGCCGGGACTGAGGCTTAGCCGCCCCGTTTTGAGTACTGAACATAGGCGTGGTTTTTTGTTCAAATGCGGATGGGCAAACAGAACAAACCATATCCTCTCCAAACCCGGATAGCTACCGGTTTGGAGAAAAGGTGGGATCTTTTCTTTAAGAAAAACCCATGTCGGACACGGACCGATTAACAAGGACCATAGCTTAGCAGCTTTGGCTTTGAAGAGAAAAACCAAGGAAAGGTCTAGGACCATATACCTTGGTGGCTTGGTCAGGGTTTAGCGACCTCCAAGTTGACAAGAAATTCAAGCCACATCATTGTTCACCCCGGTTAGTTCATCCTGCTGACTCATCCCTCTTCATATAGAAGGATGATGAGTCGCCACCATGAACAGGGGTGAGCAGAATGGCAAGGTATCAACCAAACATTAAGGCAATAGTCAGTGAGGCAAATGCACAAACAAGAGTTTCATCAAGTAGTAAAACAGCCAAACCACTAAGGCAATAATATATGCTGTCAAAGCAAGAATTCAATAGCAATGTAAAGCAAATGTAGCCCTTATGGGTCATTACAAACCAAAAGGAAATTATTCAGAGGAGTTTAGGAGGAATCCAAAAGAAAGAAAGGAAAGGAAAGAAGCAGAACTAATGGTTTTGGGCAGAAACTTGGACATTGCTCCCAGCATCCTCCAAGTCCTTCACCAGCCCTTCTTCGGCGACAACTTCACCATCGACCATAACAGGTGGAACTGCAACATCTGGCTCCCATGCGGCAAGCTCGGCCGGAGTCATCTCACCGGTCAATGTAGAAAAGTACTCAGGAAAGCCATAGCCAACAAAGGCATCGGTGAGCTCAGAAAGAGCAGTGGCATAGGCAGCAGAGTCTTCATACACGTTGTCCAGCGCATAAGCCCGTCGAAGGAAAGCAGAAGTGCGCGCGACGGCGCGTTCTGATCGAGCCACCTTGGCAAACACCTCACGCACGCCGGCGGTCAGCACAGACTGATAGTCAATGGCGAGACTGGCCTTATCCTCCAGCGCCTTCTTCAGTTGACTTTCGGACTCGGCAAAGCGAGCTTGAAGAGTGGCCAGTTCGCCAGATATCTTGTCCATCTGATCAGCTTTCCCAACAGCTTCATCTAGGCGTTTTTGCAGCTCGGTGGCAGATATCTGGGCATCTAGTAGAGCAGCGTCGCTGGTCTCCTTGGCTATTTTCAGTTCCTCACCGTCCGAGATGGCAGACGCCAGTTGAGCATTGACAGCGTCCAACTGATTCTTCAACGCCTGCTCGGATTCCATCCAATCATCAGGTGACCACTGGGCATCAGCATCTGTTTTGGCCTTGGCCTCCTCTTGAAGTTGGACTATCTCGGCATCGGCGATGGCCAACTGCCTCTTCACGTCTCCAAGCTCGATGAGGGTGGCATGATGCACTTTCTTGTCAGCCTCATGCGCCAAGCACAAGGTGCTGAAGTCGGAGATGACGGCGAGGGATGAGCAAGCGCCCTAACAATACAACAGTTAGGAGGACAGAGTCAGGAGAGGAAGTTAAGCACGAAAGGAGAGACAAGAAGATGAAGCTTACATCGAAAACAGACGAAATCAGATTGTCCGTGGCAGTCCTGACCCCATGAAGGTTTAACGCCGGATTCTTCACCCAAGCCCTGAAATGGTCAAGGGGCATCACCTCCTTGAGATATTCTAAGCGACCGGCGGGCGAGTTGAGGAAGACGGTGGAGGAGTTGGTTTTACCCTTGTCAGTTTGAAAGCCACCAGCGTGCGGAGGGGCCCTCTCACCATGCTGCGGACCAGTTGGTTCAGTGCTGCCCTTCAGCTTCTCGGGCACTTGGGGTCGGGACGAGACATTCTCGCGACCGCCGACCCCCATCTGGAACAGCTGGTCAGGCTTCAGCAAACCCCTTGACGACCCCGTGTCCTGATAGGGAAGCGAGGAACCTTCAGCGTTGCCGTCTTGTCCGGTCTGAAAGGATTGACCATGCGACTGAGTGGACTGGTTCGGGCCAGTACTGTCCTCCAACCTCCTGCGCTGCGAGGGACGGACGAACTTTGTCACGTCAATGGTTGGTCGGCGGCGAGCCACATCTGTTGGAAAACATACAACATGAAGAAAATACAGTTGAGGCAAGAGCGAAAGGTCATGACAATGCTCAAAAAGGATGAAAGAGAGGGCCAAATGGGATCTGACATACCTTTATCAGGGCGACCAATCGGAGCGAGTGCCAGAGCAGCAGGAGGGCTGAAGAGATCAACATTTGGGGGGCCGTTGCCCTCATCCTGGACGGGCTTATCAGCATCTGGGATGACAACAGGCTCATCCTGGATGGCAGGGAGCACGCGACGGTGAGGCAGGCCGGAATCCCGCAACCTCTCATCCAACTTCAAGACGTCCCACCTCTCCGGTTTCTCCTTCAGAGCCTTGATGGAGGCGGCCAAGCGATTCTGGGAAACGCCATCTGGGGCGCGGCCGCGCGTATCAGGATCGCCAACAGATTGCCTTGGGCGAGAGGCGGCAGGCCCATACACGACATCTTCATCGACAAACATGAACTTTACCTTCCAGTTGGTCGTTTTGGGCATGCCGGTCAAGATGTGCAGGTCGGCTTTGGGGCGAACCTTGATGTGGCCCCAACCGTCCTCGTCGCCACCACCGCCGGTGTAGAAGAACACCCGGAACAGGGTGACGGAGGGAACAACTCCGCGAGCACCGCACAGGGTCTCGAAGCCAATGATGTTGCGCACAGCGTTGGGCGTCATCAAGCCCAGAGTCATGTCAAAGTATGACAGAATGGATTGGCAGAAAGGAGTAAGAGGGAACCTGACGCTGCAGCGAGCCAGATGCTCATAGTAAACAGGAACTTTGCCCGCCGGGGCAGCGTTGATGGTGTCGCTGGGCTTGGGGCGAACGATTGACTTGGCCAGATCTGCGATCTGGAGGCCCTCGGTGTCGCGGCAGATCTGAACAAACTCAGCCGCCTCTTCATCCGTAATCTGGCAATACACGCCGGAGACAGGGATGTCAGCCATGATCAGAACAGGCAAGACGCTACAGAGGCGGAAGAACACGAGAAATCAAAGTGAAGCAGGTATACAGGCGTGTGCGGAATATCTAAAGTTGTGAGCAATGAATTCGAGAATGAAATGAAGAAGGCAGAAATGAGGAGCAGTTTCGTATTTGAATGAAGAAAGGGGGGGAGTTATGCGAGCAGTTAAAGTAATAATTGCAGTTGCAAAAGTTGCACAGTTACAAAGACTGAATTTACACGCATCCCTTCGAAAAAGTGATGACACGTGGCAGACATGCAGTTATTACTGACGGCTCACTGTCGCACGGATCACAGAAACCCAGATACAGTCCATCACGCGAACCGTTGCTCCGCGCTCGGACTTGGGGGGACTTGTTAGGGTCGGGCATCTCACCATCCCGCATGGTTCATCCCGACCCCTCATCCTACATGACGATCGGGCCAGACCCGACCACAGATGGCAGCTTTACCTAACCTGACAGGAGAATCTTCCCAGACCGCCTAACGGCGCGGTCTGATCAGGTCAGGTCAAACTGTCTGCACCATATATATATCCCTTTCTCACACAAGAGAAAGGTAAGTTTACTAAACACAATCAATCACATCCCAACTCTCCGATCAGTCTTCTGACTTTAGCATCGGAGCGGGAACGGCAATAAGCCGCCCCGCCCTGATTGAGAGTTCCTTGATTCTTAGCAGGTACTCCTCATCGTGCCATCGCGACGGATCATCAAGGACGCACATCGCGACTGTAACAAGTTGATTACTTACTTTGATAGCTTCCGGATTCGCGCCATCATAAGTGAGACCATGTAAGCCAGATGAAATCCTCCCATTCCAATAGCAAAGTATAGTGACACTTGGATCATCCATAACAGTAACCTAGCTTCAATGAACACATTAAAGTATATGTATAAGTTAACAACATGTATGAACTTCTATCTTAAAACATGATAATAGGATGTGAAAATAATTGTGCATGAATTTGTATTATAAGAGCAAAGGATTTCCGTTCCAAACTGACAACAATTAGATAAGCAAATTGTGGTATATATATAAACAAGCCGATCAAGGCTAACGCAGAATATATATAAACAAGCCGGACAAAAGCTGGTTTTTCAATTAGATGAAACTGGTTGAAGGCAGACACATAACTTAATGATTGACAATACCTCACAATCTGCTTTGTAGCGGTGGTTCACCGAGTCCTCTGCGGAAGAGGACAGAAAGAATGAATATTGGTTTTTCGATATAAGTCCTCTGCGGTAATTCACAATATAGGTTATCCGGTATAAGTAGTAAAAAGGTTTTAAGCCTGTATTTTGAAGAAGAAGAAAAAATTAAAACTATACAGGTGGAAAATATAAAATTACGTGGCATCTTACATGGCAAAAAGTGTATTGTTTTGGGAATTATTATTGAAAGTGTGTTAGTTTGGGAATTAGTTTGAGAAAGTGTATTATTTAGGCAAAAAAACTCACATAATTTACTTTTCTCTCTCTACACTCAATCTTCACCACTCATTTCCTATTTTCTTAAATTTTGTACCATTACTCTTGTGCCATTGTTATAAACTCGGAGGGAGTAATAAATAACTCCGGAAAATATTGTATTATCGTGAATTCCTATAGTATAAGTAGATTGGAGAATAGAGAGTACCTTCAATGTTGAAGGGGTCACCACAATATCTTTCAATTAGTTTTGGTCACCACAATATCTTTCAATTAGTTTTAGTATTTTAGGGTGTTACTATTGTGGACTATTAACTAATTAATATACGCAGTCGAGTATTTACTCTTATATTCCAAAATATGGTGTAAAAGTATGTAAATGTCCTCTTTGATTTTTGAAAAACTACCTAACTTACAGAGGGCGATAATGTCATTTCATTGATATTTTTGACTACTCTAAGTAAAATATTGAATTACGCATCACACTTCGGTAATTTTATTGAATGTCAATATACGTATTACATAATTCAATAATTTCATTTTCTAATTTCATTCCCCAATGTAAGGATAAACTGTCACTTAAGGCATGCATAACATGCATTCTATCAGTTCATCTCCATTTCCATGGTATATGATTGGATAAAATTTGGCTAAATTTAGGGTATTATAATTATCTACATTAATTTTTACTTTATTCGGTATATTTCAGTTCTATTCAATTCAATTCAATTAAAAAAATATAAGTCGGAGAAAATATGCTCTTAAATATCACTGAATTAAACATGGTCTTTTTATTTCGAATTTAATTATGAAAGAATAGGCATGTATATACAAACTGAAATTTGGACTGTTTAAGACCATGAACATGCACGGTTCTACGCATCATAACCAATGCAACAATGATTGAAAGTGTAAATCATATTCTTATACTCCATAACAGCCTATTGACTTGTACATCTCTACAAGTTACTGATTCAAAAGCAAGGTAGGTTCATGGCAATCCCTAATTTCTAAACTTGGGATTTTTAATTTCCGAAACAACATTCATCATCACTAAACTAAATCTCAATATTACCTCTTGAAATCCAGAAATATTAACTGGATGTTGACGTTCGATGCTTCACTCTTGTTCAATTTCTTCTTGATTAATCTTATTGAAAGGAACCCACTTAGTATTGATAAGAGAAAAACGGAAATTACAAGCTAAACTACCCTTCTGTGATCAATTCCCATCAAATCGATGATCTGCACTACATTCCCCAGCCAATATGTAATGCTCCTAACAGAAACGGTTATTCCACTTGCTAGTCAACGGTCAACCCCCCATCTTTGACCATAGTAGAATGACCAAAGTATCCTTGGGCTATTTACAGCTCTTGACAATCCCTCCTCCTAAAATAGGACTTGTCCCCAAGTCCTACAACTGCAACGCAGAATTATGTCAAGCTCTAAATCCTGGAAACATCTGTTGTATAATCTGTGCCTCCTCCCATGATGATTCTTCAGTTGGTAAGTTCTTCCACTGAACCAGCCATTGCACTAGCTGAACTCCATCAACAGTGATAAGCCTTCTCTGCAGAATCTTAGAAGGCACTAGAGGGGTGGCTTCTTCCTCGCTTAGAGAAGGAGGTAAACTGGAGATGTCTGTAACAGTACTTGTGCACTTTTTCAGCAGAGAAACGTGAAACACCGGATGCACCTTGCAAGTGTTTGGTAGTCTGAGTTTGTAAGCCACGACCCCCACCTTTTGTTCCACCAAGAAAGGTCCACAATACTTGGCCGCGAGCTTATCTTGATTGGCATTAGTAATGGACTGCTGTCTAAACCTCTGCACCCTTAGATATACCCAATCACCGACTTCAAAATGTCTCTCTGTCCTCTTTTGGTGGGCATAGAATTTCATTCATTCTTGAGCCTTCTTGAGATGAACTTGTAGTTTCTGTTGTACCTCTTCTCTCTGCTTCAATATGTCTGTGGTAGCAGGTATTAGTGAATCTGTCAGAATTCCCAAAGGTAAGTGTAGAGGCTTCACCCCATATAACGCTTCATGGGGTGACATATTCAAACTCACATGGTGACAAGTACTATACCACCATTCTGCGAGGCTCAACCAGGATCTCCAAGAGCTAGGAAATTCTCCACAAACATCTCAAATAACTCTCCAACACCTGATTAACCCTCTCCGTTTGTCCATCGGTTTGTGGGTGATATGTCGTACTGAATTTGAGCTGTATACCCAATTTTGAAAAGAGCTCCTTCCAAAAACAACTTGTAAAAATCTTGTCTCGATCACTTACAATAGATTCTGGCACTCCGTGCAATCTAAAAATCTCATCCATGAATAACAAGGCCACCTGTTTAGCAGAGAAAGGATGGGACAAAGCTAAGAAATGGGCATATTTAGTGTATCTGTCCACCACCACCAATACAGTATCATATCCTAGAGAAATTGGCAATTTTCCACAAAATCCATAGATATTTGGGACCAAGACTGAGAAGGAAGAGGTAAGGGTTGCAACAGACCTGGAGAGTGGCAATGCTCCACTTTATTTCTTTGGCATATATCACATGACTTGATGAATGTGAGAATATCTTCTTTAATTCCTGGCCATACAAACACAGATAAGATCCTCTTAATTGTTGCATTTTGGCCTGAGTGGCCCCCAATAGCTGATGAATGCAAGGCTGATAAGATATCCTTCTTCACCTCCTTACTGCTACCCACATAAATCCGGTGGTCCTTCCTCAAAACCCCATTACTGTATGTCAACTTGTCATCTTTGTTTGTAGATAACACAGCAGCAGCAATCAACTTTTGTGCTTCTGAATCTTCCTCATAACTTTGTTCAATCTGTTGTAACCAGGTAGGGATTAATGTTGTGGTAGTAAATTCCTTCCTAGCACACTCCACTACTTCAACATCCTGATGTACCAGCTCTTGCTCTTGAATTATACAGGGCATTCTGAAATTTCCGGAATGAGCTCAAGGACTTCTTCATCATCATTGCTATCCCAAACAGTACCATTTCCTAGTAGTTCCCCATTACCAACCTGTTCTGATTCGGTATAAGCATCTGGTTCTGAATTGCACTCTTTCCCTTGTAGTCTTGGCTTCCTAGACAATGCATCTGCAACAATATTTGTCTTGCCTGTTTTGTATTGGATCTCAAAGGATAGTCCCAACAATTTAGTCATCCATCTATGCTGCAAGGAATTGTGAAGTTTCTGTTCCAAGAGGTATTTGAGACTCTTGTGGTCTGTTTTAATAATGAATTTATGTCCAATCAAATAATTTCTCCACTTGTCAACAGCCATAACTAGTGCAAGAAGCTCTTTCTCATAAGTAGAAAGCCCTTTATTTTTCTGGCAAAATGCTTTACTTAAGAACGCTATTGGTCTACCTTCTTGTAGCAAGACTGCCCCCATACCTTCGTTGCAAGCATCCGTCTCAATGATGAAAGGGATTTCGAAATTCGGCATTCGAAGAATTGGAGCAGAAGTAATCCTATTATTTAGTTCTTCAAAGGCTGCTGTAGCTTCATCATTCCAATGGAAAGAGTCTTTTTTAAGCAAAGAGTGAAGAGGTTTGCAAATTATACCAAACCCGGAGATAAATCTCCTATAATATCCAGCTAGTCCAAGGAACCCTCTCAATTCCTTAAGATTTCTTGGTTGAGGCCAATTTAAAATCCCATAAATTTTATGACTGTCCATCTCCACTCCCTGTTGCGAAATAATATGACACAGATATTCCACCTTTTCAGTTGCAAAAACACATTTGGACCCCTTAGCAAATAGCTGGTTATCCCTCATCACAGCTAACACCTCACGCACATGCTACACATGTTCTGCCACAGATTTACTATACACCAAAATATCGTCGAAGAACACCAAAACCGATTTTCTGAGAAACTTTTGAAATACTTTGTTCATCAAGGATTGAAAAGTTGCAGGGGCGTTTGTAAGACCAAACGGCATAGCAAGAAACTCGAAATGACCACTATGCGTTTGAAATGCAGTTTTGGCAACATCTGTCTTACACATCCTTATTTGATGGTAACCCGGCCTAAGGTCCAATTTCGTAAAGACAGAGGCTCCATTGAGCTCTAACAATTCATCGATTACTGGAATTGGGAACCGATCCTTAACAGTCAAATCGTTCAACTTCCTATAATCTATACACAACCGCCAAGAATTGTCCTTCTTCTTTTCCAGCAAGACCGGAGATGAAAAAGGACTGATGCTCTCCTGCACCACCTGGTTGTTCACCATTTCCTGAACTTGTTTCTCGATTTCATCTTTATGAACATGCGGGTACCTGTAGGGTTTGAGCTTGAAAGGTTCAGCTCCCGGTTTCAACAAAACCCTATGATCGATTTCCCTAACAGGAGGCAGTGAAGTAGGGACTTTGAAGATGTCATAAAATTCAAGCAGTATAGGAATCAAACCTGAAGGAATCTTGCTGGTGTCAAAATCAGGCTTCCAATCATCTGCATCCGGATCATTCCCCATCGTAGCTTCCTCACTGTCTGCCACCCTTTCTGACTCTTCCAAACTGTACATATATGCTCTAGAACTGCTGCCATACCATGTGGAGTCACTGTTCCTGCTGCCCCCATAGCTGTCATCAGTACACCTAGATCTCCTGGTTTTATAGCCCCCGGACATATATTAATTACTCTCATCATAAGCTGGAATTGGCCCTTCCAGGTAAAAGTAAACTGCTTTCCTTTTTCTCAACTCAGATAATTCTCTAGCCTCTTGATTCATGATTATGTAGAATTTTGTCCTGTCAGTATTCCCTTGTAGCAAATGGTCACATCTTCACTGTTAAAATCGAAACCAATCGGACTAAAAATCTTCATCCAGTCCACCCCCACAATAAGGTCCAAATCCCCAATATTCATAATTCTCATACCGAAAGTAAACTGGTGATCCTGGATTCTCCAAGCCACATCTGGTGCATAATGCGACCCTCTGGTGTTACTTCCATCTGCGATCGAAACCACAAACGGCTTGATAGCAATGTTCTCCAGCTCTAGAGCTGCCACCACTCTAGGATGAATGAAAGTGTATGTACTCCCAGTATCCATCAACATCTGAACTTGCCTATTGCCAATATACCCAACCAATCTGATGGTGTTTGTTGTTCTGCTCATAGGACACCCAATAAATTGAGAATTATTTCCTCCGGTTCAGTTGATTTCAGCTGCTGAAGTTCTTCACAATCCCAAGTTCATCACTATCCACTTCTTCTCCCAAAATACTTTTCACCTGTTTGAACTTGCAAACATGTCCCTGATGGAACTTTTCGCCACACTTAAAACACAGACGATTCTCCCTCCTATATTGAAGCTCCTGAGCACTAATCTTTTGGAAACCTTCTCCGCTGGTCTTTTTCCCCAAGTCCTTACTCCCAGAATACCCAGAATTTCCACTAACAAATGGCTTCCATTGAGATCTGTCCTTGCTGTTTTGAGAATAAGGATTATGACTATTATTTTTGCTGCTGGAACTCCCATTGTAGGATCCCTTCCACATTTTACCATACAAATTCATCACCCTTTCTTCCATTATAGCAACTTCCACCGCTTCCTTCAAAGAAGTAGGTCTAGCAGGATCTACCAACACTTTCAACTCTTCTTTTAAACCACTTAAAAAATTTTTAAGGTAGCAAGTGTCAGGCAGATTAGGATAACTGCAAAGAAGCTGAGACTTTAATTCCTCAAATTCCTCTTCATACTCCCTCACTGTACCAGTTTGTTTGAGCTGCTTAAACACTCCAATTAATGCCTTATTTTGCTCAGAAAATCTAGACATAACAGCTGCAGAGAACTCAGACCAGTTCCTAAATGGTTTAGTACCACTGTACCATACCCCCGCCTTCCCTTCCAGAGTAATTTCAATGGTTTCCAACCTCTCCCAATCAGGAATCTGGAAGTACAAGAAGAATTTCTCACACCTATCCAACCAATCCCTTGGATTCTTACCAGAGAAACTTGGTAATTGTAGATTCCCATGCTGTTTTTCAGTCACATTTCTCCAACCCTTAGTCACAATATGGTCCTGAACTCCCTGTACCCCATACATTCCCTTATTATCTTGCCTAGACTAGTTATAATGAGCATTCACAACTCCATTGTCAAATTGATTCTGTCCAGAATGGTTATATTGATTTTTCCCCCTGTTATCATACAAGTTTCCACATATTGTTCTAGGCATCTCCCCAAACTGATTATATGCATTTCTAGCATCATTTTCAGGCCAAATCACATGAGGAATTTCACAGTTTTCATGCATGATGACTTTAGGGCAAGAAACATTCATACTATGATATTGAGCAGGGCGATTATCAAGATTTGGGGGAAGGTACCTCGACCTGAATCGGTCTGATTGGTGGTTGTTGAGCGGTTGACCCCGACGCCGGAATGTGTGAGCCGACGGGAAGTTTTCCCCAATTATTAACGGAGCTGCCTCCTTGAACTACGGCACTGGAGTTCTTCTGTGATTTTTCCCCAATTTCACGGTCGATCTCCGGAGTCTTTTTGCGATTGAGTCTCAGTTCCTTCATCAATTGTTGGAGCTGAACCTCCATTGATCGCTCCACCGACTTCACGTTCTCCGTCACCTGGAGCGACAATCCGGCGATATCCTGCTGCATCCGCTGCATCGACGAATCCAGACGGTCCACCGTCTCTTTCAGTTCGACGCCCTATTGCTGCGTCGCCTCCGCTGCTTGCTGAGCCTCGTAAACATGTTTCTGCAGTTCTGCATTCTTCCCTGCCATTGATGCCGAGCGATCGTTACGCTCTGATACCAATTGAAAGGAACTCACTTAGTATTGATAAGAGAAATACGGAAATTACAAGCTAAACTACCCTTCTGTGTGCAATTCCCATCATATCGATGATCTGCACTACATTCCCCAGCCAATATGTAATGCTCCTAAGAGCATCTCCAATGCTAGGCTCCTAATTGGGAAAAGTCAAATCCACGTCATATTGATTGTGGCTCAACCTAAAAAATTCCTCCAATGCAAGAGTCAATTAAAGCATCAATATGACGTGCCTTTCCTTTTTTTTGAAGCCCCAACTAGACTTGCAAGATATAGAGGCCCAATTTGCCACTTGCAATTCTCTCTCTCATCCATTCACCCAATAAATGAACTCCACATGTCAAATTTAATTCACCTCTCTCTCATTCATTCATTCTAAATTGGTATAGCATTGGAGAGGAAAATTTTAGAATGACCCCCTTTAAATTGGTATTGATTACATCATATAGAAACTCCATTCAAAATGTGCCATGTGGAGCAATTGACATCCAAAAGTGACGCTTGCATTGGAGATGCTCTAACAGAAACGGTTATTCCACTTGCTAGTCAACTGTCAACCCCCTATCTTTGACCATAGTAGAATGACCAAAGTATCCTTGGGCTATTTACAGCTCTTGACACTTATGTACTTCTCTGTGTTGCTATGTTTCTTTTGTTCTAAATGATAAGTCTCGATTAAATCCCATATTAAAGGGATAGACTTCCAGGCCCACTATTCTTATTTTATTATTCATATTCATGGATCATGCCTATTACCCACGTGACTTTATATTTCTTCATCACTACTTTCAACCAAAAGAAAGTCTCTGAAACTCCCAACTTTCCTGACTTTCCATGAACTCTTTATACGTTTTAACTTATATCATGCACTTTTTAAATTGAAATGTAAATTTTATAATTTAAATATTTTATTTTTTTTATGAAATTTCTTGAATTTTTGCATTAAAACATGTTTTAACATATGTTTACTTTAAAATAATCAATGATTTAATAAATAAAATGCATCATTCAAGTTTAAATATATAGTGGTAGTTCCATAACGTTTAGGAAAGTTGGACTTTCAAGAGAGTTTGCTTTCTACCAAATTCTTAGATGTTCTGCAATTTCCATTCCTGTACATTATGAATTACTTGTTATGATGATTTTTTTAATTATTATTATTAGTTCTACGTAAAAACTATATATCCACCTTAAACTCAAAACTCTATATATTATTATTTTTATATAGAAGGTAATTTTATTATATTCGCAACTTATTATTATTTTTTAAATAAAACCAGCATAGGTGAGGGGAATTCATTGGCACCCCATACCATAAAATGGGACTAGCCCACAATTTGTTACAAGAAAGGCATTGCCTTTAGAAGCATCTAAGCTTCTCAAAAAGAATGAATAGGTGATAACCTACTGACTAGCTATATGTTACATTTTGTATCCTATTAAAAAACCTAAAAAGAGGAGCAATTTAGTGATCGAGTAAACAAATACCGAAGCACAAATTAGCCACCATTTTGGTTTTAATCCATAGACACATACATAAGCTAGTATAGTTACATGTAGCCCAAAAAATAACCATCTGAATGGTTCAAAAAATTGGCTGAAGGATATCTGAGTAATCTGTGACACAGTTTTGATTAATTTCCTTCCTGGCCTGAGAAGAACTTCAGGCAAAAGCAGAGTTTTATTGCTGGCCTAAGCAGTAGCCATTTTGTCTCCCTTGTTCAACCTGCAGGAGTAGAGAAAAGGAGCAGTACCACAGTTCTGTATTTTTAATGCAGGTAGAATCTTAAGTTAGGAGTGCCAATCCTATCTAAGTGCAGTATGGCCCTCCGTTTATTTGGAATCATACTAAGGGTCATGATTTGTGTAACTTTAAGTTCTGCACACATATTTGCCACAAAATCAGCTGCAGTATTTCCTTCCCTCAAACTGTGAGACAGTGAGTGCATTACACTCATTTTGTTCAAATTATAGCACTGAGAGAAAAACCTCCAATCAATAGAGTTTACATTGGATTCCATTTACAGCAACCTGACAATCTGACTGAACTATGTAATAGCTAAGATTCAGTTGTATTCCTATCTGGAACCCCATATCTATGGCAATAATTTCAGCATGTATTGGAGAGGAACTACTGGTGTAACACATTTCAATATGAACAGCCTCTCCACTAACATTCCTAACAATAATTCCAATTCCTGTGGAGCCATCATTCTTATAGCATGCATCTACATTAATTTTAAATCCATAATCAGGTGGATTCCATTTGATTATCTTCACTGGTCTAGGCCTCCTTCTAATGATAAATGGAACCAGGCCAGTATCAATAATAAATTGGTTCCTTTCTGGGTTACCAGTTAATGGAGATGCTAAAAATATATTTGCAACATATCTAATGATCTGATGACATATTATCTGAGTGCTGCATTTTTGATCATCATAAATGAGCTTATTTCTCCTAGTCCATAAAGTCCAGACCACCACCATCATGGTTGTCCTTATGACTGTTGTATGAATTTTGGTTAAGCCTTGATATGATAAATAAAAATGTATTCTCTGATTTAATGTTAAAAAATCATTGGCCCTGATAACTAACAACCTATGGAAAAAAGACCAGATTTCAAGATTTGGGCCACAGTTATTGAAAAAATGTTCCATACTCTCTGAGCAAAGGCACTGTGTACATTTTGATGCTATATTAAAACCAAATCTGATTAGAATATCATCAAAAGTAACAATTTATTCCTAACCCTCCAGATTAAAGTAGAGACTTTAGGGGTAATGGGCTTTTTCCATACCTCTTCTAAAATTGGAATTTCTTCATCTCTCATTCTGAGGGTCTGATATGTAGTTTTGACTGTGAACTGGCCATTCCTTGATGGTTTTCAGATGAGTTTATCTGCATGGGTATATTGAATCTGTGATTCCTGCAAAGAAAGCATAATATCAGAAGGTAGAAAAGATAACAATTGTGGTATCGGCTGTGCTTTTTCCTGGATGAATTCAGCAAGTGTGATGTCAGGAAATGGAATGTCCCTATCCTCTGGCCATATGTAACACAGTGCTCCTTTCCCTGTCCAATTGGCATTCCAAAATGAGCAGCTTCTTTTCCCATGGCATACCATAGAATTAACATTGGAGTGTTCTGTCACCTCACATATTCTTCTCCAAGAGTGTGAGTTTTTGTATGATTCTGGGAGTGACCACATGAATTTTGCCCACACCATTTCATTCATTTGTAGTTTCCACCAGATCTTGCAAGAGAAGGCCTTGACAAATGCATTGATGTCTCTAAAACCAATCCCATTTTCTGTCTTGGGTAATGCCATCCTGTACCATCTCCTCCATACTTTCTTCTGCCCATACTTGGTTTCACCCTAGTAAAATTTGCTTGCCATTTTTTTCCATTTTCCTGATGAATATTTTTAGGGGGTGTAGTACAGAAAAATAGTGCATTGGGATTGCTAATAAACATGATTTATTAGCACCATTCTCCCTGCACTTGTAAGCCATACATTTTTCCAGTTTGAAGTGGCTTTTTTCCATTCTTTCAATCAGTGGATGGTAAAACTTAACAATGTTTCTGCCACTAAAGATAGGAATGCCAAGATATTGGAATGGAATTTTACCTCTAGTCATCCCAAGTGTATCCTTTATTATTCTGATTTTGTGTCTGGTGGTCTCAGGATGGGTAAAAAACTCAGATTATGAGAAATTCACTTTTTGACCAGAAGTGCTTTCATATGCCTCCAAGAATGCTTTAACTCTTCTCATGTTCCTCTGTTTGGAGTTGACAAATAATGATGTGTCATCAGCATACATCAAATGTGTGATAGTTTGAACACCCCTGGCCATAGCAAATTCTTCAATATAAGTCATACTGACTAGCTTCTTCAGGGCTCTTGAGAATGCTTCAGAAACCAGAATGTAGAGAAATGGTGAGACAGGATCTCCCTGTTTGATGCCTCTTGTTGAGGAGAAGAAGCCAGATGCTACTCCATTGATGAGGACAGAGAAGTTTGATGCTGCTTTATTCTGCATAATAATTTTGACAAAGGATCCATGGAAGCTAAAATGCAGTAAATTGGAATTGAGAAATCTCCATGACACTCTGTCAAAAGATTTCTGCAAATCCAACTTTACTATCAAATTTTGGTTCTTACCATTCTTACACAGTAGTCTGGCCATTTCTTGCATTTGTAGGATATTATCTGTAATATCCCTGCCTTTTAGAAATGCAAATTGTTCCTGTGAAATCAATTTGTCCATCAGTGGTTTAATTCTTTTCAGCAACCAGTTTTGAATATACCTTATTGAGAAAGTTGGAAAGGCTTATTGAGACTGGGTTTGGTTTTTTAGGTATCAGTGTCAACGATGTGCTTGAAATGGCTTTTGGTATCAGTGCACCTCTTAAAAACTGTTTAACAGAATCCAAAAGATCCTCTTTGATAGTGTCCCAAGCGCCTCTATAAAAAGCACCTGAAAACCCATCAGAACCTAGTGAGCTGTCCTTGCTCAGATAAAAAACAACCCGGTGTAGCTCTTCCATGGTAACCTCTCTCATAAGTGTTATATTATCCTCATCATCAACCAATTTAGGTATTTGAGAGGTAAAATCCTTAAGGAAAGTACCATTGTCACCTGTCATTGGCACTCCATCTTCCAATGTCATTGACACTCCATCTTTGTCATGCATTGGTTCAATCACACATAGTATGAATATGTTATGAATTATTACTGGAGATTGCAGTCTATCAATAGATGTACTTAAACCTCTAATATTCCAAATGAGCATGTTACCTATGATTTTGTGATAAATCATTTAAATAGGATATTTTACTTTTTGCTTAGGCCTTAAAAGCCTACTGACACTGTCAGTTTGTTTTTTACTTTTCTTCCTGTTCTCATTAGTCACTAAATCTTTAGAGAGCATGTTATTTGAAATATGTAAGTCCACATCAACAACATTGTTAACATGCATGTCTGGTTCAGTTATATCATGCAGACTCTATTCAGTAACACAGGTATCAGATAAAACAGGTTGTTTAAAGAGGCTGTCATCTGATGTCATTTTGTCAGATTGAGGATATTTTGAATTTAGGTTAGATTTACCTGTCTTACCTGAGGTGTCTGGAATCTCTTCTATTTGTGTCTTCCCACCCATATTGGATTGTAGTGAGGAGATAGGGGTTAATATATCCTCCTCCTCCTCATCTGATGTAAGAACTTCTTCCTCCTGTAAAACAGAAAATGCATTGGATATCTCCAATGGTGAGTGATAAGGGATCATATCCAGTGGAGTGTTCTCTTTATATTTTTAAGATTATTTTTGAAATTAGAGACATGTAGATCATCTAAAGCATATAAGGATACAGTTGATGATCTTCTCTGCCTTTCCTGGTGACTGGATACAAGTACAAATATGGAGGCTTGTGCTTTCTTGTTGTGTGAGCTCTCAGGATACACCACCATTTCTTGAATCTCCTTGTTCTGTGTCACAGCCTGACTTTTGGATCCCATATGTTTCTCAGCAGCTGACAATCCAGAAGAGCCAACATCATTTATATCAGCAGCAGCAGTGTTATCCCTCCTTTTCCACGTTCTTTTCAGTTCGGGATGAAGATGAATGCAGCTAATGTCATCATGACCAACCTTCTTGCACCTATTGCAATATCTTGGCAACTGATGATATTCAACTGCACATTCTTTGTAGTTATCTGTTCTGCCAGTAGGAATAGATGTAATCCGTTCCTCTTTCAAATCTAGCTCCACACACATTTTGATCACTGACGGCCTAGTCACACCACTAGTAGCCGAATCCATCTTAATAAGTTTACCAATTTGGGAAGCAAAACATCTTGAATTAAAGATTGATTGTAATAGTAAATAGGGACATCCTTAACTGAGACCCATACCGGCACGATCGAAGACTCTAGATCAGGATTGAAATCTTGGTTCCATTACAGAACCTTCATGGTCGCTCCGGCTATGGTCCAGTAAGGTTGCAGCTAGAAACGCTAATAATCTTCGGGATCTTTGAACCGGATCAGAATATGGCGATGGTCGAGCAGTCCCACTTGATACTGTGCGTTGAATCCAATCGCCTTAAAAGCCGCATGGATGTTGTCCAACGGAGGTTTTCTCCGGCTGAACTTTCCGGTTAGAGCGTTCTCGTAGTGTGCAGCTAAAACGTTGACAGCTTCAAGAGCATAAAGGCAAGGAGGTCTGCCATTCAGGCGTGTAATACCTGGCTTAATTTCAGGGTTTGACGACAAGGTAGTGAAGAGAGGAGGATTTTTGTTTGATAGGACTTGTAAGAAAGATTTTCCAGCGGTTGTTCCGTCGTGGGACGGCGGCGTCGCCGCCATAAAGGAGCCGTTTGTGTCCGTTGAGAGTGGGTGTGATACGAGTATAAATGGAAAATTAGGTTAATTAGGAATTATTCTCTTACCAAGAATTTTCCTATAAATATGTGTTTTAATTCCAGTAAGATTTTATTTATTTTCCATAATAGTTATAGAATTAGATTTATTATTTCTAGATTAATGTTAGGATTGTGATTTTATTCGAGGTTATAAATATATGCCTTAGCCTTGTAATTTGGGGACAGAGATTTATTATAAAGAAAAAGGAGGTTTTCCGGATTAATTGACAGTTGTTCAATTTCAAGATTCAGTTGAGTCGCCCATGACAGGTGTTCGTGGTTTCTAGTTAATTGGCTGACAGCTGTTCAAGCGATTTTCATATCCCCAAAAGTAATTTATATATATTCCGCTGCAACAACGTGAACTACCAAGAAAATACGCATCAAAGTGGTATTCAGAGCAAGGCTTTCACAAATTCTAGTTTTTGAACGGTCATGGAGAATAAATATAAAAATATGGAAGAACGTATGGCTTCGTTGGAGAAAAAGATGGCGCTTGTGTCAGAATTCGTGAGGCAGGGTTTTAAGCTGGATATCCCGAAATTTGGAGATAAAGTAAACCAAGAAAGTTATTTGGAATGGATCCAGCAATGTGAGAGAATTTTTGAATTTAAAGAGTATGATGATCGCTCGAGGTGCGAGATGGCTATAAAACAACTTACAGCGCGTGCATCCTTGTATTATGAAATTTTGGAATTTAAGCGAAGGGTTCAGGGAAAATCAGAAATCAACTCATGGATTAAGTTGAAGAAACATCTTGATCGACTATTCTTACCTTCTACCGATATGTTAAAACAAGAGTCTTTAACTGTGGCTGAACTTGTGGCGAGTAACAAGCAATTTGAGGCAAAGAATGATGTTGATGGTTGTGTTGATGCTAATGTTGAAGATGTCGTTGAGGATGGTGAGGAGGATAGTTCTACTTCTCTAACCGAAGTCTACAATGTTAATGATTATTCTACTCCTCTGATTGAAACCGAGAGTGTTATGTACTCATGTTCTATAGTCCTTAATGTTCATAATGAGATTAAAGAAGAAGATCTTGAAGGAAGTGACATGGCAATACTTGATGTTGGTATAAACGAGGAAGATGCAGAGAAAGAATTGGTTCATCCTATGATTTTTGAAACTCGATACAAAATTGCTGAGAAAACAAAATCTATATTTTCACGGAATGATCAATCGATTAATTCTTTTCTTGAGAATGATGAACTTTGGAGTCATGTAAATTCTGAGTTTGGAAAGACTGGTGACTTTGCTACACATCACAACTTTAGTCATGTATCATTTGATCGATATTCGAAAGGTTGTGAGTTTGACAAAGGGTCACTGAGAGGACGAATTCGAGGGAGAATCCATTCAAATTCGGGAAGGATGATACAAGATGGGATTGGCAAAAGCAAGTACATCGCATCTCAAATACATGGAAGCAACATACTCATATTGATTGGAGATGAAGAATATCAAGAATTGAGGACAATTCTTTTCGAAGAAGAGGAGAATGATACGAGTATAAATGGAAAATTAGGTTAATTAGGAATTATTCTCTTACCAAGAATTTTCCTATAAATATGTGTTTTAATTCCAGTAAGATTTCATTTATTTTCCATAATAGTTATAGAATTAGATTTATTATATCCAGATTAATGTTAGGATTGTGATTTTATTCGAGGTTATAAATATATGCCTTAGCCTTGTAATTTGGGGACAGAGATTTATTATAAAGAAAAAGGAGGTTTTCCGGATTAATTGACAGTTGTTCAATTTCAAGATTCAGTTGAGTCGCCCATGACAGGTGTTCGTGGTTTCTAGTTAATTGGCTGACAGCTGTTCAAGCGATTTTCATATCCCCAAAAGTAATTTATATATATTCCGCTGCAACAACGTGAACTACCAAGAAAATACGCATCAAAGTGGTATTCAGAGCAAGGCTTTCACAAATTCTAGTTTTTGAACGGTCATGGAGAATAAATATAAAAATATGGAAGAACGTATGGCTTCGTTGGAGAAAAAGATGGCGCTTGTGTCAGAATTCGTGAGGCAGGGTTTTAAGCTGGATATCCCGAAATTTGGAGATAAAGTAAACCAAGAAAGTTATTTGGAATGGATCCAGCAATGTGAGAGAATTTTTGAATTTAAAGAGTATGATGATCGCTCGAGGTGCGAGATGGCTATAAAACAACTTACAGCGCGTGCATCCTTGTATTATGAAATTTTGGAATTTAAGCGAAGGGTTCAGGGAAAATCAGAAATCAACTCATGGATTAAGTTGAAGAAACATCTTGATCGACTATTCTTACCTTCTACCGATATGTTAAAACAAGAGTCTTTAACTGTGGCTGAACTTGTGGCGAGTAACAAGCAATTTGAGGCAAAGAATGATGTTGATGGTTGTGTTGATGCTAATGTTGAAGATGTCGTTGAGGATGGTGAGGAGGATAGTTCTACTTCTCTAACCGAAGTCTACAATGTTAATGATTATTCTACTCCTCTGATTGAAACCGAGAGTGTTATGTACTCATGTTCTATAGTCCTTAATGTTCATAATGAGATTAAAGAAGAAGATCTTGAAGGAAGTGACATGGCAATACTTGATGTTGGTATAAACGAGGAAGATGCAGAGAAAGAATTGGTTCATCCTATGATTTTTGAAACTCGATACAAAATTGCTGAGAAAACAAAATCTATATTTTCACGGAATGATCAATCGATTAATTCTTTTCTTGAGAATGATGAACTTTGGAGTCATGTAAATTCTGAGTTTGGAAAGACTGGTGACTTTGCTACACATCACAACTTTAGTCATGTATCATTTGATCGATATTCGAAAGGTTGTGAGTTTGACAAGGGGTCACTGAGAGGACGAATTCGAGGGAGAATCCATTCAAATTCGGGAAGGATGATACAAGATGGGATTGGCAAAAGCAAGTACATCGCATCTCAAATACATGGAAGCAACATACTCATATTGATTGGAGATGAAGAATATCAAGAATTGAGGACAATTCTTTTCGAAGAAGAGGAGAATGATACGAGTATAAATGGAAAATTAGGTTAATTAGGAATTATTCTCTTACCAAGAATTTTCCTATAAATATGTGTTTTAATTCCAGTAAGATTTCATTTATTTTCCATAATAGTTATAGAATTAGATTTATTATATCCAGATTAATGTTAGGATTGTGATTTTATTCGAGGTTATAAATATATGCCTTAGCCTTGTAATTTGGGGACAGAGATTTATTATAAAGAAAAAGGAGGTTTTCCGGATTAATTGACAGTTGTTCAATTTCAAGATTCAGTTGAGTCGCCCATGACAGGTGTTCGTGGTTTCTAGTTAATTGGCTGACAGCTGTTCAAGCGATTTTCATATCCCCAAAAGTAATTTATATATATTCCGCTGCAACAACGTGAACTACCAAGAAAATACGCATCAAAGTGGTATTCAGAGCAAGGCTTTCACAAATTCTAGTTTTTGAACGGTCATGGAGAATAAATATAAAAATATGGAAGAACGTATGGCTTCGTTGGAGAAAAAGATGGCGCTTGTGTCAGAATTCGTGAGGCAGGGTTTTAAGCTGGATATCCCGAAATTTGGAGATAAAGTAAACCAAGAAAGTTATTTGGAATGGATCCAGCAATGTGAGAGAATTTTTGAATTTAAAGAGTATGATGATCGCTCGAGGTGCGAGATGGCTATAAAACAACTTACAGCGCGTGCATCCTTGTATTATGAAATTTTGGAATTTAAGCGAAGGGTTCAGGGAAAATCAGAAATCAACTCATGGATTAAGTTGAAGAAACATCTTGATCGACTATTCTTACCTTCTACCGATATGTTAAAACAAGAGTCTTTAACTGTGGCTGAACTTGTGGCGAGTAACAAGCAATTTGAGGCAAAGAATGATGTTGATGGTTGTGTTGATGCTAATGTTGAAGATGTCGTTGAGGATGGTGAGGAGGATAGTTCTACTTCTCTAACCGAAGTCTACAATGTTAATGATTATTCTACTCCTCTGATTGAAACCGAGAGTGTTATGTACTCATGTTCTATAGTCCTTAATGTTCATAATGAGATTAAAGAAGAAGATCTTGAAGGAAGTGACATGGCAATACTTGATGTTGGTATAAACGAGGAAGATGCAGAGAAAGAATTGGTTCATCCTATGATTTTTGAAACTCGATACAAAATTGCTGAGAAAACAAAATCTATATTTTCACGGAATGATCAATCGATTAATTCTTTTCTTGAGAATGATGAACTTTGGAGTCATGTAAATTCTGAGTTTGGAAAGACTGGTGACTTTGCTACACATCACAACTTTAGTCATGTATCATTTGATCGATATTCGAAAGGTTGTGAGTTTGACAAGGGGTCACTGAGAGGACGAATTCGAGGGAGAATCCATTCAAATTCGGGAAGGATGATACAAGATGGGATTGGCAAAAGCAAGTACATCGCATCTCAAATACATGGAAGCAACATACTCATATTGATTGGAGATGAAGAATATCAAGAATTGAGGACAATTCTTTTCGAAGAAGAGGAGAATGATACGAGTATAAATGGAAAATTAGGTTAATTAGGAATTATTCTCTTACCAAGAATTTTCCTATAAATATGTGTTTTAATTCCAGTAAGATTTCATTTATTTTCCATAATAGTTATAGAATTAGATTTATTATATCCAGATTAATGTTAGGATTGTGATTTTATTCGAGGTTATAAATATATGCCTTAGCCTTGTAATTTGGGGACAGAGATTTATTATAAAGAAAAAGGAGGTTTTCCGGATTAATTGACAGTTGTTCAATTTCAAGATTCAGTTGAGTCGCCCATGACAGGTGTTCGTGGTTTCTAGTTAATTGGCTGACAGCTGTTCAAGCGATTTTCATATCCCCAAAAGTAATTTATATATATTCCGCTGCAACAACGTGAACTACCAAGAAAATACGCATCAAAGTGGTATTCAGAGCAAGGCTTTCACAAATTCTAGTTTTTGAACGGTCATGGAGAATAAATATAAAAATATGGAAGAACGTATGGCTTCGTTGGAGAAAAAGATGGCGCTTGTGTCAGAATTCGTGAGGCAGGGTTTTAAGCTAGATATCCCGAAATTTGGAGATAAAGTAAACCAAGAAAGTTATTTGGAATGGATCCAGCAATGTGAGAGAATTTTTGAATTTAAAGAGTATGATGATCGCTCGAGGTGCGAGATGGCTATAAAACAACTTACAGCGCGTGCATCCTTGTATTATGAAATTTTGGAATTTAAGCGAAGGGTTCAGGGAAAATCAGAAATCAACTCATGGATTAAGTTGAAGAAACATCTTGATCGACTATTCTTACCTTCTACCGATATGTTAAAACAAGAGTCTTTAACTGTGGCTGAACTTGTGGCGAGTAACAAGCAATTTGAGGCAAAGAATGATGTTGATGGTTGTGTTGATGCTAATGTTGAAGATGTCGTTGAGGATGGTGAGGAGGATAGTTCTACTTCTCTAACCGAAGTCTACAATGTTAATGATTATTCTACTCCTCTGATTGAAACCGAGAGTGTTATGTACTCATGTTCTATAGTCCTTAATGTTCATAATGAGATTAAAGAAGAAGATCTTGAAGGAAGTGACATGGCAATACTTGATGTTGGTATAAACGAGGAAGATGCAGAGAAAGAATTGGTTCATCCTATGATTTTTGAAACTCGATACAAAATTGCTGAGAAAACAAAATCTATATTTTCACGGAATGATCAATCGATTAATTCTTTTCTTGAGAATGATGAACTTTGGAGTCATGTAAATTCTGAGTTTGGAAAGACTGGTGACTTTGCTACACATCACAACTTTAGTCATGTATCATTTGATCGATATTCGAAAGGTTGTGAGTTTGACAAGGGGTCACTGAGAGGACGAATTCGAGGGAGAATCCATTCAAATTCGGGAAGGATGATACAAGATGGGATTGGCAAAAGCAAGTACATCGCATCTCAAATACATGGAAGCAACATACTCATATTGATTGGAGATGAAGAATATCAAGAATTGAGGACAATTCTTTTCGAAGAAGAGGAGAATGATACGAGTATAAATGGAAAATTAGGTTAATTAGGAATTATTCTCTTACCAAGAATTTTCCTATAAATATGTGTTTTAATTCCAGTAAGATTTCATTTATTTTCCATAATAGTTATAGAATTAGATTTATTATATCCAGATTAATGTTAGGATTGTGATTTTATTCGAGGTTATAAATATATGCCTTAGCCTTGTAATTTGGGGACAGAGATTTATTATAAAGAAAAAGGAGGTTTTCCGGATTAATTGACAGTTGTTCAATTTCAAGATTCAGTTGAGTCGCCCATGACAGGTGTTCGTGGTTTCTAGTTAATTGGCTGACAGCTGTTCAAGCGATTTTCATATCCCCAAAAGTAATTTATATATATTCCGCTGCAACAACGTGAACTACCAAGAAAATACGCATCAAAGTGGTATTCAGAGCAAGGCTTTCACAAATTCTAGTTTTTGAACGGTCATGGAGAATAAATATAAAAATATGGAAGAACGTATGGCTTCGTTGGAGAAAAAGATGGCGCTTGTGTCAGAATTCGTGAGGCAGGGTTTTAAGCTGGATATCCCGAAATTTGGAGATAAAGTAAACCAAGAAAGTTATTTGGAATGGATCCAGCAATGTGAGAGAATTTTTGAATTTAAAGAGTATGATGATCGCTCGAGGTGCGAGATGGCTATAAAACAACTTACAGCGCGTGCATCCTTGTATTATGAAATTTTGGAATTTAAGCGAAGGGTTCAGGGAAAATCAGAAATCAACTCATGGATTAAGTTGAAGAAACATCTTGATCGACTATTCTTACCTTCTACCGATATGTTAAAACAAGAGTCTTTAACTGTGGCTGAACTTGTGGCGAGTAACAAGCAATTTGAGGCAAAGAATGATGTTGATGGTTGTGTTGATGCTAATGTTGAAGATGTCGTTGAGGATGGTGAGGAGGATAGTTCTACTTCTCTAACCGAAGTCTACAATGTTAATGATTATTCTACTCCTCTGATTGAAACCGAGAGTGTTATGTACTCATGTTCTATAGTCCTTAATGTTCATAATGAGATTAAAGAAGAAGATCTTGAAGGAAGTGACATGGCAATACTTGATGTTGGTATAAACGAGGAAGATGCAGAGAAAGAATTGGTTCATCCTATGATTTTTGAAACTCGATACAAAATTGCTGAGAAAACAAAATCTATATTTTCACGGAATGATCAATCGATTAATTCTTTTCTTGAGAATGATGAACTTTGGAGTCATGTAAATTCTGAGTTTGGAAAGACTGGTGACTTTGCTACACATCACAACTTTAGTCATGTATCATTTGATCGATATTCGAAAGGTTGTGAGTTTGACAAGGGGTCACTGAGAGGACGAATTCGAGGGAGAATCCATTCAAATTCGGGAAGGATGATACAAGATGGGATTGGCAAAAGCAAGTACATCGCATCTCAAATACATGGAAGCAACATACTCATATTGATTGGAGATGAAGAATATCAAGAATTGAGGACAATTCTTTTCGAAGAAGAGGAGAATGATACGAGTATAAATGGAAAATTAGGTTAATTAGGAATTATTCTCTTACCAAGAATTTTCCTATAAATATGTGTTTTAATTCCAGTAAGATTTCATTTATTTTCCATAATAGTTATAGAATTAGATTTATTATATCCAGATTAATGTTAGGATTGTGATTTTATTCGAGGTTATAAATATATGCCTTAGCCTTGTAATTTGGGGACAGAGATTTATTATAAAGAAAAAGGAGGTTTTCCGGATTAATTGACAGTTGTTCAATTTCAAGATTCAGTTGAGTCGCCCATGACAGGTGTTCGTGGTTTCTAGTTAATTGGCTGACAGCTGTTCAAGCGATTTTCATATCCCCAAAAGTAATTTATATATATTCCGCTGCAACAACGTGAACTACCAAGAAAATACGCATCAAAGTGGTATTCAGAGCAAGGCTTTCACAAATTCTAGTTTTTGAACGGTCATGGAGAATAAATATAAAAATATGGAAGAACGTATGGCTTCGTTGGAGAAAAAGATGGCGCTTGTGTCAGAATTCGTGAGGCAGGGTTTTAAGCTGGATATCCCGAAATTTGGAGATAAAGTAAACCAAGAAAGTTATTTGGAATGGATCCAGCAATGTGAGAGAATTTTTGAATTTAAAGAGTATGATGATCGCTCGAGGTGCGAGATGGCTATAAAACAACTTACAGCGCGTGCATCCTTGTATTATGAAATTTTGGAATTTAAGCGAAGGGTTCAGGGAAAATCAGAAATCAACTCATGGATTAAGTTGAAGAAACATCTTGATCGACTATTCTTACCTTCTACCGATATGTTAAAACAAGAGTCTTTAA
This sequence comes from Sherardia arvensis, assembly GCA_948330725.1. NCBI lineage: Eukaryota > Viridiplantae > Streptophyta > Magnoliopsida > Gentianales > Rubiaceae > Sherardia > Sherardia arvensis. Next base: position 9,226,151 of record OX415238.1, on the reverse strand, counting down.
CTGTGGCTGAACTTGTGGCGAGTAACAAGCAATTTGAGGCAAAGAATGATGTTGATGGTTGTGTTGATGCTAATGTTGAAGATGTCGTTGAGGATGGTGAGGAGGATAGTTCTACTTCTCTAACCGAAGTCTACAATGTTAATGATTATTCTACTCCTCTGATTGAAACCGAGAGTGTTATGTACTCATGTTCTATAGTCCTTAATGTTCATAATGAGATTAAAGAAGAAGATCTTGAAGGAAGTGACATGGCAATACTTGATGTTGGTATAAACGAGGAAGATGCAGAGAAAGAATTGGTTCATCCTATGATTTTTGAAACTCGATACAAAATTGCTGAGAAAACAAAATCTATATTTTCACGGAATGATCAATCGATTAATTCTTTTCTTGAGAATGATGAACTTTGGAGTCATGTAAATTCTGAGTTTGGAAAGACTGGTGACTTTGCTACACATCACAACTTTAGTCATGTATCATTTGATCGATATTCGAAAGGTTGTGAGTTTGACAAGGGGTCACTGAGAGGACGAATTCGAGGGAGAATCCATTCAAATTCGGGAAGGATGATACAAGATGGGATTGGCAAAAGCAAGTACATCGCATCTCAAATACATGGAAGCAACATACTCATATTGATTGGAGATGAAGAATATCAAGAATTGAGGACAATTCTTTTCGAAGAAGAGGAGAATGATACGAGTATAAATGGAAAATTAGGTTAATTAGGAATTATTCTCTTACCAAGAATTTTCCTATAAATATGTGTTTTAATTCCAGTAAGATTTCATTTATTTTCCATAATAGTTATAGAATTAGATTTATTATATCCAGATTAATGTTAGGATTGTGATTTTATTCGAGGTTATAAATATATGCCTTAGCCTTGTAATTTGGGGACAGAGATTTATTATAAAGAAAAAGGAGGTTTTCCGGATTAATTGACAGTTGTTCAATTTCAAGATTCAGTTGAGTCGCCCATGACAGGTGTTCGTGGTTTCTAGTTAATTGGCTGACAGCTGTTCAAGCGATTTTCATATCCCCAAAAGTAATTTATATATATTCCGCTGCAACAACGTGAACTACCAAGAAAATACGCATCAAAGTGGTATTCAGAGCAAGGCTTTCACAAATTCTAGTTTTTGAACGGTCATGGAGAATAAATATAAAAATATGGAAGAACGTATGGCTTCGTTGGAGAAAAAGATGGCGCTTGTGTCAGAATTCGTGAGGCAGGGTTTTAAGCTGGATATCCCGAAATTTGGAGATAAAGTAAACCAAGAAAGTTATTTGGAATGGATCCAGCAATGTGAGAGAATTTTTGAATTTAAAGAGTATGATGATCGCTCGAGGTGCGAGATGGCTATAAAACAACTTACAGCGCGTGCATCCTTGTATTATGAAATTTTGGAATTTAAGCGAAGGGTTCAGGGAAAATCAGAAATCAACTCATGGATTAAGTTGAAGAAACATCTTGATCGACTATTCTTACCTTCTACCGATATGTTAAAACAAGAGTCTTTAACTGTGGCTGAACTTGTGGCGAGTAACAAGCAATTTGAGGCAAAGAATGATGTTGATGGTTGTGTTGATGCTAATGTTGAAGATGTCGTTGAGGATGGTGAGGAGGATAGTTCTACTTCTCTAACCGAAGTCTACAATGTTAATGATTATTCTACTCCTCTGATTGAAACCGAGAGTGTTATGTACTCATGTTCTATAGTCCTTAATGTTCATAATGAGATTAAAGAAGAAGATCTTGAAGGAAGTGACATGGCAATACTTGATGTTGGTATAAACGAGGAAGATGCAGAGAAAGAATTGGTTCATCCTATGATTTTTGAAACTCGATACAAAATTGCTGAGAAAACAAAATCTATATTTTCACGGAATGATCAATCGATTAATTCTTTTCTTGAGAATGATGAACTTTGGAGTCATGTAAATTCTGAGTTTGGAAAGACTGGTGACTTTGCTACACATCACAACTTTAGTCATGTATCATTTGATCGATATTCGAAAGGTTGTGAGTTTGACAAGGGGTCACTGAGAGGACGAATTCGAGGGAGAATCCATTCAAATTCGGGAAGGATGATACAAGATGGGATTGGCAAAAGCAAGTACATCGCATCTCAAATACATGGAAGCAACATACTCATATTGATTGGAGATGAAGAATATCAAGAATTGAGGACAATTCTTTTCGAAGAAGAGGAGAATGATACGAGTATAAATGGAAAATTAGGTTAATTAGGAATTATTCTCTTACCAAGAATTTTCCTATAAATATGTGTTTTAATTCCAGTAAGATTTCATTTATTTTCCATAATAGTTATAGAATTAGATTTATTATATCCAGATTAATGTTAGGATTGTGATTTTATTCGAGGTTATAAATATATGCCTTAGCCTTGTAATTTGGGGACAGAGATTTATTATAAAGAAAAAGGAGGTTTTCCGGATTAATTGACAGTTGTTCAATTTCAAGATTCAGTTGAGTCGCCCATGACAGGTGTTCGTGGTTTCTAGTTAATTGGCTGACAGCTGTTCAAGCGATTTTCATATCCCCAAAAGTAATTTATATATATTCCGCTGCAACAACGTGAACTACCAAGAAAATACGCATCAAAGTGGTATTCAGAGCAAGGCTTTCACAAATTCTAGTTTTTGAACGGTCATGGAGAATAAATATAAAAATATGGAAGAACGTATGGCTTCGTTGGAGAAAAAGATGGCGCTTGTGTCAGAATTCGTGAGGCAGGGTTTTAAGCTGGATATCCCGAAATTTGGAGATAAAGTAAACCAAGAAAGTTATTTGGAATGGATCCAGCAATGTGAGAGAATTTTTGAATTTAAAGAGTATGATGATCGCTCGAGGTGCGAGATGGCTATAAAACAACTTACAGCGCGTGCATCCTTGTATTATGAAATTTTGGAATTTAAGCGAAGGGTTCAGGGAAAATCAGAAATCAACTCATGGATTAAGTTGAAGAAACATCTTGATCGACTATTCTTACCTTCTACCGATATGTTAAAACAAGAGTCTTTAACTGTGGCTGAACTTGTGGCGAGTAACAAGCAATTTGAGGCAAAGAATGATGTTGATGGTTGTGTTGATGCTAATGTTGAAGATGTCGTTGAGGATGGTGAGGAGGATAGTTCTACTTCTCTAACCGAAGTCTACAATGTTAATGATTATTCTACTCCTCTGATTGAAACCGAGAGTGTTATGTACTCATGTTCTATAGTCCTTAATGTTCATAATGAGATTAAAGAAGAAGATCTTGAAGGAAGTGACATGGCAATACTTGATGTTGGTATAAACGAGGAAGATGCAGAGAAAGAATTGGTTCATCCTATGATTTTTGAAACTCGATACAAAATTGCTGAGAAAACAAAATCTATATTTTCACGGAATGATCAATCGATTAATTCTTTTCTTGAGAATGATGAACTTTGGAGTCATGTAAATTCTGAGTTTGGAAAGACTGGTGACTTTGCTACACATCACAACTTTAGTCATGTATCATTTGATCGATATTCGAAAGGTTGTGAGTTTGACAAGGGGTCACTGAGAGGACGAATTCGAGGGAGAATCCATTCAAATTCGGGAAGGATGATACAAGATGGGATTGGCAAAAGCAAGTACATCGCATCTCAAATACATGGAAGCAACATACTCATATTGATTGGAGATGAAGAATATCAAGAATTGAGGACAATTCTTTTCGAAGAAGAGGAGAATGATACGAGTATAAATGGAAAATTAGGTTAATTAGGAATTATTCTCTTACCAAGAATTTTCCTATAAATATGTGTTTTAATTCCAGTAAGATTTCATTTATTTTCCATAATAGTTATAGAATTAGATTTATTATATCCAGATTAATGTTAGGATTGTGATTTTATTCGAGGTTATAAATATATGCCTTAGCCTTGTAATTTGGGGACAGAGATTTATTATAAAGAAAAAGGAGGTTTTCCGGATTAATTGACAGTTGTTCAATTTCAAGATTCAGTTGAGTCGCCCATGACAGGTGTTCGTGGTTTCTAGTTAATTGGCTGACAGCTGTTCAAGCGATTTTCATATCCCCAAAAGTAATTTATATATATTCCGCTGCAACAACGTGAACTACCAAGAAAATACGCATCAAAGTGGTATTCAGAGCAAGGCTTTCACAAATTCTAGTTTTTGAACGGTCATGGAGAATAAATATAAAAATATGGAAGAACGTATGGCTTCGTTGGAGAAAAAGATGGCGCTTGTGTCAGAATTCGTGAGGCAGGGTTTTAAGCTGGATATCCCGAAATTTGGAGATAAAGTAAACCAAGAAAGTTATTTGGAATGGATCCAGCAATGTGAGAGAATTTTTGAATTTAAAGAGTATGATGATCGCTCGAGGTGCGAGATGGCTATAAAACAACTTACAGCGCGTGCATCCTTGTATTATGAAATTTTGGAATTTAAGCGAAGGGTTCAGGGAAAATCAGAAATCAACTCATGGATTAAGTTGAAGAAACATCTTGATCGACTATTCTTACCTTCTACCGATATGTTAAAACAAGAGTCTTTAACTGTGGCTGAACTTGTGGCGAGTAACAAGCAATTTGAGGCAAAGAATGATGTTGATGGTTGTGTTGATGCTAATGTTGAAGATGTCGTTGAGGATGGTGAGGAGGATAGTTCTACTTCTCTAACCGAAGTCTACAATGTTAATGATTATTCTACTCCTCTGATTGAAACCGAGAGTGTTATGTACTCATGTTCTATAGTCCTTAATGTTCATAATGAGATTAAAGAAGAAGATCTTGAAGGAAGTGACATGGCAATACTTGATGTTGGTATAAACGAGGAAGATGCAGAGAAAGAATTGGTTCATCCTATGATTTTTGAAACTCGATACAAAATTGCTGAGAAAACAAAATCTATATTTTCACGGAATGATCAATCGATTAATTCTTTTCTTGAGAATGATGAACTTTGGAGTCATGTAAATTCTGAGTTTGGAAAGACTGGTGACTTTGCTACACATCACAACTTTAGTCATGTATCATTTGATCGATATTCGAAAGGTTGTGAGTTTGACAAGGGGTCACTGAGAGGACGAATTCGAGGGAGAATCCATTCAAATTCGGGAAGGATGATACAAGATGGGATTGGCAAAAGCAAGTACATCGCATCTCAAATACATGGAAGCAACATACTCATATTGATTGGAGATGAAGAATATCAAGAATTGAGGACAATTCTTTTCGAAGAAGAGGAGAATGATACGAGTATAAATGGAAAATTAGGTTAATTAGGAATTATTCTCTTACCAAGAATTTTCCTATAAATATGTGTTTTAATTCCAGTAAGATTTCATTTATTTTCCATAATAGTTATAGAATTAGATTTATTATATCCAGATTAATGTTAGGATTGTGATTTTATTCGAGGTTATAAATATATGCCTTAGCCTTGTAATTTGGGGACAGAGATTTATTATAAAGAAAAAGGAGGTTTTCCGGATTAATTGACAGTTGTTCAATTTCAAGATTCAGTTGAGTCGCCCATGACAGGTGTTCGTGGTTTCTAGTTAATTGGCTGACAGCTGTTCAAGCGATTTTCATATCCCCAAAAGTAATTTATATATATTCCGCTGCAACAACGTGAACTACCAAGAAAATACGCATCAAAGTGGTATTCAGAGCAAGGCTTTCACAAATTCTAGTTTTTGAACGGTCATGGAGAATAAATATAAAAATATGGAAGAACGTATGGCTTCGTTGGAGAAAAAGATGGCGCTTGTGTCAGAATTCGTGAGGCAGGGTTTTAAGCTGGATATCCCGAAATTTGGAGATAAAGTAAACCAAGAAAGTTATTTGGAATGGATCCAGCAATGTGAGAGAATTTTTGAATTTAAAGAGTATGATGATCGCTCGAGGTGCGAGATGGCTATAAAACAACTTACAGCGCGTGCATCCTTGTATTATGAAATTTTGGAATTTAAGCGAAGGGTTCAGGGAAAATCAGAAATCAACTCATGGATTAAGTTGAAGAAACATCTTGATCGACTATTCTTACCTTCTACCGATATGTTAAAACAAGAGTCTTTAACTGTGGCTGAACTTGTGGCGAGTAACAAGCAATTTGAGGCAAAGAATGATGTTGATGGTTGTGTTGATGCTAATGTTGAAGATGTCGTTGAGGATGGTGAGGAGGATAGTTCTACTTCTCTAACCGAAGTCTACAATGTTAATGATTATTCTACTCCTCTGATTGAAACCGAGAGTGTTATGTACTCATGTTCTATAGTCCTTAATGTTCATAATGAGATTAAAGAAGAAGATCTTGAAGGAAGTGACATGGCAATACTTGATGTTGGTATAAACGAGGAAGATGCAGAGAAAGAATTGGTTCATCCTATGATTTTTGAAACTCGATACAAAATTGCTGAGAAAACAAAATCTATATTTTCACGGAATGATCAATCGATTAATTCTTTTCTTGAGAATGATGAACTTTGGAGTCATGTAAATTCTGAGTTTGGAAAGACTGGTGACTTTGCTACACATCACAACTTTAGTCATGTATCATTTGATCGATATTCGAAAGGTTGTGAGTTTGACAAGGGGTCACTGAGAGGACGAATTCGAGGGAGAATCCATTCAAATTCGGGAAGGATGATACAAGATGGGATTGGCAAAAGCAAGTACATCGCATCTCAAATACATGGAAGCAACATACTCATATTGATTGGAGATGAAGAATATCAAGAATTGAGGACAATTCTTTTCGAAGAAGAGGAGAATGATACGAGTATAAATGGAAAATTAGGTTAATTAGGAATTATTCTCTTACCAAGAATTTTCCTATAAATATGTGTTTTAATTCCAGTAAGATTTCATTTATTTTCCATAATAGTTATAGAATTAGATTTATTATATCCAGATTAATGTTAGGATTGTGATTTTATTCGAGGTTATAAATATATGCCTTAGCCTTGTAATTTGGGGACAGAGATTTATTATAAAGAAAAAGGAGGTTTTCCGGATTAATTGACAGTTGTTCAATTTCAAGATTCAGTTGAGTCGCCCATGACAGGTGTTCGTGGTTTCTAGTTAATTGGCTGACAGCTGTTCAAGCGATTTTCATATCCCCAAAAGTAATTTATATATATTCCGCTGCAACAACGTGAACTACCAAGAAAATACGCATCAAAGTGGTATTCAGAGCAAGGCTTTCACAAATTCTAGTTTTTGAACGGTCATGGAGAATAAATATAAAAATATGGAAGAACGTATGGCTTCGTTGGAGAAAAAGATGGCGCTTGTGTCAGAATTCGTGAGGCAGGGTTTTAAGCTGGATATCCCGAAATTTGGAGATAAAGTAAACCAAGAAAGTTATTTGGAATGGATCCAGCAATGTGAGAGAATTTTTGAATTTAAAGAGTATGATGATCGCTCGAGGTGCGAGATGGCTATAAAACAACTTACAGCGCGTGCATCCTTGTATTATGAAATTTTGGAATTTAAGCGAAGGGTTCAGGGAAAATCAGAAATCAACTCATGGATTAAGTTGAAGAAACATCTTGATCGACTATTCTTACCTTCTACCGATATGTTAAAACAAGAGTCTTTAACTGTGGCTGAACTTGTGGCGAGTAACAAGCAATTTGAGGCAAAGAATGATGTTGATGGTTGTGTTGATGCTAATGTTGAAGATGTCGTTGAGGATGGTGAGGAGGATAGTTCTACTTCTCTAACCGAAGTCTACAATGTTAATGATTATTCTACTCCTCTGATTGAAACCGAGAGTGTTATGTACTCATGTTCTATAGTCCTTAATGTTCATAATGAGATTAAAGAAGAAGATCTTGAAGGAAGTGACATGGCAATACTTGATGTTGGTATAAACGAGGAAGATGCAGAGAAAGAATTGGTTCATCCTATGATTTTTGAAACTCGATACAAAATTGCTGAGAAAACAAAATCTATATTTTCACGGAATGATCAATCGATTAATTCTTTTCTTGAGAATGATGAACTTTGGAGTCATGTAAATTCTGAGTTTGGAAAGACTGGTGACTTTGCTACACATCACAACTTTAGTCATGTATCATTTGATCGATATTCGAAAGGTTGTGAGTTTGACAAGGGGTCACTGAGAGGACGAATTCGAGGGAGAATCCATTCAAATTCGGGAAGGATGATACAAGATGGGATTGGCAAAAGCAAGTACATCGCATCTCAAATACATGGAAGCAACATACTCATATTGATTGGAGATGAAGAATATCAAGAATTGAGGACAATTCTTTTCGAAGAAGAGGAGAATGATACGAGTATAAATGGAAAATTAGGTTAATTAGGAATTATTCTCTTACCAAGAATTTTCCTATAAATATGTGTTTTAATTCCAGTAAGATTTCATTTATTTTCCATAATAGTTATAGAATTAGATTTATTATATCCAGATTAATGTTAGGATTGTGATTTTATTCGAGGTTATAAATATATGCCTTAGCCTTGTAATTTGGGGACAGAGATTTATTATAAAGAAAAAGGAGGTTTTCCGGATTAATTGACAGTTGTTCAATTTCAAGATTCAGTTGAGTCGCCCATGACAGGTGTTCGTGGTTTCTAGTTAATTGGCTGACAGCTGTTCAAGCGATTTTCATATCCCCAAAAGTAATTTATATATATTCCGCTGCAACAACGTGAACTACCAAGAAATTACGCATCAAAGTGGTATTCAGAGCAAGGCTTTCACAAATTCTAGTTTTTGAACGGTCATGGAGAATAAATATAAAAATATGGAAGAACGTATGGCTTCGTTGGAGAAAAAGATGGCGCTTGTGTCAGAATTCGTGAGGCAGGGTTTTAAGCTGGATATCCCGAAATTTGGAGATAAAGTAAACCAAGAAAGTTATTTGGAATGGATCCAGCAATGTGAGAGAATTTTTGAATTTAAAGAGTATGATGATCGCTCGAGGTGCGAGATGGCTATAAAACAACTTACAGCGCGTGCATCCTTGTATTATGAAATTTTGGAATTTAAGCGAAGGGTTCAGGGAAAATCAGAAATCAACTCATGGATTAAGTTGAAGAAACATCTTGATCGACTATTCTTACCTTCTACCGATATGTTAAAACAAGAGTCTTTAACTGTGGCTGAACTTGTGGCGAGTAACAAGCAATTTGAGGCAAAGAATGATGTTGATGGTTGTGTTGATGCTAATGTTGAAGATGTCGTTGAGGATGGTGAGGAGGATAGTTCTACTTCTCTAACCGAAGTCTACAATGTTAATGATTATTCTACTCCTCTGATTGAAACCGAGAGTGTTATGTACTCATGTTCTATAGTCCTTAATGTTCATAATGAGATTAAAGAAGAAGATCTTGAAGGAAGTGACATGGCAATACTTGATGTTGGTATAAACGAGGAAGATGCAGAGAAAGAATTGGTTCATCCTATGATTTTTGAAACTCGATACAAAATTGCTGAGAAAACAAAATCTATATTTTCACGGAATGATCAATCGATTAATTCTTTTCTTGAGAATGATGAACTTTGGAGTCATGTAAATTCTGAGTTTGGAAAGACTGGTGACTTTGCTACACATCACAACTTTAGTCATGTATCATTTGATCGATATTCGAAAGGTTGTGAGTTTGACAAGGGGTCACTGAGAGGACGAATTCGAGGGAGAATCCATTCAAATTCGGGAAGGATGATACAAGATGGGATTGGCAAAAGCAAGTACATCGCATCTCAAATACATGGAAGCAACATACTCATATTGATTGGAGATGAAGAATATCAAGAATTGAGGACAATTCTTTTCGAAGAAGAGGAGAATGATACGAGTATAAATGGAAAATTAGGTTAATTAGGAATTATTCTCTTACCAAGAATTTTCCTATAAATATGTGTTTTAATTCCAGTAAGATTTCATTTATTTTCCATAATAGTTATAGAATTAGATTTATTATATCCAGATTAATGTTAGGATTGTGATTTTATTCGAGGTTATAAATATATGCCTTAGCCTTGTAATTTGGGGACAGAGATTTATTATAAAGAAAAAGGAGGTTTTCCGGATTAATTGACAGTTGTTCAATTTCAAGATTCAGTTGAGTCGCCCATGACAGGTGTTCGTGGTTTCTAGTTAATTGGCTGACAGCTGTTCAAGCGATTTTCATATCCCCAAAAGTAATTTATATATATTCCGCTGCAACAACGTGAACTACCAAGAAAATACGCATCAAAGTGGTATTCAGAGCAAGGCTTTCACAAATTCTAGTTTTTGAACGGTCATGGAGAATAAATATAAAAATATGGAAGAACGTATGGCTTCGTTGGAGAAAAAGATGGCGCTTGTGTCAGAATTCGTGAGGCAGGGTTTTAAGCTGGATATCCCGAAATTTGGAGATAAAGTAAACCAAGAAAGTTATTTGGAATGGATCCAGCAATGTGAGAGAATTTTTGAATTTAAAGAGTATGATGATCGCTCGAGGTGCGAGATGGCTATAAAACAACTTACAGCGCGTGCATCCTTGTATTATGAAATTTTGGAATTTAAGCGAAGGGTTCAGGGAAAATCAGAAATCAACTCATGGATTAAGTTGAAGAAACATCTTGATCGACTATTCTTACCTTCTACCGATATGTTAAAACAAGAGTCTTTAACTGTGGCTGAACTTGTGGCGAGTAACAAGCAATTTGAGGCAAAGAATGATGTTGATGGTTGTGTTGATGCTAATGTTGAAGATGTCGTTGAGGATGGTGAGGAGGATAGTTCTACTTCTCTAACCGAAGTCTACAATGTTAATGATTATTCTACTCCTCTGATTGAAACCGAGAGTGTTATGTACTCATGTTCTATAGTCCTTAATGTTCATAATGAGATTAAAGAAGAAGATCTTGAAGGAAGTGACATGGCAATACTTGATGTTGGTATAAACGAGGAAGATGCAGAGAAAGAATTGGTTCATCCTATGATTTTTGAAACTCGATACAAAATTGCTGAGAAAACAAAATCTATATTTTCACGGAATGATCAATCGATTAATTCTTTTCTTGAGAATGATGAACTTTGGAGTCATGTAAATTCTGAGTTTGGAAAGACTGGTGACTTTGCTACACATCACAACTTTAGTCATGTATCATTTGATCGATATTCGAAAGGTTGTGAGTTTGACAAGGGGTCACTGAGAGGACGAATTCGAGGGAGAATCCATTCAAATTCGGGAAGGATGATACAAGATGGGATTGGCAAAAGCAAGTACATCGCATCTCAAATACATGGAAGCAACATACTCATATTGATTGGAGATGAAGAATATCAAGAATTGAGGACAATTCTTTTCGAAGAAGAGGAGAATGATACGAGTATAAATGGAAAATTAGGTTAATTAGGAATTATTCTCTTACCAAGAATTTTCCTATAAATATGTGTTTTAATTCCAGTAAGATTTTATTTATTTTCCATAATAGTTATAAAATTAGATTTATTATATCCAGATTAATGTTAGGATTGTGATTTTATTCGAGGTTATAAATATATGCCTTAGCCTTATAATTTGGGGACAGAGATTTATTATAAAGAAAAAGGAGGTTTTCCGGATTAATTGACAGTTGTTCAATTTCAAGATTCAGTTGAGTCGCCCATGACAGGTGTTCGTGGTTTCTATTTAATTGGCTGACAGCTGTTCAAGCGATTTTCATATCCCCAAAAGTAATTTATATATATTCCGCTGCAACAACGTGAACTACCAAGAAAATACGCATCAGGGTGATCTAGTCGTTATTGGAAAATGGAACGGGAAATAACATGTTTTTTGGGGGCGCATGGACTAAATCCTAGAGAGAAGACAGAGGAAATTTTTTAGAGAGAGGTTATTTACTGACTACTTTTTTTAAAAAAAATCTACTAATAACTACCTAGGACTCTGCATTTAAATTCGCGACTCACATGCACTCTCACAATCATCACTAGCAAGGTCTCTGAATTGCATCCAGTCATGATCAAGCTGTCTCAAAGAAACATTTGGCTCGCAGTAAACCCCGGTGATACGAAGAGTTCTCCCAAAAATACATTCAGACACATCAATGTAATAGGTAGAAAAAGACTTCAAATTTATTACTACTTAATAATTCTTAACAAAGCCATGCCCCTAGACGATCCATGGCATCCACTCCTATGCCATAAAAATTAAACTAGCATTTTATTTTATCAATAACAGAAACAGAACACTTAGTCTCACAAAGAAATTAGATTTGCGGTGCTTTCAAGCGCACTAATGTGCACAATTTCTGAATTTTCTGAGTATCCCCAAGTTTGTCCTGAAGACCACCCCAACAACTCCAACTAATAATACTCATGATGCTTGGCGGGACTGGGACTCATCGCCAGTCTCTGCATGAACATTGGAAGAACCATCCTCAAGAGAAGACAAAAAGCTGATTCACTAGCCCTTGATTTCTTGTTTCCCACACTTTTGTTGTAATCTAGTTTCCTCTTTACATCCACTAGCACCTCCTCCTGATCTATTATCTTTCCTCGGGCCCTATCATTGCTGCGGCCACGGCCAAAAGGCTGTCCCACCTTGCCTCTCGTGTTCTCAATCTTACGTCTCTATGCTTCCAACAATCTAGCTGGGTTGTCTAGATTAATCAGACAAGACACCAGAAAAGGGCTAAGAGGGTCTGTCATATGGTTCTGGTGCATTCTTGGTGGAGAAATAGCCAATGCTTGAGCCTGGAATTGCATTATGGAGTCGTGGACCACAACCCTCTTCGTTGTTGAACCTTCTGGTTGTCCTATGACCCCTGTACGTATCATCTCACGCCTCTAGTTAGGGATCGTGACGCCTCGCATTGACCACGACTTGCATGCCATCTCCAAGTAGTCCATGAAGACCCCTATGCTGACCGTCATGTGTGAGACCAGGGTGATTTCGACTAGTATAATCTCTTTCTCCACAGTTTGTCATTCTCCTCCAGACTGCTTTACCACAGAAGGTACGACGCGCTGTTGCAATCCTCTCCGGGTTTGAGCGCTTCGGATTTGGAATATGCATTGGTATACCCATACCCATCAATGGGTCGTCCAAGGGCTGCCGCCTTGGTGGCTCAATTGCAACTATTTCCATGTTCGACGACGGTGCAGGTTCAACTGGATTCCTCCAATCAACCATGTCCATATCCTTATACAACTTCTTAATGATATTTGAGACTTCATATTTGATCCCATGATCAATCTCCCCTTTGTCATGGGAACATTTGAACTCGATCCCTCAGTAGGTACTCATCGCTATTCGAAATATTAAGCAAATCGGCCAGTCTAAATAACGCGACACCATCATCCTCTCCAAAAATCTTGGTACGAATCACCTGGGGTAGAATCACTCACTTCCAAATCCTTGCATGCTCCAGTTCCATCCACTTTATCTTCCCTAGAAACCAGGTTCGGTTGTTGTTAATTAGCTTCCCTCATGCTGCGGAAAACTCCACGCTGTCCACCACCGCCATAGTTCCCTGGGAAAGGGGACCAATTTGAGTGAGTACATAAGCTGTCCTCAAAATTGACTACATGTCGTTCCGTTGGTGGGGCAAGTGGTAGCGACTTGCAGCCTCTTAGTACGTGTCCCATTAAACCACAATAGCTGTAACAGATAGGCAGCTTTTCGTATCTTAAAGGGAGCAACTTTATAACACCCAAGTCCTTGATTGGTAGTTGCTTCTTCAAGGGTTTTTCGATGAGGAGGAATTCACCCTTCACTTTTCCATCCGCATCATGTTAAACTTCAATAAACTTTCCAAGCTTGTTTCCCAATGTATGTACCATAGGCAGAATCATCAAGTCATGGGGTAGGTCCTGAATATGAATCCAGATATGCGCCACCATTCCGGGAATAGGCTCACAAAGAGCCAAAAGGTAGTCGCCAAAGATCCAGGGTTGCGTAGTCGAGAATACATTAACCCCTAGGGTTTTACACTTCAGAGATGAAAGATTCCAAACCCTTGAGAATGCGTGCTGAATATGCTGGTGTGGTGGCACTCTCCTTGGCGCCAAGAGTTTCCCGAACTGAACATTACCGGAATCACCTCCTTCATCCTGATCTCGTCCGTCGAAACCAGATCCGCTTCCTCCTCTGCCGTGAGGGTGAAATTTCTTGTCATTGAAGCAATATCTTCCATTCGAAAAGATTTCGTAACAACAGTGATCACAACAATGGTGATCACATAAACGTCGAACTCAGACCTTCCGATCAAAAAAACAAGACGATAAAAAAAACTCTGCTACTATCGACAATCGCAGACAGCATGAGATCAAAAATGGTGGTGGAAACAAGACTTGCTACGGTGAAATTGAGCAAGAAATTACTTTCTTTTAACCCTAGGTTATCCGCCAGATATAGAAAGAGAAAGGTCATGTAATTCCTGCCTTAGTTTGCCTTAAAAGTCAATTCAGAAATTTTAGTTTTGTTAAAAGTAGTATATACTAAATTACACTCGATCATGCCCAAAAATTCATAAATGATATATTTATTTATTTAAAAAATATTTTGTTAAATATTTATGCTGATTTTTGTATGGATATGAGTAGTATAGAGTTGGTGGCGGTAATTTTATAAAATTGTGCAGTCCAACATTAATTACGCAGTCCGTTTTGGTATTTAAAGTTTCTGATATATCCTCATTTATGGAACCAGATTTACTTTTGAATAAATACTGATGGTATAAATGACACTTTATGAATAAATACGGACTGTATACTGGACTGCGTATAACAATGATCTAATTTTAAGTATCAAAAGATGCACGTAAATTAATTATAGATGAATATTTTTGATGAGTTATGCATATTATGAATGTGTAGACAAGCTTCACAGAAAATGGATTTATTTAATTAATATCTCATTTTTATTTTATAATAAACATTGAAAGTGATGTCCCAAAAAACAATATGTTATTAAGGGTATATTTGTTTTTTTAAAAGATTAAAAACCACCTAAGGGGTTGTTGGGATTATATTAGGGTCTCAAAAACTATACAAAAACCAAGAAATTAATAGCAGTATGATAGATATTGCAAAAAGAAGAGCACACGAAAATATTCGGGCGACGGGAAACGGTGTGCGCGCACTGTGCAGTTTCCCTGAAATTTTTTGAAACTTTGATACCAATTTTTTAAAACCAATATTTGACCAACAGTAAAGAAAAACAAAACAGCAAAAACATTGCAACAAATTCAGCAACAGCAAGCAGAAAAAAAGAAGAAAATAACATAACAGTCTCAGATCTTTCAAGAGGTACGTACATTTTGTTCATCTATTTATTAACAATGAAAAATGAAAGGTGTGTATGCATGGCTCCTTGATCAGAGTACTAAACTATCAGAGGATCGATCCTGATATCTGTGGCAAAGGCGTCATTCAAACCCTGGGTATAACCCATTTTACCTTCCTCAGATCCTTAAGTCTATCATGTGTGGCTGTGAGTGGGCAAGTTTTTGAGCATCTTGGGTCCAGAGTGATTAAAATATGTAAGTTAAACCGCATTTAGTCATCTGAATTCTATATGTAAGCTCTCATGGTTAATTGAGTCGATGATATTCTATCAAACTAGTAATAATTTAGAACTTTCATATAGAACCTAAAGCAAAAGATTCGGTATTTTCATATGTAGCAATGCATAGCATTTCATCATTGAACTGTCATTTAGTATGCAATTGTGATTCTGGAATTTTGATTTTACTTTGTCAATAATTATTTCGAAAGGCAAAGACGCACGAAAAATAGGGCAAAGACGCACGATAATGGCACGTCAGCAATGACGTGCAGCAGTCATAGGTGAAAAAAGGTTCCGAGAGTCACTGCAGAATTGGAAATCGAGAGAAAAGCTAAATCAGTGCTTCGAGCTATATATAAATCAGTCCTTGATTGAGATGATTCGAGTTGATCGCACGAAGAAGTAACCTACAGTGCTAAAAATGGGCAGCAAATTAAGAAACATGGATTTTTTTGAGGATATATAGCTCTCTTGTATACTTATTAATTTGCTTAATTGCTTTCAAAAACTCGATTCATGGCATTAATTTGGAGTCTTTGCTGAGGAAGGAACTCGCATTAACTCGCGCGCGTGTCCAAGCAGTGCAGCAGAAAATATGGAGTTGTTCAACGTGCACTCCTGGCATATATTTAAACAACTTATCACTGATTTTTGATTTAGACTGAGAAAATTTTTTATGTGAGGGAAATTAATATGTGGGGATGTGGGGCTAATCAAATGATGACACATGTCATGTAGGCCCAATACTTAACAGAAACGTTTGGAGCACATCACTCACGTTTTACTTTACTCTCTAGTCCTTCACTTTTTTCCATTATATCCTTTTCCCACATTCATTCTTCTAATTTCTCAAGTCTCCCAATGTTGCTTTTCTTTTACCCAGATAAAATCGTATCAGAAACCTGAGATTTTACCTAAACCCTAACCCATAGGTTGTTCAACAAGGTCACGCCGGCGAATCCTCCGGAATGGCCCATCGAAGCCACCGTTTATTGACAGAAAGGGTTTTCTAGTTCCCGGAGAATTGCTGTAGCGGCAAATCTCGATGCATCCCTTTCTCAGTTAACGGTGAGCTCGAAGACATTGCCGCCAGTACCAATTGACGCTGATTTCGTAAACGGCCATATATCCAGCTCGAGTCACGACACGATGTTTTCAGTCACTTCTTAATCCTTTTATTATTCGTGATAATATGCTTATCATACTTAGAGTTTGATTCATTTATGTGATTGATGTTTGAGGGCAAACATATGTAAGTGTGGGGATGATTTTATGGCTGATATGTTTTCATTTTGATACTGGAATTGGTAGTTGAATGGTCATATTACGTTCGTTGAAATTATATGCTAGAAATTGCTTGTTGGTGGTCCTGGAATTTGAATTCATTAGACTCGTTCAAGCTTATTATTATCTTGCTATATTTCTATGTTTTTCAGACTTTTCTTTATATCCAATGGAGACGATTTTGTTTTCTCTCATTATTGTTCTTAATGTGTGTGTGCGTATATGTTCTGATTGAACATTGTTTTTGACATTCTTGTTACATCAGGAGCTTGAGAATCCTATAAAAATCATGGAACTTTTTGGGGAGAGAATTGATCATATTAATCTTGAATATTGATGTTCTATTGGGGATGATGTGGAGATGGGGATTAGTGTTGTTTATCAAATGTGTTAAGGTTTGTTGGCCTGAAAAAGCTGATCTTGTTAGCCCAACTGTAGGGGATGAAGACCTGGAAAAGTATGATTATCCACCTAAGTCTCCATCAACTGGAGAATGAAGACCTGGAATAGAGAGGCAAAAGAACGCATTCTCGGGAGTGAGCTCTGTTTTGAACACGTTGTTACAGAACTCGGAGAAAACTGCTAAAAAATTACTTAGAGATGTAGATTGGGGCGGACTCTTAAGTGATAAACTTGAGGTGTTGTATTGTTGATGTCCAATTTGAATAAAATGGGAATGTTATGTCGTGATCATGAAACTGTTGTAATATAACAGAATGTTTTCATTCAGATAAATTAATAAATTTGAATATGGTAGTCTAGTTTGATATGATGATCGTAACATGTTGCTAGTTCTCAGCTGTTTAGTTTATGATCTTTAAAAAGGCATTTTCTTTAGAAAATCATTCTATTTTTGTCTCTTAAAATTTGACAAAGTTGCAAGCTTTCAAACAAGAATGGTTGGTTATGACTTATAAGACAGTGCTAATGACTTTTGTTATGACTTCTAAAAATATTAAACCGATTTAAACTCATTGAGCAGTGCAGAAAGGGTTTAGGCAAATATTTCACATCATTATATTTGTTTAACTGTTATTTGAATGTGGTATAATGTATCACAGTTTTGGAAATTGGTAGTGGCTATCTGAGCTTGAAATTCTTTTGCAGTTTCCGGACAAGGATGAGTATCCTCACATATCAGTTCAGTCTAATTTAGTTTAGCTAATTTCAATTCAATTTCATTTTGGTTAGATTAACATAAATAAATAAAACTGTGTCTGGAGAGTTTGATTATCAGTGCAGTTCCCTCATGCATTTAATCAGTTTTTCACAAGGATTATTAGTGTATAGTGCGTGTGGTGTGGATGGATTGCTTTCGAACTTAATGTGAATTCAGGAGCTCATATTTTGAGTTAAAAGATAATAATAATGTGTTGTTCATCATCATAGAAAGAAGGGAGATACTGATGGATTGAAAGAAGCTGGAAAAAGTGTCTTTTATCATATTCCTTGTAAGGATATGAGATGATATTCAGAAAATGAAGTAATGGAAAAGAATGGAAAAAGGAAATAATAGGAAAGAATACAAGGATCGAAAATAAAGCAGATGGAGGCGGCAATTCTCTGTTAAGTGCATGGACCCACATGACATGTGTCCTTATTTGATTAGCCCCACATCCCCACGTACTAATTTTCCCACATAAAAGTTTTTCCCATTTAGACCACTTCTTCTTAAACTCCGACGAGAGAGTATTAATCCTTCCTCACCGGTAAGATATTGCACCAAATTATTTACATAATCCCGGCAATCCTTAATTCACTATCCCAATTCTCATTGAAAGCCTGCAACGTACCTTGTGAGTATAACTCCACCAGCTCTTTAGCTTCATGGTGAGCATAACTCCGGGAACTTTTCGACCCGATAGCGCAAATGCAGCCGTGAGTATATCGTCAGGCTTTTCCGGCTGAAAATCGCAGGCTAGCTAGAGCTCTAATTAATACCGATGAAGCTGATTTGTTGTCAATGATGATATTGAGATTAAGGAAAGAAAATAAAAATATTCATTTTTAGTGTTATATTAGGAATAAATATATTTTTATATATGAGAAAGTCTCATGAAAGTCCAACTTTCCTGATTTTTCATAAGAGTCTTTATACGTTTTAACTTATACAATATACCTTTTAATTTGAACTGTAAAATTTGTTATTTGAATTTTATTAATGTTTTAATGTAAATTCATGAATTTTTGCATTAAAACATGTTTTACTATATGTTCACTTTGATACTATCAATGTTTAAAAACAAAATAGTATCACTTGACCTTAAATATATAGTGGTAGTTCCATAACACTTAGGAAAGTCGGACTTTCTAGAGACTTTGCATTTATATATTACATTCTTAGGTAGTAAGTCATATGTGACTCTATAAATATTGTAATAGTTCTCTTGTATTACTTACCCTTTCATATAGAAGAGCCAAATCTATTATCTATTATTATCATTATTATCTATTATGGTATTAGAGCCTTTTACCGAAACATACTAAAAAATCCCAATTTTTTCCTCGACTATTTTTTTGCTCCGTCGTCGGCCAGGACCTACCGCCACCGTCGACTACCTACGCTGCTTATTGACGTTCTGCCTCGCCGCCGTTTGTCGGAATTTAAGTCCTACTTTCCGCTGCTTGCTTCGTCCCGCCGCTGCTTTCTTCGTCCCGCCGCTGTTCGACCGGTTCACAGTTCGCTCGGTCAAAGTTCGCTCAGATCCACACGCCTGACATAGCGCGTGGCTTCACGCGCCAGCACCAGTACACGCGCCTGTTATTGCGCGTGTTTACACGCGCCCGCCAGTTCCACCGTGCCTGCACTCGCCCGTTCTGCTCCTGTGCCCGCCCCGTGTGAGTGTTTACTCTTTGCCTATTTTATTCCTTTTCTCTGATTACTGTTGCTATGTCTATCAAACTAGAGCAATAGCTCAGTCCTGGAGCAATACAAAGAAGAAAACTTGGAGAGAAATATTATTGATTCATCATGAAAATATCTGTACAGATCTGGCCTATATATGCGCAATCAGACCATTGAGCAGAGAAAGTAAAAAGGAGCTAACTGACTAGTAACTGCTATGTAAAACTACCATGCAGTAACTAATTCATTAACTGCTAACTAACAACTTTGACTAGCTAGCTAAAATAACTGTGAGCTAACTTCTGCTAAGCTAACTAACTTGAGCTAACTAACTGCTGCTAACAGCTTTATTTATACACTCCCCCCTCAAGCTGGAAGGGTACCAGAGGACATTCCAAGCTTGCCAAGTAGAAAGGAAAACCTAGGAGGAGCCAGTGCCTTAGTAAAGAAATCAGCCAGTTGCAGCTGAGTACTAAGAAACTGGGGATGAAGAAAACCTTTCAAAAACTGATTCCTCACCACATGACAGTCCACCTCTATATGCTTAGTCCTTTCATGGAAAACTGGATTGTATGTGATGTGTAGAGCAGCCTGTTTATCACAGTACAAAGGAATGGGCTTAAGCAAAGAAATGTTGAGATCAGTGAGAAGGTAAGACAACCATTGCAGCTCTCTAGTAGTTGTAGCCATGCTCCTGTACTCAGCCTCAGCAGTACTACAAGAAATAGTAGATTGCTTCTTGGTTTTCCATGAAATAAGAGAATGACCAAGGAAAACACAGAAACCAGTGAGGGATTTTCTGGAAGTTTTGCAAGCTGCCCAGTCAGCATCAGAGAAACTAGTAAGATCTCTATCCACCTCTGCATAACTGGAAATATTGATCCAGAGGCATAATAAAGGCCAAGAGTAGGACAGCTAGACAAATATCTAAGGATATGAACAGCTGCTTTGAAGTGTGCTGCAGTAGGAGAGTGAACAAATTGGCTCAAATGTTGAACAGCAAAGCTTACATCTGGCCTAGTAAAATTGAGATAGAGAAGCTTCCCTATAAGCTTTCTATATTGAGTGGGATCAGAAACAAGAGGAGACTTGTCCTCAGTGAGCTGAGTGCCAGGAGGCAATGGTGTGGCAACAGGAGTGGTGTGATCAAGACCAGCCTGATGCAATAGGTCAATGATATACTTGTGCTGATGAAGAAGCAAACCAGAATCATTTCTGGAAATTTCAATGCCAAGAAAAAACTTAGCCAGACCCAAATCTTTGATAGAAAATTGCTGATGCAGAAATTGTTTCACCTGTTCTAGAGCTTCAGAAGAATTTCCAGTCAGAAGAACATCATCAACATATACTAGAAGAATGATGAACTTAGAGCCATTATGCAACAGAAATAAGCAAGGATCATGGGGAGACTGAGAATAACCAAAACTGCATAATTTAGCAGTAAAAATTTGATTCCACTGTCTGCTGGCTTGTTTAAGGCCATAGAGAGATTTTTTTAACAGACATTTGTGTTGTGGAGAGGGCACCTCATAGCCAGGAGGAGGTTGCATATAAACTTCTTCATCCAATGTGCCATGTAAGAAGGCATTATTAACATCAAATTGGTGCAAATCCCAATTTTTAGATGCAGCAAGAGCCATAAAAACTCTAACAGTCACTACCTTAGCAACTGGAGAAAAAACTTCAGTATAATCTTCACCAAACTTCTGAGTATAGCCCTTAGCAACTAATCTGGCCTTGTATTTTTCAATGGATCCATCAGGATTTTGTTTAATCTTATAAATCCATCTACAACCAACTGCTTTCTTGCCTTTGGGAAGAGGAACTACATCCCATGTTTGGTTGAGTTCAAGTGCATTTAACTCCTTCTGCATAGCTAGTATCCATTCCCCTTGTGTAACAGCCTCATTGTAGGAATTAGGTTCAGAAATGTCAAGAGGAACAGAAACAGTATTGACCACAAAGTCTTTCATCCAAACAGGTTTAATTCTGGACCTAGGAGGCAAAGGAGGAAAATTGATAGGAGATAAATCAATGATGTTGTCATCAGCTACTGGTGGAGTGGCTGACCTGTGTGGAGAAATTGAGACAGAATCATCATAGCTGGAGTCAACCTCAGCTACTGGAAGAGGCAAGATAGAATTAATCTTCTGAGATGGTGCTGAGGCAAAAGGAAAAAAAGATTCATGGAAAATTACATCCTTGGACACAAATACTCTTCTCTCAGCAAGATCATAAAGTTTATATCCCTTCTGGCCTGCAGCATAACCAATAAAAACTGCCTTCCTAGCCCTAGGATCAAACTTAGATTTAGCTGGAAATGTATTTGAAGCAAAACAACCACATCCAAAAACTCTAAGATTCTGCAGATCAGGCAACTTGTTGTACAGCATCTCATATGGAGTTCTCCACTTCAGAATGCTACTAGGAAGCCTATTTATCAAATAAGTAGCTGTCAAAACAGCTTCACCCCAAAACTTAAGAGGTAAAGAAGCTTGAAAAATCAAAGCTCTGGCCAGTTGAAGAAGATGCTGATGCTTTCTTTCCACTACACCATTCTGCTGAGGAGTGTAGACACAACTCTTTTGGTGCATTATCCCTTGGTTTGTAAGATAGGCCTGAAATGTGGAGCTTAAGAATTCAGATCCATTATCAGTTCTGATAGCCTTGATGGTGACAGAAAACTGAGTTTGAATTAACTTAACAAATGCTTGGAAAAGAGAAGCAGTCTGAGCCTTTGAAGACATAAGAAAAATCCAAGTACATCTGGAAAAGTCATCCACTATTGTAAGAAAGAAAACATCACCACACAAAGACTTTTGCTTAAATGGTCCCCAAATATCCATATGAATTAAGTCAAAGCAATTTGGTGCACATTGATCTCTGATAGGAAAATAAAGCCTTTTCTGTTCTGCTAAAGGACAAACTTCACAGTAATTGTCTTCAAAAGAAAATGAACCATTAATAGGTAAATGTTGTAGTACATCATGTGAGGGATGCCCCATTCTTTGATGCCAAAGCCTACTTTTAGGTATACTATTTACATGGTTACAACTATGAAGATTCACAGCCTTAGTCCTTATTGAAGAAAAATATTGCTTCAGATCCTCCACTGCCTTCTGAATTGTCTTCTGGTCAAAAGAATCCTTTGTTATGATATACAGCTTCCTCTCCATTTTCCCCACTGCCACAAGTTTTCTAGTCTTGAGGTCCTGAATATAACATGCATTAGGATAAAACAAACATCCCATCATCTGATCACTTCCAAGTCTGTTCACTGATATGAGATTGTATTTGAATCCAGGTACATGAAAACAGCCAGTTAAAAGAAGTCTATTTTCCAGTTTGACATTTCCAGAATGCCTAACATACTTGATAGAACCATCAGGAAAATAAACAGGAGTAGTTTCATCTAGTAATTCATAAGAGTCAAGAATACTTTCACTTGAACACATATGCATAGAGGCTCCTGAGTCTATTATCCATGCATTATTAAGTTCTGAGTTTAGAAAACTTAATGCATAGAAAGAACTCATACCTGCAAAGTCCTCAAAATGTGCAAAGTTTATCATAGCATGATCCTCTTCACTCTTGCCTTTTCCTTTCATGAGCTGCCTTAATTCTTGTTGAATAAGAGACCTAAGATCCCCCCCATCAGCACCTCCTGTTTGATCTAACTGAGAAGAACAGTCATCAAAAGCTACACCATCTGCCAGATGTGCATAAACCTTGCCACCATGCTTGGCTTTAGTATCCCTTGAACCTTTCCACCAGGTAGGAAAACCTTTTATCTTGAAGCAGGTGTCCTTAGTGTGGCCTATTTTCTGACAGTAATCACAGTGCAACTCCTTTTTGTATGCAGCATCATTTCTTCTAAAATTGCCTCTAGTCTCTGAGATAGGATTAGCCAAAAATGCATTCTGACTTGCTTCCTCAGACACAGCAGCAAAGACATTCTGCACATTTTTCTTGTTTTCTACTTGCAACATCATATTGAACACCTTAGTGATAGTAGGCACAGGATCCATAACAAGCACCTGATCTTTGATAGTATCAAATTCTTCATTAAGTCCCATCAGAAACTGCACTATTTTTGCTCTATTTTCCTTTGCAATTAACTTCTTAGATATTTCACACACACAGCCAGCACATGAGCAATAATCAATAGAGTCTACAGTAGCAAGCTTATCCCACAATCCTTTCATTTTATTGAAGTAGGTAGCAAGGGAGCTATTACCTTGTCTGAGTGAGCCAATCTCTCTTTGCAGTTGGTAAATTTGAGTGCCATCAGGAACTCCAAACCTTTCTTGTAGCTCTCTCCAAATCTCCACAGCACTTCCTGCATACATAAAACCTTCTGCAACCTCAGGTGAGATGGAATTCAACAACCAGGAAGTCACCATAAAATCCACTTTCTTCCACTGCTCAAAATTAGGCTGTCCTTCTTCAGGTTTGGGGATTTTTCCTTCAATGAAATCAAGCTTTTGCTTTGCTCCAAATGCAAGCCTCATAGCTCTACTCCACTGTGCAAAATTTCTCTCAGTCAACAGCTTGGTAACTAGTACAACACCAGGATAGTCAGAATGATGGAGATCAAGCGTTTTTCCGGCTGAAGTATCGCCGGCGCCACCTCCCATTCCATTGTTCTGCGCAGCATTCCGATTTGCACCAGATCCTGCTGCGTTATTCAAGCCAGAGCTGCCCGCTTCTTGAGCAATCGCCATACTGGTTGGTGAAGCAGAAAACCGATCAAATATCGTCGCCGGAGTTAGCCGGAGATCAGATCAGAACCGAGCATGAACCATGCTCTGATACCATATCAAACTAGAGCAATAGCTCAGTCCTGAAGCAATACAAAGAAGAAAACTTGGAGAGAAATATTATTGATTCATCATGAAAATATCTGTACAGATCTGGCCTATATATGGGCAATCAGACCATTGAGCAGAGAAAGTAAAAAGGAGCTAACTGACTAGTAACTGCTATGTAAAACTACCATGCAGTAACTAATTCATTAACTGCTAACTAACAACTTTGACTAGCTAGCTAAAATAACTGTGAGCTAACTTCTGCTAAGCTAACTAACTTGAGCTAACTAACTGCTGCTAACAGCTTTATTTCTACAATGTCGAATTCTGGTGATGATTCCGCTGCCTCCCTCACCACTCGTTTGGACTCCGAACGGAAGTCTGCCCGAGAAGCAGCAACAGCTTTCCTTCAACAGCTAGTGTTGCAAACTGGCAGCTCGTCTACGCCACCTTCGACCGCCCGTCCGATGAACTCTCCGTATTATCTCCATCCGTCTGAGAACACTGCTCATAATGTCAGTCCAACCAGTCTTAAAGGTGATAATTATAGAGAGTGGACTATTGCTATTCGTAATGTTTTTCGGGCTAAGAATAAGCTCGGCTTTCTTTATGATAATAATAGAGCCTTTTACCGAATATATTCTGCGTCAGGAGATCTCACCGGATATATTCTGCAACATTATCGAAACAAATTGTTAAAAAGGAGCGAAAGATGTGACTTTGCACAAATATAAACTATATATTTGCCATTATTTGCTTGTACTCCCTCTGTTTCTTTCAATGTGGCACCACTCAATCAAAAAATTTAACCATTAATTTAACAGTAGAAGCAGGCAGGAAACTCTCAAGGAAGACGATTGCAGAACCATTATTTCAGTTGTACAGAGGAACTTTTGCCCTTCTTATACAGTTTGGTATATATACACCATATGTATGTATCCCCAATCTTAATACTATTATGTATATACTATATATAGAAATTGTAGGTTAAAAAATTATAATACACAATCATATATATTTTAATAATGCACATTTTCTTATATTAAAATGCACAAAAAATATATTGGGGATACGTATCCCGAATGCATGATATATAATTTGCGCTTCTTATATTAGTTCCTGATATTGTGTTGAATATATATATACATATATATGTGCATGATAAATGTGTGAATAGTATGTTTTCTTTTTCCCAGTCTACGTACGATTCACCCAATTTCGAAGATGGTTTAGTGCCCCTGGATTTCGATTGGTGTGAGTTTTTTAACAATTTCAGTGTGGATTATTTTTCTGATATATTTATTTTCATCTTTGAATCGGTCTCCTGAGTGACCGTCTATATCATAGCATGATATAGACTTGGGACTGAATTGCAAATATAATAATTGTAGGAGATTTTCGCGGGTTAAAAACCAGGTATGAACCGGGTTATAACAAAGTGGACCCATTTTGCAGAAACCACGCGTATTTCTCCAATTTCCCTGCCATACGGAACTAAAAACCTGCCAGATTTCTTTTCTGCTAAAATCACATATCTACCTTGATTTCACAGAGCAGAACGCAAACGCGAGGAATAATTTGGGGCAAAAACACTAAAATTCATTGTGATTTAAGCTACGGCATGGAGATCCAAAGAAAGGTGAGTTCCCAACTGAATTTCCGATCAATTTTGATGTATAAATCAAAAATTCGATGCATCGAATCCTTGCTAATTGATGTTTTTTTATTTATAAACCACAGCTTTCAATAAGTGGCGAAGAAGGTGTAGATTCCGCTGTTACCGATCTAGGATCATGCGTAGATGACAAGGAAGATTGATCTTCATTAGCAATAGGTAAATACTGGAGTTCTGTTTGATACTGGATGTTTGTTTTAGTTTCAGTTTGTTTTATCTGTGAAAAGTGTCGTGTTTAGGTTGGGATCTGATGTGTTTAGCATGAAAAACTGGATTTGAATGTGTAAGCACTATGTATATCTGTTGAAATGCTTGTCTGTGGAAAGTGGACTGTTTAGTATGAAATCTGATGTATTTAGTATGAAAACTGAGTTTGAAATTGTAAGCACCATGAATAAAACTTTTTGAAATGCATGCTTGTGAAAAGTGGGCTGTTTAGGATAGAATCTGAACTGTTTAGCGTGAAAACTGGATTTGAATGTGTAAGCATCATGGATATCTGTTGAAATGCATGTCTGTGGAAAGTGGACTGTTTAGGTTGTGATCTGATGTTTTTAGCATGAAAAATGGGTTTGAAATTGTAAGCACCATGAAATAATACTTTTTGAAATGCATGCTTGTGAAAAGTGCCCTGTTTAGGATGGAATCTAAACTTTTTAGCATGAAAACTAGGTAACAATGCTGATTTACCTGATTTGGAGGACGTTGATCTTAGGCAGAGTTTTGATGGACTCAGTGCTAGAACCCTTGAAGAGCTAGAAGCACTTTACAAGCTGCATGCTAAAGCAATTGGTTTTTGCTATAGAAAATCAACAAGTAGGAGAAATCATCAAGGCGTTCACTGCGAACAATATTTTAGTTGCTCTTGTGCAGGAAAGCCTAAAAAAGAAACCACCCAAACACCGCCTACCCCAGTCCTACTGTTAGATGAACCTGAAAGTTCAACATCAAAGAAAAGAAAAAGAAAGCACAAGGAGTATCGGATAACCAAGACAGAGTGCAAGGCTTCACTTCGTGTAAAGCTGGTTGATGGAATTTTCCATGTCAAACATCATATCCTGACGCATAATCATGCTTTGCTTAGGCCCAAATGGATGCAGTTTGCAAGAAGCGAGCGCCGAATCACTCCAGCAATAGCCAAGGTAAAAATAGGATAGTTTCAACGTAAAAATGTTTAGCACAGATTGCTATTTTTTAAAACTGTGTGAGGCTGTGTTTGTTTCAGGTCATAATGGGGATGGAAGATGCTGGAATGAAACCAACTGATGGATACAACTATCTCACATATTTAGCGGGAGGAGATGAGGCAGTGGGTCATGAACTCAGGGACCAAATCAATTTTGTTGGAAGACTCAGAATGAAAGAGATTGAAAAGGGCGATGCAAAAACATTAATAGCAACTCTAGAGGAAAAGAATAAGAACCAAGAAGGTTTTTTCTACAGAGCTTTGAAAACGGAAGATGAAAACAGGTTGAAAGCTGTGTTTTGGAGGGATTCTATGATGCATGAAGATTACAACATTTATGGCGACTGTGTAATACTCGACACTACCTTCAAAACAAATAGGTAAAATTGAAAACTGATGTGTTTAGATTAGAAACTAGAGTGTTTATTTAAAAAACTGTTGTGTTTGCAACTAGTGGAAAACTGTTTAGTATTAACTGTTTAGAAACTGGTGTGTTTATATTATAAAAAAGTGTATTTACATTGAAAACTATAGTCTTTACAGAATGTTTTATGAAATAGGTTTAAATCTTATAAATGACATTTGGAACTGACTACAGTATTGACTATTTAGAAACTGGTGTGTTTATATTTAAAACTGGTGTGTTTACTTTAAAAACTGTTGTATTTACAGAATTTTTTTTTCTGAAACAGGTACAATCTGATATTTGCTATGATACTTGGAATGAATAACAGCCGAGGTAATGTGATGTTTGCTTGTGCTTTTATGTCTGATGAAACAAGTGAAACGTTTGAGTGGGTACTTAAAACATTCAAGAAAAGTATGGGGGGCAAAGCACCGATAACATTGTTTACAGATCAAGATATTGCAATGACAAATGCGATCGAAAAGGTAGTGTCTTAATACTGCATGTTTAGCATGTTTTTAATATTGTCCTGGGCTAATTAATGACATAAATCTTCTGTAACAAAAACAGTTTTCCCTGAGACGAGACATCGATTATGTTTGTGGCACCTTATGCAGAATGCAATTTCCCATTTTGGCGAGCTGAAAAAGGACGGGCCTTTCAAGTCAGCATTCCAGCGATGCTTATACGGCTGTTCGTTCGAGCAAGAATTTGAAGACTGTTGGAGAAATTTGCTCATAGAGTTCAACTTGGAAGGTGATGACTGGTTCGAACGGCTGTATAATTTGCGCGAGAAGTGGTGTACAGCGTTCAGCAAAGATTTCTTCTCTGCTAGGACACTAGCTACACAAAGATGTGAGAGTGCAAACCATGCTATCAAGGTGAAGGTCTCAAAAACAACATCGTTGACTCAGTTTGAGAAGGCTTTTGAAAAAATGATTAGAAAATGGAGGAAGAACGAACAGAAAGAGGAAAGTAGGTGCCTACGTTTTCTACCTCGGCCAGCAAAAGGGGGCCTTTTGAAGCATGCGTCCGAAGTCTACACACTCAAGATTTTTGAGGAATTCAAGCGAGAATTTGGATGGGCAATGGCAACATTGATTTCTGAATCCAAGCTGAATTATGGTGGATACATTAGATGCTTTGTAGTGACTTTAGAAACAGATCCTGATACAGCAGGTTTGTTTTTATTTACAACTAATTTTTTTTGATATCATAGTCTTTTGGATGAAATCTAATGTCTTTAGGTTAGAAACTGGTGTGTTTGACTATAAAACTGTTGTATTAGCAACAAGTGAAAAAATGTGTTGTTTAGAATAGATACTAGCATGTTTAAGAATGTGAATACTAGAGTGTTTAGTTTCTAAACACTCTAGTATTCACATTGAAACTAAACACTCTAGTATTCACATTCTTAAACATGCTAGGTTCTTGAATGTAAACTGAGAAGGAAGAGTCTTTTGGTTAAAGACTGAAATCATTAGGTTAAAAACTGGTGTATTTATGTTAGAAACTGGTGTATTTGTTTTGAAAACTGGTGTATTTACAGAAGGTCTTGCAGGTGAAGTTATGGTGACAATCCATGCAAATAAGTCCTGGGAGTTTCACTGTTCCTGCAGAATGTTTGAAGAAACAGGCTTGCTATGCTACCACATGATCAGGATATTGCACATGATGTCAATAATGAGGATTCCACCACAGTACATTGTGTGCAGATGGACGAAGAATGTGAAAAAGCAAATCTGGGATAAGTTTCTTGAAGAAGACAAGAATGCTGAGGCAGGTAAGAAATTGAAGGACTCAATTCCATGGCGGCATCAGATCACAGGGCAGTTCTACCATCTGGTTGCCCAAAGTGAAGACAATCTGGAAGCTAGAAAACTATTAGAAGACGCGGTAAAGAGGCAAACGATTTCAATTCAAAAAGTCCTAGGAAAAGAAGAAGAAGAAGAAGTCACAGATCCAAAGAGCTCATCCGGTACTGCTGCTCCAATTGAAGAAGATGATGAGTTTGCAATTGAAGATCCAGACAAAGCAAACACCAAAGGGAGAGGTAAAAGAATCAAGTCATCAATCGAGCGCCCTAAAGCAAAGCCAACAAATGAGTTTGGATCATATACTCCAAAGCCGCGATTATTTTAAGTTCCATCTTTGTTTTTTTTTCTTGATTTTTGGTAAAGACAAACATTGTACCGTCGAGATTTGAATTTAGTTATGTTATTGGGATCTGAAACTGCTTGATTGTTGTGTTAAAAATAAAGGTGTTTGTGTTACAAAGAGTGGTGTTTATAGTGAAAACCGTGCTTTTTATGTTTATAGTTGAAAGCTGTTGTGTTTTAGATGGGAAATGGAAACTTGTGTGTTTAGACTACAATATAATGTGTTTTTTTATAATTTAAACAAAGGTGATTGGCTTAGAAACTGTTGTTTTTAAGATGAAAACTGTTGTGTTTAAGATCTCAAAACAACATTCATGGAAACTGTTGTGTTTAAGATGAAAATTACTGTATTTAAGATGAAAATTATTGTGTTTATGATGAACATGGGAAAAATTTGTGTATAGTGATGATAGAAATGGGAATTCAAAATGGTGTTTGTAGTTTAAGTTGGTTGGAAACTTGTGTGTTTAGTAATGAAACTAGGTTGTTTAGACTAAAATCTAATGTGTTTATTTTATAATTTAAACTAAGGTGTTTAGCTTAGAAACTGTGGTTTTTAAGATGGACATGGGAACTTAGAAACTTTACATGGAAAGTTGTTACCAGCTTATGCTGTTATGAAATCTATGGTGTTCTGGTTAAATATTGTTGCGTTTAAGTTAAAAACTGAATGCTTAAGATAGAAAATGTAAAGCTGAACAAACTTTCATAAAACTAAAACAAGAGTCATTAACAACCAAAGTGCACTGTTTAACATGAAAAACTAAAAAATAATATCCCATACTAGTCTAAAATTTGATATCCTAACCAAGGTGTTTATGAATTTTCCCAAAATTCATAATCGTCAATGTGAAGATCAAAACTTGGCATTGCTTCCTTGACCTTCGGCATAGCAGATTTCACTACCTCGTCAAACCACTTGTGCAGCTCGGGCGCCTGCCAGAACTCCTCACTTTCCCATACATTTTCAGGTTGGCTCGCTACTGGCTGCTGCGACAACACAGGTTCAGTTTCTTGTGGTTGAGTTTGACGCTCTTCTGCATTCTGACTTTGGGCCTTGGCAGCGGCTTTATCTGACTTAAGTCTTGCAAAAAACTTCACAGTGACAAGTCCCATATCCCTTTTAAGAATCTCATAAGCTTGTTCAGAATTCTGTAGAAGAATAATAAACAGTTAGAAGGAATTTAGAATAAAAAAAGCCAAAACGTTTTTTAAAACTTACACTCAAATCAAGGTCCCGCTATCTCCTGATCAGTTTTAAACTCCCCTGTTCCTGGAAGGTCGAAGCTGCCATTAAACTTATTGGCTGGTCTATTCCCATGAGCAGCACTGATAACCCTCCCGGCACGAGTCAGTGGGTACAACCTGGTCTCAACGAGGACCTTGTCAAAGCCATTCATTTTGAGCCAACTAACCCTTGCAGCCACCTTATCTTGAGGCCAGTGCTGAGCAAGAGGGACTGTAATAGGTTCCGGCATACCTAAATTTTAAACACACGGAAAAATACCAGGTCAGACATAAAAAAGTCACATTAAACACAAAAGTTTTCAAACTTAAAACATTAGAAATCACATTAAACACACAAGTTTTCAGAATCATACCTAAATATGGCGACCGTTGAAGATATTGGATCAGAACTACATACACACAACCCCCAAGAGCAGTGTGTTTCTTGCTTCGTTTGTGGAAGTTGGTCACCCCTTTCAGTAGCTACTCCAAGAGATACTTGCACTAATCCATGGTTGCTATCTCAGACACGTCAGTGACAGCCTGGATCATCTTCATATCGACATTCCTAAATTTTATATACACAGAAAGATACCATGCCAGACAGAAAAACACATTAAATACCCAAGTTTTCAAAGTTAAAGCATTAGAAAACACATTAAAAACACAAGTTTTCAGAATCATCTACCTGGTTTGCAGAGGATTGACAAAGTTTCCGAGCATAAACAGCACAAAAAACTGCAGAAACTCTTCACCACCATCTGGAAGGGCTTCCATCTCTCTCACCAAAGCATCCAGAAGGATGTCAGCATCGTCTTTCACGTTGAACCTCCTCTTCCATGCAAGCCTCTCCCGCTTAATCTTCTCAGATTTATCAGCGCCGA
The DNA here is from genome assembly GCA_948330725.1 of Sherardia arvensis. NCBI lineage: Eukaryota > Viridiplantae > Streptophyta > Magnoliopsida > Gentianales > Rubiaceae > Sherardia > Sherardia arvensis. The sequence goes on along the minus strand of OX415238.1, from coordinate 9,194,116 downwards.
TGTTCCCAGACAATGAACCAACAGGTACATCTACTCCACCTATCGGCAAGCCCAACACATCAAAAACCTCATCAACCCCTATCTTATAGGTCACTGACCCTATGGTTTGATTTCCATGGCCATTTAGACTGGAAATCAAGAATGGGATGATTTCCAGCGGAAACTTGCTCATCTGCACCTTCAACAGGCCCCCAAAACCAATTGTCTCAACAGCAGCCTTCTGAGCCTCGGTCAGTTTTGCTAAAAACTTGGCAACAATGCTTAAATGGCATGCTATTTTCACGCCCTTATCCAGTCTGCAAAATAAACGTTTAAATATCAATTAAAATGCAACTATCGAATGTTAGTATATAAAAAACTAAAATTAAATTTAAAACTTACTTAATTTCATCATTTTCCACAATGCAAACATGCTGCGACTTTTTCCTGGCCCTCTTTTCCACTACCTCACCTACATCAGTTGTCTCCATATCATTTTTCCTCTTCCTCCGTTTGTCAGCTGGAACACCACCTGCAGCACATTTAACTGTGCTTATGGGAGGAACGTCGTGGACAGTGGACTGGGAATGGACCTGGGGCTGGGGGGGCTGGGGCTGAGGCTGAGACTGAGGCTCCTTGAGCGGGACCTCTTTGAACAAGGGGAAGTTGAACAAGGGCTGCTGTGGCTGGGGCTGATCGACCCGAGGCTGGGGCTCGCTGACCTGGGACTGGGGTAGGGGCGAGACGTCTTGGAAGGGGGATACGTTGAACAGGGGGGACTGAGGCTGGGACTCCTCTAACAGGGGCTGAGGGGACTGAGGCTGAGGCTGGGACTGAGGCTGGGAGGGCTGGGAGGACTGAGGCTGAGGCTGGGACTCCTCGAGCGGGACCTCGTTGAACGAGGTGAAATTGAACAGCCCTCCCAGCTGATCAACCCGAGGCTGGGGCTCGCTGACCTGGGGCTGGTCAACCCGAGGCTGGGGCTCGCTGACCTGGGGCTGGGATTCAGGCACGTTGACATGGGGCTCGACAGTGCTGGACTGGAGCTCATCAGTGGTGACCTCGGGCTCGACAGTGCTGGACTGGGACGAGGCAGCAACTAAAATCTTCTTTACACGTTTCTTCTGTTGACGTTTCTTTGACACCACAGGTTCGGCAGCAGCTTTCTTCTCAGGTGCAGCTTTCTTCTCAGGTTCAGCAGCAACTTTCTTCTCCGCTGCACGGGGAGGTTTCTTCTCCGTAGATGGACAGTCCCTGCATTTTTTGTTTTTACGCAAATTCCTCTTGCCTGTATTAAAAAACAAAATAATCATTGGTACATGTTAAAAATCTACTACATAAGATAAAAACTACATTAAAATTGCAGGGAAAACAAGATCATACCATGAGTGCATGTGGATGCAGTAGCCACTTCTTTTCCCTTTTTTCCTTTTCTATGGAGCTGCTCTTCAACATCATCTTCAGCATTGTCTTCATTGATTTGTGGAACAATGGATGCCAAAGCAGTATCAGCAAAATTTTGGCTGTCGCTCGGATCCTCATTGATTGGCTCAGCCCCAATCGTAGAGCGCGTGTTATACACTACACGTACTGCAAAGAAATATTTTTCAAATCAGTAATAATAATTTTTGAATTTTAAACACTTGTAAAAGCAAAAAAAAAATCAGGCTAGAAAGACAAGTTTTCATATTATAAACTTAAGATTTTAGACACATAAAAACTAGGGTGTTTATGTTAAATAATGTTGTATTAAGTGTAGTCAAGTTTCCAAATTAAACAGTCAAGTTTCCAAAAAAAAACAGTTTTCAAACTAAACAATCAAGTTTTACAGTCAACAGTTTTCAGGCTAAACAATACAGTTTTCAACCTTAATAATCTAGTTCTTACAAAACAACATTTATCACATTTAAAAATCAAGTTTCTACAATCACTTTAGTTTTCATTCTAAAAAAGCAATTTTTCACAATTTTTATAGTTTTCATAATAAAAATCAAGTTTCTAAACATCAAAGTTTCCAAACAATAAAATTTGACAAACCACAGTTTCCAGACTAAAATATATAGTTTCTTCAAACACAGTAGTATTCAGCCTTAATAATCAAGTTTTCAAAATTAACAGTTTTCACATTAAACAAGCAAATTTTACAAAACACCACAGTTTTCAGGTTAAAAACTAAAAAATCCACATGCACACAGAAAACACATTAAACAGTCCAGTTTACAATCTAAACACATAAAAATTCAACAAAAACAGTTTAATCGAACCAGAGCAGTCAAGAAGATCAAAAAAACAACAAAAAAGCGGGAAAACACAATTTTTATAGTTTTCATAATAAAAAATCAAGTTTCTAAACATCAAAGTTTTCAAACAATAAAATTTGACAAACCACAGTTTCCAGACTAAACTATATAGTTTCTTCAAACACAATAGTATTCAGCCTTAATAATCAAGTTTTCAAAATTAACAGTTTTCACATTAAACAAGCAAATTTTACAAACACCACAGTTTTCTGGTTAAAAACTAAAAAATCCACATGCACACAGAAAACACATTAAACAGTCCAGTTTACAATCTAAACACATAAAAATTCAACCAAAACAGTTTAATCGAACCAGAGCAGTCACGAAGATCAAAAAAACAACAAAAAAGCGGGAAAACACAGCGACAGAAAGTATCACCTCTCTGCACCCCCACTGGTTTTTTTTCTTCCACTGATTTAGACGACTTCATTTTATTCAGATCTGCAGAACACAAAGTAGAATCACGAATCACAAAACATAAAACACAACAGAATCATGAACATCACACCAATCATGAACAGAATCATGAACAGTCGGATTGACATACCTGACTCAGAGATTGGAATATTACCCAATCGATTAACAACTGAGCGACGAACGCTGTAGTACACGAAAACGCAGATCAGAACACAATCAAAACTCAATACCAAAAATGCTTATCAAATCACCATTAAATAACAACAAAACCTGGATTAAATCGATACCTGGATTGGATTGCGCCGGTTGGATTGCGCTGCGACGGTTCGGACGCGACTGGGGGTTTCAGAAAAGAGGGTTTGGAATTGGGAACGGTGGGTTGCAGAGTGAAATATGGGAAATTAAAAAAATAGAAATTGCTTTATATATTTACAGATGAGGGCTTTTTAGCAATTTCTCTAATTGCTAAAAAGGACTTGCGTATTTCTGAATTGCAAAAAAGGAGCCGTTTTTCAAATTATAATTGCAGAAATAGGCCGTCTATATTATTGCTATAATATAGACGGTCTATTACAAGACTAATATTTCATCTTTTACTAGATATATATTAAAAAGCAGAGAGTGGCAGGCATAGATATAAATATTAAATAAACTGTCGCCTACGGAATTGTATAGCCAAATCATAAAACGACTTTGAATATTGCGTTCCTCACCATGAAGCCGCCGTACCATGCCAATATCACCGTGCTAATAATATATTGCCTTTATTCGGGCATAATTATGGACGTTGGGCTTAATTCTATAGAGGAGCACAATGTTTTCCATAAATTCCTCCGCTTTCTATATATGTACATATGTACGTTTCCTTATTAATCAGTTTTATGATATCTTTTCAAAAACCTACCAAAACTTCATCATCTATTGTTTACCGTATTTAAAAAGGTATTATTATACTAATTCTTCCGGAATATCACCGAAAAAATCTCCTAAACTACCAACTTTTCTGACTTTCCATAAAAGTTTTTATACGTTTTAACTTATATAATTTATCTTTTGAACTGTATATTTTGTAATTTAAAATTTTTAATTTTTATATGAAATTTCTTGAATTTTTGTATTAAAACATGTTTAAGTATATATTTACTTTAAAACAATCAATATTTTAAGAGTTGGTCTATTGAGTGACGGTCACTGTATAGTGACGAAGGACTATATTGGAATATGGAAGGAAGGAGGTCCTTATTTGCAATTTTGACAAAAATGCACTATTCACTCACGCGCACTGTTCACACGCGTAATGTTCACTCAGTCTAAAAAACAAGCATTTAGTTTAAAAATAGACGTTAGCAAACATATCCACACAGTCTAAAAAACAAGCATTTTATTCTAAAAAATAACTCGTCAAGCGTGAAATACAAGCATGTTCTAGAAACTACCTGTTTGGTCTAAAAAACAAGCATTCAAGGGTGAAATTCAAGCATGCTCTATAAAACCATCTTTTTTATTCTTCAAAATACATGAACTCTAAAAAGCAACCCGTTAACTATGAAATGCAAGCATTCTCTAAAAATCAAACCTGTTAAGTGTGAAATGCAAGCATGTTCTAAAAAACATGTTTGGTCTAAAAAACAAGCATTCAAGTGTGAAATTCAAGCATGCTGAATGCAATTTGCATAAATTCCAGGAAAAAACCCCGAGCGTGAATGCAATTTGCATAAATTGCAGAAAAACCCCCCGTCCCAAACTTCTTTGCATAACAACCCCGTCACTTCCAAGACTAATTAATATTTTAATACAAAAATGTGTCATTTAAGTTTAAACACACAATAATAATTACATAACATTTTAGGAAATTTGACTAATCAAGAGAATTTTGTAAATTCATGGTTGATTTTCTTTTGAATTAAATTATGGTTGTTATTAGAACCTTCAATTTGAGATTAGGGTTTTGAATTTAAAAATGTTTAGAGTACTCTAAAAGTATTCAACAAGACGAATTTAGATATGATGATGATTATTGTTATTTATATTTTTTCTGTTAAAAAAATAGCATATATTAAACGACTATAGTGGATTAAAATCAATCTCAATAATGAGAAGTCTCTCGAACTCCCAACTTTCCTGACTTTCCATGAAAGTCTTTATACGTTTTAACTTATACCATGCACCTTATAAGTTGAACTGTAAATTTTATAATTTAAAATATTTTAATTTTTTATATGAAATTTCTTGAATTTTTGCATTAAAACGTGTTTTAACATATGTTTACTTTAAAAAGATAAATGTTTTAAAACAAAAAATGTCATTCGAGTTTAAATACATAGTGGTAGTTTCATAATATTTAGGAAAGTTGGACTTTTTAGAGTGTTTGCCCTCAATAATAAACATACGATAGAATAGCATATTTTCTGCGATCATGGTGGCATCTTTATTGGGATGTTTTACCAAATCCACTATGCTATTTTCTGCGTCAATGTAGGGAATTAAACGATATAAATTCAAATCAAACCAAATCAAATCAAATATACCAAATCCACTATTCTTACCATGTAAATGTATGGTTTAATTTCGGTTACCAAATCAAATCAAATCATACCAAAACATTTTAATTTACTATTTTTAAAATTAAAAACCTTGCTCGAAAATTTCCTATATATACATATAAACTGGTTAGCGTTTCCACCAAATCAATAGAAAGAACCATGTGTAAGGTTTTGACGTCGATGGTATCTAAATTAAATCCCTTCGGTCTCAAGGCTGTGAACTATTCTTGATGTAAGATTCAAACCTCATGGCTTCCGAAAAACCAGACTCGCCAAGAGAGAGGATGGAACAATGTTTTGTTTGATATGTACTTGCCGGTGATCGGGATGGGACCCGATTCAGAGGTTATTATCAGAAATCTGGTTGCATATGAGGCCACCATGTCTAACCGTCAGATTGGCTCCGGGATTTCGTAGCGTTAATGTGATGTCTAACCGTCAGATTGGCTCCGGGATTTCGTAGCGTTAATGTGTGGCCTAGTGAATGTAGAGAAAGATGTGCAGCTGTTGAAGGATGCGGGGATTTTAAAGGTGAACATGCATCTTCAAAATAACCAGATCTTGGCCATCTGCAGAAGGATCAAGATGTCTGATGGAATAAACCACATTCACAAGCTTCCTTTTAAACTCATCACATTATGGGGTAAACCTCAGCAACATTCCGGTTTTGAAATCCAAATCATGACACTACACTATATCAATCCGGAGTCGGGACGTCTTTCTACATTATATTGTAGGATTTACTCTTTCGCGTTTCCGCCGACGTAGGCCCTTCTCCGCAAATGCCTCCGGGTGTTTCAGGTCAGTGATTGAGTTGGGCCGGTGAGATTTTGTTTTACGTTGCTCAGCACTACGTGTGGAATATCTCAAGGTTGGTGTGTTATTCCTAAATATATTAATAGTAGTGCATGTTTTTAAAGAAAATAATGATTCAATATTGAACTTAGGCTCAAAAATACTGTAATTTGCAATCGATAAATAGAGCCAAATCCGCAGTCTTGGTATGAAAAGTTTGTGAATTTATCAAATATAATATGTTTATTTTTTTATGCATTGTTGTGTGTGATTCAATATTTTTGCACAAGCATACAAACATGGCAGATTTTCAGAAGCAGTAAGCATAATATAAGATAGAATTCAACTGGTAAAACATAAAATACAATAACACCCTTACCTTAGCATGATGAAGATGACGTTCCAATAATACAACTACGAATGAATAAAAATACAAATACTGCGGATACTCAAATACAAGAATACATTGAAGTTGACTCTAAAGTAAACAAGAGGTCAAAAATAGGGAACTGAAACCAACACTGCCTTAATTATTATAATTTAGTTCTTTTCAATTAATTTAATTTTCAAGATTTCTATTCATTTCACATAATTTATTTACAATACTATTATATTGACATACTCATAATTATTATTATACAATTACATCAAAAAAACCGCGCAACGCGCGGTCCGGTTAGCCTAGTCCAAATTAAATTGTCCATATTTATTAACAATTTCAACGTGGATTATTTTTTCTGATATATTTTAGACGGTTATAACTTATAAGGAATATATTTTCTATAATAGGAAATTAGGATTAGATTATCCTTTTCCTACTTTAATTTGGTTTCTGTACATTATTCCCATATAGTCAGAATTTTTTGCCTAAATAATTACAAAACTAATAATCAAAATAACCTTTTTTTGATTTTAATTATCTAACTAATACTCTTCATGCCAAGTGGAATATACGTATTATTCTATTTGTATTATTTTTTATTAGGTGGATATTTTATAAAAAATTTCTGAAATCCATCCGCGAAGGTTTAACTTACCGATCGAGCTTCTTTCTTCACACGATATAACTCTCTTTTAAGCGTGTTCTGGGCAAATAAGGATGGTTTACAAATTTAACAGAGGATGAGTAACATTTGAAGAATAGATAGAAATAGCCAAATAGGTGCAGCATTCAGTCTAGAAGGGAAGTACATAAGGATGACCAAATCTACATCTGGAAACGTGATGATCCAAGGCTCAGTTAGTGGTGCAATATCAATTTTGATATTATTGAGTTGTGTTTGTAATTTTGGTACCGAATCTCATCATTCAAATTTTTAACCATGAGATATTTCAATTAGTGTAATCCAAATCGACCAAATGCATAATTTATAACCAAGTTCGACCAAACCAAGAAATGACTTTTTGAATACGATACACCCTAGCCACCCATTTCCTGTGATAAACCCGAGCAAATGGTTTTTACAGGCTATTGACTCATAATGCTGATGTTATCACAAACCCTTACAATTACGGCAACATTTTCATGAAATCAATTAGATTAATAAAAGATTTAGCTCACTTCAAATCAGGTTTAATGTTGGCCGGTTCGTAACCACATTACGACAACCACAGTATAATTCATCCTTATCTTAAACACACAGTTCCAAAGCCACATCATCTGTTTTTACCGCACTAGTGTGCGCGTCAGCTGTGACGTTACAGCAGTACTAGTTAACCATATATAAAACTGTCGCAAAATCACAGTCACTCACACTAAATTACCAAGGAATCATCGTCGGAGCATCTGCGTGCAGTGGCAGTGCCGAAGGCGGCGTACCAGAAAGTGCGATTACTCGCCGCCATTGATGCGGTGGGTTTTTTCACCTTGGGCGGTTGCTGCATGGGCCTGCGGATCAGGGATTGGGGTACCAGATAGTCTCAATTCTCCTCGATCAGAGATCCGATTGCTAAAGAACATGATATAAAAATCATCTATTTTTAGAGTAAAGGTTAAAGAACGAGGTTTAACTATGTTTAAAATGAGACTATAATTCTTTCCTCCAATTCAGAGTAAATATGTATTTTGCACGATCAATGCAAACGTATCGCACGTTTCTTGCACATTTATATTTATTCTCGCATATTTCATGCACATCTAATTAACTAGACCATAAAAAAAATTCAAATTAAACTCACAAGTACAGAAATAACAAACACCCAACAAACACCGGAGAGATAATAAGATTTATGAAATGAATCGAATTGAAATGTTTATTAGATCTGATGATCAACTCGAGCTTTCAAAGTCTCTATAGCTGTGATGAAATGATCCTCGGGAGTCTCATCCTTTCGAGGTTCAGCAAGTCCTGCATCAATCAAAGTTGTTAAACCATTAACAAATCCTTTCAAGGGAGATTATTTACAGGATAACTGGTCACAAGAATAAAGATCATACCTGGTGGCTGAGCCCGGTATTCTCTCTCACGATCCGCTCTTGGAAAATAGCTTCTGGTGCCACGCATCCCTTCATAATCAGTGTGGTACCTTCAGCTGGTTCATGGGATCCACTATGGTACCATCTTGATCTGGAATGACTCGGCTTTTTTGGCCAGTATGCAGCCAGTTCCTGCTACTTTCTAGACCTCGACTCACTTAGCTAGCTCCAGATGTTCACTTGACCTAGAATCACCGTAGTCCTGAACTTCAGTTTCCTGAACTCCGATCTCCTCTTCCTCGTTAAAAGAATAATCATCCGTTTCCACCTCCTCTGTTCATTTTGCTGTTGTGGACTATATATATATATAATATGTAATATTGTATCTAAAGTATTATGTGGCGCGTGCAGTGGTGGTGCAGGCGGCGTACCACTGTTCGTGCGGTCATGATAAGAGCTCTATCTTTCTTTCCGGGCTCACAATATTAGACTTTGGTGTACGGTTTTGTTGTGATTAATCGAAGTATAAAGCTCTTATTAATTTACTTTCTGAAAAATTGTGTTAAAGCTAGGTTTCGGAGTAAAAGAAAGCTTCTCAGAAACCCTAATAATTAGCAGTTAATTATTCAGTTTTATTGCACACGTTTAGCACTAGATAATATTTTTCGTGCGATACCATCATTTAAACTCCACGTAAACGTTCTCTACCCATTAATATTTTATCCGCAGCCATTAATAGACTTCAGAGGATCACCATCGATCACTATAACGGCTCTGAAATCGAATGCAATATCTTTATGGAAGAAAAAACGAGAGTTTATGGAAGAAGATACAGATGTGGAGTACGATGGTGGGATGTGTGGAAGCGTCACAGAATCATGTCAGCATGCAGAGGAAGAGGTGTAGCGGAGAAACCCTTAGTTAATTATAACATGCATTCTTTTAGTTCATCTCAGTTTTCATGGTATATGATTGGATAAAATTTGGCTAAATTTAGGGTATTATTATTATCTACATTAAATTTTTACTTCATTTGATATATTTCAGTTCAGTTTAATTTAATTCATCGAATGCAATATCTTCATGGAAGAAAAAACGAGAGTTTATGGAAGAAGATACAGATGTGGAGTACGATGGTGGGATGTGTGGAAGCGTCACAGAATCATGTCAGCATGCAGAGGAAGAGGTGTAGCGGAGAAACTCTAAGTTAATTGTTATTGAAAAGAAAGAAAAAGTACTCCATCCGAGTCTTGGCACACTTTTCTTTTTTGGATGATTCAATAACAATGTCACTTTCCTTTTTTGGTAAGTTTAGGGTATTATTGTTGTGGACTATTAACTAATTAATATTCACAGTCCAGTATTTTACTATTATATTCCAAAATACGATGTAAAAATATGAAAATGTCCTCTTTGATTTTTGAAAAACTACCTAACTTACATGGGGCGATAATGTTATTTCATTGATATTTTGAACTACGCTGAGTAAAATATTGGATTACGCTGAGTAAAATATTGATATTTACGTAATTCAATAATTTCATTTTCTAATTTCATTCCCCAATGCATGTAAGGATAAATTGTCACTTAAGGCATGCATAACATGCATTCTTTCAGTTCATCTCAGTTTCCATGGTATATGATTGGATAAAATTTGGCTAAATTTAGGGTATTATTAGGTGTTTACTATATGCAGGTTCAGTTTACTTCTGCAGGTTCAATGAAAGTGGGAAAATACCATAATTACCCTTCATTCGTTTATTAGTTTTTATAAACATATTTCTAAAACCCTCAAATTATAAATTATTTTTTCATGAATTATAATACAAATTTAAGAGGGACATCATTGGTATTTCAGATTTAATTTGGACCTGCAGAAGTAAAATGGACCTGCATATAGAACTATTATTATTATCTACATAATTTTTACTTCATTCGGTATATTTCAGTTCTGTTTAATTCAATTCAATTAAAAAAATATAAGTTAGAGAAAACATGCTCTTAAATATCATTGCATTAATCATGGTATTTATTTTTTGAATTTAATTATGAAAGGATTGAATTAGCATGAGATTTGATATTAGTATTAAATTAGCCTCTATTGTTTTAGTTTTGTTTTATGATATTTTCAATTTGGTTGAGTAGGCATTTGCGACAACAGAATACAATGGTTTGGTTGTCTTGCGCAAACTGTGAATTATACAACAATCGATTACTTAATCGACGTGACTACAATCGTTTTAATTGAGTTTGTTTGGTGCCGACCCAGATTCAATCAATCTCACGCTGATGTCAAATTTTATTTAAATAAAATTAAAGGTCAAATTTGTCTTAGTTTGCCCAAAATATTTTAGTTGGGTTAGTAGCAGTAAATACTAAATTATACTGGATCATGCCCAAAAATTCATAAATGATATTTATACATATGCCGAAAGAAGAGCATATATGCATGCTCTTGAAGCACCAAAAGATTAGATTAAAAGTGGTGATATGTGATAAGCTATGTAAGGAAAGTAGTGTTTTTTACCTAACAAGTTAGGGTTTGGATATCCTTTTCCTTATGTAATTGTTTTTGTTTACATTATTCTCACATCGGAAATAATATAATTTTGGTCCATTCAATTGAATTGAATTTTCATATATATTTTATTTAGCATATATATTCATCACAACAATTTATATACATGGTATTGAATTAAAATAATTTAATGTCCGTATTTTTTATGCAATGCAGTAGAGTATATAGTACATAATTCTACGGAGCATGCCTAACAGTTACTCTTTAATTGATTTTTTAGCTAAATTTGTCATTTTAGCTATATTTACATATTAAACCAAGGAGTATTTTGATAACAGAAGAAACGAAGAGTTAGGTGTCGTTTGGTTCATGTGGGAGTTAAATTCCTACAGGAATTCTTCTTTCCCATGATTTTGTTTACTCCGTTAAAATACCAAGGATTTTACAGAACTTGTTTGGTTAGCCATGTGGGAAGTTATAATTCCCATTATTTATTTTACATGATGTTATTTGGTTGAAAGCATCTAATTCCTGGGAATTTTATTGTATAACTAATTTTTAAAAATAACTTATCGTATAATGTTAACAAAATAAATCAGATAAGAATTAATTACACTACACAAGAAATTAACCAATAAACAAATAAAATAACTCAAATAAATTAACCTCAACTCCATTTTAATTAAATAACTAATAATCATCCACACAAATCATACTCCAAAACAAACAATATATAGTGAAAAATATAATTTCATTTTCATGTACACATACTTTATAAATTATTCATCCTTAATCAAAATCGTCATATTTAACAATAATAATAAAAAACCTATATCAAACCTCAATATTTTGTACCAACATTGATATATCTGCAACCTATGACGGAGGTAGTAAAGGGAAGTGAAAACAACGTTATTGATGGAGGGAAATAAAAATTCAGGCGCTAAATATGGGATAAATTGGTAATTGCACGAATAAATAACGACGGAATTGTAAACTACCTAGGTGCGACTCGGTAAGAAAAATCCTGTGTTAAGTGGGAAGTTGAAATTCCGTGTATTTCTATATTCCTCCGCATCTATCAAATTACGCAGACCAAACACTAGTGCACAAGCATAGGTTTCTCGGCACACATTTCACGGCGTTTTGGCCAGATTTTGGTGAACCGCCGAGTAACTGGGTTACGAACTCGTAACCTGCCGTTCGCCTAGGGCAAAAAAAAAACCACGGCGTTTCACAATTAAAACAAGGCGTTTTCCAAAGTGTATTAAAAATGTTAATACTAGGCGAACTCTGAACCGTGTTCGCCTTTAGGCGAGTAAAGTGACGAATTCGCCAGTATTACCCGCCTGAAATAAGAATAGTTGTTCGCCCATACATGCTAAAACGCGTTGTATTTGCGAAATCGCCTTGTATTGACGCTAGCAGGCGTTACTGAAGAAGCGAGTTTGCCTATAATTATGACCAGAGGCGTTTCGGTTTACGATTTCGCCTGTATTAAAATGTAGCGGACGAATTTGGTGGCGAATTCGTAACAGTGTCGTAGCTGGGTGTATAAAAGCTGATTTTTTGCGGGAATAAAAATAAAAGAAGTAGATAAAAGAACTCTCCTTTTGTTTTGTCTCAAGTTTTGCTCACACTTTCAGGCCTTGATTTTGCCCAAGAACACAAAGGTATGAGGTTTTGATTTTTTTGTTGATTGGTTGTGGAATGGGCAAACTGTTTTTGATTAGTGTATGTGCTTGTTTATATGGATTTGTAGAGTTCTTAGGGTGCTAAATTTGTGGAATGTGTGAGTGATTGTAGCAAAACCGTTGTTGATAGTATCTTGTTAAGCATGGGTCGTAGTGAAATCATGTTGGAGAATCAGCGTCTCTCACAAGGTTATACGGATTTGATTCAAGAGTTTATTGATGTTGGTTGGAAGGATTGTGTAGAAAAGAGAATGGGTGGGCTAAGATGTCCTTGCATAGATTGCCTTAACAACGCGATTTATGAGGATGTAGACGTTGTGCGCGAACATTTGGTTTGTAGAGGTTTTGATCCTACATATACAACATGGGTTTGGCATGGAGAAGGTGCAAGTCATAATGATGCAGAGTTTGATGTTAAGCTTGGGGCTGATGGATTGCGTTATGATGGTTGTCTTGATGAAATGGCGGAAGACGTGGCAATGGATTGGGTAGGAAAGCCGAGCATGTTAGCGGCGATGTATAATGATAAAGAGACACCATTGTACAAGGGTTGCAAACATTCCGTTCTTGGTTCTACGTTGTTGTTGATGAATTTAAAGGCGCGCCATGGAATATCTGACAAGGGGATGACTGAATTGTTAGAGTTGGTGAAAGAGTTGCTACCCACTGACAACTTGTGTCCTGATCGAGTATATGCTGCTAAGAAGATATTATGTCCTATGGGAATGGAGATGCAGAAGATTCATGCATGCCCTAACGATTGTTTGTTGTACAGGGAAGATGACAAGGATAGAGATACATGCCGAGTCTGCAATGAACCTCGGTACAAGTCAAAGGTGGGGACCGTAGAGGTATGCGGCGAGAGTGTGACGCCGTCTAGATGTAAAACGCCGGCTAAAGTAGTGTATTACCTTCCGCTGATTCCTCGACTGAAGAGGTTGTTTGCAAATCCTGAGGATGCAAAGTTGCTAACATGGCATGCAGATAGGGCTAGGGAGGACGATGACATTATTTCACATGCCTCAGATGGAGATCAGTGGAAGAAAATGGATGAGCGGTACCCCGAATATGCAGATAGTTCGCTTCCTTGTTAAAAAATATAGGCCTTTGGGCCAGGGATCTGATAGATGCACTCAACACTCTGATCGCTCATCACTGTATAGTATATGTATAGTATATGTATAGTATATGTGTATATCATGCATGGTGTTTCATGGGCAGTTTGCGCGGGTCGGCGACTTATCGAACCATTTAGTTTTGGTCACATATTTAAACTGATCAGTTGGACCCTGCTTTACCGATGTGGGAAAATTGATGTGACGTGGAGGCGAGTTCGCATGGACACTCGCCTCTAAGCGAATTGAATAGGCGAGTTCGCCAGTATTAAACCAAAATAAATTCTTTAAATAAAATTGAAATATGAGTACATATGAATTTTTATGTAATTTCCAATTATTTTTTTGTACACATTTGCGATCAACTATGAACTTGGTAGGTCGAATTCTGGATGTAGTATACACTTTCATCACAATAACACGACCACTAGTGTAATTTGGCCTGTGGTTCTATTGTTCCGGAGTCCCGAACGCAAAACTTCTGCACAAAAATAGTCAAACTATTATTTTAATGGTAATATTTTATATTTTATATTATATTTAATATGATCTTTTGTTAATTTTATATATTAAAAAACATATCTGTGATAGATATTACACATTTATAAAAACAAATAATTAGAAGTTACTGTAATTAATTACAATTTCAGTACTCTAGTTGTAATTACAATTTTAGTACTCTAGTTGCGGTTAGAGTAACCTCTAATTATTGAACCATTTAGTTTTGGTCACATATTGAAGCTGATCAATTGGACACTACTCCACCGATGTGGGGAAATTGATGTGCCGTGGTAGCGAACTCGCCTCTATTCAACGCCTGTGTGTCAAACGGCGTCGTATATACATGTTCTGTACTTGTGTTTTTTTAAAATTCCTCGATTTAAGAGGCGAACTCGCTTCTTTATTCGCCCCAATGCTTACGATTTCGCCTATTGTCACGCTTGCTAGGTTCTGTTCCACACGGCGGCCTTGGTGGCGATATCGCAAGACATATACGGTTGTAGGCGTTAGGTTGGGCGGTATCTCTGCCGCGTTCGCCCCATCTTACGAGTTCGCCTCTTGGCACGCTTGTTAGCTTCTGTTCCACACGGCGGACTTGGTGGCGAACTCGTGAGGTCTAAATGTTTATAGGCGGCAGAGTAGGCGATTTCGATGCCTTCTATCGCCTTGTGGAAATATGTGAAGCGAATTCGCTTCCAGGTTCGCTTGGTAATATTATGCAATATTGTTTTCATACGAATTTTCATGTTTTATCAAGGTTAGTTGTGGTATTTGTCAAGATTGAAGTTAATTAACTTGAAATATATTTGAAAAGCTAACAATAATAGTAGTCTCAAAAGAATGCAACTAAACGATGTTGCGAGTTTAAGTACAAAATCAACAAACGGTGAAATATGCTAAGCGTCATCACTGTCGTCCTCTTCACTATCACCGTCGTCAAGACCACCCTCCTGTTTGCCCCCGTCTTCGTCATCTTCTTCTTCCGACGACTCTTCTACTTCCTCTTCGGACGGCTGTTGTACTTCCTCTTCCGACGACTCTAGCGCATCCTCGTTATGGCTTTGTTCGTTGCTGAAGACAACCTTGAACATTTCGTCATTATCTTCGTCCGGAGAAAACGGGCTACCATCTGAACCAACGGGATCTTCTCCAGCCTTAGCACCTTCGGGCTCGTCAAGCTGTTGTGCTTCCTCCTCTTCTGGATCCTCCTCTTCTGGTTCCGCTTCACTTTCAGGGTCATCCGCGTCCATTGGTGGCAAAGGCTGAACGGAAAAGTCTGGCATCCTTTCCTCGTCGCTAAGCTCAGGTTCCAAGTCTAGCATCCTGCCAAACTCCAATATCATCTCCGTTTCCTTGGCTTGTTCCAACTTCACCTGTTCTATTTCCGCAGAAAGCTGTCCCATCATCACGACCATTCGCTCACGCCACTGAAGTTCCCGTCCTGCCAAAACACATCAAATCCATTAGAATATTGTATAGGCGCAAACTAATAAATCTAATAAAATATCAAGTTTGGGTAGAATCGACTTACCCGGACTCAAAACACCACGCGCACTTGAACTCGAAGCACCATCCTTCTTCTTCTTTATGACCCCATCGGCGCCAAGTGCCAATCCCTTGCTACGCAGCCATTTCTCGGTGTAGTGCATAAGTGGCTCTGGCCGACTAACCGGTCTAATACCCTTCTTCTTGATCATCGCCGTGATAAGCTGGCCATATGGGATCGTTTCATCAGATTTGTCCTTGGCACGCTTCAGCATGTACTTCACAATCGCGTACCCTGGATTATCTTCAACCCCTCCATGAGGTAATAGAACAACATCAAATTGGTAATAGTAGGCTCGCAAGGGTGACCACCCGATGGCATGACATTCGAGCATATCAACTCGAACACCAACCTCTGCTCCTGAGTGAGAACGCCAATATTGTACTTCTTCGGAGTACCTTCCACCTTGCTACGCGACTTAAAGTATTTTCTACGCATAGCAACGGGTTCTAGGGGGTTCAGACTAGACAAAGATGGGAAGTTTTGGGTGTGGTAACACTCGTAAGGACCGTTTGGATCTAACGGCCTTAAGTGGTCAACCGACACATACGGGCAACCTATCACCTCATTAATCAAATACTTATCAACCTTAAACCTTACTCCCCTAACCATTGTCTCCCCCTCTTCGGCGTCCTTTGCAAAAGTCATATTTGCATAAAACTGTAAACACTCATCCTTATGCACCGGCTCTCTCGACATCAACATCCCTTCTAGATGCGTCGCCTTAAAATAGTCTACAATTTTACCAAACCCTAACGACTCTATCCGATCTTCATCAAAAACCCTAGCATTCAACAAGAAGCGACGAGAAAATTGTTCGTACCTAGTCTCGGCCTTTGTGCTGACAAACAGAGACGTCTCCTCATCCTCCTCAGTCGCCGGATTCTCGGCTGGCCCACCAGTTTCAGCCGGGTTCCTGGTGGCGGTGCGGCGGTGCGGCGACGGACTGGTGGCGGGTTGGCGGTGATGGGAGGTTCCAGAAGTATGGCCGCCAGTTTCAGCCGGGTTCCTGGTGGCGGTGCGGCGGTGCGGCGACTGACTGGTGGCGGTGTGGCGGTGCAGCGACGGAGGGGTGGCGGGTTGGCGGTAATGGGAGGTTTCAGAAGCGAGTTCGCCGCCGCCGCCGCCTGTAGATCCACCGGCCGGGCGATCGCGTCTCCGGCGAGGTTGAAGGTCGGCGAGGGTCTCTTCACGCATTCCGGCCGGCTCCGCTTCGGGTTGAGCAGTGGGGGTGGTCTTCCGGCGCTTGGGGGCTGGTGGGGTGAGGGTTTTACCGGCTGATTTGCTCCGGCCCATGCTGTTGCAGGTATTTTCCGATTTGGGGGTTTAGGGTTTTGCGGGTGGAAGTTGGGGGGTTCTGAAATCGCCACCCGCAAAACTTGTTTTTGTATTTTTTTTTAAAATTAAAATACGCTGGCGAACTCGCCTCTCCCATTCGCCTGTAGGCGACATTGGTTACGAAATCGTGTCAGGAACGTCGCGCGTGGATTTTACTATGATACGAACTCGCCTGTGTGTTCGCCTATAATTTCAACCAACCTGCGAACTCGCCTCAATTTTGTTTGTAGGCGAAGGTTGTAGCGAGTTCGCTTCTGTACCCTAAACCCTGAACCCATGCCCGGCAACCCACACGATAAAAACCAAACCCATTTATCATCGAGATTGGGAATGACAACCTTCAATCAAGCGAGTAGTGCGTAACTCGTCTAGACTCGAGAACTATATTAACCATGTTCGAGTCGACTCGACAACTAGCGAGTTAATAATACCATACTCAACTCGAACTCGTTATTATTTATCGAGTATCGACACTACTTGCGAGTTCGAACTCGAATTGTTTTTTTCTCTTTTTAAATAAAAATGTTACTACTTCTATACTATGAAAATTTCTAATTATATATATGTGCGTTTAAATACCTGTTCAATATTGAAATTATTAGCATCCTTAGAAATTATTAATGTAAATACCAATGCAATTAATTAGTTTATTCAATATTGAGTAGTAACAGAAAACTAGCTAGATTAGATGATTGAACTAATATAGTATAACCTAATAATATTATAAACTTGCAACTGATTATACTTACCGAGTTACGCACGAGTTTTTCAAGTCGAGCTAGATCGAGTCGTGTTTAGTCCGAGTTTTGACCGAGTCGATCTCGAATTACTCGCGTGTTGACTCAATTACCACCCCCGTTCTCATCTAAAACTGGATACTTTTCGTTCATTAGCTCCCGAGATGTGTGATCGCGAAGTCGGCTCTTTAACGGGGTAACGACGTTGCCTGTATGTATAACATCATCCAGACTATGAGTAATACCACATGCATTACAGAAGAACTAAATGTCTACACTTTCAGTCTGAACTTGTCAAATACATGTATATTCGATGGTGATCAACACGTGGCTAATGTAGAAAGTCCTATTGCTCGTGTCTGCACTAGTGTAACATTTGGTTAACGAACTAATGGTATTAACCCGTAGTCCCATCATATACTTATCTAAACAGTTTATGCCAAATGCTTTACAATAACCATGGATATGGATTACAGTTAACAATTTCAGATACCTCTTCATACGACTATATACAACATGTCACAACAATTCTCTTTCATAACAGACGTCATCGTTGCAACCAACTCAAGTAATATTATGTGCAGATAAAATCTGATTTCATTTATAAGTTTTCATATTAAATTTTAATATACATCATCTCATGAAACACACAATGTTAATATTAATTGCATAACAAAGTAGCAAATATTCAGAAAATAATTATTATGGGTTCATCAACTTGCTAGCTAGCGATACCGCAAGGGGTATTCGCCTCTAGCCGATGCAGGTTGCGGTATCGTAACCTGGCTAAACAGTAACCGACCAAATATACTATTCAGGCATGTTTTGTCCAACTTTACCATACTATATATATCTTTTATCCCGGATTTTGCTAACCTCTTCAGCATTTTCACCATTCATTCCCATCTACCCCTCCTTCTCTCTCACCTTATCCCCCCCTCAACTTCCATCTCAAATCCTTGCATTCCAAATCCATTCTTGCCTCATTTCTTGGTGAAATCTCATCAAAACCAACCACAAACTCACCCTCAAATCTAGCACATATATTTTGTGTGAAGAACTAAACCCTATATTTGGTTGAATATTTGTAACCCACCAAAAACACCAAAATCTCCTTCAACTTTGGTTGAATATTACAAATCTCGCTACTTTGTGTGTCTAAGAGCAACAAACAACTAATATCTTCTTCTACAATTAAGGTATGAGACTCAAATTTGAAGTATTATTCAAAGCACATGTTATTTAGTTACTTTTTGAGATATATTGGTTGAATGGCATGCTTGAGTAGACATTATCCATGCTTAGTCCCTATCCATAACATATGTGTTTCATGACTATGTTAAAATCAAATTTAGAAGCCATAGCTCCCTTTATTTGTTACTTTCATGTGGCATTCTAACATGTTAGCCTACCTTAGGTTCACTTTGGTTATACAATTCAACAAAACCGTTTTTTCCTTGTTTTAACTAGTCACGCTTGTGTTATTTTACTTCTACAACTCATTCAACATGGTTTTGTTGTTGTTTTACCTAGTCATAATAGTGCTAATTAGTTAAGATTCTATTTCTATCCATCCTTAGATAGCAATGGTAACCACTTCAACCACTTCAAGTGCCCAACCAAAGAAGCGAGGTAGCAACTCGAAGAAAGGCCTACAAGTCCGCTCACATTGTCGAGTTCTACAAAGAAGAATGAGAAGAGGAGAACTAACACACATAGGATTTAATGCTAAGGGTGTATGCAACCGACCAAAAAAAGAACGTTCAAAATGGTCAAGTTGGTGTGGCCGAGTTGGAAGAACGTCTATTGAGATAACGGAGGATAATTGGAGAACCGTCCCATCAAAAAAGAAGGATGAAGTTTGGGTAGAATGCCAAGTAAGTAACATTTAACCTTTCAATGATCTATCTAGTCAATATTATACATCTTCATAATATATAGACATAATACATGCTACATATTTTGGCGTAGCGACCTTTTGAAATAGAATCTGATGACATGGAAGTGGTGAGAAAGAAGGCATTCAACATCGTCTCCAAAGCTTTTCGCGAGCACAAGCATGCTCTAAGAAAAGACTACTTGTATGAGAAGGGAAAGAGGCTAGGTCAAGATCCAAGGGACCGATACAATCATATTACAACCGATGCGTGGGAGGCCTTCAAGCAAGCATCGCTTGAAAATAAGACTTTGGTGAGTCACAAACTATAACTTCGGTGACATAACCTCCTCTTATCTATTACATTAATGATGACATGTGATACGGTATCTTCTTGTGCAAAGGGGAAATGGGACAAGAAGGTCACATCGGCGAAATCAATAACAATGCCGTACACCGGTGGTAGGTCGGGGTATTTGGGTGTAGGTGAGAAGGAGGGGCTTAGGGAGAAGGAGGAACTAGTGAAGGAGTTGGTATTAGGGGGGATGGACGAGGCGGAAGCTCGGTATGTCATAGTGGAAAAGGACGCCGAGGATTATACTAGACAAAAACTCTTCGTGTTGGGTCGAATTAGAGACTCGGATGGTAAGTTCACTTCGGAGGATGCCGAAAATTGTGCAAAGAGGGTGGTTAGTCTATCTATCTTACATTATCTTACTATCTATTGTAGTCTTATTTATTTTTGTTGTTGCTTTCAAATATTCTTCACAACCACTTTCACCTAGTACAACTTCATTTGATAATAGGAACTTCTTGAGCGCCAAAAGGAGGAGGGTACCTTTATCCCGTGTGGGAAGAAGGATGTCTTGAATGAGGCTTTTGCTCTTGGGAAGAAAAAGGAACACCCGGGAAGAGCATTAGGTGTTGGAGGTTACGCGACACAAGAAGAGGTTTTTGGGATTAAGCAAGGTTGGGGCAATCCTAAACCATCACAACTACAACGAGCTTTGAGCGAGGTGGCGGCGACAAAGGCGGAAATGAAGGATTTGAGGGAGGTGATGAAAGACATAGCACAACACACCAACTATCCCCACATCGAGAGGTTAGGAGGTACACAACCACAT
Organism: Sherardia arvensis; assembly: GCA_948330725.1. Lineage (NCBI taxonomy): Eukaryota > Viridiplantae > Streptophyta > Magnoliopsida > Gentianales > Rubiaceae > Sherardia > Sherardia arvensis. The sequence continues at coordinate 9,173,217 of OX415238.1, read as the reverse complement.
CTTCCACCATCATCAAAGGGTTCTCAAGCATCACCTCAAATTGTGGAGGATGAAGGTGAGAATGTGGAAATGGAGGAGGAACTAGTGCCTCCTACTCCACCTTCATCACCCATCAAGTTGAATGCGGCGCATTCCATTCAAGTTGATAAGGTTAGTACAAATTTTGCTAATTTAGAACATCGTTGGTTTCTAATCTCTTTCTAAAAATAGTTGGATGATGATTTCTCTTGTGCTTTCATTTATGATAGAACCCCCCTTGCAAGCTATATGTTTCGCAAGGTACCAAATCAAAACCACTCCATGTCGCCAATGGCACATGCGACCCAAGTGCGGTGAAACACAATCGTGTTGACATCCCCGCAGGATTTTTTAGTGTTCGCATTACCGATGTTTTGATAGAACAACAAATGCTACCTGTGAAGGAGTCACCGATGGTGAGAGTTGGGGAGGCTAAAGGTTTCCTTGTTCTATGGCCAAAATGGTTGGTGCTTGATGAAAAATCCACCTCCATACCCCGTAGGAAACCACAAACTCCACAAAATCCACAAATACCCGTGCATGCCTTGCCTATAGCTAGACAAACATTAGACCCCATGCTCGTGGAGTTTATGAAAGCCCTTCCACCCTTCGTCCGAGTCTTTTATGATTTGATATCCTCGCACGACAAGAATGCATGCTATGCCTTTCTCGGAAATGAAAGGTGCTTTACCATGACAAAGGACATCCACGTACCATGGGAGGATTTTGAATATTTCTGGAATTTCAATGAACTTCCCGCCACCATTCTTTGCCTCAATCAAATGTAAGCCATTTGTATGTGTTTCATGAGAATACTCAATTATCAAACCATATATGATTACATCCTCGTCATGATTGTCTACTACATTCACAGGTTCTTGCATCACCATGCCTATCACCGGAGCAAGCATTTCATTGGATTTTTGCATCCAATGCATTTGCAAGCTAGTATGGAGAGCAATAGGCAAAGACTTGATTACTTGAATTCTACTCTCTCCGACAAATCAAAGAAAATATGGATCGGACCATATCTCGAGAGGTATACCTTACAATTTGCTCTATTACTCATGCTAAATATATTGTATTTGCTCTACTGCATTCTTTTTTTATGACCATTATGCTTTCATGTGATTTGTAGTGATCATTGGAGCTTTGTTGCAATAATACCCGCTTTAAAGCAAGTATATTGGATAGACCCACTCCACCGCCCTCCATCACGAACATTCGCCGATCTCCTTGATAATGCAATTCTTCAAGTGAACGACAAAACACTCCTCGACTTCCACCTTATAAACATTCGGGTAAGATGTTGTGCTCATGCTATCACGTCCTTTCAAAAATCAACATTTGCGTTTAAAGTACCATAAGTATAGTAATGTTTTATGTTTTAAACACTTTTGTAGTCTAGGAAGCAATCATCGAACTATGAATGTGGCTATTACACAATGATATTTGGTTTGATGGTGGTGGATGGTGTTCAAAAAGACATGCTAGATCTTCTAAAGGTACGCTACACGCGTCTAATCTCATTTATATTCGTCGAGATTTCCTAATAAGCGTTATTTTCAATCATAGGTATTCAAGGATGATATCACTCCTTTCTCCTTGCAAGAACTTAACGACGGAAGAGACCAAATGGCTAAATATCTGGTCCACAACCGTGCGTTTACCATTGCAAGGCCACAGGTCCCTAACCTCCCCAAGGCATGAAAAAGTATTGTCCCTCTTTTTGGTAGGGGCTTGACATTAGTATCGCACTTGAGTGCTTAGGTTATGCATCTTTAGCATTAGTATAGGGGCGTTGGATTTGAATTTGACAGGTTTATGTTGAGTCGGGTATCCCGATTCATGTTTCGAAAGAAACGGGTCAATTTTAACAAATAATTACACAATTCTGTCTTGCACGCAAACGAATTCGCTTCCTTATTCGCTTCTTGTCGAATCCAGAAGCTAGATCGCTACCTGGCACGCCTTCTACTACAATATAACAAGCGGTCATACACACGGCTTCGCCTATACATTCGCCCACAGAAGCGACGTCGCCTGGCTACTCGCTTGCTAGACTCTGTTGCGCCTGGCGTGCCTCAAACGATTTCGCCTATACATTCGCCCACAAAAGCGACGTCGCCTGGCTAATCGCTTGCTAGACTCTGTTGCCCCTGGCGTGCCTCAAACGATTTCGCCTCCCATATTCGCCTCTATAAACGAATTCAAAAGGCGAATTCGCCAACCACATTCCCTACAACAAATATGTGCACGACGTCGCCTAATATTCGCCTCTTCTGGCGGTGTCGTATCCCACTCCGCTTGTGCCCATCTGGTCTGGCTACATTTTCAGGTGGCGAGTTCGCTTTATAGTTTCGCCACCTCCAGAAGGCGAACTCGCTTTTCTTTTTCAACCACAAGCGAGATCATACACGATACCGTAACACCATGACCATTGAGTCTTTTTTCAAATTTAATATTCTCATATATTCCGGCAAATACGCCTGCGGTCTCGCCTGCTTCACCCTAGCGAATCTAGGTACGATGTCGCTTGTGTATTATTAGAAAAACAAGCGACCAACACAAGCGAGTTCGCCTTAACAGGCGATCACTGGCGGCGATATCGTAACACTCACATTTACAGACACAGGCGACCTGAGGTGGCGAATTCGTAACAGGTATACAGGGTGTTTTTTAAACGCTGCACACGGTGTTTTGAACCGCCGTGCGCAGCATGCATGTTTAAGGCGTTTTGTTAACCGCCCAGAAGAAGTGCCATTTTACGGCACAACCCATTACGGCATATCCAAAATACCGTGAATGGTACGAATGAACCGCCTAGAAACCTAAGTCCATCCACTAGTGAAACAACCCGAAATCATCTAAAATCATGGGATTTTCAAATTCCACCGTTTTGTAACTCTAACCAAACGACCTCTTAGAAGGTTAAGGAAGATTTTCTCCTATATTAGGAAATTAGAATTAAATTATCCTTTTCCTAGTGTAATTCGGTTTCTGTATATTATTCCCACATCGCTAGATGTATGACCTTTTTTTTTTTATAACAATATTAATATTATTATTAATTAAAAGAAACAAACCTAATACTATTACATATATTTCGACTGAGACTTGTGGCCAAATTATGTTCTTTGCTTAACAAAGAGCGTTTGAGCTTAACTACCGAAAACTCCATGAAAGTATCCAGTAAATGCCTTATACTTCTGAGGATTCCTTTGACCTCAATTGGAGCTGAGGTTGGATTTTTGATAGCGTCTCTGAGTAGCACTGAATCTGTGATGATGTTGAGTCTTTGGATTCCATGTCTTTTCCCTGCTTTCAATGCGCGCCAACATGCCTCTGATTCAGCCTGGAGAGGTGTAACAGCTGAGAAGAAGTCGGAACCTGTTACGTCTGTATTTACATCCCAATCAGGTTTCCAAATTCTCCATCCCGCATCTCCCACTTGCATTCACTCCCGGAACGAGCCGTCAAAGCTTATCATGCAAGCTTCGGGAATTGTTTCTTCAGTTCCATCCTTCCTGATTTGTTGAATGGAAGAAAGATCAGAGTCCATCCTGTGAGTACCTTGTGAGTGACCTGTTTGGTCATTTTCTGTATCTGTGGCTGAGTAAGATGATCTTCTGATTATTTCCAACTCTGCTTGTACTTGTTGCACACATTGTATTGGTGATACATCAAGTTGCTCAAACACTTTTGGTTTCTTTGCTTCCATATCTCCCAAAAGCAGTAGGACTATTTTTGTGATTTGGTGCTGGTCTGGTTCAGATATCACCTTTTGAAAGAACCATGTGTTGAAGTTTGACTGAGCTGACACATCTAGCAAGACTCCTGCAGCATTCCAAATTTGCACTGCAGACAATTGATGAAGAGGTGAGTTTCATCTTCTGTCTCCAATGAGCATCTTTGGCATACTCCATTAGTGTCTAGTTTCCTCCTTACCCTATTTGCTCCAGTTGCAAGGCATCCAGTCAGTGCTCTCCGTACAAAAATGATGTGTTTCTGAGCTATCTTTAGCTTCCACAAGGTTTTCCAGAATTTTCTTGCATCAACACTTAGCCTGATCTGGTTGTCTTGGTTCCTGACTCCCTCCATGTGTCTGTGATATCCAGATTTTGCAGTGTACTGACCTTTGAGTTCCATCTCTATAAAGGTTCATCTTTATCTTCCATATCTAGGTGGATAGCTTGGATGTGTGGTATGATATGACTTGGGAAGAAGAGTCTGATCAAAGGAAGTCTCCATGTTCCATTCTCCTGGTTGATTAGATGTTCCACTTTCAGGTTAGTGTGTGTGGCAACTACCATATCCCTTTGAATAGGGTTTGGAGTAGTAGGAATCCATTGTTCATGAATTTTATGTGTTTCCTATTTGCAACCTTCCAGCCAAGATTGTCTTTGATCAGTGTTGCTGCCCAGACAATAGATTTCTAGCCCCATGAGCTAGATGAGCTGACACCTACCACCTGTAAGATGCTATCTTTCCTGAGATATTTTGCCTTGTAAACTTCCATAAGGAGAGACTCCTTTTCTGCCAATAAGTTCCAAGCATGTTTGGCCAGTAGTACCTTGTTCATACCCACAGCAGATCTGAAGCCAAGTCCACCTTCCAGTTTGGATTTGCACATATTGCTCCATGATTTCCAATGTACTATCCTCTTATCCAATTTTCCTCCCCATATGAAAACTGCAGTCATGGGATCAATTTTCTTTAGCACCTGTGTTGAGATTTTAAAAATTCCCAAAGGATATATGGCCAAAGATTGTAAGACATGCTTAGCCATTGTTATTCTGCCAGGGAGATTCAGGAGTTTGGCCTTCCAAGAATCATATTTCTGTCTGAACTTGCTAATGATGTATATGAAGATTTCAGATTTGGGCTGGTAAAAAATGATGTTGTTTCCCGGGTATGTGCCTCCAATACCCTGATTCTGTATGTGGAGTTGGTCTTTTATGTGCTGCTGATTCTCCACTGAAGTATTAGGGCTAAAGAAAATACCACACTTATCATAGTTGATCTGCTGGCCTGATAATTCAGAGTATGCTGAAAGGAGCTCCTGTAGCTATTGTATGGCCAGTTGATTACACTTAGTGAATAGTATGCAATCATCATCATACATAATGTGTGATATTTGTGGGCCATTTCTAGAGACTTTGATTCCCAGAGATTTGTTCTGTATGACTGCATGCTCCAATCCTGCTGTGAGAAATTGTTGACAGATGATAAACAGATATGGTGAGAGGGGGCATCCTTGCCTGAGTCCCCTAGTGGGGATGAAAGTAGAGCTCAGTTCTCCATTGATCACCACTTGATATGATACTGTCTGCACACATAGCATGATTAGATCCATCAACTTCTGGGGAATCCTTATATGTTGCAGAACCCTTTCCAAGAATTGCCAGGAGATCCTGTCATAAGTTTTGCTCATGTCAAGTTTTATTGCTGCAAGTCCCACTTTTGCTGTTTTGTATTTCCTTATGTGATATATCACCTCATGAGCAAGTAAGACACTTTCTGCAATGCTCCTGCCAGGTATGAATCCATTCTGTGTTGTGGATATGACTGTAGCTAAATGCTGCTTTAACCTTCTGGCAATCATCTTGGCTATGATTTTGTACTTGACATTACACAATGATACGAGTCTGAAGTCTGTAACCATTTTAGGTAACTTCTTTTTTGGAATTAGAATGATTTGAGTCATGTTCCAGTGCGGAGGGAAGGCTCCTCCTTCCATGATCCCCAGAATTGTTCTACAAATGTCTTCCTTCACCACATTCCAATATTGAAAGCCTGCAGGTATACCATCCTCACCAGGAGCACCCCATGATTTCATATCCTTTATTGCCTCCCAGATATCTTCCCTGCTAAAACCTTTGTCTAGTGCTTCTACTTGCTCCACAGTAAGACATTTTTGGTTTGTTTGTGTGAGATATTGTCCCATGTTGCTTGAATCATGTCCTGATGTTAGGAACTCTGATCCTGAGTAAGAATACCTTTAATATGATTTGTCATTTCCAGCAGAATGGATCCCTGATCTGTTAACCAGCTGCCATCAAAGATTAGGGTTCCTTGGATGGTGTTTGTTGCCTTCCTCTTAGTAGCCCATTTGTGGAAGAACTTCGTATTCTTTTCTCCATTTATCATCCATGATACTTTTGCTCTTTACCTCCAATATTCTGATAGCTTAGCTTCTAACTCCTCCTTCTAAGCAATCTCCAATTTTATTTTCCTTGCATTGTTGTAGAGGCCATTTCCTGCTTGGAGAAACTTCAAAGTCTCTTCCTTTTTGGCAATTTGCTTCTCCAGATTCCCAAAAGTTCTTCTATGCCAGTTATGGAGGTGTGTTAGTAGGATCTATAATTTTGATGACACAACCTCATCATCTGAGCCTTCACTGACATTGTTCCAAACTCTTGCAACAATTTGTTTTGGAGGTTCCATATTTGCCAGATAGCTTCAAACCTCAGAGGTTTCCTTAATCTTACTCTTTCAGGGATCAAATTTAACAAAATAGGGCTATGGTCAGAATTTGAAAATGGTAAGTTTTTTACCTTTGCTGCAGGCCACATTTCCAACCACTTCTGATTAGCAAAGGCTCTGTCAAGCCTTTCTACTATAGTGTGTGGTATTCCTTGGTTGTTTGTCCAGGTGTACCACAAACCTTCTGATTCCAGCTCCTTAAGCTGATGAGCTCTGATTAGGTTGAGCAGGTTGTTATTCTGAGGAATATATACACTAGACCCCCCTCTCTTATCAGCCTGAGATAGAACTTGGTTGAAATATCCTAATAAAATGCAAGGAAAGGTGCTAAAATAATGCAAACTAGAAATGTAATTCCAGAAATTTGGCCTATGCTGAGCCAGAGGGGGGCCATACACTACTATGCAACACCATTTATGGCCTGAAGCAGTGGTGACTAAGCTAACAATGCAGTTACTAGAAACTACTTCTACATCTATAACTACATTACTTGACCAAAAGAGAGCCATTCCGCCTGATCTTCCTGCTGTATCCACAATCTGCGCCTTATTAAAATAGGAATTTTCCAGCCACCTGTCAAAATAATTCCAAGTGGCTTTCGTCTCTATGAGGCACAATATATCTGGCTTATGATTCTTCAGCAGTTGGCCGATCGCCTTCATTGTAGGGGCGTTATTACAACCCCTACAATTCCACACTAATACCGTCATGACTGCTCGGGTGGTTGATTTGGTTCAACCACCGGGAAAACCATTTGAAGTGGGCTGGTCTGATGCAAGCCCTTGCGGTGGTGTCGCCCTTCTGGAAGTCACATCTCCCTCACCATCACTATCCCCTAGCTCCTTGTCTGATGTGAGAGTCTTGCTTTCAGTTTCTGAGCTAAGAATCACCAATTCCTGCAGCAACTGTACTGAATCTCCATCCACCTTACCCTCAACTGCATCTGTTTGTTGTTGCTCCTCCTGGTTGTCCGCAGGCGCATAATTATGAATGAATTTGCTTTTTCATTAGGGACTTCATCGGCATGAATAATATCTCTGAAGTTTTATCACACATAGATCTGGACCTTTTCCCCCTTGCACCATCCCACGTTGATTAATAGGTTCAGAATATGCCTTGCTGATTCCTCTTGCATTCCAGCCATAAGTCAAATCAGCTACTTCCTGTTTTTGCACCACCTGTTGGTGAAGACGGCCTTGACTCTCAGTGTTCTGTTGCAGTGGAATGGGTGTTTGCTCCTGTAAATCTTCCTCCTATATTCCAGTCATTGGCTCCAATGGTGTCGTTTCCTCCTTGTCTTTATCTATCATGCCAGATGACTGGCCTATCTCGAACCCAGGACGGACTCTACGCAGGGTAAAGGTTCTGCATCTTCTTGCCGCAGACCTCCATCTTTGTTTCTCAGTCATTTTCGCCTTCTTCTTCCCCCGATCTCCCTCCTCTTCTGCCTCATTCTACATCTTTTCCTTTGACGCTCTCTTCCAATGACGATTTCCGGGCCTCTTGGACTCCTGTCTTCACTGTTTTCCTCATATGCTATGGAGGAGTCTGTTTCAGTATCTGATGAGACCACAATTACCTCTTCCTCTGGTGGGGTATGAATGTCATCTAACCAGGAATCAGGTCCCTGAGGATCAATCGGAGGTGGGGTTTCTGGAATGGCGCCTCCCCACCCTGGTATTGCCGCCGCCCCATGAACTGTGACTCCTAGACTGATCTTGTCTCGCTCCGTTCTGAACGCTGTTGCTAAAACCGAAGATAGTGTTTGTTCCGCCGCCATTTGATCCCTCAGATCTATTGTCACAACTCTCATTTCAACCAGTATTGTAAACTCCAGATTTGATTGTTGTTTCACCCATCCTCCCATATTGAGGTTATTGTTTCCTGTAGAAGTTGGTGTCGGAGTCTCTTGGTCAATCTGCATATACGTTGGCACCACTTGAACAGGTACTTGGCGCGGGGAATTTGTCTGTTGGGAATTCGGCATTTCCTGCTCAATACCAAAGTAGGGGTCAAAGATAATTGGACTCAGCTGAAATGGATTCTCGCTTTGTCTATCTCCTGTTATCACCTGTCTGCTATTTCCTAGCTCAATCCTCATGGAGATTAGAAAACCTTCCTGAACCTCCCCATCTCTCATATGCAGATATCTCAACCTTCTCCATTCATAATAATCTGTGGGGATGTTTGTATACATGTGCTCTCTACGGTGGTTGTAAGCCCTCACATATCCAGCATAGAGCTCCCTTCTAGGATCATAGATGATGTTAACACCCCTATCATTGAAATGACGCCTCACTTTGCTTTCGATGAAGTCATCAAGCATAGCATCACTGACAATAGGGCATGTGTTCATCATCTGACCAATGACACTGCATCTTCTACAGAACCTAAAAAGTCTCTCATACTTGACGTCCACCCAAATTCTCCTATTTTCTGGAATCTGGATGTACTCCAAATCCACATAAAAACCGGTTACTAGTGGCTCTCCTAGTACGATCCACATTGTCGCACCTAGATATGTGATATTTCTAGCCGGCGGTGGTTCTATATCGACCAGAATCACTTCTCCCGTCATTGATGCCAAACCTTGATTACCGCCATTGGTGCGAAAGCTTCTGCCGGTAGACCATGTAGCTGCACTCCAACTTTGACTTTATCCACTCGGATGTTCCTGAGTACTATCCCAGTCCCCCAGCGACGGAACGCCAGCATTCCTCCTACAAGCGCGTACGGACTCCGGTGCAGGACCGCCAGCACCTCTTCTCTTAACTCAAACTTCACCACAAAGAACTGACCATGTTGATGAATCACCTCCGCCGGGATTGACCAGTACTAAATGAAATACTCATCTAGATCCTCCGCAGTGAAAGGTCGCTCATCCATCCAAAATGCCAGTAAGCAGTTTTGTTCAATTGTTGCCGCATCCTCTATATCTCTCTGTGTGAGAGACATGATGCCTCCTCTTCTAGTTGGCCGTGTAAAGGAGTCAAAGATTACTCCCACACTTGTCGGATCCCGCCTTTCCTCTGAATATTCAGGCCCTCTAGGTATTCTACCTCTTTCTGCTGAGTTTAGTGATGGGCTACTCCCATATTTTTGACTGGTTTTTGATAAGGTAGGTGAAAAGTATTGATCTTAGATGCAGAGGTTATTTTGGTATGATGTTGCGTTCCTTTGCATCTCTTATTTATAGGGGGCCTAATTATTCCTATCTCTTCACCTTCCTCTTGAGCAAATTTCTTCAGAATTAATTTCCTCTTGGAAATCGAAACAGGCATGATTATTTCTTGGTCCATGCAAAAGTGAATTACTATACTTTATTTCCATCTCCAATGGGAGAAGGAAGCTCCCACTAACCACGTGAACTCTGATGACCCTTAATATATCAAGTCAGAGTAACACGCAAAACTTACCGTCAAATCTTCAGGTTGCGTCTGAAATCTTTGCCGCCCAACCAACTTTCTCCCCGTCTTCCAATCGGAGTGAGAATCTCTTTGCTTTTCCCAGGTGCCAAGGCAGAAAACTCCAAACTGAAAAAACCCCTTTCTAACTCATTGCATGTTCCATTTCGTGTGAGAATTAACTTTCTGACATGGAGACTTGACAGATCCCCCACTTTTAGCCTACAATTCCAAAGATTCCTGATTTTGGATTGAAACGAGGTTGAAAACCCTCAAAAGTGTTAAGAATAGCTCTCTATTTTAGAGAGAAAAAGTGTGTTCCAAATATATCTTCAATGTATGGCCTATGAAATTAGGATTAGATTATTCTTTTCCTTCTTTAATTCGGTTTCTGTACATTATTCTATTCCCATTTGGTCTAGGTAAACATACCATCCCTATATATATTGTAAGTTTTCTAATGAATACAAGACACAAATGTACTCATAATATCTTTGATACAATTCTAGATAGACCACGTTCAACTCAGAGTCAAAACAAGCTGAAACCAAAATATTCCGACAAGATGGACGAAAACGGTGGCTTAAACGGCGGCAGCGCCACCGCAGTGAACATCAGCAACTCCAGCAAGGCGGTGTGGCTGATGAAGTGTCCGATGGCGGTTTCCAAGTCATGGTACGCCGCCTCGTCGGCTTCCAATGATTCCCAGCCACGTCTCTCTAAAGTGGTCGTCTCTCTGGATCTGTTGCGCCCCGACGACTCTCACCAGTTCACTATGGAGATGGCTGGAAACGAAGTTGGAGTTCCAAAAGTTTATGCATTGAATATGTTCAAAGACTTGGTTCCTATGGCTGTATTCTCCGAGACAAATCAAGGAAAATTATCTACGGAAGGGAAGGTTGAGCATAAATTTGACATGAAGCCCCACATTGCAGACATGGAAGAGTACGACAAAATGTGTCGTGAAAGGAGCAATAAGTCGAATATGAAGTGTAGACAAATTCAAGTAATTGACAGAGATCGCGGTGTGCCGGGTTTAATTGCATCAAATTCTAAGGACAACAAGAGGAAAGCAGCTCCGGTAAAACCAGCAGAGATGAAAAGAACTAGGCGGGATCGTGGTGAACTGGAAGATATCGTGTTTAAGCTTTTCGAAAGGAAACCTAATTGGGGATTGAGGCAACTCGTGCAAGAAACGGACCAACCTGTACAGTTTCTAAAGGAGATTCTCAATGAGCTCTGTGTGTACAATCAAAGGGGGACGAACCATACAACTTACGAGCTCAAGCCAGAGTACAAGAAAGCTGTTGAGGATCCCCAATTTTAAATGTACGTATAATATCGATCGAATAAGTTTTATCTCAAAATTTCTCACTTTTAATAATATTGAAAAAAAGTGATTTACAACCACACCAAACACATATGATCATATAAGTTTATATACAAATTTGATAGTACGCAGTTCAAACCCGATTGTTAAAGAACATGATGCATGGGATCTACAATCTATTTTTAGAGTAAATGTTCAAATTAGGAACGAGGTTTAACTATGTTTAAACTCATACTAATTCTTTCCTTCAATTCAAAGTAAATATGTATTCTTGCACGTTTCATTCATGCATATGTATTAATCTCGCACGTACATTTCTTGCACATTTATATTTATTCTCGCATATTTCATGCACATACAATTAACTAGACCATAAGAAAACAATTAATTCCTCCACTGACACTTCATCTTCCTTAAATTAATATTATATCCAACGATTTATCTCCGGCAGGAATCTATCTTGAGAGGGCCATAGCCGGTCGTTGAAATCGAAGGCGGTGCTTCCAGGTTTTGGATACAAAGCTTGTTGTGACCACTGATTTTGTGGGGAGTGAGAAGAGGATATGGGTAATGAGATGTTCCGGGAGAATGCTAATCCGATCTACCGGAATTGTATCCGATCTCTTAAGAAATGCTCAGCCTCCTTTTGTTTCATCAGCTCTGCTACGATGATAAAGTATGGTTACAACGAGTAATGGTTTACTTTGATATTGAGAATAAACTGAAAAAACATTCATGGCAAGAGCTAAATTTACCTTGCTGCAGATCAGCTTTGTTACCACTTTCAGCCCTCTTATTTGGATCCCATCATCATCTTCTTCTGATGGATCACCTCCTCATCCTCCGTCTCCTCTTCCTCGTTAAAAGTATAATATCCTCCTCCTCCTCCGCTTCCACCTCCGATCTGTTCATTTTTCTGTTGTGGGCTATAATATGTATTGTGCGTGCGTCTCAAGTATTATGTGGCGTGCAGACGTGCAGTGGCGTGCCACCGTCCGTGCGGTCATCATTCCGCGTGCAGCTTATTTGTCATTACATTTCTTTTCGGGCTCACAATAATAGACTTTGGTGTAATGTTTTGTTATGATCAATGAAGTATATATATAGCTCTTAATTAATTTACATCTCAAAAATTGTTTAAAAAAAACTTGGCAGAAACCCTAATAAAGTAGCTGGCTTTTGTATATCTAAGTAAAGCGGCGGCTGTTTTTTATCCATGGTAAAATCAATACCGGCTTGATACAAGCGATGAATGCCAACGATTACTAGCTCCGCTCTGTAAGTAAACTCGTCCCCTACTTCAACACCAGGAACTGTGCCTTCTTCAAGCCTCCTACACTCAGTGTGGTATGTGCGAAGGACATCCCTCACCTCGGAGCGAATCATCATCGCCTGAAGATGCAGCCACATTCTTGACAAGTAATCTCTGAGCACTGCTTGTGGTTTTCCTAGCAACAGATTTCCCTCTCCAAGACTAGCACTTCAAATCCTCGATAATTACTCAACTTTATTGCACGTGCTTAGCACTCGATACTATATTTCGTGCGACATATAAGCTGTAATCAACATCTACACTCCACTTAAATATAATATATCGGAGCTATTTTTAAAGTGTATGAACTATTTTTAAAGTATAAGACTAATTCATGTATTCTTGAACGTCCATGCATATGTATTAATCTCGCACGTTCCTTGCACATTTCATGCACATCGAATTAAAACATGCGCATGCGAATAATTAATTTTTAAAATATCATATATAGCAAGTCATGATCCGTTGGTTTGTTTTGAAAGCCTGTTCTTAAATGTCATATGTTATTACATGCATCATGTGTTTTTTGAAGGAAAATGTGCATTATTACAGCTAGAGACTATTATCTATTAACGAAGATGACTGATTTTTTTTTTCCATAGATTGTAAGGATTTGGATATCCTTGAAGCATGTGATGTGAAACCATTTCTTTCTGTGCATTGATTGCACAGTGCTAGAATGGTTGGAGAGATATAGAGAATATTAGCCATTTCGATGAGTACAATCTAACTCGATTACATGATTGCTATTTTCTGATCATCATCAGCAACGATACCAGTATTTTCTGATATTCATCTAACATGCATGCTATCTTCCTCGTCCTCCTCAGAAATCTGCTCAGCATCATCCTCGAAATCCAAGGGAAACCACTGGAGAATCTTGATCGTAATAATCATCCTCGTGGAGTTCAACATCCTCGTCTTCATAATCATCCTCTTCAAGTTCCACATCCTCGTCTTCGTATTTGACATCATCTGGCAACCAGCTGTTCAGCTGCTAATTAAATTTTGACATTATAATTACTCCATTAATCTTTCTCACGTTTAATAATCAACATTGTAAATACTCTGAATTTGATCATTATCGTTAAGTGCGATCACAATGCCATTGTTAACGAGGATATATTGGTGTTAATTAAGAAACTGATGATTTCTTAGATGTTTGACGCGATATTTTGTGGCTAAAATTTAATTTGTAGAATATCATCAATTTGAAGGAAAAAAACTTGAAACTAAAAATTTTGTATAGTGTATATAATTTTGCAAACATTATCTCTATCATATTATTGAAAAGACCGATTTATCTTCGTGTGTAGTGGTACTGTCAGAAACTTAACACTCCACTTAATGTAAGTGATCAAATTTAATTTGATGATAAAAAATAAAAATAGTTATGTGGTCAAAAAGTAACTTTTACAAAGTTAATGAAATTTTACATTTTAGTACATTATATTAAAAGGGGACCCTATTAATTTGCACATCTTAGTTCCCTATTTGCATATCTCAATACTTGAAATTTTACTATAATATCCTTAATTTATAACAAGTTCTTTTATTTAATTTTTTTTCCCAACAAATCTTTATTCATACATTCTGATCTCAGTCTTCGTCGCTGAAAGATTATTCTCGTCATCCCCTTGCCTAGTTGAACTCGGAAGCGCCGTCCATGTACCTCCGATCAACTCCCCCACCACTTTGAACCATCACTGCCCATCACTATATTTGTAGTCAGGCGTTTAGGAGGCCGTACGTACATGCCTTTTTGCCGACGTCAGATAATATGATATCTCACTATGTGCAAGAAGATGATGAAGGCAAGGAGTGCTGCTCGATATGTTATTATTGCATCTGGGAACTTTATCTGTAATGATGAATGCTGATCCTGTTTCGGGAAATAAGTCTGTGCATGTTATCAAAACGCTGACAAGAGGAATGATCAGTTGTTTGTTGGAAAGTTTCCTGAGTAGGTATCGTCTGTTCATTTCAATCGGCTGGATCACTCGTGGGAAGGTAGCTTAAAACTCAACCTATCACTAGGTGCAAAAAACAGTACTTAATCATTAGTTAAAATTCCCTAAGACCATTGTAGTTCAGTCTGAATCCTCTTTCGCACTTCTAGGGCCAATAGGGTTCTGTGCTGTAAAATTCTGCAATTTCTTTCTTCCCACACATGATAAAGTGCTGCAACTTGACAGCACAGCTTGTGTACCTGGCCTGTCATGCACCAGTGTAGTAACCTTCTCTTCAAAGCCCTCAATGATCTAACCTCCTGTAGGCCTAGTGTTAAGAGAAAATTGTTGCAAAATGAACACTTAACAAATAGGCCGTGATGTGCAGTTTCATCCTCCACACCACAAAGACAGCATTTTGGTTGTTGTTGTAGAATGTTGAACTTTTGGAGTCTGTCAGCTGTGGCCAGTCTACCTCTCAAGAGCAGCAAGAAGAAGAATCTGTGTTTTTGGAGTAACTTGGTATGCCAAACCAGTTTAGACCAGTTGTCCTCATTTTCTGCCCCTTTCAGAACATTGTAAGCAGTAGTAATTGAGAAGCCTCCCCTTCTCTTTGTGCATTGCTGCAACCTATCAAAAATGACATCTTTCAGTCTTACCGGTAGTTTCCATATCCAGCTCTAACCAGGTAAACCTTTATAGGTGCTAAAAGGGGTGTTCTTTAGATAGAAAGCTTGAAGCCATCTGATCCAAAGTATATCCTTTTTTTGCTGAATTTCCCAGACATGTTTGCAAGGAGAGGCTAGGTTCCATAATGATGGATCCTTGATTCCCATACCACCAAATATCGTGTCCCTGCAAAGTGTGCTCCATGCAGCAGGAGTGAAATACCTGCTGTTGGGGTCCTTTCCCCATAAAAATGCTTTGCAAAGTTTCTCCACCTCATCATGTATCTCTTCTGGAATTTTGAGTACATTGAACCAATAGCTAGTTACACTCAGCAATAGTGTATTGATCACATGAACATTTCCAGCATGAGATAGGTGTCTGTTCTTCCATCCTGCTACTTTAGCCCTGATTTTATCCAGTAATACAGCACAGGAAGCCTTGTCCCATCTGCATGTTGTGAGAGGCAATCCTAAATATCTCAGAGGGAGCTCACCCCTTGAGACATTTAAGATAGCAGCCAGCATATCCTTCTCACCTTCATCCATAATGGAGAAAAAACCACTGTCTTCTGCTCATTGATGCCCAGACCAGTAGTGTTCTTAAACTCTTCCAAGTGGCTGAGAATGCCATTCATAGATCGGACATTTGCACCACAAAATTTAAGTAGGTCATCAGCAAAAATGAGACTCTGAATGCCCATTTTTCCACATCTCTAATGGTATTGGATTTGTTTGGAAGCATATCTATATTCAAACATCCTTGTTAGTATCCCATGCCAATGACAAATAGTAAGGGGGAGAGAGGATCACTTGTACATAATACCCATTATAGAAACACGATTATATTAGAACACTTAGAACATAAGTTAGGCACAAATCATTTGCAATTCTGTTTCTTTTCTTATTTTTAATATTAGACTTTATATAGTGTAATGTTTTGTTATATATTATCAATGACATGATTTTTTTTATTTTGCTTAATTAATATCACCTCATTCCCTTGTCATGGATATGAATGAATTCAATATGTTCGAATTAAATCACTAGTACTCAGTCAGTAAAGTGAACCCAATTCATGGTGTATGGAATAATTATAATTAGGCACTTTCTCTTATCTTTACAGAAATCTTTGGTTTTGGATAGATTTGTGCACTGCATAAGGAACATATGGTCTCTATCAAGTGAACTCAATATCCTTTTTAATCATATTTATAGAGAAGCAAACTCTGAAGTTGGTGCATTGTCCAAAATAGCTAGTTCATCAGAGACTTTAATTAACTACTCTTATAATTCCTTGTCAAGGAATATTAGAGGGTTAGTTGAACATGATTGAAATCACACTCCTTATATTAGGAGAGTGTGATTATACAGGTTGATTACTCTGTGCTTTTTGCTTGACAGGGTGGAAGCTACAAGCTGAGAAGAGGAAGTTACAAGCTGTCTTACTCACTTGACTGCAGCATAGCAAGGAGAGCATGGAGCAAGTTGGGAACAGGAGTTCAAAGCTCACTAGTGCACAAGCATAGGTTTCTCGGCACACAGTTCACGGCGTTTTGGCCAGATTTTGGCGGAACCGCCGAGTAACTGGGTTACGAACTCGTAACCTGCCGTTCGCCTAGGGCAAAAAAAAACACGGCGTTTCACAATTAAACACAAGGCGTTTTCCAAAGTGTATTAAAAATGTTAATACTAGGCGAACTCTGAACCGTGTTCGCCTTTAGGCGAGTAGAGTGACGAATTCGCCAGTATTACCCGTCTGAAATAAGAATAGTTGTTCGCCCATACATGCTAAGACGCGTTGTATTTGCGAAGTCGCCTTGTATTGACGCTAGCAGGCGTTACTGAAGAAGCGAGTTCGCCTATAATTATGACCAGAGGCGTTTCGGTTTATGATTTCGCCTGTATTAAAATGTAGCGGGCGAATTCGGTGGCGAATTCGTAACAGTGTCGTAGCTGGGTGTATAAAAGCTGATTTTTTGCGGGAACAAAAATAAAAGAAGTAGATAAAAGAACTCTCCTTTTGTTTTGTCTCAAGTTTTGCTCACATTTACAGGCCTTGATTTTGCCCAAGAACACAAAGGTATGAGGTTTTGATTTTTTTGTTGATTGGTTGTGGAATGGGCAAACTGTTTTTGATTAGTGTATGTGCTTGTTTATATGGATTTGTAGATTTCTTAGGGTGCTAAATTTGTGGAATGTTTGAGTGATTGTAGCAAAACCGTTGTTGATAGTATCTTGTTAAGCATGGGTCGTAGTGAAATCATGTTGGAGAATCAGCGTCTCTCACAAGGTTATACGGATTTGATTCAAGAGTTTATTGATGTTGGTTGGAAGGATTGTGTAGAAAAGAGAATGGGTGGGCTAAGATGTCCTTGCATAGATTGCCTTAACAACGCGATTTATGAGGATGTAGACGTTGTGCGCGAACATTTGGTTTGTAGAGGTTTTGATCCTACATATACAACATGGGTTTGGCATGGAGAAGGTGCAAGTCATAATGATGCAGAGTTTGATGTTAAGCTTGGGGCTGATGGATTGCGTTATGATGGTTGTCTTGATGAAATGGCGGAAGACGTGGCAATGGATTGGGTAGGAAAGCCGAGCATGTTAGCGGCGATGTATAATGATAAAGAGACACCATTGTACAAGGGTTGCAAACATTCCGTTCTTGGTTCTACGTTGTCGTTGATGAATTTAAAGGCGCGCCATGGAATATCTGACAAGGGGATGACTGAATTGTTAGAGTTGGTGAAAGAGTTGCTACCCACTGACAACTTGTGTCCTGATCGAGTATATGCTGCTAAGAAGATATTATGTCCTATGGGAATGGAGATGCAGAAGATTCATGCATGCCCTAACGATTGTTTGTTGTACAGGGAAGATGACAAGGATAGAGATACATGCCGAGTCTGCAATGAACCTCGGTACAAGTCAAAGGTGGGGACCGTAGAGGTATGCGGCGAGAGTGTGACGCCGTCTAGATGTAAAACGCCGGCTAAAGTAGTGTATTACCTTCCGCTGATTCCTCGACTGAAGAGGTTGTTTGCAAATCCTGAGGATGCAAAGTTGCTAACATGGCATGCAGATAGGGCTAGGGAGGACGATGACATTATTTCACATGCCTCAGATGGAGATCAGTGGAAGAAAATGGATGAGCGGTACCCCGAATTTGCTGCTGAGCCCAGGAATGTGAGGCTAGGCTTATCCACTGATTGCATGAACCCCTTTGGTAACATGTCTAGCACCCATAGTTCTTGGCCAGTTATGGTTGTGATTTACAATCTGCCATCGTGGTTGATGATGAAACGTAAGTATGTGTTATTGTCCATGATGATATCTGGTCCTAAGCAACCGTGTAACGATATTGACGTGTACCTAGCGCCTTTGATCGAAGATTTGCAGAAATTATTCGATGTTGGTGTTCGGATACCTGATGGCAGTCGAGGTGATGAGGAGTTTAAACTGCAAGGAATGTTGTTGTGGAGTATAAATGACTTTCCTGCATTAGGTAACTTGGGGGGTTATTCAGTGAAAGGTCACTTTGCATGTCCCATATGTGAGAGCAAGACTAGTTATTGTCAATTGAAACACGGTGGTAAGCCGGTGTATCTCGGGCACAGAAGATTTCTTCCGACGGGACATCCTTGGAGGCGAGCAAAGAATTGGTTCAACGGGAGAGAAGAGCATGATCCCTCCCCAATCCCTTTAACTGGAGAGGAGGTTCTAGAAAAGGTTACTGGGATGGATCATGAATTTGGTAAGGGAAAGAAGAAGAAGGCGTCGAATAGCAGTTGGAAGAAGTGTTCGATCTTCTTCAAACTAGATTACTGGAAGCATTTGGACGTACGTCACTGTCTCGATGTGATGCATATTGAGAAGAACGTATGTGAAGCACTTGTAGGTACGCTGATGAATACCCCTGGAAAGACAAAGGATGGCTTAAAAGCGCGGAAAGATCTTGTACAGCTTGGTATCCGATCGTCTCTAGCCCCTGTAGAGGAAGAAGGTAAATCTTATTTACCTCCAGCTTGTTACACTATGTCGACCGAGGAGAAGAAGCGTTACTGTAATGCTTTGAAGTCTGTTAAGGTTCCAACAGGTTACTCTTCGAACATCCGTAATTGTGTTAATACCAAAGAACTGAAGCTGGCGGGATTGAAGTCACACGACTGTCATAATCTTATGCAGGAGCTGAATGTTATCGCTCTACGAGGATCATTGCCTCGTCACGTGAGGAAGGCGATATCGAAGCTATGTTACTTTTTTAAGTGCATATGTCGTAAGCGAGTGAGCAGGCAGAAGCTGGATGAGTTGCAGGAAATGGTGGTGGAAGTTTTGTGTAGGATGGAGATGTACTTTCCCCCGGCCTTTTTTGACATAATGATCCACGTGATTGTCCATTTGGTGAGGGAGGTAAAATTATGTGGCCCAGTTTACTTGAGATGGATGTATCCATTTGAGCGGTACATGTCGATTTTTAAGCATTTCGTGAAGAACAGATATAGGCCTGATGCTAGTATAGTTCAACGTTATGTCGCGGAAGAGGTTATTGAGTTTTGTACCAACTATATGAAAGATGTTGCCACAGTGGGGATCCCAAATGCTAGGCACAATGGTAGAGTGGACGGGCATGGGCTCAAGCATCATAGTTTGTTTAGTCCTACCACCGCCGACATGGATGCTGTCCATTTATATATCCTCAGAAATCACGAGGCGGTGACCCCTTATGTTGACATACACATGAATCAGATTAGAGTGTCAAATGCATGGACTGTCGGTGATGTGAGGATCCTGGAAAAGCATTGTGCCAATTTCGTTCGGTGGCTGCAAGCTCACATTCAGCAAGGAGACCATCCTGATATTGTCAAACTGTTATGTAGAAGACCCCTCGGCACTATTTCCTCATTTGGTGGGTACGACATAAACGGTTATACTTTTGGAACCAAATGGTCGGATGAGAGGTCAACTAACCAAAACAGTGGTGTGGTAGTACCAGGTGAGGCAGTTCATGGATGCGAAGCATACTACGGGACGATCACCGACATCTGGGAGATTGACTTTATCAGTGCCACAATTCCAGTGTTCAAGTGTGAGTGGGTGAAAGAATGTGGCGGGGTGCGGAAAGAGGATTACGGCACAACCCTGGTGAATCGCAGTGTTCTTGGCTCTGAAGGTGATTCGTTTATCATGGCGTCTCAGGCGCACCAAGTGTTTTATGTGGCGGATCCACAGGATAACCGGTGGGAGATTGCGGTGAATGGTAAGCAGGCGCTTCTTCACAATGACAATGACGAGGATCGCAGCTTTGGTACAGATATCGGGGACCTTCTGGATTTAGAGCCTAACGAAACCTTAACTGAAGACGAGGCGAGTTTGAAAAGGTATTTTGCGCGGAACGATCACACGGAGGGCATTTGGATCACCAATGCTGGAAACCAACGAAGCGAAAGAGGAATCAACCAAAGAATATGTAAACATTAGTATGTAATTGGAAAAACCTTAAGTTTTCAGCATATACATTTGGTATGGACTGAATTAGTATTCATGTATGCTTGAAACGTGTTTCACTCATAGCATAGGCGTAAATAAAGACGACTTCTCTTGTACAAATCGCCTGTAAGCGTTACTAGAGGCGATATCGTATCTCTATTCACCAACCTTGAAACTACGTCGTTTTTGTAGTTTTACTTTATGCCTTGGCATTTAGGTGGTGGCGGTTCCGTAAGCCATCTCGCCTGTTACTGGCGAGTTCGCTTCTTGAGTCGTCTGTTAGACTCTGTTGAAATAGGTGAGATTAGAAGCGAACTCGCTTCTGTTATAACCCACAAGCGAATTTTGTTGCGAAGTCGTTTCTGACTTGACATAAATAGTATTTTAGTACTAGCAACACTATAAAAGACTATATCGACACCCGTTTAACACATGAACAATTATATGTAATTTAAACAATAAGCGCATATGAACTGTAAGCACCAAATTTTATTGAATAATGCAATCAAAACGAAAAAATCGTTAAATTGTAGCAATACAATTTGAAAAAACGTCCCTAGACTACATCCACATGTCTAGGAAGAGTTGTCTCCGCCTTCGTGGTCTTCATTGTCAGGAGTGGCCGCCGAAGGATTTTTTCGGGCATATGCTCTTAGAAAACCACGAAGCAAGTGGCTGTTCTTCCACCCCGTCTTGCGGAGATTAGCAAGCTCTGTCCTCATCGCGAAGTTCGACTCCTCAAGCCCCTTATAATATGCTTCCGCACTCACTAGTAAATGGAGAACATTGAAAATGTTAAATTTAGATATTGAACACAATATAATGGAACTTACATATAATTTGTATCACCTTACCTCCGATTTGCTCAGGTTCCGGCTCCACGGCCTTCTCTCCGTTTGGCTGCCAAGTCCCCCCAACCAATGACCACTTTTTCTTCTCAAAGTACTCCTTGGTGTAGTACTCACATGGCTTGGCGGTGTTGGAGAATTTCAACTTTGGATGCTTGGACCGGAGGAACATTGTTATGAAGTTTGCGTAGGGCAACTTCTTAGCCACCGTATTGTTCTCAACCACGCTGTCCTTCATGTGTTGAAACATGGTGTACCCGAGGTTTATCATCACTTCTTCGGCCAACAAGTAGTAAGTGACCAAAGTGGTGAAGTTTGGCTCTTGGAGGTAACCCCCTTTGGGCACAATATTGGTAGCCACCATCTCATACAAGATCCTTCGCTCGGGTGTAAGCTGTCCAAGCTTGTACTCCTTTGGCCTTCCAAGCGGACCTAACTGGCGGCCGAAGTGATCCAACCCCAATTTCTGCAAATTCGCGGCTGGAAAGATCGACTCACTTGGCCAGTCACCCCTTACGTAAAGGTCCACTGGTTCATCTTCGTCCTCGTACGTGTTCTTGAGGGCTGCATTGAACAGTTCAGGACTGATTTCGAACTCCTTCTTGTTGACCTTGGTCTTCCACTTATCAGCCACCTGTCGGAAGTTAGCGTAGAATTGCATTGTCTCCTCTAGATAACCCGGGTCCTTCACCTTCATCAATGTGTCCGCACCCGAATAATGTAGCAAGCCCCACACCCCTTTCAAGCCTAGCTCTTCAACCTTACTCTCATCCACCACAAGTAAGGTGTTCAACTGCGACTTAGCATCCTCAAAACTCCTATACTTGAGGTAAGCAGATTCACTGACAAACTTAGTTTTATCATAAACTATAACCTCGCTCGATTGTTCAACCTTCTTCTTTCCCCTCGGAGCCATGTTTCTTATTATCCAAAGTACCTATCAAGAATACCTAACATCAATCCTATTCCTATGATTGAACCCCAGTTTCAACAAAGCAAATCAACAGAAAGCTAAAATACTGATTTTGGCATCAACTTAAAATATTGAAATCATGGCATCCAGATTAACAATGGGTAAGATGAAACGGGTCAGGAACTTACCAGATGTATGGAATACGGCGGTGGGGGAGCAAATTTCCAGCTTAACGGTGGCTGGTCGGCGGTGGGCGAGCTGAGGATGCAGGGTTTTTTTGTGAGTTTTTTTGAAATATTGGGGATCTGCTTTTTGATCGACAGGGCCCAGCAGTTGACTATTTATGTTTGTGACCGTTACGAATTCGCTTGTAACTCGCCAACAGGCGATTCAAGAGGCCAGTTCGCATGTAACTCGCCTACAGGCGAGCTGGCAGGTGAGATCGCTTGTAACTCGCCTACAGGCGAGCTGGCAGGCGAGTTCGCTTCATTGTTAAAAAATATAGGCCTTTGGGCCAGGGATCTGATAGATGCACTCAACACTCTGATCGCTCATCACTGTATAGTATATATATAGTGTATGTATAGTATATGTATAGTATATGTGTATATCATGCATGGTGTTTCATGGGCAGTTTGCGCGGGTCGGCGACTTATCGAACCATTCAGTTTTGGTCACATATTTAAACTGATCAGTTGGACCCTGCTCCACCGATGTGGGAAAATTGATGTGACGTGGAGGCGAGTTAGCCTGTAACTCGCCTGCAGGCGATTTAATAGGCGAAATCGCTTGTAACTCGCCAACAGGCGAGCTGGCAGGCGAGTTCGCTACATTGTTAAAAAATATAGGCTTTGGGCCAGGGATCTGATAGATGCACTCAACACTCTGATCGCTCATCACTGTATAGTATATGTATAGTGTATGTATAGTATATGTGTATATCATGCATGGTGTTTCATGGGCAGTTTGCGCGGGTCGGCGACTTATCGAACCATTTAGTTTTGGCCACATATTTAAACTGATCAGTTGGACGCTACTCCACCGATGTGGGAAAATTGATGTGACGTGGAGGCGAGTTCGCTTGGACACTCGCCTCTAAGCGAATTGAATAGGCGAGTTCGCCAGTATTTAACCAAAATAAATTCTTTAACTAATATTGAAATAGGAGTATATATGAATCTTTATGTAATTTCAAATTGTTTTTTTGTTCACATTTGCGATCAACTATGAACTTGGTAGGTCGAATTCTGGATGTAGTATACACTTTCATGTCCAATTTCTTTTAATCGCTCACGGTTTGACCAAGCTAGATCTCTAGCTCGAACTCGTTCGAATATGTGGCGCAGTCGTCTCGAGCTTGTACATTATATATATGTATATATAATTCGGTATGCGGTTAATATATCAATTCGGTATATAATTTGGCCTTTGGCCGATCAAACTTGGAACTCACTAATCACAATAACACGACCACTAGTGTAATTTGGCCTTTTGGTTCTATTGTTCCGGAGTCCCGAACGCAAAACTTCTGCACAAAATTAGTCAAACTATTATTTTAATGGTAATATTTTATATTTTATTTAATATGACCTTTTGTTAATTTTATATATTAAAAAATATATATGTGATAGAAATTACACACTTTTTTAAAAAAAAAAATCAGAAGTTAGTGTAATTAATTACAATTTAAGTACTCTAGTTGTAATTACAATTTCAGTACTCTAACCGCAACTAGAATACTTAAATTTTAATTAATTACAGTAACCTCTAATTATTGAACCATTTAGTTTTGGTCATATATTGAAACTGATCAGTTGGACGCTACTCCACCGATGTGGGAAAATTGATGTGACGTGGAAGCGAGTTCGCTTGGCAACTCGCCTCCAAGCGAATTGAATAGGCGAGTTCGCCAGTTTTAAAACAAAATAAATTCTTTAAATAATATTGAAATAGGAGTACATATGAATCTTTATGTAATTTCCAATTGTTTTTTTGTACACATTTGCGATCAACTATGAACTTGGTAGGTCGAATTCTGGATGTAGTATACACTTTCATCACAATAACACGACCACTAGTGTAATTTGGCCTGTGGCCGATCAAACTTGGAACTCACTCATCACAATAACACGACCACTAGTGTAATTTGGCCTGTGGCCGATCAAACTTGGAACTCACTCATCACAATAACACGACCACTAGTGTAATTTGGCCTTTTGGTTCTATTGTTCCGGAGTCCCGAACGCAAAACTTCTGCACAAAAATAGTCAAACTATTATTTTAATGGTAATATTTTATATTTTATATTTTATTAAATATGATCTTTTGTTAATTTTATATATTAAAAAACATATCTGTGATAGATATTACACATTTATAAAAAAAAATAATTAGAAGTTACTGTAATTAATTACAATTTCAGTACTCTAGTTGTAATTACAATTTTAGTACTCTAGTTGCGGTTAGAGTAACCTCTAATTATTGAACCATTTAGTTTTGGTCACATATTGAAGCTGATCAATTGGACACTACTCCACCGATGTGGGGAAATTGATGTGCCGTGGTAGCGAACTCGCCTCTATTCAACGCCTGTGTGTCAAACGGCGTCGTATATACATGTTCTGTACTTGTGTTTTTTTTAAAATTCCTCGATTTAAGAGGCGAACTCGCTTCTTTATTCGCCCCAATGCTTACGATTTCGCCTATTGTCACACTTGCTAGGTTCTGTTCCACACGGCGGCCTTAGTGGCGATATTGCAAGACATATACGGTTGTAGGCGTTAGGTTGGGCGGTATCTCTGCCGCGTTCGCCCCATTTTACGAGTTCGCCTCTTGGCACGCTTGTTAGCTTCTGTTCCACACAGCGGACTTGGTGGCGAGTTCGTGAGGCCTAAATGTTTATAGGCGGCTGAGTAGGCGATTTCGCTGCCTTCTATCGCCTTGTGGAAATATGTGAAGCGAATTCGCTTCCAGGTTCGCTTGGTAATATTATGCAATATTGTTTTCATACGAATTTTCATGTTTTATCAAGGTTAGTTGTAGTATTTGTCAAGATTGAAGTTAATTAACTTGAAATATATTTGAAAAGCTAACAATAATAGTAGTCTCAAAAGAATGCAACTAAACGATGTTGCGAGTTTAAGTACAAAATCAACAAACGGTGAAATATGCTAAGCGTCATCACTGTCGTCCTCTTCACTATCACCGTCGTCAAGACCACCCTCCTGTTTGCCCCCGTCTTCGTCATCTTCTTCTTCCGACGACTCTTCTACTTCCTCTTCGGACGGCTGTTGTACTTCCTCTTCCGACGACTCTAGCGCATCCTCATTATGGCTTTGTTCGTTTCTGAAGACAACCTTGAACATTTCGTCATTATCTTCGTCCGGAGAAAACGGGCCACCATCTGAACCAACGGGATCTTCTCCAGCCTTAGCACCTTCGGGCTCGTCAGGCTGTTGTGCTTCCTCCTCTTCTGGATCCTCCTCTTCTGGTTCCGCTTCACTTTCAGGGTCATCCGCCTCCGCGTCCATTGGTGGCAAAGGCTGAACGGAAAAGTCTGGCATCCCTTCCTCGTCGCTAAGCTCAGGTTCCAAGTCTAGCATCCTGCCAAACTCCAATATCATCTCCGTTTCCTTGGCTTGTTCCAACTTCACCTGTTCTATTTCCGCAGAAAGCTGTCCCATCATCACGACCATTCGCTCACGCCACTGAAGTTCCCGTCCTGCCAAAACACATCAAATCCATTAGAATATTGTACAGGCGCAAACAAATAAATCTAATAAAATACCAAGTTTGGGTAGAATCGACTTACCCGGACTCAAAACACCACGCGCACTTGAACTCGAAGCACCATCCTTCTTCTTCTTTATGACCCCATCGGCGCCAAGTGTCAATCCCTTGCTACGCAGCCATTTCTCGGTGTAGTGCATAAGTGGCTCTGGCCGACTAACCGGTCTAATACCCTTCTTCTTTATCATCGTCGTGATAAGCTGGCCATATGGGATCGTTTCATCAGATTTGTCCTTGGCACGCTTCAGCATGTACTTCACAATCGCGTACCCTGGATTGATCTTCAACCCCTCCATGATGTAATAGAACAACATCAAATTGGCAATAGTAGGCTCGCAAGGGTGACCACCCGATGGCATGACATTCGAGCATATCAACTCGAACACCAACCTCTGCTCCTGAGTGAGAACGCCAATATTGTACTTCTTCGGAGTACCTTCCACCATGCTACGCGACTTAAAGTATTTTCTACGCATAGCAACGGGTTCTAGGGGGTTCAGACTAGACAAAGATGGGAAATTTTGGGTGTGGTAACACTCGTAAGGACCGTTTGGATCTAACGGCCTTAAGTGGTCAACCGACGCATACGGGCAACCTATCACCTCATTAATCAAATACTTATCAACCTTAAACCTTACTCCCCTAACCATTGTCTCCCCCTCTTCGGCGTCCTTTGCAAAAGTCATATTTGCATAAAACTGTAAACACTCATCCTTATGCACCGGCTCTCTCGACATCAACATCCCTTCTAGATGCGTCGCCTTAAAATAGTCTACAATTTTACCAAACCCTAACGACTCTACCGATCTTCATCAAAAACCCTAGCATTCAACAAGAAGCGACGAGAAAATTGTTCGTACCTAGTCTCGGCCTTTGTGCTGACAAACAGAGACGTCTCCTCATCCTCCTCAGTCGCCGGATTCTCGGCTGGCCCACCGGTTTCAGCCGGGTTCCTGGTGGCGGTGCGGCGGTGCAGCGACGGACTGGTGGCGGGTTGGCGGTGATGGGAGGTTCCAGAAGTATGGCCGCCAGTTTCAGCCAGGTTCCTGGTGGCGGTGCGGCGGTGCGGCGACTGACTGGTGGCGGTGTGGCGGTGCGGCGACGGAGGGGTGGCGGGTTGGCGGTGATGGGAGGTTCCAGAAGCGAGTTCGCCGCCGCCTCCGCCTGTAGATCCACCGGCCGGGCGATCGCGTCTCCGGCGAGGTTGAAGGTCGGCGAGGGTCTCTTCACGCTCTCCGGCCGGCTCCGCTTCGGGTTGAGCAGTGGGGGTGGTCTTCCGGCGCTTAGGGGCTGGTGGGGTGAGGGTTTTACCGGCTGATTTGCTCCGGCCCATGCTGTTGCAGGTATTTTCCGATTTGGGGGTTTAGGGTTTTGCGGGTGGAAGTTGGGGGGTTCTGAAATCGCCACCCGCAAAACTTGTTTTTGTATTTTTTTTTAAAATTAAAATACGCTGGCGAACTCGCCTCTCCCATTCGCCTGTAGGCGAAATTGGTTACGAAATCGTGTCAGGAACGTCGCGCGTGGATTTCACTATGATACGAACTCGCCTATGTGTTTGCCTATAATTTCAACCAACTTGCGAACTCGCCTCAATTTTGTTTGTAGGCGAAGGTTGTAGCGAGTTCGCTTCTGTACCCTAAACCCTAAACCCTGAACCCATGCCCGGCAACCCACACGATAAAAACCAAACCCATTTATCATCGAGATTGGGAATGACAACCTTCAATCAAGCGAGTAGTGCGTAACTCGTCTAGACTCGAGAACTATATTAACCATGTTCGAGTCGACTCGACAACTAGCGAGTTAATAATACCATACTCAACTCGAACTCGTTATTATTTATCGAGTATCGACACTACTTGCGAGTTCGAACTCAAATTGTTTTTTTCTCTTTTTAAATAAAAATGTTACTACTTCTATACTAAGAAAATTTCTAATTATATATATGTGCGTTTAAATACCTGTTCAATATTGAAATTATTAGCATCCTTAGAATTTATTAATGTAAATACCAATGCAATTAATTAGTTTATTCAATATTGAGTAGTAACAGAAAACTAGCTAGATTAGATAATTGAACTAATATAGTATAACCTAATAATATTATAAACTTGCAACTGATTATACTTACCGAGTTACGCACAAGTTTTTCAAGTCGAGCTAGATCGAGTCGTGTTTAGTCCGAGTTTCGACCGAGTCGATCTCGAATTACTCGCGTGTTGACTCAATTACCACCCCTGTTCTCATCTAAAACTGGATACTTTTCGTTCATTAGCTCCCGAGATGTGTGATCGCGAAGTCGGCTCTTTAACGGGGTAACGACGTTGCCTGTATGTATAACATCATCCAGACTATGAGTAATACCACATGCATTACAGAAGAACTAAATGTCTACACTTTCAGTCTGAACTTGTCAAATACATGTATATTCGATGGTGATCAACACGTGGCTAATGTAGAAAGTCCTATTGCTCGTGTCTGCACTAGTGTAACATTTGGTTAACGAACTAATGGTATTAACCCGTAGTCCCATCATATACGTATCTAAACAGTTTATGCCAAATGCTTTACAATAACCATGGATATGGATTACAGTTAACAATTTCAGATACCTCTTCATACGACTATATACAACATGTCACAACAATTCTCTTTCATAACAGACGTCATCGTTGCAACCAACTCAAGTAATATTATGTGCAGATAAAATCTGATTTCATTTATAAGTTTTCATATTAAATTTTAATATACATCATCTCATGAAACACACAATGTTAATATTAATTGCATAACAAAGTAGCAAATATTCAGAAAATAATTATTATGGGTTCATCAACTTGCTAGCTAGCGATACCGCAAGGGGTATTCGCCTCTAGCCGATGCAGGTTGCGGTATCGTAACCTGGCTAAACAGTAACCGACCAAATATACTATTCAGGCATGTTTTGTCCAACTTTACCATACTATATATATCTTTTATCCCGGATTTTGCTAACCTCTTCAGCATTTTCACCATTCATTCCCATCTACCCCTCCTTCTCTCTCACCTTATCCCACCCTCAACTTCCATCTCAAATCCTTGCATTCCAAATCCATTCTTGCCTCATTTCTTGGTGAAATCTCATCAAAACCAACCACAAACTCACCCTCAAATCTAGCACATATATTTTGTGTGAAGAACTAAACCCTATAAAGCTTGTAACCCACCAAAAACCCCTAAATCTCCTTCAACTTTGGTTGAATATTACAAATCTCGCTACTTTGTGTGTCTAAGAGCAACAAACAACTAATATCTTCTTCTACAATTAAGGTATGAGACTCAAATTTGAAGTATTATTCAAAGCACATGTTATTTAGTTACTTTTTGAGATATATTGGTTGAATGGCATGCTTGAGTAGACATTATCCATGCTTAGTCCCTATCCATAACATATGTGTTTCATGACTATGTTAAAATCAAATTTAGAAGCCATAGCTCCCTTTATTTGTTACTTTCATGTGGCATTCTAACATGTTAGCCTACCTTAGGTTCACTTTGGTTATACAATTCAACAAATCCGTTTTTTCCTTGTTTTAACTAGTCATGCTTGTGTTATTTTACTTCTACAACTCATTCAACATGGTTTTGTTGTTGTTTTACCTAGTCATAATAGTGCTAATTAGTTAAGATTCTATTTCTATCCATCCTTAGATAGCAATGGTGACCACTTCAACCACTTCAAGTGCCCAACCAAAGAAGCGAGGTAGCAACTCGAAGAAAGGCCTACAAGTCGCTCACATTGTCGAGTTCTACAAAGAAGAATGAGAAGAGGAGAACTAACACACATAGGATTTAATGCTAAGGGTGTATGCAACCGACCAAAAAAAGAACATTCAAAATGGTCAAGTTGGTGTGGCCGAGTTGGAAGAACGTTTATTGAGATAACGGAGGATAATTGGAGAACCGTCCCATCCAAAAAGAAGGAGGAAGTTTGGGTAGAATGCCAAGTAAGTAACATTTAACCTTTCAATGATCTATCTACTCAATATTATACATCTTCATAATATATAGACATAATACATGCTACATATTTTGGCGTAGCGACCTTTTGAAATAGAATCTAATGACATGGAAGTGGTGAGAAAGAAGGCATTCAACATCGTCTCCAAAGCTTTTCGCGAGCACAAGCATGCTCTAAGAAAAGACTACTTGTATGAGAAGGGAAAGAGGCTAGGTCAAGATCCAAGGGACCGATACAATCATATTACAACCGATGCGTGGGAGGCCTTCAAGCAAGCATCGCTTGAAAATAAGACTTCGGTGAGTCACAAACTATAACTTCGGTGACATAACCTCCTCTTATCTATTACATTAATGATGACATGTGATACGGTATCTTCTTGTGCAAAGGGGAAATGGGACAAGAAGGTCACATCGGCGAAATCAATAACAATGCCGTACACCGGTGGTAGGTCGGGGTATTTGGGTGTAGGTGAGAAGGAGGGGCTTAGGGAGAAGTAGGAACTAGTGA
Organism: Sherardia arvensis; assembly: GCA_948330725.1. Taxonomy (NCBI): domain Eukaryota; kingdom Viridiplantae; phylum Streptophyta; class Magnoliopsida; order Gentianales; family Rubiaceae; genus Sherardia; species Sherardia arvensis. The sequence goes on along the minus strand of OX415238.1, from coordinate 9,142,500 downwards.
AGGAGTTGGTATTAGGGGGGATGGACGAGGCGGAAGCTCGGTATGTCATAGTGGAAAAGGACGCCGAGGATTATACTAGACAAAAACTCTTCGTGTTGGGTCGAATTAGAGACTCGGATGGTAAGTTCACTTCGGAGGATGCCGAAAAATGTGCAAAGAGGGTGGTTAGTCTATCTATCTTACATTATCTTACTATCTATTGTAGTCTTATTTATTTTTGTTGTTGCTTTCAAATATTCTTCACAACCACTTTCACCTAGTACAACTTCATTTGATAATAGGAACTTCTTGAGCGCCAAAAGGAGGAGGGTACCTTTATCCCGTGTGGGAAGAAGGATGTCTTGAATGAGGCTTTTGCTCTTGGGATGAAAAAGGAACACCCGGGAAGAGCATTAGGTGTTGGAGGTTACGCGACACAAGAAGAGGTTTTTGGGATTAAGCAAGGTTGGGGCAATCCTAAACCATCACAACTACAACGAGCTTTGAGCGAGGTGGCGGCGACAAAGGCGGAAATGAAGGATTTGAGGGAGGTGATGAAAGACATAGCACAACACACCAACTATCCCCACATCGAGAGGTTAGGAGGTACACAACCACATCTTCCACCATCATCAAAGGGTTCTCAAGCATCACCTCAAATTGTGGAGGATGAAGGTGAGAATGTGGAAATGGAGGAGGAACTAGTGCCTCCTACTCCACCTTCATCACCCATCAAGTTGAATGCGGCGCATTCCATTCAAGTTGATAAGGTTAGTACAAATTTTGCTAATTTAGAACATCGTTGGTTTCTAATCTCTTTCTAAAAATAGTTGGATGATGATTTCTCTTGTGCTTTCATTTATGATAGAACCCCCCTTGCAAGCTATATGTTTCGCAAGGTACCAAATCAAAACCACTCCATGTCGCCAATGGCACATGCGACCCAAGTGCGGTGAAACACAATCGTGTTGACATCCCCGCAGGATTTTTTAGTGTTCGCATTACCGATGTTTTGATAGAACAACAAATGCTACCTGTGAAGGAGTCACCGGTGGTGAGAGTTGGGGAGGCTAAAGGTTTCCTTGTTCTATGGCCAAAATGGTTGGTGCTTGATGAAAAATCCACCTCCATACCCCGTAGGAAACCACAAACTCCACAAAATCCACAAATACCCGTGCATGCCTTGCCTATAGCTAGACAAACATTAGACCCCATGCTCGTGGAGTTTATGAAAGCCCTTCCACCCTTCGTCCGAGTCTTTTATGATTTGATATCCTCGCACGACAAGAATGCATGCTATGCCTTTCTCGGAAATGAAAGGTGCTTTACCATGACAAAGGACATCCACGTACCATGGGAGGATTTTGAATATTTCTGGAATTTCAATGAACTTCCCGCCACCATTCTTTGCCTCAATCAAATGTAAGCCATTTGTATGTGTTTCATGAGAATACTCAATTATCAAACCATATATGATTACATCCTCGTCATGATTGTCTACTACATTCACAGGTTCTTGCATCACCATGCCTATCACCGGAGCAAGCATTTCATTGGATTTTTGCATCCAATGCATTTGCAAGCTAGTATGGAGAGCAATAGGCAAAGACTTAATTACTTGAATTCTACTCTCTCCGACAAATCAAAGAAAATATGGATCGGACCATATCTCGAGAGGTATACCTTACAATTTGCTCTATTACTCATGCTAAATATATTGTATTTGCTCTACTGCATTCTTTTTTTATGACCATTATGCTTTCATGTGATTTGTAGTGATCATTGGAGCTTTGTTGCAATAATACCCGCTTTAAAGCAAGTATATTGGATAGACCCACTCCACCGCCCTCCATCACGAACATTCGCCGATCTCCTTGATAATGCAATTCTTCAAGTGAACGATAAAACACTCCTCGACTTCCACCTTATAAACATTCGGGTAAGATGTTGTGCTCATGCTATCACGTCCTTTCAAAAATCAACATTTGCGTTTAAAGTACCATAAGTATAGTAATGTTTTATGTTTTAAACACTTTTGTAGTCTAGGAAGCAATCATCGAACTATGAATGTGGCTATTACACAATGATATTTGGTTTGATGGTGGTGGATGGTGTTCAAAAAGACATGCTAGATCTTCTAAAGGTACGCTACACGCGTCTAATCTCATTTATATTCGTCGAGATTTCCTAATAAGCGTTATTTTCAATCATAGGTATTCAAGGATGATATCACTCCTTTCTCCTTGCAAGAATTTAACGACGGAAGAGACCAAATGGCTAAATATCTGGTCCACAACCGTGCGTTTACCATTGCAAGGCCACAGGTCCCTAACCTCCCCAAGGCATGAAAAAGTATTGTCTCTCTTTTTGGTAGGGGCTTTACATTAGTATCGCACTTGAGTGCTTAGGTTATGCATCTTTAGCATTAGTATAGGGGCGTTGGATTTGAATTTGACAGGTTTATGTTGAGTCGGGTATCCCGATTCATGTTTCGAAAGAAACGGGTCAATTTTAACAAATAATTACACAATTCTGTCTTGCACGCAAACGAATTCGCTTCCTTATTCGCTTCTTGTCGAATCCAGAAGCTAGATCGCTACCTGGCACCCCTTCTACTACAATATAACAAGCGGTCATACACACGGCCTCGCCTATACATTCGCCCACAGAAGCGACGTCGCCTGGCTAATCGCTTGCTAGACTCTGTTGCCCCTGGCGTGCCTCAAACGATTTCGCCTATACATTCGCCCACAAAAGCGACGTCGCCTGGCTAATCGCTTGCTAGACTCTGTTGCCCCTGGCGTGCCTCAAACGAATTCGCCTCCAATATTCGCCTCCATAGACGAATTCAAAAGGCGAATTCGCCAACCACATTCCCTACAACAAATATGTGCACGACGTCGCCTAATATTCGCCTCTTCTGGCGGTGTCGTATCCCACTCCGCTTGTGCCCATCTGGTCTGGCTACATTTTCAGGTGGCGAGTTCGCTTTATAGTTTCGCCACCTCCAGAAGGCGAACTCGCTTTTCTTTTTCGACCACAAGCGAGATGATACACGACACCGTAACACCATGACCATTGAGTCTTTTTTCAAATTTAATATTTCCATATATTCTGGCGAATACGCCAGCGGTCTCGCCTGCTTCACCCTAGCGAGTCTGGTTACGATTTCGCTTGTGTATTATTAGAAACAAGCGACCAACACAAGCGAGTTCGCCTTAACAGGCGATCACTGGCGGCGATATCGTAACACTCACATTTACAGACACAGGCGACCTGAGGTGGCGAATTCGTAACAGGTATACAGGGCGTTTTTTAAACGCTGCACACAGCGTTTTGAACCGCCGTGCGCAGCATGCATGTTTAAGGCGTTTTGTTAACCGCCCAGAAGAAGGACCGTTTTACGGCACAACCCATTACGGCATATCCAAAATGCCGTGAATGGTACGAATGAACCGCCTAGAAACCTAAGTCCATCCACTAGAGATCCCTGGAAATTTTTTATTGATTCTTTGTTGATTTTAGGGGAACCCAGTACTCGTCGGCAGAGTTGGGTTTTGCTTTGGCGATCCCTAAAATGCTTGCGAGTTATGAGTCTTCTCATCGGTAGAGTTGGGTGTCGCTTAGCGAACCCTAAAATGCTTGTGAGAATGTCGATATGGGTGTATATTAGAGTCAAGTTTAGAATCAAATATATTTACTTAATAATTTTAATTTTTTTTACTTTTATGTAAACTTCTCCAATATTGTACAATACTGCCTTTTGAAGGTTTATTTATGCCGTGATGAACCAAATAAATTTCACCCCACTTTAGGTGGTTTTTTAAAAAAATGGATATATAGACATGTGCACAAAGCGGGTATCACTCACCGTGTAGAGCTTCAATGCTCGAAAGTTTTTTTTTTTTACATTTTAGCACTCTACTAGTAGTTCAAACTGGACAAATACAATCAAGTACTTTCAATAAAATCGTGAACCAGCTTTACAACACTAATCACTATGCTAAAAACATTAAGACTTCACTATCAGTGACAATAAGATTATGGATAAAAACCTCAAAAATTTTGAAAGTTTTTCCATAACCCATGGAGTGTGTCACACTACTAAGAAGACACGGTTTTAACTTTTTAAACCTGGATTTTTTGGCATCATACCGGTCTTTTTGTGAAAAAGACCGATTTGTATAGGGGTGATTGCTACGTTGATTTGTTGCGCCCAGTTTGTGGACATTCATCTAAATGTTACCGAATTGGACATTCATATAAATTTATCGAATTTGACATTCATAAAAATGTTAATTTTGGACTTATGTTGGATAATCTGGGAACACTCAAATATACTTAATTTAATTTAGTAACATAAATAAATTGATCACAAATATGGTGGAAATACTTTGATTTTGTATTCTACTCTATCCTATTTGTAATAAATTATTATATATTAACTTTGGGATCTAGTCAACTCATCAGATTCAATCAAAAGGAATCATTTTAGTTCTTTGTGATTTTTTTAGGAGACTGATTTAAGTTGATGTTTCAGTGCATACATGAAGCATGTTCAACCTTAAATCTTTATTAAATGTTAACGAATTCAATATTTTCGGCAAGCCAATTATTAATTATACACCGTCATTCATAAACTATTGACCAGTGCATCAATAGTTTCTGAGAAACTGAGAAATTATAAGATTAATTACATAAGCAAATTCCTTGTTTGCAATGGGGAACTTTGCCAGGGACGTCACAATACACTAGGCAATCTCTGTCAGCTTCACACTTGAACCCTTGATCAAGATGCCCCCCTTCAACCCTAAAAATCATCTCAATAAATTTTATTAAACATAATTAATGAATCATCTCAATAATTATTAATATAGGTCTAATATAATAAGAATGAAACACGTAGAATCAAATAAAATCATCAAAGATATAAAAAAATGAGACAAATATAGAATGATTGGGAAAAAATGTTCCAAATATACAATTTGAACTAGAAACAAAATAACACACTAATTAAATACATTATAAAACATTATATTCTTATTATGGTGTGAGGAATGAATTAAGAGAGGTTAGCCTATATTCATATAATTTGTAAATTCCAACAATTTTGTATCCAACAGTAGAAGATTAATGGAATGTTTTGAATAAAATATGTGAACTATCTTCTTTTACCTTTCTCTGCAACAGCTCCACAACTACACTTACCATCATGACAGTACTACATATTTACCGGACACCATCTCAAATTACAGTCTGCATTTGTTTGGCAAGAATCAGCTGCTACTGCGGAAAACAACCAACCTGAAATTCAACAAAGTGATTAGATCTGTGTCATATAATATAAACTTTTCTTTGTATGAATAGTTGTACTACTTAGGTTGAAAACCAAACTATTTAACATTTTGAAAGTTTTAATCTTGTTTTATAATCAAAGGATCATCAATCTTTGTAAATTGCTAACGCTTAAATGAATAAGATATCAAAAAGAAAAGTGAAGTTTGGTGAGGGATATTTACCAGAAGTAAAGACCATGAGAGCGACTAAGAAAACAATTTTTATTGATTTCTCCATTTGTTTCGAACGGATGTTTTGTTACAGAGTGAAAAAGAAAAATTATAGTTGTGTAATCTGGTTAAGCCCTGCACTCTCAATTTATAGGAGAGTCGGAAATCACTGACAGTAAATTTAAAGATATTTTCATTTTGTGAAAATTAGCATCTAGTGCATTTCAATTAATTGGAAATTTGATATTTTGATTTGCTAATAATGGTGTATAATGTGTATATCGTTTTCCTTCAGATAAGGATCGAGATCATCAATTAAAACAATCCACCCTAATTATTTTATTAGATAAGTGATACTTAGTTTCTTTCTAAATTGGATTGAGGATTATTTTGAATAATTTATGGAGAAGATCTGCCTGAAATTATTTATGCGACTACATCAGCGTATCTCCACGAATCACTAGGAGTAGTTCAAAACTGGACCATTACGATCAAGTACGTCCAATAAAATCGTGAACCAACTTTACAACACTAATCATTATGTTAATTAAATACATCAAGACTTCACTATCAGTAACAATAAGATTATGAATAAAAACCTCACAAAATTTTGAAAGTTTTTCCATAACCAATCGAGTGTGTCACTACTAGGAAGACACGGTATTAAAATCGCCAAAAAGACTGGTTTGTACAGGGGTGATTGCTACGTTGATTTGTTGCACCGGTTTGTGAGTCATTTGAGTCATGTGGCTCGCTGACTGTATGTTTTTGTCGGTTGAAATATTTTTCAAGCATTGCACCGCAGTGTTGGGTATGGCCTAAACTAAAGGGCCTTCCAGGCCAAGGCCACCCCTTAGGTGAATCCATTGGGTTTGTAATTGCCAAGGCCCAATTCAAATCAGACCATTCTAATTTTAGCATAAGCGGTGCAACATATGAAACATTAAAAAATAGAAAATACGATCAATTCATAAAGGGAATCTACAAAAAAGATACAAAATTTTCAATTTGAATCTATAATTTCACTCACAATCCTAATAATATTTTAGTCTACTATTTAAAAAATGACCATTATGAAACTAGACCAGATCTCATTTCTTTTTGGTAATCAATCAAGCAATCATCTTTCATGGATCAAGTCCAGCTGCCATGGAGCTCTTGCAGCGGCGTGCATTGTGCCGTTCTAGACACCAGCCGCAACATACTAAATCAGTAACCGATGCTACGAAAAAACACATGTTTCAAGAAGTAAAGGTTTCCATGGCAACAACCCGAGGGTGATTCTTCAATCATAGAAAACTCTTCCTTGTCCTAATTGTTTTGCTTTGAGTAAATAGTGGAATAAGGTTTCAAAGAAGATAAGGCATGTAGCTCATTGATTCAAACAACTAATTTCAAAGGTCGAAAATGGTTTACTTATATTCTTTTGACAGCTTCACCATTCCATAATTCCTTTATACCTCCATCATTCTGAGAATCAATAATAAAAACAAAAGTATTAATCATCAATAATCTCAGATGAAAGCAAGCACCTTTATAACCAAAACAAACAAACAAACACCTTATAAGAATCCCGCTCAGCAATGGTAGGCAATTTAATCGATTTCTTCTGATTTTTGAAATCTCTCTTCCTCGAGTTGGGTATCATTTGAACGAAACGGGTTCTTCCCCGGAATGCTTCAACATGAAAAACTTTCTCCTTGTGTTTTTCAATCTCCTGTCTTACAAAAAGATCTAAACCCATACCCACAAAACACAAACTAATTAAGAACCATAGAGTATTATCACATCAATTATTACCTCTGGATTTGTCAACATAGAAGAGGGGGTCCCTGGGAACCTAAGCGAGTGAGCCGCCGGAGAGAACCACCGGCCAATCTTTTCAGTACGCCGGTCATGTTGATGATTAATCCGAGGTCGGGAAATTGATGGCTACAAAGATGGTCGGAAATACACTCAAGCCGAACAAAACCGGAAGATTGGTTGTTGATGTGGCGCTAATTCACTGGTGGAGGGGTGGCATCGGGGGTAGAGAGAGTGAGAAGGGAGAAAGAATTGCGATGGAGGTTGAGAAAAGGGATAAGATTTTCATTTTATATGTAAAGTATCAACGACTAAAACATAGAAAACATTATTAACGGATCAGACGTGTTATATAGAATATGGTAAAAATATCTGAATTATTTTTATATATTTATTAAATCACGCAACAGTTATATGTTGCTTTGATGCATATAAATTTTTTAATAATTGTATATGAATCCATGAATTTTAGTTCAAGTTTTAAGACGGACCATATTTTTTTTATAAAAAGTTCAATATCAATATAAATAATTGGTTTTCGATATTGATATCAATTGTATATTTCGAATACAATTCTTGTAGAAATTAGTTTAAAAAGTGGCACAAAACGCTCTTAATTAAACTTTTTACAACATCTAAATTCACCCATTTAAAATCTACACTCACTTCAAAATGATAATATTCAAACTACTCGCTGAGTGAAGGAAGGGGTTAGCTCAAATATTTCATATTAGTAAATCATAGATGGAATAATATCATTAAAAATATAGTGACTCCAGTATTAAATGTAACTTTAATTGTTGCTAATGCACGTTTGAACATTCATATAATGCGATTGCATGGACTCTATGTAAAGGGTTGGGATCACCTGTCCAAGTATGTGTGTCCAATTGTGTCCAAGAAACAAAAACGGTGGCGTTTTCATGAATTCCAACGCAAGGAGTTAACCACACCCCTGCTATGGTTAACCTTTTTTCATATTTTACTAATTATTAAATTATTTTCCAAATCTTATTTTTAATTATTATTATTATACCAAAAAAAAAGTCTTCCGCCTGAACAAGCTCAGAAGCTCTCACGAGTCACAACGCCACCGGTTCCAACTTTGTACGTTGCTGTCAAAATCCACGGTCATCCACCGCTTTGCTCGGCCCGCTCTAATTGTGCCAGCTCCAACCACCAACGGCTCCTACTAGCACCGCAGTTGCTTAGCCCGCCATTCAAAGCACGGTTTTTCGGTTTGTTTCTCGTTTGTGTATAAATGAATATGCTTAAAACCTAAATTGTTTTTCTTTGTATTTTTATCACTAACAACCACTGTCTACCATTTTGATAATGATCTGTAGGATTCTGAAAATAATTCAATATTTTCATGGCGAGTCGAAGGTTATTTGGAGATAATGGTGATGTTGGCGGTACATCAGGTGATCAGGGTAACAAGCTTTTAGACGATTTGGAAAATCATAAGAAAAGTAATTTGACAGAGGTAGCTAGAGAGCTGGTACCGGAGGTTGGTATGGAATTCCAGAGTGAAATTATGCATACAAGTTTTACTTGGCATATGCTGGAAAGGTTGGATTTTCGGTTCGAAAGCATAAATACTACAAAGACAAAGAGAATGAGCTACTTTCTCGGATATTTTGCTGTAGTGCTGAAGGTAAGAGACCGGATGATGATGAAAGAAGTTTGTACGTAAAGAAACATCGAGCGGAAACACGATGTGGTTGTGAAGCAATGATGCGAATTTATCGTTCAGAAAGCGGAAAATTCAAGTTGACTGAATTTGTTGAGGCACACAACCACTATCTTGCTAGTCCTAACAAAGTTCATATGCTTCGAAGCCATAGAAAGATTTCTTCAGAAGCAGCATCAGAAATTGAAATGGCTAATGATGTGGGAATAGCACCAAAAGCATCACATGCTCTTTGGGCCAAACGAGTTGGTGGAAGAGAAAATGTGGGATTCATTCCTGATGATTATAAGAATTATTTACGTAAGAAGCGTACCATGGAGATGGAAATTGGAGACACTGGCGGAATCTTGGAATATCTGCACAAAAGACAATTAGAGGATTGTAATTTTGTGTATGCTATTCAAGTGGATAAGAATGATGTGATGACCAACATTTTCTGGGCAGATGCAAAGATGAGGAATGACTACTCTAATTATGGTGATGTTGTTTGTTTAGACACCACTTTCAGAAAAAATGGAGAAGGCCGTCCACTTGCTATCTTCGTAGGGGTGAACAATCACAAGCAGACTGTAGTTTTTGGTATAGCATTGTTGTATGACGAAACAGCTGAGACCTTTAAGTGGTTATTTGATTCGTTTTCTAAAGCCATGTTTGGAGGACAGCCCAAAACTATTCTTACGGATGAAGATGCAGCAATGGCTAAGGCACTAGCTTCTGAGTGGCCTAATACCAATCATAGGTTGTGCATTTGGCACATTTACCAAAATGCTGCAAAACGTTTGAGCAGCGTTTTCTCTCAGTTTAAAGAGTTTTTTCGAGATTTCAGCTCTTGTGTGTATGATTTTGAAGAGGAAGAAGATTTTCTGGAAGCCTGGAATGTAATGTTGGAAAAATATAATCTACAAGAAAATGACTGGTTGAAAAAAAAGTTTGAAAAGAAGGAAAAATGGGCATTGGTGTATGGCCGGTCCATGTTTTGTGCGGATATGACAACAACTCAAAGGAGTGAGAGTATGAATAGCATTGTAAAAAGGTATGTGAGCTATCAACATAACTTTCGGCAATTTTTTAATCACTTTGACAGGCTAATTGATGATCGTCGGTATAATGAGTTAAGAGCTGATTTGAAGGCTAATGTTAGTACCCCAGTGTTAGCATCGCCTGTCGCTATATTAAAACATGCTGCTAGTGTATATACACCTGGGGTTTTTAAGAGTTTTCAGATTGAATGGAATAAGTCCCATGATCCTGGTTTTGATATCCATGTTGAAAGTGATACAATCACAAGATATGACATCAAACCTTTGAAGAAGAACTACTTTCATTCAGTCACGTATGATTCAAGTGTTGCTGAAGTCCACTGTAGCTGCAGAAAGTTTGAATTTGCTGGCATTTTATGCTCTCATATACTAAAGGTTTTTAGCTTAAGAAATATTCTGGACATACCAAGCAAGTATATACTAAAACGGTGGACACGAAAAGCCAAAACAGGATATTCTGCTGCAAATATACTGAAAATCGATGAAGGTCAGGTGGAAAAACAATATTTATATGGTCTGCGGTATAAAAATCTGTGTGCACTATCCACTAGATTGATTTCCAGAGCAGCTGAACGAGGAGATAGTTATAAGATCGTTGAAGGAGATCTTTTCAAACTATTGGAAAAAATTGATGAGATGCTGCAAAATGAGGAAAGCGTGGAACGTGTTCCGATATCACATAATGTTGAGGTAAATGAATGCTCATTACCCGATGAAAATACCGTCGTTGAGGTAAATGAGTGCTCATTACCTGCTGCGAATGTCGTTGAAGGAAACAAGAATATTACCCTTGATGGAAACAAGAATATTACCATCGATGAAAGTAGTATTAAAGGTGTAAAGAAGAAAGTAAAACCCATGTCAGGTAAAAGATTAGAAGGTGTTCTAGAAAAAAATACAAGAAAGAAGAGTAAGAAATCAACTCTTCAACCAAGTTCAATATCTACTGTGTCTTCTAATGTTCAGGTATATCTATGTTTACTAATTGTTCCTTTTATATTCTATGTTTTCGTTCAGTTTTTCGTGTAAAAATAGGAGGTATGCGTAGTTACTAAGGGCTCCCAGTAACATTCATCCTTTGATCACATTTTTTATGCTTCTTGTTTCAGTCATATATTTTTTTAATCTATTTTTATTTATGAATTCACAGAACCATGACACTGCAAGCATGGTTCCAGACCATTATATCAGTGGCGATTATAATGTAAGATGTTATCAATTGTGATGGTGTATTCTAGTTCAAATGATTTGATAATTGTTGTGCAAGTTCAATTTAATCATGTGTTTAATTCTAGGCCTTACATGGTGTGAATGGGGATCATTATTTATCTAATGATGCACCACTGATACGAATGACTGATTTACTCCAGGTATGGTATTGAATTTTACAATTTTGTTCACGATTATCCATTTTTTATTTGAGCTTATATAATTTTCCTGTAGGCGAAACATTTTGGTTCAACCAACATGTTTATGCAAATGCCTTCTGCTTCACAGAATTTGACTGCACAAATGTATGCTCAACCGAATGTGGTTTACAACAATTTAGGAGTGCAGACACCTTTCGCCTCTGGAAGAGCTGCAGAGCAGACTCAACAGTCTTTGCTTCGTACCAATTTTGGAGCACAACCTCCTTTGGCCTTTGGAAGAGGCGTGCAAGAATCGGTACCTCATGTTTCCGGTACCTCGTCTTCTTTATACTTCAGTCGTTTCGGAACACAATCACCTATAAGTTTTGGAACACAAGGATTACTATCTATAGCTCCTGGAAACCCGAACACACAAGTATCCCTCACTAATTCTGGCATGTTTGTGTGCAATGAGCAATGTGGTTGTTCAGTACCTTGTGCCGGAGGAATGTCATGTGTTTGTTATAGACAGAAACGATGAACCTTTTGTATGCACTGAGGTTTTCATTTTTATATTATAAATAATGCACTGCTATGCTATTGGAACTCTTTGGATAATGCAAAAGTACCTTCTGTTTCTAATGCTGAAGTGTTGTCTTTTTATTTCTTATGCTCTCATTTGTTTCTTGTACATGTATGTGAAAGTCATCATGCATCTCTATTGTATAATCAACCGAGCACAAAAAAAAATCTAATACAGTATGGACAGAATGTCCCTATTTGGCTAAAGTCCTTGATCTATTGATAGAGAAAAAGTTCACATCATATATCCTTGCCCAATAGATATTTTACATAGGCAACACGTCTCATGCAAAATGGTGCCTCTGTGCAAAATGATTCTTTTTGCTCTAAAAAAATAAGTCTTCCACAATACTCTTAATCTCCAAAATGCGTTTTACATAAATTCTACAGCCATCACTCGGCACAAATTTAGTGCAAATTCAGCACAAAAACAATGGTTACTCAAAAAGCCATTCATTTCAATCCATTATACTTCTCTCACAATATCCAAAAGTAAAAAAAAAATGCAAAAGCAAAGTTGAGCCAAAACATCGAAATCTGTGTATCTTTTGTTTCTCTGAGCCGCACCAATTTAGTGCAAACTCAGCACAAGAACTATGGTATGGCATCAACTGCAACTTCAGAGCTTGGCAGAGAATCTGACTTCTTGATCTGAGAAGGTGGCATCTCGTCCCATTTCAGCATCATGTTCTCCTTCTGAAACTTTAATCATGTTCTGACCTGCATTTAACTAGGATGTAAAATTTTTGAAAGCCTTGAATCATATCAGGGAACTTCTCTGCAAGGTCTTCAATGCTAGTTCCTCCCTTGCTACATTGAAAAAATATTATGAGCCAACATGACCAGCAGATGCACGGTCGAGAATTATGGAGAAGTACATCTCATTCACAAGTGAAAGCTTTTCACACAAGTTAACCTGCAAGAAGAGAGAGAATCAATAAGAGAACCACACCAGTTTTATTTCAAACGAACAATACCACGCAACACAAAATTGTAGGCACAACAACAACAATCAAAAGACATATTAAATTTAATCATCCAAAGCCATGTCAGTTAACCTACTGCTAGTATTAATGTAGTTGCTAAAATCATAAAAGAATAATCTTTAAAAACTCTCTTTGTTCCATCTGATGAGTTCTGTTTATAGAGAATATTTGTTCCAATAGTAGAGTCCTCTGTAAAAAGATAAAGTTGATCATTACTTCAATGCTATTTGAATTAATCTTAAAATTTTCTACATTCATGTGGAGATTACTAAGATATGCAGATACTAGGAGAACAACCTAAACTTTGATACTATGAATGAGCTAAAAAATGAAAACAGTGAATTAACATTTCATTGAGTCATTACGTCGAACACTTTATGTGCAGAGTGAACAGAGAAGGTTTACCTTTCTTCCAATTTGTAAAGGTTACATCCAGAAGTTCAAACAATACACCAGATGGAATTTCTGCTTTCGTAAAGCCGACATACTTTCAAACATTACTTTCAAACCTCATTACATCCGTTATCGATTCCGAGTGCCTCGATGATCCGCGTCTCCATGAAATTCGAGCTTTCACCGTGATGGCGATGGCGAGGGCTTGTTTGATACTTGATGAGCTGCGAGTCGGACATGCAGGTGAGGCGGGCGAGGCCAGGGGACTGCTTTACGCCGGAGTCTCTTGCTGCTCCTGGAAAAAGTTTCGTGAGAGTAATGGGTACTGTGTATTTGGATAATAATTAAAAATAAGATTTGAAAAATAATTTAATAATTAGTAAAATATGAAAAAAGGTTAACCATAGCAGGGGTGTGGTTAACTCCTTGCGTTGGAATTCATGAAAACGCCACCGTTTTTGTTTCTTGGACACAATTGGACACACATACTTGGACAGGTGATCCCAACCCGTTAGAATGTCTTAGACACACTCAATATTTAATTTAATTTAGTAATGAAAATAAATTGATCATAACAATGACGTAAATATGACTCTAAAGTATATATATATATATATATATATATATATATATTTGTAACAAGTTATAATCTTATTAGTGTTTCTTAGATTCTTAATACTTAAGTTTTCACTACATGTGCCATTCGTTGAACTATTAACCAAGTAAATTTACATAAAATGTATCTTATACATAATAAAATTAACATATCATAAAAAAATTCAGGTTTAAGAGTTTAAAAAAATACAATCGTACTAAGTGTCTTTTTATGACATGTTTCAAAAAAATACTATTCTATGGACTTTATGTTAGAAAGTCTCGAAAACATTACAATTTACTTACTTTCATTTATAGTAATGGATATAAATTAGTCATAACTATGTTGGAAATATGACTCCAAAATATACATAAATTAATAACGTCTAGCTTCTCAGGTTCTTGATAAGAAAGTTATCACCACACTTACCTGTCATTGAGTTAATACTTAAGTACATATACATTATAAGTGTCTTATAGATAATAAAATTAACATAAACATATAAAATTTCAGGTTTAAATTTCAAAATTTGATTTATATGACATTTTTCAAAATTTTACTGAATTGGACATCTCTTCTAGCTGATCGAAGTTTATGAGATACCACACCCAATATTGGGCATTTTAGTCCTTATTTTAAAATTATTGGGCATTTTAGGCCCTGTAATTGCTAGAGCTTATTTCTTACTGAACTGGATTGAACTGAACTTAAAAAATAAAAAAAAATACTGAACTAAGCTGAAAAATATTTAAAATTACTGAACTGAACTGAAAAAAATATAAATATATTGAACTGAACTGAAAAATATAAAATACAGAACTGAACTGAAAAAAAAATTAAATGTACTGAACTTAACTGAACTGAAAAAAAAAAAATATACGTATTTATTTGAACTGAATTGAAAAAAATTAAATGTACTAAAAAAATTCATCATTAACAAATAAAATGAGCTGAATTGTACATAATACATAATTGAATAGAAATGGAACATAATAAAGTGTAATTATTGAAATAATGACTTAATGCAACTAATTTTATCAAATCACATTTACTTATAACTAAATTGAATTAAACTAAAGTAAAGTTTAATGTATTCAAGACAATAACAGTATGACTAAATGAAACAGAAATTGATCAACATACACTTGTACATGATTGAAATAGACTTAATTTTAACTGTATTACTAAATGAAACAGAAATTGATCAACATACACTTGTACATGATTGAAATAGACTTAATTTTAATTTTAATAAACTGAACTTAACTGGTTCAAAAAATATTCTGAATATGATTGAACCACTAGCGTACAAAGATTGCTCCATTTTGTCGTATTCACAAATAATGAACTTGTATTAATCTAGCAAACACTAATCGAACCAAATTATAATTGAAGGTATTGAATATAGTAATTATACGACTGAATGAAACTGAAATTCATCAAATCACATTTCTTCGTGACCAAATTAAATGAAACGAATTGTACATGATCAAATTAAAATGAATATAAATTGCACTGAACTGAAAAAAAATGTAGAGATCTATGATAAAAAAATACATAAGAAATTTACTGAACTAAAAAATGTAAAAAAATATTTATCTGAATAGAACTGAACTGAATATTAAAAAATATTTTTTCGAACTGAACTAAACCGAAAAAATTAAAAAAACATTGAACTGAACTGAAAAAATATAAATATACTGAAATGAACTGAAAAAAATTAAAAAATACTGAACTTAACTGAAAAATATTTAGAAATACTGTTTTAGAACTGAAAAAAATTTAAAAATACTGAACTTAACTGAAAAATATTTAGAAATACTGTTTTAGAACTGAAAAAAATATAAAAATACTGAACTGAACGAAACTGCTTTACTGGAAAAACTCTGGCAAATAGGCCTTTAGTCCTTATTTTAAAATTATTTCAGACGTTCAAACACCTTAATTTAATCCATGCAGAGACGGAGGTGTTAAGGTGCAAAAGGTGGCAGCTGCATTAAATTCGTGCAGAGATAAGAAAGTGTATGTATTACTAAATTCGTGTTTAATTATTACTATTTCAAATATGCGTTATAAATTTATTAATCACACTCTATATATTGTAGTGGCTAGCGATGGAGCAGAAGTACTTTGTCTGATAGTTCGTGCATGTAATTAATTAGCACGTACTGTGATTGTAATTAATTAGCTAAATATTTTATGCGTGCATAGTTCGTGCATGTTTTCAAGATCAGCTTATAAAATTTACATTAAATTAAACATTTTATCTGATAAAAATTCAGGCAAAACATTAGATGGTATACATCCATACCAGTGATTTTTTCCAATCTCTATAAAAAATGTCTAATTTTTTAGTTAGTCATTTTTCGTCATTAACTTTTAGTTTGACTTTTGTTTGATAACAATGTGTTTAGTGAGTAAATCTTGGTTCAAGATGCTGCTTAGATCGTGTTGAATGATTGGTAATACTGATTCTTGGTTTAATTGGACAGGTGTTGCCACTGATATTGCTCATGACTATTGGTTTCCTTCATATATATATATAGGTGGTTCTGCATGCACCTTTTGTGGCAGTTCTCAGTTGAAGAGACTGACAGAGTGCCAGCACTGTTTATGTGATGTTTGTGTTCACCCATTCATCGCAGATGGTGAAGAACTGCTCTCGTGGGTTATTTCCTAAGAATCTTCACCATCGCTTCTGCTGATGTTCATATCTTTTAATTACTTCTTGCTTCAGACTGTTGGTTTGTTTGGTGTTGTTTCTTTCTGGATTCGATGACTTTCGGATTGGTGTTTGGTGTTTTGGTGTGTGTGGATTCGAAAGGATTTTGTTTAGATATTGCTGATCTGGTTATTACATTTCATCATTGAACTGTCACCATAAATTGGTTGTTTCCTGAGAATTTTCCAGCAATGAAATGGTTGGCAATAATAATTATTTTGTAAGGGTTGGCAAAAATAGGGCGAAGACGCACAATAATGGCACGTAATGACGTGCGGCAGTTAAATTAAGGTGAAAAAATTGATGTAGCAAAAGAGCTAAATTAGAGCATGCATGCAAACAAGGGTTAAACATATAGGTTTAAAGCGTTGAGGCGGCGTTGAGATGATTCTAGCTGATCGCACGAAGAAGTAACCTGCAGTGCTAAAAATGGGCAGCAAATTAAGAAACGTGAAATTTTTTGAGGATATATAGCTCTCTTGAATACTTCTTAATTTGCTCGCTTTCAAAAACTCGAGTTCATGGCATGCATGAGAGGAACTCGCATTCATTAATTTGCTGGAATTGGTGTCCAAGCAGAAAATCATGGAGAAGTTGATCCAAAGTGCAGTGATAATGACAGCTTAATAAGCTGAAAGAGCTAACGTTAGGGCAGATCAGTGATTGTATGTCGAATAGCTAGCATTTCATTATTATCTTCCATCCCATGTTCATCCACTCACATGATTTCATGCAAACCTATCGCTCAATTCATCCACTGACATGCTTTCAGGATCTACTACATTTTTTATCTAATGTGCTTTTAAGATCCAATCCTTCAACCTGTTTTAACATTGACAAATCTCTCTGATCAGCCTTGACATATGAAAATGTAATAATAGCAAAATTAATCGTTTACTTAGGGCTAACTTAGGGCTTGTTCTCCCCAGCATCTGTAAATTTTATTTTGGGTGCTTTTATATGCATGTTCAGTTTACTTATTCAGGTCCAAATTAAATCTGATGTGACAATTAATGTCCCTCTTAAATATGCATTATGATTGACGAAATAATAATTTATGATTTGAACATGTATTCAATCATTATAAATAAACGGGTTTATGCATTCAAGTTTAGGGTTTTAAAAATTTATTTATGAAGTAATGAAATAATGAAGGGTAATTATAATATTTTCTCATTTCCATTACACCTGCATAAGTAAAGTGGACTTACATATAGCAAACCCCTAAATTTTTTGTTATTTAAATTCAGTCATACATCTACTAGACACAACTGAAACTTCCTAATTTACATACAATAAAATATTATCAAATTATAACAAAATATCTTAATTAATATACTAGTAATATTTTCAATACACTGTGTTGCATTAGTTACAATCAATCTAAAGAATATAAGAAATCTCACTTTTCATTCATTAGAATGAACTTCTGCACTACGTCTTATAATCTTCTCATATATAATAGCTTTCATATTAATAGCAAATAAAGTTAAAAGGGTTTCTCACTCCAATATATATAATTGATCAGAGTATTCAACAAAACACTACAAACTTATAAATGACGTTTCAAGAGATTCTAACACATCCATTTTGAATTTGATCTCTAATCCATTAACCAACATCTGTAAATTAATATGAATTGAAGTTCTATATAACAGATTTAAAAGCATTTTAATTCACCTAATACATAAAAGAAAATCATTTTCCAAGAAAACACATGTTTGAATTACCACATTCCACATCAAGAGTAATATATGCATAACAAAGAGTCATTGATTTGAAAACCACAGAGTACTGAAAGAACAATCAGCACAAATGGGATTTCATATTTATTCACTAAAGATTATGTCTGACAAAAAATTGGTGATTAATACTCATAAAGCACGAGGAAAATGTTGGGAAATCAATCCCATTGCGCAGCTCAAAATAACAAAGAAGAAAACACATAACACAGACATTTAACGTGGTTCACCAAATTGGCTACATCCACGACAGAAACACAAACATCATTAATATCGGAACAGATTACAGATTACAGACAGATAACAGAAGGATAATTCTCAAACGTAGTCTTAAGTCAGATGAACTATCAGACGTCTTTTCGAACCGCTCCACGGACAAATACAGATGTGCTAAGTCTCATATATCTTCTTGAATCACGTCACCGACAACTTCTCAGACATATTCTTGAATGCACCACAGATTACGGATATATTACAGATGGTGAGAGATGCCAACCTCACACACAGAACAAAACGAGAACAGATACAAATGGTGGGAGACGTCAATCTCGCACACTTATCACATTGGCAGCGTATGATATATATATTATACCCAGACAGAATCCTAAACAGATGTGGAACGGGACTACCCAATCCCTTCCGGAACAGAATTAGATTTACCATAATTAATAAATCCAAAACAGACTAGGATTAAGATTCAATTCAATTCCCAACAGAAAATTCCAACACATATCTCAGAAACGATGCATATATATACATATATATATATATATATATATATATATGATTAAACAGCGAGAACAAAACACCACAGATCTCCTTACACAGACATCAACAAAACTTTGGAGAACTAATTTAATTCAGTGAAATTGAGTTGTACCGCACGAAAAAAGCTCTAGGATATTGTCGTCGTCGCGCGCTGCGTTTCCATCCCTCTGGTTGTGGCGGGCGCCGTTGCCAGCTCCGGCGCCAGCGATTGCTCCACTTGAGTTTGGTGATCGCCGCGTTGCCAGCTCCACAGACATGAGGGAATGAGCTTCAAAGAGCATCACACAAGCTAATCGATGGAGAAGAAATTATACCTAAAATTTGCTATAAATTAAAGATGTTTGTGCTATAACAGATTATGATGTTTTTCACCGTGAAATTAATCAGAATATGACAGAAATGTTTGGCGTAATGCAATCTTTTCAGTACAAAAGGAACAGCCAGTCAAGATTTCGTAAGTAGACAGAATTAAAAGAAATAATTAGAAGAAGTTATGAATATTAATGAACACGATCTCTTAATTAGGCAAAGTGATGGTTATAAAATTAAAACTTATGAAATTTATGAATCAAAATGACTTTGATCCCTAGCATAAGTATCATTTTAAGCACTGGGCGGGAAGGCGGAGGCGGGAACAAACTAATTAGAAATTTTTAGGTTTAACACTGACACACCAAGCTCACTTGGAAAACTAAACACTAACACGTAAATAATAATTATTATTATCTTGTATTAAATAACTTAGCAATTAATCAATAAGATAAATAAAACTTACAAAAGTCAAATAATTAAATAGGGGAAATAGCTAGAAATTCAGTTAGCGAAACCGGCAAAAAACTAAAACAAATAAATAAAATCTATTTGAAGGTGGTTTTTAATAATCCACACATAAACGTGCATAACTAATTCCAAATTATTTTTAAATAGTTTCGTGACTAATTAAGTCTAATAAAAAAAGACTAATTAATTTATAGTCTAAGTCACTTTTATTATGGTGCTTTATATATAACTCAATCTGTTAAGTTTTTTTTTTCTTTCCGAAAACATACGATGACGTTTATTGTTGATGTTTTAAAGGATTTTTGATGTTATTATAATATGCACGAAAATAATGGACGATAACGTGCAAAGATATATAACCAGAAGACTTGAACTCCAAGGTATACAAATGTTGTTGGTATAAAACAGGTCAAATGAATCGCGAAAGTAACTATTCTAAAACAGCAATTTATAAGGTGTCACAGGTATGTACCCCACACTCTTCTGTCTAACATACATATAATATTTATTATTTATTTTAAATGCCCCTTCGCGTGTTTATTATTAAGAATGCATGTCCACGTCTCTGTATCCTATAACTGTATGTTTTCTCTCACGCACAGCAACTGTAAAATAAATAAATAATATATATACTAGGCACTTCAAATATATTATCAAAGACAATTATTTCAACATGATGATTATAATATTTATAGTTCTAGACAGCAGCATCTAGACTGTCTGTAACCAATGTGGGATAACTACAAATACAAAGTACAATAGGAAAAATGATTAATTCCTACATAAGAAAGGATCTAATGTCCATAATTAAATATCTCTAGCATATTTCTTAACACCCTCCCTCAAGTTGGAGCATGATGATCAAGAATGCCCAACTTGCGAAGAAGATCAAGAAATATCTGTCAGAAAGAGCACACAATCTCATTAAAAAACTCAGTGAGAAAAAGAGTATTGTGGAGCTCCCCTTCATAAGCTCCAAGGGTAGAAATCGCAATAATATCAGCAACACATGAATAATTAGTAGAGTTCAGCCCATCAGAGAGAGTCGGTGGTCCGAGTGAACGAGCAGCAATCATCGCAGTCCATCTCGCCTCTGCAAATGCAAGATACAGGTTGTTTGCACATTGCACTTGGAAAGTAGGCCGGAAGAGTTCGGCAGAAAAAAAATAATGATAGAGTCAAGGACCAAATGTTCGGTCGGAGCCGGAAGAGCTCAGTGAGAAAAAAATATAGAGTCAAAGACCAGGAGTTGGTCAGACTGAGAAGGCCGGAAGAGTTCAGCAGAAAAAATAATGATAAAGTCAAGGACCGGATTTCGGTCGAAGCCGGAAGAGTTCGGCGAAAAAAATAAATACACGTAAAGAATTCATAGTGTCAATGGCTTGAAGTAGAAGGCAGCGGCAAGGACATGAATCCATAGTAGTGACGTGACGGCAGTTAGAAGCGGATGGTAGCAACAAGAAGAAAGTCGATCAGGGTCCGGAGAAGTCGATCAGGGTTCCGGGATTGAACCAACTCTGATACCATGTAAAATAAATAAATTATATATATAATAGGCACTTCAAATATATTATCAAAGGCAATTATTACAACATGATGATTATAATATTTATAGTTCTACCCAACAGCCTCTGGGCTGTCCGTAACCAATATGGGATAACTACAATACAGAGTACAATAGGAAAAAGGATTAATTCCTACATAAGAAAGGACCTAATGTCCATAATTAAATATCTCTAGCATATTCCTTAACAACTGCACCGTTTTTTCCATATTCTGTTTACATCATCTTTCGAATATATCGAATGAGATGATTGAGTTATCTTATTTTATATAATACGGAACACGAATAAACAAAGGAAGCAATCGATGACTACACCACCACAGGCACCAAAAGTTAGAAATCACCACGACGGGATATCGATCGACGATCGAGAAGGTATATTTCTATCTCCTGTCTGACACAATCCACGTACGTATTAAATATATACGAATAACAGTTAATCCCAGTAAAACAATTGTAGAGAAAGAGTTGGGGAGAAAAAAATTATTACTTGATTTTACGTTTAAATGGAACTAAAATTCACCGTATTATTCCTCAAAATTTATCCCTTCCTGAATACATGACAAGATGCACATTCAACTTATATCAAATGCACGTTAAAGTCATCTAAAATGCACAAGTCAACTTTTTTAACATGTACACATGTTTAGTTTGGAGATGTACACACAATCTATTTGAAATGTACATTAAGTCACCCTTAATGCACATTAGTTACATTTATCATCATCTTGTTATTACTCTGTATCACTGTCTTTTCTTTTTCTTGATCCTTCTCCAACAACTATGGTGGGGCCAACTATGTCAAGTCTTTCCTCATCCATGTTGATTGCCTGTTTTTTCTTCCAAATTTAATTTTGGACCCCTTGAAGAAAAAACAATACTTAGTGCACATATAACACAACAAAAATGCACACTCATTTATTTGAAAATGCGCAAAGAACATAATTTATAATACACACACAACCAAACCACAATGCACTTTAACCTTTCTCATGTAACATACTATTAAATTACCAACTCGGTAATTCACGATGCACATATTACTAATTATTCATAGCGCAAATCATTCAAAATTCACATCCACATTTAACTATTCTAAAATTCTCAACCATTATTAAACACCTCCTTTTTTAAGTTCATTCCAAATTATCGTGTTTTATGATGCTTGTTTAACAGATTTAACATCTATTTACACATAGTTAAATAGATCATAATCAAACAAATATGACATCATGAAATTGACGTTGCAACGCTAATTGATATCACACATGTAACATTAATAGAATGCACATATAACATTAATAGAATGCAAAACATTCATTTTATCAAACTGAACATTATTTAAACAACTAACACATGTAGTCCTATTACAATGCACATGCAGTCCTATTACAATGCATACTGGAACATATTATGCTGATCAATCATAAACCATAACAATCATAACTCAACATGCTTATTACACTTCATATTTTGCAAGATGCAGATTATAAACTCACCGACTCATGAATTCACACTACACGACTCTAATTCATAATGCATAAAAAATTACTTCAAAATAAACATTATTTAAAAACCTAATCCTTTTACTAATTGATAATGCACTGGTAGCCTTATTATACTGAACAATCATAAATCATAACCATCATAACTCAACATACATAATACACTCAATATTTTCCAACATGCAGACTATAAATTTAACGACTCATGAATTCAAAATACACACGACCCTAATCACAATGCACATTATGGAAAGACACAGCATACAACAAATTATTTCAAAGTGAACATCATTTAAACACCTACTACTTTTTCTAATTGATAATGCACTTGTACCCATATTACAATGCACTTGTAGTCTTATTACAATGTACATGTAATCCTATTACAATGCACAATTAAACATATGATCATGCACAATTAAGTATTTTAAAATGCACCACCTTTAACAAAATTTAAAAATCTGTAAACAATCACTTACAACGGAACTGTGGTGCCTGCATCTAAAAAGTCTTCATCATCATTCAGAACATTGGCGTGTTTTTCCATCCTAATGTCGATTAACATAGGTCCACCAACCTGAATTATCAACACAACTGATGTTAAACAAATATAAAACTTTGACGTACATAAAAAACCCATATCAAGCTATACCCATTCAAAATGCAATCAGTTTTACCGTAAAAAAATCCCCAATGAAATCAATTCTAATAAGAAACAAAAATTCACCTGCACAGTAATACATTATGTTCTGATTAGTTAGATAACCAATCCTAGTAATAACCATGTAACATAGCATTAGTATATATACGAACATCAACGGAAGACTTACTGATCGCCTACACCAAGTGGAGAAGTTATGATCCACTGCATCATCTATACCGTCATTATTAGTAAGGTAGTCAATTTTAATAATAACAGTAATCGAATTGCATATACTGTGATTATTAGTCAGATAACCAATCCAATAATAACAGTAATCGAATAGAAACAGTGATCGAATCGAAACGGGCAAGTTTGAGATGATCTCCTATGAAGTTTTCGCAATTGCATAATAGTCACAGGTATAATGCGATCATTATCGTGTGCCAAAATCGTGTGGCGTGTTTCAAATTTTATAGAGTTTATATAACTGTGCACGCCATAATATACCACTTTTCTAATTTGCAATTAGATATCATTCTTAATTATATTTGCAATTAAGGGTATGGGTGTATGTATCCCCGTTATAGGGTATAGGAATTGTTCAAAAACAATTATTTAGTTAAAAAAATAAAACTAACGGTGCGTAATTTATCTATACACGCATGTTTGATTCAATAAAAGGTAAAGTTGATCTCTGAGGAATGGATGATTGCTCTAAAATTAAAACATTATTGGAACTTGGTTACTAGTTGTGTTTTGCTATGTGGGTAATTTGGAGTTTAAAAAGATAAGAATTTTATAAAAGAAAATGTTAAGACATTACAATAAATGTAAAAGATTGTAGATATACAAGTAAAAACTTACGTTATAAAATCACTACTGGACGCGGTGGCTACCACGACGTGCATCCACGGCGGTTTTCGGAAACCGCCGTGTAAGTGGAGGTTCCGATATCGGAAGTGATACTAAGTGGGTTAGATGAATAGCAAAGGCGGTGTTTCATGCAACAACGGCGGTAACTTTACGGCGGAAATAGATTAACGGCGGTAAAATGACGGCGGTTTGTCGAAACGCAGCGTAAGATTTGTGTTTCAATATCGGAATGTAGTATACGTTGATTTAGGTGATAAATAACAAAGGGTTACGGGATCGTAACCTCCCCAGGAGGTGATTTTTTAATTATAGTTTTGATATAGTATATGTTCCGATTGAGGAACCACTAGTGCACAACCATACACTACTAGGCGGTTCCATTGTCTAATACACGGCATTTCGTAAACGCCTTAACCAGCTGTGCCGTAAAATGGAATTGTGGCACGGCGTTTTGAAAAACCGCCGTAAATAAGTTACGATACCGCAACTAATTTCGAACACAAGCGAACAACCTTACGAACTCGTAACTATTAGGATTGAAAAAAATAAATCCCACTTGCGAAAAGTACTTAAGAAATCGAAAGTACTTCGCAAGTGGGACAAAAAAAAATTCCGATGAGCTCTGTTCGGACCGGCTCCGGCAGCCCATATTGATTTGGCTCCAAAAACGAAGATGGAAAACTCCTGGCAGCGATCTACTCCAACCCATTACAAACCTACAATCAAAATCCAAACTTTGTTACAAACCTGCTATCAAAATCGAAACTTTGTCAATTGACAATAACAGAAATCCCAAGAGAAGAGGAAACCTGCAATTAAAAGAGCGAGGCAGAAACCTCCACACTCAGCCAAGTCGAAAAGCAGCTCACCGACAGCAACGATGCCACCGCCGCCGAGAGTGCCGCGTGACCGGTGTTCGTCGGAAACGTTGGGCAGGTGAACTGAGTGGTGATCAAAGTTTGGGCAGCCCAGGTTATACCTTATGCCTAATTCGTCGATTGTGAGAGGCGGGATGATGGTGGCGGACGACGAGCCGAACTGGGCTGAGCCGCAGTGGAGATGTGGGATCCGATGGAGAAGTGGACATTCGTCGATCGTGAGAGGCGGGGCGATGGTGGCGGACCGAACCGGGCTGCACTGAGACACGACGGAGATGTGGGCTGCACTGAGACACGACAGAGATGTGGGCTGCACTGAGACACGGTGGAGATGTGGGATCCGATGAAGATATGGATGAGCGGAGGGAGAGGCGATCGAGAGAGGGGTCAGATTTGGAGAAGAAGGATTGTGATTAGAATTAGAAGATAAGGTTCCTATATATAGGAAACTAATCAACAGCTGAGATTAAATCAAATAATTGAATGGACGGACAGGATCAATGTAAAATAATTTGTGTTATAGACAAAATAGGATATTTAAGGAATAAGATAATTGGAATCAAAAGACTTTCACATATCGTTGAGGTAAATTAAGAAAGTTTTAAATCAATTTAATTGTGTGATATATACTTAACTTGACAAATAATAGTTTACTCAAAATAGGTTTCTTCCTATTTTGTAACTTATTTTTCGTTTCTTATATTTTTTTTTAAAATACAATTTTAAGTTAGAAACCTAACAATATATATCACTAATTTTCTTTTATATTAAATCTACACATTATTCATCTTAAGAATCACTCGAATGATGAATAAATTGTTGTATAACTCTACAAGGATAATATATATTTACAATGATAATATCAACGAAAACATTGTCGTATAATTTGGCATTTTAAATGAACTTAACAAATATGTTACATAAAATAGTCTATGCATGTGCATTTTAAATGTACTTTAAACATTTTACATAAAATTGTATATGTGTATCGAATGTATTGCATTTGTATTTTTGACCTACGGTATGAAATGTATATGAATATTATATGTGAGTGTGGTGTATTTCAAATAAAATATATTACACGTCGAATGTTAAATTAATCGAGTCTAATTTTATTTTCATTTGAAAGCACATGTATGATTATCGTATGATTAAAAAGTGTTGTGACTAAAGATATCACTACGCTAAGTCTAACGAAATTACAGATGAATTCGATTACCTTTAACGCTTGTCGTCGTATATATAAGCGATATCGCTTAGGGTATATCGCCTTTAAACGTGGCGAACTCGTTAGATCAAAGCTTCCTACCTGAACGAATAAACAATTTTTCCAACATTTGTTTGCCTCTGGTTACGATATCGCACCCATGTCCGTTTATTAGCGAACAAAGAAACGATATCGCTTGCATCTTTCATATTTACGGCGCTTCAGAAAACGTCTTATTTAACAACAAAAACGCCGTTGTTTTTTCTTGCCCTAGGCGAATGAAAGGTTACGAGTTCGTCGTTTTTTTCTGCCACAGGCGAATGGAAGGTTACGAGTTCGTAACCACGTTACTCGGCGGTTGCGCGCAAAAATTCCAAAAACGCCGTAAATAAGGTGTCGACTGGTTGTGCACTAGTGACCTATGAAAAATAATAAAATAGATGAGTTGCGATAAATTATATTTTAAAAAAAGAATAGGAATTTAGTGTTCCGAATAAGGAATGGAGTGAATAGTGATTTGATTGCCAAAAAAGCAGAGGTTTCGATGTTGGAACCTATGAAGCACGTCAGTATTGGTCACAATTGTGGTATTCTATTGGTTCCGATTGATGAAGTTAGCCAAAAAAAAGGAAATAAATTTGGTCCCTTTTTTGTTGAGAAATTATAACACAAAAAAGAAAAGAATTATATAATGCATTGTGTTCCGAATAAGGAAGGCGCCAAAATAGTTATTTATGTAAACCAGTCATTTCCTTATTCGGACAGTGAGGCCCTGTCAAGTTCAGCTGAACAGAAATTAATTTAACTGAAGTTTGCTGAATTTCACTGAAATTAGCCGAAGTTTTCCAAAGTTTACTAATGTTCGCTGAATTTCACTGAAGTTTGCTGAAATTAGCTAAAATTTACTGTAAACCGTTATAATAATATTATTATTAATATTATATTATTATTATTTTGAATTCAAACATTCAACTCTAAATATGATCAAATAATAAAGATTTTGAAGTAATTATTATGTTACTGTGTATAATTTATGTTTGGATTGATGCTTGGAATTGCATTCATTATTGGTTACATTGATATATTTTTTTATGAACTTAGGACCTGTTTACCTGAGTTTATTTTTTACTCATATGAACTAAACTGAATTGAACTAAACTGAATTGAATTGAATTGAAGTGAAAATTAACGTATTTAAAATAAAATCAGCATGTCTAAATTTACCTGAATTTGATCAAATTATATGATGCAGGACTCGTGCGTTGATGAATCGGTTGTTGAAAAAAAGAACTCGTAACAAAATATATAATTAATTTTGGCAATCACACCTAGAAAAAAATATATAAATCTTTTGGCAATCACACCTCCGGGAAAACTGGTTTAAAACTCATACTCTGAATTTTGTTATAAATCTCAAAATCTCTTCCCCGCTTTCCTCTATAAGGATTACAATATATATAGTTATGAAAATAAAAAAAATAAGAAAATAACATATGTCCTAATTCTATTCTAAAACTAAAAGGAATGCATATATAATTCCTCCACCAAGTTGTGGATGGCGGCGAGGTAGACCGAAGCTCCTGCGCCGACACGCAGACCGGCCTTGCTGTTCCAGGAGGCCTTCTTCGCAGCGCTGGATCTGAGTTTTTCCATGACCAGCTCAGTGGCGGATCTAGAAATATTTTCTATTGGGGGCACTTTTCATTGGTACTAAATTAAATAAATTTTATACAATTAACTATTTTAGCACTAAACTTGTTACCCAATCATTTTTAATGTTATAATGTGCGTTACCGATGAATGTATGTCGTACTTATGCATAAATATTGTTATAAATTTACTAATTTGAAGAATATAACATAGTAAAAAGTAACAAATAAAATATAAAAAGATTATTGAAAAAATAGAATTTATAGAAAGAGTATGAAAATGATCATGAATAATGATCAACTAACGTTCTGTATAGTTTAAGTAATTGAATGAATAAATAAAACTATAAAAAAAATATGAGCAAAAATGATATATTTTAGAAGGAGAAAAATAATAAATCTCAATTAAAAAAATAATAAAATATATTATGACTCAAGAGTACAAATTGAGTACCCTTTCGAAAAACAAAAAGCACAAACTTAGTACTTTCTTTGAGTGTCAAAATAAAAAGAATACTTTCTTTGAAGAATTAAAAAAATGAGAATAAAATGCAACAAGTAGGAATTAACTCGCAACCCATCATGAATGAAACATTGGTCTCACCACGCTGACTCATCAGTTCATGTGATATCATTTAGTACTAACTATATATATACCTTAGATAGTGGGATCAAATTCAGCAAGGAATTCGACCTTGAAAGCTTGCCCAGATGTTCATTGCAGCTTCCATCATATCTACAGCCTCGACCCGTTTTTCATCTGAGGCCAAGTCAAGTCGCAACATAAAATCATGTGCTGAGAAGTTCTTGTCCACGGCCAGGTATCGGTACAATTCTTCTCCAACAGCTTGTTTTCCACTATGAATTCAAAGCATGATTCAAATTTAGTGGTAACAATATGATTAAATTAATCTTAATTAACAGCGGGTGATATGGATTCAGACGGAGATTTCTCGGCGAGATCGAATCCTCCGGTGGCGGTTCTTCCCGGCCAATTCCCCAAAGGAAATCGGATTTCGACGACTCTCCTCCCTTAATCGAATTATTCCACAATACTAATTGGGAAGCAAAAACTGAAAATCCAAAAAATTGTCACCGAATTCCGCCGCCGCCTTGGTTTGAGACTTTGAGCAGTGTCCCTCTGACCGTGCTTCTTTCTTGATTTCGATAATGATTTTATCAAATTTTTTGCTAAAGAAAGAAGGGATTTTTCATTGATGGCCGAAACTTAAGGTGGAGGAAGAGAGGAGGAAAGGGGAGAAAGAG
The DNA here is from genome assembly GCA_948330725.1 of Sherardia arvensis. Taxonomy (NCBI): domain Eukaryota; kingdom Viridiplantae; phylum Streptophyta; class Magnoliopsida; order Gentianales; family Rubiaceae; genus Sherardia; species Sherardia arvensis. Next base: position 9,112,976 of record OX415238.1, on the reverse strand, counting down.
AGAAACACGTGACATGATTATTATATTTTACGTGGGACTCACTTGAATTCTAACTTGTCCGAAATTTTTGTCGTGTATCGACCGGGCCAAAAAATCATAGGTTTTTTTTTAGAATTGTCCGTTACATTCTAGCACTGGATAATCTAAAACTAATGCAGAGAAAGAAATTGTTTCACATCACATGCTTCAAAGATATCCAATTCCGTACATATATCTATGAAAAAAAACTCAATCATCTTCGTAAATATATATAATTAGTCTCTAGCTGTAATAATGCACATTTTCCTTCAAAAAACACACGATACATGTAAGTATGTAATAACATATGCAAGCCCGGCCCCCATATATTGAAAATTTTTGGGGTCCCATTTTAAAATTTTTTACTGATATGGTATAATAAAATTTATTTTTAATATTTAAATTTCAAAAGCAGATCCCAAAGAATAAACACGCCACTCTCTGAGCCGAACGCTGAACAGTCCACCTCCGCTATCACCACGCCGTCCGAGCTTTGGGGCCCCTATTTTTTTTGCCGCTTCATGCCGCCAAATAATTAGAGCCGATCCTAAACATATATACGTCATAAAAAATCATTAAAAACAGGCTTTCAAAAACAATCCAACGGATCATGACTTGCTAAGAAATTTTAAAAATTAATTATTCGCATGCATGTTTCAATTCGATGTGCATGAAATGTGCAAGGAACGTGCATGAAATGTGCAAGGAACGTGCGAGATTAATACATTTGCATGGAACGTTCAAGAATACATATATATTTACTTTGAATTAGATGAAATAATTAGTCTTATACTTTAAAAATAGTTAAACCTCTTTAGAAATAGATCCGATCATATTTACGTGGAGTTGAGATATTCATTTCAGCTTATTCACAACAAAGTTGAGTAATAATCGATCGAGGATTTGTAGTGCTCAGAGATCACTTGTCAAGAGAATATGGCTACATCTTCAAGAGATGTTCGCTCCGAGGTGAGGGATGTCCTTCGCACATACCATGACTGAGTGCAGAAAGCTTTTGCAAAGAGAGGAGGCGATGCTTGAAGAAGGAGTAAAAGCAAAGCAAACGATCAAAAGAATCGACTAGTAGAGGACACAGTTCCTGGTGTTGAAGTAGGGGACGAGTTTACTTACAGAGCGGAGCTAGTGATCATTGGCATTCATCGGTTGTATCAATCCGGTATTGATTTAACTATGGATAAAAAACAGCGGTCGCTTTGCTAGATTATTTATAGTATTATACAAAAGCGAGCTATTTTATTAGTGTTTGTGCCAAGTTTTTTAAAACAATTTTTCAGAAAGTAAGTTAATTAAGAGCTTTATACTTCATTAATAACAACAAAACGTTACACCAAAGTCTATTATTGCGAGCCCTAAAAGAAATGTAATAACAAATAAGCTGCACGCGAAATGATGACCGCACAGACGGTGGTTAGCCACTGCACGCCAGATAGTACTTGAGACGCACAATACATATTATAGTTCAAAACAGAAAAATGAACAACAGAGGAGGATTATTCTTTTAACGAGGAAGAGGAGACGGAGGAGGCTAAGCCAGACAAGGAAGCTGATCATAGCACCGATATTGTACCTTGGACCTTTAATGAACAGTGAGTATACATATATATGCAGGTCCATATTTATTTAATGCAGGTCTGAAAAATATAATACGTGGTCCTAAACTGTTCTAGTGCATCCAAAATATTATATTTTGGACCTGCATTAATAAACATGGACCTGCATGTATCACCACTCTTAATAAATCACCTTCCAATTACTTATGAGAGGAAGAGGAAACATAAGAGCATGTGCTAGCTATCGATGATTTTCAATGAGTTTTTTGTGGCAAGATACTATTACAGAGGGAAATGACCACGAAGCAGCTCCAGTTGATCATCAGATCTGAAGAGTCCAGAAGACTCAGTATAATATAGTTGGCTATTTTGTTGAAGTTATCATGTTTAAACATGCTTATGTTTAAACACTTGCTGATCTGGAATCAGAAACTAAGCAAGAGTATTGAAGGAGAAGTACAACTCTTATGAGATCAAAGATAATATTCGAGAAATCAAGATGATAAGTGAAGATTGATTTTGTACCGATTGAATTAGTTTGAGAATATGTAATAGAGTTGTACCTTAGAAAGGATTAGTCTTAAATAAAGAAAGAAGATATTTCTTATCCTTTAGCTATAGAAGTAGAATATAGCTAGAAGACTAAGTATAGCTGTGACAAGCTGGATGAGAGATCAGCATTGTCGAGATTGAAGGATCAAGAAGATAAACGAGGCAACACAGCATTGAACTATAAATAGACAAAGAAGCTGCGACAAAAGATTATCCATCTTACAAGAAAGTATTCTGCCGATCAGAATAGCTTTACAGTTGTAGCAGCTTATTGAAAGGAGTTCAATAGGTCTTTGCCGAACGCCAGTAGTCTGAAATCAACAGCCTTAATACTTCAGGGGAAGTGGTCAAGACAGCAACGAGGAGTTGCTGACCGGCAGTGAGGGGATCTCACGAATCCATACAAGAGATAAGTCATAGATAGTTAATTGTTGTGTGAAACTCTGTAATGTATCTTGATTATCTAGTGGATGATTTTCAGACTGGGCAAGGCCCCGCAGATGTAGGTGTTCATCACCGAATTGCATAAACAATTTTGTGTGTTCTTTCTTTTTATGTTTAAACTTTGCAGTATGTTTAAACATACATGTTAGTTTAGAAAGAATAGTTGAGAACTATTTGAAACTGATCGATAGTATATTTCAATTGGTATCAGAGCTAGTCCACTGAGTTGCGCCTTTAACAAGGCCAGTGGAGATCCCTATCGATCATGGCGAACCAAGAGAAGGATGGTTCAATATACACGCGTGCTCCCATGCTGGATAAAAATAACTACGGTTATTGGAAGGCAAGGATGAGGCATTACATTGATGCTCTAGATGAAGAAGCATGGTATTGGGTTGAGAACGAGTGGTCACCAGCCAGACATCCACCTACAGCAGGGGCAGTCGAAGGTGTTCTGAGAAACAGAGAAGAGCTGTCAACTCAAGAGAGGAAGGATAAGCGATTAAACAGCAAAACACTCAACTGCATCAACTCGTGTGTTGATCAAGAAGCGTTTCGGTTGATTTCAACGTGCAGCACTGCTAAGGATGCATGGGAGAAACTAAAAGCAAGCTATGAAGGAGATGCAAAAATGAAACGACAAAATATGCATACAGTGAAGACAGCATTTGATACTTTGATTATGCAGGATAATGAGACGATTACTGATTACAATGCAAAAGTCAGGGATCTTGTCAACACAGCATATCAGTTGGGAAAACCATTTGTTGAAGACGATATTGTTCAGAAGATATTGAGGTCTCTTCCACCAAGGTTCAAAGGAAAAACTATTGCAATGGAGGAATTACATGATACATCTGAGATGACTGTTGATGAAGTCATGGGAGCACTTTCAGCCTTTGAAATGAAGGAGTTAGCAACAGTCAGGCAGAGTGATATGGCATTTACTGCAGCTGCTCATAAAACAGCTGAACAAAATTCAGTGTCTAAACATAATTCTATGTCTAAACACTCTACCAGAAACAGCAATGAAGAAATGGACGAGGATGAGCTTGCTCACATATCAAGGAGTTTTGCAAAAGTTCTGAGAAAATCTCAAAATAGGCGAAATGAAGGAAGGGAGCAGAGTTCAAGCATGAGTAGGAGAGCAAATAATAATCAAGCAGAACCCAAGCCGGCATTCAAACATGCTGGAAAAATTCAATGTCGAGAATGTGAAGGGTACGGGCATATTCAATCACAATGCCCAAGTGGATCAGCAAACAAGAAGGGGAAAGCCTACAATGCTACATTTAGTGATGCAGAAGATTCTGATGAAGAACATGTCAGCAATCATGTGGCGTTTGGAGCAGTCACTGTTCAAAGCGATGAAGAAAGTGAAGAAGAAAACTATGTTATGTTTGGTGCTGTTGTTAGTCCAGAGAATGAGAGTTTAAACTTAGACTCTGAGGTGGTTCATGAACCTTACGACAAACTCAATGAACTCTGGATCAGTGTGACTGAACAAAATAAAGTGCTACAGAAAGACAACAATAGTTTGAATGAAGAAATTGAGCAACAACAGATAACTATTGAGGCAATGAGAAAGGAACTGAAGATAGCTCTCATTCGAGCAGAGGTAGCAGAAGGAACCATCACCAAACTAAACAAAGGAACAGCTGCTCTGGATGAAATTCTTGGTATGGGAAAAGTTGCTGGAAATCAACATGGATTAGGGTATGATGAAATAGAAGTGGCTAACAAGAATAATCAATCAAAAGGGAAGTTGAACAAGAAGGTGATGCAACCGAGTTCAAGTCAAGTCAGGAGAGAGCAACCTGTCAAGACTTTAAACAACTCTATCAATGTTCCAAAGTTTGGTATAGGTTATAAACCGATCTATTCTCGTCAGCAAAACATGTTTCAACCATGGTGGGAGGCAAGGTGCAACTACTGTCAACGTCCAGGACACTACAAAAGGCGTTGCTTTCGTCTTTTACAAGATCTGATGCAAGAATCAACACATGGAGTAGGTTACAACACAGGAGCGGGTTATAACACAGTTGCAAGTTACAACACTGGAGCAGGTTACAACATAGTACAATCAGAAAAATCTCCATACACTAAAAAGGCATGGGTTCCAAAAACCAATCACTGCTATGCTGTTCATACTTGCTATAGCTCATATGCCAGAGATTCCTGGTACTTCGATAGTGGTTGTTCTAGACATATGACATGTTCTTCTGAGTTGTTGAGCAATATTGTTCCATGGACTGGAACTGTCAGATTTGGAGATGGGAAGAAATGCAGAATAACTGGAAAGGGGGAGTTACAAGTCAAAAACTTTCCAGTGTTTCAAGACGTACTCTTGGTGGATGGACTAAAGGCAAATTTTCTCAGCATTAGTCATCTATGTGACAACAAACTAACAGTTTTATTTGATGATAAAATATGCACAGTCAGGAAGGATGAACGGGGTGTTCTTATCGGCACTAGATCATCAGATAACTGCTATATTCTGGATGAGTCAGTTAGTTGTCTCAAAATAAGTGTGGATGATACTCTTTTGTGGCACAAGAAGCTTGGTCATGCAAATCTGAAAACACTGGCTAAGGTAACAAAGCTTGAAGCAATAAGAGGAGTACCATTACTCTCTTATACAAAGGAGTTGAACTGTCCACCATGTCATGAAGGTAAACAGGTTAGGTCTCCACACTCTAAACTTCATGAAATCACTACTTCCCATGGTCTCGAACTACTGCATATGGATTTGATGGGGCCAATCAGTCCAGCTAATATTTCGGGAAAGAAATATATCTTTGTATGTGTAGATGATTTTTCCAGGTTTACATGGGTGAAATTCTTGAAAGAAAAATCTGATGCCGTGGGAATAATTATTGAGCTCATTACACAAGTTAACACTGAAAGATCACATGACGGTCTTCAAGTGGTTCGAGTCAGGAGTGATCATGGAAGGGAGTTTGCAAACTCTACTATGATGGATTTCTGTGCAAAACTTGGAATCAAGCATGAGTTTTCTGCTCCAATCACACCACAGCAAAATGGTATTGTTGAACGCAAAAAAAGGACTATCATCAACATGTCAAGGGCTATGATGGCGGAAAATGATACTCCGAAGAAATGGTGGGCTGAGCCCGTTCATACTGCATGTCATACAATCAACAGAGTTTATCTCCGTCCCTTCACTCAGAAAACTGCTTATGAACTCTGGAAAGGGAGGAAGTCAAACGTCTCATACTTTCATGTATTTGGGAGTGCATGCTACATTCTCAGAGATCGTGAACCTCTCGATAAGTTTGACAAACGGGCTAATGTTGGGATTTTTCTTGGTTATTCTCAAAATAGCAGGGCATACAGGGTTTTCAATAATCGCACAAATGTCATGATGGAGTCCAACAATGTGGTCATTAAAGATCTGAAGGATATCAGTAGCGGAATCCTACTCGAAGATGAACCTGAGCAGCCAATCAGTTCAGATGTTGATCCACCTCTGTCCGATGTTACAACACTGTCGGATGATATGACACTACCTGATGTTACAACATCATCTGATGTTCCTGAAAGTAACACAGTATCTGAGGCTACATCTGATCCAACTACATCTGTCAATCCTCCTCCTAACTCGTATAATCTAAGGCAGACAACACGGAAAGACTACGCAAAAATGAATGCTGGAATGCATGTGCTTCAGTGTTTTCTTTCATCCATAGAACCCAAGAATCATAAGGAAGCATTGACTGATGAGTATTGGATTTCTGCCATGCAAGAGGAACTGGAGCAGTTCACCCGAAGTGATGTATGGTATCTTGTTCCACGACCTTCAGGTGTAAATGTTATTGGCACTAAGTGGATTTTCAAGAACAAGTCTGATGGAGATGGAAATATCACCAGAAACAAGGCTAGACTGGTGGCTCAAGGATATACTCAAGTTGAGGGTGTCGACTTTGATGCAACCTTTGCTCCAGTTGCAAGGTTAGAATCTGTTCGGTTCTTACTTGCTATGTCCTGTATTATGAAGTTCAAATTGTTTCAGATGGATGTGAAGAGTGCATTTTTAAATGGGATTGTCAAGGAAGAAGTATATGTAGAACAACCCAAGGGTTTTGAAGATCCGTACTTGCCTGATCATGTGTACAGATTAAAAAAGGCGTTATATGGTCTTAAGCAAGCTCCTAGGGCTTGGTATGAGCGTCTCACCCAATTTCTGTTGCAGAAAAACTATCGACAAGGGGGAGTAGACCGAACGCTCTTTGTGTTTAAACATGAAAAACATATTCTGCTTGCCCAAATCTATGTAGATGATATTGTGTTTGGGTCAACATCTCAAAAGCTGGTGGATAGCTTTATAGAAATGATGAAGAGTGAATTTGAAATGAGTATGGTTGGCGAATTGACATATTTTTTGGGGCTTCAAGTCAAACAACACAAGGAAGGTATATTCATCAATCAAACCAAGTACACTCTAAACTTGGTTAAAAGATTTGGGATGGATGACTCTAAGTATATGAGAACTCCAATGGCTTCTACGGAGAAATTGACCTATGACAAGTATGGTGTGAGAGTGGATATTAAGCTGTATAGAAGTATCATTGGGAGCTTGTTATATCTCACTGCAAGTAGGCCAGACATTTGTTTGAGTGTTGGACTATGTGCAAGATTTCAGTCTGATCCCAAGGAGTGTCACCTGTCTGCAGTCAAGAGAATCATCAGATATGTGCATGGAACTGCTGATTATGGTCTCTGGTATTCTAGAGAAAGTCAAGCTGAGATTTATTGGCTACAGTGATTCGGATTGGGCTGGAAATTCATAAGACAGGAAGAGTACTACTGGAGGATGCTTCTATGTAGGAGGGAATTTAGTGTCATGGTACAGCAAGAAGCAAAATTCTATCTCACTGTCCACCACTGAATCTGAGTACTTAGCAGCTGGAAGTTGCTACCAGCAACTGCTGTGGATGAAGCAGATGTTAAAAGACTATGGATTTCAGCAGGATTCCTTAATTATAAAATGTGATAATAAGGGAGCCATTGATCTCTCTCATGATCCTGTTGATCACAAGAAGACAAAGCACATAGATATCAAGCACCACTTCATCAGAGACTTGGTGGAAAAGAAGGAACTGATCATTGAATTTGTTCCTAGTGCTGAACAGTATGCAGATATTTTCACTAAACCACTGGACTCTGCAACTTTTGAGACACTAAGACAACACTTAGGTGTTTGTCGAATTTGAGGTACCTCTGATCACCTCTTATTTGTTGTATATTAGTGTTTATTGCTTTGTGTTCTTTTGTTTTTGAAAAAGAAAAAATACAAAAAGAAGTTGGTGTCAAGTATGTTTAAACACTGAGAAATCAGTGTGTTTAAACTCTTAAGAGTTAGCCGAAAATGAAGAAGAAAGTCTTTTGGGCCTGACTAGTCAATGGGCTGAAAAAGTTGATGTCAGTGGGCTAAAATACCCCTACGGGCTGATGAGATAATCTTGGCTACATATTTATTTTATGGGGAATAATCAGTACTTTCAGAAAAATTGGGGGACCAGTGTGCAATTGTGGATTTATTTTCCAAATTGGTTTCGGATTTGAATTTCTGAAAATATTAAATATAAGAGGGAAAATCTTTGTCCCTTTTCACCTAATTACTGTAGCCCCGTCGTTCCCACTTCAAAACAACCTTCACCGGCGATTGATCAAAGCTCTTCATCAAACTAGTGCATCGATCTACTCTCATTGCAACCAGAATCTAGTCTGAGCAACACATTGTCAAACCGAGAGTCCGAGAACAAGAAAAACCTAGGCTTTAGTCGACTGGAGGTTCAACCCCAAATCAGTGCATGCAAGAGGTATTTGGCTCTAAACTGCTTAAAGATTGAGTTTTTCTGGTTGATTTAGTAGTTAGAGTGCTTGCCGCACCTAGGAGTTGTGATAGTTGGGGATTTCTGAGATTTCTGGGAGTTGTAGTGTGTGTTTCAACCTACGATTGTATCTAAATCACTATGGGTAATCTTCCATCCAACTTGCCTATTGACTCCATCCCCACTAGAGAAGAGTTACTTCTGGCTGAACAGCTTGGTCTGAATATCACTAGAGCCACACCAGAATCTGTGGCTCTTGAGAGTAATCCCACAGTTAGGGTAGGGGTTGAGTTTGAAGGGGGCCCAGACTTGAATTTTTACTATGAGAGTTCAGAGTTTAATGATCAATCTGAGCAGACTTTGGGTCCAGAAAAGGAGGCATCAAGTAAAGTGGTTAAGCAAGTTTATCAGAGGAAGAGGAAGAGAGGTCAAGGAGTTTTCAGTACAAGAACTGTTGAGCATGAGGAGCATGCTGAAGGTGAGCAGGCAGTAGAAGGAATGGTGGAACAGGAGAAGCCTGGTGAAACTGAGCAGGCAGTGGATGTGGATAGGATTCTGGACAGTGTCAGAATCATGATGGAACCTTTATCAGAGACAGCACCAGACATTGAGGATAGCCATCCTCTAAGTGTAAAATTTAATCAACTACAGAAGTTGAAGAGGGAGAAGTTGAGGAAGAAGAAGTCTCTTCCTCCAGTTATTCAAGTTGAGGGCTGAAGCTTCAGAGCTTAATCTGAGCTTTGAAGAAGTTCCACAAGCAGAAGTACCATCTGCAGAACCAGAAGGACTAGCCCATAAGAGCAGCAGCTCTGAATCTAAGTCTGAGGAGGATGATGAGCCAGTTGAGCCAGTTATAGAAGAGCATGTGAGTCTTAGCACTGAATCTGAGAAAGAGGAGGATGATGAGACAGGTGAGCCAACTGCAGAAGATCATGAGAGTAGCAGCTCTGAGTCTGAGCCTGAAGAAGGTGATGAGGTAGCTGAGGTGCCTTTAGTGTTCCCAGATGACAATCCTCTGCTGGAGAATGCTTGGGATGATATCTTCTATTCCAGGAGGGTTATGACTGTGTATGAAGGGCTGATCAACAGGAAGATGCATGTTGAAAAGAGATTGACTGACAAGTTTAAACATCCTAGGTTTGTGGCTTTTATGAAGAGAATTCATATGTTTGGCTCAGCAAATTTCTGCATAAAGGCAAATCATTCTCTGGTGCTGGAATTCTATGCAAACCTGAGAGGAACAAACAGTGCTCCAGATTCTGCATGGTACAGAAAGGTCTATCTCAGAGGCAAACTGTATAGATTTGATGCTCCTTTGATCAACCAGGTGTTAGGAACAGGGAGACATGACTCCATCTGCCCAAACAGTGCTTATCCAGAAGGTTTTACTTTGGATTATGATGTGGTAGCACTGGAGCTGACAGGGGGCACACTTGGAGAATGGGGTGCAGACAAGGCTCTCAAAGCAGCTTATCTTTCTCAGAAATACTACTGTCTGTACAGGGCTGTTGCTAATCTGTGGATCATGTCTACCAATGTATCTCTGGTAACTGAGGAGATGGCATGCTTGATGTATTGCATTGGTACCAGAAGACCTTTCAACCTGGGATGGTTTATCTATGATAGGGTTCTGCTAGTAGCTCAGCATCAGAAATCTGATGAGTACATCACCTATCCTGCTCTCATAACTGGCTTGCTATATCATGCTGGATTAGTTGATGGACTAGATGATAAGGTCACTTTCTGTGATGATTTACAAGTTAACAAGTCCATTTACAGAAAGAGAAATGATCTACCTGCTACTGCTGAGGAAGAAGAGGCAGTTTCAGAAGAGGAACCAGCTGAGGTCAACTATGCTGTGGTGAGAAAGAAGGAGTTTCGAGGGTTAATCAGATATCATAGACAGAAAATGCATGATTTTCAAGAGGAGCTGGAAGCTCTTGAAGAAACTGAGGATGAGACCAGTGGGTCTGATGCATTCTGAGATCTATTGTTCTTATTTTCTCTCTCTTTTGCACTCAGTACTTTGATGCATTCTGGATGTTTGATTTTTGTTTTTCTTTGGATATTTGGTACTTTGGCACATTTTCTGTTCCCAAGGGGGAGATATTATGATTATTTTTGATGCCTTGGTGGCCATTTATTTTGGATGTTGGTTCCATTTATTTTGGAACACTACAGTTGTGGAAGTTTATAAGCTCTATCTATGTTTGGCTGATAGGGAGAGCTTTGAAGTCATATATATTGTTTCTGATTTATTGATGCAAATATGATTGAAGAATGAAGATCTATATGATAGGGGGAGTGAGTTATTTTCTCTGCACCAAAATAAGTGATATGGTTCCACAAAATGCCAAAGGGGGAGATTGAAGAGTCCAGAAGACTCAGTATAATATAGTTGGCTATTTTGTTGAAGTTATCATGTTTAAACATGATTATGTTTAAACACTTGCTGAACTGGAATCAGAAACTAAGCAAGAGTATTGAAGGAGAAGTACAACTCTTATGAGATCAAAGATAATATTCGAGAAATCAAGATGATAAGTGAAGATTGATTTTGTACCGATTGAATTAGTTTGAGAATATGTAATAGAGTTGTATCTTAGAAAGGATTAGTCTTAAATAAGGAAAGAAGATATTTCTTATCCTTTAGCTATAGAAGTAGAATATAGCTAGAAGACTAAGTATAGCTGTGACAAGGTGGATGAGAGATCAGCATTGCCGAGATTGAAGGATCAAGAAGAAAAACGAGGCAACACAGCATTGAACTATAAATAGACAAAGAAGCTGCGACAAAAGATTATCCATCTTACAAGAAAGTATTCTGCCGATCAGAATAGCTTTACAGTTGGAGCAGCTTATTGAAGGGAGTTCAATAGGTCTTTGCCGAACGCCAGCAGTCTGAAATCAACAGCCTTAATACTTCAGGGGAAGTGGTCAAGACAGCAACGAGAAATTGCTGACCGGCAGTGAGGGGATCTCACGAATCCATACAAGAGATAAGTCATAGATAGTTAATTGTTGTGTGAAACTCTGTAACGTATCTTGATTATCTAGTGGATGATTTTCAGACTAGGTAAAGCCCCGCAGATGTAGGTGTTCATCACCGAACTGCGTAAACAATTTTGTGTGTTCTTTCTTTTTATGTTTAAACTCTGCAGTATGTTTAAACATACCTGTTAGTTTAGAAAGAATAGTTGAGAACTATTTGAAACTGATCGATAGTATATTTCAAGATCTAATATCTGTTGTTTAATATTTGTTGTCACAAACATAGAATTTGAATATTTTCAGATCTGAAATGTTTGCTGTTTATTTATCAGATCACAAACATAGAAATTTGAGGTGGAGCGTTGGATATAATGCTAATTTGAGGAAGATGAAGTTGCAGTCTGAGGAAATTAAGATGTCATATTCTGATATGATAGGGATATAAGAAAAGGAGAGAATCATAATCCTAATACAAAAATGAAAAGAAAGTATTCGGTATTTTTTCTTCTCATTATTTAAACAGCTAGCTCTTTTAATTTCAACAATGTATAGTTAGTTTATGGCCATCTCCAAATTATACATTTAAAATTGGGGATCCCTCAACACCTTGAGCTCGTAAGTTGCATGGTTTGTCCCCTTTTGATTGTACACACACAGCTCAAATTGAAAATCTCCTTTAGAAACTTTTCACCTCTGCTGGTTTAACCGGAGCAGCTTTCCTCTTTTTGTCCTTAGAATTAGATGCAATTAAACTCGACACACTGCGATCTCTATCAATTACTTGAATTTGTCTGCACTTCATGTTTGACTTACTGCTCCTTTCGCTGTACTCTTCCATGTCTGTCAGTGACGGATTCTATGGGGGTCTAAAAGGGGCCGGGCCCACCCCATGATTTTGTCCAGAAATAGCCTTCATTCCTCATTAAATAATATTTTGGAAATAATTAATTGGTAGCCTCTTGTATTTTTGGAAAGAAAAATATATTTATGTAAGGAGAGTAGAAAAGTTTTTTAAAATCAAACTTCTTATAAAAGTAGTGGTACATTTTGTTAGTTTTTTATTAGTAATTTGTTTTTATTTTTTTAATTTATAATTCTTATAAGATATTATAATAGTAATTTTTTTAAAAGAATATTAATAATATTTTCATAATAATATTGTGAAAACAAGCCTGCGTAGTCGAATGGAAGATGATTTTCTGCGAGATTTTTTGGTGCTATATATTGAAAGAGAGATTGCGGAGACCATTCCCATTGATTTGATTATCGACACTTTTGAGATGATCAAAGAGAGAAGAGTTAGATTCAAATAAAATTTATATTTTCTTTAACTATAGTTGGTCCTTTATATGTATGATTCTTTTATCTCTAAATAAATTATTTTACTATACCGTTATTTTTTATAATTTCATTAGTTCTTTCGAATTCAAATTTTTGTGATTAGTCCGACCCCCTTTAAGGTAAAATTCAGGATCCACCCCTGTAATGTCTGAAATGACAAATTTAGCTAAAACATCAATTAAAGAGTAACTGTTAGACATGCTCTAGAAATATGTACTATATTCTCTACTGCATTGCATAAAAAATACAGACTTTAAATTATTTTAATTCAATACCATACATATAAATTGTTGCGGCCGGTGAATATGTTTGTTAAATAAAATATATATGAAAATTCAATTCAATTAAATGGACTAAAATTATACAATTTTCGATGTGGGAGTAATGTAAGGATATCCAAACCCTAACTTGTTAGGTGAAAAACACTACTTTCCTTACATAGCTTATCACATGTGTCACCACTTTTAATATAATCTTTTGGTGCTTCAAGAGCATGTATATATGCTCTTCTTTCGGCATATGTACAAATATCATTTATGAAAAATTAAGTAATGATGGTTGTAAAATTTACAGTTTGTGCAAGGCAACCAAATCATTGTATTGTGTTGTCGCAAATGCCTATTCAACCAAACTGAAAAAAATCATAAAACAAGAGAGGTTAATTTAATGCTAATATCAAATCTCATGCTAATTTAATCCTTTCATGTTTAAATTTGATATAAAAATACCATGTTTAATTCAATGATATTTAAGAGCATGTTTTCTCTAACTTATGTTTTTAAATTGAATTAAATTAAACTGAACTGAAATATATCAAATGAAGTAAAATTTAATGTAGATAATAATAATACCCTAAATTTAGCCAAATTTTATCCAATCATATACCATGAAAACTGAGATGAACTAAAAGAATGCATGTTATAATTAACTAAGGGTTTCTCCGCTACACCTCTTCCTCTGCATGCTGACATGATTCTGTGACGCTTCCACACATCCCACCATCGTACTCCACATCTGTATCTTCTTCCATAAACTCTCGTTTTTTCTTCCATAAAGATATTGCATTCGATTTCAGAGCCGTTATAGTGATCGATGGTGATCCTCTGAAGTCTATTAATGGCTGCGGATAAAATATTAATGGGTAGAGAACGTTTACGTGGAGTTTAAATGATGGTATCGCACGAAAAATATTATCTAGTGCTAAACGTGTGCAATAAAACTGAATAATTAACTGCTAATTATTAGGGTTTCTGAGAAGCTTTCTTTTACTCCGAAACCTAGCTTTAACACAATTTTTCAGAAAGTAAATTAATAAGAGCTTTATACTTCGATTAATCACAACAAAACCGTACACCAAAGTCTAATATTGTGAGCCCGGAAAGAAAGATAGAGCTCTTATCATGACCGCACGAACAGTGGTACGCCGCCTGCACCACCACTGCACGCGCCACATAATACTTTAGATATATTACATATTACATATATTACATACTTTACAATATTACATTATTATATCTAACGAGGAAGAGCAAGAAACAAGAAGAAGAGATGATGCTTTCCACCCCGAGTCCTCTCGACTATTCTGCTGCTCGAGCTCGCCCTATGCTTCCCCTTTCCGGAGCAAGGCTGGTGAGTCTGTAAACCAAACTTCTTCCTCCTTACCTCCTCCCTTCTAGTTATCAGCTGACTCTCGGTCTCACTCAAGGTTCTGTCACTCATATCCTAATCACACGCAGTCGAAACCCTCGCTTCCTTCCTGCTGGCCTCAGCACTCATGAGGATGTTGTTCCCCTCCTCAATTTTCTTCCTCTTCACAACTTTGATTGATGCAACTCCCGAAAGGATCATTTCATCACAGCTATAGAGACTTTGAAGCAGCTCGAGTGGATCATCAGATCTAATATTTGTTGTTTATTATTTGTTATCACAAACATAGAATTTGAATTTTTTTTCAGATCTCAAAATGTTTGCAGTTTATTTATCAGATCGCAAACATAAGTTCGATATTGAAGGGATTCAACATTTCAATTCGATTCATTTCATAAATCTTATTATCTTTTATCGGTTGGGTGGTTTGTTATTTCTGTACTTGTGAGTTTAATTTGAAAAAATAATTATGGTCTAGTTGATTTGAAAAAAAAAATTATGGTCTAGTTGATTGGATGTGCACGAAATATGCGAGAATAAATATAAATGTGCAAGAAACGTGCGATATTATTATGTATGCATGGATCGTGCAAGGATACATATATACTCTGAATTAGAGGAAAGAATTAGTCTCAGTTTAAACATAGTTAAACCTTATTCTTTTACATTTACTCTAAAAATAGATTGTAGATCCCATCATGTTCTTTAACCATCGGATCTGATCGAGGAGATCGAGCGTTATCAATCACAAATTAATTTTTCATGCATAAGAAAAGTTTGCAGCCTACAATAAGCTTGGAACACAAGCTTTGAACTGGGAAGTACAAAGCCTACAAAAGCTTTGCAGAATAGATTTACTATAAAGGTTAATTTTTCATGGTTTCAAGCAGCCTAGATCCTTCAAGGAGAAGACCGAGTTCAGATAGCTAGTGAACGAACTCATCGATAAACTTGGAGTTTGAGCCAGTGATAATCAAGTCATCAACATAAACCAAGACATAGATTACATCTTGGCCATGAGACTTGATGTAGAGAGAAGTGTCTGAGATACACTGTCTGAATCCATGCCGCAGTAAAGCTTGACTGAGCTTTTGAAACCATGCACGCAGAGCCTGTTTAAGGCCATAAATGGCCTTCTTGAGTTTGCAGACAAAGCCGGGAGTGGAAGAGGACACAAATCCTGGCGGTTGTTGCATGTAAACAGTCTCCGCTAGGTCACCGTTAAGAAAGGTATTGTTGATGTCGACCTGGCGAAGGGGCCATTTCCTGGTGACAGCAATGCTAAGAACCAGACGAATAGTAGTGGGTTTGATGACAGGGCTGAATGTGTCAAAGTAGTCAACACCCTCTTTTTGGTTGAAGCCTTTTGCCACAAGACGAGCTTTGTATCGCTCCACGCTGCCATCCGCCTTCTTTTTGGCCCTGAAAATCCACTTGCAACCAACAACGTTAGCAGTATAGGGCTTTGGAACCAAGTCCCATTAGTCAATAAAGCATCATACTCTAACTGCATTACTTGTTGCCAATGAGGGTGTTTAGTGGCTTGAGCAAAAGTTTTTGGTTCAGGATGAGAGGAATCGCGAACGACGGGATATTTGGTGGCAAGTAGAGCTTTAGGAGTGAGTGAGTTGGTTGCAGCTCGAGTGACCATAGGGTGCTGAGATAGTTCAGACGGCCGAAAATACGAGGGGGCATGAGTATATGGAACAATGGACAAGGAAGAGGTAGAGTCTGGGGACTGAGACTGATCAGGTGAGGGAGGGACAGAGTCAACCGAATCACCAACATTGGAATGAGAAGCACTAGATTGAGACAGAGAATCAATCAGAGAACCAGACAGGGTGGGCTAACTGACGCGGCTAGAGGGGACCAGACTAACACTGCTGAAGGGAACTAGACAGAAGTGGTGCAGAAGGATTTGGGCTGGTGAGGACAGAAGGATGGGGGCTGGTGGGGACAAAAGGATGACTCTGGAGTGGCTGACCAAGGTAGCTGGTGGGGTCAGCAGCACGGTCAGAAAGTGTGAGCGCAGAATTGGTAGCTTGACTAGGCATGGAGTGAGAAGGAGATGAGGTTGCGGGGCCAGCAGAAGTCGGCCGGGAGTGGTTAGAATCTGACTGTGCAGACTGCATTAAGAGGAGAGACAGTGATGTGAGTTGCGGGCTGAAATGGGAGACACACGGGTTGACTGAGATGAATCCAGTAAGCTCAAGTCATAAACTGGAGGATCGGTAGAAGGAGATTGAGCAATATGCTCGGGATATGGGAATTGAGATTCGTCAAACACTACATGACAAGCGATGTAGGTACGAGAGGACGGAACATGAAAACATAAATATCCTTTATGTTTTGCACTGTAACCTAGAAAGATACAGGCGACTGACCGAAACTCAAGTTTATTTGTGTTGTATGGTCTTAGATAAGGGTAGCATAGACATCCGAAAGATTTGAAAAAGTTATAATCAGGATCTCGCTTGTAGAGACAAGAGTATGGTGATTTGTGAAGAAGAGTAGGAGTGATGGTTCTGTTATTTAGATCGATGGCTGTATGAAACGCTTGTTCCCAAAATTCTATAGGAAGATGGGAATGAGCTAACAAGGCCAAGCCTTTCTCAACAACAGTTCGGTTTCGTCTTTCAACGACACCGTTTTGTTCTGGTGTATGAGGGCAAGAGACACGATGTAAAATACCATGATTTTGAAGAAAAGTAAAGATGTTTCTGTACTCCCCACCCCAATCAGATTGAAAAGCCTTAATTTTTGTTGAAAATTGTGTCTCGGCCATTGCTTTAAAAAGAGTGGCTGCATTGAAAACCTGAGCTTTGGTTGGTAAAAAATAGATCCAGATAAATTTCGTGCAGTCATCAATAAATAACACAAAATAGCGATTACCATTCAAAGAAGAAATATAAGAGGGTCCCCAAACGAGTTTACTTAATATATTTGGAAAATAGTTGTTTCCATTCCTCATCATTCTCCCCCTCTTGAAAAAATTCGACTCTGACGAATTATAACAAATAATTTTCGTGGAAGAACTCTGCAAATCTGAACCAATGCTTGACTCCTTGCGTGGATATCCTTTCCAATGAATAAGATACTTCCAACATAGAAGACATGCTTGAATTCCAAAATCATCAAAAAGTTTAACAAAAAATTTATGGACTTTGAATTCTCTTTTCTTGAAACGCTGATGTACATCTTCCATTCTTGGTCGGATCTGCTCGATGGATCTTCGATTTAACACCTTCATATCTTGAAATTGATGGTGCTCTTGAACTTTATCTTCCCATCGTTGATGTGGCTTGATCAATGACTTCGAATGTTGTGATTGATCATCCATTTGAAGTGAGGATGGCTTCTGTTGTTGAACCTTCACTGATGATGGTGAATTATGCTCATCCATTGGCGTCTCTGTTGGCGAAAACTGCCGCGGCTTCAATATCGGCGTAAAATTCTGCACAATTGTTTCGACGCAAGAAATCGATGTTTTTATGGTTGCTGGTGGATTCATAGGTGATGGCGGCGACAGATTATTCGCATCCATTGCATCAAGGCAAGCAATCAACTGTTTTAAGGAGTCCTTGATTTCAGCAATGTCCGAACCATACTTAGCAATCATAGTATCATGTCTGCTAATGACCTTTTCCAAATCTTTCAACGTCATTGTCGAAACCTTGCTCTGGATACCAAAAATGATGCAGGATTCATGCGTTGATGATTAGGTTGTTGGAATAAGAACTCGTAACAAAATATATAATTAATCTTGGCAATCACACCTAGAAAAATATATATAAATCCTTTGGCAATCACACCTCCGGGAAAAATGTTTTAAAACTCATACTCTGAATTTTGTTATAAATCTCAAAATCTCTTCCCCTCTTTCCTCTATAAGAATTACAATATATATAGCTATGAAAATAAAACAAAATAGGAAAATGGCATATGTCCTAATTCTATTCTAAAACTAAAAGGAATGCATATATAATCCTTTCCAACTAAAATTCACTTTCATGAATAGTTTTGGAAAATAGTTGTTTCCATTTCTCATCATTATGTTTTGCTGAACTTAGCTGAACTGAATTGAATTGAATTGAACTGAACTAAACTGAATTGAACTGCTCTATTTAATTACAAGCTCCAACAAACAGGGCCTTGGTCATATGTTAATCTGTTAAATTCACTACTTTCCCATTGTTATGCAGAATGGATGATCCACTTATCCTGCTTGCACTTTTAACGGTGTTAGAAGAATTGCACATGTCAATGCAGAAGACAGCTGAGCTTGATTTAGAAGAACTTGATTGGCATTCCTATTGTGGATCACGAACCCTACACAAGAAACTACTATGTTGGATGAACATCAGAAATGGCTATGGTAGAAGTTCGTGAAAGTATAGCCGAACATATTTGGAATTCGGTAGATGGTGATACTAGTGAAATTGCATAATCAGATGATAGCGATTAGTAATGGATGTAATCAATATACATTTTGGCATTATATGGACATATTCGTAATTTTTGTTGAATTTGTTAATTTCGTGTATAAATTAGAACTATTAAAAATGAATTTATTTTTATTTGATTAATTAAAATAAAATATATTGAAGAAACAATTGTTCACAGGTAACTTCATTTGATAAATCAAAACAAAAGTATTTCATTGACATTTTTGAATTGTAGGAAATTTAATATAAAAACAATTTAGTGAAAATGGGGAATTTTTTTGAAATTAGATGAAGTCAGCTGAAATCTGCTAAACCCTGCTGAAATCTGCTGAAGTCAGCTTAACTTAACTGAAATGTGCAGAAGTTACGCTGAATTTGATAGGGCCTGATTCAAGTATTATATATGTCTACATTGACATGTAGAGTGTCAGAATTTTAATTTGTTCTGGTATCGGAACAGCTTGTGAAACCACCTTTTGAGAAAACCTTAACATACTTCCGATGGAGGAAGACGACGGGATATATGAAATAAAAAGACATCTCAAGTTCCATTTGTCATTAAAATTTTTAAATATAGTTCCAGTATCGGGAGTAGATTAAGTTGTGTACTGGTATCATTATTTAACGTTGCTGAAATAATTGGTGCCTCACATTTGTTAGTTCCAAATCTGGAACATCGTAAAAACACTGAACATAAAGAAAGTCAACTCCTCGCTTTATCACTTTCAATCTCCCCCAAATTGAAACACAAAAAATATTCTAACACCTACCCGAAACTGAGCATAGATCACGTCAACCATGGTGAAAATGAAGATTGGTGCTAAGAAGCAGAAAGCCCAGGTTCCCGTTGTCGAAGATCCGGTTCCCGGCGAGGTTGAGGAGTCGGAGCCAGAGGTGGACGTTGAAGCCACATCTAGTCAAGTGATTGAAGAGTCACGCAGTCAAGCGGTTGCAGAACCACAGAACGATGAGGACATCCGTCAGTATTAGCTTCCGCGAACAAAGAAAAGTCGGGCATCGAGATCACCCAGCCCCCAGAATAGATGTTGGGGTGGAAGAGAGGTACGTGAATGGATTAGGAGTGGTTTGGCGAAAACAAGAATTCTTTATGCTGAGAAAGTAAGTGAATTGCATTTAGATTATGTGGTTGATAAATTTTAAAAAAACAATTTTGATAAATTGCTCACTTTGAACAAACCTACCCGCCATGATAAAGTGTTGCAGTTCTACTCTAACTTAGGCAGTTATTTGAACCACCCTGATTCAACTATGGTCAATGGCTATGTGATTCATGTCAACAAATTTACAAATAATGAAGCCATAGGTTGCCCTTACCTAGATCAATCCTTCCTTAAGGCTGATAATGAAAATGGACCTATAGAGTTCAAGCCTAGGGACAAGCCGGGAGATGCAATTATGTCTGCAAAACAGGGAAGAGATGCAGAACTACAAGCAGGTTTAAACTCAAACATGTCACTATTTCTTATGACTTTTATCATTTATTTACTTTTATGCAGTACGGCCATTTGAGTTTCTATGTGTTGTTAATGTTGTTGCTGCATCACATTTTGACATTTCCTCACTTAATAATGTGCCATGTGATTTATTTTTCTGAATATTATGTTTAAATGTGAATTAGGGATGATGGTCGTTAGATGGACTGGCTTTCAAACTTTCTAAGTTCTTTGCGTATTTAAGTAGATGTGGTCTTTGCTGAGGTGAAAGAGACGAGGGCTAAGACAACATTGATTTTTGAACATGGTCGATTTCAGTTGGAGCTGAGTGAGGATGAGCCAGAACATGTGTTCGTCAACCGCTTCACCGAAGAATATCCTACTCCTGAAGAACCTGTGACCAAAGTTACTCCCACGGATCCTACTCAAGTCCCAAATGGTGATGCTACTGCTATTGTCAACTCTGATGCAACTGGCGAACATCCACAGTCGCCACAAGAAGACGTGCATGTGTCGCTAACAAAGGTATTATCATTACTTTTCACAATATCAAATATTTAAGTCTAGGTATCACGATTATAACTTGTAGTTGAATATTGTGTAGTACAAGAAAAAAAATTGATGGATGGGCGCATGGCTACTACACTATGTTGTATGCTACCCATTTAATCCGGATTTTACAGCCCAACAATTTAACTATCCACACCGTAAGCTTCTTTTTGCTCTACATTTTTCATCTAAGTTTAATTAACATTCAGTGTTCATTAATTTACATGTCTTTTTTTTTCCTATAGCTTTTGCCTAAGGATGTCACTCCTTACACAATTGGGGAGACTAATGTGGTCCGGAATAACCTAGCTCAATGCCTTGTGTCCATCCGCTCGAATGCCATTAGGAACCCCACCATCATCTAAAGCAATTAACAAGGTGCAATGTTTGTATTTCTTAGACATTATATTTCAAAACAAGGATGTTCCGTTAATATTTGGTTCTTTTGTGCACGGTATATCTAGTTGATAAAGCCGTTGCCTATATTTTCTGTTTGCTAGCAACAACACCTTGTTGTAGTCTTCTTGTAGTCTTTTGAAGGCATGTGTATGGGTTGGTCGATTAAACAATACGAATTGTAACCATTATTCCTTGTGAGACTTCCGTTACCGGAACTACATTATGATTTCATTTCCCTTTTCGAAACATAATTATGTTGCACAATTATTTATGTAAACAGATTTTAATACCATAGACAGACGCGAACACCGCACAACTACCATCATTCAGAACATAACAACATGACGTCATCATCCAGCAGCGCACTTCCTGCATCGGAAGTGGCACGCTTCATTTCTAGTTCCTCATTAGGAACCGTTAAAATACTCATCTGGTTCCAATAATGGAACCATCAATATGTTCACGTGCTTTGGACAGCGGAACTATCTCAAGCCAAGACTACACTATTCAGCTTCCTTAACTGGAACATCATTTCACGAATTCCTCATTTTCCCCTTCCTCAACCGGAATTGGAAATCTCATCCGCATTACCAGTCAACTTCCTCACCGGAACATATCATACGCCGTATTCTGCAGAATCAACCACGGCGTTTCAGACCGTCGTGAATATGCAATCAATCCGCGGCGGTTGACCGGACCGCCGTGAATGTGTCCGCCTGATCCGCGGCGTGACCCTCAACGGCGGCTTGAACCGCCGCGATAGAGGGGGGTAGACCGCCGTGGATCGTGTCTCCGTCCAGTAGTGAATAAATCATGTTTTGAAATAAGTAAATAAAATTTGTTTTGAAATAAGTAAATAAAATTTATCTATTAATATTACCGTCAACCTCTTAAATGAAAATTCTTTTATTCAGTTTTGAACTGATTTTGTTCTTTTACTCCAAAAGATTTAGGCATACTTGGTGAATTTCCCGCCTATATGCAACGTACATAATAGAAGGTGAGATCCGGATCAGCCTAGCTAGCTAAACATTTCATCAAAAGATAGGAGACATGGAACCACAAGTATATAATATGCAACCTGCGATATCTATAACTCACTAGTAGTGAAACTCTACCAAATTCTAAATTAATCACATGTTATTTATAAACTGAATTCGTAATATCCAAAAAATATTGAACCGTCCTGCAATGTTAATTTCAAAACATCAGTTAAGGATTAGCTCACCAATCATGTCAAAATTTTCCAACATGACTAATCATAGCCAAGATTGTATTGCTACACCCTTTGATAGTTTAGACATATATATAGACGTTAGACGGTAATTATGAATAATGCCTTAACAGCCATGAGGACAACCATTTTTATACCATCTGTCATTTGGATTGGTTCAGACCACTAGCAAAGTACTACTCCATATTTCTCCTTCAAATACAGTCAATGTGGACTTTCGAAACGATACTGTAAAATAAATATTAATAATATATATAATAGGCACTTCAAATATATTATTAAAGGTAATTATTACAACTGGATGATTACAATATTTATAGTTTTAGAGAGCAGCTTCTAGGCTGTTCGTAACCAATGTGGGATAACTACAATACAGAGTACAATAGGAAAAAGGATTAATTCATACACAAGAAATGACATAATGTCCATAATTAAATATCCCTAGTATATTCCTTATCACCCTCTCCCTCATGTTGGAGCATGATGATCAAGAATGCCCAACTTGCGAAGAAGATCATTTTTAGAGGCTACTCTCTAATACTATAAATATTGTAATCATCCAATTATAATAATTGTCTTTGATAATATATTTGAAGTGCCTATTATATATATTATTATTTATTTTATATGATATCAAGAGCAAGTCTTTTTCTTGGACCTTAAACCTTATTTTTTCCCTAATCTTTTCGTCTCATTCTCTCTTCACCGATCTCATCATCTTCAGAATTTTTTTCTCCTCCCTTGATCACTATCATCTTCAGAATTTTTTTTCTCTTGTTGATTTCACCAAAATTTTGATCAAATCTTTTTAAAAAAAACCTTTTTTTCTCTTCACTGTTGATCCTAATTTCATAATCAAATCCTTTTTTTTCTTCATCTAATTCATCCTATTCAAAATCCCTTCACAAATTATTAATCTATTGAGAATTACGATAATGATGAATGCCCGTTGTTTTGCTGCCTGTCCACTGCCACCAGGTATTCCGTTTGTTGGTTCAGCGACTATACCCATCTCTTTGTTGCCGCGTCCTGGTTTTGCTAATGTTGTTTCTGTTCCAACTGATTTTGATCGGTCTTCCATCGGTCCATTTTTATCTGACGAACAATGGACTAAGGTTATGAATTTTTTTATGATTTACAAAATCCAACTAGCAATGTGCCAGGTAAGTTTAAACTACCTTGGATTCTTGATTCCGGAGTTTCATATCACATGACCGGTGCCAAGGATGCTCTTTCCAATATCATTACATCAGATTATTCGATTGATGTTGTTTTGCCTGATGGATCAATCTCTTCTACTATGCAACATGGGACTTTATGCTTTGGGGATATTGTTATTCATGATGTGTTATTTATACCTGAATTACGTTGCAGTTTGTTATCTTGTTCTAGATTGCTTGCTACATTACAATGTTCAGCTGTGCTTACTGAAAATTATTGCATTTTACAGAAAATTAGTTCGAGGAATGTCATTGGCGTAGATGAACAGTGTGGTGGGGTTTATTGGCTTCGGACGTTGGAGGGCAGAATTCAGCCGTCAAACCGAGCTCAACCACTACCCGACCGTTGTTACCGATGTTGGTTCTTCTGCCTTGTCGGATCAATGTTTCGGTCATCCTTCTTCAACGTCGTTGTCTTCTATTCCTTCAATTGATTTTAGTAATCACCATATTGATCTGTGCTCCATTTTTCATAGAGTAAAACAGTCTAGACAAAGTTTTCCTCTAAATTCATCTCGAGCTACCGATTTGTTTGATTTGATACATTGTGATGTTTGGGGGCCTTATAGTTCTCCATCTTCTACTGGATCGTTTTACTCTTGACTATTGTTAATGATTACTCAAGAGAAGTGTGGGTTCATTTATTAGTTTCTAAATTGGATGTATCTGCAAGATTCAAGCAGTTTTGTGCTTTGGTCAAGACTCAGTTTAGTCGAAAAATTCACCGAGTTCGTGCAGACAATGGAACCGAGTTCTTGCCTTTGGAGTCTTTTTTGGTGGATGAAGGCATTCTATTTGAAACTCCATTTGTTACACATCTCAACAGAATGGTCGTGTAGAACGCAAGCATCGTCATATTCTTAATGTTGCTCGTGCTTTGCTCTTCCAAGCTAGTCTCCCGATTCGGATTTGGGGGGAATGCATCACCACAGCAGCCTATCTCATCAATAGGACTCCTTCAAAATTTCTCAACAATCGATCTCCAGTTGAGCTTCTTCATGGTCATCCTCTAGATTACTCCATTCTCCGTGTTTTTGGATGTCTTTGCTTTGCATCTGCTTTACCTCGCCCTCGCAATAAGTTTGCCTCTCGGAATTGATGTTGTGTTTTCTTGGGTTATTCAGCTGCCAAGGAAGGTTGTCATCTTTATGATTTGGAGTCTCAATCATTCTTTGACAGTCGTGATGTGGTCTTTTATGAAGAGAGCTTTCCGTTTTCTGAAAATTCAATCACTCCCGATGATCCCATTATGGTGGGTTCATCATCGACAACAATTTTTCATGATGAACTACCGGATGATTCTGCTGTCAACTTTTTCGGCTAGTTCATTTACTCCTCTTCAGCCAGTTCTTCATCAGTCTCCAGGTCAGATTGGTCATCCAGACCAGCTGGCTCAATTAGTTCAGTCAGTTCATCCAGATCAAACAATACAGGCAGGTCGTACAGACCAACAGGTTCATGTTCCACATGCTTCTCTTTCAGTAAGTTTTGCCTCATTATTTATTTTACAAATGCATTGACATGTGCAACCCAGTAACATCAAACACATGCTCTATAATCCATTAATATGCTCAAGAGTCTCTGCTAATTGCTCTTTAACATAATGAAAGAGAATACTCGCTCACCTAGTTTGTAGCCCGTAAATAAAATCGTCGAACTCCAAAACTGAATTTTCTGCATCCTTAAAAGTCAAAAGAATGGCATCCCTCCTATCTACTTCAGTTTCTTTCCCACCATATGATAGAATTCCCAATGACACCACATTACCATTCTGTCTGCAAATTTAAAGTGTTATTACCAAAAAAATCAAATTTAAAATTCAGTGATTGAGAATTATTTTTAGCTCAAAAATCTACACATGATGGCAACTAGCTCGAGAGGCAGCTTGAGAGGCAACCTGGTAAATCTCAAGCACATTTGCTTTTGTGATGACAAGATCAGGAATTGAATCGAGCTAGTCGGGTGCGGCGAATGGAACATTTAGAATGGGTGATAAAACATGACGCACGGTGCTAGACGCTGGTGGCACAGTGCATCACTATGTACGCCGTGAAACTCATCTCACCCGGTGAAATGAGGTTAGGAACTGGACCGGCTCATGCGGAGGATGGAAGAGAACAATGGGAGTGCATGATAAACCCCGACACGCAGTGCATTACCTTGTGCGCCGTGAAGCTCATCCAGTGAAATTGAACAGGTCGCCGAAATCCGCAATTTGTTAAATTGAAATTTAACATGTGGTTACAAAAAGGGGTAATAATGAGTAATTACTTTCTATCTATCTGCAAAGGCTCTATCGCGCTGGTTCTGAGTGAAAAAGTGACCGACCGGGGTGATTGAAACTATATATACAATTTTTATGAAGATGGAAATGAGCATATTGGAAGTGTTATATTAATTTTGAGCCGATTAAATTTCGTTGCATAAATGTGTCATGATCTTTATATATCGAGAAGGACTTGTATGCAATTATTAACGAAATCAAAAGTCAAAGCTGAAGGATTGTGAGGGATTTCAGCAGAAAATTGGTAAAACTCAGAATTGGACAACTTACCAATTGCACATTGGAGGATCCCAACTATTGGGTGAAGTATATTAGATTGTTTTCTTCTAATTTGAACCTTATTAATATCACATCATTTTGTCTTGGAGATTGTGGTTAACACGCCTACATTCATTAATCATCACTTCTCTAATTATTTCCTTCAAATCTGTCTATTCACATTTGAGTAATGAACTCACTAATGAAGCTCAACTCAATCCTATTTTTTTAAGAGAAAATTTTCTTAGATGTTTTTTTTCTTTCGAAAATCATTCATATGACATCAAAAGATGATGTCTTATTCTTTTCACTAAATAAAGTTGTCAAAAAAATATGACTTAAATTAGTTGGTTGATTTCAATGTAGACCAAAAGAAAATAGTACATATGATCAGTTGCCCGAAGGTTTAAATCAAAGTGCAGAGTGAAAGCTCGAAATAAATGAAAGCCTAAAAAATGTATTAAAAAGATAAAAACAACATTAACTTTCAACTAATTGGGATCCGATGACGGACTACTTTATTAAGTATTCAAAAAAATTGATTATGCCAAATGCATGAGTTTGAAGAACAAACCCTTAATCTACATCAAACACATGTTTATTTCTACAATCTATAGTGACCAAATACCCACTATGAAATGACTTAATCTAAAATTTTAGAAATGACTTATTTCTATTCCTATGTCAACTCCGACAAGCATGTTAGGGATTATTATGCGAAACTCAAGTCTGCGGACCAGAGGACTCACTAAATGCAAGCATATTAGGGATCGCTCGTTATGCGAGGCCCAACTCTACTAACGAACACAAGTATAAAAATAAGCTATTATAGATTTAGACTGTAAATATCATTTTAAAAGGATGCAATATCCCTGTAAATCCTTCATCATATTGCATAGGTGAGAACCGGTCCACACCATCCGAAACCATGATGCTCCTAGCAAATGTTTCAGAATGAGCTTGAATGTGGGCGTGTACGCGTTCTGCGAACACGAATGCATCACCGTTTCTAGGGCTGTATGCCGCCAAGCTTTGGACTTTTACAGTCCTGTCTATTTCGGTTTTGGTCTAATATAATTTCGGAAAACTTTTTTTCTGATCAGCAATATTTCGGATCACCTGTCCAGTGAGCAAATCAGTCTACTTGTGGAAAGAGTAGCTCATGGATGAATTCAAAAATATTCTTCATCCTTCAGATAAGAGAAAATCAGTCTAACTGTGGAAGGTTTAGCTCATGAGTAATCTGAAAATATTTTTCCAACTCGAGATCAGTCTAAATCCGGTCAGAAAAATCTTTTTCCAACTCAGTACACGACCTTATTTGGCTGATTGCTATGCTCGAAAATATTCATGAATATTTTTTTGAGTTAAATCAGATTTTCAGGTTCCAAAATTAGGAGCCTGTCTAGAGCTGTATAAATAGAATCATTAGGAGATCAGTTTATTAATCCCACTTTCGAGTTCTCTACTCTTCTCTCTAAAGCTTTAAGCACACAAATTTTCTATTCTCCCTAGTCGATCAGTCAGCTCATCTTAATCAGGTCAGGTTCCTAACTGTATTGATGATAGTTCACTAGTAGAAACTGGCCAGAACACGGCGCCTCTACACGGCGGTTCCGCGTGAATTTAAGGGAACCGCCGTGCAAGGCATCCGGCTAAGTTTACGAACTCGGAAACTTAGTCGGAACTCAATAAACGGCGGTTACGCGTGACTTTTTAAGAAACCGCCATTTATTGACTTCCGGCTAAGGTTTCCGAGTTCGGAAACTTAGCCGGATGCTTGTTATCAGACAGGAGTATCCTTATCTCCCCTTCAGTCTCCTTATCTCCATTCATTCTTCTTATCCCTTCACTCATCTCTCACTCTCTCCCTTGTTCTTTTTCTTCTCCATTCTTCAAATAGAATGGAGTTTCTAAAATTAATTTATTAATTATGAAGTGAGGGTATTGTTGTAATCTCCCTTTTAAATATGTTTTACAGATTTTTTAAAATTAAACCACTTCCCTTTTTAGAGATTAGGTAAGAATTACACTCTATTTATAAATAAACAAAGTTCCACTTTCCCTATTTCATATTTTCCCATTTACATTTACTTTTGCAATGAAGTTTATAATTAATTTAATTCTTCATGTGCTGAATTATTGTTTGGATAATTATTATGCACGAATAAATATGTAGGAAAATAATTATGTGCAGAGATAAGAAAGTTTATCACTAAATTCGTGTTTAGTTATTACTATTTCAAATGTGCGTTATAAATTTATTAATCACACTCTATATATTGTAGTGGCTAGCGATGGAGCAGAAGTTTGTGTGATAGTTCGTGCATGTAATTAATTAGCACGTACTGTGATTGTAATTAATTAGCTAAATATTTGATGCGTGCATAGTTCGTGCATGTTTTCAAGATCAGCTTATAAAATTCACATTAAATTAAACATTTTATGTGATAAATTCAGGCAAAACATTAGATGGTATACATTCATACCAGTGATTTTTGCCTTTCTCTATAAAAAAATGTCTAATTTTTTAGTTAGTCATTTTTTGTCATTACTTTAATTTGACTTTAGTTTGATAACAAGGTCTTTAGTGAGTAAAACTTGGTTCAAGATGCTGCTTAGATCGTGTTGAATGATTGGTAATACTGATTCTTGGTTTAATTGGACAGGTGTTGCCACTGATATTGCTCATGACTATGGTTTTCTTCATGTACCTTTTGTGGCAGATCTCAGTTGAAGAGACTGACAGAGTGCCAGCACTGTTTATGTGATGTTTGTGTTCACCCATTCATCGCAGATGGTGAAGAACTGCTCTCGTGGGTTATTTCCTAATCTGAAATTATTGTGATTCGAACGGTTTTTGAAAAGATTTTGTTTAGATATTGCTGATCATTGAACTGTCACCATAGGTTGGTTGTTTCCTGAGAATTTTCCAGTTGGCAAAAATAGGGCGAATTGGACGCACAATAATGGCACGTAATGACGTGCAGCAGTTAAATTAAGGTGAACGGTTGAAAATCGAGAGTCACAACAAAATTGATGTAGCAAATTAAAAAGCTAAATTAGAGCATGCATGCATGCAAATAAGGTGTTAAACATATAGGTTTAAAACGTTGAGATGATTCTAGCAGATCGCACGAAGAAGTATATAACCTGCAGTGCTAAAAATGAGCAGCAAATTAAGAAACATGAAATTTTTTGAGGATATATAGCTCTCTTGAATACTTCTTAATTTGCTCGCTTTTCAAAAACTCGAATTCATGGCATGCATGAGATCGTAACTCGATCGCATTCATTAATTTGCTGGAATTGGTGTCCAAGCACAGTGCAGCAGAAAATCATGGAGTTGGATCTCCTAGAAGTTGATCCAAAGTGCAGTGATAATGACAGCTTAATAAGCTAAAAGAGCTAAAATTAGGGCAGATCAGAGATTGTATGTCGAATAGCAAGCATTTCATTTTGTGTTGGAGCACTGGAAAATCTTCCATTCCATATATTTAATGAATTGACGTATTTTACATTATTTTAATAATTATTTCAAATTATTAAGTTTCGGGCCTCTTTATCTCATCAATTCAATCATGTGAATGAAATATGCATTTGATAAAAATTCATCTGGCTACTAGTAATATTTTCAATACACTGTGTTGCATTAGTTACAATCAATCTAAAGAATATAAGAAATCTCACTTTTCATTCATTAGAATGAACTTCTGCACTACGTCTTATAATCTTCTTCATATTTAATAGCTTTCATATTAATAGCAAATAAAGTTAAAAGGGTTTCTCACTCCAATATATATAATTGATTAGAGTATTCAACAAAACATTACAAACTTATAAATGACGTTTCAAGAGATTCTAACACATCCATTTTGAATTTGATCTCTAATCCATCAACCAACATCTGTAAATTAATATGAATTGAAGCTCTATATAACAGATTTAAAAGCATTTTAATTCACCTAATACATAATAGAAAATCATTTTCCAAGAAACACATGTTTGAATTACCACATTCCACATCAAGAGGAATCTATGCATGACAAAGAGTCATTGATTTAAAACCCACAGAGTACTGAAAGAACAATCAGCACATATGGGATTTCATATTGATTCACTAAAGATTAAGTCTGACAAAATTGGTGATTAATACTCATAAAGCACGAGGAATAATATTCCAATTTCAAAACGCCACAAATCTCAGAAACGTGTTATATATATGTATATATATATATATATATATATATATATATATGATTAAACAGCGAAAAAAAGCTCCAGAAATTGAGTAATACAACACGAAAAAAGCTCCAGGAAATTGTCGTTGTCGCGCTGCGTTTCCATCCCTCTGGTTGTGGCGGGCGTTGCCAGCTCCGGCGCCAGCGATCGCTCCACCATCCTCCACTTGAGTTTGGTGACCCCCGCGTTGCCAGCTCCACATACATGAGGGAATGAGCTAATCGATGGAGAAGAAATTATTCCCCATCTTCATTAAATTCTGGAAATTTGCAGAAGCAGAGTTTGAGCATCAGCTTAGTCTGTACTAACTAAGGGGATGCGGGAAATTTGCAGAAGCAGAGTGCGAGGAGAAGTTGAATGTACTAACCATTGTGCTAACCAAAACTGATTCGGATCATTAGAACTATATAAGGTGGAATGTCAAGGGAAACCAATTAAAATGCCCATGTTTTAATTCGATCTATGTACTAACCATTGCTGCATGCGGTCTATGAATCGAGTTATTTTGTTCAAACGTTTTTAGTAATATAAAACATGAAATATTTTCTTCAAAAAATATTTAAATATTGAGTTGTTTAAATATGTAAAAGATCTTTGAACTATAACAGATTCTGATGTTTTTGTTCCGTAAAATTAATCAGAATATGACAGAAATATTTGGCGTAATGCAATCTTTTGAATACAAGATCGGAACGGCCAGTCAAGATTTCGTAAGTAGAATGAATTAAAAGAAATAATAAAAGAAGTTATGATTAATAAACACAATCTCTTAGTTAGACAAAATGATGGTTATAAAATTAAAACTTATGAAATTTATGAATCAAAATGAGAATTTTTTAGGTTTAACACTGACACGTAGGGAAACCAAACTCACTTGGAATTGATTATTATTATCTCTTATCAAATAAATAGGCAATTAATCAATTAATTAGTTAATAAATAAAAACTTACAAAAGTCAAATTAATAGTGAAAATAGGTAGCCATTCAGTTAGCGATATCAAGCAGTAATTCTCTAACCGGCAAACAACTAAAACAAAATAACTCTATTTGAAGGGACTAATTAAGTCTAATCACTTCTATTATGGGGCCTTTATAATTCAATCTGTTATTTTCTTTCCGAACACATACGATAACGATTTGTAATTTGATTTATGATGTTTTAAAGGATTTTGGATGTTATGATAATATGCACGAAAATTAATTATGGACGAAAATAACGTGCAAAGATATGTATTGCTAGTACATATAATTAATATTCTTTTAGGATAATACAACTTTGAAAATGTATTATTTAGCCATGAAGAAAGTTTGTATTACATATATCCATCTTAATTATCACGTTATACACTAGTGGAGGAATACACAAAGCAGGGTAGGGAATTTGGGAAAGCACGGCGGGGTTGCCCCGCCGTGACTTGGGCCGCCGTGCTTCGCGTTCGCAAAGCATGGCGGATTTTTTTACCGCCGTGCTTCTAATTTCCGACATTGGAAATCATCCGAAAATCAAATTTCCGAATTCGGAAATCTCACTAGTGGAATAATAGGCGGAATACGGCGGTTCCCCGGAGGTTGGACGGCGGTTTTGACGCCGTCCATGGTGGCGCCGTGCAATTGGCGCCACCGATGCACGGCGGTCATAACCGCCGTGTATTGTTCCGGCTAAGTTTTCGAGTTCGGAAATCTATCCGGGTGTTTATAAATCCGGCTAAGTTTACGAATTCGGAAAGTTAGCCGGATAGAACAAAAAAAAACGCCGGCCGAATTGGCCGGCGAAATCAAAACCAACATAAAAACAGTTTCATCCCCAAACCATGGGTACTTGTTGATCGAATAGATCGTACCCGGAAATCCCAAAAACACAAACTATCATACTAATCTATTGATTTTCAGACTAAATCATATGAAAAACACATAATTTAAAGTCAACCTTTTGTTAGAAGAAGGAGAAGGAGGGAGAGAGGGAGAGGGAAAAGAAGGAGAGGGAGAAGGAGAAGGAGAAGAAGGAGAGGGAGAGGGAGAAGAGAGGGAGAGGGAGAGGGAGAGGGAGATGGAGAAGGAGAAGAAGGAGAGGGAGAGGGAGAAAGAGAATAAGGAGAAGAAGAAGAGGGAGAGGTGGAGAATGAGTGGGAGAAGGAGAAGAAGGAGAGGGAGAGGGAGAAGAGAGGGAGAGGGAGAGGGAGAGGGAGATGGAGAAGGAGAAGGAGAAGAAGGAGAGGGAGAAAGAGAATAAGGAGAAGAAGAAGAGGGAGAGGTGGAGAATGAGTGGGAGAAGGAGAAGAAGGAGAGAGGAAGAAGATGGAGAGGGAGAAGGAGATTATAACTTGCAAGGGGAGATCTGTTTGATAACAACCATCCGGCTAAATTTCCGAGTTCGGAAACTTAGCGGGATGGTTGTAAAACGGCGGTTTCTTAAAAAGTCCCGCGGAACCGCCGTCTAACGGCGCCGTATTCCGGCCTGATTCTACTAGTGTCTGTCTGGAAAAACCATTTGAGAACCGTTTCCTCAATCGGAAATCCTTCCGGAAAAGGCATTTCCGTACGGTTTACTCAATCGTAAATCTAAAGGGAATTGATTAAAAAAAACACTGGTCAATTCCGGCCGGTGAAATCAAAAGGAGAACGGGGTTATATTTAATCAAGATCATCATCCAATAAAGTAGTTCACTAAATTTGCATATAAAACTTACAGTTTATACACTAAAACGGTTACATCTATAGCCTTGTATACAACCAAGTCTTCTCGAATGATCACTAAAGCTGCATCAACTCCACCCTTGTTGTGACCAGCACCACACATTTGCCAGTTCCCCAATACAGCTCCTTTATGTATCTATGTAGTGCTTCTGTTCCCAATAATTATGCTCCATAATACCTTTACAAGCCTGAAAGAAGGTCAAGAGTTAAAAAACCAAAATCATGCAGAAAGAGCCTCACCAAAACTATTGACATGATATGTTCTTTTGAGGAAATAATTTATCTCATCTTCACAATTTCTTCTGCAAAGATAAAATTTAATACAAGTGCATGCCCCCAGAAACCATGTAGAAAATGAAAGTGCCTAAGGTCGTACAACAAACAATCAGTTAATGAGAGAAACAAGGCAAGGTAAAAAAAAAAAAAAAAACATAAACAATTTAAAGTGGAAGTCGAGAAGCATGCTGGTGATCAATGCGACATGTTTAATTTGATGCAACCATGGACCTCAGATCTTCATCAGTCAAGCTTTTCCTTGAATAACCAAATATCCCAAAATTCTGCAGCAAAAAGGATCCAAGGCAGATTTGGAAAACCTTATTAATATAACAGAAATAACAACCAGGAGGCTTCTTACATCAAATACAAATAGAAGTCCTTAAATATGCATATAGACAAAAAATCTTTTCTGCTGTGTAAGGGGCACTAAAGGAACAGAACTAAATGAGTAAAGAGGTATTTTTGTCTTTTGACATGCATCAAAAAATTTCATCTGCTACACAGAATATATTGAACCATTTGTTCCCAAACTATGCTTATCATAATCCTTTACTCCTTGTGTAAAACTTCACTCCACTTTTTTTAAAAAAAGACTCTATTCTAAAACATACACTACATGTCTCAGTATATTTCCTATGAAGAGACAAAAAATTGATTGAATTCGATAAAAAAACTGCACGAATATTATCACTCACATCGAAAAGGCCTCAACTCATAAGCATATTGACATCATAAGCTTAAATCCCCAAATACACATAAAAGAACATCATAACTGATTGAAGAGAGACAATTTGTACTCACAATACTCGGATAAGCAACAGATGGTGAGATGTACGGCGATGTTTCGGTGGTGATCGGCCATCGATTGAGGAGTTCGAGGCCGTGGTCGGATCGTCGACCAATATTCTGCCCGTACCCATCCTAAAATCCCCAAAACCGAATAGATCCTGGGCTGTCGGAGTGGATCGTGAGCCGAGGATTCCCGGATCGGCACTAGGCCAAGCTGATCCCGTCACTGCTTGTCCGCCCCGCATTCGGGATCCTCGATGGAGGAATTTTTTTCTCATTCTTTCTGGACTGTGGGGGGTAAGGTAGAAGGGATAATTGATTGTTATATAGTGAGGGGTATTAATGGTTGAGATCAAATCTTAAAAATGGTTAACGGTTTCGATTTAAACTGAAGTAAAAAGAAAGTAATAAATATTTGTATATTTCCTTTTTTAGAAATATGTATTCTTATAAATAACATCTTAGTTAATATTGATTTTTTTTCTTTTTTCTTCTTTTTTTAAGAGAATAATTATTTTTCAAATTTAACGATAGTATATATATTATTTATATTCATAACAAGTTAAAAATTTCTATGGAATATATTAGTTTTTAAAATTTTAAATAAGAGTTGATAACTAACTATATAAAGTTGATTTGCTTATACTTTTAAATAGTGTTTACGAATTTTTAATTAAAGTTTTCTATTAGATAGTGTTTATGGAAAATTTAATAAAAACCATTATTTATACTCAATTTTATTAGTATCTATAGAGAAAGTAAAGTAATATATTTGATTAGTTAATCTGAATGTGTTAGTGTTCATAGAGAAACAAGTAAGATTGATTTTGATTAGTGAAATTGAATACAGTTAGTGTCTAAGGTCACTTAAATTTTCATATTTGATTAGTAAAGTATATAACAAGTAAAGTAATGTTTGATCAGTTAATAAGGATTTAGTTAGTGTTCACAAAAAAACAAGTAAGTTTGATATTAGATTAGTTAAACTACCATCAATTCCAGTTTGATGGTAATGTATATAGAAAGTATATTAGTTTTGATTAAGTAATCTGGATTTAGTTAGCGTTCACATAGAAATAAGTGAAGTTTGACTTTGATTGGTTAAATTGAGTACAATTAGTTTCTAAAGTCAAGTAAGTTCTGATATTTGATTAGTTAGACTCAATTTAGTTTCCATAGAAAGTTGTATATATAGAGATATTCGATTACAAATTGTTATTAATATACATAAAAAATTAATTTATGTTCTTCAATTGATATGTTATGTTATATTTAGTTAGCGTTTATAGAGAGTCTAGTAAGATTTGATTTTGATTAGTTACACTTGTTTTAGAGTTCACAAAAAATAAAGTAAAATTCGTCATTCGATAATTTAAACTTAATAGGTCGGGATAAAAGGTGGAGGGTAAAGGGAGAAAGAGAACACAAGTTAATGGAGAAAAAGATATGGATATTTATTAGGTAACAATTAAGATATCATGTATTAATTTTTTAAAATTTCTGTTCCTCCCAGTTTCCTCCATTGTAAATCATCCGAAAATCCTTTTCCAGATCAGTTTCCTCATTCGTAAATCATTCTCAAAATCACAAATATTTGTGATGGGTTTCCTCCATCAGAAATCATTTGGAAATTCCTCTTCCGGGTAGTTTCCGAAATCGGAAATCATATCTGATTTCGTAAATTTTCTCAATACACGGCGGGTTTTAAAGCAAAACCCGCCGTGCTTATTGTTCCAAGGTGTTTATACATTGGGTTCCATTACATTTCCGATTTCGTAAACCCAAAGGACGGCGGGAAAAACAACTTTCCTTTTTCCCGCTGTGCTTCTGCGCTGCGCATCTACCAAATTCGACTAGTGATAAATTTATTAATGACGCACTGTGTCTTCAATTACTAACACATATATTAATTACATTGAAAACATTGCGTGCATCTTTTGTGATCTCCATGTATAATTGTGCAACTTTAGAATTACATAATTTGGGAGAAACTACCAATTTCAGGAAAAACACTAAAAAAGAGAAATAAATAGTAATTCAAATTTATAAATTAAAAAGGTTCGGCACATTACAGTACTCATGCATGTTATTTTCATTCAAGAACAACATTGTGATAGTACACACCACGTTTGGAAATTGAAACAGATAATCATCCAAAAATGGAAAATCCTTAGCTTCGTATGCACATGTAATTTCATTCCACTAGACTCTTATCCATGACAAGAATGGCAGTCTTCTTGTGGCTGTTTTCCTAATCGGGAAAAACTTGCAAATCAATATCAAAATACGTTATGTGTAAACTGCAAATCAATATATATTAATAACGAAATTCAATGAAAATAAAAATATCATTGTGAATGAATTTTTACCTAATAATATTACATTAATTCAATCTTTTAAATGAAATTCTTTGATTCAGCATTGAACTGATTTTGTTCTTTTACTCCAAAAGCATACTCTGTAATTCCCGCCAATAAGCAAGGTAGAAGGTGAGATCTGGATCAGCCTAAACATTTCATCAAAAGATAGGAGACAAAATATCACAAGTGTGTAATATTCAACATGTGATATGATTCACTAAACTAAACCAAATTCTGAATTAGTCACAAGTTCTTTAAAAACTGAATTAGTAACATCAAAACAATTGAACCATAACGTTAATTTCAAACCATCACTTAAGAATTAACTCACCAATCATGTCAACGTTTTCCAATATGACTAATCATAGCCAAGGATGTATTACTACACCTTTTGATAGTCTAGACATATAGAAGTTAGACGGAGATTAGGAATAGTACCTTAGCAGTCATGAGGACATCCATTTTTATACCATAAACAAGAACCCCGGTGCATCTACTATTTGGATTGACCTTGGCTATCGGACCTCTAGCAAAGTGCTCCCTATTTCTCTTCAAATACAACCAATGTGGACCTTCGAAACAATGATTGACATGTGCAGCCCAACAACAGTAACATCAAACACATGCTCTATAATCCATTAATATGCCCAAGAGTCTTTGTTAATTGCTCCTTAACATAACGAAAGAGAATATTCACTTACCTAGTTTGTAGCTCGTGAATAGAATTATCGAACTCTAAAACTGAATTTTTTGCATCCTTAAAAGTCAAAAGGATGGCATCCCTCCGATCAACATCAATTTCTTTCCGACCATATGATAAAATCCTCTATGACACCACATTACCATGCAGTCTGCAAATTTAAAGTGTTAGTACCAATAAAATCAAATATAAAATTCAGTGATTGACAATTATTTTCAACTCAAAACTCCACCTATGATGGTAAATCAATTCAAGAGGCAGCTTGAAAGGCAAATCAGGATTTACCCTAATCTTGTAAATCTCAAGCGCATTTGCTTTTGTGATGACAAGATCAGGAATTGAATCGACATGGTCGGTGCGGCGAATGGAAGAGAACATATGGATTAGATGATAAAACGTGACGCGCAGTGCTCGACGCCCGGTGGAACAATGCATCAATGTGTACGCCGTGAAACTCATCTCACCCGGTGAAATTGAAAACGAGCATAACCGTAGTAATTGAACTTGTGAAATTGTAGACGAATGAAGTGCGGAGGATGGAAGAGAACAATAGGAGTGTGTGTGATAAACCCCGATGCGTAGTACATTTTCTTGTGCACCGTTAAGCTCATCCGATGTAATTGAACAGGTCGCCAAAATGCCTAACTTCTGAAATTGAAATTGAACATGTGGTTACAAAAAAATGTGGTTACAAAAAAGGTTAATCACTTGCTATCTATCTGCAAAGGCTCTATCGCGTTGGTTCTAAGTGAACAAGCGATCGACCGTGGTGATTGAAACTGTACAAAAATTTTATGAAGATGAAGATGAGCGTAGTGGAACTATTATATTAACTGGGACCCATTTTAATTTCGTTTTGGAAATATGTCATGATCTGGGATTATAGATTAATTTTTGTATCAAAAAGAACCCGTCTGCAATTATCAACGAAGTCAAGAGTCAAAATTGAAGGACTCTGAGGGATTTCGGCTTACCAATTGCACGTGGGAGAGGATCACAACTATTGTGTGGAATGTATTAGATTGTTATTTTCTCATTTGAACCTTACTAATATAACATCATTTTGTTCTAGAGATTGTGGTTAACACGTCTACGTTAATTAATCAAAAGTTTTCTAATTATTTCCTTTAAATCTTTCTATTCACGTTTGAGTAATGAACACAGTAATGAAGCTTAGCTCGATTCTTTTCGTTTGAGGGAAAATTTGCTTAGATCTTCTTTCTTTTGAAATTCATTCATATGACGTCAAAAGATGATGTCCTATCCTTTTCACTATAAAATTGTCAAAACATATGACTTAAATTAGCTGGCTATTTTTTATGTAGACCGAAAGCATATAATATGATCAACTACCTGAAAGGGTTTAAATCAAAGTACGGAGTGAAAGCTCAAAATAAATGAAAACCTAAAAAATGTATAATAAATATAAAACTAGAACCAACTTTCAACCAATTGTGATCCGATGACCGACTATCCAAAATATAATTCTTAATATATCTTCCATACACTTGGGGTCCTTGCTCAGGATCTTATTCTCCCGGTTTTAAAGTGCCAAATACATGAGTTTGAAGAACAAACCCTCCACATCAAACATATGTTTAGTTTTAATTACAAGTTTATGTTAGGTTCTATTCTCCACATCTAATAGTTTGAATATTTTAAGTCACATTCAATATTTTTCAGTTCGGTTTTTTTCTAAAGTTGAAACCACTTGGTAATGGATTATTAGGCTCACCAAATCTTAGAAATGCCATGATATGCTAGTTTTAGTTCATACAATGAAACTAAATTGTGAAATAGTGTTAAAATTTGAGAAATAACTTATTTATTTTCATATGTCAACTCCGGCAAGTATGTTAGTAATCGCTATGCGAATCCCAAGTCCGTGGACCAGAGGACTCACTAAACGCAAGCATATTAGGGATCAATCAGGTACTTTTGTTCAATTTTAGGTACTGATCAGGCTCTAGGTCTCTAAAAATTTGAACTTTGCCTAATGGAAGGATCTATTTTGCACATAGCACCAATACGACCAAGTTTAGAACAGTTTAGCCAGTAATCATGTACACCCTCCAACTATAAGTATTGCCAAAACCTTGTGTCTCTATACTTTATCCAAATTCTTTATCTAAGAGGTTTTGAAACATAAATCTCAACATAGACCTTTGCAACATGGAGTCGGTTTTTTTTTAAGATGGCTTGATCAACCTTAACCGGGTGACCCACTAAATAACCTAGTGATAACATAGTAGATTCTTCAAAAAACTGACGAGGAAGACCATATATACATGTTTACCCAGATAGGGACTACCGGAGAATCGACACTAGGGTTGAAAACAAGGCTCCATTTAGTAATCCTAGTCGAGTATTAATCGAAATTTCTAATCTTGTGCATCCCAACATATTTAATAATCGTCAGGCAATTGAAAGTGTAAAAATGTGTCGATTATCGACCAGGGTGATCCTAAATAAGCCTATGAAGGCAGCTGTTTGGAAATCCCGACGAAGTCGATCCAGTTGAGGACGGGATAGGGAAAAGTGTCCAACCTAGGTAAATTGGAGTTGAGCTTCCTGTTTAACACACTCCCCATCTGAGAATTGGATTCATGGTTCTCCCAAATGCTCGGTTTGATGTTTTGAATTGAACAATGCCCTAGGTTCCGATCTGGCTAAATAAATCACCAGATTTGTGGCTTGGTTATTAAGGATCTTGGCATAAGACATTGGCGGTGATGACGACAGAATGGACGGTGGTTGAGCGCCCGATAGTGGCACCGCCGTCATCGCGTCGCCGATCAATCGACGGCAAGAAGAAAATGGATAGCAGTGATGAAAATTTGCAAGAGAGAAAAAGTCAGCACACCAGTATTTTTTTCAGTTTAGTTTAATGAATTCACTAGTTAAGCTCAACCAAATCATGTTCTGACTGACTGGATGTCCCTCTTATATTCAAATTAGTGCATTACGCTAATCGCCTGTTTGGCTTGGGGGTTTAAGGAATGTGAAAGGAAATGATTTCCTTGGTTGATGTTTGGTTAGAAAAATACTGATTGTTTGATTCCCTAAAATTCCTCTTTTCTATTCCCCACACCCCCTTTGGTTTCATTCCCACAAATTTCTCTTTGTTAAAAACCACCCACACCATAAAAAATGGAAATATAACTCTGTCACCTAATTTGAACCAAATGAAAATTAAAATCTATCACTTTTCTTTTTCTTTCCTTTTCATTTCGTCTATTGGATCCTTTCCGTTTCCCAAGTATATAACAAACGGCGCCTCAATTATTTCCGTCACATTCTTGTTAATCTTCTCATCATAAAAAAAATGTCACGGTCTATTAATTATGACTCATTTGTAATACTGAAAACGGACGTACAGCACGATACAGAACAAAATTACAAACTCTTTCATAGTTGAAAGAAAATATTTTATTTCATCGTTCAGTATCCTTTGAATAAAGTGGTGATATGGGCTCTGACCCATATTTAGGCTCCGGCCCAGAGAGTAGTCTGGTCCATATGACGTCAGCTAGAATGGCGTTATCCGGGGACAAGGGGACATGAATATGACCTGTCTCCGGGTAAGGACAAAAGGACAGGACCACTGCCTCTAGGCTGGAGGCTGACCACTCACACCTATAAATACAGTTTTGGACTTGTGGAGAAAGATATGTTCTATCAGATAAAAACTCTCTCAATATATTCTTATTCTCTCTCCTATTCAAAGACCCCTCTTTCATCATCACGCCGGAGTAGCTATCCTCGGGATACTCCGGGGCGTTGTTTTGCAGGTCTTTAGGTGAGAGCGCGCGGAGCACGGACAAAGGCTCATCCGGGCCGGATGCTCGTCATCATCCGGACCGGGACTGGAAGCTGGTAGCATCATAAAGGAACTCGCTTAATATATAGACGCACTTCGCAGAACTATCTTAAACACGGTGTCCAAAAATCTGAGCTTCCATGGCGTTCCAGCTTATAGTTCTAATGGCCTGAATCATATCAGCACAATGATTGCATATTCATTCACTGCTAGAATACAAATTCCTGCAGATCTGAGAGGGATTTAACAAAGATGATGCAGCTAATGAAGGTGAGTTCCTGCAGTTCTGTAAGCTTGTAAACTAACCACGACCGAACTAGCAAACAGAGAAACATTAAAAAAGATATCATCAAAAAGTTTCCTGTAACTCCGTCGCAAAGCATAACGATAACTTCCTGTTGATCTTCAAAAAGCAGCCACTGTTTAAATCACGTTTCACCTCTAGCAACTGCCAATTTTTTATCTTTACTGCAAATTTTTTATCTAGCTGTGCTGCATGCCCATTTTTAGCACATGTCCATTTTTTCATGCGATCCAACGTTTTTAATCCTTATTTGCATGCTCTGGAGTATGTAGCTTTTTATCAAATTGAAATTAATAACCAAATAAATATAATTTTACCTGCTAAATTATATGTTCGCATGTTAGAGTTTGGGTAATGCAACGAACGTGTTTTTGTTTCTCGATCGTGACATCTTCTCGATCTTCCTTCTCAATTAAAGGCCTTCACGAGGTACTGTTACTCTTTAGTAGGCGAGTACCTTCATAATTTTACCTTGAGGGACGAAGGCGTACTGGGCAATTTCATTTTCATGGCAGTGACATGTCACGACTCCATTTATGTATATATTTGATTTTTAAATTTATTGTGCATAATAATTAATTTTTTATTATCTTACAATTTATTTTCGATATGTAGTTCCAACATTTTTTCATAAAGGTCTTTTTGCGTTGTTCTTGTGAAAATATTCAAATCCTAAAAGTAAAAAAATACTTGTCCTAGGACCTAGCACCACATTTTGATAAAAACATGATTATTTCTAATCCTTATTTGCATGTTCTAAAGCAGCATTTTCTGCCGTACGTGACTCTCCATTTCCAAACGAGACCGAGATTTAACACAAATATCATTGTTAATAAATCAGTCTGGAAACTTTATTAATCAGTCTGCAAACTTAATTATTTGAAGAATGTTTTAAAGGTTTTGGATATATATGCACGAACTATGCATCAAATAAGTATTAAGTAATTAATTATGGTCACGGTACGTGCGGTTTCGCGTGCGTGATTAATAAATTTATAATGCACCTCCGAAATAGTAATGAATTAACACAAATTTTTGTAATACACTTTCATATCTTTAC
Organism: Sherardia arvensis; assembly: GCA_948330725.1. NCBI lineage: Eukaryota > Viridiplantae > Streptophyta > Magnoliopsida > Gentianales > Rubiaceae > Sherardia > Sherardia arvensis. The sequence continues at coordinate 9,070,465 of OX415238.1, read as the reverse complement.
ACACAATCATTTCCTACACATATTTCGTGCATTTAGTAATCCAAACATTCAAAATATGAAGAATCAAATTAATTATAAAATTCATTTCAAAAGTAAAAGTAAATTTTTTTAATGTATTTGTAAATAATAGTTTAATTAAATTCAGATGAAATTTAAAGAATAAGATAATTCACCTTGAAGAACAAACCCTTAATCTATATCAAATATATGCATAGTTTGAGTTACAATTAATTTAAATTAGGGCATGTTCTCTACACAGCTAATTTGATTATATTTCAATTTAATTGGTTCAGTTCAGTTTCTTACTAAACATAGGTTATATTTTGGCGTGAACAGTAAATGATTAATTCTAATTACGTGCAATTAATTGTGTCGTATATGTACATTCCAAACAAATTGCGATTAGTGTTATCCAAATCCACCTAAACATAACTGAGAAAAGCTTGTTTCCGATACATGCCTGCATTTGTCTCGTTTCCGATCCCTAACCAGTTAACAGCAATGCCGGAATCCAAGGAATCATCAAGATCTTCATCGTCACTGGTGGCGCGTATGCCTCCAATTCAGGTAATATGCATGCTGGTGGTTTGAGTCTCAGAATTTTTGGTACGTAGATATATAATATGAAGGACGGGAAATGCTCTCTAAAGATAAACCATGCAGGATAGTTTACTTTAAAAGTGATACTGAGTTGATACCCGAGATATCCAATTTGTAGTTAAAATGTGTCCCAAATCTCTCCAGATTCTTCTCCAATTACCCTTTCACATTCTTCTCACAATATTTTTCAAAATCCTCTTTTGATTCCATTCATCACTTCTAATCGCGATATTGCCGTCACCCATGTCCTGGACTACAAACGAGACTTATGTCACTGGCGTGAAGACTGGGGACCTTCTCCTGAAGAGTCCAGAAGACTCAATACGGTTTAGTTGGATATTTTGTAGAAGTGATCACTATGTTTAAACATGATGATGTTTAAACACTTGCTAAAGTAGAATCAGAAACCGAGCAATAGTGATTGAGATAAAGTACAACTCATGTTCGATCAGAGAAGATATTCGAGCAAATCAAGATGATATTTGAAGATTGATTTGATGCTGATTTGATTAGATAGAGAATATATTCTAGAGTTGTATTTTAGTCAGGATTAGTCTCAGATAAGGAAAGATTATATTTTCCTCAGATTAGCTATAGAAGTAGAGTATAGCTAGGAGACTACTTGTAGTTGTGATTAGCTGGACGAGCAGATCAGCATTGCCGAAATGGAAGGATCGAGAAGATCAAGACGACATCACAGCATTGAGCTATAAATAGAGAAGGAAGCTGCGACAACATTTATCTATCTTGAGTGAAAGTATTCTGGAGTTCAGAATAGCTTTACAGTTTGGAGCAGCAAATTGAACGGAGATTCAATGGGCCTTCGCCATCGCCAGAGTCTGAAATCAGGAAGCCTTAATATTTCGGGAGAAGTGGTCAAGACAGCAACGAGGAGTTGCTGACCGGCAGTGAGGGGATCTCACAAATCCACACGGAAATATAATTCTAGATAGTTAATTGTTTGAGAAACTTTGTAACTGATCTTGATTATTTAGTGGATGATTTTCAGACTGGGCAAGGCCCCGCAGATGTATGTGTTTTAGCACCGAACTGCGTAAACCAATTCTTGTGTTCTTACTTTTAGTGTTTAAACTGAACTGCATGTTTAAACATACTCGCTAGAGTGGAATTATTAGTTAAAAACACTGTGAATCTGATCGATAGTAAATTTCATCTTCCTTTCCCCCGAGTCTCGGAAATAGCGTGCCTTCATCACGGTTATCGGCTGGGGAACGCATTCGGCTATAATCGGAATGATTATGTCAGATACGAGGTATATAAATGTAAAACTCGTTGTTTTAAACCTTTCTAGCTAATTAAGATTTGTTACAAATCAGAGAATGTACCATAATTTGTAGGAGAAAGGTTATGCTAGCGTTACAAATCAGAGAATGTACCATAATTTGCAGGTTAAAGGTTATGCTAGCGGCGGCGGAATGGTGGAGAAAATAATGATGAATGTGTGTTGGTTATTTGCAGGTTACTAACCTTTGTGGCTGTGAAGCTTAATAACATGTCATATTAAAGGTCAGTTTTGTTTTTTCCTTTACCTTCATTTAATGTGATGATCTTTTGTAGTGATGTTTGCCTGATTTGGAAGTGATTTGTCAAAAAAAGTATTGTCTACCTGAGATTTTCACAAATTTTGTCTCAGTGTGTTTTGTAGATCTTATTTGACGAGAGAAACTCTTTCACTGGTCATTAAAAATTAGATGAGGAAGCCTTGATGGTTAACCTCTATTCAGTTAAGTTTCTCAATTCGATTTCAATATTTTCAAGGATTTCTTTGTCTGAAAATTAGATACTGCTGCATTCTCTTATATGTATTCTCTTAATTTTCTTCTTTTCTATCTATTAGCAGTGAGGTTGAAGCTATGTCGATTAGTATGTTTCACAGGATGGTCTGTTTCACAGCTTATCCTGATCGGTATGTTTCAAGATCTATTACGACCGTTTCAAATCACTAATTTTTTATTGCAGGTATCTGATGACCCAGTATAACTTTTCAATTTTTGTTATTACAAGTATCTGTCCAGCTAATGATTCAAATGATTGCATCATTGCGATGCTATATTTTTTTATGTGGCTCATTGCATTTTTAAAAGGTACTCTTTTGATGCATCAGTGTTTAGTTCCGGATGTTTCTGCTCTGTATGGTGTTCTTTGCGTACTTCGTTTTTCACACAAAATGTTTTGCACAAGTACTTAGAAGTCGTCAAGTCGATGAACATTTTCAGTTTAAATTTCTATTACTTTAACATTCATATGATGTAAATACATTTTTATCTGCTCTGATCTTGAGTTGGTTCAGGACCGAGAGAAGGCGTCTTTTTGTTCCACTTATTCCAAATAAGAGATGTTATGTTTCCTATGGTTTTGAATTGACATTTCAGGGTTGATTGGTTTACATATTTCCACATCCAGAATGACTCATTTATATATGTGATGCTTAATATTACTCTTGGAAAAAAATATACGGGAGGGATATGTTATGGCATTTTGTACCATCTTGATACTGCTTTGAATAAAAACTATCCGTAAGAAATTTGCAGGAGGGTTATATTTGTAAGAAATTTGCGAAGCTAATTGCCTCGCAACATCAAAACCTATCCGTTTGTTCGCCCCACTCACAACTGCAAAACTGCAAGAATAAACACCAATAAGTAACATTAAAACTAAAAGCAACAAGTATTAAACAAACTTGAATTCCCAGTTGGGAAAACAAATCAAACCTCTTTGATTCTGCCATTGGTATATATCTTGATTATATGTGAAACAGATTTCTATGAAGTTTTCAAATTACAATTTTGTTTTCTTTTGGTGTTTCAACAGTCAGATCCCAGCTCAATTTAAATATAGATCATGGAATGTTCCATCTGCTTTGTTTGTAGAAAAAACTTCATTGCAGATCCTTAATGATACAATAAGATTTAAGGATTTTTCCGGGATTTTTTATATCCGAACGAATTTGGAGATGGAATGCAGATAGCGTTGTTGAGCAAGGGATATGGCATCTAGCTCACAAACGAAAATATATAACCTAAATCAAAAATTATATTAACCACTTAACCATTACAAAAATAAAAACATAAATTATTTTGATTTTCTTCAAATAAACAATTATTGAATAAAAACTTGCACAATTTTAGTGCTTGTTCAGCACTAAGTTAATTTTTCGTGCGATGCGCTACCACACCTAATTCCACATTCAACGTTTTCACCTATATTTTTCACACTTATCTGCTATGACTTTCGATTTTCAAACGTGTTTTTTCACCTTTTGACTATTGCACGTCATTGCTGACGTGCCGTTACTGTGCATTTTCGCCCTATTTTTACTACTAATCATTTCAAAATAGTAAAATTAAAATTGCATATCAAACAGAGTTTCGCGAAATCAAAATTCTTATTTATATTATGAAATTGAATTGAGCTGAAAATATGTTTAGAGCCTTACATATATTGAGGAGAAAAATCTAGGAATTGGAACAGTATGTGTGTTGAATTTCTTATGTTAATTAGATTATAAATTGCATTTTATTTTTGAGTTTGAAATCGAATGTTTTTGGTTAATTACTTGTTACAGGTTATTCAATTCCTGCTCTCATCCGGATACCAAGCAACGAACGGAGCTTGGCAGGAGACTAGGTCTGGACGATTCTGGTTTTCGAAATAAGCGGACTCGATTCAAAATAACATGTTTGTTCTCAGTGCTATATTTAAACATCAGATCTACAACACAGAGATCAACGAGAAACAATGAATATTGTTTGATAGATTTTTTTATAATCGCCATTTTAATCAGTCTGCAAACTTTTATAAAATTTGATTCATCAGGAACTGTGAGTTATAAAATGAGTTGAAAAAATATTCGCAGAATGTTTTAAAGGTTTTGGCCATATACATGCACGAACTATGCATGCATCAAATATCAAGCTAATTGATATTTGACATCAAATATCTGCTTTGATGTCATTAGAAAAAACGTCACTTAATAAATAGAGTGTGCGTCATTAATAAATTTATAACGTACCTCTGATATAGTAATTAATTAAGACGAACTTTTGTAATACACTTTCTTATCTTTGCACGTAATTATTTTCCTACGTATTAATTATCCAAACATTCACACATGAAGAATTAAATTATTTGTAAATTTCATTCTAAAAGTAACAGTTAAAAAATAATGTAGTATAATTAAATTTAGATGAAATTTACAAAATATAATAATACACCTTGAAGAACAAACCCCTAGGGCCTGTTTAATACGCCTGAACTTCATTATAGTGCGTGTGTATACATAGAAGCACCAATATCAATAAATTTAAAAGTAATAAAAATGAATTACTTCATCTCATTAGCAAAATATTGGCACGTTATGTATTTTCCTACATAATTTTCGTGCAAAATAACACATAACATCCAAAATCCAAATAAGAAACAATCAAATTACAAACTTCATCGCACATTATCTGCATGTGTCGAAAAAAACATACCAGAATGAGTTATAAGGCGCCATCCATCAACAGCGATCAAGGCCAAGTGTAGAGGTTGTGTTGCTCTGAGTGTTCAAATGCAATTCTGAAGAGGAAATGGTGAGTGAACCATCAAACATGAATGTCGTGGGCTTAATTGACAGAAGAAAAGAATTCATCATCTCAAACGTCATTGAAAGTCTATCTTTATCAAGTTTGTGTAATTTATGGGAGCTACTTTTGCTACAACTTGGCCCTTTTGAAAGTGTCTCTAATCAAGTGTATAGTGTATGTAGTTAATTTGACCAATTTTTGTTGTTTGGTACTTGATTTGTGGCGCTTTACACTTGCTTGTGTGATTGAAAACAAACAATACTTGCTTGGTGCATGAATCAGTGTCACCGGAGCTTTTGTGATTGTACTGGGTTGATCTATTTAATTATTATGGATTGGTTGCTGCTAAAAAAATGGATAGAATGGAAGTATCACGTCTCCTCTATAATTATAATTGGGCATAACAAAAATGCAGGCTGTCATTATATCAGGATCGAGGCACATTTATATTCCCAAATCGACATGGTGTAACAAGAACATGAAAATGTTATTGCAAAATTTTATATACCCATGCCACATATTTTCCGCGCTCTTCCTGGATCTTTGCAAAGTTTCCCTTATTTTTAGTAACTAGTTTGTGGATAGTTTGCTCAAGATTCGACCACTATGGATAGACATTGTTAGTTAAATAATAATCTAGTAGTGTGGTTGCTCTCCATAACATAATGAGTTTTTAGAGCTTGACATTATGAAAAATTTGAAAACAAATCCCGCACTTTGATGTTGTGGTTTGACCATGGTAGATTGAAGTATGTAGGCCATATCTAAAGATCATAATGAGCAACAATAGCTTCAATTTAATTTTTGGCGAACCATAACACCTAAAAATGGTTCAAATGAATCTTTCAAACAAATTTTCACTTTTAGTGCATGTAATACAGACTTCCCAACATGCTTATAAAACCTTAACAACATAGTGGTGTTCATTGATATTTTTTCTAAAAATATTTCAACAATAGGCCTAAAATCTCTTATAAACTCAATTACAATTGACTCAACAATTTTGTGATATTTATCATGTGAATTAGTGGAATGCCATACGAAATACTGATGTTACTTTCAATGTTGATGGCCTTCACGATAGTTGCATCCATTTTTTGTTCAAAATATCCATCACCCGTCTGTGTAACATAAGCAATATGCATGAAAATATTTGAACTCATTCAACAACGACGTGAAAATTTGTCACCTCATCTAAGAAATAATCTTTGAACAAATTTTAAGTCACCGTCATATCATCACGATTAAAGACGTTATGGATTGGAATTGAGCCACCACATGCTTCGATTGTTTTTAGTTTTAGAGACTAATTAAAAGATGCATCATTTTAGTTGGCATCGAGCATATCCTATAACATGGTTTCCTCAAAATCAAAATTTTCAAAATAGGAAGAGATCATTTTCAAAATCATTATAGGTTGGTCAAATGGTGAGTCTGAGAAATATATTTGGTTTGAACAATCTCAGGAGTTGAAATTCATGATGCTGCTTGATTGAATATGTAGGAAGATGATAAGATTTGTGAGTGCTTGAAAGTATGGACTTACAGGTTATAAAACACAAAAAGAAGCCACGTGCAATTGGATCCAAACTATCATATCATGAGATCAAAGTTGTAAAAGAATTGGAATCAACATTAACAAGCAACAAACACAAATAAATGAATAGATCCAGTGACAATAAATACAAACCACAAACATATAAAGTGCTATAGTTCCTACTACATGAGAACAAGTCATATCAATTGATTCACTGATTCAGAATTTCCACTAGATACAAGCAAAAAGGCTCACTTTGCATAACATGATATTTTCCCATAGAGCAATGCAAAAGGGAATAATGAATGAATGTTAAACAATAATAGTCGCTCTTGAACTCCATATGGTGAAGGAGCTATCTTATCACAGTAGTGGATAGTATTTGCACAGAGGACAAGGACTCCATAGGTAGGTGTGGTACTGCAATAGAGTTGTGTGCATCGAGAGGTAGACTCTAAAAGTAGAAAAACATATTCAACTCAATAAATTACGAGCCTTAGATAAAATCATATAATTCGAATCTGTGTAAGGTGTATAGATCTATAGATACCAATGAGGTTCAGGCACAAATAGATATCCCAAATTGACCTTCCATCGAACAATGTATGTTCAGTAGAATTATTATAAGCATGGATATTATCCAAAATAATTTTTTTTAAAATCACAAAATCAATAGCCTTTTGAAAAGAATAATGTAAGAGTCCAGCTCACAGCTGAGCGAGGCAAGCAGGGAGTGTAACAAACTGAGATGATAGCATAATTTCAAAAAAACTTACAGTGGTCGTCCAATCAAGTTTATGTTGTCTTTCTGTTTTGTTGATACTATACGTTGATATCGCGCAAGTTTGATGTTCAGGCTCATGGAGTACAACCATTACCGGTCTACTATAACCTACACATGCAGATAAATCAGTTTGCTGAAGTTTTGCACAAATTCCAAATATTAGTTTAACATAAAATTTGCATTTCCTAGTAAATTTCTTGTTTTAATAAGCAAAAATAAAAGTAGGAGACTTATTGGGCAATTAAGTAGGCTAGTCTAATTTAGGGGTTTCATATTATCAAAATGCGAAACATGCTTCTATTTCGCATTCCACCCATGCGAAAATCGTTAAAACGTGGCAGCCATGCATGCATTTTCTTTTTCATTATTTGCATACGGGAAGATATTGCATTTCTTTCATAATTTGCATTAGTCAACCACGGGATATGGACTATTTATTGAATTGAATCAAATTGAATTGAAAATTAATATATTGAAATAAAATTAACACGACTAATTTATTTGAATTTAATTAAATATATTTTCTGAATTAAATTAAATTAAATTAAACAAAATTAAATTATACTAAATTAAATTGAATTAAACTGGTTTATTAATAAATTCAAGAGAATAGGATGAATGGATTTCTTAGATGAAATTTCTTTATAATTTACATTATAGTCAACAAAGTACATATGTATGGATTTCTTAAACAAAATTTGTGTATAGAGATGGAACTTCATGTGTTTTAACAACATTCAAAAACAAATAAGAGTAAAGGTATGTCTGGTAGAACTTTTCTGTAAATTAGTTCAATTTAGTTTAGTATATACATATTCTTTCAGTTCTCCTTAGTATATTTATATTTTTTCAGTCCAGTTTAGTATATTTAATTTATTTCAGTTAAGTTCAGATAAATAAATAAATATATATATATATATATATATATTTCAGTTCAGTTAAGTTTCATTAAAATAAAATCAAATAATATTTAGGTTAAATTAGACATACAATAACTCTTTTTCATACCTTTAATTTTAATCCAATCTAACTCAGTTTAAATCAGATCAAATCAACTCAAAAGTAGAACTAAAAATTAGTTCACAATGGAGAAAATAAGTTCATTTCAATTATGAAAAATGTAATATGATCAATTTCAGTTTAATTTAGTCATGTTGTTATTGTTTTCAATACATAAACTTGACTTCAGCTTAGTTCAATTTAATTATGAATAAATGCGATTTGATGAAATATAGTTGCATTCGATAATACTATTATCATTATTTCAATAAATTAATTTTTATTTCGTTCCGTTTCTATTCATTTCTATCGGTACAATAAATTTCAATCATGGATAAAATTTTAAAATTAATTTCAGTTCATTTCGAACAAATATATTTAATTTTTTAATTAAGTTAAATTCAGTTCAAAATAATTATATTTTTTAGATCAGTTCAGTTAAATATATTTAAATTTTTTATGATCCATATATTGTTTGCCATGTTATTTTAAATATAATTTTATATATATTTAAATATATTATATTCATACATAGTATTTTTAAATATATGAATCCATATATCATGTGGTTGACTAATGCAAATTATGGAAGAAATGGCAAGATCTTCCCGTATGCAAATGATTAAAACGAAAATGTTTGCCACGTTTTAACGATTTTCGCATGGGTCGAATGCGAAATAGTAGCATGTTTCGCATTTTGATAATGCGACCCCTACAATTAGACTAGCCTACTTAATTGCCCCATAAGTCTCCTATTTTTATTTTTTCATGATAAAACAAGAAATTTCTCGTCAAAATCTCCTACATTCTTCACAAAATTAATGAATGTTGATTTCTTATATGCTCTAGAGAAAATGATACATGTCCAAAGTTCATAATTAGTGACAATATCTAATTATAGTAATATGATTGCAACACCAGCAAGACCAGTACAAATTAATTTTTTTAAAAAAATCATAAGGTCTCAGAAACATATAACCAAGACTTGCGTGCAACATAATCAAGAGTCCAATTTAGACTAGTCTAATTGGCAAACAATTTCTTACCATCAATAAATATAAAATCTCTAATATGCCTCATGCCTAGATTCTACAAGTTGATTATGAATGATGACTGGGTGCGATACTAAAAACCAAGATTCCTCATTAAAAAATTAATTAGGAATAAACAGTACTTAGAGAGTCAAGTCAGGCTCAAAGTTCAGCAATATACAACATTTATTACATAAGATCATGATAGGGATCAAAATAGAACTACATCAAATATGATAATGCCAACTGTAAATACAGAATATTTTTGTCAAATATATCATGATGGTTAGTTCATATTTATCTGTACATTCTAACTAGGATCTTAAGCATTTTAAGAGATGAAAATCGTAACCATTTTCAAAGTTGAAATACGTGATGAGGAGACAGAATTTAAATAGGGAATAGGAATACTACCTTAGGGAGGACAACCATTTGTATACCATAAACAAGAACTCCGGCGCATCTACCATTTGGATCAACCTAGACAATTGGACCTCTAGTAAAGTGCTCCGTAGATCTCTCCCGCCAATATGGATCTTCGAAACAATTGAATGACCTGCACAAGACAACAACACTAACATCAAACATATTTTCTGTAATTCATTAATATGCCCAAGAGTGTGTGCTAATTGTTCATTAACAGCATGAAAGAGAATACTCACATACCTGGTTTGTAGGTCGTGAATAAAATCGTCAAACTCAAAAACTGCAATTTTTGCATCCTCAAAAGTCAAGATAATGGCATCCCTCCTACCAACATCAATTCCATTCCCATATTGAATCCTTAATGACACCACATTACCATGCAATCTGCATTAAAAATGTTAGTATAAACCTGTTTTATGGAGTTAAATTGATGGGCTTCCTTGTCGTTGATGGGTATTATTGATGGACATATGGGCTTCTTTTATGGGAGTGGTAAGCTCAAATCAACGGTATCGATTCAATCGCAGCTTTCGAAGCAGGCGGATTACAGTGCAAGGAACTTCCCATTATACAATATCAACATCCATAAATTTTTCAGGAAAATTTGAATTGAACAGACAAATGAAAGCGAAATGTAGAGGAATGAACAGGTAAATCTTCAGAGATTACGTACCTTATCGGAATCCGATGGGGAAGTCGCCAAAGAAGAAAGGAGAGCCGCCAGAGTACCCTTGGAGACGAATTTGAGAACCCTAAGAAATCGAGTGAGAAGATGAGCGCCTGTATGTGTTGATATTTCCCGCCTAAAGTTTGTCGGTTATCAACTGCGGTCCCTAATGTGACATATTGGACTCTTTATATTGTTTGGCGAATGGGCCTTATTAGTTGTTTAGCCCATTTGTTAATTGAACTTTTGATCTCAAAGTGTATCCATTCCACATTTCCCGTACAACTTTTGATCAACCTTGACAATTGGACCTCTAGCAAAGTGCGCCGTCAATATGGATCTTCGAAACAAAGGAATGACATATACAAGACAACAACACTAATTAACATCAAACACATTTTCTGTAATTCATTAATAGACTCAAGAGTCTGTGCTAATTGCTCCTTAACATCATGAAAGAGAATACTCACATACCTAGTTTGTAGCCCGTGAATAAAATCGTCAAACTCCAAAACCGTAGTTTTTGCATCCTCAAAAGTCAAGATAATGGCATCCCTCTTACCAACATCAATTACATTACCACATCGAATCCTTAATGACACCACATTACCATGCAATCTGCAATAAAAGTGTTAGTATAAACAAAAAATCAACAATCAAATTCAGTCATTTTCTAGCTCAAAACTTCACATGTAATGACAAACCAGCTCGAGAGGCAGCTTAAAAGACCAATCAGGATCCACCCTAACCTTGTAAATCTCAACCACATTTGTTTTTGTGATGACAAGATCAGGTGCGGCGGAAGAGAACATTTGGAATGAGTGATAAAATTTGATGCAACGTATTCGACGCCGGTGGCGCAGTGCAGCATTTTGTAAAGCATGAAACTCATCTGTAAAATTGAAGATGAGCGTAACGGAACCTGTGAAATTGTTGATGAACATGACGAGATAAGAATTTGGAAGACTCACTAGCTGAAGCAAACGAGACAAGTCTTATCGTGAGATGCAATTGACTAACCTGGCTCTAATTGTTACCCGCTAGTGAGAGATTGCCGTGAAAAGTTTAAACAGTCCGAACTTGAGGTTCACTCGCTTTTAAACTCGACAAGATCGTACCTTGAGCATGGAACTACCAGAAATGGTCTTCTAGAAAATGGCAACTGAGAGTTATTAATAGATAGTCCAAGAGTCCGTCGAATCCGGTCTATTTGAGGTCAACCTGATGAGCTCGGTAACCCGAGATTGCCAACCCGTTTAATTTGTTATTCTATAAATTCCACATGCATATATTAGCAATGAACAATATTATTTTTTCTAATGATATTTATAATTAAATAAGAATTTGTGCATGGGCACGGAATATTGTACTAGTAGTAGATTTACATACAAACGTTTCATTACTTTATGATTATTTGGGATTTGAATTAACTAAGGGTGTTTCTTTTTCCTTAATTAATTAAATTTGTGTTGAGGTGCGATTTATGAACTCATTTATTTATGATCATGTCTAACCCTAACATTGTATTGGAGATGCGAAAAAAGGTGTGTGACACTCTTAAGGTGCTTGAAGTGGAATCACATGGTACATACTTAGAGCTTCCATCAGAGATATATAGGACAGAATAAGAACGAGACATTTAGCCACTTAAAGAATAAGGTTAGAAAGAAGATGGATAAATGACTAGAAAAGAACTTATCAAAAGTTGGGAAGGATTTGTTGATCAAATCAGGTATACAAGCAATACCTAATTACAAAATGAGCTGTTTCGAGGGTGCCAAATCAGGTTCTAGATAATCTTTCGAGTATGATAAAGAGCTTTTGGTGGGGCGACAGTGAGGTGAAAAAGAAGATACACTAGGTTGTTCAGGAAAAGATAATCCGTACTAAATGTAACGCTAGTCTCGATTTTCGGGAATTCAGGGTAACTAATCTTCCTCTCCTTGGCAAGTAGGTGTGGGGTTTATGACGGGGAACTTAATACATTGTTGGCCCGGATTAAGGATAAATATTTTTCGACTTCTTCAATCTTAGATACTTTCCTAGGGAACAATATCTCTTAGTCTTGGAGAAGCATTTCGAAAGGAGTGGATGTCGTGAAAAAGGGGCTGAGGAAACAAATTAGATCGGGATCAACCACAGGATTGTTTAGTTCAGTTCAAATGTATTTATCAAATATGCCCTTAATTCTTATTTAGAACCCAACATCATGTTGTCAAAGAGATTGTGGTTAACATGTCTATGCTCATTAATCACAACTCCTCCAATTATTTCCCTCAATAATGTATATTCACGTTTGAGTGAAGAACTCACTAATGAAATTCAATCCAATCTTTCTCACATATGAGAAAAATTGCTAGATCTTTTTCCTTTTGAAATTTGTTCATGGTAGTTTTTTTAAACAGAACCGTTATAAGACTCGTGAAGATTTGCGATCCTATAATTGAACCATCCACTTTATTTTCATTTAGCCTATGATTTTATGAATGAATCCAAAGATCAATAGTACGATAGTAACATGTACAACATGAATCTGATAAGTAGTTATTAATAGATCTGATGAACAGTTCTTCATGGAACTTATATAATCCGTCGGTGATGAAAACTGATATGATATGTCATCTCATGCATACACATACCGCTGATTCAAATTTTCACTGTTATTATAAGGGTATTTTAGTAATTTCACTTTTAAATTCCATTTTATATTAATAATTAAATTTTAGGTCTACTTCTAAGCTTATTTTTTACTAAGTGAACTAAATTGAATTAAACTAAATAAAAGTAAAAATTCATAAATTAAAAATATATTCAGTGTGACTAAATTTATCTGAAATCTCAATAAACAATATTAAATTGAACTAAATTAAACGGGCTCGCAACAAGTTCCAACTCCAAGCAGAAGATTGTTATTTCCATTGCTATTTAAGATTGCTAAAATGCATTACTTAAAATCAAAACTCAGCAGTCACCATAGCATTTACACTCTGAAAACTTTCTCCTTTCTTTCATATATAATGCTCAAATTGTCTCATAACATGCATGTTTTGGAGCTTAATGTGATATAATTTATATTGGTATACGTATCGTGATGCAGACCGATTCCAACTTGCTAATATTTGCTGTTGCCAAGTCATTTGTTTTCTTTTAGCTCAGACTTAGCAAAGTTGCAGAGAGATTCTCTTGTCAGGATTAGGGTTTATCCCTTTCCCAAGTTCTCTTCTTTTGGTATCTGATTCAATCTTCCTTCTTTTCGTTTCTGCCCATTATCTACTTCTTTATCAAGTTTTACTTGAATGTCCTTTTCAAGTTGTTGGTTTGTGACAGAATCATGTCATTTTGATTCAAACTTTCATAAGTTCTTTATCAAAACCTAGTTCTTTTTGTAACCTCATTTTGTCTAAGGGATTGTGGTGAACACGTCTACGTTCATTAATCATAATTTTCAATTTACTATATGCAGGTCCAATTTAATTACTTATGCAGGTGCAGTGGAAGTAGAAAAATACCACAATTATTATTCTAAAATTCTAATCTTAAATGCATAAATCCGTCGATTATGTAATGATTGAATAAGTGTTCTTGAAAAAAGAACTCGTGAAGACTGCAAAACTCGATTCCAAGACTGCAAAACTTCGCAAAACTATCTAAAACGTGGGCAATTTTGATAGTTTTCCATTGAAGTTCCAGCTTTGTTCTAATGGCGTGAATGATAGATCAGCACCATGGTTTGAATGAACGCCAAAGGGTCTCCCGCGCACGTGCGTCAATTCAACTTTTTTTATCACCAGTAAATTATTCAACTTTGCTGCCCATTTTTAGCCCTGGTTTATTTTTCGGGCGATCCGCTAGCATAATCTCAACGTCACTAATTATTCGACGTTTTTAACCTATGCTTTTAACCCTTATTTGCATGTTCTGCCGTTTTTTCTTTCATTTTTGACTGCTGCACGTCATTGCTGACGTACGTGCCATCATTGTACGCCTTGGCCCTATTTTTACTACTAATCCTTTCAAAATAGTACGTAAAATCACAATTGCATACCAAATAAAATTTGGCAAAATCAAAATTCTTATTTATATTATGAGATTAAATTGAACTGGAAAATAGTTTATACCTAACGTAGATTGAGGAGCAAATTTTGGAATTGGAACGGTATGTGTGTTGAATTTCTTATGTTGGATTAATTGCATATTATTTATTTTTTTGAATTTGAAATCGAATATTTTGGTTACTTGTTACAGGTTATTATTCAATTCCTGCTCTCATCCGGATATGTTTGGACGAGGGTCAAGTCAGATTCTGGTTTTCGAAATAAGCAGACTCAATTGAAGGTATGTTTGTTATTAATGCTATATTTAAACATCAGATCTACACACAGAGATCAACGAGAAACAAGGTCTGATAGATTTTTTTATATAATTTCCCGATTTTACAATCAGTCTGCAAACTTTCATAAGATTTTATCCATCGGAACTGTAAATTCTGAATGAGTTGAACAAATATTCGCAGACTGATTATAGCGCGTGAATTGTGAAATGAGTTAAAAAAATAAGGTTTTGGCATATATATATATATGCACGAACTATGCATGCACCAAATATTAAGCTAATTGATCACGTGCGGATGAACTTCGATCTGCTTTGATTTCATTAATTAGAAAAAACTTCACCCACTGTAATAGATCAGGGTAATAGAGTTAAAAAATTAAGACGAACTTTTATCATACACTTTCTTATCTTTGCACGTAATTCTATTTTCCTACGCATTTTTCGTGTATATTAATTATCCAAACATTCACACATGAAGAATTAATTTACTTATAAATTTCCATTCTAAAAGTAAAGTAAAAAAATACATTGAAAGTAATAATAATTAAATTTAGATGAAATTTAAGAATAAAATAATACACCTTGAAGAGCAAACCCTTAATCTATATCAAATATATGTTTAGTTTGAATGCCAGAATCTTCATCGTCGACTGCAACGGGGCGGTGGTGGCACGTCCGCATGCAGTAGCAGATGAACATCATTATAGTGCGTGTGAATACAGGCGCCATTAATAAATTAAAAAAGTAATAACAACGAATTA
Organism: Sherardia arvensis; assembly: GCA_948330725.1. Taxonomy (NCBI): domain Eukaryota; kingdom Viridiplantae; phylum Streptophyta; class Magnoliopsida; order Gentianales; family Rubiaceae; genus Sherardia; species Sherardia arvensis. The sequence goes on along the minus strand of OX415238.1, from coordinate 9,054,739 downwards.
CTTCATCTCATTAGCAAGATCTTCGTTATGTATTTTCCTCCATAATTTTCATGCAAAATAACATATATCCAAAATCCAAAATCATCAACAATCAAATCACCAACTTCATCGCACATTATCAGCATGTGTCGATAAAAACATACCAGCATGAGTTATAAGGCGCCATCCATCAACAGCGATCAAGACCGAGTGGAGAGGTTGTGTTGCTATGAGTATTCAAATGCATTTCTGAAGAGGAAATGGAAAGTGAACCATCAGCATCAATGTCGTGGTTATAGAGCTTAATTGACAGAAGGAAAGAATTCATCATCTCAAACGTCATTGAAAGTCTATCCTTATCAAGGTTATGTAATTTATGGGAGCTATTTTTGCTACCATTTTGCTCGTTTAAAAGTGTACGTCTCTCATCAAGTGTATAGAGTATGTAGTTAATTTGAACAACTTTGGTTGTTTGGTACTTGATTTGTGGCGCTTTACACTTGCTTGTGTGATTGAAAACAAACAGCCACCCGCTCTAGCCGTAATGGGTCCGGTGATCATGATCTCACATCGATCGACTTTAATTAAATATTTAGGCGCCTTCGAGCTCAACTCCCAGCTTTAAGAGAGATCCGCAGTGTGATTGAATATGCGAGGACGGTGGGAATCAATGTGGATGTCCTTGGTCGTGTTACCTTTAGGCTAAGATTTGCTCTTGGATATGAGCAATATCCATTTGGTCTAGGTTATAACATGTAGGAATCTCATCCCATCCCATACCACCACCTCTTCAGGGCAGAAACCATAATGATGTCCATTGAGGCGTTAATAATTGAAATATGACTTCCCGTGTTTGTATTGCATTGATACGCGCATGTATTCTGATTGGTAGGGCTGACAATGACAAACTCAACTTTGAGGTAGAGATTGGCACGGCAGTCGCATGTCGCTTTGAATTGCAGGCTCAGGCACGGGCTCAGAGGTAGATGCAGAGGAGGCTCGGAATCAGGCTCAAGCAATGGCACTAGCACGAGAGCCACAGGCACGGGAGCAGGCACAGGCTCAGGCACTTACACGGGTTTTGGCAAAGTCTGTGGAGTTTGATGATGGTTCTGAGGATGAGCAATATTTGCTATGGAATAGTTATGCTCTAGAGAAGTATGATCAAGCTAGAAGGATGAATAAAGAAGATGGTGAAGATGGTTTAGTCTCGCAAATTTGGTATTACCCGTTTGGATATTCGTACTTACCACTTTTGGTATTACCCGTTTGGATATTCGTACTTAACGTGGATGCATGAGATTACTGTTGTAGTCTATTTGCTTAATTTTTAAAAAGACAACTTGTTGCATGAATTAGTGTCACCGCTGAGCTTTTATGATTGTGCTGGGTTGATCTATTTACTCATTATGGATTCGCTGCTACTAAAAAATGGATAGGAGTGGAAGTATCACGTCTATCCTCTATAATCATAATTGGGCATTACAATGCAGGCTATCATTACATCATGAGACACATTTATATTCCGAAATCGACATGGTATAAAAAGAACATGAAAATTTTAGGGTTAGTGTATTTCTCCCAGGGGCTAAGCGGAACACCATAGACTTGATCTTCTCGGATGGTTCCCTCCTCTGGTTAGGGTTTACCCTGGATCTGATTCTTCAGATAGTAACTGATCAGTTCCCCTCCCATCGGATCGAAGACCAGAGGGCAGTAGAGCGGCTCGTCATCGGAATCGGAATTCGAAGCCATTATTTCAGTAGAGCGCCTCGACAGATTATGACTCTCAAATAGACAAAACAAGAAGAAGAAGGAGAAGAGCGATTTAGGGGATATTTGGGGGAAATTAGAATAAGAAGAAGAGCGGATGTGAGAAATGGGGATGAAAAGGAGACGAGGGTTCAGTTAAATAGACGGAGTCAGTGTGAGGGGTAATTATGTCTTTTACCACTCAGTGTCGGTTTCTTCTTCTACTCTGCGGCGCAACAAATGAGCAATGACAGGCGGAATTTAATTCTTTAATTACGATATTTATGTTAGGGTTTTCCCAAGGGCATTAAAAACCCCATTTTCGTAAATTTTGGGGCAAAAGACTAGTTATTTTCTTCTCAGTGCCATAATGTTAAATACCGCAAACATTTAGGGGCTAAGATGGTGAAGATGGTTTTGTCTCGCCAATTTGGTATTACCCGTTTGGATATTCGTACTTACCACTTTTGGTATTACCCGTTTGGATATTCATACTTAACGTTGATGCACAAGATTACTGTTGTAGGCTATTTGACAAAACTTGTTTGTTGCATGAATTAGTGTCACCGCTGAGCTTTTGTGATTGTGCTGGGTTGATCTAATTGGGCATTACAATGCGGGCTATCATTATATCACGAGACACATTTATATTCCGAAATCGACATAGTATAAAAAGAACATGAAAATGTTATTGCAAAATTCTAAATACCCGTTCCACAAATTTTCCGCGCCCTTCCTGAATATTTGCAAAGTTTTTCTTATCTTTGGTAACTAATTTGTGGATAGTTTGCTCAAGTTTCGACCACTTTGGATAAACATTGCTGATTAAATAATAATCTAGTAGTCTGGTAACTTTCCATAACATAATGAGTTTCAAGAGCTCGACATTATGCAAAATTTAAAACAAATCCAGCACTTTGATGTCGTGGTTTGATCATGGCTGATTGAAGTATGTAGGCCATATCTAAAGATCATAATCCACAACAGCTTCAATTTTAATTGTTGGTGAACCAAAATATCTAAAAATGGTTCAAATCAATCTTTCAGACAATTTTTCAGTTTTAGTGCATGCAATCCAGACTTACCAACATGTTTATAAAACCTTAACAACATAGTGGTGTTCATTGATATTTTTTCTGAAAAGATTTCAACAATAGCCCTAAAAGACTCAATTACAATTGACTCAACTACAATCTCAACTACAATCTCAACTACAATCTCAAATGAGAAGGAATTCGAGACCGGAATCGATTTAGAACAATTTGGTATGTTAGTAGTGGAGAGCATAAGTATTGTTGCATTGCTTTTTGGCACATAAAGGGCAAGGCCTTTTGTTGCACTTGTTTTTATTCCGAATGAGAGTGATGATTACAAATCATGGCAATTCCATTTCCAACAAAATTATTAATCAAATGTCATTTACACAAAAAAGACAAGCATCAATATTTAAATTAAGTTTAAGCCAAAGACGAACATCAATATTTAAACTAAATATAAATCAAACTCAAAAACGGAAAACATCCGCATACATATCAGTGGACAACTTGTTATCGACTTCAAAAGTTTTGAAAATTGCCCGGTCCGTCATGATGTGGATATCATTTTCTAGTTGGTCATATTCATATCCTTCTCTATCTCTGGGTATTGTAACACTAATCTACAGTTGAAAAAAATCATGTTATATATTCAAATACCCTATAGCTCATCAATCAGATGAGTTTCTTCGCTCGGTAAGAATTAAAAGCTAAGCAGCCATCCAATAAGTATGCATGTTCCAAAGATTAAAATATTAGATATATGCTTCAAGGATACGTGCATTTCATTCATTATTAGTGCCAATGATCCCAATTTGTACATATACATTGAATATGTTTACATTCGTTTACAAACATTTAAGGTTTTACATCAAATTACCCTGACAAGCAGGAATCAAAGTTGCATGTTAATAGAAAGGAACAAATATTAAGATGCAACATGTGAGTAGTTTAATTTCACTTCAAAAAGTGTTGAACAAATTAATGACAAACCTTATAGCACTCGGTGACAATGTAACACTTATATGGAGTAATGCTTGCACAAGCTTGCAGATCACTTGATTGACTTTCTCATTGAAAATAAAGCCATCGTGATAAACTCCAACAACCCCAACCAAAACCGTTGTAGTCACACCAATTAAGTGATTGATGGCTGCATTATTCACAGTTTGTGCAATACAACCAAACCCTTGTAGTATTGTTGTCGCAAATTCCTCAACAACCAAATTAAGAAAATCGCAATAAAGAAAAACTATCATAAACATAATAATGGTGTCACATATCTCTACATATCCTTTTACCCACCAAAATGGGGAAAAAAACACAATGCAGAAATATCATAATAAGGCATTAATAACAAAAAGTGCACAATATTTGCTACTTTATTAATGACAAAATATATTAGATTAATCAAATGAATTAACGTACCGGTACATAAAATTCAAAGGTTCTCAGTCGGTGGCATTGCATCTTGTATAGCTAGCAAGGTCTCTTAAACAACCTTAGATAATCCATGCACAAAAATATCAAATTTCATAGAACCCCTATTCTCCTTAACTAATGGAGTGATATGTGATACACCGCACTTACAAATACTTTTAGAAGCATGCATTTATCATTTCATGAGTATGGAATAATAAAAAATATGTGTAATGAGAAGAAAAATCATCAAGTACCCATGCATTTAGTTGTGCAAACTCTCCAGCACGCCCCACAAAAAAGGGGTGGAACTCATCAGGATTAGTTGGCAACAAGGAGAGTTCATGTGGAGTACACTCCACAGACGCATTGCCTCGCCGATGAGAATATACCGTGTATGACGGGCTACTTTTTCTGATCACATATACTACAAAACGATCTATACCCGTCGTCACGGGTATCGAGGTACTAGCTAAATCATGCATGATAAAATATTAGATTAACATTAAAATAATAAAAAGTTTGAAATCAAACTTTGAAACTTTACGAATAATAAGTACCTTAATCATTTCAGCAACTTCATTCAACTCACTAACAAACATATCATATTGATGATTATCTTTATCATTCACAAACTTATAAATTTACATTACCGCTTCACCCAATTCGGGAAGCTCATCTATGATCTCATTGATCCGTAGGAATGCATCTTCTTCCGCCAGGAAATGAACTGAAAATTGACAACACTTAAAAATATTAATCATGATAAGACTGAATATAACCAGATACAAAGGCATGACTAAATATAAAATTTGATGTCATTGTATAGTTCCAAAAAAAGGCACAGTTAGGTGTCAATTCTTCTACTTTGTGTACTATTACATCTAACGATTAGCCATCTACTGACTTCAAACAAAAAGGCCCCCTAGAGTTAAGTATAACTATTGGCACTGAGTTAGAAACATACAAACACAAATTCACATAGAAGGGGACTCAATAAGTAGCTGAACAAGCAAATTTCTCAGTTACCTAACAAGAAATCACAAAACTCAAACAAATTTTGCATGGGAACACTAATATGTAAATACCAAACTAACTATCATTATGTTTTTCCAATAATTTACAATTACATATTCAATATTCCCCCAAATTGGATGCAAATCCTAGCAACCACAATTGCTTAAGACTTGATCATAATCAAAATACAGCATCAGTAATAATCCTATTCGGGTATGTGTTGATAAAACCAATGCTCAAATTTAAACAAACTGATTTTCCAACAAAGTGCAACAACAAATGGAATATATTCAGGTTAAAAGCGGACAACCGCAAAAAGAACAAGAAGAAGAACTGAACATAAAGCCCTAATTTCAATCAACATACCCGCTTGGGAGTGTTCAGAAGTCAGAATTGGTCGCCAAGAGAACTAGGTAGTTTGAAGCTCCGGGTCGCACCTCACATTAAACGTTGGCCGGATGGGGACGCTTCTGTGGAAAAAGATTTACTTGTTATCTCTAGGGTGTGTTTGGTTTCTAGATGATTGATGTCTGGAACCCGCGCTTGATGACGAACCCAGCACGCGAACTGACCTGCAAGACAAAGCCCTGGGGTAGACACTCTGATGCTTAAGTCAGTGACAACTTAGAGAAGTTTATAAGCGTAATAAGTACCTTAATCTTTTCAGCAACTTCATTCAAATCACTAACAACCATATCATATTGATGATTATCTTCATCATTTCACAAACTTATAAATTTGCATCACCGCTTCACCCAATTCGGGCAGCTCATCTATGAGCTCATCGATCCGTAGGAATGTATCTTTTTCCGCCATGAAATGAACTGAAAATTGATAGAGTAAAGGATTTTCATTTCATTACTCTATTGGAAATACAAAGCAGCAACCACGTATAATCTCCTTGCTAACAGTATTTTCGAATCCATTCGAATCTATTAAGTAAGAAAATCAACAAAACTACAACAAACAAAACCTTATGGGCAACCTCAAAGTAATAAATAATCACCAAACTCCAATCTACAAAAACTCAAACCTTTAACATATCAAACAAAGTTCAACATGTCATCGGATATACCAATCGGAGCTAACAAGCTTAATATGACAGGAAAAATTAATGGGTTTCAATCGGAGAGACTCGCCGTTGCCGGAGAATTTGAGTTTGCTTGTGAGTTTCCGCCGGAGATTTATGTAAATCGAAAGTTGGGTTTTTGCTCCCCATTTGGGAAATCTAGTGGAGGTGATGACCTTTATCTTTACGGATTGAACTTGTAATTCATGACTATTTTCATTTATTCAATAAATCAAAATAATTAGGACTGTTATGGATAATTTCGATCAAATTAAATTAAAATTGAAATTAATAAATTGAGAACCTATTACAAATATGTTCATATATTTCCAAAAGACATATCGATTATATTCACTATTAATCGCTATTGGTTAATGGTTTAATTTTCATTAGTATCGCCACTTACCGAATCTCAAAGGTAATTACTATACATTCATACACTCCTGTCAAAATCATCTCAAAATTATTTTGTTTCAAGAGTATTCTAACACTTTACCAACATGAAAGTCTTTTGTTAACATTTGAAGTTTATATTTATTCTTTTAAAGTTGAGTTTTATCATATATAATTAATGTGTGTCAGTTTCTCTTCAATAGTAAAGATCGGATGTATAACTTTATATACTTATTTCTATTATATTTTGGGTCCATTCAGAGCATATAAACATGTAATATTTACAAAAATAACGCAATAAATTTTATACATCTTAGAACTTTTTATAGCATAAATTAAGTTCCTTTCCATCTCCGTGAACATGCAATTTAATTACAAAATAAGATGATGAAGGTTGGTTGATCATTCATCATTCGACTTGAAGAACTGGAACCCTTCTCCATGTCACTAACGAATCATTAAGTTGTGATACTTGAAGCATTTATCATTTATTTTCTGCAAAATAAAAAGGTAGTGGTAGCCTTGACTCGAGTTTGGAAAGACAACTGACTGCTACCTTACCTGCCATTACTAATAACTGCATAGTTGTTCAATGCTAGTACACATGCTACTGACTTCCAAAATACAAGTTAGTTAGTAGAATAATGAAGGAATGTTAAACAAGAATAGTCGCTCTTGAACTACATGTGGTGACGGAACTACCTTATCACAGTAGTGGATAGTATTTGCACAGAGGACAAAGACTCCATAGGTAGGTGATGGTACTGCAATAAGCTTGTGCGCATCGGGAGGTAAACTCTGAAAGTAGAAAAACGTATTCAACTCAAAATACAAGCCCTAGACAAGATCATATAATTTGAATCTGTGTAAGGAGTATGGAACTATAGATGCCAATGAGGTTCATGCACAAATAGATGGCCCAAATTGACCTTCTATTGAACAATGCATCTTCAATAGAATTAGTACAAGTATGGGTATTACCCAAAATAAAGTTTAAGAAAATCACAAAACCAATAGCCTTTTGAGAAGAATAATGTAAGAGTCCAGCTCACAGCTGAGCGAGGCAAGCAATGCGTATAACAAAATAGGATGATAGCAAATTTCAAAACAACTTATAGTGGCCGTCCAATCAAGTTTATGCTGCCTTTCTGTTGTGTTTATACTATACGTTGATATTGCTCAAGTTTGATGTTCAGGCTCATGGAGTACAACAACTAGCGGTCTATGATAACCTACACATGCTAATAAATCAGTTTGCTGAAGTGTGGCACAAATTCCAAATGTTAGTTGAACATAAAATTTGCATATCCTAGTGTCAAAATCTCCTACATTCCTCACAGAATTTATGAATGTGGAATTCTTATATGCTCTAGAGAAAATGATACATGTCCAGAGTTCATATTTAGTGACAATATCTAATTCCAGTATTATGTTGCAACACCAGCCAGACCAGTACAAATTAGTTTTTTTTTAAAAATAACCTTAAGGTCCCAGAAAAATGTAACCAAAATTTGCGTGCAACATAATCAATAGTCCAATTTAGCCTAGTCTAATTGGCAAAAAATTTATTACCACCAACAAATATAAAATCTCTGATGTGCCTCATGCCTAGATTCCACAATTTGATTATGAATGATGACTGGGTGCGATCCTAACAACCAAGATTCCAGGTTTAAAAAATTAAGTAGGAATAAACAGTACTTAGAGAGTCAAGTCAGGTTCAAAGTTCACCAATACACGACATTTATTACATAAGATCATGATATGGATCAAAATAGAACTACATCAAATATGATAATGCCAAATGTGAATACGGAATATTTTTTTGTCAAATATATCATGATGGTTAGTTCTTATTTATCTGTACATTCCAACTAGGATCTTAAGCATTTTAAGAGATGAAAATCGTAACCATTTTCAAAGTTGAAAAACGTGATGAGGAGACAGAATTTAAATAGGGAATAGGAATACTACCTTAGGGAGGACAACCATTTGTATACCATAAACAAAAACTCCTGCGCATCTACCATTTGGATCAACCTGGACAATTGGACCTCTAGTAAAGTGCTGCGTAGATCTCTCCCGCCAATATGGATCTTCGAAACAATTGAATGACCTGCACAAGACAACGACACTAACATCAAACACATTTTCTGTAATTCATTAATATGCCCAAGAGTCTGTGCTGATTGTTTATTAACATCATGATAGAGAATACTCATATACCTAGTCTGTAGCCCGTGAAAAGAATCATCAAACTCCAAAAATGCAATTTTCGCATCCTCAAAAGTCAATATAATGGCATCCCTCCTACCAACATCAATTCCATACCCATATCGAATCCCTAATGACACCACATTACCATGCAATCTGCAATAAAAGTGTTAGCATAAATAAAAAATCAACAATCAAATGCAGCCATTTTCTAACTCAAAACTTCACCTGTGATGACAAACCAGCTCAAGAGGCAGCTTGAAATACCAATCGGGATCATCCCTAACCTTGTAAATCTCAAGCACGTTTCTTTTGCGATTACAAGATTATGAATTGAATCGACCTGGTCAGGTGCGGTGATAAAACCTGACGCACAGTGTTCGACGCCGGTGGCGCACTGCATCATTTTGTACACCGTGAAACTCATCTCACTCTAAACCAATCCTAGCACATTAATCTAATCAGACAAAATGTCACTCACAACATAATAATACCAAGCATTCACCATTTCACCTAAACACTTTTGCAAATAAAACTCAACAACATCAGTTGAATAAGAAAGACTGCAACTTAAACGAAAAGGAAATCATCGCACAGGGTATGGCGGATAATAGAGACGGTGACTTACCGAAAAATTGAGTATTGGAGAGAGTGAGGCGTCCAAGTGGCTCCGCCACGGTGAGACGGAAAGGGTGAACAAGGGTGGCGGAAGAGTGGCGGATTAAGGAAAGGAAGAAGCTTTCGGAGATGGCAGCGCGGGAAAGGAAGGAAAGGGGTGCGGAGAGGGTTCAATCACGGCTAAGTCTGAGGAGTTGAATTGATGGGCTTAGTTGTCATTGATGGGTCCTATTGATTGGCTTATGGGCTTCTTTTATTGGAGTGGTAAGCTCGAATCGACGATATCGATTCAATCGCAGCTTTCGAAGCAGGCGGATTATCAAGCCTCCCCAATCCAGCAGCCTATCGAAACCCGACCCGCGTAAGAACTCTGACATGGCCGTTGATAGTGCAAGGAAGAGTCGGAATTTAATATCAAGTATAATCCTTCTCAAGACAACACAACCACTACTCTCTAAGGTTCCATTCTCTTCATATCTTCCTCGATGGCTCGATCTTTGATAGAGTTGCACCGTTTGTTTGCTAAAAATGCATTTGAATTTCCCAATCTAAGGTTCAAGCTCAGTCATTGTTTAGTACAGAGTGATTTTGTAAACTCTGTAGTTTCACATTTTGAACTATTCTTATTGTTTTGTTCGATTTTCAGGTTGTCGGATAGCTCTGAGCTATCAATTGATACATGTACCAGATTCGCTTGTCTCTTTGTGATTTTTATGGCTATGTTTGTGATCAAATATCTTATTTATTTTGCATTTGAAGTTGGTTAGATGATGTTTGAAACTTAATGGATAATCCGGGATTAAATCTAGGAAAGGAATAGGAAAAATGCTGCCTTTGGAAAGACTGATTCAGACAACAATGTAATTCAAGGTTATTCCGTGTCAATTTCTGTTGGGGATATGATTTTTGTTTTGATGCATACATGGTCTAGGGGACCTTCTTGTCGTGTAGAATAAGTTTGGGATATTTTAATGGGTGATGTCTCTCTTTATTTAATATCTATTATTGGAAGTTGGGCCATAATGTAAAGTCCTTGCAAAATGTTAGTTTATGTTTCATTTGTACACTTTGGAGTGGAGATTTAGGATATGTGGCCCTGTGTGGCATAGGTTAGGATTTGGGTTTTTGAATTTGAAATCCAGATTTGGCCAAATCCTTGTTTGGTAAGATTTGGTTTTAAAATCAGTTTTTGGTCAATTTTGTTATTTATTAAAAATAAATTAAATAATATAGAAAGTCAAGTTAAATATATTATTTTAATTAATTCAAATCAAAATGTAAAAGTCAACAATTATTTTAAACAGTCAAATATTAGTTGCGGTATATTTATTTATATATGCGTTCAAAGTTTAATAATAAATAGTGTAAAAAGTCAGAATACAGATTCAAGTGAAACGGAAGTAGTACATATTATAACAATAGTCAACATCCCTCCCCCCATTTGCCAATCTAGAAGCTTCTTTCATGTATTGTCACAATTAAAAGGTTTCTATCATGTCTGTTACACGTGAATATACTACATCCGTCTCATCTGAATGTGCACTCTAACTTTTTGACACTGTTTATTATTAAACTTTGACCGTTTATGTAAATAGATATATAATCATTAACACTAGTATCATATTTGATATCATTAGATTAAATATTTTAAATTTTAATTTTTCCATAATATAAGTAAATAAAAATACTCTTGGTAAAAAATGTGTGTTTGATAGTGTGAAAAGTCAACTGTGCAGATGAGGGTGAGACAGTGATAATAATTTAAAATATAAAAAGTCAACTAAATTAATTCATTTAATATTAATTTTCCTTTTTATTTAATAAATTCTATTCAAAATCCAAATCCATACCAAACAAAGATTTGAAATCTCAAATTCTCAAAATCTGGATTTCAAGTCCAACATTCTCAAAATTCTAAAACCAAATCCAAATCCTCCAATCCACACACACCCTTGTTCCATTTAGTTGATTACTTTATAACTAATTGGTCATGGTTTCTTTGCAATGGTTATACTTGTTACTCCATATTCAAGCAATGGTTATTACTGGTGGGACCAGCTTGAAGGATGATATCATGCGTCTAACCAACCAGTTCATGTGCTCGTTGAAACTCCTGGTAGAATTTTGGATCTTGCCAAGGATGTTTGTGTTTAGAAAGATTGTGCAATGGTAGTTATGGATGAGGTATGTTTTCATTCATTATCATTTTAGTATTATGATTTTTTAACACTTTTACATTTTTAATGAATCTTATAAGAAGCCTGAACTGTAGCCATTACGTCGGTATATGAAATTTGAGTTTCCTAATTCAGTTTCCTAATTGAGTTTCACAGAACCTGTGAAATTGTTGATGAATATGATGAGACAAGAATTTGGAGGACTCGCTGACTGAAGCAAACGAGACAATTCTTATCGTGAGATGCAATTGACTAACCTGACTCTAATTGTTACCCGCTAGTGAGAGATTGCCGTGAAAAGTTTAAATAGTCCGAACTTGAGGTCCAGTCACTTGTAAACTCGACAAGATCGTACCTTGAGTATGGAACTGCCAGAAATGGTCTTCTGGAAAATGGCAACTGAGAGTTATTAATAGATAGTCCAAGAGTCTGTCGAACCCGGTCTATTTGAGATCAACCCGATGAGATCGTGTAAACTCGACAAGATCGTGTTTCTTTTTCCTTTGTTAATTAAATTTGTGTCGAGGTGCGATTTATGAACTCATTTATTATGATTTTGTTTAGACCTAACACTGGATTGGAGATGCGAAGAAAGGTGTGTGACTCTCTTAAGGTGCTTGAAATGGAATCACATGGTACATACTTAGGGCTTCCATCGGAGATAAATAGGACACAATAAAAACGAGACCTTTAGCCACTTAGAGAATAAGGTTAGAAAGAAGATGGATAAATGGCTAGAAAATAACTTATCAAAAGCCGGGAAGGAGTTATTGATCAAATCAGCTATACAAGCAAGACCTAATTACAAAATGAGTTGTTTAGAGGGTGCCGAATCAGGTTCTACATAATATTTCGGGTATGATAAAGAGCTTTTGGTGGGGCGACAGTGAGGTGAAAAAGAAGATACACTAGGTTGTTTGGGAAAAAATAATTTGTACTAAATGTAACGCTGGTCTCGATTTTCGGTAATTCAGGGTAACTAATCTTCCTCTCCTTGGCAAGTAGGCGTGGGGTTATTGACGGGGAACTTAATACATTGTTGGCCCGGATTAATGATAAATACTTTTCAACTTCCTCAATCTTGGATACTTTTCCAGAGAACAATATCTCTTAGTCTTGGAGAAGCATTCTGAAATGAGTGGAAGTCGTGAAAATGGGGCTGAGGAAACAAATTAGATCGGGATCAATCACACGATTGTTTAGTTCAGTTCAAATGTATGTATTAAATATGCCCTTAATTCTTATTTAGAACCCAACATCATGTTGTCAAAGAGATTGTGGTTAACATGTCTATGCTCATTAATCATAACTCCTCCAATTATTTCCCTCAATAATGTATATTCTTTTTTATTATTATTAAAACCACACTAGATGGGGTGAAATTTATTTGGCTCACCACACCATAAAAAACCTTGTAACAAGGTAAAAAAGTACATACAAATTGGGTATTATGAATTTACAAGATAGTAAAAACTATTGTAATCTTGTGATCCTATAATTGATTCTAGTATACACCCACGTCGACATTCTCACAAACATTTTAGGGTTCGCTAAGCGACGCCCAACTCTGCCGATGAGAAGACTCATAACCCGCAAGCAATTTAGGGATCGCAATGCGAAACCCAACTCTGCCGATGGGTACGGGGTTCCCCTAGAAACAACTAGAATCAACAGTAGAAGAAGGTGCTTAATCCAGCCCTTAGTTCATCCTGTGTTGTCCAGCTCTTAACTCCTCAATAATGTATATTCACGTTTGAGTAAAGAACTCACTAATGAAATTCAATCCAATCTTTCTTCATTTATGAGAAAAATTGTTAGATCTTTTTCCTTTTGAAATTTTTTCATGGTAGTTTTTTTAAACATAACCATTATAAGATGGGGTTTTGGTGATAGTTTAAACATATCAAGATTTAGTAAGAATCGTTAAGATTTGCGATCCCATAAGTGAACCATCCACTTTATTTTCTTTTAGCCTATGATTCCATGAATGAATCCAAAGATCAATAGTACGATAGTAACATGCACAACATGAATCTGATAAGTAGTTATTAGATCTGATGAATAGTTCTTCATAGAAGTTATATAATCCGTCGGTGATGACAACTGATATGATATGTCATCTCATGCATATACATATTGGCTCGATCCAAAGGCCCACATCTTCATCAAAATATCTAAATACCATATTTGGTCCCAATATGTTTTTGATCTCGAAACCTGCCCTTCGTACCGTTGATTTCAAATTTTCACTGTTATTCTAAGGGCATTTTAGTAATTTCACTTTAAATTCCTTTTTTATATTAATAATTAATTAAATTTTAGGTCTGCTTCTAAGCTTATTTCTTACTGAAGTGAATTAAATTGAACCGAACTGAAATAATGAATTAAAAATAGATTCATTGTGACTAAATTTATCTGAAATTCAAAAATTATATTTTTGCTACACTGAACGGAACTAAATTAAATTGAACTAAACTAAACTAATCTACGTGAATGCCTCCGACGAGTTCCAACTCCAAGTAGAAGATTGCCAGTTTCCGAGATATGCTAGATATAGTGCGTATTTTGGTTATTTGCAGTTCAAAATAAAAAAATACACATTCGATCTATATGATATGGTCCATATTTATTTATATCGGACTGCAAATAAGTAAAATACAGACCGCATCTAGCAAACCAGTTTCCATTCATCACAATGTAATTCTGGAATCAAAAGTAAAGCAGAAATCATGTGACCAAGAACTCCAAATAAGAGTTGAGGAACACAAAATCCTCAAAACACATGCCATATCATGAAACTTACTGTTTAACACACATGTAACCACATGATAATTATTATTATTTGGCATGGAGATGGCATCACCAGTGCCCATAACAGTACAAATGCCTTTTTTTTATTTTTATCAAAAATGACCAAATTTTCATTATTCTCTCATTTACATTTTAGCCTCCATCCAAACTTGGGAAAGTACTAACCACAATGGATTTACATTAATTTCCCACTCTTCGTGTTCAAATTAAAGAAGCAAAGGCATCCAAAAGCCCAATTGTACAACTTTCCAAGTCAAAGGCATCCAAAGAAAATATGAGTGCAAGAATCAAATGAAATTATGATCCAAAAATGTTGCATTTCTGGAATTTTAAATCTCCTTTTTATTCTTGCCTTCCTTTCGTATCCCAGTTGAATAAGTTAATGATGATGAGTTGTGATTTATGGTATTAAAATAGTGATTGATGCCTTCTTTTCATTTTGATATCTCCAAACTAATACCACATTTACAAATTCTTACCTAACTTTTCATTTACTTAATTTAGATAACTAATTTTGATTAGTAAGTTATCATCCAAAATCATTATGAGCTTATCTTAATATTCATGGATCATTATCTTTTTCAGATTATAACCTACCTCTGGAATAAACTGTTATTTTTCCTCCGTCTTGTTAAACTTTTCTAAGTCAAACAGCAAGTCTTATATTATATCACGGGTCTATGTACACCCACCTTTAATTTGTGTTTTACCTTAATAGTTGTGCACTCCATTAATAACAATTTAACATATACTATTTATAGAAATTATAAGTAATAAGATTTACAATGCACAATCATTCCAGAAAAATACACATACATAAATTTTAGTATGCATCTGGGGATACATACCCCAAGTGTATGTTATAATTTACGGTCAAACAGAGACGGTTTTGACAGTAAATTTTATAAATTCATGCTATATAATACCGTTATCATATAATATTTATAATTAGTCTAAACAAAAATATAAGCAATCAAATTCGTCTCAGTTTGACTTATAAAAGTCAAACCAGATGGTTTAGATTGGAGAAGGGAATATTATTCATCTTTTCTTTTCCGTTATAAAAGAAAAATATAACGCTTCAAATATAAACAGTTTTTACCTTCTTAACTGTTAATCACACCCCATACAAAACATATTTAATCTCCATTTCTACCCCGTGAATAATTCATATTCCATCAATATATTCACTTTTCATTTTATTCGTCATGTGTGAATGGATAAAACTCGTGAAGTAACGCAAATTCAAAAATTCAAACATTCAAAAAGGCTAATAATTAATGTCACACTCTTAACTTACACTTTCAAAAACCCAAAAGGAACGTAGCAGCAATTTATAATAATTTAAAAAGAGTGACGTTATATGCAGTCCAATATTTTATTCTTATCGTTTAAAATACAGTATAAATTTATAAAAATATATTTTTGTATTAAATTTATTGGAAAACTTTCAGTATTTAAAAAATAATATTGTAAATTTCATTGATATTTCGAACGAAACTGTGTAAAATATTATACTGCTTATAACATGTTTTTTTTTTTTGAGCAAGCTTATAACATGTTAAAAAAGTATATAAAAATGAACTAGAACCAAGCTTTACCTCACAGGCAGAGAGAGTGTCACACGCCAACCTGTCCCGAATATAAATACTCCCACACACACACCTCTCCATTCCATTCCAAACCAAACCGAAAAACAGAGCACACCAGAAGATTCAAGAATGGCGGAGCTCTGTCTCGAGAGCCCTCAGGTGATGTCGAAGCTCGTCAATTTCCTGTCGCGGCTCCTCGAGCGGGTGGCGGAGTCCAACGACCTCAACGCCGCCCAGAAAATCTCGGTGTTCCACGGCCTCTCGCCGCCCGGAATCTCGATCGAGAGCTACCTCGACAGGATCCTCAAGTACGCCAATTGCAGCCCCTGCTGCTTCGTCGTCGCCTACATTTATCTCGATCGCTTCACGCAGCGGCAGCCGGCGCTGCCGATCAACTCCCTCAACGTCCACCGCCTACTCATCACCAGCGTCATGGTCGCAGCTAAATTCATGGATGACATGTGAGTCAAGTCCACTTTTTCCATAATTCAGCTCTGATTTTTTGTCTGTTCTTCGCTTCAATTACACTTTTTGATAGAATTTACGTGGTTTAAGGATATTTAAACCTTGTTTTTGCATTTTCTGTTCATTTTGGTTTGTGGGTTTTTCTTGAATTTGCCTGAATCTGGGAAATGAGCTGGGATGAAGAGCTAAAGATTGAAACTTTTTTACCTTTTTCACCAAATGTGTCGGTTCTATTAAGGATCAAAAGTCCTTTTCCATGCCAATTTTGATGGGAAATTGATCAATATTGGTACTATGCATAAGCAAGTTGGCATGATAATAACATAACATGATGTGATGTGCTGTTCTTGATCAATAATAGTGGCAATACCAAGTACTTAGTTTTGGATTGTTTAATAAGGATTTGTCAATAATTTGGGCTCTAATCTAATGAGCAAAATTGTTTCTTGACAGCTACTACAACAATGCATACTATGCAAAAGTTGGAGGAATCAGCACAACAGAGATGAACTTTCTTGAAGTGGATTTCCTATTTGGATTAGGTTTCCACTTGAATGTCACCCCCACAACATTCTACACATACTGCACTTATCTCCAAAGGGAAATGCTCATCCAGCTCCCCACAATCAGCAGCTCAATCCAGATTGCAGATGAGAGATCATCAAACCTGCACTTATGCTACAATGAAGATGAACAGCAGCAGCAGCAGCCACAACAGCAGGAACTTGCTGTTTAATGAATATGCTTTTATCTATTTTTGATTGCTCAGAAAGTAGCTAGATTAGGGTTAAGACTCTGCTTGATGTTCTGCATTTCCCTTTTGTAATTTATGATGAATTGGATCAAAAGGTATGTACAGTTTGTTGTTTCTTGTGGCCATGCAGTTTCCTCTCTCTGTTTTACCTCTGTTAGTTTTATTCATCTTTGTGCCTTTTACAGCCTGACAATTTTTTGGGGTACAGGGAATTGTTGACACCATTACAACATTTACAGGGACAAAGGCTTCCCATCCAGGGGTTGATGTGGGTTCCAACTCCTCCTAGTCTTTTCAATGACTTTATAGAGATATGATCTACTACATTTGTGAGGTTTGAACTATTTTTTATTTATTCCCGAGCCTCTCGTTTTGCTCTTGGTCCATGGTCCCGGAAAGTGTACGTGTAACCGGTGGTTGGACAAACCACCGGTATTTACATGTAAATCTCTCTACAATTTAATCTAAATAAATTAGCTATTAAATTATTTATGTAAAGACCAAGTAAAATTTTCACATGATAATTATTAACAGTAATTTTAAAAATTTTATTTTTGACTGAAAAATTTGGGCATTTTAAAAGTTCCTAATCCAACAATTAATTAGACATGTCAATTTTTATCTGTTATCTGCAGGTAAAACGGGATTTATTTTTTAATCATATGATGAATACGGGTAAAATATGGATACGGGTAAAACGGATATGTGCATAAATGAGTAATTTAAAAAGACTGGTTAAAATGGGTTGGGTCAATGGACTCATATGGGTAAAAGTGCATGTGTCTAACCCGCAGATTAAACAATTTTTATATATCTTTTACCCGTTTCCAGCGTCACCATCTTCGGCCATGTTTGCTAGAGTTTATTTCTCGCTAAACTGAACTAGAAAAATAAAAAAATACTGAACTGAACTGAAATGTTTTAAAAAATACTGAACCGAACTGAAAAAATACAAAAATATTAACTGAACTGAAATAATATAAATATACTGACCTGAACTGAAAAATATAAATATGTTGGATTGAACTGAAAAATATAAATATACTGAACTGAAAAAAAAAAGTTAAATATATTTTATCTGAACTGAATTGAAAAAAATTAGATATAGTAAAAATATTTATTATTAACAAATAAAATGAGCTAAAAAATATTGGGACTGAAAATACTGAACTGATGGAGTTTTTAAGTGAGTATAGTATTATCACATGGTAAATATTAAATTATTAAAAGATGTGGTTGGCCTAACCGCTGGTTATACGTAGCGGCTCCCCCATGGTCCATGTTCTACTAGTTACCATTGGAAAGATGATGATTATCATGTTGAGTAAAAATGATATTTCTCGCTATCAATTATTCTGATATTCTGAAAGTAAAAGATGATATATCTCGCTCTAACGATTAAAGTAAGAGATGGTATCTTTCGCAGGTAAGAAAAAGACATCTTATCCCCTAGACCTGCTTTAGTCGGCACGTCGATTAGTGCTGATTATGATAGCGTGACATTTTGATTTTACTATAACTTGATTTTACAGTAAAAGATGATATTTTTTATATCAGTAGAATTAATTATGATATTTTTTTATCAGTAGAATTAAAGATGATAGCGTGATTGTTAATACCTAATAAGTCGCTCATTAAACATCTATAACTCTCACATTAAGGTCTTAGTTTTATGCACTAAACAGGTTGGATGAGGGCCTCGATCTGGAAAGGGACACTACTGGTTAAGAGGACCTGGTTCGAACACGAAGAAATAGTGCAAAAATGAAGAGGAATTTTGTAGGTTGTAATTTATGGTAGCTAGTAAAGACAAGCTGGGGTGAGAAGATGAGCTGTAATTGGTTCTGGGATGGGAACATGCAACATGTGCAATGATGAACCAGTTTGAGAGGCTCTTTTGGGCATGTGACCACTTGACAACGCTACTACTGCTTACTGAAATACTCAGAGCAAAACAATAGTGGTGTTCTTCATCTTGTCTTCTTTTGTTTTCTTCTGGTTTTCTTCGATCTGGATCCACACTCATATTTCTTTATTTCTTTGTTTGGCACACATTAAGTAAGAGTTTGTTAAGTGGTGCATTGGCTCATAGGACATGCCATGTCCACTATGTTGAATTGTGCTGGTAGTGTTAAGTGATATAGTACCGATCAGTGCTAATATACGTTGAACAGTATAAATTAGTTGGAAATTATGAAAATGAGTTGAAAAATGATAAAATAAACTTAACTATGCCGATCTGGATTAACCTATATAATATTAGATGTACATGTTCAAAAAAGTTCACTCATTTTTAGTCTATCATGCACAATTTACATTCGTATTACGTTCAATTTAATTAAATAATTAATAATAGTGATTATGTTACGATAAAACTAATTCTTTTTCTCAATTTAGATTTATATTTTTTTGAAATTGGGTAAAATTGAAAAGTGCATATTAGAGTCGAAATGTATTGTACTAAAAGATATTGTGATATGCTGACGAGTGTTATATTGTGCTTAACGGTGTTGATGAGTATAGTGATGGGATGATCATTCTTGTGTTGTGTTAAAACGTGTTAAAAATAAGTTGAACTGTACAAAGATTGATTACAAAATTTGTCTGTTTTTAAAAAAAAAAAAAAATATATCACCCTAGGAAGGGTGAGAGGGATTTATTGGGCACCATATACCCATAAAAGACCAATAAATTAGCTAAGTTTGTTACATGCCTGCTCAAAAGGCCAAAAATATAGGTGAACACCCTCATCTTACAGAAAGGAAACAAGAACCTCATAAAGAATCATGTTAGCCAATGTTAAGGACAAAGAGCAAAGCTGACGCCAAAGAGTTTTAACCAAACTGATAAGATGGTATTTACAAAAAATAGCAGCAAAAAATAATTAAAATTGGACCTCAGTAGAGTCTGAGGTGAGAGGAAGATGGCCCTGGCCTTAAGCTGGATGAGGGAGACTGAGCAGAGTGAGCAAGAACATGTCAGTGGCCTCTGGGATGATCATAAACAGATTCTAAGTGATGGAGTATTGGAAGCATCCAGAAGGATCAAACCTTGAATGTTTGGTGGGAGTTCTGACCATGAAAAATTCTGTTGAATAAGTTGTTCTCTGCAGTACTTGGCCAACATATCTGCAGGTTTGTTTGCCTCTCTGAGAGTGTGTATAAGTGAATGAGACCCCAGCAGCTGAGAGATAGAGTCCACCAGAGTAAAGAGATTGCAGTGACTCTTTTGTGGATGATTGATCATCTCCACTGCAAGCTTACAACCAGACTCAATAGTAAAGGAACCATTCAGATGAAAGTGCAATTCTGATTCCAGCTTGAATAGTTATAATCTCTGCATGGAGAGGGGATATAGAGTGAGTACAGAAACCAGAAGCATGCAAAAATGATCCTGATGCATTCCTGATGAGTATAGAGATCCCAGCATTGTTGTGCTTCCAAGAAGCATCAACATTGACCTTAGCTCCCTGAGTAGGTTTGAGCCACTGGATTTTTGTAATTTTTGGCTTGGGAGGTTTTTTGATGGGAGAGACATATCCAGTTTTAGCTAGTTCAAAATCTATTTCCCTAGAGATGTATAGAGGTCTGGCTAACAGAGATTCAAAAATGTGAGCTTTAAGGTTTTTGGAAAGTAAATCCAGGTTGGGGGAATATTATCAAAGATGAAAGAGTTTATGGCTCTCCAAAGCAGCCAACACACAAAGATGGGGGCACAGTGGTTAAATATGTGGTTAAAGTTGACAGTCCAGTAAAAGACCAGTTTGAAACTAATCTATCTCAAAGGGACTCACTATCAATGTATGAAGAGGCACATATCAAGTGCATCTGTCTCCATAAACCAACTGAAATGTAGCACTCAGAAAAGAAATGCTGGAGTGAGTTACCATTGTTACAGAAGCAACATTTAGAAGGTAGGTTGAAGCCAAAATGGGTAAGCACATCATCAAAGGGTAAGATGGTATTGAGAAGTCTCCACATAAAGACAGATAAATTTTTTGGAATGTGTGGGGACCAGATATGAGCTAGAACTGGAAAAGATTGTTTTGTTGCTCTCAGTGCCAAGTAGGCTGACCTGAAAGTAAAATTCCCTAACTTATCTGCTTTCCAAATGAGTTTATCCTATCTGTGGGGGAAAATAGCAGCATTGCTTAGGATATGTATGAGATCATGTGGCAATACTGAGTGGAGGAGGGAGAGGGATGTATCTTTGTGAGAGATAAAATCAGCAACTGTAAGGTTAAGGAATTGATCAGGGACAGACTGAATCTTATCAATTGAAGGTCCCTGTCCAGTTTACTAGCCAAAAATTGCACTTGCCATTTCCATGTATGACTCTGAAATTGGATTCTGCAAAACAATTTATATTGCAAATCCTTTTCCATGTCTGGGATTTTCATTTTGAGACAGGCAAAGAGGCAATGAAATGTGTCCAAGGGGCACTTCCATTTTGGTATTTCCACCATAATTTACAAGCAAAAGCTTTAATTATGGTGGATAGGGATCTCAAGCCTAAACCATTTTGGATTGTGGGATAACAAATTGAGTCCCACTTTCTCCATGATTTTTTTGGACCAGTTTCTGACACCCCCCAAAAGAAAATAGAGAATTTCATCTCAATTTTCCTTATTATTTGTTTTGTTGGTGCCATCACTGCCCATATGTGCTGTGGAAGAGAATATAGGCAAGATTGAATTAGAGTC
The DNA here is from genome assembly GCA_948330725.1 of Sherardia arvensis. Lineage (NCBI taxonomy): Eukaryota > Viridiplantae > Streptophyta > Magnoliopsida > Gentianales > Rubiaceae > Sherardia > Sherardia arvensis. The sequence goes on along the minus strand of OX415238.1, from coordinate 9,032,743 downwards.
AATTTTCCCCAGAGGAGAGCCATATATTCTTCCAGTTATTAAGGGCCTATTTAGTACAACTTATCTGAATATTTTTCAGTTCAGTTCAGTTCAGTTCAGTATTTTTCAGTTCAGTATTTTTCATTTCAGTTCAGTATTTTTCATTTTAGTGGATTGTACTTTTAAAAATAAACAAATTAAATATTATTAATTTAACACAATTCGATCCAGTTTAGAGAAAATATAATTTATTTAAATTTAGTTCAACAAAAATATAATTTAATGATTTTAAGTTCATATTGAAAATTCAGTTCATTTCAGTTATGTGTAGTTCAATTCAGTTCATTTTAGTTAAGTGTGGTTCAACTCGGTTCATTTCAGTTAATTGTAGTCCAATTTAGCTCAGTCGATTCAATTCAGTTCACTCGGTTCAATTCAGTTTTGTGTAGTTCAATTCAATTCTATTTTCTATTCTTAATAAATACAACCTCATTTAGTTATATCAATGCATTGATCGTTTTCTTCAATTCAGTTCAATGAAAATATAGTTTAATGATTTTAAGTTCATATTGAAAATCCAGTTCATTTCAGTTAAGTGTAGTTCAGTTCAGTTCATTTTAGTAAAGTGTGGTTCAACTCAGTTCATTTCAGTTAAGTGTAGTCCAATTCAGTTCACTCAGTTCAATTCAGTTCAGTGTAGTTCAATTCAGTTCTGTTTTATATTCTTGATAAAATACAAACTCATTTAGTTTATCAATGCATTGTTCGTTTTCTTCAATTCAGTTCAATTAAGTTTAGTTCAGTATGATTCAGTTCAATTCAGTTCAAGTCAGTTTAGAATTGATGAAATATGATTTGATAAACATTTTCTAATTAAATTGTATCATTGCATACTTTTGTAAATTCAACTTAATTAAGTTTGGTGCTAATAAAATTTGACTTGATAAAATATAGTACAATTTGGTTGTATCAATTCAGTTCAATAAAGTTCAGTTCAGTATATTTCAGTTTAATAAAGTCCAGTTAAGTATATTTCAGTTCAGTTATGTTTAACTTCTAGGATAATGATGAAATTTAGCTAATGTCGATGTAGTGGTTTGTTTCTTCAATTCAGTTTTGTTCAATTAAGTTCAATTCAATATACTTCAATGGCTTATTTTTTAATAAGAATTTTGAATATACATATATGTTATATAAAAGAATCAAATGTATTTTTTAGTTCAGTTCAGTATTTTTCAGTTCAGTTCAGTATTTTTCAGTTCAGTTCAATATTTTTCAGTTCAGTTCAGTTCAGGCGTATTAAACAGGCCCTAAGTCTCCTTTTAATTATTTCCAGAACTGGTTGGAAATATTTGTTAACGATCCTTCCCTGGAAACATTTGTACTCCAAGATATTTGAATGGTAGACTACCAAGTTTCATGACCATAATGATTTTAATCTGTCTTAATTTTGGCTCAGATGCATGCCTACTGACATAAAAATCATTTTTTTCATAATTTATTTTTTGACCTGAAGTTTCCTCAAAGGTAGCTAGAAAGGCTTTGATTCTTATAATGTTCTGTTTTGAGACTCTAAAAAAAAGATAGTATCATCAGCATAGCTAAGGTGAGAGGTTGGAACAACAGAAGGGGGCAGTCTGTAGAACTGGATTTTTCCAGTACTGAACACATAGGACAAGCTCCTTGTAAAGGCTTCTGAAAAGAGATTAAAAAGGAAGGGGATAGTGGATCACCCTGTTTTATACCTTTAGATGCTGTGAAAAATCCTACAAGTTTGCCATTTATCAGTATTGAAAACCATGCATCAGACAGATTTTTCATTATGCAATCAATGAATCTACCATGAAAACCAAATTTCTGGAGAATGTTTTTTAAAAAAGGCCAGCTGACTCTATCAAAAGATTTCATCAAATCAAGTTTAAAGATACAAGACAAAAATATTCTGTCTATATTTAAATAATATATGGGTCAGCATATGAAATACATAAGATTTTAAGTAATATGTGTCTTTTATTAAATATTAAAATTTATAGTTAGAGATATTCATAATAAAATAATCAACAACTTCAAATGGATGGTTGATAATTCATTCCAATTCCTTCTCAGAAGAGGAAAGACACATGGGGTTATACAATCCGTTAACAAGGTCTACTGCTTTGTTACTTGAACAAATTCGTATAAATCACTTCCTCTTTATCGGCTCGCCTGGTTCCTCAGATTTCCTTGTTATTGCTATCATACTTAGTGTTCGCGGTTGTATAACCTTTGATTTTACTGATGGGGCTGTTCGCCTTGTAACTGGCAATACGATACGAATGTAGAGCAAAACCGATATGCATCAATCTAATGTCAATCCGGTGTTTTTAAATGGGCGTGTTTACTTTTTGTTAAAAGATGGAAACCTTGCATCGTTTGATTTGAAAGAACAGCACCACCATATGAGATTCAATGACCTGAAACTACCTTTCAGCAAGGATCTAATTATGCGATGGCCATCTTCTGTCCATCTATATAGGCAAGGAATGGAAATGGCCGGGGCCTAGAGTTTTCAGGTCGAATGAATCAGAAACGGCTTGGGAAGAAGTGGATCACCTTAACAACAAGAACATATATTTGTCTGCGGTGTCGTGTATTGTTCGTGAGGTAGAATCATCTGAGATGGGTAATAGAATTTACCTTCCATGGTTTCATCAAGGCCATATAGTTTACTACTCTTTCAAAACAGGGAGATTTCACTCGGGATCACGAGGAGCCGATAGTGATCCAGTAGCTAGTTACTATGAATCGAAAAAGCAGTTATACTGTTGTTGGTTCGAACCAAGCTGGAGCTGAAAGTGAATATTGCCGCAGATTTTGCATGTTTGGTCAAATAACAATGTAGATCAGTTGTAAAATTGAATGACTATATTCGACTATTTAATTATTTTTTCTTTTAGGTGTCTTTTACTTTTTCTTTTTTATAGTAACAAGTAATTAACCAAATCAAATTATAAAATTTCTTGTCTACATTTCCTTTTATTTCCAATAATTTACTTTTTCTTGTCTACATTTTTTTATTTAAAGTTGCAGATGATTTTTGACGAGATGATTTGCAGTCGCCATCTTCACCGTGGACGAGATTTCGGGAGTAGCAACACTTCTGCAATCAGTCTCCATTACCTCGAGGTCTGTAGCAACCACTACCCCTAATTTTGATCGTATTTCCATCGTATCGCTGTTACATCTCTTCACACACAGTGCTTCACTGCCACCCCTCAATTGATTGTCAATTTTCAAATACTTCCCCAATGTGTAAATCTCTCGCCTTCCTAAACACATCACAACGACGACTTGCCCATAGTTTATTTTTATAAGAATTTATTTGAAATCCTATTGTTCTAAACCCCAATTCGTCAAATTCAATTCCGATAACTTGTGCACGTCTTATTTTTTGTAAATTAATTAACATGACTTTTTTAAAATTTTCATTTTTAAATTGTTCATAAAATTACAAAAATATCCCTAAAACTAAATAATAAGAGTTTAGAAATTATACATTTTAAAATGTTGGTTACCAAGAATTAATCATTTTGAATGTTGAGTTTAGAAATCAAATAATTTAGCTAATGTTTGATCTATTTTTTACACTTTAGTCTTAATAATAATAATAATAATAATAATAATAATAATAATATAATGTAATTGAAGTATCATTAGGCAAACGAACCTGAATAAGAAAGCTGACTTCGAACACCAAGTCTTTGTTTATATCTTTCAATTTAGCTGTAACAAGTATTATCAAATAAAAAAACCCACCAACTAAATAATTCATCCAATTAGAAGAACAGGTCCAAGTAAACTCCACCAGATCAGACTTCCTGACATGGACCATTATATATTTATAAATGTATAAATTAGCAGTTTTGGTTCCTGATGTTTGGGATGGATTTCACATTGGGATTGTTAATTCTACTTCTTCGAAAAAGGCCCCTGAAATTGTAACTATATTGATAGTTCCAACTTCAAATGGCCTGATTAGATTTGACTAGAAAAATAAATGGTTTTGTAGATTTGTGAATGCTTTTAACATAAATCAGTTTATAAAAAACAGTGTCACAGGAATCATGACTAAATACATTATTTCTTAATTTTTATTTAATTTTATATGATTAAAACATTTTCAATTTTTCATATCTCACCAGCTTTTTGTGAGTTCATTAATTATATTCATTTATTGAATTTTATAGTAATATATTATCACTTATTATACAGAGAAGGTTTGCTAGATATACAAATAATGATATCACCAAAACTTAATTGAGTTTCAAAATGTATTTAGTGGTGAATCTCTAAAAAGTTAGTTTTGTGCAATGCTACGTGAATCTTGAATATAATTTGTGAGGGTGGTGACACATTGGCAAAAGTGGCAAGTGTATGATCATATCTAATTTGGCCGATTTGAATCTAAAAATGGAATCTAATCTATATAAAACCTTTTTTTTTATGTATAGTTCTATTCGATAATAACGGCTGGAATTAAAGAGTATTGGTTGACAAAGATTTCCATGACATAAACCAATTCTTTTAGTAATGTGTATCATATTTTAAAAATTAAACTTAATATAACATCAACTTATCAATATTTGATGAGCCAACTTGTTATGTGTACATTCATTTGATGAATTATATGAATGAAAGTATTATTTTGAAGAACAAATAATTTAGGGATACATTGACATGATATATACTATTTTCCTTTCAAAATAAATAATTTAGGGATGCTTTTGTAAAAACCAAATTGTGAGTTACCCAAACTAAACACAACCTAAATATCAAGGACCGAAACTGCTAGCTTTCTTCCCAATTCACCTATATATATACAGCCCTAGCTTCGTAATGAAATCATAGTTACGAAATTTCATGGCGACCCCAACCGCAGGCCAGTTGGGATCCCCAAAGTGCCAATGGTTTAGATTCCGGTATGACGAAGATGAAGACACCCCAACGGAGACAAGAAACGTGCTCCTGGTGGTGGTGACGCTGATCGCCGCCGTTACTTTTCAGGCCGGAGTGAACCCGCCGGGCGGAGTGTGGCAGCAGGACGATGACGCCGGGCACAAGGCCGGTAGGGCAATCTACGCCGATCAGCCGATGGCGTTTTACGTTTTCTTGATATCCAACACGACGGCGCTCTCCACCGCCACCCTCGTCATCATCTCCCTCACCTACAAGTTCCCTTTCAACATGGAGCTCTGGGTTGCCATCGTGGCAATGTTTGCCACGTATGCATCCGCCGTGTTCGCCATTCTTCCCGACGAGTCCATCAGGAAACGATACGTCCTCACCGCCGCTGCCGTGCCTTTCGCGGTTCAGGTGTTGAAGAAGCTCTACCGGCGGAGTAGGTCGCCCAAGTGATGAAGCCGTGATTTGTTTAAAACCTTAAATAATTAATTCCAACTTGTATATTCCTGCTGGCTAAGTTGACAAATGTTATTCAATTTGTGCCCCAGACTGATAATTAATTTGCACTTGTCTCAAATCCATGTTCATGGATAACTTCAATCTATGAATTATAATCCTTTCTTCACTATCTAAATTGCATACTTTAGCTTCAAATTCATGATTTATTTAACTGTATACAAAATTACAATTTACAATACCCTACTGAATAGGTAAATTATGTAACATGATTTTATCGCCATCGACTCATCGTTTTTATATTTCATAACAAAATATAGACGCATTTTACTTGAATAAAGAGTGTATATGATAGGAGATTGGAGAGAGATATCAAAATATATTTAAATAAGTGAATTTATAGATGCAGTCCAACATTACTTTTGCCGTCCATATTTGTATTTAAACTACCCGATATGCTCTCATTTATGGAACCACGTTTACATTTGAATAAATATTGTGGTTATAATATTACTGATACTTTATTAATAAATACGGACTATATAAGTAAATACTGGACATGCATATAATAATGCCTAAATAATTGCATGTATATTCCGACCAGATCAATTCGAATATTGTCAAAAATAAATAAATTCAAAGTTTAAACTATGATTACTATTAGAATCATATTTAGGTGGAACATCGAAATGAATACGTACATTTCTAAACCTCACAACCATGTAAATTTAGATGTCGACCCTTATAGCTTTGCAGAATTCTCCCTTCATTTCAACGGACTTGGAAGAACTAGTCGAGTTTTCAGCATGGTGATGAATCTTCTTCGACAGCTTAGACGCAAAACTAGTCCGCCAATACAGCTTCTTGATCAGCTGAAACCCGAACGGAAATGCTCCGGCGATCAACACATACCGGAAACTCACAGATTCATCCGGCGCAATCGCGAAAACAGCAGAAGCATACGTCACAAACATGGATATGGTAGCAATCCAGAGCTCCATATTGAAGGGGAATTTGTAAGTGAGAGAAATGATAACTTGTATTGCCAAGGAAAGTGCCAGCGTGTTCGCCGTCAAGAACACAGTAAACGCCACAGGCTGCCCGGCGTAGATTCCCCTCCCCGCCGTGTGCCCGTTTCTGCTGTCCTGCCACACCCCTCCCGGAGGGTTCACGCCGGCCTGGAACGTCACGGCGGCGATCAGCGTCACTATTACAACCAGGGTTTCCGTCGGTGTTTCTGTTTCTGTCTCTTCGTTGTACCGGTATCTGAACAAACACCACTTTGGACTGGAATTAGGTGATCCCATTTCTGTATGGATGTATAATATTGTTCTTGAATTATTGGTTTGTTGTGGTTTTGAATCGTTGAAAATGCGTGTATTTATATACGGTGGCCAGTCTAGGTGCAATGATTTTTTAGGGTTAATTTGGTTTAGGTGGACTACTTGTTGCATTACTTTCTATTATTTTGTTTCTTCTTCTCTTCTTCCTCTCAATTTAGACTCGGATTGACCGGGTTTCAGGTCAAACTACTTCAAGTGGAGTTCATCACTTCACTATTTAAAATCACTTATACAGGTTCTAGTTATTAATATAATTTGACTCAAAAACACAAGAGAAGATGAACCCTTCCTGATCATGATGTTAATTTTCGTGTGCACATTTTATGGAAAATGTGTTGATTAATTCGGTCGGTTAGGATTAAGTCGTTATACTCACATTTTGTATGTTCTTATTATTAAATCTATTATTCTTATATATAATAATATAAACAATTTAAAAAGTAACTTAACTTATATTAGAGTTTGTTGTTAATTAAATTATGGGTGGTGGAGGTAGCACCGGTGAAAATGTCATGTATGTTGATCAAACATAGTTTGTGCCTTTGTGGTGTTGTAGATGTTGAAAACCCTAAGTAGTAAGGTTGATTGGAATTGAATGCAGATCTCTTCTTAAACGGTTCGTGGTTTTTGCAACAATTAGATAATATACCTGAGAGCAGTATTGCACTTTTATGGATTCCTTATGTGTAATAGGACTGTTAGCCTAGTTATTATTTAGTTTGATTATCCTTTAACATGATTATTAGATTAGATGTAATTCCACTTATTGTAATCGTTTTTGGGCGATCCCAGCATCCTGAATAAAATTCTTCAAAAAAGGTTATTAATGGTCAAAAAAGGGATGAAAATATTTTACTAAAGAAGTGAGACAATATGAAGGAGACGTATGGAGTAGTTCAATTTAGATGTTGAAAATATTTAATTTTGATTACATAAATAGTGGCTTGTGTAGATTGGAACTGGAAGGGAGGGAGTATAACCTAAACACGAGGGACAAAAATTTCCAAGCAATTATCTTCATTTACATACACCCTCTTTGTTTACCGATTTACGTACACCTTGTCCCACACGAATCCGTTTTTTTCATGACGAGGGAGTATAAGTATAACCATTCGTGATGAATTCATAACACGAAATTGTTGGTACCGAACAAAATTTCTCATCGAAAAATTATTCAAGTGGTGCATTGAATATAAAGTAGCTGTCAATCCAATCTGTACTAGACCTTTTTTATCCCTATGTATGTTGAAGGCAAGGCATTAGATGTAGTTGATAGTCGGGTACACAACTAAAACCTACATTATATTTTTATGGTCGACAACGCACTAAACCTAAATAGTGCATGGTGAATATGAACCGATGAAGTGTTGTATACCTCTGGTCCAAGACATAGTTCTTTCTTAAGTGGTATAGAATTAAGACACCCATTTTGGGATCCTAGCTAGAGAACGAAATTTCTAGGCTAATAGTTTAGCTAGTTTTGCTAAGAATAGCAATGCAAACCTCTGTGATTGGACCTTTAAACCGAGTTTCCTCTTGAAGAACGATTCAGTATATTCTCCAAAATCCTGAAATGATTTTTTTGTCATTGATATGTGCAGGTCCTGTTTACTTGTGCAGAACCAGAAAAGACAAGATTAACCTTCATTATTTCAAATCAGCGGACATGCATTAGTAAAATCATGGGGCATTTCAAATCAAAATCAAACCTGCATTGGTAAATTAGACTTGCACTTAGTCTAGCCTTTTTTTTCCTTAAAAAAGAAGAGTATGAGATCTTTTGTGGATGGATCCAATATGAAAACCATGCGGATAGTATCATACTAATGTGGATTCTAGTGGGTTCGCAGAGTATTAACAGTGCTAAAGCCAGAGGATGACCAAGATCAATCAATTTGAGCCATGGTGTCGGTGGTGGTGGTGGCATGGCCCAAGTGAATTGCTAACTACAAATCTGTCAAATTGTTTGAGGGGAGATTTTCTGTATAGCAAATAAACCAAATCTCACATTGGAAAATTATTTAAGTGATGTCTTGGATTTAGTGTAGCTTCCAATCCATTTAGTTGAGGACATTTGGGGATAAAACCAATATGAAAACTGTGCAATTTAGAACATAGCGGACATTATCATACTTATGTGAATTCTAGTGGGCTCTCGGAAAATTATTCAAGAGGTGCATTGGAATTTTTGAAATATCGACAAAAACGTTCGCAAATGTGCTATTTTCTCCCACGCTTTTTGAGTTTAACTAGATTAAATTATATCATATTATATTTGCTCATAATAAGTATGTTCAAAATAAGCAAAGGTGGTCTAAATTTACTTAACAAATTTAAGTTGAGAGTGAATGTTGATAATTAAGCTCGGAGAATAGGGACTGGTAGGGATTAGCCCAATTTGAATGGGCCTAACCCAAAACCATGAATGACAAGCTCAGCCCACATACGACACACGACAAAGGAAAAAAGAAGTCCAGTCCATCTCAAACCTCAGCCCAACCAACGTGTGTCACGCCAAGAGTTAACTCTCCTCACAAGGCAATATTACGCCTTTCCATAAGTAGAAAGACTCGACAGTGCTTTCGCCAAACAGTAACTGGTAAGACCCCATCAAACTGATAGGCGATGTCAGGCACAGTCTGGAGCACAGGAGCATAAGGATTCTCGGATCTGGTCAACAAAAGGAGTCACGGGCTCCGACTACTGAACTGAATGGCGCTACGAACAACAACCGCCATTGTACTATAAATACTGAGTGTTTGAGACTTTGGAAAGTAAGTTTTCACAACTCTGATCACTTATAAACTAGTTCCAAGAGCCCTTACTTACTTAGTCTCGGAACAAAAACCGACCACACGTCATCACCGCCTGACCGCTTACTCTTCTTAGTTGGTTCACAGAGTTTGACCTAATCTGAACCGAAGGATTTAAGCACAGGCTAATCATGCTTTATCAAGGACCAATTTTCTATGGTGAATATTTTCAAAATATTTTTAATTTAACATATATTATAATTAGATATGAAATTAATCTCCATCAAAATGCCATTTGTGTTGTAATTTGGATAATGTGGACCATTTTTACAATAGGTTTGACAAAAATGTGAAAATTTTGATTTCGTACTGTCTTCTTTGAGGGTTCCTGTTCCCAGTTCTTATATGTGAACCATAGAATCAATTCTATTTACAGTTTAAGGGGAAGTAAAAAAAATCACTCACACTATAGTCCAAGTCAATACATTGATCACAGTTTTTTGGTTATTATGGTGTTGAAGGAAACTTTATTTCATGATATTAGGATGGCAACTAATAATGAACTATTGGTCAACCTAGTTAAGAAGACGTCTCTAATTTTCACAGCTCATCTACTTGTTGGTAGTGCTATGAATCATGGAGAACTTATCACTTTTGGCTTGCTCCCATTCTTAAAACAGAAAAAACCTAAAGCTTATTAGATCTAGGAGCCACCAGACTTTGGGTACAAATAAATATGGATGATTCTTTCATAGTGATATAGTTATAGTGATAAGGAATTCTAGTTGAGAGTTATGTCCCTGCAACTTGGATGTCTCCAATCAACCCCCTTTCCCTTTGTAATTGAAACTAATTGTATTACTACAACTAAGGGCTTTAAAAATCCATCTTCCCTTAATTAGGATTTATATAGTGTTTGACTCTTTGTCTTCGTCTGAACTTGATTGGAACCAATATGCATAATTCTCACGTTCATGGAGAAAATAATTCAGTGGCATATTTTTTGGCTAAAATATGCTCTCAGTTAAAATTGACTGCAACTTTATCAGTGCTAGAAGCACCTGATAAATTGAGAGGCATGATCCACTTGGACAAGCTGGAAAATGGTGGGCTCTAGCGCGCATTGAAGCGGCAAAAGGTGGGTTTGACATCAACAAATTGGTACTCCCCTCAGATGATAGAATTGCACAATCAGTTTCCCCCTTCTACCCATTAGCTGCTGCAAAATAGAAAGAAAGGCCCGGGAAGTCAAGGAAGGTGAAATATCTGGCTAACAAGGTTGACAGCTTTAGGAGTTGTTCGCAACTGCTGTTAGGAAGATGATGGATACTAGAGTGGTGAGGGGTTATGGTGGCATTGATCCTAAAGATGATGCCTTTGATGCCTTTCAGGTGGTAGAGAATGATTTGGTTGTTGTCATCATGACCGAAACTTGGGAACTTGCTGAAGAATACAAGCGCATGTTGCTAAGCGATGGAAAGTAACTGAAGACGCGTATACTGAATGAGATGAGGCCTGAAGCGCAACGTTTGACGGACCAGTTTAGACTCGTTCAAGTTTAGCCTAACATTAGTATCTAACATGGTAGTGTTTTTTAGTTTCTCTGTTGCTGCCTGCTAAAAGATGACTTGTAGTTTTTGGTGTGTGACCCGGTGATGTGTTAGTTTCTCTACTGCTGATGTAACTCCTAGTGTTTAAGAGACATGTCTAGTATTATGTATATGGCTTTTGCTCTGTTTCCGTGGGCATTATTCTTGCTTTAAGCCCTAATGATGTATGACTTATTATGTTCCATCTTGGCTTTGAGCCTAATTAAGCATTGGATTATTATGATATTTTTGAATTCTTTGGGCGAGTACCTTGTTTTGTTTTGAATAGACATGTTACAAACTTCCAGTGATGATTAAATTTGTTTTGTTGGGGGGCAAATGCCACAGTACAGCTGTTGGCAACCATTGCAGTAATGTCAAAGGTTGCATGGTAGGTTGCATGGCAGGTTTCGATCAAGTAGGATTAAGTCGTTATACTTGCATTAGATTTTGTTAAATTATCGGTGGGGGATATAGCACTAGTGAAAATGGCATGTGTATTGGTCAAACATAGTTTGTGTTATTGTAGGTGTTGAAAACTCCTAATAGCAAGGTTGATTGGGATTTAATGCAGATCTCTTATTGAACTGTTCATGATTTTTGCGACAATTAGAGCAGTATTACACTTTTATGGATTCCTTGTATGTAATAGAACAATTAGCCTAATTAGTATTTAGTTTGATTATTCTTTAATAGGATTATTAGACTAGTGTTAATTCCACTTATTGTAATCGTTCTTGGGCGATTCACAACATCCTGAATAAAATTCTTCAAACAAAGTTATTAATGGTCAAGAATGGGATGAAAATATTTTTCTAAAGAAGTGAGACAATAAAAAGGATACGTAGGGAGTAGTTCAATTTAGATGTTGAAAATAATCCATTTTGATTACATAAATAGTGGCTTGTGCAGGTTGGAGCTGGGAGGAAGGGAGTATAACCAAAACACGAGGGACCAAAATTTCCAAGCAATCCTCTCCATTTCCATACACCCTCTTTGTCTACCGATTTACGTAAGCCTTGACCCACACGAACGAGTATATATAAGTATAACCCTTCGTGATGAATTCATAGCACGAAATTGTTGGGTAGCAAACCAAATTTCACATCAAAAAATTATTTAAGTTGTGCATTGAATATAAAGTAGTTGTCAGTCCAATTAGTATTAGACCTTTTTTATCCCTATTTATGTTGAAGGCAAGGCGTTAGAGCTAGTTGTTAGTCTAGTACCCAACCAAAACCTACAATATATTTTGTAGTCGATGATGCACTAAACCTATGTAGTGTGTGGTGAAGATGAACCGATGAAGTGGTTGATACCTCTAATCTAAGACATAGTTCTTTGTAAAGTAGTATAGAATTAAGCACCGGCTAATCGAGACTTTATCAGAGACCAATTGTCTATTGAGAATATTTTCAAAATATATTTTTTAAATAGTAACATATATTATGATTAGATATGAAATTAATCTCCCATCAAAATGCCATTTGTGTTGTAATTTAGATAATCTGGACCATTTTTACAATAGGTGTAAGAAAAATATGAAAATATTTAATTTTGTACCATCTGCTTTGAGTGTTCTTGTTCCCAGTTCCTAAGTGTGAACCATAAAATCAAATTATATTTACATTTTAAGGGAAGTAAAAAACTCACACTACAGTTCAAGTCACTACATTGATCACAGTTTTTTTTTGTTATGGTGTTGAAGGAATACTTTATTGTATGATGATAGCATGACAACCAATTATGAACTCTTGGTCAACCTAATTAAGAAGGTGTCTCTAATTTTCATAGCTCATCCACTTGTTGGTAATGCTGTGAAACATGGAGAACTTATCAATTTTGAAATGCTCCCATTCTTAAAGCAAAATATATAAGCTTATCAAATCTTTAAAATGAGAGCCACCAGAAGGGTAAAAATGAATATGAATGACTCTTACATAGTGGCAAGATTGTATAGGTATAGTGATAAGGGATTCTTGGGGAGAGTTATGGACAAGAGAATGGAATTTTTAACTGCTTCCTCTCCTTCGCACACTGAATTACTGTCCCTACAACTAGCATGCGATGTCTCCAATCAACCCCCTTTGTAATTGAAACTGATTGTATTTGACTGTTAAGGGCATTAAAAATCCATCTTCCGGGAGTTATATGTTCTTTAACTCTTTGTCCTAATCTGAACTTGATTGGAACCAATATGCATATATCTCATGTCCATGGAGAATATAGTTCAGTGACAGATGTTTTGGCCAAAATGTGCTCACGGTTAAAATGGTAATTGATAGGTGCAGTTCAACATTACTTTTGCAGTCCGTATTTGTACTTAAAATACCTGATATACCCTTATTTATGAGAATTATATTTACTTTTGAATAAATTCTGAAGGTATTAATGTCACTTCAGAAATAAATACGGACTGTATATAACAATGCTCGTTAAAATTGACTACAACTTTATCAATGCTAGAAGCACTTGATAAATTGAGAGGCATGATCCACTTGGACAAGCTGAAAATTAGTTTTTAAGAATTGTTTCAGGAAATAGATGCTACTGATGACATTTTGCAGGTTGAAGAAGGTCCAAAGAAAGGAGTCTCGTTGGGTTACCACACTCAGTGAAGCAGAAAATGAAGGGGGAATTTGCAGCTTCACCAACATCTTTTTTAGACATAAAATTGCTATCATATATCACATTTGGCATAATTGTGGGTCACTTGCGATGACTAACTTGCTTGTATGAAGTGATGGTTCATCCCACATATATGATAAGCTACAAGCCACTGATACATGGAGATTTTATTCATATACAAGTAGTTATAGTTGTATTTTTGGAAGCCTTTGGCTTCATGAGTAGTTTGTCAACTAAACAAATACTTAGTCACATTGATGTAACCTTGATATTCTTTTTGAAGTTTTGAGAAATCAAATAAATAGCCTCAATAATGGCTTTTATTAAAAAATATTATAATTAGAATTTGGAAATATTTTAAAGAGTAAAATGGTCATATATATGCATATATATATATATATATATATATATATATATATAATTTTCTTTTAAACATTGAATTACTCGCAATCTATTATTATATTCCACAATAGTGTAACATTTGACATATGAATGAATACGTATATTAAATTTCTTGACTTAAATTTCTTAGCCTCGTACGTGGCTACATTATTAAATTTAAATTTGGTCGACCCAGGTAGCTTTGCAGTATTCTCCCTTCATTTCAACGGACTTGGAAGAACTAGTCGAGTTTTCAGCTTGGTGATGAATTTTCCTCGACAGCTTAGACGCAAAACTAGTCCGCCAATACAGCTTCTTGATCAGCTGAAACCCGAACGGCAGTGCTCCGGCGATCAACACATACCGGAAACTCACAGATTCATCCGGCGCAACCGCAAAAATAGCAGAAGCATACGTCACAAACATAGATATGGTAGCGATCCAGAGCTCCATATTGAAGGGGAATTTGTAAGTGAGAGAAATTATAACTTGTATTGCTAAGGAGAGTGCTAGAGTGTTCGCCGTCAAGAACACCGTGAACGGCACACGCTGCTTGGCGTAGATTGCCCTCCCCGCCACGCGGTTGTTGCTTTCGTCGCTCTCCTGCCACACTCCGCCCGGCGGGTTGACTCCGGCCTGAAACGTCACGGTGGCGATGAGCGTCACCACCACCAGGAGCATGCTTCTTGTTTCCTTGGGAGTTTTTTCGTCTTCTTCGTTATAACGGAATCTGAACCAGCACCACTTTGGAGTACAAGGTGATCCCATCTTCTCTATTGATTTGGATATGGATATATGATTCTTCTTTGAATTATTGGTTTGTTTGTGGGTTTGAGTCGTTGGGAATTAATGCGTGTATTTATAGATGGTAGCCAGTTGCAATCATTTCTAGGGTTTTTGATTGTTTATTTGGGTGGTGGACTAATGGGCGGGTTATTTACTACTTGTTGCAACCACTTGTTTTTTTACATTAATTTTTTAATAAAACTAACTACTTGTAGCAATTACTTACTATTATTTTGTATCTTCTTCTCTTCTTCCACCGTATTTAGACTTGAATTCAACCAGGTTTCGATGTCAAAGGACGTATCACTTAATTCTAATATATATGTGATGAGTTGAACTAGTAATTTCTAAAAATTAAAAATCAAACCTGTGAACGAGTAATTTTAAATTTAATCTCTACGAATCATGAGTAACAAAAATGTAAAAGTCAAATTACAAATATGAGATTTAATTTCGGTATGAGTACTGAAAATCAACTAAAAGCACACCAAATTAATATACAGTTATTAATTTTTTGAAAGGAAAATAGTTTTCATTCATCATTTTGGAAATGAGTGATGAAACATTTGGAGGAGATATCCAATTGTTTAGCATAAAAGTAGTTAAACAATGTCAATGAATGAGTTATATGATTCATGTCCATAAAGACCCAAAAATAATGTCCTCTAAAAGTAATACTAGAATCTAACATATTCTGAATTCTAATTATAACTAGTCGTGGTTTGGTTCTATATCTTCACGAATCTTAGCAATCATATGTAATGTGTTCCCCGTGAAAAGAAAGCTTATCTATATATATATATCCAGTAAAGTGAAGTTTTTTCTCGAGTGCTAAAAGTTCTGCCAGGACGGGATCTTGCACAAGTGGAATACGCCGTGAAAATGTTTTACGAAATTTCCATCTTAAAATAACATTCAAACACGCTGAAAATTCCTACTACATCAAAGTAACAGCGCATGGAATCCTTAGGGCGATCGGAGGAGCAATTTCTGCTTATATTCATTTTCATTCTCGGCGGTAAAATTAATAATAAGCTGGTCGGATGATATATTCCCGAGAAGCATATTGTATTGTCATATCCTTATCTTTTTATTAAACTCCACTCCAGTTGTGCATTATATCTGATTTCTGGCCATAATCTATATCAGTCATATTTGTCATTCAATGATTTCAAACTAAAAAGATCCAAATAAAATGTAAACAAAAAGATCCAAATATTTCAAATTTGGATGTTCGAACAAAGAAATCAGTCAAAGTTTATGTGATTAAAATCTTAACATTTGCATAATTATCCACTTGAAGTAGTTTAGACAAACGACCGAACCTGAAAAAAGAAAAGTTAAAGTGACCACAAAAATACAAATAGTCTTTTATAAATTCTTTACATTTTTTGCTTTAGCTTTAATCTAAAGCCCACTAGGTAGTACATGTATAATTCATTCATCCGAAAAACAGGTCCAAGTAATTAAACTCCACAAGTTTGGTTCCTGGTGTTAATTTGCTTGGACATTTTATGCAAGATGTAATAAATTGGATTTATTCAAATTTCATCTTATATATAGCTTGCATTTTTTTTTAATTTAGATGAGTCCCAATAAAATTTTATGTTCTCTCTCAAGAATCGTATAGATTGCTCTTTTTTATATGTACATTTTGCTCGAGGCGATTACATTGTTATCTTTACTGACTCGATCTTTAAACGGTGAACTCATGGTTGGAACGCACATATCTTTGACGAACTAATTAAGATGACCATTTATGGTGGGTGCAAAAATTTTAAAAGTGATTTCATGATGGACAAAGAACCCTTGGTGAGATACTAGACCTGCTGCTTAAGATGATTCTGATAGCACGTGTCTGGAATTGAAATACCTGAGCAAGCATAGACCATACTTCAGCAGTGGTGGCAGCGCGTGTAACATGGCCTAGCAATGTAGCCGTTAGCGTTGTGCGAAACCAAAGAAGAACAAGATTGTCATTGCCCTTCCAATTAGGCTTGTATTCTGGATTTGTCGTTGGTTCAGCCGAAGCAGAAGAAGGTGAGCCCTCAGCCGCTGCAATGGTCTTGGACAGGGCATTGTCATGAAAAAGATGATCGTCAAGCTCATAGGGTTCAAGAGTTGAACGAACAGTACCCTTTCACAGTGAGTAGTTGGTGTGGTCAATGTGAATAACAAGTGTAGGAAAGTGGAGAGTGGTGGCGGTGCCTTCAGAAGTAGGCAGCGGAAGTTGGGGCGAAGCGGAAGAAGATGCGCTTTGAGTAGTCACAGTGAAGATGGAAAGGCTAAAATCGATGCCATATAAAAGATACGTAGTATAAAGTGCAGAAAAAGTTTACTGCAGATGTTGCTTTTCTCATTGATTCATGACTTCTATAAATACAAAGATTTTCTAACAATAATCCTATGATCTCTAATTTGATACATATGATTTCTACGTATAATCTGAAAATATTTTACGTATATTTTGTATAACTGAAAATATCTAAACTAACACAAAGATGGTAAAAGAAGAACTTTAGGGTGAATAGGATTTACACATTGATACTTCTAAACCTCACAGCCACGAACATTTCAATTTCGACCTAGCCTTTAGCTAGCTTTGCAGATTCCCCCCTTCATATGAATATGATCATTAATTTCAACGGACTTTGATAAAATGAAAAACGAACCTAAATCGAGTAATTTCCAATCTAATCTACTAGTTTCGATTAACCGAAATACGAAATTCAAATATAAGTATGGGAATTGATACTAGTATTAAAATTTAACTAACTAAATAACTAACACGAAAATCAAATTCAACTATTAATATATAATTATATAATCTAAACATGTACGCTTGGATTTGTTTATCCAAAATAATACATAATTATCCACTTGTAGTAGTTAAGATAAACGACCGAACCTAAAATATGTTATTTGACCCAAAAACACAGTCTTTTTATAAGTTCGTTAGCTTTAGTTGTAGCTAAGGTACGTAATTCATTTATCTGAAGATTAAGTCCAAAGTTTGGTTCCTGATGTTCATTTGCATGGCCATTTATGCAATATGTATTAAATGCATAAATCTGTTTTTATATAATTTCAAGAACGGTGCAACATTTGACACAGGAACGAATGCATAAATTTCATAGCCTCGTACGTGGCTATTACGTAATTATATTTAAATTTGGTCGACCCAGGTAGCTTTGCAGTATTCTCCCTTCATTTCAACGGACTTGGAAGAACTAGTCGAGTTTTCAGCATGGTGATGAATCTCCGAATCCTCGGATGGAGAAATAATCCCCCAAAAAAGCTTCTTGATCAGCTGAAACCCAAACGGCAGTGCTCCGGCGATCAACACATACCGGAAACTCACAGATTCGTCCGGCGCAACTGCAAAAATAGCAGAAGCATACGTCACAAACATAGATATGGTAGCGATCCAGAGCTCCATATTGAAGGGGAATTTGTAAGTGAGAGAAATTATAACTTGTATTGCCAAGGAGAGTGCTAGAGTGTTCGCCGTCAAGAACACCGTAAACGGCACACGCTGCTCGGCGTAAATTGCCCTCCCCGCCACGCGGTTGTTGCTTCCGTCGCTCTCCTGCCACACTCCGCCCGGCGGGTTGACTCCGGCCTGAAACGTCACGGCGGCGATGAGCGTCACCACCACCAGGAGCATGTTTCTTGTTTCCTTGGGAGTCTTTTTGTCTTCTTCGTTGTATCGGAATCTGAACCAGCACCACTTTGGAGTACAAGGTGATGCCATTTTCTCTATTGATTTGGTTATGGATATATGATTCTTCTTTGAATTATTGGTTTGTTTGTGGTTTTTAGTCGTTGGGAATTAATGCGTGTATTTATAGATGGTAGCCAGTTGCAATGATTTCTAGGGTTCTTGAATTGTTAATTTGGTTGGTGGACTAATGGACGGGTTGTTTACTTATTTACTACCTTGTTGCATTACCACTTGTTTTTTGACAATAAATTTTTTATAAAAGTAAACTACTTGTAGCACTACTTACTATTATTTTGAATCTTCTTCTCTTCTTCCACCGTATTTAGACTTGAATTCAACGTCAAAGTACGTATCACTGAATACTAATGTATATGTGATGAGTTTTACGATTTGAAATACTATAAGCGGGGTGGACAAAATCAAAAACGAACATGTGAACGAGTAATTTCAAATTTAATTTTTACCAAGTATGAGTAATCAAATTGCAAAAGTCAAATTATAAATATGAAATTTGATTCGGGTTTGAATATTGAAAATGAACTACCTAAATTCATTTTTTTTATGGGAAACAGTTTCATTCAAGATCTTGAAAAGGAGTGATAAAAAATTGGGTAAAATGTTCGTATACCCCTGACTAGTTGATTTTGTGTTCATATATCCATGAGTTTTGAGAAAGTGTTCGTGTGCCTCTTGAATGAATTTTGACGTTCTAATTCATATCTCTAAAACGTCCAAAAATAATCCGATTAAAAATTTGTGATATTCGAATGGCATAAAAATATCATTTCGAGTATTTTTGAATGTTTTAGTGGTTTGAATCAAGAAGTGAAATTTGGTAAGGGGTACAAGAATACTTTCCCAAAACTCAGGGGTACATGAGCACATAAACAATTACTCAGAGGTATGCGAGCACTTTATTCTAAAAAATTTGGAGGAAATATCCAATTATTTAGCATAAAAGTAGTTAAACATCAGAATCTAACATAATTTGTAGAATTCTTATACCATATCCAAGGGTATGTATTCTCACCTTTGATGTGTGTTCTACAATTATAATTATATTGTGCACAAATATAATTCTAGTTATAACTAGTTGTCGTTTGGTTCCGTATCTTCACGAACCTTAACAATCATGTGTAATGCGTTCCCAGTGAAAAGAAAGCTTATCTATATTTTCAATAAAGTGAAGTTCTTTCTCGATTGCCAAAAGTTCAGACAAGACGGAATCTTGCACATGTAGAATACGCCGTGAAAGAGTTCTATAAAATTTCCATCTTAAAGGAACATTCAAACACGCCTATAATATCTTACACTGAAAATTCTTACATCAAAGTAACAGCGCATGGAATCCTTAGGGCGATCGGAGGAGCAATTTCTGCTTATATTCACTTCCATTCTCGCCGGTAAAATAATAAGCTGGTCGGATGATATATTCCCGAGAAGCATATGGTATTGTCATATCCTTAGAGAATCTTTTTATTAAACTCCACTCCAGTTGTGCATTATATCTGATTTCTGGCCATAATCTCTATCAGTCAAATTTGTCATTCAATGATTTCAAACAAAAAAGATCCAAATAAAATGTAAACAAAAAGATCCAAATATTTCAAATTTGGATGTTCGAACAAAGAAATCAGTCAAGGCTCATGTCATTATAATCTTGACATTTACATAACTATCCACTTGAAGCAGTTTAGACAAACGACCGAAACCTGAAAGAAGAAAAGTCAAGTGACCACAAAAATACAACTAGTCCATTATAAATTCTTTACATTTTTTGCTTTAGCTTTAAACTAGTGTTTAATCTAAAGTCCACTAGGTACATATATAATTCATTCATCCCAACAACAGGTCCAAGTAATTGAGGTTGCATTTGGTTGCATGAGTTTTTGAAAACTTGACTTTCAAACTTCAATTTTTTAAAAACTTGTTTGATTTATGAAGTTTTTCAAAATTTTGTTTTGAACCCAAAATCTAGACTTGCAAAATTCTAAAAATCAATCAAAAATTTTGCTTCAGACATGTAAAATCTCAACCCAACCAAACAAGATTTTCGCAGAATCAGATTCTCAAAATTCCAAATAAAAACTCAGACTCTCAAAATATTTTAAAAAAAAAAAAAAAAAAAAAAAAAACTCTCAAAGACGTACTCAACCAAATGCACCCTAAACTCCACAAGTTTGGTTCCTGGTTTTAATTTGCTTGGATATTTTATGCAAGATGTTGAATGGGATTTATTCAGATTACATCTCATAGCCTGCATTATTTTTAAAAAATTAGATGAGTCTCAATAGAATTTCACGTTCTCCTCTCTCCGAGAATCGTGTAGCTTGCATTTTCTTGTACACATTTTGCTCGAAGTGATTATATTGTTATCTTTACCGGCTCGAACCCCGGGATCTTTTAAACGGCGAATTCATATGGTTGGAATGCACGGATCTCCGACGAACTAATTACAGATTACTCATTTATGAGATCGCCGTCGTTAGTGGATGCAAAAATTTTATTTGACGTTAGAATAAGTGATGGAAAAATGCCGGCAATGCAGCGTTTGCAGTAGACAAAATGGTCACTTCTTGGGAGTTATCTCCGAAATATTAATGGGCGTATAACTTTTGATGAAGTAAAGACTCCCGAACACATGAAATAGCTTCATAAATCTAACAAGCGTTCGTATACCTATCCTTCTTCCATGGTAGAATTTTACACTCAATTAAAATCTTTTTTATAATTCAAAACCACCATGTCCGTGGAGGGAGATTTATTGGCACTCATTGACCTGAAAAGGGACTTATTGTTTTTATAACAGAGTTTCAAAATTTACATGAGCACTGGCTCAGCCATAAGGCTCAAAAGAATGAATAAAATGAGAGTGTGACACTCTTGATGCTCCATCCTCAGACTTTCTCCTTCACCGAGCATGTTAGTGAATTGTTATACAAAACACAAATTTGCCAAGTGTTGAGGAAAGTGGAGGGGAACATGATCCAAAAATAGGTATGAAGTTGCAGATATGCTTCAGAGTTTGTGGGAGCTACTTGTGCAGTTTCTTATGCAGTCCTAGCATGGCTACCCAATGGCTCCTCCATTGGGTCTTCTGTTGTCTGCAATTAAAAGTATCAGTAACTTCTGTTCTCAACTTCTTATATTACTGACTCCATACTGATCAATTGTTATCATACTTTTTAGCAAAGCATGTGCATTCTGATAAGAAAGGGGGAGGAGATGAATTGATGGCTACTCATCTTTGCTAAGTAATCAGCAATAGTATTACCCTCCCTAAAGGAATGTATGATTTTAATGTCCCTAGCCAACATGTGTATTTTATGGCATGTACTAAACAGATTCCAGTTAGCAAGTATAGGGTTCTGAATACATTTGATAGCATGCAGACAGTCAGACTCAGGTAAGAAACTATGAGAGTACTGTCTACCAATTTCAAGTCCAAATTCCAGAGCCATAAGTTCAGCAGGTATAGGAGAAAAGGTTGACACTAGTTTGAGCTTCATTCTCAGCACTTCTCCATCAACATTTCTGACTATTAAGTCTAGTCCTACCCTATCTGGACTCACATAAGAAGCATCAACATTGATTTTTACCCCTGAGTCTGGAGGTATCCATCTGACTGATCTGGCTATTTTTTGCTTCCTCTGCCTGAGAAAGGGAACTAGTCCAGTGTGCAGTAGCTGCAAATGTTTTACAGAATTTCCATGAAGTGGGAATGCTGTAAAAGTAGCAGCTACTTTCTGGGCAATCTGAAGCAACAGTGCCTGTGTGGGGGTGTCCTGATTATCAAATATCAACCTATTTCTTCTACACCATAAAACCCAGAATGTGGTAACAATTGAGGTTAAATTGACAGTGGTCTGAAGTTTGGATGCACCTTTGAAATTAATGTAAAATGTCAGTCTATGTCTAAATGATCTGAAGCTAGGTATAGGCATTTGCAATACTACATGCATATAATCAAAGACTAGAACATTTTTGGCACAGTCAAGAAAATAGTGATTTATGGTGTCCACATTATTGCACAGAGGGCATTTTGATGACAAATAAATACCACATTTTTGCAAAACATCATCAAAGGGTAAAATACCATTCACAAGCCTCCATATGAATACAGAGATTTGAGGGGGTATATGCTTATTCCATACCTTGGTAATGCCATATAAATCTGAACCTTGTTGCCTCAATAGCTTGTATGCAGACTTGATGGGGAAATTTCCAGCTATATTAGGTGTCCAGATCAATCTGTCCTTGTGATGGAATTCGATCTCAGCATTCTGCAATAAAATTATAATGTTGGTAGCCAAATAAGGCTCCAAAGCAGTTAAGACATGTTGTTTATGCAAGCAAAAATTAGCCACTGTTAGTTTAGGGTAAGGCAATGTGATTCCCTCAGGCAGCTATAGAACAAAGCTCCAATTCCCAACCAATTAGAATTCCAGAAAGGTGCTTCCCCACTTCCAATCAGAACCTGAGAGTGAGCATTTGCAAACTGAGTGACAGCACAGATCCTCTTCCAGGTATGAGAGTTTCTGTAGGTTTTTGGTAGAGACCACAGGTAATTAGACCACTGAGTGTTGTTGGACTGCATTTTCCACCACAACTTGCAGGAGAATGACTGAATAATAGCATTGATGCCCCTGAATCCTAAACCATTTTCCTCTTTAGGTATTGCCATTCTCTTCCACTTTCTCCAAATTTTCCTCTGACCTAACTGAGATTCTCCTCGGAAAAACCTTACTGCACTTGTTTCCATTCTTCTGACACTGTTTTGTGGGGGCGTAGAACTGCAAAAATATGAGTTGGTATGGACAAGAAGACATAGTTGAGTAGTATCATCCTCCCAACATAAGAAAACCATTTATTTTTCCAACTGGGAAGAGCCTTATCCATTCTTTCCATCAAATGCTGGTAGTAGCAGACCTTGTTCCTTCCTTTGAATATAGGTACTCCCAGATAAGAGAAAGGAGTGCTTCCTTGTCTCATTCCTGTTTTCCTCTTGATGACACTAATTCTTGAATCAGATGTGACACTATGAACATAAAATTCTGATTTGTTAAAATTGACTTTCTGACCTGAGCATATTTCATAGGCATTCAGAAACCTCTTGATCCTTCTCAGATTTTTCTTGGTTGCAGTTGCAAATATAGCAGTATCATCTGCATACATTAGGTGGGAGATCATCTGCACTCCATTTGGCACTATGAAGCTCTGAATGTACTGGATTTCCATTAATTTTCTGAGGCCTCTTGAAAAAGTTTCTGTAAGTATGTTGTATAAAAAAAGGTGAGAGGGGGTCACCTTGTTTTATACCCCTTGTTGAGGTAAAGAAGCCAGTAGCTACTCCATTTATAAGCACAAAGAAACAGGAGGCCTTTATGTTCTGCATTATGACCTTGACTGTGCTGCCATGAAATCCAAAAGCCAGTAAAACTGAATTTAAAAAATTCCATGAGACCCTGTCAAATGCTTTTTGCATATCAAGCTTTAGAATGATATTCTTGTGGTCTGGATTCTAACTCAAGAGCCTGATCATCTCTTGCATCTGGAGAATATTGTCAGTGATGTCCCTCCCTTTCAGAAAAGCAGATTGCTCAATGGAGATGATCTTACACATTACATGCATGATCCTTTCCATCAGAATTTTTGAGAAAGCTTTGTTGACAAAATTTGAGAGGCTTATGGGTCTGAAATCAGAAAAGGAAGAGGGGTTCTGGACTTTAGGGATCAGGGTAAGCCAAGTGGAAGCCATAGCCCTAGGTATTTCTTTTCCATCTAAAAATTCCTTTGCTGCCTCTAACAGATCATGCTTTATTACCTCCCAACAATGAGTATAGAACAAACCATTGTAGCCATCACATCCTGGAGCTCCATTGTTATTCAAGCCATAAACCACTTCTCTCAGTTCCTCCATGTCCACAGGTCTCAGAATTTCAGTGTTATCATCATCAGTGACTAGCTTGGGAATTACCTCCATAAAGTATTTTATGTATCTCCCCTCCATGTTTGGGGCATCATCAGTCAATGGCTTTTCAAAAAAGGCTGCACCCTCTTCATTAATCTGGCCTGGTTCAGTGATCCAATCTCCTGAGACACCCCTAATTTTTGTAATTTTCTTTTTTGTTGTTTTCTCTTTAACAACTTGATGGAAATACTTTTTATTTGCATCCCCCTCTTTGAGCCATTTGACATTGGCCCTCTGCTTCCAAAATTTGGCTAATTCCACTTGAGATCTTGTAAGCAATGCCATTTTCCTATTAAGCTCAATTCTGTCTGCATCCTCTCCAGTAGATTGGTATTTTAACTCACTTGCTGCAACTTCTTCTTCTGCCTGCTTCAAATTTTTGTTGACATCTCCAAAATGCTCCCAGTTCCATTTTTTCAGTGGTTCTTTCAATCTTTTCAGCTTGCATATCATTCTTCTCAGACCCTTCTCTTCACATGGCTTGCCCCAATTCTCAGTAACTAATTCCAAGAAACTAGCCCTAGATGTCCACATGTCCTGGAACCTAAAGGGTTTTGGCTTTTTTATTTCAGCAGTCTGGATGGATAAAATAAGAGGATTGTGGTCAGAGGTAGTTCTACTCCTAACTTGGATTGAACTATGTGAAAACATGGCATTCCAGTCACTGTTGCAGATCCCTCTATCAAGCCTTTGAAGCAGCCTATCCTCCCTAGCCCTATTGTTTGTCCAGGTGTAGGGATTTCAACAGTTTTAATTTCCAAAAGCTCCATTTCTGATATCAGTGCATTAAACTCTCTGATACTTCTAGCTGATGGGGGATGTCTGCCTTTCCTTTCACTAACAGAAGCAATAGTGTTAAAGTCTCCAATAAAAATTGATGGGACCTTTGGTAGTTTTTTTAGGTCCTCCCAAAGATCCTCCCTCAATTTTCTGGTGACCTTTTGATGAGATGTATTTTATGCATCTAAATGTGTGATTTTATAAGTATCTTTTACTATTTGATCTGCACGAAAGTGTGTTTTTGTGCAGGTTTTATAAGAAAAATGGTTTTAAACAATCAAATGGAGGATTGCTGGAATTTATACTAAAAGAGACGAAATAGAGGATTTTTGGAGCTGATGGAGAGGAGCTATACACCACACTCTTTTTCCCAATGAGTTTTTTAATGAGGTAGTGTGTTCCAACGGATAATGAATCGTTTATATTCATTATACCGTCGCTGAAGAGAAGAAGCTCAAGGAAGAGACGAGCTAAAGTAATATGCAATTCCTAATACTGATTTTTTCTAACGGGCGGCTAAGTTGTGCTTCACGGGTAGATCACTAATCAGCTATACGTTTTGAAGGAATTCAGTATTAGACTTAAAATATTGCATATATTAATTGGATTAATTGAAGACAATAAGCTCGGAAGAATATTATGAGGAAATTGGGCTTAAATTTTTTTTTTTTTGAAGACAGGAAATTGGGCTTAATTGGGCTACGTGAAGAAGAAGATGATGAAGAATTATATTAAAAGCCCAATTTAATTATTATAATAATTATTTAGTCCAATAAATATTTTCCTTATATTATTTAGATTAGGTTTTATTTTGTAATAAGGTATATAAATACCAAAACGAAACCCTAATTAGCTTCGTGCCCGGCCGTAGGGTTTAGGTTTTTGGCCTGGCAGCCTAACTTTGTTTTCATGGGATTTGACATTCACGTTTGATTATTTTATTGCATGATTTAGTTTGCATGTTAGTTTATGCTTAGTTATTATTATATTAATTGTTTATGTGTTTTCATGTTTAGTAGTTAGTTTGATTTCGGCGAAATTAAGACTAAAAATTGACTCGCACCTTAAGCTGTACACGTTGGTTGACCGTGAAACTCGGAGTGGCGATTCCTGGCGATTGCTAAACCCTCCCTCTGCTCAACTCCGCCGCTAATTGCTTGGCACCGCCACCATGGCGGAGCCGCCGATTGGCGATCAAGCACCACCACTGCTCTCATATGCCCAGATGCTTAATACCCATTCCGCAGATAAATTAGATCTCATCATATACTCAAAAAGCCCCAATACCAGAGAACCCTTCAATCCAAAACCTCGTGTGGATCATCTGGGGGAACCAGGGATCACTTTCTCCGAGGAGGAATGTGATAAACTGGAGGCCCCTTTGAGATACACGTTGGTTGGAAGTTTTTCCAGATCTCGGCCTCAAATGGAAAGACTGAGAAAGGATTTTCAAACTGCTGGATTCACTGGGCAATTTGGGATTTTTTTGGTTGATAGTAGACATGTTTTTATACATTTTGAACTTCCTGATGATTTTTACAGGTGTTGGATGCATAAGGTGTGGAACTTCGGTTTCTACTCACTCAGGATCACCAAATGGAGTGCTGATTTCAACCCAAATGCGGAATCATCATTAGTTCCAGTTTGGGTATGTTTCTATGGCCTTCCACATCAATTCTTTGATGAACACTTTGTTGTCTCTAAGTAATCTAATAGGGCCCCCAGTTAAGGTGGATAAAGCAACAATTAATAGATCCAGACCCCATGTTGCCAAAGTCTGTGTGGAAGTAGATGTTTCTAAACCTTTATGTGAGAGAATTTGAATTAATTATAGGAAAAAAGGTTTCTGGTAGAATATGAAGGAGTGCCTGATTATTGCAGTAAATGCTTTAAATTAGGTCACACTTAGTCTATTTGCAAAACTGATATTACTCATAGACAGGGAACTAACTACTGGAAACCTACACTTATAGAAAAAAAATAAACAAAATGCTACTACCTCTGGTCTGTCTAGCAAGGAAAAAGGAAATATAACTGTGGATTTATCTAACAAAGTTGTTGAGGACACCTCCTTGGAAAAGATAGGTATTGATGCAGGAAATAGACAGGTGTGGAAAGCAAAAGGAAAGGCAAAAGTTGGAGTTTCAGAATCAGCAAAAGTGGTTAGTCAGCCAATTAAAACTCACAACAGTTTTGAGCTGCTGAATAACAATGAAGATGAAGCAGACATTGGTACTCAATCCCAGCAACTTGAAGAAGAATTGCAGGGTGAAAAACTTCAACAACAAGAGGCTATGCAAAATCCAATTCTCATTAAGGATACAGCATCAGCAAATACCCAAGAGTCAAACCAGGAGAACATAAATCAGATGGAGGTAAACACACAGGTAAAATCTCCTCTAACATCTGATGATCTTAGGCTAATTGAAAACCTAGCACATAGCTCTAATATTCAATGGTCTCAGGAAAAGAAATCAAAAGAGGCTGAAGGAGATTTTATTTTAGAACCTATAGATCAATCTAGGTTTAATAGAATGATAAATGACCCTAATATGGACACCACTGATGATTCTACAATTCTTTTACCTAAAACTGGTAAAAAACTAGAGGGAAAAATAAGGATTACACCAGTTCTCAAAAAAA
Organism: Sherardia arvensis; assembly: GCA_948330725.1. Lineage (NCBI taxonomy): Eukaryota > Viridiplantae > Streptophyta > Magnoliopsida > Gentianales > Rubiaceae > Sherardia > Sherardia arvensis. The sequence continues at coordinate 9,004,769 of OX415238.1, read as the reverse complement.
TGTTGTGACTAGATCCCAATTGATCCTACTCAACTAGTTTAACTCATGTCTGGAATTAATTTTTGTGTATGGAATGTTAGAGGAATTAGAAATAAAACAACTCAAGCTAGGGTTTTGCATGTTAAAAGGAAACATAAAATTGGACTATTTGTTATTATTGAACCTTTTCTTGATAGCAGCAAGATACCATCTATAGCTTATACTTTGGGTTACAGTCATTATCATGCATCTCCTAGAGATAAAATCTGGATTTTCTGGAATGATGATTTTAATATTACAATTCTATCTACTCATGATCAGTGTCTTTGTACTGAAATTCAACATATATCTATGTCTCATAAGTGGAATGCTATTTTTATTTATGCAAGACATAATATGGTTGCCAGAAGAGATTTATGGAATATATTGAGTCAATATTCGGGCAGAAATACAATTTATGTGGGGGATTATAATGTGATAAGATATTCATCTGAGTATATAGGACAGGCCTCACCAAATTTAGATTCTATGCTAGAATTTAATGAGTTCATAGAAGATAATTCTTTAATTGAGGTACCTTCTTCTGGGAATTTATTTACATGGGCTGGAGCTAGAAGAACAAGATCTAGAAATGTTGGCATGGTTTGGGAAAGGTTGGATAGGGGTCTAATGACTGGTGATTTTCAAAATTTGTTCCCTGATACTAGTATAAGGGTCAAATCTAGATTAGCATCTGATCACTCTCTTTTACTTGTAAAACTTGATAATTCTGCGGCAAACTCTATTGGTAAAGCATTTAAATTTCAACATTGCTGGCTCTCTCATAATGATTTTCTTGAAACAGTCAAACAAAATTGGTCTGAACCTACTGGTATCTTTGGAATGATTAACTTTTCAGTTAAGTTAAGAAGGCTAAAGAATAAACTTAAAGAGTGGAATAAGACTGTTTTTGGTAATGTACATGACTCAGTAAAGTTTGCTGAGGAGAGAGTAGCACAGAAAGAAATAGATTACCAGGCTAATGCTTCTGGTCAGAACAGAACTGAGCTTCACAAAGCTCAGGCTGAATTGACTATAGCTTTGCTTAGAGAAGAGGCCTACTGGAAACAAAAATCGAGAGTTAGATGGTTACAAGAGGGAGACTCCAACACAAAAATTTTCCATTCAACTGTTAAAGCTAAACATGCTAGACAGAGGATAGCCCTTATACAGAACTCAGCAAATGAATGGATTTCAAACCCTGATGACATTGGTGCAGAAGCAGCTGAATTTTTTAAAAATTTGCTATCTGATGATTTAAATGCTGTTGATGAGAATATGAAAGGTAGCACGCTAGAAAATATACCTCACATGGTAACTGCTGAGATGAATCAAAATCTGACCAAGCAACTGGATCTGGAAGATCTAAAGATCATTGTCTTTCATATGGATGGCGAATCAGCTCCAGGACCAGATGGCTACACAGGTAAATTTTACACACATTGCTGGGAAATTATAGCTAATGATCTTCTGCAGGCTGTCAATGAATTTTTACTGGGAATACCTATTCCCAGAGCTATATCAGCCTCTTTCATTACTCTGATTCCTAAGAGACAGGTAAATACAAGCTTCTCTGACTACAGGCCTATCAGTTTATCCAATTTTTTAAATAAAATATTCTCAAGAGTATATACTGATAGGTTAAAACCCATAATATCTAGCTTAATATCTCCTGAACAATCAGCATTTGTTCCAGGAAGAGAGCTAGCTGACAATGTGTTACTAATGCATGAACTTACTGATTTTCTGAACACTAAATCTGGAGGATTCAATGTATTTTTTAAACTAGATATGATGAAAGCCTTTGATAGAGTATCTTGGGATTTTTTATCTAAACTTTTGAAGAAAATGGGATTTTCAGAATTCTTTGTCAGTAATGTTATGGGTAACATTAAAGCAACCAATTTTTCAGTTTTAGTCAATGGGAAACCTTTTGGTTTTTTTAAAGCTTCTAGGGGTATTAAGCAGGGAGATCCTATTTCTCCCTTCCTTTTTATCCTTCTGACAGAAGCCTTTACAAGAAATCTAAGGTCCCTTTTTGAACAGACTAAAATTGATTATTACAAGTTGCCAAATTCAACATACAAAATAACAAGTCTCGGTTTTGCAGATGATACAGTGACTTTTCTAAAAGCTAATAGGCACAGCCTTATTAACTTTATGGAATTTTTGAGGCAGTATGAGATAGTCTCTGGACAGAGGATTAATGCTGAAAAATCTTCCTATTATCTATCTGAATCAGCTCCTGCTGTATATCACAGAATGATACATGATATCACAGGTATGAGTAAAGGTGCTTTTCCTTTTAAATATCTGGGATGCCCTGTTTTTATTGGCAAGAAAAAACATTCATATTTTCAACCACTTTTTGATAATATAACTGCAAAATTAGTATCCTGGCAAAATAAGTGGTTGAATCAAGCAGGAAGGCTAGTTCTTGCTAAGCATGTGTTATCTGCTATCCCATTGCATATACTGGCAGTCATTAAACCTACAAATGGAGTCTTAGATAGATTACATGTGATATTTGCTAAGTTTTTATGGGGAAAATCAGATTATGGACAAAATAAAGTATGGAGGTCATGGTCTAATATGTGTTATCCATATACAGAGAATGGACTATCAATTAAAAACCTACATACTTTGATGAATAGTTTTTCCCTGAAAATTTGGTGGAAGTTACAACTTGGGGATAGTTACAGGATGAAATCTAGAACTTGGAGAAGATTCAGAGAGGTAGATGGCATTGCTCAAGCAAACACACTCATCCAGGTAGGTTCAGGTGAGATCTCCTTTTGGGAAAGTAACTGGCTAGGGAAAGGCATGCTCATTGATATGTGGAATTCAGATTCTGATATACTGTTACCTGAGTTAACAGTTAAAGAGTTTTTCTATGATCAACATGATATTGCTGCATCCTTAACTAATGGTTTCCCTCAGGAAATCAATGATCTTTTGCTGAAAGATTTTTCTATATATGAGGGATATAAAGATAAGTTAATCTGGAAGCCTGAACCAACTGATCAGTTTAGTATTTCATCATCTTATGAGCTATTAAGAGATAAAAAGATGGTGATACCATCTTATAAATTTTTATGGATGAAATATGTTCCAAAGAAGATATCTATGTTTAACTGGAAGTTGCTAAATAGATTGATTCCTATGAGTGATATATCACAGGAAAGCCATATTTATGCTACATCAATATGTTCTTTCTGTGGAAATAATGGAGATGATTTGCAACATGTTTTTAATGAATGCACATTTACCCATAGACTGTGGATACATTTTCATAATATGCTTGATCTCACTCCAGAAGTGTTTGCTAATCTGTGGGATAGGTTATTTTATTATTGGAACATCACAGTGAAATCAGAGCTGCATAGATTGCTGGTCAGAATCATGCCACTTTTTGTGACATGGACCATATGGTGCAGTAGAACTGCCTATTTATATGATCAAGCAAAGCCAAGGATTCACCTTATGATCAAACATACATTGAATAATATCCAAAATATGCTTAAAGCTCACAACTTGAAATGGAAACAATCTGAAACCAGAACACTATACCCTGAGTTATTACACCTAACTACTGTTGGCTCTCCAAGCAACAGATTTTCATTTGTGGAACAGGTTCAATGGAGGCATCCTTCAAAATTCAAGCTGAACACAGATGGCTCTTCGCTTGGGAATCCAGGAATATCAGGAGCATGTCTTGTTATTAGAGATGGACTTGCAAGAGTGGTGATGGCAAAGGCAGTCTACTTACACACAAAAACCAGCTTGGAGGCAGAGACATTGGCACTTATTGAAGGACTTCAAGCTGCATATCATGAGGGGATAGAAGATTTACAAGTAGAAGTGGATTCCTTGATATTATTAAAGCTGATCAAAAGACAATTTAAAATTCCATGGAAGTTGGAACATCTACTGAGGAATATATGGCAACTGGTGAGTGATTTTTCAACACCTTCTTCTATTACCTTTGAGCACATATATAGGGAAGCAAACTCTGTTGCTGATGCTCTTGCAAGAATAGCAAGTAGGGATAGACAATCTTCACTTTTTACACATGACACACTTCCAATTAAAATTAGAGGTCTAGTTTTATTGGATAGTAGAAATGTACCATATCTATGAGTCTAGTTACTGCTGAGTTTGTTTCTGTATTACAGGCGCAAGGCCAGGGCTGGAATTTTGCTGTTGCTGCTATTGCCAAAAGCTGGATTTATCATAAGGCAGCTGAACAAGTCAAATTGAGGATCACACAAGACAACTGGACAAGAAAACTGGCATTACACATAGAGGATTACATTCTGAACAAATCAAATGAAGTATGATACACATAGATTAGAACAGTGTTTTTTTAGATCCCCGTACTTGTCGGCAGAACTGGGCTTCGCGTAGCGATCCCTAAAATGCTTGCAAGTTACGTGTCCTCAAGTCGGCAGAGTTGGTCTTCGCTTAGCGATGCCTAAATTGCTTGCTAGAGTAGACATGGGATTTTAAAATTTCACTTCCTTTCTTATTTTACTACAAAACTTGTATGACACTTTTTACCCAATGGGTTTTTTAAGGGTTTAGTGAGCCTAATAAATTCACTCCACTTCAAAAGTGGTTTTAATTAAAAAAAAAAAAAAACTAGTTTGATTTCGGCGAGAATAATGAAACTCAATTCATGATAATTCTGTGAGATCTAATTGTGTTTAAATTGATTGCTGTGAATTTTGGTTTGTTCTCTGTGCATATTTTTGTATTTTCCAATTAGTACCACCAATCCGTAATTGTTGGAAATGACTAATTAGTGGTAAAGCTATCGTTTAGATAGTGAGAATAAACTGGTAGACAGGTTAATACTTGAGTTCTTGGTTAATGTGTCTAAACTGGGTTCCTTCATATGTTAATGCTATCAAACAATTTAGAACTGGCGTTACCAACTAGATTTGATTAGATAAGAGAAATAGTTAGTTTAAGCGTCTCTTGCTAGCTATCGATAAAGTAAGTAGGAATTGGGGTATGTCCGCTGCATTCACGGTATCTTATAACTGGTTGGTTCATGGTTGTTAATTATATCTTTGCATCAATGATCGAATATATGACTAGTGTGGATTTATTTGAGCCGGTTTGCATAATTAATTGATACACTTGCATTTAGTTTAGTTAATCATTCTGTATTTATTTTCGTAGTCTTAATATATATAAACTCTGAAGTGAAAAGTTGGTAACTATAAACCAAATCTGATCTTTAGGGGAGTTAAGTTAATAATCTGCTCCTTGTGGGATTCGACCCTGCTTACTTGCTATACTAATCTATATTCTAAGCGTTGCAGGAATATTTTGGTGGTAAACGACGACCACCACCTTTGCGTATATGAAACAACCGTTCCAAGGAGAATCAGAAGAGTTAATATTTACAGATAATGATCAGATTGATGTTGTACAACTATGTTAACATTATTTTTCCAAAATAGCCATATTTTAGCATGAGAGGTAGGCAATGCATTTGTAAATTGCAAATCAAATTGTAATTGAGAAATGTTTGTACTAATATGCATAGGTTCTATAATACATGCAATATCAATATTATGTGATCTCAGGAGGTGTTGAAGCCTGGTGACAGACTTTTTATAACCTCTGATATTCCATACAAGTAAATTACCTATAATATTGTGACTAATCATTGACTAGGCTTTTTGGATTTTAGTGAAGATATGAGCCATTGCTCAACAGTTTTGCCCTCGGACATGCCCCTTTTAGTCTTTTTCATAGTCACAGCATGCATTTGTGATTCAGATATATTACCTTCCAACTTACCTTGCTCTTCTGAGTTTGTTTTTGTTCCCAGTTTTGATTCTAACTCACTGGAAGCCTCCTCAAATGTGTCAGAACTACTTTCCTCATCACAGTCTTGGAGAACCTGAAAGGTGTTAGTCACAGAAACCTCCCTAGGATGGTGGTATGGGACAAGAGCTAATTCAGTGATTCTAGGGTCCTTAACTGCTTTATTGGGTAGGTTTGCAATGTGCAAGTCATCAAATGAATAGAAGGTTGGTTTTCTTGGGTTTTTCAGACTTTTTAGTATGTCTGAGGGAGGAGAAACTGGGATCAAGGCATTTTTGGGTTTGACTGCAGGTGTGGGTATAGTGTTGGTCACTGGAAGTTTCTGACACTGGTTTGTACTAGGTGTTTTGTAGTTTTCTGAGTGAGTTATATGTTGAAGCTCAGGCAATGTGATAGAACTGTTTTGTTTGGGAGGCAATTCAGGCACAACCACAACAAGAGGGACAGGACCTGATTTAGTAACTGCTTCTATTGGGTTCATAATCATTTGGGAGTTTTGTTTTTCAAGGACATTGTTCTTCTGGGATCTAGACATTCCAGAACCTTGAGCTTCATCAATTGGTTTCCAAGTAAGGTCATTTGGTTGGCTCTTCCTAACACCAGCTCTTCTATTCTTTCTTAGTTCGGGATGTAGGTAGCCACAGTTAAGATCATCATGCCCAATTCTTTTACACTGTGTGCAATATAGTGGTACATTCTCATATTCAATGTCACACTCCACATATTTATTTGGGGCTCCTATGGTGATAGATGGGGAGAGAGGGTGTAAGAGGTCTACCTCAACACATAATTTGATTGCTGAAGGTCTGGTGAGTGCTGCTGTGACTCCATCCATCTTCACGAATACACCAATCTAATTACCAATATCTTGGATCGCAGTGGTATTATAGTATAGAATTGGTGGCTTGTGGATAGTAGCCCAGACTGGGACAATGGATGACTCGGTGTCGGTTGAGAAGTCCGGCTCCCATTTGAGAATCTTCATCGGCTTCCCATTGATGCTACAGACTGCACGCAACCAGAATTTATGGTAGTCCTGCTTGTCTTCCATCCTTATGAGTATGTGACGGTAATCCAAGGAGCCAATTTGGTAATTTCCGGCTATCCCCATAGCCTGAAAAGCTTTGTGGATAAGCTTCATAGCTGGCTTTCCACTGGTAAACTTACCAATCAAAGCGTTTGCATAGTGATTTGCGAAGGTTTCGATAGCTTCTGGGGCATAAATGCACGCAATTTTACCGTTCACTCTATGAGAGATGGGTCAGATTTCAGGATTTGAGGGTAAGGTGATTGAAAGAGGTTGGCTTTTCGGGGAAAGGGCGTCTCTGAAGGTTTTTCCGGCGAGATCGCCACCGTCCCAGGGCGGAGGAGCCGCCATGGGGTAGCCGTTAATTAGCCGTTATTGTGACAGAAGGCCGATAACGTCTTAAAAAGAAACTGTGTAAAATAGGATGGGGTGGCGTGTGAAAAACAAACTAAGAGAGAGGTGAGAGCATATCAATTTTTAGAGAGAGAGTGTAAGAGCGGATCAAAAATATTATGACTCAATTTAAATCATTTTTAGCCATGAGAAAAGTCTTAAATGAGAAAAAAAATAATTCGCATGTTATGACTTGTATTACTAGTTCCAATTTTCATTAATTAAGTTTTTTTTTGTTGAGGAGAAATTATTTTATTTGATAATGCTGAAAGTTCTTGACCAAAATTTATGAAATTTTATAATAGCATTTAATTTGTATGTAGATTATATAATATTTATATATACATGAACCACACAAATTAACTAAATAATAATTAATAATATTCGATTCAATATCAAATTGTACAATAATTTACCTTTTAAATAATGCTCGGTGCATGGTGCCCTATACTATAATTTAAATCGACCTAGATTTGAACAGCTGGCGTAGAAGCATGATCCTGAGTTGAATCTCGAGAACGATGAATCTTACCATAGCAATGCCAAAACAGCTTCTTGAGCGGCTGAAACCCGAACGGCAGAGCTCCGGCGATCAGCACGAACCGGAACTTAACAGATTCGCCCGGCGAAACCGCGAAAATAGCAGAAGCATAGGTCACAAACATAGATATGGTGGCAATCCAGAGCTCCATATTGAACGGAAATTTATAAGTGAGAGAAATGATGACTTGTATTGCCAAGGAGAGTGCTAGAGTGTTGGCCGTCAAGAACATGGTGAACGCCGCCCCCTGCTCGGCGTAGATGGCTCTCCCGGCCTTGTACCGCCCGCGCTCGTCGTCCTGCTGCCACACTCCGCCCGGCGGGTTGATTCCGGCCTGGAATGTGACGGAGGCGATCAGCGTTACTACTACGAGCAACACGTTCCTTATTTCCGCCGGAGTTTCTACGTCTTCATTGTATCCGAATCTGAACCATTTCCACTTTGGAGCTCCCAGCGGCTGGGTTGCCATTTCTCTGTTCGATCGTGTGTATGTTTCTTTGAAGTTAATGATACTGTATATATATTGATTCGTGTTGCGCGTGTATGACTAGTTTTTAGGGCCATGTTCTTGGTCGGACTAGTCAATTGTTGATTTGGTACATGTTGGCACATTTTTTATTTTTTTATTGTTGACAATTTATAGCTGAAGTAGAACATATAATTATTTAATTATATTTTAAACGTTTGAAGAATAAAGTGTCTGTTAGATGCAGTCTGTATTTTTCTTATATGCAGTTCGTATTTTTTTATAAAATTAAATTTTCAATAATTTTGATGTATAACTGATCTGTAACTGTATGTAATAAAAGTAATATATATGACGCATATGTCTGATATATATAATTATGAAACATATTATATATATTAAAAATATACTTTTTTTATTTTGTACTGCATATGAATAAAATACAGATAAATTGAGGAGCTAACAACTTGTATAAGAACGGAAATCATCAATCTAGAAACTTTAAAATATAATGCATATATTCTGATGTTGCAAGAAACAAATTTACTTTAGATGGTTCCGTAAAAATGTATAGTTTAATTTTAATAATCAATTTACTTGATCAGTGACTTTTATAGAATAATCAAACAAATGGATATTTCCTGGTGGGAGCTGGGTTTAGACTGAATGGCAGTTCAGAATTTCCAATCTTCAGAATTTAGTAAATGTCGTGCTTTGATTGAATTCCGCTATTTAAACGTGGAATTCCTTCTAATTCGTGCATTTAAGCACATTTTTATTTTTATTTTTATTTTTAAAAGAAAAGAGAATTGATGGTGGAAATTAAATTTAAAAAATAAAATAAAAGTAAGTAAAATTGTATGGTTAAACTTAATTAAACTTACAAAATAAAAAACTAAGAGACATTATAGTGAATTTTTCAAAGAAAAATAGTGAGACGTTAAAACTGAATAGAAGAGAATAGTTGTGTCTTACCTCTCGTGTGATAGTGTTGATCATAATACTCTAAAACGAATGTTTATTAAATTTCTCAAATCTTGTAAAATGCATCTATTCAAAACTGAAAAGGAATTAAGAAGAGGAAATGTCTTCACTAAGAATCAAAAAAGAAAGTATGGTAATATACAATCTCTATTTCAAATGTCGAAAATAGCATATCAAACACATACAAGTATGAGGGGTATAGGATAGTGGTCGCAATCACAAGTAGTTCCATTTAATTCAGCACTAAAAAGTCGATTGTGTGTCGCAAAATTATCAAACTAGTACTAAATTGATAATTCAAATCACACAATCCGTATTTACAGTCTATGAATCTAACTAACAAAAGAACTTAAAAGAAAGTAACTATTTAAGTACCGAGTAACCATACTTAAAATTGACAAAATACCAATAATTATTGAACCGTGAAAATTTTTAGAACGCCTGATCAGTTTCTCGAGCAGATCCTCGAGAAGGATGAATCTTAGAATAGCAATGCCAAAACAGCTTCTTGAGCAGCTGAAACCCGAACGGCAGAGCTCCGGCGACCAGCACGAACCGGAACTTGACAGATTCGCGCGGCGCAACCGCGAAAATGGACGATGCATAGGTCACAAACATAGATACGGTAGCAATCCAGAGCTCCATGTTGAAAGGGAACTTATAAGTGAGAGAGATGATGACTTGTATCGCCAAGGAAAGCGCCAGCGTGTTCGCCGTCAAGAACATGGTGAACGCCGGCCCCTGATCCGCAAAGATGGCTCTCCCGGCCTTGTGCCCGCTGCCCTCCTCGTCCTGCTGCCACACTCCACCCGGCGGGTTGATTCCGGCCTGGAATGTGACTGAGGCGATCAGCGTTACTACAACAAGCAACACGTTCCTTATTTCCGCCGGAGTTTCTGCGTCTTCATTGTATCCGAATCTGAACCATTTCCACTTTGGACTAGCTCCCAGCTGCTGGCTTGCCATTTCTCTGTTAATGGAGTCTCCGTTTGTCCTTTTTGAAGTAAATGATTCTGTTCTTGATCATGATATATATAGGTCTCTCATGTGTTCATAGGGCCGGCCATGTAATATCCATGCCTAGTGGTAAAATAAAATTGTACTCCTTCATTTTTTTCCAATTTAATTTTTTCTCGATTTTTTTAAATTCTTGCAAATGTTTTTCGATTATACTTTAAATATAGCGAAATATAAATAATAAAATATTTACGAACCCTCAATTCTTCTCTAATTAAATTTTTTTCATAATTATTCTTGAAATTCTACAAATTCATTCCAATTAAATCTTATAAGCATAATAAAATATTTTAAAATATAAAAAATTAGGGATGTCTCAAACTTAAGGCCCGGTGCAGTCACCGGTATCGCACGGGACAAACGGCCGGCACTTCACACGCGTGATTAGCTTTCATGGAATTGTTCCTGGTCGGACTAGTCAAGCGCTGATTCGGGATAGGTTGACACATTTCATATTCTTTTATGGTTGACGAACTGAAAGACCATAAAGCTAGAATAACTAAATTAGTTTAAATATTATTATTTAATATTTAGATAAAATCTCTTTTGATTTTATTTTTAAGTCAAAACATTCAAGTGGAATGCAGAATTTTTCACGACTTCTCAACTATTCATAAAGTTATAAATTACATGATCGGGTTTGGATAAATTTAATAATACACATAAAACCCTTTTGGAGTTTCTGTGGCAATTTGAGTGAGGTGTAGAGTGATACCAGCATAACTTTATACTACCAAACCTCGATGTGACTACATGTACTACTAAAAAAAGATTTATCGTAAGAAAATCTCAGTCTATTACCCGAATGTATCCACTAGTAGAAAGCTGCCGGAAAACGGCGCCGGAGGACGGCGGTTCCGCGGGAAAATAAGGAAACCGCCGTCCTTCTACATTTACGAGTTCGTAAATGTTATTTGTCTAGTCGGATGGCTTGTTACACGGCGGTTGTGATGCAACCGCCGTGTAACTGCCATTTTGGTCGGCGGTTGCGTTTAACCGCCGACCAGCCTACATTTCCGACACCGGAAATGGCTAGCCGGAACTTTCCCCGTTGACCGGCTTGACTTTGACGGTCAAGTCGACGGGGCAAAGTTCTGATGTCGGTGGAGGCAAGTCAAAAAGTCGTCCGGGTAAGTTTCCGGTACCGTAAACTTGTCCGGATAGAGGAAAAAATGGCCGGGCAGGATTTACGATGTCGGAAACGTCCCCGGATGAGCTAAAACAGAATCTTATAAAACGAGAAACGGATCCTTCTGTTCTATCTACTCTATTCCATCTTTGTTTTGGGTTGAAGGACGCAGAGAATCTCCTAATATTTGGGCTCGCTGAATCCTAGGCCGCGATGAGGTAATCTCCCGCTAAATTTAGTATTGATGGGCGGATGTTTGTTAATTTCAAGCATGAATATGTATGTGTGTCCCTAATTTCCTTGAATAATATATGAACTTGCGTGTTGATTCCTAATTATTAGTATTTATGAAACCATATTGTATTTGATATGTTGTCAAGTAGCACGATGTAGATGAATGAATTCATTAATATTTGCTTAAATTTATCAAAATAGGTACACAAGTGTTATGGAACGTAGTAGGATTATTAGGGAGAATCGTCGGACCTCACCAGAGTATATGGGACTGGTTGAATATTTCATTGATGTTGCTTCTGATAATGCAAGAGTAGAAAATCAGTCGGCCATGCGATGCCCTTGTAAGGATTGCACTAACGATGTGTATTTAGGAGTTGAAGGTTTGCGTGAACATTTGATTGTTAGGGGTTTCCAAAATTCCTATACCACGTGGGTATGGCATGGGGAAGAACGTAGCACTGTTGTTGTTAATGAACCAATGGAGGTTGCAGGAGAAAACAAAATGGTTGGTAATTATGACGATAAATTGGATGACTTGGTAGATGATGTTGCCATGCATTTTTTTGGAAAACCAGAGGCGCTTGAAGCGATGTATAATGATAAGCAGACCCCTTTGTATGAGGGGTCAATCCACACTATTTTAAGCGCGACCTTATTGTTGATGAATTTAAAAGCCAAGCATGGGCTTTCAGATAAGGCATTAACAGAGGCGCTGGAGTTGATTAGACAGCTGTTTCCCACTGATAATTTATTGCCTGATAGGGCATATGCTGCCAAGAGGGTACTATGTCCAATGGGTATGGAACTTGAGAAATTCATGTTTGTCCTAATGATTGTATGTTGTTTAGAGGGGAAGATGAGATGAAATTGGAAAATTGTAGCGTTTGTGGCGAGTCACGATACAAAGCTGTGAAACAAAAAGTGGATGTGGGAGGAGATGTTGTTAAGGAAACCAACAAACGTGTTCCCGCGAAGGTCATGTGGTATCTCCCCATTATACCTAGGCTTCAAAGGTTGTTTGCTAACAAGGAAGAAGCTAAGAACTTGACATGGCATGCAGATAGAGAGAAGGTTGAAGATGATGATGTGATTGCACACTGTTCAGATGGTGATCAGTGGAAGAAAATTGATGAATTGTATCCTGAATTTGGGAAGGAAGCTCGGAATGTAAGGTTGGGTTTATCCACTGATTGTATGAATCCGTATGGAGATTTGAGTAGTACACACAGTTCTTGGCCTGTGATGGTTGTTATTTACAATCTACCATCGTGGTTGACTATGAAGAGGAAATATGTTATGTTGTCGTTGATGATAGCAGGGCCAAAGCAGCCTGGTAATGACATTGATGTGTTCCTAGAACCTTTAGTTGACGACCTTCAGAAACTGTGGTTCGAAGAGAATTGGACGTGGGATGAATATCGGCAGGAATGGTTTAAGTTGAAAGGAATGTTGTTCTGTACTGTGAACGATTTCCCTGCACTTGGTAATCTAGCTGGTTATTCAGTCAAAGGTCATCTAGCTTGTCCTATTTGTGAGGAGAATACTAGTTTCTCTCAATTAAAACACGGGAGAAAAACGGTTTATCAAGGACATCATTGTTTCTTACCATGCAGTCACGAGTTCCGTAAGGCTAAGAACTAGTTTAATGGGAAGGAAGAGAATGCACCCCCCCCCCCCTCCTATCAGTGGCGAGGAGGTATTCGAGAAAATCAAGGATATTGAAAATGATTTTGGGAAAAACCGTAGGAAGATGCCCATCCCCGGCCCTTGGAAGAAACGATCCATTTTCTTTGACTTACAATATTGGAAGCACTTGGCTGTCAGACATTGTTTAGATGTAATGCACATTGAGAAGAATGTCTGCGATAGTTTGCTTGGTACGCTGCTGAATATTCCAGGAAAAAGCAAAGATGGACTTCAAGCACGTAAAGACTTGGACAGAATGGGTATTAGAAAGGAACTGGCTCCTGTAATCGAGGATGGGAACACTTTCTTGCCTCCAGCTTGCTACAATATGTCGTCAGCTGAGAAGACAAAATATTTGCAGTGCCTGAAAGATTTGAAGGTACCCTCTAATTTTTCCTCAAACATTGGTAACTGTGTCAATGTTAAGGATCAAAAATTGATAGGGTTAAAATCACATGATTGTCCCACTTTGATGCAAGACTTGAACATAATTGCCATTCGTGGTTCTCTTCCAAGCCACGTTAGGATGTGCATCAGCAAGCTCTGCTTATTTTTTAAGGGAATTTGCCAGAAAACAGTTAGCCGTCGTAAGCTAGATAATCTGCAAACAATGGTGGTTGAAGTATTGTGCCAATTGGAGATGTATTTCCCCCCTTCTTTCTTTGATATAATGGTGCATTTGATTGTCCATCTTGTGCGGGAGATCAAGGAGTGTGGTCCGGTGTTCCTCCGGTGGATGTATCCTTTCGAGAGATACATGAAGATATTTAAATTCTTTTCGCAGAATAGGTACAGGCCTGACGCAAGCATTGTATCTAGATATGTCGCGGAGGAGGCGATTGAATTTTGTACGGCTTACTTAGATGAGGTTGACACGGTTGGACTACCCACCTCGAGGCATGATTTTCGTTTCAACGGGCATGGAACTAGAGGCACGCTGCATAACCCGCCAGCGGTCGATTTGCAGGCTACTCATCTGTATGTGATGCGAAACCATGAATCGGTTCGCCCTTACGTTGACATTCATATGGAGGAATTGAGAAGTCTATACCCAACCCTAAAGCCTTTCCAACTACATGATGAGCATATTAGAACCTTTTGTGAGTGGTTAAAGGACACGGTAGAGATTGGTGACCATCCCGAGGACGTGAAATGGCTATCCAGACGGCCGCTTACGACGGTTATCAGCTACAGCGGCTATGATGTGAAGGGTTACTTGTACGGGACCAAACAGAGCGATGCTAAAGGTGTTTCGCAGAATAGCGGTGTGACTACATTTTCTGAATCAATCGCTGTGTCGCGGAAGAAAAATCCAGAAGGATCCTACTCATTTGATAGGTATTTCGGTACCATTGTTCAGATCTGGGAGTTAAACTATGTGGCATTGAAGGTGGTTGTATTCAAGTGTCAGTGGGTTGATCAAAAGACAGGAACAAAGACCGATCCTTTAGGGTTTCAATTGGTTGATAGGAAGAAAGTGGGATCAAAGTCGGATGCGTTCATACTTGCTGGCGAAGGTGACCAAGTTTACTATGTTCAGGATCCTTCTGATCGGCACTACGAGATTGTTCTTGATGCGAAACAAATGGTGTGTGGTGATGAGCTATTCGAGGAGTATGACAAACGAGCTGCTCACATTTTTGTGCCAACGAAGAAAGACGCGATTAATATGGAGGAAACAGAGGAAAACATGTCAATATATCGCGCAAGATCCGATCACGCCGAACGCATAGTGATAGACAGCAAAGGAAACGAACGGAAGAGGAAGTTGATTTTCAAAGTTAAGCCGAAGACTAAGTTGAGGCGTTAGTCGTTGATCTTTTTGTGTTATCAGTTATTCATAACACAACTAGTCCGAACTTAGTTTGAATATGTAATTCATGTAAACATTTGGTTGCACCTTTGTTTGATCTATCCAATAGAATAAAAGAAAGTCGACGAAATTAGGGTTTACCTACTTCCGGCTAACCATCCGGATAAGCAAATGTTGAACAAGCCTGTCCGGCTAGATTTCCGAGTTCGGAAACAAGTTACCCGGAAGTTTTTTGTTTTGGCAAGGCATTTTATTCAACTTCCAGACGGGTTCCCTGGTTGTCATCCGGTTTAGTAATTGTTTTTTGACTTATCCGGCTAGAATTCCGAGTTCGTAAATGTAACCGGAAGTGTTATTTTTAGGCGAAAACTAGCCGGGCAAGGTTAAATTTTTTTTGCCTTATCCGGCTAACTTTACGGTTTCGGAAACGTAGCCGGACAGTACAAAAAATCAGAATAAGTAACACTTAGACTATTTTCTTAGCTAGTCCTCTACCCATTCTCAACATTAGTTCCGAAAATTTCACTTTCCTCCCACCCATTTACTCTCTTCCACCAACAAAATCTTCTTCTCCAACCACCAAGAACACCATTACTCACATTGGCCCCATTTCTTGAGTTCTAGAACAAGAAAGTAACTTCTTTGTCCATACTATTAGGGTTTTTATTCTACTTGAAAAGGTATTTCTTGGCACTTTGCTTCAATTGTATAATCAATGTTGTTTATTGGCTAATTTGTCTTATTTGTTCATGGGCTTTGCTTAATTATTACTACAAACTAGCTTTGTTTTATGGGCTACATTCTTGATTAATCAATTGGGATTATGGGCTATATTTTTGATTAGTCTTGATGGTCACTAGTTATGTTACTACTAATCTAGGGTTAAGTATGTCATATATGTATGCACTAATTTAATTACAAAGAATTAAGGATGAAGCATGTGATAGGCAATTTATACTAGTCTAATAGGATCCTAATTAAACCCTACTTACCATTAGTCTAATAGGATAATAATAGGATTATTAAAGTGACTACTTACCATTAATTTAGCATATAATTATTCTTTCTTGATAGTGAGGTTATTTAATATATGTAAACTATTTTTTGTAGAGGAGTTATGGCACCACCTAAGAAGAAGGTAGTAGGAATCCCCAAAAGCTCTAAAACGCCTAGCACCGCGGGAGGTGTTAAAAAAAAGGGGGTGAGGCGTCCTAGGACATATTGTGCCGTCTTACAAAAAAGGATGAAGAAGGGGATTTTGACGGACATGACGTTCAACGATGGTGGGGAACCAATATCGGAAGAGTATTATTTATGGAAGAGTTGGGTTGGTAAAATTGGTCGAACTCGTGTGGATATAAAGTATGAATCTTGGCACGAGGTCCCCGACAAGGAGAAGACTAAATTATGGGAGGAGTGTTTGGTAAGTTTCTACCTTCATTTAAGGTATTTTTATTTTTGTACACATGAATGAGATTTTATCCAAATTTTCTTATAACCTTATGTAGGTACCATTCAAAATTGTTGCCCCAAATATGGAGAAATTTTTTGACACAACCATGTTTCGCTTGAGTAAGGCGGCACGGGATCATAGAGCAATGTTGTCTAAACATTACATTTATGGAGATTTTAAGGATGAGGACCCTTGGGTGGCCTACACCGATATTCTACAAGAAAGTTGGAGAATATTCAAAGCACGCACCTTGGAGAATGACCGACTAGTAAGATTAATTCCTACCATTCTAGTATTACTCCTTCGTTCACATAACTCAAATTCATTTATGTGTTAGGGTGTGAGGTTGACGAATAGCACTAATGCGAAAGCTAATACGACACCTCACACAATGAGTAGGGAGGGCTATACTATAAGACTAATGAAACATGCAAACAAGAAACAAGAAGATGAGGTGCAAGAGAAAATGGATAGTGGGATGACGGAAGAGGAAGCGCGGGAGAGCACCGAGGTGGTTAATCCTAAAGAGTTCGATAAACTCACTAACTTCTTGATTGGTCGACAAGATAGCAAAGGCGAATACACACACGAGGGAAACAAGAAGTTGATAAAAGATATTGTAAGTTGTTTCTTTGAATATATTAAGCTAATATTATTACAAATATTATTCCTATCTATTTTTCTTTCTACCATATATTTTTTTTTCTATTAAATGATAGGATGATGTCAAAGAGAAAATTGGCTCGGGAGAATTCGTTCCCACACAAGACGATGACATCCTTTGTAAGGCGACGGAACGGAAGGAACACCCCGGTAGAGTTCGTGGATATGTGTCACATGTGGTGAAGAGAGATCTCATCGGCAAACCAAAATCTTCTAAACCACCAAGACATACCAAGTACAACAAGTTGCAAGAGGAACTTGGAGATACAAAAAAAGATCTCGGTGATACCAAGAAGGAGCTTGATGAGGCCGTGAAGAATATGATGAAAAGGGACATAGCTCTCCACATAATAGCCAAGCAAACGGGCGCAATTCTCCCACCAAATTTGAATGATCTAAGCGACGATTGGGAACCTCCTTCATGTGGTTCACGTCACTCACCCGATGTTTGTGAGGTGCAAGGCAATCCACCATCGCCACAACCAAATCCACCATCGCCACAACCAAACATATGTGATGATAACTTAAACCGACCAAAAAAGGTAAACACACTAACTCACTTTTTGATCGCATTCTTATTCAAATTCTCTATTCGTTCTCTTAATAGTTTTAGCATGTTTACCTCGCCTTACTTTAAAAATGGAATCCACTATTTTAATTAGGTCAAGGTCGATGTCACATATCCATGCAAATTATATATCGATGGTGGAGTGAGGAAGCCTACTATGCATGTTGGAAATGGAATTTTCAATGAGTCGGCGAAGATGCATGGCAACGATAAAATTGCAACCGGTTTGGCGGAGGTTTGCTTGAAAAAAACTTTGGTTTCAACCGCTCGAATTCCCATACCCAAAGGCCCGTGTAAGGTTGTTGGACCGGCGGAAGGTATGTATTTACTTTGGCCTCGTAGGCTAATTGTTGTCGAGAGTTTAGGAGAGACTCAACCCGCTAGCCTATACAACCCAATTATGAGCGTTGCACGCAAGGTTGAGCCAAAAATTACAAAAACAATTCCCCAACCCTTGACCGCCCCAAAAGATGTTGTAGTTAAATCTATGACACCGCCTATGAAGGTGTTGTATGATAAATTGTCTACACATTGCAAATTTGGATACTACGAATTCCCGGCTCCAACGGAATTATTTGGTGGTATTGGAAGGCAAATTGTAATGTGTTGGGGTGATTTTGAAGATCTATGGAAGGGTGACAAGGCAACCGAGCCCCTAATGTCCTTATTCCAATTGTAAGTAATTTTAATGTCGAGACTATATTATCTTGTGTGTTTTCAACCGCCGTTCTCCCCGTTGTTTTAACCATTCATATTTTTTTTTTCTTAAGTTTCTTGAATCAACTAGTTCAAAAACGGTTGAAGCCATGGATAGGCTTCCTATGCCCTGAGCGAATCCAAGAATTAGGTCATACTGATGCAGAGCGATTAAGTTACATGAGAGAGGCTCTCGGTGTGGAGGACAAATTATTCTTCCTAGCACCACTCATTTCCGGGTAAGCATTTCATATTAACTAATTCTATACATTATTATCTCATGTTAACTTTTATGTTGTCATTATTGACAAATGGATATGCATTTTTTATTTAGTAAACATTGGAGTTTGGTTTTGATCCACAAAAAAACCAAACAAGTTTATTGGATAGATCCTCTCCATCGTCCGCCAATCCCGTCTTTCGAACACCTCCTTAGACAAGTTTTGAATCATGTCAATCCCTCTAGGAGAGAGTTTGGAATAACTGAGATCAAGGTACTCTACACGTTTCTCCCTCATAGTATTATCGACATCGATGATTGTATTTAACAATGTGATCTTCCTTTTGTGTTAAAGTACAAGAGACAAGTTAGCAGCTGGGAATGCGGGTACTACGTTATGTTGTATGAGCTCAAATTGGTAGCGGGACTTAACGAATTCGACAACGACCTTGAGTCCGTAAGTTCCAAATCTATAAGGGCATCTACCTTACACATATTCATATGTTTGCGTCATATATTGAATTGTGTATGCTAATACACAGATTTTCGAAGAGGATACAAGGCCCTACTCACCCGAAGACCTGAATCGACCGAGGAGTACTATTGCATCAATTGTCGTAACTTCGCATGCATATGCTCTAGTTAAAAATTGACACATTATGTATTATTGGCAATTGTTGTTGTATTTAGCGCATTCAAGTGATTTATTACATTATACATTCATTCGTAATACATCACAACCATTTGAAACATATAATTCTTCACTAGCGCCATTTAAATACTTTCTATTTTGTATTCAAAAGCCGAAATAAATAAAATTCATATTTTTAATAATTATCCGGGCCACCTTTACGAGTTCTGAAATCCTGGCCGGACATTTCAAAATACTTCCGGCTAGGTTTCCGGTTTCGGAATTCTGGCCAGACGAAATTGGCTTCTTTTCACCCATTTTCCCGAACGTTTCCCTGGCAGGCGTCCGGTTTAGTAAACTGTTATGTCCGGCTAACTTTCCGGTACCGTAAACACAATCCGGAACTTAATAATTTCCGCCACCGTTTCACGGTGGCCTGATTACTGCCGCCGCCGAAAAATCTCCCGGCTTACCGTCCGGGAGCGCAAAAACCTATTTCCGGCTAACCGTCCGGCCCGTAATGGCCGGTGTAGCCTCCTGCTAGAAGCAGGTGTTTACGAGTCCGGAAATGTACCCATCCGGGTAGGTTTCCGAACTCGTAAACCTTACTCGGCGGTTTCAACCGCCGAGTAACGGTGGCGCCAATTGGACGGCGGTCAAAACCGCCGTCCAACCGGGACGGAACCGCCGTGTTCCGTCCCGTTTTCCACTAGTGATCTAAACTATCTGACATGTATAATATTCTTAATTCGCAGTATGAATACTCAAAATCTACAGAGTTTACGCATAACATGCATAGACCGAAAGCAAAAAGGTCTTCCCCCTCGCCAAATACACGGGTTATGAGGGACATGACAAACAAATAGGCAATGATAGTCCATAAATTAGTCAGGACAATTTGCAAAAACACCCACTCCAAATCATATCCCTCTAAAAACAAATATATGTAAATTATAATGTCAATATTAGAGCAATCCCAACCAATCCTGATCTAATTGGATAGTGGCTATTGATTTGGACAAAAAACAGATGCAGTCGAGCACGATATAAGTTAAACTTAACCGGTCTAAAAATCTAGTAACATTATCGCCAACAGTAAGTATTCAAATTACTTTGACTCGGATTTCTCCTAACTATACATACCAGATCATAATCTAATCAAAGTTTAACTGAACAAAAGGACCCGTTAGAAAAATAGGATTTGCATATCACATTTAGTCCAATATTTTAGTACAAACATTAAATCACCTTCTCAATCTAATTGTACCATCTCCAATAGAAACGTGTCCAAACCTGTCCGACCCGAGTCGAGCCGACCCAACCCTAGCGAACCCAACCCAAACCGTCCCGAACCGACCCAAACCGACGTGACCCGTTAAACGACGGCTCTGGGGCGTCAGGAGGGATCGCGAGCCGTGGACTCCCGAATCGGAGCTGGCCAGGCTGAATCCAGTCACGCTAGGTCGCCCGTCGCGATCGGGCTCCTCTTATATCATTACGCACTCTCCGTCTGCCGGAGCCGTCTGTCGGGAACAACTCCAATCCCTCGCTAGTGCCATCTTGTGAGCTCGTCGTTGGTGACGCGGGCTCTGTCTTCAGTACCGATCTGAGCCGTCATGGGATCCCTTTCCAGCGAGACAGGAGACGACGACAAGTGGTGGCGACCCGCTCGTTCGACCACTGGTTGATGGAGATGGGTCTTCCCAGATCCAAAAAGGAGGAGTTTGGGCTAGAGAGGTAGTTTCAGGCTATGGGTTGAGAATTGGGTGGTATAGAGGATTGTACTATGTCAAGGGGTTGGAGGGTGGCTTGCTCGACGGCGATAGAGCCGGCGGCCACGCCGCCAAACGCGAATCTGGTTTTTGTTACTGTATGGGGAAGACAAAGAGAGGAAAAAGGGGGTGAAGTATATTAGATAATGGTTTGTTTATACCTTATAAGTAAAATCTCTTTTGAAAATGTAACTTGGAATTACCACTAAACATTAAGCTCAAACAATATACATTTTCTTTAAAATTATTTATTTTAAAGTAAATATATAATCAAACATTTAATACAAAAGAATTTATATAAATTTAATATTTTGAATTATAAAATTATATAGTTTAATTAAAAGGTACATTATTTTAAGTTAAACATTCTAATAACTAAATAAAATGAAACTGAAAAATAAATGAAGATGGACATATTCTAACAACTTGTATAAGAACGAGAATGATCAGTCTAGACACTATTAAACATAATTTATTTTATGTTTCAAATCAACAATTTTCGAGAATTACTTGTGTAACGCGGTCTTATGATAAGGTAATGGCATAATTCTTCATGTTTTAGCTCAAATCAGTAATTAGATCAATTTTTAAATAAACGACAAGTCATGTCTTAGAATAAGGCCACAAAATCTAATCGTTTGTCACAATATTTAGTTAAATGATTTTTAAAGTTCTACTTCAGTGACGTTTAGGATAGTCTTTTTTTAAAATGGAAACAATCATTTTTGGATGGAAACGTTTTAGAAGTCTTTTTTGATAGACTGAATTGTAGTTCAGAATTTGTGCCTAAGTTCCCAAGTTGACTAAAGTGCAAAAATTAGATCAAACATTGCTTGATTTGCTTGAATAGTTTGGGTGTATTATGATTATTTTTTATGTTGTTTGATGTTAATAACTGTATTCAA
This sequence comes from Sherardia arvensis, assembly GCA_948330725.1. Taxonomy (NCBI): domain Eukaryota; kingdom Viridiplantae; phylum Streptophyta; class Magnoliopsida; order Gentianales; family Rubiaceae; genus Sherardia; species Sherardia arvensis. Next base: position 8,982,709 of record OX415238.1, on the reverse strand, counting down.
CTTCGATCGTGATTTTACCAATAGTCAGTATGTTATATAGTTGAATTTATTAGATTTATCGATAATATAGAATCACTAGTCTATGTGTGTACCTATTTGTATTACACTAGTTTTGCTTAGTGTTCTCCTTATATTTAAAGGTTATAGGTGACTTTTTGCATCTCTTGCAAATTGCAATATATTAGGATCAAGTATTTACTACTGTTTTGTAACTTTTTAAAAGAAGGGGGATTGGACTCCGGTTCAAAAAGAAAAAGAGATCCATAAACAATATAAATAAACAAGTAGTTAAATTTCTGAAGCATCAAGAAAAAAAGCCAAGGAATTCCGCCTATGTGGAGGAGGAACCAACGGTCAATGAATCTACTCAAGAGGAGCAGTTGGAGGACTCTACCTATGTGTCAGAAGATGATCACCCAACTATACAATATGTGGATATCATTGGCAATTATGTTGAGTATGGTTCTAATGCAAGTGTTTCGGAGGCTGAGGAGGTAGGCGAGGAGGCGTAGCAATAAGAAAAGGATTATCCCGATGAACCAACAAGGAAGAATGAGGCAAGACTGGAAGGGGATGATGTAGAAGATGAGGAGGGAACCGATGAGGGCAAAGGTACTGATTCGGAGGAGGAACATGACCGTTTGTGCAAATAGGTTACATTCAAATTCCCAATACTTTATTTATTTTCGTCACTAGAAGACGTAGAGATTTCAACGAAGGGCGCCAAAAAAACTTTTGGTGAGATAGGCATCCAGTTGCTGGCGCTAAGTGCTACAACTGAGGAATGCAAAGCAATTAAAAAAGCAAGAGAAATTTAAAACCTTCCTAGCATCTCCAATAGTTACCAAAACAATAATTAAGAACAATTAATGAATTAAGTTTCGAGAAAATTTAAACCTTCTTAGCTTATTAAAACAATAATTGAATTAAATTTTATTATAGGTGATTCTATTTGCACCACCGGAAAAGCATCTCCAATGGTTGCATTTTAAACTTGTTTTCGCAATATTTGGTAAATAAATGGCATGTTGCTTACCATACCTTATCATTGTTTTATGTCACATCACTACTAACTTTGTGAATTTTTAGTGGTCTCAGGTCACCTGTAAGAGCAACTCCAACGCTCTCTATATATAGCGTTGTTGTGTGCCTAACGTATATAAGATAGAGGGACAGTATAAATTCTGATCCTCCAACGCAGTCCAAAATTGACTCTATATTTGATGTAATCCACAGTAAAGCAGCAAAATTGATGATTTCCTGTACTTTTGCACTATATATGGAATAATATTATTTTATTCCATGATTTGAATATTTACTGGACTTCCTTTATATTTACTCTACATGGACAGTAAATTTCAAAATGTGTTCACCACCTCTAGATTATGCACTACGTAGGCTAATCTTGATAATTAGTATGAGTTTAATAATCTGTTTTTATAATTTTAAATTATGGCTTAGTTTTTAAACAAATAACAAAGCTTTTGTTAAATCAAGATTTTTAATTGTGGAGATTTATTTATTATCAAAGATTAACATTTAGAGGATTATGTAATGCAATTGTTATTTTATTACTAGTTTATAATATTAATTATTTTCATAACTAAGTAATTAAAATTGTAGAACAAACAAAAATGTTGAGAAAAATATTTAAAATTGCATGTTAAATTCTTGTTAAATAACAATAATTTGTTTCTATGCATAAATTAATTTTAAATATAAATTACATACTTAATTTCATTTATTAAAGTTAGTTGCCTCATCGTATTGGACAAGACACAAGCTAAAAATGATAAATGTAATAATTTTAAACACAAATGTAAAAGTAAATAAGTGTAATAAACTAATATATTTTAAATAATATGTAATAGAATATTCCTTTTAATGTAGAATATAGTGATGTGTGTTGGGGAAAAAATGGTGTAAAATTACGGTACCAACACCAAATATAGTGTAAAATACACCAAATTTGTACTCCCTTTGGAGATGCTCTAAGATTAGTGCCATGGGACCCACTAGACTTAACAAATTGAACTTAACTTATTAAACTGAATCATATTGAACTGAAATTAATTAAATTTAATTGATAAAAACAATCGATGCATTGATGTGACTAAATGAAACTATATTTTATCAAATCATATTTCATCAAAACTGAATTTAATAAACTGAAATCGAATGGACGTTTCAACCAAATCACAATATAGTGCATCAAGAAATTGGCAATCTCTACCTAATGGTAGGAAACTTGAAACTCAAGAATAGAAAATATATAGAACTGAATTGAACTACAATTAACTCAAATAAACTGAATTTTTAATATGAACTTAAAATAATTAAATTATATTTTCTCTGAATTGAATTAAATTAAATTATATTTTCTCTGAACTGGATTATATTGAATTATTAACATATAAATTTTTTAAAAAAATTAAGTATAATGCATTAAACTGAACTAAAATGAAAAATACAAAACTGAACTGAACTGAATTAAATTGAAAAAAAATCAGACAAAATTGTACTAAACATGCCTAAGAAGCCACAGATGAAAGTTATGAACATAAACAGACGGCAAGAAAATCTGTTTTCACCAATCTCTCATGAAAACCTCATGCACTATATTTCGGACAAGTGGAGTTTCAAAGATTATCAGCCTCAACATCACGAGTCCACGAGCTTCTGTCAGTAACTTGGGACTCCTCTCTTTTAGAACACTAGCTACAAGGAAGATAGAAATGGGGTGCTTCGTCGCTTTTGCTCGCATTTTTCATGTCATCTCTCTCATAAGTAATTCCCATAGTTTCGGGTTGACTTATGTTTTCCTTTCGACCCTTCTGATCTTTCAGCAATACCATCAGGCTCCTCGTATGCAGAGAACTCCACTTGTCAGTTATAAGTATTGTTATCTTATCAAGGGATACATAAAAATAGCTATTAACATGGTTACAAGCCTTTCAGGTCTTTATATGAAAGAAAGGAGATTCATTTTACTTAAGGCTGGTTGAATAAGTAGCAAAGAGCATAGGAATAGACCAGATATCTCAAGTGAAAATCCTGACTATCACGCACAAATTAGCCATAGTAGCAACTACTTGTTGAATTGAACTCACACAAGTCATGTAAAACATATATCTTAAGCGGTAACAGATGGTTAAAGAGAAGATACCTAAGTGCGGGTGGCTGCTAAGTTGCGTTTCCACTCCAACAAAGCTCTCAGTGCATCTGAAATTTCCTCACTTTGAAGTTGCAGTGATAAGGATAAGCTCAATCAGTATGATATCATCTTAGATTGCAATGAGGAAGGACTATAAGAGACAATACATACTAATCTGCGCATCAGCCGTTATATGCATCAGCTTCATCTTCCAGAAGCACTGTCACGGGGGAGCAAAGATCACTCATTCCTACTCAGCATGCACATGAAATATCAGAACACAAGTAAACGAATAATCAATGTCTGTCAAGGCATAAACAGCTAAAATATCCCAAAGTCTGGCCAAATTGCTTAAAACACTAGTGTCCTATCTACTAGTGTCTATGAAGCACAAAGCCAATGATGCTGCAGGGACTAGGGAGTGCACTTCATGGCAACATTATAATGCTTGATTTACCGAACCGACCTCTAACACTCACTGTTGAGATTAGCTTATGTTTTTTAGGCCTATTTTCAGTAAATACAGTTTATTCAGCATGCAGATGAGAGGTTTACCTTGATCGGTTCATTTTACTTGTAGCAAATTTATATGTATACGTACTATCTTGTGTTTCTAATAGCCTCAGCTTCCTTTTCAACTGTAAGACGTCTCACCAGTCACCATACCCAGAATTTGTTACCACCAATCCCAAGTGACTGATATAGTAAGTGAGAATACACAGCTGGGCTGTGACCAAACTAACATAATTCCAGCTTAGCACCAGAATTTGATAGATTTAGTTTCAAAATGTAAAATAAGCAGTTGAACAAAGCATATAAGGGCAGCAAATTAAATTCCAGAGAAACCACTAGAAAACTTAACAAGTCGGATAAATAGCATAACAAAAGGATCCATGGCAAGCGTATCACATTGTTTTAAGTGCCTACTTCAAATGCAAAACAACAGTGCCAAAACTTTAAACCACAGAATAGACTGACGAGAATGGTTGATGATCCAAACCATCTTCTACCACTACTACATTTAAACATCATTCAGGGGGTACTCAAACACGACATCTTTCCCTGAGAGCTTTCTGTAGACGGCACCAAAGGTCTCTAGCTTGTACTCGGTGTTGTTCCTCTCCTTTGGGTCCAAGAAAACCTGCAACCAAGGCAAAAGTCACAAAATGAACTCACAGCAAGGCACTAAAAATCACACTTTACACAGCCATGATAGCTGGTCACATATTAGTAACTATACAAAGTAAATTACCTTCATGATCTTGGTGCCATCCACACGGTATCTGGTACGCTTTCCAACAATCTCAGCGGGAACCACAACATCTTCAAGCATGGCATCATGCACAGCGGTCAGTGTCCTGGTGCGTGGCCTTTGAACAGCTGAGCCCTTCTTGGGGGGACGCACAATCCTCCTAGTGGCAATCAGGATGACATCCTACAAGTTCGAAATCAGAAGTTAAAATCTAGAACCACCTGACTATGAGCAGGCAATGGATTCAACAACACTTAGAAAGTAAATCATTCATTTTTTAAACAAAATAGCAGATTCTAGACAGTAAAAAGTGTAAGATTCTCATGCAAGCATATTCAAAACAGAGGTACACTGATTGAAAATATAACTACTTCAAACACTGAGAAAGCAGTTGCAGTATAAGCTCAGAACAATGTTAAATCAGTTCAAATCCTGGACCACACATGATCTCATAGTGAGCTGGGATTAACACTTATCATCATTGCACCAGTAGCAACAGAGGGAGGGCAAGGCAAAGAGCGTAGATACAAGATTTGGGACATTATACAAGAAGCAGTACAGCACATAAAAGGGAGAGCTAGTTACCTTGCCACTGAATTTCTTCTCGAGCTCCCTGACGAGCTTGACATGAACCTTACGGAAAGACTTCCTGAGACGGTAGGGAACATGGATAACCACAGCCTTCTTGCTTCCAGAAACATCAACCTGGCTGCAAAAAATAATAAGGAAAGCACAACATCATAAGCTGCAAAATTCATTATTTCAACATTTAATTCGTTCAAAGCAAGTAATTACTTACACAGCTGAGTTGATGTAGAGATCCTTCAAATCACCCTTGAGGTCATTGTTGGTGTTCTCCAAATCGAACAATGCCTAAATGTAAAATAACAATACATTAGTAATCAGGTATAAATTTCCAATAGCTACATTACAAAATTAATTTCAGAAAAGATAAATCAAACACAACCTGCGCAACTGACTCTTCAAACTCAGTAGGCTCGGCATCCTTGTCCTTGTGAATCTTCTTCCTAGAGGTATACATCTTCAGAGATCTATAATCCAAACACAGGACATGTAATCAGTAACACTGCAACACATTATACCATACAATCGCATATATAAACAGAGCATAATTCATTTTTCCCTGGCAATTTCTAAACTTCAGTTTACAAAACAGCCTCTGAGCAACATTTTAAGCACAACTTTCAAACATTTAAATCATAAACCATGGGCAACAACAAATCCAAAAGCAACCATCTTTCTGTAAGCAGGATACTAAACAGGAGAAATACCATACCAATAATTAACCACTAGTCACTCTAAGCAGCAACATGAACATGCAAGACTTTCAACATTCAAATCGTCAACCGATCAAAAGTGAAACAAAACAACAAATCTACAAGCAACTAAACCTTAATTAATCTTAGCAGATACAAACAATCGTTCCAGTTATCATCATTACAGAGTAATCGGGGATTTCAGACAACATAAAAAGGCCGCAGGTTGTTTAGAGAGAGCACCTCTTGATGAAGAAAGAGAGGCTGCGCTGGATCTCTTCTCAGGGGCGCCGGAGGGTTGAGAGAACTTTGCTGCGTCCTTTCTTATGGAGAAGAAATTAAACCCTAGAGGGGGATAAGGTATTTATAGCTAGTTACTCAACGGTGGAGATTAAACCTCGTGAATCATACGATCAAGGGCCAGTATGTCTTGTTTGAGGTTTTAACCAATGATGGGCTTGGACTGTCTCTGAATGGTCTAACAATAAAGCCCATAATTCTCAACCAAGAAGTTGTGCAACTTGTTTGGCCCGCCAGACTCCAAATTTTCCTTTTATATTTATATAACTAGATAATACTCGATATTTAACACAAGTATAAATAAATAATATAGTAATTTAATTTCTTGATAAGATATTAATATTGGTCTTGAAATAAACCGTCTATTTATATAGATTTTTATAGACGAGGTCTATATCCAAAGGAATTATGAAAGCGGGGATCTTTCTGCAAATATGTGTTCATTAAATCTTTTTCTATAAATATATGAAATATATATATATATACCAATATATATATATCCTTTTCCCAAATTCGTGTTTCATTCATTGCCACCGTCACAGCTCCTCGATCCTTCCGCCGAGCACATCGAATCCGCCGCCGAGCTAAATCCGCCGCCGCCGAGCACAAATCCTCGGTCTGACAATGCGACGCTTTCCGATTATCCGACGGAGGGATGTGAACCGTGTAATCAGCTCTTTTGGGGAAGAGATATACCGATTTCCGGCGCCGGAATCTCGCTGTGCTCCTCTTCCACCACCGCTCAACGGCTAATTCAAATTCGGATTCTAATTCTAAGACAGAATGGCGGCAGACTGGACTCGACAGTGGACTCTGATTCATGTATTGATTGTGCTGTTTTCATTCAGTTTATTCGTGTTGATTCGCGCTCAATTTGTGTTGATTTATGTTGAAACTTGATTATCTAGTCTGAAGACTGTGATGATTGTGGAAATTTGATTATTTATTCTGAAAATTTCTGTGATTGTGGAAATTTGATTGTTTAGGCTGAAAATTGCGGTGTTTGTGAAACTTGATTTTTAGTCTGACAATTGTGGTGATTGTGGATACTTGATTGTTTAGGCTGAAATATATTGATCTTAGTGTGTAAATTGTGCATTTTAATATTTATGAAAACTGGATTATCTAGTATGAAAATTGTGGGGATTGTGGAAACTAGATTATTTATTCTGAAAACTGCTGTGATTTTAGATTTTTGATTGTTTAGGCTGAAAACTGTGGGGGGTGTGAAACTTGATTTTTTAGCCTGAAAACTATGGTGCAACTTAATTGTTTGAAAAAAACGATGAAACTTGATTGTTTAGTCTAAAAATTGTGGTGATTGTGGAAACTTGATTGTTTAGACTGAAATATACTCCCTCCGTCCCAGCCAAAGCGTCTGGAGGAACGGGGGCTCTAATATTAAGAAAGCTGATGTGGAGGTAGGGACGCTTCAAAATATTGAGCCAAAAACCAACTATGCCCCTCAACCAAACAAGTCCCTCCTTTATTGTTAATCCACCTCCAAAATTGCCACCACCACCCCCACCAGAATACAGTCGTCACGCCGCCGCCGCGGCCGCCCAGCCACCTCCCTGCAAGAACCCAATCACCACAAATCTTCCAACAATTTATTCATCACGAACAATTAGAGTAATACAAACCCAAATCAGTTGAAAACTGATAAGAACCGAGGATCGACTTAAGAATATATACACATCCATCAAACACCGACGGAGAATCAAGATTGTTGTAGAAATTCAGCTGGGTTGAATGTGTCGGAGAAAAGTCCCTCCTCTGTTGATTGGGTCTTGCAGAGTGATGGTGGCGTGACAATAGTGTTCTGGTGGTACATTTGTGTTGATTCAATTGAGATGGAGGTGATGACAATGATGGATTGATTTGGGTTCGATTGAGAGGAAGAGGCAGAATTGATTGATTGAGCGTAAAGGTGGGCGGAGGCGGAACGACGAGAAGGTGAATCGTGTGGCTAATAAGGGTTTTATAGTTATAGGATAAGAATGTGTTTAAGCCTTAAATTTGGGCTTATAGTCTGCTTAAGGCCCAAATTAAGTTATTAGCATCTTTTATTTAAATGGTATAAAAGTAATTATAAGAATTAGTTAAGGGTAGATATGACTTTTTGTATGTGATTTTTTTGCTAAATAAGGAAAGAATGAAAGTAAGACCCTTTGGTTGAGACGGACAAAAATAGAAAGTAGGACGCTTTGGCAGGAACGGAAGGAGTATTGATTTTAGTTTGCCTGAAATATATTGATTTTAGTGTGCAAACTTTGCATTTTAATATTTATGAAAACTTGACTTTTTAGTGTGAAAACTTGACCTTTTAATTTTTTTTTAATGTGAAATATTAGCTGATTTGAGTACATATTCTTCTTTGCGTGAACAGTGCGCGTGAACAGTGCGCGTGAACAGTGCTTTTCCCAATTTTGCAAATAAGGACCTTCTTCTTTTCATATTTTAATGTAGTCCTTGGTCTATATTATAGTTATAATATAAAGACAGTCACTCCAGAGATAAACTCAAGATATTATTCAAGCAATAATTTAAGTTTTTTCATATAAAGTTATATTGTAGTGTACACCAATATAGGTAACTCCAATTAAAATGATTTTAATTATGCACTTTAATATTATATTTGTTTATGTAATAATAGTAACAAAATGAACAAATAACATCATAATAAAATACCCTAAATGCTAATACATTTGTCAAAAAAAATGCTAATACAAAAGTATCACTCTCACAAATAAATTATATTATTATAGCAAATTTAATGAAGATAGAATTTATAATACACAAAAAATCAACATAGTTTCAACATATATAGAAATGTGTAGTTTAATATAAAACCTAAGTCCATTTACAAATACATTGTAATGTGCTATAGTTTACATCCATCAGTATATACGTATATGTAGTTTGAGGGTCTAAATATATATTCACACATTTTAGAGTTTTATTATGAATCTTACACACACGTAAGAATCATAAAGAATGGTAACACTATTTCAATCTTAGATAAAAGTTTACATCTTTATTAACACGAAGAGGAAAAATAAAAATACTTATAAAACTGACTTTTGCAAGCTTTACTCAAAATAGGAGTAGGTATTTTGGATGAGAGCTCTCCAGAGTGAGACTTTTGGTGAAGTGTTAAAGTACATTAATTAAGCAGAATCTTGTTGAGTGAAGTTGGCTTTCTTGCTGGTCCCAGAACAATGTTCCCATAAGGGTGGATTCTTCATCATGACGGAACCACAACATAACCTCTGGACAGATAATCAGAGCTTTCACCACAATCACATGCAATGCCCCAAAAGATCAGGCCATTGGGTTTTCAAAAATACACCAAATGAAAATGTTCTATCAAACAAAGAACACAAGTAAATTCTCACTGTTGAAATTTCATCAAATTTGAAATTTCACAAACTTTCAACACAGATAACCAACTTCCATTTCAATAAAACATACTTCAATTAACAACAAAACAACTTTATGTTTGGTCCGCCAGACTCCAAATTTTCCTTTTATATTTATATAATGATTTACTTAAAATATTAAACTTCTATACTTTTAATTTCAAGTCTAATGCTCTTTTTTTTCATGTCAAAATTTCGTATGACCATGTCTACAAAGCCATGTTTTCTATGTAACGCTTGGATTATCAGCAACTCTAGTATAGCCGGTGGAAAATATTTTAAAATTGACAACAATATTTAGAGTTTCAAATGCGTGAAAGACATGTCAAATCAACCGTGAAAGAATCAAAATTGGTGGGTGGAGATTGTCAAACTTACCTTGGAAGTGAATTATCTCATAGATGGATTGCTAATTAACATCAAGTTAGCGAGATATAGAATCGTCAATTGAATTTAAATGTATCTTTAACTATAGTGGTGTGAGCACTAGTGCACAAGCATAGGTTTCTCGGCACACATTTCACGGCGTTTTGGCCAGATTTTGGCGGAACCGCCGAGTAACTGGGTTACGAACTCGTAACCTGCCGTTCGCCTAGGGCAAAAAAAAAACACGGCGTTTCACAATTAAACACAAGGCGTTTTCCAAAGTGTATTAAAAATGTTAATACTAGGCGAACTCTGAACCGTGTTCGCCTTTAGGCGAGTAGAGTGACGAATTCGCCAGTATTACCCGTCTGAAATAAGAATAGTTGTTCGCCCATACATGCTAAGACGCGTTGTATTTGCGAAGTCGCCTTGTATTGACGCTAGCAGGCGTTACTGAAGAAGCGAGTTCGCCTATAATTATGACCAGAGGCGTTTCGGTTTACGATTTCGCCTGTATTAAAATGTAGCGGGCGAATTTGGTGGCGAATTCGTAACAGTGTCGTAGCTGGGTGTATAAAAACTGATTTTTTGCGGGAATAAAAATAAAAGAAGTAGATAAAAGAACTCTCCTTTTGTTTTGTCTCAAGTTTTGCTCACATTTACAGGCCTTGATTTTGCCCAAGAACACAAAGGTATGAGGTTTTGATTTTTTTGTTGATTGGTTGTGGAATGGGCAAACTGTTTTTGATTCGTGTATGTGCTTATTTATATGGATTTGTAGAGTTCTTAGGGTGCTAAATTTGTGGAATGTTTGAGTGATTGTAGCAAAACCGTTGTTGATAGTATCTTGTTAAGCATGGGTCATAGTGAAATCATGTTGGAGAATCAGCGTCTCTCACAAGGTTATACGGATTTGATTCAAGAGTTTATTGATGTTGGTTGGAAGGATTGTGTAGAAAAGAGAATGGGTGGGCTAAGATGTCCTTGCATAGATTGCCTTAACAACGCGATTTATGAGGATGTAGACGTTGTGCGCGAACATTTGGTTTGTAGAGGTTTTGATCCTACATATACAACATGGGTTTGGCATGGAGAAGGTGCAAGTCATAATGATGCAGAGTTTGATGTTAAGCTTGGGGCAGATGGATTGCGTTATGATGGTTGTCTTGATGAAATGGCGGAAGACGTGGCAATGGATTGGGTAGGAAAGCCGAGCATGTTAGCGGCGATGTATAATGATAAAGAGACACCATTGTACAAGGGTTGCAAACATTCCGTTCTTGGTTCTACGTTGTTGTTGATGAATTTAAAGGCGCGCCATGGAATATCTGACAAGGGGATGACTGAATTGTTAGAGTTGGTGAAAGAGTTGCTACCCACTGACAACTTGTGTCCTGATCGAGTATATGCTGCTAAGAAGATATTATGTCCTATGGGAATGGAGATGCAGAAGATTCATGCATTCCCTAACGATTGTTTGTTGTACAGGGAAGATGACAAGGATAGAGATACATGCCGAGTCTGCAATGAACCTCGGTACAAGTCAAAGGTGGGGACCGTAGAGGTATGCGGCGAGAGTGTGACGCCGTCTAGATGTAAAACGCCGGCTAAAGTAGTGTATTACCTTCCGCTGATTTCTCGACTGAAGAGGTTGTTTGCAAATCCTGAGGATGCAAAGTTGCTAACATGGCATGCAGATAGGGCTAGGGAGGACGATGACATTATTTCACATGCCTCAGATGGAGATCAGTGGAAGAAAATGGATGAGCGGTACCCCGAATTTGCTGCTGAGCCCAGGAATGTGAGGCTAGGCTTATCCACTGATGGCATGAACCCCTTTGGTAACATGTCTAGCACCCATAGTTCTTGGCCAGTTATGGTTGTGATTTACAATCTGCCATCGTGGTTGATGATGAAACGTAAGTATGTGTTATTGTCCATGATGATATCTGGTCCTAAGCAACCGGGTAACGATATTGACGTGTACCTAGCGCCTTTGATCGAAGATTTGCAGAAATTATTCGATGTTGGTGTTCGGATACCTGATGGCAGTCGAGGTGATGAGGAGTTTAAACTGCAAGAAATGTTGTTGTGGAGTATAAATGACTTTCCTGCATTAGGTAACTTGGGGGGTTATTCAGTGAAAGGTCACTTTGCATGTCCCATGTGTGAGAGCAAGACTAGTTATTGTCAATTGAAACACGGTGGTAAGCCGGTGTATCTCGGGCACAGAAGATTTCTTCCGACGGGACATCCTTGGAGGCGAGCAAAGAATTGGTTCAACGGGAGAGAAGAGCATGATCCCTCCCCAATCCCTTTAACTGGAGAGGAGGTTCTAGAAAAGGTTACTGGGATGGATCATGAATTTGGTAAGGGAAAGAAGAAGAAGGCGTCGAATAGCAGTTGGAAGAAGTGTTCGATCTTCTTCAAACTAGATTACTGGAAGCATTTGGACGTACGTCACTGTCTCGATGTGATGCATATTGAGAAGAACGTATGTGAAGCACTTGTAGGTACGCTGATGAATACCCCTGGAAAGACAAAGGATGGCTTAAAAGCGCGGAAAGATCTTGTACAGCTTGGTATCCGATCGTCTCTAGCCCCTGTAGAGGAAGAAGGTAAATCTTATTTACCTCCAGCTTGTTACACTATGTCGACCGAGGAGAAGAAGCGTTACTGTAATGCTTTGAAGTCTGTTAAGGTTCCAACAAGTTACTCTTCGAACATCCGTAATTGTGTTAATACCAAAGAACTGAAGCTGGCGGGATTGAAGTCACACGACTGTCATAATCTTATGCAGGAGCTGAATGTTATCGCTCTACGAGGATCATTGCCTCGTCACGTGAGGAAGGCGATATCGAAGCTATGTTACTTTTTTAAGTGCATATGTCGTAAGCGAGTGAGCAGGCAGAAGCTGGATGAGTTGCAGGAAATGGTGGTGGAAGTTTTGTGTAGGATGGAGATGTACTTTCCCCCGGCCTTTTTTGACATAATGATCCACGTGATTGTCCATTTGGTGAGGGAGGTAAAATTATGTGGCCCAGTTTACTTGAGATGGATGTATCCATTTGAGCGGTACATGTCGATTTTTAAGCATTTCGTGAAGAACAGATATAGGCCTGATGCTAGTATAGTTCAACGTTATGTCGCGGAAGAGGTTATTGAGTTTTGTACCAACTATATGAAAGATGTTGCCACAGTGGGGATCCCAAATGCTAGGCACGATGGTAGAGTGGACGGGCATGGGCTCAAGCATCATAGTTTGTTTAGTCCTACCGCCGCCGACATGGATGCTGTCCATTTATATATCCTCAGAAATCACGAGGCGGTGACCCCTTATGTTGACATACACATGAATCAGATTAGAGTGTCAAATGCATGGACTGTCGGTGATGTGAGGATCCTGGAAAAGCATTGTGCCAATTTCGTTCGGTGGCTGCAAGCTCACATTCAGCAAGGGGACCATCCTGATATTGTCAAGCTGTTATGTAGAAGACCCCTCGGCACTGTTTCCTCATTTGGTGGGTACGACATAAACGGTTATACTTTTGGAACCAAATGGTCGGATGAGAGGTCAACTAACCAAAACAGTGGTGTGGTAGTACCAGGTGAGGCAGTTCATGGATGCGAAGCATACTACGGGACGATCACCGACATCTGGGAGATTGACTTTATCAGTGCCACAATTCCAGTGTTCAAGTGTGAGTGGGTGAAAGAATGTGGCGGGGTGCGGAAAGAGGATTACGGCACAACCCTGGTGAATCGCAGTGTTCTTGGCTCTGAAGGTGATTCGTTTATCATGGCGTCTCAGGCGCACCAAGTGTTTTATGTGGCGGATCCACAGGATAACCGGTGGGAGATTGCGGTGAATGGTAAGCAGGCGCTTCTTCACAATGACAATGACGAGGATCGCAGCTTTGGTACAGATATCGGGGACCTTCTGGATTTAGAGCCTAACGAAACCTTAACTGAAGACGAGGCGAGTTTGAAAAGGTATTTTGCGCGGAACGATCACACGGAGGGCATTTGGATCACCAATGCTGGAAAACCAACGAAGCGAAAAAGGAATCAACCAAAGAATATGTAAACATTAGTATGTAATTGGAAAAACCTTAAGTTTTCAGCATATACATTTGGTATGGACTGAATTAGTATTCATGTATGCTTGAAACGTGTTTCACTCATAGCATAGGCGTAAATAAAGACGACTTCTCTTGTACAAATCGCCTGTAAGCGTTACTAGAGGCGATATCGTATCTCTATTCGCCAACCTTGAAACTACGTCGTTTTTGTAGTTTTACTTTATGCCTTGGCATTTAGGTGGTGGCGGTTCCGTAAGCCATCTCGCCTGTTACTGGCGAGTTCGCTTCTTGAGTCGTCTGTTAGACTCTGTTGAAATAGGCGAGATTAGAAGCGAACTCGCTTCTGTTATAACCCACAAGCGAATTTTGTTGCGAAATCGTTTCTGACTTGACATAAATAGTATTTTAGTACTAGCAACACTATAAAAGACTATATCGACACCCGTTTAATACATGAACAATTATATGTAATTTAAACAATAAGCGCATATGAACTGTAAGCACCAAATTTTATTGAATAATGCAATCAAAACGAAAAAATCGTTAAATTGTAGCAATACAATTTGAAAAAACGTCCCTAGACTACATCCACATGTCTAGGAAGAGTTGTCTCCGCCTTCGTGGTCTTCATTGTCAGGAGTGGCCGCCGAAGGATTTTTTCGGGCATATGCTCTTAGAAAACCACGAAGCAAGTGGCTGTTCTTCCACCCCGTCTTGCGGAGATTAGCAAGCTCTGTCCTCATCGCGAAGTTCGACTCCTCAAGCCCCTTATAATATGCTTCCGCACTCACTAGTAAATGGAGAACATTGAAAATGTTAAATTTAGATATTGAACACAATATAATGGAACTTACATATAATTTGTATCACCTTACCTCCGATTTGCTCAGGTTCCGGCTCCACGGCCTTCTCTCCGTTTGGCTGCCAAGTCCCCCCAACCAATGACCACTTTTTCTTCTCAAAGTACTCCTTGGTGTAGTACTCACATGGCTTGGCGGTGTTGGAGAATTTCAACTTTGGATGCTTGGACCGGAGGAACATTGTTATGAAGTTTGCGTAGGGCAACTTCTTAGCCACCGTATTGTTCTCAACCACGCTGTCCTTCATGTGTTGAAACATGGTGTACCCGAGGTTTATCATCACTTCTTCGGCCAACAAGTAGTAAGTGACCAAAGTGGTGAAGTTTGGCTCTTGGAGGTAACCCCCTTTGGGCACAATATTGGTAGCCACCATCTCATACAAGATCCTTCGCTCGGGTGTAAGCTGTCCAAGCTTGTACTCCTTTGGCCTTCCAAGCGGACCTAACTGGCGGCCGAAGTGATCCAACCCCAATTTCTGCAAATTCGCGGCTGGAAAGATCGACTCACTTGGCCAGTCACCCCTTACGTAAAGGTCCACTGGTTCATCTTCGTCCTCGTACGTGTTCTTGAGGGCTGCATTGAACAGTTCAGGACTGATTTCGAACTCCTTCTTGTTGACCTTGGTCTTCCACTTATCAGCCACCTGTCGGAAGTTAGCGTAGAATTGCATTGTCTCCTCTAGATAACCCGGGTCCTTCACCTTCATCAATGTGTCCGCACCCGAATAATGTAGCAAGCCCCACACCCCTTTCAAGCCTAGCTCTTCAACCTTACTCTCATCCACCACAAGTAAGGTGTTCAACTGCGACTTAGCATCCTCAAAACTCCTATACTTGAGGTAAGCAGATTCACTGACAAACTTAGTTTTATCATAAACTATAACCTCGCTCGATTGTTCAACCTTCTTCTTTCCCCTCGGAGCCATGTTTCTTATTATCCAAAGTACCTATCAAGAATACCTAACATCAATCCTATTCCTATGATTGAACCCCAGTTTCAACAAAGCAAATCAACAGAAAGCTAAAATACTGATTTTGGCATCAACTTAAAATATTGAAATCATGGCATCCAGATTAACAATGGGTAAGATGAAACGGGTCAGGAACTTACCAGATGTATGGAATACGGCGGTGGGGGAGCAAATTTCCGGCTTGACGGTGGCTGGTCAGCGGTGGGCGAGCTGAGGATGCAGGGTTTTTTTGTGAGTTTTTTTGAAATATTGGGGATCTGCTTTTTGATCGACAGGGCCCAGCAGTTGACTATTTATGTTTGTGACCGTTACGAATTCGCTTGTAACTCGCAAACATGCGATTCAAGAGGCGAGTTCGCTTGTAACTCGCCTACAGGCGAGATCGCTTGTAACTCGCCTACAGGCGAGCTGGCAGGCGAGTTCGCTTCATTGTTAAAAAATATAGGCCTTTGGGCCAGGGATCTGATAGATGCACTCAACACTCTGATCGCTCATCACTGTATAGTATATGTATAGTGTATGTATAGTATATGTATAGTATATGTGTATATCATGCATGGTGTTTCATGGGAAGTTTGCGCGGGTCGGCGACTTATCGAACCATTCAGTTTTTGTCACATATTTAAACTGATCAGTTGGACCCTGCTCCACCGATGTGGGAAAATTGATGTGACGTGGAGGCGAGTTCGCCTGTAACTCGCCTGCAGGCGATTTAAGAGGCGAAGTCGCTTGTAACTCGCCAACAGGCGAGCTGGCAGGCGAGTTCGCTACATTGTTAAAAAATATAGGCCTTTGGGCCAGGGATCTGATAGATGCACTCAACACTCTGATCGCTCATCACTGTATAGTATATGTATAGTGTATGTATAGTATATGTGTATATCATGCATGGTGTTTCATGGGCAGTTTGCGCGGGTCGGCGACTTATCGAACCATTTAGTTTTGGCCACATATTTAAACTGATCAGTTGGACGCTACTCCACCGATGTGGGAAAATTGATGTGACGTGGAGGCGAGTTCGCTTGGACACTCGCCTCTAAGCGAATTGAATAGGCGAGTTCGCCAGTATTTAACCAAAATAAATTCTTTAACTAATATTGAAATAGGAGTATATATGAATCTTTATGTAATTTCAAATTGTTTTTTTGTTCACATTTGCGATCAACTATGAACTTGGTAGGTCGAATTCTGGATGTAGTATACACTTTCATGTCCAATTTCTTTTAATCGCTCACGGTTTGACCAAGCTAGATCTCTAGCTCGAACTCGTTCGAATATGTGGCGCAGTCGTCTCGAGCTTATACATTATATATATGTATATATAATTCGGTATGCGGTTAATATATCAATTCGGTATATAATTTGGCCTTTGGCCGATCAAACTTGGAACTCACTAATCACAATAACACGACCACTAGTGTAATTTGGCCTTTTGGTTCTATTGTTCCGGAGTCCCGAACGCAAAACTTCTGCACAAAATTAGTCAAACTATTATTTTAATGGTAATATTTTATATTTTATTTAATATGACCTTTTGTTAATTTTATATATTAAAAAATATATCTGTGATAGAAATTACACATTTTTTTTAAAAAAATAATCAGAAGTTAGTGTAATTAATTACAATTTAAGTACTCTAGTTGTAATTACAATTTCAGTACTCTAACCGCAACTAGAATACTTAAATTGTAATTAATTACAGTAACCTCTAATTATTGAACCATTTAGTTTTGGTCATATATTGAAACTGATCAGTTGGACGCTACTCCACCGATGTGGGAAAATTGATGTGACGTGGAAGCGAGTTCGCTTGGCCACTCGCCTCCAAGCGAATTGAATAGGCGAGTTCGCCAGTTTTAAAACAAAATAAATTCTTTAACTAATATTGAAATAGGAGTACATATGAATCTTTATGTAATTTCCAATTGTTTTTTTGTACACATTTGCGATCAACTATGAACTTGGTAGGTCGAATTCTGGATGTAGTATACACTTTCATCACAATAACACGACCACTAGTGTAATTTGGCCTGTGGCCGATCAAACTTGGAACTCACTCATCACAATAACACGACCACTAGTGTAATTTGACCTTTTGGTTCTATTGTTCCGGAGTCCCGAACGCAAAACTTCTGCACAAAAATAGTCAAACTATTATTTTAATGGTAATATTTTATATTTTATATTTTATTTAATATGATCTTTTGTTAATTTTATATATTAAAAAACATATCTGTGATAGATATTACACATTTATAAAAAAAATAATAATTAGAAGTTACTGTAATTAATTACAATTTCAGTACTCTAGTTGTAATTACAATTTTAGTACTCTAGTTGCGGTTAGAGTAACCTCTAATTATTGAACCATTTAGTTTTGGTCACATATTGAAGCTGATCAATTGGACACTACTCCACCGATGTGGGGAAATTGATGTGCCGTGGTAGCGAACTCGCCTCTATTCAACGCCTGTGTGTCAAACGGCGTCGTATATACATGTTCTGTACTTGTGTTTTTTTAAAATTCCTCGATTTAAGAGGCGAACTCGCTTCTTTATTCGCCCCAATGCTTACGATTTCGCCTATTGTCACGCTTGCTAGGTTCTGTTCCACACGGCGGCCTTAGTGGCGATATCGCAAGACATATACGGTTGTAGGCGTTAGGTTGGGCGGTATCTCTGCCGCGTTCGCCCCATCTTACGAGTTCGCCTCTTGGCACGCTTGTTAGCTTCTGTTCCACACGGCGGACTTGGTGGCGAGTTCGTGAGGCCTAAATGTTTATAGGCGGCTGAGTAGGCGATTTCGCTGCCTTCTATCGCCTTGTGGAAACATGTGAAGCGAATTCGCTTCCAGGTTCGCTTGGTAATATTATGCAATATTGTTTTCATACGAATTTTCATGTTTTATCAAGGTTAGTTGTAGTATTTGTCAATATTGAAGTTAATTAACTTGAAATATATTTGAAAAGCTAACAATAATAGTAGTCTCAAAAGAATGCAACTAAACGATGTTGCGAGTTTAAGTACAAAATCAACAAACGGTGAAATATGCTAAGCGTCATCACTGTCGTCCTCTTCACTATCACCGTCGTCAAGACCACCCTCCTGTTTGCCCCCGTCTTCGTCATCTTCTTCTTCCGACGACTCTTCTACTTCCTCTTCGGACGGCTGTTGTACTTCCTCTTCCGACGACTCTAGCGCATCCTCATTATGGCTTTGTTCGTTTCTGAAGACAACCTTGAACATTTCGTCATTATCTTCGTCCGGAGAAAACGGGCCACCATCTGAACCAACGGGATCTTCTCCAGCCTTAGCACCTTCGGGCTCGTCAGGCTGTTGTGCTTCCTCCTCTTCTGGATCCTCCTCTTCTGGTTCCGCTTCACTTTCAGGGTCATCCGCCTCCGCGTCCATTGGTGGCAAAGGCTGAACGGAAAAGTCTGGCATCCCTTCCTCGTCGCTAAGCTCAGGTTCCAAGTCTAGCATCCTGCCAAACTCCAATATCATCTCCGTTTCCTTGGCTTGTTCCAACTTCACCTGTTCTATTTCCGCAGAAAGCTGTCCCATCATCACGACCATTCGCTCACGCCACTGAAGTTCCCGTCCTGCCAAAACACATCAAATCCATTAGAATATTGTACAGGCGCAAACAAATAAATCTAATAAAATACCAAGTTTGGGTAGAATCGACTTACCCGGACTCAAAACACCACGCGCACTTGAACTCGAAGCACCATCCTTCTTCTTCTTTATGACCCCATCGGCGCCAAGTGCCAATCCCTTGCTACGCAGCCATTTCTCGGTGTAGTGCATAAGTGGCTCTGGCCGACTAACCGGTCTAATACCCTTCTTCTTGATCATCGCCGTGATAAGCTGGCCATATGGGATCGTTTCATCAGATTTGTCCTTGGCACGCTTCAGCATGTACTTCACAATCGCGTACCCTGGATTGATCTTCAACCCCTCCATGATGTAATAGAACAACATCAAATTGGCAATAGTAGGCTCGCAAGGGTGACCACCCGATGGCATGACATTCGAGCATATCAACTCGAACACCAACCTCTGCTCCTGAGTGAGAACGCCAATATTGTACTTCTTCGGAGTACCTTCCACCTTGCTACGCGACTTAAAGTATTTTCTACGCATAGCAACGGGTTCTAGGGGGTTCAGACTAGACAAAGATGGGAAGTTTTGGGTGTGGTAACACTCGTAAGGACCGTTTGGATCTAACGGGCTTAAGTGGTCAACCGACACATACGGGCAACCTATCACCTCATTAATCAAATACTTATCAACCTTAAACCTTACTCCCCTAACCATTGTCTCCCCCTCTTCGGCGTCCTTTGCAAAAGTCATATTTGCATAAAACTGTAAACACTCATCCTTATGCACCGGCTCTCTCGACATCAACATCCCTTCTAGATGCGTCACCTTAAAATAGTCTACAATTTTACCAAACCCTAACGACTCTATCCGATCTTCATCAAAAACCCTAGCATTCAACAAGAAGCGACGAGAAAATTGTTCGTACCTAGTCTCGGCCTTTGTGCTGACAAACAGAGACGTCTCCTCATCCTCCTCAGTCGCCGGATTCTCGGCTGGCCCACCGGTTTCAGCCGGGTTCCTGGTGGCGGTGCGGCGGTGCGGCGACGGACTGGTGGCGGGTTGGCGGTGATGGGAGGTTCCAGAAGTATGGCCGCCAGTTTCAGCCGGGTTCCTGGTGGCGGTGCGGCGGTGCGGCGACTGACTGGTGGCGGTGTGGCGGTGCGGCGACGGAGGGGTGGCGGGTTGGCGGTGATGGGAGGTTCCAGAAGCGAGTTCGCCGCCGCCTCCGCCTGTAGATCCACCGGCCGGGCGATCGCGTCTCCGGCGAGGTTGAAGGTCGGCGAGGGTCTCTTCACGCTCTCCGGCCGGCTCCGCTTCGGGTTGAGCAGTGGGGGTGGTCTTCCGGCGCTTGGGGGCTGGTGGGGTGAGGGTTTTACTGGCTGATTTGCTCCGGCCCATGCTGTTGCAGGTATTTTCCGATTTGGGGGTTTAGGGTTTTGCGGGTGGAAGTTGGGGGGTTCTGAAATCGCCACCCGCAAAACTTGTTTTTGTATTTTTTTTAAAAATTAAAATACGCTGGCGAACTCGCCTCTCCCATTCGCCTGTAGGCGAAATTGGTTACGAAATCGTGTCAGGAACGTCGCGCGTGGATTTCACTATGATACGAACTCGCCTGTGTGTTCGCCTATAATTTCAACCAACTTGCGAACTCGCCTCAATTTTGTTTGTAGGCGAAGGTTGTAGCGAGTTCGCTTCTGTACCCTAAACCCTAAACCCTGAACCCTGAACCCATGCCCGGCAACCCACACGATAAAAACCAAACCCATTTATCATCGAGATTGGGAATGACAACCTTCAATCAAGCGAGTAGTGCGTAACTCGTCTAGACTCGAGAACTATATTAACCATGTTCGAGTCGACTCGACAACTAGCGAGTTAATAATACCATACTCAACTCGAACTCGTTATTATTTATCGAGTATCGACACTACTTGCGAGTTCGAACTCGAATTGTTTTTTTCTCTTTTTAAATAAAAATGTTACTACTTCTATACTAAGAAAATTTCTAATTATATATATGTGCGTTTAAATACCTGTTCAATATTGAAATTATTAGCATCCTTAGAAATTATTAATGTAAATACCAATGCAATTAATTAGTTTATTCAATATTGAGTAGTAACAGAAAACTAGCTAGATTAGATGATTGAACTAATATAGTATAACCTAATAATATTATAAACTTGCAACTGATTATACTTACCGAGTTACGCACAAGTTTTTCAAGTCGAGTTAGATCGAGTCGTGTTTAGTCTGAGTTTCGACCGAGTCGATCTCGAATTACTCGCGTGTTGACTCAATTACCACCCCTGTTCTCATCTAAAACTGGATACTTTTCGTTCATTAGCTCCCGAGATGTGTGATCGCGAAGTCGGCTCTTTAACGGGGTAACGACGTTGCCTGTATGTATAACATCATCCAGACTATGAGTAATACCACATGCATTACAGAAGAACTAAATGTCTACACTTTCAGTCTGAACTTGTCAAATACATGTATATTCGATGGTGATCAACACGTGGCAAATGTAGAAAGTCCTATTGCTCGTGTCTGCACTAGTGTAACATTTGGTTAACGAACTAATGGTATTAACCCGTAGTCCCATCATATACGTATCTAAACAGTTTATGCCAAATGCTTTACAATAACCATGGATATGGATTACAGTTAACAATTTCAGATACCTCTTCATACGACTATATACAACATGTCACAACAATTCTCTTTCATAACAGACGTCATCGTTGCAACCAACTCAAGTAATATTATGTGCAGATAAAATCTGATTTCATTTATAAGTTTTCATATTAAATTTTAATATACATCATCTCATGAAACACACAATGTTAATATTAATTGCATAACAAAGTAGCAAATATTCAGAAAATAATTATTATGGGTTCATCAACTTGCTAGCTAGCGATACCGCAAGGGGTATTCGCCTCTAGCCGATGCAGGTTGCGGTATCGTAACCTGGCTAAACAGTAACCGACCAAATATACTATTCAGGCATGTTTTGTCCAACTTTACCATACTATATATATCTTTTATCCCGGATTTTGCTAACCTCTTCAGCATTTTCACCATTCATTCCCATCTACCCCTCCTTCTCTCTCACCTTATCCCCCCCTCAACTTCCATCTCAAATCCTTGCATTCCAAATCCATTCTTGCCTCATTTCTTGGTGAAATCTCATCAAAACCAACCACAAACTCACCCTCAAATCTAGCACATATATTTTGTGTGAAGAACTAAACCCTATAAAGCTTGTAACCCACCAAAAACCCCTAAATCTCCTTCAACTTTGGTTGAATATTACAAATCTCGCTACTTTGTGTGTCTAAGAGCAACAAACAACTAATATCTTCTTCTACAATTAAGGTATGAGACTCAAATTTGAAGTATTATTCAAAGCACATGTTATTTAGTTACTTTTTGAGATATATTGGTTGAATGGCATGCTTGAGTAGACATTATCCATGCTTAGTCCCTATCCATAACATATGTGTTTCATGACTATGTTAAAATCAAATTTAGAAGCCATAGCTCCCTTTATTTGTTACTTTCATGTGGCATTCTAACATGTTAGCCTACCTTAGGTTCACTTTGGTTATACAATTCAACAAATCCGTTTTTTCCTTGTTTTAACTAGTCATGCTTGTGTTATTTTACTTCTACAACTCATTCAACATGGTTTTGTTGTTGTTTTACCTAGTCATAATAGTGCTAATTAGTTAAGATTCTATTTCTATCCATCCTTAGATAGCAATGGTGACCACTTCAACCACTTCAAGTGCCCAACCAAAGAAGCGAGGTAGCAACTCGAAGAAAGGCCTACAAGTCCGCTCACATTGTCGAGTTCTACAAAGAAGAATGAGAAGAGGAGAACTAACACACATAGGATTTAATGCTAAGGGTGTATGCAACCGACCAAAAAAAGAACGTTCAAAATGGTCAAGTTGGTGTGGCCGAGTTGGAAGAACGTTTATTGAGATAACGGAGGATAATTGGAGAACCGTCCCATCAAAAAAGAAGGAGGAAGTTTGGGTAGAATGCCAAGTAAGTAACATTTAACCTTTCAATGATCTATCTACTCAATATTATACATCTTCATAATATATAGACATAATACATGCTACATATTTTGGCGTAGCGACCTTTTGAAATAGAATCTAATGACATGGAAGTGGTGAGAAAGAAGGCATTCAACATCGTCTCCAAAGCTTTTCGCGAGCACAAGCATGCTCTAAGAAAAGACTACTTGTATGAGAAGGGAAAGAGGCTAGGTCAAGATCCAAGGGACCGATACAATCATATTACAACCGATGTGTGGGAGGCCTTCAAGCAAGCATCGCTTGAAAATAAGACTTCGGTGAGTCACAAACTATAACTTCGGTGACATAACCTCCTCTTATCTATTACATTAATGATGACATGTGATACGGTATCTTCTTGTGCAAAGGGGAAATGGGACAAGAAGATCACATCGGCGAAATCAATAACAATGCCGTACACCGGTGGTAGGTCGGGGTATTTGGGTGTAGGTGAGAAGGAGGGGCTTAGGGAGAAGGAGGAACTAGTGAAGGAGTTGGTATTAGGGGGGATGGACGAGGCGGAAGTTCGGTATGTCATAGTGGAAAAGGACGCCGAGGATTATACTAGACAAAAACTCTTCGTGTTGGGTCGAATTAGAGACTCGGATGGTAAGTTCACTTCGGAGGATGCCGAAAAATGTGCAAAGAGGGTGGTTAGTCTATCTATCTTACATTATCTTACTATCTATTGTAGTCTTATTTATTTTTGTTGTTGCTTTCAAATATTCTTCACAACCACTTTCACCTAGTACAACTTCATTTGATAATAGGAATTTCTTGAGCGCCAAAAGGAGGAGGGTACCTTTATCCCGTGTGGGAAGAAGGATGTCTTGAATGAGGCTTTTGCTCTTGGGAAGAAAAAGGAACACCCGGGAAGAGCATTAGGTGTTGGAGGTTACGCGACACAAGAAGAGGTTTTTGGGATTAAGCAAGATTGGGGCAATCCTAAACCATCACAACTACAACGAGTTTTGAGCGAGGTGGCGGCGACAAAGGCGGAAATGAAGGATTTGAGGGAGGTGATGAAAGACATAGCACAATACACCAACTATCCCCACATCGAGAGGTTAGGAGGTACACAACCACATCTTCCACCATCATCAAAGGGTTCTCAAGCATCACCTCAAATTGTGGAGGATGAAGGTGAGAATGTGGAAATGGAGGAGGAACTAGTGCCTCCTACTCCACCTTCATCACCCATCAAGTTGAATGCGGCGCATTCCATTCAAGTTGATAAGGTTAGTACAAATTTTGCTAATTTAGAACATCGTTGGTTTCTAATCTCTTTCTAAAAATAGTTGGATGATGATTTCTCTTGTGCTTTCATTTATGATAGAACCCCCCTTGCAAGCTATATGTTTCGCAAGGTACCAAATCAAAACCACTCCATGTCGCCAATGGCACATGCGACCCAAGTGCGGTGAAACACAATCGTGTTGACATCCCCGCAGGATTTTTTAGTGTTCGCATTACCGATGTTTTGATAGAACAACAAATGTTACCTGTGAAGGAGTCACCGATGGTGAGAGTTGGGGAGGCTAAAGGTTTCCTTGTTCTATGGCCAAAATGGTTGGTGCTTGATGAAAAATCCACCTCCATACCCCGTAGGAAACCACAAACTCCACAAAATCCACAAATACCCGTGCATGCCTTGCCTATAGCTAGACAAACATTAGACCCCATGCTCGTGGAGTTTATGAAATCCCTTCCACCCTTCGTCCGAGTCTTTTATGATTTGATATCCTCGCACGACAAGAATGCATGCTATGCCTTTCTCGGAAATGAAAGGTGCTTTACCATGACAAAGGACATCCACGTACCATGGGAGGATTTTGAATATTTCTGGAATTTCAATGAACTTCCCGCCACCATTCTTTGCCTCAATCAAATGTAAGCCATTTGTATGTGTTTCATGAGAATACTCAATTATCAAACCATATATGATTACATCCTCGTCATGATTGTCTACTACATTCACAGGTTCTTGCATCACCATGCCTATCACCGGAGCAAGCATTTCATTGGATTTTTGCATCCAATGCATTTGCAAGCTAGTATGGAGAGCAATAGGCAAAGACTTAATTACTTGAATTCTACTCTCTCCGAGAAATCAAAGAAAATATGGATCGGACCATATCTCGAGAGGTATACCTTACAATTTGCTCTATTACTCATGCTAAATATATTGTATTTGCTCTACTGCATTCTTTTTTTATGACCATTATGCTTTCATGTGATTTGTAGTGATCATTGGAGCTTTGTTGCAATAATACCCGCTTTAAAGCAAGTATATTGGATAGACCCACTCCACCGCCCTCCATCACGAACATTCGCCGATCTCCTTGATAATGCAATTCTTCAAGTGAACGACAAAACACTCCTCGACTTCCACCTTATAAACATTCGGGTAAGATGTTGTGCTCATACTATCACGTCCTTTCAAAAATCAACATTTGCGTTTAAAGTACCATAAGTATAGTAATGTTTTATGTTTTAAACACTTTTGTAGTCTAGGAAGCAATCATCGAACTATGAATGTGGCTATTACACAATGATATTTGGTTTGATGGTGGTGGATGGTGTTCAAAAAGACATGCTAGATCTTCTAAAGGTACGCTACACGCGTCTAATCTCATTTATATTCGTCGAGATTTCCTAATAAGCGTTATTTTCAATCATAGGTATTCAAGGATGATATCACTCCTTTCTCCTTGCAAGAACTTAACGACGGAAGAGACCAAATGGCTAAATATCTGGTCCACAACCGTGCGTTTACCATTGCAAGGCCACAGGTCCCTAACCTCCCCAAGGCATGAAAAAGTATTGTCTCTCTTTTTGGTAGGGGCTTGACATTAGTATCGCACTTGAGTGCTTAGGTTATGCATCTTTAGCATTAGTATAGGGGCGTTGGATTTGAATTTGATAGGTTTATGTTGAGTCGGGTATCCCGATTCATGTTTCGAAAGAAACGGGTCAATTTTAACAAATAATTACACAATTCTGTCTTGCACGCAAACGAATTCGCTTCCTTATTCGCTTCTTGTCGAATTCAGAAGCTAGATCGCTACCTGGCACGCCTTCTACTACAATATAACAAGCGGTCATACACACGGCCTCGCCTATACATTCGCCCACAGAAGCGACGTCGCCTGGCTAATCGCTTGCTAGACTCTGTTGCCCCTGGCGTGCCTCAAACGATTTCGCCTATACATTCGCCCACAAAAGCGACGTCGCCTGGCTAATCGCTTGCTAGACTCTGTTGCCCCTGGCGTGCCTCAAACGATTTCGCCTCCAATATTCGCCTCCATAGACGAATTCAAAAGGCGAATTCGCCAACCACATTCCCTACAACAAATATGTGCACGACGTCGCCTAATATTCGCCTCTTCTGGCGGTGTCGTATCCCACTCCACTTGTGCCCATCTGGTCTGGCTACATTTTCAGGTGGCGAGTTCGCTTTATAGTTTCGCCACCTCCAGAAGGCGAACTCGCTTTTCTTTTTCGACCACAAGCGAGATGATACACGACACCGTAACACCATGACCATTGAGTCTTTTTTCAAATTTAATATTCCCATATATTCTGGCGAATACGCCAGCGGTCTCGCCTGCTTCACCCTAGCGAGTCTGGTTACGATTTCGCTTGTGTATTATTAGAAACAAGCGACCAACACAAGCGAGTTCGCCATAACAGGCGATCACTGGCGGCGATATCGTAACACTCACATTTACAGACACAGGCGACCTGAGGTGGCGAATTCGTAACAGGTATACAGGGCGTTTTTTAAACGCTGCACACGGCGTTTTGAACCGCCGTGCGCAACATGCATGTTTAAGGCGTTTTGTTAACCGCCCAGAAGAAGTGCCATTTTACGGCACAACCCATTACGGCATTTCCAAAATGCCGTGAATGGTACGAATGAACCGCCTAGAAACCTAAGTCCATCCACTAGTGGAGTTTGTGTTTTGGAAAGTTGGAACAACAATTGTGGCATATCTTATGGTAGGGAAAGTTATGATACACCGAAACTTACTCACGTCCAAATTTTGACATGAGAATCAATATAAACATTAAACTAAAGAAAATCTTGAATTGTTAAATGTGTATCAGTGAATTATTAAAGCTAAAACCAATTCAATGTGAGACAATTATACGGATAACCACGTGTATCCTCATTGTTCAATAATTATTACATGAGCGTGTGGATAGTGTTTTGTGTATACTTATTTATAAAACAAAACAAAGCAAATGATTCTTGTAAATTTGAATATATTGATAATCAAATGCATTTATATAGGATGCTCGTGTACTTTTATACTTGTCTTACATTATTGATCATGATCTATCCCATTCATTTAACTCTAATACATTTGAATTGGAACCGCACATCACCATATTTATCTTTATCTGAACAACTACTCGGCAAATTCAATTCCATTTGCAAACCACATGATCACTGGCTTCAACTACCTTCGGATCGGCATTCATATCTATTCTCTTCTACTATCTGCTCTGATACCGTTAGCTCAGTATTGATGATGAACTACTGCATGTATTTCTAATTTTTGAATTATGTATTTATACCGATCTATGCATAAGTTCAAACGAATTTTCTTTCTTATTGGATTTTCAGAGCCAAATTTTCGTGCAAGAAATATAGAATGATGAGGGTTGATGTTTAACCTAGATTAAGCTTTAATCGATTCGATGATTATGATTATTGATGAGTGACTATTTTTTTCTTTTCTTTGTTAAGAGGTTGGAGTGTTTGGTTAAAGACCGTTGTTTACCTTATAGTTCTTCAAGCCACTTGTGAACATAAATTCTTCATTTTAAAACTTTTCCCCTCCGCCAGATAGAGAAGCTGTCAGATTCTCATAGTTTTTCTTGTGGCATATATGTCTTCTTTCTGTATTGTTTTTCTTAATTTTGCAGCGCCATATTTTTCTTATATTTTTTGAATTTTTCTTCGCTTCACCAGAAAATGACACGTCTTCTTCTTTTGTCTTATTTAACTGAAGTCAACTGAACTGATATCATTTAAAGTTTTTTTTAAAATGATTATATATGGTAATAAACATATAACAAGTATTAGCGTAAAAAATAATCTACTAAATCGAACTGAACAAAAGTGAACTGAATTGAACTGGATAGATTAACTGAATAAAAAATAAATTTCATGTACAATAATACATAACTATATAAATATTATTCTGTAATCCTAATTTATCCTAATTTAGCAAGCATCATTTTTTATATAGATTGCGTGTGTTGTCTTATTAGCGTGGACTATGTGGATGTGGACTTGCAAGGTTGGCCCAAAGGTTGGCTTCTTGATTAAACATTTAAACCTGATGTTTATCCCACATCGATAATATAGCCTTCAAAGTTTACCCCCTCCTACATATATAATAAACTATAGACACACCAGATTACTTACGCAGCTACACAGTGAGCACAAAGCGAACTATTCTTTCGCCTTTTACTAAAGAATACCGTGTGTGCGCTGCATTTAGTAGCATACGCCAATTTTTGAGAGAGTTCTACCAAAGGTAGGACTCTACAAATCAAAGTTCAAACTTTTAGCAGTTTTAATGTCCCTGTTAGAATGAATCTTAGGAAAACTTAATTTATGTATATAAATGGCTCCATTGGCTTGTCAATGGTGCACATAATAGATTTGTAGACAGATAGATATATTCAAAACAAAATGATACTTGGTTACGTGTATTTTTCTTAAATTTTTAGAAAAAGTTTCAGTTCACTAGAAAATGATACATCACCTTCTTCTGTTTCCTAATTTTATTAATTGATTAAATTTAATTATTATTCTAACACGCGTAAAAATATGATTAAAGGTGACCATGAAAATAAATTGAACTAAAATAAATTGAATTGAAAAAACATAAATATAATGAACTTAATTGAACTGAATACATTTTAATTAATCATTGTATATGGTAGAAATATAACAAATATTAGCGTAGACAATAACCTACTGAATGTACAGAACTGAACTAAAATGAATTGAATGAACTTAACTGTAAAAAATATTCCATGAAAAAATTCCATATAACAATTACCATCAAATATTTTGGAAATAATAAATGTGCAAATATTTAAAAGCAAATACATTTTTACAATGTGTAGATGTTAACGTTGAAATATGATAAAAGAATATTTCGTATAACACATATATACCAGTAACAGATCAGGTGAGACACACATTATGGTGCAAGTTCTAGTTTCCATCTCAGGGTGTGGTGAAACAAATCAGAGATCAACCTCCCAAGTCCCAAACACCATGGTGTAGTATTTTCTAAGGCCCCATGGATGCATTCGGCCAGTAGTACTCAGTAGAGGTTCTCCTCCGGGAACATGGATTGAGCACCATGTAGCAATTTTGAATAATTAGGTTGTAAATCCGAGCCGAATTGGGAGAAAACTCAGCAGGCCACACCTTCTTTCTCTCATTCCATAGACAGTACACCTCTCTGGCCGTTGGGGTTCTTACGACTCAGTGGCCACACAACACGTACTAGTAGCAAAAGACCCTGAATATAAAAATTCGAGAATATTTTTCGTCTCCCTTCCATTATGAACATGTGAAGGGTTTAGGCTGCAAAGAAATGCATGGAAGTGAATGGTCCAGAGCATGTGACCGCCACCTCCTTGGTTTGGTTTTGGAATTGAATTGAATCTTCTTGATTGTTGGTTCGATTCAAACCAATTGATTTTGCTTCTCGAATTGGTGGTTGATTCAGACTAATTGCTAGGCTTGATTTCAGATGCATGATTTTTTCTATTGGACTTAAAGGGTTTGATTAATGCCAAAGGAGCTGCCATTAGATTGAACCAAATGAGGACATTTTCCAACGATTTTTGCGATTTTTTGAATGAGGGCGACGATGTTACTATTATTTGTGGTTTCTTTTTATTCTTCGTAATGATAATTGTAAATGAACCTTTATTTATAATCACCTTTTTTAAGTGTGATTTATTTATTTACAATAAATATATGATAACAATTCTCCACCATAAAATAAGTCAACCACCATAAATAAAATCTATCAACGTTCAGAACAACCAACCAATCAATTTCCGAAACATCAACTAAAACAGAAAAACAAATCAAACTGCTCGTGTCAAACTCTTCACATGTTTCATAACTTCTTACATTTTCTACTTTCAGACGAACTCCACCCATAAAATTACAATGGTTTGGCATTTGGGGAAGTATAAGGTTCAACCACCGGTTAGTCCAATCGGTGTGGGATCCGCTGATTTGTGGGACCGGACAAGTCGTTTATACTTCAACAGTAAATAATTTTGAGTAGTAATATTTGATTTACCACCATGTATTCTGGCCTATCAAACTATTTCAACCCATTTAATATGTATAATTACCAAAAGCAACACCTTATTGCTTGTTAACCATAAATTATTTCCGAACAATTTTGTACTTCAGTATGATTAATATGTAATTCAAGACTTAGAGTATGTTTAATACGCATAAATTGAACTGAACTAATATGAACTGAATTGAACTAGAACTGAACTGAAATGAACTGATGAAGAATGGAAACATCTATTTTCCAAAACTATTCATGAAAAGTGAATTTTAGTTTGGAAAATATTATATTTGTTTTCCTTTTAGTTTTATAATAGAATTAGGACATGTATTATTTTCCTATTTTGTTTTATTTTCACACCTATATATATTGTAATCCTTATAGAGAAAAGGAGAGAAGAGATTTTTTTGAGATTAATAAAAATTCAGAGTATTAGTTTTAACCTAATTTCCCCTAAAGTGTGATTGTTAAAGGATATATATATTTTCTAGGTGTGATTGCTGAGGAATATTATATATTTTGTTACTAGTTCTTTTTCCAACTACGATTCATCAACGCACGAGTTATGCATCATTTTTGGTATCCAAAGCAAGGTTTCGACAATGACGTTGAAAGATTTGGAAGAGGTCATTAGCAGACATGAGTCTCTCATTGCTAAGTACGGTTCAGACATTGTTGAAATCAAGGAATCCTTAAAACAGTTGATTGCTCGCCTTGACGCACAAGATGCGATTAATCTGTCGCCACCATCACTTATGAATCCACCGGCAATCACACCTAGAAAAATTACATATAAATATCCTTTGACATTCACACCTCCGGGAAAACTGGGTTAAAACTCATACTCTAAATTCTTGTTAATCTCAAAATCTCTTCTCTCCTTTTATTGCCAAATGATATTTATATATATTTTCCCTAGGTGTGATTGCCAAGGTTAATTATATATTTTGTTACGAGTTCTTTTTACAACAACGATTCATCAACGCACGAGTCCTGCATCATGAACTAAACTAATTAAATCCATGTGTTTTTTTATATAAAAATATATTTATATTTTAAAAAGTTATGACAAAACAAACCATTGAAGTATATTGAACTGAACTTAACTGAACAAAAATGAACTGAAGAAAAAATATCACTGCATTGATATGCCTAAATTATCTAAATTTTATCAAATTATACTTCATCAGAACCGAACTTGATAAAATGATCCTAGATATTAAATAGAGTTGAACTGAAGTATATTGAACTAAATTGATATACCAAATTGTGCTATATTTGATCAGATCAAATTTATCAGCACCAAACTTAATAAATCGAACCTAACTTGCTAAACAGAAATGAACTGAACTATACTGAATTGAACTAAACCGAACTTAATTAACCTGAACTTATAAAAGTATGCATTTGTAAAATTAAATTAGCAATTTTTTATCAAATCATAGTTCATCAATTATCAACCGAACAACTTGGACCTCAATTATTAAACTGAATCATACTGAACTAAACTTAATTGAACCGAATTGAAAAACAATCAATGCATTGATATAACTAAATGAAGCTGTATTTTATCAAATCATATTTCATCAAAACCGAACTTAATAAACTAGATCGAACTAAGGTATATTGAACTGGACTTAATTGAACAAAAAGAAATTGAAGAAATTGAATGGACATTACAACCAAATCAAATGGATATAGCAACAAGAACTTGGGAATCTCTACCTAATGGTAGACAAACGGAAACTCAAGAATAGAAAATAAAACTACACTTAACTGAAATGAACTGAATTGAACTGAATTGAACTACACTCCACTGAAATGAACTGAATTTTCAATATAAATGTAAAATCATTATATTACATTTTCGCTGAATTAAATTGAAATTAGTTATATTTTCCGTGAATTGGATTGAATTGAACTGAATTATTAACATATAAGTTCTTTAAATTATTTAAAGTATAATGCACTATACTGAACTGAAAAATACTAAACTGAATTGAAAAATACTGAAATAAAATGAACTGAACTGAAAAATATTCAAATAAGTTATACTAAACAGAACCTTATAATTAAACAATTATTTTTCAGTTATTGGAGTCTTATACTATTACTAAGCCCATATTTACTGTCCACATTTAACAATTTTTAAATTTCAGAAATTATCTATGTTTGTCCCCCGGATCAAAACATGCATGCTGCTGTGTTTAACCACAAATGGGTCCGACCATGAATAATATAAGGCCCAAATATAATCAAATAATTTGGAGATTGAAACGTGTATGTGGTTGGACCAACCAACAGTTGTATGTAGACTTTTCGTGAACTTTGAAACATAAATCACAAATGTACAAGCTCTTCGCATCAACTTGTTAGAAGAAGAAAACTTATTAAAATTAGTAATGCTAGTGTTAGAAGGAAGGAGGAAAGAAATGCAATCAAAATGAACAAAGTTGAAGAGAAAATAGGAGGTTGACGATGAAGAAAACCTGGGAGGGTTGAAAGTGTCCTAATTCCGCACCCACCTGATGCGGCTGGGCGGGGCGGCGCGGCCAACCACCACCCCCCAAAAATAACACCCACGCCAAAACGCCCGCCCCCAAAACCAAAACAATAACTAAAAATTCAAAGCGCAGCCCTTCCCCCATGGCGCACGTTAGCCTCCCCCACCACTCCTCCCTTAGCGGTGGCCTCTTTATTACCCACCCCTCCTTCCCACCCCTTTATTATTAACCTACGCCACCACTTTTCTCCCTCCCCTCAACTCCGCCGCCGCCATGGACCTCCCGCCGGCCGTCACCATCGCCACCGCCGCCGCGTCCCGCCGCCTGCCGCCGCCGTGCTGGTCCCACGAGGAGACCATCGCGCTCATCGACGCCTACCGGGAGAAGTGGTACTCCCTCCGCCGGGGAAACCTCCGCGCCTTCCACTGGCAGGAGGTCGCCGGAGATGTCGCCGGAAGATGCCCCGTCGCCAACCCCAAGACCGCCGTGCAGTGCCGGCACAAGATGGAGAAGCTCCGCAAGCGCTACCGCTCCGAGATCCAGCGCTCCGCCCCCTACAACGGATCTAAGAACACCAATCGCTACTGCTGCTCCGCCTGGGTCCACTTCAAGCGGATGGAGGCTATGGAGAAGGGAACCGAGCTCGCTCACCCCGATGACGAAGACGATGATGAAGCCGACGAGCCACCGGAGAAAATTAGCGATGTTTACAAGAACAACGGTCGGGTTCGGATCCGGATCCCGGGTTCAGGGAAGGTAAATAGTAACATCGGTGAAATGTGCGGGTCTAAGTCGTCTAACAGTAAGGCTGCCAAAGGGCCAGCTGACCCGGTGGAGGAAATGGTGTCGGCTATTCGAGTTCTGGGCGACGGGTTTGTGAGGATGGAGAGGATGAAGATGGATATGGCTAGGGAGGTGGAGGAGATGAGGATGGATATGGAGATGAAGAGGACCGAGATGATCCTCGAGTCGCAGCAGAGGATTGTTGATGCATTTGCTAATGGTATTGTGGAAAGGAGGACGAAGAAGGCGAGGAGGATGCAGGAAGCTGAAGCTGAGGACTGTGAGGAGTAGGGACCAGAGGTGAGCGATTTCGTGTAAGTGTAGGAGTTTGTAGAATTCCATATGTAGTTTAGATGGAGGATTTGTAGATCTCTTAGGGCTTAATGAAATAGTGGTTGTAGTAAGCACTGGTTGATGCCACTGATGTAATTTACACGTTGTCTATGAAATACGCAGCTGTGTAAATTCATCAGTCTTAAGCATTCTTGAGAAGATATACATTAATTGCATTTTGTGTTGCGAGTATATGGTATGAGAATGGATGTCTCTTCCGGCTCTCCTACTTTCTTAAATTGCTAGCTAAGGTTCGTTGGATTCTCTTTATGTTAAGTTCTGGTTTTTCCAATTCAGCATGTTCATTGCTCTTGATTCAATTACTTTATTAGCTGTGGTTATCTGTCTATGCTTCCAGTTATGTTAGACGGGTTTTATTGCTGTTATTAATGAAGCCTCGGAGCAAAATGAACACAGATTGCACTTAGCTCTGTTCTGTTGCTTTTTGGCTGGCAATTTTGATCCAATTCTGTTAAAAACAGTGGTGTTAGTGTTACTCTCCGAAACAGGGATACTAATCTTCTTTTTTGGGTTCACGGAAATGCCAGCAAGTCGTTCATGACTTAGCTTCATCTGTCCATTCTTGATTATGTTTCCGTTTAACGCAAGTTTTCGCTGTCTGTCACTGCACTGAAAACCGAGATTTTTATTTCCTTTAGCTGCTAGTATTTGTGTTGGAGGAGACTAATTTCCCTCCTTGTTTCCTTTGAAGATGCTCTTTTCCTGTCTTTATAGGATTGGGAGGACATTACTGAGGGCTCTCCTGCGCATTTAGGGCCTGGAGGATGTTCTTAGGTAAGAAAGTTGTGAACATTACCAGTTCCAAATGGTTTTTTATAAACTTTTCACTTGCAAAATAGTATTCATAGCTTGACCTTTCTTGGTTTGACAAAGTCAATCTTTGAAATGTATGGACTGCATTTATTCAAGATACACATCTTGTCAATAAAGTTGCAGTGCTTTGAGGCCAACATTCATAATTTCTGAAGCAAAATGGAAGGCACAAGTTTGATTGAAGCAGAATTGCTCCAGAAAAACATGGCTGATGATTTTGCATTTGTCTCAGTTTCAGAGTCCCTTCTGCACAAAGCAGCCAAAGCCGGGAACCTCTCCATGGTGAAGGAGCTTCTGAAACGCAACTGCAAGCTGGCCCGAGAGCTGAACACGGACGGTTTTCGTGCTCTCGACATTGCAGTGATCATGGGAAATATGGCGATCGCAAAGGAGCTTATTGCGGTGGACCCCGAACTCTGCCTTCTCAAAGGGAGAGACCGGAAAACCGCACTTCACCTTGCAGCTAGCCAAGGCAGAACTGAGGTTGTGGATGAGCTGGCCTCCGTCTGCAAAGACTGTATCAAGGATGCCACTGTCCATGGCCAGACTGCACTTCACCTTGCTGTCAGGAGCTACCAGTTCGACTCCTTCAAGGCTCTGATTAAATGGCTGGAAGTGTATGAGCTGCAAGAAATCATTAACTGGAAGGATTACAATGGAAATACTGTTCTGCACCTTGCTGCCTCAACCAAGCAGTACGAGGTAATTTTTTTTCATATTTCATGTTTTTCTTGTGGCTTTGCTTCATTTGGGATAGAATTAGATCACTAGTTAGCCTTATCTCGTCGGTGGAAGGACTAGATTGACAAAGTTGATGCCATAGGCTTTTTACTAACAAGTTAATCACTGTCAACCTTAACCTTCTGTGTTTACTAACTTCAGTGCCTGGAATTACTGCTCAAAACAAGCAACATCCGCCAGACGGTGAATCCAAACTCCAAGAATGGCAATGGCTTAACAGCTCTTGATGTTTTCGACATCGTGATGGAAACAGCAGATGATCTCCACACCAGAGAAATCCTCGAGCAAGCTGGAGCAGCCAAATCCACAAGTACTCCATCCGATGTTCAAAATCAACAAAGCGTGGTGAATAATCATAAATCTTCACTGGAATGGATAAAGTACTTCCACTTTCAGGCTCAAACAGACTCACCAAGCGAAATGCGAAACGTGCTCCTTCTCGTGGCAGCATTGTTCACCACGCTTGCTTTTCAGGCAGGATTGCAGCCTCCTGCAACAGTAGTGTCAAACAAGTTCTTCTACTTCTTGTTCTTGTTTTGCATGACGGTGTCTTTTGGGGCTTCGACAAACATGGTGCTTTATCTCACCGGGGGGTTTCCATTCCGGATGGAGATTATGGTCTGCATGATCTCAATGGCGCTTGCTTACGGGATTGCAGTTGGAGGAGTTGACAGGAAAGGAGAATTACCGACACTGTGGTCACAGATTGGGAACTTACTCTTAAGCCAGGCGATGATGCTCCCGGTGACACTGCTCTGGCTACCAAACTACCTGAAAAATGCTTGGAAGAAGCGGAGGAGCACTAGTTTCAGTAGACTGCCTACTAGACAGTGATTGTGTTACTTGAAGTGAAACTATGTGACATGTGATATAAGTGATGAATGTGATATGTTTTTTAGAGATCTTTCTTAAAGTAGGAAGGTTTTGCAAAACCATGGACAAAATATAGAAGATCTGGAAAACATGGAAACCAGTGTGATAGTCGCATTCAGTGAATGCGACTTTGATTTAATTTTAAATGAAAATTCATTTTCTGACAGGTTAGTGGTATGAGTGACATGGCGGCCACGTGCAAGTTGGGTGCTGACGTGTAAGTAAAGTCGCATTTAGAGAATGCGACTTTCTATTTTTAATTTTTAATTATCGTGCAAGTTGGGTGCTGACGTGTAAGTAAAGTCGCATTTAGAGAATGTGACTTTCTATTTTTAATTTTTAATTATTGCAATAATTCGACTACCCCGGTGAGGATTTTTAATTTTTTTAATTAAAGTCGCATTTAATTTTTAATTTTTAATTATTGAAGAAATTCGACTACTCCAGCGGGAAATTTTAATTTTTTTAATTAAAGTCGCATTTAGAGAATACGACTTTGTATTTTTTATTTTTAATTTTTACTTGAAGAAATTTGACTATCCAGAAGGGAATTTTAATTTAATTTTTTAATTTAATTTTTTAATTAAAGTCGCATTTAGAAAACGTGACTTTGTATTTTTAATTTTTAATTCTTACTTGATCAAATTTGACTATCCATTGGTAACTATTAATTTTAAATCAAAGTCGTATTTAGGAAACGTGACTTTTAATTTTTGATTTTAAGTTTCTTATTGAAGAAATTCGACTACACATTGTTAAATTTATCAAATGCGACTTTTAGTAATTTATAAACTAAAACGACTTTCACCATATGCGACGTCGTGTATTATTTACATTGTGCAAATTTTTCTTTATTTTAATTTGTAACTTAATAAATTATACTCATATAATATAATTATTTAATTAAAGACATCCTAAAATAAATTGATTTATAATATTTAGCACATTTATAGAGCCATAGAGGCACAGGTAAACAACTCAGCATCATTATTTGGAATCATTGTGCAACAGAAAATAATTTGTGTAAGGTATATTGAGTCATTATTTGGAATCATTGTACAATTTTTCTTGCAAATTCTGCGGCTTCTATGAAGCAATTTATCCAACCATTCAAACGCTACCCTATACTATAGAAGTGAGACAGAAGCAGAAGTTCACCCCTTAGAGCAATCACTGGTGTATAGAAAACGTACGATGATGCGGAAGAGACGGGCGACTTGTACCGACAGACCATAGCTAGAGATCTAGTTCCACACCCAAAACCTAAATACAATGAAAAATAGGTCAAGAAAGTTGATACATGGCAAAACCAGTCAAAAACTAAAGAAAGTGTGATAATATTACAGAAAAGAAAGGTAAATTTACCTGCTTTCCAGAATTAGTAAGCAAGTCTCTCATTTTTTTCAACTGTGTGGACAGAACATGCTCGCAACTCTACTTCCTTTTCACTGCCAGAGCAAATCTCACTCACTTTCTGAATGTTGTGAGCCGAAGATGAACCGTAATTCAACACGCCAAGCTGCTCGAGAATTGCTGGGACTATGTAATCAGCAAACATGGTTGTCATTAAGCTCTCCAAGACCTTGACTTTTAAAGGCACCCCATAGATCTGCAGGAAAAATCTGAGCTCTTTTGTACAGGAAAATCTGGCGATCTTTGTACATTGTGTGGTCACGGAAGCCTTCAAATCACACAATATTATCAATCATAAGAAGAGAACAAGAAATATAAATCATTAGTACTCAAACAAAGAGTTTAATGATAAATGGCAAAAAGAGATTTTACCAGGGAAATTTTGTGCCATGATTGCACAAGTTTTGCAGCAGACTTTCCACTAGCCTCAAAAAGTTTAGATGCCTTCCCATCAAAACTTTTTTCCAGAACCATACCAAACTAAATCACAAAAAGATCAATACTTTAGGTCAGCACTCAAGCAGAAATATATGGTAAAAGAAAGAAAGCAAAGAACTTTTTTTTCCTCAGAAGTTCCAACTTATAAACCAAGTACCTCGTGAATTAAGTGCACCCTCTCATCCTCCAAAGGAAGAGGCCTAGGCCATTTCAGCATCTTACGCAAATCAAGACCTGAAGCAAGCATGTGGCAAAACCATGTCACTTCAATGAACACCACTGACGCAAAGCAGCATGTATGACAGAAATGCAAAACATAATGAACATATGACTAATCTAAATGCAAAACATAACCATGTTATATATGCATACAAATAACAAGAAATATATTAATTATGCTATAAAGATCTAACATTACACTCCGAAGTGAGGGGTTGACAATAATCTAAAAATTAACATTTATTCCTCTCGCCCGAGCACTAGGCCAAGGAGGTAATGACCTAATGGTAGTCTCTAACCGCAAGCATGACTAGTAACACAGGACTCATTAATGCAAAATATAGCCATGTCTTTTATGCATACAAATGAAAATATATTAGTTCCACTAAATCCACACATGCATTACAGTATTTCCACCTCCTATGTGAGGGTTGATTCATCCATGGAAAGGAAAAAAAGAGTTACTAGACCTGATAATAAACTTTAATATGGCTCTAATAGTGATCACCCCTTACAGTCGAGCAACTTAATATGATTGAAATCTTGCCATCACGCGGCAACGTGGTTTTTAATATGATCCATCTACCAACTAAAACACACTTGTTTAAACAAAACAATACTCAAAAATAATCATCAAAGAAAGACTATTCACAGTCATCTTAAATTACAGAAAATCTAGTGCATTCAAGGCAACTTCAGTAACCAAAGCGCTTAAAAGACTGACATTATTGCACAGGATAAGAGTGGGTAATATACCTGAATGGTTCTAGGTTCTTGGGCTTCCCTAATGGCTTGTACAAGCGCAGCAGTAGCAAGCGCCTCCACGCTCTAATTCCTCAAACAGGTCGCCGTAGAACAATCTCGGAAGAGCTGAACGCGTGATCGGATATATCAGAATCCAGCCCCAGAATCCACGCCCTTGTCACACACCCACGCCGCCCGTCCGTCGCTCGTCCACCGCCCGTTCGTCACCCGCACCGTCGCTCGTCTGTCACCCACACCACCCAGTCCACCACCCGTCAATCACCGTCCCCCATATCGCCGACCCTCCACTCACCGTCCCCCGTATCGCCGACCCCCACTCACCGTCCCCCGTATCGCCGACCCCCCACTCACCGTACCCCACTCGCCGTCCCCGTCCCGCCCGTCTGTCACCCACACCACCCAGTCCACCACCCGTCAATCACCGTCCCCCATATCGCCGACCCCCACTCACCGTCCCCCGTATCACCGACCCCTCACTCACCGTCCCCCGTATCGCCGACCCCCCACTCACCGTACCCCACTCGCCGTCCCCGTCACTCACTCACCAGATCTATTTCTCGCCCAATGCCCAATTTTGTGTTTCTGTCACCCGAATTTTTTTTTATTCTCATCCCAGACCAAAGTCGCATTCCAGTAATGCGACTATGCCACGCAGCCCAGACCAAGTAAGCCCAGTCGTCACGCAGGCTAACCATATCATTTTTATTTTAAATTTATAAATATATCAAAGTCGCATTCAGGGAATGCCACTTTCCTACTTGTTTCCAAGTACCCGTGATCTTCCTACTTGTATCCTATGTTTACTGTTCCATCACAAAAGCATCCTTCTCTCATGTTTTTTAGTGATGGTTGAACTAAAGATTAAATGTTGGCAATTTTGGCAATTTCGTTGTGTTGAACTACATGTATTCAGAAGAAAATTGATTAAATTTTGTCGTGTCAAGCACATTTCACGTGATTATTAGTATTCATAACTCACAAAACAAATAAGTTTTAGGAATACAGTGGGCAAAGTTGAATACTCACACCTTCGAGCCCCCTTGGACCTCTAGCGTAAACCCTCGGAATGCTAATACCTCACAAGCTAGCACTTCGAGAACAGGTCCATCTCGGGCCTCAACGGCCCTTCCTTTAATAGAACAACGCAACGAGTGGCTATCCTCCGCCCAATAGAATCAACGAGATGGGCACTTTACTAATACTGGCAATGAAGGAGCAGGGTTAACAAACTGTCCACCGTACCATTTTTCCATCGACCCAGAAGCTAGACAAATTGCTAATGATGCATATGCAAAATCTGCAGAACCTCTGGTGTTTTTCGACTCGGTGTTGAACGATCCAATGTAGGGACCCAGCCCCGATCCAGCCAGTTCGCGGGGACCCGAGCCCCGATCCAGTCAGTCACAGTTGCCAAGCCCCGACCAGTCAGTCGCGGGACCCAAGCCCCGATTTAGCCAGCCTCGGGAACCCGAGCCTCGATCTAGTCGGGTGCGGGAATTTAAGTCCCGACTCGGCATATTTCAAGGGACCAAATCCTGAATCAGCAAGTTGGGATGAATCCTAGTTCGGGTGAGCATGCCCAACATCCAACGGTCATTCAACAAGCCCTAAACTTGATGAACTCCATTCAAGCCTTGTTGAGTGAAAACTAGCAAACCTATCCACCTCTTACAACTATGTTCCATGTGGTGCCCACTCAATCGGATATCCCGAACGTAGGGATACCCACATATGATTCTGTGATCCCCGATCATTTGCAAGGAAACCTCCCTATTATGGGAATGAGTCTGCCTCCTAGTCAACCATACGGGATCGCGCCTATTTACGAAGCAAACCTCTGATAACATGAGCCAGGGTAATCATCCACCTAATATTGTTTCCCACGGTGGACAAGGGATTAGAGTGGTTCCCAAATACCCATCAGAGGGGTGTAGTCAGCCTACAACTTATGCCGGGGGTCCACCCCTGAGCCAACAACTCTCGAATTTTGGGATCTCCTTTTGTTAATAGTAAAAAATGTTTTTCATACATTGAGATTTAAGTACAAGTTTTTGAAATAGATAAGTGGAGTGACTGGAGTGTAGTGACATAATAATGTCTCAAGATATTACTATCTTATATGACAAATATACCTCAATGATGTACAATACTCATTGAATTCAAAATGAAAATAGACAAAAATAAATACAAATTTCACACAATTACCAATGTTGTTCAGAAAGCATGTTCATAACATTTCTAAATATGAGATGAATCACAACAATGAACGATGATGAATGGTATTTAAGACAATATAGGTCCGGGAAGCATAATAAAACATTCCCCCACCATTTTGGTGGTTATTTGTTTCTTAAAAATTTCATATGAATCAAATGTCCAGTTTTGACAATTTTTGGAACTTGACCGAATTAAATACTCCTTTTAAATTGTTTTGGGTTCTTTTTGTAGGTTACTGTAAAGTTGGGG
Source organism: Sherardia arvensis (assembly GCA_948330725.1). Lineage (NCBI taxonomy): Eukaryota > Viridiplantae > Streptophyta > Magnoliopsida > Gentianales > Rubiaceae > Sherardia > Sherardia arvensis. The sequence goes on along the minus strand of OX415238.1, from coordinate 8,940,606 downwards.
TACTTATTTTGTAATAACCTTAACTCCATTTGTCTAACGTAGCCCCTGTAAATCTCCAGTTGTGTTCTTTTTCTCATTCCAAAATTTCTGCCCGAAATCTGTTAATCCGTCGAATATTTCCGGCGAGGAATAGAGGCGGCGTTCTTAGGCGTCCTCTTCGTCGATTTAAGGCGGTCTTCATCGTCTTTCTCCGTCTTGCGTATGTCATCCCACTTTCTTACAGTAACCTCAATCTTCATTCATTCTAGTGCCAGTTTTCTTCAGTTGATCCATTTGGTGTTGGGTTTTTCTTTTATTTGTACCAGTGTATGGATTGTATTACTACGTGTTAAATAGTTCTTACGTTGTGCTCTTCAACATCAGTATTTTGTGTGCTCTTTTGTTCTTTTGTATTCGATTTTATGTCCTTTAGTTCTCTCCTAATTTTCGAAGATATGATGTGGCAAACGATTGTAAATTGATGTTATGATATCCTGAATATGCATTGTAATTTGTCAAAAAAATTTCTTCTATTTCTAAGTAAACCTAAACTTAATTATTTTGTGCTTTAACTTCTTCTACACAGTCAGTAGAAGTAAACATAAGGAGCCAATGTGTCAGTGTCTAGCTTTTACCACAACAATTTGATTTCTCTTCTATCAGAAATTATTGTGTTTCTGTGTTTTGTATTTGGTTCTAGAATTTTTATGGGAAATTTGATGTATTTTATTGTTGATGTATTTTATGTTGTTTTTGTTGCATTTTAGTGGTAACATCAGTGCAAAGAAGTCGATCCAAAAAGAAAGAACCTGTTCAGATGCCAAAGTGCTTCCTTGTTTGTTTTTCTCCATTGTGAACGGGCTGCCATTCTTCCCTTAAAGTAGTGTTTGGTTTTACTGAGTCGGAACTATCAATGTATAAAAAGAATGGTGCGCTTCTCACTGCCTATTCTCTCAGAACCCTTCCAAAGGTATGGGGACCCGCTCGGTTGAATAGTATTTCAAAAACCTTTCCGCTACTGCTTAATTTTAGTACGGCTACAGAAAGGTTGAATTATGATTACTCTGGCGCCTTTACTGATGAGCGTAGTGTGGATCATAAGCAAAGAGACATTAGTGGGATGAATCATGGAGCAGGCGGGGAATGGAATGTAAGGGGAAATAGCGGGCATGTCCAGAAAAACATTAATGGGTTGAATATAGGTACATCGGGTTACACAGGCGATGTGAACTATCATGCTGCAAGACCTGGAAACTTCCAAAATATGAGAGGCGTGCCAAATGCAAATCATGCAGGAACACAACATTCATCGGTTGCTGCAGTATCACACGATTATCTTGACTCAGCTGGTGGTGGACATATATCAAAAGGTACTATCCAAGAGCTTGATCGTTTACTTGGAGCGGGTAATCTGGAGGAAGCAGTGGAACTTTTGGCCACGCTTGAGAAGCAGGGGATCACAGTTGATTTGCCTCGTTACTTGGCTTTAATAAAAGCCTGTGGTGAGAATAGATCTCTTAAAGAAGCATATACCATCCTTCACCATCTTCACAGGTGTGTACCTAATTTAGAACTCAGTGTTAACAATAAGATTCTTGAGATGTTCTGGGCATGCGGTTCCATGAGGGATGCCTTTATGTTGTTTGATGCAATGCCTCGCAATTTAACTTCTTGGGATATTATGATAACCGGGCTTGCTGAGAATGGCCTTGGAGAAGCTGCGATTGATTTGTTCTCTGAATTTAAGGATCTCGGGCTGAAACCCGATGGTCAAATGTACCTCGGTGTATTCACTGCATGTAAAATGTTACATGACAATAATGAAGGCTTGCTGCATTTTGAAGCAATGAGCAGAGATCATCAGATAGTTCCATCCACGGAGCACTATGTGAGCGTGGTAGACATGCTTGCAAGTGTGGGATGTCTTGATGAAGCTTTGGAATTCATCGAAAATATGGCAATGGAGGCAACAGTAGAAATCTGGGAGAAATTGATGATTCTGTGTAGAATTCAAGGTAACCTGGAGCTTGGTGACCGCTGTGCAGAGCTTGTCGAGCTCCTGGAACCGAAACTGCTAAGTGATGAGTCAAGGGCAGGTCTGTTGCCTTCAGAGCTGTGTAAGGAAAAAGGGAAACTGAAGGAAGGTGGTAAAAGGCCTTCGGGGGTGAGAGGGCGAGTGAATCAATTCAGAGCTGGAGATAACTCTGACCCCGAGCTATATACACTCCTTCAAGGACTGAAACAGCAAATGAAAGAGGAAGGTTATGTGGCAGAGCTAAGAGTGGTGCTCCATGATATCGATCCAGAATCCAAGGAGGAGGCTCTCCTTTCACACAGCGAGCGGCTTGCTGTGGCTCGAGGTTTCTTAGACACTCCAGCTCGGCAGCAGCTGCGGGTGGTAAAGAATCTACGCGTGTGTGTTGATTGTCACAATGCGTGTAAGATCATCTCAAAGATAGTTGGTAGGGAACTTGTCATGCGAGATGCTAAGAGATGGCATCATATGAAAGATGGGATTTGTTCCTGCCGTGACTATTGGTAATCACCAGAAGATGGATATTTAAAATATTATTATTTTTACATTCGTTTTGAGATGTATTGCCAACAAATTTTACCATCATAATCAAGTCGATTTCTAATAAAATTTGTCGGTTATTATAACAATTGAAACAAATATAATGAAATTGGAAAATAATGACTTGGGGAAAGAAAAGGTTGACGATAAATCTTACATAAGAGAAACGAACGAGATGACAAGAATCCTATGTTGAAAGAGTGATACTAAATTGATCATAACTGATAGTTTGGATGATCGTATAACTTATAAAGGGTTATATTTATGTTGACAAGAGCGTTGTAATTTTAGACGCAACTACTTCTGTTTACAAGATAATCTATCATCCGCCTTTTCAGATATGATCAAACATTTTACTCAATTTGTATATGTTAGATATGTAAATGGCACCTCATGTTGATTCACTAGTCTCAAACCGTTTGAATCAAATTGAATAAGTGGTGTTGTAGCCATTTAAACTAATACTTTTATCCAATGTATAAATTCTTTTTAAAATTACAAGATGACATTGTAATTTTAAATGCAACTATTTCTTTCTACAAATTAAGTCATATAATATCATTCGCACTTTTATATTGGGTCAAACAACTTATTCAATTTGTATTTATTAGGTACGTAAACGGGCACTCAATTTGATTAATGAATTTCAAACAATTTGAATTAAATTGAGTCAGGCGGCGCTGTAGCCATTTAAATTAATACTTTTATCCAATATATAAACACTATTTTGAAGAGCTGAACTATTAGCTAGATAAATTTTAATTAGCTAGATAGAATTACTGAATTAGGCAATTTTCAAGCTTAATAGTTATTACAGCGGTTAATTCCGATAGCCGCTTACGTTACAATTACAAGTATATCCAAAGAAGAAAACTTTCATTATACAATTACAGTAGGAATGAATAAAATGGCAATGTGATACGTTTCCAGAACAAGAATTTGCACAACACAATTAAGGTACTTCTTGTTCGAATCTGCCATTTGATTTTACAAAAAAAAAAAAACAACTAAGATCTAAAAGAATTACAAGTTCATAGCACAGCAGAAGGCGGAATAAAAGCAGCTTATAATTTCAATTGAGATTCTAATCTTGCTTCAATGTCTGCGAGTCTGAGAGTCACTGCCCTTTTGTGAGCATCTAAACCCTCAACATCGGCCATGGTTGCAACATAAGGTCCCAGGTTCCGTAGGCCATCTTCCGTTAATGACTGGACAGTAATGTACTTGAGAAAGGAGTCTAACGACACTCCACTGTACATTCTTGCATATCCATAGGTCGGAAGAACATGGTTTGTCCCACTCGCATAATCTCCCACACTCTCGGGTGTCCATGGCCCTAAGAACACAGATCCTGTACAACCAAAACACCGGCACTAAGAAAACAGGCTTCCCCGACCTGTCAAGCTAATAATCTAAACCTATAGTACCTCGTAACCAGCAAGTGAGAAAATGGCGTAAAAATGCCCATGGTAGAATAAAATATTGAAAAGGATAACGTTACCTGCATTTTCAATGAAACTTTCCCACTTCTCAGCATCTTTGATGTTAATAATCAAATGTTCCGGTGCATACATATTTGAGAAGTTGACCGCCTAGAAAGTCAATTAAAAACTTAAGCTTAGAAATAACCACTTTAAACTTAAATCTTAGAAATAACAACTTCACAAAAGAAAGAAACTGTACATTGATCAGTAATTATTATATCTGTCCTAGGTGGAAATCGGAATTGAGCCCTCAACCTTAAGATTGTGAAACGGGATTTCATAGGGCCAACATCCAAATTTTGTTTGTTTGTTTGATAAGATGTGGATATCTTGACCACGATCATCAACCCAGATTTCCGTGGATGAATTTCAACTAAGAGCAACTATGTAACTAATAATATTAGATATAATTGTTTATGTCCTATGTCAAGATCAGGTAAATGAAGAGCCCGCAAGATAGAAACAAACCTCAAGCATGTCACGGGCCAGAACTGTAAAGCTGTGGCTGAGTGCTTTTGAAGCAAATTCACCCCTGGGAAGGCTTTTGCACTGTTTATCAATTTCTTCATGAAGCTCATTTATATTCACCCCATCTCCAGCAATGACCAAGACAACTTGACTATCCGGTCCGTGCTCAGCCTGTTATCAGTTCAGATAAGAAGAATGAGCATCTCAATGACAAATATTCAATCCAAGTAGCAAAAGACTTGTTAAAAAACACCATTCCAGATAACCAGAAAGGTTCAACACCTGGGAAAGTAAATCAGCAGCTATGTGGACAGGATTGGTATGCTTGTCAGCTATAACAAGCACTTCAGATGGTCCTGCAGGCATGTCAATTGACACCATTGCCTCACTGTTCTGCAAAGAAGCAAATTAAAAGAAGAAAGAAAATGAGTCCAAGGAAGGAAAGAATCTTCCACGTATAAAAAACTGTTAGGTAGAAGAGGGGGACAGAGAGTCCTTAATACCTGTAAAATCATTTTTGCAGCTGTAACATACTGATTTCCAGGGCCATATATCTTCTCCACCTGCAAATTTAACGAAGGTTTCACTATGGTGTTAGTAAGGAAAATGTACTAGAAATGCATAGCAGTTCTATAGTAGAATAGAAACAATTCCAATAAAAGAATTAGAAACGACAATCTGGATATTAAAGGACTGCATCAGTTTAATTCTACTTTTCCTACCAAAAATACAAATTTGAAAATAGAAACAGCATTCTGGAGACATAATAGTTTTTTTCTTCCTACTTTGAGTTTATGTTAAATATATGAATCCCACTTGGTTCCCATATTGTCAACAAAAGAAGGAAAAAAAAAATCCCAGGTGAAGAAGGCATCTCAAGCAATTTTGATCTTCTCATTCCGTTACAGTTCATGTAAAAGCTAACCGAACCCCCAACAACAAATCTAAAGAGCATATACACTTGCATCTAATTTTATGCACTTGTAATCGTTTAACAAGTTCACATCATAAATACTTCAAATGCCTAATTGTTAACCCTGATTATGATAAAAGCCCAAGTTTCAATTTCAAAGAATATAGTACTTCATGTGCAATTTCTTCCTTGCAGCCAGTGATCACTCAGAAGGTTATTCTAAATGACCTCACATCTTATCACCAAATTCAGCATAACGAATATGCGCTGGAGACAAGCAATCTTTTTTTATTTATTTTTATTTTTTATTGAGGTCTACAGACTACAGCTGTTATTAACTTGACAAATTGAGTTATATCTTAACCACTATACAGGTCTATAGAAGCCATGGACCTCAATAAAATAAGACAGCATTGACTCTGTTAGATATTACTGTCTTAGAGAGTATTCAATGTATCATTCCCTGCTAAATTTCTATTTCTTTTTACTTATATTCCTTAGAAAAAGACTTTTATCATATGTCAGCATGACAATAAGGAACTCTGAAGACTTTCTTTTTCTTCTTTTAGTTAAAATATCCAACTGATTTGAAGCCTAAGAAACTTCACTGTTGAAAAAGTACAATGAAAGGATGAAAGGGGTAACAATCATGTACTGACAAAGAAAACCCTGGAGGAATCTCAACAAAGACTACGTGTCCTACTAGATGAATGAAAAAGGTTAAATAAGCATGTGGAATTTGATACCTTGGGACAAGATTCTGTTCCCCAAGCCATTGCAGATATTGCCTGGAAATGTTAACACAAGGAAAATCTATAAAGAAAGTTGTATATGTATATATATGAGAGAATAGAAAGATTCATATGCAAAGCAAGTTTCGGAACAGCAAGGTCAAAATTTTCATACCTGAGCTCCACCAGCTTTAAGAATGTGAGTTACGCCAGCTTTTTTTGCACAATACAAGACTTCCTACAACAAGTCTCAATTAACTCTAGAGAAACCATTTTATAATGAATGTGTGAAGATTAATTGTAATTATACCTTACAAATGCTTCCATCCTGAGTAGGGGGTGTTGCAAGTACAACAGTTTTGCACCCAGCAATTTGTGCTGGCTGGTCAGGAAAATCAGAAGAACTTCATCACACATTTACATAAACCCACCAATCACAGAATGAGAATTCATTGAAGTAAAATCAATTACTATACCACTGAAAGCATCAAAGCAGTTGATGGCAGAACTGCAGTTCCTCCAGGAACATAAAGCCCTACAGAAGAAATGCTTCGTGCAACCCTTTTACACCTTACACCCTGAAAATAAGGGGGAAAGGAAAGTTCAAAACACTTGCTGAAAATTATAGCAGAAGAAAAAAGGCAACACATGGGACAACTTACATTCATGTTCTCCACAGATTTTTCAACTGGCCTTTGTTCAGCATGGAATGCATATATGTTGTTGTATGCCACATCAAAAGCTTCACGAATGGCCTCATCAAGCTAAGGCATTTATTTGGATGCAAAATCAATACATGCAAGAACTATCACACACTATTTAAGTATATGACATAAATACCTCCGGATCAGGAAGATCAGAAACCTTCTCAACTATCACATCCATATCAACTTTGTCAAATCGCCTAGTATACCTGAAACATAAGATATACACCATAAAAAATAACAATGATACATACTTTAATTATAATTTTTTATGAATATTACAAATCAGTGTTTTAATGGCTAATTAATCTTTTAGGTCATGTTTTAGATTCACAAATACATCTTGACTTTTAATCAACTGTATAAAATTCGTAAATTTTCTTGCAATCTTTTGTAATTTCAAACTAAGGCTTTTACCACAATCATAACTAATATGTCAACAGTTTTAATTCCCAATTAAACACCATAGATGTTCATTTACCTGATCAGCATTCACAAAAATAAGAAGATAATGAAATTAATACACACAAAATGTACAAAAACACCCACTCTTTAACCGCCATGTCCCCTCTAGCGCGCACATCCTCAACAATTGGCTCAACCTGAGGTAATGTGAACATTATAGCACTTAATATATATCTAAAGAAAAGAAACAACATAAATATCTGAGAGAATATTTTGATGCTTACCACACCAAAAATCGATGAAAAGTCAATCCGTGGTCGGGATTTGAGCTTATCGATCTCTGATGGAGATAGCTCTGATAATTTATATGACCTCATTGCACACGTCACTGAGCAGCGTGATGTTGCTGCAGTGAAGAACCAGAAAATGGTATAGTGGCAGTATATATTATATAATCAGAAATATTAGGAAAAATTGCAGGGGTAGAGCGTTCTAATACCTGCCTTTGGAAGATAAATAGTTCCAAATTTGTTGTTTTTATTTACTTGAAACTGAAAACTGCTACTGCTCGTACTAATCAAACCGCTGTTCTTGTTGAAGCATCCAATTCTGCCACCCAATCCTAGCATCTTATCCACAGGTACAAACTCCAAGTTACCAGATTGAAGTACTTTGCAAAATCAAATTTTGAGATGGTCAAAATACTTCCATCATACTTATTAATTAAAAACATATAAACTTCTAAATCCTCAGTTTAACTACTCAATGGAAAAATATTGATGAAATAATTTAAAGATCCAATATGTTGTTAGACTACAAAACAAACAGGTACTACCTCACCAATTTACTGACCCATTTGAGTTGCTCTGCTTGCAATATTATTTATTTTTAGTTTGTCTGGGTACACTCCATCTAATAAGAACAATACTTCACACTCATACACAATAAAAAAATTGCTTACATACCAAACCAGATATTTAGTATGAAGGATGACCAAATCTGTAAAAGAGTCAATGGAGAAAATAAACTAAATCCCGAATCAATTAATATGATTTGGAAGTCCTACGAGTTGAGAACCATGACCTATAAAGTAACAACTTTTGACAGAATACCTTGTTGGCTGCCAATCATCAATCACTCAAGAAAATCTAGTAATTATTTATTATCAATCACATCACTTGGCAAAACCACTAAGATGCACACATGTACCACGAGAGAGAGCCAGGACATTGTCTACACCTCGGAGTACTATTAAAACCTACATTTGCAAAATCAGAGTAGGCAATTTCATTTTTTTCTCAAACATAACAGGGCTTCCAAGTTTGGCTAAAACACTCTTGCAGCTCAATCACTGAGCTAAGGAAAATAAACTAGAAGCAAATCCACTCAGAAGGCAAACATAAACATCCCCAAGTTAGCTAACACACGAAGAAAACTGTGTTGATATTGTGTGTAAGAAAAAATCAAGAGACCATTTTTATAATATAAATTTTTTTTACTGAAGCAAGGACAAACTATTTGAATCAAATTGAAAGACAAATTTATCAAAACCCACATAGAAATTGTATGTTCAGTGTCAATAACTGTTGTGTATTAATAATTGCTGCATTTCCCCCCTCAAACAGAGAGTCTGTATTACTGTATATCCCAAATAACTAGAAAAAGCCTAGAGTCTGATGATGAACAATTTAAAGAAGGAAAAACTGGAATAACTGGGATAAAAAACAGGAAGATGCAGAAGGAATTATTACCAGGATGAACTTTGTCGGAAGAGATTTCGTAACTCTCAGATGATCGGCGGCGGAGGATATCAAATGTGTCGCCGGTGTGAGTGAACAGAAAATCAGAAACATATATTTAATTGGGCTGTTCATGCTGACCCGCGGGCCAGGGCGTGTCAGCCATTTTGGCCCGAGTTGACCCGAATCTTAGGGCCTAATGGGTTGGACGCGGGTCGGGACGGTCAGTACAATTTCGGGTTGGGTCGGGACGGGCCAGATTAAAACAAGTCCAGACCCATTTTGACCCGAATTCACTGTTCATCCGCCGCACAGCCTAATCCTTCTCTGATATTCAGAGTCAAATCCTGACTGCCCGGAGGAAGGATGCTTGGTCTGTGAAGATCAAGAAGAACAAGGGTGTGGTCAAGTTCAAGGTTAGCTGCTCCAAGTACATGGTGGTCTTAGATATCGAGAAGGGCCGACAAGCTAAAGCAGTCACTACCCCCAGGTTTGTTTGCTCGTCCTGACACCCTTACTGTTTGTCTCCCTCATTCGGGTATTGCCATTCGGGTATTGCTCATTCGGGTTATGTCTCCCTCATTTGGATATGAGATGATGGGTAGTTTGTGTTGATTTTGAATATCTAAGAGCTTTTCTGTGGTTAATGTTTGTTTGTAGTTTAAATTGTTAGTAAAAAACTAATCTTGCATATAAAATTTAGGCTGGCTGCTTCTGATGTTGCAGACTAGGTTGAAACCTGTTAGGGATTTAGCTCTCTAGTCAAACGATGGAGTTTTTACTTGTGTACTTCAGCCTGAAATAGCACTATTAAAAGGATTCTAATATTGGTGCATAATGTTCATGTTCTTTTAATTAGATGTTTTGTGAATATTTCCTAGTACAAGATCTATTTCACATGACCTGAATTGTGTGTAGGTATTGTGTTGTCTGCTCTGTTGTATGCCTTCTCTATTTTACTACATAAAATATTTGTATATACTCTTCCAAAAGATTTCAAATGAAATGAGAGAGTTGATATGAGATTTAAGATATGTAGGATGTATCTCATTTCATTTCATTTCAATCTCATTTCATATGTAGGATGGATCATATGTTGAAGCAGATGGGATATAGCCTTTCTTCAGACCATCTGAAAATAAATGAGCATTAGGCCATGTTTATCAGCTTTATTTGCAGAAAACTAATCACTAGCTAGCTTTTGAGTCTTATGTCCAAAGTAACAAGAAAAAGATCACCTTTTTCACCACTCTCAGAATCCTTAAAGCTTCTGCCAATTAGTAAACAGCCCTTCTTCAGACCACCTGATAAAATGCCAGTTTATGAACATATTAGAGCAATGTTTTTTCAGCTTTATTTGCAGAATACTAATAACTATTTGATTAATTTTTTGAGTCTTGTGTAATGATATCATGATGAAGGAACAAGAAAAGGATAAAGTGGTTACCTTTCTCACTACCTTTCTCAGTTTTTTATAATTTTTACTGGATTTGGGACCAGAGGATTCAGGTTAAAGATGGTTTCTTGCACTATTTTTGCTGCTAGGAAGCTGGGAACTTTTTGTTTCTGAAGAACTTTATTATTAGTCGTGTTTGATTCGAACATTCGGAGTTTAATGAGATGTGTTATTGGTGTTTTGCTGCAGGTTGCTCTGACTAATTTCACCAGCTTGCCTCCCCTGTTTGAAAATACTCCTAGGGTGCTGAAGAGTTAGCAATAGCAAGTAATATTTTTGACCCTTTCATGTTTGCTTATTTCTTCTAGTTATAATTATCTAATCTTATGTTGAAATTTTTTAATTAAAAAATTAGGGGATGTTTATGAACATGCTGTACTTTTAAGCGTGAAGACGGAGGATCAGGAGGCCTTTGAGAGAGATTTCCTTCAACTTAAGCCTTACTACACTGATGCACGGTAAAGACTAGGTTTTCATTTTGGTGATTATTCATACATACAGTTTCATCTTGTTGTTGCCAAATTCTGCTCAGAGTATGATGTTCTCCATTTTTCTTTTCTCTGATCTTTGTTTACAGTGAAAGGCTCCCACTTTCAGCTCAGGAGTATCTAATCTTAGGCCTCAATCTCTTGCGGTGAATCTTAAAAAGAAGGTTTTAAATTGAATGATTCTAACCCCTGGCAGGGGATGTTATATTAAACTTAACCACTAAAGACTTTCACTAAAAAGGAACTCTTTTTCTTCGTGCATGACAGACTAATTAACATTGATTAGATTAAAGTTATAAATTTCAGATGGCTAATGCAGGAATTAAGTTCCTACTTGACAATTTTTGTTTGTCTTCTTCTTTCTGAAGCTCTTTTTCCAACCATTATAGTAAAATACAAAAGATCCATCAGCATTTTCATGGAAGAACTGCACACCCACTGTCATAAACTTCTTGAGTCTTGTGTGTGTGTGTGTGTGTGAAATAACAAAGTAATGTTATTTCAATTCTATTAAACAATTTTCAGTATGAACTGATAATCGCGCAGATTAACCGAGTAACAGAAAACAGTTTCCCCAAAGGAACCACACATACACACACAGAGAAAACCTTTTCTGTTACAATTCAATAAATAAAAAAGGCTCCAAGATAAACAGATAAGGTTGAATGTTATAATTCTATGTAGCTCGTATAATAGCAAAATTTAGATGTTAGCACAGTATTTATGAATTGACACATACTCTATACATGAATGTGAATCCATGAATCAGAGGGATACTGAGAGCAATACCAATCAAAAGAATTAAGTAAATTAGAAAAGCTTATTTGAGTTCTATGATATACGGAACCCGTATTCTTTTCTAATTTACTTAATTAGAACAGCCCTCATTATATATATACGGGTTTCGTATATATATCTCAAAATGATATATATACGAAACCCGTATTCTTTATAACCCGAGTGTGACCCGAATTCTTGGTCCAAAACAAACCTTAAATTGCAGGTGGCTCAAAGTCAATTTCTCCTCGGACTAGCAAAAACCTGTGAGATACTGTGTTTCAGGGTTCAATGGCAGCTGTAGAAGAAAAACCATGGCGGGTGTTGGAATTCTACAGTGGAATTGGCGGCATGGTAAAGATGTTCTTCTTTTTTCATTCTCTGCTGCATTTATGTAACTAATACGTTAAACCTTAAAGAACTGCTCTACTACTGCAGAGATATTCTTTGATCAAGGCAGGAATTGATGCAACAGTTGTTGAATCATTTGACATTAATGACGTCGCGAATGATGTTTATCAGCATAATTTCGGCCACCGCCCGTATCAAGTACTGCTCTTTTTTCACTATTCTTATTCGTTTAATCTTGCTGCTTTACTCCATCAGTAGTTCCTGGCTCAGTTACATATTTTTTGAGCTTGCACATTTGAGTGAAAACTGTTTGATTGCAGCTTTGTTTTTTGATAAGTTAAAAAAAGTTGGTTTTTGATAATATCCATAAGTGGTTAGTTGAATTGCAGCTTAGTTTGTGACAAAGGGTATATTTAATGGTTTTGTATGTGCATTTACTTTTTAGGGGAACATTCAGTCCTTGAGTGCTGCTGATCTAGACAGATACAAAGCCGGCGTATGGCTCCTGTCTCCACCTTGTCAACCTTATACGCGACAAGGTGATTTTATTGCAGCTACTTTCTATTTCTTTTATCAGGTTCTCAAGATTCATTTAATATATTATTTATGGTTTAGGACTTCAGAAGGGTTCTAGTGATGCCCGAGCATCCTCATTTTTGAGAATTTTGGAACTGATACCTCAAACTTTATGTCCTCCGGCTATGCTGTTTGTTGAAAATGTTGTTGGATTTGAGGTATGTCTGATGATTAAAAACATCGTCAAGTTGTTTTACCATCTTCGAAATTGATGTTGCATCAGATTGAGCTTGAATATCTTTTGCAGACGTCTGACACGCATAAGATAATGATTGATATGCTGGAAGAAAACAACTTTATTTTACAAGAATTCATTTTGAGCCCGTTGCAGTTCGGTGTGCCTTATTCACGTCCTCGATATTTCTGCTTGGTATCTACTTTCCCTTACCTGTGAAGTACTTGGTCTATGTCATATAGCTGATAATATTTCAATTTATACAAGTCTATGTTAGAAAATAATATGACTTTCGTTCAAAAATGGAATTTCTTCACTAATTTTAGGTAATCACGGTCTTAGAATCTGTTAAATAGATTGGTGAGAAAGAAACTCTGGAAAGAGCATACATCTATGTAAGAAAATAATAAGACTTTGCTCAATAATGGGAATTCTTCTCTAATATTGAAATTTGTTGTGTTAGAATCTGTTCAAAACCCACACACTGAGTTTTTCCTGCTTGTGAGAGGTACATTTAGCAAATTTGAATACGAGACAATGAAGAAGATGAATTTCCATTATTGTCATGAGATTTAATCGAATAGATAAGGAAACTGGCTGTAGTTGGGTGGGGGTGGGGGTGATGGAGGTGCCTCTACAGCTAAGACATCAGTCAGATGGAGATGGTGGGATAAAGGTAACGTATACTTTGTTACAGTTGATGTAACTATGTATGCAATCCTTGGTAATTAAAGGATGTGTTCTACAAATCCAGCTGGTTTTTATTGAAAATGAACTAGTTTGATGGCCACAGAAGCCCTATGCTAAATTACGTTCATCTATACTGAGTCTCGTATGGGATTTATACCGTTTAGGGATGGGAGAGGAAGAGTGCAACAATGCCAATTTATTGAAATATACAAGATTGTGTTCCTTCACATAGAATCGACAGTCACTGAAAGAAGGGTTGGCCTCTTTTTTGCTTTGCTCCACTGTTTTATTTTTATTTGAGGCTCTCGCATTGTCTACACTTTTTATGCATATCGCTTGATGTTATTGCTTGATTTAATAGTCTTTCAGTGAAGTATAATTGTGGCTCCATGCTGCAGGCAAAGCGCAAACCTTTATCCTTCAGGCATCCAAAATTCAACAAGCAACTTCTCAGGCGCCCTGGCCCTCTGCAAGGACACGAAGATATAAGAAACAACGTAGATGCTCAGTCAGTTGAATGCTTGAATGACTTAATTCAACTTTGTCAGCCTGTCCGGACTTTTCTTGAGTTTAAGGATCCAGATAACAGGTAGATTCACAATCACATTCTATGCTTGCTAATATTTCTGAACTAGCCGATGAAATTGATAAGTTATATGATTGCAGCTCTTTGGAACAATATCTAGTCCCATTAAGTTTGGTTGAGAGATGGGGAAGTGCCATGGGTATTCATTCTACCAGAATTTACATTTCACTTTTTCCAATTTGGCTTCCTAGTTTTCCAAATATTTATTCGTTTCTTATTATTTTCAGATATTGTCTTCCCTGATTCAAAACGCTGTTGTTGTTTTACAAAAAGTTACTATCGCTTTGTAAAGGGCACAGGTTCCCTTTTGGCAACTGTCCAGGTATGATTTAGTACTGCACATTCTTTGAATGCGCTAATACTTGAGTCATTTATTCTATTTTTTCTTTGTTGGCTGAGTAGGGGTTTATTAGTTGTTCCATAGCTGGTGGTTACTGTAAAGGTTTAAGTGTAAATTTGGTAATGTTGACTAAATGTAGTACTCATTTGTTCTCTTTCTGCAGTTTGCCCTCTCCACTTCAATCTTAATTCTTTAAATTGGAGAACAGTATTAACAGAACTATGTCTTGCTTGATGCTTGCACATCATGCACCTAAAACAATGTGCTTCTGTATGATAATTCTGAGTGATTGAAGGGTGCATTTTTCCTCCCTCTGTGTCATAAGAATAGATTTCTGTGAATGGATAACTGGTTGGTCATTTGTCAATTAGAAACGCTTACCTGTGGTTAGTTGTATTGGAGTAAAGAAGCAAAGAAAATAAGTACATTTGTACAGTTGTGATAAGATTGCGTGAAGATTTGATAAAATAGGTTACATATGAGAAAGGGCAAAAGGATGAACGTGTCTATTGCTACTGTTACCTTTGACAGCAGATAAACACTTCTTCAATCTGGTCATTGATGATACACATCACCTAGTAATAAACATGTTTGATCAATTGCATTCACGTAGACATCCTTGTTTCTGATGTCTTTGTCAAAAACTAATCACCCTTGTATTTAAGGGCACCAGAGATGGCCAGGTAGTGTTAGGAGTGGCTCCTGTACATTGCTAGCATATAGATTTTTGACACTGAAACAGAAAAACAAAAAAAATCACCGGCCTACAGAAATTTGTAGAACTTAAATATATCTGATAAGAATTCCATGGACATGAGCATATATGGTGTCTGGTAAGATTAAACGTCTCATTTGTCAGTAATAGAGGACATGTTGTACTATTTGTTGCATATTTTTCCCCTGATAGAAATTTGGTTGCATCTTTTGTGCAAGATGCAGGAGACAAATGAAGATATGACTGTTCCTCCCGAAGAACTTCAACTTAGATATTTTACCCCTCGAGAGGTTCGTCATTTGCTTATCATGTTGCAAGTTCTTCTGTATTTTTACCTCCAAGTGCCACTACCACACCAAATCAAATACAGCATCTACAGATTTGACAGACATATTACACTATCATTCATATTGCGATTTGCTTCCTACATCTTCAGGTTGCAAATTTTCATTCTTTTCCTGGAGAATTCGAGTTTCCACAGCATATCAGCCTTCGGCAACGGTATGTATTCTGAAATCAAAGTAATGTCATGAGCTAAGATTATGTACAGTTTCAGAGGTATCTAGTTATGTGTAATTAATAAAATTGTTCTCGAAATTCATCCATCTTTTCCTGTTCCTGAACAAAACTCTCTTTACTGCAGTTATGCGTTGCTCGGAAATAGCTTAAGCGTTGGAGTGGTTGCTCCTCTACTCCACTATCTTTTTTTCCCGAGCAGAGTGACCTTTGATAAATGACATTTCACTCTGTGATGAACACCATTTTTTTTGCACTTATAGATATTATTAGACCAGACCTGTGGCGGATTTATTGATTTAGAAGTCTGACACCTTATATATTGCCTGTAATTTTTACTACATAGTTCATAAAATTGCAAGAGGCCTGTGAGTACGTTGTTTCCTCCTACAATGTAAACTATCAGAGTGTTGAAATGCTGTGATCACCAATTGGTAATTCTAACTATATAAGCGGCTCATTGTTGGATCTTAATGTCCAGTTCAGCTTAATCCAAGCTGATTCAGCTTAATTCAAGCACCTGATGATTTATCCGACTTGAATTTTTTTGAAAAAAAAATAACATGTTTTGAAATTTAGGTACTAAAAAGGTTATTTTAATTGTTGTTCGTCGTCAATGAAATATTATTTATTTTATCTTGTCTAATTAAATTTAAATACGAAATAAACAGTTTCATATAAAATAAACAGTTTCATATACGAAAATTAATTCATAAATAATAATATAAGCAGCTCCCGGGCCTAAAATGCCACCAATTGGCAAGAAAATAAAACACACCTCAAGTATATAAAAACAAAAGATGTTAAACATATGAAGAATGTACTGAAACGAGGTAATTGAGTGACTGCATTCATCTCCTCGTCATCCAAAAATCTACAACTAATTGATCAACACATGAAAAACCAACTCGCAAAAAACAAAACCATATTATTTCCGATCAAACTTCAGACCCTGCCGGCGTATCTATTAACCAGCGCTAGAGCATTGGTGGTGGCGGCCTCGATCCTCTGCACGCGGTCGAACACGTCGGACTTGACGGGGCTCTCTGTGATGCCCTCGAATCCGTCCTTACACGTGTCCTCGCTCGCCAGCGCCCCGCTCATCCACGTCTGCACGTTGCTCATCTGGAACTGGAACGACCCGCTCCCGCGGCTCACCAGGCTCTGCATCTGATTCAGCGAGTCCTGCAGCAACCCCACAACGTCGTCCAACAGCGAGAAGCAGTCGCGGACAGCCGAAGCGGCGGCGGCGCCGTAGTCGCCTTTCTTGGACAGGCTGTTGAAGTAGGCGGTTTCGGCCTTGGCTTTGGAGAGCGCCACGGCGATGGCGAGGCGGATGAGCCGGACCGGGCTGCCCTGAGCCGCGGCGGCGTAGTGGGAGAGCGCCTCGAAACACTCTCGCTGGTACTCCGTCGTGGCGCAGCTCGTACGGACGAAGTCGACGTCCTCTTTCGTGGGCTCCGCTAATGCTGACGGGGCAGCGGCGATGAGGAGGATCACGGCGGAGATGAAGAAGAAATTCATTTTTACTTTCTGTTTCAGTTTCTGCGGACGATGATGGCGTGGGACTCTGTTCTGTGTTTTTCTTTTGGTGGTGTGAGCCGGCGAGGGAGTTTTTCATCGACGATGAATATTATATACAATTTCGGGATTACTAAAGATACGTTTTATTTTATTGAGGTAAACAAATATACGTTTGATTCTAACGAGGGAAACAAATATACGTTTGATTCTAATGAGGGAAACAAAATATTACAAAGTTAAAAATTATTAATAACTGATATTAACTCGTATGAACTTGGATTTTTAGTGAATAATTAATAACCGATAAAAAATATTAAAAAGTTATAATTGGATTTTCGTAGTGAATAATTTGATATTATGTAATAGAGATAAACGTAATAAAAAAATCACAAATTTTTTACATAATTACTAGCATAATTGAACCGCGCGTTGCGTGGTATGTTTGAAATACTTTTAAGTGTAGCTTTTATTGAGATTGTTAGTCAAACACAAACCCTACTTAATGAATTTGATAGAATTAAGTGAGAAAATTGTAATGAAATAAGATTATTAAATTCAAAATTTCAATAACACTTTAGACATTTTAGTTTGAAGTATGCCTACTTCTTTGTACAATATAAATTAGAAAATCTCAAAGGAAACAAAATTTTAATACTTGAATTTATTTTCATGATTAAATAAATGATAAATTGATTTTCTTAAATGAAGTATGAATACAAAAATAATATCGTCTTAGAACATGTTTTGATATGTTGTGCAATAAATAGCATAAAATATATAAAAAATAGCCAAATGAAAGATATATATTTCATCAAATGCAAATGCGAGTTTAAAATCTAACTAATATCTACTATTTCTTAGTGTCATGTAAATTTTCATTAATTTTTAGTGTTTGATTTTCTTCTAAGTATTAAAATATGTTTAGTTGCATTAATTTATTTTAAGGCAATAAAAAAAAAGGGTATGAGGCAATAAAAAAATGCAAAATACATATATATATATATATATACACATACATATATATACACATACACATACATACATCAATCTTTGGGAATTATCAAACATGTGCATCTAAATGAAATATCCTCCACGGCAAAAAGTATGAAATAGTAGTATAATTTTGGCATATAATATTTATAAATAATATAATAGTATCATACTTGAAAGTTGAAAAGGTAATTATGTATATAGTTACTTAAATTTTATTGATCGATTGAAATATTATTTTTTTACTTTAGTTGAATTCCATTCAGTTCAACTAATATATATTTAATTAAATTAAAATTAATATAATTATATTCATAAATACACAAATTATTATTTAGATTAGTTTAGTTTAATTTAGCTCAATTTAATTTAGTTCAGTTTACCACAAAATAAACTCATTATAAAATTTTACATCAAAAACATTGATCCTCTTTCCACCTCTCCATGTAAATGTGCGCAACCCCTTTGTATGACTTTCAGTTTGAGATGATTTGTCGTTATATTATATACAAATTTGTTTGGGAAATTTGCATCTGTTGATTATGTAATATAATATCATAGCTTCATGTTTGAATCTTTAATGCTAATTATTAAAATATTTAATTGAATGGTATAATGCAATGAAATCCTTCAAAAAGGAAAATCCATACCAATATAGTAAGTGAAAGATTACAACGAAAAATCACGGTTCCAAAATAAGAATTGAAAGATTAATCATTGTAGGCGCCGGAATATGGTGATCTTATGATGGTTATGTAGCGGTTTTACTCAAAACTACGTAGTTTAATACTTTTTAATATTTTTTATTAATTTATACATTTACCGGAGTAATAACTCTTCTAGTTCTCTTTAGAATTATGTTTAATTCTCAGCTATTAGTTTTAACATAAATAAATTAAATATTTTGTTACCTTTCAACTTCATCTTTATTTTATATTAGAATATTTAAGAATATTTGGCAGATGTGAATATTGTTTTTAAGTGACAGAAGCCGATATTATTATAATAATTACCATAATATTATAAATAATTTCTTATATTGCAAGATCTTGTTTATATTTATCAAAAAATATCAACTATGTCTTGATGTACTAAAATATTTCATCACCACTAATTGTAATTATGTTTTACATAAAAAAAAAAATCAATCACAAAGAAATGATTCGATAAACCAAACGTATTGTTACACAAATGTTTTGATAAGTAATTATAAATTTTAATGATCTCCAATATTTAAAAAGAATAAAAATTGTTTTAATTTTTCTGAAATGTTAATAAAGTTGAATTTCATAGAGATTAATCAATATTAATTATTTCAACACATAATAATTTTAGATAAAATGTCGTGTACCATATCATCAGTTCATGAAGGATTTGATGATAATTTTGTGATTAATAATGATTTGAAATATTAAAAGAAATAGTAATACATGACAAACTTGGATTTTAGTTTATGGATTATAAAAGAAAACAACAAACGTGCCTAATAAAAATTAAATTTGATGATATTATTTCATTGCAATTTTCTATATTCATCTAATTGATTATACTATTCAAATTCATTATTTAACTATGAGTTATATACTCCATCCGTCTCAGACTATATTGCACAAAGGGTAAAATTTGAGAATATTAAGGATTGTAAAATGAGTGGATGAGAATAAGTTTGAGAAAGAAGTGGGTGAAATGAGTGGAGGAAAATGAGTGTGATTTAGTAAATAAGGAAAGTGTACAATTTAAGATGGGACATCCATATAAGGAAAGTGTGTAGTTTAGACTGAGATAGAGGGAGAAAGTTTCAATAAACATATCAAAATCTCTACAACTCCGCTTACTTAAACTATAATTTAAAATGATTTAAATAAACCGCACGTTGTGCAGTCCAGTCATACTAGTTTAAAATAATAGTGTTTGAGTTGTACTCTTGATATTCCCCTATTTCACAAATCAAGCACCATCTTAATACGCAAATTATACCATGTATTCGGGGTACATATCCCCAAGTGCATTTTAATATTAAATAATGTACATTCCAATATATATGATTGTGCATTATAATTGTTTAACTTACAATTTCTATATATAGTATATAAATAATTAAACATGTAAGTTGAGTGTAGCGATAGATACATCCGGTGACCTTAATAATAATTTTTGCCATGATTTAAGGCACATACGGCCCTAATTATAGTTATGATGGACCAACTATAGCACAATCAAATAAACATGTGTACCTCAATAAACCAAAAAATACTAATGATATGGTAAAAATAATAAATTAATAGTTGAGAATTAAACATAATAACAATGTAAAAGTTTTGTGATTTTTTTATTATCTCTATAACATAATATCAAAGTTTTGTAAATTTCCGGCCACCTATTGATCGTCGTTGGCCCTGATCGGCGCTGATCCGTGAAGCCCAACCACTAACAAGTCAAGAGGGAGCCCGCTTTTCACCGCCGACCGTCGATGACACCGGTGAGACTAGACCCAGCTCAGGGCTTCATTTTTCGACCAAGAAAAACCGGCATATCTAGGAAAAGGAATAAACAGAGCAACCGGAGCGTTGGAAATGGAGTAAGATGCAACGCCATGCGCCTCAGCCTCCATCACGCGCCGCCGGAAGAGTCCGCGTGTTGGCTACGCGCGACTCTACTGGGACGCGCCTGCGCGCCGCCGTGCCTGAGCCTCCTGCTCTCTGCCTGAATCCGGCTGAATTGAGTTACTTCTATTTTCATTTTTCTTTTTTCTTCTTTATTTTTGGTTTCTCGTTTTAGATATGGGGCTTTTGTGATCCTTTTTTATTCTTGATAGTGGAGTATATCACCTCTAAAAGAGAAATCTATATGGCAATCTCTAGTAATAATTCTAGATGAATCTTTCTCATGTTTCATGGCTAGATGTAAGTCCAGTATGCTTAATGGATTACTCTATTGTCCAACCCATAAAAGGTCTCCTTTCTTCCTGTGGTCCATTGACCGCCCGACTCAACGGGTTTCAGGTTGTGGTTCAGGTAGAGGGTTTTTATTTTAATAGAACTGGCTGTTTTGGCTATGCAAACTGAGTGGGTGAATTATTTGGAGTTCTAGAATGATGTAAATTTGTGAAGTGTCTATATTCAAGAGGAGGAAGAAAATTCTGTTGTTTTAGATATAGATATGCCACACTGATTTTAGTACTTGTAGTTTCAGACAGAGAAGATTTAGAATAGTTGTATTTTTAGAAACTTCTCTGATCTCACAAAGTGGAGATCATTGTACTCTATGTTCCGATTTTTCTGGTTTTGGGGATCCCCTATATCATATCCCTCCAACAATGGTAGTTTAATTTTAAAAAAGTGAGGTATGAGACAGCAAAACTTGAATTTTTTATTTGTTCATATACAATTTGAAGTTTACAATGATGGAGTTAGAAATAGTTAACCTTCAAGAGGATATATATATAAATCATTTTATAAAACTAATATATAAATACTAATAAATTAATTAAAAATTGAAGAAAAAAAAGATATATGTGCATCAGCACATGAATTATACTAATATATATTTAAGGGGAAATTACGATTAAGTGCAATGAAACATTACTAAATTCCTAATTTTAAAGGAGGTATAAGTTTTGCATAATTTTTTAAAATGCCAGTAAATTACTATCATATAATTATTATAAAACTAAAATGTATTCATATAACTAAACTAAAATGAATTTAATTAAAACCAAAAAATGCATATAAGTGTTTATAATTCATCAATTATATTGTACATATAAATAATATTAACCGTTAATTTTAGAAATTATGTAAAAGTAACATCGTATTTTAAAATTTCGAAAGTTCACAGTGCTCTTAATAAAAACATTTGTCAAATTTAAAATGAGTAAAGTGTGTGAAAGTAAAAGTTAATAAAATTGCGAGAAAGTTTTCAATAAGATCCAAAATTAGTGTGGCCGAATTTAGAATGGGACACAAAAAGAGTGTGTCTCCTTCTTGAACGGGCCACTTATAAAGCATGACAAGTTCAAATTCAAACACATGTGTCGTGTCTCACCAATTGAATGGATTCACTACTTTCTTGTGATCGTCAACCATATCGGTCACATCGATTTCGTGGCCAATTAACTTAGTGGTCACGTCGATGATCTTTGATAAGTCCATGGTTCGTATTCCGGACCTCATTCAGTCTCGGACCAGGGTCCGAGAAGGGTCATGGGCTCGAGCTACGCGGAGGGTGGATCCATGGGTCCATCAATCCTAATCCTTATAAGAAATGCATATATTATGAATGTTGTACAAGGAATATACATCCTCCTGAACATGGTAATACAATCATAACCGAAATACACTTTTTATATACATGGTAATACAACTGCTATCTCCATAAGAGTTGTATTCATACTATAAGTAGATATCTTGGTGATTTACGGATTGTAGCCATATAAATACCGAAGGTTTGGTAAACCTCCCTATCTATTTATCTTACATACAATACACCTTACGCATCATACATCAGTTTGCAGAAGTTTGGTGGAGTTATCGGTAAGTTATATTCATCAATCGATCGGTAATTTAGCCTCTTTTTTCCGGTGAATTTGTTAGTCATTTCGATCGATTTCGCGTTTCTTAATCCTTCCGGTTTCTGAGCAATTTTGAGCGCTTCGAGTGCTCTAACCGGTATCTCGAAGCGTTTTCCGGCGACTCTACGTATTCCCCGGCGACACTCTTCTTTTCCGGTGATTAGGTTTTGTTCGGCGTTTTTTATTGTGTTATTTTGTGCTAATTTGAAGGAATGGGGAAGAAGAGGAGTGTTGTTAAGTATCAGTCGGCAAGTTTGGGCGATGATGTTGATAAAGATTCGTAGTTGTTTTGGAGGAAATATTTTAATTAACTTTTGGATCTGAATATGAATTTGTTTCTGTATTTGCATAGTTACTTTAATTTGTTGTGTTTGTATAGTTAGTTTGACAGTATTTGACACCAGTTTTTCTTCTGTAAATGATCAGTTAATTTCTGTGTTTTATGTAGGTAATGCTAAGAAGAAGAAAATAAAATATGTGAATGATGATGCAAACGATATAGATTCTGTGGTTGATATAGTATTATTGGTTTGTTTAGATATTTCTTTAGTTTATTTGAATCTTGATAATCCAGACATAATGGTTTGACCGGTCCAACTCACTTCCTTGTTATAACTCGGTTTTGACCCGGCATATAACCCGCGAGTTTTTACCTATTTGTTATAAATTGCATTTATGTCCCTCGTCCTATCCAAGACTTTCTCATCAATCAAATTGAAAGAAAGTATCAAATAATCCATACATGCTTGTACTTAAGGCTCATTTTGTGTTTTTTTCCTCATGAAATCTTTGGATATATTCCGATCGAGAACATCAATCTGTGATCCTTTTTTCCCTTGACCATGCCGGACCTCGAGATCATTGAAAAAGCACAATAGGTCTACCTCAAAAATCATATATAGGTCGCAACACGGGGAAAAAGAATTAGAAGAAGAATTACAAGAATAGAATTAGAAATCATGGAGCGCGTTAGTTCCAGACATACATGCATGTTGCCATGGCCGATATCTATGGTGGTCACTGGCCGTCGAGACCTTGTCATTGCCGCCATCCCTTGAATACAATATATAGCTTCAATAATCATATTTTATTATGGTAAATAATATATTGTCTCGCGTGAGGTGTGTAAAAAAAGGAAAAAACATACAACAATATATAAGTATAATTTTAACACAATATTTGAGCAGAAAACTTTAAAGAAAGTAATTTGAAAAAATGGAAACGATTTTAAAGTAAAGAGTTTATATGGTATATTATGGCATGGTTAATCAAATAAAATACAAAAAAATATAAATACAATGTAACATATTTAATTGATTGATAAAATGTAATGAAATCATGTAATGTAAAAAGGAAAATGTATTGGAATGCAGTTAGGCCCTGTCAAGTTCAGCTTAAATTTTGTACATTTCAGTTAAGTTAAGCAGACTTCAGCAGATTTCAGCGAACTTCAGCGGGCTTCAGCGGATTTCAGCTGGCTTCAGCGGACTTCAGCGGAATTCAGCAGACTTCAGCTACATAAAAAAAAATTCCCTATTTTTACTAAATTTTTTTAAAATAAAATTTTCTACAATTCAAAAATGTCAATGAAATACTTTTGTTTTGATTTATAAAATGAAGTTAATTGAGAAAAAATGTTTCTTCAATGTATTTTGTTTTAATTTATCAAATAAAGTTATTTTTAATAGTTCTAATTTATACTCAAAATTAACAAATTCAACAATAAGGGCCTATTTAGTACAACTTATCTGAATATTTTCAGTTCAGTTCATTCTTTTTCATTTCAGTTCATTTTAGTTCTGTTCATTTCAGTTCAGTAATTTCAGTTCAGTACATTATACTTTAATTAAAATTAAAACAAAATACATGTTAATGATTCAGTCCAGTTCAATCCAATTCAGAGAACTTGTAATTTATTTCAATTCAGTTCCCCGAAAATATAATTTGACGATTTTAAGTTTATATTGAAAATTCAGTTCATTTTTGTTAAATGAAGTTCAATTCAGTTCATTTCAATTAAATGTAGTTCAATTTAGTTAAGTGTAGTTCAATTCAGTTCTATTTTCTGTTCTTGAATTTATGTTTCTCTACCATTAGATAGAGATTTCCATTTGATTTGGTGCAATATATATTCGATTCAGTTCAGCTCAACTCAGTTCAGGCGTATTAAACAGGCCCTGATTACGAATATGTCCATTAACAAACAAAATAATTATTGCGAAATATTTATTATTTGATCAAATAATTATTGCGAAACAAAGTATTTCATTTTTTGATTTGTATGATATGTGTCATTTTTGAAAAACCATTGTACAAATAAAATAATTATTTTAAAATCTTTATTATTTGATCAAATATGATGTTGAATGTTTGAACTCAAATTAATAATAATAATAATAATAATATTATTATTATTATTATAACATTTTGTAGTTAATTTCAACACACTTCAGCAAACTTCAGCAGACTTCAGCGAATTTCAGCAGACTTCAGCGAACTTCATCGGACTTCAGCAGATTTCAGCGAACTTCAGCGGACTTCAGCGGATTTCAGCGAACTTCAGCAGACTTCAGCGAACTTCAGTTAAGTGAATTTCAGTTCAGCTGAACTTGACAGGGCCTTAATGTACCATATATATTTATTGAATGAAAGAAATAAAAAGGACTGTAGAGATATTGTGGTCGCCGGAAAATTAAAATAGAAAGTTAAATTATGGTGATGTTGTGGTGGTCATGTGGTGGTGTTAAACAAAACTACGTGGATTTATATTTTTTATTAATTTATATTGACCGGAGTAATAACTCTTCTATTTCTTTTAGGATAATACAAAGTAATTCCCAAGATATCAATTATAATGTTACACAAATTTCCTCTCTCCATCTCCAATTCTCCATAATGAGTTTTTCCAAAAAAAAAAAAAAAACATCAAATTAATTGTATAGTCTTTTTTATAATGTTATAACATGCGTTATTGATGAATGAATGGCGTTTGTATATAAAATGATAAATTCGGTTACAGATTTACTTATTTGAAACGTATATGAAGATTGATTGATGTTAGGTAGATTCAGCTATGCTTTGATAAAGTTTTGAAAAGCTTGAATGTTGGATAAAATACGGTAATGTATAAGCTATAGCATGTCGTAATTGTTCCTGTCTCTGTTCAATGCATTCAAGCTCTGACATTTTCGATGACAATTGAGGGCTTTAGAGCATTGTACAAGGGTTTGGCAACTTTAATCTCTTACCTACTTATCTTCGCATTCAGCTTCATGACATATTGACAAGTCTTACACATCTGCATTCCAATATATATTTGTTTGCAGACTCAGAATTCTCCATATCAATATAGAGGAATGATTCTTCACTGTTGTTCGTGAGGAAGGTCCTCGGGCTCTCTACAGTAATTGCAACACATGGTCCATTTTTCATTCTTCCTCTCTGGGTGTGGTAGAGCAAATATTCATTGATTTGGACTCGGAGATGTTGTCATTTCATGGACCTAATTCTTATGATTTTTCTTTTGTACCTGCAAAATGGACGCATTAAGTTACCATGATTTGATTATCAGTTACCACTAAAACGACGACGACCAATGTAAATATGTTACAAGGATCATGAGATTCTCAGTTTTTATTATAGTTCCAATCCTAGCATGAGTACAAACATGCCATCAGTACTGTTGAAGTCGAAAGACTGGAAGTGATGTTTAAACTTCCTTGAATAGATGTGCTCTTTCACGTTCAATTGCAAAAAACATGGCAAAGGAATTTAGACCTCAACGACAGACAGCACTCTATTGTACGCCATCGGTTCCATTCAGTCTGGACAAATCATCAAAATGCAAGATGAAACCATCGAAGCATAATTCAAGTATATAAAAATCATGTAAAGTATCCCTACAAGACTCATTCATCAACTATAACCACTTAGCTCATTAATTTTAGTTTCAATGTACATGTAAAACATGCTAGAATATTACAGTTACTCGGGATTATTAGTTATATATAAGATCAACATGTACATGCTAAGGTTATAAGATCAACATGCTAAGGCTATAAGATTAATTTTGGTTTCAATGTACATGTAAAACATGCTAGAATTTCATTTGAAGCACAGCATATTACACAAGTTTAACAGAGCCACAACAACTACGATAAGTTATATATAAGATCAACAATTACACAAAGGGATGGTCCTTTCCCTCGGGGCTGGTAAGTAAAACTCCAGCGCCACTTCCCCCCGAGTTGGAGGATCCATCGACATATAACCGCCATTTTCCCGTGTCCGGAACTGGGTTTTGCTGGTTGATCTCTACTGGTTCGACAGACTCCATTTGAAATCAGATAAATCCTGGCCCTTGATGGCCGTCCGAGACTTATATTGTATGTCATGTTTTCCCGACTCGATAGCCCACTTCATCATCCGTCCCGAGGCGTCGAGTTTCTGGAGGATTTGCCTGATCGGCTAGTCGGTTAGAAGCACTATTGTATGCGCTTGAAAATATGGCTGCAACTGTCGAGAGGCATGCACAAGGGCCAATATTAGGCGCTCGAGGGGGGTATATCTGGTTTCGGGCCCCTGTAAGGCCCTGTTTACATAGCATATGGGGTGTTGCGATCCTTCCTTTTGTTTAACCAACACAGCACTAATGGCTAGCTGGAACGCAGATATATATAAATAGAGAGTCTCCCCTTTGTCCGGTTTTGACAGCATCGAAATTTGTCAGAGGTGGTCTTTGAGTGCTTGGAAAGGTTCTCCGCATTCATGGGATCACTTAAATTGGTTCGCCTTCTTAAGGATGTTGAAGAAGGGCATGTGCTTTTCCGCTCCTTTGGAGAGGAATCGGCTAAGGGGCGCGAGGGATCCTGTTAGATTCTGTACATCTTTGACGTTTTTCGGAGGTTGCATATTTTGCAAGGCCTCTATCTTCTCGGGGTTTACCTCAATTCCCCGATTGGATACCATGTATCCTAGGAATTTGCCCGCTCCAACACCAATGGTACACTTAGCGGGGTTCAGCTTTAGGTTGGATGCCCGTAATGTGTCAAAAGTTTCCTTTAAATCTTCAAAGAAGGCGTCATAACTGTGGCTTTTCACCACCATATCATCCACATAGATCTCGAGGTTGCGTCTTATCTGAGATTTGAACAATTTATCCACCAGTCGCTGATAAGTGGCTCCGGCATTCTTCAATCCGAAGGGCATCATCTTGTAGCAGAAGGTCCCCCTATCGGTTATGAAAGAGGTTTTCTCCTTATCTTTCTCAATCATGGGAATCTAATGATATCCCTTGAAGGCATCGAAAAAGGCTAGTACTTGGTACCCAGCGATCGCTTCGACTAATCGGTCGATCGAGGGCAAAGGGTAGCTGTCTTTGGGGAAACAGTCATTCAGGTTGGTGAAGTCAATGCACATTCTCGGTTCTCCACTTCCCGTCCGGCTTTTTGACCATCACCGGATTAGCTATCCACTCTGGGTATTGCACTTCCTCGATTATACGAGCTTTGAGTAGTTTATCTACTTCTTTTCCGATGGCTTCAACTCGATCTAGTGCAAAGATGCGTTGCTTCTGCTTTATGGGCTTCTGTGCTGGGTTGATATATAGGTAATGTTCTGCTAAACGACTACCAAGTCATTGGTATCCCATGATAAGACGTCTATATACTGGTTGAGGAGATCTCGAAGTATGGTCTTTATCTCGGGGGGTAGGAGAGTTCCAACCTCGACGGTTCCTGATTCTCCGAGTTGCATCGGCTCGGACTCAGAGTACTTGGCTGGTTCAAGGTCTTCCCTCTCTGGTTCTCGGATAGCTTGAATTGTGCAGACTTGAGCTAATTGTTGGTCGCCTCGGACCGTGGCTATCCCTTGGTTCGTGAAGAAGTTCATTGCCAAGTGGTATGGGGACCAGATGGCTTTCGCCTGGCACATCCAGGGTCGTCCGAGGATTATGTTGTATGGCGCTCTAGAGTCGATGATTGCAAAGGTACAACAGAGGGTTATACTCCGAGGACCATCTTTCATTCGCACTGGTAAAGTAATCTCTCCTAAAAGAGTAACAAGATCGCCAGCAAATCCCGAGATGGGGCTTGTGGGCACGAGATTACTTTTGTCCAATCCCAACTGTTCGTAACAGCTGAGAAACATGACTTCTACTTCACTTCCCCCATCTACCAACTCTTTTGATCACGTTATGGTTTATGTCAACTGTGATTACTAAGGGATCTGAATGGGGGAATTGATTAGGAACCGCATCCTGAGGTGAAAAAGTAACGGTTCCGTCCAGGCGAGATCTTTTGCTCTCCCACTCCCAGGGAGAGGCTTCTTTGGGCGATCGGTCTACACCGTTGATGCTCCTTCCTGCTCCCTGGTTGGTAGCGTGGCTTATCTCATCGTTGTCATGGTTGACCTCGGTGCTTCTTACTCCTGTCGGGGCCGGAAAACGGATTCGTGTGCTCCCACGAAGGTTTTCAGCCGGATCAGCCATGAGTTTGAAGGTCATATAGATCAAGATTAGCAAGCGGGTCCCACTGGGTGTGCTAAATTGATGGATGTCTATGATCCGCGCTTGATCACGAACCCAGCTCACGAACTGATCTGCAAAACAAAGCCTCGGGTGTCCCGAGGATAGACACTCCGATGCTCAAGTTAGTATGATGCGTAAGGTGTATTGTATGTAAGATAAATAGATAGGGAGGTTTACCAAACCTTCGGTATTTATATGGCTACAATCCGTAAATCACCAAGATATCTACTTATAGTATGAATACAACTCTTATGGAGATAGCAGTTGTATTACCATGTATATAAAAAGTGTATTTCGGTTATGATTGTATTACCATGTTCAGGAGGATGTATATTCCTTGTACAACATTCATAATATATGCATTTCTTATAAGGATTAGGATTGATGGACCCATGGATCCACCCTCCGCGTAGATCGAGCCCATGACCCTTCTCGGACCCTGGTCCGAGACTGAATGAGGTCCGGAATACGAACCATGGACTTATCAAAGATCATCGACGTGACCACTAAGTTAATTGGCCACGAAATCGATGTGACCGATATGGTTGACGATCACAAGAAAGTAGTGAATCCATTCAATTGGTGAGACACGACACATGTGTTTGAATTTGAACTTGTCATGCTTTATAAGTGGCCCGTTCAAGAAGGAGACACACTCTTTTTGTGTCCCATTCTAAATTCGGCCACACTAATTTTGGATCTTATTGAAAACTTTCTCGCAATTTTATTAACTTTTACTTTCACACACTTTACTCATTTTAAATTTGAGAAATGTTTTTATTAAGAGCACTATGAACTTTCGAAATTTTAAAATACGATGTTACTTTTACATAATTTCTAAAATTAACGGTTAATATTATTTATATGTACAATATAATTGATGAATTATAAACACTTATATGCATTTTTTGGTTTTAATTAAATTCATTTTAGTTTAGTTATATGAATACATTTTAGTTTTATAATAATTATATGATAGTAATTTACTGGCATTTAAAAAAATTATGCAAAACTTATACCTCCTTTAAAATTAGGAATTTAGTAATGTTTCATTGCACTTAATCGTAATTTCCCCTTAAATATATATTAGTATAATTCATGTGCTGATGCACATATATCTTTTTTTTCTTCAATTTTTAATTAATTTATTAGTATTTATATATTAGTTTTATAAAATGATTTATATATATATCCTCTTGAAGGTTAACTATTTCTAACTCCATCATTGTAAACTTCAAATTGTATATGAACAAATAAAAAATTCAAGTTTTGCAGTCTCATACCTCACTTTTTTAAAATTAAACTACCATTGTTGGAGGGATATGATATAGGGGATCCCCAAAACCAGAAAAATCGGAACATAGAGTACAATGATCTCCACTTTGTGAGATCAGAGAAGTTTCTAAAAATACAACTATTCTAAATCTTCTCTGTCTGAAACTACAAGTACTAAAATCAGTGTGGCATATCTATATCTAAAACAACAGAATTTTCTTCCTCCTCTTGAATATAGACACTTCACAAATTTACATCATTCTAGAACTCCAAATAATTCACCCACTCAGTTTGCATAGCCAAAACAGCCAGTTCTATTAAAATAAAAACCCTCTACCTGAACCGCAACCTGAAACCCGTTGAGTCGGGCGGTCAATGGACCACAGGAAGAAAGGAGACCTTTTATGGGTTGGACAATAGAGTAATCCATTAAGCATACTGGACTTACATCTAGCCATGAAACATGAGAAAGATTCATCTAGAATTATTACTAGAGATTGCCATATAGATTTCTCTTTTAGAGGTGATATACTCCACTATCAAGAATAAAAAAGGATCACAAAAGCCCCATATCTAAAACGAGAAACCAAAAATAAAGAAGAAAAATGAAAAATGAAAATAGAAGTAACTCAATTCAGCCGGATTCAGGCAGAGAGCAGGAGGCTCAGGCACGGCGGCGCGCAGGCGCGTCCCAGTAGAGTCGCGCGTAGCCAACACGCGGACTCTTCCGGCGGCGCGTGATGGAGGCTGAGGCGCATGGCGTTGCATCTTACTCCATTTCCAACGCTCCGGTTGCTCTGTTTATTCCTTTTCCTAGATATGCCGGTTTTTCTTGGTCGAAAAATGAAGCCCTGAGCTGGGTCTAGTCTCACCGGTGTCATCGATGGTCGGCGGTGAAAAGCGGGCTCCCTCTTGACTTGTTAGTGGTTGGGCTTCACGGATCAGCGCCGATCAGGGCCAACGACGATCAATAGGTGGCCGGAAAAGTACCATAATGGTTCGGAGGTTGAAAATGAGTCATGTTTTGGGGATCGGGAAGGGGTGATATGGTCTTTTATTGGGTTATGGGCGGGGAGGTCACCTCCGGCCGGCAAGAAGCGCCGGCCGAAGCCTTCCCAGTGCTGGATTAGAAAAGGGGGAGGGGAGAGGTTTCACGAGAGAAGAAGGGGAAGTTGCCAACTTCTGTCTTATACCTTACACGTGCTCTAAGATTATTAACAAAAACTTTGTTGTTCTAAAATTTTAAGGGAATGATGTCAGTGGCCGCTCCTGAGGATCTTAATCCATTTCATGGACGAACCCCAAATGATTTTCCCTCCCGTTATTGTTGAAGTTATTGATTTAATTTTCAAAAAAATAAACAAAAATAGTTTGAAAATAGATACTCAAGTATTATTGATAATTATTTTTGATAAAACTATTGAATCATTCTTTATTTATCTTTTATTTTTTAAAACATTAACATTAACCTTCTATTTCTATGTATTTATTATATGAGAAGCAACTTGTAAATACGACTTTGATTTAAAGGCCCCCAGGACTAGATGGATTGCCTGCTGGTTTTTACAAGACTCACTGAGATCTCTTTGGTGATCAGTTATCATGTGCAATTTTACAAATTTTACAAGGTCAGCCAATGCCACATGATTGGAATCAGACAGTCATCATTTTCATACCAAATAAGAAACAACCAAATAAACCAGAAGAGTTCAGACCAATATCTTTGTGTAATGTCAAACATAAAATCATTGCAAAGATATTGGCAACAAGACTAGCAAGAGCAATGCATGACTTGATTGACAAATCACGGTCTGGATTCATAAAGGACATAAATATAGGGGAAAATGTATTACTGGCTCAAGATGATACATATTCTGAAGAAAAAGAGGTGGAAAGCTGGAGTAGCAGCTGTAAAGCTAGACATGAGTAAGGCTTATGACAGAGTTTCATGGCCTTTCTTGTTTAGTGCATTATCACACATTGGTTTCCCACAGGATTGGATTAGATTAATTCATCAATGTGTCACAATAGTTTCCACGACATTGAGGGTAAATGGCTCTAATTCAGAATTTTTTCATCCAGTTAGAGGACTTAGACAGGGTTGTCCTCTTTCACCTTTATTATTCCTCATAAGCTAGCAGTACTTGTCAGCCATCATACGGTCTACTTTATTATCTCAAAGGTTATGTGAATATAGCCCTAGAAGAGGTACTCATAAAATAACTCACCTGATGTATGCAGATGACTGTTTGTTATTATTAGAATGCAAGACAGAGACAATACAGAAACTAGCAAGGGACATTGACCACTTTGCAAGAAATTCAGTCCAGCGAATCAATTTTGCTAAGTTAGGAATCATGGTAAGCCCCAATACTGATCCACTGATGGAACAATACCTGAGAGATACATTGAACATCTATACAGTTGGAATTGGAAGTAAATATCTAGGTATGACTATAAACTTTACTCAAGGAAAATTTCAGCTTTATAAAGACTTAATTGGGAGAATGAGAGCGAAATTTGATACATGGAAGAACATATTCCTAAGTCTTGCAGATAGAATTACCATGGCCAAGCATGTACTATCTTCACTTCCTTTATACCCAATGGGTATATTTAAGATTCCTAAGACAATTCTTGATGAAATTGACAAAATCGTAGCAAGATTTATTTGGAAAGGTGACTTAGAAGGAAAAGGATTGCACTGGATGTCTTGGAAGAAGATGTGCATGCCAAAAAGTAAAGGTGGACTAGGTCTTAGATCTGCTGCACAAATGAACCAGACACTTTTGGCTAAGCATTCTTGGAATTTTATACAAAATAAAGAGTCCTTGCTAGTGAGAGTCCTGACAAATAAATATTGCAAAAACACATCTTTCCATTTGGTTCAAGAAAAGAAAACCGACTCATGGGGATGGAAGGGATTGCTATGGGGAAGAGATTTTCTCAAATCAAAATGGAAATGGAGAATAGGGGATGGAAGACAGGTTCAACTTCAGGATAATTGGATCCCAGAAAGCACACCCTTGAAAGCCAAACAAGGAATAGATCTCAATAAGCTAAACATAAAAGTCTCTGAATGCTTAGATGAAAATAGCCAGTAGAAATTGCAGATGTTGCAGGAAATATTCCCAAATTCAGAAATACATAAGATATTAAGGGTGTATGTACCAAAATTTGGAGACAGAACTGATAAGATCATCGGGCCATATAATACACAAGGGATATATACAGTTAAATCAGGATATAGACACAATTGAGGAGATGTCAGCTTCAACATCACAGTATGTAAAACCTAGATGGAGCATGTTTTGGAAGCTTAAAATCCCAATGAAGATATTAGTATGTTTATGGAGAGCTCTGAAAAACACTCTACCTACTGCAGAGAACTTGAAAAGGAGAAAGATTAAGGAAGAAAGCATATGTAAGAGATGTGGGAAAATGGCAGCGGAGGATACAAATCATCTGTTTCTGTATTGTGAAATATCCAAAAGAATGTGGAGGGAATCGTGTTTAGGTCTAGATTTTGAATCAGGAAATGAAACTACTTTTTCTACATGGTTCTGGAATTGGATGCAGTTAGCTCCAGATAATGATATTAGAGTATTAACTTACTGCATGTTAGGAACCTATGGAAATCAAGAAATGAGGTAGTTTTCAGAGGGAAGAAAGAGGATGTGCAATGGCATTGAATCAAACATATGCAGATTATGCAGTCTCTTGTAACCTCAAAGATATTGAAGATGAGACTCAAGTGAATGAGATGATGACAGCTTAGCATATAGATCAGACACAACAAGAAAGGAGCAGAGAAACAATTTCATCATAAATAATGAATGTCTTATCTTTTGATGGAGCATATTGGGAAAAAACCAAGCATGGAAAGTCAGTCAGGGAAGTACACATAACAGGGTTGTAACTGATTTTGTACATTTTCCTGCTTCCTCTCCTCTTCATGCAGAAGCAATGTCATGTTACAGAGGCTTGTTGATGGCAATAGCACTGCAAATAGAGGAAATAATAGTTCACACATACTCTTTACTCTACAACAGTTGATAGAGAAAGAGGATGGCATTCCTCCATGGAAAATTGATGGTTTACTCAAGAGAAGTTTTAGGGTGTGTTTGGTTGGACAAGTTTTTGCAAAACTTGGACTATCCAAGTCCAGTTTTGTAAAATCTTGTTTGGTTCACCAAGTTTTTCAAAATCCAGACTCGTAAAATTCTAAAAACCAATCAAAGATTTTGTTCTATACTCACAAACTCAACCTAACCAAACAAGGATTTTGCAAAACCAGACTTTCAAAATCCCAAACAAAAACCCAAAACAAAATCCAGACTCTCAAAAATCTTGCGAACCAAACACACCCTTACAGTTTTCAAATGTATGAAGGTATTTACAGATGTACTGCAAGAAGAACATATCATTGCAAATGGCAACAATTGTACTTTGTAATCATGTTTTAATTAATAATAATATTACTATTCCATAAAAAAAGACTTTGATTTTTTAAAACAAGGTTCAGGTTGTGAATCTTGTTAAGCAGTCAAAGGTAAAACAGTAAAAACTTTCAATATTCACCTTGGACCACGTCATCGGACTGTTTGTTTACCTCGCAAACGTGTCGAATGATTAAAGACAAGCTGCACGCCCAATTTCACCTATTTTCTAGTGTGCCTGTAGTCGGCTAGGGTTTCCAAGCTTCCATTTTTCCTGCTAATTTCTTCCCAAAGCACAGATTTTCTGGGTGGTTTTTGTTTGAATTGAGGGATTATTTGCAGAAGAAGAATTATGCCGCCAAAAAATCCGAAGAAGCTGCCCCCCGGGCCGGGGACCCGGAGAAGTGGCAGAGGCACGAGGGGGGCCAGAGCCCAGGCTCAGGTCCAGCCGGAAGTCGAGGAACCGGTGAAGGAAGAGGTGGCGCCGGAGGTCAATGAGGTCGCCGACTCACCAGCTAAGACGGCGGCGGAGGAGGAGCAATCTGTGGAGAAAAGTGAGTGGTTTTTTAATTTTGGTTTGATAATCTCTGTTAATCGTATTTAATTTCATGTATTGAACAAATAATGCATAGGAGGATATTGAATATTAGGCACTGATTCAGTATAATATGTTATATAATTATGGAACTTGAGTTGGTTATGAACTAGAGTCGTATTACTTGGCAGAAGAAGATGATTTGAAAGAGTCAGTAGATGAGTTTGAAAAGAGTGAGAGGTTAGATTTGGAGGATAATGACCCTGAATATGAGCCTGAAGAGTATGCCATAAGGGTGGATTATGGTGAGAAAGAGATGGAGCCGGAGGATGCTCGAGAAACTGAGGAGTATGATCCTGTTCATGGGGAGGAGGAAGGGAGTGACATGATCAGGGAAGAAGTGGAGTATGTGCAAGAGGAGTATGTGCGAGAGGAGCGTGACGTTGAGGAGGACATTGACAGGCATGAGTCACATGATGATGAGTTGCATGATCGTGGTGAGATTGGTGAGCATGATGAAGAAGCGGACCACCACGATTTTGTGACTGAGAGACGCAAAAGGAAGGAGTTTGAGGTATTTGTTGGTGGCTTAGACAAGGATGCTACCGAGGATGATCTTAGGAAAGTTTTCAGCAAAGTTGGTGATGTTGTTGAAGTTAGACTCATGATGAACCCTCTGACCAAAAAGAACAAAGGTTTTGCTTTCCTCCGATTTGCAACAATAGAGCAAGCAAAGAGAGCTTGCAGGGATCTAAAGAATCCAGTGGTACTTTTCTCACCTTGTAGTTTGCTGGCAATTGAATATGATTCATTTGATGAATGAATTACATTTTAGCCATCCCGATTGATTCCAGGTCCATGGAAAACCATGTGGTGTGTCTCCTAGTCAAGACAGTGATACCCTTTTTTTGGGTAACATCTCCAGGTCATGGAGCACGGAAGCTGTAAGTAGAACCGAACAGTTAAATGTCTATGTCTCCATTATTCTAACATATCATCAAGCTACCTGCATTAAATTTTTAAGCAATTAAATTTTGTCTCATTGATGTTCAATGTGGTTCCAGTTGAGGGATAAATTAAGACATTATGGCATTGATAATGTTGAGGATCTGACATTGGCCGAGGACACTAATAGTATTGGAATGAATCGTGGGTTTGCTTTCTTGGAATTCTCTTCCCGCTCAGAATCCATGGATGCTTTTAAGCGCCTACAGAAGAGAGATGTTTTCTTTGGAGTCGATAGGCCTGCTAAAGTATCTTTTGCTGATTCCTTCATTGACCCAGGGGATGAGATCATGGCTCAGGTAAAAAAATTTGGACCAACTTCTGTATATCTTGAAAGGGATTATACCTGGATGATTTAGCATTATATGTTCAATCCTGAATGATCTTCCAGTGATTATCATTGGTGCAAGATCTCATTTTGGACAGCTGAAGAGCTAAGATTTGGCCAGGAGCACTGTGTAAATTTGCCATTTCTTTAAACAATTTCTGCTTGCAGTGTTTGAGAAGCTGGCTATAAAAATTTTGCCCCTGTATACGGCATCTTTTTTTTTTTGAGTTTACTCTATCAAAACTGAATTCAAGTTGATTACATGTTATTAGTTCAATCTCAGTGTCTGATTATTACATTTGCGGTTACCTACTCACATCAGGTTAAGACAGTCTTTGTGGATGGGCTTCTTTCTTCTTGGGATGAGGATCATGTACGCGGGCTTCTCAAGAAGTATGGCGAGATTGAAAAGGTAGAGCTGGCAAGGAACATGCCTTCAGCTAAACGAAGGGATTTTGGTTTTGTTACATTTAACACCCACGAAGCTGCTATTGCATGTGCTAAGAACATAAATAATGGGGAGCTGGGTGAAGGAGATCGCAAGGTCGGTTCATAGATTTCTTGCATTTCTCTCTTTTCTCCTTTGCAAGCTTAGTTAAAGTTTTCTTGTTTGCAGGCTAAAGTTAGGGCCAGATTGTCAAGGCCTATTCACAGAGGTAAAGGGAAAAACTTTGGCCGAGGAGAGTTCCGTGCTAGTCGTGGCTCAACTTATGGTTCAGGCTCAAGTTATGGCTCAGGCTCGCGAACTCCATGGAGCCGTACAATTGCACATAGTATCCCTGTTCGTGGAGCTAGAGGTGTCCCACCACGCGTTCCTCCTGCTATTGATCGCGGATACAAAAGGCCTTCGAGTAGCTACAGAGATAGACGTCCAGTTATGGATATTCCATCTAGATCCAGAGCTCAACCTCCACCCTCTAGATCATATGATAGAAGACCACCTGGTATATGGAATTATTGTAGACATTTGGTTTGTTACTTGCTTGGTTGCATTTCCTAACGTCTTTTACCTCCAGCAGTGGCATCGTATCCAAAGAGTAGTATGAAGAGGGATTATGGGCGGCATGAGGAGCTTCATCCAAGGAGCAGAGTCTCTATAGATTACAGTTCAAGAGCTCCCCCAGAAAGACGTGCATCGTTTAGGGATGATTACCCTTCTCGTGAATCTGGCTATCCTGATTATCAAAGAGTTCCTTCTCGACCTGTGGCCAGAAGGGATTATTTGTTAGATGATGCATATGCACCTAGATATGAAAGGCCCCCTCCATCTTATCGTGAAGAGCGTGGTCGTCAATATGAGCCTATAGGCTCAAAGCGTCCTTACACTTCCATGGTTGGTGGACATTTTTATTTGGCCTTATTTTCAATTTGCTTACTTGTGTGAGCAAGATATAACCTTGTTTCCTCTACCAGGACGATATCCCTCCTCATTATGCAGATGATGGACCACGCCAGTCTCGGGCTCGAATGGATTATGAACTTCCTAGTGCTTCCTATTATGGGGATGATTATGGTGATAGGTACGAAGATTGATTTTATGATGCCACTTTAAGTTTCTATGCTGCATCCTTTAATATCTATTTACTGAATGTAGACTTGGGAGATCAAACATGGGATATGGTGGTGGCAGAAGTACCATTCCCAGTCAGGATTCCAGTCCGCTGTATAGTGGTAGGCCGGGCATGAGTTACGGTGGAGGTATGATCTTGAGCAAACCTGTGTTTAAGATATTGTTTTGATTATTTCACTTTCTTTTCTGATTTGATGACATGCTTGCAAATGTTATCGTGTTTTTTGCAGGTTCTTATGGTGGCAGTGATGGTGGTGATATGTATCCACCAGGCTTTGGCGGTGAATATATGCACCGGGATGTTGATGTATGTTGTTGCTTACATCTGTTTAGATGTTTAATTTTTGTTTTGAAGCTTGCCTGCTTACAAAACTCGATTCTCTTCCATGTCCATTGCAGGGTGGTGGAAGCTCCTATCCTGGACCTTACCCTGGCCGTGGCGGTGGGTGGTGGGTAGATGACCATGGTAGATAAATGTAATAAAGATCAATCGGTTGTTAGTAGCATTTTTATTACTTTTATAAGACTAAACATTTTATTTGCTCAAGGAATGTTGTATTATAGGTTTGTGAAGAATAAATAATTATTAAGGGTGTAACATTTTTATTAATTATTCAAGAAAGTTTGCAATGTCCTTATGTTTTACTTTTTCTTCTGTTTTAATGATCTTCTCTGCATTGTACACTGATAAGTAGATAGAACACGTTCATCATTATACGATATCTAGCATCTGAATATATGCAGAAACATATCAGCAGCCAAAAATGTAGCAAGATTTCATATGTACAGATACATGTACAAACATATTTACACGTGTATGTATTCATCCTCGACGAACATTCTTTCTCAGATGTAAAATGATGCCATCAACTAACCAATAATGTTATGCAGTTTTATCATATGCATTTTCCCCATTCCTTTCATCCTCATCTCATACTAGTCACGGTCTCACAGATTCCGCATTTTCTTTAATAGCATTGACGAGCCAAGTGAACAATCAGATGACTTATATTGAAGAGAGGTCTTAGAATACTACAGAGCTTTTGCTCCTAAACTCTGGACTTCTGAGGAAAGGCCTATAACCAGCATCCTTCATATTGCTAGTCAAATGGTCCAAGATTTCGTATATTTTTTCCGACATTGCAAATCCTCTATCCTCAGATATGAAACAGTGTATATGACCAGCTATATCAATCCAACTGCAGCCAACATCCTTTGTCCTCATCCCCCGTCTTACGTTAATCACAGATTTCCAATTCCCTTCAGCTGCATAAATATTCGAAAGAAGGGCTTGATAGCCTGTTATTTCAGCCTCTCCTGCCAAGCTAAGTAACTTATTAGCAACAACTTTTCCCAGCTCAAAGTCTCCATGGACTTTACAAGCAGCAAGAATAGAACCCCAAACGCCAGGAACATCACATTCATTGCCCACTTCTTTAGCAAACATGTATGCTTCTTCTACTCTCCCTACTCTCCCTAACATATCCACAACACAAGCGTAGTGCTCGTAAGAAGGCTGTAGCCTATAATTTCTTGTCATTGACTCGAATATTTGAAGACCTTCATTGACCAATCCAGAGTAACTGCAAGCAGATAAAGCTGCAACGAAGGTGATTTTGTCAGGTTCAAATCCACACTCCTTCATGGAACTAAAAAGATTGACAGCCTTCTCTCCCATTCCATTTTGACCATACCCGAACATCATGTTAGTATATGTCACCGAATTTTTCTCAGGGGAAATTCTGAAAACCTTTTCTGCGTAAGAGATGGAACCTGATTTTGAGTACATATCCACCAACGCAGAGGTTAGAAACACATTCTGGTCCAAGTGTTTTCGAATCATGAAGCTGTGGATTGCCTTGCCTACATTTAAACTACCCGACTGACTGCATGCTGGGAGGATAGATGCCAATGAAACAGCACTGGGAGTCACATTTTGCTCAAGCATTCGTTCAAATGTGCAGATAGATTGATTGATTAAACCATTCCGAGTGTACCCTGAGATCATAGCGTTCCACATGGTTTGATCACGATCCTCTGAGCATTGAGCAAGGAAGACTTCTTCTGCAGCTTTAACCATGCCCGATTTAGCATACATATCAACTAGATAAGTTTCCATCCCTTCAAACTTAATTTCACGTCTCAGTATATAAGCATGAGTTTGTTTCCCTAGAGTCAAGTCTCCAAGATTTGAAGCTGCAGATAGTATAGCAGTGATGGTAGCAGCATCAACCATAAATCCCATAGTTTGCATCTCGTACACAAGCATCAATCCATCGACATCCATCTGGTTGTGTACAAGGGCTGAAACCATGGTATTCCACGAAACAAGATCTCTTTCAGGCATTCCCTTAAAAACCTCGAGTGATTCACTAACACTATTGCATTTCGAATACATGGATATGATCCCATTTAGGATAATAACATGTGATACCAAACGACTCTTTACCAAGTACGCATGTAGCTGCCGAGCAAAATCCAGATCCTGACGTTGAGAAACTGCAGTTAAGACAGATACGAAAGACACATCATCAAGCAGAACAGCATCTCGATCCCCCTCTAGTGCTTGAAGGAAAAGATCAACAGCTTCAACGGCACAGCCATTCTGCACATATCCCCAAACCATAGAATTCCAAACCTCCGCATTCCTCTCCACGCAACTGTCATAAATCTTCCTAGCAGCGTCAAGGCAGCCAAGCTCAGCATACGCATGAATAACCGAACTCACAATGAACAAATCAGTCACATAATCCCCTCCCATCTTCACAACCAAACCATACAACGCATCCGCACTTTCCACACTCGACAAAGCATATGCAGCTGGAAAAACATTTACAAAACTAACACCACTAGGTTCCACTCCCATCTTCAACATCATGATAAAATGCAAAAGCGCGTCCACAGGCCTATCCACCTTCAGAAACCAAGAAAACATAGTGTTCCAAGCAACCACATTTCTCTTAGGCATAACAAGAAACACACTTTCCACCATTTCACCACTAGACACACAAGTAGCATACATGTTAAGAAGGGAATTGTAGACCACCTTTCCAGGATGTAAACCGGAGCGCAGTAGATGGCAATGCACCGCTTTCCCGAACGCCAGCTCGTTCCTCTCGGCACAGGCCTTGAGGACGGAGGAATAGGTGTAGGGATCAGGCTGTGCCTTCGCCCACTTCATCTTAACATACAATGCCAGAGCTTCCTGGTGAAGGTGGTTGCAAATGTAGCCAATAATGATGGAGTTCCAAAGGACGGTGGTTGGTTGAGGAATAGAGTCGAACAGTTGGCGGGCGGTTTGGATTTCGCCATTTTTGCAGAGCTGGCTGAAGCGGTAACGGATTGTCTTGGGAGATTTTTCGGGATTCGCCACCAGCTGAGCACGAGGAGCTGGAGGTTTACGGCGTAAATGGTGGTGGCGCGTGGATGAGACGGGGAATAAAGTGAGTGGCAGAGGAGGAACAGATGAGGAGCATAGCAGTAAACGCATTTCCGCCTGCATTATTTATTCTGTATTTTTTTTTTTTAAAACAAGTGACATCTCTCTGATTATTCAGTGTTGCACCTATTTTTTTTTTTTTTTTTAATTAAACAGCGTCATGGGGCAGAGGGAAATTTATTCGGCTCCCCATACCCGATAAAATGATCAGATATGCAATTACATTGATCCTATTCTATTACAATGCAAGAGTAAACAACACTTTCAGAAAGAGACTAAACTGTTACAAGTTCTAAGTGAGAAAACTTATATAGCGAT
Organism: Sherardia arvensis; assembly: GCA_948330725.1. Classification (NCBI taxonomy): domain Eukaryota; kingdom Viridiplantae; phylum Streptophyta; class Magnoliopsida; order Gentianales; family Rubiaceae; genus Sherardia; species Sherardia arvensis. The sequence goes on along the minus strand of OX415238.1, from coordinate 8,898,419 downwards.
ACAGATTAATTCTCTAATGAAATGCCTCTCTGAGTGAGAAACCCCATGTGGAGATACAGGTAATTCTCCATTATAAACCCGGCCTGTAATATGTGCAAGCTAGTACATATCCAAGCCAGTTGGGGAAGTAATAACCTAAGTATCTAGACTTGGAATTAAACACTACCCCTATTAAGAGAATTTGCATAGAGATGCAGATTAACTCTCTAATTGATTAACAAATTATACCAAGACCGATCACACTGAAGTAATCTCATCAAGTCTGACCCCTCCAAAAGAAATCGATAAAGGCAAATAAGAAACCAACTAAGGTACCATGTGAGTAGAAACTAATCATCATTGGGAAAGCCACAATCTAGAGTCTTCCTATCCAAACCCTCACTAGTATTGTCCTAGACTGCCGCCTCCGACACAGAATTGGCCAAATATGGCCGGAGTTGCCGGAATTACACAACAAAGCTTGATTTTGAGGGGATTGAAATCAAAACACTTATGCTAGAGTATGCAGCAAGGATTTCTCCCCATCCAAATCAGATCAGAGTCAGCCCACGTCAAAAGATAACTGGGCATAAATATAAACTAAAAATTAGAAAATAGCAAAAAATAAGTAAAACCTCCTTCTCATTCTAATTTTGCCAGCTCCAGTAGAACCTATCCAAACCTGCCTGAGCCGACCCGACCCGAGTCAAGCTGACCCGAACCGACCCGAGCCGAGCCGAGCTGCTCGAGCCGCCCAATGCGTTGACTTGCTGAACGGATCCGAGGCGGATCCGATACCCCGGATCACGGGTCGATGATTCTGCGCCGCTTGGATCGGCGCCGCCTAGCCGTCGCCTTCTGCCGGGGGTTCAAACGCCGTGGAGGATGCGTTTTAGAACATCAGACCTGATTTAGCAAACTAAACCTCCACGTATAATTCATGTATAAAAATTACACATTTTTGCAAGGAGAGATGTTCTAAAATATACACCATTCCAAGGTGCAACACAGTCACACAGATGCAAAGAAAAACTGAATAATCAGAGAGATGTCACTAAAATGTTATTGGATTGGCTAATGCAGTCAGGTCTAAACCATAATGTAATAATAAAGCATAACTTTGTCTATTCCAAACCGACAATTAATAAACCAGACCTGCAAAGTAATAAAGTTCTAAAGGAAAGGAAATAGAGGGTGTTTGGGAATTACCTGTTAACTGTTAGCTGTTAGCTGATTGCATTAGCTGGTATGACTAGCTGATTGTATTAACTGATTTGACTGGCTGATTTGACTGGCTGATTTGACTAAATGTGTTTGGTAAAATTAGCTGATAGATATAGTTGTTTATTGACAAAATGGCATTTATGGACATGAATATATTTTACTACTTATTTACTTATTAAATGTACATAATTTATCAATTGATATATTTATTACAAATGAAACATCAATTAGTCTTGAAATAGACCATCTATATTATAGCTATAATATAGACCGGACATAGTTACAAAGAAAATTCTAGTGGAAGGACTAAACTATAAAAGAGATTGGGAAGGAGGTGCTTATATTGCAATTTATTAAAACCTAGTCCTATTAATTATTACACGCGCCTACACGATTGAGGTGCAGTTTTTTGCGCTGCTGCAGAATCAGTTGAAGCCATTCAATTCAAGAGTCTGTACTGGACATGTGTTCAAAAAAAAAAAAAGAGTACGTACTGGACATGGAAAACGACATCCAGCTGAGGGATGCTGATAGGACTCCCTTACCAGGGCGTCTCCCCTCCCTGATGTGGTCGAATTTCACTGGCTCTTTAATTAAGATATATTTCTATTTATATTGAGTTGATGGCCCAGGACCCATACAACCTGATTAAGTAAATTTGTGTGGTTGATTTATAAATTTACAACACCGTAAATTTCTTGTTAATTGCCTTCAATTAGTTCTGCAGTTCTTTTGGTCCTCCTCGACGGCGGCGATGCCGTCGGCGGAAGGACTTTCCGATGGAACGCCACCCATGCCTGAAAGTGCAAGTGGCCTGGTGTGCAGTGTAGAATAACCGCGTTGTAGCTCTACGGCTCCCCGCTTCTTCCCTCGCCGGAGCTCTTCCGACGAGCACCGTCGGAAATCTGACCGTTCTCCGTATGCTCAATCTCCGTCTCAACCATCTCTCGGGAGATCTCCCAGATGACCTGCGGTGGCACAAGCTCTCTGGTGGCACGATTGCGGGGATTGGGACTGTTTATAAGACTGTTGGAGTTTGGGAGAGGCTGAATTAGCAATGGGAAAACTGTTAGCAGAGATAGATATATTGAGCAGCAACCGGAGATGGCCAACATCAGGAGATAAAGTTCCGGTGAGATTCAGCCCAGAGATGTCAAGCCCAATCACGTGGCGGGCGGTTGAGTGGGGAGTGGAGGGCTTTCACGAGGCCAGGCGGCGCGGGTTTACGATGAAGGTGCGTTTGATGGAGAGCAGTGCTTCCTGCTCCGGCATGCGCATGGTCCTCGCTGCTGCGGGACTCAACTGAGGCAATCGGGACTTTAATCGTTTACCTCTCGAATGCTTAATCTTTTACTTAGAGTTGTAGTTGGCTGAATTGTGGCCCCTCGTCGGCTCAGTGCGAGCCCACCACACATGGGACCCATGGGAGGGAGACTCCCTACGAGGGGAAACGTAGACTTCGCGCCAGCTGAGACCACCCATTACCATATTTCCCTTAAAATTTAAATTAAGCTTTTTAATTTAAAATATTATATGTTTAACTTAAAATCTCCACCTTTTATATCAAAAATTCAATTCTAATTTAAAATTTTTAAAAATTATTCTAAAAACTAGACAATTTAGATAATATGAAAACAGACATTTTATGCTAGAAACTAGAGCAATTTAAAAAACAAGTATTTTATTCTAAAAACTAGACAATTTAGACCAGTATGAAAAACAAACATTTTATGCTAGAAACTAGAGTAATTTAAAAAACAAGCATTTTATTCTAAAAACTAGACAATTTAGACAGTATGAAAAACATACATTTTATACTATAAACTAGAGCAATATAAAAAACAAACATTTTATTCTAAAAACTAGACAATTTAGACAGTATGAAAAATAGACATTTTATGCTAGAAGTTAGAGCAATATAAAAAACAAGCATTTTATTCTAAAAATTATAGCATTTAGACCAGTATGAAAAACAATCATTTTATGCTATAAACTAGAGCAATATAAAAAACAAATATTTTATTCTAAAAGGCAATATGAACAGTAACTATGAACAGTGTGCGTGAACAGTAATTATGAACAGTGTGCATGAACAGTGCTCATGAACAGTACTTTTTCAAATTTTACAAAGAAGAGCCTCCTTCCTTCCATATTCTAATGTAGTCCTTGGTCTAAATTATCCCTATAATATAGACGGCCACTCTAGAGACCAACTCATGAAACATAAGGATTATAATAAATTAAATTAAATTATTATATAATCCAACATTTTCATGAAATTCTTTTAAAACCATACATTATAAGTTTGTTATAGAGACTTTTTCAAATTTTCTCTTGTTTCATGTTGATCGATGTAAGAAAAAAATCAATTGTTTCCAAGTAATTTTGATGAAATGTTATTGATATTACAGTGGAAAAAATGAGAAAAACCAACAAATAATATTATAATGAACATAAAAATTCATAATATAATCATAATAATGCAATCTGAAACACTAATTGAACAATTAAAATGATGCATAATTATTTTGAACACTTGAATTTTCCTACAAAAAAAACAAATTGAACAATATATATTCTATCTTTTTACATGATTAGTATAGAGGAGAAAGGGCAAAAAAGTATTTAATTGAGCATTTGAGTAGAAAATGCTATTTTTTTAACCTTTTGAAAATTAGCATATTGAGTCCAAAAAGCACTTTTCAAACTCATTCACCAAACACTAAAAAGTGTTGTTTGATGGTCAAATCAACATTTTTTGGTCAAATAAGCTAATTTTAGCCCAAAAATCACTTTACCAAACACCCCTATACAATGAATTCGACTTAGGATTTTTATTTTAAAGAGATCCAATTTTACAATATTCGGCAAGCATAACATATATTATATATTAGGAGTATGATGCGAACGTTACGAAGAGACTAGTTAATAAAATAGTTAATGTAGATATGGTTTAATTTTGCATGGTTGAATAACTTGAATTGAGAGAAAGAAGAATGGATGGAAAATGGTAAAGTATTACGAGAAAAAATAATTATGAATGTGATAAACGTGGATTTGTGTAATGATAGGTTTAAAATATACTTAGTTACTTGTAATGCAATTTAAATTTTAGTCAGTTTACAATTGTAATCTGGGATATATATCGTCCTCATCGTAATCCCGTATACGGTATACCATATAATTTGCGTTCATCAAGTATTACTTATAAATTTTGAAAAAAGAAAAAACTATTATTTTTCTGACTGATACCGAAATATTCCGTTGCTTGTCAATTAAACCCTCCAAGACCTAGCACAGCCTTCATGAACTGACCAAAGAAATGGCACAGTACCATTCTGCACCAGAAACCTCTTCCAATCTCTGAGAACCGCCGTCAAATCGGTAACCTTTGCACCGATGCTCCGACAGCAGTTTGCATGCACGGTTGCCACCAGTCTCGGGTCACGGCTATCGGTGCAGAAGCCGCTGAAATAAACGTTGTCCAGAAACCTCGCCGTCATGTTTAGTTGGCCGATGATGCCGCCGGAGATCAAACCTCCAAGCACGTCTTGCTCTTTCTGTCCCGGCGAAGTATGCCGCCGTTCGTACCAAGTTTCGAAGAGGGATATGGTGCGGTAGCTCGATTTGACGTAGTAAAATCCGGTGTTGATGGGGTTTTGGATTGATGTTGCATTCCCGTTAAACCTGTCCGTGCTGATTTGGAAGTCGTCTGTGTCATTGAACATTTTTAGTATCGGAAATGGATCTCTCAGCCACACTATATCTGTATCCTGCAAACCAAATAGAACACATATTTTTTAAGCTAATAATGCGTAATAAAGTTGTAAGGACACGAGAGATTTTACGGTGAAGATGAAGTTGTATCCACGCTTTAAAACGTGAATGAGAAAGGAGGTTCTCGCCCACATCATTTTGATGAAGTCCGCCGACATATACAGCTTCTCCTCCGTAAAATCCACGCCGTCGGTCACCAGCCGGTAGCAATTGAGCCCTCTGAACTTGCACCGCTCGTAGGCGGTTTGGTCCACCGTCACCACCACCAAGTGGCGGAGCAAAGACTGAGTTGTTTTCCCGCCGACCCAGATGCCCTCCAGAAACAGATCTAACATCGTCGGATATGTATCGTTGTTGGGCTCCACATACGCCTTGTTCACGACGGTGATGATCACCGTCTTCTCCGTTGTCGAAGCCGCCGACAACACTTCTTCCAACTCGTCCACATTTGTCTAACGAAAACACACGCATGCAGCTTCATTAGTGAAATGAATTATATAGACCAAAACTAAACAAAATAGTTACAAATATATGAGATTATATATATAAATATGAGTTAAAATAAATTGAATTGAAATGAAAATAAGGTAGAAAATGAGGAGTAAAGTCTTCTTCTTTTTTCTGGGACTAGTACTGAAATACTAATTCACTAGATTAGTACAATTAATTAGTATTAACAAGTTAACTACATATATATTTCATGATGCTTATGACATCCATTACGCTTTGTACCTACGAAAAGATAAATGATATATACAACTCATATACTCCCTATTCCTCATTCAAAACGCTTTGGCTAACTATTTTTTGATCAACTAATATCAAATTACTAATACCTTATATTTTCGAAATGTGTATTTTTTATTTCCATTTTCTAATATTATCACTCTTCTATTCGTTATTAATTTTATTGCATATTTAACTATGGATTTGAAATAGTACACAAGAACTAAATATATATATATATATATGTTAGATCATTGTGTGATGTGATTTTAAACTTCCTATAATACTGCAATATATATGTATATTCTAAATATCAACATTTTGAAGTTGATTAGTATTTGTCATCAAAGTTATTGATTATCAAAACATGCACTTGAGTAGTGTTATAATTAATGGGTGCCAAGCAGAGGTTGGACATGTTTACACTGGAATTGGCACAATTAGACTGAGAAAGTGGTTTTACTTCTTCTTCTTTTTAAAATTTATTTTCAATCTTTTTCGGGTATATATTAATTGATGTTTGTACTAAAACATTGGATTGAATGTGATCTGCTAATCTTAGTTTTCTGACGGGTCCTTTTGCTCAGTTAAACTTTGATTAGCTTCCGATCTAGTTAGTACAGTTAGAAGAAATCCAAATCACAGTAGTTTTGAATACTATTGTTGTCGATACTGCTACTAGATTTGTACACCGGTTAGGCTTTAAACTTATATCGAGTTAGATTACATTTGCTAAATCCAGTATTTGACCACCAGCCAATCAGACCAGTATTGGTTGGTATTGCTCTAGTACATATATATATATATATATATATATATATATATATATCCATTTTTAGATTTTTGTGATTTTTTTCTTAATGTTGCGCTGTAGAATATCACCTTATAAGAGAAATCTTTATAGCAATCTCTAGTTAGACTCATGATGAAGCTTTCCTATTAGTATTATGACTAGATAGAATAACTCGGCATGCTTTACATACTACTCTGTTGTCCAACCTTGTAAAGACTTGCTATCTTCCGGTGGTCCATAGGCCACCGGGCTCAATGGGTAGTCGGTTGAGGTTTAGGTAGAGAGTATTTATTATAATACAATCGAGTTTTATGTTTAGACTATGAGAAAGTGGGATGGTGAATTCTTACGAATTCTAAAATGTTGTGCCTGGTGAGATCTATACGCAGCAGAAGGAGGGAAGTCAGATTTTAGTTATGCTGTCACCGGCATCGATACGGAAATGATTTAATTATTGTAAAAATTTTAGACACATCTCTAATATCTCACTTTGCTTCCGATATTAGATCGGAATATAGTTTTCGGGCAAACTGCTTCCGATATTAGATTGGAATATAGCCTCCGGGCAACAAACTGCCACAGTAACCTCAAAAGGGTTTCATGTGTAATATTGGGTTTACCAAACCTGATCATGTAATTCAATTGCTTTTATGTAGGGTTGAGGAGTCGAGAATAATTCTCTCGCCCATTTGAATGGTTTTAACTTTAAAAAAAATTTAATGGGTGCCAAAATTTGTGAAATAGAGGGAGCACACTTTTTATTATATCAATACGAAAATATATGGTATGATAATGATTTTATGTATAATTTAGTATAGTTTAATTGTTGAAACTGAGTATGTTTAAGTGTTGAATCTGAGGCCTTGTTTGTTGCAGCTTATGAATAGGACATTGTTATATACAGTCCAGTATTTAGTTATGCAGTCCGTATTTATTTATGAAGTGTCATTAATACCCTCAATATTTATTCAAAAATAAACGTGATTTCCATAAATAAGGATATATCAGGTACCTTAAATACAAATACGAACTGCGAGAGTAATGTTGGACTGCATCTATCAATTACGTATAAATAGAGCAGTTTAATTCAACAAAATATAATTGATTAAATTCAAGTAAATTTAGTAAAAGTTACCTTGTTCTGAAATTTTTGTTGAAAGATGTTTACAATGTAGCCGGATGGAGTCCAAGTTCCGGTTGAGAAGAAGGCAACTACAAGAAGAGAAAGAATGGCGATATTAACGATGACCTGATTCTTGGTGGTGAAATCCATGGGCGTTCCGGCCGGTGGCGGTGGTGGACCGGAATTTCTTCGTCGACTGAATAATCACTTCAACTACTGTTTTATATAACAAACTCTTTACTTTTTATAGAATTTGTATATTATAACTAGCTTGTTTCTTTTTCCATCCAATTTTTTTTGGTCCACTTACCCCTGGCTATAGTTGAGATCTATACTTTCATTTAGTGCGCACCCAACCTCCATAAAGAATATCAGTCTCAAACGACACTGTACAGTTGACAATTGTGGATACATTATAATGCATTTTCAATATAAATTATTACTCAATAATTCTAATGTGAATCCAAATAAATATTAACAGTTAAGAAAATAGCAATAAAACATCAAAAAATATATTACAATTAGTTATTGTACTGATGTATACCGTCTGCACAGACGGTTTATATTGTGTACTAAATTGAATTTTGTAATTTGTTTTCTCCTCCCTATATTAATTCTTATAGATGTATGCACACACATATATACACATATATACACATAAATAAATATATATATATATATCAAACTTTAATGGTCAAAATTACCATAGGTTAACGAAATTACCCACTTGAGTCAATAGTGACTTAAGAGTCTAAACTAAGGTGTGTTTGAGAGATGATTTTTTCAATAAAAATAGTATATTTTTGGATTTAAAATTTTTATTTTTACTTAATTTTTTTAATATAATTTTGCATTTTACATATCAAGATAAATTTCAATTTATACAATTTTTTTTTATTTAACATTCGAATTCATTATATGATTAACCTTTTCTTTTAGGAACCCATCTTCATTAATCAAAAGCAAACTCTACACATTTGTAGAAATCAATCCAGCTACTCTACAGATCTAGCTCCTTGCTAGTCTATGACGAATCATAAAAATTACAACCAAACAAACACTCAGTATCTTCATCTTTCCCATCTCCTGATGCATTCTTGCAATATGTTCATTAATTTTCAGCTTCGCAATTCCTAGTTTGATTTCTTTCCCTCCAAAAGACATAACCTGTTGTGGTAAGGATCATCAACTTCTTCTCATGCTACTTTCCCCTCCAGTACCTCAACCTTTTCCGTAGCTCTTTTAGGTTTCGAATTTCCCCAATTTCTAGTGCTCTAAACGATTCTTTTACAAAACTGCACCCCGTGAACAAATAAACACAAGTTTCGTCCTCCATTTCACACATTGAGCATATACTTAAAGGATTTTTGAGCACCCCTAGTCTCCCCAATCTTGAGACAGTATGCAACCTATCTCTAAGTAGCATCCACCAAAAGTAACTATGTTTTGGCAACAAAGCAGAGTTTCATATGATGGTGGCTCAAGAATAAGAGTCAGTAATCCCATTTAGTTGGTCATACGCCAAGGAAGTCTTAACCTTACCAGACTTGTCCAAGCATTGTGGGATCCTTTGCAACATTTTGTTTTTAACTCCTAGAAATTTCTTCCAACTCCAGCTCTGGCATGCAATTGTTTCACAGCTAGCTAAGTCTCTTCTTTTCAGAAAAAAACTCATATATTCATCTGATCCAAATATATTTTTTTTGCACTATATCCCAAACCCGTTTACTGAAGATGACAGTTCCAGTCGTAGAATCTCTCACACCCCAACCTCCATATTTATTGGCTCAAGTTAATGTATCCCATGCAACAAGATAGAAGCCCTGCTTTCCTTGCTCTTTTCCCCCCAAAGGAAGTCCATGCACATTTGCTTAATTCCATCATTTACATTCTTTGGAAGTTGAAACACAACAGACCAATAGTTAATGATACTCGTCAGCATTGTGTTCATCAACTGTGCTCTCCCATCATACGATAAATTTCTGGTGGTCCAGGTTTTTAGCATTCCATTAAATTTCTCCAACAGTGCACCATAAATGATCTTGTCCTGTCTCACTCCTGAGAATGGCAACCCAATATACCCGAGGGGAAGTTCACCCACTATAATCTGTTGTACATGAGCTAATAACGTTTGCTTAGCAGGATCCATTTTGGAGAAAACACCTTTGATATCTTGAGATTAATTCCCAGCCTGTAGAAAGTTTGAAACTTTGTAATGAGGCCATCACCCCTTTCATTGAGTGTTCATCTGCCTTACTGAAGATGAGCAAATCATCAGCAAACAAAAGACAATGAATCTGCACTTTTTTGCACCTCTTGTGGTAACCTATGTTTCTCCTTTCAAACTCCAGCTTTTACATTCTGGTATAATACTCCATACATCGAACAAACAATAAGGGAGAGATGGGATCCCTTTGCTTCACTCCCCTTTTTCTAGAAAAACTTCTTGTATAACTTCCATTTAGTGATAGGAAAAAGGATGCATTTGTGAGACACTTTTTTACCCACCAAATAAATAAACTAGGAAATTTCAGGGCCTCTAACCAATCCATAAAAAAAAATCCCAGCTACTAGTATCAAAGACTCTTTGAATGACAACTTGTAATACACAGCTTGGGGACATTTGTTTTTGGTTGTACCCGTGCATTAATTTCTGTGCTAAACGGATGTTATGTGAGATCAACCTACCTTAAAATAAAAGCACTCTAGTTGGTGTGGATGATATATGAAGTATTTGTCCCAACCTTCTGCTCACAAGTTTGACCACTGCCTTGTACGTGACAGAGACGCGTGAAATAGGCATGTATTTAGCTGCACTCTGTGGATGTTGTACATTAGGGATCAGGGTAAGTACAACCATATTAAAATCATCTAGAGTGCAAGTTCTTGGGCAAGTTTAGAACCCAAAAATTAATACACTATGAAATAAAGTATAACTATTATGGTGTGATGAGTAAGGAGATTAACGATGAGTGGCATATTTAATATGTATTTTTTTTATAAAGGTTTAAGAAATTGTAATGATATAATAATAGAGGATGGAAAACTATATTAAGTAAGAAATACCGAAACTAAATTAAATTGAATGAACCACAATTACAAATTAACCCAATAAATACCAAAATCAGAGAATAATTACGAAAGAATATGATATTTTTAGGAAAAATATACCAAATATATAAAACAATAACTAAAATTACAAAAGTTTCCCAATAATTATTACATTACGAAACAATATATAACTATTATAACAGAAAAGAAGAGATTAATGGTCTGTGGTCAAACCAGCCAAGCAAACTAGTTAACACGCATCCACCGACAACCATTTTGTCAAACATGGTCATTATGTCAAAAAAGTAATTTAGTCATTAAGAGTAAATTTGAAATTGTGTAAACTTTTTGGTCTTGGAAGCTAAAAAACCTCTGAGAAATAACACCAGCCTTTAACCAAATAAAATATGGATGCAGATTTCGGCAATCGTAATCTAATTAAAAACCTGAAACTTAGATACAGATTTCAACAATCGTGATCTTATTATAATACAAAAATTTGACTTTTATGAATATGTCAAATTAACACTATATCCAACTATAAATATCAATATTCATGTGATACATTCCCTCATTAGTTATTAAGCTATCTAGACAATACTAGTATTCATCGAAATCAATATGGCGAGCATTGTGAGTCTCTTCCCTTTGGTGCTAATTGCTACTCTAATTAATGGAGGTATAGCTCATGATCATCATATATTTACTTTGAATTTCTTCTTCTTGAATGGATGGATATGTCAATTGTGAAATGACTATTAATTTTGTACATAAATGGAGAACATTTTTGTTCATTGTTATCATCATTAATAACCTAGAAATTTATTTGAAAAAAAATAATATATTGCAGGAACGGGTGAACCGTGCAATTATCATAACATCGAAATTTCTCAGAGAGGAACCGGTGTTACCATCATTGGCATGCCGGAGACGGAGGTTACGGTCTTCAACAATTGCAATTGTACGCAGTTTGATGTAAAACTATTGTGTCCCAATTTTCAGACGTTTGAACCAATAATCCCGAAAATTCTAAGAAGGCTACCTAATGATTTGTTTCTTCTTGTCTATGGTGGTCCGATTCTTTTTGGAGAAAAGGTCACATTTAAGTATGCTTCACTCGATTATTATACATTCAAACCGTATGGAAGCGTAGTATCTTGTGGTTAATTTTGTTATATATTTTCATACCATTATGTAGGATGATGAATCCTTCTATATATATTGAAACAAATTGTATTGTAATATTTTAATACATTCAAACAAAATATATTGAAACAAATTGTATTTTAATACCTTGTAGGAGAAACTCTCTGGTAAGGCAACCTTACCATAAGGCAAGGGACTATAAATACCCCCTTTCTACTAGTTTTGAGCCAGAATTATTAATATTACGGATTCGGCGCCATTGTGAAAGATCCAAGAAATATTAGGGACTAATATGCAAATATCATACAACTTTCCCCAATTACACCCAATTATCCCCAATTCATCAAAACCCAGTTCCCCCAATTCACCAGAGCCGATTGACACCCAAATTCATCACCAGATTCACAACAATATCATCAAATTGAATTCATCACGCATCATGGAAGATATGGATACGACGGATTCGAGTTTGACTGATCTAATCGTCCACGAAGAACAAAGCGAGTTCATCAACTGGAATTCATCAAAACTCACGCCAGAGTCAATTCCGGATCTGCAAATCATCAACGAAGCATCGAAAGAGAATCCTGAGAGTTCAATGGAACAGCCAGAAGCATCAGTTGATATTTCGGCCGAATCACAAGTCAAGAACACCCATTTGATGAGGGTGAAAGGTAAAACAACGACGATCTTGTGTTTTTTTTAGCTTTTATGGTTAGACTAAGAAGATGATGTGCAGTGAATGATGAATTATCTGTTTTAATTCACTTTCGGTTCAAATAAATTGGTAGTTGATGATCAGCGTATCTGGATTGATGTTGTGTGTATAATGAGTAGATAATTGCTAGCTTCTGTTCTGATGTGCAGTAGTTGATGAAATATCTGTTTAGAATGGATTGCTGATGAAATCAAGAAATAATTGATGATCAGCGTATCTGGATTGATGTTGTATGTATAATCAGTTGATAATTGCTAGCTTCTGTTCTGATGTGCAGCAGTTCAAAATTGATGTATCATCAAAATTTTGATGTTTTGTTCTGTTCTGTTTTGATGTTTTGATGTGTTTGTTCAAAATTAGCTTCTGTTTAGAATGGATTGCTGATGATCAGTGTATATGGATTGATGTTGTGTAATTTTGGAATGATTTGTGTTCAAAGTCAGAAAACCTGATTGATGAAGTGGTGAAGTGCTTGATGATAAGCATCTGTTATTTTTAATTGGTGTGATTATCTGTAACTTTTAATTGATGATCTGTCGTTTCTGTTGACCAACAGGTGAGAAAGACGAAATACAAGAAATCAACGTGTACGAGAGCTTAACTGGTGTCAAAGCTAAAACTGTAGAGGAATTGCGAGCAGTGTACGTTCGTCATGCAAATGTTACTGGTTTTAATGTGCGAAGCTTCACAATACGGGTGAAAGATAAAGTCCTGAAGGAGAAGATCTTCACATGCTCATGTGAAGGAAAGAAGGCAGAAAGGGAGACTCCGCCTATTCCTCCAAAGTCGAACAGGAAAAGAAAAGAATGCCTAGTGACAAGAACACAGTGTAGAGCAAGATTGTGGATAAAGCTGGATCAAGACGGGTTGTATAGAGTGCATGAGCACAGGACAGAGCATAATCATCAACTAAACAGGCCGGAGTGGCAGTATTTGCAACTTAATGAGCGAAAAATCGATCCTGATGTGGCGTCACAAATCATTCAAATGGAAAAATCGGGACTGAAACCAGCAGATGGGTATAGATACTTGTTAAATGATGCCGGACGGGAAGACGCTGTTGGCCACCTCATGGGTGACCACTTGAACTTTGTGAACATGTACATTGATGATCTATTGTTTTTCGTTGATGTTCTGTTGACTGTAGTTGATATTTCTGTATGTACTGAGCAATACTTGATGATCTATTGATATTTATTGATGTTAAATTTATTTTGCAAACAGGTATAGAAATAGGGAAGTGGACATTGGAGATGCTCAAAAGTTGGTAGAAATGCTCAGAGAACGGGAGAAAACTGAAGAAGGGTTTTTTTATAGAGTACTGCTGGATAAAGATGGCAAGTTGATGGCTGTTTATTGGAGGGATTCGATGATGCTTGAAGATTTCAAGATTTATGGAGATGTGCTGGTGTTCGACACAACGTACCGAACAAACAAGTATGGATTGATTTGTGCTCCATTTGTCGGACTGAACAATCACAGGCTGAACATTATGTTCGCTTGTGCTTTCATCTCTAACGAACCGGCAGAGACGTTTACATGGTTATTGTCGACATTCAAAGAATCAATGGAACAAAAAGATCCAATTAGTATCTTCACAGATCAAGATGCAGCTATGGCAAAAGCTATAGATAAGGTATGATGATTAGTGATTCTGTGATGATTACTTGTTTTGTGTTGATGATCAGTGATTCTGTGTTGATGATCAGTGCTTCTGTGTAGATGGGCAGATACTTTCTGGTGATGATAACTTGTTTAGTTTTGATGATCAGTGCTTCTGTGTTGATGATCAGTGATTCTGTGTTGATGATCAGTGCTTCTGTGTAGATGGGCAGTTACTTTCTGGTGATGATAACTTGTTTAGTTTTGATGATCAGTGCTTCTGTGTTGATGATCAGTCATTTTCTGGTGATGATCAATTATTTTCTGGTGATGGTAACTTGTTTTGTGTTAATGATCATTCATTTTGTCTTAATGATCAGGTGTTCCCAAACTCAAGGCATAGACTTTGCATATGGCATCTGAAGCAGAATGCCATGAGCCATTATGGCAACATGAGAAGTGACTCAGATTTTCGCAAGGCTTTTGACAATGCTTGATGTTCTGCACGGATGAAGAGGAATTTGAGGAGGAATGGGCAGAAATGCTAGAGAAGTATGGATTGACAGACCATCCGTGGTTCAAGAGAATCTACTCACTCAAGGAGAAGTGGTCTACAGCATACATCAAGGACTACTTCTCTGCGAGGACGCTGTCTTCACAGCGCAGCGAGAGCACGAATGCAGCACTTGGTTGGAATACAACGAAGACGACTAACCTAGTTAGGTTTTATGCCGTCTTCAATGCTACATTAAGGACCTGGAGAAGCAAAGAAATCAGCAAAGAGTTCTACTGCATCAAAGCAAAGCAAAAGGAAGAACAAGATGGGCCCGGTCTACTGAAGCATGCTGCAACAATATACACGCATAAAATATTCAAAGACTTCAAGCTGCAATGGGATCAGGGCATGGCAACAAAGGCACATCTCCAGCATTTTGACCCAACCTCAAGTTCAGTTTTCTACAGAGTGGAGCACGACAAAGGTGCAACAGATTACACGGTAATGTACACGAAGACAACAGATCATCAAGCAGAGGTGGTTTGCTCTTGTAACCACTTCGAAGAAGTAGGATTCCTTTGTGGCCATGCTATCCGTGTAATGCACTTGATGAATGAAACAAAGATCCCAGATGAGTACATCAAGACAAGATGGACAAAAGTAACAAAGCTGAAACTATGGGCCAAATTGGAAATAAATGAGGGCAATGCTTCTGAGGTAAGTTGATGATGATCAATCCATTTCTGTTGATTATCTGTGAAATTTGGTTGATGATGATCAGTCCATTTCTGGTGATTATCTGTGAAAATTGGTTGATGATGATATGTCAGTTTTGTTGATTATATGTGAAAATTGGTAGATGATTAGTCCATTCTTGTTTTGTTATCTGCGAAAATTGGTTGATGATGATCAGTCAATTTATGTTTGATGATCAGCTCATTCCTGTTGATTGTCTGTGAAACTTGGTTGATGATGGTTAACGGTCTGTCAAAATTGAACCTGTTTTGTTTTTTATTTACAGGAAATGCTGTTGAGGGACAAACTGCCATGGCGCATGCACATGGGAAGGCAGTATTACTCTTTAGTCACAAAGTGCGAGGCGAGCATGGAAGCAAGAAAGATTATGGAAGAAGCATTTGACAATGTTTCAAAAACAGTAAATGCTATGTTGCCGACGATGGAGGATGCTGCACATTCAATTGAAAGCTCACCACCACCAACTGTGCTAAATCCAGACAAGGCAATTACCAAGGGTAAAAGTAAAAGAGCGAAATCTGGAATCGGGAGAAAGGGAGCTGCAAATGAGTTTGGATCCCAAGCACCAAACCCACACTTGTTCTGACTTTTTTGTTAGTTGCATTTTGATGAATTATTGTAATAAAGTTCTGGTACTTGTTCTGACTTGATGATCTGTCACTTGTTCAGGCACTTGTTCTAACTTGTTTTGCGTTGATGATCAGTGATTTTGTGTTGATGATCAATTATTTTGTGTAGATGATCAGTCAATTTATGGTGATGATCAGTTATTTTCTGGTGATGATAACTTGTTCAGTGCTGATGATCAGTGTGTTTGTGTTGATGATCAGTGATTTTGTGTTGATCAATTGAATTATGCTGATGTTTTCAATTCAAAAGTTGAACTTGAACAATTTTTAGTTAGAAAGATCTCAGAAAAATTAATTTAAAAGCACAAAACATGTAAAAGAATCTGCAAGTAATTCAAACATCCATTAAACCCATTTAAAAAATCAATTCAGGGCCAAAACACCTAAACATCCAGTCAAACCCTAGAACATCAATCCAAAAAGGCCTAAACATGCAAGTGCTTCAGACATCCATCGTAAACCCTGAAACATCAAATCAGGGACCAAAAATAACTTAACACATCTACAGAGTCTGAAGCACTTCAAAAAAATCCAGTCAAATACTACAAATATCCAGTCACATACTACTAACAACAATTCATCTATTTGTTGCACTGTTTCTTATCATTCTTCTTCGAAGGGTCTTCTTCTGTTGACTAAGATAATGGATCCAAATCAAGGCCAAGATCAAAACTTGGAATTGCACCGATAGTTGAAATGGACTTCCTCGTTGCCTTTCTAACTATCTCATCAATCTCATGGATAAAATCGTCATTGAAGACCGAATCATCATAGGCAAGAGAAGCCGTAACAGCAATTGGTGAAGTTGCAGGCCCAGAAGCAGGAGGAGTATCACTGGCACCTTCAGCAGCAGTGGTTTTAGGAGGAGTTGCAGACCGCTCAGAACTGTAAACCGCTCGGAGATGGGCCCGAACAACAACATCGACATTCCTGCGCAGTATAGCACTATGCCTGCTTATAACCTGCAAAGGAAGATCAAACACAACATCAAATATTAAAAGTCAGATAATCAAAGTCATAGGATGTTGGGGAAAAAACTGAAAAATACTCACATTATCCTCCATTGAAAAAATCTGAGAATCTGATGGCAGATCTTCAGGTATTTCAAAGAAGAGCACCCTGTCTGAGGAAGATCTGCCATATGCACCACCGAGAAGTCCAGAGCGAGTCAGAGGAAAACCCTTGTTTTCCATGATGCAGTTTTCGATCCCACCACCAATGATAGCTTCACAAGTCTCGACCAACCGCTCTGTATCCCAGTTTCGAATCAAAGGGAGGGAACGTGGAACATCCTCACCTCTTGCAGGGAACCTGCCATGAAAACAGAAGAAAATCATCAAAACTCAAGTATATAACACTGGACATCAATACATGTGATTGGATCATCAACACATTTACGAACGGACATCAGCAAGTAGACAAACATCATCAATCAACTCAACTCAGAACTGGAGAAAATATGAACTTCAGGACTGGAGCATCAAAACTCAACTATATAGCAATGGACATCAGCAACTTGACATAGATCATCAAAAACAAGTAATTCATAAACAAGTAAAAAACAAAAAATAGCACTGGATCATCAAAAACTCAACACATATAGCAACAGACATCAACAACTTGACCTATATCATCAAAAACAACAAGATGTTCATCAAAACACAAATAATAGCACTGGACATCAACATATATTAAATCATCAAGACATTTAGGCTAGCTTAATTACCTGTGCAAAAAGCACATCAGCAGCACCACAACACAGGCATTGACACAAGTAAAACTTATGGACTTGTAGCTAGCAACGGCTTCAGAAAGCTTGAACAGTATGTACTCGCACCAATCAAATTCCTTGATCTTGTCAACATCTTCCAGAATACTAATAAGCTTGAAATCCACCTGGGAGCGTGCAGTGGGAGTAAAGAAATTCGACATAACATACATGACAAACTGCTGCCTGAAAAGAGCGCCACTGTCCCTACTCAAACTCTTCATCACAGCCGTACATGGAATCTCCACAGCTTCCTGACAGTCGTACTCCTTCTTCCATTTCTCTCTTAGATCCAAGTCACGCTCTAGACCATAAGAAGATACGATGAAATCCTGGACTGACAAGCCTAATCGGCAACCCAAACACATCATAGATGTCGTCTTTGCGAATCCAGTACTTGTAAGAGCCAACGCACTGGACTCGAGTCTGAGGGATGAAATTCTTCACAAGCTCGTGAGTGAGGGCCACCGGCAAAACATCAAACCGAAGCTTCAAAATCCCTCCAAAACCCATCTCCTCCACAGCTAGTCTCTGTGCATCAGTCAAGCTACTAACCAGCTTGAATACCTGATATCAAACAGAAGATGGATCAAAAACACAAAAATAGCACTAGACATGAAAAAATTGCACCGAACATCAACAAGTAGACATAGATCATCAACAACTCAGATCAGATCATACTGGAGATTAAACTCAACTAATATAGGGCTACACATCAACAACTAGACCTGAATCATCAACTAATATAGCACTGGACTTCAACAACTAGACCTTAATCATCAAAAAAAACTATCAGGGAGAGAATAATATTTATCAAAACAGTAGGCTGTACAGTAAAGGCATAGTTATTATTACCTTTCCAGGGTTGCATTTAGTAGAAAATCCTTTATCAGGATCAACGCAGTTAAGAAAAACAAAAACAGTCATTCAGAATTGGACATCATCAACTCAAAATGAACATTCGTCCAACAAACAAACTACAAAAAAATCAAGCAAATAAAATCATCAACTGTGTCTTCATAAAAATCAAACAAAATGTACAGATCGTCAAGCATGTCATCAACTCAATTCCACAAAAAAAACATAATTAAACCCTACACAGTTACAACCTAAAATGTGACAAAATCATCAGTGAAATGGCACATAAACTAAAAACAGATAGACGATGAACATTATTCATCATCAACTTGTTTTAACAAAAAATCAAAACAAAGTGACAAATAATCATCAAGTAAAGTGTACAGCTCATAAAAACATAATTTACCTGGTGGTTACAAGCTGCTTTGTTACCCTCTTTCTAACAGGTTTCTTCAACTTCTTCTCTTCAACAAGCGTCTTCTCGCTCTCCACCTCTTTGCTAGGATTCAAATTCTCCGCACCAGCTCTGTTGTCGCTCTGCACCTTCTCCTTGTCATGCTCCTTGTTGCCAGCCTTGTGAGTGAATTTAACAGTCCGTATAGGTACTGCATTAAGGGCATCCGGATTTCCAGTTCTATCTTCATTATTCTTTTCAACATCAAAATCATTATCACTATGAGTTTTACCATCAGCGCCTACTTCCTCTATTGGCTGAGTTGGATCAGACTGAGTTTGAGCAGTACAGAAGATATCTATCAAAATAAAATTTTCAGATTATTAGAAACAACGCTTAAAAATAGTGCAGAAAAAACATTCTGAAACAACTGTACCTTCCGGCGTGTTAATAGCAAGATCATCAGGATTACTGAGATGAGGTTTTTTCTTATTAAAGTTCCGCCTTGATTTTTTATTTTGATCTGCTGTCAAAAATAAAATAACACTCAATGGATATACATAAATAATCAAGCATATACATAAAATTCAGAAACAATACAAACCTAAATTCACTTCATCAGCTGATCTACCATGCAGCCTCTTTGAATGCCGAAGAACAGGACTCCCACCACCATCACCTCCAAAAATAAAAACAAAAAAAATATCATCAAAACCCAAACAAAAAGTAAAACTGGACATCAATAACTAGACATCAAAAACTCAACTGTGAAAAGAACTGCACGTCAACACATACATCAACAAAATAAAACTGTACATCAAACAGATAGAACCAGATCATCAAGAACTAGACATGCATCATCAAAACAACAAATAATTATTAATAATCAACAAATAAACAACAAAAATGTACATCAACAGATAAGACCAGATCATCAAAGAACTAGACATGCATCATCAAAACAACAAATAATTATTAATAATCAACAAATAAACATTATAAACCTTTGGCCGAAGCTTTAGTCAGACCTTTGGCCGGACCTTTGGCAGGAGATTTTGTAGGAGCTTTGGTCTCAGCGTTGGCCGATCGTCCAGCAGTTTCGGCTGGACCTTTGGTCGGACCTGCACATCAACCAATAGGATAAGATAATCAAAGATCAAATAATATCAGCTCAAAAAAACACTACACATCAACAGATAGGACCAGATCATCAAAGAGCTAAACATGCATCATAATTTTGGATTTACAACGAACCTTTAGCCGGACCTTTGGCAGGAGGTTCAGTAGGAGGTTCGGTCTCAGCATTGGCCGATCGTCCAGGAGCTTTGGTCAGGCCTGCACATCAACCAATAGGATAAGATAATCAAAGATCAAATAATATCAGCTCAAAAAAACACTAAACATCAAAATATAGGACCAGATCATCAAAGAGCTAAACATGCATCATAATTTTGGATTTACAACGAACCTTTAGCCGGACCTTTGGCAGGAGGTTCAGTAGGAGGTTCGGTCTCAGCATTGGCCGATCGTCCAGGAGCTTTGGTCAGGCCTGCACATCAACCAATAGGATAAGATAATCAAAGATCAAATAATATCAGCTCAAAAAAACACTAAACATCAAAAGATAGGACCAGATCATCAAAGAGCTAAACATGCATCATAATTTTGGATTTACAACGAACCTTTAGCCGGACCTTTGGCAGGAGGTTCAGTAGGAGGTTCGGTCTCAGCATTGGCCGATCGTCCAGGAGCTTTGGTCAGGCCTGCACATCAACCAATAGGATAAGATAATCAAAGATCAACTAATATCAGCTCAAAAAAACACTAAACATCAAAAGATAGGACCAGATCATCAAAGAGCTAAACATGCATCATCAAAAAAAATTATCTTATCCTAAACCTTTAAAAAAGAGCTAAACCTTTAGCCGGACCTTTGGCAGGAGGCTCAGGAGGAGGTTCGGTCTCAGCGTTGGCCGATCCGCCAGCAGTTTCGACCGGAGCTTTAGTCGGATCTTTGGCCGGAAATTTGTTCTGAGCTTCGGCCTCACCGTTGACAGATCCGCCGCCGGTTTCGGTCTTATCTTTCATCATCCTTCGCTTTTTCACCATTCTGATGAACAAACACAGAAACTAGATCAATCAATCATATACGAGTACAGATCGGGTAAATCGTCAATCAAAATCAAGTGCAAACACCTGTATTTCGCCGGATCTGCAGTCGCCGATTCAAAACCCTAAATCAGTCGCCGTTCTGATGAACAAACACAGAAACCAGATCAATCAATCATATACGAGTACAGATCGGGTAAATCGCCAACCGAAATCAAGTTCGATTACCTGTATTTCGCCGAATCCGCAGTCGCCGATTCAAAAACCCTAATCGCAGTCGCCACCAGAGAGAAGAACGCAGAAAGAATGAAGAGAGAGAATGTGAAAAAGGGGTATATAAACATGTTATTTTATTGCAAAAAAGGGCCCCTGTTTTTTAGAAAATTTTTATGAACCCCGTCCCCTATTTTATTGCAAGCAAGGACCCCTATTTTGTAGAGAACTTATTATGAACCCCGTTTCCTATTTTGAAGGCTGCCTCAGCCTTACCTAATTGTTATACTGCAGTACTTTTAATACATTCACACCAAGTAATCAAATTCAACCAACTCCCACCCAACCTATGTTATAAGCTAACTGCTCGTACTGGTACTGGTAGTAAATTCCTACACAGCATTCACTCAACTACCATTTCATATACCGCGCTATATGTAGTTTTCTGAATTGAAAAAATAATATAATTGGTTATATATTATCTATTTAAAAATATAATAAATTTATATAAAATTTTGATTTCTTTAATGTCCTTTTTTTAACCTTTCAAGAAGTATTTATATGTTTTAATTTAAATATTATAAGTTTAAATTTGAATTGCATATTTTGTAAGTTAAAATTATTAATTTTATATAAAATATTCACTGTTTTCAATTGAGAAATGCTTTATTATATATGTTTTAGTTAAAATTAGTGTTAACTTTAAATGTGTATATAGTGGTAATTTCATTACACTTAGAAAAATTGGACTTTTAAAAAATTTTGCCTTAGTGAAAAATAACAAAATTAATTAATTATTATTAGTAAAATAAATTTACAATAGATTTCAAAAGAATAGTTATTTTTGTTTGGAGAGCTTTATTAACACATTGATGGTAACCAATGAAACTTTCACCGGCATTTTCAACGATACTTTCATATTGGTCGAATTCTTACTATTCCGATAGATATTTGAACAACACAACTTGTTGAATAACTTCTCAACGTGTTGAAAGAGCATACTCATGTTTTAAGTTTATGTGCACCTTTCACAGACTACTTAGTATGTCTGATGTTTTTAGCTATAAGGGTTACCTTTCAATAATAAGTTAGCATGCTTAGTTTTAAACTATTTGCGTGACTTTTTACTAAAAATCTTAAGCGTTTTAATCAATATCTGTGACCCTTCATAACACACCTAGCATGCTAGCTTAATATTTTCAATTATATACTATGCCTATTTTTCATGTCCATATGTTTTAAGATAAGGTCGGTTTTCTCCATCTTCGCTCTCTCATCCCCATCTTCTTATGAGTTTCTTGTAATGTTTTCTAAGTAAAAAAATCATCTAAATCATGCAATTGCGTTCATAAAACACTTATCAAAATGTACTTAAGTTACTTAAATCAAGAAACTCATCAAATTTCTAATTATCTCCCAATTATAAGGGCGAAACCTCTTAAATTGTCCAAATAAAGATAAACACATTAATTTACTAAAAACAACCACATATAAAAAATGAAAGTTTCAAACAAAAATTACAACTTTAACTAATAAGCATGGTTATATATTATCTGCTTTTGACATCATTCTAAACACATCAATCAATTATATTAACAATGCATTCATACTTGGATGATAAGTATTAAAGCAATGACTGAGACATGCTCAATACTAATAATCAGAAGAACTCCAACATGCATCAAGAATTAATTAGAATCTAGTTAATATCTAACTCTCGAATCATAAAAAGCTAGGATATAAAACCCAAACAATAGTACTATACTTTGGATAATTTCCTTAGTTTCTAACTCTAAAACTTGTGAAAAATAAATTAAGCAAATCATCAATCCCAAAGTAGATTTAATTAGTACTTACCACAAGAATTCTCCATTCATAGGATCTTTGTATACCTGAAACTTTCTGCCCCAAATTTATATCCTGATCAAATCCCACCTTGCTTTTGCAGATCAGAGGAACGATTCCAATCATTTTGATATCTGAGTTTCAGATCAATTAGAAAGCGAGTATGCGATCTTAGTTTTGGAAAGAGTTCAATCATGATATAATAAATCACATACTATTTTTGAACATTGGATTCTCAAATGCATCAACAACAAATCTGAACAATCACGTGATAACGAGTAACAGACCAGTTCAAATGCTCGACTCAATCGAAAGAAGCAAAGAGATATAAATATTATAGTTTACAAAACCAACAAATAATAGAGTTCGAGAAGTCAAATGAAAGAAGGTGAAAACATGATTGTTTCCGGTAAACTGAAAATATAATCTTGTGGATACAATTACTTTTCATGATGTTAAGGTCTAAATATTCCACGTGGAATATTCCAATGTTGCCCCTATCATATGTTTCGTCCATTCTCCAGAATGAATAGTGATGATATCCACTAGCTCTTGCTCCTCTGGTTTCACTGGAGCAACCTCCACTTCCTCCTCTGGCTCCATTAGAGGAGCATGCATGTTGTCCACAACTTCAACTCCATCCTCTCTAATGATAATGTATGCAAGAATGAGCAGTGATCCAAGAAAAGCTCCAACAGCACTGGAGATCTGAATTGGGATGCACATTATATTAACAAAAAGAGGAGAAAAGCACTGCATCTCTATCATATAATAACATGCACCAAATACTATACCATTATGATGACCAGATTCCTGGCTCCCAACCGAGAGTGAGCAGTCCATACAACACTGTTGATCAGCCCTGCAACACTTGGCATGAGAAATATCCCGGATCTAGATCTCCTAGAAATAGCATCCATCTGCAAGCAATACAGTATATCCAAAATATTAAAGATATAAACCAACATTCTATCATGTTCCGTCCATTCTCCAGGGTGAATAGAGATGATATCCCTGTAAAATGGAGTTTGTGGTAACTCAGGACAGACGCGGCCGAGATCCATGGTCACTCAGAGTGGACGCGACCGGGATCGCGCCCGCTTCGATGACTAGGTAAACTTTGATGCCTTTGGCAATTATTTGAGAGAGAATGGGAAAGAGGAGAGAAGAATAGTAGTGTACAATGTTTGTGGTTGTTCTTGCGGAAAGAGAAAAGAGAGATTCCTTGCTTCTTGCTCATTTCTTCATTTTATAGACCACTTGAGGTATTCAACTCAAATCTGTCATCAAACCTTCATATTCTCTTTCATATTTCTGCTCATATTTTCCATAGATCAGAAGCAAAAAAAATTATTGTGCTTCGTTCATGACTCATCCAGAAACCATGACTTTTATCATCAATATAGTTTTGTTGATTTTGTTGATGAAAATTGTTATCATTAGGGTTTTATTAATTTTTATGGCTGATGCAGAAATCATGACTCTTGTCGGCCTAATGATCTTCATAGATATGATTACAATTTTTTCTTATTATTCATGGCTCTTTTAAAATTTGTTTTATAATTTTCATGATTTTGAAACTTTGTAATCAGTAGAGTTTTGTTATGTCTGTTGATGAAATTTCAAGGATTTGATCCAAGGATTTCATGGAAGTGATCCATATTTTCCACTATGTTACTTTTAATTAATTTTTCATTATAAACTAAGTTTTTGTTTTTTCTTATCTTACTTCAATAATTTTCTGAGAAAATTTGGTTTTTTTGTTTAAAATCTTCATTCATTCTTCAAACTCTACAATCTAGTCCAAGGGCCTTGCTACTTATTTAAAATCTCACTTGTTTTTTGCAGGAACCAGCCCACCCAATTTTGGTACCTATAAAAGGCACAAAAATGGGATTTTTCCTTCCATCAGCAGCATCATCCATCCAGATCCGTTTTTCTTCCATCCTCACTGTTCAGATCTACAAATTTGTATCTTTGAATGCATGACTGCTAACAAGAAGTTTGGGTTCAATCAGATGGGTGCATTGCTGAAAGATCATGAAGATCCTACCATCACTCTGTCTAGGATTCCACTGAGAAGGTGGCCAAAATCAAATATGACAAGCAACACCGATTTGGCACAGCCTAAACCCCCAAAAGTGGTTAACAACTATGAAAATAGAGTCAAAATTATTGCTGGCAATAACTATGATGACAAGGGGGCTGACTTGGCCAGAGTTGCAAGGGCATTTAAAAGTGGCTAGGTGATGCAGGGAAGGATTCAAGGGAAGCAGTGAAGAGTTTTCAAGGATTTACACTGTATATCAATTCTAGTTTATCAATGATGTATAAATAAATTTGACATTGACATTCTATTTGCATTTGAACAAGAAAAAGAAACAAGAAAAAATAAAAGACCACTTGAAGTAAGTGCGTCTGGCGTTTCATATTTTGGATGGATGAGACTTGACATGTTTTGTAAACCTTGACTCTTGGCACCACCAGGGTCACGGATTTGGGTCGCAGGTAGCGGCCCCGGCACCCTATTAAATGGAACTTATGCGGAAAGTTATCGCTGCCAAAAATTTGCTATGATTTTCCATGGAGCTAACCTCGATATCGAATGATTTCAAAGAGTTCCACATTTACGTCGTTAATGTTTTTGACACAACTATAGCTTCTCGGTCGCTTGCAACCGAGGCACTTTTGCATATTTGGTTGAAAAACATTTCGGGTTCTAAGGGACACAGCCATAACAAATTTTGAATTCCCACTTTTTGTTATACGTTTCTTGCAAATCGTCTAGTTTTGGAGCTCAAAGAAAAGGACTTGGCGATGCTATTCATACGATCGAATTTAGTTTGATTCTCCCTTTATAGTAATAACACCAAGCAACGTTATTCTAACACGATAAAAAATGGTCTAATTCATACAAGATTACTTGATTGAGGGATATTATGCCTCGCCCAATCGAGGAAAATCACTACTGCAATCAAAGCCGCAACATCGCTGATAACATCGTTACAATCATCTCTGAAACTGATAAAAAGGATGAAAATTCTTAGTAAAAATTTTTGGATTAATTTTTCAGGATAATGAGGATGATGTTGACCAGTTTCTCTGTAAAATATATAAATCAACACCGGATTCTACAAGCAATGTTTTGATACAAACTAAAAACAACAAATAATACGAAAGGTGAAAAATATATAGCGGATTCTACAAACGCATAGGAACGCAAAATTTGGGTCAAACTTTTTTAATAGTAGCTAGCTAGTGACAAGTTTCAACCATCAAATGTGATTTTATAAACTCTTTGTGATGTGTTTATATATACTAAGCTATATTCTGATTTAAATTAAATATTGAATCCCCGTGTTATCTAAAAATAGTTCATATAATCGAGATAGATTATTGATCGTCTCATAAATATAAAAACAAAAACAAAAACAAAAACAAAAATCAAACTAATATAGGTTAAACAGTATGTAGATCGAATGACCTGAAACCGATAAGAAATCAAATATATTACAGCAATTTTTCTTAGGAATAACCAAAGTTTAAAGAATGATCTTTAACTTCTGATTTGACCCCCTGCTAATTAAAGCCTCCTCCAAGATCTCCCACAGGCTCCATGAACCGGCCAACGGAATGGCGCCGTACCATTTTGTGCGGCGAACCTCTTCCAATCTCTGAGAACCGCCGTCAAATCGGCCACCTTTGCCCCGATGCTCCGGCAGCAGTTTGCATGCACAGTGGCCACCAGATTCGGGTCACGGCTATCGGTGCAGAAGCCGCTGAAATAAACGTTGTCCAGAAACCTCGCCGTCATGTTTAGTTGGCCGATGATGCCGCCGGTGATCAAACCTCCGAGAACGTCCTGCTCCTTCTTCCCCGGTGAAGTGTGCCGCCGGTCGTACCAGGTTTCGAAGAGGGATATGGTGCGGTGGTTTGATTTGACGTAGTAGAATCCGGTGTTGATGGGGTTTCGGATCGATGTTGGATTCCCGTTGAACTTGTCTGTGCTGA
Source organism: Sherardia arvensis (assembly GCA_948330725.1). Taxonomy (NCBI): domain Eukaryota; kingdom Viridiplantae; phylum Streptophyta; class Magnoliopsida; order Gentianales; family Rubiaceae; genus Sherardia; species Sherardia arvensis. The sequence continues at coordinate 8,871,201 of OX415238.1, read as the reverse complement.
TTTGCAAGTCGTCTGTGTCGTTGAACATCTTTAGGATTGGAAATGGATCTCTTAGCCATAGTATATCTGTATCCTGCATGCAAAATTCAATATTGTTCAATTCAATTTTATTTTTTTGACGATAATTCAAATTTTCAATCAAGTTGTTTTCAGATAATTAGTTGATCATAGGAGAACAATCACGTACTTAGTCTAATATTGTGAATTATGATTTATAAAGATCCGCAAAAAGGTTTACATCCTATATAAAATGACCAAAATATAAATTTACATATTTACATATATACACGCAAGTCCAAGGGTTGGTAATAAAGGAAAAGTGATTTTGTTCTTTGAAACTTATAAGTAGAATAATTATAATTCAGTTTACTTCAGTCTACTTTAAATCAGTTTAATTCAATTTAGTTCAGTCCAATAACAATATAATTTGATGAAATTCAGTTAAACTTAGACGTAATAATACTATTTTTGGATAAAATTAATTTTCAATTTAATAAATTCAGTTCAGATTAGTAAGAAATAAGGTCAGAAGAACATGGGGTAAAAAGTTATTATACATGATTTGTTCAAGGTAAATCAACTTTTTAAAAAGCATAAAACGGTGAATTTAAGTTTTCAAATCTCAGAGAGATTCTTGTGACCAGCCAAGCATGGCTTCCACAATTTACTTTAACAAAAACGTGAGAGAATTTCGAAATCTTGTTTTATATATTCTAAGGAAACTTTTCAGGGAAAAAAAACTCACGGTGAAGATGAAGTTGTATCCACGCTTTAAAACGTGAATGAGAAAGGAGGTTCTCGCCCACATCATCTTGATGAAGTCCGCCGACATGTACAGCTTCTCCTCCGTGAAATCCACGCCGTCGGTCACCAGCCGGTAGCAGTTGAGCCCTCTGAACTTGCACCGCTCGTAGGCGGTTTGGTCCACCGTCACCACCACCAAGTGGCGGAGCAACGACTGAGTTGTTTTCCCGCCGACCCAAATGCCTTCCAGAAACAGATCTAACATCGTCGGATATGTATCGTTGTTGGGCTCCACATACGCCTTGTTCACGATGGTGACGATTACCGTTTTGTCCGGCGTCGACGCCGTCGACAACACTTCTTCCAAATCGGTCACTTGTGCCTTAATTATACCCAAAATATACATGAGTTTCCTATCTTATTTGAACATATTTAAATGAACTAAAATTAAATGAATTGAAATGGTAATATAACTTAATATTAATTCCATCATCATAATATATTGAATTTAACAAATCTGAAATGAAAAAATCAATTCAAATAAGTTAGAGAGAAGAGCTGAGAGGTATTTTTCATTAAATTGAACTAAAAATAAATGCACCAAGAAAAATAAACAATACTACCTAGCAAATATGAAATTTTACTATAGTAGACTAAAATGAATATATTGAGCTATTTAAAATGCATTGGAAAAAATGTAGCATAGACTATGTTTGGAACTACATGGCCCGAATAGGTCCGTGCCTATCCTGAAATCCTGCATCCAAACTTAAATTATTGTTATCCAGTGAGAAATTAGAGATTAATTTTCGACTTAAAACAAATCTACCCTAAAATATTTTTACTATTTGAACATATTCTAAAATAAATTTGTAATTCCGTCATTATCTAGAAATTTGTTAATTACCTTGTCTTGGACATTTTGTTGAAACACATTTACAATGTAACTAGAGGGTGTCCAAGTGCCAATTGAGAGGAAGGCGACTACTAGAAGAGATAGAATGACGATGTTGATGATGACTTGATTCTTGGTCGTGAAATCCATGTGGATCGCGATCGGCGGCGGAAGGTTGCCGGAGAAAGGAGGATTGGTGGCGAACCGGTAGAACCTAGCTATCTACTAGGGCTAGTGTATTGTAGGTATAAATAGAGGGTTAGTGTGCTTTAAATTGTTGTTTGATCACACAAAATTGGTGAATTAACTTTAGATGCTACACACATGATCAACATGCATGGTGATTGTTGAAGTGTAAGATCGAGCCTGATATCAGGGTTTTTGTGCTTTTTGCGAGGATAGATTTTTAGCAACACTTTTTACAATGCATGCTTAGAAATGATATATCACCCGTATAGTTAAACATGAACGTAAACGTTCGGCGTATTATTTAGAACTCTAAAGAGATATATGTGAAGTTAAAAAATAATTTGATGCTGGTTATTTTGTGGATTGATGTTAGCAATATTAAAGGAACGGAATAAAGATATGTTTTTTTTTCACAAATTGTAATTAATTTTTTTTGGTGAAAGTTTGTATATTTCATTTAAAAATCATCCAAATTACTTACACTTCTTAGCCCTCACTCCCGGCCGTCTAAATTACAAAGAAAAAATAACAAGACTTTCCTACCTTAACAGTTCAATGTCATAAAATTGAAAATTTCATGCTAATTCCCTATTATTGTTTGAATCTTGTGCCCTCTCTTAGAAGAAGACTGATCCAAACTAAGAAAATAAAGACTGACAGAAATCCCATTTCTATGACAGAAGCCTTACAAAAATGAGCTATTCCCAAACACTTAATTCATTAATCAAACTACTGAAATCCTGATGGTAAAAAATGGTTACTTGCCTTTGAACAAATTCCAGAGTCTGAGTCTTCTTCTGCAGTCTTCTTCTATTTCTCTCCAACCAAATTTGATATGTTGTACTAACCATCATCACCACTTTACTCATTTGTTTCCTCTTGAAGTTAAGAACCAGTAATCTCCTGAATTCCCTCATATTCTTAGGAATTTTTAAAACCATATTCCCAGCCAACTGTTTAGCAAAAGGACATTGCACCAACAGATGCTGAGTAGTCTCTGGCAGATCTGTATCACACATGCAACAACAATTAGCCACCCCTCTTTGCATTCCTAGTGAGTGAAGTCTACTGATGGTTGAGAGCCTACCTTTCAGTAGCATCCAGAGGAAATAACTATGCTTAGGTATCAATTTAGCACTCCAGATGATCCTTGATATATAATCCTTGGTATCCACTCCTTTCAGAAAATCATTAGCAGCTGCAATACTAAAATGCCCCTTCTTGTCCACACAAAGCTGCAGTTTTGAACCAATTTCTTCCTTTACTTGCATTAAAATCTTCCAGTAGTTAGTAGTCCACCCTGGGGTTTTTGCCACCACATAACTGTCAAAATTGCTCCCTTTGAGATAGTAGGCATGTAGCCATCTGATCCAGAGAACATCTTTCTTAGTCTGTATGTCCCAAATCAGACTACATAGAGCAGCTTTGTTCCATATAGAGGGATCTTTAACACCCATACCTCCTATCTCCTTAGCTATACACAGAGTCTCCCAAGAAATCGGCACCAATTTTCTTTGAGCCTCCTCTCTTTCCCACAAAAAATCTCTGCACAGCTTAGCAATATCTTTATGTATACTCTCTGGAATTTTAAATGCTCTAGCCCAATAACTGTTCAAACTAAGCAAAGCTGAATTGATAAGATATAACTTCCCAGCATGAGCTAAACATTTAGTACTCAAAGATTTCACATTAGCAGTCACTCTATCTACTAATTGGGCACATGTGATTCTGTCCCAAGGTACATCAGACAAAGGAATGCCCAGGTATTTGACAGGGAAAGAACCCTCAGGGATTTGCAGTTCATTAGCCAAACAAGTTCTGTCAGGTTCAGTGAATTTAGAGAATCTAGTGGTATTGTAGCTAATCCTTATTAATAGCTAATCCAGTGGTATTGTAGAATTCAGTAAGAATCTGTTGGACTCCCTCCATGGATTTGTGTGAGGCTCTACAGAATAATAGAAGGTCATCAGCAAATAACAAACTATGCAATCCCGCTCTACTGCACCTTTGATGATACTCAATCTCCTTCCTCTTAAAAGCTAAATTCAGCCTTCTGGTTAGGAATTCCATGCTAAGGACAAAAAGGAGAGGGGAAAGGGGGTCCCCTTGCTTCACTCATTTCTTCCCTAAGAATACTTCTGTATATCCACCATTGATTGAAAAACAATAAGATGTACCGTGCACACATGTCTTGATCCAACCAATAAACATTCCAGGAAATTTCAGACACTCAAGCCATTTGAACAGAAAATTCGAATCAACGCTATCAAATGCTTTCTGAATATCAACCTTTATCATACAACTAGGAAACATCCAAGATTTGTTGTACTTACTAAGCAGCTCCTAAGCAAGAAGAATGTTGTGTGTGATGCTTCTATCATTTACAAAGGCACCCTGGGTCTCACTGATTAGATATGGGAGGACTACTCCCAACCTGTTGCAGAGAATTTTAGTTCACTAATTTATACAGAACGGTGCAGCATGATATAGGCCTATAGTCTGAGGTTGACTGAGGCTGAGAGATTTTGGGAATGAGTGCTAAAACTGGCCTGCTAAATTTACCTGGCATTAAATCTCCCTTAAAAAATCCTTTGATTGCTCTGCTTATGTCTCCTCGGGTTACTGGCCATGCTTCCTTAAAAAATTGACTAGTATACCCATCAATGCCTGGATTCTTTGATGACTTAATACCTTTAAGTGCAACCAATATTTCCTGAGTTGAGACCTCTCCAATCAGTTTCATCTGTTGCTTCAAATTCAGTACTGAGCCCTCATTAATCACCCCTTCCTTAATTCTCATTGTCTGTACTCCATCTGTGCCAAGCTGACCAGAAAAGAACTGTAATAGACCTTGTTCTATGTCTTGTTGACCATCCACAATTTTTTCATCCACTTCAAGACTCAGAATTTGATTCTGATACTGTTTCTTCTTCATTGCCTGGTGGAATTGTCTTGAAGGCTTGTCTCCAAATTTCAGCCAGTCTAATTTAGTCCTCTGCTTCAAAAACTGAAATTCTGACTCCCCTAGACTTGCTGCTTCCAATCTCAACCGCTCCTCCTCCTTTTGCAGATTCAAATCAGAGACTTTATCCATTAGTTCCATGTATTTCTTTAGCCAAGCCTCCTTTGCTGATCTGGCTTTAACCTGAATGTTAGCAAACTCCCTTTTGTTCAATTTCAGCATGACTGTTTCCAGTACACTATGTTCAGAAAATATATAGGAATAGATTAGTTTACGTGAAGATTGAATACTGCACGACATCTACTTTTAAATGAGACAATATGCTGCGAAAAAAATGAATTTTACAAGACATGATCCTATATATATCCAGGATTCATTTATTCTGAGGCAACCATTTCCAACTTTAGAAACGTGTATTTGTTCCTCGGTGATGTCCAGATTTCACATCCTTGAAATCTTGGGAGAGATGGTCATAGAAAAGTGAAGGGATTTGGTTTAACTGATGAGCGATGGGTACTCACAAATGCTTCTAGTCGAAATGTTAAGGCCCTGTCCAGTTCAGCTTATTGCAACACATTTCAGCACAGCACAACACTGATCAACACAACACAACACTGGTCAGCACAACACTTATTCAACTCAACACATTTAAGCTCTAAATGGACACTATTTTTATGTTTTGTAAAAATAATATTAGTTAAGTGAACTTTTTAGTTCTAAAGTTATAAGCATTGTGTTTTTTCTTCAACTCAAATGAACACTATTCAGCACAAGATCAGTACAACACAACACTGATCAGCACAACTCAGCACTCATCAGCACAGCACAACACCAAATAAGTTGAACTGGACAGGGCCTAATAGGTAGAAGTATCGAAAACTTTGTAGACTATATTGATTACTAGTGGATGGTTTCTACATTAGGTAAGGACACGTATACGTATTTCACTAAATTGTTATTAGCATAACTAATTTGAACTAAACAAACACCCCTCACTAATCTTAGAGACATTTTTTTTTTTTGCAAATAAAATTAGCGGTTAGTTCGCATAGTAAATAGAAAATATATATGAAACATGTCTCTAATTAGAGTTAGAGATAAGATAGTTCGATTGGTAGCATTTCATAATAAATATTTCCCCTTTTCCAATTTATAAAAAAAATGCATTATTTCCCTTCAGAAAAGAATATGTGGCAAAGAAGAAAAAATAATAATCTAAAATTGTTTATACATTACAAATTCAGTACAAGACAACACAGATTAATTAGTAAACTTCTCCCACGACTTCCAACACGCTCTATGAGATGTCCACTTGAACACGGTGCTGTTCCTATCATCACTAACATTATAATTAAGACCACCTTCACCCAGCTGCTTGAACTGCTTCCAATCTTTCAGAACCGCAGTCAAATCAGAAACCTTAGCGCCGATGCTCCGGCAGCAGTTGGCATGCACGGTGGCAACCGCCGTGGCGTCACGGCTGTTGTTGCAGAAGCCGCTGAAATAGTCGGTGTCCAGAAACCGAACCCTCAGGTGAAGTTTCTCGAGCACCCCGTTAAGGATCAGGCTCTCCAGAACGTCCTGTTCTTTCTTTCCGGTGGAGTTTCGCCGCCGGTCGTACCAGGCTTCGAAGAGGGATATTGTCCGGTGGTTCGATTTGACGTAGTAGAATCCGGTGTTGATGGGGTTTAGCTTTGATGTTGCGTTTCCGTTGAATGTGTCTGTGCTGATCTGTAAATCGTCCGTGTCTTTGAACATTTTCAGAATCGGAAATGGATCCCTTAGCCATAGTACATCTGTATCCTGCATGCAAAACATGTGTTTATCAGTTTCCCTTCCGTTTTATTTGAATCCAGAACTGACGCTATTTATTAATAAACTTTGATCATATATTTAAATATATAAGTAATTTCACTTGATTAATCGCATTATATAATATTTAAATATTAATTTTTTTATTTTTTGAATAATATAAGTACACAAATATATTGTTGATCAAATATATGTGTTGGACATCGTGAAAAATTAAATGTGCAGATTAAGATGAGATAGTGATAGTATGATTTTGAGCATTATTTTTGTTTGTATGTGTTGAAAATTTAACAATTATATGATATACTTAATCTAAAAATATGAATACTATTCCCATGAATTAATGTGTATCTTATCAGCTATGTATATATCCACGTATTTGCAATTGATAATTTGATTTTTCAATTAAATTAAACTTATGGATTTCCTTTCTATATAAATCTCGTGAGTTTATCACATGTTCTTTACAATAAAGGAAAAAGTAAAGTGAACGTAATAGAAATATTTGTGTTAATAATTAAACGAGACTCTCAAAATAGACTCTCTCTTTTTATTTTATTTTCTAAAGGAGGGAGTGCATTTAGAACATATTTGAAAAACATGCGTATATATTCTTTTTATTTTTTTCCTAATGCATTTAAAGCATAGTTAAAACGTATATTCTTTTTTTTGGAAGAAATTAAAATTGAAGATAATTCAATTATTGAGGATGGAAGAGTCAACAAACCAAATTTATTGCAAATAAAATGTGTGCTATAAGCAACATCAAATTTGTGCAAATTTTCTAAGTTTAAGGCTGTATATGGTTGTGCTAAATTTTGCAAAACTGAACTTTCTAAATCTAATTTTGCAAGTTTTTGTATGGTTCATTTTTTTTTAAGTCCAAATTTTACCTTTAAAAGTCCGATTTTAAAAAAAGGCAAAGTCCAAACTTGCAAACCAAATAAATTAAATAAAGTTTTTGATAATTCAAACCTACAAAATTTCAATAAAATTCTAAACTCTCAAAATTTTAAATCAAAATGCAGACTCTGAAAGTTTCAAAATACAAGACATTGTGCGATGTTGAGACACGAATAAGGAGTAGATAACTAAAGTAATATTATTTATTTACCCCCTTATTTCTTGCCACAGAATCACAATCTTTTTACCCAACAAGTCACATTTATAATGGGGTACGTGCCATTTCCGATAATGACTAACTTCAGCCTCACTTAATGTGTTTTCCGACACAATCTCCGTACCATCAACGCCAAATAATCTAGTTTTCCGATGAAAACTAATTCACACTACAACCAACTTTCATTTGCAACACAGTCTCAATTCAGTCAAGTAAAATTTAACTTAATTGGTAATGTTTACTGTGCATCATTTAGTTCAGATCAATTCAGATGCGCGAAAAGAATTAACTTACCGTGAAAATGTAGTTGTAACCACGCTTCAAAACGCCGAGGAGGAAAAATGTGCGAGCCCACATCATCTTGATGAAGTCTTCCGACATGTAAAACTTCTCTTCCCTGTAATCCACGCCCTCGATCACCAACATGTAACAGTTGAGCCCTCTGAACTTGCACCGCCGGAAGGCGGTCTGATCCATCGCAACCACCACCAGGTGGCGGAGCAGCCTGTCGATCGATTCTCCGACCCAAAATCCCTCGAGAAACAGATCCAGCATCGTCGGATATACATCGTCGTGTGGCTCCACATACGCCTTGTTCATGATGGTGATGATCACCGTCTTATCCTCCGTCGACGCCCTCGACAGAACTTCTCCGATCTCATCAACGTGATCCACGTTTATCTGTCAAAAAAGAACACAAAATCGTTCAAAATAAGTTCGATTTCTGCACAGATGATATATATGCATGGTTACCTTGTTCTGAAGTGGCTGTTGCGGTTGAAACATGTTAGAAATGTGTGTGCTGAGGGGATTCCAGGTGGCGGCCGGAACGAAGGTGACCAGAATCAGAGAGAGGATGACGAGGTTGATGATGATGTAGTTCTTGCTGGTGAAATCCATGGCGGCGTCGGCAGAGGAGGAATGAAAGCGAGTGATTCTGAACCAGAACGTAGAAATTTATAACTTAAAGGAAAATCGTGCAGTGGATGGAGGAAAAAATACTAGTAATTTATTATTTATTAGTGGGTTTTGTTGATTTCTTTGACACGCTAAATGGATGACTCCCTATTATTTATCGCTAAAGATCTATTTGTATGTTCTTATGATTTCTTTCTGCTTAAAAAAATAACTTTTTGGCTAGTTTAAATAGACAAAATTGAAGAAATTAAGTTGACTTTTCAAAAGTTAAATCAATCTCATTTTAAATCATTAATTTGTAATAATTTATATTTAGTACTATATAGTATACATGATTTTAGATTCATTACATAGTATATTTCAAATTATTATTCAAGATCAAAGTCAGATTTATTTAACTTTAAAAAGTATATCAATCTCATTTTATCCATTAATTTGTAATAATTTATATTTAGTATCAATATCATTACATAGTTTTAAATTCATTACATCATATATTTCAAATTATTAATTTATAAAGATATTCATGGTCAAAGTTAGATCCGTTTAACTTTAAAAAATCAAATACTTTGATTAGAACGGATGAATAGAGTATTAAAATTTATAATAAAATATCAAATTAATTATATTATATCAAGACTTAAATCAAATACTTTAATCCGAAACTAGATGAAAATCAGATAAAACATTGAAAACAAGCATAAGGGAAGTTTCTCGTTCCTCTTCATGCATGATGAAAATATTGGAATAATATTCAGCGACTAAAAGATTAATCAAGGCTAATAATGTTTTATCAAGACTATTGGAATATATATGTTGAGACTATATAATATTAGAAATCATGTCGATAAACTAATATAATAGATTTTGTATAATTAGATTGATCTAATACCCGACCCGAGAGGGAAGACTAAAATCGACTGTAATGGGAATCTAAAAAGCATGCAAAAAAGTCCAAATGTTAAATGTCACTCAGCATGATCACTCGTTGCATGTCGGTTGCAACTCGCTAATAGAGTTCTTCAGTATCATTTTCTGTTTGATAGCAATGGAAAACTGTGTACAAGGACTGAAGAAATGGAGGTTTATGGTATGAATTAAAGTTGATGCGAAATATTTAACTTTTATATTGCGTTTTCAGGTATATTCTAAGAATGTGTAATTGATGGGGTGATATTTATTTGTCTCACCAAATCATATAAAATTTAAATAGGCAAAATTTATACTAAAAAGAGTGCAAGTACAAGTAGAAAACTCATAGAAGAGTTGATAGCCTATGTCGATTTTAATGTAGACTGATGTCATACTCTCACAATCAAGGTTAGAAAGGCAAAAATTGTACAAAAAAAGAGTGCGAGTACAAGTAGAAAACTCATAGAAGAGTTGATAATTATGTCGATTTTAGTGTACACCCATGTCATACTCTCACAAAAGCAAGTCAATAAAGGCAAAAGTTGTACAAAAAAAAGTGTGACTACAAGTAGAAAACTCACGGAAGAGTTGATAACTACCTAGAAAGGCAAAAGTTGTTTAAAAAAGAGTGTGAGTACAAGTAGAAAACTCATAGAAGAGTTGATAACTATATCGATTTTAGTGTACACACATGTCATACTCTCACAAGCAAGCCTAGAAAGCCAAAAGTTGTACAAAAAAGAGGTTGGGTACAAGTAGAAAACTCATAGATATGTCGATTTTAGTGTACATCCATGTTATACTCTCACAAGCAAGTTAAGGATCGCTAAAGTGATAATCAATTATGCCGATGAGAGGACTCACTACTCGCAAGCAATTTAGAAATCGCCAAAGCGAAACCCAACTCTGTTGACGAGCACAGGGCTCCACTAAAAACAACTTAAAACAAATCAATTCAGCCCCTTGCTTCTTACTCCAATCTCCTTCTCCTTGCTTCCAACCCTTGCTCCATGTTCCATGCTTACTGGTACTAGCTCCAATACAACCTGCAGTGAAAAAAAAACAGTAAAAATACTTTTTTGAAAAGTTATTTCTGCCTTAAGTAGGGAAATTCCCTACTATATATCAAAAAAATGATACCATTTATGTTACTTGGCAATGTATCATGTGTATATATATGTGATGCATTTGTGCCACTAGCCTGCTTAGCCAAAGCAGCTACAGCAACATTAGTTTCACGATATATATAAGTGAATAGTATACTGATATCATCTGCCATCTCCCATATATTTCTAACATAGTTTACCGACTTTCGTGACATTTTGTATTGTTTCTGCATCATCTTTAGAAGCAATTGTGAGTCCATCTCAACCTGCATACAAGGAAATCATAGTAGTAAACAGTTTCCAATCTCATAACTAAAGCAGTAGCTTCATCTTCAAGACTAGATTTAGCTTTGGTAACCAATGTCTTTGCATGCAATACTCTGCCAGTCATCTCTAATGACAAAATCAGCACCAGCTATGTCATTATTTAAATAAAAACCATCGATATTCAATTTTGCATAGTCAGGGATAGGTAGCTTCCACTGTAGTAGCTGTGACGGAGGAGACAAGGGAGGATTTCAAACCATGGTTTGTGGTACTTGTATTTTAAAACACAGAAATACTAGTACTAGTATAACAATTTATGTATTCTGAGATATTTTATCGGTGGAAATTGATGTTGTGCTTACATGGCAGAAAGTGTATTAAAATTGAAATTATTTTGAAAATAATATTATTTTGGATTTTTATTTTTTTTTGAAATGTATTATTATGGAAATTAGTTTCGGGAAGAAGGTTATATTGGCGTTTTTAATTTTTACTCAAATTTTAATTAATTTCAGTTTTACTACGGACTAGACTACGGATCAAAACTGTATTTATACAAAGTTTTGGGGCCAATGTGTGATTTCCTTTGGGAACCGAATCAGATTTCAGGCGAAGTGCAGCCGGGAGAACGGGTAAACGATGTCGTCTTCAAGCACCAAAGCCCAGATACAGTCACCGGCTTATCCAAGCGCAGCCAGAATCTCCGATTCCGAGTGCTACTCTCAATACACCGCTTCTCTTAAATGTAATCTTTTAGCCCTTTCTTATGAACAAGAGCCCTAATTTCTGTGGCAGCTTTTTAATTATTCTTTTTGCTTATCTGTTTTTGTTTTTGTTAATTTTGGCAGGCCTTGAAATGTATAGCTCTGATAAAAGTAAATGCCAACAACATTTTGATGTCTATAAGGAATGCAAGAAAAGGGAGGTATGTAGCATTTTTTGTGTTCTTAGTGTTTTTGCAATTGCAGAACAATTGTTTCTTTTCTGTGATCCTCTTTATTGCCTCATTGTTTATGCAGAGGGAAGCCCGATTGGAGCGAAACAGGAACCGATCTTTGTTTTCTTGATTTTGCTTTTCAGTAATTTAGCTAAGTTCTTCACCTTCCTGTGAGGAGAATAATGGTGGTGTATGCTAGAATTTGTAGTGATTTTATGTGATTTTCAAAGGTTATATGGGAACCTTCTTTGGAGCAAAACCATAATGTGTACTCTTCTAATAAATTCAAACATATTTTGTTGTTTGTTTCTTGATATACTTCTTCATCAGATGTTCTCCCTGACTTTTTTTTTTCTGGCTGTTCAGAATTGCTTTGAATTTTTACATGCTTTTTTAGCTTCATATAAGTATTAGTTTGATATGTTAGATTGTTATGCAGAATGGTAAACATGGCGGTGATTTTCTCAACTGAACTGCATCAATTCAGATCAGTTGAGTTGTTACTTGTTGATATTCGTAAATTGTAGGTAGTTTAGTTTAGTTTAGTCGTGGTCGGATAATATCATTTGAAATTTATCTAACTTCTGTACATATTGATATTAGTGCTTGAACTTTGGTAGGTGGTACGAGTCCCTCAAACAGATTAGTTTTATAAAAGACGAGATTGTTGCTACTGAACTCTTGAAAATTTGAACATAAAGAAAGCAGGTTTTTATAAGCAGCAGGACTAGTGATGTAGAAACTGAACTTTCCATTTCTTTGACTGGTTACATGTATTGCAAATTACCATTTGAGGAAAGTGTTGTACTTCCATTGCATGAGTATAAAAGGGTTTGATCTTCAAAGACTATCCTTATCTGCAATAAGTTTTGCCATTTTCTTAAGCCTGACTACATAATATCTAACATTATCGATTTAAATTGGAACTTAATAATCAAAGTGGGGATTGCAAGTTATCCCCGAACAAAGGAACACAACTGAAAAATCAGATTCTGTTGGGAAAAAAACAAGTAGCTAAAAAACTGTTGTGAATAAGCTCGGCATCAGTGGAGATTCTTATTCTAGGGCTCTCACTAGAAGCTTAACCCCGTGTCGAGGCTTTATGACTAGTTGAAACACAGGGGAGTGCTGATATTCGGGCGATAGAGAGAAACTGAACTTTGACAGAATTGCAGACACTATCACCTTCAATTCTACCATTGCAAAGTTTTGGCCTATACAGGTACGCGTTCCCATCCCAAAGGGCATATATGCCTGTGGAATCTTGCAAGCTCTTGATATACCGTGCCTAAACCTTTCAGGATTGAACTTGAGCACATCTGATCCCCATATTTCAGGATGGTGGTGTAGAAATGGTATTGGGATCTGAATGTTGACACCTTTTGGAAACTTGATGCCTTTTGTGTCTACATCTTCCAAAGCTTCTCTCACTGAGTAAGCCACTGGTGGGTATAAACGCAATGCCTCTTGAATAACCATGTTTAACTGCAAATATGTGCGAGGGATCAGATGTGTACCAAAATAATAAAAAATATATATACAAAAATACCAATCATGGTTAGGATAATTTGCTATTCATCTAAACTGTACATTGTCTTTGCCATTCTTAAAGCTCCCTTTCTAATTGTTAAGCATGTGTCATGATAATGTTGCCTAGAAAGTTAAAATGAATCAAAAAAGAAGACCAGCCCCATAATATGTTAAGCATAAAAACTCTGTATTTACCTCATCTAATCCTAAACTTGTAGGAAACTAGTTTTCGTGACAGTTAAAAGGGTTAAATGTTTATCTGTGGTGTTCTGATTTCATTGCAATGAGTGAGCTGTAAAAGTGGATAGAGTGTGGCTGTGTGCGTACCAGTTTCATGCTCCGGATCTTATCAGCATCTGGAGGGCTGTGGCCAGAAATTTCAAGCACTTCTGCACGCACGAGATTTTGCCAGTCTGGGTGTGCAGCCAAAAGCATCAAGCACCAAGATGCTGAAATGGCAGTTGTTTCATGGCCGGCAAAGTATATGTTCTTACAGTTGTCAATAACAAACTTGCTGACTGCAACGTCATTTGGCAGGTACTTCTTGTTTTCCTCATTATTAGCTGCATCGAGTATCAGTTGTAGGAGATCTTTATCATGCCCTTGAGTGTCAGTACGTGCTTTTACGACATTCATGATCATGGAGTCTATCTCTTTCTTCAATCTCCACGTGTCTCTGTTATCTTTGGTAGGAACATACCTGCAATCTTCATGTTAACCAACATATATATATCGACCAAAGTTATCAAATATAGCACATTCACCATTGTATTTGTGTGTTTCTGCTGATGACAGAAGTAGTGTTACCTTGAACCAGGAACTCCAATATTTCCTTTTGACATGATCTGTTGAAGAGTATGAAGTTTTAAGAATATATCCTTCCCCTGGGAATAGCTAGTGCCAAAACAAGCTCTAGAGATAATATCTGCTGACAGGCTTCTCATATCCCCATCCACCGATATTTCCACCCCTTCTCCTCCTCCACCTTTTGCCTTGCTTTCCCAAGATTGTAACATTGCAGAAGTCGAGTCGTAAAATAGACCAATCAGTCCCTTCAGGTAGAGAGAACAATGCATTAGCCCTAAATAAGAAGGACAGTATATATTAATATAGCATTCGGAAAAGTTACCTTGACTTTGTTGAGGTAGAATTCTGGAGCAATGGTCTTCCTCTGGAAGTCCCAGTACGGTCCATTGGAAGCGAAAATGCCTTCCCCTAAGAGAGCTCCTCGTTCCCTCGAGATATATGAAGGTTTCCCCAAGTTGAAAGAGGTGTATAGGCTCAATTCTTTCACTAATTCCAAGTCCATTACAGAAACTTTCTGAATGCTTCCTGTCGAATACATGAATATCTTTCCTGCCATACAGAATTCATACATCATATATACTAAATTGCACACTTTTGAGTAAATATACTATAGACAACAATTGTATGTGATACTACTGCTTGCAGAGTATGAAAATTATCGGAGTACCGTATTGGATTAGCCATTGATGAAGATGAGGGAACGCTTTCGCAGGCCAGGCGTGAGATGGAGCTCCTCCCATTCCGGCTATCGGGTTTTCTGCCGCCGCGGATGAATAAATGGTTTTCATTTCCGGGATGTTTCCATAGAGAAAGACAGGAGCAGGCCCTCTTATGCCTTGTTTTTCAAGCTTGGCTCTCACTCCTCTGGGCTTCAGAACTAACTCTCGGTAGAGTTTTCCGAGCAGCAAGGAAGTTCCGACCAGCGTGAGCGATAGAAGAACCTTCTTCGCCGTGGAAAATGGTTCTCCTTCCTCCATCTTTCTTGCCCTTCTGATCTCTCAGTACTGAACTGGGAGTTGGTGTATGTGGTTCGAGTTCGGGAGAGTATGGAAAGTCCAAAGGGAGCTGAACTGAAGAGCTGCTTTACGTTATTTACTTTTGATAGCGGTGGAAATGTTTGTTTGGACTTGCTAGTTGACATTAATTAACAGTATTTGAGATAATGTAGACAAAGAAAAGGACTGTCACAGATCAAAAGAGGAATAATTGGCATTAATTTAATTATGGGGAAGTTGGAAGATCAGAAAAATACATTCCAATTGTGGAAAGTACGAAACAATTTTGCGTTCGTATTCTTTTTAGACTAAATTGATTATTTATGAGCTCAACAATGTTAAACTAATTCTGTTATTAAAATCTTAACTTTTGATAAGAGTACTTTAGTCAATTTATATTAATTTCATTTTTATTTTTCAGAAGTTAAATATCTAAATTTGTTCAAAAAATGCTCTACTTTAAAAATTCTAGATATTTTATTTTTCAATAAATAATTTACTCTCATATATAGTATTTTCCTTTCATTTTAGAAATTTTCAATATTTGATTTCTAAAGAACTATGGAGACTACAAGTTACTAAAATACTTTCATCCCTCCCTTCACACCCTAATAAAAAAGGGCATGCTATACGCAATCCGTATTTTGCTTATTTTGCAGTCCAAAATAAAATACGTCTTCGATATATATAATATGGTCAATAATTATGTATATCAGACATATGCATCATATATACTACTTCTTGCATACATTTGCAAATCAGTTATGTATCATTATCATTGTATATATGATTATTTAATAAAAATACGGATTGCAAATAAGTAAAATACGGACTGCGTATAGAAAGCCTGTAAAAATATAATGTTTTGTAATGTATTTTATTATTAGTTAATTAGTGTCTAATCTTGTAATTTTAGTTGTAATTATATTTATAGAAATTCTCAAAAAAGACCATTCATAATTTAGACTAGGTTATTTTTAACTAGAAAAATATAAAATTCTTTATTGCAAAACACGGAGGGACTTAGTTGCAATTTTTAAAAACTTTCTCTTCCCTCCTTTAAATCACGCGCGCGTGTCAACGTGGGACTTATCACGTTTCTTTCCAAAAAAATTCACGCGCGCGTGTGTCAACGTGAGACCCACCACGTTTCTTTCCAAAAAATTTCAATTCTTGCTAAAATGTTACCAGACAGATTCAAACTCAAGACCTCCAGTGTTGCTAACCACTGCACCACCTGACTTTTAATGACTATTTTCCAAACTATTGATATATATATATATATATATATTTATTTCACATTAAATAAAACCTTATATTTTTACCTTAAAACCTTTACGTTTTATCTATAATCTATTAAATATAAAATCTTTCTACTTTTAAACTGAAACTTCCATATTTAAAATTTAAATATTCTACTTTAAATTAAAAACATCTGTATTTTAATCTACAACCAATTAAAAGCAAACTCAACACACGGATGTTAATGCGCTTCGCCGGATTTCCATGTGCCAAGCTGGATTTTGAGCGCCGCCGTCAGTTCCTTCAGATTGGACTGGAGTGTGGGTATTCTCCTTTTTATTTATTTTCTGCTTTCTTAGAGTTTTTAGATTTTAAGAGATGGGTGATTGAAACTTTGACTATTTGCAAAATTGCTTTGACTAATTTATTGAGTATCCCTGCCCATTTGTTTGTCGTCTCCCTCTTTCTTTTGGGAAGACCCCTACAGTAGAGGAGAAATCCAAGTCGTAGTAATTTCTTTAAATTTACTATCGGCGTCTCTGTGCATACACTTGTAGATTTGAGCATTTAGTGCAGACTTTATGTTTCAAATTAGGGATATTACACTTGTCAGAGCAGTTTGACGCTTTTGTGTCGGTCTTTTAGGAATCTTTCGATTCATCTCTTTTTTATGTACCACTATCGAAGTAGAGAATTAGTATGGCTGTATTTAGCTACTAAGGCTTTATTTCCTACTTCAGATACAGAGAAGGTTTAGAACAGTTATATCTTTAGAAATCTCTCTGTAATCTTACAAATTGCCTCCCAAAAAAAAAAAAAATTAAAAGCAAACATTTTACTTTGAATTAAAAACCTGTATATTTTAATCCACAATTAGTTAAAAAAAACAAACATTATACTTTAAATTAAAATCCTTAGTATTTTAACTACAATTTATTAAAAATCAAATATTTTTCTTTTAATTAAAAACCTCCGTATTATAATGTACAAAATATTAAAAATCAAACATTATAGTTCTAATTTACAACATCTGTGTTTTAATGTACATCTTTTAAAAAAAATCAAACATTATAGTTTTAATTAACAACCTCCGTGTTTTAATTTACAATCTATTAAGAATCAAACATTATATTTTTAGTTAACAACCTCTGTGTTTTAATGTATATCATTTCAAAACACTCAAACATTATAGTTTTAGTTAAAAACCTAAACGTTTTAATGTCTAATGTATTAAAATAGTAATGGGAATTAATAGTATTGACCATAAATAGTACCGGGCCATGAATAGTGCGTGCAAGAATAGTACTGGGCTGTGAATAGTGCGCATGTGAATAGTACCGAACCGTGAATATTGCGCGCGTGAATAGTATTTTTCTAAATTGCAATTAAAAACCTCCTTGTTTTTATTCAACCATGCTTTTACTAATTAGTCCCCGGTCTATGATATAGACGGTCTCTTACAAGACTACCTCTTATATTTATTTTGGAATATTTTCCCCCAGTCATACCATAATTTGTTATTTTACTATTTTTAGTTATGATATTTTCCAATTTTATTTGGTTTTACATGTGTCATTCTTATTATTTTAGACATATTTTCGTAATTTGTTTCTAATTTTCAAGTGATTTGGTTAATTTTATGATTTTAGTTCATTCGATTTTGGTATGTCATCCTTAAATATGGTATTCAATTCTCTATTACGATATCATTATAGAATTTCATAAACCTTTATAATATAAGTAAGTGTTGAACTATTTTTATGAGGAAGAAATGTCTAGTGTAACGTTTGAGGAAACTTTGGGTCAAGGGTTGAGAGAAAAGAAGTCATATATGTTGCGAGATTTCATACTAATTATGTAAATAAGTTGAGTCCATGCGAGAGTTCACTTGCTTCTTCTCAAGGTACGAGTACTTCGTATCCCCTTGCTCATTATGTAAGTTGTGATCAGTTCTCTGTGAAACATAGAACGTGTCTTGTAGTTGTTGCACGTGAATTTGAACCAATCTTTTACAAGGAATCTGTAACACATCCTGATTGGCGAGAAGCAATGCAATTGGAAATTAGAGCTCTTGAAAATAATGGCATTTGGACAATGGAGAAGTTTCCCCTTGTGAAGAGAGCTTTGGTAGTAGATGGGTGTATAAGGTGAAGTACGATTCAGATGGCAGTGTTGAGCGTCTGAAGGCAAGGTTGGCTGTATTTGGCAATCATTAAGTTGTTGGTATAAACTATACAGATGCATTTGCGCCAGTGGTGAAAATGGTTATTGTGCGTGCCTTCTTAGCAATAGCTGTGGTGATATGGGCTCTGGCCCATATCTAGGCTCCGGCCCAGAGAGTAGTCCGGCCCATATGACGTCAGCTAGAATGGCGTTATCCGGGGACAAAGGGGACATGAATATTACTGTCTCCGGGTAAGGACAAAAGGACAGGACCACTGCCTCTGGGCTAGAGGCTGACCACTCACACCTATAAATAAAGATTTGGACTTGTGGAGAAAGGTATGTTCCATCAGATAAAAACTCTCTCAATATATCCTTATTCTCTCTCCTATTCAAAAGGCCCCTCTTTCATCATCACGCCGGAGTAGCTATCCTCGGGATACTCCGGGGCGTTGTTTTGCAGGTCTTTAGGTGGGAGCGCGCGGAGCACGGACAAAGCCTCCTCCGGACCGGAGACTCATCTGGTATCCGGACCGGGACTGGAAGCTGGTAGCATAAGTTGGCACGCCCAGTGGGACCTAAATATTTCCAGTTACAAGTTACGTTCATGCCGCGCGGACGACCGAGAAAGAATCCTCTCCCGGCAGAGGAGGAAGCGGGAGGAGGGCCAAAAACCAGAAAAGCCGCTACAGTTAGAGCTCAGAAGATAGCGGCCGAAAAGGAACGGATTCTCCAGGCCAAACAGGCGGCAGCAGAGGCAAGGGCCGCAGCTGAGGAGCGGAGGCGACAGCGCTTTGCAACGGAGAAAGCAAAAGGAAAAAAGCAAGTCCCCGAACGGACTTTGGCGGACATACAGCGCGAGACCAGGGAGCGATTGCGAGCCGCACGTGAGGCACGGAACCAGAATCAGTTTGGGGACCAGGCATCGTCGGAAGGGGACACCGACAACATTGAAGGGACGCCGGATCCGGGTCATCCCGAGGAATCCGACTCGGATGACGCTGAGGATTACGCCCCGGAGTCGCCCGTTAATCCGGATCTAGAGGGTTATAGCACGGAGGATGATGCTCAGAGCCGGTCAGCCAGACCCCGAGTTGGGCGAAAGGCCGGAAGGGAGGAGCGTAAGCGTCATGATTCCGGGCTTGGAGGCAACATCCTGAGGACAAACATGACGAAGTACCAGCAGTTCCAAGAGTGGAAGGCGGCTCAACGAGTTGAGGCGGACAAGCCGCCTCCGGATCAACCAAGAGTGCCGAACCCAAACCCATTTCCGGGCGGACATCAACAGCAGACCGCTGGTTTGAATCCAAACGCACCACCTTACTGGGGAGCACAGACTCAGCAGGGATACGGCACCCAGCAAGGTTACGGGATGGGTGCACCCGGAGGCCAACAGCAAATGATGTTTGGGATGCAACCTGCCGGAGGGCCCGGAGGTCAGCAGCAGATGACATTTGGAATGCCACCTGCCGGAGGAGGATTTCCCGGAGGTTTCGGTTTTCAAACACCTTTCTGTCCGGATTCCATTGAAGACCGTCTGAACCGCCTCATCGGACGGAATGGGATCGGGCCACAGTCACCTTGGGTTCCGGAGGTATTGAGTTTCAAGTGGCCAGCCGGA
Source organism: Sherardia arvensis (assembly GCA_948330725.1). NCBI lineage: Eukaryota > Viridiplantae > Streptophyta > Magnoliopsida > Gentianales > Rubiaceae > Sherardia > Sherardia arvensis. The sequence continues at coordinate 8,850,981 of OX415238.1, read as the reverse complement.
ACCAAGGCTCCGGACGGACTTCCAACCTACAACGGAGAAGGAGATCCGGAAGAGTTTGTTCATACTTATGCAAGTATCATGATTGCTAGGGACATTCCGGAAGAGTTGCAGTGTAAGATGGTGCCTTCATACCTAAGAGGCAACTGCTTGACATGGTTCAAGGGTCTGCCGAACGGTACGCTCTGACATTTTTGGGATTTCGCCATCGCTCTGGTCTGGCGCTATTCCGCCATGAAACACACATTTGTGAACCTTGCCACGGTCCTGGCAATGAGGCAGCTGGAGACGGAGACTACTTGGGAATTCTACACCCGGTACATAGCTGCGACGATGAAGGTGGTGGACCGGCACTTGCAGGAGAAGGCCATTATCCACAACTTTGTCAACGGACTGAGGGACAACACCTTCTACATCGAGCTTATGAAGAATATGCCTACATCATACTACCACCTCCAGTTGGTGGTAGAGATGCATTGTACGGTGCACGATGCCAACCAAGTCCGGATGACAACTGTGGGCTTTTTCGAGCAAAGATCTCTTACAGTGACGGGGACCCAAACCACCGCTGCACGAACTCCGGCCCGGACGGATCAAGCCAGACGAGTACCCGCCCCGGCAACAGCAGCACCAGCACCAGCGGCCGTTGCTCGTCCGACCTACACCCCTCTCTCAAAGACCCGTACGAAGATCCTTTTCGGATGAGGATCCGGTACCCCCCAGGTTCCCCATTCGGATCCAATGGTGGTAATAGCAGATGTCGAAGGAGTGCTGATCAAACGAGTGTTCGTAGATGATGGTAGCAGTGTGGAGATCATGTTCGCGGAATGCTTTGACCAACTCGGAATCGGACGACAAAATTTAAAACCGTGTCAAACCCCCCTTTCAGGGTTCACCGGACGGACCGTCCATCCGCTCGGAGTCATCCCTCTGAAAGTCACCCTGACGGATTTCCAGGACCCAACAAAGCGGGCCACGGTGGAGTGTAATTTTGCCGTCATTGATGCAGTTTCTCCTTACAACATGATCATTGAAAGACCGTGGCTGTCACAGGCACGGGCTATCTGTTCGCCTTTCCACTTGATTATGAAGTTCCCCACTGAAAACGGTATCGCATCCGTCCGGGGGCATCAGCAAACCGCCCGGAGTTGCATGTTGACCGCCATCAAAGATGCCCGGTCCGGGGAGGGCCAACCCAAGCTGTCCGCCTCGGACAAGGGAAAAGTCAAAGCAGACTTGGTAGGAGCCATCCATGGAGAAGCACCATCTTACAAAGTGGAAGATATGATGGTCGGACAGAAGGGGGTAGTCAGTGTGGGAAAGAACATGCCTGATGACATTAAGAAGGAGTTACGAAGCCTGTTGGCAGAATATGAGGATGTGTTTTCATGGGGAACGGAGGACTTGACTGGCGTTCCGGAGGAGATCGCAGTCCACAAGCTCAATGTCTTTCCGGAGCTGAAACCGATACGGCAGAAGAAGAGACCCCTCGCCCCGGAACGCGTGGAGGAAATCCGGGCGGAGGTGGGTAGATTGTTGAATGCCGGAATCGTGGAGGAGATATCCTACCCGGAGTGGATAGCAAACCCAGTTCTGGTGAAGAAGCACGATGGCTCTTGGAGAATGTGTATTGACTTCACAGACCTAAACAAATGCTGTCTGAAAGATAGCTATCCGCTCCCCTCCATCGATCAGTTGGTCGAGGCTATTACTGGTTACCAAGTGTTGGCATTTTTTGATGCGCACCGAGGGTATCACCAGATTACGATGGCCAATGATGACCGCCCCAAAACATCTTTTATCACTGACTTTGGTACTTTTTGTTACAGGAAAATGTCTTTCGGACTGAAAAACGCAGGTGCGACGTACCAAAGGATGGCGGACAAGCTTTTTCGGAACCAGATGGGATGGAACCTAGAGGTCTATGTTGACGATATGGTGGTCAAGAGCCGGACGTACGAGTCTTTTTTGTCCGACCTCCGGGAGATGTTCGACGTGCTCCGGACGGTGAACCTCAAGCTCAGCCCCGGAAAGAGCACCATCGGAGTTGGAGCAGGGAAGTTCCTTGGCTACATGGTGTCAGCTCGAGGAATCAACGTCAATCCGGAAAAGATATCAGCCCTTATGGAGATGCCTCCTCCGAAGGGGGTGAAGGACGTGCAAAAGTTGACCGGATCGCTGGCCGCTCTAAGCCGATTTCTCGCTCGGGGGGCTGAGAAGCAGCTCCCGTTTTTCAACATACTTCGCAGGGCTAAACCGTTCGAGTGGACGGAGGCGTGTGACCAGGCGTTCACAGATCTCAAAGCTCACCTAGCAAGCCTTCCCACCCTGTCCAAGCCACTGCCCGGAGAAGAGTTTTTTCTATACATAGCGGCGACAGAACATGCTATAAGCTCTGCTCTGGTCCGGGAAGATGGTAAGGTACAACGTCTGGTTTACTTTGTGAGCAGGGTACTCCAAGGTCCGGAAACAAGGTACACCGCTTTGGAAAGACTGATACTGGCGTTGGTGCATGCTTCCCGGCGCCTCCGACCATATTTCCAAGGTCATCCGATCACGGTTCTAACGAATCATCCGTTAAGACAGATCATGTTGAAGCCAGAAGCCTCGGGTCGGATGATGAAGTGGGCAGTTGAGCTTGGAGAGCACGAGATCAAGTATCATCCCCGGAAGGCTATCAAGGGGCAAGCCTTGGCGGATTTCTTGGTAGAAATGACTGAACCTTCAGGAGATCCGTCCGGGTCGGAACCACCCTCCGAAAGATGGAAGTTGCATGTGGACGGATCGTCTCATGCAAATGGGAGCGGGGCAGGAGTCCTGCTGACCAGCCCACAAGGAACGGAGTACAGGTATGCTATTCAGTTTGGTTTCCGAGCAACAAACAACGAAGCAGAGTACGAAGCGCTTCTAGCCGGACTCCGGCTGGCGTTGGAGATAGGGGTCACGGACGTTGAAGTATACAGTGATTCTCAGATAGTGGTTCAGCAAGTGAGCGGAGAGTATGAGGCGAAGGAACGGAGCTTGCAGAAGTACCTTGAGGCGGTTAAGCCGTTATTAGCTAAGTTCCGTGGCATTACCGTAACACAGATCCCTCGCGAGGATAACGGTAAGGCGGACGCCTTGAGCAAACTCGCCTCCTCTGAGATCAAGCCGAATGCAGAGAGCAACTTGATGATGGAGACCCTATCCGCCTGGAGTTACGACGTCCCACAGGTGGCAGCAGTGGAGGTCCCAGAGGAGTCATGGATGACGCCTTTCTTTGAGTATTTGCAGCATGGAAAGCTTCCGGAAGATAAAGCATTGGCGCGGAAAATCCGACAGAAAGCACCGCACTACACCATCGATCGATGGGGCATCGATCTGGTCGGACCCTTTCCCTCCGCTCCGGGAGGATTCAAGTACCTGATAGTAGCAATCGACTACTTCAGCAAATGGGTGGAGGCTGAACCCCTCACAAACATCCGTGGTAGCACTTGCGTCAAGTTTTGTTGGAAGAACATCATCTGCCGTTACGGAATCCCCAAGTACATCGTTACGGATAACGGAGCTCAGTTTGAAAATGACCCGTTTCGATCTTGGTGTAAGGAATACGGAATTACGCAACGGCTCACATCTGTCTACCACCCGCAGGCCAACGGTCAAGTGGAAGTTACTAACCGGACAGTGGTGAACGGACTGAAGACTCATTTGCAGGGGGCACGAGGAAACTGGGTCGACGAACTGCCAAGTGTTCTCTGGGCATATAGGACAACTGAAGGATCCGCCACTGGCCAGTCACCATACAGTTTGGTATACGGGGCGGAGGCAGTCATACCAGCTGAAGTGGGAGTCCCCAGTCTCCGGACCCTCACTTGGGACGAGGACCAAGCCGGACGGAGCTCTCCGCTCGGATCAAGCAGGCTGCTAGACTTGGACCTTTTGGAAGAAAAACGAGAGCAAGCAGCGCTGCACGAGGCCAAGGTGAAGGAGCGGATGAAGCGCTATCACGACAAACTTGTCAGGAAGGAATCATTCGTCCCCGGAGATTGGGTGATGAGGAGGAATGATAAAAGTCTGAAAGAAGCCACTGGCAAGCTGGCACCAAACTGGGAAGGCCCGTACCGAGTCACAGCTTCATATCCGGGTGGGAGCTATGAGCTGGCGGGCGGATCAGTCCGGACGTGCAATCCCCAGAAGGTGGAACATCACCAACCTGCGAAGGTTTTACGGAGCATCCTGAGTAGGTATGCTTTCGGATAGAGTTCTTTTTCTAGCTTAAAGTATGTAGTTTCGGGTCCTCTGGCCAGGGTTGAGCCTAGGATCCCGTTCCGACCTATTTACTATGTACTTGGCTCCGGCCGCATTTAGACAAAGGGTATGTCTAGCCGGAGTCCGCTTATTTGAATGGAGAATTGTCAAATTTTACACTTGTCAAATTTTTCGATGTACTATTTTTCAATTCGGCATGATTAAGATCCTCCGGATCGTTTGAACAAACGGACGGAGTGAGCAAAAACGAACAAATAAAATCCTCCGAAGTGTTTGAATAAACTAACTGAGGTAAGCAAAACAAAAGGGCAAAACGGTTTGATCAAACAACAAGGGAAAACGCTTGAATAAGCTATCTCGACATGAAAAGAAATCACATTTGAATAAATGATGCAACGAAAGAAAATAAATCCGTACGGATTAACATACAAATACAATAGATACAATTGTACAATCTGTTACGTCCGGACGGACGCAGATACAAAAGAAAAATAAAACCTATCTATTTGGGCCAAGTTATGTTCCAATCGATAGGAGGAGAGGTGGGCTCCGGAGTAGGAGGCTCCGGAGTAGGAGGTAACATAGCACCATTCTCCGGAGACGGAGGTCTTAGGTCTCGAGCCCCTTCCTGATTCAGGGTAGAAGGAGTCCGCTTCGGAGTGTCGTCGTCAAGATTATGGACCTCGTTCCCACTGCTCTGACCCACTGGTCCTCGATACGGAAAGGGAGGAGTGGGCGGAAGCTCCGATGGACCAGCGCCATCCGGATCGGAGCCAAAGATTCCGTCAGAGTCAGAATCGGAGGACTGCATGGTCTCCTTTGTGACTTTGGCCTTCCCTTTGCCCTTGACTGGAGGCCCAGCCCTAGACGGACGGAATGGATTCTGGCTCGGATACCGCGAAGGAGAGCGAATCCGAACGGGGACTTGGGGACGGCGCGCTGGCTGAGTACCTCTCCCCCTTCCCCTTCCCCTTCCCCTTCCCCTTCCCCTTATCGAGGATGTCACCTGCTGAACACCCCTCCTCCTTGCCATCCTGTTAAGGGCGCAGTTGAGGCTCCGGCTGTTCCCGATACGGGCATTCTTGAGCTCCCTTCCGACTCCTTTCCTCCCCCGGCCATGACCGCGTCCCCGGAGACGAGCCTGGCGCCGCCTCGCCAATTCGGCTAACTCCCTAATGATAAAGGGACGGATGATTGAGGCATCTTGATGGAGCCGCTCCACGCGACGGGCAGACTCTTCCGGATCGACGGAAACCTGGATGCCAGTATACCTCTCGAAGGTGAAGTCTATCGCCACCTGACTCGGAATGAGGGTCAGCGAAGGAGGGAGAGAACTGCCGGCATGCATCCGTTTCCACCATTCAACAGCCTCCTCGAATGCAGGACGATATGGGGACTCCCGGTCGTTCCACCCCAACTTGAACATCCGGACGATCAGAGCACTTACATCGCGAGGAAAGTTGCGGTATATGGTCGGAGTGACGAGTCCGAGGCGTAATCCGGTCAGATGGTACGAAAGTTGCAAGGTCATCAGATTCTCCCGGAGGACCATCACCCGGCCGGCAAGCATTTGGTTTTCTTCCTCCAGCTTCAAGTAATCTCGTTGAAAATCCGTCCGGCTGGCCAGCCACTTCAACTTCTCGGAATAGAAGGGGAGCAGGGACCAAACTAAATCCAACTCGGTTTTCAGTTTGGCTTTATAATCTTCATGCTCTGCTTGCAGCATGGAGATTGTCTCGTCCGCGTCATTGATTGCATTGATCCGTTCTCGAGCAAAATCCTGACACTGGGACAGGGTGCCAAACTCCTTTGATATTTCCCGGAGGCAAGCGGCCAAAGATGGAATGTCCTGGAACTCTTCCATTAGGGACTCCATTCCGGAGCGGATGAAAAGCTCGCGAGTCCGTTCCCCACCCATCGTCCATCCGGAAAGTTCCGCCTCCAACTCCGCGCACCTAGGGCACGGAGGGCTCGTAGAATGGGAGCTAGCTGGTGAACGATGGTCACTCGAGTTACCGGTCCGGAGAACCGGATTCGGACCTCTGGGCTGTAGACAAGTAAAGATACAAGATTGAATATAAGAAAATAAACACAAGTATTGGAAGAAGGAAAAAACTTGTTTTATAAAAAGGAAGAAAGGTTACATCATCCGGAGGGTTGTCATCCCCATCCGAGTCCTCGCTATTGTCCTTCCTACACTAAACAATAGAAGATCAGACCTATCCGGATGAAAAGCTATTACAAAGAAGTTAAAAGCTAAGGAGTGCGCTCTACATCAGAGTCCTCGCTGCGGTTGTTGTCATCCTGACCGCCATCTCCTTCCTCGTCGTCCCCGAGCCGGGCATCGCCACCATCGTCCTCATTGGCATCCGGAGAGCCATACAGCTGGAACACCTCCAAGTACTTGGCCTTGACAGGAGACTCCGGATCGGTCCTCTCCGGGACGGGAGGCACCTCAACCTGCAGATTAACCAGGCCCTCGTTGAAGGCGCGGATTGACTCGGCTGACACCGAGGCCGAGCCTTCCTCCGGATGAGCCTCGAACATCGTCAACACGGAGGGTTGCATCTTCTCGACCCCTCCGCGATAAAACTGGTCCAGATCATAGTTGTATTTGGCCTGGGCGTCCGAATGATAGTAGCACTTGGTGAACGCCTCCCTCCGGACCTCTGGAACCCAGCCTCGCATCTTCCTATAGACTTGATGGGCTGCGAGCTTGTTGGATTCGAGGCACAGACTCTGCAGATTCTTCTCGAACGCCTCGCTCCGGAGCACCTTATCCGTGAAGGCAACACACAGATCTCGTTGCGCACCCGGAGAAGAAAGGTCCTCTAGCTCCTGGACCCGGGCCTCGGCTCTGGCCGCCCGGGTCTCAGCCTCGGCTGTCCGGGCCTCTGCAGCAACTAGCTCACGGGTCAAGTTCCCCCTTATCCGCTGCAGCCCACTTATCTTCTGGGATAGCTGAGTATGCTGGGCGTGATAAGCCTTGTTGATGGCCGTGGAGACACCCGGAGCAGCAATAAGATAAGCCGCAAAGTCCTATGAGGAATTAAATTAGACAACTATCTTTTAAAATACAAGAGATAAACAACAAACGAGGTCTTACCTGGCTGACCCGGCCAGTAGTATAACTACTGTCCGGAGTAGTTTCCTTGTTTACGGAAGGATTCGGAATCTCCGCCTGCTGGGCAACCTGGTTCGCGGACGAATGCTGGCCCGTTTCAGTCCGACGGAGGGAAGATGGAATCTTCTTCCTCGGCTTCTTTGATAACGGAACGTCGTCATCTGAGTCGGTGGACGGAGGATCCTCAAGGGTGATGGCAGCGGCCCGGTTGCCAGCCCCGCTGCCCGAAACGGAGGACTGCTTCACGGATGCAGCCGCGATCTTCTTCAAGGCCTCCGCCTTGGCCTTCTCTTCCGCGAGCAGCGCTAACTGGCGCTTTCGCTTCTTCTCCTTGGCTCGTTCAGACTCCTCAGTAGCTGGGGTTTTCATGCCGGTCCCCGAACCGGTTGTTGGCTTCTCCTTGTCTGCAGTTTTTGTAGTCCCGGGCGGAGGATTTCCGCCCGTGTTCTTATTCTTGATAGATCCGGACTGAGGATCTACACCCGCCTCGATCTCAGGATACACTGCAAACAAACAGAAGGGGATAAGTGACAAAAAACATAAAGCAAAGAATAAAAGAAAAGAGACTTACGAGAATTGTCCCGGGGGAAGTAGTAGCGGCACCGGGTATAAACGACCTCCTCATACGCCATCAATGGGAAAATATACTTCCCGTTGATCCAAAACTTGTTCAGATCAATTTGGTTATGGCTCGGTTTATTTATATCCGCCACATCAACACCGTCCGGACGGAATACCTCTTTATCTCCCTTCTCCCTCTTGCCATTCCACACGGGGCACGGATACTTATCCAAGTTAAAGATGAAGTAATTTTTCTGCCAGTTCGCATAGTAGTCATGGCGACCCTTGTTGCAATCCTTCACTCCTTTCCGTTTCTGGAAAGTGAAGACCTTCTCGTCCTTGGTAGCATCCAAATGACAAAAGGATCTGAACAAGTCAAGGGACGGGGTTATGTCGCACCGGTAGCAATTTAGCAGGAAGGCCCGGACGACGGCGATGCAGTTGGGCTGAAGCTGAGAAGGGGAAATCTGATAATGTTCAAAGATGTCCAAAAACAGCTGGGGAAGGGGGAAAGTGATCCCGTAGAAAAAGTGACTTCGGGGAATGGCCGCAACCGCTGTATGGTCCCCGGTGAACGGCGTCAAACGGGAGTCGACGGAAAGTGGGACAACCATAGCTCGAACCAGCTCTTTGACAGTTGCATCGATGTTGACAGTATCTCCGGCCTTCGGATCATCGGCTCTTGGCTCAGGGTTAATCCCTATAGTAACGTCAACGCCATCAGCAGCCATTATGATCAAAGGAAAAGAAAGAATAAAAGAAAAGGAGTGTTTGAGGAAAGAAAAACTGAAGGATGAAGATGAACAGAAATAGCGAAGGAAAACAGGAGATGAAAAAAGTGAAAGGCGAAAGTGATTGATAGTGTTCACTATTTATAGACACAAAGCTGACGAGAAGGGGAGCGAGTCCCGAGGCGACATGATTGCTCTCTGGAAAAAAGGAAAAGAATTTATCTTGAAAAGAAAACAGAATTGTTTGAATTGACAACGCATTTAATGTACAACAACACGCCTCATTATTGCGCTCCAAGACACGCGCGCAAGAAGTACAAACGGCGAGCGCGTGCCCAGACGCATCTGGATGGGAACTGAGTTCCCGGAACGGATCGCATGCCTCCGGGCGGATCCAATAGAGAAAAACGTTCGTGATGAGACACGGGATCCTTCCTCCGGATCGCACTTCCTGACGAATCCCATGTCTCGGGGGGCTAGTGGTGATATGGGCTCTGGCCCATATCTAGGCTCCGGCCCAGAGAGTAGTCCAGCCCATATGACGTCAGCTAGAATGGTGTTATCCGGGGACAAATGGGACATGAATATGACCTGTCTCCGGGTAAGGACAAAAGGACAGGACCACTGCCTCTGGGCTAGAGGCTGACCACTCACCTATAAATACAGCTTTGGACTTGTGGAGAAAGGTATGTTCTATCAGATAAAAACTCTCTCAATATATCCTTATTCTCTCTCCTATTCAAAAGGCCCCTCTTTCATCATCACGCCGGAGTAGCTATCCTCGGGATACTCCGGGGCGTTGTTTTGCAGGTCTTTTGGTGGGAGCGCGCGGAGCACGGACAAAGCCTCCTCCGGACCGGAGACTCATCTGGTATCCGGACCGGGACTGGAAGCTGGTAGCATCAAGCTGCAGCTAAGAATTGGGAACTTTACCAAATGAATGTTCATAATGCATTCTTGCATGGATATCTCTCTGAAGAGGTTTATAAGAAGTTACCGCCTGGATTTGAGCCTTCTAAGCCTAATCGTGTTTGTCGACTTAGGAAGTCCCTCTATGGACTGAAACAGGATCCTCATTATTGGTTGCTAAATTGGCATATGCATTGAAGACTTCCGGTTTCGGCAATCATACTCCGACTATTTCCTTTTTACTTTCACGAAAGGTGAGGTGTAGATGTATGTTCTTGTGTATGGGGATGATTTGATCCTTTCAGGGAATAATACTCGAGAGTTACATGCCTTCAAGTTGTGTATGTCTACTTGCTTCCATGTGAAAAATTTTGGGGTGTTAAAATAATTCTTGGGTGTCGAAGTTGCACGGAATAAGGAGGATATTTTCTCGTGTCAAAGGAAATATGCCCTTGATATCCTATCAGAGACTAGATTGCTTGGATGTAAACCTGCGGAATTTTCGATGGAGTAGAATTATCGTTTGGCCACTTCTAAAGTCCTTTTTGACAGGTCGCGGAAGCTTGACGACGACTTCTTAAAAGCAAGCCCAACAGCTACTCTAAAACTATATCTATAATAGAGTATCAAATTGCAAAAACTCCATAATTATTTTGCCTCCATCCAACAGTTGCTCTATTTTACCATACCATGAATTTATTGCCATAAATGATATTAGATATATTTAATTATATTTGAGACTTCCAATAGCACATAAAGAGCAAGCCCAACAGCTACTCTAAAACAATCTCTATAATAGAGTACCAAATTCCAAAAACTTCATAATTATTTAGCTTTCATCCAACAGTTGTTCAATTTAACCATTCCATGAATTTATTGCCATAAATAATGATAGATATACTTAATTCTATTGTAGACTCCCAATAGCACACAATTAGGGCATGTTTGTTTGAGCTTATTTCTTACTAATTTGAACTGAATTGAAGTGAAATTTATGTATTGAAAAATAGAATATGAATGTCTAAATTTACTTGAATTTGATCAAACTATATTAGACTGAATTGAAGTGAAATTTATGTATTGAAAAATAGAATCGGAATGTCTAAATTTACTTGAATTGATCAAATTATATTTTACTAAATTGAATAGAATTGAATTGAACTGAATTGAGTTAGATTGAACAGCTCTATTTATAAGCTCCAACAAACAGGGCCTTAATTTTATTTGTAAGTTTATGATTTTAATATTTTTATATGTGTGAATATGTGAATGATTTAGAAAGTATAGGATAACAGAGGAATGAAAAAGTAAGAATCAATGATAGCATTAAATTTTCAGTAATTATACATGCAGGTCCATGTTTACTAATGCAGGTCTGAAAAACACAATATGTGGCCCCTGAATTGTGCTAGTGCACCCAAAATATTATATTTTTCAGACCTGCATTAGTAAACATGGACCTGCATGTATCACCACTCTAAATTTTGGAGTATGAAGGAAGAGTAGCCCATATGCCTTTTCATTCTTCCAATTTTACCATATCTCTATTTTAGAGTATGTGATAGAGCATCTGTTGGAAGCAATAATATAGTTAAAAAGGGCAAATCTAGCTAAAAACTCTATTATAGAGTAACTGTTGGGCATGCTCTAATTAGGGCATTTTTGTTTGAACTTATATCTTACTGATCTGTATTCAATTGAACCGAACTGAATTGAACTAAACTGAATTGAACTGAAATTTATATTTTGAAAAATAGAATAAGAATGTCTAAATTTACTTGAATTTGATCAAATTATATTTTACAGAACTGAATTGAATTGAATTTAATTGAACTGAACTGAATTGAATTAGACTGGACTGCTCTATTTATAAGCTCCGGCAAACGTGCCTTAATTTTATTTGCAAGTTTATGATTTTAATTTTTTTATGTGTGTGAAAATGTGAATGATTAAGAAAGTATGTGATAAACAAAAAAAAAGAAAAAGTAGTAATCAATGACATAATTAAATTTTAGAGTATAAAAGAGGTCTAACCCATATACCTTTTCAATCTTCCAATTTTACCATATCTCTATTTTAGAGCATGGGATAGAGTAGCTGTTGGAAGTAATAATGCAGATAAAAATGGTAAATTTAGTTAAAAACTCTATTATAGAGTAACTGTTGGGCATGCTTAGTGTTGAACTATTTTTATGATAAATAAATTCATTTTATTTTCTTATTTTTAGTGGATAAAAAAAATAGGTATCATTACCAAACATACAGTGTATTTTTAAAATAACTTAATCCCACATCACATGTGATGTGTTTTTCTAATAATTAATGGATCATCTTCAATTAAAATCATTGATATTTTCTCCACAACTTTCATATGTATTGTCATTTTTCAACATACTGTTTAATTTTTTACATAACTTGGTTAGTAATTTATGTTATTTATTAAACTAATTTTCACTAAATTTACAATATAATATAAGGTATAAAGGAAAATAGGACTGGACTTTAGGAAGTAAACACAAACTTTAGGAAGTAAACAAATTTTTCTTTTTGAAAACGAAAGTAAACAATAACTTAAAATAATAAATCAAAATGGACATAAATGTAAATGTAATAGAAAGAGGGTAAAATTTTGGAGTTCAATTTCAAATTATTTTAAATATTATTTTTAAAATTGAATTATTATTTTAGTTTTAAAATAAACATAAATGAATTCATGTTTTTGAATTTCAATAGAAATTTTATATAATTTATGTGGAAATACACGGCTTAAGTAAAAGATTTAATTTAAAATATATAAAAATATCTTGTATGTAAAGTTAGATTTTCAAAAAATGTTTAGAGAAAGAGGATAAAATTTTATCATAAATTGATGTTTATTCAAATTGACTAGCATAAATATAAAATTGTATGGTAAATATAACTAGAAATGTTGTGAAAAAACAATTTCCACACAAATTGTTTAATCATAATAATCAATTTAAACATCAAGTAGTTCAGTTCTGTTCTCGTGAGCTTATTTGTTTGAATTGAACTAAATTTAAAATAATATATAAAAAATAAAATTAGTATGACCAAATTCACATGAGAAACAATCAGATAAGACAGTTTTATGGTAAGGCAGAATCATAAAAAATCACTTTGGGTCAAATAATAATTATTATTTTCTCGGTGCCATTGTATAAAAAATGCAGAATGTCAGGGACTAATTTGCAAATATGCAAAGTATTATCCCCAAATCCCAAAATCTGAAATCAATCAGCCATATCACTCCGGCCATCACTCTCTTCTTCATCTTCTTCCTCACCATCATCATCATCTTCTTCCTCTCCTTGTAAATCATCGCCGACAGTGGCGATGATTTCGATTTGATGATTATGAATCCAATGGTGATGATGATTCTGATGGTGACGATTTTGAGTTGGTGGACTGGTGGTGGTGGGGCGGTGGTGGAGTGATGGTGTAGTGGGGAGGGTGGTGGAGTGGTAGTGGAGCGGGGAGGGTGGTGAACTGGTGGTGGAGAGGGGAAGCTGGTGGACTGGTGGGGGAGCGAAGAGGCTGGTAGTGGTGCGGCGGGGAGGTTGGTGGTGGTGCGGCGGTGGTGGACTGGTGGTGAAGCGGGGAGGATGGTGGTGGTGCGGCGGTGGTGGACTGGTGGTGGTGCGGGGAGGCTGGAGGTTGTGTGGCGGTTGACTGGTGGTGGAGCGGTGGAGGCTGGTGGTGGTGCGGCGGTGGACTAGTGGTGTTGATGATGATAATTTATTTATTGATAATGATGTATGATTTTGGTAATTATTGATGATGATGATGATTTATGATATTGATTTTATTGCTAAAAATGATGATCATTAATGGTGGTAATTTTGATGATAATAATGATAATTGATTTTGATGATGATGACGATGATGATTGATGATCGGATGTTGATACTTGATGATTAATTCTGGTTATGATCATTTGACGATTGATTATTTTTTATTGATGATTAAACAAATTTGACGATCGGATTGACGACGTCGGCGATCAATGTTGGTGACATATGTAAAACGAGATTAATTGATAATTCAAGCCACGAATTTACAAGAATCTATTTTGATTGTTTGATTATGGGTATATTTAGATGAAAATTTTATATTTATAATTGATGATGGTTATGATAGAATTGATGAAAATCAAGACGGTGGATTTGATGATTTTATGTTTATAATATGATTGATGATTTAATTTTCATAATTGATCATAACGACGATGATTTGACGATGAACGACGATGATTTGACGATTAACGATGATGAACGACAATAATTTGATGATGAGCGATGATGATTTGATGATAAACGATGAAGATTTGATGATGAACGATAAATATTTGATGATGAACGGTGAGAATTTGATAAAAAACGATGATTTGATTATGAACATCAATGATTTGGTGATGAACGACGATGATTTGATGATGAGCGACGATGATTTGATGATTTAATAATGATGATTGATGATGGTAATGAGGAATAAGGAGTTTAAATGTGTTATATATTCTTATTGCAAAATGGTCCCTGGGTTTTATTAACATTTTAAGTACTGGCACCGAAAAATAAATATTTATATTACAGCCCCTAAAGTATTTTGCCCCTGAACCTAATACCCCTTACCTTACCATAAGGTTGCCTTATCAGAGACTTTCTCAATTTACATTGAGAAACTCTCTGATAAGTCAGTTTTATGGTAAGACAATGTGCGTTAGGAATAGGACAAGTGGCAAAATAATTTTGAGGCTGTAATATAAATATTATTTATTGGGTACTACTACTGAAAATATTAATGAAATTCAGGGATCATTTTGCAATAAGAAACATATAACACATTGAATCACCAAAAATCATCCTCACTATCATCAAAATCACTATCAATCCATCATCAATCATCAATAACAAATCATCAATCATCAAATTATCATAAAACCACTATCAATATATTTGATGATGAAAATGAGGTCAGTTTGATGATACGAGCCACATATTAATCATAACTGGAATTAATCATCAACTATCGGGATCCGATCATCAATCATCGTCGTCATCATCATCAACATCAATTATTATTGTTATCATCAAAATCATCATCATTTTTAGCACTAAAATCGTTATCATAAATTATCATAATCATTATGATATGGTATGGGATTTCCGGTGTAATTCGGATTACCAACGAGGTGACATGCTTACCCTCGTACCGGCACAAAGAGCGGAGTGAGCTCAGGCGGGCAGCGTTTAGCCGTCGCCCGCTCCGACGCACAAGTCAGTTTTGGGGTGATTTGGGGAGTGAAATCTGAATAGCAGGTAGAGAGAATATGAGGAAAGAGAGAGGAAACTATCCTTCCTTTATACCTGTTGGGAGCCTCATCTGGTGTGGGCGTCTCCATAGATTCGGTTGTGCTCCTACCCGTGCTCCTCACATGTTGCGCACGGGATGTCACGTGTATGTATTTTGTGTGAGCTGTTAGACAGGTTGGGGCTCGTATGGGCTATTTGACCTTGTATGAGCTTTATGGCCTATACCCATCACATTAATAAATGTTCATAATCATACATTATTATCAATTAATAATTTATCATCATCACCACCAGTCCACCACCAGTCCACCACCAGCCTCCACTGCTCCACCAACTCGAAATCATCATCATCGAAATTATCATCACCATCGAAATCATCATCATCATAATTTGATCGGAATTATCAAATCGTCATCAAATCCCCAAATTTTCCCATCATCAAATCACCAAATACATTCCCCAATATCACCGTCGGGTCTCAGCCACAATCTCCGTCGTGGAAATCGACACTCGTCGTTGTGGAAATTGACACTGAGACATGTCATGAGCTCGTCACCTCGGTGATCACAGTCCGACGGCTCGCTGCTCGCCTTCTTCGGGACGCGCGACACAGTTACCTTATCATAAGGTCGATGTATCAAGATCCGAAGACAACGAGCTTGCCCCAACGATCGACATGTGACCTCCAAAGTTTGAGCCCTTGCCGACAGAAGACAGCGTTGATTATTGCAGTGTCGTCGGTGACAAATCACCGATCACGATATGTTTTGGGATATAAAGTTTTAACATTTGCAACATAGTTCCTGAACTTATGCAAACTTTACACTATGGTACCAGAATAAAATAATTGTATTTTGATCTCAAAAAGTGGTTTGTCATGGTTCTCCCTTATTATAAGACTGTCTAGTATAATTGTTTGTCTTACATTTAATCAAGTCATATTTTTATTAAAATGAACTAAATTGAATTAAACTGATTTTCTTATAAACTCAAGAGAACATGCTGTTTCAAGTGTCAAGGGAAACTTCTCAACTTATTGGAAAATTATATATTCATTAGATTTCATTTTAGTTCAATTTTAATAAAATTTAGACTAGTTTAATTATCTATTTTATTCTTATGGATATGTAAATTTTATTTTTATTTAGTTCATTTTTAGTATTTTCGGTCTAGTTCAAATAGCAAAAATAAATTTATGGAAAGAAAAATAAAATAAAATAACGCAGGGACAAGAACACCTAGTAAAATCCTATCAAAGCCAGAATTTTTTTCTAAAGATCTGAAGAAGACGAAGAGTGGAGAAACGCAAGACAGTTTTTTTCTCTCTTTTTCGCCCGCTCTCGCCTTCTCGCTGTACAGACCTATACATACAACTATAGATACACCGAAACCCTAGTTTCCTCCGTCCCCATTTCTCCATCTCCCCCACCAATTTAGGGCTCCAATCTACTGCACATGCTTTTGCAGTGGATGAAATAGATATTGACGGACAGGTGGGCTGTTATTGATATGTATAATAGTTATCGCGGCGGATCATCCAAAGCGGAGATCATGAGTGGGCCATCGTCATCGTTGGATCGGAAGAAAATCAACGACGCCCTGGATAAGCACTTGGAGAAGTCCTCCCCTTCCACCTCCAGGGGAATGTTTAAATCTTCAACCTCCGCCGCGGCGGCGCCGCCGTCCACCTCTTCTAAGTCGCGCCAGCAGATCGAGGACGATGCTTCGGGCAAACTACTGGCTGCCAAGTACCTCAATTTAGGCAAGCCAGCTACTCTGCCAACTAACAAGACTAAAGGCTCTGATGGTATGTATGCATATCTTGTTCACTAGTTTATGCGTGGCTTGTAAATCGTTTTGTGTTATATAATTGAACTGAATCAAATGTATTAGCCCCGGGATGGATGAATTTCTTGCTAAAAGGATACAATTTTAGTTTGAAAAGGTTTACTGTTAAAAGGTTGGATTGGACTGCTTAAATCTTATGAGGATTGGTTAATACTTAGATGATCAGTTTCATTTCTTGGATATTTTGGCTAGAAAAACTCTACCTTTGGCTAAAAAAAGAATCTTCCTTGTTCGCTCTGTTAGATTTGAAAATTGTTGCTACATAGGACACAAACTTGCCATCCTCTCTCAGCCATCACAAGCAGATTTGCAGAGAGGGAGTATGTTTTAAAGCCTATTGCATAGTTAAAATTTTGATTTTTTTTGTTTGTATTTCCTTAACCTTGTCCAACTTTATACTAATTCATTTCCTCTATAGGCTGACATTGTACATCTTATGGCTGCACCTATTGTTCTCTTAATTTTGTTGATGTATCCTAATTTTTCAGTATTTACTGGCTCTATTACCTTGTCCTTGCTGATATCAAACCTTAAGTCAAGTCCTTGCCTTTTTTCTTTAGTAATTGGTGAGGTCCGAGTGTATGTGTGCATTGTGGGAAGGCATGAATGTCAAATCACAGAAGAGAAGGAAAATTGATTCTGTGTTTCACAATCAGGAGAATTCATAGTATTCACACTTCAAAAATTGCCACACTAGCATACAGAGAAAGAATTTAGGGTGTGTTTGGTTCGCAAGGTTTTTGAGAGTCTGGATTTTGTTTTGGGTTTTTGAGAGTTTGGGTTTTTGTTTGAGATTTTGAGAGTCTGGTTTTGCAAAATCCTTGTTTGGTTGGGTTGAGTTTGTGAGTATAGAACGAAATCTTTGATTGGTTTTTAGGATTTTGCAAGTCTGGATTTTGGAAAACTTGGTGAACCAAACAAGATTTTACAAAACTGGACTTTGATAGTCCAAGTTTTGCAAAAACTTGTCCAACCAAACACACCCTTAGGATTTGGGATTGGGAGCATGGTGTCTAAAAGGTCCAAATGCTTAGGAACTATGCAGGTGGATAAATGAGTAAACTGATAAGATGTCACGTATAGAATATTCAAGTTGGATCTGACTATAAGACCGGTGATTTTTATGGCTTGGAGTGTTGGATGACAAAAGAACAAAATGCAGAGTAGTGTATGTGTATATGTACATATAAGTCTAGATAGAGTATCTTAAGAAATAAAGTAGGGGCATTACCTATAGATGAGAAATGAGACAAACACTTGAGGATGTTTGGATGTGCGCTTAAGAGACCATTGGAGGCCCGCCAATATGTTTAGAACAAAGAGGACACAGCCTTAAAAGACTTGGAACGAGCCACTAAAAGGAAGCATATGATGCAATTTAATCTTAATTGAGTGTCTTAATCGAACAATATGGTGAAATATTATCCATATAGCTAACTTCACATAGTCGGAAAATATTCTTAGTTTTTCCTTTGTTGCCAGTAACCTGTGTATGTTGCTCCATTACTATGTGGCAATCCTTTAAAACTCTGTAGAATTTTTTGTGTTTCTGCTATTTGTTTGGTCGTGCTAAACCAAATCAATTATTCACTATGACACGTGTGCAGATGAATCCGAAACAGACAGTGAAGGGTCTGATGTTAGTGGTTCAGAAGGGGATGATACATCATGGATTTCTTGGTACTGCAACTTGAGAGGGAACGAGTTCTTTTGTGAAGTTGATGATGAATATATTCAGGATGATTTCAATCTATGTGGTTTGAGCAGTCAAGTTCCATACTACGACTATGCACTTGACCTAATTCTAGATGTTGAGTCATCTCATAGTAAGTGATTCTTGATTCTTGGCTGAATTTAAACTTCTTTTTTTTGTGATGCAAATTCATGTGCTTTGTGAAGTAAAGCTAATAGCAGTGAATTGGGTTTTGATGATAAATTTTGAGACTGGGGCACTCAGTACTCAGTAGTTAGTATCAGGGAAGCATATATGGGCCCTGTTAATGTTAATGCCTTAAATAAAGTGTGATGCCACAGGATGGCAGGCTAACCTATTTTATTAGGCGGATGACATGGGTTATTATAGTTTGAGTGTAAGCTCCTTCCTTGGATGGATTTAAATATTTTTAATTTTGTGGGGGGTAGATTTAATGATTAGATTCATGGTGCTATCATTGACCAAGATCACCGTTGGATATGTTTGCTTATACACTTGTGAGCAATGCATGTTCAGAATCTTTTGTGGAAGTAACTTGACATTTTTTTTTTCAAAAGATGCCAGTGACATTAAATCTCATAAATAATGGTAGTCATGAAAGACCTGATGTTCAGCTAGGCAATATCTTATGAGTTTTCTCTGGCCTCAGAATTGAGTTAAGTACATCTCTATCTATGTACCCAGATTTTTGTTATGGATCTTATGGGCTCTATATTTTATGTCTGACTTTAAAATAAAGAAAAAAGTTGCAATTATTGGGGGCTGGGTGCTTACTTTACCTAACAGTTGCCCCCTGGCTGAATTTGTTCATAGATATTTTTATTTATGATCAAAGTAACTACGTGATTGTTGCACTAGTTCTGTTTGCTTCTGTAATTTCTATTTCTGATACATAAGCTGACCCCTGCTAGCTGGATTGTTGTTCCCCTTTCAGTTATCTAAATCATTGTTAACTGTTATTTAATGTAACTATTCGTTGCCTTCAACATCTTTTTAATGTAGACGGTTATGTCTTTTTCCTTTTCTTGCGATTTATAGGTGATATGTTTACTGAAGAGCAAAATGAGTTAGTTGAGTCTGCAGCAGAGATGTTGTATGGTTTGATTCACTTAAGGTTCATATTGACTGGCAAGGGAATGGCTGCCATGGTAAGTATGCCCGTTATTTATGTTCCTAGTTATCTATTTTGGCTGGAGCAAGATGCTTAATGATTGAACTCAACCTTGACACCAGCTTGAGAAGTACAAAAACTACGATTTTGGGAGGTGCCCTAGAGTTTATTGCTGCGGGCAACCTTGTCTTCCAGTTGGGCAGTCTGACATTCCGCGATCAAGTACTGTAAAGATATACTGCCCCAAATGTGAAGACATATATTACCCTCGATCAAAATATCAAGGCAGTATCCTTTAATTGTACTTTTTCAAGCTTTTGTCTGTTTCTCCCGTTGTTAAAGTACATTTGATGTGCACTTGTTTACCTTTCACTTCTTACATTATATCACTCATCAGTATCCTGTGTAGTTCTTGTAATTGTTGTCAATATCTTGTCCCAGTCCTTAACTGTCTGTGTTCTTACTGCTGTGCTGTGCTGTGCTGCTGATTTCTTTTTAAGCTTTTGTCTTTCTAATGCTTATCCTGTGGTTGATTTACTGCACTTGTTTACTTGTATTTTATGACTCATCGCGTGCCTGTCTTTTTAAACAAAAGCCTTGCATAATTGTCATCGGTATTGTCTCGCTGCCCTTCATTGTTTGTTTGCTTACTGCTATGACATTATGCTTGTACAAATGTGCTGGTTTCCCTAACTGTGAAAAGACATCGATGGCTGTTATTTTGGAACGACGTTTCCTCATCTCTTTTTGATGACATATGGACACCTGAAGCCACAGAAAGCAGTACAGAACTACACCCCTCGAGTATTTGGTTTCAAGATTCACAAGCCCTGATGATGAAGCTCCCTGATTCTTGACCTCAGACCACCCTGATTCTGCGACCGGCACCTGTCATCTGGCGCATTCAAGAACGCTACACTGGAGGTAAAAGGGTAACATTGCCCAAAATGTGCAAATAGATCAATTCAATCTTTTGGCAAGTATGCTTGTCATAGTAGGATTTCATCCCTATGTTTAACAGAGAGCACTGTCTTGTAATCTTACCTTATTTGTTTCCTGGGTGAGAACTATGAAATGATTTCGATTCTACCTTTCAATGTTTTATCCGCATCTATTGCACAAGTTAGTTATCAGTTTAAAGTCAGCCAGGTTTTCCAAAGCCTCTTCTGGTATTTGATGTTTTGTTGCATGGTTTGACCTGATTAATTTCGACAAATTTTGGCAGCCTATTATCTGATTAAATTGTTGAAAAACTGGATTTATTTGCAATTGGGATTCTGAGTACATTGCAATGAAAGTATTAGGTTAATTATAAGTATCTGGTGCCTGAATAGGCTTGGTTTGGTGTATGTTAGTATCAACATACTAGTAAAATATGTTTCCTTCCTCTGCTTCCTAGCTACGACATCATCTCTACTTTTGGATGCTTCCCAATTGGAGCAACTCGTAAATCTTAAGGGTACGTTTGGTTGGGCAAATTTTTGCAAAACTTGGACTATACAAGTATAGTTTTGTAAATCTTGTTTGGTTCACCAAGTTTCTCAAAATCCAGACTTGCAAAATCCTAAAAATCAATTAAAAATTTTGTTTCATACTCACAAAATTCAATCCAACCAAACAAGGATTTTACAAAATCAGACTCTCAAAATCCCAAACAAAAATCCAAACTCTCAAAATTTTAAAATAAAATTCAGACTTTTAAAAATTTTGCGAACCAAATACACCCTAAAATTTTGCGAACCAAACACCCCTAAGACGTTGGTGTTAAATATAGATGACATGAGTTTTCTCTCTATGAACAAATAACAATTAACCGTTGTTAAAATAGCGATGCACATTTTTTATTTTAAAAATCCTAATGTCTATTAAATTGGTTTGATCCTAGGATCCACTTTAATAGATAATGGACTTTACATCGAGACATAAAAAAAGACTTCAATTGTAACGATACAAGATTGTATCGCTTGACAAATGAAATTTTACTGAATTCATTTTGGTGATTACGTAAAACGTTCTAGAAAATATGATAAATAAATAAAGTTAGGAATTTCAAATAAAATTAAATATTTGTGAGGTTCATAGGTCAAACAGTTTTAGCATTTTTTATTCTTTTAGTAGATAACAATAACTCATAAAAGATACTTTGGAGTGCACCTACACTAGACACATCTGACACTCTTTACAGATATGAATATTTGAAAGGAAAAAAGGAAAAAATTCCTCCGTTAGTTTAAGCGGAAGTATCTTTGCACGATTTTAGATTGAACTAATTAGAATTTTTAACGGTATACAGTAAATTATATAAATGAACAATAACAATACTTGATTAGTATAGTTGGTGAGTGAGTAATCTAAAATATTATGATCCATCATCATGCGAGGAATAAATTTTCTACAATTCATCACTAATTTGGTGAAGAACGATCTTGTGTTAAGTCGGTACACATCATTTGTGATTAAATTTTTTTTACTATTTGTTCTTCATTTTTGATGATTATGAGCAGCCTTATTTTGACGGCTGTAAATTGAAGTGATGAGTATGATGATGAGAGGATTGGGACAGATGCGACGGCGGCCATCTTGTTTTTGAAGTGCTCAAACTAATAATTTGCATATTGGCACCCAGCTTTCCTATCCCTTTCCACAAAACTAGAGTAAAAGTTTAATTTACCGGTTTTTATTTATTTTTTGTAATTTTCTGCTTGTCTTTTTCCCCAAATTGGGTTTCCATCATTTTCCATATTTCTCCAGAAAGAAATATATATATATATATATATATATATATATATATATATATATATATGAACATTTGTGAGGGTAATTAGAATGTTTAGGAAATGGTGGGGTGTTTGCGAGGGTGAGCTAGGAGTTTCTTGAGCCCCTAAATCTTAATGTAAACAAGTATTTAACACAATATTATTACAAAGAAGCACCATGTAAAAACTCCATCACCGCTACCATGTACAATCATCCTCAGTGACAGAACTAGAAAATTTATTACAATATTACTAAATGACACTAATAGCAGTAATAGTGACAGAATAATAAGTTGACAAAATTAAAACTCAATATTAATTAATTAATAATAATATATCGGAACGAAATGATTGTCATTTAACTTTACAAAATCTAAATAAAACGCTAAAAGCATGTCCAAATACATATGTAGTGACGGATTTATGTTAACCTACCTAAATTCGCTGAATCCAGTAATTTCTGGGTACTTATTACCTAGTGCTTTCACTTTTTTTTTTAAGTCAAAACCATCCAAATGGACGGGAGGATTATTCACGGGTTTTCAACCCTTCTTAAAAGCGGTAAAATACATTATTGGATTTGGGTAAACCCAATAATACACATGAAACCTTTTTGGGGTTTCTTGACAATTTGAGTGAGGTGTAGAGTGATTCTAGTAAAATTGTACTACTTAGCGCTTTCACCGTTCTGTACTATCACCGATGCAATTCTTATACCATATCACGGGTGCATGTACACCCACCTTCAGTGTGTGTTTTACCTAACTAATTATACATTATATTAATAGTAATTTACATATATTATTTATAGAAATTATAAATAAAAAGATTGACAATGCACAATTATATACATCAAAATGCACATATATAGATATTAGAATGCACTTGGGTCCCCAGGTGTATGGTATAATCTGTGATCACCGATGCTAATATTAATTATTAAATCTGTTAACGTGCATGTGATTCACGTTCAAATCTTGTTATACTAAACGAGGCACACGAGTCATATTTCAAAAATTAAATATATCATCCTTGACATGATTTTCTTTTGAGCTCATTTTTGGGTCTATAATATATCAGTGCCTTTTTCTTTGTTTGTTCGATTGTATGTAAAGGTTAAAAAAATTCACTATAACGAGGAAAACCAAGAACAATTCGATTATTAAATACAGAAAGCTGTGCGGATGTAAAGAGCTCACGTTCGACTCATATTATCGTATGGCAAAATGTTAAATGTAGACTATAATTTAGCATCAATTATTGAAGTTTTGCATAATTTTCTGGACAAAATAAACTGGATTTGTTATCATTATTTGCTCAAAGTCAAGGTAAGGTAGGCTTTGAATATGAACCTACAATGGAAGTGGCTTTCAAAATTATATGCTAATTTACTTAAAAAGTACTGAACATTTGTTGCAAAAGTGTCTGCTGTTGCACACTTTTGGCATATGGATAATTGGGATGCTCTTTCATTACCACTCAAATCAATTGTTGTGTGGATGATTGTGTTCCATTCGCTAATAAAAACACGCACACAATAAACTTGAATTCGGTTCTAACATAGTAACATTGTAAACGTTAGTATGTTTTTTTGATAATGCTCCATAGACTTACACCATGTTAAGAAATAAGAAATAAGAAAGAATGGAATGCACTCAATGTTCAAGAATGACAAATATTTTTCCGAGTTAACGCTGAAAGAAGCGAATGAGGGTACTGCCTCTAGCAGTGCAAAAATTATTGAACACTCCGGAAAAGCAATGATTTTATTATCAGAAGGAACAAAATTTTGCATTGTTAATACATTATTTTCCTCGAAATTTCAAACAAATTTATTATGTTTTAAGGATATCCACGGAAATGGATACCATATTGAGACTAGAAATGAAGGTACCCGTGGATTATTGTACATCATATTGGAAAAATTTACCTTCTTATTCCTCTGATTTATATTGCACATTTATTGGTGTCATTGAGATATGTACGACAAACCATGAGTTTGTTGATGAAATTACAACTTGGCATGACCATTTAGGCCATCCCAGTTCGATTATGATGCACATAATAAGAATGAATTCACATGGGCATAGTTTGAAGAGTCAGAAAATTCTTCAATCTAGTGAATTTTCGCGCACTGCTTGTTCTCAAGGTAAATTAATTGTTAGGCCATCACGAGTGAAAATCCGTGACGAATCTCATGCCTTTAAGAGCCCATACATGGCGATATTTGTGGGCCCATTAACCCACCTTGTGGACCATTTTGCTATTTTATTATCTTAATTGACGCATCTACAAGATGGTCACGTGTATGCTTTTTATCAACTCGCAACTTGGCGTTTACAAAATTACTTGCGGAGATCATTCGATTACGTGCGCATTTTCTTGATCATAACATAAAGACAATCTGTCTTGATAATGTTGGTGAAGTTACATCACAGTCCTTTAATGACTATTGTATGTTGATTGGGATTAGTGTTGAACATCATGTAGCTCATTTTCACACTGAAACTTGTCTAGTCGAATCGTTAATAAAGTGCCTAAAATTAATCGCACAACCAATGTTATTGAGAATGAAATTACCTGTGTCTACTTGGGGGCATGCAGCAACACTTGTGCGCAAATAAATACCCCCACCCCCTCCCCCGAAAATGATTTCTGGTTAGGAACCAAGCATGTCCCATCTTATGTTTTTTGGGTGTGCGGTATATGTTTTAATTGCTCCACCACAATGCACAAAGATGGAGTTTCAAAGAAAGCTGGGAATATGTGTTGGATACTAATCTCCATTCATTATTAAATATCTTGAACCAACAACGGGAGAGTTGTTTACTTCTCGTTTTGCGGAGTGTCATTGCAACGAGTTCATTTTTCCAACATTTGGGGGAGAGAAATCAAATCAAAACTTGTAAAAAACATAAGTTGGAAAGAACTACCGTCATCTCATTATGATTCTCGTACTAAGCAATGTGAACTGGAAGTCAAAAGATTATGCGTTTGCAGAGATTAGCGAATCAAAAACCCTTAACTTTTCATCAACAAACAGGCCTCTGAAATTATCTACCAATGCACTAAAGGTACAAACTTTATTTACAGAAACTAACAGTTTCACCAAGCTAATAATAATTTGTCCTAAGAAATGTTCATACAACCCAAACTAAGTGTAGGGGAAAATGCAGGTCATATATATGTATGTATAGGTAATAATCCAAACTAAGTGTACTAAATCAAATGTAGCAAGGAGAGATCAGAAAAACAAAAGAACAAGTCCTAATTTCAATTTGAATTGGAGTTAAGAGTCTACCTTGGGAATGAAAAAGATAAAAAAAAAATTCAGTTTTGCCTCTGATAGGGAGAGCTTTGATCGATGAAGATGAATATGAACTTATCAGTTACCACCTAACCAACATGCAAAGTAATTAATTAAGAGATAAGAAAGCAAATGTGCTTATCTTTGCGTCAGGACTCTGTACAGTTTGGAAAAGTTTTTGGCGCTGCAAGTAATGATTGCGAGTTTCTTCTAGAAAAAAAATGCCATTACTATTTTATTTTCCTTAGTCGGAGCCTGTAAAGTAACATACTTTACCACTGCTCACTGAGAATCAATTGCCTATTTTCGAAAAAAAGGCTATGGTAAAATTTTAAAAATTAGTTACCAGAGTTTTTGGAGTATGATTAGCTTTTCAAATTTTAAAAATTGTAGCATATGTAACCCAAATGAGTATGATGCCCAATCTCACCCACTCCTATATTTCACATTCAATAGTATTTTGTTAAACAGTATTTCCTTTCAGAGCGGGGTATGCCATAGTTAAAATTTTGAATTTTACTTCGTTCATTGCCATATGCTTTTACTGATTTAAAACGTGCGACTAAATCACATGTGCCAGATGTTTATGTTCCTGTTAAAATTGATGTCCATGAAGGACAACCTACTATTGGAAATGAGACAAAGGCACAATTTAGAAGAGGTAGGCCAATTGGTTCAAAAGATTAAAATCACTAGAATCGAAAATAAGCAAAGATTAGAGATGGAAAAACCGAGGTGAAAGTTCATGAAGATTTTTCTAAGATTCCTGAAGAATCTTACGACACATGATAGAAAATCAACTTCTTGAAGAAGTCAGGGCACCTAATATTATCAATAATTAAGAGCTCTTGATAAACTATGTCACGTCGGGTGAAAAATGGAACTGAGTTAAAATCGACGTCGGCGATAAATTAACATACGATGTAGCATGTGCCACAATGGGCGAGGAACATGAGTCAAATTTTGTTGATGAGTGCGCACGAAAAATGATTGGCCTAAATGGAAAGAAACCATCCAAATATAATTACATTTTTTGGGAAAATGAAAAATTTTTGGAAAAGTATCACGCACTTTAAGATTTCATATCGCAATCCGTAGCAGCTCCCGCACTAATTTTCATATCGAGATGAAGAAAAACCACCCGGAGCAATGCTAAACCTAACTCTTCTTTTGGCCTTCGTGCCCGGGAATAACATTTCTCGCTCCTTTCAGGTTATGCCAGTAACAATTCCATCTTTGGAAAAATTAAACTCGTTGGCGGAGGGCCAAAGGAAAGCAAGGTAAAGCAGCGGAGGTAGGGAGAATGAGATTGAGTGGTAGCGATCACTCATTCCATTCTACTTTCATTCATTATTAGGGAATTCATCTTTATTGCTTCTAGGCTTTCGGGGAATCGCCCAAAAGGGATCATTATCTTCGTGGGTTATAAATGGATTTTTGTGTGAAAGAGAAATGAGAACGATGAAATCGTACGTTATAAGGCACGACTTGTCGCATAAGATTCTTCCCAGAGACCGTGTACTTATTATGGGAGACATATTCTCCCATGGTGGGTGCACCTTTTTTCGTTATTTGCTTAATCAAGCGACATATGAATTTCTTAAGATGCGTTTAATGGATGTAATGACTGCCTATTTTTATGGCTCACATGATAATGATATTTATATGAAAATCCCTGAAGAATTGCAATTGCCAAAAGAATGTAATTCCGGTTCTCGCGAACTTTATTCGGTCAAATTGCATCGAACCTTACATGGACTGAAACAAGCCGAACGCATGTGGTATAAGTGAAGTGCCTCAGTGAATACTTGATAAAACGACCGGGGCATGTTTTGTTATTACCGCAGTCTATGTTGATGATGTGCATACGATTGGAACTCCTAAAGAGATCCAAAAGACTATTGATTTTTTGAAATGAAGGACCTTGGGAAGACACAGTTTTGTCTTGAGTTGCGGATTGAACATTTAAATAATGGTATTTTTCTACATTCAGTCCTCTTAGGGCAAGTCCAACATATGCTGTATAATGAGGAATTTGGTGATTTATAGGGATTTTGGTACTCCAAGAGTTTCCCTAAACTTGCTTTAAATTGTAGAGAGAGAAGGAAATCCCCTAAAATTGTAGAGAGGGGGGCTGATTTTAGGGAAGGAGAAGAATAAAAAATTATTACTTTTATAACTATCATCTCCCCAATTACTTCTGCAACAAAAATCCCATCTTTCCTCACTCTTCCCCACCAGCCTTGCACCGACGTGCATGTGTTCGAGTTCGCCGGAAATGGAGCGGAGGCAGTGATCGACCGGTTGGCAAGATGGTGGCGTTAATGGGCAGACGACCGTCGATTGGGAGGATGGGTATCGGCGATGATGGGGTGGAGTCGGACAGAGAAAAGGGATGGGCGAAGTCAAAGGTTTCTGAGTATGAGGGTGGCGCCGTGGCGGAATCGGACAGAGAAGGACGGGGTGAAGTCAAAGGTCTCTGGGTATGAGGGTGGAGTTGTGGCGGAGTCGTGACGGAGTCGGACGGAGAAACCGAACTGGGATTTATTTGATAAATAAAAATGTATTAATTTATAATATTTACCTTCCCTAAAATGTAGGGATTGTTGGAGTTGTTGAGATAGTTTAGGGAAGTACAATTTCAATCCCTATAATAGAGGAGTATTTGGGGAAACTGTTGAACTTGCCCTTACACCTCTAAAGTGCTAAAGTTCTTTTATATGGATAAAGCGTGAGAAAAGGACCCTATCCGACCTTGTGGAAAGTATGAACAACTAATTGGTCCAGAAGTACCACACTTTAGTGATGTTGGGGCTTTGATGTATCTTGCAAGGCATACTCCTCTAGATATAGCATTTGCAGTGATTTGTTGACAATATATAGTTCTTCTCTTACATTGAGACATTGAAATTGTGTTAAATATATATTTCGATCCCTTCAAGGTACGATTGATTTGGGCCTTTATTACCCTAAACATAAATTTTGATCTCGTGGGTAATGCAGATGTCGGATACCTATCCGATCCTCACAACTCACGCTTCCAAACTGGCTATGTATCTACATGTGGTGGCACAACTGTTTCCTAGCATTTTATGAAGCAAACGATGTTTGCCACTTCTACCAGCCATGCTGAAATATTGGCGATTCATGAAGTCAGCTGAGAATATTTTTGGTTGAGATCTGTGACTCACCATATTCGGGGAACTTGTTGTTTGAAACTGGACAGGGCAGCTCCAACTACTTTGTTTGAAGACAATTATTTTTGTATCGATCAAATGAAGAAAGGACATGTCAAAGGAGATCGAACAAAGCACAATTCCCCGAAGTTCTTCTTCACTCACGAACTCAAATAGAATAGCAAAATTTCTGTTCAAAATATTCGTTTTTGTGACAATGTGGCGGATCTCCTCATCAAATCACTGCCAACATCTACACTTGAAAATTTGTTGCACAAGATTGGAGAGATTTTAAATTATGTGCTCATGAGGGGAGCTAGACACTGTACTCCTTTTCCTTTACTAAGATTTTTCCCACTGGGTTTTCTTCATAAGGTTTTTAACGAGGCAATGTGCTCCAATGAAAAATGTACTATTTTTCCTTCATTAGATTTTTGTTCCCACATTGGGTTTTCTTGGTAAGGTTTTAATGAGGTATAATTTCAGATTTGCACCAAAAAGGGAACAATAAACGTACTCCATTTCCTTAATCATGATTTATCCCACTGATTTTTCTCGGTAAGGTATTTGACTAGGTGATGTGCTCTAGTGAAAAATGTACTCTTTTTCCTTCATCTGATTTTCCTTTCCACATCGGATTTTCTGGTAAGGTTTCGATGAGGCATAATTCCATAAATGGACATTCAAGGAGGAGTATTATGAAATATTATCATGAAATAAGTGAAAAGTTCGTTCATGGAAATAATTATCTAATTAACCAGACTATATAAGAGATTGTGTGACTGGAATTGATAGAAAAAATGTGTGAACTCTCAATTCTCCTCTATTTCTTTTTACTCGTGTGATTTAACAACATGCATGTATTCTATAAATAGTCTACTACACGAACAGATAATAGAACAATATTAGGTATGAATTAGAGTTGAGTTATGTATGCATAAACCTCTCGTTCAAATGTGTAGTGCCATGACTTCATCAGTTATGGGAGAATATACTTGTAGATATGTTTTTATATTTTGGCTGATGCGGACTTTGTATATTTAGTTTAAAAAACGATATAATATTTGTATATATGTATGTTGTCTTCAAGTGTTGGTTTTAGATAAATTGTTAGTTGATGAGGCTGACTTTTTCAATCATAAAATTCATGTCCTTTGGAACAAGTAATGGACTATTAATGCCCCGAAGCTTGATTTACTTGACCGGAATCTTTGATGATTGTTGGATTTATACTTAATACGTACACAAATATTTCAAACATCAATTAGTATATTGGTGCTCTGCTTGCCCCCCAAGAAATACCATCTTCGCATCCTTAAAGCTTAAGAATAATTTTTCTTTTATATGAAAAATTCAATAAATTACAATTTACATTTAAAAAAATATTTGCAAGTATCACATAGTCTTTTCAATGGCTAAAGGAGATTACATAATTGGTACAAGTATACATAATCTGACATGCTAGATGCAGTCCGTATTTTACTTATTTACAATCTGTATTTTTATTATATATATATATATAATAATTTGATATATATAACTAACTTGCAATTGTATGTAATAGAAATAATATACATGATGCATATGTCTGATATACATAATTATTGACCATATCATATATATATCGAAGACATATTTTTTGGATCGTAAATAAACAAAATACGATCAGTATCGAACGTATCGAACATGATCCTAATAATTGGTGGCTTTTGATACAAGTGAGGCAAAGCACGCTTCTAGTTCCACGCGGTTAAAGAAAAGATGAAAAGAATATGTCGATCCCACTTTCTGGATCACAGAGATCCATACCATACATGAACAAGTATGTATTCTCAGTGAAAATATAATCAAACAATTAGAATAAGCGAGCAAAAATTCAAGATTGTTTCTCAGTTTTCATGGACAACCCGTTGTTCTGAAGCGCTGCAATTGCCCTTTTTAAACACGTGGTGGTTTGATTCTATTAAACTAGTTTTAATAATTCTCCCTATCCATGTTTGTTATTACATTTTATGAATTGCTGTGATGAATGTGATATATTATAAGATTCAAAATATATTTTAAATTATGGATGAATAGGACTAACAGCAGCGATGACAGTAATAGATTAATAAGCTAATATTTTAAGATTTCAAACGGTTCAATAATCATTGATTACTATAAGTTAATTTTTTAGTTCCGTATAACATTTAGAAAAATCACAACTCGATAATTATCGACGGTTCCGTCAATTTTAATATGGTTAGAGTTATACTAACCTCGTTAGTACCTCTCTTGATATGATTTCACTTAGTGAAATAAAAATTTATATTCGGTTCTGATCTCTACAATAATTTTTTTATTTATAATGAAAATAAAGAATTAAACATTTTATTTTCTTTCAACTACAACGATTTGAATGAGCTTTGATTGGTCAAAAGTAACCCTGTAATTGATGATTTCAGCATTGTTTTTGTGTGAGTCATTGATTACACAAACCCTATATATGACTGTTGACTCCAACAGAACCAAAAATGGATTTGGTATGAGCAAGAATTTTGATAAAAATTATAAGGAAAAGGTCAATAACGTTAAGCATACGGAGCAACACCATATAGCATATATCAAAATTTTAATTATCTCAATTTGAAATTTTCAATTTTTGAGGCTAAAAATAATTTTGCAAATTCTTCATGGGTCAGTTGTTACAAGAATATTTCATTTAGTTCTCATAAAACATGCAAATATTATGAATAGATTATATTCTAGCACATAATACCACTTCCAATGTATTTTAACTTTATGTAAAATGAGTGGTTTAATCATTTGTAAATCATGTCATGTGATCATTATATTGAGCTTATATAAAATAAATACAACATAAATCTAGATTTTAAATTTTATAAAGATTAGTAATCTAATTTAAGTTTAATGATTATGCAAATTATACCAAGTTCTTGAAAACAATAAATAATTAAAGAGTTATTTTGCACTAATTTGTAAATGAATAAGTGTGTATTCGTATATACATTGTATTGTTATTCGATCAGATCCATTAAATCTTTTTTTCATGATCATTGATCTTTCTTTTATAACATACGATACAAACGATCTAGTCTAATACATGGATCTTACAATTATCCTAATCTAACCCTAATCTACTGATCCCGTACATTGAATGGCCGAGATCCTCACTTTGCTGCTTAAAGTGGGGTGAACCTCCCACTGAATTATTCCGACTGATGCCCTCATGCGTGTGACACCGTCGGATGTAGCTCCGGCACTGTGATTGATCACCTTTGGAGACTTGGACTCGGGGAATCAGGGAGAAGTTGCTTGCTTGAAATGTTGCTCCTTGGGGGTTCGAAACCCTGACCTCCACTGAGTGAGGCAAGGCGTCTGGCCAAATGAGCTACCCCAATTGGTTATGATAATTGATCTATTAAGTTATTTATATTAATGTTTTTGTTTTCCATTTGGTGTTATAAGCTATATCTTTATTATAATTTTATAATGATTGTTCCCGGTCTAGTTATAAATGTCGTATTCTCATTCATGATTCGTGGTTTTAAGGTGTTCATTTAGGCCCTGTCCAGTTCAACTTATTGTAGCACATTTCAGCACATCACAACACTCATCAACACTGATCAGCACAACACATCACTCATCAGTTATGATCAGCACAACACATCACTGATCAACACAATACAACTCAGCACAGTACCAAAGAAGTTGAATTGAACATGACCTTAATTAATAACATTTATCACACTATATTAATTAGAATGTGATTTATGGTATGAGACGCGCATTTTTTTTTACCAAAAAACAATAACTCTCGTCCTTAAGGTCCCATCAATCCCACCACCACAAATTGATTATGAGATAAATCACGATATCCAATGGTATAGAAGACGTGTACTCTTCTTCACGAGAATGATATCACAGTTTTAATAGTTCTCATTATTGTGTCAGTTCATTCTTGACATATAACTTGTTTATTTTTATAACTGAGTAAGTAAACTGAATGTCAATTTTACCGCAATTATTATATTACATATTTCTGTGTATTCTTATCAACTATATATATAGAATTACTTGGTAGCTAAGCCAAAATTGATATCTCAACACTATACTAAAACACCTCACGCGCAAAACACCACTTTTACCATGTTACACATATATATTTCCTATCAAGTTGCATGAAAAATGAAAAAGTTATCATTCTTTTTTGAGTAGGTTGAGATAAAAAAGAAAAAGGTTATCCAAAACACAATGAAAAATGGTTCAAAAATAGAAATTTCATTTGCATATAAAGAAAGCTTGTAGTATGGAGTAGCATTTCAAAACAAGAACAAATGGAAAAGTAGAAAATTAAAAATAAATAAATAAATAAAGTGTTTTTGAGAGGCACCAATAAACTCCCTCCTCGCTCTCTCCGCTCTCTCCTCTCAATCAAACCAGAGTTTTTAGAGCCAAAGCCACCGATTATTGATATTCTTCTTCAATGTTGTAATAACAATAATCCCTCCCCCACGTTTTCCCATCTTCAACAATATCATTGTTCCAAAAACACCAAAAAAATTTTAGATAAAATTCCGGCCAAAAGGGCAGATATAATTCCCTGTTGGATTGAATTTTGCTGTGTTTCCCGTGCGGATATGTAATGCATCAGAAGAAATCAGAAGTTCAGATCGGAAAAGAAAGCACCGGCGTCTCTTCCGATTTCAGCCCCACCCTCTCCCCTTCCCTCCACCACAAGCCCCACAACAACAACTTCTTCTCCGCCGCCTCCGCCGCCACTTCGCCGGAAAGCGCCGCTGGCCTGCATATCATCGTCGGAGAGAATGACCCGGTTGGCTCCTCCTCCGCCGCCGCCTCTCCGACCACCAAAACCACCCCACACAAAAGGCCCCACCTGGGCCACGCGCAGTTTCCGGCCAGGTCTCCGAGCACCCTCATGAAGTCCCCAACTCTCTCCGATTCCCTCCACAAGTACCCGAATTCGAAATACCCTGTTTCTTCCAATACCCGAATCGCCAAGTCGCAGGCTTTGTACAGATTTCTCAGCAACTTCCACCACCGCCGCCTCCTCCGCCACATACAGCTCCGGCGACTCCGTGTGCACCTCCGATTGGTTCTCCTCCTCTCGCTGCCCTTCTTCTACTTCCTGGTATCACACCCCAGCCATTCCTTCATACTTGATTTACTCTCTGCATTCGCGTTTTCAGCTGCTTTGTTGTTTTCGCTCAATCTCGCGCTCCCTAGGCTACCGTCTATACGTCTCTTCCTGACGCGATCGCTCCCGAATAAGCTGTCACTGTCGAAGCATGTGTCCAGTGGCAAGCAACCGCATTTGCCAGTGTTCTGGTCGATTGGTTCGGGTCCTAAGGCTGAAAAGAGTACTGCCTCAGGGTGCTTTGTGGAGGCCTACAGCAATGGGGATGTGTACGAAGGGGAGTTTCATAAGGGGAAATGCAGTGGTAGTGGAGTGTATTACTATTACATGAGTGGGAGGTATGAGGGAGATTGGGTGGACGGGAAGTATGATGGATGCGGGGTTGAGACATGGGCGAGGGGGAGCCGGTATAGGGGGCAGTATAGGTTGGGGCTTAGGCATGGTTTCGGTGTGTACAGGTTTTATACAGGAGATGTTTATGCTGGGGAGTGGTCTAATGGACAGAGTCACGGAAGTGGTGTTCATACTTGCGATGATGGTAGTCGGTATGTAGGCGAGTTCAAATGGGGTGTTAAGCATGGCCTTGGTCATTACCATTTCAGGTAGATTGACATTTAAGTTTCAGTTTCTGTATAGTTGTTTTCATTTTATTTAATGGTTGCAATTTTTTGTGTCATTAATGATGCATATGATAGTTGATATCTACATATTATCAGTAATGAATTCTGATATTTTACCTTACTTGCCTGAATGAAAGATGTGTTTTGTGATCGCCTATGTGATACTGTTCATTGGTGATCTCCTTCAAGTGTATTGGATAAAACAATAACATGGTTTTGCTTTTTAGTAGCGGTCTTTGGGTGTAATAAGTTTATACAATATATCTAGAGGTGGTTTATAAGTACGGTGGGATTTAAGAAAAAGAAATTAGTGGCACTCTTTCATGGTTTTAGATGATTTTTACAAATTATTTGTAAAGGTAGTTGAAGACTTGAAGGGAAACCAAAGGACCTCCTACATTTTTTATTATATCTCAAATGTTCCCTTTCTCTTACGAAGGGGGCATAGTTACTTGTTAGGATATGTACTTGAAGTTTGTATAGTATCCTTCAGGTATTTTTGGTGATTTTTCTCGTCTTTGTTGGTAGGATGAACTGTATTTGGAGTATTACATCATTAACTAAATCGGGATGGTGTTTTTAGTTTTCTTCATTTGCTGGTCTCTGTATCTGTTACCTTTTGTAAATGGTTATGAATCTAAGTAGGTAGCTTGGATGTGCTATTAGTGGTTATTTATCATGAGTAGAAGATGTATACAATAATCTATCTAGTGCCATATGAGACTTTGCTGTGCCAGATATATAAGATACATTAGTAGTTTTTTAAAGTTGAAGGTGCCAAATCATTGAAGCTGTTTATTCCTGTGATTACTGACTTCATGGGTGAAGTATTAGCTTGTGTTTATTGTTATTATTCCATGCCTAAGATATGTGAGTAGTTGGTAGTTACTTTAATCTTAGTTGCTCTGAGGAACCATAAGCTTGGTAAGGTTGAGAAAATTTGTTTTAGATTTGTATGTTGAATATGTGAAGTTTATGTTGTAGGAATGGAGATACATATGCTGGGGAATACTTTGCTGATAAGATGCATGGTTTTGGAGTTTATTCTTTTGCAAACGGCCATCGGTATGAAGGATCCTGGCATGAAGGTAGAAGGCAGGGACTTGGAATGTACACTTTCAGGAATGGGGAAACACAATCCGGACATTGGCAAAATGGGATTCTCAATGTTCCTAGCACTCAGAACACATTCTACCCCGTATCTCCAGTAGCAGTTTACCACTCTAAGGTGCTCAATGCTGTTCAGGTATGCCCATTTCAGTTTCAGTATAGTGATTCTTGAGCACGTTGCAATGATTATGTGCGTGACATGTTGAATCAAATGCATATTGATATTAGGTTTTAATAGGGAAAATATAATTTGTAAGTTCTAACAGATGTTTTGCATTATGACATAATTACTCCAGGAAGCACGACGGGCAGTTGAGAGAGCCTATGAAGTGTCCAAGGTCGACGAAAGAGTGAACAGGGCAGTAGCAGCTGCTAACAAAGCAGCCAATGCAGCAAGAGTTGCAGCAGTGAGGGCTGTGCAGAAGCAAATGCATCACCGGAGTAACAGTGATGACCATCCAATTCATATCGGGTAAAATAAAAATCAAAAAGCTTAAAATGATGACTCGATCTAACCACACACAATACGGCCCCTGCTTGAGAAGCACTTCTGTGAACGATGCTGATGTATACTTATTTCGTAGCTTGCCTCGTTTACTTGCTAACTGATGAAGTAATGAGAATAATAGTTTTGCTTCTTCTGAGAGTGCGGATTACTGTGGTCTCTGCACGCCTTTTCGTGAGCAGGACAAAGAGGAGTGACTGGCGTAGTGGAATAGCCTCTTTAGCTTCAGACGTAGCTGTGGCTGGGAGAGAAAAATGCAATCCTCTCGGCCTCTTTAGAGGGTTTGGCTTTTTTGTTATTCTGAAAATGTAGCTTTGTTTGTAAAGGGTATGTAGTTTTTAGTACTGGGATGCGAGGAAACCTTCGGGAATCTAGTTGCTGTGTATGTTATATGGCTAATTACTGAATCTTGTATCATCTAGTACAGATATGAAGTTATAACAAAGTCATTTCTAGCTAGCATCTCTCTGCAGTTGGCATCACTAAATGTAGATATCTGATGTAAATATCAGCAAACTTCTCCCAGTTTTTATACTTTCATTCTGATCAATTCAGTTAATCTTAATCCCAAAAGTGTTGTTAAACAACGAAAGTAGATAGCTTGGCTTTCTTGTTCAGGGTAGAGATCATATAAAACTACACTTTGGATGTCAAAGCATGTATTGTTGCTAGATTCGACAAGCAGATCTGTAGGAGAATGATAGCCTGAATTAAATCAAGCATACTTTTCAAACTTTAAGAAATTGAAAATGGCTCAAAATAATAATATCAAAGTCGCTGCACTAAATACTGATGAACCAAGTTTTATCTTTTCTTGACTTCAAATTGTATTGATCAGATTAAGGCAAAGCAAGCAATTCAAATAGCTACATCCATGAGTTTAGTTTGACTAGACGATCTTATCATGAACTTATGGCAAAATCGCATTTTATGTCACATTTTATGAATTAATTTTATGTGTATATTTTATTAAACTCTTAATGTGATATTTTTAATTATCTATTTTAATAAAAAAAATATTTAAATATTATAAATAAGTCTATATAGTTAGTTCAAATGTTTATGTCACTAGTTCAATTTTATTATATTGTCCTCCGTATGCTCATTTTTTTAAATATTGTAAATGAATTTATTTAATAGAATGACAAACAGAGGTTATAGAAATACAAATTATCCTAATAAATATAGGGGGTTGCTATACACAGTCCAGTATTTTATTTTTATAGTCGAAAATACGGTGTTAAAGTACCAAAATGATCTCAACTTATTTGATTTTTGAAAAACTAAACAACTTACAGGGGGCAGTAGTGTCATTTCATTGGTATTTTGAACTACACCGAGTAAAATACTGGACTGCGTATAGCACATCAGTAAATATATGAAAACTCGTTCAAGATTTTGTAATGTCGAAGTACAATATCAATTTCAAGGGTTACAATAGAATTTTCTAAAAAGTAAGGGAGTTACGGGATAGTTTTTGTAAAATAAATAATAATATATGTATTATAAGCATTTCAGATATATTATTAAAAGGACAATGCTATTTGCAGGTTGTATTTTACTTTTGCAATCCGTATTGTTTTCAGGAAAGACTAATACACCCTTAATCAAGTGGGTAAAATTTGAACAAGATAAATAGGACAATGTTGTCAGTTTCAATCAAAATACAGACTGCCTTGTTAAAAGAAAACCCGGAAATAGAAATTTGATGCGGGAAAGTTTGAACAGAGGACGCATATGAGAAATAAGAATCGGAATGCAAATATAGAGTACTTTTCAAAGACGCGGGTGTAATCGTTGTGAGTTACCCAGTTGGATTAGAAGAAGTAAATGAAGTGAGGTCGGGTGAGAGTGAGACTTTAGCCTTTGGTGTTTCTCTACCGTTCATTTCCATCGGATCCCCGCGATGACCTTCTGGTGGTGCCTCTGCGGCGCTCGAAATTTGGATGAAGGCAGCGATGATGTATGTATTCTTCTCATAAATATTCAAGCTTTTTGTCAGTGTCTTCACTCTTTATTAGCTCTACAGTTGGTAATTTACAGATTCCCGTTTTGATAAGTCAGACTGAACTTTGAATTTCTACTGGTCTAGTATTTTAGAATAGTTGTTCACATTGGATATTAATGTTAGTTGCCGTTGAAATTGTGTAGATGTGGTCGAAGTTGGATGTTTTTACTCGTGCAATGGATCGGGTGGAAGCTTGGTTAGTTCCACTGATGAGGGGGCAATGGAATCCATGAAGGTAGACCTGAGTTTTTTGTATATCTTTGTTTCTTGTGCATCATCATCTCATGATCCTCTAAATTTAACACATTCAAAGCATATCTTCAAGAGGCTTTTATCCAAAGAACCCCTCCTAAAACCCTTGATGTTTTCACCTATTTGAATCAAGAGATTGGACTTCTGAAGGCGGAGATTGGGTCCCAACCATTCAACCTCAGCCATTCCCTGTCTTACCGATCTAATTTATTCTGTGATTCTCTGCTGTGGAACATAAAGTACATGTCTGAGGAGATGTTGTGGAGTGATCAACTGAGAGTGCAAATGAAAACTTTGGAAAGGGTTCTAACGTCTCTTCACAGTCTTTATGCATGCATTCGTCGCCTTGGAAGGAGAAAATGATGGGCCATATTGGAGGACTCATTTGTGTTGCTTCTGCTGGTGCAATTCACCACTAGATCACAGCCTGGAGGAGCATGTGAGTGATAGCCTATCAGATCTGCTGTGCCACTTGGATCCTGCTACTCCAAGTTTCTTTGATATCACTCTCCATTTTCTACGACCCTATGATGAAAGACAATCTGGGATATGCATATCCCATTTCATCCATCACATGCTCGGTTTAAAAGATTCAGAAGAAATTCTTCACCGAGAGTTCATTCGTCTGGTCACCTGTCTAATTGATACTAAGCCGCAGCCCGACCAATCCTTGAATGGCATCAGAAGTGTTGTCGTAGAGGCCTGGAATCTACAGCAACAAAGCAGGAGGGCATATAAAACCAAAACCCAAAATACTCTCTTGTTTGCAAATATTTGGTCCTCAAGGTTAAAGATATCATCACAAGCATCACAGCAGAACCTGAGCGTGTCAACCAGATAGCTTCTCTGAAAAACTATGTCAAAGACATACACAATGGTTCTAAGTTTTTGCTAGAGGGTTTGTATCCAAGGGAGGAATTGCTGAAGAGATCAGAAGAATACCACCTTCGGAAAATCATCGAAAGAGTTTCTGAACTGGGGCAGTCTTTGGTTAAGTCCTTTCTTACTTGGGATTTGGAGTTGGAGGAGGTATCTTTCAAGCTCCCCCATTTACATTTTCTGTTTCAAGTTGAAACACTGGTATTAAACGCAAAGGCAATTTTGTTAGAGTCATTGGTGAAGAAAACGGAGCCCAAATTTGGAATCCTGCTGGGGAAACTTTTGTTCTTGGCAGATGTGGTTATAACTGACACCAAAGAGACACCTTCTTATGACTACAAGGACAAGAGCAAGGAGTATCTGGTCTGGACAGATTTTGAGGTCGTGGCTTCCGGAATAGTCTCTCTATGTAACTGCTACCTAGATCATAACGTGGTGACACAAGGATTGAAGAGTGTGGATGTTTGGGTTTCTGATTTGTTGGAAAGTATTCAGCACTTGATCTCAAAGCTCGGAGAGCTATATCTTCTATTACCAACATGTAATTTTCCCAAGACTCCTTGCTTAAGTTATATTGAGTTTCTGTCACAAAACCTAAGGGATCTGTTAAGCCGTGGTGAATATGATTTATTAGCAAGTGTTGTCCCTCTAATTGAAGCTATTACCAGTGATCTGGAATCTATAATATCTGAACATGGGCATGATTTAGATCCTGGCTTTGGGGGTGGAAAATGTGAAGATGTTCAAGCATGGCTGATGGAAAATGCAGTGCGCAGGAATCTTAGAAGTGAGCTACAAGTACTTGCCAGATCGCCTCAAAGCTTGCTTCCTTTATGTGGGAGCATTTAAGGTTATTTCAGTTCAGAAATTACATTGTCTGTGGATTGCAGAGGGTTTTATGGCCAGATCCGAGTCTGTAAGTCTAGAGGATCTTGCGGAAGAATGCTTGATGGATCTTATTGGTAGAAGCCTAGTAATAGTGGTCAAACGGAGATCAAATGGTAAGGTGAAAGCATTTCGAGTTCATGATGTGGTACGTGATCTGTGATTGAAAAAAGCTAGAGAGGAGAGTTTCTGGCATTTAGTATCTGCTAAAGATGAACCTTATGCTTCTTTTGATGCTTTGGATTATGATATTTATGATGAACTTCTTAATCATTCAGATTACAAAACATACAAGGGATATCGGATGTGTTTCGATGTAGACCAGTATCAGTTTACTGCATCACAGCCTTCTGGTTTAACTGTGCGTTCTCTGCTACACCTAGCTGTGACCGGAAAATATTCAAGACGCCCCTATGACATAGCCTTCATTGGTAAGAACTTTAAGCGCATGAAAGTGCTGGATTTGGAATCTATTAATATGGGTAGCTCCTTTGCAAATGAATTAGAGCAGCTTATCAAATTGAGATACTTGGGAATTTGTGGTGATATGGAGTCTATTCCA
Source organism: Sherardia arvensis (assembly GCA_948330725.1). NCBI lineage: Eukaryota > Viridiplantae > Streptophyta > Magnoliopsida > Gentianales > Rubiaceae > Sherardia > Sherardia arvensis. Next base: position 8,810,190 of record OX415238.1, on the reverse strand, counting down.
CCATCTTTTTCTAAACTTCAAGATCTTGAGATTTTAGTGGTTAAGGGTTTGAAGAAGAAGGTTATGCTACCAGACACCATTTGGACCATGAAAAAGTTGAGGCATGTTTATGTAACCGAGGTGGATACTCTTTTGATGTGTTGGTCAGGTTGGTATCACTTATGTTTGCACGTTTCAAGTGTGAGAAGGAAAGTGATGAGATGATAGCAAGGTTTCCCAATCTTCGGGAACTAAGATGCATGGTTTTGGGACCGAGAAATGCTTCTGCAGATTCTTGTCCGCAACCCGCATTTGAATCACTATTGAGGTTGGAGGCACTGAAGATATTATACTATGGAAAGGTTCTGAAGGCTGGTGAACTGAAATTTCCCAAGAATCTGAAGAAGTTGAGTTTATCAAATTTCCGCCTGCCCTGGACTCAAATCTCATCAATTGCAAGACTACCTAATCTGGAGGTGCTGAAGCTGAATTCTGAAGCATTTGTATGGTCAGCCTGGGAGATGGAAGAGGAGTTTGGTAATCTTAAATACTTGAAATTGGATACGCTAAACATTGACCATTGGGATATGGACAGTGATTACTTTCCGCAACTTGAGCAGCTTGTTGTGAGAAATTGCAACGTTGCAGAAGATTGAAGTTCAACAATGTGGTGTCCGTGTTGAAGACTCAGTTAAAAGGATCGCCGAGGAAGAAGTTGAGGGGCTCAACATCGTCATCAACAACTCATATTCAACTTGAAAGCCGACTGACTGTCATCTAGATTCAAGTAAGTCATGCTTTACTCGTGTCATTATAAGACTTAATGAATGCATGTTTTAGTTGGTGTACTGGAATGAAAGTGAGATTAAATTTTAGCTTGTTCTTGAAGGTTAACCACGGGATTCCTCGAGTTTTGATTTTTTCTTCATCGAGGCAGGGAATCTGAATGTGGAGATTTGGTCTGCGTAGTTCCGTTCGCCAGTGAATACTGAGCCTGAATTTCTTTTGTGCTTGTTATTTACCAATATTGATGTTCATATCTTGATGAAAACTGCTCTCTTGTCAGTGTCAAGAGATTGATTGTAGTGGAAGAGTTTAAGTAGCTTACGAGCCCTGTGGTTTTTAATCCTTGTTTTGAGGAGGTTTTCCACGCTAAAATTGTTGTGTTCTTGCTCTATGCTATATGCTCTACTGATACATAATCTAACCAATAAAAATAGTCGGGATGAGCACTAACATGTGAAAATTAGCTATAGAGAGAGAACGCAACAAACATAACAATCAAGAAATCATAGAGAAGAATATTAGATTTAATGCAAACATAAGCAACTAAGGACTCAAATAAGAACAAAAGTCGCTTAACTCAATACTAATGAAACCAAGTTCAGATTGTATTGATCAAAGCAAGCAATTCAAATAGCAACTTCCATAAGTTTGACATAATTATCATGGAATCCAAAAGATGATAATCTTACAAAACAGTTCCAAATATCCCATCTAAATTAAACTCCGGATAACATTCATTCAGACAACAAAACTTAAAAGAGCTTCTGTCAAGCTGGATATCATCTAACTCTCGGTCTGCTCCCTCAGCCTCCTGATGGTGCTCCTAACAGTCACGGAACTGGCAGTGCTGTAAACATTGGCAAACACGACAAAACAAGTTAAGAGTCTGAAAATCTACAGGTTCCATCATCCTTGAGATAAACTAATCTTCAAGAAGAGTAAGACTTACTTCATGGTGTAAGCACCACCAGCAGTCACCTTTCCACAGTCCTTGCAACCCCAGATTCCAACAGCCTTCCTCTTGACAGAGTACTGTTCAGAAAATCTTTATTACATAAGTTTCTGCATAACAAATACAGAAAGGAAGTAAACAAAAAGGGCACAACAGAAGAATTGTGTTTACCTTGCCACAGAAACCACAGAGGTACTTCTGATGCTGGCTGACCTCCATCTTCTTAATCTGCTTCCTCAAACTGGCACCATAACGAGTACCTGGAACACAGTTAGGTTAGATCAGGCACATGAACGACTAAGGCCGAAAAACTGAAGACATATGTTAAATCCATCATGTACACAACAAATACAAAATGATTATTCAACAAATACTGAGGCATACATATACTCATAATTATTCCAGATATCTAGAAAGTATTACACAGGAGACTAAGCAAAATATGCCTAATCCATGTTATTGAGTACATCAATATGCAGAGTAATGCAGGCAACAATTCATAAAGGACCATGCTTTTGGTGTACACATTCACTTAAGGTGTTAATAAAACTATCTGGAGGGTAATATTAAGGGCAAAGATCTCAGCAAGATTTACTACAAATAATCACTCATAAAAATTATCCGTCATCAGAGCTCGTATATCAATAGAAAGAGACATACCGTATTTCCCGACGATTCCAGCCTTCTTGGTTCTCTTGGCCTGCAAAATCAAACCACCATGATTCAGTCAGTTGACCCCATCACAGAATACAAGCCTAACCTACGGCATACTATGCTAAGACAATCAAAAAGCCAAATCATGATAAAGATCCCCCACCAGTTAGTTTAACTGTACGCAAGCACAAACCCACAACCATAATCCAACTATAGCATAATCCTAGCAACAACATCGTGATGATAGCAGAATCTAGACACACAAAAACCAAATATACAAAAGGAAGCAGCTTTATCTCCGATCAACCAAAAAGCTAGACTTTTTACAGATCTAAATCTAAGTCATTTCTCAGAAGCTAAACTGATCGTAAAGCACGAGATGTGATGGGAGAGAGCTAACCATTGTTGACGAGCTGGTGAAAATTCGGCGCGAGGCGGCAGAGAAAGTGCAGCTGCGGCGTAAACCCTAATTCTTGCTGAAGGGATACCTACACGCTTCGGAGGTTATTTATATAGGACATACGCCTGACCCAAAACCCTACTCTATCGGGCCATCATATACGTAACTGTGGGCTTTACTTTTAATTGACCATTCTTGTCAGCCCAACCGCAACTGTGGGCTATAATATTTATACTCGTGCATAAGTATTTTATTGTTGGTAATTTCCTACTTTTTTCGAGAATGGAAAAAATAAATCAAACATTGAACTTTTCTAATACTTTTATCAAAGTATAAACAAGGAAAAAAGTGACTGTTTGCCTGAGTTTAAGTCTTACTGATCTGAACTGAACTAAAATGAAGTGAAATTAATGTACAGGAAAATAGATCAGTATGTAAATTTACTGGATTTTATCAAATTATATTTTGCTGAATTGAACTGATCTGATCTGAACTGAATTGCTCTATTTATAAAATCCAGCAAACATAGCCTAAATAGAGAATTATAAACTGATACATATAATGTTTTGGGTAAAATGCAAACATAACCCCCAATTCTTGGTTAAGTGCAAATATAACTCTTAGTTTTAAGAAAGTGTTATTATTACCTTAGATTGACATTGATTTGATAAACCTCTGACGATTGACTATACAGTCTGGTACTTTATTCACCTAAAATGACAAATATACCCTCGGCCCAGAGTGTAACGCATACTGGTACATCGCCGTCGGCCGAGCGATCTTGAACTCCCGGCCAAATCCATATCAACAAAGTACCTCGTCACGCTGTTCCCGGAGTCTTGCCGGATAATGTCGACGAACTCGTAGTTTCCGGCGGTGAACCCGCCGGAACCTTCCCAAATTGTTTTACAGACGGCAGTATTGTGCCCCAAATTCCTCAGAAACGCCATCACACTCCGCCGTAACTGCCTCGGCGCCACCGCCGGTCCGTGGCTATTGGGGAGACAAGCGGTGAAGAGGTGAAAGGAAGAAGAAAATTAAAATTTTGAATTTTACTTTTAAAACAAGGAGTTATGTAGTAATTTTATATTTTGATGGAAATTAATCGGCTGAAATTGATCGGAAATTCAAAATAGGGTCATAATAGCAGTAAATAAGAACTGATGATTATATATGCACTTAACCAAGAAGTGGGGGTCATATAAGCACTTTTTTCATAAAAATTTTTAAGAGACCTGGTGCGTATAGTTTTTGTTGTAGGGATGTCATAACCCCTGTATAAGCTTTGAAGTGCTAATGTAATTTTAATTTAACACGAACTCTTAATCAAATGCTAATGTTCATATGTTTGAGCAAACACGACCAAAATGTCCTCAATGTTTAAATACAATAAGAATCACAATAAAACTATGAAACCCAATAATTAGATCGCACATATCTTCCCATGTAAAACCAAATTAAATAACTATGAAGAGCATCACCGGTAGGTTTCAACTTTGATGAGTGTTCGCTTGAACTATTTTAACACGGTAGGTCATAAATCTATCATGCTGCATTTGAAGTCTATCGAAATCGCATTTCAACTTTTGATTCATGAATTGTGAGATGAAAACAAGGTTTCTATGAGTCACACGTTTAACGTGGCATGTAATCATAAATGCATCAAAGTTAAAATTTACACAAGAATGTTCAATTTTGATGCATATACACTCAAATGGTAACAATTTTATGGGAATGAACCTATTCAATGATGAAGTTACAAGTAGGGATGATCATGGGTGTGAGATCTGTCCAGTCCCTGCGAGTTTAGACCCGTCGGGTCGGGTATTGATCCAATTTATTTAGATCCATCGGATATAGATCTAGATTTTTTAAAAAACAGATATGGATACGAATATATGATATCAAACACATACCCGAATCTATATCCATAATCAAACTCATACATATTAATATATATTTAGAATTATATTTCTGTATAAAATATATCTCGTGTGTTTTTTACTATATTATCTTCAATGTCACTAAGTTGTTGAGTATTTTGATGTGTATTATGTATTGATAATTCACTATGTATGTTAACAATTACGCTCAATGTAAAAAGAATAGATAGATTTGAGCTTATTCGTATTCATTTTGAAATCTCTAACATCAAAGTCACGAATTTATAAATAAAAAGTTAGATCCGTTTAAGACCCTTAGACCCTGTGGATATGGGTACGGATCTTAATATTTTAGACCATGCGGATATGGGTCGGATCTGGATTAAATGTTTTTTTACGTGTCGGGTTCGGATCTAGGTAAACTAGGCCCAGACCCGCCTCATGATCATATCTAGTTACAAGGCTATCATGTAACATTATATGAAATATATGGTTACTTGATCTATTGAAAAATAGTGATGAATACACACACAAAAATCATGAAAGTGCACAAACAAACTTCCAATACAAATGGTACTGATATACCAAATCAGTTAGGAAAGCCTATCATGTTTTGAAAATTGATAGGCTAGCCCGAGGTGTCATCTTTCTCATCAATATCTTCTAGCCTCTAGATCATAAGGGGTGGAGGAAATTATGCGAGTTAGAATGCCACAAAAAATTGTCGTTTTGCTGAGGATGATAATCAACATTGGAATTCCTTTATTGTTTGGACTTTTCATGCGTAATTACTCGTATGCGTCGTTGTATTTAGTCTGTGGTTTGCAAGTAAAATCGGTAAGTATATTTTCTGCAGAGTGTGAGGTGGTATGCAGATGTGGAGATTATGTACTTTTGACTTTGATTTCACAATAGGGGAAAATGTGTAGCTTTGTATTAGAGGGCTGATAGGTGCAGGTCCAAATGGATTATGCAGGTCCGAAAATATGGATAAATGACCCAATTGCCCTCATGAATTCTTTTTTTCTGATTTTAACCCTAACTTTGTAGGGGTATTTCAGATATTTAACAACATTTTTGACCTGCACCTAAAATCCATATTATATTATGGCTGAAATTTTGGGTCATGAATGCGCCATGTGGGTTGGGGGGGGGGGTGTGGATTCGCGAGTCATTTGGAAGCAAGTTTTAGAGTATCATCATTTATGCAGGAAAATTTGACTCTTCCAGTTAGGAAGCTTAGTTAATTAAAGGCCATAATCTGGAAGAGCCGCTAGAGCGAAGACATGTTTAGAAAAGCACCAAAAGCCTGGTTGGATTTTATTAAGACTAAATTCCAAAAAATGACCCTAACATTGGTTGAAATGTCAATTTTAGGACCCAACATTCAAAAGTGTCAATATTTGGTATCCAACATTCTGAAGATGTCAATTTTAGGACCCAACATTCAAAATGGTCAATATTTGGTACCCAACATTCTGAAAATGTCAATTTTAGGACCCAACATTCAAAATGGTCAATATTTGGTACCCAACATTCTGAAAATGTATAATTTTTGGACTTTTGTTAAATTCACCTGTTAAATCTATTAATTTCAATGGTATTTTGGTAATTTTCATAATAAATAAAAGATTAAAATTTATAAGTCCACCAAAATCACCCATCTCATGTTCCCCAAAAATCTCAATTGACATTTTCGGCTAACTCTCTTTGTAACTCCACCGCTATCCATGTACCCGTATTACCTCGTCACTACCGGAGCCTAGTAATAGTACCAATTTTACCCACATCTTTATTCTATCCATCAAGACAAAAATAAAACATTTGTCATAAATTCAAATCTATGAATTCAGCTCTCATCTGACTATAAGATGCACCAATGGTGGTGTACATTTTGGACATTAATATACTCCTGGATATTATGTAAGGGAAATTACCAAAATGCCCTTGAAATGAATAGATCTAACAGTGAATTTTATGAAAGTCCAAAAATTGTACATTTTCAGAATGTTGGGTACCAAATATTGACCATTTTGAATGTTGGGTCCTAAAATTGACATTTTCAGAATGTTGGGTACCAAATATTGACACTTTTGAATGTTGGGTCCTAAAATTGACATTTATATCAATGTTAGGGTCATTTTTTGGAATTTAGTCATTTTATTAACAAATGGAATATTTTGATGTTAGTAGTAGAGAGTAGCTTCAACTTGGATAGTCATGGACCATAATGGTGCTTTAATCATTAAGGGAGCAGAAAGTTTACCTATGTTCTCCGCATTATAGACGTGATCATTAACTGTGCTCAAAGGATTGGAATCGGCTAAGAACCAAGGAGCTGAAATGGTTCAAAAATAAAATGACAATTTTGACTCTTTCAAGGCTATATGAGGAACTCTAAATCCACGTATGGAGGTAGCTAATAATTTTGATGATATGAAAAAAAAAATCTTGTTAGGGTCTTTTTGTGTCATATAGTCTTTAATTTCTAGACAAAAAGTTGAGTTACAGTTAGATCTCGATAAATGAATACTCTTGGAACCATCATAAAAATATTCATTTAGCGAGATTATTCATTTATCGATAAATGAATAATATATTCATTTAGACATTAGTATTACATGAATTGTATTTATGTGTAATAAGTCCAAAAATGTACATATGTGCATTGTATTTAAAACTACTAATGCGAATATCTAGATTTTATAACATGAGCAGAATACTCCGAAGTTTTGTTTGCTCTAGGAAAAATCAAAGATGAGATGGATTTTGGCGGGAAAAAAGAGCAAAAACTATAGACACTTTTTTTTTGTAAGGGAATGATTTATTATATGAACATTATTGATTGAAAAAAAAATTAATACATGTATATCTTATGAAATGTGGTGATTATTCATTTATATTTACACAGGGTCTTGAAGAGTTTTATAAAAATTATTCATTAATGCATTTAGCGAGGTTATTCATTTAGCCCCTTAGCCCAAGTCGGGACCATAAAAAAGGTATTCATTTAGCGAGATTATTCATTTATCGAAGTTTAACTGTATCGCAAAATTTATATGTAGAGTAATGTTTTTAATAAATAAAGTCTTTGGTGATAAAAGAGGTACTCCCCATTTACATATTGTCAGTACTGACATATTCATTACACTATTGACGCGTACATTATTTTTGGACAGCAATTTGTTTCTTTGTCTAATAGATAAAGAAATATCCACAATAGCCTCCATAACTAATGCCTAGTGGTCCTATTTATTTTACACACTGGGCATACTGGAACTTTACCACCAAAATTTGGGAAATTTGGGAAGTATAAAGAGTCCGCATATAATGTCTCACTCCTTTTTGTCTCATTTTTTGTATGTGCCATTGGAATGAAAATGGAGGGAGTACTTTTTCAAAAAAACAAAAAATGAACCCTTTTACAAGGATTAAAACAGACGAATTGATATACTAAACGCAGCTGCAATGGAAGTGTTTAACATTTGTTGACTGTACATGGGCCATTTTTAGAGTCCATATTCAGCTCGAAGGCTGAGTATGAAAAACATGGAGGGACTCGTGAAATATGGAATGAATTTTGTAAAAGTTGAAAATTTATTTAATTTTTATCGGTGTGTTCACCAAAGTTTCAAAAAAAAAACTCCAATGATGGTCTTGTCCAACGGGGTTGTCTGGGCTGCGTCACCTTCAACTTTGATATAATTCAGTATCCACATATTTTCTTCTTTTAAACATTTGATGTTGGCAATTTATGATTTTCCCATTTTTGTAGGTTGTAGTTAAATGAACGAACTCTTCGGCAATTTGCATTGACTCGTGTGGGTGTAAAGTTCAAACTTACCGTATTCGTGTAAGTATTCCTACCGATAGCTTCAGAAGCTCTGTTAATGGCAGGTTGCACCTTAAAATTATCACCTCGTACATTGGGAAGATATGTACGGTGCTCGAGGGCACCGGTTTCAACACCGTGTTTGGTATAACTTGTCGGCTGAAGACATGTCATCCCTAAATAATCAGTTGGGCATGATTTGTTTCAAATTCGGAATATCCCGCTGGATAGGATTCATGTTCCTACCACATGTATCACGATTTGCTTTCATCTTATCCCTTAATTCAGGTGTGTCCTCCTGCTTTGGTTGATAAGTTTTGTGGAAGTGGTTGATGTACGTTATTCACCCGGATAATCTCTTTATATTTAACCTGGTTGTGACTGTGAGCCTATAATATCTTCCAATATATTTGGTTTTCTTGTCCTGTGAAATTTTTCACTATAGGTATGTGATTTTTTTTTGCATCACACCATGGTTTCCCTCGTAAAAAATTCAACTTTTAACACATCTCTGATGCACCCCTCCTCATTCGGCATCTAATAACATGCTCATGGAATATTTTGATAAGTAATATAAGGCACGACTGGCTGGGCCATATTAGGACCCCAATCATCTCTTTTTCCCAGGTTTGAAGAATTAGCATCATTATTCGATCTCGCAGCCTAGGTTAATTGGGACAGTCATCCAAGTCATCTGAATCGTTGGCTCCGAAATCACAAATCTTCATAAGTTGCTGAACACCCCTCCTTAAGACAAGTTGTTGTAGGGTTCGACTGTCATCCTTAACCTTATTCTTTGGAAGAATAGCACCTGCCTATAACCATCCTAGTAAACCAAACTCGTGATTTCCTTTAAAATCCTTAAGATGGTTGACTTGAGCAACCAGAACTAGAAAAGGCACTACTTGAGAAACACTGCTTGTTGTTCTTTAATGGACTTCCAGCAAGCTTTGTGCAAGGTCGGTTCCCAAATTTGCTTCACTTTTGATGCATATTTGATATGCTTTCATATTCAATGTTTGAACAAGGTATGTCAGCAACATGAACTACATTAGATCCACCCAACACTTATTTGCAAGATGTCGGGGTCTCCATCATGAATGATTCAAGCTAAGCAGAATATAGTTCTTTTTGTTGTAGAGCTGAGAGTATCTCGCACGACCGTCAACAAAGACCCTATAGACCTTCCGATACACCATAAGTGCACTTTTCTCATCTGCTTCACACATGGGTCGATGCTCTTGAGTTTCATCTAGTTTTTTATCTAGCAACTCTTCATAATCCAACGTAGACTATGAATCAGTGCTACTATTGACCAATAAGGTTAACTTAGCTTCTTCATCCTGTAAGATTGAAACTGCGCATAATTTATGTAGTGTTGAGAGCATCTTATGTGGGAATCAATTAAGATCCTACGAATCTTGTGGTATGCCGTAAGTGCATTTATCTCTTCTACGTCACATGTGCCTTGATGCTCTTGAGCTTCATAGTCCAGTAATAACTACTGTGTTACTTCTTGTTAAAATCTTCAAAGAAATCTGAATTTTGAGTGGTACCTCATGTCGGTTAAATTGAAGGTGCACCTTAGTACGGTAGTTGATTACCACTAACTTGTGTTAAGTGCTATTTTTAAAAGTGCTAAATAATCCTTAAATTTTTTTAAAAATGTTAAACATCCATGGTTACAATAAATAGATTTTGATTTACTTTCTCACCGTCAACTTGAACTTTACATTCGTGTAAGGAAAAGTCTCTTGAAAGTCACTCGTATAATTCATTTCATACTTATGAATCAAAAAAAGAAAAGAAAAAAAAAAGACATAAATTAGATTGATTAAAAGAAAGTTAAGCATTAAGACAAATGGGAGGGTAGAGCCGTATGGGTGCACCGTGCACAGTTTGCTCAAAATAAGAAAACCTCAGTGAAATTACTGATCTATCCCTGACGACTTATTCGTTTCTTCTGTCTTACTTCTATCAACGCCCCCCTTCTCGTCGCAATTTCAACTTTCCTCCCTCTCTCCCGACGGCGCGTCCAACCCTCTCCGCATCGTATATAAATTCACCACCAGTCAATTTCAAACCATAAGTCGAAGATGATGATGCTTATCAACTGCTCCGGCTGCCGGACCCCGCTGCAGCTCCCGCACGGAGCTCGATCCATCCGCTGCGCAATCTGCGGAGCGATCACCAACATCGGAGATCCACGCGCCGCCCCTCCTCCGCCAGCCTCCGCCTCCTCTGCGCCGGTGCCTTACAACCAGGCTCCTCCTCCCGCGCCTTCTCCCTACAACCACGCTCCCCCGGGCCCTCCGCCGAACCCCCACGGCCGGAAGAAAGCGGTGATCGTCGGAATTTCGTATAAATTCTCCCGCCACGAGCTCAAGGGATGCATCAATGATGCTAAATGCATGAAGTATCTCTTGATCAATAAGTTTCAGTTCCCTGAATCATCCATCATTACTCTCACAGGTAATTCGTTTGCCGTGCTAAAGTTTAAATTTTTGTTGTTCTGCTGTTTTGTCTGAGTTTATCTGTAGCATTTGACTATATGCTTTTACTTTATCTCTCTGCTCACCAGAAAATACCATCTATATATTTTGTTATAGACGGAAAGTTGGCATCTTGATTCTTGACGAATCTAGAGAGATTTTCTACTTGATTTTATTTTTTCACTTATGATGAATTGAATGTAGGGATCCCTTGAATTTAACTGTGAGACCTATCTAATTGACAAGTGCGTATATATATTATAAAAAAGAATCCCCTTTTTTTATGTTTTTAGATACAGAAAGTTCAAATAGTTGATATAAGCTCATAAATATGGTGAGATGATGAGGGTATTACTACAGGTATAGCTTACAGAATTGTAATCGCTTCTAGATAAGATAAAATTTAGGTTTGGCACTATACTTGGCAGACAGCTTTCAGGAATGGTGTCTTATTAGCAGTTGGTTTTGCACTTCTTCACCCTGGCTTATCAGAGTATCTATATTCTTTGGATCACTGGGAAAAAGAGTAATTATCATGCTTCCAAGCATAACAAGTGCGATAGCATCTTCCAAGGAATTTGTGGAATGTGCATTTGCCTTTACCTCCCACTTTCTCGTTTAATTATATCTAGTTGTGTCTAAGAAAAGATCATTGTGGCTATGCTTAGTTAGCAGTTAGAACCTCAACCTCATTCAGCAGTGTGACTGCCTGTCTTTGTATACATCAGCTATGAGCAGTTGTCTTTTCCTGTAATTTCACTTGCCTACTAAGTCATAGTTTAGACTGAATGATACTCCATGACATATAAATGAGGGATAATGTACCTTTAAGATTCACTTAGGAGTTGGTTTTTATTTCCGTGTTCTGTTTTAATGGTTTATCTACATGATTTGCAGAAGAAGAAAGAGACCCGTACAAAACTCCTACAAAAGCCAACATGCGGATGGCATTATTTTGGCTTGTACAAGGATGTCAAGCTGGGGATTCCTTGGTGTTTCATTATTCTGGGCATGGTTCAAGACAAAGGAACTACAATGGCGACGAAGTCGATGGATATGATGAAACTCTATGTCCCCTGGATTTTGAGACTCAAGGAATGATTGTTGATGATGAAATTAATGCAACAATTGTTAGGCCTCTTCCTCAAGGTGCTAGGCTCCATTCTATAATTGATGCTTGCCACAGTGGAACTGTACTGGATTTGCCCTTTCTTTGCAGGATGAACAGGTCAGTAAATTTCGTCTTAGCCATGGGTTAAAAGTTTTCTGAAAGATTTGTTGAAGTAAAATTTTTTAGGCCAATCACGATGATCCCACTGTTATGTCCAATTTTAATAACAAGGAACTCTCTATTCCTTGATCAAGGATTCCCCAACTTATTTTTTTTCCCTCGTAAATTTTTCATAGCTTAGTTTGCACTCATATGTTCTTGTTTGTTTTCCTTTATTTTTCGTTTGGTTCAAATAGGAGTGGCCAGTATGGGTGGGAGGACCATCGTCCTAGATCAGGTATATGGAAGGGAACAAGTGGTGGTGAAGCCATTTCCTTCAGTGGTTGTGACGACGACCAGACATCTGCTGATACATCTGTAAGTTCTGAATATAGCCAAGTGTGATGGGTGTGGATTTCCCTGTTCCATTATATCTCAAATGGTACGTTATTGTCAATAGGCTCTCTCAAAGATCACCTCAACTGGAGCTATGACTTTTTGCTTCATTCAAGCTATTGAGAAAGGACATGCTGCTACATATGGAAGCGTGCTAAATGCGATGCGAAATGCCATTAGGGAGGCTGGAGGCTCATCATCTAGCGCCCTTGGTGGTGGTGCCGTTACATCTCTCCTCACAATGCTTTTGACTGGTGGAAGTCTCAGTGGCGGGGGGCTGTCACAGGTAATTGATTTCTGTTCAAATGGTAGCATCACAGCTACTTAATGAAAAGCCCTGTTGATGTAGTTTCATTTCTTACTCCTTAAAGAAGCTAGTGCACATTTTTTATGCTACAAGACATAACCACTGTATATACATAGAATCTTAATGTCCTTTTCATCTGGTAACAGGAACCACAATTGACGGCTTGCTCGATGTTTGATGTCTACTCAAAACCCTTCTACTTGTGAGGTTGACGTCGCTGTTGTGGTGGTTAGGGCTACCTTATTCTGCTCGGGTTGGTTAGGCTGGTAGGAAATTGGACAGTTCTGATTCATTTTCTCTATGCAGTTGTAGACTCTGTAAGTGATAATATACTCGGTTACAAGCTCCAGCTGATGGTCACTGTTTTGTATTTGTTGGTTGACCATGCTTAGTTATTTTAAGAAGCTGTTTTTTATATATATATATAAATCCTGCACAGGATTGTATGATGCAGCTTATCAATTTTATCACTGTTGTGACGATTGAATTCATGTTAGGTTTTCCCATCAAAAGTTTGCAAATAATCTTAAAATCATCTTTCTACCGCATTTTCTATTGAGAGACTTTTCTTCTACTCTCTGCGCATGTAAAGGAAACCAGTAGAAAATTTTTTGTATGCAAATGGGATTCCTTCGCATGTTCTTGCTCAAAAATTTATCAAATTATAATTTGATTTTCATGAATTTTGATTAAGTTAAATATGAAAATCATTTAATAACTACCCCGGCCTGCTTGACAGATCACCTTTGAAGATTTGGACTTAGCAAATTAGCAAGAATTGCTTGAAATGTTGGGGTGTGTTTAATCTCTAACCTCCGCTGAACGAGGCAAGTTCTCAAGCCAACTGAGATAGCGTCTTGCGTGTGTCGTTTTACCATGAGCTTATGGTATGACGTATGATTTTTTATATATTTATTAGAATAATTTGATTGTTTGTAATTTTTGTTTGTCATTCTTACTCAATTAATTCATTTACGATATTTGAATATATTAAGAAAATTAGCTAATTGAGAAAAATAAAATGTAATAGAATTAATGACAAAAATACTTGAGTTAATTGTATAGTCATATTTACAACATTTAAATGGTTTTTAATTAAAATATATAATTAAAAATATCATATTAATAGTCTAATAAAACAAATATATAAACTAATTTCATAAAAATGTGAAATAAAGACAGTCCTGTTGCAACTTTAGATAAAATTGTCATACCCAAAACTCTCTCATTTTATTAAATTTATGTCATTGGTGAGGATAAAAAGAGAGGATAAAAAGAGAGACATTTCAAGAATGAGGGATTAATTAAGAAATGAATTCGATGATAAAAAGAGAAAATGAGGTTCCGTTTAGAAAATAAAAACTTATTTGGTGAACTTTTTTGACGTGGGCAAATATTGAGGTAGACCCGGGTGTCAAATAAGATTACATGACACATGTCAATGAGTAAGTAGGTTTATTAAAATCTCGCGTGCTTTTATATGTAGGTAGATGTAAAGTTTCCCATTAGTGCATTTTTAATTGTCGTGCGACAAAACTTCACCCATGTTTCCTTGTCACCAAATACCCCTCACAACTACTTCAAAATTTGATCAATAAAAATGTGTATTGAGAGACATTTCAAGAATGAGGGATTAATTAAGAACTGAATTCGAGAATAAAAAGAGAAAATGAGGTCTCGTTTAGAAAATAAAACTTATTTGGTAAAATTTTTTGACGTGGACAAATATTGAGGTAGACCCAAGGTGTCAAATAAGATTACATGACACGTGTCAATGAGTAAGTAGGTTTATTAAAATCTCGCGTGCTTTTATATGTAGGTAGATGTAAAGTTTCCCATCAAGTGCATTCTTAATTGTCGTGCGACAAAATTCCACCCATGTTTCCCTGCCACCAAATATCCCTCACAACTACACCCAAATTTGATTAATAAAAATGTGTATTATAGAATTCTTGTTATGTTTGTATATAAAAAATTACAACCAGTGCCCAACATTTAGTGAGAATATGCCATCTCCATTTCTTGTGAGGAGTTTTTGAAATTACTTGATCAATTCAATTGGCCACTATATTTAATTCTAGAGCGCCATTTCAGATTTTTGGAGGAAAAAAAATAGAAAATACATTGCATGAATTCACACCGGATTTAGGTGATGTCTCAAGGTGGCGCTAGTGCAACTTTTAATATTCATATGTGAGTGATATATAAATTAATCTCATTTATGTTAGTGATGATGTAAAAATGTAACCAATCATAATAAATAAAATGGGCGAATGATAAGTGATAAGTACTCTTCTTTATAATATATATTATATCCAACAAATCTAAACTAATTATTTAGACTAATTTTTATTAATTAATATATGTTTTTGAGTATTGAAATTATAATTGACATTATACTAATTGATTTGTTTATTTGAGATGTGTAACTTGATCAAAATTCAAAAAATAATCATACTTTACTCCATTTTATGTATTGTTATTCAGAGCGGGCAACCGAACGATCAGCGGCCTGGGGTTTGCAATCAACTGTTACATTCTTCTATTTTTTGATCGAATCCGTGAATAGATCTGCAACCTACAACCTACAACTGGCAAGTAAAAAAGGTATACATTAAACAATTTTTTTTAACTTGTACGCTTGGGAAACAGAGTAACACTATTTGGGCCCAGTCCATTCCATCTAGAAAACATACATATTGCAAGGTCTATAATTACAGCCATTAGGGACGCGCCATGTGGCAAGGGAGTAAGGATCTTTAATCCATTGGGTGTCGGTGTATAATGTTTATGTACAAAATATATACTATAAACAAAAGTAATAAAATAAAGAAGTTAACTATTTTCATCTAATTTCCTTTTATATCTAATGCTAAATAATCTCTTACAATTCTTGAGCAGATAAGTCTAGAAACTGCCAATTTTTTCTCTGCTTTATTATATGAGGATAATTTGAACTTATATGACACTGAAATGCTTATATAGAATATTCCTAGTGTTATGTCTAACTAAAAAATCTTGTACTTATCATGGGGACTGATTTGAATGAATTAATTTTTTTTATTGAAATGGATGGAGAATCAGCATCTGGTCTAGATGGTTTTACAGGGAATTTTTTTAATGCATGCTGGGTTATTATATGTACTGACCTGTTATGTGCTATCAATGTGTTTCTGAGTGGGGTTCCAATTCCCAGAGTTACAGCTGCATCACATATTACCCTCGTCCCAACGAAACCACTAGTAAGCTATTTCATTGATTTCAGACCAATCAGTCTTTACAAAATTTAAAAAGGTTTTATCAAAACTTTATACTAAAAGATTTAAGCTCATAATATTTAGTCTCGTATCTCTTGAACAATCAACATTTGTTCAGGGGAGAGAACTAGTTGATAATGTTCCACTTATGCATGAAATGACCAACCTTCTTAATAATAAAACTGGAGGTTCAAATATTTTTTTATAAACTAGACATGGTGAAAATTTTTGATAGGGTTTATTGGTCTTTTTTGGAAAAGTTCTTAACTAAATTGGGTTTTCATAATCTCTTTATCATAATTATAATGGGAAATATATATACAACTAAGTTTTTAGTCCTTGTTAATGGTAAGTCTAAATGCTTTTTTTAGTCCTTCTGAGAGAATTAAACAAGGGGATCTTTTGTCCCTTTTTTTGTTTATCCTCATTATTGAAAATTTTTAAAAAACTCAGGCTTACTATTTCCAAGTTCAGGGATTGGTTATTATCAGTTGCCATATACAATTAGTAATATTGATCATCTTAATTTTGTTGTGACACTGTGATGTTTCTAAAAGCTAGTAGGACCAGTCTTCATAATCTTATAATTTTTTTTATATGTTATGAGAATATTACTGGTCAGAGGATTAACCTGGACAAATCAGCTTTTTTACATTACTAAATACTCCACAATAGGTACCAAAAACATGATGCATGATATTTCTGGCATAAGTGAGGGTACTTTCCATTTACATACTTGGGATGCCTTTTTTATTTGGGGAGAACTAGACACTCATGCTTTCAATCCCTCTATGATAAAATTGCTGCTAAATTAGCTTCATGGCAACACAGATGGTTAAATCAGGTAGGAAAACTTGTTTTAATAAAACGAGTATTGGCAATCCCTCCATATTCTAATTGTTATCAAGCCAACATTTCCAAGTTCTTACGGGGTTCCTTTGAATTTGGACAGAAAAGGACTTGGAAATCATGGTCCAAGTCTTACTGAAAAATGGTCCAAGAGACCTTCACCTTGTAATGAAAAGTTGTTCTATAAACCTTTGGTGGAAATTGCAAAAAGGTGATAGTCTCTTGTCTGAATATATGTGGTCACTCCCTCCATCATCTAAAAAAATTCAGAACATGGCGCATAATTAAGGATGTAACAAATGAACATTCTTATATTCAATTAGGATGAGGTGGCATATATTTCTGAAATGCTAAATGGCTTGGTAATCATGCACTTGTTGATGTTTGGGATGGTAATTATGAGATTCCTTTCCTCGAACTTACTGTAAACGGCTTTTGTTTACAACAAAAGTTATATGTCAACCTTTTGAAACACGGCTATCTGGTGATTATGTAACATTGATTTCATGATTAGATGATATGAAATCCTATGTTTAATGGTAAACTCTTATGCTGAAAATTCCAGTCTTTTGCTGGAGACTTGTTGATTGACTTATTCTCATTACTGATGTTCTGGAAGACCTTAATATTCATCAGCCACAATATATTTTCTACAAGGCTTACTCAGATGATTTGCATCACTGTTTCAATAATTGTGAAAACATAGAATGGATATTCCACATCACATATTTGAATCTTTATAGGATGTTCTATATTTTTATTGGAATATGAAGGGCGTCACACTTTTTCATAAAAACGTTACAAGGATATTGCTTGATGTGATTGTTTGGTTTGTCTGGTGTGCTAGAGTCTTGTATCCGTATGCTAATATCACACCTAATAGGAGTAGCATTAGTAAACATGTTCATCACATGATTGAGTCAATTATACTGGTACATATTGTATCATGGTCAAAATTCAAACTCCCTGATATGAATGGAATTGTGGTTGCTTCTGCATGGGTTTTACTTATGCGTGATAAAGTAATCGGTTGGAAATTACTTGTTAATGATTACATTAAACAGAATACCGATGGATATTTGTTAAGGACTGGGAAAGAAGGTGCACGTTTTGTCCTTCGGAATAGTGCAGGAAGAGTTTTACATGCAAAGGCACAACCTTGAATGTGACTGACTGCCTAGAAGCAGTAGTTATGCATTAGCTATTGGTTTAGAAGATGTTTATTTCCTAGACTACTAAAATGTGCAGGTGGAGACTAACTCTATGGTGCTAGTCAAATTAGTTGAGAATGGACGCAGTGCTCCTTGGAAACTCAACCGCAACATGAGGACATTTGGTCTCTTAAAGGCGATCTGAATTCTCATGTTCTCATATTTACAAAGTAGCAAGTGATATTGCAGATATTGCGAGTGACTCAAATATAGCACACACTTATACACATGACTCTTTGCCAGGACATATAAAGAGACTGGCTGAACTTGATAACAGAGAACTTCCTTATTCACGAAACAAATAGTTTCTTTATGTTGGAATGTTTACTGCTCTCTTTCTTTGGTTTTTTACAGAGTCTGGTGGCAAGCAATTGGACTCGGTGATGGAGCTTTGGGAATAGAGGTGGACATTTTGATACCGATTGCTTCATATACACTCAGAATCATCAAATGACAATGTTGATGCAACTTTAAATTATGGAGGGGCATATGCAACACCCTTAACAGTCAAGCTACACATACAACAATTGTGCCACCCCCCTTGAGAAGGTTATAGGCAACCGTGATAGAAAAATACACCCTTTTTAGACACACATATTAATGTTAGGACTCGATTTTAGTATATTGTGCAAGTTAGAGTACAATGGGCCATACATTTTTTTCTATTTTTTTCATGAACTATTTAATTGGCGGAGTGTCCAGTGACACCACCTTGTCAATTATTAATAATTGACGGAGATTCTTACACTTTTAAAAGAAAATATTAAACCGACAACCCCGCAATGTTATAATTCAAGGACGCCCAATGTATTCCTAAAATTTATTTGTTTTTATTAGTTATGAATACTAATAATCACGTGAATTGGTTCAAAAGATGCAACTACAAATCGAATTCAATATAACAATGAATAAACAATGATCAAATCCCCTCAAAGTATTTCAAACATAAATTTAAAGTAAAATACCACCTGAAACATGATTAATTTTGACATAAATTTGGAATTAGTGTATTGGGCGAGTTAGAATGCAATGGGCCATACACTTTTCAACTTTTTTTTGAAAATTAAATAATAAAATAAACTATTTTATTTGGCGGAGCATCCAATAACGATCGATTTGTATTGTCCAATCAATAAAATAAATTATATTTATTTGACGAAGTTTTCAAAGAGTCAATAATTACTGACTGAGATTCCGCAGTATAGTATTACCTGGCAGCTGGCACTACTCGCTGTATAATTTTAAATGGACGGCGCCCATTGTTAGTATTATCTGACAGCTGGCACTATTTGCTGTATAGTTTTAAATGGACGGCGCCCATTGTTAGTATTATCTGACAGCTAGCACTATTTGTTGTAGTTTTAAATGGACGGCGCCCATTGTTTCTAAAACTCATTTGTTTTATTAGTTATGAATACTAATAATCATATGAAACTTGTTTAAGAAAAAATCGGTTCAAATATTAATAAAATGATTGTAACAATGAAAAAAGAATGAACAAGTTCCCTCAAAGTAATTTTGACATAAATATTAAGTAAAATAACATTACCTAAGTCCACATATTTATAATTTAGATGTTCAAGTATTCAACACACTCAAGACTAGATTTAAACCGGTATTTCAACCTACATGATCATACAACAAGAGAAGAAGAACGATAATTCACGAATCTAATCATATGTATCAGCCTATTAGGGTAGGAATTTTAAAAAAAAGGGGACCTTTCGTAATTTTACCAAGTTTGTACAAAAAATTGCAATTTCTAAATGACAGTGAAAAACAATAAACAAAAAGAAGTAGCAATCGGCTTCCAAACTCTTTTCCGATTAAAAGGAGAAAGAAGAAAAAGATTTCCACCAGTATATATACTTCCCTCTCTAATATTCACTGTCTCTATAAAAAATAAAAAAACAGTAAGACACAATTACACAAAAACCACACTCCTCTGTGCGCGATTCACCGTTCGTTCTCTCTCCTCTCCCCCCTCCCCCCCCCTTCTTTCTCTCTCTAGAATCGCACTGTGTGATGGTTCCCGCCATCGCCCACTCTCAGTAAAAACCCTAATTCCGCCTCCGTAGCGTACACTTCACTCCAGGTAAAGCATTCTGCGTTTTCCGGTGGGTTTTGATTAATCTGTAGCGCGGCTGTTGTTGATTTGATTGATCGGTTGGATCTGCAGGACAATTTCAAGCGTGTGTTTTTTTGAAGGATTCGAATTTATGTCCCATAATCAAAGGCCTGATAGGACCGAGTCTAGCCAGTACAGGAAATCCGGTCGATCGAGTCACCCCCGCAACTACACGGGCGGCGGCGGCGGTAGCAAGACTAGCGGCAGCGGCGGAGGCGCCACCGCCCCTCCTCCTGGCACCGGAACCGGCGGAAACACTCACCACCACGGCAACCACAATCAGCCCTCACTCCCATCCAACAGGAGGTAAGCGTTAGGGTTTGGATAGGGGTGATGAATGCTTGAATTAGGGTTTCTGAATGTTTTGCTAATTCCTCTGCTCTTATTTTGGTTTAGCTTTAAGAAGCATGGTGGCAATGTGCAAGGAGGTGGTCCCAGGGGACAGCATGTTCATCATCAGGTTGTGAATTTGGATTCTGGTACTGCTCCGGCTGCTCTGCGGGCTGTGCAGAATGGAGCTCATCCGCCACAGCAGCCTTCTCAGCCTCCTCACGGTTAGGATTTTATACTAATACATGGGTTATGTTTTTCTTTGGTGGGTTAGTTTTACCTGTTGCCATGAAGTTTGTTTCCAATTTGGGGTTTTAGAGTTTTAGAGATGATTGAATGGAAAGTTGATGACTTTGTGATACTTTTCGTGGACACATCCTGATATGTGAATTCCAATTTTGCTGTACTTGAAAAAAAGTGCTCCTTTTTTTAATTTTTTTTATGCCTCTTGGTGATTGTAAATTTTTTTCAACAGGAGGACCAAATGCACAAGCCAATGTTGTGCCTGTCAAACCAGCTGACGTGGTTGCTTCAAGAACCTCGAGAGCTCCTAGAGCTCCCTCTGCTAATGCCCCTGCTGCTATTTCTGATCCTAAGAATAATCCAGCACCTGCAACTCCAGTTAAAGGTCTGCCATTTTTGTAATTTGTAATATATCACCTCTGTGATGTTTTGCTATTAGGGTTTCAGTGTTTTATTCAGGTTCACTTTTTTATTCTTAATTCGTGTGATGTGTTAATTACTAACTGTGTAATTGGCTGTTTACTTTCAGCTGAGGCATCTCAATCATACACTCTGCAGTTTGGGTCTATCAGTCCAGGTTTCATGAATGGAATGCAGGTATCACAACATGGATTAAGGAAATTAAGTTCCCGATTGTTTACTATTTCTGGAGGATAATTGAAAGGCCTGACTTTGTTTTATTAATGTTCTAGATACCGGCTCGAACTAGCTCAGCCCCGCCTAATTTGGATGAGCAGAAACGTGACCAGGTTTGTTAATTTTGTTTTTCATGTTCTTTGTAGTCACGAGGACGATTTTTTAAAATCTTTGCTTAGTCTTTTAATTGCTTGCTTACTTGAGATTGCATTTTGGTTGCATACTTAGCAAATTTTGTTTGCTTAAGCATTTGTCACATAGGTTGTAGCTCATTGTTGAACGTCTATTCCCTTTGCAACACAATTTTCTCCCTTCTTCTTGGGAGTGTCTTGAATTTGCGATTTACCAATTTTGTTTTCATTTTGTGTCGTATTTGTTCCTTGCTATTATGATATAAAGTTTGTGCTTGCCAGGAAATGGTAGTAATTAATAATTATGCTGATCACTATATTAAAATGATATGCAGTTTCTGTATATCATATGGCATTCTTTTATGTGTTGAAGGACTTCATCTTTAAAAATTGAAAATAAACATCTTATCATGCACTCTGCTTCTGTGTCACATTTTTCAGGCTCGGCACGACTCTTTCAGAACTCCAACAGAGGTGCCGTATCCATCTGCTCCAAGGCAGCAGTTGCCGAAGGACATTAGTTTAGCTGATCAGCCTAGTGCTTCTGAGGGATACCCCGCGGCAAAACCCAAAAGGGACACTCAAGTCTCAATGGCCCCTCCCGTTTCTCAAGCACAAAAGCCATCTGTGCATCCTATTCCAGCAGTACCTATGCAAATGGGCTTTCACCAGCCTCAAGTTCATGTTCAGTTTGGTGGCCCAAATCCTCAGATTCAGTCTCAGGCAATGTCAGCTACGTCGTTGCCTATGCCGATGCCAATGCACATGCCTTTACAGATTGGCAACCCAACTGTGCAACAACCGGTTTTTGTGCCAGGTCTCCCTCATCATCATATGCAGCCGCAAGGCATTCTGCATCCGAGTCAAAATTTAAGTTTTTCAACTCAGATGGGTCCCCAAATCCCTCCACAAGTGGGTAGCATTGGTATGAATATGGCTTCCCAATTTCCACAGCCACAGAGCGGAAAGTATGGTCCTCGCAAAGCTGTAAAGATTACTCACCCAGAAACTCATGAAGAATTGAGGCTTGATGGTACTGTTGCTCCAAGATCACATCCTAATGTGCCTCCTCAATCTCAACCTATCTCTTCATTTTCTCCTGCACGTCCCTCCAATTACTATACCAGTTCTTATAATGCATTCTTCCAAGGGACAAGTTCGCATACGCATCCTACTCCTCCACAAGCACACAGATATCACAATCAGGTTCGTGAAATTTAAATTCTCAATTTCACTTAGATGACTAACTTGACTTTGATTTTATTGGAATTCTTTCTTTAACCCTGAACCTCAGTTCTTATTATACTGTAATCTCACACCTTCGCTGCAGGTAACAGTGAAGCCTCCGATTAGTGCACAGGGAGAGAGAGATGTAGCATCTATAGTGAGTTCACCTCGTGCTTTAAAAGTAGATTCTCAGAAAATTTCAAAGGCCTCACAAAGAGATATGGAGTCTTCATCTCAGAGTCCAAAACAATCAGGTGTGGGACCAGGAGGTGCAGCCTTGCGCGAGACATCCAAATCTGCTGGACCCACAGGTTCTGAGTCTGGTCACAGCCTGGTGGCTATTTCAGTCCCCCCTTCGGCTTCTCTCACTCCTTCTCAACAGCATTCTGGTATGCTTGCCCCTGCTCAAGATAAACAAGTAAAGGTATGTGGTTTACCACATTATTGTTTGTTTTTCTATTTTACATCATGGCAATTCTGAAATTTCATTGTATTGATTTAGAGTTTTCATTCTTCTACTTCTTTGCAGGCTGATGGTCAATCTACAAATGCATCAGGTTCAGCATCTGTGAGCAATGTGGTGATTGAAAATCCCAGTAAGGCGGCATCAATGGTTACATTGGCTGAACCACATGTGATTGATTTAAAGCACGAGGATAAGAAGGTATTAGAGTCTTCGAAAGGACCTGTTGTTACAGTTAAGAGAGATGACCAAACAACACCTGTAATCTCCAGGGAAAAGAGTCAAGAGCCCTCTAAGATTGACGTGACATCTTTGATACCTAGTGTTACAGAACCTGAAAAAACTATAGAGGGAATGTCCACTAGCAGAGAGGTGATCTCAGAAGTTTTGGGAACTTTGCCGGGACAGCTGGAAGAATCTAGTGCCCTGGAGATTGACGGGGGTGGTTTAGGTAATCAAGCAATTGGAGGGGGTGAGGTGAAGTCTTTGATTTCAGATGTTACTGCTCAAGATGATAAAGTTGCAGCTGTAAGTACATCTGATGGGATAGATTCTGTTGATAGTGTTGTCACAGGAGTTTCTACCTCAGAGAAGGAGATGCCTCGTTTAGTCCCATCTTCTGAATTAAGTTTAGAGGGTGATGTAGTTGGTGACATTAATGCTGGCGATACATCTGCACAAGGGTCGGAGTCCAAAGAAAAACTCGTGCCAGAGCCAAATGTCTCAAAAACTACTGGACCTAGAGGTAAGAAGAAAAGAAAAGAGTTGCTTAAGAAATTGGACAGTAGTGGACCTACTTCAGATCTATACTTGGCATACAAGGGACCAGAGGAGAAGAAAGAAACTGCGATTTCTGGAGAGATCCCTGAGAGCACCTCCAGCAATGATTTGGAGCCACCAACTTCTGATGTGTCAAAAATTGAGGTTACCAAGGAGGAAGCAAGTCAGAGTAAGGCTGAGCCCGATGACTGGGAAGATGTGGCTGACACTCCCAAATTGGAAACCTCCGTAGCTGGGATGCAAGGTGATACAAGTGCTGAAGATATCGATGGAGTCACGACCAAAAAGTACTCCAGAGATTTCTTACTCACATTTTCAGAGCAATTTACTGAGCTTCCAGAAGGATTTGAAATGGTGCCTGAAATAACTGAGGCATTGGTTGTTTCTAAAATTGGTCTTTCACGTGACCAGTATTCTGGTTCAGGAAGGGTTGATAGGCCTCGTTTAGATCGCCGTGGGAGTAACTTAAGTGAAGAGGATAAATGGAATAGAGTTCCTGCTCCGATTATGACTGGGCGTGATAACATGCATATGTATAATAACATGGGTAATTTACGACCTGCTCAAGTGCCTAATCATGGAGTGCTAAGGAACCCACGAATGCAACCACCCCTTAATTATCCAGGGCCCATGCACCCGGGTCAAATGCAGTCTATGGTTCCGCAAATGGGCGTGCCAAGAAACAATCCTGACTCTGAGAGGTGGCACCGTGGAACTGGTTATCATCAAAGGGGTATAATGCCTTCCCCTCAAACTCCACTAGCAGTAATGCACAAAGCAGAGAGGAAGTATGAAATTGGTAAAGTGACAGATGAGGAACAAGCCAAACAGAGGCAATTAAAGGGCATATTGAACAAGCTCACTCCTCAAAACTTCGAAAGATTATTCGAGCAAGTTCAGAATGTCAATATTGACAATGTTATCACCTTAACTGGTGTGATTTCCCAAATTTTTGATAAGGCCTTAATGGAGCCAACTTTCTGTGAGATGTATGCCACTTTTTGTCAACACCTTGCTGCTGAGTTACCAGAGCTGACCATAAATGATGAGAAAGTTACGTTTAAGAGATTATTGTTAAACAAGTGTCAAGAAGAATTTGAGCGAGGAGAAAAAGAGGAGGCAGAAGCTAACAAAGTTGATGAGAAAGGTGAAGCTGAACTGTCAGCAGAGGTAAGAGAGGAGAAGCGACTGCAGGCACGAAGAAGAATGTTGGGTAACATCAGACTTATTGGTGAACTATACAAAAAGAGGATGTTGACTGAGAGAATAATGCACGAGTGCATAAAGAAATTGCTGGGTCAGGATTCTCAGTATCAAAATCACGATGAGGAAGATATAGAATCATTGTGCAAACTGATGAGCACTATTGGAGAAATGATAGACCATTCAAAAGCTAAAGAGCACATAGATTTTTATTTTGGTGAGATGGAACGGCTGTCAAATGACATGAAACTTTCTTCTAGAGTGAGATTCATGCTAAAAGACTCTATTGATCTGAGAAAGAATAAGTGGCAGCAGAGGAGGAAAGTTGAAGGGCCAAAGAAGATTGATGAAGTACACAGGGATGCTGCTCAAGAACGCCAGGCACAGGCTAGGGGTTTTTCTCGTACTCCTAGTATGAGTGCTACTGGTAGAAGGCCCAGTGATTTTTCTCCTAGAGGTTCAAATCCTTTAGTTTCACCTAGCTCCCATATGGGCAGTCTCCGGCCCCGGGGTTATGGCGGTCAAGATGCTCGGATGGAGGAGAGGAATACTCTGGATAGTAGACCTGTTCCGCTTCCACATAGACCCTTAGGCGAGGAGGCTCCATTCCTAGGACCTCAAGGAGGCCTTGCACGTGGAATGTCTAGAGGGCACACAGCTTCTCCAGGTCCTCAATTCCCTGACCGACCAAATAGTGGAGAGTCAAGGAGAGTGGGACCTGGGCTTAATGGGTTTTCTACTTCTGAACGAACTGTTCATCCTCCATCAAGAGAAGATCCCACTCAAAGGTACATGCCAGAACGATCAGTAGGTTCATCTGCTTATGATCAATCAAGCATTCAAGAGCCGAGTCGTGGTATTGATAAGTCTCGCCCCCTAACCCCTCCAACACGCAGTCTGGGGGTAACGACACAAAGTGCTCCTTCCGACAACGAAGAGCGCTTGAGGGAGATGTCCATGTCAGCAATTAAGGAATTTTACAGGTATTTTTCGTTCTCATAGATCAGTACCTTTTTTTTTTCTTCTAGTTTCTCAACTGTTTGTAACATGCATATTAGCCATTGCATAGATTTTTATGGGGGAATCTCTAGCAGATTATTCATTTACCTTGTCAATGCCTATAAATTCGTCTATTCTGTTGGTTGTTTGCTCTAAAGTTTTTGAGATTATGCTGTCGGAGGTGATTTGAAGGACTGGGTACTGTGAAGGGTGGGTTCGTAATTTGGGATTTTATCTAGAATGATGTTCAAACTCATTTCTTTTTTTCTGTTTAAAATTTTACACCTCATATCTTTCAAATGGGCCCTGAAGCGTATTTTATTTTACCAACCTAACAGAAAATACTTTCATCACTACTGCATTGATGTCACTGCTATTTTCCAATGCTCATTCTAAATCATGTGTTTGCAGTGCTAAAGATGAACATGAAGTTGCTTTGTGCATTAAAGAGTTGGACAGCCCTTCCTTCCACCCATCAATGGTCTCTCTTTGGGTCACAGATTCTTTTGAGAGGAAGGATAAGGAAAGGGACCATCTAACAAAGCTTCTCATTGCTCTCACGAAGAATAAAAATGAAATTATAAGTCAAGATCAGCTCATCAGAGGGTAGGCAATTAATTATTTTATTGTGTGCAATAATTTCTCTTTGGATTACATGGATGCTGACTTAGATTGTGATATATTAGGTTTAGCTCCTCACTCACGAACTTGGAAGATGCTGTAAATGACGCACCAAAGGCTGCTGAATATCTTGGTCGTATGTTTGCAAGTACTGTTCTGGAGAGTGTTGCCCCTCTAAATGAAATTGGAAGTATAATATTGGAAGGTGGAGAAGAGCCAGGGCGCCTGGTGGAGATTGGTTTAGCAGCAGAAGTTCTTGGAACCACTCTGGAAATAATTGCTGCCGAAAGAAGTGATTCTGCGATGAAGGAGTTGCTCTCAGGCACTAATTTGAAGCTGGAGATGTTCAGGCCTCCTGATGCAAATAAAGCATTGAGACTAGATAAGTTTATGTAGTGGATAGTGATGCTCACCGACGTCTGGTAGTGGAATTCCTTGTCTAGTTCTCTGTTTAGGTTTATCTCTCTCTGAGTTTGCAGATAAGAGTTATAAGATATTATATACATATGTCGATCATGTTTTATTGAGGGCTGATGGGAAAACGATGTCATAAAGGGAAGGGATTGTTGCCCGCTTTTTTTTTCAGTACTTTCTAGAATGTAACTCTTAAATCTCTAGACGTTTTAATGAGCATCCAATTCTTTTGCATCAAATTTGCAATTATTTTTTGATATTTGTGTTATTTCCAGAACTGTTGCTGGAAGTTAAGCAGCTTTATAAAAGATATTAGTTTTGTGTAATCTGTTGCAATTCTGGGAGGCATTCTGGTAAAAGCCCCCGCCATTATGTTTGAAAACTTGAACTTATGACAGACTCTTTAACACATTTCCTTTGATTAGTTTGACAGGTTTCCAAGAACTAGGCTGGGTTATATGGCATCTGCAGGTATGTATGCTCACCTTAACTTTTGCTACTTAGAGACTAAGGAGCTTTGTAATTCTGTAAAACATGCAACACTATAGACTTAGTATAGCTTGTTCATACAAATTATTAGGTAGCTGCTTATCGAATCCAAAACAATCCAAATCAAGATAAGAAGCATAAATCCATCGAATCCACACACCAAACAACAATCTAAAAGTCATGAAATCCAGAAAAAAAACAACACAAACAAAACAACAATCTGAAGCAAGACATAATTAAAAGACTCTAAGGCTGAACGTCAGCAGAAGCAATGGTGAAGCTCTCAATCAGGTTGACCTCCTTGGGCTGGTAGATGATCTTCTCCACCATGTCCTTGAAATTGTCGTCTGCCAGCATCTTGGTGAGAATGACATCACCAACGGCCGATCCTGAAGCTGTTGCTGTTGTTGCTGCTGCATCCGAAGCTGGGGGCGCAATCTCATTTGTTGTGGAGGAGAAAACCAGCTCTGACAACCTGTCCTTCTCCACCTGCCTGCAGTACTTATCCCCCTCGCTCGTTCCTCCTGCCATCAGGTGGTATGTGTGAACCACCTTCTGCTGTCCAAGCCTGTACGCGCGGCTAATTGCCTGCCTCTCCACCGACGGATTCCAGACAACGTCGAGCAGAACGACCTGTGAAGCGCCGACTAAATTGATCCCCTCAGAGCAGCATTTGGTCGAGGCCAGCAGCACAACAGATTCACTCTTTGGATCATTGAACATAGTGATCAACTGCTGCCTGCACTTTTGATCTTGCTTACCATGCATCTGGATCACCTGCTTCCCCTCTTCCCAGTTGAAATATGCTCGAAGCTGTTCTGCCATAAGCTTGTGGATATGCTGGTACTGGCTGAAAACAAGAACTTTCTCACCCCGATCGATGCTGAGCCGAACAAGCTCCACAACAAACCTTGTCTTCACTCCTTCCTTGTAATCATTCTTTAAGCTCTCAACTTCATCCATATTGATTGCAGCTCTCTCTCTCGCATCCAGGCTGCAGTGTATTGCGAGGCTGGGGTGAGTTGAGAGGAGGGCCACCTTGTACTCATAGTCGAATGAAGAAGCACTTTTCGAACCTTCAATCAGCTTGATCAGATACTTCTGCATTGGTGGAGGCTTCAAGAGGATGACGCTGTCCTTCAGACCGGGGAGGTTTCTCTTGAGAATGTGCCCTTTGTGAACATGGACAAACGGGCTGATAATGTCCTTGAGCTTCATGATAGCCTTATCAACGCTCTCTTTACTAGTGTCTGAACTCTCCATCATTTTCCCCTTCTTTGGCACATATTTCCCCCCCTTAACAGCTAACATAGGCGCAATAGCCCTCTCTTTCAAGAGGCTGTCAGCTGTCTCTGGCCTCACCAGGCGGAGTGTGTTGAAGAGCTCCAAGAAATTGTTCTGGAACGGGGTGCCGGTCAGGATGATCTTCCTCTTTGTCTGCAGCTTCAGAACAGTGTTCCAGATGCAACTGTTGCTGTTCCTTGGAGTATGCCCTTCGTCCATGATCACGAGCCTTGGCATCTCCAACAGCATCCTTTTGTACTTGCCAGAACGCGGGCCACTCTTTGGATTCTTCTTTTTCTTTTGCTTTTCCTTCTGCCTATTGCTTCTCACCTTCGAGTACTCCCCACCGACAAGATTCTCAAAAAGGTTGTAGCTGATGCCGAGAACACTCCTTTCCTTGGTCCACGAGTATATCTTGATGAGCCGGTTCACATCCTTGTCCATGGCTCTCCCCATGGGGGTAGGAAAGTTGAGAACCTTGCGCTCCTTTCCTGTGAGCTCAGAGTGGTTGAGGTTGTGGAAAGGAAAGTCCATATTCCACTTTTTGAACTCCTCTTCCCAGGTGAGGAGCATGCTGGCTGGAGCTATGATCATCGGCCTCGAGTTTGGGAAGATCTTCAAGTAGGCATTGATGAACATGAGTGTAAGAAGAGTCTTGCCTGTTCCAGGAGCATGAGAAATGATGCAGCCACCTATATCACTGTCCTCTGACTTCTTAAGCTCAGCTAGATTGATCGTCCCCTCCAGATTTTTCCACATGAACTCAAACCCTTCTTGCTGATGTTCGTACATTCTGCTCTTTGACCCTGGAATCGCATCCCACACAGTCCCTGTAGCAGCACTGAATCCATCTCCCAACTCATCATCCTCTTCTGATAAAAAAACCAGTTCTTTACTCGGTGAGTATTTCTCCCTATCACCAAATCTTACTGCCCGGTAAGGG
This sequence comes from Sherardia arvensis, assembly GCA_948330725.1. Lineage (NCBI taxonomy): Eukaryota > Viridiplantae > Streptophyta > Magnoliopsida > Gentianales > Rubiaceae > Sherardia > Sherardia arvensis. Next base: position 8,780,091 of record OX415238.1, on the reverse strand, counting down.
TCTGGGGCCTAATCAACAAAACCAGTAAGCTGTGAGAAAACAAACAAAAAAGACAGCATAAGAACTAGAAACGCAAACAGAACTCACAAATGGCAGGTCTATGTCTCTAATTTCTGCTTCAACGAAATAACATATGCGACAGATGCGTCCTATTGTTTCATCTATGTAGAAGTCATGTCGACAGGCTGGCTCCTCCTCTTCCTCTGGAGGTTCCTCTTCTTCCTGTACATTAAAGTTACAAATGTTAGAAAAATGGCAATGAGTGATACAAATACATTGATAAGAGTATGTTAACTAACAGACCTGTTGAAGAGGCTCGTCATCGTAGCCGTACTTGCCTTCATCCAAACCACTCTCAGCAAACAAGCTTGCAACAAGAAGGTCATCTTCTGTTGGACCTTCTGGCACGGGTTTATTATCTGGAAACCTGAACTTTTGTGGCAGTTTAGAGCCATTCCAGGCAGATGGTTCTACCAAGACTTTTTCCTGATCTTCTTCTTCATCAAGCATATTACCATCTTCTCCAACGATGGAATTGATCAGAGCAGTCATCAGCTTCTTCTGCTTTGGCACTGATTTGCACTGAAACTGAATCTCCTCCTCAATTTCATCTTCCTCCTCATAGTCACTTTCTGGCTGGCGACTGCTACTCCCTGGCTGGCCTGACAGATTGGAATATGGCATCTGGTGGCTGCTGCTAGTTTGTGGCACATGATGGCCATTGCTACTCTCAGGCTGAGCTTTGGAAGTGGAACGTGGCGCCTGATGGCTACTGATACTCTCAGGACGAGCTCTCGGTGCTGAAGACGGTGCCTTAGGACGAGAACTCTGGCCAGAAGGCGGTGGCTGATGGCGACTTGCGCTTGCTTTACTTCCATTCACCATCACAATATCAATTTCATCTCTTTCCCTTGTCTGGTGAGATGCTTTCTGACGGACCGTTGTTTCTCTCACCAGCACAATTTCATTTGATCTCCTGGATCTCTTTTTAGGGCCATCCTCTGGTGCCCCACTCTTCCTAGGCCTGCTCACGTGGTCTACTTCCGACGGCCTAGCTCTCTTGGTACCATGAGATCTTCCCTCAGCTTCCTTAAAGACATCTCTCACCCTTTCCTCAGCTGAACTCCTTCTCTCATTGGGGGGCACTAAGGTGTAGCACAGTGACTCATCAGTAGCTCCCTTGCCTTTATCTTCCTCAGCAGCTTCCTCCAGCGCAGGCTTGTCACTGCCATCACTTGCAGAACTGGCCTCCTTGAAAAGTTGCTTTCTTGCAGAAGTTGTCTCTCCTCGAGGGTTCTTGGCTGCGCTCTCTTCCTCAGCATTTGCATCTTCGGGAGTGTCATCAGCTGCTGCACTCTCTTCCTCCATCATAAGCTTCTCGGGTACAGTGCTCTCAGCTTCTGCACCGTCTTCCTCGTCCATCGTAAGCTTCACAGTCGCAGTGCTCTCATCTTCTGCACTCTCTTCCTCGGGAATTTTCTCAGCCCTAGTACTTGCTACACTGCTATCCTGAACAATGTTCATTGGAGTGCTCTCAGCTGCTGCATTCTCTTCCTCCATCATAGCAGCAACGTTCTCCTCAGAAACTTCCTTCTCAACCTGAGTGCTCTCACTTGCTTGACTGCCTTCCTCACCTTCGGGAGTACCATCGGCTATTGGAGTGCATTCCTCGGCATTTGGCTCCATCATATCATCCTCAGGAATTGCTTCCTCAGCTGTTGGAGGAGAATGTGTCTCCTCAGGAGCATTTCCATTCGCAATTGTTGCCCCCAAAATGTGTTCTTGTGCATCAACCGACGTCATAGCATGTGATGAGCCCTTCCTTAGCCTCTTAAAATGTCCTTCCTTGGCTGGCACACTAGCATCAACCTCAGCCTGCTTCTTTTTCATCAGCTTCGTTGCGATGCTGTCTTCTTCATCTGATAAAGAAACTTCACTGTCGTGATGTCCAACCCTGTAGTCTTCATCGTCGTTATCAGTGTTAGTAGAAGGCGCTGCTGCAGCAGATGAAGAGGAATTCTTCGATGCAATTTCATCCCAGTCAATAACCTCTCGGGCTGGCTCGTCTTGTGCCCCCTCTGGTCTACTCACTTCATCCCAGTCGATAATCTCTTTACCTTGCACTGTTGGTGTCCTGGCCTCGGCTACCCGGCTTGGCTCAGGGTTCTCAGCTTTTCTAGCAGCAAGTTTGAACTCGTCCTCATCAACCAATTCTTCCTTAACTGCCACTGCCTCTGGAACTTCACTGCCTGCAACTATAGAAACTAGAGTTCAGGTATGTGCTTACAATATTGATAATAAAAAAACTGAACTGAAAATATGCATGGCAAGAGTGGGAAATACCTTGTTGCTGATCAGCTTTGTTGCTACTTTCCGCCATCTCAGCTGCAATGGAGTTTTGCAGCTTCTGTAGCCTTTGTCTTGGTATCATCTTTGGCTTTCTTATCGATTTCCTATGGCCTAATCTTTCCCGAACAATCTGTATCCCGTCATCATCGTCATCAGATGGGATGACAGGGATGTTCACCGCCACATCTTCCTCCTCGTCCTCTCTCTGCTCATCATCCTCACTTTCTTCCTCCAATTCCATCTCCACCTCTTCTTCCTCCTCCTCTGTCTCCTCTTTGTCGTTGAAAAAATAATCCTCCTCTTCCCCTTCCACCTGCTCTGGCTCCTGGACATGCTTACCACACCTCTTTTTGGCCTTTTTAGTCTCTCTTCTTCTGACATAATTGTCCAGCCAGTACTGCACATCCTCATCCTTTCGAGGTTGAGCAAGTCCTGCATCATTTAAAAATGTGTATTAGCATTTAAGACAATCCAACTATGTGCTATGCATTCATTGTTTACAGGATAACTGGATCATACCTGCTGGTGGCTGAACAGAGCGGGTAAATTCTCTCTCGCGATCCTCTCTCGGAAAATAATTTCTGCTCTCTTGTAGCTGAGGCCGGTATTTTCTTGATCTGGAGGCGTGCATCTCTTCATAGTCAGTGTGGTACCTTGTTGGCAACGACTCAGCCGGTTCATGGGATGCACTAGGGTACCATCTTGATCTGGAATTACTCGGCTTTTTTGGCCAGTATACAGCCGGTTCCTGGTACCCTCTAGACCTTGAGTCACTTAGCTCTAGATGCTCCTCACTGTACTTACTGCCTTCGCCACAGTACTTCCTTGACCTAGAGTCTCCATAGTCCCGATATTCATTTTCGTCGTAGAACCTTTCTTGAAGGTCTCGGTACCTTCTCGGCACATATCTACTCAGCTGTAAACCGCCATTTCTACTCAACTCCCTATGCTCCCTGAACCCGTACTGTTTCCTCCTAGACCTTGCCCCACTAGGCTCTCTGAACTCACTTTGATATCTGCCGGACCAGGATCCGCTAGGCTCCCTGAATGAGCTAACATTCTCCTTGTCTCTCCAGTTATAGCCCTCAACTCTTTCAGCCCTTCTGGACATACGACCCCTTGGCTTCTGAAATTGAGCACTAGCCTTTCCCGTCTCTCTCCAGTCATACACCCTTTCAGATAGGAATCCACTCATCTCCTCGTCTTCGTCATCATAAGGACTGGCATATCTGCTCGGCTCCTCCTCCCGTGCATCACTGAAGTTGCCACCAGGACCACCGACATGCACGCTCCATTGGTAGTCCTTGCTAGGCTCAGATAATGGCGCCTCAGATAGTGGTGGCTCCCTAGACATGGATGCTGCAGAATTCACTTGGAGGTTGGGAAGTGGCGGCGCCTGAGAACTCTCCAATGGTGGCTGAGTGGTAGGCAATGTCTCAGTAACATACTCTATTCCATCTTCATCTGGACCGCTCTTCTTGCGCCTGGCTGGTATCTTGGCACCAAACACCATTACTTCAGTTCCAGCAGCAGTCAGAGAAACTCCACTCTTCCACAGATGAGAACCTGTCAAACCAGAAGCAAGCTCAGATTGGTATCCAAGTAATCCTTAGAAAAGCCACAAACTCAACCATCTGAAACTTATGGAGAGGCAAGATCAAGAAAAACATTTCAGCAAACAGCTCAGCAAAGCAACAGGAAACTTGCTACAAGTTCATCAACAGCAAAAAAAGAAGAAGCAAGAAACAGAAACAAGTTTCAAACTTTCTGGAAATTTGTATCCTCACATTGTCAGAACAGAAGTTGAGCAAAACAACTCAAAAAGTGACACTAGTTCAGCAAGAGCAAGAAACAGTAACAAGTTTCAGACTTTCTGAAATTTTTGTATAGAACAGAAGCTGACCAAGTGCAACTAGTACAGCAAGAGCAAGAAGCAAGAAGAAGAGATGATGCTTACCACTGCGAGTCCTCTCGACTATTCTGCTGCTCGAGCTTGCTCTTTGCTTCCCCTTTCCGGAGCAAGGCTGGTGAGCCTCAGAACCAAACCTCTTCCTCCTTACCTCTTTTCTTCTAGTTAGTAGCTGACTCTCGGTCTCGCTCAGGGTTCTGTCACTCACAGCAGTGCTTTCACTCAAATCCTGATCACACGGTTCCCTCCTGCTGGCCTCAGCCTCATCATCACTCAGAAGGATGTAGTTCCTCTCCTCAATCTTCTTCCTCTTCACCCCCCTATCTCCCAACTGCTTTCTCAGTTTCACCCTCGCAGCAATCGTAGCTCGACGATCCATCGCCAAAACCCTGTATCTGCAATTGTTGTCCAGAGGAAACCTCAGCAAATGCTACAACATATCAAGGATGGCAAAAGCAAGTGAGCAGACCATTTAAGGAAACTGAGCAGAATTAAAGAGGGGAAGCAATAAAAGTGTTGATTTCTTGCAGACTACGTATGTGATTGATGATGTGAGATGATTATTTGATGTGAAATGCGGAATGTGTGCAGAGACTAGACTGAAAGGCAGAACCCAGGCTGCCTAACTTGTGTATAATGGCGCCAAGACTATTGCCATATTTAAACCTTCATTACCATAACAACATATATAGCAATAGCTCTTTTTATGGAAATCACTTTGTTTTTTTTCTTCTACTTTAACTTTTACTCAACCCCACACATTAATTCCATGGGTATTATGTATCACAATAAATGGGTTTCTCCATCTAACTCAGATTGGAATACTAAAAATGCAGATTACATGATACTACCATTCAAGTTTATACTGGTTTAAGTGAGGTAGCTGTAGATATTTTGTGTGTTGTTGATGATGCTACACAATACATCCACTAATAGATGAAACCTCACATCTATGTTAAACCGATCAGAATTCACAATTATATTCTAATCGGTCACTTGGGATAAACCCTATCAGTTGCAAGAACTTAACATACAAAATCAATGAAAAGAGTCAAGAAGGAGAATTATCACTCAAATGTTAGGTAACACGTATTAATCGGTCACCGAAACAACAAACATAAAGAATTTGGATAATACAATTGAGACCGACTCCGTTAATAATGAGTACTAAACATATAGAATCGGCAAAAACAGGTTTGACGGGGGTTTTCTTTAATACCCAATGACATGACAGAATTAGGAAAACTCAATCGGCACAATTACAAAACACAGAGAATTTGGATAATACGGTTGGGACCGACTTTGTTAATAATGAATGCTAAACATCTAGAATCATCAAAAAACAGTTTGGTAGGAGTTTTCTTAAATACCCAATTACTGGGCAGAATTAGAAATATGTAACCGATACAATAAAAAACATATTGAGACCAACTCCGTTAATAATGAGTACTAAACATATAGAATCGGTGAAAAACAGGTTTGACGGGGGTTTTCTTAAATACCAAATGACATGGCAGAACTAGGAAAACTCAATCGGCACAATTACAAAACATAGAGAATTTGGATGATATGGTTGGGACCGACTTCGTTAATAATGAACACTAAACATCTAGAATTATCGAAAAACGGTTTGATAGGGGTTTTCTTAAATTCCCAGTTACTAGGTAGAATTGGAAATATGTAACCGATACAATACTAAACATAATGAGTCTGGATAACATGATTGGGATCGACTCCATTAATTATTATAACTAAACACACAGATCATCAAAAAACAGATTTGATAGAGTATTTTTAATCCCGATGACATGTGGTAGACTGGGAATACTCCATCAACAAAATTATAAAAGATGCACACATTTCAATTGGTCGATTAAGATCGACTCAACATGAGAGCTTATATATGATATATAAACAACATAATTACTAAAATATAACTTAAATGTGGTTTTTACACATTTTAATCACTAGCCCAAGATTTGTTAATAATTTAGATGAACAAAAATTAAATCATAAATTGTACCTTTTGAAAGGGTTTCAGCGTGTAGATGTGCAATTGGAGCTAATCCTGTAGTACCTACAAAAGAAAAGGCACAATCTTTAAAGGACTTTTGATTAACAAGTTCAGAAAAGATCTAGAATAAACATATGGTTTGTCAAAAAAAAAAACAGAATGAACATTAGGGATTGGTCACTGACATTCACGATGTTCAATTTTACACCAATCAATTTAATCGATGGACTTTTGATTAACTCATTTAGTAAAGATCTAGAATGAACATGTGGTTTGTCAAAAAGAAAAAGAAATACAAAATGAACATCAGAGATTGGTCACGATGTTCATCCACGATGTTCATCCATGATCCTCATCGATGAAAAATTGGATCGCCGATGTTCATCAAGTAGTTTAAATAGATTAAGACCTAGGTTTGATCCTTATAATCCACGATTTAAATCACACACTAAAAATCAACATAAACTAAAAAGTGATGTACCTTTCTGAAGAATTTCTAGACGATGGGTTTGTTGTTATCAGATGTGAAACAAATTGAAGATAAGATGAGAGGTAAAATCAATAAAACGATATTCATAGAAAAAAAACGATAGCTGTAATGAGTGAGTGTCTTTTATAACAAAAAAAGACACTTGCTATTGATTAAAAAAAGATGCTCTGGGCTGGAAATTTAGCCAGGCCCACAAATATTGTTCAAAAGGAAAAATATCTAATGCATTTATATAATTTTTAAAAATGTTAACTTATATGAAATGAAAGTTAATTTATTTTAAAATATTTTTCCATTCAAATCGTATTTGAGTTGGTCTTTGAAAGATTAACTTTTCTTAAATTTCATGAAAGTCTTTATAACTTAAATATTGTACATTTAAACAACTTAAATATTTAAGTAATGAAAATTATACAATTATATATATATATATACATATAATTCTCTACATTCTTAAGTTGAAACATATTTTATTACAATAATATATGTTTGACTTATACGGAGAATGATAATTCTACAACCTTTAGAAAGTTAGACTTTCTTCGAACTTTCCCTTTACATTTCATACCCTAAACATATAAAATATGTATAATTATTTTTCTTTGTTAAATTCTTTACGATTATGTTTATTGTTGAAAGCCAAATTTGACGGAGACCAGATTGTAGATATTTTACCAAGCTTTCATGATTTTTGAAATTTTTAAATGTGGAATGAATAATTCTAATACCTTTATTTAAAAAAAATAAATCAAAAACTCTCTTTCTACAATAGTTTCTTTCTATTGAAGTGTGAACATTCAAAAATGTCAACATTCATTCAAGAATTATTATTGCACGGATTTCTAAACTTGTTTCTTCTATCTTGTTTTTCAAAAAAATGGAAAACACAAATAAAAAACACATCTTTCCTTCTTTGCTTGAATTGGCTATCAAATTTGACATTCACACTACCTTCAAAAATGTATTTTTCAAATTTCAAAATATATCACAAATTATACTTTGGCGGTTTCACAAATATATAAGAAGAATATAAGTGCTTGCAATCATTACTTACTCATTGGTTCTCTAAACTTATTTTTTGTGTTAAATTGAATTTGATTAATTAATTGAAACTAAAATGAATTAAACCTTTTAGATTGATAAAAGAACATTAATATAACTAAATTAATCTAAGTTTCTTCAAATATATTTTTACTGAACTGAATTTAACTTAAATGAATTGAATTAAACTGACAAAAAAAATCTAAAGAATAAGAAATTATGAATAAGAAATCCTTCTTTGCTAGATTCTTTTTGGGGAATAATGTGTGAGGCAGTAGAACTTTCCAAATGAGGGAACTTGTGGGAGTGGAAAGGTATCCTACGGGGTGTATTGTTGTAAAATTCGACAGTAATAATAATTTATTTGGTTTTAGAAATTTAAAAATTCTTTAAATTACTAACGTAATAATAAATTCAAAGAGTGTATCATTATTAACTATTTAATAATGTGATTTAACATAGCCCAATATAATTTAGATTCACACTGGTTCATCTACAGTTAGATTTAAGATAATTTAGTCTCCTCAAAACAATTATTTTCTCATTAACACATTATTGTATACTGCTTTGTCTCAATTAGAGTATTTTAATTATCTTTTCAAATTCAAGTTTAGCTTGATCATTAATTTATATAAATATATATCTAGTATCAATAATCATTTTTAGTTAATTTTTTAACACATACAAATCAAGATATTCATATTAGAACATTATATACAAGATTTGACAAGATAATCGTAAACTTAAAGCATTATTTTTACCAGATTGTAATTAACTAGACTGTTTCAAATCAGTCGTGATTACATCTATCTTTATTCATTATGATTCTCATTGTCTAGTTTAATCTAAAATGACTATCACTTTTAATTTTTATATTAAAAAACATTTTGTGATATCCTAATTATAAAATTTCTCATAATCTCTTTCGAACTGTATTAGGGAACTTAGCTTCTTTCTTTTATTAAAATTAGTTCATGTCCAATTAGACAGTAATTAATTAAAATTTTCTGTAAAATATTATAGTAGCTAGTGAAAAGATATAAAAGAATTGGTTGAAAAGGATGTAGCTACAGCTTCAAGTGCAAGAACTAAATTGAGATGAAATTGGACTGCACATGTCCCTTTTCACACTAGAACACGTTTAATGACTTTAAACTAGTTGTGTACAAGGTAGAATAAAACTTTTTGAATTTGTTCTTGCAACTTATCTTGATATTTTTCAAGTATGTTTAACTTAGTTTATTTCAATTCATTTAATTTTAAGGAACTATTTTTAATCAAATTCAATATAATTTATATAGACCAATTTTATTTTCAGTAAATTGATTTTTTTATACAAAATTCCCTCCATCCACCACCGTTCCATCACTTTATATTTATTATTACTCACCTAATCTAAAATCTTTAGCTGTCACAAGATTCCTTTGGAGCAACAACTTATAACAATCGAGTCCACCTACTAGAACGTAACCACCAAAACTTGGGCACGAATAAAGCATCAAATCATAACCAAATCTCATAATTGACTCTTATCCTATTATAAAAATCACATTGTTATAAAATAGATTTAATGTAAGATGACGAAATTTTAAAAAAATACAAGTTAAAGGCAAATGTCACGTTCTCTTAAACTTATATTTTATTTCAGTTCAATTCAGTTTTGTTTAATAAAATATAATTTAATCATATATTTTCATTTCAGTTCAGTAAAAAATAAACTCGTTCCTTGACATGCAAAAAACAAAACCTTAACTAGGGGTCTGCATCCTCCACGACGATGCAGGAAAGGTACACGTTCCTGCAAGGAACGCATTGAGAGCAACTGAGGATGAGGTCCATGTTCTTGACGCACTTAAACAGAAACCAAAATTTAATGGCATCCTTGAATTTCGAATAATCTGCCACACTTTTCCTATGCATTTATTCACCATAATTTGACATTCCCAGTCACATCCTTTACCTGCACCAGGTTGGAATTGGCCAAATCCTTTTCCCAAAACAATCACCTTAAATGTTCATTATTGTCTTCAGTGGCATTTCAACAAAGAAGAAAAGTTCAAGTTTTGTGTTGGAAATTGGAATTCAAACTGAATTATATCAGGTCGAATTAATGTATAAGTAACGTGTTGGTTCCTTCTCTGACTAAAAACTTGGCCAAGGCCTACAACATTATATTTTAAAAAATACACTAAAGAAATGGACAAATTCAAGAACTGGATAATGATAGTATGACAAATTCAAGAAACGAATTCCATTTGATCATTTCGGATCCACCTGGTTTCTGGGCTACTTCTTTTTTGTTGACATTTTTTTTCTTGCTGATTCGATATAATTTGAACCTTGAGAGCTTTAAGATATAACAGAGAAATATGGACTGTTTCTATTCCTTGAGAGAGAAGACAACAAGTAGAAGCAGAAAACAGCGATCAGCGCCAATTCCGTCGTACCACAGCTCCACCATTACTGAACGGTGTGCCCGGTCCTCCGGGTCTGGTACACCGGGGCGCAGCGTTTCTGAGCTGTACGAGGAGAAAGGGCACACCCTGAGGGTGTTTTCCTTCAGCGAGCTGGCACAGGCTACTAATAACTTCAGCAGGAATCTCAAGATTGGAGAAGGTGGTTTCGGGAGTGTTTTCCGGGCCACGATTAGGCCTGTTGGTGGAAAAGGTGATCCCATTTCTGTTGCTGTCAAAAAGCTCAGCAGAGATGGTTCTCAGGGCCATAAGCAGTGGCTAGCTGAAGTGCAGTTTCTTGGCGTTGTCGAGCACCAGAATCTGGTGAAGCTTGTGGGATACTGTGCTGTGGATGGAGACAGAGGGATTCAGAGGCTTCTGGTTTACGAGTTCATGCAGAATAAGAGCCTTGAAGATCATCTCTTCAGCAAGGCATATCCTGTTCTTCCTTGGCAAACAAGGGTTCAGATTGCGCTTGGAGCAGCAGAGGGGTTAACTTACCTGCATGAAGAACTTGAAGTTCAGGTAAAAGAAAAGTCCATAGCTAGTATTGCATTTGACGGTGCTATGAATTTGCTGTTTTTAAGGTTTCATTTGAAACTGTCAGGTGATTTTTAGAGATTTCAAGACATCGAATGTTCTGCTGGATGATGACTTCAGGCCAAAGCTTTCGGATTTTGGGCTCGCCAGAGAAGGGCCAGCTGGTGAATTCACTCATGTTTCTACTGCGGTAAGTTCTCAGAGCAAATGGTAAAGATTTGCATGGACTTAAGAAAGGTTATGATTTATGATGAATATATGGAACTTTGTTATCCAGGTTGTGGGAACATATGGATATGCAGCACCAGATTACATAGAAACAGGGCATCTTACCTCCAAAAGTGATGTCTGGACCTTTGGTGTTGTTCTGTATGAGATCTTGACAGGCAGACGATCACTCGAACGAAGCAGGCCTAAATCAGAGCAGAAGCTTCTGGAATGGGTGAAATTGTACCCTGCAAATGGTAAAAAATTCAAGACTATAATGGATCCAAGGCTTGAGGATCAGTATTCACTGAGTGCAGCTACACTTATAGCTCAGTTAGCGGACAGCTGCTTGGTTAGATCTGCTAAGGACAGGCCGAAGATGAGTGAGGTGGTGGAGAAGCTGAAGGAGGCAATCAGAGTGTCAGGTGAAGAAACTTCCAGCTCTTCCTCGCTTGACACGAGTGGGGAAAATGTGGAAATGGGTCAGGTAGGGGAGAAGCCGAGAGCCAAATCTGCTAAAAGAAGGATGAGTCATCTGGCTAAGCTGAGTGACCATGTTGATGGAGTTTTTGGAAGAAGGTTTATGATAATGCAGAGACAGAGATGACCTAGCTAGTAGTGTGTAGGATCTTGTTTTCACTTAGATATGTATATGAAATCAATTTTTTTTGCATTTCTCATGATTATTGTCAAACCGATGAATTGAAAGTCTTCTTAATGCGAATCAAGAAATCAAAACTATTGTGGCAGATTAGAGTCATGGCAAAGTTAGCTTTCAGGCCTCAACATTAAAATCTCCCAATCCTACAATATCTATCTTAAATCCTGAATTTCTACACAGGAACAAAGAACTTACAGGCGTGTAATTCCTTTTTTCTCATCAGCTACACCATCTGGAGAGCTCCCTTCAATTGGTCCCTGCAAGTTGCAGGTTTCCACAGCACTGAGAACCAGCAATGGATAGTATTTAGTTGGATGAAGAATGTACAGGAATTACCTTTTCATTGACAAGAATGTTCATTTGCTTATGCTTCCTCAGGGATCAAAAAATACAAAACGCTTCTCCATCTCTGTCGAATATCAGCTCACAGACCTAAGTTTCTGCTATCAGACTGTAACTACAAAAAGCTCTAGTGTCTCACAATGAGACAAGAGAAATCAACACAGAGTCACAGCGCCAAAATTTCATATATTCCTTGGACCTCGACCGATCACTACAGCCACTGAGGTTATGATCTTTCTGAAAATAAATCACAAACCGATTCATATCCAGATAAGCACATGGTCCTCCCAGCAGGAGACATGAAGAATAATCTATTCAACATTGTACTCAGGGGATTTCCTCTCATGTATTCTCATGCTCACACTAGTTCTAGGCCCTCTTAACAGTTATGTTCCATATAATTATCTTGCCTGTGAGTGATCAAACTAAACATGAGAAGTTTAGAGCTCCCAATGACCTCTGATATCCATCTCACCTTTCCATCCGCTTGCAAAGTTGCAAGAATTCTAGAAAATGAAAAGTGTTTGTAAGTGGAATTAATAGAGTGCTAGGAGATATGAATCATATACAGTACAGACACCATGGTTATTCAAAGAGTGAATTTGGATTGTGCTCCTAATTCCAAAGAAGCTACTGCATGTTCAGGAAGGGATATATTTAAATGTGATTAATAACAACTTGACTCAATATGGATAAATGGAAGAAAAGAACCTAACCTCTGGTTTATGTATTTCCACCAAAAGCATCCACGAGTATTCACCAAACAGATAGAGTTCCAATTTCATCTTTCTCGTGTAATCTTCCCCTGCAAATGTGTAGGTGTTACTAGTGTTATCTCATATCTAGTGTACAAAGAAACTATGCATACGCAACTCAAATCCTGAAGCTTTTGTTAATTATCCATAATGTGTCTCACAGTCTTTACTGCAACACGGCCAACTTTTCAGCTATTCTGAGAGTCCAAGATCATATTCTCATCTTATTTCATTTGAAAACCTTTCACGTAAGTTTAAGTGATTCAGTCATGAATTCCTACCATTACATTACCACAAAACAGGTTTTGGGGGAAAGTAACTCCAGGTAACAGTCCATGTTATTAGAATTTTCTTAATTAGCTACACATTCACCAGCAGTTCGAATCAGGAGAAAGGCAAACACACCCCAGACAAGATAATATAATCAAACTGACTAAAAGCAAGAAATTCAACGATAACATATTTAATTTTTCTGAAAGATAACAAACTAAGCATAATAAAGTTGGAGAATACATACTAAGTTTTAAGAAATTCAACGCCTCACGTCTTCCACGATATTCTGCAAGCCAATTGAGCCTGGCAAGAATAAACTTCTTTGCTATTCTGGAATATCTACAGCAGGAATACAATGTTCCAGTAACAGGTATTCTCCTTTTTCCAGTTGTTCAACACTTGATCTGAATATGATATACCCAGTACAGTTGCTCATCCAATATCTTGTTCTACACACCCTTGCATTCTCAGTTTTGCCAAAACAAAGATCACACTCGGTTTGACACGTACTGAGCTTAACTAACAGCTGCAACAGAGCTCCGATGCTCGACAAATTCAAAAGACTGGTCACACTTTTGGCTACAGGGCTTATTTCTACTTATGTAATCATAGGTAATATACATGAGGAAATCTAGAAAGAGGATCTTTCCAGTTGATTTCTGTTTGGGTTCAGCATCACTGTGTATGTCATTGTATGCTCTCTCTAGAATTCTATATGTTATTTCATCGAACTCAAATTGAATCTCACTCAGCTTCTGGCCCCACATCCAAGTCATCTGAGGTACTCCTTGTTTGCACAAATGTGACAGCAATAAGTTAGTTGTAACAATATTTGGAACAAAACCTATCTTCAGTAATTTCCCAGTCAGAATCATAGCGCGATCCAAAAGATCATTGCAGATACCATTCATCAGAGTGTTGTATGTCACCGTGTTTGGAACTATTTCAGCTGAAACAAGTGAATCTAGTATCAGGACAGCTCGATTAATTCTCCTGCTGCTACAAAAACCATGCATCCATATGTTATAGGTCGTTATATCAGGCTCCCATCCACTGGCATGCATTTTGTTCACAACACGGTCTGCATTAACCAAGTCAAACACCTTACAATATCCACTGATGAGGGTATTGTAAGTAACAATATCTGGGACTAACCCATATCTCAGCATGGCCATGTAGGTATCAACTGCTGGTTTCATTCTTCCCTGTTTGCAGAACCCGTTTATGATGATATTAACAGTAAAGAGATCCGGCATAAGACCTACTTCACTCATCTCTTTCTCCAAACTCAACGCTTCATCCATTTTCCCCCAGTTGCAAAAACCCGCAATTAAAGAATTATAGACATAATTGTTAGGCACATATCCTCTTCTTTTCATTTCTAGAAACCAACCATAAGCCTCATCAATGAAGTTTCTTAGACACAGTCCATTAATGAAGGCAGAAAAAGCAACAACATCATGACTCATCCCTCTGAATTCCATCTTATCCCAGAGAATTTGAGCTTCCTCTATGTCTCCCTTTCTAAAGTATCCATCCAGAAGCACAGTGAAAGCCACCTTATTGACTGGAAAGTCACTTGCCAACATTTTATCCATGATGTATTTAGCCTCTTCAAGCCTGCCCTTTTGAGAAAGACCAACCAGTAGAGAAGTACAAGTAGAGGCAGAAGGAACAAGGCCAAATTTAAGCATTAGGTTATAGATTTCGAAGGCTTTCTCATGCAATCCTTCTGTGCTGTAAGCAGTAAGGATGGTATTGAAAGCAACAAGACTAAGAGGCATGCCCTTCTCAAGCATAATATTCAGAATGAAGAAAGCATCATCCAATTTTCCCGCCCAACACAATCCTGACACAAACTTGTCAAATTCTGAGCAACTTGGAATAGATTCTGCCACTGATAATTCCCTCAAGAATCTATCTCCATGATCCACCCTTCCAAACTTGTAGTTTCCAGCAATCAATATATTAAAAGTTATACAATCAGGAGGAACACCCATTCTCCTCATTTCTTCATACAACCAATTAGCCTGGCTGATTTCTCTTGCCTTCACATAGCCATCCATCAAAGCATTACACATCATAGTGCATGGTACAATACCCGTCTCTTTTGATGCTTCAAACACATTTCTTGCTTCCACAATGTTGCCTTCCTTACAAAAGGAATTAATAATGGTACAGAATGTTGCAGAGTTCGGTTTACACCCACATTCCACCATAGAATGAACCCAGAGTAGCGAATCAGAAGTCTGTCTTCCTAAACAGTAAGCATTTATTAGTATATTATACCCAAACACATCTGGTTCGCATCCATATTTCTCCATCACAGACAACAAGCTCTCTCCTATTCTAACGCAACCTTTTCTACAAAATCCAAGAATTATCACATTATACACATTAGAATTCGGAAGAGGCCCTCTATGCAGCATATCCCTGAGTAATTTCCACACACTACCAAAGTCGCCTACTCTAAGCAACAACTTAAACAAAATACCCATAGCAGACAAACTTGGAACGAGTCCCACCTCCCTCATCCTTCCTAAAACCTTTAATGCCTGAGAAGACATGTTGGCATTCAGGAACGCCCGCATCAGCGAATCCAGAACAGAAAAATCCGACTCATACTTATAATGCTCCCTCCACATGAACTCTACTACCTCATCACTCCTACACTCCCCAACTCTACTAACAATCCAATACAACACATCCTGTGCCATGTACCTCAGGTTCTCACTCGACAACAAATGAGCAGAAACGCAGCACGAATTTACCATAACCTTGGAACAATCTGAAAATACCAGCTTGAAAAATGCAAAAGCAGAATGCCGGTTTCGAAACAGTTTCAAGATCTCAACAAGTAAATAAGGGCAAAAGCTAGTGGAAAATGACTCTAACAAACACCCTTCTTGCATCTTAATCATTCTCGATAGTCCAATTACTAGTTTTCGCCTCTCATTTGAATTGATCACACTGCTGGAGGAGCTGGGCAGGTGACCAAAAGGGGTGAATTGGTCGAGAAAATCGAATTTGTGATTCATAAAGATTGATACTTTACTGCTAAAAGAGCACGAATGGATGCGGAGGTAATGTGAGTGTAGGGAAAAGATTGGACCGACCTTTAGAGCTGCCTGCAGACGGCGCACGGATGCAGACATCCGGGACTACGCCGGAGAAGACGTCGGAAATGAGCTCCCGGAAAGCCGGCCGGACGGCTTCTGAGGAGGGTTATACAAGGTTTATCGACTGAAAAATTTCTTCTTCATTCTCGTTGTTAATTTCTCAAACTCAGAGGAATTTTTTTAATTGATTGATTTATTAATTTAGTCAAAACTTAACAAAAAGTTCCCTATGTTTAATGTTTTGTGGTCCAGTTAATTAAGGATTAAGTTTGGTTCAGTTAAAAATAGAAAATAAAGTTTCCCTTTTTTTAGATCGTTTGTTCTCTTTTTATATTTATACTAGCAAGGTCAGGTCGCTCAAGGAGCGTCTATTGCCCAATTACTCATTTTTAATATATATATATAGATTATGAAGTTCAAGTTAAAATTGTCAAATAAATTTAAACAAATACTTATTTTTACATTATATAATTAAGAAATGTATGTAAGCATTATGTCGAGTTTAGCATGAAAAGTATTAGTTTTTCTATTTTTGTGCAAAACTATGTAACTACATTCATGTACCAAATTCAAGCCTAAATTATGTGAATGTATTAATACATCTCTCAATTCTTGGAAAGTGTTGATATGCTCTTTAAACCAGTGGGAACAAATTTAACTATATTTTAGAAGTATTTGATCAATATTTTTTTATTATTTAAACCGTCTATGACAGGGTTTTAAGGGTGTTCTCCCGTTTCCATTAAGAACAATATCAGTACAATTTGTTGAGGTTAGGAGAAGTTTCTAAGGATATATCTATCTAATTATTCTCCGTACTCATGGCGGTAACACCATACTCAGGGCAGCACAAACTAACAGATTTTCTTCCTCCTCCTGAATTTAGACACTTCACCAATGTACATCATTCTAGGGCTCCAAAGAATTCACCATCTCAGTTAACAGTGCCAAGACAGCCGGTTCTATTAAAATAAAGACCCTCTACTTACACCCTCAATCACGTTGCGGTAGTCCTAGGGTAAAAGGGAGTTCCTGATTGTGTTTCAGGGCTTACAGTAGAGTAATCCATAAGCATACCGGACTTACATCTAGCCATGAAAACTAAGAAAGATTCATTTAGAACTATAACTAGAGATTGCCATATGGATTTCTCCTTTAGAGGTGATATAGTCCATCATCAAGAAGAGAAACAAATCACAAAAACCCTATATCTAAGATCATAAACCAAAAAAACTGAAAATAAATTTTAAAAAGGAAAAAAAGAAGTAAAACCACCTTCTCGCTCTAATTGTGCCAATTCCAGTATAAATCTGTCCAGATCAGCCCGGCCCGAGCCGACCGAGCGTTGACCTTCTGCCCAGAGGAGTCCACCGATCTGGCTCGGATCTGTCCGGCCCACTTTCTGCTTCCGGCGGCTTCCTGGGCTGCGCGGGGCGTCGGTTTCTAGGCGTCTTCCCGTGTTTGGTGGAGGTGCTCGTCTCGTCGGTGGAGAGCCGACTCGCCGTTTTCGGCTGCCCGGGTCCGGATCCGTCGGATCTGAAACTCGCGACCTCCTTGGTCTCCTCGGCATCTTCTGGAGCTGCGTCTTCGGCAGCTTTATCGACCGGATCTGCGGCTTGGGAGCGGTTGCGACCCGCTCCCTCCAACGGACCCGGCCCGGATCTGTGCTGGCGGCCTGACCTCCGACCGGCCATGGCCCTTGACTGGCAGATCGACCGGAACAGTAGTTTGTCGAGCAAGAGGGGTGGTTTCGGTAAAGAGGGGTTAGAGAGGGGGGTGGTTTGATTTTATTGGGTAGGGGGTGGGGAGTTCATCTCCGGCCCGGCGAGAGGCGCCGGCCGGAGCCTCCCCGGCGGCGAAAACTGGGCGAGAAAGGGGGCTGGGCGGGTTGGGAGCTTTTGGAGGAGATTTAATGATTTGATCAATAAAAACTTATATATTTCCAGTAAAATGAATTTAAAAATGATAAAATACCCATGTGTGTATGTGTATAACCTTGTAAATTTTGGAAGTTAAACTCTATGAGTTTGTTTTTTCAAATCGATTCTAACCATAAAGATGCTCCATCAAACACAATCAGACCAAAATTATATTTTTGAAAATGTTATCACCAGTCAATGGCTTTTTAGCTCAGCCATATCGACACATACCCAAACAATTGAGGGTATATTGAGTTTGCCCTTTTATACATATAATATGTTAAATGAATTGTAAATATACTATTTCTTTATGATTAGAAGGGAACGCAAGGAACAAAATGGCCTTCAATTTTAGAGATAGAAAGTGGGGATTCTATAATTAAAGTGATGCATTCACGTTCAATCTAATAATACGATTGTTTTGCTTGATAAAAGGCTAGAAATAAAGCATGCAAAGGGGGAATACTTTTATTCCTGGCATGGTAATGGTGCCATACATATATAAATTCAACTCTTTATCCAGAATAATCTGTCTACAAAAAAACGTTACAAAAAGTAAAATATGCAATAGCTATATAGGTTTACTCTATTACATAGATTTATAAGACTTGCTGCCTAAAATCAAATGTTGTTCGGCATCGAACTTGTCGTAAATGAGCTTCTTACTCAAAGATATGATTATCACTTTATGCTTTCTAACGGAGCGAAGATGAAATTACCCGAATCAAAACTTCTTTAAATGTTAGGGACAAATTAAAGAAGTATAGGGCCTTAGGGTTGTAACGGGGAGGTCACAGGATGCAGCGTGTTGATCAGCTCAGAATTTTTGGTAGGGTGTTGAGGAGAGAGTATTAGAGTTCTTTCATTATATAGGAAGAAATAAAACTGAAATAAGGAGGAGGAGAAGAAGAAGAAGAAGAAGAAGAGGCATTCAATTTGAAAATTAAATGGGAATACAAATTGAATTGAAAGTTTTAACAATAATAATTGAAGAAGAAGAAGAATAGATACGGACTTTCAGTTATAAGACAATTGAAAGGTGTTTTAAGTAGAGAATAAAATATGTTTGTAAAAAATTGAATTGAAAGTTTTAACAATAATAATTGAAGAAGAAGAAGAAGAATAGATACGAACTTTCAGTTAGAAGACAATTGAAGGTGTTTTAAGTAGAGAATAAAATATGTTTGTAAAAAATTGAATTGAAAGTTTTAACAATAATAATTGAAGAAGAAGAAGAATAGATACGAACTTTCAGTTATAAGACAATTGAAAGGTGTTTTAAGTAGAAACAAAATTATGTTTGTAAAATATTGAATTGAAAGTTTTAACAATAATAATTGAAGAAGAAGAAGAATAATAGATACGGACTTTCAGTTAGAAGACAATTGAAGGTGTTTTTAGTAGAGAATAAAATTTGTTTGTAAAAAATTGAATTGAAAGTTTTAACAATAATAATTGAAGAAGAAGAAGAATAGATACGGATTTTCAGTTATAAGACAATTGAAAGGTGTTTTAAGTAGAGAATAAAATATGTTTGTAAAATAATGAATTGAAAGTTTTAACAATAATAATTGAAGAAGAAGAAGAATAGATACGGACTTTCAATTATAAGACAATTGAAAGGTGTTTAAGTAGAGAATAAAATATGTTTATAAAATATTGAGTTGGCCTAAAATATTAGGGTGGAGCTTAGATGGCAAGTGATGTGTCATGCCATTTGTCAAGAGTAGAGGTGGGAGTTGTTAAAATGGTTTGTCTTTTTATATAAGATAGTATGTTTATAAAATATTGAGTTGGCCTAAAATATTGAGGTGGAGCTTAGATGGCAAGTGATGTGTCATGCCATTTGTCAAGAGTAGAGGTGGGAGTTGTTAAAATGGCTTGTCTTTTTATATAAGATAGATATCAATTTTATTGACAATATTTTGATGAAATTTAGTTAGACAAACAATTAGATAAGACGGTCTTATTGTAATGCAAAACTTGTTGTGTATTTAAAAATGAGTTTAATTGTACAGGCAATGATAAAAGCGTAGAAAAGTCTATACTACCCTTTACCCTAATACACCCCCTCAATCTTTATAGGGTGCAAAGACGGATATATTGGATCTATGTTTACAAACAAATTATCTCAGCAACCTGCAACTAAGTCGGAATAGAATGAACTTGAATACCACCATGGGCAACCATTTCTCGGACAAAATGGTAATCAACATCAATATGTTAACTACGATCATGCTAAACCGGATTGGCAACAAGATATGTCGCAGAAACATTGTCACAATGGAGAGTAATCGTATGACGAAGATAGTACCCTAAGTCTGCAAGCAATTGACGAAGTCAAATAGTCTTCGCCGCGGTGTAAGCAGCAACACGATATTCTGTCTTAGTAGAGGACTTCAACACAGTAGGTTCTTTCTTAGAGCGTCAGGAAATCAAATTCTTCCCAAGGAAAACAGAATAGTCTGTGGTGGAGCGACGAGTGTCCGGACACCCAGCCCAATTAGCACCGGAATAAGTAATCACCATCTCCCTAAAAATTTGTTGCATGGAGAAAAAGACAAAACTCCATAGTGCCCTGCAAATACCTGAAAATCCTATTCACATCATAAAGGTGAATAGTACGGAAAGCATGCATAAATTTAGAAACCATATTAATATCATGAGCAATATTTACAGCATAAGGTAATTCTGTTTCTCATTTAAGAAAAGTCACTCCACAAAAGATTAACATACACCATAGGAGTATGTTCATGTTGTTGAGGTGCTCCAATCTTTCCCACACCATTTCTAATTCATGCAACCTGAAAAGTCTCGGTCATATCCTTCGATACCCACATCGATCAACTAAAGATGACGTAACATTATTGTTTTGATAGTTTGATCCCACAGATATACCATCAGGGCGCCAACCCATTCCAAGAAAATGGGCTGAGTGAACTAGGCTTCACTTTTGTCTTGTTGTTTAATTATTAAAATCAATGGACTGCATATATATTTGCTGCGATTATGGGCTGTGAGTATTGGTCCATCATTTTATTAAATCATAATAAAAATAGTGTAAAATGTTGACACAAACTAAAAGATAGAAATGGATTTAACAGTCAAATTGATTATCTGGAATTGAAGAAAAGGGATAAACCCCTTCATGAGATGAGAAGATATTCAGAAGGAGATGAGAGAGAATAACAATGGATCAAGATCACACAAATCTGACGCCTCTCTCTCCTCTGATCACCCTATTTCTACTTGCTAAACTAACTAACTAAACTGAATAGCAACTGATCTAACTGACAGTAACTAACAATTCTCAGCTCTTCTGTTAGCTAGCTGATAGTTTGGTTAAGTACCAAACTACCCTTCCTCATAGGCCCATTCATGACAATCCCTGCTCCTTAAAAAGAGCTTGTCCTCAAGCTTGAAATGTAGGAAATTGTGCAGCAATGAATTCTGCTAACTCCCAGGAAGCATCTTCTACAGGTAGTCCTTGCCATTCTATCAACCACTGTGTCTTAGGTCCTTCTTCTGTAGTGAGTAGTCTTCTATCCAACACCTTAACAGGCACTAAATAAGGTATCTCTTGAATCAATTCAGCTGGTAATTCAGTGATAGTTACTGGTGCAATTCCCACATGTTTCTTGAGCAAAGACACATGAAAAACTGGATGCAATCTACTTGTTACTGGTAATTGTAGTCTGTAAGCTACTTCCCCAATTCTTTCTAACACCAAATATGGACCATAGAATTTAGGAGATAACTTGGAAGCATTCACTTGCAAGGACGATTGCCTGTATTTCTGCACTTTGAGGTAAGTCCAGTCTCCAACTTGTAAGGTTCTATCAGACCTCTTGCAATCAGCATAATATTTCATTCTAGTCTGAGCTTGCTGCAAATGCTTCTTAATGAGTTCCCTGACCTCCTCTCTTTTCAGCAACCAATCTTGAGCAGCTGGTACCACAGTATCACTCAAATCACCCATAGGAATAGATATTGGCTTAGTTCCATATAGTGCCTCAAATGGTGTAAGTTGCAGGCTGGTGTGAAATGAAGTGTTATACCACCATTCTGCCATACTTAACCATTTACTCCAAGTTGCTGGTTTATCACAACAAAAACTTCTGAGGAAATTCTCCAGCACTTGATTTACCCTTTCTGTTTGACCATCACTTTGAGGATGATAAGCAGTGTTGTAGTGTAATTTGACCCCTAATTTGTGTAGCAGCTCCTTCCAGAAATGATTTGTAAAAACCTTATCCCCGTCACTTACAATACACTCAGGATATCCATATAGTCTGCACACTTCCTTAAAGTATATTTCAGCTATCTGACTGGCAGTGAAAGGATGCTTCAGTGATATAAAATGACTATATTTGGTTAGTCTGTCCACTACCACCAATATTGAATCCAAACCATCATCTGAAACTGGTAGCTTCTCAATGAAATCCATGGATATGTGAGTCCAAGGTAAATTTGGAATTGGTAGAGGCTGCAATAATCCAGGCATGTGACAATGCTCAGCCTTAGTTTTCTGACAAACCCCACAATTCCTAATAAAGTCATTGACATCTTGCCTGATACTAGGCCAAGTAAAAGTATTAAGAACTCTTTTAAGAGTAGCTTGTTGCCCAGAATGGCCTCCTAATGGTGAAGAATGCAAAGACTCCAAAATTAGTTGCCTGACCCCATTAGCAGCTCCCACATAAAGCTTCCCTTGCTGTCTTAATATTCCATTGACTATGCTCAGATGTTGAACTTGATTAGGAGATAGAGTAGCTGCTGCTAATAATTCTTGTGCCACCTTATCATTTTCATAATTGCCCTCTATTTGCAGCATCCATTCAGGCACCAGTGAAGAACTTGTGGTTATTTTAGAGTAAACTAATTGTGCCTCATTAGATAAATCCATATTTGCCCTATCTGCCACTGTTCCAATAGTTATAAACTCATCCAATTTTTTCCATTCCATATCTTCTCCTTCTGCATCACTGGTTCCCTGACTGTCTTGTTGTTGGTCCCACAAGGGTGTTGGATTTATTTCACTTTCCATTGTTGCTTTATTTTCTGACTGGAACCTCTCAAAATATGGTAAGGTACCTCTCTCTTCAGTCTCTCCTATCATCTTCTTCTCATATGCTATCTTCATCCCCTTATCAGTTACTGAATCAACTTGAGATTCCTGGCTCCACTTTGTCTCAAAAATATTTTGATGACCTGACTCAGATATAGTTTCCCCACATGGTCTCCTAGACAATGCATCTGCAGCCTTGTTCTCAGCTCCCTTTTTATACTGTATTTCAAAGCTCAAACCCAATAACTTGGTGATCCACTTGTGCTGTAATGCATTAGTCAGCTTCTGCTCAATTAAGTACTTCAATGACCGACGGTCAGTTCTAATAATAAAGTGACTACCAATCAAATAATGCTTTCACCTGTCAACAGCAATAACCAATGCTAGTAACTCCTTTTCATATGTAGATAATCCCTTGTTCTTAGCACAAAATGACTTACTCAAATAGGCTATTGGCTGATTATCTTGCATTAACACAACCCCCATCCCCAAATCACATGCATCTGTTTCTATTATAAAAACTTTATCAAACTCTGGCATTTTTAACACAGGAGCTGTTGTCATAACTTCTTTAAGCTTCTGAAATGCTGCTTCTGCTTTTTCATTCCACTGAAACCCTTCCTTCTTCAAAAGATCATGTAATGGTCTACATATAGAACCAAAATTCTGCACAAATCTTCTGTAGTAACCAGCCAACCCTAAGAAGCCTCTCAACTCTTTTACAGTTTTGGTAAAGGCCATTGCAGAATGCACTCAATTTTAGACCTATCCATTTCCACCCCCTTTTCAGAAATGACATGTCCTAAATATTCCACAGTCTTCTGAGCAAAGGCACACTTTGATTTTTTTGCAAACAGTTGATTATTTCTCATCAATGTAAGTACTTCTGCCAAATGCAAAGCATGATCAGCCAAGGATTTACTGTATACTATAATATCATCAAAGAATACCAATACACATTTCCTTAACAGTTTCTGAAAATTTTTGATTCATTAGACTTTGAAAGGTTGCTGGTGCATTAGTTAATCCAAAAGGCATCACCAAAAATTCATAATGGCCACTATGAGTCTGAAAAGCAGTCTTATGAATATCACTTTCCTTAACCCTAATTTGATGGTACCCTGCTCTCAAATCCAATTTAGAAAAATACACAGCTCCAAACAATTCATCCAATAGCTCATCTATCACTGGAATGGGGAAACTATCCTTTATGGTCTGTTTATTTAAATTCCTATAATCAATGCATAATCTCCAGCTGCCATCCTTCTTTTTTACTAACAGCACTGGTGAAGAAAATGGGCTTGTACTGGTTCTGATGGTCTTTTGTTGCAGAAGATCCTCTACTTGGCGCTCAATTTCATCTTTTTGAGCATGAGCATATCTATAGGGCTTGATTTTGAAAGGCTCAACACCTGTTTTCAAAGTAATTTGGTGATCAATACTCCTAGAAGGTGGCAAGGCAGTAGGAGTATCAAATACATCAGAAAAGGTAGAGAGAACCTGTTGAATGTTATCTGGTATCTCAGACTTAGTCACCAGCTTTCCAGATCCTTCTTTAGCCTCAGAACCAACTGATTGATCATGTAAGCTCATAACATGACACCTTCTCTTAGTCACAAACTCATATTGCTTGCTGGAATGCTTCAGTTTCTGAGGAATGCTGTAATTATAATGTAACTTCAATCCCTCCATTTCTTGAGCCTTTCTTTTTATGTAAAGAAATAATTCCTTTGCTTCTGCTCCCTGCAATCTTGCAAACTTAGCTTCATCAAAATTCCCTTTGAAATGCCAAAATCTGCTTCCAAAATGCAACCATACATCTTGTGTGTTGAAATCAAAAGCAATAGGACTGAACCACTTCATCCAATCCACTCCCAAAATTATATCAACATCTCCCATCTCTAGAATTATTAAGTCAAAATCAAATTTAGAGTTCTGAACACTCCATTCAACACTGGGACTGAAAGTGGCTCCCATGGCTAACTGTCCATTAGCTACTGACACAGTAAATTTCTTTGTATTTAGTACCTTCAACCCCAACTGTTTCACCAACTTAGGGCTAATAAAACTCCCTGAACTCCCTGTATCCAACAAAAACTGAACTGTGTAACCTTTGATACTTCCCATCAATGATATTAGGTCCTCATTATCTTCATTACTCAAAGCCCTGGATACTAGTTCATCACATTCTTCATCATCCTCCAATTGTTTCAGCTTCTCCACTTCTTTTTCCATCACCCAAACCTCCTCTTCATCATCTGTCACACACTCAGTAATCATGTGAATTTGCTGAAATTTACAGACATGGCCTACTCCATATTTTTCTCCACACTTAAAACAAATACCATTATTTCTTCTGTGTTGTATCTCTTGTGGTGATAACCTCTTATATCCTTCAGGTACAGTATAAGATGGCTTCTTAAATTTTTCTTGAGCAATAGGTGGCTTCCAATTACTTCTGTCATTACCAAACCTATTGGATGCATGTCCCAAACCTGTAGTTGGCTTCCATCTTTTCTGCAATCTCTCTAAGTACTTCTCCTCCATTTTTGCTAATTCAATAACATCATCCAAGCACTTAGGTCTAAGCCTCCTAACTCCAGCTCTAATCTCCTCTCTCAGCCCACTCAAAAATACAGACATCAAATAGTTTTCAGACAATTTAGAATCTAAACTTTCCACCAAAACTCCCAGTTCTTCAAAAACTTCAACATACTCAAGGACAGTTCCTTTCTGCACAATCTTACTAAATTCCTCCACTACATCTCTATCCCCTAAACTGGAGAATCTTTTAACCAAAGCAATACAAAAATCATTCCAAGACAACTTCAACTGTTTCTTGTTTCCAAACCAAACTTCAGCTTTTCCCTCCAAATAAATCTCAATAACACTCATCCTCTGGTCATTTCCTATTCCATTAAACTCAAAATATTTCTCACATTTTCGAAGCCACTCTTCAGGTTTTACTCCATAAAACTTAGGCAATTCCAACTTGCTAGCATTTCTGTCCAGTAATCCCTTCCAGTTAACATGCAACAATTCACTAGTTTGATCTATATTTCCCCAATTCAAACCATTATTGACAGTCAAATCTTTAGGTATGTTATTATTGTTCATCAGTACCTTAGGATTCATCACTATTGGAGTGTTTTCTTTCACAGACTGATTTCCCAGCATATTGTCTCCTAAAACTGATGGTGTAGGTAAAAGGGGAGGATTAGTAGTTACCTTGTTCTGCTGAACCAGATCTATGATTGGTGGTGATGAATTAGAACTCTCTGGTTGATTGATTGACTGAGCCCCAAGCTTAGCAGTTAGAAACATCATCATACCATCAAATCTTCGGTCCAATTCCTGAGAATTGCTCAATTTCCAAGCATCAAGCCTTTTATCAAAACCTTGCGAACTCTCCCTGACGCTGCAATCCAATCGATCGGACATTGTTTCCAGTCTGCTCGTGAAACTAGTACTCAGACTTCCCAGCTCCACAGCAAGCTCCGCAACTTTGGCTGCAGTCACATCAGTGGTGATCTTCAGATCCTCCGCTCTCGCCTCAGCTAACTCCAATTGATGAGCCAATGATTTCACCGTTCGGTGCGCCATGTCGGAGAAATGGCGCTCTGATACCAAGCTGACACAAACTAAAAGATAGAAATGGATTTAACAGTCAAATTGATTATCTGGAATTGAATAAAAGGGATAAACCCCTTCATGAGATGAGAAGAGATTCAGAAGGAGATGAGAGAGAATAACAATGGATCAAGATCACACAAATCTGATGCCTCTCTCTCCTCTGATCACCCTATTTCTACTTGCTAAGCTAACTAACTAAACTGAATAGCAACTGATCTAACTGACAGTAACTAACAATTCTCAGCTCTTCTGTTAGCTAGCTGATAGTTTAGTTAAGTACCAAACTACCCTTCTTCATAGGCCCATTCATGACAAATGTACTCTCTTTTAAAAGCCCACATATGTTATATGTTAAAGTATTTTTCTCCCCGTCATCTTATACTTATAGTTATATATTGAATCTAGTAATTTATCCATAGAAAATATATTTCTTATTTTATTTATATTTAAACATTTAATTTTCTTTTTCAAAAATTATATTTGGCCCATTCACCTATAATGCCTAATTCCCCTCTTGGTTGATCGATATGTTGGAACAATTGGTATCTATGTGTATACTTTTCTATCAAATTTTGATTCTTTGATAATGGCATTACCATAATTGACTATTTTATTTTCTTTACTATAACAAATCAAGTTCTAGTCAGCTAACAGGTAATAATGTGAAAATTTTTACAAGGACATGGTCCCTCTGTCTTACAATTTTATTTCATTAGTGGACAAAGCATCATCAGGTTTGACTTAAACTGATCCTCATGAGATGTAAGAAACTACCATATCAAGCAGCACTTTACAACTGTTCATTTGAATCATATCAACTTGCAAGTGGATTGTTATCCCTACTCGTGTTCTCAAGTGAAATTTGTGTATTTTGAAAGAGTAATACACTATGTGACCATTATTTTATTTTTTAAGGTTAAACCACCAATAAATCAGTGGAGAGAACTTTTATTAGGCATCCCTAGACCGTGAAATGACAGAAATAAATACAGATAACTCATAAAAAGGAGTCAACAAGTGCGAATCTCCACAAGCGGAGATGATTTGTGAGATCAGAGAAGTTTCTAAACATATAGCTATTCTAAATTTTCTCTGTCTTAAGCTACAAGTACTAAAGCCAGGGCGGCATATTAAAAACAGATTTTCTTCCTTCTCCTGAATCTAGACACTTCACAATGTACAGCATTCTAGGGCTCCAAGAATTCACCATCTCAGTTTACATTGCCAAAACAGGCGGTTCCATTAAAATAAAGACTCTCTACCTGAGTCATTACCCCTCAATCACGTTGTGGTCGTCCCAGGGTAAAAGGGGAGTCCTGATTGAGTTTTAGGGCTTGGACTAGCAGTAGAGTAATCCATTAAGCATACCGGACTTACATCTAGCCATGAAAACTAAGAAAGATTCCGCTAGAACTATAACTAGAAATTGCCATATGAATTTCTCCTTTAGAGGTGATATAGTCCATCATCAAAAAAGAAACAAATCACAAAAACCCTGTATTTAAGATCAGAAACCAAAAATAAAGGAAATAAGGGAAAATGAAAAAGAAGTAAAACCACCTTCTCACTCTAATTGTGCCAATTCCAGTATAAACCTGTCCAACTCTGACCGGTTCGACCCGACCCGACCCGACCCGACCCGGGCTGAGTCGTTGACCTGCAAACCTCCAGCTTGATCGGATCTCCGCGGCTCGTCTTCTCCAGGCGTTGAAGCTCCAGCCTCTGGGCATCGTCCGGATTCGGCGGAGAGTCGCCGTGATGCAGTCGTGCATCCTCTCCATGCGCATCGGGCGGAGAGACGATGTGCCGAGCCGACCGTGGTGACTCCTTGGCTTTTCCGGCCTGATCTGTGGGTCCGTTGCCGGGAGTTCGTCGGTGCCGATCCGGTGGGACTACGAGCTGTGGCGACCCGCTCGTCTGAGTCGATGGTTGAAACTGGATATGTAATTTTTCGAGAAAGTAGATGGTTTCGGGGTGTGAGATAGGGAGGGGTGGTAAAGATTTTTATTGTTGTAGGGGTGGGGAGGTCACCACCGGACCGGCAAGAGGCGCCGGCCGGTGCCTCCCCGACCAAAAAAGGATATGGGTTGTGGGGGTTGGGGGAAGAGGGAGGGGGAGAGAGAAGGCTGGGGGATTTGTCGTGATGGTGTGCAAACTATGCACTGGTGTTGTGCAGATACTTGAGATTATGGTCAATGTGACCATTATGAAATTTGGGAAGGTAAATTACATTTCTCATTTTAAATTATTCCAAATCTCAGGCAACATACGACATATAAGATACATATTCTTGTTATTGATTACATATGATCATATTATTGTGACCTTCATATTCTTGTAATTGCATTGTTTTGATAGGGTGATTAACTAATTATTTTTCTTCATTCATAATATGTCTCTAAAGCAACCAAGTTTTGCTTAGGAAACGGCTAAGAATTTGAACAATCTTACTTTATCGGAATCATTAAGCTTGCAACTAATCAACTTCAAATGGACAAATTAAAGCATCATGAGATTCAACTGAACCTGATGATCATAAGATGTTAGAAACAAATATCAGGCAGTACTTGTATACAAGATTCGAATCATCCCTCTTAGATCAGTACTTAAGGAGTTTCTGTGGAGATAAACCATAATTTTGGAATGATTGGTTAGATACTGCTGAGTGGTGGCATAACACCACTTTCCACTCTAGTATCAATATATCCTCTTATGAAGTTTTGTATGGGGTCAAACCAGTGGCTCTTCATCTTGGACTAATGACAGATTCTATCATACCAGAAGCTTATAGTTTCTTGCAAAAGAAGGACCAAGTGCAGCGGATCGTTCAGAAACATTTAAAAATAGCTCAGGAAAGAATGAAGCATTTTGCTTATCTCAAAAGGTCAGAAAGGAGTTTGCAAGAGGGTGATTGGGTTTATTTAAAATTGCAGAAGTACATGCAGAATTCTGTGTTCAACAGAGAGCAGAAGCTTGCTCCCAGGTTCTATGGTCATTTCCTGGTGTTAAAGAAGATACAGGAGGTGGCCTACAAAATAAAGTTTCCCATTCAGAGCAGAATCCATCGAGTCTTCCATGTTACATTGCTTAAGAAACATTGTAAACCTGTTCCTGACTCTGCAATAGTGCTTCCACTAGCTGGTGCAAGATCTTCCCTTCTTGTTTCCCAGGAGAGTGTTGCAAAGAAGGTTGTGACTAGAGATAATCATACTGTTGTACCAAGAGTCATAGAATGGAGAGATGTCTCTGTGGAAGATGCTTGTTAAGAGGATCAAGTCTTTATCAAATCTCAATTTACAGATTTCCAACTTTGAGGACAAGTTTTGTACTAAGGGAGAGCGAGGAGCAGCTAAGACTAGTCAAAATCAAAGGCTGATGGTCAACGATCAAGTCAAAGGGGGTCAAGGTCAGCACAACAGTTTATTCTTAACTAGCTAGGTCGTGGCAACTGATCGCCGGCCAGGATGGTATATAATTAGCATTAGATTATTATGTTAGTCATCTCCTAAAAAATAGATCATTTGAGTAGGCTCTAAGGAGCAATCTTTCTCTTCTCTTCTCTAATTTTGTTGTGACCGTTTTTCCGGCAATATACAACTATAATACTTTTCCGATTAATCGGAAATCTTTACAAATAGTTGATCCCAGGGATAGACCCATTAGGGGCCAACCCATTCCAAAAAAAAATGGGCTGAGTGAATGAGACTTCACTTTTGTTTTGTTATTTAGTTATTAAAATCAATGGGCTGCACATATTTGCATCGATTATGGCCTGCGATTATTGGTCCATCATTTGTTAAATTTAATAATAAAATAGTGTAAAATATACTCTCTTTTAAAAACCCACAAATGTTGTTTGCTAAAGTATTTTTCACCCCACCATTATATATTTATAGTTATATATTGAATCTAGTAATTTATCCATAGTAAATATATTTCTTATTTTATTTATTATTTAACCTTTAATGTTCTTTTCCAATAATAATATTTGGCTCATTCACCTACAATGCTTAATTTCCCCCTTGGCCGATCGGTATGTTGGAACAATTGGTATCTCTTTGTATACTTTTCTATCATATTTTGATTCTTTGATAATAATTTTACCATAATTGACTATTTTATTTTCTGTATTATAACATGTCTCTAAAGCAACCCAAATTCTGGTCATGCTCCCTCCGTTGCCCAACTTTACTTCAGTAGTGGACAAAGTATCATCAAATTTTGGCTGAAACCGGTCATCATAAGATGTAAGAACTACTAGATCAAGCAACAACTTTACAACTACTCATTTGAATTATATCAGCTTGTCAATGGACTGTTATCGCCTCCTCAACTTCTCAAGTGAAATATGCCTATTTTGAAGGAGTAATACACTATGTGACCCTTATAGAATTTGGGAAGATAAATTACATTTTTTTTCATTTTAAATGATTCCAAATCTCACGCAATATGCGACACATAAGATACATATTCTTGTTATTGATTACATATGATCATATACTTGTGACCTTCATATTCTTATAATTGCATTGTTTTGATAGTGTGATTGACTAATTATTTTTCTGCATTCTTAAGATGCCTCTAAAGCAATCAAGTTCTGTTTGCTAAGAATTTGAACAATCTTACTTTATCGGAATCACTAAAGCTTGCAACTGATCAATTTCAAATGGACAAAGCATCATCAGATTCAGCTGAAGCTGATCATCATAAGATGTTAGGAACAAATATCAAGCAGTAGTCGTATACAAGATTCAAATAATCCATGTTAGAACAATAGGGTTGCAATCGACACGAATAGCGCCAACACTAATCCAGTTGCCCGGATCCCAGCCGCCGCTGCTATGTCCAGAGCCACCGGAAACTGGCACTGCTGCGTGGAAGGATCGTTCTTCACAATCTTCGCCAAACCGTTGAAATCGCACGCCCGAACATCCTGATTATTCATCTGGAAATACATATTGAACGCATAAGAAGCATTCCCCCTCGCAGACTTGAGATCACACCCGTATCCTAGGCTAGTACAGTCAGATTGTGAGCATGCGTAAGCAACAGGAGCCCTGAGCTCACTCGCGTTGTTCTTGAACTGCGAATCCAGCACGCACCATTCCCGAGGAAGATACTGCACGTTCTTCGCCGCCACCGGCATCTTCTCCGGCCCCTTTCCGGTGAAATCCACCGGGAACTTCGGTGCTCCGGCGTAGTCGAATATTCCCCAGTGTCTTTCAAAATTCCCCGGAGCAATACTCTTCTGATTCTCATCTGTTAAACTGAAGAGGTAAACTATTATGTCCTCAGGGTGCATTGGGGTACCCTTTTTAGTCGCCATTTTCTTCAAAAACCCGTTGTAGAATCTCTGAGCCAATTTGTTGTTTGCGTTTGAGTTTGCGTCTGTTGGCCACCCGATTTCTCCGACCACGATTTTCACTTTCGGGGCTCCGGCTTTCTTCAGCGACCAAACCAGGGAATCGAGATTCGCGTCGAACATGTTTGTGTACTGAATGTTGTTGTCCTGAACTGGGGTTGCTCTCCCATCGAAGAAGGCGAACTCGACTGGGAAGTTAGGGTTTTCGTAGAGGCTGAGGAAAGGGTAGATGTTGACGAGGAATGGCGCGTTGTTGTCCTGGAGAAAATGGACGATGTCGGACATTAGAGGTCTGATGTCGGCACGGAACTGCCCCGCCGACGGGCCACCGGAGCCCGTGTCGTAAACGTCGGCGTTTTGTGGGATGGTTGCTTTGATCTTGTCTCCTAATCCAGCTTCGTTGAGCGCCTTCTGGATGTTCTTCAGAGCTGGAAACGTTGTTTTCAGGAATGAACCATTGTAAGCCTTCAGGAATGGTTCATTGGCTACAGCAACATATCTGTAAACACACAACAACAAATCGATCATGATCTCATAACGTTAAAGAATGTAAAATTCACAGAGTAGTGATTCATAGAACTATACTTTTATGAATGTGTAAAGTTCACACTAGTAGTTATTTAAATTAGAAGGTAAATAACAAGCATACACAGGGCGAAACCAGACAAAAAAATTTGGGATTTCTAAATAAAATTGAGAGTTGCCGGGATTCGAAACTACACTACATATTTATCCAGAGTTATAGTGATATAGCCTATAAATTTTGGGGCTGCTGGTGGCGTCGCCCCGTGCGACCCTTGATTTCGCCACTGAATGCATATAGCACATAAATAAATAATAATATTTTGCATATAAAAATATACTTTGTCAATTCCCGAAAAATAATCATACATAAAAATGAAAAAAATATTTTTCAAAAATATAATTTCCAATTTGGTGATGATGCAATCATGACATGATCATTTCTAGGGTTTTCTAGATCAAGTTATGTCCTATAAATTTTACACAGAATCTTGTTTTATCAGTCTGATGTGTGAAGCGGATTAACGTTCCTTGATCATATGTTGAGGTTAACCTCAATAAACTATCAATGAACGCTAACTTGTCCACACAATAGCCCGCCTCACAAAAAACCAGCTCTAAATATATATTATCACAAACACACATATATGAATTAAATAATTAGTGTAAAGATTATCCAAGTATGAGATATATAAATGGAATGTTACTGACTTGATATCAACACCACCATTGTACATATGGGTGGAAAGATTTTGCTTGACCCAATCTTGGGCATTGTCATAATCTTGGAGCTTCTGGAGCTGATCATTAGGGATCCCTAACATGACCTCGATCCCACTCCCGGCGAAGAACTTGACAGCCCAGGGATCGGAGTCGAACAGCTTGATCTTAGAAATGTTGTTGTCTTTGAGCAACTGAACTATACTTGCTGGATGCAAGATCTGTGCAGCCTGAGTCCCCCAATTCACACCGACGCTGATCTCACCACATTCTGCCACCATCATCATCGTCATCGTTGCAGCGATCGCGAACCACACGCATATCGGTGCCGCCTTGGATGGAGCCATTGTTGAAGATGGATATGGTTCAATGACACAACCGCTGTTGTTTTCAGGCCATCGGTTGATAAATGAAATGGGAGTAACAGGTGAGTTACAGGTGTGTGGTGCTCCAGGATGTCAGGAAGAAGAAAAGGGCAAGTTTCCATTTATTTAATTACACATCAGAAGAACCAACTCATTTTTATTTTTGAAATTTTGATTTAATAGGTTATTACTGTTAGGGTTGCTTTCCTGAATCTGGTGAGAGTTTATTTCCTGAAGAACAGAACCATTAGTGGTGGAGAGATGACATGGCATGATACTTTTGGTTGTTTACTCTCAAATAGGGTCATATATAACCAACTATTTTGTGGTTGAAATTAAAATTAAATGAACTAATCAGTTACTCCTTACACAATTTTATTTTATTATTAAAAAATATGTGTAATAATTCAAGTGGCCCAAAGAAAAATGAGTGTTGCTATACGCAGTCCGATTTTACTTTTGTAGTTCAAAATACGGTACGAATTTGTCCTCATTTATCAGGTTCATTGGGAAACTTAGCAATATTTAGGGGACGATATTGTAATTTCAATGGCATTTTGGACTATGCTGAGTAAAATATCGAACTGCGTATAACACTTCAGAAAAAAAAAATCTCACCCCTTGTCCCACATAGAAATGAAACCTGGAAATTTTAGATTAAAGCACTAGCACTCAACTGCTAAATTCCTACACAATTTTAATTTTTTAATCAAAATTAACTGACATATTATTACTTTATTTTTTTGAAATATCCAACAACTTTTGTGAAAAATCAATTGTTGTATAAAACCAGAATATGAATATAAGGTGATTAGACCCGTCCACTTCAACTGAACTGAATTAAAATTGTTTAACTGAGTCAAACTAAGCAAAGTTGAAAGGTATTAAAATTGTCAAGAACAAATTGGAGTGAACATGGCATTTAGTCAAGTATGAAATGTACACTTTTTTTAACGAAGTCAAAACATACTCCCGACATTCTCTCTATTAATTTTTCTCTGTCTTCTCTCTACTTTCCGGACATTAACTCAGCCCTAACAGTGTAACCAACGGCCATAAACGGCTACTTGGATGGTGGATCCGCCACCAATCCGCGGCGGCGACGCCGTGGGTAAATCGTATTCACAGGCGCTAGCACCCCAAAGCCAGCCCCTTTTCAACTCCCTACCCACAAACCCTGAAATCAAACCTGTAGCCACTAGATTTGAGGGCAAACTGGCCTGTATTTACTCCGAGGAGGCGGTTCAAACTTTCTCGGCGCATTACCAGAACGCGCTTATCGGAAAATTCACGAATGCTAAACCAACCATGGAGATCATCAATGGAGCTTTTCAGATGATGGGTTTCGTCGGCAAGTACCAGATTGAATCCCTCGATCACAGACATGTTCTGATTAGGCTTGAATCAAAAGAGGATTACCAGAAGATCTGGATGAGGTCCATCTGTCAGATCAACGGCAGCGCTATGCGGGTGCTCAAATGGACGCCTGACTTCTCCACCAAGAAAGAATCATCCATAGTCCCAGTTTGGGCCACCATCCTTAATCCCCCGGTCCAGTTCTACAACCTGTCGGCAATTGAAGACCTTGGGAACCAAATTGGGGCTTTCCTCAAGATGGACCTGGCCACAAGCAATCTCTCAAGACCGTCGGCGATTAAGGTATGCGTTGAGATTGATCTGCTGAAAGAACTGCAAACTTCAGTTGTCATAGGCACTACTAGTAATAATGTAGAATGTGGGATTGAATATGATGAAATCCCTCAATTTTGCACACACTGTCAAAAGATTGGACACTCTGAACCAGAATGCATGATTCTTCACCCCCAACTCAGAAATAGGAAGATCGAGTCCCAGTCTCAGCCCCAGTTTAACCAATTTAGGCAGCCTAGAAAGCCCTATCAGCAATGGAGAAAGGTGAACCCTTCTGGAGCTGCTGGTGGAGCTTCTTCTGGTCTTCCCCCCTCACAGAAATAGTCAGATGTGCATACCCAGTTACAGGCACAGAGCCCTGGCCCAATCAGTGTCATGGAGAGATCACCTCCAATTGAGGTTCAGTATCCTTTGAATACTACTTCAAGTCAACCTTCCATCATCTCAGTTGAAAATCCTACTTTGATTTCAACTGAGGTGACTGAACCAATAAAATTATTCAAAGGTTTAAAAAAGCCTTCTTATGTACCTTTCTATTCTTTTGATGACCTTCAAGTTAGCAATTTGAAAGAATGGAAAATCAATCAGAGAATGATGCAGAACCAAATAATTATTCCTTACCAGCCAATTCAGACATCAAACTCTTTCCAGGTACTCCAGGAACAGCAAGATGATGGCTCAGAGTATGAAGAGGCTCACAGTGATGAACTTCAACTGGAAGACTCTCCAGGTACTCCTCTTAGTGTCTCTCCTATAAGCATGATTGAAAATATACTGCCTGGTGATAAATCTGGAAGAAGTGGTAGGAAAAAAGAGACAAACATTCACTGGGGGTATCACACTTGACAAGTGGTTGAGAACCTCACTAAAAACTAAAAAAATTTCCAATGATTTATAAGATCATTGGTAATATTTTAGTATGGAATGTTAGAGGGTACTCAAAAGTGATGAATAGACTGAAAA
This sequence comes from Sherardia arvensis, assembly GCA_948330725.1. Lineage (NCBI taxonomy): Eukaryota > Viridiplantae > Streptophyta > Magnoliopsida > Gentianales > Rubiaceae > Sherardia > Sherardia arvensis. The sequence continues at coordinate 8,743,736 of OX415238.1, read as the reverse complement.
CCCTTATTGTCTCACACAAAATTGACATTGTCTGTTTGATTGAACCTTGGCATGAAAAAACTGATTTAGTCAACTTACAATTCCAACTCAATTTTCAAAATGTTGTTTGTGCCTCACATGCTAAAATTTGGCTTCTCTGGAACTCAAATTTTAATATTAATATTGTCTCCCAATCTGATCAATATGTGCTTACTTCAGTCTCTGATTGCATGACTAATGTTGCCTGGAATTGTGTCTTTGTCTATGCTAAGACAACAAAAATTCTTAGAAGGGATTTATGGGCTGACCTAATAGTACTGCCAAGAGCCCCAACAGTCTACATTGGTGACTTTAATACAGTCACCTCTGTTACTGAAAGAAGGGGCAAAAAGAAACCCCCTATAGGTAGCATTAGAGAGTTTAACTCCTGTATCAATAACCTGGGACTCATAGAACTTCCCACAGTGGGGAATCACTTCACTTGGACAAACAATAGGAGGAGGGAGGACCTTTTATTACAAAGACTAGATAGAGGTCTATGTAATGTAGATTGGCATGAGCTCTTTCCCCATAGTTCCATCCAAATCCCTAGCAGACTAGATTCAGACCACAACCCTTTAGTTTTATCCATCCAAAACTGTGACTTACAAAGGCCAAAACCTTTTAGGTTTCAGCATATGTGGACACTGAGGGAGGGTTTTATGTCACTGGTTCAGGAAAGTTGGGAAAGCCAGTGTATGGAGAGGGGCATGACAAGGATGGTTGCAAAACTTAAGAGGCTGAAATATGCCCTGAGACTATGGAATAAGGAGAAGTTTGGTGATGTCCACAAAAACCTCAAAGAGGCTGAGCACAAGGTGGCTCAGTTAGAGATTGCATATCAGACCACTGGAGAAGACAGTGACCTAATAGAACTGAACCTTCAAAGGGCACTCCTAACTAGAAAGCAAACTGAACTTACAGCCTTCTGGAAACAGAAGGCTAAGCTAAGATGGCTTAAAGATGGGGATGCTAATACAAAGTACTTCCACCATTCAGTTAAGGAGAGAAGATGTAGAAGCCAGATTAACAAAATCAAAGATAGCCAAGGTGTTTGGATCTCTGACCCAAACAAGATTCAGGAAGAAGGTGTGCTTTTCTTCCAGAATCTTCTATCCTCTGAAGAATCTGACATTACAGGTCAGTTCTTGAACCATTTCAAACAGTGCATCCCTAAGTTGGTGACTGAGGATGAAAATGAAAATTTGCTCAGACCTCTGGAAATAGAAGAGCTCAGATTTGCTGTGTTTGACTTTAATAAAGAGGCTGCTCCAGGATCTGATGGCTACTCAGGTACTTTCTTCACTCACTGTTGGGACATTATTAAAAATGACCTGATGGAAGCTGCCAGGGAATTCTTTGATGGGAAACAACAACCAAGAGCCATCACCAGCACTTGGCTGGCACTCATTCCCAAAGTTCCCACCCCCAGCCATTTTAGGGACTTTAGACCAATTAGACTCTCCAATTTTCTAAATAAGGTTTTCTCCAAGTTTATCATGGAAAGAATAAAACCTTTAATGCCTAGGCTTCTGTCTCCTGAACAGACTGCTTTCCAGACTGGAAGAGACATAGTGGATAACACAGTGCTGATGTAAGAAATGGTTAGGTTGTTGAATAAGAATCAGCAACACCAGAATGTCATAGTTAAATTAGACATGGAAAAAGCTTTTGATAGAGTATCCTGGTCATTCCTTAACACAGTTCTGCTGGAATTTGGCTTTCATGGCAAGATAGTTAAGTTGATTAGCCAGAATATATCATCTGCTTGGTTCTCTGTGCTTATTAATGGTATAGCTACTGGCTTCTTCAAATCAAATAGGGGATCAAGCAAGGTGATCCCCTTTCCCCCTTATTGTACAATCTGATTTCTGAAGCTTTTTCCAGAGGTTTCAAGGCATTGCTGGAACTAAACTTTATCAAAGGATTCAGAATGCCCAGAGGTGTGACCCAAGTTTCTCACCTAATGTATGCTGATGATACAACCATATTTTTACATGCTGGGAAGAGAAACATGAAGAGACTTATTAGGTTACTGAAAGCCTATGAAGCAACAACTGGGCAGAAGGTGAACTACAACAAGTCAGAGTTCTATGTTCACTCCCAGTCCACCAATCCAATGAAAAGAAGGATAAGGGCTGCAACTGGAATGAGAGAAGGCTCTCTGCCATTTAAGTATTTGGGTGTCCCAGTTTTCACTGGAAGGAATAAAATTATCTATTACCAGCCAGTACTGGAAAGAATGGACAATCTTATTCACAATTGGAAAAACAGATGGTTATCCATGGCATGAAAATTAGTACTTATAAACCATGTTCTTTTCTCAATCCCCACACTAATCTTCTCAGTACTGGATCCTTCAAAGACAGTCATTAAAAAAATGGAGACCATGGCAGCCAAATTTTTTTAGGGTGAGTCTGATTTTGGTCAAAAGAGGATATGGAGAAGCTGGTCCAAGATGGCACTTCCCACATATGAGAATGGGTTGGGTTTCAGGGATATAAGAGCCATTGTACTGGCATTTTCCTGTAAACTTTGGTGGAAGATGCAGAAAAATGACACCATATGGACTGCATTTTTATGGTCACTGCCAAAGACCTACAAGACCTCCCATACTTGGAGGAGAATCTGCTCTGTCACAGAAATGGCCAACAGTAATTCCCAGGTCATCATAGGAAAAGGAAATTCCCCTTTTTGGGATGCTAACTGGACAGGAGAGGGTGCACTTTTTTATAAAATTGATTCTTCTGCTATGCCTTTCTCTAATATATCTGTCTCTGAATTTTGTGAAAACAAAACTCAGTACCTAACCTTATTGGAGCCTTTATTAGCTACCAGTACTATGATTTTTCTGCAGGACTTCAAGATCCAACACACTCATGAGGATACCTTGGTGTGGAAGCCTGCAAAAGATGGCCTTTTCACTGTTAGATCAGCTTACACAGCCTTTAGAAGATCACACTCCTCAGACCCTGTTATCCATAAGGTATGGTCAAATAAAACTCCATCAAAAATCTCAGTGTTTATTTGGAGACTGTATAATAGACTACTGTCTTTTGATGATATTTTGAGTGTTATGGGATTTAACTTACCTTCTAAATGTGTGTACTGCAACCATTCTGACTCCCTAGACCATTTCTTCAATGAGTGCCCATTTAATACAAATCTGCTAGAATTTCTGCATCTCAAGCTCAATATTCCAGTCCCTTCCTTTCAATCTGCTAAGCACAAAATTTCATATTATTTACAATTTAATGGAAGGTCAAAGGCTCACTCAAAAGTCCAATCAGTCACCTTATGCACAATGCTCTGGATCCTTTAGACTAGTAGAAATAGGATCATTTTTGAAAATACCAAAACAGATGGTGCTGTCATGGTTCAGAATTGCTTGAAACAGACTTTCTTGTATTTTTCAGCTTTCCCACTTGTTGGATCATTTGAAAAGCATAGGGACCTTCTTAACATTGGCTTGATTCCTTACCTGAAAAGGAAGAGACCAAAACTAGTTAGAGTGGTTAGATGGTCACCCCCAGAAACAGGCCTTAAAATAAACATTGATGCCTCATTTGTTAATGGTCTTGCTGGATTAGGTGTGGTGGTGAGGGATGCTAGTAGAGTAGTCTCTATGCATCTTAAATGTGTCCAGGCCTCATCCCCACTACATGCTGAACTTGCTGCTATTCTATTTGGATTCACAGTAGGAACTTCTTTGTCAACCCCTTTTGTGCTGGAAACTGACTACCTCAGTGCAGTAACAGGGATTAAAAACCCCTTCCAGTCCAACTGGGAACTCCTTAGCAATTTTCATGATCTGCATGCCCTAGGTTTTCATTTATGTCTAAAGCATGTTGTGAGAGAATGCAATTGTGCTGCTGATTTTTTATCTAAAAAAACACTGTCTCTCTATTACTCTGGTCAATTTTTGCCATCAGATGCTCCACCCCCACTTGTAGGAATCCTTGCCACTGATGCAATGGGAATACCTAATCTCAGATCTTTTTGACCTGCTTACTGCTCTACTTTTTCCTTTACAGATGCAGAAGGCCCTAGCATATCATGCTAGGGAGGTAGATGCTCAGACAATGAAGGAAGACTCTTCCAGGCACATAACTCTCAATCAGGCTGTATCAAGAATGTCCTGCGCATTGATCCAGTTTACTGATCCTTCCTTTATTCCTCATTAGTCACTAGTTTTGTAAGTGGTGCTTGATACAAAATCTTGATAATCTTACCCCTATTGGTTAAACTGTGTTTCGTCTAACGATTCGCTAAAATGCTCATAGGGTTTCAAAGTTATCAAGATTTTTCTTTTGGTCTCATGCTTCATATCTATTTATATCTGCAACTACCTTTATTGTAAAACTATGACCATTTTTGGTCCTTTCGGGAGTGGTGTCCCTAAATAAAAACACCCCACCATGGTGTGGTTTATCTTTAAAAAAAAAAAAAAAATGTACACTTTTCTTCTTGAAAATTTTATAAATTGATCACTGGGTAACTGGTGTGTTTGTGCACCTAACGTATCTTGAAGATTTGAAATCTCCTAAAAACAAATACTGATTGATTCGGCGTCAGCGCATGTTTCTCCCTTGCCCGGCACAACCAATTCTTGCACTGCTGCCAATATTACAATATTTGTTTGCATCAGGCCGTTGCTCTTGCTCATACTCTAAAGCAAGCAAACCAAAAAATTAAAAAAATCCAGGCCCTCACAGTAATTTTATATATTAAGGATAGTTTTCAATCATCTTAATTACACTTATTAACTAGTTTTGAACCAATGCTAGTTAATAGCTTTGAAGTAGTATGTTTTTTTAACAACCCACAACTAGCTAGGAAGTCTATTCCCCGAATCGTTAAGGAAAATATAAATGTAAAGTACAATAGCTAAGTTGATTTGTAAGAGTCTATTAGAGAAATTTTTTAAAATTTATCAATATTAATCTTCTCTGTAGGTAAACTAGTAAAAATATAAATAAAAGAGTAATAAGAGATGGTCGCAGCCAATAGTTCTATCACTAATCCGGAATGAACTAGCTAAACTCGAGACCAGCTGCTATATTAAAGTAACCTCATATCTATATTCATTTCTCATCAGTCTCTATATCATCCTATAATTAAGCAGTCAAATTACAAGTCTCGGCTAATCGATTTGTGGTCACTCAATACCAATAAGAGACTTACAGAACTCAGTAACAGACCTCCCAAATAGTTTCACGGACTCAAAATATGTAGTATGTAACTAGTTTGTATTGGTTTGATAAGATTGGCGAGTTATTAAATCAAACTCAAATACAGTTTTAATCAAATGTTTCAGTCAGATACGATAGAATAGTCGGGGCTTTTTTTCTCTCTCTAGGAAGTCAACTCCCCATCCTCCCTTTCGCCCAAAACAGATCCACCGACGGAGGGGTGGTCCGAGCTGGTTCCGGTGCTTCTCGCCACCGCTCGGCCACCCCCTCCACCCCATACCTTTTTTTCCCAGCCTCTAGCCGCCCTATACCTTACCCCCTCACCTGAATCCGGGTTTTCTCGCCTGAAAAACTACGACTTTCTGTGGCCGCCGATACACCGCAAGCGGCTGGATCCAAAGAGGGATCGGAACCGCAGTCCGACAACGATGGAAAGCATGTCCGCTCGCCGCTGGACTCACCGGAGGAGATCCGAACTCGTGCCGTCATAGATGCAGGTCACCCACAAATCGCCGGAAAAGCTAAGGTTTTTATCAGATCCGATTGATCCAGAGAGGTTTTGGCAAGCACGTGTGGCTACGCGCTGTCTCACACGCCGATGGTCCGTTGCGGCGTGAACTACTTGGCGTCTCATCGCGCTGACGCGCTTCGCCGACCACACGCGCCGCCATCTCGACGCAGCTACTCGAGCGCGTGGATGCACGCGCCACGCGCCACCGTCGCGAGCCGCCTCCAAGGAAGGGATTTGGTAGATTCAGAGATCTGGGTTCTCTTCTTTTTTCTTATTTTATGTCAGATGAAATACGTGCTTCACTGAGTCTTTTTGCGTAATTATCTGGACTAGTTTATCGAGTACTCTATGCCTATCTGCTGTTTTCCTTGTAAACGGATTAGCCGCGCTATGGAAAATCCCCTCGGCTTCTAGTCTCTTTTCTATGCTCAGTGTAGGAGAAATCCAAGTCAGAGTTGCTTTGACAGCTTACTCTTGGCGATTCTGTGAACGAATTTAGACTGATAGACTTGGTTGATTCTGACTTTTGTTGGGGTTGGTGCAAGTTATGGATGCTTTACCTGCCAGATAGTTTAAATGCTTTTGGGCATTAGACTTTAGGATGTTCAGATGTATTTCATCGCACTTTTTAGTTTTAGGAACCGCGTCTATCCGCGCTCTAGATACAGTTTAGGTTCCCAACTTATTCTGTAATCTCACAAATTGCCTCCGTTTGAGGAGATTTTGAAGGTTTGAGGAGTCTAATAAATATCCTCCCACCTATGGTGGTTTATAATTTTAAAAAAAAAAAATCAAATGTTTCGATGCCAATTTATTTCATTTAGATCATTATATTTTCGATCATCTGATCTACATTTAGGTCTAAATGACCTTTACATTTTAGATCTACATCGAAAATGCAAACGCCATAGAACGCGAGACCAATTCAAAGGAGTGGGTGACATTAACAAAATACTGGTTGCTAAAGATGACTAACAAAGGCATGTATTAAGTTGATATAATAAATGAATTTTATAATAATTAAAGTTACAGGTAAGTTGATATCTATCAATTATATATTGTATTTTGATAATGCAATTTTTATTATTTATTTTGGAGTCTGTGGAAAAAACAAGAGAAGTCTAGAAAATGCAAACTCAAATCAAATGCCGTCCAAATTCAAAAAGATTGGACGGTTGTAATTGGCTTCTGTGGAAAGATGTCAAGCTGAGTCATTTTCTGTTTGGAATAAATTAAAAATAAAGAGAGGTGAGTCATCTCCTTAATTAATTTACCCTGCTCCACCATAAAGCCTAGTTATATTAAACTAATCACTAGCACAATTATTAACCTTAAACTTTGTAAAAAAAAAAGACAAACAAGATTCAAGAATCTGATGCTGCTCTGTTGAACTAGTAGTACACATTCTGATATTCATTCGTAGTTATTTCCAGCAGAGATCCATGCTCATCAAGATTCAAGAATCTGATGCCAGCCCAGATCAAGGTGCATGGTTGATGATTTGTTTACAGAGTAACAGATCCAGTATTTTTCCCCAGAAAATAAGAGCAACCAAAAATTTCATGGCTTTTTTGCACCATATATCATTAATTACAAGGTTCTTTCTTTCTTGTCTCAGATTTTAACTTGTTTATGCTACTGCAACTGCAGATGATTCTTTCCTAGAATCTGCACTTGCTTTTGTTGCTGATGATGAAGATGATGATTTCCTGTTTGATGATCTCTTCCATCTTCTTTCCTTGGCATCATCCATCTCAATCTGTTCTTGCCTGCACTCCTGGCTGCAAAATGGAGTATTCCCTCTGAAAAAACACATAACATACACATCAGACATCATTCATACATGATTGATGATTCCATCATCATCATATATCCAGAAATGAAAGAAAGTTACAATCTTGAAGGTCAAAAACAAACCTGTACATGAAGATGTCATGGTTCAGAGCCAGGGGCTTCTGGCAGAGGGAGCAAGAATCAAGAAAGTGAGGCTGAGAAATGGTGTTCTTCTGGACCTCTTCAGAACCAGCAAAGTATAGAACAGACTTCATCTTTTCTGCTTGAATTTGGAGGGATTCAGAGGCTACTATGGGGCAGGGGAGGAGAGGGAGAAAGGGGGAAGAAATGTTGAATGAGGTGGGGGGTTTATATAGTTGAATGTTGGTGGAAGAATGGAGAAAACTGGAAATTAATATTAAACTGGGAGGTGGGATTGGGTGTGGGATGGTGCATGGGACACTGGTGTGGGAAGGGTAATCAATTTGTTTGTGATGTTGAAAAGTGAGATTGTTGTGATATTAGTATTAGTTGAGGCCCCCAAAGGTTAATGGTGATTAGGACAATTGGAGAAGAATCTTAGGACCACTTTGGCAATTATTTCCAGAATCCAGGTGGTCGAACTTGGAGTGGTCAAGTGCAATGGACTACTAATCTCAGTAATTTAAGAAACTTATCTGATTTAGCACTTCAACCGAACTACATTGTGTTGAATTGAGCTAAAAATTATTAAACTAAAATGATGAGGACTGAAAGTAATTGAAATGAATAAAAAGCTGCTAAACTAAAGTGAAATGTATCTTTGCATAAATTGATTATGAACGCCTGATATGGATTCGAGCGTATATATTGTCTAAATTAACTTGTTTGATGGAGTATAACGTTGGTTTCCTAAGTTTATTGTTTCTTATTGAAGTTATTAAGTTGAATTAAATTGATCTAATGATAAGATTAATACGTACGATCCACTGTAAAATTTCTTGAAAGACCGACTTTTCTAAATCCTATGGAACTATCATATGTATTGAAACTAAAATGATACATTTTTGTGTTAAAATATTGACCATTTTAAAGTAAGCATATAGTCTAACATGTTTTAATGTAAAATCAAGATTTTCGTATAAAATTTTTAAAAAAATTTAGCAATTCAAATTAAAAGGTACACTATATCAACTGAAACATATAAAGAGTTTTTAATGGGAATGTTGGGAGTTCAGGAGAGTTTCTCAAGATTCACGGACATGGGACTATATATACTACCTCCGTTTCAGTATAATTGGCACTTCGACTTGTGCCTTTTTTTGCCCACGTTTAACCATCAACAACTTTAGTTACATATATAAATCAAAACTCTAAAATTTTGATATTAGAAAATAGATATTATGGAGAATTCAAAACTATATTATACAATACCATTATTATTTATATACTAGTAGAACTTGATGTTCAAATATGGGAATACAATTGGCTCATAGAAACGAAGGGAGTACGAATTAAGTAGTATACTCCATCCGCCCTGTTACGGTCCCAAATTTTCCTAAATAGCAGATGATGCCGAAAAGATCCGGAAACTGTCTGACTGACTGACCGGGGGACTGGTCAGCGATGTGGTCACGATCCCGTCCTTCAGCAATCCCTCTCTGGTGGCGAACAGTGCAGTTGGGCACTTATAGAGATATAGCATGACATCACTCAGAGTGGGGAGGCTCTTGGTCGTGCCCGCTCTGGTGTCAAAATAAGCTTTCATGGCTTTAGGTGACAAATCCGGAGATGTCAGGGGAGGAGAGAGAATAAGGATGAAGAAGTTGTATTGTTTTTATGCGATTTCCGAGGGAGAGGGAGAGTGTGAAACCCTTTCCTCCATGACCCTTTGCTCCCTTTTATAGTTTGAGGAGGAGCTCATCTAGGGTTTCTTTTGGGGCTTGAGCCCAAATAAATGGGTGTGGGCTTTAAGCCCAACGCCTTGACAAGTCCCCCTAGTCCGAAATTCTGATAATGTCTCACGCTTTGGACTATGATAGACCGGTTGCATGGTGGCCTGATCTCCTGACAGGTGGTCGACCTGATCTAGTGACAAGTCACCCATCTGATCTTCGGACGAGTTCTCGACCTGATCCCTTAACGGTTACCAATTTGTAGTTTCGTTCTCTTAAGAAAATGGAAATTCAAGGTGATTCTTCGTCGATTCCTCAAGACTGCACGGATTTACCTTGCACTCTAGTAGGTGCTTACACGTGAACTTCTCTCTTTTGCGACGGTTGTTTTGGCAACTTGAGGATTGGCTGGAGGATTGGCTCTGAGTGCTTGCACGTCGATTCGATCAAACAACCTGGAGGTTATGCTAGCGGACCAACCGGTATGGCGTACATTTGGCATCTCATAATCGCGTCCACTAACCAGATCCCGACGGGGTCTCTCTTACACTCCAGGGGCCTGAATGTGGACTCCCACTCACAGTGGCAACCACTTAAAATGATTGTGGCTGGTCCACAACACTACTTTTTGCTCTTACCGCGGCCCGATCTTTTGTTAACCGGATGGCTGAACTGTTGGATTGAACTGGTCAGCAGCTTGGTAGTCATCATGACCAGTGTCTTCGGCTTAAAATCCCGGGCAGCCAGTCAGCCACCGCAGCCTGCTGAGTTATTCTGACTTATACGCAACTCGTTATCCCTTTGGAGCCTTCACATAACCACTTCGCTCATTCGGTGCGGCTCGTCTAGGTGTGGGGCACTCGACCTGGACGTTGTGGTGCTATCATAACCGATAGCGTCATTGGACCGGTCACTCATCCTGGTGGCTCACATAGGTCATGTTATCATCGGCTTGAATGGTCAGGATATGTACCTGGTGGCCCGCCTAGGTCGTCATCTGCATACTTGCCAATTCGTCTAACTCACGAACTGTTTACTTCTTCCGGTGCGGTAAGTGGACTATGCGTCATCATATCATCGTCCTTGTTGGCATGACCCCATATGCTTAGCGGTTTTCCTAAGTCGTGGTGCCACCGTCCTCGTAGGTGATGACCAATGATCTGACAATTTGCATAGGTAATGTTATCGTCGTCCTTGTCGAAGGTAATGCAACGTAAAGTTAGTAAATGCTATAAACACAAAGGCTTACGACTTTGCCCAAATGGATGTCCGAAAAGAGGGGCAAACTTAGACGAGCCGGTGATTCGTCAGACGAATCATCTGATGTCTCGACCAAGGCTCTCTGGTCACATACAACAATCATTTTGAGAGTTTTAATCGCATGACGCCGTTATAGGCGGGGTAGCTCACCTGGGGAACCTCCAGTCCTGCTTAGCCGTCATTCACTGCACATAATGGAATCATTGGTACAAAGTAAACCGAAATTTCTCCTAAGGCCAGACCTCTTGCGGGCTTCGATCGCAGGATGCGGTATAGGCGATGCGGCTCATAAGGTGAACCACATGACCAACCTAGCCGTCATTCGCAGCGTGTAGGGAAATCACTGGTGCAAGACTGTAAATCACATTTCTTTTGCTCATTGGTTGTCCTTGATTCTGATCGTTGGACCAGTCACTCATCTGGTAGTTGATTGAGTTGCAGTGTTTCATACTAAGGTTCACAAAACCTCGAGATATGTTTGGCATTTCCGGGCTGGTGCCTTGTGAACCGGGCCAGCCTCCTAAGGGTAACCCTTGAGATTTTTTGACTACTTTCTACTTATCCACGGGGCTTAGCCCTCTCAGGATCAAGACCGTGGGTTGAGTGACAAGGTGTGGTCGGGGCGGTGATGACGTTTAAAAACGGAACATCTATCCTGCCTCACCCTCGCTCTTGGCACCGCGCATGCATAGAGATTTGTCCGGCGGGTGATTCGCTAGGCGAATCACCCGATGCCTCGAACGGATTCTCCGGGCGCATGGATGAAAAAATACAATCATGGCAATATTACAACAATTAGAGTGATTATAATCAAAAGCATACTTACACATTGTTACAGCCGATAAAGTCTGCGGCCTGAGTTGCGAGCTTGTCGGTGCTATTGAGGAGATGTGGATGATGTTGTTGTATGAACATGTCTGTCACCTGGGTCACGGTGCGGTAGCAGATGGCTCATCTCATATTTCCTTTCTCCAATAGTGACGCCGAACCTTCCTACAAAGCTTTTTGCAGGTTGGAGGTTCGGGAACCGGTTTGCCTGGCTTGCCTCATTCTCCGGACCATTCTCCTGGTCATTCTCCCAAATGGCTGGACTGTGCGGTTGGACTTCTGGTCCACAACGGGTTGCTTTTCCTATCGGGGCCTCATGAGTCACGATGGTCTTTAGATTTGCCACTTCTCCCTTACCCTTCATAGTTCATAATCACCCTGGTCGTCGGAGTGGAAGAAAACATTGATTCACCTAGATCGCAGGGTGGTGGCAATACTGGTCCACCACTGGGTGTTTCTCTTGACGGGGCATCACAATGCTAACCTGATTGACCAGACATCCTCGACTCCATATTAGAATCCATCACGTCCGCTAAGATGGTTAGTAGAACCGCCAAAGTCCTTGGTTGGGTCGTCGGTTAGGTTGTTGGACCGGTTAATGACCGGATTGGTTGACCGGTCAGGAGGATTGCAATTTAGAGACGTCAATTTCTCCGTCATGTTCAAAAAATCTAAAGATGAAATTTTTTGATGTTAAAAATTACGTAAACCGTGATATGTCGGTAACGAACTCCTTCAAATTTATAATTCAAAATTCATCCTTCAAGTTTGTAATACTCCATCCGCCCAGTTCATAGTTCAAAATTTGTAACCAGACACTTATGTTTTAGTTAATTGTTTCTACAACTAAAACAATTAAATAGCATTAATAGTATAATTGAGGTTGTACTTGTAATTGGGGGTTTTCCGAAATAATGGCAACTGGGCAGTGATGTGATGATGAATTATGGAAAGGAAGGGAAGGGACCCGATGATCTGTCTTTTTGTGACATCCCACCTTGGCGCTGCGTAGGCCTAGGGTCCCATCTCCCACTATTATTGCTTCCCACAATTAAAATCATTTTCCTATAAATTACTCCCTCCGGTTTTAATAGAATGGCCTAATTACCAATTTAGGAAAGTTTTTAGTTAATGGCTTAGTTTCCTTTTTTAGTAATATTTCTTCATTCACAACCACACATTTTACTTTCACAATAATCTATACAATCTCCACCATTCACTTTGCTCTCCTTTGTAATTGTGTCAATAAAACTAGCTCATTGTATAAAAGGCGGAGGGAGTATAATAAAGAGCAAAATTATTTCACAATAATAAATAGATAATTTACACGGAATACATTTACATAAATAGCCCTATAAATAATTGCATGTATTTCACTGGTATTTTAATTCTTTTGTCACATACCACTATGTAGATGTAATTTATTTATATATAATTCTGCTAATTATATAAAACTACGTTATAAGTGGTAAAACTAAAATATGAAGTATAACACTTAGTTTTAAGTGGCAAGTGTAGTTTTAATCACTTAATTGACCACATTGACATGGCGTACTAGAATCTAGATGTATCACATTATGTCTTAAGCAGCATATATAAATTTCATCACTTATTTGAACACGCTTTATAAAAACTAAAGAGAAAAAATAATTTTGCATAAAAACTAAAACTTGATTGTAGACTTGTAGTTAGTCATAATTTTGTACCTTCACATTTTTCATTTTCATTATAGTGTACTTTCTGTAAAAATTTCTGTTATCTTGAACTTTTATTCATATATTCTTTTCTATTGTCCGACAAAAAAAATTTGTATACCTAGTATATAAATTACGTGAAAAATTCTTATTATTACTAATGCAATCGCAATATTCCGTTATATGTAAATTTACGATGCATTTGTATTACAAATAATAAAGTCATTTTTATACCATATGAACCAAAGGTCATCGGAAGATTTAAAAAAAATTCAAAGGTAGAAGCATTTTACGAATTGATGTAAGAATTTGGCCATTTTCCATAATTTTGATGAAAATTAGGACCGCAGTAAAAATTAGAGGGAGTTATTTTATTTGGGTCAGCCCAATATTTTATTTTTATGTTTTAAATACAAAAATATCATCACTTATTATTTTTATTGAAAAATTTAATAATAATTGAAAAATAATATTATAATTTCTTATTTGCAGGTTTTCTTTTACTAATGCAGTCTGTATTTTGATTGAAAATGAGAAGATTATCGTTATTGATTTATTTTGTTCAAACTTTAGTTACTTGATCTAGAGTGTATTAGTATTTCCTGAAAATGATACGGATGCAAAAATAAAATACAACATGAAAATAGCATTGCCCTATAATTTTAATAATATTTTTACATGTACCGAGTAAAATAGTCGAATATGTGTACACTTCAATTTTATTAATTTTATTGTTGCGAACATAATGATCGCATACGGAAATGATTAGAAAAAAAGGAGGTGGGGCACAAGTTTCAAGGCGAGTGTCTCCCCTGAGCAAAAACGCCGGGCAGAAATATTCCAGAATCGCATTTGTTTAGAATAGTAGCCAGAACTTGGGCGGTACACGTGCACCCTTGATATTCCACCACCGGAGCACCCTCATCAATGCCCTTTGATTCCATTTCCATACGTGGACTCTCCATTTCCCGTCCGTTTTGTTGTTTTTATTTTCATTCTTGTTTGCTTCTCCAAAATAGAATTAGAAATCAGCTAAAGTGTGAACTGTGAAGGTTCGAGAACATTGAGGTCATGATCAACGTGAATTTGAGTTTAATTTTGCCTATTATTTTTTCAATTTGGAATAACCAAACAAAATCTCAATCTGAATTGAACACGAATTTAGTGAGTTTGAAACGATACAAAATACGGTATGATTTATAATTTGACACGAATTACTCAAAAATAAACGGGTTAGGTTCATGTTAAACTCGAAAATTAAATGGGTCACTTGTTTGACCCATATGTTTAAGGTGCAATTATGCAAATAAATGAAATTACCTTTACGCAGAAGAATAAATCCTCTAATGCAAAAATCATAGAGATTATTGCCAATAATTTATGATGAAATTGAGAGTTGATATTGTAATTCTTGATTTAGTTTTCATATATCATGATCATCTCATCTGAGTAGTATAAATTTAAATTTCACTCTCGTATTCAGTCCATGAATAATATATAGGTATCGCTGGTTGGGTTTGGATAACCCAAATTTTTACTAGATTGAATTTGGATTAAAGTTTTGTGACCCAATAATTTGGATTTAACGTGTCCAACCCTCCAACCCGCGCCTGATTGTCGGTCATAATAATAACAAAACATGAAATAACAAATTTCAAAATTTTTCTATAAATAGTAGATTTTATGATCAGATACATCTCCACTTCTGGCTGAAAAAGAATGTATTGAAACTGTTAACAATTGAACAAAATTAAATTCTATAGTACATATAAACTGAACAAAACTACATGATATCAACCTAAAATGAATTGAACTGAATTAAAATTAATCATATCAATTTCGTGTTTACTAAAATTTTCTTTTAAAATAAATTAAACTACAAGAGAAAGAAAAAGAGAAGCAACAGATTCTCCATGAGAAAGCATGATCTTATATATCTTTTAAGTGCAAGTTTCTAAAGTTGTTTCACTAAGCTAACCTTTTTATATTGAGATTATTCTTGTCTTAATACAATGACCACACATTTTTTTATTTGAGTTGATTCTTGTCTTATAATAATGGCAATAAATGTACTTATATGATTTTATTAATCATAGAATACGATATACATACAGTGACAGGCTATTAAAATAGCAATAATTAATTTAAATTTTGTTTAATGACTTTAATTAATCGCAAGTAGTTATCTGAAGTCAACATTAGACGTTGTCTGCCTTTCTTATTTAGCCACTTAGCAAATCACTTGCTATTTTATTGCCAAATATTGCTATTTTAAAACTTTAATTTAAAATTTTAATTTAATTGCCAAATCATTCGAGTTTAAGTTTTTAATTGAACTTAGCAATCTTGTAATTAGCAAAAATGTGCTTAGCTCAAATTCATAGTCTTGAATGACATAGCATTTTTTTGCCCGCGTTCATTAAAGACATGTTATTTGCCACTTATTTTTATTGAACTAAACTGAATTAAATTACTAAGTCGAATTAAACTTAAATGAAGTAAGATTTTTTTTTAAAAAAAGTTAAAACCATCCAAGTGCACGGGAGGATTATTCACGGCTCCTCAACCCTAATAAAAGCAATAGAATTACATGATCAGGTTTGAAACCCAACATTACACATGAAACCCTGTTGGGGTAGCTGTGGTAATTTGTTGCCCGAACGCTATACTCCGATCTAATATCGGAAACAAAGTGAGATATCATAGATGTGTCTAGAAATATTACAAGAAAATTAAGTCATCTCTGTATCGATGCCGGTCACAACATAGTTAAAACCAGACTTCCCTCCTTCTGCTGCATATAGACATCACCAAGTACAGCATTCTAGAACTCGTTAGAATTCACCATCCCACTTTCTCACAGTCAAAACAGAAAACTCGGTTCTATTATAACAAATACTCTCTACCTGAACCTCAACCGACTACCCACTGCGCCCACCCATTGCGCCCGGTGGTCTCTTGACCACCGGAAGATAGCAAGTCTTCACAAAGTTGGACAACAGAGTAGTATGTAAAGCATACCGAGTTGATCTATCTAGCCATAATACTAATAGGAAAGTTTCATTAAGAGCCTAACTAGAGATTGTTATAAAGATTTCTCTTATAAGGTGATATTCCACAGCGCAACATTAAGAAGAAAATCACAAAAATTTAAAAATGGATATATATATATATATATATATATATATATATAAATTAATGTTGGTAATAAAGCAATCCCAACCAATCCTGGTTTGATTGGCTGGTGGCTAAATACTGGATAGAGCAAATGTAATCTAACTCGATATAAGCATAAAGCTTAATCGGTCTACAAATCTACTATCAGTATCGCCATCAATAGTGTTTCAAAACTATTGTGACTTGGATTTCTCCTAACTGTACTAACTAGATCGGAAGTTAATCAAAGTTTAACTGGGCAAAAGGACCCGTCAGAAAATTAAGATTAGCAGATCACATTCAATCCAATATTTAAGTACAAACATCAATAAATAGATACCCGAAAAAATAAAAATAAATTTTAAAAAGGGAAAAAGATGTAAAACCACCTTCTCAGTCTAACTGTGCCAGTTCCAGTATAACCTGTCCAAATCTGCCTAGCCCGACCGAGCCGACCGAACCGACCCGAGCCTTCCCGAGTCGAGCCGACCAAGACGACCCGAGCCGACCAAGCCGGATCGAGCTGACCAAACCGTTGACCTGCGAGTCTCCCACGAATCTCGATCGAGTAGCCCCAGATCTGCTCTACATCTCCGGTCGCCGCCTCCCGGATTTGGCCGCCTTGGTCTTCGTCGGAGGCGCTCTCTCTGCGCTGGATCGGTTCTCGCCACCGCGCGTCGGGGTGGTTCGTCGGAGGCGCTCATCCTCGGTTGTCCTTCGGATCTGGCCGATTTGGATCTGGCCGCCCTTGAAACGTGGTAACCCTGCGTGTCGGTGGATGGTCCCGTCGGACGGTTGATCTCGCCGGATGTGGGGTTCCAGTGGCGGTGCCAAGCGGTGACGACCCGCTCGAACCATCAAAGGAGGGGTGGTCGAAAAAGTAAAAAAGGAGATGTAGTTTTTCGACTGAGATGGGGTTTCGGGTTGGGGGTTGGGATTGGGGTGGTATGGACTTTATTGGGTTATGGGTGGGGAGTCACCTCCGGCCGGTAAGAGGCGCCGGCCGGAGCCTCCCCGTCGCTAGATTAGAAAGAGGGGGAGGTTTTTCGGGAGAGAGGTTTTTTGTATACCCTGATATTTAGGTTTTTCAAAGTAAGATGATTGTATTGAAAATAATAATGATGTAGCTAAATTAAGCTAAATTTTTTCAAATAATATTTTCTTAGAACTGAGCTGAAAATATTGAGATAAGTTATAGAGAACCTCTTAAGCTGTACTTTTTTCCTTTTTTGTCGTAATCGTAATCTAAGTCAATATTCCCTCCAGATTCTTAGTTAGATAGTAACACCTACTCTATGTTAGATTAGGGAATTAGTTGTAAACTCAATGTATAAATCCTTTACAAAATCAATCACAGAAAGTAACCTTTCCATCATAATTCTTATATGGTATCACAAGGTGGGAAGTTGGAGGACAACTCCATGCCCTGTTTTTAATATGCCCCGTTTCTTCTTGACATACTCCATGATGAACTTGGAGCCCTTGGAGAGAGATTGTGGCTGCTGTTTGAGGTGGTTCTGGCGTGCTCGAGTTTGGGACTGAAACATATGGGAAGGCATGGTCCAGACGTCAGCGGCAGAGGTGGCACGAGCAACATGACCCAAGAGTGGAACGGTGAGAGTGGTACGAAACCAAAGGAGAACGAAATTGGCGTTTCGTTTCCATGGTTTGTACGCCGGATTGGAGCCCGCGTGGTTGACTCCGAGGTGGAAGAGTCTCCGTCCATTGCAACAGTTTTGGCTGGAGTCTGTCGGAGAGAATGTGATTATCAAGCTCGAAGGCTTCAAGAGCCGAGCGGACAATGACTTTCCACAAATAGTAGTTCATGTGGTCTAGGCGAATGATGAGAGTGGGAAGTTGGAGGGTGTTGACTATTTTGACACCTTTAGTCCTGTCATTAAGCCAACCACTATTCGTGTTGTTCTCAACATTGCAATCACTCGTAACTGGCCACTACGTCAAGTAGATATCAACAATGCCTTCCTCAATGGTGGTCTGGTTGCGACTGTGTATATGGAGCAACCTCCTGGCTTTGTTTCTCCTCATCGGCCCTCATTTGTTTGCAAACTCAAGAAAGCATTGTATGGTCTCAAACAGGCTCCTCGAGTTTGGTTCCAAAAGCTTAACCAAGCTCTTCTTTGCCATGATTTCAGGCAGTGTGTATCTGACACTTCACTGTTCATTAAACAACATGGCCCTGATATTGTGTACTTTCTGGTGTATCTGGATGACCTCATCAACATTGGCTACAACTCCTCCTTCATCGATGACTTTGTTCGGTATCTTAACTCCGTCTTCTCGTCGAAGGACTTGGGTACTCTCAACTTCTTCTTTGGGCATTCAAGTGCATCGTGGCTCCGCAGGTTTATTGCTTTCTCAATGTAAATATATTTTGAAACTCTTGGACATGAGCAAGATGACAAGAGCCAAGCCAATCTCCTCCCCTGCCGTCCCAGGCTCGCGTCTCGTAACTGCAAGTGATCCTTTTTCGGATGTCCATCTCTACCGCAACATTGTTAATGCCCTTGAATATGCAACCATCACGCGACCAGAGCTTTTCTACTCAGTCAACAAAGTTTGCCAGTTCATGCACTGACCTACGTACGGAACTTCACTAGGCAGCTGTTAAACATATCTTACGGTATCCTGAAAGGCACACTTGACACCGGTCTTCTCTTCTGGCCGTCTAGAGATTCTCGGCTTCTCACTTTCAGAGACGCTGGCTGGGCCTCTGATGTGGACGACTGCCGCTCTCAACATGGTTTCTGTGTGTACTATGGTGGTAATCTGGTTAGATGGGCATCCAAGAAATAAAATATTGTCACCCGCTCAAGCAAGGAGGCTGAATACCGCGCGGTTGCCTTTGCTACTGCTGAACTTATTTGGCTCCAGCAGTTATTTCAGGAGATGGGTGCTTCTCATCATGGCATGCTGATTGTTCTCAATGACAATTTGAGTGCAACTTATCTCACTGCTAATCCTGTATTTCATCAGCGCTCGAAACACATTAAGATAGACTTTTATTTTGTGCGTGAGCAGGTCCAGGCAGGTGACCTAGTCGTGGGTCATGTCCACTCTGTTGACCAAGTTGCAGATATTTTTACTAAGGCGGTGGGGTCTTCCAAATTTGCTACCTTGCATTCCAAGCTTCATGTACATTCTCGTTCACGAACTTGCGGGAGGGTATTAAGCTGTATCTCTCATATTTTGAATTTTTCCCTTTTCTGTTGTAATTCTAGTCTAAGTAAATATTCTCTTTGGATTCTTAGGTTAGATAGTTATACATATATTTTGGGTGTGTTTGGTTCGCAAAATTTTTAAGAGTCTGAATTTTGTTTTGGGATTTTGAGAGTTGGGTTTTTGTTTGGGATTTTGAGAGTCTGGTTTTGCAAAATCCTTGTTTGGTTGAGTTGGATTTTGTGAGTATGAAACAAAATTTTTGATTGGTTTTTAGAATTTTGCAAGTCTGGATTTTGGGAAACTTGGTGAACCAAACAAGATTTTACAAAATTGGATTTGGATAGTCCAAGTTTTGCAAAAACTTGCCCAACCAAACACACCCTTTGACTTTGTAATCCTAGTCTAAGTAAATATTCTATCCAGATTCTTAAGTTAGATGGTTATACATATTATACGTTAGATTAGGGAATTAGTTGTAAACTCACTGTATAAATCCTTTACTGAATCAATCACAAAAAATAAGGGTGTGTTTGGTTGGACAAGTGTTTGCAAAATTTGGACTATCCAAGTCAAGTTTTGTAAAATCTTGTTTGGTTCACCAAGTTTTCCAAAATCCAGACTTGCAAAATCCTAAAATTCAATCAAAGATTTTGTTCTATCCTCACAAACTCAACCCAACCAAACAAGAATTTTGCAAAACCAGACTCTCAAAATCTCAAACAAAAACCCAAACTCTCAAAAACAAAATTCAAACTCTCAAAAACACCATAACTTTTTTCATCATAAGTCTTATATCCTTTAAAGTATCCACAAAAAAGAAAGACATACCACAATAACTCCTTGCAAATTAAATTGTACATAAAGCTCATGTCTAGTACATAGAATCCATGTCCGAGACCTCATTTTGCGTTTTGGGTGGAGAAAATGAAGAATTGAGACCCGAGCCATAGTCAAGGAAATGAAATGATAAACTATTTTGAAAAAAATATTGTTGTACCCCAAGTGTTTAATTAATTGTTAATGTACTCCTATATTTTTTAAAAGTGTTACTATACCCTCAAATGTATAATTTGGGTAAAATTTTTTTTTGCCAAATGTAAAATGTCAAGAATACACTCACTATTATTTAATGGTAAAAAAGAAAAATTTTAGGACGAAAATGCCCCAACCAAATCAACCGAATTCCGAGATCCGATTTAGCTCATTGACTTCTGAAAAACCTTCTTCCCCTGTCTAGTTATTCATCTGATTCCCGCTTCCCTTTTTAACTTCACATCCAATTAAAAAAGGTAATCCAAATCCATACCGGTCACTGTTACTTCATTAGATGAACGCGTTTGAAACCGATTGGACCAAAACCACCGTGCCCAGAAATTAGTGTGAGCCGGGGGACCGAAACCGCCACACCTAGTAATAATTTGCGTGACTAACTCAAATTACCAAAGGAGATATATAGTTGGCGAGATTATGGTAAGTCCACCTATGTTTTTAATTTGCGTAACTATTTGCGTAACTATTTTTTAATTATTTGCTAATTGAATCCTGATTGCTGTTAGTCGCGTCTAGTATCATAACCATTATTCAGTTTATCTTTTACAGAATGAATGTACCAAAAAAATACATATGTAAATTTAGAAGAACAAAACCATAAATGTTAATTATCTCATATTATAATAGGATACTAGTTACAAGTGACAAATAGTTTTAGGTGAAGTAATGATTTAAATGAGCAAGTTGATGTTGTAGAATGCATATCTACGTCAAGACGACGACCTCTCAATACCTGGAACTGAGTCACGGGCATGTTGTCATGTGCATATTTGACAACTTCAGCACAAGACCAAAAAACAAAAAACAAAAAACAAAGGTAGTAGATTAATAGAGTATCATGATTTTCTTAATCGTTTTTAATTAATTACCTTTTTGAATCAGTAAAAAGGCACATGTTGGAAATGTGGCTTCTTGTGTGGTATTACTGTTTAAATTTCAACATAATAATATATACGATGTCATTCGAGTTTGACGTGCAATGTTTTTAAACTGAGTCTAATTCACTTGAAAAATGAATCATAATTAACATGTTGCTGAATTTTTCTGGAATCAAAAGAGATACTACTGCATTTTTCTAAAAAGAAAAATGTTCGAACTCGAACTCAAACCAAATCCTAAATATTTCTAGGGGAGGTGTATAATTAAGACGTGTTCTTATGAATTTATTTTTCATTGAACTGAACTGATGTTAAGAAATATATATTATAAAAAGGAATAGGTATGATTAAATCTATCTGAATTTTATCAAATTATATGTTTGTTAAACTAGTTTATTGATAAGTTCCGCGGCACAATCCATAAGAAACAACCGGCGATATTATTTTTCATGTCATCTGATTTTTGACTAATTTCAACATATTTCGGATCTATTTGTCTGAGTTTATTGGTTATGAACTGAAATGAAAAATAACGTATTGAAAAACAAATCAACATATCTAAATTTACTTGAATTTGATCAAGCTATCTTGCTGAATTTTTCTGAAATCAGAAGAGATACTACTGCATTTTTATGAAAAAGAAGAACATAAAAAGAAGAAATCCCCGAACTCGAACTCGAAATTAAACCAAAGTGTACATGTTTTTAGGGAAGGTGTATGATTAAGGCGTGTTCTTATGAGTTTATTTTTTGTTGAACTGATGTGAAAATTATATA
This sequence comes from Sherardia arvensis, assembly GCA_948330725.1. Lineage (NCBI taxonomy): Eukaryota > Viridiplantae > Streptophyta > Magnoliopsida > Gentianales > Rubiaceae > Sherardia > Sherardia arvensis. The sequence goes on along the minus strand of OX415238.1, from coordinate 8,721,546 downwards.
CTAAAACATGGAATCAAAATAAACAAAATATTTCATAATTTTTTAAAATTTTTGTTGGCAAATGGTTTAACAAGGACGTTTTATAGCGACAAACTTATGCAATCGGACCCCAAGGGATATAAAGTTGATCCACAATTTAGAGAAAAAAGTGCAAATACAGCATACACAAAACAACGAAGTGGCTGAATTAATTTGAGAGGATGGTTTTGTCGTAATGGAATAATTTTTCTAAAGAAATTTGGAACCATGTACTACTGTAATAATCAATATTTATTTATTATTGTCGTAATTCAATCATTCTATTGCCAGAAAATGAAGAAATTCATCCCTGATTTTCGAATTCTTCATCACTATAATGGTTGCTTTCTCGCTTTAAGGACCACCAAATAACATGATTCCCGTTTTTTATTTTCTTGATTGAAGAGAAAAATAAAAACACATCAACGTAGAATTAATTCCACCATCTAAAGTAAGAGAATGAGATGCACGCTACTGTGCAAGTAGCATAATTCTGCCCGCCACATTCTAAACATGAAAAGATGAAATCAGCTGACTAATTTAAACTAAACTACAATTAAGTTGTGAAGAAGATTCAAACCTAATTAACCCGAGATGGCAGCAATGAGAGCACTATACACTTCAACACCAACCTGGGCTTCGGCTATCTCCAGATTGGTCGAGGCTGAATTCAGCTTCTGACTGGCCTCGGCTAGTCCCTTGTGTGCCGAGGCTAAGTCAAGCTGGTCAACTGGCACTGCCTCAGTGGCGATGATGTCTGCATAGGAGTTTGAGTGGATGTAAGCAAATCCACCGCTAACAAAATACTTCTTCACGCCATTTTCGTCATGCACTGAGAGGACACCTGGTTTCATCTCTGCAATTGTGGATACATGTCCAGGAAGGATACCCATCTCGCCAGTTGTTGCAGGTATATTAACCATGTCAACCTGTTGAGAGCATTGTCAAATGATTGAGTCCCAGAGGTCAAAGAAATCCATCTTGCCAATGGCACTATAGAAAAATAAGAATAGAAGAAAGAATCTGAAACATCACAACATATACTATTTGTATATTAAGACCGTATGAAATTAAAGTTAGGCCTCAAAAGCTCCAATTTTCCAAACTGAAAAGATAATATCAAGTTCCAGGAGCATATACATCCAGTAGCGGTAGTAGTAAAAGTTGACCTACCTACTAGACCCTCCATAGAGAAAACATTTCAACATTAAACACGAATATTAATTAAAAATCCACCCGGTTCTTCAGTAGTTAAGGAAAAATGTGCCCACTGCCCATCACATAAGAGTGCATTGAATAGACGCTGAGAAATAACTTCTCCTGCCTCTAGAACAGGACAACCCCATTTTGAAAAGCTGGATCTATAATGAAGTATGGCTAAATACATCAGGTGACAGACAATTAGGGTCATGGGTGTGACGAAACAGCAAAAATGAAAGAGGCCTGTAGTTTATGATGCAGATAAAATTTAACAAATCTACAACTGACATTTCCAAAATCTCAAGAAGAATACTATCTCAAGAATTAAAATCCCTTGTTCTTAAAGGCCTAAAAATAACTGAATAATCATCCTACCTATATTTCTAATTAGCCGCATTAAACAGCGCCATTTCTCAAACATCTGACAAGGACCAGTGAAGAACAAACATCTAAGCTACAATGTATTGCATCTTCACTAGGTAAAATACGACATCCATGTCAAAAAACATAGGTATATTTCACCTTTACTGAAGCTAGAACAATAAGTTCACCAAAGTATGTCTTTCAACATACTCTATTCAAATCAATGTTCTGTGTAACTATTCAGGTTGCTATTAATACATTCCATGCAAGCCACAACATAAAGCTAGCCAGATAAAAGGATGCAGTAAAAACGTTAATTAAGAGATCACTGAGACCAAACGGAGTTACAAACGAGTTGAGTTCTTGTAAAATCAGGCTAAAGTAAAAATGCAACGCAGATGAGTATCTCCTGACATTTAGAATAACGGGTGTAAACCACGATTAATAAAATGGAAATACTTCAACTGAATATTAGAATAATGGGTGTATGAAATGCAAAAATTAGAGGCCTATAGTTCATATGCTCCAACGTATGATGCAGGTAACATTTAAACTTGCTCTCCATCTGCGACTTTAGAGTCAGCAATATACATGCATCAGCTTTTTAATGAACTTGATAATTACTCAGAAATCTTAGTGGGAGAGAGTTTGAGAAGACAGGTCACATCTACCCAAAATCAAGATTATTCAGTTGGCTTAAGAACGAACCAGCTAAAAAACATCAAGTATCCCCTAAAAACTCAATAGCATTCCAATATATTTTAGCAAAATTTAACCAAATCTTTGTGCGTGTATACACTTAAACAATCCTGTTTTCTTACAGCCTAATTGGAGTATATTGCTACAATCTCAATAGATCAATTCCCACAGAAAAAAGGGAGGGTGGTTTAGTATGTTTTGCAATAAACACGTACACATGCCAGGGGAGTATAAATTGCATCATTCTCACATTCAACAATCTTTATTCATGTAAACTTAAAATAAGGCATTCCCTAACAATGGATTTCAATCTAAACACAGAGCAACTATAACCTATAAACTTGGTAACTAGTCAGAAATCTTAATCAGAGAGAGTTTGAGAAGAACCAAATGTCATACCCAAAAACAACAAGATTATTCAGATAGCTTAAGAACGAGCCACCTAAAAAACGTCAAGCATGTACTAAAAACTCTACAGCATTGCAATATATTTTAGCAAAATTCTATTTTCTTACAAATGGGAATTGGACGCTGGCCTAACTGAAGTCCACTGCTACTATCTCAAGAGATCAATTCCCACAAATAAAATCAAATGCCAGAGGAGTAAAAACGCATCATTTCTCACACAAAATTGCATCATTCTAACATTCAACAATCAAGATTCGTTATACTCCACAGTCACAATTCATGTGAGCTTAAAATAAGGCATGGATTCAATATAAACTCTATACAACAAGTACAAACTCTAGGCAATTCAAATGAAAAAACATATAATAAAAAGAGCATTTACAGTTAATGGAAACGGAAATGTGAAACAAATACTTGCCTCACGGTGAGACAATTGAGAAGCGTACGGAAGGACGAGGTTGAGCGTCAGCTTAGAGGGGACATCGGAAGGAGGAATCGGCCGTGGTTTCATGAAGGAAAGCGGGGTTTTTGGAGGTTCGATGTTAGGGGTCGCGCTTCTCCAGGCCTTGGTGAAGCCGTCGTCGCCGGTGGAGAATGACCGGAATTTGACGGAACGGCGGAGAAGGTGGGCGCCGGGGCGGAGCATTTCTGGGATTCGCTCGGTTCGCAAATCGGAAAGAGGCGGAGACTGGGGAGTGTGTGTGTCAGTGCCGGATAATCCGTCAGATAGTATCAGATTTTGAAAATCCGTCAGGAGTGTTATACACAATATTTTGCTCGGTGTACTACATAATTTTTAATAAATATTTATAAATATATTTTTTTGAGTAAAGTGTAAAATATGGCCCATAAAAGTTCAGAATGTATTGTTTGTGACCCCTAAAAATAAAGTGTATTCTTTATGCACCTAAAAATTTTTTTTGTGTGTTTTGTGGCCTCTAATCATATCATGTTGTAATTTAACCGTTAATACTTGTCAAGTGAAATAAAATAATATATTTTCAAGAATAAAATTGTAAATTCATATTCTCATCTTCTTCTCCCATTCATTCATCCCGACGGCCATACGAATCGGGAGAAAATCTCCCGGGACAGGGATCGGGACCAGTGAAACGCTGACATGCATGGACTGTTGGAGCGGGATTTTATTAGTTTTTTGGTAATCTGCATGAGTATTATTTGCAGGAAGAAGATGATATTATGAATTTACAATTGTATCCCTGTAAATATATTATTTTATTTCACTCGACAAGTATTATCGGTTAAATTATAACAGGATATGGTTAGAGGCTACAAAACACACAAACTAAATTTTTAGGGGCCATAAAGTATGCACTTTAGTTTTAGGGATCACAAACAATACATTTTGAGTTTTTAAGGGCCATATTTTGCACTTTAATCTAAAATTTTTAAAAAAATTAAACTCACCATGTGGTGAACATGTGGTGTGGGGGCTTTTTGTTAGCATCCCCAAGCTTTTATCAAAATAAAATAAATGTTATATGAGAGTGTAGTAATTTGTAAAGAAAATTGAAAGACAAGACAAGAGAGCCACATGTATATTTGCCTTTGAAAACGATCTATCCGGTTATTCTCAACCCTAGTGTTCCTATCCCTTGGAACACCTTCAACCCTTTGAGAATATTCAGATAGCCAGGTTTTCAAAAAGCCAAAAATAGTGGTCTTTCTTTGTATCATACTTGAGCCCGTGAACCTTCTAAAGTTGTGAGCTTGAATTTATTGCCATATTCTGATAGTTGGGAGCTCTGATGGCATTTAGAATGTGAGCTGGGAGGAGGCTGTGATTGAGAGTAGAATTCTGAGGAGATGGCAGCATTGATAAGGCCAACTTAGATATTAGATGTGCCACTTGGTTTGTTTCTCTGTAAACATGGCAGAAATGGATTTTCTTTCCTTCTGTAAGATCCCATAGTTTCCACATCAGTCTCTGGACCCTCCATGGTGTGTGGACAAACTTTTTGATAATTTGAATTCCCTGTAGGAAGTCCAGATCAACAGTTAGTGGTAAAAATTCATGTTCTATGCATATAGCAATTCCCCTAACACGTGCTTTCAACTCAGAGACTAAAGTATCATCAATTCCTTTAAATTTCTGAATTTTCAGCAAATGTACTGTTCCTGAGGTATCCCTGATAATACAACCTCCTATAGAGTGATTTAGCTTTGCACAGGAAGCATCAGAGTTCAATTTATATCCTTGATCTGGAAGTTTACATTTAAAAGATTTAATCAATTTTTGTCTTGGAATACCATGTATATGAAAATAACCCTTTGTAGTCATTATACTGCAGTCAGAACTGCGGATTTGAACATGCACAGAAAAGATGGAAATAACAATTTTGTGAATCTGCATATTCATGACATTGACATTTGGGGTTTGTTATCATATAGAAAAAATTATATTTGTTGTAGAGAAACCCAACTATCGTCTTGGACCTACGAATTAGTGTACACCAATTGCCCCTACTCGTTTGGAGGGTTTTTTATGAATATGAAGCACCCGGCCTTACCAAGGCTCGAACACGGGACCTCTCCTCTAGATGTCTCATGCCATACCACTTGGGCAAGAGCACTTTGACTGAATATTTATAAATATAAATTGAAGAATCAGATGAATAACAGAAGCTATAGTAATTTAATCCCTATATATTTGTATACATAGTATCTTAACAATATTTAAATCATTTTCATTACTACATATTTTCATTATAAAGAATTATAACTCAACAACAGTGAATATTACACCCTAAAAGATAAGTATTATGTGTATAAATAGATCATAATAAAGAGATGCATTTTGAGATCTCGTTTTGTTAATAGAAAAAGATGTTTTTCATATGTTGAGATTTAAGTACAATATTTCAGTTTTTGAGATAAATGTGAGTGGAGTGCAGTGACATAATATTGCCTCAAGATATCACTATCTTACATAACAAATATATATCAATAATGTAGTGTACTCATTGAATTCAGAAATGAAAATAAGCAAAAATAATTATCACACAGCTACTAATATTATTCAGAAAGCACGTTCATATTATATATAACATTACTGAAAACAGCGGCAGAGCTAAATTCTCATGATAGTAGATTCATTTATATATGTGTGTATATATATTAGTGTTATTATTATTAAAGATATAATTTATTCATCTTTATTATATTTTAATAGTTTAGAATTGAATTCATCAACTTACCATGTAAAGAAAAAAAATTTGCACGCAAACTGTACGTTTTATTAACATACATAATTCGATATGATAATTTAGTAGTTCAAAGTAAGTTTAAACTGTGATACGTTAATTTCGTTCATAATACATAATTTTTTGACCCAATTGCCATTTAAATTTACCGGGGTCAATTTGATTGAAATGGATTAAATTATTAAATTTATTTTATAATAATCTAATATACAACAAATTAAGTGGGTCAACTGCACAAATTTTAATCTGTAGCTCCGCTTCTGACTGAAAACCAGATGAATCACAGCAATGAACGGTGAACCAATCATATGAATCAAATATCCAGGGTAATGTGTATTTGGTTGAAGAGGATTTTGAGAGTCTGGATTTTGTTTTGAGATTTTGAGAGTTTGAGTTTTTGTTTGGGATTTTGAAAGTTTTATTTTGCAAAAACCTTGTTTGGTTGGGTTGAGATTTTGTAAGTCTGAAACAAAATCTTTGATTGATTTTTAGGATTTTGCAAGTCTGAATTTTGGGGTTAAAATAAAATTTTGTAAAATTTAACGAACGAAACAAGTTTTCCAGAGTCCAGTTTTCCAAAAACTTATCCAACCAAATACATTATGGAACTTGACCAATATTTTTTTTTTTGAGTTTATGGAACTTGACCAAATTAAATACTCCTTTTAAAATTGTTTTGGTTCTTTTTGTAGGTTACTATGAAGTTGGGGGACTTGGTTTGTAAATAGCCTAAACTCCATCTATCTTAGGTAGCCCCTCCAGTAGTGTTCTTCTTCTCATCCCGATCTCGATTCCAAATATTCTGACCGAAATCTGTTAAACCGTCGAAAATTTCCGGCGAGGAATAGAGGCGGCGATCTTAGGCTTCCTCGTCGTCGATTTAAGGCGGTCCTCATCGTCTTTCTCCGGCGTTCGTCTGTCATCCCACTTTCTTACAGTCAACCTCAATCTTCATTCATTCAAGTGCCAGTTTTCTTCAGTTGATCCATTCGGTGTTGGGTTTTTTCTTTTCTTTGAAGGTTTGGCCGGATGTGGTGCTGACATGGCACCCCATATTACACTGCCAATGACTACGTGTCCGTTCACTCTCTGAAAATTAGAAAACCGCTACCACGTCCACCGCCCCGCCCCGCCCCGCCACTCCTCTCACCGGCCAACTCAGTCATGAACAACGCCGCTGCCTCCACACCCAATTACCTTCACCACTTTCTTTGGCTGTCTCTCCTTGCCACCTGCGTGAAGCTCCTCTTTATCCCAGCCTACCGGAGCACCGATTTTGAGGTCCACCGGAACTGGCTCGCCGTCACAAACTCCCTCCCGCTCTCCCAATGGTACTCCGACGAGACCAGCCCTTGGACCCTTGACTACCCGCCCTTCTTCGCCTACTTCGAGCGCCTCCTCTCCATCTTCGCTGCACTCGTTGATCCCACTATGACCCACCTCACCGATGGGCTCAACTATGCCTCCGATCTCGCCATCGTCTTCCAGAGGCTCTCAGTCGTGGTTTCCGACGCTGTTTTATTCCTCGGGGTTTACAGAATTACTCGCGGAATCAAGCCAAAGGAGCGATTTTTTATCTGGATTTTGGTTGTTGGGGCGCCCGGGTTGGTGATTGTGGACCATTTGCATTTTCAGTACAATGGATTCATGCTGGGGATTCTTCTGCTGTCTCTGGCGGCAGTGGAGGAGGGGAAGGATTTGATGGGAGGTTTTCTCTTTGCGGTTTTGCTTTGCTTCAAGCATCTCTTTGCAGTGGCTGCTCCGGTTTATTTTGTGTATTTGTTGAGGCATTACTGTAGAGGTGGATTGGTGAAGGGGATTGGGAGGCTGGTGATGATGGGGAGTGTGGTGGTGGCTGTTTTCGCCGCGGCTTATGGCCCTTTTCTCTACCATGGACAGGTGAATGTTCTTTGCATTCTTGTTGTTATCGATGATGATGTTTGCATTCAATCCTAGCTGAGTTTTTGTATGTCCAAGGATGCATTGTCTAGAATTTGAGATTTTTCATTTATTCCACGAGGACTTGTAAATTTGGATCCTTTTTAGGTTGCAATGTTGAGCATTTTGGCTTTTGATTCAAATGTACTGTCAATGTTCACCATCATAAAGCTGGTCTTGTGTTTGCTGTTAGTTGCTGTATACTTATCTATTTACTTCTCACATTGTTTTCAAAAGAAATGTATCTATTATTAGGTCAATATGGCACGGTGTGTACAAAGTGGATTGACTAGAACCAATTGCCTTGTAGATCCAACAAGTTTTGCGCCGAATGTTTCCCTTTGGCAGGGGACTTTGTCATGCTTATTGGGCGCCGAATATCTGGGTTTTTTACATCATGTTGGACAAAGTACTTAGATACTCGCTTGTGAAGCTGGGCTTCAACATCCAAGTGCCTACTGCATCGTTCACTGGCGGCCTAGTTGGAGATTCTTCACCCTTTGCAATTTTACCCAGGGTAAGTCTTCTTAACCTCCTAAAATTGCGTGTTTCTCACACCAACTTAGAAATAGTACATTTGGATATGTTTGTATATCGGTGTGTTCTGCAATTTTCTGAATGCTCGATTTAGAAGTCTACTTTTGACGTATGGCAGCCCTGGTTTTGCAGATCACTCCAATGATCACCTTTGCTATGGTGCTGCTTTCCTTATCCCCTTGTCTGGTAAAAGCATGGAGAGATCCCAAGCCAAAGATGATCACTAGATGGGTTTCTTATGCTTACACATGCGGGTTCATGTTTGGCTGGCATGTCCACGAAAAGGCTTCACTGCACTTTGTTATCCCTCTTGCCATCACCGCGATGAAAAGTGTTGAAGATGCAAGACACTACTTCATTTTGTCGATAGGTATGGTAACTTCCCTCTCAACCATGCTTAATAACTATGAGCCAATCATCTTGTTTGCATTTTAAAGTCCCGTTTCCTGTTTTGTAGTATCTTGCTATTCGCTGTTCCCCCTTCTTTACGAAGCACAAGAATACCCCATCAAGGTAATATTACTGTTATTACACGCTGCCCTAATGTGGCACGGCTTTTCCTCGAATTTCATGGCTGACAAAAACAAGACGGAGAAGGAAGAATTTGTCGTTAGATGGTTAGGGAAGTGTTACCTCTCGGGGCTGTTGATAGTTGAAATATGGGGACAGTTTTTGCATCCCTTAGTTTTCGGGGATAAACTTCCCTTCTTACCTATCATGCTCATCTCTGTATACTGTGGATTTGGTATGTTATACTCTTGGATTTGGCAGCTAAAACAAATTGTTAGGTCACTCTGATATGGGATAGGTTGAGTATAATTAACAGTACTTTTTTGCATTTCTGTTTCTTTCAATAGCTTTTGAATTGGTATAAAGGCTCTTCAAAAGGGAAGTCAGTGCACATAAAAGCTGTGGGGGAATCCCAGCAAATGAAGTAAAGCAAGATTTAGGGAAATCTCATGTCTTTGATTCTGCACTAATTTTTGTTACATATTCTCCTGATAGGTTCTCTGCATAAAATAGACCTTTGGTTAATCGGTGATTCAAATAACCCCCATATACCATTCCTCATTCTGATATCCTCGTGCCAAATGTCGATAATTTTCTGTTATGATTTGAAGATAGATATTTCCTAAAAAATTCGTGGTCTGGAGAAAAACTGGCTCGATTATTGATAGAATGAATAGATCTTCCATTTGTTGAAATCTCTTTTGATTCAAAATCGTGGTGTAACGTGTGTCCTCTCATGGTTCATCCTTTGGAATCATATCACATCCCATATCTGATGAAATCTGATTCATCAGATCTGATGAATTGATAGATACTTGGACAAACAATTTTCAAATACATTTCTAAGGTTCCTCAAAAACATGAACAAAAAGGCTATGGTGGACTTGAATACTTGATGCAGCGTTTGAACAATTGTCTTACTAATAACAAATGGAGCCAGAAATCATTTGGCAATTGCCAGTAGATGTCACAATGCCTAGTGGCGCATGATAGATACAACACATAATTTTTTTGTTTACAAGGATAATGATGTAATATATCGAAAAAACGTGTATATTATAGGATTGTTAGAATTGGGTAGAAATGAGAAATGAATTGAAGAAAGAATCAAGTGGTCCCCAGTATCACACAGGCAGCAGCTTGGTGCACACACTGTCACCGCAAGAAACCAAAGTTGAAAGACACCTCCGCACACGCAAATGCCATACAAATACAATACACCATATTCTTGACTTTGTCAACTTCCCTCCTCTCCTCTCTCTGCCTGCTCCATTTTCAGTTTCCATTTTTGGAACCTAGCTTCTTCAAGTTTGACCATGGGATTGAGCCCCAGTCGCTCCGTAGCAGCGCCACCTGCATCCGGCCCAGGTCCCACAAGAACCAGGGGAAGAAGAAGAAGAAGCACCAGGGACAAGCTCTCCTCTTTCTTCATCTGCGGCTCTTCCACACCCCTTGAGCTTCAGGTACTAGGATGAAGATGCCCCTTTTCATTTCTTCTTGTATGTGTTTATGAAATTTGTACCGGCAGTTGAGTAGTTGACCCCTGGTTAGTACTAGCTACCACTCTTTTTGCTGTTTAGTTTGTTGGATGAGTGATGATTATGATTGCCTTTTGGAGTTGCTGGATATGGGATATCACTGAATTGTTTACTGGTGGTGTGTGTCACAGTGTCAGTGAGTTTTAAGGCTGATGACTCTGAGAAAGATAGAGTCTTTCTTTGAGGTCCCATTGTTTCTTCTCTTGGCAATATGAGTATATGAATTTGGCCTTGATTCTGGCATAGAGAACAGTGCTAAGTTGCAAATTATAAGTTTAGGTCTAGTTTCTGTTTTAGATGAAAATGTTTGTGTGTGTGTGATGTTTCTTGGCTAGTTTAGGTCTGGTTTCTGTCCAGTTATACGCATTTTACTAGGTGGAGATTGTGGACATATTTATTTTGTTGTTTGTGTTTGCTGCAATGTTCTTGTCCAACATGAAATGGTGGTGTGTGTGTGTGTGTGTCTGGTGTTTATTGGCTAGTTAAGATTAGTTCTGGGTTCTGTCATGGATAGTTCAGTTTTACACATTTTACTAAGCTGTAGATTATGGTTATCTTTCTTATTTTTAGTAATGATCTTGTCCTATCATTGGATGGTGATGGAATCGATGAAATGTGTTCCTTTCAGCCATCATTTATTAATTATATAATACTAGTCAGCTTTTTGTATGCAGAGGGAGGAGTATAACCATGGATCACATTCCAATGTGGTGATCGAGAATGTAGCTCCTGACATCTCTTCCACAATATTTAGTTCCGAAGCTGATTGTACAAGTGATGTTACATCTAGTCCAACTAGTGTTACCTCTTTAGAGCGTGCTATGTCTGATGACAATATTGCACTAGTCTCCAACCAGGTAAACCCCAACTGTGTGTCTCTTAATCATGTTTAAGAAGCAAGAATGACATAGTTTTTTCAAGCAGCTGTCTCAAAATTTGGTCCCTGAAAATGTGACCAGTAACTCGGTTGTGAGTCGTGATGTTACAGCTCTGGAATCTGTGACTTCAAATACTAGTACTCTTGACACCACCCCTGGTTCTGTGGACAGTCTTCAGTTGTCCGGGGATCATAATACTGACTCTGGAATAAGTCCTGGTACAAGGTTTTTGTCTGAAGTGGATCATGGGAGACTTAGTGAGCTTCATGTTGACATGGTGAGTTTCCCTTCCAGCATTTTATCCAGTAGCCTTGCTGAAATAAGTAGCAGTCAAGCAAGAAGGAATAGCAGGAGGATGTATTGGGAAGGTCTTTCAAGACGTAGCAGAAGTAGTGATTCCCCTACTATAGTTTTTGCCTCGGGTCTTGCTCAGAATCTAGGATCCAGTGGAAGATGGCATCTTAATCTGAGTGGAGACCTCCATTACGACGGGGCATTCCATGATTCTGTTCACATGGGTCCTAGAACCAATCCCAGAAACGGACGAAGATGGCTTTTAAGATCCGAGGTAATTTACCACATCCTCTTCTTATCATTGATATAAAGTTATAAATGAATGCTGAAACTTATGTCAGCTCAGAGTCAGTATCTTTGTCTAACGGCATCATTGCTGTGTAATTTTTAAGTCGAATTTGGCTGAAAATGTGGACTTGCGTTGAAACTGATTACTGCATCTTAAAGTCTTTCTTACTCCAGATCATTAAGTTGTTATTGAATTCTAAAGTCATTTCTAATGCAAACTCAATTTGTGTACTGTTGCACATATGTTATGATATTGTTTAATGATTTGTAATTATATTGAGTGCATGTTTTTGTTCATTCGAGCATGTAAGTGTGTTTGGTTACTTTGTTAGTAATGTGGAATGGTGCCATGGATAAGAAATAATAGGTTAAAAACCTATCTGATGTCAAAGTTTGAATCTTGTGCTGTTACCAGATCTCAGAAAGTGTAGCTCAAATCCACAACGAGGCAGAACGGCAAACTGGATTTTGTGCTTCTGGTCTCCATCCTGATGGCACATGCTCATGTGAATCATTCTTCTCATCCGAAGAGTCCAGCACCCTTGCAAGTATCTCACGGATAATCATGCTTGCCGAGGCTTTGTTTGAGGTAAGTGACTATGCCCCTTGTTTTAGTGCTTCTTTCCAAAATATAGTAAAACTAATAAAAAGGGAAATGGTTGTTATCAAAATGTCTCATATTTTTTTTATGTTTACCCTTAGTTCATTATAGCAGTGAATTTGTGGGAAAAAATTGAAATGATATTCCGTGATTTTCCTCACAGCTTTCGTTTGATTAACTATAGGTTTCACTTGACTTCCAGGTTTTGGATGAGATTCATCAGCAACCACTGTCGTTCTCCTTGTCAATGCTGACTCTACCAGCACCAGAGTCTGTCGTGGATTCATTTCCACAGAAGAGTTTTAAAATGCTAGATAACACTGAAAGCAGCCCGAGCGATCTACCACAGTAAGTCTGCTCTATTTTTTTTGTAATGAAGTTTTCAAGATTTATTGTTAAGTTCCTAAAAATGGAAGGCGATATGGACTGTAGGTGCTACATCTGTTTAGCTGAGTACGAGGAAGGGGACAAACTAAGGGTGCTTCCTTGCCGACATGAATACCACATGTCTTGCATCGACAAATGGCTGAAAGAAATCAACAGGTAATGTGTCTGCAACATTGATTTCACAACAGCAACGATTGAACAATTCTCTGCAGCTGATAATCTTCTGTATTTTTATCAGGGTTTGCCCTCTCTGCAGATGCAATGTGTGTGAAGGTGTTGTGCATGATTCTGCTCCAAGTACTGAAATATCCTTGCACTGATGCAAATTGTACATACACAAAGATAAATATGAATAATAACAATTAAAAATGTAGCTCTTTTAGCTCAAAACTCTTGTACATATTAAAACCTGGTCAGAACGACAGTTGACTTTGAATGGCAAATAGGTGTGGGCCGAATTGATAATGCGTTAAGTTCGTGGTATGTTTGGCCGGTATCAAAACATACCACGAACTTAACGCGTGAGTTAGAACAGACTTTCAGAGATGGCCTAATAAGTTGTTCAGCATTGAAGTGCTTGCCTGGGGCTACTTCTTGTACGTGAAGTGTCCACTGATAGGAGCTAATCAAAATACTTAATTTGCATTCAATTGTAACAACCCGTTTGTAAGGCTATAAGTGATAAAATAAGTTGCTTAAGAATTCAGATCATAGCAATTTTGTTCACCTAAAATTACATTCCAGTGTCCCACCTTAACATAACTTGCACATCCTTTTCATTGTTTGGTTACGCTTAAACTTAATTAATTTGGATCATTAAATTTGAATGACATAAATAAAGATAACATAATTGCATGAAAATATTTAATTTTTCTTTACAATAATCAAATATATTAGTGTTGAAAAGGTCTTGTATGAGAGACAGTAGATAATATGTTTATTAGCTTAGTTCTTGTGTTTTGTATTATTAAATCTCTGTGAATGTAGATATTTAGATGAGAAGTAAGAAATATAACAAGTACAAGATGACTTTTCTTTATAGAGAATCAAACTCACATTTGTTATAATTTTTAAATCAGAAGAATTTGATATTTTTTAATAATTTGAGATTATTTCAAAATTTACATAGTAATTGAAAATATGAAAATTGATGTAATTTAGATTGTAAATAATTGCAAATATTTTAAAAAAATATTAAATCAAGTTGGAAATTTTTCTGGGCTCTCTACAAGTCTAAAAGGTCCACTGTCTCTTTTAAAAAACTAAAACCACTCGGGTGGAGAATGTTAATTATACTTCCCACACTCTAAAAAAATGTTGACCGGGAGCGCTCTCTCTCTAAAATATGCTCCTCCTCTCTACTTCATAAATATTCACATTCGTCGATTTTCCCCCTTTTATAACCGTTAGCCATCGTAGCTCCGCCACCAACGAACAAAAAACAGCTATATCGCCACCCCCGCCCATGGCGGCGTCACCACAATTGCATGGTGGAGTCGCACCTGGCCGTAGCTTCTCTCAAACCCTATCCAATAGACTCCCTCCCCTCACCTCCACCCTGCCTAGCAACCTGGAAATAATTCCGATTATCCAGCACCGAGGCGAGTCGGCAGTCATCGTCACTCGGCAACAAGTTGAGACTCTTGCAACACATTACCAGAACGCTTTAATTGGTAAATTTTCCCGGGGCAAGCCATCTATGGAGAACCTCAATGAAGCCTTCAGTTCGGCAGATTTTAAAGGCAAGTTCCAGATAGGTTCAGCCGATTATAGGCATATCCTTATTCGATTTGATGATCCAGAGGATTACCAGAGGTGTTGGATGAAGGGATACCAGATATTTGCTGGTTCTCAAATGAAAGTCTTAAAGTGGACAGTGGATTTCTCCCCAGAGGCTGAGTCCTCGATTGTTCCGGTATGGGTTAGTATTCATAAGGTTCCATTCTATTACTTTAACAATACCCGTATCCAAGTTATGGGTGATCAGTTAGGAATTTATATTAAGATGGATCTTGCCACTGATGGTATCACTAGACCATCCACAGTTCAAATATGTATTGAGATTGATCTGAAAAAGAACCTCAAAAGTACAATTAAACTGGGCATTGAGGGTGAAACTGTATCTAGATTTGCTGTTGAGTATGAAGATCTTCCCAAGTATTGTAATCATTGCAATATGATAGGACATGAGGATGCTCTTTGTGGTAGGCTTCACCTAGAACTGAGGCAATCTCTTAGACCTCAAGCTCCACAAGTAGTTACTGAGAACCAAGACACCAGTACTAGCCATATTCCTAAAGCTCCCACTCACAAAAATCTCAATCCTATAGTTACAAAATCCACTCCTAAACCCTCCCTTGCTGCCATTCCTATTGCTATCTCTGCTGCAGCCAAGCCCGACCCAACCAGTGAGTAGACTGACATCAGTGCTTCAGACCCCCAATTTTGGGCCGAAAAAGACCCAATTTTTATAAATTTTAAATCTATTTAGTATGTATTTATACTATTAAAAATAATAATTATATATAATGAATTAAAAAATAATTAAAATAGGCCCAATTTTTACAATCAAATTAAAATATAGGCCTCTTTTTATTTTTGCTTCAAGCCCCCAAAATTCTTGGGTCGGCACTGCCTGCAGCCCCTGGTCCATCTGGTTTACTCCCTGCACAAAAAGATAAAGAAGCAATGAAAGATAACATTTCTCTCAGACCTCAAGGGAAGAACAAGAGCAGAAGAAATCTGAAATCTGCAGCTTCACCGCCACTGCATCCCATTCAGGTCTCCTTTTCCACAGCCTCAGCACAAAGAATCACCCCCAGTTCAGATCCACCAATGACTGTCCATGAGATACAAAATGCTGATCACTGCACTCCTCAAGCTAAGCTCCACAATGATAACCATTCTCCTGCCATCAAGCACCTACACAAATCTCCATTCCAAAAGTCTAAAAAGTAAAGGATCTCAAATATGCTGCTGATGATCTTCAAGTTGGTATAGGTAAGCACTCAGCCCCTTTTGATTTTAACCTTACACCTAATAAAAAAGTTTCTGCCTCCCAAGGTCCTACAACATATTCTTACCCCTGCTCACTACAACTACAAAGGAACTGGATAATCGATCTGACTATGAAATTTCATCAGAATCCTCTCAGGATGACAATATTGATGATACTCATGTACCCCCTCAACCTCTTTCTAATGCTTTGACTAGGAAACATTTGTATCCTGATAAATCTGCTAACACAAATAAATCTGTATTAGCAAAATTTTCACTCAAATCAATAGAAAATTTACTCCCAAAAAGACACAAAAAATACCTTCCCCAAATAAGGTATTAACTAGATCAAGAAGCTCTAACACCAGTTTTTAATGAATACCACAACACTAAAAATTAATTTCCTTGTTTGGAACATTAGAGGTATGAGAACCTCCATGGATGTACTTCTTGATCTACTTCAGAACAAAAAATTGAACTTTTATGTCTAATAGAACCATGGCATAAAAATCATAAATGTGATATATTTAGAAGAAAGTTGCACTTTTCCAATTCACTGTTCTAAGATAGTGGAAAAATATGGATTATGTGGAATAACCATCTTCAAATTACAGTTAAGCAAGACCACCTTCAATTTCTGTCCTTAAATATTTTTAGCCACACTCTAAATTTATCTATAGTAGGGATTTTTGTTTACGCTTTGAGAACAATCCCAGGAAGACAATTCCTATGGGCGGCTCTCTTTGCACTGAATCTTGCTAATACCTTTCTTATTGGCGATTTCAATACAATTAAATCATCCAGTGAGTATAAAGGCCTTGCAAAACCAAGATGTAAAAGCATGTCTGACTTCAGTCAGTTCGTAGCTTCACAAGCTCTATTGAAAATTAATTCAGTTGACAATGTTTTCACATGGTCCAATAATTGGCTGTGAACAGACATGAACAAAGGGTTGTGGTCTGAAGTGAGTCAATTCAGAATATGAATTGAGTTATGGGGAAACATGTCATTCTATTCAACTGCATGCAATCCTCTATCCAATCTTTGCAGTAAGAGGTCATACTTGGTTATATTGTTAGTCCAAGTGAATGGATTTCCAACTATCCGTATTTTTAACAACGCCTTAGGTGCAATCATGACACTGAAGTGTCTAATACTTCTAAAGGGGAGTAGGGGAGAATATCTCTAATGAAGACTATAGGGCCACTAGGTATATCTAGCAAATGTTCCGACAAAGCCTCCCCCAATAACCTAGTAACTTTAGCATATACAAAACAACAATTTAATAAATTAATACTAGCATGATCGAAGATGAAAACTAATAGAAGCTGATCAGATTGATCCAGAACTTGAATTATAAAATAATTGTTCCCGAAAATTTATATTTTTACACCTATGACTGACATAACATAGTCAAATTGTAAATTAGAGATGTTTGTACTAACAAGAACATGCATGTGTTCAATTATGCATAGGGTTTCACGTTTGTGTGCTCTAATCAAGGTTTTAAGCCTAATTGTGCTTTCTATATCCTCTTATGTTCCACACTAATACATTATTATTTTTAAAAAAATTTCATCATTCAAATATTCGCATTCAAAGCGTTTAACTTTCTCTAATTGTCCCTTTAATTAGTTCGGTTTTAGTCTACCGAATGAGAGTCAAAGTTGTCATTTAAAATTCAATTATACTATACTTCACTTCACTCACAAGAGAATGTTCTACAAGATCCAAGATTCTAAACGCCTTTAACCACGCCGCAGGGTTGCAAATTGGGAGGGACCTATGATATAAATACTTATTGGTAGATTATTCCATCATTCGATAATATTAAACAAATATAATGTTAAACTGCCATTTATTTTATTAGACGTGCCAAATCTGAAAATTCACAAGTGGAAATAATGGATCAGATTCAAGAGAAGTAATAACACAAAGGGTGTAAAATGCAATATAGGATCGATCGTTCCAAATGGTCTAACGCATATACTGTCAAAGTGTTTACTAGTAGAAATGATTCAAACCCTATACTACTTAACGGAATATAACTAAAAAGTACTGTTTTAAATTAAATTGTGCTAAAATAAAAATAAGGAATTAAAAATACTAATAGCATATATAAATTATATTATATATCATTAAATTATATTTTATAAAAATTAAACTGAATTGAAATAAATTATACAGAACATGCCCTGTATGAAACACCCAAACTGATCTTATTTACCACTATTATATGTATCAACTTGAGTACCTTAACAATATTTTTTGAACATTACTGCATGCAATCCAATATTTACTTATTCAGTCCGTATTTATTCATAAACTAACATTAATATCATCGGTATTTATTTAAAAGTAAATGTGATTCCAATAAATAAAAGTATATTAGATATTTTGAATACAGATACGGACTGTAAAAGTAAGGTTGGACTCCACCTATCAATTCCCTAATTTTTTATAGTACAAAAATTTACATAATTTTGAAGATAATTATTGCGTACCATTAATTTGTTAAATATTGGAATATTGGGATGTTACCCAGATGTGTGTGCATGCGATGTTCCAGGCGTCTGCAAGAGTATCAGCAAAGCAAATATGATTGCAACGTATCTGAGCCTTGTCTCACCGCATGCTTTCTCATTTTTCATTTCTTTAATTCTTCATTCGTTTTATTTAATAATTATGATTGATTAATGACCTTATTATTTCTTCAACATAGTATTATGCATTCATGATTACTACATTATAATTGGAGTCTGTCCAGAAAGAATGGCCAGTGCATGCGCTGACAATTTGGATTATATTAGCAAGCTGGGTTTATTGTTTAAATTTGATTTGCATCACTCATAATTAATTGATCAAGTCATCAAGATAGTGCAGAATCATGGCTACGTTTAATATTCCAGGCCGCATTTTCTGGGTCTCGTCCGGTGCAAATTATACGTGTTCTTATAGTTTTATGAGGTGGGAATGAAATGTTTATAGAATATAAGATCTAACGCAGGACTGGAATGATTCAAACGAGTAACGAAAATTTTCAGACCAGAACAATCTAGGGTTTAATTTATGTATAAGACTTCGACGTCGAGGATTTTACAGGAGATCGGATTGTTATAAACAAAATATTTTTTCGACGAGCTTCTCACAATCTATTTTGGTCATGTCTAGCTTGATTTAGACTATGTTCAGTTTGATTGCAATTAACTGAGATTATTTGAAAGAAGTTGAAGTCAGTTAATCATAGCTAAAATCAGTAATTTTTTTTAGAGAAATCAGAAGAACAAATAGTCAGATGTAACTGCAAAGATTAAGTTGGGATGAACCTAAACTAGACATAGTCTTAGGTGTATTTGGCAAAAATTTTTAGTTGTTGTGCTTTAATGGTCGCCATATATATTTTAATATTTGGTAAAATGTAAAAAAAAAACAATTTATTTCCTGAATTGTTAGTATTTTACTCAGCATAGTCCAAAATACCAATGAAATGACACTAACGCCCCTGCAAGTTGGCTAGTATCTCAAAAATCAATTAAGTTGAGATTATTTTCGTACTTTTACACCGTATTTTGGACTGTAAGAGTAAAATACCGAACTGCATAGAGCAACACCTTTATTTCATAAGGACATGCATTTTTGACAAAAAAGTAGAAGCTGATGAGCATCAACCTTTTCTTAAAAAAAAGCACAGTTTCACTAATTAAACAGACTCTCATCTAGTATCACCACATTTTAGCAAAATACCCATTAGCACTTACTTGAACTCATTAACGATTAAACACTAATAGTTATAGAGGACTGATACGTGCACGTCCAATTTACTAAATGTAGGTCTGAAAAACACAAAGCCACCTTTCGTCATTTCACTATAACTCAAACCTCATTTACAAAATTAAGGGTATTTCAAGTTAAAAGTAGAACTTCATTTGTAAACTAGACCTGCACGTATAATTCATGTAATTGTATCTCTTCATACATTGATATCGCAGAACATTCATATATTCCATCGCCATTTCAACTCAATTGGACATATATATTACGAAGTAAAAGTGTAAAAGTGTGGCAGTAAACTAAACATGCAAATGCAGTGTTTGGAAAATGATGCCTTGTTTAAACGAGTTCAGTTACATTGCTTGCTTGGGTAGAAATGTACTGAACCGCGGAAAGAAAGAATGGCTGAAACTTTAGGCAAAGCATCAGGCCGGGGCTTCTTGTCGGTGTTGATTTATCATCGTCGTCTTTTTTTACTTTTCAAAAGTGACGTTAACTATGTCAACAGCAGTAATATTGTTTAATCATTTAGATTCCGAAATACATAATCGTGTTTATCACATTTCGGTTAATATATGCCTACCGTGTTAGGAATTAACAAAAATTAATGTAATAATTACTGCTTTAATCAGGTTTAGGAATCTCTAGATTGCAGATCGAACGGTACTTTAAGAAGCAGGGATAAGATAAGAAAAAGAAGCAGTACATAGGATAGAAGATTATGGTGCCCGATTTGCTTTAGTCAATTTATATGAGTAGTTATGATTTTATTTTTGTTCTCTTTATTTTTAATGTATAAATATATGAGAATAACTTAAGTGAACCCTTATATAAATCATCTTAATATAATAAGATTATAGGAATTGAGCTTTGAACAATCAAGTTGTGGTTGAAGAACTTCAGCAAATTCACTATATGATGAAGTCGAAAATCCAATTTGAAACCGAAACCCTCATTTCACCTGAAAAGTAAAAACAAAATTCTTAAAAATATATTAGTTGATTGAATAAATTTGTGGCTGCTATAAGGACTATTTAAATAATACTCTTAAATCCGAAATTTAATATAAATCTATTCTAAAAAGGAAAATATTTATTGTATAATATTAAAATGCTATTTTGTAGCCAAAAAAGTATGGTATTCACCACAGAGTAAGGAGTTCCTTTACTTCTAAAAGAACTCGCCTCAAGTCCCCCTCCATCATCAAAAGAAAGCTACAGTAAAACAAGAAAAGTCGAATGTTGACTAAACTTCAGACACCAAAGAGTTTTTGTATAAATCATGAATAGTCTCTATTGCGTCTTTCTGTTTTAGCTAAAACTGTACTCCAAACTGTATCATTATTAGCCACCAGTCAACCTACGTCACAATGTAAAATTTGTGCGTTGTAATTTTAAACTGCATGTATTGTCATGTTTACTTAAAAATTGAGGTACATGCATTATGTATATCATGCATACCATTATAAACATAATTGAAATACAAAGTTTTCTATCATTTTTTTTGGTCCTTTTGGAGATTTGAAATATCTCTCTCCTTTCTTAATTCGCCACCACTGTCAGCAAAACCACTTCGATAGCTATTACCACAACTCCAACCTTTACCCACAATCAACACTCTTAAGTGTCGTTCACCATCATTTCGGCCACCACTACTTCGGCGTTAACCACCATTTCACCAAATTCGACTGAGTTAAGATATACATTATAGGTAAATATAAATCCATTAACCACTTGTAAGTAAAATTTTACCTAAAATATATTACTTTCAACCTCCTAAACACATATTTCTTTATCCGATCTTGAACTAACTTATTTTTTAAAAAAATAGTTAAGCTAGCATAGTATGCTCTGTGATCCTACATGTATGCAAGGTATATAATAGAAAGTGGGTGTTCGGTTTGACCTACACCTTTGATTCAAGAGGTGGGAGATAGGATACAACAATTGTGTAACAGACAACCTACGCAACCTACCTACTATTCAATTTATTGGAGAAATCTAGAATCATATAATTAGATTTATTCTGGGATTGACATACATTTATATGATGCTCTTGAATATGGTATATCTATGACTACTGATTATCCCTTGGGTTGATCTCGATTTGAATTATGTTATCGTCTCTTTTCCATCTAGTAGGATTTTACATCCATATTTGGTATGAGTTTATGGTTTCAAACTCTTGCTTTAAACATGGTTGGATGCTAAGATTTAAATTTTATTTATTTATTTCAGGAGAAGTACAAGATTGATGGTTTTGAGTGGCTTCAAAGTTTAGATCAAGGTGCACATGCTGAGTTTGCTGCCCCACAAATTACATTAGTTTCAATTCATGGAAGTTTTATTTATGACATCTAGCAAAAATCATAACATCCCGCTAGCCGACGATACTTATACTTCTCAAGAGCCCTACCATGGTATCAAGCATAGTGAAGGATGTTATGAAGCGCTACAGAGATCTCCGCCGTTTGGAGAGGAGGCGCAAGATCCGCCGTCAGTTCCGGGCCAGCCTCGGCCGTGGCTACGGACCGGCGGTGGTCCCGGCTGCTGTCCCGTCGGCGCGTGAAGTTCACCCTGAAGCTCACTTTCCTTCCGGTGGTTACTGCTTGACCTGTTTCCAGATGAATCAGGACAACGCTGTGCAGATTAAGAGCCGTGAGGAAATGGCACACCACAATGAGGAACATCATGCGGGGTTTCCCTTTCACAGTGATGTGTGCCTGAATGCTTTTACTTCTGAGGTGGACAAGATGAAGCACCAAGCAGCTTGCCTTGGATATTCGGTTACCTGCTGGCTTCTAGCTGCGAGGGGAATGAACAACTTTTGACTATGCTATCTCTTAGAATTAAGCTGAAAATCATATGTATCTATCTCTAGCTCTAGACCTAGCTCCGACTTTTTGCTATGCTATGTGCAGCTTCTTAGCTAACTATTTGGTACAATTATGCGGAATTGCGAATTTTTGGAATGAATGCGAATTGCGAATTTTGTAATGCAAGTAATCTTCATTTGGTTAAAAAAAAATATATGACATCTAACAAATTGTTAATGAAATGGACATGTAAAATAGATTTTTTTTTCTATGGTAGTATTATAATTTGTGTAATGCTACAAAAGTACAATACAATGAGAGTCCTAAAATGAGAGCTAGGTTACAATCTGGAGGAGCATATTATTTGATTGGATGTTATGACGTGACCATTGTAGTTCTATATTGGGTACAATGTATATCAGAGCCGCCCACAACAAGCATAAAGTTGCTCTATATTCTCCCGAGCCGCCCAAATCTGCAAGATGAAGAACATGGTGAGTAACTCCAAGAAGAAGATGTATGAGAGATCCATGAAGAAAATAGACTCCAAAACTGCTGAACATGTTGAGATTCCAGGCTTTTACTTTGGAAACAAGATGAATTTGGTTGTTTTCCTCTCTCTTGATGATGAGAACAATATCAATCAGGTGTTGTATGACTACTACATATACGTCATTCCGGTGAAATTCATCAAGAAAGATTGAGGATTGGATTTAGAGAGAGAATGACTACTTTTGGAAACAATCTTGTAATAATTTTAGAGATACTTGTCCCCACTTGTGGGATTTGGATTTGATTCATTTCTGGAGTTTGGATTTGATTTGGATATGAAGTAGTCATTCACTTTATAAAAGAAAAGGTACAATGTATATCCTTATTTTTGTGTTTTTTTAGTCCAATTTTAGTATTTACTAATCTAATGAAATATATGTTTGGTCGTCAATATTACATATATTTAAACTGGTACAATCGCTTCTAGGGCATCAATGGTTTTGACATGTGTGTTATGTTTGAGCTTGTATCAGTGTACATTGATGAATAGTTTATTGGAAATCCTCTCTCTTAGTTTGACCTATTAGAGCATGCCCAACAGTTACTATATAATAGAGTTTTTAGTTAGATTTACCCTTTTTGACTACATTATTGCTTCCAACAGATGCTCTATTCCATGCTCTAAAATAGAGATATGGTAAAATTGGAATATTGAAAGGGCATATGGGATAGACCTCTTTCATACTCTAAAATTTAATGTTATCATTGATTCTTATCTCTTCTTTCCTTTTTTATCCTATACTTTCTTAATCATTCACATTTTCACACACATAAAAATACTAAAATCATAAAATTGCAAATAAAATTAAGACTCGTTTGCTGGAGCTTATAAGAAGAGCACTTCAGTCTAATTCAATTCAGATCAGTTCAATTAAATTAAATTCAATTCAGTTCAGTAACATATAATTTGATCAAATTCAAGTAAATTTAGACATTCTGATTCTATTTTTCAAAACATAGATATCAGTTAAATTCAATTCAGTTCAGTTAAATTCAATTCAATTCAAATCAGATGAGTAAGAAATAAGTTCAAACGAACATGCCCTAATTATGTGCTCTTGGAAGTCTCAAATAAAATTAAATATATACATTATCATTTATGACAATAAATTCATGAAATGGTAAAATAGAGCAACTGTTGGATATGAAGGCAAAATAATTATGGAGTTTTTGAAATTTGGTGCTCCATTATAGAGATTGTTTTAGAGTAACTGTTGGGCTTGATCTTAGAACTCATGTTAATTATGAGATTGCATCTGTTTACTAGAAAACTCTCTCTCTCTCTCTCCCTCTCTCTCTCTCTCTCAGTTAGATCTCGTGTAATTTATGAGAATGCATTTGTTAATTGATGAACTCTTTATGTAAAACCTCCTCTCTTAGTTAGATCTAATATTATTTATGAGCTTGCATGTATTTATGATAAACTCCTTATTGAAAAATCACGTTATGTTTATAGTCTCTGTTTGATTATTAATGATCTCTATTTATTTATTGATGAACTATTTACTGGAAAATTATTTTTTTAGTTTGCTCTTAGTTAGATCTCAAAGTTAGATAACTAATGTAATACCCGGACCGATGCTCCGAATTTATTTTAATACATTTAAATACAATACTTATCCTTCAACAATGTATTGCATCAGAGAAATTTTGTATTAACATTGCATTGTACTAAAATTTTGTAAAATCAGATGCAAATGCTACAACAAAGGTGCTCAAAAGTTGGCGAAACTTTGCTGGAAATGCTGCAACAAAGACGCTCCAATGTGCTACTCCAACAATGCTCAAATGCGCTACTCAAACGTGGTGCAAATGTATAGGTCAAATGCAACAACAACAATGCCCAACTGCTGCTTCAATGCTTCTCAAACATTGTTCAATTACTTGGGATCAAATGTTGCCACGAAACTACAAGGACTGAGTACACGCTGCAATTTTACCACAACGAAATGTCCTTAATTTTATTTTAACAAAAGCAGAACAGGCGTGTTATATGTTATAACGTGAGAACTATACAAAATGATTTTATCTAGACAGAACTACATCCAAACCAATAAAGCAGATTGATCACATCTAATGCCACGTGCTTTACCAGCTTGACTCAGAGCTAACAAAAGATCACTTAAAAAAAATCCACGACCAGAATGTAGCCAGAGAACTATGTAACAACAATGCAACCCAAAAGTAGGGAGAAAAATTATGCTTGCTTAGAACTTAAAGACTATATCTTTATAAGTGGTTATAGAGTTTATATATGAAGAAACACTCAGATATGTTAAAACCTTATCTTTTTATTCTGGGTTGCACATGATCACTGCAAATTAATCTGCAATGAGATTTCAAACCATCCCTAGATGTCTAAAACTGCTCTTTCAAATCCCCTGATCCTACTATCACACACAAAGTTGACTAAGAACTCCATATTCACCTAGAAGAAGATATGAACACAATGATAGGGTATCATTAAATTAAAAGATTCCCTTTAAAAATATGAATTAGAGAAAACAACACATGTAATATTCTTATGAAAGTGAGTACAGACCAAACCAAAGCATAGAGAAGGCTTAACAGATTTTTAACATGATACTAGAAGATAAAATTTCTACCCATCTGGAAGATAAAATACCTTGAAATAATGTGTGAAATTTGGCTTAATAATGCCGGTGTTAGAATAACATATTTCTTAAGATTTGTGGCCTTGACAAAATTCACAAATGCAAAAATAAAAAATTAAATCTTCAATGGAATCATAAAAGAAAGCATCAGCGCCATCAGCCTTTGGATTCTCAAATTTAATCTACATTAATTTATTAATTCGATCACAAAGATTCCTAAATGATAAACGCCAAACCAAACAACATCATTTTCCGTCATTATAATGCAAAAAAATTATGCTCATAAATGACAAAACACTATAAATCAAACATTTTCACATCAAAGCATGAGGCAATAAAAGCAAAAAGTAGCAAGAACTCTTGTCTACAATCCTAACAATCATATATTTACACATAATATAGAGACACGATATTTAATTTCCTTGCCTATATAATGGTCAATGAACCCTAAACATCATAAACATGCCTAGAAAACGTATTGTACCAAAAACAGGAACTTACCATTGAGTTATGCCTCATATTGTGTTTCGGCCTTTTTGGTTCTGTTCCGATTGGGTTACCTGTGGAATTTTGAAGTATGACCAGAACAATTGACAGAAAAATACATGAAAAATAATACACCAAACACTCTGGAATCAGTATGAGGAATTCTATCGAACACCTTATTGAGACCAATTGAAACCTTAAACCAAATATTTCAGCATCGTATCAGAAGACAGTAAGGCGTAGTAAGGTGCAGCACAAGAGATCTTGGTCAGATGGCAGTAATATACCAATGAAAAACATCCTTTTCGTGAAGTTCTAATAAAAACCTGAAACAAATTTCACGCCAGCAACAACACAAATATACATATATCATCCTAAAACATCCCCACCCACCATTAATTTCAACCCGTCAGCACTAATACCGAGAAACGAATGCGTTAATTGTGACTAAGGGGGGTGGATGATCAGAAGAGAGCTTGCCACTTTTCCGCCAAGTTAATCTGAGATTTTCCGGCTAGATTTTCCGGAACACGACTCTCTAGCACCGGAAATTTGATGCCTTGCCGAACGACTAAAAGAGTGAGAAGCTGATTCGATCCCAATTTGGTGAAGCAATTTAAGGAGACAAAAGAAGAAGACAACCCGACGGAATTAAGCATTCCATTAATGCTAAAACGAAGTCCGAATTAAAAAGGGGGTGGAGAGGAAAAGAAACTGATGGAATAATGATGAAACGTAGATAGAATGTAGTCTGAATTGAAGGAGGTGGAGAGGAAGAGAAGGGAAAAAATAATGACCATAAATGGGAGAGGGGAATAAGAGAAACTGTGGAAGAAAACTCTACAAAAAAAGATTTATTTAGATTTAGAAAAAATAATTAGAAGAATTAGATAAGGATGATGTGGATTTGTTTTGAATTGGAAAAAATAAATCAAAAATGTTGAGGAAAAGACACATCAACATTTATCATTTTATTTTAAAGAGTAGTACATATGCTATTTTTATGATCGTTTGATCTCTTAGTTAGATCTTTGATATGATGTTAAATTTGGGGAGATTTTTGTTGTTGAAATTTATGAGTTGCTTTGATGAATTTGTTGGATGTGGGATGATTTAGTTGTTGGCGGGTTGAGGGTTATTTGGTTGTTGGTGGTAGCATGGTGACGGACACCCCGATGGTGCCAGCCGCAGCCCTTCTAGTGACGTTGTGGTGATGTCGTCCCTTTAACTAGTTTTGACTCTGTTGGCGGCGGAGACCATGGTTGGAATTGCCCATATTGCCCAAAATTTTTAACTAGGGATATTGAATCGTAATCTGCACCGAGTGGATTAGATGACATCATTAGCCCAAAAACAATGATATATTAATTATATCATGTGAGATATTTAATTTTTCTCCTTTATTTCTTTTTTGTTTCCGGAATGTAGAGTTTTGATAGCTTATAGGTTGCAAATATGCTCCAAATGGGTAAAGTTTTATGGTGATTAGTAAAATTCTCAACAAGGTATGACGTACCTTCCAACAAAATGGGTATGACGTATCTAAAAGTAAATCTAGTTACTCGAGAGCATTCTCAATTTTAGGTTTTTTTCTAAAGCTTCTCTTTTAACTTCTTAGATAGCTGATGAATCTTTATAATGGGTTAGCTGAATTTGATTTTGGAATGTGAATATCTCACTTGTGAAACAAATATATGTGTTTCTTTTTGTTCACTAATAAATGTATGATTCAGGAATGCCGCTATCACCACAACTACTTCGAAGGCCGTCACCACATCCATTGTCACTATCAGCACCACTCCGGCCGTTACCCACCATCACCATTGTGGGAGTCATCCACCACCATTTTGGTCAGCACCACTAGTGCAGTTGCCACGACTTCAGCACCATCACTCGATGCCGTCATCTCCACCACCATCTGACCGCCACCACTTCACACGCTATTGGTACCATAACCACATATCTTAGTGCCATAAACTATGCGATATTGTTGTTGCATATTTGTACATTTCACATATTCTCAATGTTTCTCTTTATATAACACGGGAAACCGTCATTTTTTGTTACATGTTTGATCATAAATAACGTTAGTTACCTATACTAATAAAACATATTTTATAGAATCCAATAATGTTACACAATAATATTGTTACTCATATACAATTCAAATTGGTGATCAAACATGTAATAATATTTTGGCTAGAAGTCTCATACCAATATAAAGGAAACGAGTATGCTAGAAACAAAATATACATTATTTTATTACGGTCCAAACTAAAACATCGTCCTGACAAGCATCATCCGAAAGTATTTAGCTATTAAAGTAAAAAGATTATATAGAAAATTATGCTTTGTCCACGATGCATAATTTGTAGCATTATACCCAATCTTTCCATGCATCACGAATTCACGATATGTATTCCTCCTTTTCATTTCTTGCAACAGGTCAATTTGGATACATCTGCACATTAGACTTCGTCCCTCCTCTATCAAAAACTACATTTTTTTAATCTCGAAAGGTATTTTAATTTAGAATGAACAAGGACACGTCACAAAGACACGTGTTGCAGCGATCGTACATTGAGCAAGGTCAGTAAGCTTTGCGCGAGCAACATACTGAAAAGACTTTTTGGTCAAACCCATCCATACCTAAGGTACACCAATTTTCATTTATGTTTTTGTAATACAATAACTCCACCAATTTTAAGTTATGTAATGTGAGGATAAATTTTATTAAACACTAGTTTTAAATTTATAATAAACTCAACAAATAATATCATAATTATTCCTATTTGTTATATCAGTAAATCTGTAATCCAAGTAAATTGCGACGTTAGCATTTGTTATATCAGACTATAAAGAACTTCAATATCGGAAAATAAATCGTCCGTTTCGTAGAAGACAATTTTAAACACATTAACTATTAATCAGTCTCCATAGTAATATTTCACACGGAAATAGTAAGTATCTAAAGTTAAAACACTGCTTTTAAATCGAAATAAAATCTAATATATTAATAAATATTAAAGTAAGATGAATAATGTGTTGTGTTATTGAGATTTCTAAAAGCGTCACAAACATATCCACCGGAATCATTTGAGAATGCGATAGTCCACACAAAGAAACGGGAAAAATATGAACCAAGTTTGGTACCACAAGAATATCCTTTAACCCAGATGAAGAAAGGAACGCTGTTATTATTGCAGAAACATAAAACATAAAACAAAATGCTCCCTTTTTGACTGAACAACCGTAGTATACATAGAAACGGGACATTTGCAATTTTGCAAAGAAATAAATACTCCGTTACAAATGCAGGCAGGCAGAGTTGGACCACACCCTCCCAGGTTTTCCTCGCCACCGCTTTACCCTTCTGGCCTTCTCCATACTTCTTTTATTTATTTATTTATGAACAAATTTTTATAGATTAAATCAATATTATGAGCACAACTTTTATTCATATCATTAATTAACATGGTTTTTTTTTAAAGAAATTTTTTTTAATTATTCTTAAAATTGCAAAATAGCCCTAAAACTAAATGAATTACCGTCAAAATTAACAAGAGTTCGGAAAACTGTACTAAATTTATTTCATGTTAATTTGCACATTTGACTTTTACACTATCTAACATATATGTTTGACAAACGGTATCTTTATTTACTTACACTATCGAAAATTAAAAATTTGATATTTGAATACTATATGTTGTGATTAATCCAATGATATCAAATATGATTTACATTACTGATTGTATATTTGGTCAAACTCTGATAATAAATAGTGTCAAAAAGTCAGAGTGCAGAGTAAACGGAAGTAGTATATTTTTAAAATATTGGTTATTAAAAATTGGTCATTTTGAAAGTTAGGTTATAAATTGGGTACCTTGACTAGTTTTAGGTCTATTTTTTACAATTCGGTCATTTTTTTCATTCTATCTTATTTGAATCGAATTGAATTAGATTAAACTGAAATACAATGTACTAAAATCATTTCAGACCCATCTTTTTAGGACTCCCCAAATCCCAACTTAAAAAAATCTTTTCAATTAAAGGCAGTTGAGCTTATTTCGATTTTGATCAAATATAATTTGATATTTATTACTGTTTAAATCAACTGAAAAGAATATGGCCTAATTTATTTTTTGACAATGTAGTAGAAGAAAATCATGCCAAAATGAAATTTTCAGACCTGTCAAAATAAATGAAACTGAATTCGATTAAAAATAAATGAACTGAAAATAATACTCCCTCGTTCTACTTTAACTTTTCAAAGTCAAGATTTAGACGTTTTTGACTAATTTTATACAATAATTCAAAATATATGTTATTATGACTCCAACTGTATATTACATAATAAATTTCTTATATACTATTTATTAAATATGAAAAGTCAGAGTTAAATATGTTAGACTTTGAAAAGTCAAACAAAATAAATCGAAAAAGACGCGTAATAATTAATTGTTTTGAATGAATAAAATCACACATATTATTAAGTCTGATTTCATGATGATGTTATTAAAAATCTTCAAACCTAGGCCTTTTTTGGTTTGATTGAATTGAACATAATCAAACCTAAATTAAGTAATTCAAAACAACAATAATGAAAATGTTAAGGCCTATCAAAAACAAAATACAAAGTCCAACAAATATATCGGCAAATTAAAATTTTCTTTATTGCAGAAAATATTTATAACACACACAGTCACACACACACTAAACTAACTCCCAATTAAATCTTCCTCCAACAACCAACTCCACAAAACCCAGTCTCAACTCTCAACACCTCCATCTCCATTACTCCACTGCTACTTTCATCATTCCTACTTCTCATTCTGATTCCAATCCATTCCCAAATCTCTTCATCCACCTCTGCAACAGCATCATGTCTTTCCTCAATCCCCGCCCTCCGCCACCGCCATCGCCGCCGGCTTCTTCCACCACAATCGTCGTGAGCCAGCCGCAGTACAGCACCATCACCACCCCTACCGATGTCCTCAGCGACTCCTCCGAGTCATCGACGTCGCCTTCCACATCCATCATTATCGTGATCATCGTCATCGCCTCAGCAATCATCGTCTCCGCCACAATCTACCTCCTCCTCCGCTTCCTCTCCCGCCACTGCCGCCGCCGCCGCACTTACTCCACCGCGGATGACGTCATCGTCCCCGACGTAAGATCCCCCTCCGCCGCAGCCACCATGGCGGCGAACAGAACATTGCTCGAATCTCTGCCTCTGTTCACATACGGCTCCCTGAACAAAACCTTCACCGACGCGGATTGCGCGGTCTGTCTGTCCAAATTCGAGCCGCATGATCAACTCCGGCTGCTTCCTCTCTGCTGTCACGCTTTCCACGGCGAGTGCATCGGCACGTGGCTCACCTCCAATCTCACGTGCCCGCTCTGCAGGTCCACCGTTAACCCTACCGATAGCCAGATACTCAACAAAATCCTTGACACCTCACGGAATGCTCGTGACAGCGGCGGTGATAACAGCACTAACGGAGGTGACGGAAACGGTAATGTCAGCCGGAGCGGGAGCTTTCGTGTTGAAATCGGAAGCGTGAGCCGCCGTCGCGAGAGCGTGGACGATGATCGGAGAACCTATTCCGTCGGAAATTTCGACTATATTGTGGACGGTGCATGTGAGGTTCCGGCCGATTCTGTTCGGAGAATATCTATGGATAAGGATTCCGGCAACATTCCGGTAACAGGTCCGCCTGGGGAGAATCTGGCGGCTGATGTCGCCGGGAACCGGAGCTGGTGGCTGAGGGACTACGTGGACAGGGTGAGCTCCTTTTCGTCCAGAACGATGTCGTTTCGGGGCTCCGGAAGGTTCTTCGCCGGGAGCAGTCGCCGAAGCGAGGTGGTGGTCCCCATCGACGACCTGGAGGCGAGCCGGCAAGGGGAGGAAATAAGCGAGTTTTTCCGGTGGCTGTCGCCGGTATGAGTCTACACATTAGAGGAAGGCTAAAATCGTCTTTTTAAACTGGCATATATACAGAATTTTCTCAATTTTGCTTAATTCACTAAATTCGTTATTCATATCACAAAATTTTGAGTGGATTTAGCAAAAATGTGGAGGCAGTGTAGGATAGTAGCAGTAATATGGTGATACTGGAAATTTGGACCTAAAATTAAGTTGTTTGATTATATTTTCACCTTCCATTTTTTACCTGTGATAGAAATTAACAGCCAGATTGAATCAGTAATCTTTTCCATTCATTTTTGTGGAGTGATTGTAGGCAAGTGAGAATAAATCCTCTTTCCTTTAGACTTTTACTACTGATTTAGTATGCAACAAAATGTGAGGAAATTGCAAAACGGTTTGACATGTAGAATTATTGGATGCTTTTAGAATTTAATTACTAGAGTAATAATTGCTAATCTGTGGCTGTGATTGTGAATATCCCATTTACTTCGGTTAAAATTTCTTAATTGACTTTGAGTCGGATTCGTATATGTTATGTGTTATAATTTTTAGAGAGTATAACTATAGTTATAGGTAAGTAAATGTGTTTCTTCATAGATATTTTCTTTGTTAAATAGGGAAATAAGTTAAGTAATAAAATTTGGTTGAGACAGATTAAAAAAGAAAGTAAGAAATTTTGGTTGGACTGAAAGGAGTATGTATTTTTGAAAGTAATAATGATAAATTAAAAGTGGATTATAAGTGTCGGTTCTCTACATTTTATATTTCACATATATCTACATTTTATATTTCTCAAATATATGATGAATTGAGGTGAATATAAATTTATTAAAAAGTATGTATTACATCAAATTATATTTTATTAAAATTGAACGGATTCTAAGTTATGTTTTGGTCAAAGTTTGATGGATAAGGTTATGTGTAGTTAGTTTAACCATAACAAAACCTGAAAACCGTTCACTCTTCAATAGTAATCCAAGTCTTGTCTTTTAATCCTCGTTTTGGACACCCAAGAATGTTTAGTACAATTTTTATTTCTTTTTCTTCTCACCTGAGTTTGAGGAATAAAATATGGTAAACGTCAGCCTTCTTCTGCGCTGCCGATTTATCATTTCCAATTTTCCATTCTGAATAATTAAAAAATGAAATAAAAACAGTAGTAGGGTTGGTAATTTTTAAATGCGTGCATTAAATGGAAATCTCTGGGTTCAAGGACGCTGGCAAATATTAAGTTATATAGGTGAGGTTATGGTACGACTGTGTTCTACTAGTAGATGAGTAATTGTTTAACAACTAATAGTATATTATATATATTATGGATCCAATTAAAATTGATTAATTTTTGGTTTAAGAAGGAAATTAAAATGGATAACGTCATGGAATTGGAAGAAGAGCAAAGAGACAGGAATGTTAGATGGTCTTATCAATGCGTTTTGTTCTCCAACTCCAACTCCAAGTTCAAGTTTCTTTTGTGTTTGTGTTTTTGCACCAAAATTAAACTAATTGAGTACGTACACCATGCTTAGTACCAAACGCAACATTTGTTCATTCCATTGACTGCTGCTAATCCACATCAAATGGAGACTTTCCAAATATATCCCACACAAATAATCCGATTCATCATATGTCGTATTCACACTCATATTAAATTAGGTCGAATTAAAATGTGTTTGATTGATGTCATGTCAATTTTGATTTTCACGTTGTATCAAGTTGGGTACAGTTACTGTCGTACTGGTATATTTTCGAGTCATGTTAAGTTAGATTAATATCATTTGAATATTATTCGGGTTTGAGATATTATAAAATCGGTAACATTGTGTCTTTTGCTACCGCGACCTGAATCAAAACTATTCGGCAATAATAATAAGACTCAATAATAATTGAGTTGGTTTTAAATATAGTAAACGATGGATCGTTATTTTAAACTTTATAAATGTTAATAACCATGAAAGTCGTGTTAAACATTATTAGAAGTCAATTCTTATTTGATTATGGACCGAGTGCATGCTAGGTCTAGGTTATCGAGTAAGATAAACTTTCAGGGTTTTTGAAGTAAAATCATCAAAGTGGATGGGAGATTATTTATGACTGCTCTACCGTACATAAAAGCGGAAATATACACAATCAGATTTTGGTAAACCCAATAATACATATAAGCGTTTTTGGGGTTTCTGTAACAATTTGAATGAGGTGCGCAGTGATTCCAACATAGCCGTGCTGCTACTCCGTCTCGGGGTGGCTGCATGCACTACTAGAAAAGAGATACATCGTAAGAAACCTAAGGTATAATACAAGAAGGGAATCTAAACTATCTGATAGGTCTAATATCCTTAATTTAACTCGTTGTACAAATACTCAGAATCTACACAGTTTATGCACAGAGATGTCGTTAGTAAGCTCTCAAATCTACTAACGACTTGGATTTCTCCCATAATGTAAAACATAAACCGAATCCCAAAGAGTTTTCTCTCCCGCCAAACTACACGGGTTAGGAGGGATATGACAAACAAATGGGTAACGATACTCCATAACTTAGTCAGTACTACAATTATGGGAAAACTTTCAGGTTGAATTGAGTTTAGGTGCATGTCAGGTCTAATTAGGCCCAATTCGAGTTCAAGTCGTGTTTAGATCTTAACAATCAAGTCAAATAGACTTTTGAATAATGTCAATCTTTACATTTGTATAGTTAGTTAGCTAGAGAAATGGGTTAAAATGTTACTACTCTCAACATTGACGTGGAATTATCCAAGGTTCTACTGATCTTAACATGTCTCCCTAACAGATGAACTATGCCTTCACACATTCAATACTTTTGAACAAAGATGTTAACACGCATCGAGAATATGAGAATGGTTTCTAACTAAAGTAACCAATCAATCCGAAGAGGATAAGCATTGATAATGTTGAGTTGAGATATATAAAATATAATTTTCACATTCCAAGCTAAAAATGTAAAGCCAGATACTGGTTTTCATGTGCAAGAGAGATTGGTGATAGCGATTGTTTGGTAATCTGTATCCTACATGTGGTCCATTCCAAACAAGTTCTTGGAAATCCTTAATTTCCATGCTTATAATATTAACACTTTCCCTAAGGAAATGGATCCATCCGATGTCTCTTATTTGTTTTTTATGTACTAATTACGTTCATTAACTATATAGTCTACAGGTCTATATCTACTAACTGCGCCTCCCTCGCCTTTGAAGAAATATTCTGATTTTCCTCGACCAATTGCTTCCCAGCTACTCAAATTTAACGAGACTATTCATTATCATGCAATATTTATCACCATTCTTGGAGCAAATTGGTGCAAAGCCTAGTTGGGATCATAGTTTCGTTACATTTGTAAAGAGGTCTAGTTAGTATCATATAAGCAATTCAGATATGAGAAAGTAGCGTTTGTAACCGATGATTTGGCCGACCCAAATTAATACCATCAACTTCGAGTCAAATTCTTCACATTTGACTCTGAAAATAAGAAAATTTTAAAATATTGTAAATACGGAGATCTGATTTGCATTGTGTCTTAACTACCTTTACCACCACGATTATTATTTGATGTATCATCATACGAATAACTAATATATTAATACATGTCAAATGAAAATATTTCAAGTAAAAGAATCATATTCAAATGTTATTTAATTAGAATCGAAAAGATAAATATTGTCAACATTACATTATACAAGCAGCACATATCATGAAATAATGAGAATAAAATAAGTAGTTTAATCCATTTTATATCAAAAACAATGAAAAATAATTGATGGAGCGGACAATTATATCTGATTTGCACTATGTATTTTGACACATCTACCACACACATGTATGTTATGTTGTATCAGATGACATGCGATACGGGCTCTAACTCGTCATATTAGGACAACGTAGATATCAACGCTTATGGTCATACTCTTTTCATGACGAATCGTAAATATGGAGATCTGATCAGTATTGTGCTTTAATTAGAAGTAAAACTATCTAATTTTAGGTTATAAGCAAAAATTGATCCCGGATATTATTCTTTATTCAAAAAACAGATAATTTTTGCTGAAAAACTAAAATGATTGTTGTAATTCGTAATAAGGGTTTAGTTTTGAACAAGTTCTATATCAAAGTAATGACTAATGATTCATCAATTTTTGAGTGTCAACGAGACTATGCATAATTGATGCTAAAGAACTGGCGTGACGCGATAAACTCAATCCAACACTAGTAGAAACTGACCGGAACACGGCGCCTCTACACGGCGGTTCCGCGTGAATTTAAGGGAACCGCCGTGCAAGGCATCCGGCTAAGTTTCCGAGTTCGGAAACTTAGCCGGATGCTTGTTATCAGACACGAGTATCCTTATCTCCCCTTCATTCTCCTTATCTCCATTCATTTTTCTTATCTCCCTTCATTCATCTCTCAATCTCTCCCTTGTTCTTCTTCTTCTCCATTCTTCTTCTTCTTCTCCTTCATTCCTTCAATGTGTATTAGGTTTTAAGAACTTCCTAGATCCAAAAGCTCCACACCTCGCTCCGCAACACCGACTTCGATCTCACCCATGAGTTCATCTTCCAGATCTGCAAAGTTATGATTCACGGCCGTTTTGGTATCTATCTAATTCACAGCTGTTTAGGTGAACTCCCATGACTTCTCTTTCTTTTATATGTTGTGGACAAGCAACGAACCTAACACGGTCCATGATGGTGGTGCCATGTTTTCGGTTCGGGCACAAATGTGGGTCAAACCTGCTCATGAGTTTGATCCATGTGTTCTTCCCGATCTGCAACCTCGGATTAGCACATGTGGTTTTTGATTTCGCCGGCCAATTTGGCCGGCGTTTTTTTTGTTCTATCCGGCTAACTTTTCCGAATTCGGAAACAATAGGCATTCGGGTAAGTTTCCGAACTCGGAAACGTTACTCGGCGGTTTTAACCGCCGTGTAACGGTGGCGCCAATTGCACGGCGCCACCATGGACGGCGGTCAAAACCACCGTCCAACTGGGACGGAACCGCCGTGTTCCGTCCCATATTCTACTAGTGCAATGACATCAAAATGTTTTTCTTCTTATAAATATTTTCCGTTTCGAAACTCTTATCCGACAACAAAACGTACTCTGGTTTTCTTGTTTTAGGTTTCGTATGTATAACGTGGCTGACTACAATTTTAGCCTACCAAATCAAAAGAACACTCTTGTAATTTTAATCCAAAACGAGAAGGAAACAAAACAATCTTGTAAATGTCACGTATCGTATATGCTGAAACTGACAAAACATAAAGGTAAGCGTTTCGCTATCATTCTTACCTCTTGAAGTTGAGGTTTATTCACATGAATTATGATTATTCAAAGACAATAACATTCATCTGGATGATTCTGATATACTCTTTATCAGATACAAATAAAAATATGATACGTGTACAATAGAGATATTGTAATTGGTTAAAATATTTCTAGTAATTTATAAGATTCTAACATTCAATGTTTAAACCTGTCTGGGTGATTATTGGATACATAATTCAATTATAAATTATTCTTATATGACGTGTCGGTATGTGGTTAGTATCTAATACATGCTTTTATATAGGGGCATGCTATACGCAGTCCGTATTTTGCTTATTTTGCAGTCCAAAATAAAAATACGTCTTCGATATATATGATATGGTCAATAATTATGTATATCAGACATATGCATCATTTATACTACTTCTATTGCATATACTTGCAAATCAGTTATATATTAAAATAATTATATATATGATTATTTAACGAAAATACGGACTGCAAATAAGTAAAATACGGACTGCGTATAGAAGGCCTGTTTATATAAGGATGATACAGTTAAATATTAAAGTGTTATTCAAAAAGCAAAGGTTTTTGCTACATTTTACGCCCTTAAACTGTTTATGGCTCTTTTCCGATGATACATATATTAGCAGGAGTCAAAGAAAAGAAGTGATGCTTGAATAGCACGCAATAATACCATATCAATCACTTTTTCATGAGCCAAAAAGGCAGCCGTTGAAATATTTTATAATATCCCTATATTTATTAATTTGAACAGAGGTCTTATTTTAGCTTAACAAGTACTTTCAGTTCACTTGTATTTCAAGTGCAATTCAACATAAATAAGTTGATAAAAGTCATAGAACAAATTAACTATAACTCTGGTACTACCTCTGTACCACCCAAATATGCACACTTTAACTTTTGTCAGTTGATTCGTAAAATATTTGATCATTAATATTTTTAATTATATTTAGATGTAAATTATAAAAATTATGATATTTTGAAAATATACGACGTTGCAAATCCAACATGATCACATACGACAGTTTTAAATTTTATATACTATTTCAATTTTAAGGTCAAAATTGAATAAGTTTGACTAAATAAATAGTCAAATTGCAAAACTTGAATACGACAGAGGGTGTATAAAATTTAGGGTATGTTTCTTCTAAATTTATTTGGTCTAAACTCAGCTGAATCAAATGAGATTAATATATATATAATATAATAATTTAACTAAATTGAAAATGCGTGGTCGCATTTTTTTAATGTTATTCTAGCGTATCTATGAGTTGAATTGGAAATTATAAAATGAAAAATCTAAATACAAGCATTCTTAAAAATTGAATTATGAAAATGTTGTAAGTTCCATTATAGGGAAATGTACTAGCCTAGCATTGATGATAAATAAACAATATAAACAAAATAGTCACAAAAAACCCGAAGAATTAAAAAGTATACCTTAACATTCATATAATCTCTAGGATTAATATCGTCAACTTATATAACACTTTATTTAGTTCCTGCTACTCCTATCTACTTGGATGTCAGTAAAGTGAAACTGGCTGACTAATGTGGCCACAAAAAGG
This sequence comes from Sherardia arvensis, assembly GCA_948330725.1. Classification (NCBI taxonomy): domain Eukaryota; kingdom Viridiplantae; phylum Streptophyta; class Magnoliopsida; order Gentianales; family Rubiaceae; genus Sherardia; species Sherardia arvensis. The sequence goes on along the minus strand of OX415238.1, from coordinate 8,682,627 downwards.
ATCCCGTTACAGTATCAAGCTGGTCGCTTTGTGAATCTCTTTTGTTTTTATTCTTTCTGGTTGATGAAGCTATCTTATTTTTCTTTTTGGGTCAAAACATTTGGGTAAACGATGAGATTATTCACGACTTCTTAAATCTGTATAAAAGTTGTAAAAGTATGGTTGATTTTAGGTAAATTTAATAATACACATAAATCATTTTTTGGGATTCTGTGACAATTTAAGTGAGGTACAGAGGCCCTGTCAAGTTCAGCTTCTTGCAAGCAGCTCCAAGCAGGCCCAAGCAGCCCCAAACAGCTCAATCAGCTTACTTCATCCGACTTGAATTTTTTTGAAAATAAATAAAATGTTTTGAAATTTAGGTACTAAAGAGGTTATTTTAATTATTGTTAATGAAATATTGTTCATTTGAACTTGTCTAATTACATTTAAACCACATACGAATATTCATCCATAAATAATAAAATAATCCAGGCAGCTCAAGCAGCACCAAGTAGCTCCAAGCAGCACCAAGCAGCTCCAAGCAGCTGAACTTGACAGGGCCAGAGTGTTTCCAACATAACCTTACCACTACTCCTCCTCATCGGGGTGGCTTGCATGTAATACTAAGATCTAATACCCAAATGTATCTATACTACCCGCAAATTTAATTTTCTTAAATCGCAATATAAATATTCAAAATCCACAAAGTCTATCCACATAGTCGCAGCTAGAAAGCTGTCAAAGTTACAAACGATTTAGATTTTTCCTCCACTGTATTGCACATACCGAAATTCAAAAGGTCTTCCCTCCTGCCAACTAACGGGAGAGACATGACAAACAAATGTGTAAGGATAGTCCATAAAATTGATGAAGATATCTTAGCTACTTATCTTTACCCTGTTGATTACTTAAAATTATTGTTATATAACTTACATAAAAAAGGACCCTTGAATTTCCATTGCAAAATGAGTTCGATTTTAAAAATTTTGGTATTTGATTAATTTCAATTAAATGAATACCCTTCCATCCCAAGGTTTCTTGCACAAATGAAATGTATAAGTTGAAATTTGAGTGGTAGAATTACTGGAGGACATTGAGTTTGTGAAGAAAATTAGTGGATGATGAAGAGTCTAGAAGTTTCAGGACGATTTAGCTGGTTATTTTGTAGAAGTCACTATGTTTAAACATACTAATGTTTAAACACTTGTTCCAGCAGAATCAGAAACCGAGCAACAGTCATTGTGGTGAAGTACAACTCTTATACAATCAAAGAAGATATTTGAAGATATACGGTTCCGATCTGAATAGATTATGAATATATTATAGAATTGTATTTTAGTTAGGATTAGTCTCAATCTGTAGAAATAAGGAAATAATATATTTCATACAGTTTAGCTATAGAATTTAAATATAGCTTAAAGAATAATCTCTGCCGTGATTATCTACAAGAGAAGATCAGTACAACTGTGATTGAAGCAATGAGAAGATCAACACGGAAGCACGGCATGGAACGATAAATAGAGACACAAGCTTCAAGAAGAATTATCCATCTTGAAAGAAAGTATTCTGCACTCAGAATAACTTTACCTTTTGGAGAGGTGGTCGAGATAGCATCGAGGAGTTGCTGACTGGCTGTGAGGGGAGCTCACGGATTCACGTGGAAAGATAAGTCAATAGATAGTTTAATGTCTGTGAACCGTGTAACTATATTTGATTATCTAGTGGATGAGTTTCAGACTGGGCAAGGCCCCGCAGATGTAGGTGTGATTACACTGCATAAACATACTGTGTGTTCTTTACTTTACTGTTTAAACATACTTGATAAAGTAGATAGATCGTATAAGAACACTAGTATTATTCTGATCCATAGTATTTTCAGATGAGAATAAAAGGAAGTAATTGTTATATAAAGAAAATTTGCCGATTGAGTTGTAGTGGATGGAGTATACATGAGCGGCCGACGAGTTTCAAGCATGCATCCGCAATTATGGCATTTAGTTAAGAGTAGGTTGAAAGAAATTTGGAGATCGATTCTCAACTCCGTTCTTACCAAATTCCGTCCGACGTTTGTTATACATCATTGGAAGGACCAGTTTTTGTACTAAGAGGTCATAGGTTTATCGGGTAATTTCCTTATTAGCAACTATATCAATACCTAAGGGTAGTATCAGTGATGAATCTGATGATGACTGTCATGTCGTTGGAAAGTCGGAGGAGGAGACTTCGTTGCCGGAGAAGGGCCCTGCATGGATGACTATGGAGAAAAGAAAGGTTCCGCTCAAGCTGCTTCGGTTGTTGAACCCTTAGGAGAGCTCTTCTCTGACTACGTCGATCATCCTCTTGTGGGGGTGGTCGGTGATATGGTGCAAGATGGGATATCAGGCACAAGGATTGTGATTAGGGTAGTCAGAGCAATTACGGCTCCCTCACAGACACTGGATACATGGTCAAGCTCAAAGAGTTCATGACCGGTACAATTTCAAAAAGAAGTGTAAGTTGTTGCTTGATTACTTTCAATGATTCCTTACAGTTGCGCAGTTGTTGTATGAGCGCGGAGACGAGAAGATGGAGGAATTCATGACAAAGTTTGGACGTGAGCAGAGGCTGAACAATGTTTACTCTAAAATGAGAGTCAACAGCGAGGTTCCAGTTTTTTAAGTCCGCCCCCAGGCCTGCTCTACGTTCGCCCAGATGTTGCCTAGAGTCTCCCATGACTCTTATTTATCCGATGCTTGATAATAGGAAATAAATGAACTTGTTTTTGCCTGCAATTTCATAAGGCGATACGAGTAGTGGGAATGTTTCATATTCACTACATTCTACCATTTATATTTTCAATTACATTATACCCTTTATATATTTGCTAATTCTTATTCTTTAAATCACACCACACACATTTTGCACTCTTGGACTCCTCTTCCAAAAAGGTTTATAAAAGGTGTTGAGTCAACCCATTTCAGAAGTTAAAACATTTATAAATTCGAGGGTGAGATTGAAATTTAATTCCCTTCCATCAAACTCTCTTGAAAATTGATTTCCTTCAATAATCCATTCTACTTTATGAGAATGAATGCAAACGATTGAATTCATCCTAGAGCACCATATAAATAGTTGTTGAGAGAATATATAGTGTATCTCAATACAATTCTAATTCATGCCTCAAGTACAATCTATATTCTCTCTCGTGCTGTCTTTTTTTTTGAAGGAGACACTATTGGCCTCTAATTACAACGACATAATCAAGTACAAGGATCCTACAACTATTTTAATCTATTATATTCTACTGATCCCGTACGATGAGTTGCCGAGGTCCTCACCCTAATGCTTTGAGTGGAGTGAAGATTCCACTTACACCGGCATGTGGTGCTCCCCATGCTCTGGACACCCTCGATGCAGCTCCCGACTCGTTGTATGAGCACTTTGGAAGACTTGACCAGGGAGGTCAGAGGAAATGATTTGGAAATGATGCTCTAAAGGGGATTCGAGCCTCTGACCTTTATTGGGTGAGATTCTTATCTCTGGTCATGTGAGCCGCGTGGTCTAGCCCACATGGGTAGCTATGTGTTTTGTGCCTTTTAAGTTTTTGTTTTCAAGTCATTGGTATGTAATATAAATTGTTTTTGGGTTATCCACTAGTACGAGTTTCTTTATATTTTTACTATAGAAAATGATGATGAGCCTGCTTGGTTTAAATTATTTCAAGGACATCGTCCTTTGTTACTCCATCTTGCTTGAAACCTTGCTGACTACTTTATTTTTGCATGCTTATAAGTTTTAAATTATTTTGTAATTATAATATAAGATGAAATCGGTTTTGTGGAGTACTACCATTGATTTTTTTTTTGTACAATTTTGAAAATATTGTTCGATGAAACTTTCTATACTTCTTAGCCGTACCCCATTTTACAAGTTCACAACGTTTATACTCATCAAGGTAGAATGACCCTAGGTTTAAGGTGGTATATAATCCCCAACTCCGTAAAATTTTGCAGGCATCGGTCCTCAACACCGTTAAAATAGAGTTGTGCGGCAGATAGTGAAGAAAACCCCAAAAGGGTGATTGGGTAGTATAATTAAGTGGCCCAAGAAAATTGATTGAGTGAGAGTGAAAGCCCAAGAAAATGCAGAGTATAGTTAGATCAAAGTGGCCCTAGAAGTAGTATTTTGTACCTCTCTATTGGTTGTGTGGGTAGTATAATTACAGTAATTATACATGCATGTGCATGTTTACTAAATGCAAGTCTGAAAAACATAATATGTGGTCCTGAATTGTAACAGTGCATCCAAAATTTATATTTTAGACCTACATGTATCACCACTCTGTAATTAAAGAATAGCATGATAATTTATATATATATATATATATGATTAACTAAACTGTAAACACTTATTGGTAATAACTATACATCTATTGAAATTTTAACAACGTAAAACAAATGATTACTAGTTTAAATCTGAATTGTGTAGTGACACTTATAACATCTTTTTATTTTATCCATCAATGGAGAATCATAATATATATGGTTATAAAATATTATAGGAATTTTGTGTGATGTGGATGAAAATATATAAATGACTAGGGTGAATGAAATTCTAATCAAGTGCAAATCTATTAAAACCAAGTATCATTATATTAAATATTATAATCATTTTATTAACTCTTTACAAACTTTATTTTTATAAATATATAAAAGAATTATATCAACATAAATAATTATCTTATGAAAATATACACAATGATTCATATTACATTCAAAAATTATATATAGATAGAAAAATTATTTATTGATGGGTGTTGTTAGTCATGCTAGATCTGCTAGACTAAGGTTTTGAGACGGCATCTAAGACTGTTTGGATGCTTGCCAAGAAAAGATAGAACCACAATCAAGTCCAGCCACAGTCCAGAATTTGGAGTTTTTACCATTGGTGGTGTTGCTTTCTCCGGTGTGGTAGTGCTGACTAGCATACGCATCGTCACTTACTTAAAGCGTGTAAACACGCAGTGATATTTTACTTGAACCACATAGTGCACATCTGATGGGTATAGGTCGTTACAGAAGAGAAATAATACAAAATCCCTAGAAAGTGGTGATGAAAAGAAGAAAAGATAGAATAATTATTTACACAATTATAAAGAAGTTATGTTTATGATTGTATAATACAAATAAGGAGATGAAAAGTATGATTTCAGTGTATATGAAAGATAATTATAATAACTTTATAATGCGAGTTTGATGAGACAGAGATGAATCACTGTATATTTTAGATTGAATATTAATTGATGTGTGTGCAATATTTTTAAAACAGTTGTGCATTTTCTATAACTTGTATTGTACTTCAAATGAATATTATAAATTGTACATCTAAAATATCTTTTACTTTGATACTAGCATGATGGACCGAACGTTGCGCGGTGTGATAGAAGCAGTTTGAATAATTTTGAAATTTTTTTTAATTGAACTGAACTGAATTAAATATAAAATGAACTTAACTAAAAAAAGTAATGAACTTAATTGAATTGAAATGACCTTAAATCATTATAATTATTTTTAAAAATCATCCTACATGGTAGAAATATAAAAATATTAGCAAAATAATTAATCTATTGAATTGTACTGAAATGAACTAAAGTGAACTAAATTGAACTGAATGAACTTAACTGAAATTAAAAAAATCCATGAAAATATCTCATATACCAAGTAAGAATATTACATTATTATATAAATATTACTATACCATAATGAGTGAAATTTTCTATATTAAATAGTGGTATCTCATATTTTAACAATTTTCTAATGGAGAATTGGAAAACTTTTATGAATTAAACATATATATTCTATGAAAATAAATAAATCGATACGGTGTACTTAACTTTTTTTTTTTTTTTTGAAATGAAAATTGTATGTCATACTCAAGGTGCTAGAAAACGTCCAACAACGTTGACAAAAGAAACTATGGAGTGATACGGTGTACTTAACTTATTTAAATAAATATATTGTGCTTCTCATAAGAAGTATATTTTGAGTAATTGTGTATAATCACTTGTGTAAATGTATATTTTGAATAGTTTTATGAAGATGCGGATGGGTAAGTTTAGAATAATTTGATATAGTATTTTGGTTTATAATTACAAAAACTCAAACCTCAATTTTAATAGATATTATCTTTACACAAAAAATTGATAGATTTTTATTTTTTTAACAATTAGTATGGCAACAATATTTTATAATCTCCCTTAAATACAGTACTACAAAGTTTGAAGTTAAAAAAATATTTGATTTCCAAACATTTAAATGTATTCCACATATAAAGATAATATTATTATTTTAATAAATGTTTATGCTCATAGCTAGAATAAAAAATATAATATTTCAGAAATATTTCTTACCCGATAAATTCAGAAATTGTTTGTTTTAAATATATTCTGTATATGGTAAATATCTTTCACTATACTAGGCATGATATAATCCTACGTATTTAGAAACTATTCAATCGATCATAGATAAATATTTTGATTACTATGTCAATATCTATTTTAGAGAAATTTTTTGAATACATATAATATATATATATATATATATATATGTATGTATATATATATATGTATATATATTTACAAAGAATGAGAAATTGTACCTTTAATTAAATTCCATGGATTATAATTCCAGGGAACAACACTCTCCCTGCCAGCTTGAAGTATCATGTGAATAAAAGCAACAACAGAAGTACCATCCGTGTTAAAAGGGAGTTAAAAAATATGTACAAAACACCGAAACAGATGATACCCTCATGTCATTTGTTTCAAAACCTATCCATCCAAAACCTCATCTTCGATGTAAGGTTTGATAAAACGGGTAGCTTTATACATTATCATGCAATTGCAATTAAGTGTCTGATATGAATACGATCCTTCGTGAACAAAATGCATCAGACTGAGCGATATATATAGCAGACAACTGAAAAGTGTCGTTGTTTCTCTTCGTCAGTGGAGAAACCTTGTCTTTCTTCTCGCTGAAACCGTCTTCGTAGGTCGTTGCTTCATCCAAAACCGATCTCATCTCGATATTGGCATCCTCGTACCGCCCTGAGTTGTAAGGCCTCATCGTTTGCTTCACAGAATCGATCGCGTCGGAATACAGCTCAAAACAAGTATGAATCCATCCCGGACCTGTTCGCCAGCATCTGTTTTACCGCGCACCTCGTATCGATCATACTGTACCTGAAAAATAATGTAATATATTCACAGATCTGAATATATATGTATATATTATGAAGAGATAAATCAAGATGATCTTATTATAGTTACCGGACCAGCCTTATTGAGATTATGCCAAGACCCTTGAGCGTAGCACAACGGCTCGCCGGAGCAGCTTGGAGAGAAGTACAGCGAGGACGATGAACAAGAAGGGAGTAATTCTGGTGATCATCATGGCATTGGTCTTATTCCTCCTGCGCCTTCCTTTGGAAGCATCGACTGCTCCTCCGATGAGATTGATGTCGTTGGGAATGTCAGCGCAACCCTTGGACTTTCGCCTCCTCAGCCGTACGTACTCCTCCTCTTCTTCCACCATTGCATCTTCTTCGGAATCGTACTAGTCCCATTATCAAATCTCCCTCGATCAAATACGGCTCACTTTCCTCGATTCATCAATAACATATATACCAATAATCTAGATTTTATATACATAATTTAATAGGTGGAAGCAAAAGAAGATATTATACAATTTTTTTATATGGTAGTATACGATATTATAAGATTTGGAATGACTTGTATTTGTGTGTGTAATTGGTGTTAATATAGAAAGCGAAATATTATTTAAAGAATGAAATTTAAAGAAAACAAAAAGAAATATATGAAAATTATAGATGCCGGAATATGGTGACCTTGCGGTGGTTATATGGTGGTTTTAGACAAAACTACGTAGTTTCATCCTTTTTAATGTTTTTATTAATTTATTTATTGAACAGAGCAATAAATCTTTTAGTTCCCTTTACGATAACGAGCACACATTTTTGTGAAAATTTTTAAATAACTACACCTCATATATTTATATGTATATCCACACTAAAGCATTTCAACTCTTGGCCAGGTGACTTCCACAATGTTCCACACAAGTTTAAAAATAATAATTAAAAATTACTGTTAAACTTTGGCTTCTTGTTAATTGCTTTCATTTTCTTTTCAAATTCAACATTTGATAATTAGCTTTCCATAAAAAATGAAATATTGGAATATACTTCTAGAACTGCAACAGTTAGTTTGAACTAATCTTTTCATCTTTACCTTCGATGCCCAAATATAAATAATTTTTTATTTTAGTTCAGTTAGAACAAAAAAATATTGTTTAGTTAATCACTATCTACATTTTATTAGCAATTAATATAAAATGATAATAATACGTAACTTTTTAATATGAAAATGGGCCAGTAACTGAAATGAGGCCGTAAGCCAGTTAATTTTTATTTGGGCCTCAGGAATTCATTTTCAATATCCTTGAAAAGTCCTCATTCCGAACTCTACGCACAGAAGCCGTCTTTCTTATTTTCTTCTCCAGTTCTCAGTTGCTCGAGTTTACAGCCTTATCCATGGCGTCTACCTTCATCACCGTCGCCAAGCCCTTCACTTCTCACACTACAAATATTCCTCTCTTCTCTGCCAAAACACCCAATGGTAAGAAAAGATCCCTTTATTTAATTTCCCGTGTTATATATTTTCATCTCTCTTACTGTAATTGGATGACATAGTATCAATCTTTCTGGTTTCAGCAACTTTTGCAAGAAAGAACAGTCTCAGAGTGAATGCAATTGCTAAGAAATTCGAGCCCGCCAAGGTCTGTTCTTACTTGTTTTCATTTTCTTTCGAAAAGTTTGGATTTTTACAATGTTTTGAACCATTGTTTGTAAATTTGTGTGATAATATGGTGTATAGGTTGTGCCTCAAGCAGATAGAGTGTTGATAAGGTTGGAGGAGCTACCCGAGGTACTGTCATGGACTCTCTATTTTCTTATCTCTAAATGTTTTTTCATTGATTTATTGTATACTATGTTCGTCCTGGAGCTTCATTAGTTTCATAGCGTGGTAATGAAAACTTGCAATGAATGTGAGGATTGTGTGTTTGGTTATCCTACACAGATTGCAGTTTCAAACAGCTGAGCTGATTTACATTTATTACGTTAATGCAAATGTAGTCACGAGTCCTTGCCTTTGGGGGCTTATTTGACACCATTTTTTAATATGACATTGCTCAAAGCTGTATGTTACGTTTGCTATTTATATTTTCTCTGTTTGCAACTTTGTTTTCACTTGAACTCTGTGGCTCATTTTATGCACTAAATTTTGTGATACGAGTTATTGGCTAATGATGATTTAATTCCACCTGAAGTTGTGTTTTCAAGGAAGGATTTTCCTTGTGGTTCTCTTTGTTTGCATTGTTTGATCTTGGATTGCCTTGCAAAATTATAATTGCTCGTATGACTTCAAATAGGCTTTTTGATATTTGTATGGCTTCCTGAGGTAACAACTGATTTAAATGGGATTCTTTGTTTGCAGAAATCAGCTGGAGGAGTTTTGCTACCTAAATCAGCAGTGAAGTTTGAAAGATACCTGATGGGAGAGGTGAGTGAAGCAGGACTATTTGTCATTAAAGTGGGAACATAAAACCGATCTTGATCTCTAATTCTCTTCATGGCTTTTGCTTAGGTCATATCTGTGGGCGCCGAGGCTGGTGAATTGAACAGCGGGAAGAAGGTACCGTGAGAGAGTTTGAATTCTATTCATTAAAATTTGTTTAGTCATTTGATATAATATGGCTTCCTTGGTGCTGTTGATATAGCACCCGTCCTGATTTAAAAGCCTATTTATTGCTAATCTCCCGTATTGTGTATTTTTTTGTCAGGTTATTTTCTCTGATATGAATGCCTATGAGGTGCGTGACTCAATATTCTTATAAAGTTTCATCTTCCTAATCTTTCACACTAAGCTCACGAGTCATATAAATAAAATACCTGCCAACCTCTTAAAAAGTCTGTCTCTTCTGTTATCAACGGCACTTCCCATATTACAACTATTTGCCAGTTAAGTCGGGGGTAGATACAACTGGAAGAAATCCTCGGCTAAACTTATGCTTAGAACATTGGTATAATTGATAAACTCTTCATTATGGCCTAGAATATGCATAGAATTTAGAATGTAATTATGTTTGTTGCATCACCATTCACATGAACTGTGGAACTGTACTAATAAAAGTTCTAGACTGTTATGAAAGTATACGAGAAGTGTGATTATTGCAAAAGATTAGTTTGTTGACGCTGGGTGTCTAAAGTATGCGCGCTTTGACAATCAGGTGGATTTGGGGACAGAAGCTAAACACTGCTTTTGCAAGGCTGGCGATTTATTGGCTGTGGTGGAATGAGCTTATCTTATCAAAGGGAAACCAGCACATGAGCTCATGTTATCAAAGAGCAACCTACATTTCCTTCGGAACATTATTTTTGTCATCCCAGTTCACTGTGTAACGGAACATATTCACGATGGAATATTTTGCAACATTATAGCAATTTGTCATAAGATTGTACTATAGTATATTGGTGAGTTAAAAGCACTTCTGTGCCTGGGAAAAATTATATCAGTAGTGCTGCTAATTATTTTGGCAAATTTCTTGGAGGTCCTGTGCAATATTCATGCAACCCTAATGGAAGGATTTAATTCAACATAAGATTAGTTCATTTTATGTTTGGTTGGAGGGGATTTTGAGAATCTGGATTTTGTTTTGGGATTTTGAGAGTTTGGGTTGTTTGGGATTTTGTTGCAAAATCCTTGTTTGGTTCGATTAGGATTTTGTAAAATTTTAAATAAATTATCATCGCCGACACCTCCAAATCACCACCTCAGCACTGCCGTCACCACCAATCACCACCACATCACTTCTAGCACCACTACCCTCACATCACCACCCACCATCCACCAAATCACCACCGACACCACCACCACCACCAAATCACCACCACATCACAACCATTACCACCAAATCACCACCCATCACCCAATGCCACATGGAAATCACGTCACTAACCACCCCCCACCAAATCACCACCGGCACCACCACGTCACCCACCAAATCACCACCACCCCCATCAAATCATCACCAAATCAAAGCCAGTACCACCGAATTATCACCCACCGCCACATGAAAATCACCACCACCACCGACCACATCACCGCCGGCACCACCATATCACCCACCAAATCACCACCACAGTACAACTTAATCACCCACAAAATTACCACCACATCACCGCTGACACCACCACTGACATCACCACTTTGATATGGTGATTCGCGATCGGTGAGTTTTGAACGGTGGTGATTCGCGTCCAAAGTATTGAACGAAGTACCTTTTTTTTAGGAGTATTGAACGGAGTACCTGGACTGGAGAGTTTGGTTTAAAAAACTTGGAGTAAGTCTGGATTTTGTGTAATAAAAATTTGACTTTCGAAAACCAAACGAACCAAACAAATAAAAATCAGGACTCTCAAAAACCGGGTTTTGCAAAAACCCAACGAACCAAACGCAGCTAAATGATTGGAAAGATTTTTGATAGATTAACCAATTTATGACTAAATTCCAAAAAATGACCCTAACATTGGAAGAAATGTTAATTTTAGGACCCAACATTCAAAAGTGTCAATATTAGGTACCCGACATTCTGAAAATGTCAATTTTAGGACCCGACATTCAAAATGGTCAATATTTGGTACCCAACATTCTGAAAATGTACAATTTTTGGACTTTCATAAAATTCACTGCTAGATCTATTAATTTCAAGGGCATTTTGGTAATTTTTCTCTACAGAATATACATGAGTATATCTATGTTCAAAATGTTCACCACCATTGGCGCATCTTATAGTCAGACGAGAATTGAATACGTAGATTTGAATTTATAGCAAACATTTCATTTTCGTCTTGATGGATAGGATAAAGATGTGGGTAAAAATGGTACCGTTACTAGGCTCCGGTAGTGACGAGGTAATGCGGGCACATGGCTAGATGTGGAGTTACATAGAGAGTTAGCTGAAAATGTCAATTGAGATTTTTGGGGAAGATGAGATGGGTGGTTTTGGTGGATTTATAAATTTTAATCTTTTATTTATTTTGAAAATTACCAAAACACCCTTAAAATTAATAGATTTAACAGGTGAATTTAACGAAAGTCCAAAAATTGTACATTTTCAGAATGTTGGGTACCAAATATTGACCATTTTGAATGTTGGGTCCTAAAAGTGATATTTTCACAATGTTGGGTACCAAATATTGACACTTTTGAATGTTGGGTGCTAAAATTGACAATTCAACCAATGTTAGGTCCATTTTTTGAAATTTAGTCCCAATTTAACTAACCAACTTGGGAAATATTGGAAAAGTTGGTCTGATAGAAGACAAACTGTATCTATTACTGGTACATAATATTTTAAATAATTGTAACTTTCTACCTTTTATATGAAGATATTACAAATGATATGATTATTTTAAAATAGTTTGACGACCATAATATTTAGATAGTGTGACAATTCTCCAAAGTAATCCGGATTTTGGCAGTTATATTTTGATATGTTTTTTATATTTAATTAAGACCAAATGCGTAAAAGAATTATATCTAATCGCATAAGTGACATATCAATCTGACTCGATTAATCTAAGAAAATTAAATGAGTTTTGGACTAGTATAACCAGCTAGTCATATTTTAATATGATTAGTGCGTTAACTAATACTATAATTGGCAATAAAAAGTCAATCGACCTACATCTTACCGATATTAGTGCCACGGTGTCACCATCTAACAAAATTATAGTAGCGATGATTTTTAGTCATCTAAATTCAATAATTATAATATCATCACGCTCATCACTATTATATACATTTAAAATGTATAAATAATTACCTTTTTTAGTCTCTTAAAAATAAAATCAAAATAATAGTAAAAAATGCTACAATATACGAGATATAGGAGCACAATAGGATAATTGCATTAGTAAAAAACCAAGACAAATAGGGAAAAGGATTAATAGCCCTTCTCCCGCCCAGAAAAGCTCCCCCAATGTCTATAAATTAGGGCTTCCACCACACAATCAATCAAATCTCTTCAATGGCCTCCAATCAAGAAACCGGCGGCGGCGGAAACCCTAGCGTTTACCAAGATAAGGACGATGGCCGGCAGCGATTCCTCCTAGAACTGGAATTCGTTCAGTGCCTGGCCAATCCGACCTACATCCATTACCTGGCTCAGAACCGGTACTTTGAGGACGAAGCATTCGTCGGGTATCTGAAATACCTGCAGTACTGGCAGCGGCCGGAATACGTGAAGTTCATCATGTACCCGCACTGCCTCTTCTTCCTCGACCTTCTCCAGAAGCCGGAGTTCCGGAACGCCATGGCTCATCCGGCCAACAAGGAGCTGGCCCACAGCCAGCAGTACTACGCCTGGAAGCACCACCGCAGCAACCGCCTCAACTACATCCTGCCGCCGAAGCCGGTCGATGACTCCAGGAAGAGGAAGGTGGATGGATGAGGGAGGAGGTTGTTTTTCTTATCAACTGATTTTGTTGCTGTACTTCTCTGGACAATTGATTATATTGGTTGTGATGTAAACTGGCAAAAAGTCCAAGTTTTTTGCAATTTTTGGCTTTTGACATTGGAAATTCTTGTTTAACTGCTACAATTTTGATACTGTGGTATTTTCTGATTTAGGTGTAACATATGGATAGGGTTTAATTCGATTTAGTCTGATTTAGGTTTAACATATCGAATCGTTGGATTCAGAATTCATGCCAGGTTTAGTCTGATTTAAGATTAACATAGTATATAAATTTTTACATGAACAGGTCTGTTTAATCTAGTTTAATTCGATTTAGGAGAAACTTTTAGATAAGGAAGCTTTTGCACGATACCCTGGTTCTACAGCAAGAACCCCAAACCGTTGCATATAGCAAAAACTGTAGCGATGAAAGCTCCCCGAGTCTTGTTTTTCGCGTGATTGCCCTAGCCAGAATGTGAAGAAGAAGAGAGTAGCCATAACAGACAAGCAATTGATGTATAACCATAAGACTCTCTTTCTCCCCCCATTGGGAATGTGACGCAGCTCAGCGCGTTTAGTCTCCAGGGGAATAGATTTTCCGGCAGAATACCGAGTTCAGTTGGGAAATTGAGTCATCAAAATTTGCTGATATCTGTATCGATTCAGGTTGGATCATAACCTGGTGAAATTCAGGGCTCTGACCAAGATATTCAACCTGGATGGTGGATCCATTTCCGATGTTGTTTGTGAGAGGTATCGAGTCGTATAATCAGTTCCATTTAGTGAACATTCCTACATAAGTTACTTCTTCTCCGATCATCTAATCCCTGAGCCTCACTGGAACCCTACTTGTACGATACTACATTCATCTTTCTGAGAATGAAATCTCAGCAAGTCCCTTGAAGCTTCTGAACAGTACGGAGTTTTATCTTTATCTTTTTGCACAACCCAATTCATTGCCAGAGTCTAGATGCCCGTCATCTTTTTTCTAACCATTTTTATGGCGATGTTCAGTCGGAAAATGAATGATATCATTAGCATAAGGTTTGCACCAAAGAATCAACTGATAAAATAGTTGAACCCCAAAATTGATCCTATGCTTAATTGATGGCATCACAATCAGCTATAACATATAGACATACAAGGGCATTCTGGACAATTCCTCTGAAAATGACAGCCCCACACACTACTACTAAAGGAAGCAAATTTAACATCACATATCAAAGGATAAGGAGGAGGGAGAGAGATATGAATTGTATTCAACATTTTCCACAATCCAAATCCATCCACGTAACACCTTCCACATCCAGGATCACTGCTTCTCAAGCAAGGACTCAATTCTCACTGGTAATCATCATCATAACTAGTCTCATATTTCTGGATTCATGATCATATATTCATATATAAAACTGTAGATAAGCAAGAAGAATCAAAAGAGCCGTAAAAGATTGGTCAAGATATCAACAGCGGACGGGAAATGGCAGGGGGATTGGAGCTTGGACTTCAACCTGTCACTCAGACAGCTTCATCTCCATGATTTAGCAGAAGACGGGCATCAACACAGTGATGTGAACATAAACCTCTGCATTCACAAGGTTAAATTTATAGACCTCTGTGTTTTTCAATGGTTCAAGATATGATTTTGAATTTTGATGGTAAAATATTATTGCAGCATGCTGGGTTTGGGCTCTCCGTCGATGGAAGGATCTCCACATCCTTCTCCAGGACATGTACCAACTGTTCTTCGCCTTACTGCCGGCAGATTAATACCAACTTCACTGTTTGGGTTCTGCCATTAACGTCGAAAAAGAAAACTTCTGTTGATGATCATGAACAACTCCCAGTAATCGGCGGGGACGATCCATCGGTATGTTTTACTACATAATGTACTTTACGATACTATGCCTCACGCGGAATTAGGGGTTGCACGGGACTGGCTACTCCAAAGTATATATTACAGTGTAAATTACTGTAGCTCGGATAGTAGAATTTTACATTTTTTTGACAATCTCTAATCTTATTTAATAATAAATATATTTGTCTGACTCTGCGCACTGCTTTGCCTAATATATATACCAACATGTATACATTGTAACTAATTAATGTATGAATTGCATGAGTTTCTTGTTAAATTTTGCTACAATGAAAGGAGAAATTGAATAGCATTGGCCGGACATTCCTATTTGTTTTTGCAGGTGATATATGTGAAACCTGGAGATGAAGCAGACCTTGATTCACTTGTACAGGATTCTATCCGACTTGCTACCTCGGTTAGAGTAAGAACACTCATATTTTACACATTTAAGAATCAGCATCTTACATTTCATTAAAATGCATCATTATTTCATTGTATATTCGTTTGTGAACTTCTGAAAATTCAAGTTTAAATAATCTTCTGTGTATTTTATTCATTTTATAATTTCTTTGTTGCAGGAAACTTGTTCTGATGCATGCGACAAGAGTGAACCGAAATTGCAATGTAAGAATAATCGATTGTATATGATATGAGACTCAAGAAACGCTTTTTATAATCACTGTTATTGTGGATTCTTAACTGCAGATTTGGGTGTACAAAATAAAGTTTCAGTTGATAAAAGGTGGTCAAGATTGTTGGAACTCAAGAATTCTAATCATACAAAATAGAAAAGGAATGACCAAGAGCCCATCAATTGTTATCATTGTGCATTTGTGTTTAGATGTGTTGGAAAATGGAAAAGTTGAGGGTTGAAATTATAATTTTCATCAATTTTATGGGCTAAATTTTAAGTGGTCATTTTGATACACTTAAAATTATATTAATTATGAATGAGATATTGATGCTCATTTTTGGTAATTCAAGATAGCCATAATTTTCCTTTTATGTTCATTCTTGGAAAAGGAAAACTGTCCAATTTAGAAGTTTATGGAAAAGCCCATGACTAGAAATCATGGAATTAATTTTCCGTTTCCTGAGAGAAAATGTATATTTTCTAGTTTCCTGTTTTAATCAGAAATCACATATTCCTAAAATAGAGTTTCTCTAGAACCTTATAAATAGAGGGTCCTAGGGGTTGATTTAACATACAATTCATCTTGCTTCAACTCATAAGCCTTACGCATTAAATCAATCTCGAAGATCTCTGTCAAGTCGTTGGTCAACTCAGTCGTTCTACAGTCTCTCTTCGATATCAGGTTATACTCAATTCGTATCTGTGATACTTTGCTTTCAGACTGGGTGCTAGTACAAGGCTTTGTTTGGACCTTTAGTGGTAATTTCCTAGGGAATGTGGACTAATTCGTCGGGACTAATCGTTTCAAGGGTAGAGGTCTACCTCGAATCCACTATTAATGTACGAGGATGTGCATTCAATGTGCTTTCTTATTATGCATGCAATTTGATTATCTTATAATTTCTATGAGTTGTATTTTATGTATGAAATTAATAATAATATTATTGCATGTTTGTTCCTTTATCTTTCGGTTTATTTATTTATGCAGTTTTACCAAAATATATATTTCGCCTGATTCTTGTTCTTAGGCCGTCTGCATTCAGTGGGTTGTCGGCCAGTTTCTTGAGTTTAAGATGGTTGATAACAAATCTGTCTTTGCTCAATCTCAAGAGTTGCAAGTGCTCTTTAATGAGATGGATGCTGAAAAACTCACCATGTCTGAAAGTCCAGTGCATTATTCAGAAGTTACCTCAGTCGTGGACGGAATTCAGGAGCTATCTGAAACTCAAACAGAAAGCTATGTTAATGCAAGATTTGATGCTGAAGCTACGGCTCCATGAGGAGGACAAGAATTTTGCTCATGGAGCCGCAACTTCAGCATCAAATCTTGCATTGACATAGCTTTCTGTTTGAGTTTCAAATAGCTCCTGAATTCCGTCCACGACGGAGGTAACTTCTGAATGATGCACTGGACTTTCAAACTTTCACACATGGTGAGTTTTTCAGCATCCATCTCGTTAAAGAGCACTTGCAACTCTTGAGATTGAGCAAAGACAGATTTGTTATCAACCATCTTAAACTCAAGAAACGGCCGACAACCCACTGAATCCAGACGGCCTAAGAACAAGAATCAGGCCAACGTGGTTGAAGATCTAGCTCAGGATTTCAATCACATGTGCGCTATGATCTCTAAATTCAACCTAGCCGACTCTAATAAAAAGAGTGGTTTATGGATACTGGTGCAACCTGCCATATCTCCTGTGTGAGGGAGGCGTTTTCAACCTTCAAGGAAGTCGAGAACGGCGAGTCAGTTTACATGAAAAACTCGGCTATCTCAGTGGTAAAGGGACGTGGTACCGTGGTGCTAAAGATGACGTCTGGCAAGGAGCTCACGATGAAGAATGTGCTGTATGTTCCAGACATTCGGAAGAACTTGGTGTCCGGTTCGATGCTGAGCAAACATGTCTTTAGACTAGTTATAGAGTCTGATAAGTTAGTCCTTAGTAAGAAGGGTATGTTTGTTGGTAAGGGTTATGCGCTTGAGGGAATGTTCAAGCTCAATACTACGATTGTACCCACTTCTGATTTAATGAAAGTTTCTACTTCTGCTTTGATTGTGTCGTCTAATGTATGGCATGGCATGGTAGACTAGGACATGTTAATTATGAATCGATAAGAAGATTAATTAACATGAAAGACATACCCAGCATGAAACTTGATACTACAACGAAGTGTCAAACATGTGTAAAAGCTAAGATGACCCGAGCGTCATTTAAACAAGTAATCAGAAATACGAAACCTCTCGATTTGATCCATAGCGATATATGTGATTTCAAGTTTATGCAAATGAGAGGACATAACAAGTAATTTATCACCTTTGTGGATGATAGCACAAAGTTTTGTTATGTATATTTTCTTAAAAGAAAAGATGAGGCTTTAGAGAAATTTATTCTCTACAAGACAAAAGTTGAAAATCAACTTAATGGGAGAATCAAAGTGACTAGAAGTGATCGTGGAGGTGAATATGTTGAACCTTTTGGGAAATACTGTGCTGAACAAGGTATTATTCACAAAACTACTGCCCCCTACTCTACTCAATCGAATGGAGTGGCTTAACGTAAGAATCGTCTCAAAGAGATGATGAATGTGATGTTAATTAGTTCAGGGTTACCACAAAACATGTGGGGGGAAGCTATTCTGACAGCAAATTATCTGTTAAATAGAATACCAAGGAAGAAAACAGATAAATCTCCTTATGAGCTCTGGAAGAGTATAAGACCTTCTTATACACACCTGAAAATATGGGGGTGTCTTGCTAAGGTTATGATACCTCCACCTAAGAAGCTAATGATTGGACCTAAAACGGTTGATTATATCTTTATAGGATATGCACATGAGAGCAATGCGTATCGCTTCTTAGTACATGAATCTCAACACCCGGAGATCCACAAGAACACAATTATGGAATCAATAAATGCTACTTTCTTTTGGTGTTGAAAAGACCCTACGAGTCTATAAATAATGGTGTTGAGATTTCTGATGATGTCTTGAATGGAGAGACATATGTGGATGAACTCGGAGGTAGCAAACATGTTAGAATTGAGAAGTCTTTTGGTCCTGATTATATGACATATATGCTTCAAACAGATCCACAGATTTATAAGGAAGTTGGGTATTTTCTGATGAACCAATGTGGAAAGAAGCTATTAAGAGTGAAATATTTTCTATTTTACAATACCATACTTGGGAGCTAGTTGATTTACCACCAGGTTGTAAACCTCTAGGCTACAAGTGGGTCTTCAAGAAGAAATTGAAGGCTGATGGTTTAACAGACAAGTATAAAGACAGACTTGTAATCAAAAAGGTTAAAGACATAAAAAAAGGTCTAGACTATTTTGATACATATTCTCCCGTGACGAGAATAACATCCATTAGATTGGTAATTGTGATTGCTGCAATACGGAATTTGGATATTCATCGAATGGATGTGAAAACTGCTTTTCTGAATGGAGATTTACATGAAGAAATTTACATGGAACAACCTAAGGGTTTTTCTGCGCCGGGTACAGATGGAAAAGTATGTAAATTGGTGAAATATCTTTATGGTTTGAAACAAGCACAAAAAAAATGGCATGTAAAATTTGATCAAGCTATGCTTGAAAATGGTTTCCGAATCAATGAATGTGATAAATGCATCAACGTGAAGGATACAACACAAGGATATGTAATTCTTTGGTTGTATGTAGATGATTTGCTAATAATTGGTAGCAATGACAAAATGGTTAAATCTATAAAAGATATGTTGAATTCTCGTTTTGATATGAAAGACATGGGATTGGCGGATGTGATCTTAGGAATTAAGATTATCCGTAACTCTGAAGGTATTATCTTGAGTCAATCTCATTTATGTGGATAAAATTTTAGAGAAATTCAATCGAGATGACTCTCAGATTGTGAAAACTCCAATATATACCAATGAACACTTTTATAAGAATAAATTGGAGTCTGTAAATGAATTGGAGTATTCTAGAGTTATTGGAAGTGTTATGTATTTAATGAGTTGTACAAGACCATATATTGATTATGTTGTAAGCAGACTGAGTAGATACACGAGTAATCCGAGTGCTATACACTGGAAAGGGATAACCAGATTGCTGAGATATCTGCGTTACACTCGTGATTTTGGACTTCACTATACCAGTTATCCAGCTGTTATTGAAGGATACCTTGATGCAAACTGGACACAAGATATTAAAGATCGAAATTCCACTTGTGGATATATATATACCAGGTGGTGGTGCAGTATCATGGAAATCAGCTAAGCAAACAGTGATAACTAAATCGACGATGGAATTGGATTTTGTTGCTTTGGATAAAGCTGGTGAAGAAGCAGAATGGCTTCGACAGGATATTCCTAAGTGGCTAATGCCTATTCCCGCGATATGTATACATTGTGATAGTACATCTGCAATTGAAAAGGCTAATTTGGGATTATGTAATGGAAAGTCACGTCATATTAGACGTAGACATAGTTACATTAGACAATTTCTCTCAACTGGAGTGATCACGATTGACTATGTTAGGTCTAAAGACAACATAGCCGATCCTTTGACAAAAGGGTTAAACAGAGAGATAGTTGAGTTATCATCGAGAGGAATGGGACTCAAGTCCGTTAAGTGATGTGGTTACGTATGTGGATACCCAGTCTATGCGATTGGAGATCACAGGGACTAGGTTCAAAGGGACAACTAAACTGCAAAGACCCATCGACCTTCACTGTGGGGTTTTTACCTTATGTTCTATTCTTATGATGACTAAATAGTGAAACGGTAAAGAGAGGATAAGCTTACTTAATTGATATTCTTTTAATGATTCATTGCCTCAAGTGTTGACTTGAGTGGAGTCCTGACTGTCATGTCAGGTGTATATTACTCCTAAGTAAAGAATCACCTATGTAAGCGCGAGGTGTGGGCCGCCTCCTCAAAAGGGAATTGCCGAGAACACAATTCTTATGGAACCTTACATAACTAGGC
Organism: Sherardia arvensis; assembly: GCA_948330725.1. Classification (NCBI taxonomy): domain Eukaryota; kingdom Viridiplantae; phylum Streptophyta; class Magnoliopsida; order Gentianales; family Rubiaceae; genus Sherardia; species Sherardia arvensis. Next base: position 8,661,609 of record OX415238.1, on the reverse strand, counting down.
AATTATCCATGGCCGGCGAATGGACACAATCGCGCGAAAAAGCACCCAGCTAGGTAAGATAGTTGTGGGAAGTATACTGAAAGTCCACACAAGAGGTTCAGGGAAGTTCAAAGGCATCAAGTCCATACTTCCTAACCAGCGGGATAGGCATACTATCTCAAGGGAAAGTTCAAAGGGGACACCTACTTATCCTATGCAGTACCTAAGCTTCGATACAAAAATGTCACCGAGTCATTTCCCGTGTCAGTCGTGATTGTTCTGATTCCGCGTCGATATCTGATTCATGTGGAGGATTGTTGGAAAATGGGAAAGTTGAGGGTTGAAATTATATTATGACCAACTTCATGGGCTAAATTTTAAGTGGTAATTTTGATAAACTTAAAATTATATTAATTATGAATGAGATATTGATGCTCGTTTTTTGTAATTCAAGATGAACATAAATTTCCTTTTATGTTCATTCTTGGAAAAGGAAAACTGTCCAATCTAGAAGTTTTTGGAAAAGCCCATGACTAGAAAATGTGGAATTAATTTTCCGTTCCCTAAGAGAAAAGAGATACTCTCTGGTAAGGCAGCCTTATAGTAAGGCAAGGGGTATAAGGTTAAGGGGCAAAATACTTTTGGGGCTGGAATATAAATATTATTTTTTTGGTGCCCCTACAGTAAATATTAATAAAACTCAGGGACCATTTTGAAATAAGAATATATTCCACATTTAATCTCCCTATTAACCATTGTCATCATCAATCATCAATATTAAATCATCAATCATCAAATTATTATTGTTCATCATTAAATTATTATTGTTCATCATCAAATCATCGTTGTTCATCATCAAATCATCAAATGTTTGTCGTTCATCGTCAAATCTTCGTCGTTTATCGTCAAATCATCGTTTTTCATTATCAATCATCAATCCGATCGTCAACTCTTCATCGTTTATCGTCAAATCATCGTTTTTCATTATCAATCATCAATCCGATCGTCAACTCCTTTCTATCATCGAAAAATAGTCATCAATCATAAACATAAAATCATCAACTAAAATACACAAATGATCGAAAATTGTCAAATCGGGAAACTAGATTCTCGTAGAATCATCAATAAAAAATCATCAATCATAAACATCAAATCATCAACTAAAATATACACATAATCAAACCGTCAAATCGGGAAACTAGATTCTCGTAAAATCATGGCTCGGATCATAAAATAGACCTCATTTTCGTCATCCTCGTATATATATATATATATATATATATATATATATATATATATATATATATATATATATATATATACTCGGTCACCAACATTACTCTTCCTCGTCATCAATCCGATCGTCAACTCCTTTCTATCATCGAAAAATAATCATCAATCATAAACATAAAATCATCAACTAAAATACACAAATGATCGAAAATTGTCAAATCGGGAAACTAGATTCTTGTAGAAACATAGCTCGGTCAGCAACATTACTCATCCTCGTCATCAATCCGTTCAATGATCAATAAAAAATCATCAATCATAAACATTAAATCATCAACTATAATATACGCATAATCAAACCGTCAAATCGGGAAACTATATTTTCGTAGAATCGTGGCTCAGATCATCAAATAGACCTCATTTTCGTCATCCTCATATATATTCACCAACGAGAATTCAGTTTCACGGTTTGACGATTTGATTATGTGTACAATTTAGTTGATGATTTGATATTTATGATTGATGATGTTTATGACATGATTCTTGATGACCGTGGATCTGATGATCGATTGATGATTTGATATTGATGATTGATTATTAATTTTTGATGATTGGTGAGTTTTGATTGATGATTCATGTCAGTTACATTGTTTTGATGATTGATGATTTTTTATTGATGATGATTTTATAATTAGTGATGATGAGGACGATGATTTGATGATAAATGACTGATTATTTGATCATTTGATGATGAACAATGAAGATTTATTGATGAACGACGATGATTTGATGATGAACGATGATGATTTGATGATTAACGGTGATGATTTGATGAACAATGATGATTTGATGATGAACGTTGATGATTTGGTAATGAATGTCTATGATTTGATGATGAGCGATGATGATTTGATGATGAAGGAGATGATTTTTAGTTCAAATAATTAATTGATTTGAAGATAACTAAAATATAATAATTATAATTTGACCCCAAAACTTTTGTGTGAACCATATGAGGTCCCTTTGCCTTACCATAAGGCTGCCTTATCTAATTGTTTCTCAAAAGAAAATGTATATTTTCTAGTTTCCCGTTTTAATCAGAAATCACAAATTCCTAAAATAGAGTCTATCTAGAGCTTTATAAATAGAGAGTCCTAGAGTTCTATTTAAGATACTTTTATACTTTTAGCCTTACGCTATAACCTCGAAGATCTCTGTCAAGTCGTCGGTCAACTCAGTCGCTCTATAGTCGTTCTTCGATTAAGGCCAGACCCTATTCGTATCGGTAATATTTTGCCTTCGGGCTGGGTGCTAGTACAAGGCTAGTTGTTTGGGCAGCCTTTAGTGGTTATTTCCTAGGGAACGTAGACCGATTCGTTGGGACTAATCGTTTCAAGGGAAAATGTTTACCTCGAATCCACTATTAATGTACGAGGATGCACTTTCAATGTGCTTTCTTGTTATGCATGCAATTTTATTATCTTGTAATTTCTATGAGTTATATTTTATGTATGAAATTAATAAGAATATTATTGCATGTTTGTTCCTTTATCTTTCGGTTTATTTATTTATGCAATTTTACCAAAATATATTTTCTACAGGATGTTTATTATTTTTATCTTCTTTTGAAAATATAATTCTTACATTCAAAATTACTGAAATTTTATAATTCTAAAATTTTTAATGTTGATTTGAGCTCGATACAAATTGTATTATTTAATTTATTCCACATAAAAAATTGTGGATAGATGTGTTGATTCTTCCTTGATTCTTCCCCATTGATGAATTGATAAGAAAACTCTTTCATTGAGATAGTTTTTCGATGAGAATAATCAAAAGTGTGTTTGTTATTGTTGCTTGTAGCTTTAGGAGGACTGATATGTTTATGATTAAAATAATTATCCACGACAATGATTGAGCCACACATCATCTAGCTTGATATTGTGATATAAACGTTCTCTCTCTACAATAAACAGTCTCACTTCTCTCTTACTTTCTGATAACTGACATCGTACAGTGAAGATAACGGTCGAAAATGCCTAGTTTCATGGTGGAGCCACTACCAATACTCGGTGGCGCCGCCGCCGAAAAATCTTATGCATAGGTTTTGGCTCTCAAGAGTAAGCCCGCTCTTCACTTCTCTACCCTATAATCCAGTATTAAACCCATAGCTACTAGAAATGATGGCAAAATCGCATGCTTATACTCGGAAGAAGCGGTTCAACTTTCTCCTCCCACTACCAAAATGTATTGATTAGTAAGTTCACAAACGCCAAACTAACAATGGACATCATCAATGGTGCATTCCAGTTAATGGGATTCGTGTGCAAGTACCGGAGTGGATCGCTAGACTACTGACACGTGCTGATAAGATTCGAGCTCAAAGAAGACTACTAGAGAATCTGGATGCGGCTGATGTGTAATGGGGGTAAGTATGAGAATCTTTATGTGGACACCGGAATTCACGACGAAGAAGGAACCATCCATAGTTCCAATCTGGGCAACCATCCAGAACCTCCAGTTCAATTTACAATCCTTTTGCAATTGAGAATTTGGAAACCAAATCGGAGCTTTCCTTAAGATGGATCTTGCTACAAGCACGCTATCATCGGTCATTAAGGTATACGTTGAGATTGACCTTTTGAAGGAACTGCAACCATCAATTATTGTAAGAACTCAAAATAAATATGTGGAATGTGGAACATAGTATGATGAAATCCAACAATATTGCTCGCACTATCATAAGATTGGCCATGTGGAGATGGATTATATGATTCTGCATCCAGAGCCGAGGAGAAAGAGAATGCACACTCGGAAAGTAATGCAGAATACCAATCAAAGATAGCCTATGCATAAGAAACCCAAGAAGCAACAGTATGCACAATCAGGCCAACAATGGAAACAAGTCTCATCTATATATGGGGCTAACTCATCTGGTCTCACCCCTTCTGAAAAGAAAGAAGATGTGCATTTGCAGATTGAGAAAGAAGTACAAGATCCAAACTTACCGGAACCTATTGTCTCTTTATCAAGTGGGGAAGACATACAAGCTCAAGATGAGAATCAATATCCTTCAAACTCAACTGAAAATCCTACTTTGGTTTTAGCTAAGGTTTCTGAACCTCTTAACCTGTTTAAAAGGCTCAAGAACTCATTATACGTGTCATTCTATCCATTTGATGATCTTCAGATTAGCAATCTAAAAGAGTGGAAATTGAAATAGAGACTAATGCAAAATCAGCTAGTTGTGCCTTACCAGCAAGTTCAGACATTCAACGCTTTTCAGGTTTACAGGAGCGGGAAGATGAATCTTTAGAATATGAGGAGGCTCAGAGTGAACCTGAATAGAGGTCAAATGAACAAGACATTGAAGAGGCACATGATCCAGGTACTCTACTGTCTATCTCTCCTTTAAGCATTATTGAGAATGTCCAATATAGTGAAAAGACTGAGACTAGTGTTAGAAGGCAAAGAATTATTTTTACAGGAGATATCACAGTTGATAAGTGGTTGAGAATCTCTCTCAAAGCTAAAATAGTCTCTAATTAATGATGTATAAAGTCACAGGGAACATACTAGTTTGGAACATAAGGGAATACTCAAAATCTAAGGATAAACTGAAGTCCCTTATTCTCCTACATAAAATTGACATTGTCTGTTTAATTGAGCCATGACATGATAAAACTAATATTGTTAATATACAATGTCAACTTAATTTACAAAATGCTATATGTGCTAATGATGCAAAAATTTGGATTCTCTGGAGTTCAAAATTTAGTATCAATGTTATCTCTCAATCTTATCAGTATAAGCTTACATGTGTATATGATTTAAATTCTAGTATTTCATGTAACTGTGTTTTTGTGTATGCTAAGGTTACTAAGATTCTGAGGAGGGGACTGTGGGCATATTTAGGGCCTGTTTAGTACAACTTATCTGAATATTTTTCAGTTAAGTTCAGTTCAGCATTTTTCAGTTCAGTTCAGTATTTTCAGTTCAGTATTTTTCAGTTCAGCTCAGTATTTTTCAGTTTAGTTCAGTTATTTTTTAAAACAAATTATATATATATATATAAAAATATTCGGTTCAATTCAACAAAATTCAGAGAAAATGCAATTTAATTTAATTTAGTTCAGTGAAAATACAATTTAATGATTTTAAGTTTATATTGAAAATTCAGTTAAGTGTAGTTCAATTCTACTCTATTTTCTATCAGTTTCTCTACCATTAGGTAGAGATTGCCAAATTCTTGTTGCTATATCCATTTGATTTGGTTGCATTATTCATTCGATTTCAAACAATGCATTGATTTGTTTCTTCAATTTCTTTTTGTTCAATGAAGTCCAGTTCAATGAAGTTCAGTTTCGCGTGATTCAGTTCAAGTTAGTTTAATAAGCTAGGTCCAATTTGTTAAGTTCATAATTGATGAAATATGATTTGGTAAAATTTTGTTAATTTTATTACATCAATGCATGCTTTTATAAATTCAGCTTAATTAAGGCCGGTTTAGTTCAATTCAGTATGCTTCAGTTATTTTCAGTTTATCAATCTAGGTTCAATTTATGAAGTTTGGTGCTGATAAAATATAGCGTAATTTGGTTATATCAATACATCGATGATTTTTCATCAATTTAGTTCCATAAAGTCAAAATCAGTATAGTTCAGCTCAATTTTGTTAAATATCTAGGATCATTTTATTAAATTTTGGTTATGATGAATTATAATTTGATAAAGTTTAGCTAATATAGTTATATCAATACAGTGATTTGTTTCTTCTTAGATGTTTTGTTCAGTTAAGTTCAATTCAATATATTTCCATGGCTTGTTTTGTAATCAAAATTTTGAACATACAGTTAAACCTCGATAAATGAATATTCGATAAATGAATAACCTCGCTAAATGAATGATTTTTCCCGGTCCCGACTTGGGCTAAGGGGTTAAATGAATAATCTCGCTAAATGCATTAATGAATAATTTTTTTAGAATACTTAAAGACCCTGTGTAAATATAAATGAATACTCACCACATTTCGTAAGATATATATAGATTAAAAAGATTTTTTTTCCAAATCAATAATGTTCATACAATAAATTATTCTCTTACAAAAAAGGTACCTATAGTTTTTTGCTCTTTGTTCCCACCAAAATTCATCTCATCCTTGATTTTTCCTAACGCAAACAAAATTTCAGAAGTTTTATGCTCGTGTAGTAGATAGTAGTTTTGTAAGGTGATCATTGCTTCATATGTATTAGTCCATATACATACGTTAGTTTGTAATATAGGTTAGATACATTTTCTAAGACTCTAGATATTCCATATATTGCATGCCATGCATGTATCTGTTTTAAATATAATGCTCATATGTACATTTTTGTACTTAGCACACATATGCATAATTCATGTAATACTAATGTAATTTCTTCAATACTGCCTAAATGAATAATATATTCATTTATCGATAAATGAATAATCTCGCTAAATAAATAATTTTATGATGGTCCCAATAATATTCATTTATCGAGGTTTAACTGTAAATTTATTTTATAAAAAATCAAATGAATTTTAGTTCAATTCAGTTCAGTATAGTATTTTTCAGCTCAGCTCAGTTCAGTTCAGTACATTATTTTTCGGTTCAGTTCAGTTCACTTCAGTTCGGGCGTATTAAACAGACCCTTACTGACACCATACCTAAAGCTCCTACAATTTATATTGGGGATACTTTGACATCAGTGACCGAGAGGAGAGGAAAAAAGAAGCCACATCTAGATCGAATTAGAGAGTTCAATTCTATATAAGTATTTTAGGTTTAGTTGATATTCTCATGGTTGGAAATCATTTCACTTGGACTAACAATAGGAGGAAAGAAGACATGTTTTTGCAAAGAATTAATAGAGGTATGTGTGATGTGGAGTGGCATGAACTTTTCCCTCACTACTCTATTCAAGTGTCAAGTAGATTAGCATCAGACCGTAATCCACTAGTTTTATCTATTAAAAGCTCTGAGTTGCATCTGCCAAAACCATTCAAGTTTCAGTAAATGTGGACTCATAGGGATGATTTTGTGGCACTGGTTAAGGAGAATTGGGAAGGGCATGGTGATGAGAGTGGTATGAGTAGGGTGGTTTTAAAACTCAAGAGACTAAAATCAATGGTAAAAGAGTGGAATAGGGAAAAGTTTGGTGATGTGAATAAAAATCTCAAGGATGATGAAGACAAGATGTCACAACTAGAGATTGCTTTTCAAGATACTAGTGCAGATCAACATCTGATAGAGTTAAACAAGAACAAAGCACTCCTAACTAGTTCACAGAAAGAACTTACAACTTTTTGGAAACAGAAAGCTAAGTTAAGATGACTAAAGGAAGGGGATGCTAACACTAAATAATTCCATCATGCAATCAAAGAAAGAAGGTACAGAAGCCAGATAAACAAGATAAAGGATAGGAAAGGGGGCAAGACGTCTGATCCCATCAAAATGTCAGAAGAAGGAGTGGCCTTCTTCCACAACCTATTGTCCTCTTCTGAATCTAACATATCTGGCCAGTATTTGGAATATTTCAAGAAATGTATGACGATGACGGCTAAGACCATTTGAGTTTAAAGAACTCAAATTTGCAGTTTTTGATTTGAATAAGGATGAGGCACCTAGTGCAGATGGTTACTCAGACCATTTTTATACTCATTGTTTGGAGGAGTTGGTCTAGTGCCGCCCCAAGGATTTTGCGGGCTTGAAATAAAAATAAAAAGAGGCCTATATTTTAATTTGATTGTAAAAATTGGCCTTTTTTCTTAGTCATTTTTCGATTCATTATGTATAATTATTATTTTTAACAGTCTAAATACATACTAAATACACTTGAAATTTTAAAAAATAGGCATTTTTTTCAGTCCAAAATTGGGGGTCTGAAGTAGTGAGGTCACTCCATTCACTGCTTGGACCGGGCGGGCTTGAGTTCGTCTCCTGAGTGCGGTATATATATATATATATATATATATATATATATATATATATATATAAACTACATATAGGAAGAAAGAGGTTTTTATTTGCAATTTTTTTAAAAAATGCACTTTGTTCATGCGAGTTAATGTTCACCGATACTATTCATGTGCGGTACACAGTTAGCGGTGCCTGCCTACGTATTTGGGGGTCTGAAGCAAATATTTTTAAAAAAGAACCATTTTTTAAGATTGATTAAAATAAAGAATTTTTTAAAAGAATGGGGCCTCATTTCGGTCTATTTTAAAAAAAAATAGGGGTTTAAAGAATAATTTTTTAAAAAAATATACTAAATCTAATTTTTTTAATATAAAAAAGGTCATATTTTAACTCTTTTTTTGGGGCCCAAAGCGCAGATTTCACTTGATTCACCTATTAAGCCGGGCCTGACAGTGAGGATCTCAGTTGTTGTCACTTGTCATGTTACACAGGGATAAAACCTTTTTTTGTTCTTCATGGATAAAGCTTAATCACGCCTGTTTTGATGGTTGTAGCTGATTGTTTCAAGATTTTATGTTTCTGCCCTCAATCACGTCTGTTTTTGTTGTTTTGTTTTAAAATGGCAGCCTCAGAATCTTGGCTTGTTAATGGAAATTCACTAGAATACTGCAAATAGATTATATGCTAGGTTTTATTGTTTCCTCTAATTTGTTGACAGTATACTTGTATGCTCTTTTACCATCACAAGCTTTATATACGGATGATTAGAAGCTCTAATCAATATGTTTTTTATTGGTCTGGTTCTATAGTTTAAGTTTGAAGAGAAAGTCTTTTCAGAAACATTTGCATTTCGCAATCTCAAATTTTTGACGGTAGAGACAGGATACTTGCAATATGATATTGTTGGCCTTGGCATTTTACTTAAGAAATGTCAACAACTGGAGACCATGGTACTTGACGGTGACAGTATGTTTTCATGCGTTTGCTCTTTATGTACATAGGCATTCGCATGCTAACATATAATTCTGTTCAACAGGAAAACTAAAGAAGAGATACCTGATAATCTAGTCGCTTTGCAATACCTCGCCTTAGGGTAGTCAAGATGGAGGGGTTTTTGTGTACCAAGAATGAACTGTATTTTGCTGGCCTCCTCAAGAACATGGAGTCGTCTTGGAAAAAATTATAGCATTTCCTGCAGAATTGGCTCCCTTCGTTCTTTGATTACTCCCGTACCAACAGAATTGAAAATGTGTTGTTAAAGAGATATGTTTAGATTACAAGCCTGTGGTTTATCTCTGTTACAGTTTTATTTGTGTTTGACATCTAAGACTGCATTTCCTTCACAGAATTAAGTAGAGACACTCACAAAACGGTGGTCTTATATGTACTCTAATAATTATAAGAGTTGCATTATATTATAAACGTAGTAAAAAACAAAACATTTGTTACAAAGAAGAGCATTACCTGTTTTAATACTTGAAGGGTAAGAGGCAGGGTTTTTTTTTTTTTTTTTTTTTTTTTGAGGCAGGGTTATTCCAACAAAAACACAGTAAAAAGCGTAGCAGTAGAATCTGGTGCAATCTTTATCTCCACAAAAAACACTTTTTGTACCATTCTCTTTCTCCTTTAAGAGCATAATATTCCCTCTAGCTACCCCGTTTAAATTAAAAAAGGAATAAAATAAACCCATCTGAATTATATTTGTAAATGACCCATTTTAAACCCACGTTTTTATTCGTTGTATATAGCTCACCAGGTTTTACAGGCACCGCCCATTTACTAGAGAACTGGGTATTCAGCTTTGCCACCCACCAAATACTTAAACATTGGAAAGGCACACTGCTGACTGCTGACATGCATTTCCTGCTGTTTTTTAATCACTCTTCTCCCTGCCCAAGAACAAATTTCCAGCTGAGGAATCAATATCACAGACTTCAATTTTGAGCTTTCAGAGGACATTGTCATCCTCTCTTCCCTCCTCCTCCCAACCACCTCTACTAATTTCAAGTTTAGAATTTTTTACTAATCCATAGCCTATATGAATTACCTACTATCAATTACTCCTTCAAAAACTGGGTGAAATGGATACAAGTGGATGAAATGAGTACAACAAAATAAAAAAAAAACATTACATTAAAGAAAAGTGTGTGCAATTTAAATGGAGACACTTTTAAAAAAGGAAAATGTGCAGTATCAACTCGAACAATGAGATAGGGAGTGTATCACTTGAAAACCTATCCTTATGTGAGTGAGATTGCTTATCGTACTGAGCTAATTATGAAAGTGAAGATTCAGATTATTTAGTAGCAATTACGACCATACATTAATTTACAAGATATATAGAATCGAAAAAATAATTATATTTGAAAGGGTACTCTTTAATCAGTGGCGGAGTTACATACAAAAACTTTAATTATATTACAAAGACCGAATTGAACCGAGATAAGATTTATAAAACAAATCCTCAATCCTTACTTAAATTTTGTAAGAATTGGTGACAAGAACGACCCCTTAAATACATTATAACCGTGGATGCTCTAAATATTCATTAACGTCCACTCTTATCTCTCGGCTAAAATTAAATTACACGATTGATTTGAAATGTTTTATATTGAACCCAGAATGAACATTTATATAATTAAATTAGTCGAATAAACAGATTCATTCATTTCAAATTCTCAATTCAATCGAAAATCTATTACATTTTGTACTTTAGCGATATTATAGAATGATGGTAGAGAAAATATACTACATATATTCATTTCAACTTTATATGTGATATTTTATATGTGACTTTGGATTAACGTTTATTGATCCACCTATTGATATAATATGAATTTTCAAAATTTAAACAAAATATATTTTGATCCACGTATTTTCAATTATCCACGTCAGCTATGGATATGCTTCTATAAACACGACTAGTAATCAATGTTTATTATTTTCGATGCACAATTAATACAGTTGTTATTGGGATAGACGCACTCGCAGGTATAAGCAGAGTTAGTTTACTCATTTTCATTCAAGTCCTCTCTGCTTCTTCTCTTAGAGTTCTTTCTGCTTCTCCGTCATCCCAACTATTCTCCGTCATCCCAACTATTGTTCTTCTCCTAGAGTTCTTTCTGCTTCTCCATCATCTCAACTAGTTGTTGAGTGGTGAAATTGAACGTAATTCCAGCAAAGCCTGATCTGTTAATCTCAACCAGACTCAAACGTAATTTCAGAAAAAAACTGATCTATCAATCTCAGCTAGAATTGGGTGAGTTTTTAATTTAAATATTTGGTTTATTATGTTTGTCGATTTGTCGTTCTTTATAAAATTTAATAATCCATACGATTTTCACAATGGTGCTAAGTTGGCTAATCAGGTGAATTTTGTGAAACATGTTTGCGAGAATGATCAACCGAAACTCTCATATATTTAAGCATCTCATCTGTACACATGTATTATTTATTTATTTATTAATTAGTATACAATGGTTAAACATTAGATAGGAATAATGTATTATTTGCTTTCAAATTTAATTAGATATTTTGTATTATGATGGAATGATGAGGAAAAAATGTCATAATCGCCCGTAACTAAATGGGTTAATTTAAACAAAATTCATAATTTAATAAAAATTTCAATTTTATTTTGATATAAAAATGTTTCTAACATTTTGACTATTTCACATATGATGATGCTATAACAAAATGAAGAAAAGCCAAACCAGAGTATGAGAAATTAAAACTATTGAAAATATTACTTTGAAAAGATTTATAGCTCGAGTCCTATTACATCCAGTGAAAAGCTATCTAAATATCCTAGATTTGATTTGATGAGTATTTTTTATTGCTTATAGAAATGAAAATGAAAATGAAAATGAAAATGATAATAAAAGATATTGTAAGCCTAAGTGTATGACTTGATGTAACAAAATGATTGTGTAATTGCATCCTGTGTCAAGATGTATATATGGAGAAAAGAATGATTTGGGTAGTAATCAAATTGCATTTAGTGTTAAATTTTGATAATGTCTTTAGGTAATTAATATGAAGGTAATTAATATGATTTTTTTATAACATACCTTTTCATTATACAAGATAGAAGAAAAAGAACGCAAGAATGATTTTGGTAGTAATAAAATTACATTTTCAATTATAAATTTTGAAATATCTAATTCATCATAATATAGAATTTGCTGAAACTTTTGTTCCAAATTCTGATCAGATTATGAAGATCCCGCACCAACTATGGTCGAGCAGAAAACAGTTACAGGAAGATCATGAGACTTGTATTGATGATCTTCCTCTACCCATAATCATTCATATAATATCATTCCTACCAACTCTTGATGCCATCAGAACCACGGTTGTCGCTTCAACATGGCGGAACTTGTGGCATTCTATTCCGAATCTTGAATTTGACATGACTTCTTTTCATTCGAAACTCCCGGACATGTCTATTCACGATGCGCGAGAGCGGTTTGCTGGATTTGTCAGCAAAGCGCTCTCCCAACGTCGTGACAATGAATTCCTTTTACAAAAATTTAAATTGCGCTTCCGCTATAGGAACAATTCACACATTCGATCCTACATTGACTCTTGGTTGAAAATTCTCACGAAGTGCGGTGTAGTTGAACTTGATTTGAACTTTCAACTCGAAAGTTATCATCAACATCCTGTCATCCCAATAGAGGAAGAGGATGATGATGATGATGAACATCCTCCTTTCCATCTCTACTCACCTCAGTTTCCCAACTTCATTGATTGCCGGGTGAAGGTTTTAAAATTGTTTCATGTTGGTGTTTGGATTCCTGCTGAGGCCTTGTCAAACAAGTTTAATTCCATCAGGGAAGTGCTTTTGAGTGATTTTGATTCGTCAGATAAAGATGTTGAGCACTTGCTAGGTTCATGTACTAACCTTGAAAGTCTGTGTCTTGGGAGTGCTAGAGGTTGCAAGAATTTGAAAATAGCATCCCAAAAACTCAAGCATTTCGAATTGTTCTTTTTCGGGGTGAACGTTCCAGAAAGTTCAGTTGAGATCTGCACTCCGAGTTTGGTGTCGATAAAATTGACTTATGTCTATGTTGAGAAATTCTCCTTGAAGAGAACACCGTCTTTGGTTGATGCTGAAGTGATCTTTTTCCAAAGAATCTGGTGGGACTTCGTATACTGGACTAATGTTATAAACTGTTTGGCTGGAGTTGAGCGTTTAACTGTTCAACACATGTGGACTTGGTGTTCTATGGTATGAATTCTACTTCTTATTATAATATGTTTTAGATGGCCATTCTTATGTTACAAGGAAATGTGCAGTATATTTGATTTGTTCATATTCATGCAACGCTTCTTTTAGATATTGATGAACCTTTTATCACAAACTAGAGAAGGTTTAGTGATACTATTTTCGTTGTGAAACATTAAATTTTGTTAACGTTTACTGATTATATCTTGTACTTTCTTGATTTTTTCTTACCCTTTAGCCCGGCGTGGAACAACCTATTACAACTATTGAGCAACTTGAGGACATTATTCCTGAGGGTGAAGAGTTTCTCGTCCCATCTTTTGTTCCCCAAGACTTATATTTCGCGGTAACTGAATATCATTTTGCTGGATTGCTACATATCTTGTTGATACATACATTTGACTCTTTCTGTTTGTTTTTTCCCCTTCTTTTGGGTTATAGCTTCAGCCTAGACAGGAAGTTCTCTTGGAATTTTTTAGGTTTCACAATCTCAAACATTTAGAGCTGCTGACTGGTTTCTCAACGTATGATATTAGCGGTTTGAGATATTTGTTTGAAGAATGTCCAAAACTTGATTCTCTAGTTCTCATCAATAAATATGAATCATATGTAAGTTTTATTTTTCGTTTATTTTGAGTTAGCATCTCTTCTTTATTTGCTTCTGCATGCTGAAATGCTTGATTTTTCTTATCGTCCAGGAAGACTATGAAGATGGTGAGGACTTTGAAGCCGGTGAAGATGACAATGATCAAGATGAGATAGATGATGAAGGTGAGGATGATGGCATGGTTGATTATGCCTTCTGTTTGCCTAACCTTAAATTTGTGGAGATTAAGGACTTCGCGGCAAATCTGAACCAAATGTTTGTGGTACATTGTCTGATGTATTTTGGAGGAGCATTGGAGAAAATCACTGCATATCCTAAAATTGTGAATGGAGTGTCTCCACCACCTATAGTTCTCTTCGAAAATCTTGACCCCGATTCGACTTGAGAGTTCTGTTATAGAATTTGTATTTTGTTGTGCTCTAAACTTTCTGGTCTCCGTTAGGAGGTATAAGAAACTTGTTTGAAAATTTTGTCACTTTCATTTTTATTTATTTTTCTTTGTTAAACTTAGTATGAATATGTGCAACTTGTATGACTAAAAAAACCCTTTTATGAATATGTGCAACTTATATGACTATGTTCAACTTGTCATGGTTTTTGAGGAGGACAGTTTATCAAGACTTGATTATTGGTTGTGTAAGTTTTCTGCATTTGACCACTTTAAAAATATGCGGAGTACACAACGCAAGCGCTTCTATTTATTAAGGGCTAAAAGGCTTGAACATTCATCCAATATCCACACCACCATCGCCGCCTCTAAACATTTCCACCGCCGGAATTTCCAAACAAAAATCGCCGGAAAAAAAACTCACCGCATGAATCAGTTTCCCTAACCTCACTCCTTCCAGTCGTCGATTTTGATATGTCTGCCTTTCATCTTTTATCAGAAACCAGAGTTCTGGTGCATGGATAACGAAATCGCGCAGTTGTTGGATTTTACTGGTAATTTTGAAGTTTTCTCGTTTAATCGCACATTTGTTGTCTTTGAATGTTGATTTTGAAGTTTATTCCTTCTAATCCCAGAGATACTTTCAAGATTCGGTCTTTAATTTTTCACGTCTGAATTTTGGTGGCAAACGGTGGATTCCGGAAGCAAAGCGTTGGAGTTTCTGGGATTACGCGATGATGAAATCAGCCCTTGTCCTGCAACAAACCACATTAAGAGTCAGGTAGATTTCATTTTATAGTTCAGAAATGTGGAGATTGTCAGCTTTATTAGCAAGGAATTGTGTCTGAATTGTTTTTTGTGGTACGTATATGGTTTTTGCAGGAGGTGGTGGAAGTAAATCTTGTGATCACAGATTATTGCATGCCTGGAATGACAGGCTATGATTTTCTCAAGAAAATTAAGGTAAATTTGACATCACATCATATACCATTCCTTTTTCATTCATTCATTTCAGATTCAATCACAGTCTGTATCAAAAACCGTTTTCCCCGTTTCTTACGCATTGGCTTCTACTGATTACAGGAGTCCTCTTCTCTGAGAAATATACTTCTAATCCCAGAGACACAGCTATGATGAGATTTGTGCTCAAAAGAATACATTTTTGAAGGTTGCTTTGGATGTTGTTGATGTTTTTGATGGTTGTTGCTGGACTCAGCATGTTCGAAGGTTAAGCATTGGTCTTTGGTAAATATTCCTATATCTCTTGTATGATTCAGTGCTACTAAATTTGGTTAATGTTTTGATTTCTATAGGGAATATAAGTCTTTACTAGGATGATACCCAAGTTATGCAAAGAACTGAAGAGATGTAGTTATTTATCAATAAACAAGAACGTGTTTATGTTAAGATTTTGGATACTAAGTGAATCTATACAACAGTATTGTGAATATCAACGTTTGAGTTGTCATTTAGTTTAAGAATGTTTGGTCTCTTTGCAAAAAGTTACTTTCAATATAAAAGCTTGTTACTTTCAGAATATTTCGATGGAACTTCTACTGACTACTTGTTTAATTTATTTTATTAGCTGACGGGGAAAATTGGGGACCAGAAGTCTAGAGGATGAGGGTGTTATAAAGGTAAGCACACATGCTTTCTTGCTTGAACAGATCATCCAAAATTGTGATTGGTTTTCCAGACTCTGTCTTGATTCATTGCATTTGACAAATTATTGCATTTGATGGATACTGGTTTCCTTTTTCCAGCCTATAAGTTAGCCCATGAAGGAATTTTCTTACTGAAACGTTTATGCAATCTTAAACATTTAGAGTTTCTTGAGGTTTTATCCAGTCAAAATGCAGTTGCAAATAAGATCCCTCCACAGGAGTCTGTGGAGGTATGATTTTTGTGGCTATGATTAAAAAACAATAACACTACTAATCAACATGTCATCTACAATATGGATTCGTGTTTTTGATAATTTTAAGTGTGTGTGATTTTATAAGATTTACCTTTCTGTTGTGATGGGAATTGTTGATATTTGGATCAATTTGTATCGAGGGCCTGGGGATCATGAATGTCAGCTTTACTGTATTTATTCACCATCTGATGCTTTTGCCAAATCTTTTTAAGTACTGTATATTCATAGAACTTTGTTTGATAGAGAGGGTAGATAATAGTTTGGGGACTGTAAAATTGAAAAAGAAATATGCAGTTGAATTTTGCTAATATGATTTTGCTCATACCTTAAGTTATTCTTTTGTTTTCATATTGCTGATTTCATTAAAGTGATTGTCTAATGCACTTTAAAATTCAAACTCTCTGATTGCTCTGATCTATGTTCACGAATGTCCTTTTTTTCTGCTTTGCTTTATGGGGGATTTGCATCTATGCTATTCGAATAGGTTTTCTGTTATTATAAGCTTGGTTGTGCAAGCAGTTGCTTCTTAGTTTTATATTCTGTTCTATATCCTGCTACAATTGTATTACATTTGCTGCTTTACTATTTAATGGCAGCCATAAAGGAAAACTTTTAATGAATTGTTTAAACTTGATTTGCAGTGATTTTAGGGATATTTTTCTGGTCAGAAAATCGAGGCTATTGACATTGATGGTGCCATTGACTGGTGGCTTCTTGAGCACATTGGCTTCTGACATATTAAATTATCAGCGATGTTGAACGTGGCAAGTATTGAGGTCAAGGGCATGGTGATGATGATGAGTGACCTGAGAATTTCCGGTCAGTGCTAAAATATTTTCTTAGGTTTAGGGCATCCCCTTTGCTTCTTATTTTGATGTAGGATATTCTGTGCAAAAGTATATGTTCTTTCAACTTAAAGAGAATCAAGTCTTTATAAGTTTTTGTTTACTAATCATTCAGTTGCCAAAATTCTAAGTTGAATGACATGATTGCATATCCTGATGGATACAAGAATTAATACTACATTTCAGAATAAGAGGCCATTATAATATACTTGAATCAAAGCTACGCTATAGTTATGAGTCTGTACTTTTAAGCTTTATGAATATCTTTCTAATTTGGAGATTTTGCAGCAGTTTTAGTAAGGTATATATAAATGTTGGTATCTTTATTTCCATGATGACTTATCAAGATTTCTGCATTTCTAATAAGTGTTAAGTTGAATTTTAATCAAGATTTGTTAGAGTAAATTCCATTTTTCTTCTTACTGATTAAAAAAAATCAACTTGTGTTGCCTATTGTTTGGGAATAAGTTGTTTTAGTTTCAGTGGCTAATTCTGTTGCCTCCAAACTATACAGATTGAAACTAATCAAAGGTGCTGCATTAAATCTATTGAATAAGACAGGAAAATGCAGGATTTTTTAATTGGCAATGGTGAGTCTCTCTAACTAGAACTGAGGATCTCTAGACTGCATTCTTCAAAGATGGTGTTAATGTTTTAAGATAGTGACTGATTTCTTAATTTGTACCTGATAGTGACATGGAATGATGATTGATGTCTTATATGGAAACCCAGCACGCAGATGGTGGATATGCACAAGTGCTGCTACGTTTTCCCTTGCTAGCTGAATTACTGGCTTTATTCGCCGTCAGTGCAGTTGGAGAATATAAAGTTAATTTTTTGAGCGGAGGTAAAATTTTAGGAGTGTGAATTAGTTATCTTCATTTTATTTCATGAATTTTTGCAAGTTATAACATAATAGGAGCTTGGCTTTCATCTACTTCTACACATACACATTGACTGAAATACCAATTCTAATGCAGCAATGGTTTAGAACTGTATTTAAAGAAAATGAATATTTTATGTTCTATTAAAATTTGTGCAAAGTAAATGATTTTGGAGTTCTGTGAATTATGTTATCAATAAATAAGAATGCGTTTATGTTAAAATATTTTGGATACTTTGTGATTTATTCAACAGTATTGCAAATATCAACATTTAAGTTGTCATTTAATTTTAAGAATGTTTGGTCTCTTTGCAAAGTTACTTTAAATATAAAAGTTTGTTGCTTTCAGAATATTTCAATGGAAATTCTACTGACTACTTGTTTAATTTCTTTTATTAGCTGACGGAGAAAAATGGGGGCCAGAAGTCTAGAGGATGAGGGTGTTATAAAGGTAAGCACACATGCTTTCTCACCTGAACAGATCGTCCAAAATTGTGATTTATTTTCCAGACTCTGCCCTGAATTATTGCATTTGATGGATACTGGTTTCCTTTTTCTCAGGTCTATAAGTTTAGTTCATGAAGGAAATTTTTTACTGAAACTTTTATGTTAAGCAATCTCAAATATTTAACCGGATACTCAAAAGATTCCATCCTCGGCCTAGAAATTATACTAATTTTTTTTTACTGACCCACTAAAACTGTCTCTTGCCAATATGTATAGATTTCTCCTTTGACTTGGTTCTGATTTGCTCAATGTTTAGACATTGTTATTGTTCTGATTTGTTTTAACATGCACAATGTTTTCAAATATCATTTTATAGGAATGAAGAGTATGTCAATTATTTTGCAAATACCTCACCTTAGGTCTTGTAAAAGCATGGCGTAGTGTTTGACAAATTTGTTTGATGCCCTAAAGAAGTGAACAGATAATCGGGGTCTATATTTGTACTTTGATTTACCATCTTAGACTTCCTAATTTTGGAATTTTTTATAGAAATCACCTGTGCATCCACTATATTGAAAGGCTGATTAATATCTTTAGGGTGCACTTTATGCTTTCTGCAGCTCTGCACCATAATGTTTTCATCAAAAGCATATCTGTTTTGATATGTGTGAGTGTGTGTGCGTGAGAGAGAATGTGCTACCTTTAAAGTTGGTTAGTTTTAAATTTAAGGTAGAGGATAGGACACCTTATTTAGTTTTTGGGATGTTGAACTCTTCTATGTCAGATATATTCCCCTATTCCTATTTGATAATATTTTGGTGAGCTGTGAAGTGAAAATCAAGTCTTTTGGACCGCTGGTTGATGAACTTAAACATTTTCAAGTAATATTACCATGAAATCCAGGCTACAAGTTGTTCTGTACTTCAAATCAAAGGTGTCCGAAACAATTTAAAAATGTGTTATTCGCTTGGATTAATGCTGTTGATTTTGTTTTTATTGTTGAAGACATTACAAGTTGATGCGTTTTTCCACCCTGTTTAAAAATTACTTTTTTAAAGTATTCTGCACACGTTGAGTGGTTTTAATAATATTAATTTCATTGATTCCTCGCCAGGAAATGAAGCGCAGTGTCAGGAAATAGAACATAGTAAGAGGGATCAGAATTCATACCATAGACCAAGGCCACATGTTTTGAGCACTTAAACGCTCAATTCCGGTCAGACAGCTTACAACATTAGTCCAATATACCAAGTCCCGCAAGCTTCTTTGGAGAAATACCACATGGGCTTCAACCAAGGACGGTGTTTCATTCAAGGAGAACTTCTCAGCATAAACATAAGCTAAGTTTATTGACACCAAACTCGGAGCACAAATCTCAATTGAACTTTCTTCAAAGTTCGTCACATGAAAGACAAATAATTTGAAATGCTTGAGTTTTTTGGATGCTATTTTCAAATTCTTGAAGACTCTACCACACAAAAGAGATGGACTTTCAAGGTTAACACATGAAGCCATCAAGTGCTCAATATCTTTATCCGAGGAACGAAAACGATCCAAGTGTACTTCCCTAATGGAATCAAATTTTAGAGACAGCAGGAATCTGGAGAATAACACCACCCAGTTTCAAAACCTTGACTGCACTATCACTAAAGACGAGAAGCTGAGGTGAATAGAAGCTGAAAGGATCATGTTCACTATCATCATCTTCTTCCTCGAGTGGGATGGCAGGATTTTGATGATAACTATGGAACGGAAAGATCAAATCAAGCTCAACTACTTTGCACTTAGTGAGAATTTTCAACCAGGAGTCAATGTAGGACCGAACATGCAAACTGTTCTTGTAGCAGAACCGTAGTTTGAATTTCTGAAGATGAAAGTCACTCTCACGGCGGTGGGAGAGCGCTTCGCTGATAAATCCAGCAAACAACTTTCATGCTTCCCGAATAGATGTGTTTGGGATATTCAAGTTAAAGGGAATCATGTCAAAATCAAGGAGAGGAATAGAATGCCACAAGTTGCGCCATGTTGGAGCGACGACAGAGGTTCTAATGGCATCAATATTTGGAAGGAATGAGATGATATGGATGATAATGGCCAGAAGAAGATCATTATACAAGTCTCCTGATTCTTCTGCAATTGTTCTCTGTTTGGCTTTTGAGATCTTCATAGTCTGATCAGATTTTGGAGCAAAAGTTTCAGCAGTCTATATCATGATGCATGGAATAAGGAATCTGGAGACTTCTGTTAAAAATGTGGTAAGCTCTATGTGTTGTTCATGAGTTTAACATCTTTTGATATGTTGGTAACATTCAGTAGTTTTGTTTTTGTTGTTGCTGCTAAAATGTATTTGAATTAATAGAGTCAATTTTGTGATTTTGTGAAAAGACTGTGGAGAAATTAATGTGCAAAGATGGTTTGGATTTTTGTCACCTGCTAGTGTAGCACAACTTATTTTGCCCCTTTAGTCTGACTTTTATGAAGCATGCACCGCTAGAAGTTGTGAAATAGTAACAAAAAGGTCGGTTTGAAAAAACTTTTAGAAATCTTCTTTTTTCGCAAGTTTGAGAATGGACTTCTATTAATAGGTAATTCATTGTCCGTTCTTTGCTAAAAGCTATCTGAGTCCCTCACTGTCTATGTTCGAGAAGGAAGCTAGACTCTTTTAACTGAGGAAAAATTAAAGTTGAGACAGTGAGTAAAATTTTCAAGCAGCTTTTAAGTAACATTTTTGATGAAATTCATTATGCAAGTTGTTCTATCCTTCAAATTAAAGGCGTTCTAAAAGACTAGTTTATTGTTATGGATTTAAATTCTTAATTTCCTTTTTATTGTTTTGAAGGCAAGTAATTGACTTGTGTTTGTTTTCAATTTGATCAACTTTCCACCCCGCTTGAAAATTACTTTTAGTAGATTTTATTTGCACACGTTTTGAGCAGTTACAATAGTAATAATTTCATCGATTTGTTTGCATTTATTCCATTTATTCTGACTTAAACAAAAATCCGCTGCTAACAGGGAAAGGCATCAACAGGGAAAGACATCAACGCAAAGATGCCACAAGGTGTTGATGTCGTGACAAATTGAATTCAAACTTAGAGCAAAAGTTTCAGCAGGATATCATGATGCGTGGAATAAGGAATCCAGAGACTTCATTTAAAGATGGGGTAAGTTCTATGTGTAGTCTTGTTGACGGTTTAAAAGCTTTTTGATTTGTTGGTAAAATTCAGTAGTTCTGTTTTTGCTGCTGCTGCTAAAATTTATATAATAGAGTCAATTTTGTGATTTTGTAAAAAGAGTGTTGAGAAATGTGCAAAGATTGTTTGGGTTTTTGTCACTTGCTAGAGTAGTACACCTTATTTTGCCCCTTTATCTGACTTTTATGAAGCGTGCACCGCTAGAAGTAGTGAAATAGTAACAAAAAAGCTGGATCGAAAAAAACTTTTAGAATTATTCTTTCTTCACAAGTTTGAGAATAGACTTTATTAATAGGTGATACATTGTCCGCTCCTTGCTAAAACACATCTAAGTCTCTCACCTGTCTATGTTCGGGAAGGAAGCTAGAATATTTTCACTAGGAAAAATTAAAGTTGACCTGGTAGTCTGTTCTTATCCTCAATGTTTTTGAGCTTTACACGCAAGTATATTAAGGAAACCCTCTAGGAACTTCTCATTGCACTACCACCTTCATCTTAGATATTAAATCAATATTCTCTCATAAATCTTACTTAAAATCTGCTTGAAAATTTATTTCTTCAGACAATTCAAGGGGATTTTTCGGTTGCCACCGCCGGCTGTTGCTTGTAAGTCTGTTTTCTACTCTTCCTTTCTTCTCATCTGATCTTATTTGGTAATATGTTTGGGTAAGGTGAAGATTGAGTCTGTGAGACGATGAAAAAATGAATTGATAGGAGGAACTTAGAGATTCCAAAGTAACATTTCTGATGAAATGTTTTATTCAAGTTGTTCTATCCTTCAAACTAAAGGTGTCCTAAAAGTCTAGTGTATTGTTATGGATTGATTTTCTTAATTTCCTTGTTATTGTTGAAGGCATTGAATTGATTGTCTTTATATTTATTGTTTTCAATTTGATCTATTTTTCCACCATGCTTGAAAATTACTTTAAGTAGTAGATTTTAATTACACACGTTTTGAGCGATTATAATAGTAATAATTTCATCGATTTGTTTGCTTTTAGTCCATTTATTCCGACTTAGAGAAAAATTTGCTGTTTAACAGGGAAAGACATTAGTGCAAGGATGCCACAAGGTGCAAGGTGCAGCTGTTGTGACAAACTGAATCCAAGTTGTTTATGTGAAGAATATCTTGTTAAGGTAATATAATATGATGTTTTCTATTAATGTATCTTTTCATTGTAGAGTACAATTATTTTTGTAGTATAAAACTGCATTTCTTATTATGAATTTTGGTCTTTTCTTTTGAATTGCCTGATCCATCATGTTATACTATAACTTTTGCTCCAAATTCTGATTAGACTATGAAGACTCCAAAACAGAGGCGTCCGAACAGAGAGCAGATGCACGAATATCAGGATACTTGTATTAATGATCTTCCTTTGGCCATTATCACCAATATCATCTCATTCCTTCCAAGTATCGATGCCATTAGAACCACTGTCATCGGTCCAACATGGCACAATTTGTGGCATTCTATTCCTAACCTTCATTTTGACATGATTGCCTTTCACTTGAATATTCCAAACACTTCTATTCGGGAAGCACGAGAGTTGTTTGCTGGATTTATCAGCAAAGTGCTCTCCCACCGCCGTGAGAGTGACTTTCGTCTTCAGAAATTCACACTACGGTTCTGCTATCGGAACAATTTGCATGTTCGGTCCTACATTGATTCCTGGTTGGAAATTCTCACTAAGTGCAAAGTAGTTGAGCTTGATTTGTTTTTTCCGTTCCATAGTTATCATCAAAATCCTGCCATCCCATTCGAGGAAGAAGATGATGATAGTGAACATGATCCTTTCGACTTCTATTCACCTCAGTTTCTCGTCTTTAGTGATAGTGCAATCAAGGTTTTAAAACTGCGTGGTGTTATTCTCCAGATTCCTCCCGAGGCCCTGTCTCTAAAATTTGATTCCATTAGGGAGGTACATTTGGATCGCTTTCGTTCCTCAGATAAAGATATTGAGCACTTGATGACTTCATGTGTTAACCTTGAAAGTCTATCTCTTTTGTGTGGTGGAGTCTTCAAGAATTTGAAAATAGAATCCCAAAAACTCAAGCATTTCAAATTATTTGACTTTCATGTGACGAACTTTGAAGAAAGTTCAATTGAGATTTGTGCTCCGAGTTTGGTGTCAATAAACTTAGCTTATGTTTATGCTGAGAAGTTCTCCTTGAATGAAACACCGTCCTTGGTTGAAGCCCATGTGATATTTCTCCAAAGAAGCTGGTGGGACTTGGCATACTGGACTAATATTGTAAGCCGTCTGACCGGAATTGAGCGTTTAAGTGCTCAAAACATGTGGCCTTGGTCTATGGTATGAATTTTGCTCCCTCTTACTATGTTTTGTTTTCTGGCACAATCTTGGTCTTATATTTTGGCAGGCTCTTATATGAATAAATTACTTTTGTGCTTTTGTTATCTTAATGTTTATAAAGTGGGTGTGTCATATCATTGAATTGTGAGTCTTGTCAAAAACCTGGAGAAGGTCTAGTGAAGCTTTTTTCGTTATTCAATGGTTAATATCAACTGAAATATTTGTTTCTATGTATTAAATTTTGTTACTTGCACAATATATAATTTCGTTGAATCTCTTTGAATTTGACTTCCCTATAGAATGGCCTACAAGGACCTTTTACAACTACTGAAGAGCTTGAGGATAGTACGCCTGAGGGTGAAAACTTTGACGTCCCATCTTTTGTTCCCAAAGAGGTTTATTTTAGGGTAAGTGAATATCATTTTTGTGGATTTTTTAAATCTTAGGCTGCTTGAATTTTTTTGTTGATTGTCATACTTTCGTTTGCTGAAAGTCGTTCTGCACAATGCCTATTCTAAAAGAATGTGATTTTCCAAGCCTTTGAAATTGAATTGCGAGCAAAAATTTCTGCCTCCTTTGTGTGTAGAGTTATGTAGATAGTTGGGAGTTGTAATTACTTTAAACACCTCTTTTGTTGTATTTCCCACTCAAATATGTAGAAGGAAGAGTTACTTGAATATCTCTTTACTTAGGCCTGCTTCAGTAATTACTATTGTGATGCATACGTTTGACGACGCTTCTGTTCTGTTTTGTTTTTTTTTTGGTCTATAGCTTCAGCCTAAAAAGGAAGTACTTTCGGGTACTTTTAAGTTTCACAAGCTCAAGCATGTAGAGCTTTTGACAGGGTTCTCGCCAGATGATGTTCACGGGCTGGAGTCTATGTTTCAAAAATGTCCAGAACTTACATCGTTGGTCCTCATCTCTAAATATGAATCTTTCCTCGATGTAAGTATTTAGTTATGCCTCTGTTTTTCTATTGGGTTTGGATATGCTAGCAATCTTCTTTAATCGCTTCTATTTGCTGACATGCTTGATTTTCCCATCGTTCAGAACTATAATCAATGGCCGCATCTGGATGCTAGGATGATTGATTTACTCCTCCACAACAAGCAATGGTTGAGCCGTAATGGTAATGTTTTCTTTTTGCCCTCCCTTAAGCTTGTGGAGATAAAGAACTTTGGGGCAACCAAGAATCAAATGTATGTTGTTGAGCTTCTGAAGTTTTTTGGCGGAGAGCTGGAAAAAATCACAGTATATCCTAAAATGGCGAATGGAAGATCACAACGGCCTATTGTTCTTTATGAATACCGCTGCTAGTCTCCTTGAGGACTTCGGTTAATATCCAACAGAATATGTTTTGCTCTAGACCTTCTAGACTCTGCTATGCATCTTGAGAGGATGAGAATATTGTAGTTTGTTTCAGACTTGTATTAATAATTGTTCCTTGAGACTTTGGTTTTGGCATTTGATTTGGAATGTTCAGCTATCATAAACATTAGTGAGTTTGTTTGAAACTTCTATTGATAAATTAATTTTATCCTCCCAGTTACTCGTGAATCACATTTGCACAAGGATCTAGCATTGTGAGCAAAATTTATTTATTATTGCCATTTCTTGTTGGACTTTTTTTAAAATAACTATTTTTTGCTGCACTATTATTTAAAAAATACCCAGAAAATTATAACGTTATTCTATCATCTCGAAACTCACCACTGATACCATGTCATGTGCGGGCAAACACATGTACTTGTTTGGGTGATTGATAGGTGGACATTCAAGGAAAATATAACGTTGCGCATTCAAGGAAAATGTTGAAAACAAAATAAATATTTTCCAATATAAAAGTTAATCTACATTTTATAACATACCACGTCCTTTTGTTCTTTGATTGTTCATACTTACTTGTTTGGATTGCATAGCTTGTAATTTAACTAGTGTGGTGAGCCCAATTGAATTCACCTCATCATGGGGTGGTTTTAATTTTTTTTTAAAAAAATGTACGACACAATGAAAACTCTTGTAATTCGATGATGATCAATAATTGGAAGTGGACTGTGAATATGAATGATATTGGATTAACTAAACATTTAGGTCAAGTTAGTTTAGTTTTATCAAGATTGTAGGTGCATTCCGGCTGTAGGCAAGATTCAGGTCACAAGGCTTAGTCTGATTTAGGATTAACAGAGCATGGATTTGAATGAATAGTTCAGTTCAGTTTAAATCAATTTAGGACAAACACAAACACGTTTAGATCATATCAGTTTTAGGTGCAAATTCTGGATTTATAAAGCATTATAAAGAATGGTGAATAATTTTTCCTATATGCTCTGATAGACTGGGGGAAATGACCCAACATTATAGAAAGCACAAGGCAAGCATCAGCAATAATAACCTAAAGCAAATCAATCACTGCTAAGAAATGGATAATACTTTTCTCATCAAAGAAGTTTTAGATCACTGTTAATCAGTTTCAGATGAGGATTTCCGAAAAGAGGCAGTAGATGAAAATTGCCCCGATTTCTAAAGAGCAAATTTAATTCAAGGTGGAACCTAATACTCAAACAATCGCAACTCTATCATCCCCTCTTTCCTCTTGGGAGAATACCACGCCACCACTTTCCCAGATTCCAAGAGCCTCAGAGAATAGTTCAGGCTGCATATTACATCTTCCATTCTGGGGCCTTGTTGGCCGGACATTGACGTACCCAGCACAAACCGAGAATCTACCTTGAACACGATAGGGCCATAAACCTGCAAACCATTGAAAAACACAATGTAGAAGTGCATTAAACACACATGACTCCATTAGCTTTTTCCAACCAAGAAACAATGTAGAAGTGCATAAACACACATACCTGCTGGTGTAATATCAGACTTAATCTCGGGGAACCCAGTGAATTGTTTTCCTTGGAGTCACTATTCTTTCTAACAGCATTACCAACCTGCCTAGCCAAAGCTGAAAAGGAAGCGACATCCAATCGAGCATCTATTCTTGAGAGGTCGCCAAAAAAGTCTCTGAATTTTCCATGCTGATAAGTATAGCTACATGACCCAAACACATCTAGACTGAAAGGACTTCTACTGTCACCAGGATGGGTCCCATTTTCCAGACCTCCCTCGGATTCAACTGCAAGTGAGCTCTTCCCATTACCAAACCATGATGTACAAGTGGTACCTAAATGCACAAACAAGTTGAAAGAAGGTTACTGAGTGTCAAGAGTAACAAATACATGCAGATTTTACCTAATGCCATGTCTTTTCCTGAGAAAAAAAGGATATGCAGTTGAGAACACTAATGCAGCAGTACTTATTGGGTGCAGAGAGATTTGAATGATGAATAAAACACACCAAAATTCTACAAAACAACGAGCCAAGGCTGAAAGCAAAGAGTAAATAGGAAGTTATAAGAATGTAAAAGTGAATGCCTAAGTTGAAAGAAGATGCAAGCCTACCAATTATTCCAGATATCGCTGAATGAGCTTCTTTGAAAAATATATCATAGGCTGGTCGATAATATTTCCCCTCAGGCGTCTTTACTACAGAATCTTCCTCTCTTTCTTCTTGCCTCCAGAGGTCTTTGGACTTCTCATAAGATAAGGAGGCTTTTGCACAATACCCCGGTTCTAGTGCAAGAGGGGCCTTAGCAGATATAGAGGGATCAAGAGACTGGGGACTGCCACCATTTTTATGTATGCCAAAGCGATAACGCAGTCCAGAATCAGTAATAGGAGACAAACAGTCAACTGATATGGATTCTGGGACTTCCCAGTATTTTCCAGAGTTGTCAATGAACAGATCGGGCCAAGCTGCTTCCACAGATATATCATGATTGGGAAGCTGATGTTCAATAGAGATTATTAGGCAATGGAAAAAAGTGTTTTTCATTAGCTAGGTTAATAATACCCAACCATAAGATAGAAACAGTTATGCGAGTACTTGATTTGAACCTAACAAATTCACATCTACAACTCTCTGGTCCTTATGTGAAATCACAGGACAGTATTTAAGAAGCAAAACAAAACCCTACGCCTTGGTCCTTGGACAAATATTATTTTAAAAAAGATAAGACAATGTTCTATCTAGTCCATTTTCTTTTCATTCTTTGACTTTTATTATGTTTATACTCCAGTTTCAATATATGAATCACAAAATTCATTACAACTTTTACAATTTTCTAATACAATTTCAATATTTGTATTCATAGTTCAAAGTAAGAAGAGCAAAATCTGCGATCATGACTTCCAAAGAACAAATCTAAAATAGTAAGCACATAATTTCCAAATTAAAGATTTATTGAAGAATGTTATAGTGTATTTGTGTATCAAATAGATGAATTTACGATCAAATGTTTACAAACAAACAGAATAATCAACGCATAAATGCAGAATCCTAAATGGAGGCAAAGATATGCCAAATCCTGGTTGCCTAACTCTTTTTAAACTCAAAGTATATCTAGTTCTGCTACATGTTGGATCCTTTAATCCAGAGGAGGATGAATAATCAAGCATGAGAAATATATATGTTTGGGCTAGACGAAACCACTTGTTTAAAAATGAATAAATGGATGTGAGAATTTTTGAGGGATCCTCAAACCCACAATAGCAATTAGAAGAGTAAAGTGTTTCATAATTGATTGGAAGGTGGGAGGTGAGGATGAGTTATCTATCACTGCAAGTAAAGTCCATGTAGCCTCACAACTCACAAGTTGACCAGATAAAAACAAAGAAACTGTAGCAACATATTGCTTCAAGTAGCAGTACGAGATAAACATTGAGCCTAGTTAACTGAGCTAGTTCCACTATTTTATTACCCGGCAGTATTATCAATATTACAGATGCAACTTGTAAATCTTAACAGGCATTTATTACCCTCTACAAATTATGCACGCATCATAGTTCAGACTTGAAAGTTGCAAACTTACTCATGAAACAAATAAGCAAAGCTAATAGAAACAATTTAAGACGGAGCAAAACAGAAAACTTTATAAATTGATAAGCCTGCACAATTCAGACAAAGTTAAAGTTATTGCCTGATGATAAAGCATGGCCCTAGATCGGCGTCCTTTCCTCTCGCCACGCTTCTCACTACTCAACAAAAGGTTGGTAGCGGATCCCAAAGCGATCTGGGCACAGAGAGCAAGCGAAAAAAGTGACTTGTCCACAAAATGCCTAGCAACATCTTTGAAAACAGGCATATCCCATTCATCCGCATCATGTAATTCCGCTTTGACGGAGGATATCAATTTCCTCGGACGGAATTGGCCCACCAGCCCAAGCCACCTGCATTCACATTTTGGCATTGCACTCAGTCATTTCACCACATTCCACATTAACCAACAGATGCAGTGAAGTCTTAAGAAGGAAAAAATGAGTGGCAATCATTCTATGAAGGAAAGAAGCTCAATTTACTGTACCAGTTAGGGGAGGCGGTTTTGAGCAAGAGGGAGTGAAGCGCAAAGGTGCCCAGTTCCTTCTGCGGGGTTGGGGCCCAGGTGGGGATAATTCCCAGAGGAAACCCATATCTCAGGAAGTTCAGCTGCTGAATTCTGAGGGCTCTACTGGCTCTGGCGCCGTCCAGCGGAATGGGGTCGCCGGGAATTGAGCGAGCGACGCCGTCGAGGGACTGCGGGGTGGAAATATTGAGGTCCCAGAACCCAGCGTCCATGGCTGTCCGGAGGCTAGCCATTTTCAGGCCAGGCGGCGGTTGAGAGTCGGCTTTTCTGGGTTTAAGGTTGCTCTCCTTATCTGATTGAGACGATGATTTGGAAGGAAGCGGGCGGGGGTTTCAACTTTCAATTCTACATATTTTTCAATTTCAAAAAAAGGTACTCGTACTAGTAATCTGTAATCATATGTTAGCCCACTTAAGAATTTTGACGTAGCTTGTTTATTTTTTTTGATAACATATAATCATGCAAATCCTAAACAATCAAAGTTCAGTAGAAGATTAAATGTTTGTTTGGTTGAGTGGGACTTCAAAACAAATAATTAGATAAATTGATATTATGACAAATCATGACTTGTTGTGTATTTAAATATGAGCCTAATTATTAATTTGGACAAAAAATATAAAAATTTATATTATAGATTTATCATATGATTGCATTACACAAGTGTTTCTATTACTTAAAAAATAAGCTGAAGTCCTTTTTTTTTTTACCAAAAGTTACAAATCACTAATAAAATCCTATATTTTCAAAATTATTAATAATTATTTACGCATAGTCATTTTTATTTATTTTTAATGTATAACTTGTTGGACCGTACGTCGTGCGATATATTTTGAGCACTTTTAATAGTTTTTTAATTTGACAAAAGGTATAAACTAAAACCTAGGTATGAACTTGATAATAAATTTAATTGGACCGAATTTTAATCATGCATACAGTTAATTTAGTTGAATTTATTTCAGTATATTTAGTTCAACAGGCCCATTTATTAGTATAAAATCAAGCAAAAAGTTTAATATAATACACGATTCTAAAAATGAATAAATGAGTATATGTATTAGACGTTATTTCATGTGTTACCGTTACCTCTTTTAAATATATATATCAAATAATCGTCTATTTATAATCTAGTACATCAAATCAATATATTAAAGTAATGAACCTTGAATCTTTTGATTAGTGTTATAAAAAGATTAATTACAAGATATAAGTTAGTAATACTTTTTTTATTAGTAATGAATTTTGGGAACTGTAACAGAATATACTTGATTAGTTTTACATCTGGATTAATCAAGTAAAATGCCTCAAAATCCATGGACCCCACAACTCTCTCGAACTTGGCCCACATGTACATCAGCTCCTCGTTCGCCGCCGCACTTCCGCCGTCTGCTGGCGCCATAGGAAGTATGACACCCATAGTAATCGGCCCCACCGCGTTGAGCACTTTCCACTGCTTCACCCAGCACGCGCGACTCGTCGCGTACCTCCGCGCACTTGCGCCCGTTGCAGTACGCCCTCAACAGCGCGCTCCTCATCCAGCAGCAGCTTCTTCTTCTCCCCACGCGCCGCCAAGCTCCGGTCGCACTTCAGCGCCACGCGTTCCAGCCCCGACGCCATCTCCCGTACCAGCACCCGTACCAACACGCTCGTCGGAGTTTTCAGCTCGACCAGAAACTCCGGGCTCAGTGATGAATACTCCTGAAACATGAAGTGCATGTGCCCTCGCCGGTAGCCGAACAACGTCCCCACCACGTGCCTCCGTGAACCGTCGTCCCCGATATGTTAACATCGCCCGGATTCTCGACACGAAGTTCCTTCCTTCTTCGACGGCAGTTTTAGCGGCAGCGTATGCGGTTTCTTCAGCCGTCGAGGACGAAATTATCACAATTAATATAAAATGTGAATGAAAGATCCCGCCAAATTGAGTTGGGTCCATGAATAAATGAAGTAGTGACAATTTCCATTTTTTTTCAATATCTCTCAATTCGAAAATCCAAGCAACTAACTCAAATCTCCGTATGGTTCAAACCTCTGTCGAAACCTTAAATTATAACCTTGGACGAAGAAATTGTCGATATGTCAGGCATGCACATGATTGCTTGCACTCAACCTTTCAAGAGTGACTGCATTGTCGGAAAAAAGAATGAAAGATCCCACCAAATTGAATCGGATCCATGAATCTAAGAAACTGTGACAATTCTTGATCTCTTTCAATATCTCTCTCAATTCGAAAATCCAAGCAACTAAATCAAACCTTCCTATGGTTCAGACCTTTGTCAACCACCTTAATTATAACCATGAACAAAGAAAGTGTAGATATGTCACGCGTGAATCAATATGGATATGGACAGCCTGATCTGCTATCTTCACCGACGACGTCTTCGACTGGAACCGTACTCGATAGCCCTCATCATTCTCAGCAAGGTCTTCGACATCAAAGGCCTCTATTTTAATAAAAACTAAACCCAATATATAATTGATAGAATATCACAATTATCATCATTAGAATAATTGTGATTGATTTGTATATATTTATGTACCATATTTAGACTAGTTTAGATACATTGTATTTGTATTCTTGTAATCCTATATATTTCAGATAATACAGATACACCAGTTACGGTGAATTGCATTCTTTCATGTTATCAGCCTATTCGATCCAATAACCTGTAAATCCGTCAAAAATCCAAATTCGATAGATAAATCCCAATCAATTTCGGTGCTTCTTCGAACTTTTGATTGTGGTGCTTTCGTTTTGGTGTTTCTTCCACCTTTCCGCTGCTCCGTTGGTGTGTCGACGTTCCCGTTATCCACGATCTATCCCGTGGTTGTGTAAAAAAAAAAATGAACCGGCCAACTTCAGCTCAGGCACGTGTTCAACACGCGCCACCACCAGCTCCGGCGCGTGTGTATCACGCGCCCCCAGCCCAGGCGGCTTCACTCCCGGCGCGTGTGTATCACGCGCGGGACCAACCTATGGCGCGTGTGTTGCACGCGCCCGACTTTCGGCATGTGACTCTACAGGCGCGTGATCCACACGCGCTCTCCCGTCTCCACTCGCTTGACTTGGCGCGTGTGGAACACGCGCCAACCACACATGATCCAGCTCCCTTGGCGCGTGTATTACACGCGCCACCAGCAAACACTGCCTCTTCGGCGCGTGTGTTACACGCGCCGCTGCCGCCGCCACCTAGCTCGACCATTTCTGCTGGCCGGAAACGATGGAACCCAAGGTGTCAATTTTGCGATGAGTTTGGGCATACCGCTCGGACTTGCTCAAGTCCGCCTATGTCGGCGAATGTTGCCGATGTTTTTCCATCTTCTGTTTATTTGAAGGACAAGACTTCTAGCTGGTATATGGATTCTGGTGCTACAAACCACATGACCTCCGCATCTTCCGGTCTTGATCGTGTTGCTCCATATAATGGTAAACGTTCTGTCTCTCTCGCTAATGGTCGTGATGTTTCCATTACACATATTGGTCGTCATCAGTTTTCTCGTAATTTATTATTATCGGATGTTCTGGTGGTTCCCGATGTTACGAAAAACTTGCTTTCGATTAGCAAGCTCACAAAGGATTTAAAAGCTGTAGTTTCTTTTGATGAGTCTTCGTTTGTGATTCAAAAACGGTCAAACAAGGAAATTTTAGGCCAAGGTCGATGTCATCATGGTCTTTATGTGCTTGAACGGAGTGGTGCTGCCTTTGTCGCTTACGTTCGATCAAATAAAAATACAGCTTCTTTTGATATTTGGCATGCTAGACTGGGTCATACTTCTCATTCAGTCATTTCTTTATTGAATAAACTGAATCTTGTCAAGGTAACCTCTTTATCGCCAAAGTCCTCTCTTTGCTCAGCGTGTGAAAAAGCAAAAGGAAAAAGGCTTTCTTTCGTGGACAATTCGAAGCGAGCGCAGTCCATACTTGGTTTAGTTCACTGTGATTTGTGGGGACCTGCACCAGTCTTATCTGCCAGTGGCTATTCTTATTATGCCATTTTTATCGATGACCATTCGCGATTCACTTGGTATTATCCACCGAAGCGAAAATCAGATTTCGTAGAGACTTTCATGCAGTTTCAGAACTTTGTGGAGAATCAGTTTTCCTGCACTATTAAGGTTTTTCAAAGCGATGGTGGCACTGAGTTTACAAATGCACAGTTGCGCTCTCACTTCGCGGCTAGGGGTATCTTTCATCAGATCTCTTGCCCGTCTACTCCCGAGCAGAATGGAAGAGCTGAACGAAAGCATCGTCATGTGACAGAAATGGGACTGTCTATGCTTCATCACTCTGGTCTGCCAGCGTCTTATTGGGATGCCGCATTTGCCACTGCTGCCTACACCATAAATAGGCTTCCAACGCCTGTTCTGAACAATGTCTCGCCGTTTTATCTGGTTTATGGTCGTCATCCAAACTACTCCAATTTTCATCCATTTGGATGTCTGGTGTATCCCTATATTCGGCCATTCTCTCAGCACAAGCTGGTTCCTCGCAGTACACCTTGCGTTTTTCTTGGTTACAACTCTCAGTACAAAGATTTTCGGTGTTTGGACCCGGTTACTAAGAAGGTGTATCTTACACGCCATGCTCGTTTTGATGAGAACTCGTTTCCACCACTGGAACGCCAATCCTCCGTGCCCTCTGAATCCTTGGACGTTTCTACATTCATTAACTCGGATTACGATGATGCTCCGGCCTTGATAGTGCCAGACCCGCCTTCACCAGTTCAGGCTATGGAGGTATCCCCACAATCACCTGTCTTCGGATCATCACGTTTACCCGCTTCGAGTACTTCATCCGCTCCCATCCCTTCTCCAGAACCATCTCCGGTTCATTCACCATCCTCAACTCCACCGCCACCGTCACCACCACCGCCACCGCCGCCTCGCCATCACATGACAACTCGTTCTCAGACAGGCAGTCTCACTGCTAAGGATTACTCTGATTATATTGTCACTGGTTTTCTTGCGGCACTTTTGGCTGAAACTGAACCTCGGGGTTTTCGTTCTGCCCTTAAGGATCCTCGCTGGGTGGCTGCTATGGATGAAGAAATGCATGCACTATGTCAGCAGCGTACTTGGGAACTTGTCCCTTGTCCTTCTGGAGTTAATATTGTTGGTTCCAAATGGGTTTATTGGCTCAAGCATCGACCCAATGGCACTATTGATCGTTATAAGGCTCGTTTGGTTGCTCAGGGTTACTCTCAAGTTCCTGGCTTTGACTTCACTCACACATTTAGCCCCGTCGTCAAAGCGTCCACCGTTCGGATCATTCTGTCTCTTGCCACCACTTTTGGTTGGCCCCTTCATCAGCTTGATGTTAAGAATGCCTTTCTTAATGGTCATCTTGACTCCCCGGTTTACATGGAACAGTCGTCTGGATACACTGATCCTTGTCATCCAGATTATGCATGCTATCTCCGGAAGGCCATCTATGGCCTTAAACAGGCTCCTCGTGCCTGGTTTCAATGTTTCAGTTCTTATCTGACTCGTTTAGGTTTTCGGAGCTGTTCATCTGACACTTCCCTGTTCATCTTTATGTGTAGCTCAAAGGTGTTATATCTTTTGGTCTATGTGGATGACATCATTCTCACTGGAAATGATCCTCTTCTTATTCAGAAGTTTGTCGCTCGCACTGATCATGAGTTTGCTGTTAAAGATCTTGGCTCTCTTCATTACTTTCTGGGATTAGAGGTCTCTCGCTCTTTTTCGGGGTTGTTTCTTGGACAGGCTAAGTATGCCATGGAGATTCTTCAGCGCGCTGGCATGACTGACACGGCGCCTGTCTCTACGCCTTTTGTTCCTGGTACACAACTCCTCACTTCCTCTAGTCCAGAGTTTTCGAATTCCAAGCTATATCGTTCGCTTGTTGGAGCCTTGCAGTATTTGACCATTACTAGGCCTGATCTAGCCTATGCAGTCAATTATGTTAGCCAGTTCCTTCAGTCACCTCGTGACGATCATTATCAGGCGGTCACTCGTATTCTTCGCTATGTTCGTGGTACTCTTCATCATGGACTTTTCTTTCGACCGTCTTCCAGCTCACTTTCAGTGTTAGGGTACTCAGATGCTGATTGGGCTCGCTGTGTTGAAACTCGACGTTCTACCTATGGTTATGCCATTTACCTTGGTGGTAATCTTGTCTCTTGGAGTGCTAAGAAACAACTAACTGTTTCCCGATCCAGCTGCGAATCTGAGTATCGTGCTATGGCCAACACTGCGGCCGAGCTTGTTTGGTTGTGCAATCTGCTCAAGGAGCTTCGTGTTCCTTTGAAGTCTTCACCCTTACTGTTTTGTGACAACAGTAGTGCTATTTTCCTTGCACAAAACCCCGTTGCTCACAAACGGGCTAAGCATATTGACATTGACTACCACTTTGTTCGAGAGTTGGTGGCTTCTGGCAGGCTTCGTGTTAGTCATGTCTCTACTTACTTACAGATTGCTGACATATTCACCAAAGGTCTCCCTGGTCCTCTCTTCACACTATTTCGGTCCAAACTTTGCGTGGCTTCTCATCCGACGTTTCGCTTGAAGGGGGGTGATAGAATATCACAATTATCATTAGAATAATTGTGATTGATTTGTATATATTTATGTACCATATTTAGACTAGTCTAGATACATTGTATTTGTATTCTTGTAATCCTATATATTTCAGATACACCAGTTACGGTGAATTACATTCTTTCAATAATTCTCAACAAGAACCTCAAATAAATTAACATATTTGATTTGATTTGATTTACTTTGATTTTTAATTTGATAAATTAATTCAACCGAAATTAAACAATGCGTTTACATAGTAAGTATAGCAAATTTGATAAATTAATATATTTAATTTGATTTAATTCGATTTGATTTGGTAAATTAATTCTACCAAATTAAACTATGCGTTTAACTGATTTAACTATGAAATTAAACGATTTATATGCATGGTGTGTATATATAGCATGGAGTTCTGTTTTCAAATATATGTACTATATTGACGGAAATATTGTGTGTAATAATGAAATTTATAGAAGGCGGAAACATTTTCGGCAAAAAATGAATGAAATTTAAAGAAATCAAGAAGGAATGTTTGAAAATTGTAGGCGCCAGAATATGGTGATTTTGTGGTGGTTGTGTGGTGGTTTTAATCAAAACTACGTAATTTTATGCTTCTTTATTAATTTAAATATATTGACTGGAGTAATAACTTTTCTAGTTCTCTTTAGGAATACAACGTAGTGTATAGTCAAATTATATCTGACCCGTCCCTGTAATGTTTTGGGCCTAATACTAAAATAAATTGTGACCCTCAATTCTTCTTCCGTTCAAAATTGGGGCCTAAAGATTTTTTTAAAATTTTGCAATTTTTTTTGGATTATACCTCACCTATAATCAAATATATACATACATAATATAAAGAATTTAGGACCACTTAATTTTTCTCTAATTCAATTTTTTTCTCAATTTTTTTTTTAATTTATGCAATTCCTTTTCGATAAACTTCAGAAACATAATGAAATATAACTTTTTTTGTACCCCTCATATTTAGGGGCCGGTGCGACACCCGTATCGCACGGGCCAAAGGACGTCTTTGGATTATATAGCAATAAAAATATTAAACATATTTTGAAATTTTATTATAATTTGTTTTAAACTTTAGAATGGACTAAAACAAAATTAAACCTATATTTACGGAATGTTTATTTGGTCAATATTATTATTAGACGTATCATCATCCATATTAAATTCACCCAATGTGTATATATCGACATCCATTATTTAATTGATCAACAATATCACATAATCTATAAAAAATAATCCCTAATATTAAAAAAATATAGTCCACATTAGTAAAGTAATCACGTCAATATATTAGAGCGTTACAACCGTAGAAGATATCTTTCGCCATTAGATATATATATATATACCTATCACTACTACAACATTTGTTCATCATCATCATCCATCCATCCATTTATATGAGAGATTAGTTTTGCTCATATACAATCCACACCTTGTCTAGATTTCTAAATCTCATCATATCTCACCTTAAAACCGATTAAGATCCCACCTTAAACCGATCAAGTTCAACCTTAGACTCTCGTGAGTAATCCAATCCACATCGCATAATTGAGGTAGAGTTCTGACCCTGCGTTTTCATCCTCTCTATTTTTAGTCATTGAAATTAATTTCTGATTCCGTCACTGATTTTGACGGACTGAAGTTTATGTTATTGTGCAGGTACATACTGCATCTATATCATCTGTTCGTCGCCGCAACCCGATCCACATCATCAGAGTCCCGCCTTCTCGTACCCCGACCGCATCATTCCGTCCGAGCCACACGCGAGGTAAAATCTATTTACTGGATATCTTGGTTTTATTATACCGATCCAATCCTAGGTTAACTACGCATCGTCGTTTGATTCTTTGACACCTAAATCAAATCGACCATTCCGAGATTATTGATTTGATTTGGAATATATTGGGGGCTGATTAAACACCGTTCCACATCCGGTCTAATTTGTGAATTTGAAACCGTGTGGACATGCATTTGAAAAACAGCAGAAGTTATTTTCACTCGATTTTAATTTGAAGTTGTCGATTTGATTGAAAATTTTAATTTCGGTTTTTATGATTAATTGCAATCTCTTTACCATTTCATTTTATTGTTAAGCAAGATTGTTAAAATGAAGGGTCCGAGTGTGTGATGGGATCTGTGCATATAATGTTTTAATATTGATTTTTTTTTTTATGAACCTTGAAAATTTAGTCTAGTGTCAAGGTACACTGTATGAATGAGGGACATCATATTCCCAACTGCATAACAGTAGAAATCCAAATTGACGTTGCAGACTGATCTTCTTTATTTGCAGACTTTAATTTAGAGCTGACATTAATTTACATAAGGTTACGACAGAAGGGTACCCCTAGTACTGTAGGGAGGGCATGTAGGTTTCGAACTCCATGATCTGCTAAGAACGCATCATCCTCCCACACCTCGAAAAACAAGGGACAAGAAGAAAAGCAAAGTCTGCAGAAGTTAGCCGCGGTGATATGTTAACGGTATGAAAAGGAGTTTTACGAATGCTCACAGTTATAAGTCGAGCATTCGTACTGTTGAAGCTCGACTTATAACTGTGAGCATTCGTAAAATTCTTTTTCGTACTGTTAACAGTATCACCGCGGCTAACTTCTGCAGACTTTGGTTTTTCTCCTTGTTCCTTGTTTTTCGGGGAGTGGGAGGATGATGCGTTCTTAGCAGATCATGGAGTTTGAAACCTACATGCCCTCCCTACAGTACCAGGGGTTCCCTTCTGCTGTAACCTCGTAGACTTCCTGCGAACTGGGGAGGCATTGGGTGATGTCAGCTTTCCAAGACGCTCAGACCTCCTCCGACTACTATCAGCCCTAGAATCATCTAAACAACTGCCAAAATTTGAATGCTTACGAGAATTTGGGCGCATTGTTCCCCTCCCCCTGCAAGGGCATGCAACCAAACATACACATAAAAACTGGCATCAAACTTCCCCTCAAGTATGAGGCTGAGATCGCCCAACTGAGTATGCAGACAAGCGAGGTTGTTGAACTGGAAAAGCTGCTCTTGGTCCGAGATCAAGAGATTAGTGACTTGAAGGAGCTTATGAAAGAAGATATAACAAGGTGGATCAGTACAAGGACATGACGTCGCAAAGAGATTTTCAATATCGTAGAGCAGAGGATTATGAGTCACTCCTTCATGACCTCCGAGATGCCCATGATAAGTCTGTAGAAAGATTTAGGAAGACCCGAGAAGAGCTTGAGTCTCTTACCCGGACTCATACTGAAATTCTGTATGGCATTTATGGTCGGGCTTCAGCATCACCCCATCCCATTGATCATTACGCAGTGGAGCGATTACTTAGGCATTGATCATTACGCAGTGGAGCGATTACTTAGGCATTTCAGAGGTTCAAAGGGTATCTGAGTTGGAGTCAAAACCGCTGAAAACCATGTGCGGATCCCATAGTGGAGCTAGAAGAAAACCTTCAAGATGAAAGTGGTCCAACCCGGACTCCAAATGAGTTGGAAACTGAGCTCCAAGTGTACAAGGAACATGGAGCATGCATGTGCGGTTTGAGCATCTAGATACATGACAACATCTTGGCAGAGTGTAGAATCCCGGGTTAGGCAACTTTACCTCGGAAGATTCCGGAATCCGGTGAGTCAAGGGGCAGCGCCTCAAGGGGATCTTGATGACCAGTCCTGTGTGGCTCACGGATCTCGAGATGGAGTCCAGATCTAATTTCCGAGGTCGAGGACGCGCCGAGAGAAGTTCCTGGAATTGATAAAGATTTTATTTCAATTGTATTCAGGAAATTTTATATGTCGAACTTTTATTCCTCACACTTCTGGAAGAATTAAGACTTTTAAAGGTACGGTGTTGAGTTTGTGGATTTGATTTGATTATACATCGGATTTAAAGACATAAATCTTGATTAAACATTGTTTTCAGTTTTATTTTTCGATTTCATTACTCTATTTCAATTTTATTGGTTTCTGATGACCTCTGTGTAGGAATCCGGTATCGGTCTGTATTTGTCAAATCTCTGAAATGAGATTTCACAGTTTATAGCCCAGAAAATACCAGAAACAAGATCACAAATAATCCACAATATTAGTAATTTAGCATTGCCTATGTAAATCAATTAATGTAAATTAACAAATATAATATGGTTTAAACTTATACAATTAGCCGATTAACCGTAT
This sequence comes from Sherardia arvensis, assembly GCA_948330725.1. Lineage (NCBI taxonomy): Eukaryota > Viridiplantae > Streptophyta > Magnoliopsida > Gentianales > Rubiaceae > Sherardia > Sherardia arvensis. The sequence continues at coordinate 8,621,451 of OX415238.1, read as the reverse complement.
TTTCCCCGAACCATTTCCAAATTTTATAGTTGTACTTGTTGAATTAAGAATTTTGTAAATTGTCTACTTTTCTGAATACTTTTTCTTCATTTTGGATTGGGTGGCAGATATATTACAAAAATATGTCCGAGAATGCTCAAGAAGCAAAAAATAGATGATTCTCGCTGCTAATGATCTAAATGAAACTGGTAGGTTTTTTCTTCTGTGGATGTTTGAATGATATTGGTTTGGTACAAAATCCATAGTCAGAATTAAATTTAAGTTGAGTTTTTTTGTTGGAAAAGTTCCTGTTTACTTTAGAAAATTATCTGTATTTACCATTAGATATGCTAAGTGAGTGATTTTCACATAAAAATCACATTATTATTACACTTTTTTTTTTCTGTTCTGGTTTTTTTAATTGCTATCATTGCTAGTCATTATGAACATATTTTTGTTTAATTAGTGAATTGTCATATTGTTTAGAAAAGAATATGACATATGCTGTAAACTGTCATATTACTTTCATATTGCATGACACTTTTCAGCGTACCCACCCACTTCATATTCACTACACTATTTTTCACCTCATATTGCCATCATCATCCTTTTTTTTTCTTTTTTTCTAAAGATAAAATCCACCATATTGGTGGAGGGAATAATTTATGACTTCCCAAACAAGGAATTGACCCATAAATTGGCAAACGTACATCATTTAGATGCTTACAAAATAGAGCTATTGCCCTAATACCTAATAAGCATGCAATGCTTATCAAAAAATGACAGTAGAACAAAATTGCGAAGTTTCTAAAACAAAACAGTCTGTAAATTTTGTAAATTTTTTTTTCCAATTTCTTGGAGTTTATTAGTGAAATACCAAAGTATAACACAAGGCAATCACAAGAAAAGAGAAAAGAGAAGGCCCCGTATTAGTTAGTGATCCCGGCTTAGTGAGTCCCCTCTTTCGTGATGAACTGTTGGTACCCGTACTACATTTTGTCTCTGGGGACTGGGGAGAAGGTCACGAACTAGGGAATGGAGTAGCTTGCAAGCAGTTTTCTGGTCCCCCTGAGCCGGGGGGGGGGGGGGGGGGGGGTGGGGGGTGGTGTGCCACGACGAAACAAGGGAATAAAAGGCCGCTTTACGTTGGATGCTCTTTACCCTCCCCACAATGATGGCTCTGTTGTCTTGGGGCCTACTCCGCCATCCGAGAATCAAAGCTTTGAGTCAGTTCCTCTCACTGTTTTCTCAGCCTTAAAAAGGCGAAACTCTCGTCGTAGTTTGGCGACCTATCTTCAGTAGGGGCCTTTAGTCTTTTGATTAGAGTAGGGGTTTTGTATTAAAGTAGCACGTTCCCGGATATCCTCATAGAAGGGCATTTAGGCCACGGTAGCAAGTCTTCTCTGTAAGGAGCTGTGGGACTAATAGAAAAAGGCTCTCTGATGTCAAGGTTGAAGCAAGAGCTACTAGGAACAGAGACTACTTTCTTTCACCGCGAATTGCCTTTGATGCAAAACCACATACCGATCCTGTTAAGTCTTGAATTTACTTCTGATGTCCTGGCTGCCCCTTAAGCCTGGAAGAAGAGTGACTCGATCTTGGCATTAAACAAAAAGGCTGGTAACAAATACGACTTCTCCTACTGCAACGAATAGAACAATAAGACGATAGGGGTATGCGACTAGACCTCCTTCACTCGCTTTGGCTTACTTCTCAACTACGAAAAAGATCGATCGGGGCCCGAAAGCCCCCAAACCAAGAACGGAAACGGAAGCCTTTCGATTCACTCCCCATTCTCTCTTAAATAAATAAAGCTCGCCCTCGAGCCCTGGCGGAAATGAACGAAAAGCGATATGAACGTGCTATTATCAAATCGATTGATAGATAGCCAGCACCAAGACAAGTGGTGATTTCCAACAAGTCTCTCTCTTTTTTAACGGCATTCTCCATTGACTCGATCAACAATTGAATTATGAAAGAACTCATTGAAGCAGTTCGACCTTTTTTAGACGCGGCGTATTCCTGAGCTTAATGCGCGAAAACAATGAGAGATTAGCTCAAGGAGTACTAAAAAGGGCGCTAATAAAAAGCTTAAAAAATGAAGCCCATTTCTTTGAAATCCCACTATAGTAATACCAATAAAAATGGAAAATGAGAGACCCAAAGTAATGAGAAAATGATAAGTCTGCCTGGCTGTGAGACCGACTGGTCGAACAGAGACGAAAGTCGGCCATAGTGATCCGGGAGTCCCGTGTGGAAGGGCTCTCGCTCAACGGATCAAAGGTACGCCGGGGATAACAGGCTGATGACTCCCAAGAGCTCTTATCGACGGAGTCGTTTGGCACCTCGATGTCGACTCATCACATCCTGGGGTTGAAGAAGGTCCCAAGGCTACACATTCGATCAAGGTTGTCACTGCGAAGCTATAGTTAAGGTGCACGGGGGCACTTTGCTTTGAATCACAAAGATCTAGTCTAGCAGTTAGGACCAACCCGATGTGATCTTAGAACTATTGACTCTACCCAACTCTCTCTAAGTAAGAGCTCACCCTTACTTATTAGCTGAGTCTTGCAGACGAATGAACTCTTCAACAAGGTTTACTTTTCAGTCGAAATTCCATCAAAATACAAGGTTGTTCATCCTTTATGTGCCTTCCCTATAAAGCTAGCTTGGGGGTGAAGTACCAGATTCTGAAGTGAAAGTCTGTGCCATTGTTAGTGCCAAGACCCTAGAATAGTGAAGAGCCACCCTCCGGGAACACCGAGAAGGGGGACGAACAGCTTTGATTGGATCCGATCTGGACCTCCCACCCCCGTTTGGCAACAACGTTTTGGAGGAGAGTTTTGTGTTTTTTACTAAAAATAGATGTTGACTTGTCAAACAGCCACTTTACTTGTTTGGCGAGAATCGTTTTCCATTGAGTTTTTTGGATGAAAACTCTTGTTTTCAAAACGCTCGAAAATGGAGCTTTTTGGATGAAAACTCTTGTCATTAATTGGATAAATATTACAAATTTTCCTTTTTATCCTTTCTTTTATGTTAAGTAATATTCTTTTACCATTCCCTTTGTACGTAACTTTATTTTTAAATCTTTCGTTTGAAGGTATCACGTAGTATCTAACATTTTTGTTTGTACATAATTAATTATTTTGATTTGTACTAATTTTTATTTCTATCACTTTTATTTTTAAATAATTATTTTAAAATTTAGAGTAAAATTTAACAAATAAATATAAACTCTTATATATGTTAGTGAATATCATTCCAAAGAAATACAAATAAATATAGATACGAGTACTAGAAATATTTTTCTATGCTTCAAAATAAATGTCACAAAAAAATAAAATTTACAATTTAAATTATGTTGATGTCCATTTCCGTCATTTAACATAACAAACAGCTAACATCTATTTATCGTTTACCAAACAACAATCTAAAAACCGCTAGTCAAAACAGCTAATACAATCCGCTAACAACTAGCAGCTAATACAATCCGCTAACAGTTAACAGCTAACAGCTAGTTCCCAAACGGGGCCTGTATGTTCAAAAGGCATCAGAATGACTAGGTAAAGAGAAGATAGGGACAGATCACAGTCTGCCAGATAAGCAAAAATATACCAAGAGTGATTAGAGACTAGATTTGTATACCACACACCAAACCAGAGTAGTAAGGCATGGCATAGCAGATAGGTAAGCTTCAGCAGTGCAGAAGAAGTAGGAGGTGGACAGTATCTGATTGTTGGAATTTGGTTCTTGTCCAGCAAAAGAATATCGTTAACTTCTTCTGTATGTAGTACACAAACCATTCTTTAGAGCATGCTTTGCAAGGAAATCAGCTGCTTGATTCCCTTGCATGAGAGTATGTGAGAGCTGGACATGAATACTTTTGTTTGTTTCCTCACAGGCCTGGAATAGTTTCCAGTGTGCTGTTATGGGATTAAGGATCATACTAATTCCATCGAGGGAATCAGATTCAATGATAAAGTTCAGTTGCCCATAATAGAAACCAAAATCAAAACCTGCTCTGATGGCCTTGATTTATGTTTCCAGGGCTGAAGTGGTTGTAGTGATGAAAGAACTTGCAGCAATATTATCTCCCTCTGAATCTCTGAGCACCATGCCTATACCACACTCGATACCTATCCAAGTAACATTTACATTCAGTTTAAAACCAAATGGTGATTTTTTCCACAGAACAACTATAAGTTTAGGCTTGAGGGGTCTGAGAAGGATATGAATATATCCAGCAGCTGCAATATCAACATCAATAAGGTTCATAGAGGTAATAGGGTGGGCAGATAAGGAAAAGTACATAACTTCCTTAATTTCTCTAAAGATCAGACATCTACTGAGAGTTTTTCCTTCAAACAGAAGCTTGTTTCTTGATTTCCAAAGACACCAACATATTATGGCCCCGTTTGGGAACTAGCTATTAGCTGTTAGCTGTTAGTGGGTTGTATTAGCTGTTAGCTGTTAGCGGATTGTATTAACTGTTTTGACTAGCGGTTTTTAGATTGTTGCTTGGTAAATGATAAATAGATGTTAGCTGTTTGTTATGTTAAATGACAGAAATGGACATCAACATAATTTAAATTATAAATTTTACTTTTTTGTGACATTTATTTTGAAGCATAAAACAATATTTCTAGTACTTGTATCTATATTTATTTGTATTTCTTTGGAATGATATTCACTAACATATATAAGAGTTTATATTTATTTATTAAATTTTACTCTAAAATTTTAAAATAATTATTTTAAAATAAAAGTGATAGAAATAAAAATTAGTACAAATCAAAATAATTAATTATGTACAAACAAAAGTGTTAGATATTACGTGATACTTTCAAACGAAAGATTTAAAAATAAAGTTACGTACAAAGGGAATGATAAAAGAATATTACTTAAGATAAAAGAAAGGATAAAAAGGAAAATTTGTAATATTTATCCAATTAATGACAAGAGTTTTCATCCAAAAAACTCCTTTTTCGAGCGTTTTGAAAACAAGAGTTTTCATCCAAAAAGCTCAATAGAAAACGCTTCTCACCAAACAAGTAAAGTAGCTGTTTGACCAGTCAAAATATATTTTTAGCAAAAAAAACAAAATTCTCCTCCAAAACGCTGTTGCCAAACGGGGCCTATACCACACAACATTTTTATCAATCTTGATTGAATATTTGACAATCCTTTATGTGTGATATAATAAGAGAGTTTGTCCCAAATAAATGAAAAAGGTATATGCAATATACCAATGGAAGAAAGCATATCATACCAGATGGATTTACTAAAAAGAGCAGCCACTAAACCAATGAACAATGGAGTCGTCATTATTGCACATGTGGCATTTGGAGGCTAACTGGAAACCATAAAACATGAGGATTTCATCAAATGGAAGTAGAGAGTTGAAAAGCCTCAACATGAAGAAGGTAATTTTCTTGGGGATAGGGATTTTCCACAGCTTAGCTAGTGAAGGTGAGGAGTTTTTGTGGTCTAGGATGGAATTGTATGCAGATTTGAAGGAAAAAGTCCCTGTAGAAGAGGGTTTCCAAATCAACCTGTCTTGCACGTGACCACAAATAACAGCCTGATGCATTATTTGAGCAGCTCCAAGCCAAGAACATTCTGAAATTGTGGTAGAAAAACTTGTTTATTGTTGATGAAATCTGCAACAGTACAGGACATATGAATGATGGCAAGGGACTGTGGATAGTGTGATCAATAATATGACCCATATCAATTCAGTTTGAGGTCTAGAAATTGCAGCTCCCTTCACCATGAATGACACAGCTATAATGCTCTCCAATGCAGTTTACTGAGCATATCCTTTTCCAAGTCTGAGAACTTCTTGCAGAGTTGGGGAGAAAGTGTAAAAAGTGAGTCCATAAGGCTGAACCCTCTAAAAAAATTTCCACCATGGCTTTAAAGAACAGGCTTGATTAACAGAGTGAAGAGATCTGAACCCCAAGCCATTCTGATCCACAGGATAGCAAAGTTTTGGCCATTCCTCCACTTCTTATTAGCCTTTACCTCTGTAGAGCCCCATAAAAAAAAATACCAAATATTTTTTCCATAGTCTCCACAGTATGAACAGTAGGTTCCATGATTGTAAAAATGTGCAAAGGGATGGCATATAATACAGTCTAGATGAGAGTGATTTTGCCTACTGAGGACAACCATTTATGTTTCCAGAAGTTCAGTCTTTTGGTTATCTATTCAATGATAGGATAAAAATGACAGTTCATAACTTTCCCTTCAAAAATAGGACAATCTAGATATTTAAAGGGAAAGGAACATTCTTTCATTCCTAGAACATTTTTGACCACATTTTTCCTTGCAAGACTGGCATGTTTACTTATGTAAAAATCACTCTTTTCAAAATTAATTTTTTGACATGTGACTTTTTCAAAAGTAACCAGAAAAGCTCTTAATTTGATCAAAGAGGTATTGTTAGTAGAGATAAACAGTACAATATCATCTACGTAGGATAAGTGTGAGATTGGAATTGAATTTCTTGGAAGATTGAAATAAGAAATTTTTCCAATCTCAAACACATATACTAACCTTCTTGAAAAGGCTTCTGAAAAAAATATTAAATAAAAAAAGGAGACAATGGATCTCCTTGTTTAGTTCCTCTAGTTGCTTGAAAAAGTCCCACAGGCTTGCCATTAACATTAACTGAAAACCAAGCATGTGTTAAATTGTTTAAAATGCAGTTTATGAATTTATCATGGAAACCAAATTTTTCCATGATTTGTTTCAAAAACTTCCAGTCCACCCTGTCAAATGCTTTGGTTAAATCTAGTTTTAAAATGCAGTTGGGGTCTCTGGTTTTTCTATTCATGTGTCTCACCATTTCTTTGAGATACAACACATTATATGAGATGCCTCTCCCATGTAAAAAAGTAATTTGGTGAGGAGAATCATAGCACTCATTAATGGTTTGATCCTATGCATTAAAATCTTTGAACATATTTTGTTAATGTGACATTTGACAAACTAATGGGCCAGAAATCATCAAAGGATAAAGGGGTATCCTTTTTTGGAACTACAGTGATCAATCTGCAATTCCTCTAGGAATGTGTGCACCATTTAAGAAGTCATTTACAACTAAAAGTAAATCAGTGGAGATAGTATCCCAAGATTTCATGTAAAATATTGAAGAAAAGCCATCAGGCCAGGGGTACTGTGTTTATTAACTGAAAAAACCACAGTTCTTAATTCTTCTAATTTTACAGGCTGTAAAAGTGTGCAATTTTGTGAGTGTGTGATGATGGTGGGGATCTGTGAAAGAAAATGAGAAGAAAATAGAGAATCCTCAGAATTAAGGACTCTCATCCTCATTAATTAATTAAAACTAACACCAATAATTATTACTTATAATTTGTAACTCTGGACTTGGTATAACTAAAACAGTATTTTTTCCTGTATTCCCTGCAAGTTTTATTTTTTATATTAAGGTCTTATTCTCTTAAATCTATTAGTAGATCATTTTTTATTATTTAAACCACTATGAAGTGGTTGAAAATTTTATTTGATTCACCACATCATATAATAACCTTTCAAAAAAAGTTTGTTGTACAAAATTGTTGGAAATAGAGCAATGTTACAAATACCATAAAAATAGTCTATTTAGTAGAAAGTTGATTCTAGTGTACACCCATGCCAATACTCTCACAAGCAATTTAGGGGTCACTAAGCGAAGTCCAACTTAACCGATGAGAGAACTCACTACTCGCAAGCAATTTAGAGATCGCCAAGGCGAAGTCCTACTCTGCCAACGAGCACGTGGTTCCGCTAGAAAAAATAATTGTAGAAGCCTCCATTTTGACTAGCTCCATGCAAGCCTTGTGCATTTTGCAGCTTCCATTCCCATGTTGTTGACCATCCTTGCTGTTGTTGATCACCCAGCTGCTTCCAGTGCTCCTTGACCAGCTTATAGCTTCCTTAGACCTAACATGAAAACAAAAAAGTAGTAAACCTTTCTTCAATGTAGTCTTAAGCAGGGTACTGCCCTACTATATCTAACTCCACAAGTCCCATAATATGTCTAGGTAAAGAAGAGTGAGTGAAAATGTGTGAACTGTATGAATCTCTAGCTAGTTTAGCTAAAGCATCTGCTACCGCATTTGCTTCCTGGCAAACATGTGTAAAAGAGATATTGAGATCACCTGTCATTTCCCATACATTCCTGATGGTGGGTATGAGCTTCCATTGCTTCAAGACCCATTGCTATAGCATTTGCTTTTGCCTCAAGGCTATTAGAATCCTGCAAAGTTTGAGCCTTTGCATGTATAACTCTCCCAGATTCTTCTCTCAAGACAAAAACCTGCTCCACCATTGCCATTCTACAAAAAAGGTCCAGTTTAATTTAATAAGACCAGAATCAGGCAGTTTTCATTTAATAATCTCTCCTGTCTTTTTTTTCGGTCTTGAAGGAGCCACAGGGATGAGATTTTCAGGAGATTTAAATCTAGACCATAAATTTCCATGTATCAGAATAATAGTGTGTATCAGATCAAGGACATGTTTACATATCACTTCCTTCTTTGGTATAGTCTTCTCATAAATATGAGATACTCTTGCACAACAAATGAACTACACAATGATTACATGAAGCAGTCTTGCAATATTCTTTTTAAACAAGGAATCATTTAAATTCCAGTAAAAAAAGAATAAATCCCACAAGGATTCAAAGCCCTGAAGTGATATGTCAAAGTACCCGCACAAACAACTCCACATACTTATCACAACATATTCTAAACATCTACCACAAGATAATTGAAATATATACTAATTATATTAATTGTCCTATTAATTGTCAACGTACTCAGGAATCTGCTAATAGACTTGATGCGATTTAGCATGACTTCATTGAACGGAGCCGATGCCAAGGAATTAGCATCTTCCATCACTGCGATTGCGAATGAGAAGATCAAAGCAGAAAAAGAAGGTGATAAGAAGAAGACCGGCAAGGACGAAGACAAGGTTTTTGATGACGATAGATATGATGACCTCAGTCATCATGATTATGACGACGGATTTATGTGAGCTAGGGCTTTTATTATTTCAATACACTGTCTGTAGCTGTATCAGCAACATGTGTATTTTCACATGATTATATTAGGACACAATTATTCTATTATGTGTGGGTTGATATAATTCAAATATTTTAGTAGTTTCTTGTTGTTTTACTTAAATTTTAACAGCATCCATAATGATATCAATAAAATAATGTTAAAAATATTATGTGGGGACATATATAGGTTTCGTCGGAGGTGGGGCCAACACTCCGTTTCAAGTTAATATTTGATGATCAGTAAGAACAATGCCTCATTTATAAAGCTTAACGTTAGAGTTATATATAGTTGATATAGAGTGATATATAGTTCATATCGTGTAGGGAAATTGAACTTTAAGAAACTTTGTCTAGATCCGAAAAGCTATACTTTTCTATAAAAAAATGACCCGTAAAGCTATAAAATATCAGCAAATTATTTAAAATTTAATTATATGATAATAATTTTTTTTATAAATGACATTGCTCAGTTGACTGTAAAAAGAGCAAACCTACATCTACCTATCAACCAAATATATTACTCGACTTCCATTACTTCTTTAAATTTATCGATAATATATGTATGTCACAGTAACCATATTAAAAGTAGGAAATAAAAAACAAAACCAATTAAATCTCTTAAAGCAAGCAAATAAAATGTCCAAAAGAAAAAAATTCATATATTACAAACTATATATATACCAAACCATATTAATAGAATTCATATCATTATTATATACTTAAAAGTAAAGTAATCAGCAAAACAACGCTTCGGGGTACCTCCGACGTGATGATAAAAGATAGGTCTCGGAGAGAAAAGAGTATTGGCTTAGAAGAATCAATATAGTGTAGTTACCTGAAATAGTGTCATGGGCCACTATTTATAGGCCTTCTTTTCTCTCCTCCGGTGGTCCGTATGTCACTATGGACTTGGGCCTAACTCATCTCCCTGTGTTTTGGGCATGGGTCTGGGTATCACCGCTAGCCCCCCGGAAGTCGTGCCAGCCTCCTGAGCTCGCCCCCAAAGCAACTGGTGTGGAGGCATGACTTTCCCTATTCCCGTCCTGATGTCTACCTCGAGGGCCGCGTCTGCCACGTGGGCGTGGCTTTTCTTCTTTCCCGCTTTTACCTTTCTCTTGAATGCAGAATGAATGCCATGTGGGCCCTCACCCCTCAATAATTACTGTTGCAGCTACCGAGGGGTCATATATTTCCCTATAAATACCCTCATATATGTCGCTTTCATCACATCATTCTCCCTTTTCTTGCCAAGAACTTTCTCATGCTCTCTTTCTCATTTCTCCTTCTCCTCAGAATGGCCTCTAGCAACCCCAACGCTGCTCAGACTCCTGCCATTGTTACCTACTCCCTGGAGAGCTCTTCCCAAGAGTCTCATCTTCCCTTGGCCCCGGGCCAGCAGCCTACCTCTCCTTTGCCTTTCATTCATCGGGCTCAATCTGTGAATCCTTGTCGGGTTAGGGTCCAGTGGTCAAAGAACGGCATCGCCTGTCAGATGGACGAGGCCCGCGCTGGCACCTTGACTCCGGATGCGTGGACGGAGAAGGTGGTCAGGGGCATGGGGTTCCCCTACCCGTGGATGCCAATTTGGTTCCCTGGAACCCAACGACGACCACCGCGTTGTCGGGTGATTCCTCAGTGCCACTTCATGTTCGGCTTGAGCCTACCCTTTCCTCCCCTCAGCTCCTGGTTCCTTATCCACTATAAGGTGGCCCCAGCCCAATGGAGAGGCAGGTGGCAGAAAGGCTTATAGGCCAAATTGTATTCAGCAATTACATCCAATTCACCAATTTCACCCCGTTCATCCATTTGGGGCTTCAATTCAAGGCCCTCTCACCTGGCTAAATAGCCCAATGTCCAATCAGGTATTTAATTTAAAACCCTAACTCTTTATATAAGTCTCACTCCATCTCACACTTCTCTTCATCACAACTCTTCACCAGATGGATATCCGATTCGGAGGCGGCGCTGGGCGTGGTGCTCGCGGAGGCTTTGCTGGGCGTGGTGCTCGCGGAGGCGGCGCTGGGCGTGGTGATTGCGGAGGCGGCGCTGGGTGTGGTGCTCCTGAAGGCGGCGCTGTCCGTGGAGGCGGCGCGGTCAGCGGAGGAGGCGGTGGCGCTCTTCAGCGTCAGGTAGCTTTCATTACCTTCCGCTTGTATGTTTTATGTCTTATTTTCAGCGTCAGGCAACTTTCATTACCTCCCGCTTGTATGCTTTATGTCTTATTTTTTAGGACAAACTTAAGAACTTGTATGCTTTAATCAGCTTACATTCTGATGTGTATTAAATTGAATGAGCATTATGTGTTATATCGAGTTGCTCTCGAATGTTTGAGTCAAATAGAGCCCTTATCCCTCTCTTGTTTCAGTATGCATTTCCAGACACTCTTGCCATCTTCCGGCAGGCTTGGCAGCAGTCGAGAGTTGATGATCGTGGTAGGACTTTTGTGACGAATAAATACTCATTCAGTCTAAGTCCTCGTCAAGCCGAGTTAGATGAGTTTTGCGGGGAGCGTTCACTCAGGCATCCATTCCAGGAACCCTCACGCTGGTAAACGCAGACAAATATTGCGCTTTCCACAAGTCCAATGGTCATCCTATAGAAGGTTGTCGGAGGTTAAGGGTGGATATAAAAAGATTGATTGAGCGAGGCCAGCTCATAGATTGTGTCACCGGAGATGCAATGCCCAACAGCAGGCTAGCCGTGGGAGGAGGCAGGAAGAGGAACTCGCCAGCCCGCTCTTCTTTTGTTGTTGCTGATCGTGAAGGGCTAGATCCCCGGACTTGCGCTTTGAAGCAGACGAAAAAGGAGGCGTGTAAACTGGGGGCCGCAAAGGTGATAATTTGTGTTTATAACATTTACTAATCTCCAATAATCCCAAGCTTGTCACTAAATTAATTCGATTCCAGTTTTTGTACACGTATTCCATAAATAAAAGCCATTCCATGTAGAGAGATCTACACGTGTTTATGTTTTCTTAGGAACATTCATGCACATACCATGCACAAATATCACACGAAAATGTATCATGCACAGACCATGCACAATTATATATCACACGAAAATGTATCGTGCATAAACTAGGCACGTACATTTAAATTAATATAAACCAAACTAAACTGCTCCACTTATAAGGTGTATCACTAGGACCTTCATTAAGCTCCCAATGACTGTGAAAGTCAATAAAATCCTCATTAATGATTTTTTAATTTGTTTAAAAAAAATCAGTAAAGTTTTAAATGTATGATGAAATAAATGGCAGAGTTTGTCGGGAGGTCCAAAACATAAATATTTTTAATTTGAATAAGAAAATGTAAAATGAGGATTAGTGCTATTGATTTTATAAAAACTGTAGAATTGGACTAAAACACAAATAAACCTATATTTACGGGATCTATATTTGGTCCATCTTATTATTTGACATATCATCATCCATATTAATTTCACCCAAATCGAAATCCATTATTTTATTGATCAATAATATCACATATAATCTAATAAAAATAATCCCTACTATGGTAACAATGGTTGGATAAACGAACCAGGTCAATAATCCAATTTAATCACGTCAATAGATTAGAGTGTCACAAACCTTAGAAGATATCTTTTGTCATTAGATATATATATACCTATCGTTCCCTATGCTTTCCATTCATCCCTATACAGCATTTGTTCATCTGCATCATCCACTCATATATATGAGAGATAGTTAAAAATCATATCCGATCCGGCGATCCCACATCGTCGCCGGCAACCCGATCCGTTCGCGAGGTAAATTGTTTTTACTGGATATCTTGGTTATACCGCCGACGATCTGATCCAATCCTATAGGTTTCCTAGGTCCGATTCGCATCGTCGTATCAGATCCCACCTTAAACCGATTAAGATCACCTTTCGAAAATCATTGCAACCAATTCATTTAGACTACTTGATACACACACACACACACACACACACACACACACACATATATATATATATATATATATATATATTCCGGGATTAAAATTCATATGCAATGTGCGTGCTTTTTTTTTTTGCGCACAGATAAATACACGAGTTCACATGATCAATACCACTTACAAATAAAAAAACATAGCATCAGCCAAAAGTTTATAATCAATAGTTCATGTAATTTTAATCTGTGTTATTTTTTATGATACGAATTTGTTGATTACACACTCTCGTGCATGTTAATTGTTCCCGATGTTCTATATATGCTTCCTGAGAGCGTTGTAGCTACAATCGAGACTTCAGTTTCCCCGGTGAACATACTTGGAGCACGGAAGATGGACGACCTTGCAGAGGATGTCAATGATCGGGAATCAAAGAAGCCCCGGGTTCAACCCGATTCGCATCTTCGTATGATTTTTTGACACCTAGAGCAAATCGAAATCAATCAGAGTTTATGGATTTGCTTTGGAATACATTGGGCGTTGATTAAACACCGTTTCAAACTCAGTATAATTTGTGAATTATAAACCGTGGATCTTAAAATAGATTTCCAGAAACCCCAGTATTTTATCATAGCAGATGGAAAATGTTTTTTTTACATCTCATGATGCTAATCTTTTGATGTTGATTTTGCAGTGGCATGGGTTTATCTACCAAGCCTGCCAACATTCTCGATGGCGCTGTTATTGCCGAGCTTGCCAAGGTGGATGGGATCCACGTTAACACCTCTAGTTCCGGGGTGATGGTTCCAACTTCTAGGGTTTCTATCCTTCCTGAGAATGAGAGTATTGTAGCTATAATCGAGGCTTCAGTTCCCCAGGTGAACAAGGAGACCATACTTTGGAGCCCGGAAGGGACGACCTTGCCGAGGTTGTCAATGACCGGGAATTTTGTAATTTGTCTACTTTTTTTTGTTTTGTTTTTTCTTTTGTCCGAGAAATTTCAAGAAGAAAAAGTTGATGATTCTCTCTACAAATCTGATTGAAACTGATAGATTTTTTGTTTCATTTGATGTTTCGAATGATAATGGTTTGTTCCAATTAAAATCCATAGTCAGAACTAGTTTTAACTAATTATTATTGAATTTATAAAATTAAATTACCTTTACTTACTTGAAAACTTTTTGAATTCAAATATGTGCACGAAGAAAATTTGTATGGGTAAATTATAAAGTTTAGTGAAAGGGTCGACAAATGTTAATAATTGTTTGAGTTGGTGATGATATATCTTGCATCTTCTGACTTGAAAATTTATACGAGGAATGTAGATCGGGGAATCCAAATGATCGTCAGGAATATGCATAATTTCTACTATAATATGTATTATTTACCACTTATAATAATTTCTTCTATAATAATTTCTACTATAATATATGGATTGAGAAAGAATATGTGTTATTTTACCACATATAAAACTCTACAATGCATCACTTTTGACTTTTGATTTCCATAAACTGAATATTACTAACTATGTATCATATTTAAATATAATGCACACCATGCAACAATCCTACTATTGTCTTTTTTTGGGTGCGATTGGGGTCTTATTAGCTCTTGGTAAGTTCGAATATTTATTTTTTGATGAATGGTAAGTTTGAATTGAACTAAATTAAAAATAAGTAAGCTAATTGAATTGTAATTATAATTATAATGTATAAAAGTTAGTCATAAAATGGAAATAAATTTTGGACCAATTATCCTCAATTTATTAAAAACAAATCCAATCCAGTTCAGTTAATTAATTTGATAAAATTTGATTATGATCAAATTCAAGTTCATTTAGTCATATTATTAATTTTAGTAAATTTTATTTAATTTTGGTTCAATTGAATTTAATTCAATTCATTAACGTTAATCAACAACAATGAACCTGGCGAATAATGATGTGCTATTAAATTGAAAGTACAAACCCTTAGTAGCTCAAATAGCCTGAAGTGGTACCATATTTCATTATAAGATTCATCAATGAAATAGTAACAGTGAAACCTCGACATGACCCAATTATAGTGTTGAGAAGATCTCTTAAGTAAACTGATGGCATGGTTTTGAACTGGAGCACTAGCTCTCAAGCATCTCTGAAAGATGTGAGTATAGACTTGAAAACTACTCATATTGCCTCTTCCTTCAACCTTACTCTCCCTCTCTCCCAATCCAACCAAAGGGTCTGCGGATATAGAAGCTTAATTATACTAAATTGTTTATGATTCTTTAGAACTAGGACACTCATCTAAAAGACAACTCTTAACCTTCATTAATGATCGTATAGGTTGTTATTATTTAATTTCATGATTAAGGACAATTTAGTATTTTTATACTTTTATTTTGCCAAAATTGGGTAATTTTCAATGTAACACTCTTTGGTTGGAATGGAGGAAGTAGAAAATAGTGTCGCAATATAAGCATCTAAACCATCCACGTCAAGTCATCCTTTTACTTAAATATCAAACTATTTATTGACATAACCCCTTTAGATAATACACTCACAAATCAAAATCTATAGTGCACGGTCAAAAATCTCCTAGGTAATTGATTTAGCACAACAATGACTGAAGAAAATGGGAGAGGATATGTTAAGCTGCCTAGTCCAGTTTCACTTAATTAGCTATGCTGCTGGCTCTTCTTTCTACAATTGCACTGTAATGAGGGACATTACAAACTTGGTTGACCAAGGATGCTATTGCAAATATCAAAATCTTTGCATTATATGTTTCTTTCATATCCCCCCTCTCTCCCAATGTCTCTTCCCAATCTAATTCTCTAACTCTTGAGTATATCCTCAATTAACTCTTAATCACCCACTAAAATCATTATCTAATACATACACTTAACATTAAGTAACTAAAAATTGAGCTCTAAAGAACAAGAAGTTTACCCTCTTCAGAAATTGTTGAATTGCCTTGCCTCCATCACCCTTCCATGCATAATACTCGTCCTCAGACTCAATGAGCTCCGGAATTGCGGCGATTGCGCTCCATTCCTGAGCCTCCCACTCCAAGAGCTGCTCTGCGAACTATTCCATAACCTACCATACATAAAACAATTGAGATGGATGAAGAGGTCATAGATCATACTTTGATCGGCATTAGCGATAAGCAATCAACACCATAGACATACTCAGATCAGACATCGGGGGTAAGACTGATGCAGGGGATACGACTAAAAGACGAAATGAGAGGATCTTCTAAGTTGAATGGGAGTCTTGGGATATGTGCCGACTGGAATTTAGCAGCATCGCCTGAGTGAATTAACCAGACCACAGAGAGGAGGAGCCTCCCGCTGCTGGCGCCTCTTGGGATCCCTGCAAAAATCCAAACAATAAGTAGTTAGTTAAAAATATAATTAGCTATTTTGATTGGGGAGCAAGATGAACTTGAATCAGAAACCAGGCCGTATTCACAATTTGGCCCAAACAAAAAAAAGTGAAATATTACTTAAGTTGGCACCTAGGCGCCGCCCGCCATTTACCTCTTCTTGGTTACTCCCCATTTAATCAAATCAGCTTGTTGAATATTTTTAAGGAGACTACACTTTCTCTTACACCGGAAAACAAAACAACTCTCATTTCAATCAACTTTTAGGGTTTAAAGGGATCTATTCATTAAATATAAAAAAAATAGAGACACAAATTTAATAATTCAAAATCCAGAGCAATCAGAGTACACATCTTAGATGTAATCAGAGACAAATCTGAATAGAAGATCTCACGATATCTTTAAATGTACCTCATGATCTAAATGTCATTACCAATAGTTAGAAGTGGTGCATGAGCTAATTTTCTTAACTCCGATAGTTACTGGAAGTGGACGACACAATCTCTCTGATTCTCTCCGATGGTGTCTTAAATTTGTTGAATAAATTCTCGTAGCCCTTAGTTGGCTCCTTTGTTGTCAGGCAGTGGATTGAAGTTGTCAGACAACACTAGTCCTTTGTTTAGCTCCTTATGGAGCTCTACAGCAGCTTTCAGAACCGTATGCTCTTTCTTGAGATCAATTCTCTTAAAGTTCTTCTTCATCAGACCTGTCAATTTTTACCCGTTACATAATGCGAGAAAAATGAGTAATTTATTTTTTATCCATATGGGCACGGGTAAAATACGGGCACAAGTAAAATGAGTAATTAAAAATACGGGTCAAAACGGGTTGGGTCAATAGACTTATACGGGTTCAAGTCCACGGGCCTAACCCACCGGATTTACCCGTTTTAATATAACCTTTACCCATTTTATCCACGGGTTATACCCGATCCGTATTTTACCCAACTCATCTGTACTTTTTTTTAAACGGGTAAAAAAGATCATACTCATATTTTCATATGACTCATTTTACCCGACCAGTATTTTACGCGTTTGCCAGTCCTATTGATCATCCATTTTTGGCGCTCAGTCATTTTTCCTTTTCCCACCTCCTTTCCCTTTTTCTTTCCCATGCTGACTTCAAGTGTAGACTATCGGCGACAGACGAACACCCGTTATGCGTAGGGAAGTTACTTTGCAATTTCCACATTTAAATCAAATATGTTCTATTATTATAAGAAATAAGAATTAAAAATATATATGTAGATACGAAACCTACGTTTCAATTTTCAATGATGGTGTCTAGAAAATATTTAAATAATAAAAGCCCTTGCTCACATGTAATCGTCAAAATCATCATTGAGGTCATCATATTTACTATCAGAAAAAAAAGATGCGTTTTTTCTTCTTACCTCCTCCATCTTCTTCTTGTTACCTTATTTTTCTTCTTATTTTTCTATATAATAGCGCTGAAACCTTTGGCTTGTTTTATATATGTTTGTTATTTGTAAGTGGCCGAATTGATTAATTATGTGAGCTCGTGCATCTATGCGTGCACAAAAAATGCACGCACAATTCACACGTATATATATATATATATATATATATATATATATATATATATATATATATATATATATATATATATATATTACTCTATATTTTTTAAATCAAATCTTTACTCTATCGATTAATTATGCGTGAATCAAATGGTAGCAATCTATTGACTAATATTGCATCTAATGTGCTTATAACAAACAAATAACAAGTCAAAAATTTACAACAAATTAAGGAGAGTTCTAGAATCAAAATAAATATAAGTAAATGTCAAATTAAAAAAAGTGGCTCAGCAGCTTGATCATCGCAGCTCATCTCCATGTGCCAGTCCACTCCTCCTCTGGTGCAGAATATACCCCAGCAACTGGTGCACGCTCTGATCAGAAAACTCCTAAGGTCGTCGAGAATCCGAACCTCGCGATTCACCTCGCGATTCATCGGCACATAATCGAGACACTGCTGCACTGACAAATATTGTTGCATCAAATTCACGGGCATTTGAATCCCAAAATGTGTGTATCAGTCTAAAAAACTTTGTTAACAGTGAATGTAAATATTTGTGCATGCACGATCAATTTTTACAGATACCGTGCAATTAATGAAAATTTGTTTAAATATTTGTGCATGGTTCGTGCATGCATGTCAATTTTCAGTATATAATATCTGTGCATGATATACATAAATGTATTCATTTTATATAAATATTAGAGTTTAAAAAGTTTTCAAGAATATGAAGAACAATTAGTTAAAACTTAGTTCTGACTATGGAATCTGTACCAAACCAATATCATTCAAAACATCCAATGAAAAAAAAGTTGGTAGATGTCCAACATTATTTATACAATCTGCATTTGTACATAAATGACCTAATATATCTTTATTAAAATGGTTGATAATCTAATGTGTTTGACTTTCAGACCTAATTTTTCGACATGTTTGTATTTCCTCTCGAAAATAATATAAAAATCAGAAATATAGGGATCGATTGATTGAACATTTGTACTTTTTAATGTAAGGATATTTCTGTTAGTTTAAACAAAATACAGATTACATAAGTAAATATTAGACGGCATCTAACGATCCATAAAAACCTACCGGTTTGAATCAGATTTGCAGCGACAATCATCTACCTTTTGCTTCTTGATCAATCTCGGACTTATTGTAATATTCCTGCACACAATCCAAAAATAAAGGAGAAAATTCAAATAAGAAGACAAATTACAAAATTCTTAATTTCACAAATATCTGCAACTATAAAATTTGGAAATGGTTTGGGGAAAATACAGTTAATCCGTTGATTATGTAAGTTTAAACTTTAAAACAAAATATATGTGTTAATTACATCAATTCGGGCATGGCTCACTCACTAAATTGTGGATTATCTGTAATCTTGTTCTGGGATTTTCTGGGCTACAAACCTTGAAATCTCATTTCAGAGATTATTTGACAAATACAGACCATCAGATTCCTACACAGAGGTCATCAGAAAAGATGATGCCAACCCGATCTAAAGTCTGCAAATAATCAATGCCGATGCAGACCGGACTTATCAAACCGTGTAGCTAAATTTACCTCGATCGATCGTACGGACGGAATGATGGATGAGAAGGCGGACGGCGCCGATGATATCCTACGCCGGTGACTTCGATAATAAAATCGAAAACAATTAAAACATTAGATGGCAGGATGATGTTATGTGGATCAGATGCATATATATCATATAACTCATTCCATGAATGGAAATCAACAAAAATGTAGTATATAATCGAGTTTTTTGGTCTGTAACGCCTTTCTAATATTAATATGTTTACATTCACGCTGATTACTTTACTTTTAAGTATATAATAATGATATTAATTCTATTCATATGGTTTAATACATAGTTTATAATTTATCAATCTTTTTTCTTTTAAACATTTTATTTGCTTGCTTTAATTTCTTTGAAATATGAATTAAATTAATAGATTTGGTTTTGTTTACTATTTCCTACTTTTAATGCGGTTACTATGACATATGTTGATTATTTTTACTACATTATACATGTAATATTATCTCGATAAATTAAAAGAAGTAATCGAAGTCGAAGGCAGTCTTATGATAAGGCAATAGGTATGAGGTGCAGGAACAAAATATTTTTTAGGTTGGAATATAAATATTTATTTTTCGGTGCCAGTATTTAAAATGTTTAATAAAACTCAGGGACCATCTTGCAATAAAAAAATATAACACATTTAATCTCCTTATTCATCATTACCATCATCAATCATCAAATCATCGTCGCTCATCATCAATTTATCGACGTTTATTACCAAATCATGACGATCATCATCAAATCATCGTTATTCATGAAATTATCACCGTTCATCATCAAATTTTCATCGTTCATCATTAAATCTTCGTTGTTCATCATCAAATCATCAAATATTCGTCGTTCATTGTCAAATCATCATCGTTAATCGTCAAATCTTCATCGTTTATCGTCAATACTTTGTCATTTATCAACGATGATGTCAAATCATCGTCGCTCATCATCAAATCTTCATCGATCATCATCAAATCATCGTCGTTCATCATCAAATCATCATCGTTCATCATCAAATCATCAAATCTTTGTATTTCGTCGTCAACTTGTCGTTGTTAATCGTCAAATCATCGTCGTTCATCGTCAAATCATCGACGTTCATCGATTGAATAATTGTCGTTCATCATCAAATCATCGTCGTTCATCATCAAATCATCATTGTTCACTCATCAAATCATCAAATCTTCGTCTTTCATCGTCAAATCACCGTGTTAATCGTCAAATCATCGGCGTTCATCGTCAAATCATCGGCGTTAATCGTCAAATCATCGTCGTTCATCATCAAATCTACGTCGTTCATCGTCGTTCATCATCTAATCTGAGTCGTTCACTCATCAAATCATCAAATATTCGTTGTTTATCAATCATAAACATAAAATTATCAACTAAAATGTATACATAATTCAATTGTCATAACGGGAAACTAGATTCTCGTAGAAACGTAGCTCGGATCATCAAATAGACCTCGTTTACATCGTATATGCTCGGTCACCAACATTACTCATCCTTATCATTAATCCGATTGTCAAATCCGTTTGATCATCCATAAAAATCGTTTGATCATCGATAAAAAATCATCAATAATAAACATAAAATCATCAACTAAAATATACACATAATTAAATTAACAGTCAAATCGGGAAACTAGATTCTCATAGAGACGTAGCTCGGATCATCAAATAGACCTCGTTATCATCATCCTCTTATATGTTATTCATCATCGTCACCAATACGATCGTCAAATCCGTTCGATCATTAATAAAATATCGACAATCATCAAATCATCATAATCGACATTAATCATCCATCATCAATCAACATAAAATCACCATGTTAAAAAGCACATAATCAAATCGTCAAACTGAATTCTCATTAATAAGTAAATCATCAATCATCAAAATATCATAATCGACATTAATCTTCAATAAAAAAATTTTCAATCATCAAAATATCATAAACAACATCAATTATCGTCATAATTTCACCAATTATCGTCAACATTATCAAAATCATCATCATTACCCTTAGAAATTTAATCATCAAGTCATCATCGTTATCGTCATCATCATCGAATAATCACCATCAACCCGGAAAGCATTATCATAATTTCATAATAACAATCATCACCATTCAACATAAAATCTCCATCACCACCACCTTCGGCAGCCGGCGTACCACCACCACCATCCCCTTGATCTCAGCCGCCGTACCACCACCAGATCTTAGCCGCCAAACCAAGACCAACATCATCAGATCTCAGCCGCCACACCACCAGTCCACCACCATCACAAATCCATCAATAAATCATCATAATCAAACCCTTCTCATCTAATTTAAACTCGTCGTCCTCGACGCGGTAGAGTGAGCCAAGGGATTGGCGGCGGCGCTGTCATCCTTCTTCTCCGTTTTGCCTCTCAAATCCTCGAGCACAGGATAGCCTTCGGCGAAGCTGAAAACTTCTGCTCCATCGCCTCGAGCTCGACCTTCTCTGGTTCACCGGCTCCGTCGCCGCCATCAACTCCGCCACCGCGAGCTCAACCATCTCTGCCTAGCTAGCCTGCTCCTCGTCCGCATTGATCATCAAATCATAACCGACGAAGATCAGTATCAAATAAAAACGACGCATCGCGTCTAATTTAGGGATTTTTGGATATAAATTCCATTATATGCAGAAAAGTTCCATTATCGTACTAACAAAACTTACTAATTGAACTCGAGGAGTTGCGCCCGGATCTCTTGGGCGTGGGCTGACCGGTGGCGGAGAAAGGTGGTGGCGCCGCCGTGAGCTGACCGCAAATGCTCTTTTCATGAGTCGAGCAAGGACATTCCCTAGTACTGCAAAAGGTTCTGCATCTCAAGTACTCACAACAGGTTTCCGCACTCTCGGCCCCTCAGTGCTAGTGATAATGATGCTCCCAACATCGATCCGTGATCATTAAGTTCAATAGGAGGAGAAACCCCATCGCGTCTGATTTTGGGGTTTTTTTTTGTATATAAGTTCCATTATTTGCAAGAAACCCCTATATTTTATTTCGGCGTATAGTTACTATTGCGCCGAATTTCAAATGCTTATTTTTTAACCCCAAAAGTTATTAGAATGGGTTTTTTCAGGCATTCTGCCTATCACAAGGCTGACTTAATTATCTAATTGTTTTCCAAATACTAATTAAATTTATTCCAAGAGTTCTTGTAACTTATAATATGACTCCAGCATATAAATAGGAGTATTAATTTTGAAATAGTGTGATTTTGAAATTTAGTTTTAAACATAAGGTTGCTTAGGCAAAAACTTCATTGATTAACCTTGTATAAACCAAAAAGTGAGACACAAATTAAAGACAAGAGTAATCTATTATATTTTTACTGAATTGAACTGAACTATCATCTTAATAAGACTAAAGAAAACCAAGACTTTAATTTATGTAAAGGAAAAACAGCTTTGTGGCTGAGATAAATACAACTTTGAAACCAGAAATATTACATATTGTCAAGCAGGTAGTTTGCAGCTAGCTCTTCACTCTTACCGCAAGCAATGAACACTTCCATAACCGCATCCCGATCGAACCCCATCGCTTCGAGCCTATCAACTGCTTCACCCTCCTCCGCCGTCAATTCAATAGCGGCCACCGGCTCGGGCTTGGGCACCGCCTGATCCGGAACCGGTACTGCCTGCTCCATTGGCGGCGCGGCGGCGGAAGTATCCGCCACTGGGGCGGCTCCAGCAGGCTCAGTAAACCTGCGCCTGAGTTCATCCTCTCCAACCAGATCGTACAAATCAGGGTAATTCTCTCTCGTCGTATCTATCACGTTCTGTAGCATCTGAGGGTTGGCCTGAACATATTCATGCAATCGTTTAAATTGCGGATTATTCAATATATTATCCACCGTCTGAGCCGCCGCTGGAGCAGCAGCCCTTTCCGGTAAGCCGGTGTAGAGGTATTCGACGGCTCTCTCGGGATTATTGTACGCAGCGAGCAAAGCCTGAACCACCGTTTCTCGATCCCATCTTCCTCCGCCCAAATCGATGAGCTGCAGAACGGTGCCCTCGTCGGCGTTGGCCGGTCGCCGGAGTGGCTGTGGCGGCGGTGGCGGAGGAGCGAAGACGGTTCTGTTTACAGTCAACGCCATGAGAATGAAGCTATTCTCCACGACATTGTTTTCCTCCAAGGTTGTGTCGTCTTTCAGAACCCTGCCTTTCTGAACGAGCATCTGGCGTGCGGCGGGGTAGAGATCTGAACCTTGGTTTGCTTCGATAGTTTTCTTAACGTCGGCGACTACGTCGGTCGGATTTACATCGATCTCGAAGAAGGTTTCTCTGAGAGTCTTGATCGAAATCTTCATGTTTGATTGTTGATATTACGGAAACCCTAAGATAGACGCCTTTTCGCGACTTAATATATAGACATCCCAAATTATATAATTCCGAATCATAAGAGGAATGCAATTAATTAACTATCCTAATTAATCCTAGTTCGAAACAGAATTTTACTTGATCATATACGAAGGGTGGTGATTCTATTTGTGCTAAACTCTATTTCGCTATATTTGTGGTCCATTTTCTATAATTTGATAAAATTTAAATTAATTTAGTTACTATATTACTATTTTAATACATTTTTATTTCAGTTTAGTTCAGAAAAAATTAAGCCGTAGAAAATAGGTCTGGAACTGAACTAAAAATACCGAACTTAAATTTTAATTAACTAACTGAAATAAAATTAACATATTTGAAATACACATAATATATATAAATCAAGCTGAATGAAAACTGAACCAAAAATAATCATATAAATTGTAAAGAACTTGACTGCATCATATTTCCCTATAATAAAGGTAATTTGTGTTAGTTAATTGTGCCAATATATTATAGTTTATTAATATATAATATAGAGTAACTTTCCCCTAATACATGAACCCGATTTTCTAGTTCATTTATATTAGTTTTTTATTATAATTAACGTAATTTATATTCTTGTTCGGAATTCAATTATTCCTTTATTATTTTTGGACCATTATTATCATTACTTTGAACCATCACTATTAATATGTTAGACGCATTCAAGAAACTTCATTTAAAATTTTAAAATTTTTAAGTAATAAAATATATAATTCAAATTAAAAAATACATTTTATAAACTAAAACACATAAATATTTTCATAAAAAATCAGAAAATGTGGGAGTTTCGGACTTCTGTTTTTATAACAAAGTTGGGTGTTCCGGACTTTTGTTAAATGTTTGCAGCATCGTATTCTAATTGGAAAGGTTGTGATGTAAATTACTTCATATAATCCAAATCGAATGATAAAACTGATCCGATAGAGAGAGTTTTTTTTTTTTTTTTTTTTGCAATGGAACTATTTCTTTTCAGAGTTCTGGAAAACGTCCAGAATCGTTTGACATAAAGTTAGGAGGAGATGTCCAGGAATTAAATACCAAGGCACTCGACTTAGCAAAGTTAGCAAAAGCATGAGCAACAAAATTATGGTTTCTAGGAACTCAAAATAAACCCGAAAGATGAGAATGATTGATCAACTGCTGAATGCGACGAACAGGCTCATGGCAGTTCAGAAAAGACGCAGCATGGTTGTGAACCATACTAAGAACCATAAGTGTATCACCAAAAATTCCCACATTGCTTAAATTGAGCTCATTAGCCAATAATATTGCTTCTTCAAGTGCCAAAGTTTCATGCAAGGACCGGGTCTTAAACATTTATGTAGCGCCTTGAAACAACTTTTAGAAACTCTCCGTTCGCGCTCCAAGCTACCACGCCTGCTGTAGCTGCATCCTGCGTGATCCCAACATCAAAATGTATTCGTGGGATGCGATCCGGAGGTCTCTGTAAATAACTCGGAAGTAAAGCTGGTGAAAGCATATCTGTCCTGAAATTGGTTGACTGAAAAGAGTGCAAGTTATTCACCGTCGCCGCGGCCACCTCCTTCGGACGCCTATGAGTTCCTTGGAATATAGCTTGGTTGCGTTGAAACCAAATGGAGTCGCAAATCATGAGGAAAAGTTCAACCACAGCGGCATCATTTTGTTTGATAATATTTCTGAAGCGCAATTCACCTCGAGAAACATTCCCATGTTGTTGAATAATATGTAGCAGCCCTGTATCAGACCAAGCCTTCCTGGCAAACTCACACTCGTAAAAGAGATGAGATGTGCTATCATCAGATGAGGTACATAGGGGACAGCCTGATTGAATAGCCAAGGTACGCCTCCTCAAATTTTCTGCTGTGGGGAGAGAATCCGTCGACATCCTCCATGCAAAATGAAGAACCCGGTTAGGAACCTTGAAAGACCAAAGACTCTTCCAATATTTTTGGCCATCTATAATCCTTGTCTCAGCAACATTATGGCGCAATGGAGAAGCAGAGTGGTCAATAGCTAAATGATAAGCAGCTTCACAGAGTAGACACCAGACTTTGCATAATGCCAGCACCAACGGTCTACCCCCGAACCATGCAATCTGGTTAAACGAATTTGCTTTATAACTTGAGCATCAACTTCAGTAAAATATTCCTGAAGGAGAGAGAGGTTCCACCAAGAGGTATCATGATCTATGAGGTCCGACACTTTGGATAAATTCGAGGGCAAAGAGGAAGGATTTTGCACATAAAAATCTTCAGAACGTGGCAACCAAGGATCATAGCAAATGCTCGTATTTTCCCCTATATTGATAACCTTTCTACAACCCAGACCCAATAACTCTATACCTTCATAGATACTCCGCCAAGCATGTGATGGATTTAGACCAAGACAAGAGCTGAACAGATCACCATTCTGAAAGTATTTTCCCTTGTAAACTCGTGATAAAAGAGAGTGAGGTTGCGTCAATATTCTCCAAGCTTGCTTCCCCAACAACGCCACATTAAAAGCTTTTAAATCACGGAAGCCAATCCCACCAACAGATTTAGATCTACACATCTTTTGCCAAGAAGCCCAATGAATCTTACGATTCGATACTCCATCTCCCCACCAGAAGTTACTAATTAGGCTCTGTACTGAAATCAGATTATCCGGAAGTTTAAAACAACCCATGGCATAGCTTGGAATCGCTTGTAACACAGATTTTATCAGCACCTCTTTTCCAGCCTTAGAAAGGTTCCGCTCAGTCCAACCATCAATCTTCCTCCTGATCTTGTCTTTGATGAAACCAAAAACTTCAGCTTTCTTCCTACCAACAATAGACGGTAAACCCAGATATTTCTCATGAGTCTGAACTTCCGGAATACCCAAAGTAGCACAAATTGACGGCCTCAGGAAAAGTGGAGTATTAGGACTAAAAACAATCCCTGATTTCTCCAAATTCACCCGCTGTCCCGAAATCTCCTCAAATAAAGAGAGAGCCCATTTAATTGTATTAATCTCCTCCAAAAAGTTTCTCCAAACAGCAAAGTATCATCCGCAAAAAACAGATGAGTCAATCTTGGACCCCTTGGTGATGCTCCAATACCATGTAAACTTCCAGCAATTGACAGATCAGACAGCAACATCGAAAATACCTCCGAGCATATAATAAAGAGATAGGGGGATAAAGGATCACCTTGTCGAATGCCCCGTGTCGGCTGCAAATTGCCCATTTCTTCCCCATTAATAATGAAAGAGAAATGAGCAGTAGAGAGGCATAGCTTTATAAGATCAACAAAAGGAGCAGGAAATCCCATCGCAGTTAAGGTCTTCAGTACAAAAATTCATTCCACCCTGTCAAAAGCCTTACTCATATCAAGCTTGATACTCATATGACCTGTAGATTGGGTCCTCCTCTTGCGCATGGTATGATGGATCTCATGAGGTACTAGAACATTATCAGTAATTAGCCTTCCCGGAACAAAAGCAGACTGAGATTCCGATATAATATTCGGAATAATAGAACGCATTCTATTAGCAACACCTTCGAGGTAATCCGATAAATCACATTGCAGAGACTGATCGGCCTGAATTGTGTAATAAGCTTTGGCTTATCCACCTTTGACAGGAGGACAAGATGGGTGTAATTCACAGAAGGGTTAAACACACCATGATTCAAAAAATCCAGCACAAACTTTGTTAAGAACTCTTGTGGAAAATTTTCTTAGTCTCTCCTTTTCTTTAGACGGGTAATTGATTACTAAATACGTAAAAATCCTAATGGCCATGGTGACCCGGACAAGTTACATTACATATTATACTTCATATAAACAGCTCATAAAATCGAGAGTTTTGTTTTCAGCGTTTTGGAGGAGAGTTTAGCTTTTTTAATTAAAAATAGAGTTAAACTGATCAAACAGCTACTTTACTTGTTAGGCAAGAAGCGTTTTTTATTGAAAGTTTTGGATGAAAACTCTAATTTTCAAAACGCTTGAAAGAAAACTTTTTGGATGAAAACTCTTGTTATTAATTGGAAAAATATTACAAATTTTTCTTTTTATCTTTTCTTTTATCTTAACTAATATTCTTTTATCATTACTTTTGTACGTAAGTTTATTTTTAAAATTTTCGTTTGAAAGTATCACGTAATAGCTAACATTTGTATTTTGTATTTGTACGTAATTAATTATTTTGATTTGTACAAATTTTTATTTCTATCACTTTTATTTTTAAATAATTATTTTTAAATTTTAGAGTATGATTTAAAAAATAAATATAAACTCTTATATATGTCAATGAATATCATTCCAAAGAAATACAAATAAATATAGATACAAGAACTAGAAATATTTTTATATGCTTCAAAATAAATGTCACACAAAAATAAAATTTATAATTAAAATTATATTGATATTCATTTCTATCATTTAACATAACAAACATCTAACATTTATTTATTGTTTACCAAACAACAATCTAAAAATCACTAGTCAAAACAGTTAGTCAAAACAGTTAATACAATCCACTAACAGCTAACATCTAATACAATCCGCTAACAGTTAACAGTTAATAGCTAATTCCCAAACGGAGCCTACATGTTATACTCTGTGTAAACAGCTCATAAAATCGAATACAAAACCCGAACAATTAATTAAGCTAATCCCGGAATTAAAGATCAAAGAGTTAAGAGAAAATGGAGAAAGTTTCAACAGAGAATTTCAACAGAGTATA
Organism: Sherardia arvensis; assembly: GCA_948330725.1. NCBI lineage: Eukaryota > Viridiplantae > Streptophyta > Magnoliopsida > Gentianales > Rubiaceae > Sherardia > Sherardia arvensis. Next base: position 8,592,930 of record OX415238.1, on the reverse strand, counting down.
TTACCATTCTGTGAGGTACCAGTAGCTTCTCATTAACCCTTTATATATCTTCTGATGTAGTGTTATTGTGTTATCTTCAGCAATCTTTTTTTGTTTATTTTCTGGAGTCTTGGCTCTCCAAATTAACTTTGTCATTTTGAAATGTAAAATTGATCATCTTATCAAAAAGGACTTGCTCAGAGAGATTATTAGTAGTAGCATCAATTGTGAAAATTAGTTTTTCTTTATTGAATAAACCAGAAGATGAGAGCTTATTATTAACTTTTTGATCAGATTTCATTGGCCTCCAATAATTATTTCTATCTCTAGAAGATATATTAATGTTGCACATAGAATCAAGATGATCTAATGTGGAGCATTTTAAACAAAAATATGGGACCCCCTCATAATCCATATACTGCCAAAATCCTTTGTCTATAGCTAATTCAAACTCTCAATCTCAATGGCTTGGATACATCAATTTCAATACAAACTTTCGCCACATGTGGTCTTGTTTTCTTAAGTGTGACTTGATCAATTTTAGCAGGGTGACCTAATGGGTTACCAATTGACAACAAAGTATATGTTCTTCGGAAAATTGATGAGGAAGTCCAACCATACTTACCCAAACTGGAACAGTGAGCGAGTCCACATTGGGATTGAAATCCGGGCTCCACTTTGTGATTCTAATTGAGTAGAATCCAAAATTTCAAACTTTATGCATCCCAAACGGTTGTAGTCTTCCGGAACCTGAAAATGTATAAAAATATGTCTATTGTCAACCAAATAAAATTCAAAACTGGCCCTTAAACCCAATAGTCGCAATCGATCCAGTTGTGATCGTGCACGAGAAAAGCTTCCAACCGATGTGTATCTCAATGGAGCCTCTAGCTCATCACATTCCTCATCAGATTAATGGATATCCGGTTTCCCAAGATGATCGATGGGAGTTTTTGGATTGAAGGGTGCCATAATTTCAGAACTAGAAGTATGAATGATCAAATGGTATGGTGATTATATTTATTGAGGATATCGGCATATGATGTAGGTTGTGAGGATTGGATCGGGGGCTCGAGGCCGGCTCCACCATGGCGGTGGCGACGATCATCGACTATAGTGAGAGGAGTGCGTATGAGAAAAGGGAAAAAATCGTCAGGATAATAATCGCCTCTTATTATTATAGTACATCGGAAGAAAACATTACTTATCATGTAATAAATAAAGATAAAAAATTTTGTTCAATAATTTCCATTTAGTTTTATACTTAATTTATATATTATTTTTCGAACTGATTTAATTAATTCTACTTACTTTGACTTTCTATTATATTCTATCCTATTTGCAATAAATTAGTATATATTCACTTGGGGATCTAGTCGACTCATCAGATTCAGCCAAAAGAAATCATTTTAGTTCTCTGTGATTTTTTAGGAGACTGACTTAAATTTATGTTTCCGGTGCGTACGTATGAAAGTATGTTGAACCTTAAATCTTTATTAAAACTTAACGAATTCAATAATTTCGGGAAGCCAATTATTAATTTTATATTCATCGTCATTCATAAATTATTGACTAGTACATCAATAGTTTATGTGATACTGAGAAATTATAAAATTAATTACAAAAGCAAATTCCTTGTCTGCATTGGTGAACGCTGCCAGGGGTGTCACAATGCACTAGGCAATCTCTGTCAGCTTCACACTTGAACTCTTGATCAAGATGTCCTGCCTTCAATCCTGAAAATCATCTCAATAAATTTTATTAAACATAATTAATAAATCACCTCAATAATTAATAAAACATGTCTACTATAATAAGAATGAAATACGTAGAGCCAAATAAAATCATCAAAAATAACAAATGAGACAATTATGGAATGATTGGGAGAAAATGTTCTAAATAAATACAATTTGACCTAAATACAAAAATAACCCACTAATTAGATACATAACTAAACAATTTATTCTTATCATGCTGTGAGTAATGAATTAAGAGAGGTTAGCCTATATTCATATCATTTGTAAATTTCAATAATTTTGTATTCAACAGTAGAAGATTAATGATTTTTTTTTGAATAAAATAGGTTAAGTATCTTCATTTACCTTTCCTAGGAACAGCTCCACAATAACATTTACCATCATGACAATGTTGTATATTTACCGGACACCATCTCAAATTACAGTCTGCGTTTGTTTGGCAAGAGTCAGCTGCTACTGTGGAAAACAACCAACCTGAAATTCAACATAGTGATTAGATTCGTGCAATATAATATAAAATTTTCTTTGTATGAATAATTGTACTGGATAGGTTGAAAACCAAACTATTTAACATTATGAAACTTATAATCATGTTTTATAACCAAAGGATCATCAATCTTGGTAAATTGATGATGCTTAAACGAATAAAATATCAAAAAGAAAAGTGAAGTTTTGGTGAGGGATATTTACTTGAAGTCACGACCATGAGAGTGACTAAGAAAACAATTTTGATTGATTTCTCCATTTGTTTCGAACGGATATTTGATTATAGAGTGAAAAAGAATAATTGTAATTGTGTAATATGATTAAGCCTTGCACTCTCAATTTATAGGAGAGTCAGAAATCATTGATAATAAATATAAAGATATTTTCGTTTTGCGAAAATTAGCATTTGGAGAATTACAATTAATTGAAAGTTTGATATTTTTGATTTGCTAATAATGGTGTGTAATGTGTATATCATTTTCCTTCAAATAAGGATCGAGATTATTAATTAGTTAAAACAATTCACTCTAATTAATTTATTGGATAAGTGATACTAGTTTCTTTCTAAACTAGATTGAGGATTATTTTGAATTATAATGAGTTTATATCCAATAGAAGTTTTTAATTTGACTGTCATTCTTTCTTTATTTTTATCAATCTCATAAATGTTGAAAATTTTCTTTACCATTCACGTTCTCTTCTTTACTACCGATTACAGTTTACAAAAATAAAAAATAAAAAATAAAATACAACTGATTTTTTTTTATAAAATGCCCCGAGTGAGTTCGTTTGCCTAATAAGGTCCATTCACTATAATTTATATATCTTGCATTTCAACAAAAATAGTTTGAGGATCAGAAAGTTGCTTAATTGGGACAAATTTTGGTGAACGTGTTAATAGATTAAACGTGTTAGTGGTGGAATTAATAGAGTAAACGTAGAGTTAACTATGTTGGAACCACAGCACTTAATAAACAATTATGAATTCAGATCATGTAATCAGGAATTTTGTAATGAACCACAAGAATTCAGATCATTTACTATTCTTTTCCGCATCCTTGTCCTCGGGCTGTTCCTGAGCCACCAGAATTCTGTTCACGGCCTTACGCGCCACCGCATCAGCCCTCTTCTTGGCCTGCTCCTGGCGCCTCTTGGTGATTTTCCGGTCGCCTTGTTCTTTCGGCGACACGCCATTTCTCATCTTCCTCTTTGGACGCTTCGACTCTGCGATTTTGTTCCCGGCGAGCCACCACTCGGCGGGAAGTTTTGGGGATCTCGGCTGGTTACCGGCTGGGTCGGGTCGGCCTGCTTCACTCGTTTGAATCGGGTCGGGCGGCTCGGTCGGACCGGTTTGAGTCAGACCTCGGGCAGACCGGTTTGAGTCGGACAGCGAGCAGACCGGATCATATGGGTCTCCAGCAACATTAGGCTAAGAAGGTGGTTTTACTTCTTTTTCTTTTCTAAAAATTTATTTTTATGTATTTTTTAAGGTATATGTGCATTGATATTAGTACTAAAATGTTGGATTGAATTTGATCTGCTAATCTTTGTTTTCTAACGGGTCCTTTTGCTCAGCAAAACTTTGTTTAGTTTCTGATCTGGTTAGTACAGTTAGGAGAAATTCGAGTCAAAGTAGTTTTAATACTTACTTTTGGCGATACTGATACTAGATTGGTAGATCGGTTAAGCTTTAAGCTTACATTGTGTTAGATTGAATTTGTTCTGTCTAATGTTTGGCCACTAACCAATCAGACCAGGATTGGTTGGGATTGCTCTAGTATTGATATTAATTCACATATATCTGTTTTTTAGTGGGATATGATTTGGAGTGGATTTTTTTGCAAAACTATCCTGACTGATTTATGGAGTATTCTTACCTATTTGTTTGTCATGTCCCTCCTAACCCGTGTATTTGGCGGGAGGGAAGACCCTATGGGATTCGGTCTATGCAAGAGGTAGGAGAAATCCAAGTCGTTTGTAGGTTTGACACCTGACTAACAGCGTGCATGGTTCTCTGTCCTAATTAATGGTACCAGTGGGACATTTCACAGCCACAGGGGTATAAAACAGGAAGATCCCACGTCCCCTTTCCTTTTCAATCTCTTTTCTGAATCTTTTACAAGGAGTTTGGCTTACATTTTTGAAACTGAGAAAATGCTTTACTACTCTCTTCCCAGAAATACTATTCCCATCTCCCACCTGTCATATGCTGATGATATAGTGATTTTCATTTCAGCTATTAGACAGAACCTGATTAAAATGAAAGCATTTCTTGTTAAGTTTGAAGAAACATTTGGCCAAAAAATCAACTATGAAAAGAGTGATTTTTTCCTTAGCAAAAATGCAACTGATATGAAACTGAAACAAGTTAAGAAAATACTGTGTATGAAATGTGGTAGCTTGCCATTTAAATACTTAAGAGTACAAGTATTTACAGGAAGAACTCTAATTTTCGTTTTCAAATTTTTCTGGAGATGATTGATAAAAGAGTAAATAACTGAAAAAAAATGTTTGGCTATCTGTAGGGGGCAGGCTTACACTAATTAAGGAGTGGTGATACATGCAAGTTCATGTTTACTAATGCAGGTCCGAAAAATATAATATTTTGGGTGCACTAGCACAATTCAGGGGCCACATATATTGTTTTTCAGACCTGCACAAGTAAACATGGACTTGCATGTATAATTACTGCTAATTAAGTCTTGCCTCCTCTCCCTGCCACAACACATTTGGTCAGTCTTTAGCCCCACAAAACAGATAATAAAAAAGATTGAAAGGAAACTCTCAGTCTTTTTCTGGGGTTCAACTGACAATGGGCCAAAGAAAAGCTGGAGGAAATGGGATAGTCTTTGCTATCCCACTACTCAAAATGGTTTAGGCTTCAGGTTGCTTAAATCCACAATTACTGCATTCTCTTGTAAATTATGGTGGAATTACCAAATTGGGAGAGCTCCATGGACACAGTTTATTGCCTCCCTTCCTGTTACACACCGAAAATCACAAAATTGGAAAAGAAACTGCCAGGTCAACTCATGGGCTAAGGATCATTCCAGAGTCATTATTGGGAAAGGGACTTGTGTGCAATCTATGGACATTAAACTGGTCTGGCAATGGCCCCCTTGAGGATTTTTTCCAGCCAATTACTGACCCAAATATTTTGAGCCTATCTGTCTGTGAATTTATTTCCAACAAACAGACCATACTTCCATTGCTTTCTACTTCCTTGCATCCCCATATACTTACTACTCTATCAAAGGTAAAAATCTTCCCACACAGGGAGGATATCCTTGTTTGGAAACCTGATTTGATAGGACAGTTCACTGTCAGATCTGCATACAACATCTTGAGACCACCTTTGTCAAATAAGCTAGTTCTCAAAATCATTTGGGCTCCCCAACTCCAAAAAAATATCTTCATATTTATGTGGAGATTGCTAAATGCCTATCTGTCTTTTGATGATATACTTGCACATTTTGAATTTAACTTAGCTTCTAAATGTTGCTTTTGTGACAGTCAGGATGCTCTTATGATGGTTAAAATAATAAAAAAATTATTCAATACGCTCATAAATGCTCATAAAAGTCGGTTGTCTATAGATTTATAAACATTTTTCAGTCTAATTTAGTTTTCTCAATCAAACATATTTGATAAGAATGTGAGAAGCTAGGTTTAAACGAGAAGTTGAGTGTATTAATTATTTAGGAATTAGCAATTGGTCTAGTATTTGAATGTTAGTGATTTAATTTAAAAGTTTTGGTTTCCGTTCCTATTGGAGAAATTAATAGAGGATGGGATTTTTATTGAAAGTCCAGTTGAATCATATATACTTCTTTTTACGTGTTATAATTTCCATGCAACAAATAATATACTCTTTAAACAAATTGAAAATTGAGATCCTGAGAGATGATTGAAATTCATTGTATATTTGAGGTAGTGGATTAGAAATGACTTTGGATTGGCGGGACGAAACACGGCGGTTCCGTCCCAATTGGACGGTGGTTTTGACCGCCGTCCTTGGTGGCGCCGTCCAATTGGCGCCACCGTCACTCGGCGGTTGAAACCGCCGAGTAAGGTTTACGAGTTCGGAAACTTACCCGGATGGGTACATTTCCGGACTCGTAAACACCCGCTGCTAGCAGGAGGCTACACCGGCCATTACGGGCCGGACGGTAAGCTGGAGATAGGGTTTTGCGCTCCCGGATGATAAGCCGGGACATTTTCCTGCGGCGGCAGTAATCCGGCCACCGTGAAACGGTGGCGGAAATTATGTAGTTCCGGATTTTTTTACACCGGAAAGTTAGCCGAACAGAACAGTTTACTTAACCGGACGCGTGCCAGGGAAACGTTCGGGAAAATGGGTGAAAAGAAGCTAATTTCGTCCGGCTAGAATTCCGAAACCGAAAACCTAGCCGGAAGTATTTTGAACTGTCCGGCCAGGATTTCAGAATTCGTAAAGGTGGCCCGGATAATTATTAAAAATCTGAATTTTATTTATTTCGGCTTTTGAATACAAAATAGAAAGTATTTAAATGGCGCTAGTGAAGAATTATATGTTTCAAATGGTTGTGATGTATTACGAATGAATGTATAATGTAATAAATCACTTGAATGCGCTAAATACAACAACAATTGCCAATAACACTTAATGTGTCAAATTTTAACTAGAGCATATGCATGCGAAGTTACGACAATTGATGCAATACTACTCCTCGGTCGATTCAGGTCTTCGGGTGAGTAGGGGCTTGTATCCTCTTCGAAAATCTGTGCATTAGCATACACAATTCAATATATGACGCAAACATATGAATATGTGTAAGGTAGATGCCCTTATAGATTTGGAACTTACGGACTCAAGGTCGTTGTCGAATTCGTTAAGTCCCGCTACCAATTTGAGCTCATACAACATAACGTAGTACCCGCATTCCCAGCTGCTAACTTGTCTCTTGTACTTTAACACAAAAGGAAGATTACATTGTTAAATAAAATCGATCGATGTCGATAATACTAGTGTTATTAATGAGGGAGAAACGTGTAGAGTACCTTGATCTCAGTCATTCCAAACTCTCTCCTAGAGGGATTGACATGATTCAAAACTTGTCTAAGGAGGTGTTCGAAAGACGGGATTGGCGGACGATGGAGAGGATCTATCCAATAAACTTGTTTGGTTTTTTTGTGGATCAAAACCAAGCTCCAATGTTTACTAAATAAAAAATGCATATCCATTTGTCAATAATGACAACATAAAAGTTAACATGAGATAATAATGTATAGAATTAGTTAATATGAAATGCTTACCCGGAAATGAGTGATGCTAGGAAGAATAATTTGTCCTTCACACCGAGAGCCTCTCTCATGTAACTTAATCGCTCTGCATCAGTATGACCTAATTCTTGGATTCGCTCAGGGCATAGGAAGCCTATCCATGGCTTCAACCGTTTTTGAACTAGTTGATTCAAGAAACTTAAGAAAAAAAAAGATGAATGGTTAAAACAACGGGGAGAACGGCGGTTGAAAACACACAAGATAATATAGTCTCGACATTAAAATTACTTACAGTTGGAATAAGGACATTAGGGGCTCGGTTGCCTTGTCACCCTTCCATAGATCTTCAAAATCACCCCAACACATTACAATTTGCCTTCCAATACCACCAAATAATTCTGTTGGAGCCGGGAATTCGTAGTATCCAAATTTGCAATGTGTAGACAATTTATCATACAACACCTTCATAGGCGGTGTCATAGTTTTAACTACAACATCTTTTGGGGCGGTCAAGGGTTGGGGAATTTTTTTTGTAATTTTTGGCTCAACCTTGCGTGCAACGCTCATAATTGGGTTGTATAGGCTAGCGGGTTGAGTCTCTCCTAAACTCTCGACAACAATTAGCCTACGAGGTCAAAGTAAATACATACCTTCCGCCGGTCCAACAACCTTACACGGGCCTTTGGGTATGGGAATTCGAGCGGTTGAAATCAAAGCTTTTTTCAAGCAAACCTCTCCCAAACCGGTTGCAATTTTATCGTCGCCATGCATCTTCGCCGACTCATTGAAAATTCCATTTGCAACATTCATAGTAGGCTTCCTCACTCCACCATCGATATATAATTTGCATGGATATGTGACATCGACCTTGACCTAATTAAAATAGTGGATTCCATTTTTAAAGTAAGGCGAGGTAAACATGCTAAGACTATTAAGAGAACGAATAGAGAATTTGAATAAGAATGCGATCGAAAAGTGAGTTAGTGTGTTTACCTTTTTTGGTCGGTTTAAGTTATCATCACATATGTTTGGTTGTGGTGATGGTGGATTGCCTTGCACCTCACAAACATCGGGTGAGTGACGTGAACCACATGAAGGAGGTTCCCAATCGTCTGGATAAAGTGCCTTGCACCTTCATGACGTGAACCACATGAAGGAGGTTCCCAACCGTCTGGATAGTCATTTCACGTCCTCGGGATGATCACCAATCTCTACCGCGTCCCTTAACCACTCACAAAAGGTTCTAATATGCTCATCATGTAGTTGGAAAGGCTTTAGGGTTGGGTATAGACTTCTCAATTCCTCCATATGAATGTCAACGTAAGGGCGAACCGATTCATGGTTTCGCATCACATACAGATGAGCAGCCTGCAAATCGACCGCTGGCGGGTTATGCAGCGTGCCTCTAGTTCCATGCCCGTTGAAACGAAAATCATGCCTCGAGGTGGGTAGTCCAACCGTGTCAACCTCATCTAAGTAAGCCGTACAAAATTCAATCGCCTCCTCTGTGACATATCTAGATACAATGCTTGCGTCAGGCCTGTACCTATTCTGCGAAAAGAATTTAAATATCTTCATGTATCTCTTGAAATGATACATCCACCGGAGGAATACCGGACCACACTCCTTGATCTCCCGCACAAGATGGACAATCAAATGCACCATTATATCAAAGAAAGAAGGGGGGAAATACATCTCCAATTGGCACAATACTTCAACTACCATTGTCTGCAGCTTATCTAGCTTACGACGGCTAACTGTTTTCTGGCAAATTCCCTTAAAAAATAAGCAGAGCTTGCTGATGCACATCCTAACGTGGCTTGGAAGAGAACCACGAATGGCAATTATGTTCAAGTCTTGCATCAAAGTGTGACAATCATGTGATTTTAACCCTATCAATTTTTGATCCTTAACATTGACACAGTTACCAATGTTTGAGGAAAAATTAGAGGGTACCTTCAAATCTTTCAGGCACTGCAAATATTGTGTCTTCTCAGCTGACGACATATTGTAGCAAGCTGGAGGCAAGAAAGTGTTCCCATCCTCGATTACAGGAGCCAGTTCCTTTCTAATACCCATTATGTCCAAGTCTTTACGTGCTTGAAGTCCATCTTTGCTTTTTCCAGGAATATTCAGCAGCGTACCAAGCAAACTGTCGCAGACATTCTTCTCAATGTGCATTACATCTAAACAATGTCTGACAGCCAAGTGCTTCCAATATTGTAAGTCAAAGAAAATGGATCGTTTCTTCCAAGGGCCGGGGATGGGCATCTTCCTACGGTTTTTCCCAAAATCATTTTCAATATCCTTGATTTTCTCGAATACCTCCTCGCCACTGATAGGAGGGGGGGCGGTGCATTCTCTTCCTTCCCATTAAACCAGTTCTTAGCCTTACAGAACTCGTGACTGCATGGTAAGAAACGACGATGTCCTTGATAAACAGTTTTTCTCCCGTGTTTTAATTGAGAGAAACTAGTATTCTCCTCACAAACAGGACAAGCTAGATGACCTTTGACTGAATAACCAGCTAGATTACCAAGTGCAGGGAAATCATTCACAGTACAGAACAACATTTCTTTCAACTTAAACCATTCCTGCCGATATTCATCCCACGTCCAATTCTCTTCAAACCACAGTTTCTGAAGGTCGTCAACTAAAGGTTCTAGGAACACATCAATGTCATTACCAGGCTGCTTTGGCCCTGCTATCATCAACGACAACATAACATATTTCCTCTTCATGGTCAACCACGATGGTAGATTGTAAATAACAACCATCACAGGCCAAGAACTGTGTCTACTACTCAAATCTCCATACGGATTCATACCATCAGTGGATAAACCCAACCTTACATTCCGAGCTTCCTTCCCAAATTCAGGATACAATTCATCAATTTTCATCCACTGATCACCATCTGAACAGTGTGCAATCACATCATCATCTTCAACCTTCTCTCTATCTGCGTGCCATGTCAAGTTCTTAGCTTCTTCCTTGTTAGCAAACAACCTTTGAAGCCTAGGTATAATGGGGAGATACCACATGACCTTCGCGGGAACACGTTTGTTGGTTTCCTTAACAACATCTCCTCTCACATCCACTTTTTGTTTCACAGCTTTGTATCGTGACTCGCCACAAACGCTACAATTTTCCAATTTCATCTCATCTTCCCCTCTAAACAACATACAATCATTAGGACAAACATTAATTTTCTCAAGTTCCATACCCATTGGACATAGTACCCTCTTGGCAGCATATGCCCTATCAGGCAATAAATTATCAGTGGGAAGCAGCTGTCTAATCAACTCCAGCGCCTCTGTTAATGCCTTATCTGAAAGCCCATGCTTGGCTTTTAAATTCATCAACAATAAGGTCGCGCTTAGAATAGTGTGGATTGACCCCTCATACAAAGGGGTCTGCTTATCATTATACATCGCTTCAAGCGCCTCTGGTTTTCCAAAAAAATGCATGGCAACATCATCTACCAAGTCATCCAATTTATCGTCATAATTACCAACCATTTCGTTTTCTCCTACAACCTCCATTGGTTCATTAACAACAACAGTGCTACGTTCTTCCCCATGCCATACCCACATGGTATAGGAATTTTGGAAACCCCTAACAATCAAATGTTCACGCAAACCTTCAACTCCTAAATACACATCGTTAGTGCAATCCTTACAAGGGCACCGCATGGCCGACTGATTTTCTACTCTTGCATTATCAGAAGCAACATCAATGAAATATTCAACCAGTCCCATATACTCTGGTGAGGTCCGACGATTCTACCTAATAATCCTACTACGTTCCATAACACTTGTGTACCTATTTTCATAAATTGAAGCAAATATTAATGAATTCATTCATCTACATCGTGCTACTTGACAACATATCAAATACAATATGGTTTCATAAACACTAATAACTAGGAATCAACACGCAAGTTCATATACTATTCAACGAAATTAGGGACATGCATACATATTCATGCTTGAAATTAACAAACATCCGCCCATCAATACTAAATTTAGCGGGAGATTACCTCATCGCGGCCTAGGATTCAGCGAGCCCAAATATTAGGAGATTCTCTGCGTCCTTCAACCCAAAACAAAGATGGAATAGAGTAGATAGAACAAAAGGATCCGTTTCTCGTTTTATAAGATTCGGTTTTAGCTCATCCGGGGACGTTTCCGATATCGTAAATCCTGCCCGGCCATTTTTCCCTCTATCCGGACAAGTTTACGGTACCGTAAACTTACCCGGACGACTTTTTGACTTGACTCCACTGACATCAGAACTTTGCCCCGTCGACTTGACCGTCAAAGTCAAGCCGGTCAACGGGGAAAGTTCCGGCTAGCCATTTCCGGTGTCGAAAATGTAGGTTGGTCGGCGGTTAAACGCAACCGCCGACCGAAAATGGCAGTTACACGGCGGTTGCATCACAACCGCCGTGTAATAAGCCATCCGGCTAGACAAACTAGATTTACGAGTTCGTAAATCTAGAAGGACGGCGGTTTCCTTATTTTCCCGCGGAACCGCCGTCCTCCGGCGCCGTTTTCCGGCCTCTTTCTACTAGTGGATTATTGTTGTCATTGGATTTTCCTCGATGAATATTGTAAAACAAATTTACTTGAACTCTCAAATCGGATACTAGATATGAATATATGCTGAAAGTTGGACTCTTGCATATTTTTTAAGACGTTTTGACTTATGAAAAGACATTATGAAGTTTCGTAGAGATTAAGCTTGTTTTTCAATATATTTTCAATCCCTAATTAATTCAATATATTTTTCAGATTCAATGATTACTTGTTTCTTACTGTACATATTAAAAATATATACAAAATTAATTTTGTACTCATATCGTACACCTAAGTAACGGCGGGACAACCCCGCCGTGCTAACCCAATTTCCCCGCCCTCCTTCCTGGTTGTGTCCACTAGTGTCGTACATCTTTTTTATTGATTTCATATTGTACACCATGAAATTCGGCCTCTCTTCAAAAGTTCCAGCATTTGAACCAGTCATCAATGTGCTAACAATAATAATAAATCAAATTTTACATTGCATGGATATTGTTAGAGGGATAAACCTCGATAATGAGGTGTGTCTGATATTCACCTTAATATAGACAGTACAAGGGTACAAAGGGAAAGCAAGAAACCCTAGCTAAACCCTAGGCTAATACATATTGGGCTCTAGGCCCATAATACTATCTAACACCCCCCCTCAAGCTAAGCGTCGGGTTAACCGAAACGCAAAGCTTGGATCTAAAGAACTCAAACAAAGACTTTGGAAGACCCTTAGTGAAGATGTCCGCTAACTGCAACGAAGTGGGAACATGACTAACACGGACCTTAGTTGAAGCAACTAACTCCCGAACAAAGTGATAGTCAATGTCGATGTGCTTGGCCCGCTTATGAGCCACTGGATTCTCAGCTAAGAAAATGGCACTGTTATTGTCACATAACAACAATGGCGGCCCTTCAAGAGGAAACTGTAAGTCTCGAAGAAGATGACAGAGCCAGACAACCTCTGCCACTGTAATGGCAAGTGCACGGTACTCGGACTCTGAACTCGAACGAGATACTGTAGGCTGTTTCTTGGCACTCCAAGATACCAAATTACCGCCTAAAAACACCGCATAGCCGTAGGTCGATCGTCGAGTTTCCAAACAACGAGCCCAATCAGCATCTGAGTAAGCACAAATATCAGCACAAAGAGTAGACGAACCTCCGGAGCGAAATGTGAGACCATGATGAGGCGTGTCAGCCACGTAACGTAGAATCCTGGTAACTGCAGCAAAGTGATCCTCGCGAGGGTCCTGGAGATATTGACTAACATAATTCACCGCAAATGACAGATCAGGACGAGTAATGGTCAAATACTGAAGTGCACCAACCAAAGACCGGTAGAGAGTCGGATTGCTGAACGGTGCACTAGTGCTACTGTGAAGCTGTGAAAGTGGTACGAATGGAGTGGTTACCGGAGAAGTATCTGTCATACCCGCCCGACTAAGAATATCTCTGGCATACTTGGCCTGTCCAAGAAAGAGGCCAGATGGTGTAGAAGAGACCTCAAGGCCAAGAAAGTAATTTAAGTACCCCAAATCCTTGATCGAAAACTCTCGATCAGTCAGTGCGATGAACTGGCGAATGGCTCCAGCATCGTTACCAGTAAGAATGATATCATTCACGTACACCAACAAGTATAGTAGAGTAGAACCTCGTGAGAAGACAAACAACAACGTATCAGAAGAACTACACCGAAATCCAAGTTGTCGGAGATAAGAGCTGAACCGATCAAACCAGGCACGAGGAGCTTGTTTGAGTCCATAAATGGCCTTCTGGAGTCGACAAACATAGTCAGGCCGAGATGGATCCTTATAGCCAATAGGTTGAGCCATATAAACCGGAGTGTCAAGAACACCATTGAGAAAAGCATTCTTGACATCAAGCTGATGTAAAGGCCACTGTCTCAAAGTAGGAATGGCAATCACTGTACGCACCGTTGCAGCTTTGACCACTGGACTGAAAGTGTGGTCAAAGTCAAAACCAGGAATCTAAGAATATCCCTGAGCAACCAGTCGAGCCTTGTAGCGTTCAATGCTACCATCAGCTCGATACTTCAGCCGAAATACCCATTTGGAGCCAACTATGTTTACATGCGTTGGTCGAGGCACCAACTCCCAAGTTTTCTGATGTCGAAGAGCATCTATTTCTTCATCCATAGCACGAACCCATTTCGGGTCTTTAAGGGCTGCACGATAATCCCGAGGCTTAGAATGGTCCATAACCTGAGCAAGAAAACCGGTAGTAACAAAGTCTGGGCGAGATATCACACGACGAGTACCATCCTGGTTCCTGGTAACCATATGATGTCTGTGGTGAGAAGGAAAATCTGAATCAGTGGAAGAGTCAGAATCAGATCCAGAAGAAGTCCGAGAGCCTAATGGAGATGGCGGAGATGGTGGAGATGGAGGAGATGGTGGTGGTGATAAAGTAGCGGGCATCCTCGGTGAAGGAGCAGTCAGAACAGCTGGAGATGAGGAATGATCATCTGAAGGACAGATAGAGCAAGACCTGGAAGACGACGGTGCGGGCGACGGCATCTCAACCGGTGTAACCAACACAGGATCAACTGGAACAGCTGCGAATGTTCGACTGGTGCACCTGCTGGTTCAAAAAATGATGAGACTTCCAAATCCGAAACAGGTCTTTCCCTAGAAGATGAGACATAGGGAAAACATGTTTCGTCAAACTGGACATGGCGAGAGAAATAGACACGACCGCTAGTAGAGTTGAGGCACTGATAACCCTTGTAACTGGGGTTATAACCAATAAACACACATGGTATAGAACGAGGTGCAAACTTATTCTCAGCAACCGCACGCAAACACGGGCACACTCGACAACCAAAAGGATGAAAGACTGTGTAGTCCGGAGTAGTCCCATAGACAGTCTCAAAGGGTGATCTACCACCAAGAACTGAGCTGGGGAGACGATTGATTATGTAAACAGTCGAAGAGAATGCTTCCACCCAGTAAGAATGCGGCACATGTGAGTGATATAACATTGCAAGACAAGTCTCTGTAATGTGACGGTGTTTACGCTCAGCTCGACCATTCTGAGCAGGTGTATATGGACATGACATCTGATGATGAATGCCACAAGAAACAAAGTGAGCCTGCAAACGATGATTAGTGAACTCCGTACCACCATCAGTCTGAAAAACCTTGACCTTCGCAGAAAATTGGGTCTCAACAAATTTCTGAAAGCGAAGAAGGGTGTTGAAAAAATCCGACTTATGCCGTAATAAATAAAACCATGTGAATCTTGAAAAATCATCAATGAATACAGCATAATATGAAAAACCATGTGCGGATGCAGCATATGCTGGAGCTGGTCCCCATAAGTCACAATGCACCTTCTCTAACAAAAGTGTTGCCCTCTTATCACTAACAGAAAATGGTAACCGACTGCTCTTGACCATCTGACAAGGAGAGCAACTAACAGGTGCAGGTAGAGGTGAAGTGGCAGAAATGTGACCCTTCTTATTCAGCAACTGAACAGTGTCATAGGACACGTGCCCAAGACGAGAATGCCATAGCTCAAACGGGGCCCGGAGCTTTCCGGAGCGCAGCTCACTCAAAAAACAAGAATTACCAGTATCCAAATAATAAAGACCCGCAATATGACGGCCTTTACCAACTATCTGTCCTGTCTGTTTATGCTGGATAGAAAAAACATCGTCAACAAATGTGATACTCACTGGCAAGTCAAGAGTGAGTTTACTAACAGACAACAAGCTCTTAGTAATCTGAGGAACCACAAGTACATCGCGAATGGATAAACCAGAGATATTACACTCCCCAATGTGAGATGCCGGTATAGGCTGAT
The DNA here is from genome assembly GCA_948330725.1 of Sherardia arvensis. Classification (NCBI taxonomy): domain Eukaryota; kingdom Viridiplantae; phylum Streptophyta; class Magnoliopsida; order Gentianales; family Rubiaceae; genus Sherardia; species Sherardia arvensis. Next base: position 8,577,050 of record OX415238.1, on the reverse strand, counting down.
CATTACCAACATAAACAGGTGGACCAAAGTAAGGAATTACATTCCCAAGATGATGAGAACTATCAGTCATATGAGCTGTAGCCCCAGAATCTACAATCTATTTGTTCGAAAAACGACTACGATCAGAATTATTCAAATGAGTCACCTTATCTGCGATCCAGCTACTAGAGCGATCCGCCCGTGATAAGAAAGCCAAATTCACCATAATAAAATTCAAAATAAATCTCACCACAACGTGCAAACACTAAAATCAAACAAATGCAAATACTACTCCGATCCCGCAGTGCTCAAACAAACCACTTAAACTCCAATCTTATTAGGTCGTAAAAAAAAATATTACTTCGGACAGCAGCTTGAGGAAAAAATAAGAATAATTTCAGAGAATACCCCAGCAGGCGCGCAAGGCGCGGGACAGATTCTGCCGGGCGCGTGTAACTAAGCGCTGGTATAGCACGTGAGGAGGCTTCTGTCAGGCGCGTGAAGATACGCGCCAACTGATGCAATGTCGGCTGCTGTCGAGCGCGTGTAACGCACGCGCTATACCGGGCGCGTGAATCTGGGCAAGCAACTGAACAGAACTGTTGAGTGATCGGAAACTGGCTGCAGATGATGATCGGCGGTGGCGTTGACCAGCAACACAGCAGGGACGCCGAACAGTGAAAGAACACCGACGAAGAAGAATCACAATGATGATCGGGAAAGAGGACGCCGAACAGATTTCACAGGGAATCGATGACGGGGATGCCGACTTGCCGAGCAGGGAAGAAACAACGTGGACCCACACAGACACTGTCGATTGTGCGAAGAAGCCCTGATCAGGGCCGGCTTGGCAAACGGGAAAGAAGAAATTTAGGACTCAGGATCGAAGGCGACTGATACCATGTTAGAGGGATAAACCTCGATAATGAGGTGTGTCTGATATTCACCTTAATATAGACAGTACAAGGGTACAAAGGGAAAGCAAGAAACCCTAGCTAAACCCTAGGCTAATACATATTGGGCTCTAGGCCCATAATACTATCTAACAGATATTTTCTGAATTTTAATAATCGATTTTAAATCATTCCATTGTTATTTCATAAATTATTGGCTAGTACATCAATAGCTTGTGTGGAACGGAGAAACAAATTAAGATTATAAGATTAAGATCAATCGCAAGAGCAAGCTCCTTGTACGCAACGGTGAGGATTGTCACGGCCACAATTCTCTTCACAATCTTTGTCAGTTTTGCACTTCATCCTGAAAATCATCACAATATAATTTTTAAATTCCAGCAATTATATGTTCAACTGTGAAAATATACAGATTTTATCAAATTAATACAGGTGAATTGTCTTCTTTTACCCGAACAGGCAGCAAGCTCCACAATAACATTTACCCTTCTCACAGTGCTGAATAAGTTCCGGACACCATTTCATATTACAGTTTGCATCTGTTTGGCAAGAATCAGCTGCTACTAAAGAAAACAACTAATCTATAATTCAACAAAGTGATTAGATTCATATCATATAATATAAACTTTTCTTTGTATGAATAATTGTACCGCTTAAGCTGAAAACCAAACTAATTAACATTATTGAAACTTATAGTCGTATTTTTATAATCAAGGTATCATCTAGCTTGGTAAATTGCTCATACTTAAACGTATAATATCAAAAAGAAAATTGAAGTTTGATACTGAGGGAAATATATATACCAGAAGTAAAAACTATGAAAACGATTAAGAAAGCAATTTTAATTGACTTCTCCATTTATTTCGGAGAGATGTTTGGTTATAGAACGAAAAGATAATTTGTAGTTGTGTTTGGTTTATCCATGCGCTCTCAATTTATAGGAGAGCCGGCAATCATTAATAGTTAATTCGAAGATATTTTTAGTTGGTAAAATCAGCGTGTAGAGCATTTTTAACTGAAATTAATTCATTCATAGTTTAAGATGTTTTGATTTGCTAATAAAGGTGTGTATATTTTGATTTCTTGTTTGCAGGCGCAGTTCTTTTATTATAATAAATCTGAAATAATTTTTTTTGAGACAGTTAATAAATATAATTTTAAAAGCACGGTTTAAGACTTTCTGTATGCCGGTGATGGTGGGTAGATCCGCTGCGCCGCCAAGCAACCACCGCGCGGACTTCTCCTCTTACTCTGTTTAATTCAATTTGTTTTATTAAACCCAAAAGAGTAGAGTGATTTTATTTTGGCAAAAAGGGAATTTAATTTTGAAAGATCAATTTTGTGTATCTTTATTTTATTAGATACAAAGAATATATTTCTTAATTAGAGATACTATCCTTACCCTTGCCAGAGGCATGGGTTACCAAATGACATTCTGTAATATTTCACGGGGTATTGCTATTTACACCCACCTAGTGCTGTAATTTATCTTGGGATAGTAAAAAGTTGGTAGGTCATAATGGTGTAGATGAAAAAGATGCTATTTGCACCCATTTTTTAGTCAACCCTTTAATATTTAAATAATTTCTATTGAAAAATATGATTATATTAAAATTTTAAGTTATATTTCAGATTTTTTATTGTATATAAACACAAATTATTTTAATATAAAATAAAAAGATTTTTACTTAAAGTTGATTTATGACACAATACAACACACTTATAATTATTATCAAATACTATATCACAATTTCTAAAATCATTTGAAATCATAAAATATATATATCACAAAAATTATTTTGTGTAATTCAACCAAATTTATATAAAAATATGTGAGTATTGTTTAGACATCAAGTAACATAATATTAAATATTTTATAATTAATAACTTTGTAAAATTTTATATTTACTATGCCTGATGTGTAGTATTTATTTGTGTATATTAATTTAAATATTGTTTAATATATTAGCTTCCTAGAAATGAAGGAGAAGAAATTTATTATGAAGAGCACAGATCATGTAAAATTATAATTTAACCGTGTAAACACCTGAAATTATATTACAAGAAAAGAAATGCATTTATTTTAATAAAATGTTTACTTTAACATTTTATTAATCTGCATAAAATTTTTATTTTTGATCAAATATATTTAATCTATAAATTAAAATGTTAAGAAATAATAATGTTAAAAGGAAAAAGTTTAAGTTGACCAATAAAATAAGAATGAAAATAGTCTAATTAATTAATGTGCACGTTGATTTGAGTAAAGTGGGGTAGGGTGGTGCAAATAGCAATTAGGGTGGTGTAAATAGAATCACCCTATTTCACGTTGATGTAAACGCCGGTAAAACTGTCTAAAATATATCATACTTTCAGAAGAAATCGCATTAATAATGTTATTCGATTTATTAACAAATCGCTTTAATTAATTAATTAAATGTTATCTGCTGGTGTTTGGGAATCTTACTGTTGGCAGCTGAGAGAAAGGGCTGGTGGCAGTCTAATCTGTCAAATCTCGGGGAAAAGTTTCATCTCAAATCTTAGGTTTGAGAAAATGGTTAAAACAATTTCATACAACAAATTAAAGTTTTATCTATTAAATTATTGTTTTTTCCAATTTTTTTCTGAAAGACTAAATATAATTTGGTATTAGTTATATATTGGAGATAGTTTTGTGAGAGACCGTCTATATTATAAACCGGAGGCTAAATAGTAAAAGTGTGGTTGAATAAAAACAAGGAGGTCCTTAATTGTAATTTTGAAAATAACTATTCATGTGCACTACTCATGACCCGGTACTATTCACACGCACAATATTCATGCCTGGTACTGTTCACGCACGCAATATTCACGGCCTAGAACAATTTACAAACCAGAACATTGGGTTTTAAGCACATAAAATCAACATTATAGTCCCAAACATGAACACGGACATCTAAACATACTACCTTAGCCAATTTTCACACACCAAACATCACATCTGGCCATTCATGCCTCAAACTGCCCAAAACATTGGGATTTTAACAAACAAGGTCCACATTATAGGCAGAATCATGAACACGAACATGTAAACATGCTACCCTACCCGATTTTCATACACCAAAACTCACATCTGGCCATATTCGTACCTCAAACAGCCCAAAACATGGAGTTTTAAGCACATAAGGTCCAGATTATAGTTCCAAACATGAACACGGACATCTAAACATACTACCCTAACCAATTTTCACACACCAAACCTCACATCTGACCATTCATGCTTCAAACTGCCCAAAACATTGGGATTTTAACACACAAGGTTCACATTATAGGCAGAATCATGAACACGAACATCTAAAAAATGCTACCCTAGCCAATTTTCACACACCAAAACTCACATCTGGCCATTCATACCTCAAACAGCCCAGAACATGGAGTATTAAGCACATAAAATCAACATTATAGTCCCAAACATGAACATCTAAATACACTACCCTAGCCAATTTTCACACACCAAACCCTACATCTGGCCATTCATGCCTCAAACAGACCAGAACATTGGGATTTTAACACATAAGGTCCACATTATAGGCGGAAACATGAACATGAACATTTAAACATGCTACCCTAACCAATTTTCACACACCAAGCCTCACATATGACCATTCATGCCTCAAACAGACCAGAACATTAGGTGTTAAGCACATAAGGTCCACATTGTAGTCCCAAACATGAACACGAACATCTAAACACACTACCGTAGCCAATTTTCACACACCAAACCTCACATCTGGCCATTCATGCCTCAAACAGACCATAACATTGCGATTTTATCACATAAGGTCCACATTGTAGGCATAAACATTCTACTCTAGCCAATTTTCACACACCAAATCTCAGATCTGGCCATTATGTCTCAAACAAACTAGAACATTGAGTTTTAAGCACATAAGATCCACATTATAGTCCCAAACATGAACACGAACATCTAAGCATATTACCCTAGCCAATTTTCACACACCAAACCTCACATTTGGCCGTTCATGCCTCAAATAGCCCAGAACATTGGGATTTTAACACATAAGATCCACATTATAGGCCGAAACATGAACACGAACATCTCAAAATGCTACACTAGCCAATTTTCACACACCAAACCATTCATACCTCAAACAGCCCAGAACATTGAGTTTTATGCACATAAGGTCCACATTATAGACAGAAACAAGAACACGAACATGACCACAAATAAATAAAATCAAACTTTGAACGGTAAAATCAAACCAAACTAGACAATGCCCAATCGAATGCAAATCGGATGCAAAACACATGCAAAACAATGCCCAATCACAGGAGCACAGAGCCGCCAACCATAATCACATAATCAATCAATAAAAGCAAAAAATCAAGACAATCAAACGAGTTTATCGGTTTTTACCATCAGTATAACCTAGAACACTTTGATTTGCTTGAACGCTATGAAAACAAAGAAATCGGGGAGCTTACTTTCTATTGCGCATGATGGAACTGCCTTTGCTATGCAATCGATGCATGAATATTAAAACCGACGATTAGGTTTTGGATTTTAGGGGATGAATTGAGAGCGACGATTTGGGAGGTATCGGGAAGATAGAAAAGGGAGTGGTTATGAATGGAAATTTCAGATTTATATTAATTGTAGTTTAGGCTAATTGTAAACAGACTCTCGCATATTAGCTTTATTTTCAATATAGCCCCACGCATTTTTACCTTTTTTTTCAGTCCCGTTTATAATTTGGACGGTTTCTTTCGAAAATTTCTATATTAATAATATGAAAATTATAAAAATTACCATAACGCCCTGTAGTCCAAACAAATTTTGTAATTAATATATTCTTAACATTAGTGTGGTGGGTTAACCACAACATACCCAAACAAAATTTATGATTAATCGACATACAGTGAATGAGTTTTATATATCAAATATAATAGTTGAACGAAAACTACCCTAATTTTATTTGCGCTGGCCAATATTATACCAAAGTTAAAACATTTGAGCTATTCATCAATTAATGTTCTTAAAAAAATAATATCACGATGCATAAATGTTTTTTAATTTATGAGTGATATCATGTTTCACAAATCGAAATGACATTGCATTAATATTTTAACATCCAACTGAAGATTCAATCGAAAGGAACCATTGACTTCAATGCTTGATCAGGGATGCTCTCCGGCCCTTCATGCCTGAAAATCATCACGATAAATTTTATAATTATAAGAGATAAAATTCATTGATAGTAAAAGATAAAATGGTAAAAGATAAAATGGATTTTTGTTTTGAATTAATACATGTTAAGCATCTGCTTTTACCTTCTTTCCACCTCCACAGACGCACCAACGATCATCACAAAACTGATGTCCCGGACACCAAAACAGATGGCAGTCTGAATCATTGTTGCAGCGGCCTGCTACAACTGTCGGAAACAACCAACCTCAGAATATACATACATGGATTGTCTGATTTTGAGATTAAACTCAAATCAAAAGACCACGTGGAAAAAGTTTAGTATATAAGTCTGATAAACCAAATAATTTTATAATACATGAAATATTATTGGGTTTGTATGTCTAATAACATGTTATTAGGACTCAGGGATTGATTGGCAATATCTAAAAACGAGGGCTTCAAGCTAATATATGGTAGATATATACGTTTTAGTAAAGAAATAAAAAATTTCTGATTTTATCTTGTTATATGCTGTGAATGAGATCAATCCATACATATATAGAGAAGATTTGAACCAATCACGTTAATTTCTAGCATGATCCCTATATAGTAAAGAAATAGAATTTTCAGATTTAATCTTGTTATATTGTGAATGAGATCAATTCTTATATAGCGAAGAAATAAAATTCTTACGTTTTTGATCCGCAGCGGCTCCACAATGACATTTACCATCATGACAATACTGATTTATTGTACACCATCTCATATTACAGTCTGTATTCGTTTGGCAAGCGTCAACTGCTACCGTAGAAAACAACCAACCTGAAATTCAACCAAGTGATTAGATTCATGCCATGTAATATTAACTTTTCTCTGTATTGTACTGCTTAGGCTGAAAAGCACACTAATAAACATTACTGAAACTTGTACTCGTATTTTAATAATCAAGGGATCATTGAGCTTGTTAATTTTCTTATACTTAAATGTATGAGATCAAAGAGAAAAGTGAAGTTTGGTGAGAAATATTTACCAGAAGTAAAAATCATGAAAGTGACCAAGAAACCAATTCTGATTGACTTCTCCATTTATTTTGGAAGGATGTTTGATTACAGTGAAAAGAAAATTTGTAGTTATGTAATCTGGTTTATCCATGTACTCTCAATTTATAGGAGAGTTTGGAATCATCGAGTTAATTCGAAAATATTTTCATTTGGCAAAGATTAATTAGCTTTTGGAGCATTTTCAACTGAATTAATTTGAGATTTAATATTTTGATTTGCTAATAATATGGTGTGTTTATTATTTTCTTTCATATAAGGATCAGATCATCGGTTTTAAAAAATTCCTTTCAATTATATTGGATAAGTGATAGTAGTTTGTTTCTAAATTAGCATATTAATTTGATACAGAAAATATCTAGTCATTGCTTATCCAATAAGCTAATTCAGAAACTCTCCTCTATTTAAGTATCATTTATGGATTGAGGATTAGTTTGAGATTGTTATATTTTATCAAACACAACAAATATTGATAGACGTGATTGTCATCCTTCACCCTATACAATACGCTCATAAATGCTCATAAAAGTCATATCGATAATCTATAATTTATTTTAACATTTTTCAATCTATTTCAGTTTTGTCAACCAACCACCCTTTAATTTAAATATTTTCGTGCATCTTTTTAATTAATTTTGAAAATTATATATCCTTATTAGGGATACCATTTTTTTTTTGAACCACACGAAGTGGGGTGAAGTTTATTCACCAAGCCCATAAAAAATCCCGTAGGGAAAAGTCTGAAACAATATTGTACAAATTAATGTATCAAATGAGATATGTGAAATAAATTATCTATTCCCATGTCTACTCCCACAAACAAGTTAGAGATCGCTATGCGAAGCTCAATTCTGCCGATGGGAGGACTCACTACTTGCAAGCATGTTAGGGATCGCTATGCGAAGCCCAAATTTGCCGACAAGCACAGGGATCAATAATTTATTTATCTATGCTATTGAGCCTGTATAATCATACAATAAGCATGTTAAGTATTAACAGCTATTCTGTTTCATAACAGTCTTTCTGGTACAGCTGCTTATGATCTTTGTTCTCTCTGCCTTCTTTGTTGGATCTTTCAGCTTGTCATGGTCAGGCCTGGCGCCTGCAATAAGCACAAAGAAAATATCAGTAGATACTGAAATCATACTCTTATGTAAGGCACCTCTCTACTGTCCAAATTGACTAGACCCTTAATATTATTTGGTAAATTTTCATTTGAAAAAACTGAATTCATTCTCTCTTTACTTGCTAAATTTGCTAATGCATCTGCAACTGAATTAGCTTCTCTGTATATGTGTGAAAAAGTTAAAGAAGAGAACTCACTTGTTAAAGAAAAAATGGCTCTGATATAAGGTTCAATTCTCCATGAAATTCTGAAGTCTCTTCTGATAATCTTCAGTAATATCAGAGAGTCAACCTCCACCTGTAACTGTTCCATTCCTTCAAGATATGCCATCTGAATCCCTTCTAGTAGGGCCAGGGTTTCTGCTTCTAGGCTGGATCTGTGTTGTAAATAAATTGATTGTGCTTTGATTACTTGCCCTGTCACTGATCTGATCACCATTCCAGCTCCAGCATGACCAGGGTTCCCTAGTGATGATCCATTAGTATTCAGTTTGTAATGAGCTGTAGGGAGCCTCCATTTCACTAACTGTAACTGTTTACACACTATAGGAGCCACTGGTGCTAGTTGGAGTAGTTCATAATGTAAATTGCTTGCTTCTGATCTGACCCATCTCAGCTTGTTGATTCTGATGATACTTTGTAACAGATAAAGAGCATTCTGTTTCATTTTCTGTGAACTTGGGACTATATTGTCAAAATAATATGTTGTTCTACTGCACCATATCACCCAGTTAATAACAAAAGGCAAAGACCTCACAATTACCCTGTGAAGCTCATATTTCATGTTTATGGTCCAGTAATACAGGCACTTATCCCATAGATTATTGAAATTTTCTGGAACTAGGTCTAGCATGTTATGAAAGTGTATCTTTTTTTTTTTTTGAATTAAACCACCATTGGTGGGGGGAATTTATTTGACTCCCCAAACCGATCAAAGATCCAAAAAGACCATAGTAGTTTATGTACATCAGGAGCACAGCTAATATAGCTGTTAGTGCTCACAAAATAATAATGAATAGGTTTCTCCTATCTCAAAATAATCAATGGACAAAAAATATTCTAACAACAAAAGCTCGATCGTGGTGCAATTTAGCAATTGAGTCAACAAAGACCAAAAGACAACTTAGCCCCCTGAAGGTTTTGTTATGAGAATAAACTCCATTGATTTTCTATCTAGCTTGCAGCCTTCTGTTCTTGATTAGAGTGTTGATGTCAGCCATCTTCTCAAGTTTGTGATCCAGCCATGCTCTCCATTTGTCCAGAGCCCAGTGATCCTCTATCCCCATGTTGCTGCTGTACCTGCATTTTATACACACAAAACAGCAGTATCTTTCCTGACAATTATAAACTGGTTCTGACTGAGGGCATCCCAGTCCTATCCAGTGTGATCATCCCACCTAGATTCTCTGGGGTGAGATCTATTGGAATTTCATCAGATTTCTGCAATCTAAGGCATCTTTTTGCCAAAAAATCAGCAGGAATGTTACCTTATCTATGAGTGTGACAGACATTGTGATTTGTGTGTAGTGTAAACAATTCAGCACATAATGAATAATATTTCCACTGGATACTAGCAGGCTTGTGAATTCCATTCACAGCTATAAGGCAGTCAGATTCATCAACATAATGGTCTAGGCCTAAGCTATCAGCAATCAAAAATCCTTGTCTAATGGCTTGGATTTCTGCCTGAAGTGGAGAATCACATTGCATATATATCATTCTTAGCAATGATGGGATCCCTAGTTGATTTCTAACTATGACACCAATACCAGCCTGTCCATTTGAAAAGGCTGCATCCACATTCAATTTATATCCACATTCAAGCTATGAAAGTGTATCCATAAACCTTGTATAATAGGGCAGTCATGAAACACATGGTCTAATTCATCAGATTCATTTTTACAAAAACAACACATAGATATAACACATATATGTTGCTCCTGTAATATGTCAGAAATTGGTAGCAATCTATTGAGTAATTTCCAGTTGAAAACCGATATTTTTTTAGGCACATACTTCCACCACATATATTTGTAAGAATTGATAATCAATCTTTTTGGTCTGAGTAGTTCATATGCAGAAGAAATAGTGAATTCACCATCAGTTTCAAGTTTCCAAATTATTTTGTCCTTATAATCTTCATATATAACAAAATCCTTTGCTAAAAGGTCAATAATGTGTTGGGGGAAACCATATACCATATCAGTAATCAATTGCTGTTGACTGAAGAAAAAATATTTTACAGTCAATTCTGGATGAACAAGTTCAAGATTATCATTCCAGAATGTTATAAGCCTGCCAACCTGTAGCCAGTTGGCTTCCCAAAAAGATATATCACCTGCACCAATCTGAATGATAGTATTTTCCTGTGCAATCTCATCAATCTGTTTGTATCTTTGCCATGTTTTAGATTTCATTTTACTCTCTGGTAGAGACCACATAAAGGAAGACCATAAAGATCCTCCTTTCTGCAGTTTTCACCAGATTTTCAGTGAGAAAGTATCAACTAGAACATGCAAATTCCTAAGACCAAGTCCATTTTCTAATACTGGGTAACAAATATTTATCCATGACCTCCATATTTTATTTTGACCATGCTCAGAACTTCCCCAAATTCCTTTTGCAAATAATACATGTAGCCTATCCAAAACCCCATTGGTTGGTTTTGTAACAGTAAGCACATGCAATGGAATAGCAGACAGAACATGTTTTGCTAATATAAGTCTCCCAGCTTGATTTAACCATTTATTTTGCCAAGAAAATAATTTAGATAAAATAGTGTCAAAAATTGACTTAAAATAGGAGTGTTTCTTTCTTCCTGTAAAAATTGGACACCCTAAGTATTTAAAAGGAAAAACACCTATAGGTATGCCAGTAGTATTAGAAACAATTCTATGATAGGCCTGCGGAGCTTTATTGGACATAAAATATGAGGATTTTTCAATATTTATCTTCTGTCCGGACACTTTTTCATATTTATTTAAGAACTCCATTAGGTTTTCTAGACTGTGCTTATTAGCTTTCAGGAAAACCATGGTATCATCAGCAAAGCTCAGACTTGTTATTTTCTTAGCTAAATGTGGCAGTTTATAGTAATCAATTTTAGCACATTGAAACAGAAACCCTAGTGATCTTATAAAAGCTTCTGTTAAGATAATAAACAGATATTGAGACAATGGGTCTCCCTGTTTTATCCCTCTAGATGCCTTAAAAAAAACATAGGGTTTTCCATTAACTAAAACTGAGAATGTTGCTGCTTTTATGTTGCCCGTAATATTTGATACTGAGTGTGTGTTGAAGCCCGGTTTTAGAAGTAATTTAGTTAAAAAACTCCATGAGACTCTATTAAATGCTTTCAACATGTCAAGTTTCAAGAATATATTAAATCCCCCTGTTTTATTATGTAGATAATCAGTTAATTCATGCATGAGGAGTATATTATCAGCCAATTCTCTTCCCTGCACAAATGCAGATTGTTCAGGGGAGATCAATAATGGTATTATGGGCTTCATTCTATATGTATAGACTCTAGAAAATATTTTGTTGAGGAAGTTACACAGACTGATAGGTCGAAAATCAGAAAATGTGGTGTTGACTTGTCTTTTTGGTATAAGTGTAATGAAAGTAGCAGTTATAGCTCTAGGGATTGGTACACCTATCAGGAACTCATTTACTGCATTAATTAGGTCACTTTCAATTATATCCCAGCAGTGTTTATAGAAAATACCCGAAAATCCATCAGGTCTTGGAGCTGAATTTCCATCCATAGAGAACACTATTTTTTGAGCTCCTGTGTATCCACCTACTTCATTATGTCCTTATTCATCTCCTCAGTTATCAGTTCTGGTATGTGCTACAGTAGCTCCTCTGTAATATTCTCATCAGCACTTAAAATGTCATTAGTCAAAAGGTCTTGGTAAAAATAAACAGCTTCTGATCCAATAGTTTCTGGATTAGTAATTCATTCATCATTTGAATTTTTAATCAGAGCTATTTTCTGTTTAGCATGTTTGGCCTTAACAGTAGAATGAAATTTTTTTGTATTTAAATCTCCCTCAGCTAACCATTTTAATCTAGACTTTTGTTTCCAAAAGGTCTCTTCTCTTAATAGTGCAATGGTTAATTCAGCCTGGGCTTGGTGTAATTCAGTTCTACTGGTTCCTGAATTAACTATTTGATGATTCAGTTCTTTCTGTATGACCTTATCCTCAGCAATTTTCACATTATCTTGGATGTTTCCAAAAACCTCTCTGTTCCAAATTCTGAGTCTATTTTTAAGCCTTCTAAGCTTAACAGAAAAGTTCATCATTCCATATAATCCTGTATCCTCTCTCCAATTACTCTTTACTACATCTAAAAAATTATCATGAGATATCCAGCAGTTTTGGAATTTAAAAGACTTGGGGATATTTTGTATTCCATGATTTCCTAGTCTGAGTATTAGAGGAGAATGATCTGAGTTCAGTCTAGACTTGACTCTAACACTGCTATTTGGAAAAAGATTTTGAAAAGATTGTGATATTAGGCCTCTATCTAATCTTTCCCAAACAGTACATATATTCCCTGATCTCATTCTTCTATTTCCAGTCCAAGTAAACAAATTGCCCGATGTTGGAATTTCAGTTAAATTATTTTCATTTATAAACTCATTAAATTCCAACATTGAATCTAGGTTTGGTGTAGACTGGCCTATATATTCATTTGCAAACCTCACAGTATTAAAGTCCCCTATAAATACAGTTGGAAGATTACTATGCATTTGCAATTCAGCCCATAATTCTCTCCTAATAACTGTATTATGCCTAGCATAAATAAAACATGCATGCCACATAGTATCTAAAGATGTATGTCTTATGTCTGTTTTTATATATTGATCATGAGTATCAGTAATTGTAATATTGTACTCATCATTCCATAAAATCCAGATTTTATTTCTAGGATGTGCATGATAATTATTATAACCTAGAGTGAATGCAACAGATGAGATATGAGTACTATCCAGAAAAGGTTCTAATATTACAAATAATCCAATTTTATTTTTCCTTTTTATACTTAGTACTCTAACTTGTGTTCTAAAGTTCCTAATTCCTCTAGCATTCCAAACACATAAATTAATACTTGACATAATTAAACTAATGTATTAGGGTCAATTTGAGATCTAGTGGTAACTGTCTTTTGTGAACCAGTGTAATCCTTTTTAACTCGTTTTTTCTTGACAGTTTGGTCAGGCTGGTTGTTCATATCAGATAGAGTAGATGAAAGCAATTTATCAAATCTGTTTTTATCTTGATATAATGGTTCTAACAAGAAATCACCTTCTGTGTCTTTAACTCTTTTTTCTTGTGACCATTGCAAGTTAGTTAAAGCAGGCATACTATTTATCATAGCTAATTCCTCAGTAGATAGAGTTGTGTTCATACCTGTACTTACCATCAGATTTGTTTTCTTAGCATCAATTCTTTGCTTCACCAAGTTTGAGTCTTGGTTTTCTATTATCTGGTTGACATCTGAGTGACTGTTTTCAATTGTAAAGTTGATATTCTGCTTTTCTTCAGATTTCTTTGCTTCAGTATTTCCTTGACTTTGTTGTGTGTCAGAAATCTCTGTAGCTGGTTCTTCACCTGAGGTAAGATCAATTGGATCATTAAATTCTAAGGAGTCAGTGTTTGAATCACTGGCATCCTTCTCTAACAGATTGTTATCATCTGTTTTATAATCATGTACAACAACTGTAAGAGCTTTTTCTGTCATTACCTTGTGGTGTTCAATCTGATCAATTTTGGGAGTTGTTGTCACCTGTTTCCCTTTCTGTTCAACTCTCTGCTGGTTTTCTAAAATTGTTGGATTCTTTTTTTCTCTCCAAACCAGTATGCCTATACCTGCATCCACAAAACCTCTCTTTTCCAAGGAGATATTCTTAACCGAAGCTTCATTAGTGAGATCAATTGGTGTTTCATTTGTTTTCCTTGTTGGCTAATCCAGAAGATGAAGCATTTGTTTCATAATTCTCAATCAAAGTAGGCTTCCATGGATTATTAACCCTAGGCCTATTTTCAGATTGGCAAATGTCACTGTGATGACCTAACTTTAAACATTTTTGGCAATAAAAAGGAAGGCTTTCATATTCAATCTTCTGCCAATAACCCATATTTCGAAAGCTAAGCCAAATTCTGTCAATTAAAGGTTTTGTTACATCCAGTTCTACACAGACTTTAGCTACATGTGGTCGGGTTTTATTCAAAGTAACTTGATCTATTTTAACTGGCAAACCTATCAGATTTCCAATAGACATAATAGCATGTTCATCAGAAAACTGTCTTTTTAATCCATATAAAGCCATCCATACCGGTACAATTGGGGAATCAGCATTCGGGTCGAAGTCGGGGCTCCATTTCGTAATCCGGATTGAATACGATCCAAAACTCCAAACCTTATACATCCAACACCTGTAGTAATCCTCTGCAAAATCGAAATGTATTAGTACCTGCTTATTGTCTAGTAAATAGATCTCCGATTTACCCACGAAACCAGCCGTCTGGAAATCCTTCCGGAGCTTTTCCAATCTGGGTCTGGCCCGTAGAAACCTCCCAACTAGGGTATGTTTCAGAGGCTCTTCCAGACGATCACATTCCTCATCGGAAAAGTGAAGGCCCGGTTCCCCGAAATGGTCAACTCTCGGTTTTGGATTGAAGGCGGCTCCGATCGGGATCGAGTTCCTATTCACTGTAACAGTGTTATTCGCCACCGCCTGTGCATAGGACACCACAGGCGGGGCTGGGTTCATGGTTGATGGCTCCGCCATAGAGGCGGCGCCGGAGAATGAGAGTAAGATTTGGGGATTAGGTCGGAATCGTTTCTACCGCCAGAGCTCGCGTATATATGCTGAACTATTATTAGGGATACCATCCTTACCCTTGCCAGAGACATGGATATACTAAAAGTAATCCATCACATAGTGTAATAAGCAGCTAGTAATTCATCAAATCGTTTTTTATCAAATCATAAATCACACAAATCGCATCAATTAATTTATTAATTACCAGACTGAAATTAATCTGTTATTTGCGAGAGCACAGAAAAAGTGAAATTGACACAAGCAATTTCATCTCTATACTCTTGCAACCAAAAAATCTCATTTTAAGAAGAAACTAACCAAAACATACTTATTTAAAATAAATAACTATATATCCAGCTAAAATTAAAATTAATACACTAAAAATAAATAGAATCCCAACCGCAAGAAAATACCTTAGCTTATTACTGTACCTAAGCAGGTTGTGTGTTTGTTAAGACAATCTGGCATTCATTGGTGTTCGGAAAAAATACTTTTCTTCACCGCCGGTTTTGTGCTTGACTGTCCGTGTCAAAATAAGATCTCACAATTTGAGGATTTGAATTGGAACAAGATCTCACCTCGGCCGTGTCGATTTTAAACGATTCAAAATTGAGATTCAATTTCTGTCGGTCAGAAAATTCCTGTATTTTCTTCGTTTATCGATTTTCCTGGGACAGCCTATCGCCATTCAATTAAAGGCGGGGAAATATTTCGTTCGGGGCTTTAGGGATCATAAGTGACAGAAGAATTGAACTGAAAAAACAGAGCAAGATCAGTCTCCAGAGACGATATTTTTGGAAAAATATTATGTGCAATTTATAAAGAATAGGAAATAAGGAAGTTCTTGGCCAACTTTTATACACCACATATATAATTTATTGGCCAACATGATTTTGTCATATATTGAGCTAATATATATGGTGTGCAAATTATGTGGTGTATGTACATATTTTTAGAAGTTAATTCGTCCAATAATTTGGTTCTGTTTATTTGGCTATATCAGTTTAGTTTAATAAAGTTTAGTTCAGTATGACATCTATAAAATAGCTTTAATTAGTATAAGATTGATAGGATTGGGTCTTTTGATAGCTTGACTTAATCCAACTGTTACTAGATTTTAACTAAACAACATCAATACTTATTTAAATTTTGTTAATTGCTAATAATATACTGTGCAAGTAGTTTTCCATCATTACTATAGTTATTTCTTACTTGAGTACAGGCCCGGAGAATATTGAGTCTAAATTATTGAGGAAAGCAACTTTAGATGTTCGAATATTTAGATCCAATTTGAACCTTAATTATTTAATTCGTGTGGGACAGAGTCATGAATTAAAATCATTTTATAAGAATATAATTGGATAATTCAATCATTTTAAATAATAACTATTTAGGTGTAAAACAAACAATCAGTATACACACACCCTAGGAAAGAAATCTTCTTGCCACTCGATTTAATATAACGAAAATATTAGTAAAGTTACATTTATTATTCCGTTTCGTAATTTGTATTCACGAATATTAAGACTTCCCAATAAATATTATATTTAGATGCTCGATGAATTAGACTATATATGGAGGATATGTTACTGCTTGGACATTTTGATGTTTTATTCTACGCTTAAGAAGAACTATCTAATGTACATTGCCGAAGATAAATTTGCTGTATTTTGGTGGCTATGATATAAGATATTTACACAGGACTTGACAGTTTTGTGAAATATTTTAAAAGAACAAAAGGTTGCATTGTTAATCGTCCTGGATTTATTCCGGCATCAAGGTAACATTCGTTGGTGTAATTACATGACCACACCATCACAAGCCAACATTGAATCGCGTGCATGAAGAGGAATAATGGCCGGAAACCGAAAAATCGTTTGTCTCCTCACAAACGTCCGACGGAATTTGAAAAAATGATTTAAAAGAAGAATATATCTTTCTTGTTTGAAAAAGTGATGAAATACATATCCAATGTACTAATATAATTTGTCATCATTAGCAATAACGATAACAAAGACAAGTTTTAGTAGCGAAAAATTAAAATTCATAGTTAATGGAACACCGTGCCAGTAATTAAGTTTAATCAAACTCTTAATTAGTATGTCAAAATAATGGAGGTGCAAATTTTAAGGATATTCTATATATATTTAAGACATACGTGAGATATACAAGAATTCAAAAGCGACCGACCTACAACAGGTTAAAGAAAGTATATTTAATTAATGTGAATATTAATTTGACATATATATAATATATATATATATATAATTGACACACACAAAAATACATTTCTAAGGCACATTTAATTATGATTGTTACTCTTACATGTAAGAATTTAATGTGACAATATCAAATGCACCACGTACCTATGCCACGATACAATAGAAAAGGTACAATAGAGCTAGTTTACATAATATAGGTACAGTTTACTCTATTGAATGCACCACCAATGTTATGAGGCTCACATTGAAACACACAATAGAGACGTACAATAGAGATTACAAAGCATAGGTACAATGAGGTTCAATTTACCCTATCTAAACACTTTTGTTGAATTTTTTTCCAAAACTAACCTACTTTCTGAAACTATTTATCAAAATAATGCTCTTCAAAACTAATTAAATATTGAAAACTAACTTATTCTCTTTCACTCTCACATATATACATTCCATTCAATATATGTAAATATTTCTTATTAATACCCGAATAGATCAATTCTTCAAAATAAACGAAAAATTAAGTTCATCTTCCTTAGTTCATCAAAACCTTCATTCATCGAAGCATTAAACCCAGCTCGTTGAACCAATACATGAATGGTGATCACATTATCAACTAATAATAGATTCCAACTGTGATATACCCACCCTGAAAACCTTCACAACTACAACAAATAGCTATAATAGATTCCAAAAGAACTCAGACCAAAGATCATGTTAACAAATTATTCTTTCATTCTACTTTCGTGGTCAATTCTGTTAGTTTGTCAATGCGTAAATACAACAGTAATGATTATAATTTTTGTTTTGAGGTTCAAATTTGTGGCTAAACAATTGTGTATCATGTTTTGAATTTGTTTTTGTGATTGTGTAGTTTGAGATTTGTGGAGAATGCCAAATGCAAAAAAGGGTGCTAAGGCATCCAGTAGGAATTTCAATAAGGCTATTGTCGCTCTAGCCAAAATACGACGAGAGGCTAGATTGGCTGGTCCTTCAAACGAGGCCGTTGAAGAGGAGGCTGAACCTGAAGTTATCATTGAATAGTAGGCTACTCCTGAAGTGGTCATTGTTGCCATCAGGATAATGCACGAGCAAAAGCTGGAAACAGTCAAACATGAGCTAGAAACAGTCAAGTCGGAATTAGGTACCTCATTGATAACTATTTTCAATTCTAGTTCTATTAAACAGGGAAAGGTAGTGTTTTATTGTTTTAATTGCAGGTTTGAAGATCAATTAGTTGACAAATGAAGCTGTGAAATACATTTCAGTCCTAGTTGATAACCAAAAGATGCATAGCGTGCTTCAAGATCTAAACTAAAATATCATAGTTAATTGTCAGATTAGGTGGTTTTTCACGGGACACACCATTGTTGAGTATGTTGGTGATAATGGCAAACTTGTTGTTGTCAATTCCAGATAAACCAGAAATGGGAGGTTGTTGCTCATTCAAGTTCAATAGGTCTATGGTCCAGCCTCAACCCAAAGTTTGAATGCTTACGAGCTATTCTTGTATAAATTTTGTAGAACATGTTTTCCATAGAGTTTTTTGAAAGTGCTCAATTACATATTTTGCATTGGCTTGCAGCTAAAATATTTGGATATACGGCCCTAAGTACAGTTAGTTATGGATGATTTTAATGTGTGCATCTTTGCTTATGGTCAGACTTGCTCAAGAAAAACCTATACCACAATAATGAGAAACATCCACCGACTCAACCTCCACTAAGTAATACAAGAGACATGCTGGTTTATGCAATTAATAAACTGGTTTCTTTCAGTCTGTCTCACTCCATACAACTAGTTATCAACCCACCACATGAGCTAGGTAATTCTTTTGATGAGGAGTTTCATCATACCATTATAAACTATTTGATACATCCAAATCCGGTGGCTCCAAAACTTGTTGCATCAAGAAGATCTACTCATGCTTATTTATGTTTAGATGATTTTAATGAATGATAAGCATTTGAAGATGAATTTTGTTTGGTTGAATTTGATTATGTGATAATTTGGCTGAAGATGAACTTAGTTTGGTAGAAATTGATGATATGATAATCTGGGCTGATGATGAACTTCGTTTGTTTGAGTTTGGTTGAAAGTGATGATATAAAAATCTGGGATGATGAGCTGAAAACAATGATGGTGATGGTGATTTGAAGATGATGACGATCCATGATTTGAATATGATTCAGATTTAGAAGTCGGATACCTTTATTTACAAATAATATGAATATTTGCATAAAAGTCCTTGAAACTTTCTAAGGATTGTAAAAATAACCCCACTCAACTTGATAGTATCTATTAAGTCATGCCTTATGGTAAAATTGTCTTATTAGAGAGTTTCTCTTAACTAAATTAAACTAAGTGAAGGAATAAATGGTCAAACTCAAGTGAATAAATTTCAGCTGCCTCAGATCAGAAATTCTGTCTCCTCTCTTCCCCTCCACGTGATTTTTTTAATTTAATATGAAACTTTTTTTTTTTCATTTCCAAGGGTTTTACGTGTAGATTACTACTTGGACTTAGGGGTGGAGTGAGAAAAATTACAAGATTTTGTTAAAAAGATCGGTTAAATTATATATTAGATCGTTTATTTAGTAAATTATTTGTGATTAAAATTTTAAATCATTTAATTAATTAATAATCAATAATCTTATTCACTGCAAATCAATTATAACCATAAACAGATTAATAAGATGATTGATCAATAGAGTAATCAAAATCGATCAAATTTTAAATAGATTATTGTAAAAGAATGGTAAATCAAAATCGATCAATTTTTAAATAGATTTTTAAACGAGCTGCTTCTAGATGCAATCTGAAAATTTGAAATTCGATTTTAGTTGAGGCATTGATTTTAAAAGATGTTATTATTCTTGCAGCTGATCTTAGATGGTAAAATATGAGTTTCATTGGATACGTTCTCCTCAGATTGTGACAGGGGAGTGGGTAAAAAAACGTACCATTCAGAATCTGCCCATCTTGTGACTATGACCATCATTTCAACTTTTCCTAGAAATGGGAAAATAAATTTTATTTCACCTTTTCCCGTGTTTAGCCATTTTAGTTTGAATTCAAATATTTTGAATCAATCATTCAAATATTTGCCCCCCCTGTCGAACAATTCATAGCAACTAGAGATTTCATTGATGGAATGCATCATATGGTAACAATAAGGATGCGGATCCCACCTAGATTCTAAGCTATGGTAGAAGATCAAAACATGCTAGAACTGTGGAGGCTGATTCAAAATGAACAAATCATTCCAGACCAGTATAGGTGATTAGAGTTATTGCCATGAATAAAGTTGAGTACTTTCAGCTAGAATAATTAGTTTAATATTATATTTGCATGAATAAAATCCAATTCCTATGTTTCGGATTTGGATTAGTGCTAAGTTTTTTTTAAAATCAAGGGCTAAGCAAACCCTCCGGATGTACTTATTGATTGTTATTAATTTAAATTCATGTCCCTTTATCATTAAATATTATGCAATATTAAATACTTTTAATCCCAAATATGTGTACCGGTGGAAGTATATAAAATATGTAGTGGGAAAATACAATCAAATGATTTGAGTCCAAGTTTGAATTCGAAAGTGTATATGTATGGGACAAAGTTCCAATCCAAAAATTTCATGAATCTGTGAAATAATGAGCAACTATATATTGACAAAAAAATTAAAGTGATGACTTGGGATTTGAAATTGATCAAACTGGTTGTCACAGTTTTGTGCCATACTGATACCGTAGATGTTAATCATTATAGCTTATGCATCAGATTCCCTAAATTGTGCAAAAAATGATAATCTTTGTTTGGTTCCGGTTGTCAATGACTTGTTAAATTCATGATTCATCGGATCTAGAGTTTTCATTTTTAACACCATTCAAACTTCGATAAGGCTCCAGACAACACTCCGAAATAGTCAAGAGTAAGGATGTGTTTATTTATAAATAAACCTCCAAAACACACTTCATCTTCTCTGTCCTTCATCACTGCTCATCTTTGGATTTCATTCAGCTTTTGGATTTCAGTTTCAATCAAATCCAATACCATCACCAACTTTCTTTGGAAAACTACTCTCTTTCACCACAACGACCAGCTATGCGGGTAATCATCCTCCTCCGCTTCATTTCATTTGATTTATTCATACATATAAACTTGTTGTATATATATGCATGTGTGTAAATCTTCAATTCCTGAAGGTACGTACCGTACGTGTGCATTATGTATATATACAACTATATATGATGTGTTTGGGTAAATCAAGTCGGTTTAAATTGTAGCAGATGGATCAAGTGAGCAGAATTTGAGAAGGAAGAGATCCAGGTGAATGAGCATGGCGATACGAAAGCCCTGCTCTTTAAAGACTACCATGCCATTCTCTCATTGGCACCTTTGGCCAATGAGAATAGTTTCAGGATCATCAAGCAGCTCCGCGAAGGTGGATTTGACTCAATCCCTTCCACCAAATGCTAACCCTAAATAATTAAGCTTTACTCAAACTCTGACTTAGTATGTCCAAACAATGGAACTTTAATTAAGGATCTGTGTATTTTTCAAACACATTATGTGATATAATATAATCCAAGAATGACGGACAATATGAATGTTTATTTAATACACGTTATAATGTGATTACGGACCTATAGTGCGACGGACATGAATGTTCATCCTTACACGAGCCTAGATCCAAATACAAGAACATATTATTATATGATCAACTCAATTACAAAAATACATAAAGATTTAAGAGAGAATAAGAAGATTGTACGTAGGCGAGGGTGATCTTCAGCAGCAGCGTGGCGTGCAAATGCAGCAATAATCAGGAGGAGGATGAAAACAGGGGCCTGATGTAGTGCGGGCTGTGCTCACGCACAGGACCCGAAATTTTAAGGGACCTAAAAAAAATTAGGAGTATTATATATGTGTATTTTTTATTGTTTAAAAATATAATAATTTTAGATATTTTCTGAATGGCCATTTTCTTTATAAATTTGGGCTTTTTAATTTTCTTGAAAGATTTTTTCTTTTTTGAGTTTGGGTCTTTGGAAAAAATATATCTCAAAAAGAGTTCTAAAATTACATTTTTGCACATAGCCTCGAAATACGTTGGCATGGCCCTGTACGAAAAGAGGCCAAACTCTAGCCATTTGAATTACGGAAAAGAGGATGTGAAGAATGACTCTAATCGAAGCTCATTATCATTATATATATATACGAGGGTTCGTGAAGAACGTGGTAATTTTAAACACAACTATTTCTCTCTACAAATAGTCTGTCATCTGCATTTTTAGATTAGGTCAAACAACTTACTCAATTTATATTTATTAAATGGTACTTCACTTTTAGTTTGTGGTTTTGCGGATTAGAGTCATGATTATGTGTATGCTGACGCTCGAGAACAAGGATGAGTTCTAAATGCATAGTAGTATAGTAGTAAAATAATGAACATATATAAATGGCACACAATTAATTTCACTAGCAATAGCTGAAAAGTCTAGAACTTGAAGATTGGTTGTTTTACAGTCTGTTACATTTAAATATTTAAATCTAGAAACAGTGTTCGACTTGCATTGTGAATTTAAGTTGTCACATTCTTGAAACTTGTATACATATATTCGTTTTTTAAACGATCTCACCTCTCTCGGTCGCGACGGACTTATGTAGATTTAATTTCTGTAGATTTCTGACCAATAGGATACCTAAATTTCTTACGAGTTTGTATACATGAAGGATTTTTAATTGGAGGTGAAAAGGTGTAGGAATTTAAAAATCACGTGAATAAAATTCCTATAAATTATTTAATTGAATAAAATCATTGGTTTTAATTTTCTTAGGAATTTGATTTTCCCACACGATGAAGGTATTCACTCTCATACAAATTCCTATATATAGAATTTATTTTTACCACACCCAACCAAATTAACAACCTATGGAATTGCTGTGAATAGCTTTCACGTGTAAGGGTGAGCAAAAACCCCAAAAATCAAATCAAATCGAACTAATCGAATTGAAATGCTTATTAGCCAAAGAGAACATGTAGTAATGGTTTGGTTAATCGAACCAAATTATGAATAATTAGTGTTTTCATTCTGTATCATACTTTTGTAGTAGTACTGAAACTTGTTATTTATTTTTTTATCAAATATATATTTTGCATTTTTTCTGTAGCATACATATATCAAATATAAGTTTATGATAGTGTCGGTTTTCCTTTTCACACTCGTTTTTGTTTCATATTCTCCTTTATTTGCGTGGGATAGATATTGCGTTATTTTGTAGCGAAGAAATGTTGAAAATTAAAATTATATTTTAAACTTTATTTTGATAATGAAAATGTAAAAATAGTAGATGCCTATTAATATTTAATAAATTTTGTTATTAATATTTTCTTAAAATTAGTGTTGTGGGTTGACCACAACATACCCAAACAAAATTTATAATTAATCGATATAATAATAGATGAATTTTTAATAAGAACAACCATTCCTACTTTTATGTGCGCTGACCAATATTATACAAAAGTTAAAAAATTTGAGATATTCATCAATTAATGTTCTTAAAATAAATAAATATCACGATGCATATAAAATTTTATAATTTATGAGTAATATAATGTTTCACAAATATTCAAAATGATATTCCATTAATATTTTAACATCCAACTGAAGATTCAATCGAAAGGAACCAGTTTACACCTGAATTCTTGAACAGGATGCTCTCCGTCCCTTCATACCTGAAAATCATCACGATAAATTTAATAA
The DNA here is from genome assembly GCA_948330725.1 of Sherardia arvensis. Taxonomy (NCBI): domain Eukaryota; kingdom Viridiplantae; phylum Streptophyta; class Magnoliopsida; order Gentianales; family Rubiaceae; genus Sherardia; species Sherardia arvensis. The sequence goes on along the minus strand of OX415238.1, from coordinate 8,552,968 downwards.
TTAAGGGAGGTAAAATTCCAGCAATTCCATTTCCGATGGTAAAAGATAAATGGATTTGTTTTGAATTAATACATGTTAAGTATCTTCTTTTACCTTCTTTCCACCTCCACAACCGCACCAATGATGATCACAATACTGATGTTCCGTACACCAAGACAGATGGCAGTCTGAATCCTTGTCGCAGTAGTCTAATGGCACTTTTGAAAATAGAATTTTTCAGATTTAATCTTGTTATATTGTGAATGAGATCAATTCTTATATATATAGCGAAGAAATAAAATTCTTACTTTTCTGATCTGCAGCAGCTCCACAATGACATTTATCATCATGACAATATTGATTTATCGGACACCATCTCATATTACAGTCTGCGTTTGTTTGGCAAGAGTCAGCTATTACCGTAGAAATCAACCAACCTGAAATTCAACAAAGTAGTTAGATTCATGTCATATAATATAAACTTTTCTTTGTATAAACAATTGTACTGTATAGGCTGAAAAATCAAACTAATTAACATTAGTGAAACTTATAATCGTATATATATTTATTATCAAGGGATCATCAAGCCTGATAAATTTCTCATACTTTAACGTATAAGATAAAAATAAAAAGTGAAGTTTGACGAGGAATGTTTACCGGAATCGAAAATCATGAAAGTCATTAAGAAAACAATTTTGATTGACTTCTCCATTTGTTTCAGAAAGATGTTTGGCTATAGAACGAAAAGAAATTTGTAACTGTGTAATCTGGTTAATCCATGCGCTCTCAATTTATAGGAGAGTTGACAACCATGGATAATTAATACGAAGATTTATTTTCATTTGTCAAAGATCGGCGTTTAGAGCATTTTTGACTGAAATTAATTCGTAATTTAATATTCTGATTTGCTAATATTTCGTAGTTTTTTTTTAATAAAAATTCAAATGTGTTATTCTCTCTTTTTCCCACATATATATTTTCAATGAATTCCATCGGTATAAATATTCAATGTCTTTTACTACGGAGAAGAATATGTATTAATTTTCGTTTCGGAGCCAGCAATGAACACCCCTTCCCGTTTCTAGCTAGCTAGCTCCTGTATCATGAATCCCTATAGTGACAGACCAGAAAGAGAGGAATACGTTCGATCAATTGACGTCAATGGGAAAGTTGTATTGATTAATTTTTATTCAACATTTTACTAAGTCTGAAATTCTAGATCTACCCATCAACCTGTTATTCAGCATTTTGATTTTATTAGATTATTATTATCTTTTACCTCTTAACCGATGGAGGTTCTTAGATTTTCGAGGTCGAACCCATTAATTTGAATCGATTTCGAGTTCAGGGTTAAGAATTTGAAGTGTAGGAGCTTGTTTGTATGAGTTTATTTTTTATTGATCTGAACTAAACTGAATTCAATTGAACTGAAATGAGGTGAAATTAATGTATTAAAAATAGAATCATTATGTCTAAATATACCTGAATTTGATCAAATTATATTTTGCAGAAATGAACTGAACTGAACCGAACTACTGTACTTATAAGCTCCAGCAAAATAAGGTCTAAATCGTAGCACATTTCAGCGCAACACAACACTCATCAGCACATCGCAATACTAATCAACGTAATATTTTACAGCACAACACTTTTTAGCACATTTCAGTTACAATATACACTTTTCAATTTTGCTAAATTTCAAGACAAAATAAATAAATATTGACCAAAATGTTGTTTTTATAGTAATGTTAGTATTATATTTGATTTAACTGAATATTATTTCAACGAATATTATGTAAAATAAACTAAAATTTGTTGAGTTTTTAACAAATAAATCCATGTAATCGGATTGGTGTTAACCAGCGCGACAGTTGAATTCAAATGATAGATCTTTTACGAAAGAGAAACACGTGTGGCTAGGATAGCTGACATATGGCTCAACTGGGCTTCAATCCATGTCATCAAATACATATGCATTTGATGTTACCGGTCTAATCCGGGATAACCGGCTCCGGACTAAATTTGGTCCGGGGTGAGCTGGAATTCTAACCCGCAGTCGGTCTCTCATCTAAATCCTGTAAAATAAAGTATTCGGGATCTCTTGAGAGTAGACGCTCCGGCGTGACGATGAAAATTGGGCTCTTTGCAGAGCAGAGAGAATATGAATGAATAGAGAGTATTTAAGTTTGTTAGAGCATACTTTTAAATGTTGGGTTTTTCTTTATTTATAGTGGCAGCAAGAGGGGAAGGCTCAGCCGAGTGGTTCTTCCATTATCGCATTCCTGGGAAGAAGAGGTCATTATCATTTATTTTCTGTCCCCGGGTCATGCCAATATAGCTAACGTCATGGAAGGACCACTTGTGGGATGGACTCTCCATTTACCTTTGCCGATCCAGCTGTTATGAACCAGGGGTTGATCAGTAAATTGACAAAGTCAAGGGGGCTACTTGCAAACTGGCAGCTAAGAGAAGTCAAAGCTGCAGCTTGGTGGAGATTGGCCGGTCAATGGCAGTTCAGGTGGCAGTTGAAGATGAGTAGCTGATATAAGAAGCTGTTAGTTAGTTAGAGTAGGTATCCAATAACAGAATTGTGGATCATGATGTTCTTCCCTCTTTCTCCTTTCTCCTTATTCTCTCTCCTCTTGTAAACACTCTTTGTACTCAGATTTTGCTCAATTGAATCCAGATTTACTGTTTAATCCTTGATTTGATTGGGCTGTTCATAACAAGTGGTATCAGAGCAACAATCACTAGTGCACATGCCTAGGTTACTAGGCGGTTCAGTTGTACCATTTAAGGCATTTTCGAAGTGCCGTAACGGGTTGTGCCGTAAATCAAAGTGCTTTTTACACGGCGGTTCTTAAAACGCCGTAAACCAGTTCCCCAGCTGCGATATCGCAACTGGTTTCGCCTGCAGGAGAAACTGGTTGAGAACTCGTAAGTGGTTTCGCCTCCAAGAGAAACTGGTTGAGAACTCGTAAGTAATTTTGCTCCAAGGTGAAATTGGTTGAGAACTCGTAAGTGTGCTTCGCTCGTGTAAAAAAAAAGCTCTCCAATCCATTTTGGATTGGAGAGCTCTATAAACAATAAAATGTCACTCTACTAAGCTTATAAATCAAAGTTATTTGAAAATTATGTTAAAAGAACTCTTCATCGATCATATATTAAGAAAAAAGAGTACAAGAACTTGGAAAGTTATCATGCACGGAGAACAAATTGTCCTCCAAATTTGTTCATCATATCAAGTGCTCTAGATGTAACATCAACAATATACCTAGCAATCCTTATTTCTTCGGGGCAAACGTCATTAACATCATATTCCTTGTTATGCTTGCTGCTCCTTGCTGCTTCACTAGAGTCCATACTTTTCACTTTGACAGGGAGATCAGCCGAAGTTTCCTTCATCTTTTTTGTGCTCCCCTACATTGCCAGAAGCCTCTTTCTTGCTGCCTCTCTCTCTTTCAAACACACACTACACACAATGCACAACGAGAAAGCACAATTTCTACACATATTAAATACAATTTCTGCACAGATAAAGTACAAATGCCGCACATATATTGCATATGTCATAAAAGAAAAAGATGTCATGAAACAGAGTTCAAACAAGATACTCAGAGCAATATCAACAATTAACTAACATATACAAACAGTTTCAGCATATACAAGTAGTATGAATATAACAAAATAACACAAATAAAGCTATACAAGGCAGCAACATCATTGATTAACTAGCATCATACTAATATGTTCAATAATATTATAATACAGTCAGAATCATACATGTAAGCATGGACAAATCAAGATACATTCAATAAGCTATAAACTCAGCTCCAAACAAATCTACTCAATACATACATGATCACCTTGATGTGAGCAGCAGCCTTGTCCTTGTCGGTGAAAACACCAGTGGGCTCAACAAAGAAGTCAGCTCCAACCTCATCCCATGGTATCTCCTTGGGGTTCCTAACAATTCACACAAAAAAATCACCATCAGTACTGATCTCTCCATACAATGTTCCAGCAAACACAACACCTAATCAAACAAATTACAGCATGCAAAACAGTCCCTCACCTGCATCCAAAGACTCGGACAGACTTCTCTCCGAAGAGAAGAGTCTTGTCATCCTTCACCTTAAGGTCGAAGTGCTTCCACTGTCCATGGTCAAGAGCTACATTCAGACGACAATTGAAATACGATCTTATCAATTCAGCACACACACATGAAAACCATAAATTCTAAAAACACAGACAAGATTTAAATAAATCGACATAGGGAAAATAGAAGGCCATAGTCAGATTGAAACCTGTAATTAGATGAAAGAGAAGGCCGTTGAAATATATCTGCTCCGGTGAGGTAAATATATATTACCAGAGCTGGGTCGACCCTTCTAGAAGCTGATCCTCAGAAACCGTGGCTTCAGCGGCAACCAGGTTTCTGATTTTAACCTCTAAATTAGGCCACTTTTTGGCAGCAGCTGAGAAATGTTTCCAGTAACGTTGAGCCCAGCATTTTCTGCTTTCTCCATTGCAGATTCATCGACCACCTGATAGTAAACCTCAGCCGCGTGATCAGCTGCAAGAGGTCAATAGATACCCAAACAACAAAACCCCAAACCAAGTAAAATAAGCAATACTCGATATTCATTATCAACAAATCACAGAGATATTACCTGATGGATCGATATCATTTTCAATAGAGGCAGAGGAGACATGATTCTGGCCAACAATACAGACATCAACCTCCACCACAGTCGTTTCACCTTGCTCTGATCATCGACTGAGAAGAAAAAGACACAGCAGATGCCCCCTTGTCATCAGAATTCCACTGCCGCACTTTCCGGGCAGCACGCGAGCAATCCTCGGCCACAGACGAGAGCAGACCGCCGCACTTTCCGGGCAGCACGAGAGCAATCCTCGGCCACAGACGAGAGCAGGCCACAGTTGGTTTTCATCGGAAGACTATCGACGTCGTCAGGCTTCTGGGGTCGATTGGGATTTGGGGACAAATCTCGATTTAGGGTGTTTGGACGGGATAATATTTGGGAATAGGATATCTTTTTCTTTTATATGCACACACATCAACCTTTAATGATTTCATATTGGCCCATCAATTTTAACACAATTATAATAAGACTAATTCTTTTTATAAACTTTCAATTTGATCATAAACTTATTTCAACTTCATTAACGTATTTTCAGTATTGAGATTAATTGATAGCAAAAAAACATTGATAGTAATTGTACAATTCAAATACACGTTCATGCAGAAAATAATTGAAATAGTGACACTACAGTTGACTTTTAATTTCAATTTAGTATTTAGTGTTAATAAAAAAGTTTGACTTTAATTAGTCGGACTCAACTTAATTAGTGTATATAAAAAGTCAAATAAAATTTATTTTTTAATTTCATTTAGTTATTAATACTCATGGAAAATAATTAAGGAAGTTTTGTCTCCAAATTACATATATATAATTAAGTAACACGTTATAGTCTCCACATGTATATAATTAAGTAACAAGTAATAGTCTTAGTAGTATTTCACGGGTTCTTCATACTAAAGTTCTCAATTAAAACCGAAGTAAATTTACATGAGATGTGTATTATACATAATAATATTAACATAATAATTAAAAAACCGGGTTCAAAAGTCAGAATTTGATAATAGTTTTCAAGTTTTTGTTAAACTTAACGTTCATGTCAATGCTAGTTCATTGACATTATTTTAAAATGTCTTACTATTGTATTCAAAGCGCCATTTTATTGGATTTACGAATTCGTAAATACAGTAGAATGACGTTTTGGCCATTTTTGGGCATAACCGCCGAGAATAGGTGCCGACGTTGCCCTGTTTTCCACTAGTGTGGTAAAGCTTGTGGGCGAATCACGTAACGATATCGCTTCTTTCATATGTGAAACTCCTGGTAACGCCTATGTATATGAAGCTCACAAGATATAATTGTAATCACAAGCGATATCGCTAGTGGTAACGCTTGGCGAACCGGCGAATCACGTAACAATATCGCTTCTTTCGTATGTGAACCTCAAACGATATCGCTAGTGGTAACGTCTGTATATGTGAAGCTCACATGATATAATTGTAATCACAAGTATTAAAGTGTAAATCCTATTTACTATAAACTTCTTCTTTTACCGTCTCTGACTTAGTATAGATATTTTCAGTTGTACAAAATATATGTAGAATATTTTTAGAGATATTATAGGATTATAGTTAGACTATCCTTGTATTTATACACGTCAATAATCAATGAGAAAAGTAACCTTGCAGTAAACCTATTCTACACTATACTGCTTCGTACGTCCACCTTTACGTACGCTGCACACACCTATACAAATTACTATATTTTTATAACAAGCGATATCGCTAGTAGTAACGCTTGTGGGCGAATCACGTAACGATATCGCTTCTTTAGTTACAAACGATATCGCTAGTGGTAACGCCTGTGTATGTAAAGCTCACAAGATATAATTGTAATCATAATCGATATCGCTAGTGGTAACGCTTGTGGGCGAATCACGTAACGATATCGCTTCTGTGTGTCCTCTTTACGGCATTTTTGGAAAACGCCTTATATAAACACGAATACGCCGTCCTTTGTTTTTGAACCTAGGCGAATGACAGGTTACGAATTCGTAACCTAGATACTCGGCGGTTCCGCCAAAATTTTCAAAAACGCCGTAAATTAGGTGTCGAGTAACCTGTAGTTGTGCACTGGTGAATCCTCCGGCCAATGGTGATGAAAAACCGAGAAATGCGTGAGCAGATGGACCAGATTGAGCGAAATTATGCTGAATTGCTCGAAACTGTCATACACAATGAGCAAGTTGCAGTGGAGCGAATGGATAGCTTCAATCTCGGTTGGAATGAGAAGTTGGAAGGTGTTCGCAATCGGATCACAGAAGATCTCTCCGGCAAGCTGGCTGAATGGGACAAGCGTTGGGAATTGGAAGCTAGCAAAACGGCAGCAGCTACCAATGAACTGGCCAAGCAGATCGCAATGATGAATCAAATTCTGACTCATCGTTCAGAAGTTGAGTCCCCTAAGTTGGATTCGGGTGGTACACTCCGCACACCACCACTTAATCTGATTCCTAAGCCTAAGGTACCAAGTCCTGTCCCTAATGTCTTTGATAGATCATTTCAGTTTCAGAAAGATAAAGTTTCTGTGAATTTTTGTCAATCTTCTGCTGTGAATAATAATTGGGGAGAGGCAGTTGAAAGAAAAATGAATAAGCTAGATCTGGTTAATTTTTCTGGCACTGGTATTAAGGCTAAAGATTGGCTTAGGAAATGTGATAAGTTTTTTTGTTTTAATATGGTGAATGAGACTGATAGGATGAAGATTATTGAGTTGTATTTGGAAGGAAAAGCTGAGGTGTGGTTTCTCAGTAAGAAATCTTTGAATTGGTCTTGGAAAGAGTTTGGTGAAGTTTTGTATAAAAGGTTTGGTGGTAATAATGGTAGGGATGTGGTAGAGGAGTTCAGTAAACTCTGTCAAAAAGCTTCTGTCAGGGAGTATTTAGAACAATTTGAAGAGCTAAAAACTTTGGTAGAAGGCTTAGATTCTACATTGTCAGAGTCTTATCTAGTCTCTAGTTTCTTAAGTGGTTTGAAAGAGGAACTTAGAGCTATGGTAAAAATGATGAAACCAAGAGATGTGTCTGCTGCTGCTGAGGTAGAAATGCTAGAAGAAGAAAGGCTAGAGGTGGCTCAGAAGAGAACTAGAGGTCAAAATAGTTTCCTTCCAGTCCATAAACCAGTGCAAATGGTGCCTAGATTGCCATGGAAGGGTCAGAGTTCTGATAAGAAGCCAGTGCAGGAAGGATTCAAAAGATTAACTCCACAAGAGTTACAGTATAGAAGGGACAACTAACTTTGTTATAAGTGTGGTGAGAAGTTTGGTATTGGTCATTCTTGCAAGTTTAAGAAAGTAAACTTCATTACTGCTATAGAGTCTGATGAGGATGAAGATATGTGGGTAGTGGAAGAAGATGCTGATGAGCTGAAACAATTGGATGATGAGGAGGTAACTAATGACTCTACTGACATGGTGGAAGAGCCACTCAAGTTTAAGTGTAAAACTGTGGGGAGTGATGATATCACTGACACTCTATCTTTTTATGCAACTGTCAATGGTCATAGAGTGAATTTTCTTTTAGATACTAGAAGCTCTGGAACTTTTGTTGATCCCAGTGTGGTAGAAAGGTTGGGTTTGAAGGTCTGTCAGACAAGGGGTTTTGTGGTAACAGTGGCTAATGGAAACACAGCTAGAGGTTCATATGTAGCTCCTGGTGTAAAATGGGATATTCAGGGCCATCAGTTTGTTTTTGACATCAGAATTTTGAATATGGGAGGCAAGGTGGAAGCCATTTTGGGAACTGATTGGATGAAGAGATTAAGTCCAATTAGTTTTGATTTTCTTGCTAATGATATTTGGATCTATAGTAATGGAGAGAGATGGTTTATGAGAGGAAATTGTTCTACTGCTGCTTTTAATAGGCTATATGGAGCTGAGGCCAGAGAAATTTATAACTACAGGCACAAGAGAACTAGAGAAGCTTTTGACAGGGAATGTATGATTCAAAGGCAGAAGGAATTTAGGCCACAATTTTGTAATGTGTTGGCTATGAAGACAGCAGCAGAGGTAGTAAAGGGTACCAGTGAGGGCAGTTCCATGGAGAAGAAGCTCAAAACCTTGCCAAATGCCATTACTTAGGTGATTTCTGAATTTTCTGATGTACTTGATGTTCCAAATTCTCTACCACCTCATAGAGATATTGACCATCAAATACTTCTTAAATCAGATGCCCAACCATTCAGGAGCAGGCCTTACAGGTATGCTCACTCCCAGAAAGATGAAATAGAAAGACAAGTGGAGGAGATGAAGGACAGTGGCATCATCAGAGCAAGCACAAGTCCCTACTCTTCTCCTGTTTAGCTGGTGAAAAAGAAAGATGGCAGCTGGAGACTTTGTATAGACTATAGAAAGATTAATGCACAGACTATTAAAGATAGTTTCCCTATTCCAATAATTGATGAGTTGCTTGATGAGTTACATGGTTCCACAGTATACTCTAAGCTAGATTTGAGGTCAGGATATCATCAAATTAGGGTCAAAGAAGAAGATGTACACAAAACTGCATTTCAGACTCATTCAGGCCATTTTGATTTTTTGGTAATGCCTTTTGGATTAACAAATGCTCATGCTACATTTCAAAGTCTTATGAATGAAATTTTTCAGAAATATCTCAGGAAGTTTGTATTGATCTTCTTTGATGATATTCTTGTGTACAGTAAATCAATTACTGAACATGTTGAACATCTTAAATTGGTACTATCTCTCCTCAGACAACACAAGCTTGCTGCTAAGATGTCAAAATGTGAATTTGCTCAGTCACAGATGGAATATTTAGGCCATTTAATAACAGCCAGTGGAGTGGAGATGGATAAAACCAAGATCAGTAGTATTTTGGACTGGCCCTTACCTAAAAATATTAAAGAACTGAGAGGATTTTTAGGGCTTTCTGGTTATTACAGAAGATTCATAGCTAACTATGGAGTGATTTGCAGGCCATTACATGATTTGCTCAAGAAAGATAACTTTAAGTGGAATGAGGATGCTACTGTTGCTTTCAATACTCTCAAAAAGGCTATCACTTCAGCTCCTGTGTTAAAAATGCTAGAATTTGACAAGCATTTCATTATAGAAACTGATGCAAGTGATCATGGTATGGGTGCAGTGTTAATGCAGGAGAACAGACCAATTGCATTTTATCCAAGTCTTTCTGCACTAGGAATAAGGGTTTATCCACTTATGAGAAGGAACTTTTGGCATTGGTTATGGCTGTGGATAAGTGGAGACACTATTTGATTGGAAGTCAGTTTACTATAAAGATTGATCATCAGAGTTTAAAGTACCTAATTGAGCAAAGGTTGAACAGTGCAATCCAACACAAATGGATCACTAAACTTCTTGGTTTAAATTTTGATATTCAATATAAAAAAGGGGCTGACAATACTGTTGCAGATGCTTTGTCAAGGAAGCCACCAGTCAATGATATGTTACAGGCAGATACTATAGATCCTCAATTGCAGGAATGGAAGTGGGATACTGAGAGTGATATTTCAAACAGTGAAATGGAGGAGGCTACTAGATCAAGTATCATTTCCTTGTGGGAGGAGGACAAGACACAAGAGCAAAGAGTTACAGCAGCTAATGATATACAATCTTCAACACTAGCCAACAATCATGACAAGTCAGCAACAAGTGATAAAAAGCAAGATGATGGCCAGATTTTAGCACCAGTCACTGGCAGTACTGAAGAAGATTGTCTACACAATTTTAAGGTAACTGTTCCTTCTTCACTTGTGCCTGAGTGGATTCAACAATTGGAATCAAGTTATGAGGGTGATGTAATAGCTCAGAATATTATTGCTCAGACTGTGTTACAAGGAACTACTGAATCTGTGGAGAATCAGAAGTATACATATGTCACTACTAGAATATCAAGCCATCTAAGGCAGTTCAACCTTCATGTGTTAAGGCAGAAAACAAATGCCTTCCCTGGTAGTGACTTGAATGAGAAAAATCATCTAAGGCGGTTCCTCTTCCGCCTTAGATGTTTTTGGGTTTAAGGCGTTTGTTTCCGCCTTGGATGTAGGCTTATACGCCTTGCTAAACGCTTACGAACTCGCTAGCGTGAAAGTCTGTATGATATTAATTGGCTCGTTGCGATACTGTAACAAGCAAACGCCTGTCCCAAACAAATAGTTGATTGTTATGTTACGACAGCAGCTTACGGATCGCCAGATGAAATACTAATGAGTTCGCTACATTGAAAAGCCTAGACTGTTATGAATGTGTACGAGACTAGTTACGACTTCCACCGTGCGGATCGCTACCGGTAGTTACGAGCTCGTAAGGGAACCTAGTTTGTCATATATTTATCTGCTGACGAGACTGGTTACGACAAACAGAGGCGAATCGCTCGGTCATAGGTAGCGATCTCGTTACAAGCCAAATTAAACAATTCCGGTTAATCAAAACGAGCCAAGTTACGACAGCCACTAGCTACTCGCTAGCAACACCGTAGCGAGGTCGCAACCGAACGATTGTTTTTCATAAAAATGTAAAAATTGTGAAAATGATATTATAAAAATATAATAAAAGTTTTTGGTTCGAGAGAGTTAACGATATCGTAAGTAAAATCGCTTATGTGTGTAGTAACGAATTCGCTAATAATCTCGCTACCGTTAAACGACGTCATTTTAGCTCTGGGTGAGCGAGAAAAAAAAATGACGTTACGAGTAAGCTAGACATTCGCCTGGCTTTGGCGTGTATGGTTACGATCTCGATAGAGATCGGATTGGAGAGGCAGAGAAGAACGAGCGATTGGGTAGCGATGACGCAAAAACTAAGCTCAGAACCAATAAACGACGACGTTTTACCACCGGGTGAGCGAGAAAAAAAAATGACGTTACGAGTAAGCTAGACATTCGCCTGGTTTTGGCGTGTATTGTTACGACCTCGACAGAGATCGGATTGGAGAGGCAGAGAAGAACGAGCGATTGGGTAGCGATGAGGCAAAAACTAAGCTCAGAACCAATAAACGACGACGTTTTACCACCGGGTGAGCGAGAAAAAAAAATGACGTTACGAGTAAGTTAGACATTCGCCTGGTTTTGGCGTGTATTGTTACGACCTCGACAGAGATCAGATTGGAGAGGCAGAAAAGAACGAGCGATTGGGTAGCGAGTGCGCAAAAACTAAGCTCAGAAATATAATCCTGGCGATTGAAGTAGCGATAGTATAAGATGATCGCAAATATTTTAATGTTACGGGCGAGATAAGTTGCGATTTCGCAGGTAAGTCGTAAGTGTCACAAAATTATAGGATTTGAGCCATTTCCACCCATTTCCACTAAAATTGGGTTTCATTTTAATTGTCTAAGCTGTCAATTGCAAGATGCATGGTATCTAAGCACAAAACATGAACATGAAACACTATCAAGCCACACTTTATAAACTAATGCAAGTAATGGAACTCAAAAGTATATGCATCCATTTGACAAAAAAAGAAACTAGCTTTTATTGGGAATGTGAGGCCTAGAGATGTACCGAGATCTAATAAGGACCAAGTGTCTAGCCAATGCATCTCTACCATCCTCCAACTCCTTCTTGGTGTACGGTGCATGATTTTCCTCGATAATCTAAGAATATGAAATGTGTTTTTAATACTATTGAATGCAACGTAGATAGTAATAGGTACAATAAGTAGGTTATAAGAATGCTTACGCGATGTAATTCCAAATTATCTTGAACAAGGCCAGCTACACACTCGCTTGCGTACAACATCATATAGTAACCGCACTCCCAATTTGACAATTGCTTTCGGTGCTGAAAGTGAAGAAGTATAACAAATGATTTGAAATGAAATCATAGTGGAAATAAATAAGCATTGGATTTGTACTGTCACCTGAATCTGTATAAGGTTGAAGGGAAGTAGTGTGTCGTCATGTGCACTATGCATAGCAACCTCTAATAAATCTACAAATTTTGTAGATGGACCTAAGTGTAGCGGGTCCATCCAATACACTCGCTTCAACGATGGTATCATAGCTACAAAACTCCAATGGCCGCTACATATTTTAAGAAATGAAAATGTAAGAACCCGTCTCGAAGATTATAATGTTTACGAAGTGCAAATATCCAATTATAACAAAGAAAACTAACCCCTCTAGATATGGGCCTATGTAAATTGTCTTGGTCTTGTCACTAAGGATCTTAGAGAGATAAGCAAGTCGTGATTGATTACTTTCATTCATTTCTTGCAAGCATATTGGGTGCAAAAACCCAATGAAAGTCTTTGCATTTAGAGCAAGGCATTGCATGTACCTAAATAAACAATAGATGGGATATGAACGTATAATAGTGCACAAGTACATGAAAATTCGTAACTTGCAGTACGATAGAAGAGATGAGATCAAGTAGCTTACATTTGATGTAGTATAAGGATTGTTTCGGGAAGGGTTTTATAGTGCCAGAAAAGGGCAAAGTCTTCCCATGGAACGACTAATTCCCTCGCTTCGCCAAACACCTGTTTATTGGAGTAGAAATAGTAAACAGAATCCCGACTATGGTGGCCCACCAGATCATAAAACGTGCGAAGAAATCCCGGGAGTGATTTTATGAATCCAACTTCTCCCACTGACATCGGTTTCTTAGCTACCGGAAAATCTAGCGGGTCTACGACGGGTGAAGGTGTGTTTTTATTAATTGGGATAGAATTAGAATTCACATCAACTACCAACCATTTGGGCCACACAAAAAAACGGCCCAAACCTTTACCCACTGTCGTGCACTCTTGATCTGCGACCGGTACCAACGCATCCTCGACTAACACATGTAGTATAGAAACCCTAACGAAACCAATAAGTACTTTGGCTTCATGATGTAGTGCCATGTCAGGATATGAATTTCCCATTGCAACGTGGCGGGGTTGAGAATTCATCCCACATTCAGCGTACAACTTGCAAGAAGGGGAGTTCTAATATACAAATAAGGCATGTTTAATTAGGTCGAATTAGACATATGCAGGATGAGTATATTTAAAAAATATCAATAATCATGAGTTGTGTAGAATTATTCATTTCATTGAGGTGCAAGTAATTAAACGTACCTTTGGTTTGGGATCGGATGGTTGTATGTGAACTTGCTCTTTGATAGGGGCCGAAGGTGTGCATATTTCCTTGTTGGGTTCAACAATAGGTTGGTCAAAAATAGGTTGGTCAAAAATAGGTTGGTCAACCTCATGTTGTGGTGGGGAAGGATGTGAACCTCTAGACGAGGGTCCATTGATTGGATCGGTGTCACAAAAATCGGATGGAAGAGGATACTTTATAAAAGAACATATATTGGCCAACATTGTTTTCAATTTCTTGACCTCTTGGTCGGATTTTTTGGCTTGGTTCAATGCTATTTGGAGTTTGGATGGTTTAGGGTCTTTCCCACTACGTTTGATACCAAACGCCTCTATTTGAGTAACATAACCACCAATTCCCTTAGCTCTTCCCGGATGCTCGGCCTTCCCAAGTGCCCTACGTAGCACATCGTGTTTACCGACAGGGATGAACAAGCCTTCTTCAACTTCACGCTCGACCTCGTCCTAAAAAGGTAGTATAGTAAATGAAAAGTTATTATCGTCATCATTTGTTGTGTTTGATGGTGTGATTGTAGATATTAAAATGGAACATGGTATGGCGTAGTAGATAAAGCGTACCACTCGATTAGCCACCCTTTTTGCCTCATCACTTGAGTAAGTCCCGTCTTTTTTAATTCTACCCAAGATGAATAATTGTTGTCTACTATATGTTGTAGGGTCTTCGGCAATGACTAGCTTGTTCGCCTCTTCCGCGTCCATGCCCCCATCCACAAGCTCTTTCACCTCGGTTTCATGTTTTTTTTTGAGGTCTTCCTCCCCACACCCAAGTACCCCACCCTACCCCCGGTGTAAGGCATAACATTATCAGCACTGGCTTTGCGCTTCCTATCCCCCAAACCCTTTTAAAAATTCTATGTTATTTTAGGAATAAAGCACTAACCGAAACAAAAATATTTGGCTAATTCGCATGAAACTATTATTGCAAGATGTAGTAAGTAAACTAACCTTTACGTCATTTTCTAACCATCGTTTCTTGAATGCCTCCCAAGTAAGGGTTACAATGTGATTGTAACGCGTACTTGGATCTTGCCCAAACCTTGTGCCCTTCGGTTTGATATAATCCTTGGCAAGGGTATATTTGTGTTCTCGATGAGCTTTTGATGCGATTTGAAGAGCTTTCTTCTTCACTTGATCATAGGATGTTGCCTCGATAATAAAGGGGCGCTACAAATGTGATTATAAAAATAGTCACACTCACAATTTTCAATTGAAATAAAAAATAACAAGTACCACACTAACCTTGCATTCCTTCCATATATCCTTTTTGATGTCGATGCTTAGTAGCCTCCAATCCGTTGTGTCTAATGGTGTGCGTATCCTACCCGTCTTAGCACACCAACTCGACCATCGCGCGGCATCATCGTCGGGTGAAATAGCAACACCAATGTCATTAAACTTGACATGTGTTAGTATTTTGTTATCGATCCTAATCTCTAATTCGCGACAATGTGTGAGGAGTTGAGCTTCTTTCGATGAGCGAGTCACTTCTCGTTGTCTTCTAACCTCACTTGAACCGCCAACAACATTCCCCCCCCCCCCCCCCACTTGAGTCGGAGTTAACGGAACTTGAAGGGCTCTCCATTAAGATTTCCTTTGTATATTGAATTTAGTTAATGACTAACACAATACTAATAAATCAAAGTTGTACTTTGTAGTAAAAACATTATATTTCATAATCCTAAAATTTAGGGCTAAGCTAGCTACGGATAATTTTAAACGAAAATCTTGATTTTCGTTCAGGACATGCTTCTGACATGATATTTAGTAATAACATGATAAATGGAGGCACTATGTACAAGAAAATCAAATTTTTAGCATATAAGAATGAAAAAAATCGTACCTTTGGTATATGACAAAGTTGTGTCGGTGGAATTGATTATTTTGGTTGGGGATGGTCTACCTTGTTTGTCCCTCTCCTACCCATAACAAAGGATGTTACCAAATTGAACAAGAACAAATAAAGATTGACATTAATTGCAAAAACTATAGGCAAAAATGTGGTTGAGAATTTATTGCAAAACTTACCAATCTTTTGGATGCAATTAGTGGCTAGTTCCACTTTGTTTTGACACAATTGATGTGTCCAACATGTATGGGATGGGTAATGGAGATTTGATGTGAAGAAAGTTGAGGAGATTTGAGAAGATGTGCAAAAGTTTGAACTTTTGGAGATGAAACCCGTAAGAAGTGATGGATAAGATGCCAAAAGTGTAGTGTTTTTCTGTTCTATAACGTGTTTACTTTATTCAAGCTTTCCTTGTTGCGATATCGGAACTCTCTCGTTACACCTGACGTGGCTATTTACGAAGTCGTTACGTGCTCATGTGATTGCCTTTTATGGTCTACTTTATCCTTCAAGCGACATCGTAACTGAAAAGCTGACATAAAGTATGTTACTAGGATTATGTGATTCAAAAGTATGTTGCCAAAAGTATGTTACTTTATTCAAACTCTACACATCATGTGTACGCTTGAAAAGGCTATCCATCACTTACCTTTAGAGACAACAGCATAGTAGAGCTTCACACGTGAACTACACATATATATATATATATATATGCGCAGTTCAAGTGCATTTTATTAGAGATACTTAGTTTATTACAACTCATTTATGTGATTACAAGCACGATTCTTGAATTAAACAAACTATCATGCACACGTTCACTCACCAACTGTCATCACTCATCATACTACCGAGTATCGCTTAATAACATTGCATGCTGATGTACTAACATGTACTCTGTTTGACATAATGTGATGTTCGATATATTCCAAATTGAGTATTATACTGTTTAGATATAAAATGTACATATTTAAGAATATGATATTGCGTTTAAAAATTTAAACCGAATTATTGATGTTTTACATAGAGTTATGTCATACTGCTTATGTACAAAGATGTACTCTACCTGAGTGAATATCATGATTGATATTTAACAAATAGAGTATTGTACTGCATCTATATAAAATATATATATGTTAGAATGTGAAAATTGCTAATAAAAAATTAAAAAGTTTGATTTTTTAGTTACAATCTAATTAGCTTGTGTAGTAGCGATATTGCTAGTATACACGTTACCACAGTTAAACCCTAAACCCGCAAACCCCTAAACCCACATAACCCAGAAAACCAGTTGGCGACGGGGTTGTGATAGCGCTAGTTAGTAGTTCAATTAAAAAAAGGCTTTTTGGGTTACGACCTCGTTACTAATTAGAATGATTCTTCCGTAGCGAGTTTGCTACATGATAAGAACCCATCAAAAAATGGTTTTTGGGTTTGGGTCTATATTGGGCGTATAAGTGTTGGGCATTAGCTTGTGTAAGTATTGGGCCATATCCTATGTAAGTATTGGGCCTCAGCCTTGGTGTTTCATGTTCAGTTTGCGCTGGTCGGCGACTTATCGAACCCTTGTAAAATGTAGGTGTATATAAACTGAAAAATCACCTTCTAATCAGCCGATGTGGGACAAATGTTGGCGATCTTTCTTACGAGATCGCTACTGCACATGATCACATAGAACAACAAAACTTATGAATGGCATAGTAGCGAGGCGCCTCCCTAGCGAAGTCGCTACCTGTGTAACTTATAGTAGCGAACTCGCAACAAGTCGTACTCAGTCGACAGAGCCTTTTGTGAGATACTCTAGCGAGTTCGTAACAACAAAAGCTTCACACAATTGTTAGGCTTGAAGATTAGCGATATCGCCACAGTCCACGGACCCATCAGTAAAAACCTTTGAAATTCCATTAGTAATTATTTTGTTAGGGGGTGTGAATGTGGTCAATGAAAAGGTGTGACTGCCTTTACATTTTTCTTCTTTTAATACAGCAATTACTAATTTCAGTCTAGGAACTCTCACATGTTTTTGACCAATGTAGAACCTCACCCCTATAAAACTCAGCCCCTTCTCCCTTTAGAGCCCCATCAGAGCTTTCATTCTCACATTCCCTTCAATCTTCTCCTATTCTTTGCCATCTTATTCCCATGGATTTGACACTTTTCAGCGCCCTCCCAGATGACATGATTCATCTTATAATGATTCGTGTTACGTTCAGACACGTTCTTCGTCGGTATGTGAGCTTCCAAGCGACCGATTGGGCTCGACAATGGCTCACCGAGGCTTCTGTAATAGGCCACAGAGAGTCGGCCTATGCCTTGGCTATATTTGCAATCTGCGAAGGTCATGATGCTCAAAGAGGCATGGATGTCATCACCGAGATGAAGAGAACCGACAAGAAAGGTCTCAAGGAAGTTCGGGATCGCGTACAACTCGAATTGGCTTACGCCTGGGGCAATGCGCACTACAGGGGGTACCTCGATGTAGTAGTGCCTCAGCCTAGATGCTGCCAGGAACATGCTGACCTCAATGACGGCTTCAGGTACCGACGCTACACGAGGGTTGATCTAGCGGACATCGAATGTGATGCATGCACTTGCGAGCAGGAAGTGTTTCACGTCCTTCTAACCCCTCCGCCACTTTGGATGTTGTAGTGTAGTTTCTTTCTTATTTTATTCCGTTGTTTTTTATGTAAAATTTGTTAGGATTGTAATAAGTTTATGTCTGCCGTATTGGCACATTAATTTAATTATTGAAAAGCTTTTCTTGTTTTGAAACCTTGTCCCTTACATTTTACTTTTTCATCATAACGGTTATTTTTTCAGCTAAATCGCTCGCTAAATCACTAGCTTCATCGCAAAATCAGTTACTGTTGCTATTGTGCGTGTTCCTACCGATATCGTAAGTGGCACGTTTATTAGATGAATCAACACAAGCGAACTCGTCACGTACTCGCTTATATGTTACGTGGTACTAACGATATCGCAACAGCTTGTATTCAGTCAACAGAGCCTAGCTGGCGATTCTCTAGCGATCTCGCAACGAGATAAGGGCTTTTGGTAGTATATTGGGCTGTAAGTATTGGGCTTTGTCTGACCTGTGACATCAGTAAAAACCTTTGAAATTCCATCAGTAATTAATTTATTTTGGGGGTTTGCATGGGGTGTCCATGGAAAGGTGAGAATGCCTTTACATTTTCCTTCCATTAATACCATAATGACTGCTTTTTGTCTAGGAACTCTGACAGATTTTTGAATAATGGAGCACCTCAACCCTTTAAATATCAACCCCTTCTCCATTTAGAACCTCATTAGAACCTTCATTCCCACATTCCCTTCCACTTTCTCATATTCCTTGCCTTCTGCTTCCAATGGATGTGTCTCTATTCAGCGCCCTACCAGATGACATGATAAATCTGGTATTGATTCGTGCTGAGTTCGACTGGGTTCTTCGTCGCTACGTGAGCGGAAGAGCGACCGAGTGGGCTCGACAGTGGCTCACCGAAGCTTCTGCAGTAGGTCACACACCGTCGACCTATGTGTTGGCTGTTTTTGCAATCTGCGAAGGTGACATTCAAAGAGGCATGAATGTCATCACAACCATGAAGAGAACCGACAAACAGGGCCTCCGTCTAGCTCGGCAACGCGTTAAAAGAGGTCTGAGATACGCTTGGGGTTGGAGACACTACCTCAGGTACTTCTCAGAAGTAGCAGTTAGGCCTAGGCCGATCTGCTGCATTCCGCATGCTGGCCTCAATAAGTTTGAGAGGTACGATCCTTGGGCACCCCTTGATCCGGCGGACATCACCTGTGATGCATGCACTTGCGATCAGGAACTGCTTCATGTCCTCGGTGAACGAATGATCTATAGTATTAGTTGTTTATTCTTCACTATGTATTTTTGTATCACCAGTTTGTTTCTATTGTAATGAACTTGTGTTTTCCATTTTGGCACATGTACAATTAATTTTTTCTTGTTTTGATATATTGTCCCTTACATTTTATTTATTCATCCTAAGAGACAATATCGTATCAGCAAAATCATTCATTTTTTGTATAGTGCGTGGTCCTAGCGAAATCGTCACTGTCACATTTCATGATGATTTATTATGAACAGAACAACCAGCGATATCGCAACTAACTAGCACATGTTTACGAGGAACTTCCGATATCGCAACAAGCCGTATTCAGTCAACAGAGCCTAGTTAGAGAATCAGTAGCGATATCGCAGCGTACGTTGTCTACCATTGCGAATTCGTAACAACAAAGATTGACACATAGAACAACAAAACTTAAATAGCATGTTACACGGCGTCGTTTACTTTTGTGCGTGTATTGTTACGAGATCGTAACCAAGCTGAAGATAAGCTGTCTTGGAAGTTACGATATCGCAAGACGCGAATCTTTAAATATCAAATTTGGGGATCTTCTGATTTCAAACATCGATCGAACGTCTCAGAGCTTAGAAAAAATAAACAAACCAAAATCTCACATACCCATCCGACAAGAGCAATGCCAAGGACGAAGAATTTGGTACCCAATCCGTTTGTGCAGGGTGCCCGACGTGATGAAGGTCGGGCTTCGGGATCTCAGCCACGGGCGACGGCGGGAACAAGTTCAACCAAATATGATAAGAAAAGATTTGTAAGTTTTGATGCATCCCAAGCCTATTCTAATTACATGGAGCATAGTCAATTGCTAGATTGTTATGTTGTTGATTTTGATCAGATAGAAGAACTAGGTTTGGGGAATGTGTTAAAGATCTTTCAATTTCATGAGTTGGGTGACTTGTTAGGTTTGAATTATCCGGCACATAAGGATGAGACGTGCCAATTTTATGCTAATTTTCACCAGTTGATTGAGGAAGAAAAGGAGACGGGTAGGTGGTTCACCAGGGTTAATAAGAAGGACTACGAGATTGGGGAGGAGTTTTTTAACAAGGCATTGAACGTGACCTATGCTGTTAACGAGGACTATAGCAACCAACCCCCTCCGGGGTTTTACATTAGAGAACAATGGCCTGAGTATGGGGTTTTGGATCGAGCTCAAGTTGTAGAGTATGCTAAGAAGTACTTTGATAGAGATGCTGACGATTTAGGGGTGCCTAGATCTTATAAGTTGGATAAACTTAGTGGTGAGGAGAGGAATGTTTATGAGATGGTCGCTAGGAGTGTCGTGCCTAAGGGTGGTTGGATCACCGAGATGAACTATACTACTGTGAGCATATTTAACTGCGTCATGGAGGAGATACAGTTGAACCCGGGCCATGTCATTTTCAAGCACATGAGACAAAGTGTGGTCGAAAATAATAGGACAGTCAAGAAGCTCCCTTACGGTAATTTCATAACCATGTTTCTTACCTCAGTGCATCCCAAGATAAAATTATCTCCAATAGCTCAGGAGTGTTGCTTCTATACGATGTCATATTTTGAGAGGAAAGGTAAATTTGAGTTGATTGATGGTGTGTGGTAGAAAGTAGCGGATGGACCCAAGAAACCGCTACAGTTTAATCCTGAAGAAGTCAGAGAGAACGTCGAAGGTTAGCCACACTAAACCCCTACAGTTTATTTTCTGTGTTATATAATTTATTTGCTATACTTAGCCTTTTTTTGTTTCACTTACATGAACAGGTGTACCCTCAGGGGCATACTACAAAGGTTTAGAAGAGACAATCGACCTTTTCAGGGATAAAGTGGCCAAAATCAATCACGAAAACTGGTTAACGGAGAAGGTGATACGTGGCATTGAAAGGGCTAGTGCGAGGAAAAAATCGAAGGGGGATCCACCAGCACCATCACAGACACCCAATCCTAGCAATGATGATTAGATTTGCATTCGTTCATGTTGGCTAGTACTTGTACTCAAATCCAAACAATTTCATTGTCAAATTGTTTTTATCAGTTTCTCTAACAACATTGCAAAGAATATTTGAATTTGAATGTCATCTATTTTATTATGTATATTTGATTATTTAAACTTCCATTATTTATTTAGTGTGGCTAAATTTTCAAAATATAACACCACTTTACTAAGGAGTTAAATCTAATTTTTTGGTATGTGGCTTTATACTAGCGATCTCGCCGGTATCAAGTTTCTCACCTGGCGAGATACTAGCGAATTCGCTAGTTTCTAGTTAATCAAATTTATACAAATTTGATCCCATCAAGCGAGATCGTAACCTGTCAGACTCAAGAGACAGAAGCTTATCTGCGAATTGCAGCTTTTTCTTGCGAAAGCGTAACCGGTTCGCCAATGTTGCGAACTCGCAACGCAACAAGTTAACATGCATTGGTTTCTAGCGTGTTTCGTTACGGTATCGCCACGTCTACAGCAGTGTACAAATTATTTTAAGAATTAGAAGATTTAGTGTACTAACATTAATTAAATCAAAATTTAACTACATGAACCATGAAATACAGCATAATATTCAAAAACAATGGTTATCAAATAGCTACTTTTGTTTTTTACTCTTTTTACTCTTCTTCTTCTTTGGTTGCCTCCCCTTCCTCTTTGTAGTTTTCCCCGCAGGATTAATCCACATGTCTTCCTCATGATCCATTCTGCACACCGACGCGCAAACAATGACATCATCCTCCTCCAGAGTTTCGTACACCGAGGGCGGAATGGTGTCGGTAGAAACAGTGGAGTCATCGTCGAACAAACCGTCACCATAGATGAATGTTTTCTTACCATCAACAACGATCTCCCATCGAGCATCAGTTGGATCTTCCACATAGAATACCTGATGAGCTTGAGCCGCCATGATGAATGGATCATCCCTAGACCCGAGAATTCCTCTATTAACTAGAGTGATGCCTAAATCCTCTGTGCGCACCCCTTCACCTTGATCTATCCATTCATATTGCGATTCGGACATGGACAAAGTCCATTTCCCATATATCAGTAATGGTACCAAAAAAACCATTATCACCCTCTCCAGGTACTGATACCCCACTATTTTAGGTTGCAGACCTATCATCACTCCACTTAGTACCAAACGTGTATCCATTGATGTCATACCCGCTAAACGACGTAACTGTGCCTAGGGGTCTCTTGGCAACCCATTTTACAACGTCGGGGTGTTGACCGTCATTCTGCACATGTACTTTCAGCCAACTAGTAAAGTCTCTGCAATGAGTTTCTAGAACTCTAGGTTCCGACCAGCTCGGGTGTGCTGACCTAATATCATTAAGGTGAACATCAACATAAGGACTCACTGAATGATGGTTGCGCAGAATGTACAGATGTGCTGTAGATATTTCATCGGAAGAAGGACTAAATTTAGACTTATGGCGTAGTCCGACACCATCCAATCTACCATCGTGTCTGGAGACTGGCAGTCCTATAGTAGGTACATCCTGTAAATAGTTGGTACAGAATTCTATTACCTCTTCCGCGACATATCGCTGCACTATACTAGCATCCGGTCGATAACGATTCTTAACAAAATGCTTGAAAATGCTCATGTACCTCTCAAATGGGTACATCCATCTCAAGTACACCGGTCCACACAGCTTCACCTCCCGCACCAAATGAACTATCAAATGAATCATTATGTCAAAAAATGAAGGGGGGAAATACATCTCTAGCCTGCACAGTACTTCAACTACCATATCCTGCAATTCATCCAACTTACGACGGCTTACTCTCTTGCGGCATATTTGTTTAAAAAAATAACAAAGCCTTGCAACTGCATCTCCAACGTGAGAAGGCAAGCAACCTCTCAGAGCAATGACATTCAAATCCTGCATCAGGTTGTGGCAATCGTGCGACTTCATTCCCACTAATTTCAAGTCGGCGGTAGATACAAAACTACTAATGTTCGAACCATATTTAGAAGGCACCTTTACTGATTTTAGAGTTCTACAAAAACTCTCCTTCTCCTCAGATGACAAGGAATAACAAGCAGGTGGTAAGTATGTCGTACATGCTTCTTCTTGAACGGGAGCAAGTGACGTCCTTATGCCAAGATTAACTAAATCCTTTCTACTTTTCAATCCATCCTTACTCTTGCCCGGTGTATTCAATAGCGTCCCAACCAAAGCTTCGCATACATTCTTCTCTATGTGCATGACATCTAGACAGTGGCGCACATCCAAGTGCTCCCAATAATCAAGCTTGAAAAAAATCGAACATTTCTTCCAAATCGTAGTTTGAGCGCTTTTCTTTTTTCCCTTTCCCAACACAAACTCCATGCCTGCTACCTTTTCCAATATTTCAGTACCTGATAGTGGGACTGGGGCAAAACCAAGCTCTTCCTGACCGTTAAACCACTTCTTTGCACTCCTCCACGGATGGCTTCTAGGTAGAAATCGTCTATGACCTAGATAAACAGGCTTACCACCGTGCTTTAATGGACAATGACTAGTATGGCTCTCACAAACGGGACATGCAAAATGCCCTTTCACAGAACACCCTCCAAGGTTACCTAAAGCAGGGAAATCATTGATGCTCCACATCAACATGGCTTTAAGTTGGAATGTCGCGTCCCCTCGACTTCCGTCAGGAATATGAATCCCATGCTTAAACAAGGATTCCAACTCCTCAACAAGAGGTGCTAGATATACATCAATGTCATTGCCAGGTTGCCTAGGCCCCGAGATCATAGTGTTCAAAAGCACATACTTTCGTTTCATCATCAACCATGAAGGTAGATTATAAATAACAAGCATCACTGGCCATGAACTGTGGGTGCTGGACATGTTCCCGAAAGGGTTCATTCCGTCAGTAGATAGTCCTAAGTGCACGTGTCTAGGTTCGTTAGCAAATTCTGGGTACATAGCATCCATCTTCTTCCACTGATCACCATCAGAAGCGTGAGATATAATATCATCATCTTCCTCTCGAACCCTATCGGCATGCCATGTTAACAATTTTGCATCAACCGGATTGGCATATAAACGCGTCAATCTCGATTTCAAGGGCATGTACCACATCACCTTAGCAGGACCTTGCTTTGTCGATGTTGTCACTGTTTCTCCACATACCTCGACCTTTCCCTCCTTATTTTTCCATCTAGACTCACCGCATACCTTGCAATCATCCCTCAAGGAATCAACAATCCCCCTATACAACATACAATCATTCGGGCATGCGTGAATCTTGGTAAACTCCATGCCCATAGGACACAATATCTTCCGCGCAGCATAAACCCTGTCAGGACACAAGTTGTCCTGAGGAAGTAACTCTTTAACCAACTCTAACAATTCCGTCATTCCTTTATCAGAAATACCATGCCTTGCCTTTAGGTTCATTAACAACAATGTTGCTCCCAGTCTAGAATGCTTAGCCCCAACATATAAGCTTGTCTTTTTATCGTCATACATTGCCTCCAGCATACTTTTCTTCCCAACAAACTCCATAACAACATCGTCGCACATGTCTGAAAGCTGTTCATTATACTGCAGGATTTCCTCGGCGCTTCCCTCCTCCGTCTCCACCTCGTCACTTCCATAATGGCCTTCCCCATGCCAAACCCATTCTGTGTAGGATTTGTCAAAACCTTTACAAATTAAATGTTCACGCACGACAGCAATATCTTCAAATATGGCGTTGTTTCTACACTTGTTGCATGGACATCTAACCCCTCCTATGCTGTTCTGTCTATAATGTCGCAACCCAACATCTAAGAATTGTTCAACCAAATCTAAGTACTCCTTCGATAATCGAGCATTCTCCTTCATTATTCGTTCGCGGTCCATAATTCACAAATCAGACAAACAGCTACACAATACTACTAACCCACTGACTTTAGATGATCAACACATAAACTACACACTGCATTAACAAAACAACCAAGATAAACCAAAATGCAACCAAAAATTATGCATAAAATCAACCAAAATCAAGAGACAAGCAAGTACATTACGCAAGTTAAACCTTACCTACACCAACACGGGAACAATGAGACCTCCGAGAACACTTCAACTGATCACCCTTCAATACCCACCTGTTTAGACCCTTTTAAAGTTTTTGTTTTTGGAGTTAGAATGGCCAGTTCAGCTTAAATCTGTGACCCATACAGAGTCTGTTGCGAACTCGCTACGCCCTCGCTCACACCTTCGAGTAGCCAGCGATCTCGTAACATTTCAATCACCCTCACATGCACTGTACATTGAGCAATGACAAATTTGACCTTTTAAGAAGCGATGCCGTAACAGCAAACGCAATATACTACCGTCCCAGTTACGACATCTCCCATATCCTCGCCTGCTAAAATTAGGGTTTAGCAAAGCTTACGATATCGCAACGAACAAACCTACGACTACCGAGCTAACCTACGAAATCGCTACAGACACATTCATATTACTACAAAGGTTGCGAGATCGCAACAACCAATCCAATTTAAGGCGGATACATTTTTTCCGCCTTGGTCAAGTATCTTTTAACGTGAAATCCCATTTCCGCCTTTAACTGCCTCTTTCCGTCTTGAATGTAATTTTTTTTTGCTAAGCTTGAAGAGGTAGCGAACTCGCTACTATCAATCAAGGCGTAAAAAAACGCGCCCCCATCAAACGCCTTAAATATGTGCCTTGCATCCACCCCTTTGTAGTAGTGTGTAAAAGGATTGTTAAACCAGGAAGGGAAGTTGTAAGTAGGTTCTGCCAACAATATTAGGCAAGAAATTCTTCAAACCATGCATGCTTCACCTTTGGGAGGGCATTCTGGACAAAATGCTACTGTTCAGAGGATTTTGGCTATTTTTACTTGGCCTGGGGTAAGAAGGCAAGTGATTGATTATGTAAGTACTTGTGGAGTGTGTCAGAGACATAAGCATGAACATTGCAAAAGTCCTGGTTTATTACAGCCCCTACCAATACCAGATCAGGCTTGGAAACAAGTATCCATGGATTTTATTGAGAAATTACCATCATCTGAGGGTTGGGATACAGTATTGGTAGTGGTTGATAGACTGACTAAGTACAACCATTTTCTGACATTGAGTCATCCTTTCACTGCTTCTGATGTAGCTAAAGTGTTCTTCAAAGAAGTGTGTAGATTGCATGGAGTGCCAGATAGCATTGTGAGTGATAGGGACAAGATTTTTACTAGCCATTTCTGGAAAGAGCTATTACAAAGGCTGGGAGTTAAACTCAATTATAGCACTGCATATCACCCTCAAACAGATGGGCAAACAGAGAGAGTTAATCAAGTGCTGTCTAACTATTTGAGAAGTTTTTGCTGTGACAAACCAGCTACTTGGTCTGAATGGATTGGATCTGCTGAGTGGTGGTACAACACTACATTCCATTGCAGTACTTTAATGACACCATATGAAGCACTATATGGAGTTAAACCACTACAGTTACCACTGGGAAACTTATCTGATGTAATTGTGCCAGCTGCACAGAATTTGTTACAACAGAGAGATAAGATTCAACAATTGCTTAGGAAGCATTTACATCAAGCTCAGATAAGGATGAAGTTCTTTGCGGATAACCACAGATCTGAAAGAGTTTTGGCAGTAGGAGACATGGCCTATTTAAAGGTTCAGAAATACAGGCAGTTATCCTTACATGGAAGTTCTGGTTCTAAGTTGGCACCAAAATTCTTTGGTCCATTTGAAGTATTACAAAGAATTGGTGAGGTTGCTTACAAACTTAAACTGCCTAGTACTGCTAGGATTCATCCAGTCTTTCATATATCCATGCTTAAGAAACATTTGGGAGCTCCACCTGCTGTGATCAGTTCCATCCCTAATGACTTGCAAATGGAGGTGCCATCTCTCAGTCCTCTCAGAATCTTGCAAAGGAGAGTAGTCAAAATTCAAGAGCATGAAGAAGTGCAGTGGCTCATTGAGTGGCAAGGACTGCCAGCTGAAGATGCTTCCTGGGAATCTGCAATTTTTATTAAGCATCAGTTTCCTTCTTTTCAGTCCTAAATAACTGGATACAGTCTGTCATTTCCTTCAAGCTTGTCCTTAACAGGTGGGGATTGTTATGAACCAGGGGTTGATCAGTAAATTGACAAAGTCAAGGGGGCTACTTGCAAACTGGCAGTTAAGAGAAGTCAAAGCTGCAGCTTGGTGGAGATTGGCCGGTCAATGGCAGTTCAGGTGGCAGTTGAAGATGAGTAGCTGATATAAGAAGTTGTTAGTTAGTTAGAGTAGGTATCCAATAACAGAATTGTGGATCATGATGTTCTTCCCTCTTTCTCCTTTCTCCTTATTCTCTCTCCTCTTGTAAACACTCTTTGTACTCAGATTTTGCTCAATTGAATCCAGATTTACTGTTTAATCCTTGATTTGATTGGGCTATTCATAACACCAGCATATGAGCTAAGGCCCATATCACCACCATTAAAATTAGTTAAATGTTGAAATTGGACTTGGAACTGGATTAAAATAATTAATAATTTGTCTACAAGTCTTTCTTTTAATTTCTCATTTATTAATATGGGTTGTCGTTGTTTGTTCTTCACTTGATAATCTTAACTCCAATCATTTTTAAATTTCTAAGCACTTCTTTTTTATAACATTTCTAAGCTTCAATAATTTAGCTATAGGTTAAAAGGGAGCAAAAGTTTAATTGACAATATAAACTAATGTATACACTCTAAACTCCCTAACAATATTTAATCAAATCCCAATGTATCGTATACCCATCATGATCATATGGCCAAAAACTATAAGAAAATTAAAGAATCCGACTTAGATCAACAGTGAGATATGGCGATCAATTCACTGACCGCCTCTAGCAAGGGGCGGATAAAATATGATTAAGCTTGGTTAAATATGATAAAATTCGATGTTATTAAGTTTGATGTTGATAAAATATAATTTGATAAAATATAGCTAATTTGGCTGTATCAATATACATCGATTTTTAATATCAACTCAGTTCAATATATAAAGTCCAGTTCTATATATTTCAGCTCAATTCTGTTTAATATCTACGATCATTTTATTAAGTTCGGTTCTGATGAAGTATAATAGATAAAATTTGGCTAATTTAGTTATATCAATGCAAATAATTTGTTACTTCAATGCAGTTTTACATAGTTAAGTTCAATTCAATATATTTTCAATGCCTTTATTCGTATCAATATTTTGAATATAACATAATTTATACATAAAAATATTAAATAAATTTTAATTCAGTTCAATATTTTTCCGGTTTATTTTTCGGTTCAATTCAAACAATATTTTTCAGTTAAAAAATTAAAATGATTACCTAAAACATGCTCAGGTGTATTAAACATGCTCAGTCATCAATTACCTAAAAGGAGAAAACCCTAGAAAATTTAAAATGATTCTAATTCATGATAATGGTGTACTGGTATTCTACAGTGCTTTTTCGTCTTCAAGATCATAACGAATCTGTGCACCTTCAACTTGTGCGGATTAATTTTGTTGAAGGCAACCTAGTTAATTTGAATAGTAGACTAAGTCAATAGACCCATTTCCAATCCAAATCTGAAACGGGAAATGGGAAAGAATCCCATTCCATATGAGAATCGGCAGAATTCAAGGAGGCTGTGTGCCTATATAAAGCCCCCAGGCTTCCATTAGGAGAATCATAACATTTCCATTTCAACACATTTTTCGAGCAAACAGAACAGCGAAAAAAGATGAAGAAAGATTGGGAAACCCCGAGGGAGAAGCTCTACAACCCCAAGGCTGAAAAGGCCAAGGCTCGCAGATTTACCTTAGAACAAAATCGCAGAGTCATGGAAGCCTGCAAAGAAGAAGATGAGAAATGGCGTGTCGCCGAAGAACAAGGCGGTCGGAAAATCACCAAGAGGCGCCAGGAGCAGGCCAAGAAGAGGGCCGATGCGGTGGCGCGTAAGGCCGTGAACAGGATCCTGGTGGCTCAGGAACAGCCCGAGGACAAGGATGCGGAAAGGAGGCATCTTGAAGCCATAGAAGAGGCCAGGAAGCTCAAGGAAGAGAAAGAAATGAAGCAAAAAAACTCCAAAATTATGCGCGAAATCGATTATGTCAAGATCATTTCTTTCTCCAACACCAATAATGCAATTCTTCTTCATGAGGAAGACGAAATCTTGAAGCCAAACCACAGCTCCTCTTCTGTAAAAGAATAGCATTAGTTTGTTCAGAAACACTAATCCTTGTTTAGTTCAGATGATGAGAGTATATTCCTTGTATGATCACTACATCTTCTGGGACGAAAGTGTCACATTTATTAAATAATTCATTTGTTCATTAATCATTATTGTTTATTAAGTTCCTCCAACATATTTGATGATGAAACTAACTCTACAGGTTTACTCTATCATTCAACCACTAACAATGTTCAACAAATTGGTTCCAAGCAACTTTCTGATCCTCAAACTATTTTTGCTGAGATGCAAAATATATAAATATAGTGAATGGACCTTATTAGGCAAGCAAACTCACTCAGGACATTATAAAAAATATCAGTAGTTAAAAAAAAAAAAGAGAATTAGTACAATAGTTTTGTTTTTTTTTTGTAATCCGTAATCGGTAGTGAAGAACAGAACGGGAATGGTTAAGAAAATTTTCAACATTTATGAGATCGGATAAGAATGACAGTCAAATTTAAAAAGAAACTAGTATCACTAAATTAATTGTAGTGGATTGTTTTAATTGATGATCTCGATCCTTAAATGAAGAAAAATGATATACACTTTACCCACCATTATTAGCAAATCAACAATATCAAACTTCCAACTAATTGAAATGCTCCACATGCTAATTTTCGCAAAACGAAAATATCTTACAATCAATGATTTCAGACTCTTCTATAAATTGAGAGCACGGGGCTTAATCAGATTACACACTTACAATTTTTATTTTTCACTTTATAACTAAATATCTTTTCGAAAAAATGGTGAAATCAATCAAAATTATTTTCTTAGTCACTCTCACGATCTTTACCTCTGGTAAATATCTCTCACCAAACTTCACTTTTCAATTTGATCTTATTCGTTTAAGCGTCAACTATTTATCAAGATTGATGATCCTTTGATTGTAAAACAAGATTATAATTTTCATAATGTTAAAAATATAGTTTGGTTTTCAACCTAAGCAGTACGATTATTCATACAAACAATAGTTTATATTATATTGCACGAATCTAATCACTTTGATAAATTTCAGGTTGGTTGTTTTCCACAGTAGCAGCTGACTCTTGTCAAACAAACGCTGACTGTAATTTGAGATGGTGTCCGGTAAATATGCAATACTGTCATGATGGTAAATGTTCGTGTGGAGCTGCCGCAGAGAAAGGTAAAAGAAGATACTTCACGTATTTCATTTAAAAAAATCCATTAATCTTCTACTGTTCGATACAAAATTGTTGGAATTTACAAATTTTATGAATATAAGGTAACCTCTCTTAGTTCATTACTCACAGCATAATATAAGAATAAATTGTTTTGTAGTGCATTTAATTAGTGAGTTTTTTTTTGTTTCTAGTTAAAATTGTATTTATTTGGAACATCTTTCCCCAATCATTCCATATTTGCCTCATTTTTTATTTTTTATCATTTTATTTGGTTCTACGTGTTTCATTTTTATTATAATAAACCTGTATTATTAAGATAATTTATTAATTATGTTTAATAAAATTTATTGAGATGATATTCAGGGTTGAAGGCAGGGCATCTTGATCAAGGGTTCAAGTGTGACGCTGATAGAGATTGCCTAGTGTACTGTGACGTCCCCGGCAAAGTTCCCCATTGCAAACAAGGAATTTGCTTTTGTAATTAATTTTAAAATTTCTCAGTTTTGCAGAAACTACTGATGTACTAGTCAATAGTTTATGAATGACGGTGAATAATTAATAATTGGCTTGCCGAAATTATTGAGTTCATTAAATTTTTATAAAGATTTAAGGTTGAAAATACTTTCATGTACACCCGCTGGAAACTCCAATTTAAGTTAGTCTCCTAAAAAATTTGGAGAACTAAAATGATTCCTTTTGATTGAATCCGATGAGTCGACTAGATCCCCAAGTAAATATATAATATTTTATTGCAAATAGGATAGAATAGAATAGAAAATTAAAGTAATTATAATTAATTAAATCAGTTCGAAAATTAAATATAAATTAAGTATAAAATTAAATGGAAATAATTGGTCGCAATTTTGTTATCTATCAATTACATTATTTCAGGTTTTCCTAAAAGTTTTTCTTGCGCAGCGTTATAAATTGGGCATCATCATTTCTGAATATGAAATAGTGAAAAATGTGCACATTAAGGTTTTTTAGTTTTTCTGTGTTTATAGAAATCAGTAAAAGTTTTATTTTGAAGCATGTTCTAAACAAAATCTGGTTAGGATCAGGGGCGGAGCTAGGAATTGTATATGAGGGGGGCCGGAACTAAAAATTTTGAATTAACTATTAAAATAATATAAAATGCGACAATTCATTGAAATGTCAAAAAAATAGAACATTAAAGACGAATATCGGTAGATAAATATATAAAATTGATGAATTAAGCATCATTATATGAACCACTATATTTTTCAAGTCGCACATTCTTCTCCGAAAGTCTATTAATGAATTAAAACTTGAGATCCTATTATTGAATTCAAACTAACTGAATTATAAAAAGTAAGAGGAAAAAAACGAGAGAATTAATCAAGTATCTTTTGTTGATTTTCTTGCTTTTAAATAGAAATTTTTTAAAATTTTGAAAATATAGTTCATAACGTCTATATATATTTTTAGTATTGATAAAAGGCTACTCGTAATTTTATTCGAATTATCATATTGTCAATCAATATTTTAATATAATATTGCCTTATTAAATATAATGAAATTAAACTAGCTTATTTGTTAAAAAAAAGTAAAGTAAATAAATCTATTCCTATATTTGATTTATATATGATTACTATTAACAAGAAATTGTAATCAATCGAGATTTAAAGAAAAAAATATACAATTTAACTATATTATTCCTATATTTAAGAAGATTTAAAAGAATCATATTCAAATTGTATTTGATTGTAATTACATAATATTATACTAATTATGGTCTCATTTTCCTTTTATAACTCATCATTCTATATTTTTCAATAGTAACAAAAGTAAAGAAAATTTATAAGAGGGGCCACACATAATAATTTACCTTAACAAAACAAATTTAACTAATACCTATAATTAGAAAAATTTTAAATGTTGCGGGGGACCGGGCCCCACCCGTTCCCCCCCCTTCCTCCGCCCCTGGTTAGGATTTAAAGTTCTTGAGAGAATATCACACATGGATTCAGTTAAGGTGTTTGAACGCCTTAAGTAATTTTAAAATAACTAGGCTAACCGGACCGTGCGTTGCACGGTTTTGATGATGTAATTGCTTGATAATAATAATGAGCATGTCTCAGTACAAAGTAAATATTTGATACAAATAGTATTGTAAATAATGTGTCATGTAAATTGAATAATGTTTGTATTATAGAAATGTTAAAAGTAAAATAATTGAAAGAACTATATTACAATATTTAAGGTAAAGTGTTGACTTTAGTTCCCTATTTTTGGTCTCTTATTTACTTCAAAGTCGACTTTAGTGTACTCTTGTATTTTAGTATCCGCCGTCTTTGTGTACCCTATTCGTTGTAACTTTTTAATTAGACTGCCACTATTCCGGTTTCGATTATGATTATGATTTTACTTCTCTTATTTTCTATTTTGATTATGATTTGGTTTCCTCTCCCTTCTTATATTTTAGTTATGATTTGATTTCTTCTGAACTCAAACAGGATTATGAATAATAATTGTTGAGAAATTGGAATTGCATTGATTCGTATTATTATTTGATGAAATGGTCTATTAAACATGATATATATTCGGACCTATTGATTTTTTCTGTAAAACGTCAAACAATACCCTAATGAGAGGAATGAGTATTTTCCTATGATTAATTTATCAATAAAATCTAAAACTACTAATATTCGAGATATTAGTGATGGTAATGTTAATTGAATACTTATTATAAAAGTATTAACAGTTATTTAAATAGCAATATATACTTTATGCCATTATTATGTAATTCAGTGTCAAATATTAGGAATAAACTAATCAAATTTACCTATGTGGATTTCATGTTATGGAAATTGCTATAGCACTACATGTCAAAATATTCTTAAATCTCCAAGCAATTTATAAAATTAATCACCAAATAATGAAAATAAAAGACTAATGTTAAAAGTGATTTCAAAGATTTGATGCGCTAAATTTTAGAGATTTTGCTAAACAAAAACGACTCATACATACATGTTTTCAAGTAATTTAAGAAGCTACATTTTTGTCATAATAGAATATTTTAATACACCAACCACCCTTATTCTCCCTAACCAGAAAGACTAATAAGAGTTGTATGTCACTGTCTCTCGAGTTCTGTCGAGAACTGCAAGTACGACATCACCAGATTCACCATGCTCAGCCACAATTGTTAAGCTTATATAATAAATAATATTCACTTAGCAGCGTTGAAATCATCAATTCATCGCTGGAACGAAATATCTCATGTCTGTGGCTTTCCTCACGGCTACACCAGAGTCTATCACTAGACAACACTAATCAAATGATACACATAACTTCCTCTTGATTTGCAGGGAGTGATCAATGCAGGTCAAGGTGTGAGGTGGTGGTGACCGAAAAGTTATATATAGTATTATCCTTGTGGGAGATGAAATTGCCGGAGACGGTGGGAAAAACATATATCTGAACCTCGTTTTTCTTTAATTCGACGGCGTTTTGGTCGGAGGAATGCTCGACTCTGACGTTCTGGTCGGAGGAATGCTCGATTTTGACGGAGGCGACGTCGTTCCGATCGGAGGAAAACTCGATTCTGACAGAGGCGACGAAGAAGTAATCAACGCCGGTTTCCAGTACGGGTAATTGGTTCGGATCTTCCTCACAACATTGTTTACATTCATTCATCTCGACGGGGTATATATACACATACATGCCAACGCAATATGTACATGGTATGTAGCAATAATTAGGGTATATGGATGTCCTTTGAAGAAAAACAAATATTCTGTTGTTTAAATATAGCACATGATAATAGAAAATAAAACTATATATATGGTAAAGTATATATGGATGGTATACAATATACAATGAAAAATTTTAAAAGAAAAAGAAAAGGAAAAAAGGAAGCAACATTAAAAACAAAAGACATGGA
Source organism: Sherardia arvensis (assembly GCA_948330725.1). Lineage (NCBI taxonomy): Eukaryota > Viridiplantae > Streptophyta > Magnoliopsida > Gentianales > Rubiaceae > Sherardia > Sherardia arvensis. Next base: position 8,518,294 of record OX415238.1, on the reverse strand, counting down.
ATGAGTGGGACGTCAAAATATATGGAATTATAATCACGGTGGTGACATTAACATATAATGAATTATTAACGGTGGCAACGGAGTGAAACGCATAATTTTGTGCGTTTTATGTATTGCTATTAGAATTCCAATACATTTATATTTATGCCACCACTTTCTACTTTTTAATATATATCTATATATCTAGAAATTTTAAAATAATGACTAAAATTAATTAATGTGCAATTTTATAAATTGTTATCGCAACTAAAAGGTGTATATATATATATATAACTGTTTTATATGCACGTTGGGTGTTGTACCCTACGAAATTCGATCAGCTAGAAGAGATGTATAGTGAAATATAAAAGAAGAAATCATGCCGAAGTTCTATACAATATTGCCGAATGTATATACAATAATCTTGGCAGTCAGGTAGAAAAAACATTGTTGTTTACATCATAGGTGAAATTAACTCGGCTTTGTGATCAATTTAACCATGTTAGGACAGAAAAACCTGAAATAATATACATAGTTTGATATTTGGCTTTTTTTAATTCAGAATATTTTTAAAATTACAATGTCACTCTGTATATTATTATGTTTCACCATTAACATAATAATTGAAATTAGTTTCATGAATTTCTGTTGTACTTTGTACTCTAAGTGTATATACACTACATGGATTTATTATGGAAAATCTTTCAACAATTTGTGAGGTTTTTATTCATAATCTTATTTTTACTGATAGTGAGACCAAAATGTTTTTAGCATAATGATTAGTGTTGTAAAGTTAGTTCACGATTGTATTGGATGTACTTGATCGTATTGGTCCAGTTTGAACTACTCTCCTGATGAATTCCTAGAGATGTGCTGATATGGTGGACTGGGTATTCTTTGCATTTTGCAATTGTTTTGCTTTATTATTTTTTTAGGGTTAAAAGTAGAGGTACTCCCAAGTTTATATAAAAAGTATTAATGTACTCTCTATTAATTTAAAAGTGCTGAGATACTCTTATAATTATATTGAATAAAAAAGTGTACCCCTAAAACCCATTTTCCAACAACATTTTAAACTAAAAGACAAATTTACCCTCACTTGTTGGCTTATTTTTTTCCGTGACCCAGATGCCCATGGGCACAAAAAAATCCAAGAAATCGATATCACTGAATTAAAGAATAATGCATAGTTTTATTGAAAAAAATTAACATTTATATCCAAAAGTTCAACGAATTGAAAACATTGATGAACTTACCATAATCTCGGAAACTCTATTCTCTCCTTTGGTAATTTGAGCTAGCCATGCAAATTATTACTGGGTGTGGCGGTTTCGGTCCCCCGACTCACACTAATTTCTAGGCACGGTGATTTTGGTCCCCTCGGATTCAAACGCGTTCATCCGATGAAGTAACGGAATTGATTGGGGCATTTTTGTCTTAGAAATTTTTCTTTTTTACCATTAAATAATATTGAGGGTATTCTTGACATTTTACATTTAGCAAAATAAAAATTCTGTTCAAATTATACATTTGAGAGTATAGTGACACTTTTATAAAATATAGGGGTACATTAGCACTTATTGAAACACTTGGGGTACAACATCACTTTTATTTTTTTTTATTTTTTTTAAATGGAAGCAAAATTTCAATATGATTGTCCAGCATGAAAGAGAACAACACTTTCTTTTCCTAAAACCTGATTTGATCAGAATCTTATTACATTTGTTTATTCTGACTTTAATTGCCGCATATTGATTTTGTGTATTTCAATAGAGATTTTAGGAATTTTCTAATTTATCGTTTTTTGAATTTCGTAAGATCATATATTGATCGGTGTTTAGATTGGTGATGGTAGTCGAACCCTAATGTTTCTTTTATGAAACGTATGAATGGTAAAATATTACTAGCTATGTAATTTGACTTGTGTAGGACATGCACTGCTATGAAAGATTTACGAAGGGATACACGTTCAAATCCAATTAACCTTAATTAATCACAATCTTCGATATGTGCAATTTTACGAATACACTGACATGTGTTTTTCAAGTATATATACTTTGATCAAAACTGTTAACACGTTGAAAACACGAAATCATGTATCCAAAAATTAGATCACATGTTAAGATAACGGAATTAAACGTATCTCAATCTAATTAAACTTGAGTCGGGATTTTGATTTAAAAAATAGGCAGGGAAAAAGAAGGAAAAATAAATTACTAAAAATCTCGGATCTAAAGGTTCTGTGTAGAGATGCCACATTAATTCATTATTAGAAATTAATAAATAAATAATTCCCCATCTTCCCAGGGTTTCAGGCTAGGCCAGAGAGAAATCTTATTTAGCCCCTGTCCAGTTTAACTTATTATATTACATTTTAGCACAACACAACACTCGTCAGCACATCACCTGTTCAGCTCAACACATTTAAGCTCTAAATGGACACTATTTTATGTTTTGTAAAAATAATATTAACTAAGTGAACTTTTTAGTTCTTAAGTAATAAAAATTGTGTTTTTTCTTCAACTCAAATGAACACTATTTAACACTTTCAGCAAAAGGTCAGTACAGCACATCACTGATCAGCATAGCTCAGCACTCATCAGCACAGCACAACACCAAATAAGTTGAACCGGACAGGGCCTTAGTTAGGTAGTAGACGAAAAAATAAAATGTATATATATTTTTAAAATAATTAGAATGGTTTAAATAAAACGAAAAAACTGTTGAAAGGGATACAAACGACATTGATCTCAATCTTTGGTGACGAAGACGACGACATTGAAATCGACGAGGCGGAGGCTTTCGTGAGTCCCATATTGCATCGATACTGACCATATACTGTTGTGACTATAATGAGGAGCCTCATTTTTCTGAATCAATTATTGATATAAACAGATCGCCACCGATTGATAAGTGCTCAGATGAAGTTCAAAATAAAAGATCCAAATTTCTTCCGTTGAAAGATGGAAGTAGAAGAAGTTTCAATTCCGATCCGAAAAATAACCGAAATCCTGACTCTCTGAGCCTTGTTTGTTAGTAATCATAACATTGACGAGATAGGGTCTTGTTTCCGAAAGGATGTCTTTGATCCCCACGGATATGATAAGAAAGGATGATGAGATGGTGCCCTAAAATTAATCTACCGATTATAGTTTGATAGAAGGGAAACCTCGATGATTGAGGCTGTGTATTATTCATGAATATATAAGCAGTACACGGGTACAAGAGTAAATGAGTAAACCCTAATTAAACCCTAACTACTACATGATGTTGGGCTCGAGGCCCAGTACTACTCTCTAACACTTCCCTCAAACTAAGCGTCGGATTGACTGAGACGCAAAGCTTGGATCTAAAGAACTCAAATAAGGGCTTAGGAAGACCCTTAGTGAAAATGTCCGCCAACTGCAATGATGTAGGAACATGACTAACACGGAGCTTAGCCGAGGCAACCAACTCACGAACAAAGTGGTAGTCGATGTCGATGTGCTTGGTGCGCTTATGAGCCACTGGATTCTGAGCTAAGAAGATAGCACTGTTGTTGTCACATAACAACAATGGAGAGCCATCCAGAGGAAACTGCAAACTAGGAGAAGATGGCAGAGCCAGACAACTTCCGCAGCTGTATTGGCAAGGGCACGGTACTCGGACTCCGAACTTGAGCGAGATACTGTGGGTTGCTTCTTGGCACTCCATGAAACCAAGTTACCGCCTAGAAACACTGCATAGCCGTAAGTTGTATCGTCGAATTTCTAGACATCGAGCCCAATCAGCATCTGAATAAGCACAAACATCAGCAGAAACAGTTGAAGAACCTCCTGAGCTAAATGTGAGACTGTGATGAGGTGTTCCAGCAACATAACGAAGGATTCGGGTAACAGCAGCAAAGTGATCTTCACGAGGATTTTGGAGATACTGGCTTACTAAATTTACCGCAAATGCTAGATCAGGGCGAGTGATAGTCAAATATTGAAGTGCACCAACCAAAGACCGATATAGGGTCGGATTGCCAAACGGTGCACTAGTGCTGCTATGGAGCTGCAAGAGTGTACAAACGGAGTTGTCACTGGAGTAGTATCAATCATGCCGGCTCGACTCAGTATATCCCTAGCATACTTGGCCTGTCCAAGAAAAAGACCAGATGGAGTAGCAGACACCTCAAGACCAAGGAAATAATTAAGGGACCCTAAATTCTTGATTTAAAACTCCTGATCAGTTCTGGTGATGAACTGTCTGATAGCACCAGCATCATTTCCGGTCAGAATGATGTCATCCACATAAACAAGGAGATATAGCAAGGTGGTACCCGAGAGAACACAAAGAGAGATGTGTCTGAAGTGCTATACCGAAAACCCAGCTGGCGAAGGTAAGAGCTAAAGCGATCAAACCAAGCTCGAGGAGCTTGTTTGAGTCCATATATCACTTTCTTTAGACGACAAACATAGTCAGGATGAGTCGGATTCTTATATCCCACTGGTTGAGCCATGTAGACTGGAGAATCAAGAATACCATTAAGAAAGGCGTTCTTAACATCAAGCTGATGTAGTGGCCAGCGCTTGAGAGTGGCGGTGGCAAGAACTGTACGAACAGTAGCTGCCTTGACAACCGGGCTGAAAGTATGATCAAAGTCAAAACCAGGAATTTGAGAGTATCCCTGAGCAACCAAACGAGCCTTGTAGCGCTCAATGCTACCATCTGGTCGATACTTTAAGCGAAAGACCCACTTTGACCCTACAATGTTGGAATCTGAAAGACGAGGAACCAACTCCCAAGTACTCTGATGGTGAAGGGCATCCATCTCCTCATCTATAGCTCTAATCCAGTTTGAATCCTTAAGAGCTGTACGATAGTCTCGAGGCTCGGAATGCTTCATAACCTGAGCAACAAGACCAGTTGGAATAAAATCAGGGTACGTCTTTAATCGGCGAGAACCATCCTGATTCCGAGTAATCATTTGATGAGCACGACGAGGAGGTGAGTCGGGACTCGATGAGGAACCAGATGATGGAGTGGATGACACTTGTGGAGGACATGACGGTGGAGTGGTCGTCGGTGATGTCAAGCCAGATGACACTGGTGAAACTGGAGGAGAAACTGTCTGAGCGACTTGAGTACGAACCACATCGTCGGAGTCACAAACCATACAAGGAGTTGATACTGATTATGAGGTATGTGATGAATGCATCGTCAGTGATGTAGCCATAGGTTCAAAAAAGGAAGAGATTTCCATATTCAAAGTCGGTCTACCATCCAACGAAGGTGCGGCATATGGAAACAAAGTCTCATCAAATCGAACATGGCGCGAGACATAGACACGTCCTGATGTCGGGTCAAGACACTGAAATCCCTTATAACGAGGACTGTAGTCAATAAAAACACATGGGATGGAACGAGGAGCAAACTTATCGGCAGTAGTGGCACGTAAGCAAGGATATGCACGACATCCAAAGGGATGAAATAGGCTGTAGTCAGGAACCGACCCAAAAACCACCTCGAACGGTGATTTGCCTCCAAGGATTGAGCTAGGCAGACGGTTAATTACATAAGCATCAGAGGAGAAAAATTCCACCCAATAGATCTTTGGTACCATGGAGTGAAATAACATCGCAAGACCCGTCTCAAGAATGTGGCGATGCTTTTTCGCTCAGCTCGGCCATTCTGGGCTGGAGTATAAGGCGAAGACATTTGGTGGTGAATACCACATGATGCAAGATGAGCCTGCAAACGGTTATTAGTAAATTCTGTGCCACCATCCGTCTGAAAAATCTTAATCTTTGCAGAAAATTGTGTCTCAACAAACTTCTAGAACTGCAGAAAAACATCATAGAAGTCGGACTTATGTCGCAGAGGAAAGAACCAGGTGAATCGGGAGAAATCGTCAACGAACGCTGCATAGTAAGAATAACCTCCTGCGGATAAGACTGGTGCTGGTCCCCACAAATCACAATGCACTTTATCCAATAAACAAGTTGCCTTCTTATCATTAAGAGAGAATGGTAAAAGACTGTTCTTGGCCATCTGACACGGAGTGCAACTAACCGGTGTAGGGACAGCAGAAGAAACCGAAATATGACCCAATCGATTCAATAGTTTAATTGTGTCATGAGATACATGTCCCAGACGAGCATGCCATAATTCAAATGGAGCTCGGAGCTTTCCCATCCGTAACTCACCAAAAAAACAGGAATCACCATTTTCCAAATAATAAAGACCCTCAATATGACACCCTTTACCAACTACATTTCCCATAGGTTTATGCTCAATCGAAAAAATATCATCATCGAATATAACTCTCACAGGTAAATCACGAGTAAGCTTACTGATGGATAATAAACTCCTAGTAATGTTAGGAACCTCCAATACTCCATGAACGGAAAAATCCGAAAGATTACACTGACCAATATGAGAAATAGGTAATGCTTCACCATTTCCAACAAGAACTGAACGAGAACCATGACATGGTTGTACCTTAACAAGATGATGAGGACTAGCGGTTATGTGTGATGTGGCACCAGAATTAACAATCCACTGATGATGATTAGAACTATCCATACGCTCTTGAGATAATGCTTTATCAGCAGTCCAATTTGAGGAGCGATCAGCCCGAGATAAAACCATTTTAGCAAATTGAAAAGTGAGGCCCAGAATCAGAAAGGCCCAAAAACTGCTGAATAACCGCGCAGGGCGCGATAGGCAGTAAGGCAAGATGCACGCGTTGCGCGAGCAACACAAAAGCGCACGTGATTACACGCGCGGAGAAGGGTGCGTGCGAAAACTGTCTGGTGCGTGGCCACACGCGCTGCAAACGCGCGTGCATCTCAAAAACGCTGGGCTGGCGGGTCTGACTGAGACGCGATCGATGCTGATGTCGACGGCGACGACGTACGGCTGAATTGACAAGTAAGGAGATGAGCCGATGCCGATGCCGATGGCGACTACGAGCAGACACGGCCTGAGACGTGATTACGGAAGGGCAGAGAGAAACAGTTGGCGTTGATGATGGCGGTGCGACAGTGGCGTGATGGCGGCAGGACGGTGGCGCGATGGTGGCACGACGGCGGCGCGACCAGTTAAGTGATATATACTATAAGGTCTAGGAACGATTTACTACTGATACCATGATAGAGGGGAAACCTCGATGATTGAGGTTGTGTATTATTCATGAATATATAAGCAGTACAAGAGTACAAAAATAAATGAGTAAACCCTAATTAAACCCCAGCTACTACATGATGCTGGGCTCGAGGCCCAGTACTACTCTCTAACACAGGTCATCAAAATGGGATGAAGTGGATAACGGGCAAAAGTTCCATCCATGTCTAACGTTTCAGATAGGAGATGATGATTGGAACTGAATTAGTCCTCCATGGTCAATCTCTAGTTAATTTGATGGCAAACTCTTAATTTGAATAGTTGACTAAGTCAATGGACTCATTTCCAACCCAAATCAGAAATGAGAAACGGGAGAAAATCCCATTCCACACGAGAATCGGTAGAATTCAAGGAGGCTGTGCGCCTATATAAAGCTCCCAAGCTCCCATTAGGAGAATCACAAACCATCTCCATTTCAACACATTTCTCCAGCAAACAGAAGAGCAAAAGATGAAGAAAGATTGGGAAACCCCTAGGGAGAAGCTCTACAACCCCAAGGCTGAAAAGGCCAAGGCTCTCAGATTTACCTTAGAACAGAATCGCAGAGTCATGGAAGCCTGCAAAGAGGAAGATGAGAAATGGCGTGTCGCCGAAGAACAAGGCGGCCGGAAAATCACCAAGAGGCGCCAGGAGCAGGCCAAGAAGAGGGCCAATGCGGTGGCGCGTAAGGCCGTGAACAGGATCCTGGTGGCTCAGGAACAGCCCGAGGACAAGGAGGTGGAAAGGAGGCATCTCGAAGCCAGAGAAGAGGCCAAGACGCTCAAGGAAGAGAAAGAAATGAAGCGAAAAAACTCCAAAATTATGCGGGAAATCGATTATGCCAAGATCATTTCTTTCTCCAACACCAATAATGCAATTCTGCTTCACGAGGAAGACGAAATATTCTTGAAGAACCACACTTATTGCATAATTACTAGCTCCTCTTCTGTAAAAGAATAGCTTTAGTTTGTTCGAAACACTAATCCTTGTAATTTGTTCATCTTCTGGGACGAAAGTGTCACATTTGTTAAAGCATTCATTTATTCATTACACATTCCTGATTACAGTCTTAATCATTATTGTTTGATGATGAAACTAACTCTATTCATTCCACCAATAAACATTATTACTACGTTCACCAAATTTGTTCCAAGCAACTTTCTGATCCTCAAACTATTTTTGCTGAGATGCAAAATATATAAATATAGTGAACGGACCTTATTAGGCAAACAAACTCACTCAAGGCATTATAATAAATATTAGTAAAACCCAAAAACAATAAAAATTAATCAATAGTTTTGTTTTGTTTTTTTTGTAAACCGTAAACGGTAGTGAAGAAGAGAACGTGAATGATTAAGAAAATTTTCAACATTTATGAGATTGGATAAGAGTAAAGAAAGAATGGCAGTCAAATTAAATTGTGTTGGATAAACTCATAATAATTCAAAATAATCCACATTCAAATTTAGAAAGAAACTAGTGTCACTAAATTAAATGTAGTGGATATTGTTTTAATTGATGATCTTGATCCTTATATAAAGGAAAATGATATGCACATTACACATCATTATTAGCAAATCAAAAATATCAAACTTCCAACTAATTGAAATGCTCCACATGATAATTTTTGCAAAACAAAAATATCTTTAAATTTACTATCAATGCTTTCCAACTCTCCTATAAATTGAGAGCACAGAGCTTCAACAGATTACACAACTACAATTTTTCTTTTTCACTCTATAACCAAATATCCTTTCGAAACAAATGGAGAAATCAATCAAAATTGTTTTCTTAGTCACTCTCATGGTCTTAACTTCCGGTAAATATCACTCACCAAACTTCACTTTTCTTTTTGATCTTATTTGTTTAAGCATCAACTATTTACCAAGATTGATGATCATTTGGTTATAAAACACTATTATAAGTTTCACAATGTTAAATAGTTTGGTTTTCAACCTAAGCAATATGATTATTCATACAAATAAAAGTTTATATTATATTGCACGAATCTAATCACTTTGATGAATTTCAGGTTGGTTGTTTTCCACTGTAGCAGCTGACTCTTGCCAAACAAACGCAGACTGTAATTTGAGATGGTGTCCGGTAAATATGCAATACTGTCATGATGGTAAATGTTCGTGTGGAGCTGCCGTAGAGAAAGGTAAAAGAAGACACTTCACGTATTTCATTTAAAAAAGTCCATTAATCTTCTACTGTTGGATACAAAATTGTTGGAATTTACAAATTCTATGAATATAAGCTAACCTCTCTTCGTTCATTACTCACAGCGTAATATAAGAATAAATTGTTTTGTAGTGCATTTAATTAGTGAGTTATTTTTGTTTCTAGTTAAAATTGTATTTATTTGGAACATTTTTCCCCAATCATTCCATATTTGCCTCATTTTTTAATTTTGATGATTTTATTTGGTTCCACGTATTTCTTTCTTATTATATTAGACCTATATTATTAATTATTGAGATGATTTATTAATTATGTTTAATATTGAAATGATTTTCAGGGTTGAAGGCAGGGCATCTTGATCAAGGGTTCAAGTGTGACGCTGACAAAGATTGCCTAGTGCATTGTGACGTCCCCGGCAAAGTTCCCCATTGCAAACAAGGAATTTGCTTTTGTAATTAATTTTATAATTTTTCAGTTTCGCAGAAACTATTGATGTAAAAGTTAATAGTTTATGAATGACGGTGAATAATTAATAATTGGCTATCCGAAATTATTGAATTCGTTAAATGTTTAGTAAAGATTTAAGGTTGAAAATACTTTCATGCACGCACCAGAAACTTCAATTTAAGTCAGTCTCTTAAAAATATCACAGAGAACTAAAATGATTCCTTTTGATTGAGTTTGATGAGTCGACTAGATCCCCAAGTGAATATATACTAATTTTTGCAAATAGGATAGAATAGAATAGAAAATCAAAGTAAATATAATTAACTAAATCAGTTTGAAAAATTAAATATAAATTAAGTATAAAATTAAATGGAAATGATTGGTCGCAATTTTGTTATCTTTATCAATTACATTATTTCACGTCTTTCTTAAAATTCTGGTTTTCTTGCGCATCTTTATAAACTGGAAATCATCATTTCTTAATATGAAATAGTTAAACAATGTGCATATTAACTTATTAAGGTTTGTTTTTCCTGTGTATTATCAGTAAGAGTTTTATTTTGTAGCATGTTCGAAACACATTAATCTCGTTAGGATTTAGATCAAATCCAACAGTTTTGCTATAATATGGAGAATTTGAGTCTTTTTTCAACTCCAAAAGATTCTCCATCACATTCTCCATAATGGAGAAATTGAAGAGAGAGAAGGTTTGGTTCTTCAAATTTGAAGAATGAGAAAAAGTTTTTGGAGAACCAACATTTAATGTTTTTTGGAAATTTTTTGAATATTTAATTCATTAATTGTTTCTCTTCAATAATTTTAAATGATAACATCTTAAAATAATAACAACAAAATTTTATTAAAAATACATATTCTAAAAATATGCATAAAAACGATTGTAATAAGATCTCATATGACTATTTTTACATTTACATAACTATTGATATTTAATAATCAAATATAATCTATTTTTCAATATAAATTTAGTAAATTTTAAGTTCATAAATTTATTTATTTTGACGTTTGTTTATAAGTCATAACATCTAAACTAAATCTTTTTTTTGACAAATGTTTTATTTTTAATGGTTGAAGAAAAATAACTTGTAATAAATAATTAAAAAGAGATGAGTCTAAATTATTCATAATACGTTACAAAAATAATACTATTGTAATTCGTAATGTGTTATTTTTATAAAATATATTTTAATAAATTTATATTATGGAGTAAGTAATGTCAAATATGAAATGTTATTGTAACTTTTATTATAAGTTCATTATTTGTTTGTTAATTATTATTTGGACTTATTAAATTAAATATATGACTCTAAAAACAAATGCCCTATTTGCAGAGTCACATTCCCTATTTGCAGAGCCCAAATCCAACAAAAATACAAAATTGCCCTCAATAAATAATAGTACATTTTCTTTAATTCTGACCCACTTGTTTCACTTAATTTCATTTGGGAGAAATTTTCAGAAAATTTTGCAAAAAACCCGAAAATACCTAAATCCTCAAGAACACCATCCTCTGCTCTGATTCACGTTATGGGTACCTAGGGATCTTAAAGTCCGCCCCCCATAACCCCAGATTCCCCAAAAAAATCATCGAAATCCGCCGAATTTGGCCGCCGATCGGGTGAATCAAAATCCGGCCGAAAAAGTCAACCATCGCCGCCACCGCCGTTCGGCGGCGATTCGGCTCCGGCCGAGGGCAGATTCGGGTTCCCCGCATCCTCGGCAGCAAAACCCATATCCCCATTGGCTCCGAATCATTACTTTTCGACGGGCCCGTTACTGTTCATCGTCCTCTCCAATAGGCCGGAAGTTGCAGAGATCAGAGGTACTCACCGCCGGCAATTCGAGGGGAAAGGTACCCAGTTTCTTGATCCCCATAATATTTGGAACAAAACCCAGTAGGTCTTGCCCTCCGTTTCAACCGGACAAGGGAGATCGGGCAACACCATTCTCGGCCGAACTTCCCGTCGTCGCTGACGCCACTAGCCGGAACTTCGAGCAATTCGGCCACCGCCATCATACTCCTCGTTGCAGCAGCTTCGCAACGCACCAAAGTTTCGCCACCGACGCTGTCATTCTGAGGTGATCGGAGAGTGGAACTCCGACGACTTTTCCCTGTGCCATTGCCGCCGTTAGACACATCTTCGAGCCACGCCTCCGCCACCATCCGTTTCCTCTCTGCAAGGGCTTCGCAACAGACTATAGCACGACTGCCGACGCTTCCATCCCGACAGTGCTCGATCACCGCCCGACACTGGAACTTCTTGAGCATTCACGGCCTTCCCGCCGGCTTCTCGTCGGAAACAACCGCCGGATTCCAGTTCTCCACGACGATAGCTACATTTTGCCACCCTCCTTGAACGCCGATGCGACAGCTGCCAAAAACCCAGGTGGAAGGTCGAGGTATTGATGCCAGATGAAATTAAGTGGAAGTGGAACAAGTGGGTCAAAATTACAGAAAATGTACTATTATTTATTAAGGACAAATTTTTATTTTTGTTGGATTTGGTCTCTGCAAATAGGGAATGTGTTTTTGCAAATAGGGACCCCTTAAAAATAAAAGAAAATTGGATAAATATGTAGTATTAAATGTTAGTAATAAATTTTAGGGAATGAAAAATGGAAAAACTGTTGGGTTTGAGGTGAAAAAATATGGGAAATATGAGGTTTGCTTCTCTATTATGGAGATTGTGTATGGAGAAACTGTTGGACTTGCTCTTATAGTTCTTTAGAGAAACATTGATTCAGTTAAGGTGTTTGAACGTAGTGATATATATATGAGGCACCAATTAAATAACGACACATCATCTCTAACTAATTTATGATTGAGCCACGTATTAAATCATTACACAGACGGGTTTAAAAGATTTACTAAAAATATCTTAATCAATTAAAATATTATAATTATATATGTGTCATTATCTTATTAATGGTTGATGAAGGGTATATCAGAATCATACGGATGAATGTTATTCTCGATCGTAACAAAATGCCCAGTTCTATATATTGTTAGAAATCCATGAAAACGATCACCATGCCCTTGCTTTAATTTAGATTTATGATTTAATACTTGAATTTCTCGTGCAGCGCGTGCATGCATTTCTTTCGATTTATGCATGTTCATGCACGTTTATAATAATTTATGCACGTTCATGCCCACACAAAATACATAATAACCTCTGAAAAGTTTTACCAATTTTGATAGCCCTAATATTTCATGAAAAGTTAATATTTCGATTATTAACTAATAAAAGTCTTAGATTTTAGGGTAGATATTTTGAACTTCAGATCAATAGTATAAGGGGTCTGTCTCACTAATTAGACTTCAGATCAAAGACACAAAAGTCTTCTGTCTGGATGCTGTTTGATCTGAGAAATGCAGCCAAGCCATTGCACCCGTACGTTTCTCTGGTAAAATGCAAGCTTCAATTCCCATGCATGTTCACCAGAGTTCACCAAAATTATCCTTTCTTTTCTGCTTCAGATAATATTCTAATTACTAGATCTTAGCCAGTGCAACCAGATCTGAGCTGCTGCAACCAGATCAGCTTGGCTATAAGAACAGTATTACAGATAACATGAAGCATTAATCAAACAAATGTCAGCTTTTACTGTACAAAGTAAAAACCAAACAATATTGAAGAATACCAGATAATTATTAAGATTCGTTTCAACTACAAATTGTAGATATATTAATTTAAATTTTTTTTGTTCATGGTGAGCTTTTTCATTTTACAAAAAATGAAAACAATATATCAAGGTATTAATTAGTGACATTTATATAAGTCAAATTACAATTGATAGTTATGTGACCATGGAAATACTTACCGTGCGTGTTTCCCACGTGCGAGTACTTAATTATTTGCACGATTGGAATCCATATTCATTCAACTCAACCCTGGTGATATGGGCTCTGGCCCATATCTAGGCTCCGGCACAGAGTGTAGCCCGGTCCATATGACGTCAGCTAGAATGGCGCTATCCGGGGACAAGGGGACATGAATATGACCTGTCTCCGGGTAAGGACAAAAGGACAGGACCACTACCTCTGGGCTGGAGGCTGACCGCTCACAACTATAAATACAGCTTTGGACTTATGGAGAAAGGTATGTTCTATCAGATAAAAACTCTCTCAATATATCCTTATTCTCTCTCCTATTCAAAGGCCCCTCTTTCATCATCACGCCGGAGTAGCTATCCTCGGGATACTCCGGGGCGTTGTTTTGCAGGTCTTTAGGTGAGAGTGCGCGGAGCACGGACAAAGCCTCATCCGGGCCGGAGACTCGTCATCATCCGGACCGGGACTGGAAGCTGGTAGCATCAGTTGGCACGCCCAGTGGGACCATTAAAAATATTTCCAGTTACAAGTGACGTTCATGCCGCCGCGCGGACGACCGAGAAAGAACCCTCTCCCGGCAGAGGAGGAAGCGGGAGGAGGGCCGAAAACCAGAAAGGCCGCTACGGTTAGAGCTCAGAAGATAGCAGCCGAGAAGGAACGGATTCTCCAAGCCAAGCAGGCGGCAGCAGAGAAGAGGGCCGCGGCTGAGGAGCGTCGGCGACAACGCCTGGCAACGGAGAAGGCGAAAGGGAAGAAGCAGGTTCCCGAACGGACTCTGGCTGATATACAGCGTGAAGCTAGAGAGCGACTGCGAGCAGCACGCGAGGCACGGAACCAGGACCAGTTTAATGGCCAGGCGTCGTCGGACGGGGATGACAACCCGGAAGAAACGCCTGATCCGGGTCGTCCTGAGGGATCCGACTCGGATGAAGCCGAGGATTATGAACCTGAGGAGTCTCATGAAGGGTATAGCACGGAAGACGATGCTCAGAGCCGGTCAATTAGACCCCGAGTTGGGCGAAAGGCCGGACGGGAGGAGCGTAAGCGACATGATTCCGGACTTGGAGGCAACATCCTGAGGACAAACATGACGGAGTATCAACAGTTCCAAGAGTGGAAGGCAGCTCAACAAGTTGAAGCGGACAAGCCGCCTCCGGAGCAACCAAGGGCGCCAAACCTAAACCCATATCCGGCCGGACATCAACAGCAGACCGCTGGTTTGAATCCGAACGCACCACCTTACTGGGGAGCACAAACCCAGCAGGGGTATGGTACCCAGCAAGGCTATGGGATGGGTGCACCCGGAGGTCAACAGCAAATGATGTTTGGGATGCAACCTGCCGGTGGACCCGGGGGTCAGCAGCAGATGACGTTTGGGATGCCGCCTGCCGGAGGAGGATTTCCCGGAGGTTTTGGTTTTCAAACACCTTTTTGTCCGGATTCCATTGAAGACCGTCTTAACCGCCTAATCGGACGGAATGGGATCGGGCCACAGTCACCTTGGGTTCCGGATGTGCTGAGTTTCAAGTGGCCAGCCGGAACCAAGGCTCCGGACGGACTACCTACCTACAACGGAGAAGGTGATCCGGAAGAGTTTGTTCATACTTATGCAAGTATCATGATTGCTAGGGACATTCCGGAGGAGTTGCAGTGTAAGATGGTGCCTTCATACCTGCGAGGCAACTATTTGACATGGTTCAAGGGACTGCCGAACGGTACGCTCCGACACTTTTGGGATTTCACCGTCGCTCTGGTCCGGCGCTATTCCGCTATGAAACACACATTTGTGAACCTGGCCACGGTCCTGGCAATGAGGCAGCTGGAGACGGAGACTACCTGGGAATTCTACACCCGGTACATAGCTGCGACGATGAAGGTGGTGGACCGGCACTTGCAGGAGAAGGCCATTATCCACAACTTCGTCAACGGACTGAGGGACAACACTTTCTACATCGAGCTCATGAAGAATATGCCTACATCATACTATCACCTCCAGTTGGTGGTGGAGATGCATTGTATGGTGCACGACGCCAACCAAGTCCGGATGACAACGGTAGGCTTTTTCGAGCAAAGGTCTCTCACAGTGACGGTGACCCAAACCACCGCTGCATGGACTCCTGCTCGGACGGATCAAGCCAGACGAGTGCCCGCCCCGGCGACAGCAGCACCAGCACCGGCAGCCCTCGCTCGTCCGACCTACATGGAGCCATCCATGGAGAAGCACCATCTCATGAAGTGGAGGATATGAGGGTTGGACAAAAGGGGGTGGTCAGTGTGTTAAAGAACATGCCGGATGACGTTAAGATGGAGTTACGAAGCTTGTTGGCTGAATATGAGGATGTGTTTTCTTGGGGAACGGAGGACTTGACTGGCGTTCCGGAAGAGATCGCAGTCCACAAGCTTAATGTCTTTCCGGAGCTGAAACCGATACGGCAGAAGAAGAGACCCCTCGCCCCGGAACGCAGGGAGGAAATCCGGGCGGAGGTGGGTAGATTGTTAAGTGCCGGAATCGTGGAGGAGATATCCTACCCGGAGTGGATAGCAAACCCAGTTCTGGTGAAGAAGCATGATGGCTCTTGGAGAATGTGTATTGACTTCATAGACCTAAACAAATGCTGCCCGAAAGATAGCTATCCGCTCCCCTCCATCGATCAGCTGGTCGAGGCTATTACTGGTTACCAAGTGTTGGCATTTTTTGATGCGCACCGAGGGTATCACCAGATTACGATGGCCAAGGATGACCGTCCCAAAACATCTTTTATTACTGATTTTGGTACTTTTTGTTACAGGAAAATGCCTTTCGGACTGAAAAACGCAGGTGCGACGTACCAGAGGATGGCGGACAAGCTGTTTCGGAACCAGATGGGACGGAACTTGGAGGTCTATGTTGATGACATGGTGGTCAAAAGCCGGACGTACGAGTCTTTTTTGTCCGACCTCCGGGAGATGTTCGACGTGCTCCGGACGGCGAATCTCAAGCTCAGCCCCGGAAAAAGTACCATCGGAGTAGGAGCAGGGAAGTTCCTTGGCTACATGGTGTCAGCTCGAGGAATCGATGTCAATCCGGAAAAGATATCAGCTCTTATGGAGATGCCCCCTCCGAAGGGAGTGAAGGACGTGCAAAAGTTGACCGGATCGCTCGCCGCTCTGAGCCGATTTCTTGCTCGGGGGGCTGAGAAGCAGCTCCCGTTTTTTAACATACTCTGCAGGGCTAAGCCGTTCGAGTGGACGGAGGCATGTGACCAGGCATTCACGGATCTTAAGGCTCACCTAGCAAGCCTCCCCACCCTATCCAAGCCATTGCCCGGAGAAGAACTTTTCCTATACATAGCGGCGACGGAGCACGCTATAAGCTCTGTTCTGGTCCGGGAAGATGGTAAGGTACAGCGTCCGGTTTACTTTGTGAGCAGGGCACTCCAGGGTCCGGAAACAAGATATACCGCTTTGGAAAGGCTAATATTGGCGTTGGTCCATGCTTCTCGGCGCCTCCGACCATATTTCCAGAGTCATCCGATCACGGTTCTGACGAATCATCCGTTGAGACAGATCATGCTGAAGCCGGAAGCCTCGGGTCGGATGATGAAGTGGGCAGTTGAGCTTGGAGAGCACGAGATCAAGTATCATCCCCGGAAGGCTATTAAGGGGCAAGTCTTGGCGGACTTTTTGGTAGAGATGACCGAACCTTCAGGAGAGCCGTCCGGATCGGAACCACCCTCTGACAAATGGAAGTTGCATGTGGACGGGTCGTCTCATGCTAGTGGGGGCGGGGCTGGAGTCCTGCTTACTAGCCCACAAGGAATGGAGTACAAGTATGCTATCCAGTTCGCTTTCCGGGCAACAAATAACGAGGCAGAGTATGAGGCACTCCTGGCCGGACTCCGGCTGGCATTGGAGATAGGGGTCACGGACGTTGAGGTGTACATCGATTCTCAGATAGTGGTTCAGCAGGTGAACGGAGAATATGAGGCGAAGGAACGGAGTTTGCAGAAGTACCTTGAGGCGGTTAAGCCACTATTGGCCAAGTTCCGTGGCATTACCATAACACAGATCCCTCGCGAGGACAACGGTAAGGCGGACGCCTTGAGCAAACTTGCCTCTTCTGAGATCAAGCCAGACGCGGAGAGCAACTTGATGATGGAGACCCTATCCGCCCGGAGTTATGACGTCCCACTAGTGGCAGCAGTGGAGATGCAAAAGGAGTCATGGATGGCCCCCTTCTTCGACTATTTGCAGCACGGAAAGCTCCCGGAAGACAAAGCGTTGGCACGGAATATCCGGCAAAAAGCACCGCACTACACCATAGTGGATGGAACCCTGCTCAGACAAGGATATCTCCAACCGTGGTTAAGGTGCGTAGACTCGGACGAGGCAGCTCGGATTGTGAAGGAGATGCACGAAGGACCGAACGGCAGTCACCAGGGGGCCCGGACCATAGCAAGAAAGATAATGTGCACGGGCTACTACTGGCCGACCCTGTTTGAAGAGGCGCAGAAGTACGTCCGCTCCTGTGTACAGTGCCAACGGTTTGCTCCGCTCATTCATGTTCCGCAAGAAGAAAGGGTCGGGATCACCGGCTCGTGGCCTTTTGATAGATGGGGTATCGATCTGGTTGGACCTTTCCCCTCCGCTCCGGGAGGATTCAAGTACCTGATAGTAGCGATCGACTACTTCAGCAATTGGGTGGAGGCTGAACCCCTTACAAACATCCGTGGTAGCACTTGCATCAAGTTTTGTTGGAAGAACATTATCTGCCGCTACGGAATCCCCAAGTACATCGTCACGGATAACGGAGCTCAGTTTGAAAATGACCCGTTTCGATCTTGGTGTAAGGAGTACGGAATTACGCAGCGGCTCACATCCGTTTACCACCCGCAGGCCAACGGTCAAGTTGAAGTTACCAACCGGACTGTGGTGAACGGACTGAAGACTCGCTTGCAGGGGGCACGGGGAAACTGGGTCGATGAGTTGCCAAGCGTTCTTTGGGCATACAGGACGACCGAAGGATCCGCAACGGGCCAGTCGCCATACAGCTTGGTATACGGGGCGGAGGCAGTCATACCAGCTGAAGTGGGAGTCCCTAGTCTCCGGACCCTCACGTGGGATGAAGACCAAGCAGGACGGAGCTCTCCGCTCGGATCAAGCAGGCTGCTGGACTTGGACCTCTTGGAGGAAAAACGAGAGCAGGCAGCGCTGCATGAGACCAAGGTTAAGGAGCGGATGAAGCGTTACCACGACAAGCGTGTCAGGAAGGAATCGTTCGTCCCCGGAGACTGGGTGATGAGGAGGAATGATAAGAGTCTGAAGGAGGCCACTGGCAAGCTGGCACCAAACTGGGAAGGTCCGTACCAAGTCACAGCTTCATATCCGGGTGGGAGCTATGAGCTGGCGGATCAGTCCGGACGAGCGATCCCCAGAAGGTGGAACATCACCAACTTGCGAAGGTTTTACGGAGCATCCTGAGTAGGTATGCTTTCCGATAGAGTTCGTTAATCTGTCCTTTCTTTTCAACAAGTATGTAGTTCCGGGTCCTCTGGCTAGGGTTGAGCCTAGGATTCCGTCCGTCCTATTTACTATGTACTTGGCTCCGGCCGCATTTAGACAAAGGGTATGTCTAGCCGGAGTCCGATTATCTGAATGAAGAGTTGTCAAATTTTATACTTGTTCAATTTTACTATGTACTATTTTTCAATTCTGCACGATTATTAGTATCCTCCGGATCGTTTGAACAAACGGACGGAGTGAGCAAAGACGAATAAATAAAATCCTCCGAAGTGTTTGAATAAACTAACGGAGGTAAGCAAAACATAAGGACAAAATGGTTTGATCAAACAACAAGGAAAAACGCTTGAATAAGCTATCTCGACATACAAACAAATCACATTTGAACAAATGATACAATTATACAATCTGCTACGTCCGGACGGACGCAGATACAAAGGAAAAATAAAACCTATCTATTTGGGCCACGGTATGTCCCAATCGACAGGTGGAGAGGTGGGCTCCGGAGTAGGAGGTTCCGGGGTAGGAGGTAACATAGCTCCGTTCTCTGGAGACGGTGGCCTTGGGTCTTGAGCCCTTTCCTGATTCAGGGCAGTAGGAGTCCGCTCCGGAGTGTCGTCTTCAAGATTGTGGACCTCATTCCCGCTGCTTTGACCCACTGGTCCTCGATACGGGAAGGGAGGAATGGGCGGAAGTTCCGATGGACCAGCTCCATCCGGATCGGAGCCAAAGATTCCGTCAGAGTCAGAGTCGGAGGATTGCATGGTCTCCTTTGTGGCTTTGGCCTTCCCTTTGCCCTTGACCGGAGGTCCAGCTCGAGACGGACGGAAGGGATTCTGGCTCGGATATCGCGAAGGAGAGCGAATCCGAACGGGGACTTGGGGACGGCGCACTGGTTGAATACTTCTTCCCCTTCCCCTTGCTGCCTGCTGGGCACCCCTTCCCCTTCCCCTCGCTGCCTGCTTCGCCATTCGGTTAAGGACGCAGTTGAGGCCCCGTCTGTTCCCGCCACGAGCATTCTGACTCCCCCGGACACGAGCATTCTGGACCCCCCGGAGACGAGCCTGACGTCGCCTCGCCAATTCGGCTAGCTCCCTAATGATAAAGGGACGGATGATGGAGGCATCTTGATGGAGCCGCTCTACGCGACGGGCAGACTCTTCCGGATCGACGGAAACCTGGATGCCAGTATACCTCTCGAAGGTAAAATCTATCGCCACCTGGCTCGAAATGAGGGTCAGCGAGGGAGGGAGAGTACTGCCAGCATGCATCCGCTTCCACCATTCAACGGCCTCCTCGAATGCAGGACGGTATGGAGACTCCCGATCGTTCCACCCCAACTTAAACATCCGGACGATCAAAGCACTGACGTCACGAGGGAAGTTGCGGTATATGGTTGGAGTGACGCGTCCGAGGCGTAGTCCGGTCAAATGGTATGAAAGTTGCAAGGTCATCAGATTCTACCGGAGGACCATCACCCGGCCGGCAAGCACTTGATTTTCTTCTTCCAGCTTTAAATAATCTCGTTGAAAATCCGTCCGGCTGGCCAGCCACTTCAACTTCTCAGCATAGAATGGAAGCAAGGACAAAACTAAATCCAATTCGGTTTTCAGCTTGGCCTTGTAGTCTTCATGCTCCGCTTGCAACATGGAGATTGTCTCATCCGCGTCGTTGGTTGCATTGATCCGTTCTCGAGCAAAATCCCGACACTGGGACAGAGTGCCGAACTCCTCTGATATCTCTCGGAGGCAAGCGGCTAAAGTTGGAATATCCTGAAACTCTTCCATTAGGGACTTCATTCCGGATCGGACGAAGAGCTCGCGAGTTCGCTCCCCACCCATCGTCCATCCGGAAAGTTCCGCCTCCAACTCCGCGCATCTAGGACACGGAGGGCTCGTGGAATGGGAGCTGGCTGGCGAACGATGGTCATGTGAGTCACCGATCCGGAGAACCAGATTCGGACCTCGGGGCTGCGGACAAGTAAAAATACAATGAATACGAGAAAATAACACAAGTATGGGAAGAAGGAAAAACTTGTTTCATAAAAGGGTAGAAAGATTACATCATCCGGAGGGTTGTCATCCCCATCCGAGTCCTCGCTATTGTCCTTCCTACACTAAACAATAGAAGATCAGACCTATCCGGATGAAGAGCTATTACAAAGAACAAATAAAAGGCTAAGGAGTGCGCTCTACATCGGAGTCCTCGCTGCGGTTATTGTCATCCTGACGGCCATCTTCTTATTGGTCATCCCTGAGCGGGCCATCATCGCCTTCGCCCTCATTGACATCTGGAGAGCCGTACAGCTGAAGCACCTCAAGGTACTTGGCCTTGACAGGAGACTCCGGTTTGGTCCTTTCCGGGACGGGGGGCACCTCGACTTGCAAGTTCACCAACCCATCGTTGAAGGCACAGACTGACTCAGCCGACACCGAGGCTGGGCTCTCTTCCGGGTGGGCTTCAAACACCGATAGCACGGAGGGCTGCATCTTCTCGACCCCTCCGCGGTAAAACTGGTCCAGATCATGGTTGTATTGGGCCTGGGCGTCCGGATGATAGTAGAACTTGGTGAACGCCTCCCTTCGGACCTCCGGAACCCAGCCTCGCATCTTCCTATAGACTTGGTGGGCTGCGAGCTTGTTGGATTCGAGGCAAAGACCTTGCAGGTTCTTCTCGAACGCTTCGCTTTGAAGTACCTTATCCGCGAAGGCAACACACAGGTCACGCTGCGCGCCCGGAGAGGAAAGGTCCTCTAGCTCTCGGACCCGGGCCTCAGCTCTGGTCGCCCGGGCCTCGGCCTCAGCTGTCCGGGCCTCTGCAGCAGCCAGCTCACGGGTCAGGTTCCCCCTTGTCCGCTCCAGCCCACTTATCTTCTGGGATAGCTGAGTATGCATGGCGTGATAAGCCTTGTTGATGGCCGCAGAAACACCCGGAGCAGCGATAAGATAAGCAGCAAAGTCCTACAAAGAGTTAAATTAGACAAACCATCCACTAAATGGACAAAAGATAAGCAACAAACGAGGTTCTACCTGGCTGGTCCGGCCAGAAGCATAGCTACTGTCCGGAGTGTCCTTGTTCGCGGAGAGGTCCGGAATCTCCACCTGCTGGACGATCTGCTTCGCGGACGAATGCTGGCCCGTTTCGGTCCGCCCAATTGTTTTGATTTCGCGGCGATGGGACGGAATCCTCCTCCTCGGCTTCTTTGACAGCGGGAGGTCATCATCCTCATCGGTGGACGGAGGATCCTCAAGGGTGATGGCAGCGGCTCGATTGCCAGCCCCGCCGCCCGAGACGGAGGACTGTTTGTTGCCAGCCCCGCCGCCCGAAACGGAGGACTGTTTCGCGGACGCAACCGTGATGTTCCTCAAGGCCTCCGCCTTGGCCTTCTCTTCCGCGAGCAGCGCTAACTGGCGCTTCCGCTTCTTCTCCTTGTTTTTCTCTGTCTCTTCTGTAGTTGGGGTTTTCATGCCGGTCCCCGAACCGGTTGCTGGCTTCTCCTTGTCTGCAGTTTTTGTAGTTCCGGGCGGATGATTTCCGCCCGTGTTCTTGTTCTTGTTGGATCCGGACTGAGGGTCCACACCCGCCTCGATCTCAGGATACACTGCAAACAAACAGAAGGAGATAAGTGATAAGAAGCATACAGCAAGGGGTAAAAAGAAAAGAAACTCACAAGAAGTATCCCGGGGGAAGTAGTAGCGGCACCGGGTATAAACGGCCTCCTCAAACGCCATCAGTGGGAAGATGTACTTCCCATTGATCCAAAACTTCAGATCGATCTGGTTGTGGCTCAGTTTGTTGATGTCCGCCACGTCAACGCCGTCCGGACGGAACACCTCCTTGTCTTCCTTCCCCCTCTTGTCATTCCACACGGGGCACGGATACTTGTCCAGGTTGAAGATGAAGTAGTTCTTCTGCCAGTTCGCATAGTAGTCGTGACGACCCTTGCTGCAGTCCTTCACTCCTTTCCGTTTCTGGAAAGTAAAGACCTTCTCGTCCTTGGTGGCATCCAAATGATAAAAGGTCCGGAACAAGTCGAGGGACGGAGTTATGTCGCACCGGTAGCAGTTCAGCAGGAAGGCCCGGACGACGGCGATACAGTTGGGTTGAAGCTGAGCAGGGGAGATCTGATAATGTTCGAAGATGTCCAAAAACAGCTGAGGAAGGGGGAAAGTGATCCCGTAGAAAAAATGACTTCGGGGGATGGCAGCGACTGCGGTATGGTCCCCGGTGAACGGCGTTAAGCGGGAATCGACGGACAGAGGAACCACCATAGCACGAACTAGCTCTTTGACAGTGGTATCGATGTTGACAATCTCTCCGGCTTTCGGGTCATCGATCTCTGGTTCAGGGTTAACCCCTATCGTGACATCAACACCTTCAGCAGACATTATGATTGAAGGAGGAAAAAGATTGAAAAAGAAGAAGTATTTCGGTAGAAGGGTGAACAGAGATATCACAGAAGAATGAAAAACAGGAGATGAAAAAAGTGAAAAACGAAAATGATGGCAGCGGCTCACTATTTATAGACATAAAGCAGATAAAAAAGGGAGCGAGTCCCGAGGCGACATGATTGCTCTCTGGAAAAAAGAGAAAAGGAATTTATTTGGAAAAGGAAAAACAGAACTTTTTTGAATTGACAGCGCATTTATGGCACAGCAAGCACGCCTCATTAATGCGCCATTAAAAGCACGCGCACAAGAAGTACAAACGGCGAGCGCGTACCTAGACGCATCTGGGCAGGTCTTGCGCTCCCGGAACGGACTGCATGCCTCCGTCCGGCTCCGACCAAGAAAAGAAAAGCGTTCGTGAAGAGACACGGGATCCCTCCTCCGGATCGCTCTTCCGGACGGATCCCATGTCTCGGGGGGCTAGTGGTGATATGGGTTCTGGCCCATATCTAGGCTCCGGCCCAGAGTGTAGCCCGGTCCATATGACGTCAGCTAGAATGGCGCTATCCGGGGACAAGGGGACATGAATATGACCTGTCTCCGGGTAAGGACAAAAGGACAGGACCACTACCTCTGGGCTGGAGGCTGACCGCTCACAACTATAAATACAGCTTTGGACTTGTGGAGAAAGGTATGTTCTATCAGATAAAAACTCTCTCAATATATCCTTATTCTCTCTCCTATTCAAAGGCCCCTCTTTCATCATCACGCCGGAGTAGCTATCCTCGGGATACTCCGGGGCGTTGTTTTGCAGGTCTTTAGGTGAGAGTGCGCGGAACACGGACAAAGCCTCATCCGGGCCGGAGACTCGTCATCATCCGGACCGGGACTGGAAGCTGGTAGCATCAAACCCTATTAAAATTTACGTATGCCGAAATGTATTAACTACTATACATAAAATGTCAATTAGTGACATATATATATAATTATAATTAACTATTAATGTGATATATATTAAAGGTATTTTTCCCAAAATCGACCAGTGATCATCAGGGATAAACATTAGTGACCGGCGGAACTACGGATTTATATTAGGGTAGGATTAAATAACTAAAAAAAATTCGGTAAAAACGTAGGTAAACGAATTTCGACAGCATAGTCTTATCCGGAGGCTTAAAAGCTCCAAATATGGCGGAAGAACTGTAAGATAGCCTGGTTTCGAATTTTAGGATAAGTCCAGGCCTACTCGGACTTGGTTGTACCGCCACTGATAATCATGTTAAGAATATATATATATATATATATATATATATATATATATATATATATAAAAGTCGATCATGATAAAATTATAAAGGATAAATTCTCTTAAAAGTTATAATATAGATAGATTAATCCCATACGCTGGAGATCTGGACTTTCAATTTCGGATGAAACCTTGCGAGTGACGGAAATCTGTCAACGACTCCTTGCTCAGATCATCTGAGCAGCTTCTGAGTGAAAGAATTTCAGATCTGACCCAAAAACAATAATTTTGGATTGAGTAACTTCTCAATTGGATATAGTGTAGCTGACCGGGTCCAATTTATTCGGGTGGGTAAGCATGATTTTGACCTGGCCAAATTAGATCTTATTGAGTCCTTTCTTTCTGTTTCTTTTGATACGATTTGGTTATTATTAGATTCAAATTGGGAGAAATCATTATCATTTGTCACACGATCTGGTGATATGTGATAAGCTTTTCAATCATAAACTCATTAGGTCTCGTGTAATTTCCGCAAATCTTTATCAAATTTAAATCGTGATAAAAATTTAAAAAAATTTATTAACTCAAATTCAAATGAAACAAATCCATTAAATACAAATTACGTATTTTATGTATGAACTTGACGCCCCCTAATTATTCTATTAAAGTTGGATTATAAATTCCATGCATATATATGCATGGTTTAGAACAAGCAAAACAAGGATTAATTATAACGAATACGATCGACTTTCCAAGATTTACTTCATACTAAAATAGGAATATTAGTTTTCTTGGATACTGAATACAAATCTAAGAATAAGCTAATATAGACCAGCTAATTTAAGTTGGAAAATTCAAACTTTCCAATGGCTTACTCTCTATAATAAAATTGGAATTAATTTCTTGAATTCATCTTTTAAAGAGAATACAAGTTTAAGCTAGAACGAATTAGAGTGGTAAACGAGTTGAGCCGAACGTGAATAAGGCATGTTCGAGCTCGAGCTCGAACTCGAACAAAATTTGTGGGTTTTTGTTTTTTGAAAAAAACTATTGGGTAGTTTTGTATTATTGTAAAATTCTAAATCAGCCTTCAAATGCATCATTTTGCATGAAATTGAGTGGTGTTATTATTTTTTTTTTAAAACAAAGTAAGGTTATCATTTCATTCTCCTAGAAAACGTTCAGAATCGTTTGATACAAAGAACGGTGGGGGAAGATCCCAAGAAATTGAAGAAACTGCACAATATATATTTAGCAAAACGAGCAACCATGTGTGCCTGAACATTTTCAGATCGAGGAACCCAAAAAGGCATCGGTAAATCACCATGAAATAATAACTCCTTAATATCTTCAACAATTGCAGATATCTCCATCGAACAAGGAACACACTAGTGCACAAGCATAGGTTTCTCGGCACACATTTCACGGCGTTTTGGCCAGATTTTGGCGGAACCGCCGAGTAACTGGGTTACGAACTCGTAACCTGCCGTTCGCCTAGGGCAAAAAAATAAACACGGCGTTTCACAATTAAAACAAGGCGTTTTCCAAAGTGTATTAAAAATGTCAATACTAGGCGAACTCTGAACCGTGTTCGCTGATAGGCGAGTAGAGTGACGAATTCGCCAGCATTACCCGCCTGAAATAAGAATAGTTGTTCGCCCATACATGCTAAGACGCGTTGTAGTTGCGAAATCGCCTTGTATTGACGCCAGCAGGCGTTACTGAAGAAGCGAGCTCGCCTATAGTTATGACCAGAGGCGTTTCGGTTTACGATTTCGCTTGTATTAAAATGTAGCGGGCGAATTTGGTGGCGAATTCGTAACAGTGTCGTAGCTGGGTGTATAAAAGCTGATTTTTTGCGGGAATGAAAATAAAAGAAGTAGATAAAAGAACTCTCCTTTTGTTTTGTCTCAAGTTTTGCTCACATTTTCAGGCCTTGATTTTGCCCAAGAACACAAAGGTATGAGGTTTTGATTTTTTTATTGATTGGTTGTGGAATGGGCAAACTGTTTTTGATTAGTGTATGTGCTTGTTTATATGGATTTGTAGAGTTCTTAGGGTGCTAAATTTGTGGAATGTTTGAGTGATTGTAGCAAAACCGTTGTTGATAGTATCTTGTTAAGCATGGGTCGTACTGAAATCATGTTGGAGAATCAGCGTCTCTCACAAGGTTATACGGATTTGATTCAAGAGTTTATTGATGTTGGTTGGAAGGATTGTGTAGAAAAGAGAATGGGTGGGCTAAGATGTCCTTGCATAGATTGCCTTAACAACGCGATTTATGAGGATGTAGACGTTGTGCGCGAACATTTGGTTTGTAGAGGTTTTGATCCTACATATACAACATGGGTTTGGCATGGAGAAGGTGCAAGTCATAATGATGCAGAGTTTGATGTTAAGCTTGGGGCAGATGGATTGCGTTATGATGGTTGTCTTGATGAAATGGCGGAAGACGTGGCAATGGATTGGGTAGGAAAGCCGAGCATGTTAGCGGCGATGTATAATGATAAAGAGACACCATTGTACAAGGGTTGCAAACATTCCGTTCTTGGTTCTACGTTGTTGTTGATGAATTTAAAGGCGCACCATGGAATATCTGACAAGGGGATGACTGAATTGTTAGAGTTGGTGAAAGAGTTGCTACCCACTGACAACTTGTGTTCTGATCGAGTATATGCTGCTAAGAAGATATTATGTCCTATGGGAATGGAGATGCAGAAGATTCATGCATGCCCTAACGATTGTTTGTTGTACAGGGAAGATGACAAGGATAGAGATACATGCCGAGTCTGCAATGAACCTCGGTACAAGTCAAAGGTGGGGACCGTAGAGGTATGCGGCGAGAGTGTGACGCCGTCTAGATGTAAAACGCCGGCTAAAGTAGTGTATTACCTTCCGCTGATTCCTCGACTGAAGAGGTTGTTTGCAAATCCTGAGGATGCAAAGTTGCTAACATGGCATGCAGATAGGGCTAGGGAGGACGATGACATTATTTCACATGCCTCAAATGGAGATCAGTGGAAGAAAATGGATGAGCGGTACCCTGAATTTGCTGCTGAGCCCAGGAATGTGAGGCTAGGCTTATCCACTGATGGCATGAACCCTTTTGGTAACATGTCTAGCACCCATAGTTCTTGGCCAGTTATGGTTGTGATTTACAATTTGCCATCGTGGTTGATGATGAAACGTAAGTATGTGTTATTGTCCATGATGATATCTGGTCCTAAGCAACCGGGTAACGATATTGACGTGTACCTAGTGCCTTTGATCGAAGATTTGCAGAAATTATTCGATGTGGGTGTTCGGATACCTGATGGCAGTCGAGGTGATGAGGAGTTTAAACTGCAAGGAATGTTGTTGTGGAGTATAAATGACTTTCCTGCATTAGGTAACTTGGGGGGTTATTCAGTGAAAGGTCACTTTGCATGTCCCATATGTGAGAGCAAGACTAGTTATTGTCAATTGAAACACGGTGGTAAGCCGGTGTATCTCGGGCACAGAAGATTTCTTCCGACGGGACATCCTTGGAGGCGAGCAAAGAATTGGTTCAACGGGAGAGAAGAGCATGATCCCTCCCCAATCCCTTTAACTGGAGAGGAGGTTCTAGAAAAGGTTACTGGGATGGATCATGAATTTGGTAAGGGAAAGAAGAAGAAGGCGTCGAATAGCAGTTGGAAGAAGTGTTCGATCTTCTTCAAACTAGATTACTGGAAGCATTTGGACGTACGTCACTGTCTCGATGTGATGCATATTGAGAAGAACGTATGTGAAGCACTTGTAGGTACGCTGATGAATACCCCTGGAAAGACAAAGGATGGCTTAAAAGCGCGGAAAGATCTTGTACAGCTTGGTATCCGATCGTCTCTAGCCCTTGTAGAGGAAGAAGGTAAATCTTATTTATCTCCAGCTTGTTACACTATGTCGACCGAGGAGAAGAAGCGTTACTGTAATGCTTTGAAGTCTGTTAAGGTTCCAACAGGTTACTCTTCGAACATCCGTAATTGTGTTAATACCAAAGAACTGAAGCTGGCGGGATTGAAGTCACACGACTGTCATAATCTTATGCAGGAGCTGAATGTTATCGCTCTACGAGGATCATTGCCTCGTCACGTGAGGAAGGCGATATCGAAGCTATGTTACTTTTTTAAGTGCATATGTCGTAAGCGAGTGAGCAGGCAGAAGCTGGATGAGTTGCAGGAAATGGTGGTGGAAGTTTTGTGTAGGATTGAGATGTACTTTCCCCCGGCCTTTTTTGACATAATGATCCACGTGATTGTCCATTTGGTGAGGGAGGTAAAATTATGTGGCCCAGTTTACTTGAGATGGATGTATCCATTTGAGCGGTACATGTCGATTTTTAAGCATTTCGTGAAGAACAGATATAGGCCAGATGCTAGTATAGTTCAACGTTATGTCGCAGAAGAGGTTATTGAGTTTTGTACCAACTATATGAAAGATGTTGCCACAGTGGGGATCCCAAATGTTAGGCACGATGGTAGAGTGGACGGGCACGGGCTCAAGCATCATAGTTTGTTTAGTCCTACCGCCGCCGACATGGATGCTGTCCATTTATATATCCTCAGAAATCACGAGGCGGTGACCCCTTATGTTGACATACACATGGATCAGATTAGAGTGTCAAATGCATGGACTGTTGGTGATGTGAGGATCCTGGAAAAGCATTGTGCCAATTTCGTTCGGTGGCTGCAAGCTCACATTCAGCAAGGGGACCATCCTGATATTGTCAAGTTGTTATGTAGAAGACCCCTCGGCACTGTTTCCTCTTTTGGTGGGTACGACATAAACGGTTATACTTTTGGAACCAAATGGTCGGATGAGAGGTCAACTAACCAAAACAGTGGTGTGGTAGTACCAGGTGAGGCAGTTCATGGATGCGAAGCATACTACGGGACGATCACCGACATCTGGGAGATTGACTTTATCAGTGCCACAATTACAGTGTTCAAGTGTGAGTGGGTGAAAGAATTTGGCGGGGTGCGGAAAGAGGATTACGGCACAACCCTGGTGAATTGCAGTGTTCTTGGCTCTGAAGGTGATTCGTTTATCATGGCGTCTCAGGCGCACCAAGTGTTTTATGTGACGGATCCACAGGATAACCGGTGGGAGATTATGGTGAATGGTAAGCAGGCGCTTCTTCACAATGGCAATGACGAGGATCGCAGCTTTGGAACAGATATCGGGGACCTTCTGGGTTTAGAGCCTAACGAAACCTTAACTGAAGACGAGGCGAGTTTGAAAAGGTATTTTGCGCGGAACGATCACACGGAGGGCATTTGGATCACCAATGCTTGAAAACCAACGAAGCGAAAGAGGAATCAACCAAAGAATATGTAAACATTAGTATGTAATTGGAAAAACCTTAAGTTTTCAGCATATACATTTGGTATGGACTGAATTAGTATTCATGTATGCTTGAAACGTGTTTCACTAATAGCATAGGCGTGAATAAAGACGACTTCTCTTGTACAAATCGCCTGTAAGCGTTACTATAAGCGAAATCGTATCCCTATTCGCCAACCTTGAAACTACGTCGTTTTTGTAGTTTTACTTTATGCCTTGGCATTTAGGTGGTGGCGGTTCCGTAAGCCGTCTCGCCTGTTACTGGCGAGTTCGCTTCTTGAGTCGTCTGTTAGACTCTGTTGAAATAGGCGAGATTAGAAGCGAACTCGCTTCAGTTATAACCCCACAAGCGAATTTTGTTGCGAGTTCGTTTCTGACTTGACATAAATAGTATTTTAATACTAGCAACACTATAAAAGACTATATCGACACCGGTTTAACACATGAACAATTATATGTAATTTAAACAATAAGCGCATATGAACTGTAAGCACCAAATTTTATTGAATAATGCAATCAAAACGAAAAAATCGTTCAATTGTAGCAATACAATTTGAAAAAACGTCCCTAGACTACATCCACATGTCTAGGAAGAGTTGTCTCCGCCTGTCTGGTCTTCATTGTCAGGAGTGGCCGCCGAAGGATTTTTTCGGGCATATGCTCTTAGAAAACCACGAAGCAAGTGGCTGTTCTTCCACCCCGTCTTGCGGAGATTAGCAAGCTCTGTCCTCATCGCGAAGTTCGACTCCTCAAGCCCCTTATAATATGCTTCCGCACTCACTAGTAAATGGAGAACATTGAAAATGTTAAATTTAGATATTGAACACAATATAATGGAACTTAAATATAATTTGTATCCCCTTACCTCCGATTTGCTCAGGTTTCGGCTCCACGGCCTTCTCTCCGTTTGGCTGCCAAGTCCCCCCAACCAATGACCACTTTTTCTTCTCAAAGTATTCCTTGGTGTAGTACTCACACGGCTTGGCGGTGTTGGAGAATTTCAACTTCGGATGCTTGGACCGGAGGAACATTGTTATGAAGTTTGCGTAGGGCAACTTCTTAGCCACCGTATTGTTCTCAACCACGCTGTCCTTCATGTGTTGAAACATGGTGTACCCGAGGTTTATCATCACTTCCGAGGCCAACAAGTAGTAAGTGACCAAAGTGGTGAAGTTTGGCTCTTGGAGGTTACCCCCTTTGGGCACAATATTGGTAGCCACCATCTCATACAAGATCCTTCGCTCGGGTGTAAGCTGTCCCAGCTTGTACTCCTTTGGCCTTCCAAGCGGACCTAACTGGCGGCCGAAGTGCTCCAACCCCAATTTCTGCAAATTCGCGGCTGGAAAGATCGACTCACTTGGCCAGTCACCCCTTATGTAAAGGTCCACTGGTTCATCTTCGTCCTCGTACGTGTTCTTGAGGGCTGCATTGAACAGTTCAGGACTTATTTCAAACTCCTTCTTGTTGACCTTGGTCTTCCACTTATCAGCCACCTGTCGGAAATTAGCGTAGAATTGCATTGTCTCCTCTAGATAACCCGGGTCCTTCACCTTCATCAATGTGTCCGCACCCGAATAATGTAGCAAGCCCCACACCCCTTTCAAGCCTAGCTCTTCAACCTTAGTCTCATCCACCACAAGTAAGGTGTTCAACTGCGACTTAGCATCCTCAAAACTCCTATACTTGAGGTAAGCAGATTCACTGACAAACTTAGTTTTATCAAAAACTATAACCTCGCTCGATTGTTCAACCTTCTTCTTTCCCCTCGGAGCCATGTTTCTAATTAACCAAAGTACCTATCAAGAATACCTAACATCAATCCTATTCCTATGATTGAACCCCAGTTTCAACAAAGAAAATCAACAGAAAGCTAAAATACTGATGAACTTAAAAATTTGAAAACATGGCATCCAGATTAACAATGAGTAAGATGAAACGGGTCAGGAACTTACCAGATGTATGGAATATGGCAGTGGGGGAGCAAATTTCCGGCTTGACGGTGGCTGGTCGGCGGTTGAGCAGAGGAAGCAGCGATTTTGCGTGAGTTTGAGGGAAAAATTGGGGATCTGAGTTTTGATCGACAGGGCCCAGCAGTTGACTATTTATGTTTGTCAACGTTACGAGTTCGCTGGTAACTCGCCTACAGGCGATTTACGAGGCGAGTTCGCTTGTTTGTTATTATATCAATTCAATCTTGTTTCGAATTCGCTTGTAACTCACCTACAGGCGAGCTGGCAGGCGAGTTCGCTTCATTGTTAAAAAATATAGGCCTTTGGGCCAGGGATCTGATAGATGCACTCAACAATCTGATCGCTCATCACTGTATAGTATATGTATAGTATATGTATAGTGTATGTATAGTATATGTATAGTATATGTGTATATCATGCATGGTGTTTCATGGGCAGTTTGCGCGGATCGGCGACTTATCGAACCATTTAGTTTTGGTCAGATATTTAAACTGATCAATTGGACCCTGCTTCACCGATGTGGGAAAATTGATGTGACGTGGAGGCGAATTCGCCTGTAACTCGCCTGAGGCGATTTAAGAGGCGAATTCGCTTGTAACTCGCCCACAGGCGAGCTGGCAGGCGAGTTCGCTTCATTGTTAAAAAATATAGGCCTTTGGGCCAGGGATCTGATAGATGCACTCAACACTCTGATCGCTCATCACTGTATAGTATATGTATAGTGTATGTATAGTATATGTGTATATCATGCATGGTGTTTCATGGGCAGTTTGCGCGGGTCGGCGACTTATCGAACCATTTAGTTTTGGTCACATATTTAAACTGATCAATTGGACCCTGCTTCACCGATGTGGGAAAATTGATGTGACGTGGAGGCGAATTCGCCTGTAACTCGCCTGCAGGCGATTTAAGAGGCGAATTCGCTTGTAACTCGCCCACAGGCGAGCTGGCAGGCGAGTTCGCTTCATTGTTAAAAAATATAGGCCTTTGGGCCAGGGATCTGATAGATGCACTCAACACTCTGATCGCTCATCACTGTATAGTATATGTATAGTGTATGTATAGTATATGTGTATATCATGCATGGTGTTTCATGGGCAGTTTGCGCGGGTCGGCGACTTATCGAACCATTTAGTTTTGGTCACATATTTAAACTGATCAGTTGGACGCTACTCCACCGATGTGGGAAAATTGATGTGACGTGGAGGCGAGTTCGCTTGGCCACTCGCCTCCAAGTGAATTGGATAGGCGAGTTCGCCAGTATTAAAATAAAATAAATTCTTTAACTAATATTGAAATAGGAGTATATATATATATGAATCTTTATGTAATTTCAAATTGTTTTTTTGTACACATTTGCGATCAACTATGAACTTGGTAGGTCGAATTCTGGATGTAGTATACACTTTCATGTCAAATTTTTTTAATCGCTCACGGTTTGACCAAGCTAGATATCGAGCTCGAACTCGTTCGAATATGTGGCGCAGTCGACTCGAGCTGTTACATTATATATATATATATAATTAGGTATATATAATTCGGTATATGGTTAATATATCAATTCGGTATATAATTTGGCCTTTGGCCGATCAAACTTGGAACTCACTCATCACAATAACACGACCACTAGTGTAATTTGGCCTTTTGGTTCTATTGTTCCGGAGTCCCGAACGCAAAACTTCTGCACATAAATAGTCAAACTATTATTTAATAGTAATATTTTATATTTTATTTAATATGATCTTTTGTTAATTTTATATAGTAAAAAACATATCTGTGATAGAAATTACACATTTTTAAAAAAAATAATTAGAGGTTACTGTAATTAATTACAATTTCAGTACTCTAGTTGTAATTACAATTTCAGCACTCTAGTTGCGGTTAGAGTAACCTCTAATTATTGAACCATTTAGTTTTGGTCACATATTGAAGCTGATCAATTGGACGCTACTCCACCGATGTGGGAAAATTGATGTGCCGTGGTAGCGAACTCGCCTCTATTCAACGCCTGCGTGTCAAACGGCGTCGTATATACATGTTCTGTACTTGTGTTTTTTTAAAATTTTTTCTTTCCAGAGGCGAACTCGCTTCTTTATTCGCCTCAATGCTTACGATTTCGCCTATTGTCACGCTTGCTAGGTTCTGTTCCACACGGCGGACTTGGTGGCGATATCGCAAGACATATACGGTTGTAGGCGTTAGAGTAGGCGGTATCTCTGCCGCGTTCGCCTCTTCTTACGAGTTCGCCTCTTGGCACGCTTGTTAGCTTCTGTTCCACAAGGCGGACTTGGTGGCGAACTCGTGAGGCCTAAATCTTTATAGGCGGCAGAGTAGGCGATTACGCTTCCTTATATCGCCTTGTGGAAATATGTGAAGCGAATTCGCTTGGTAATATTATGAAATATTTTTTTCATACGAATTTTCATGTTTTATCAAGGTTAGTTGTCTTATTTGTCAAGATTGAAGTTAATTAAGTTGAAATATATTTGATTGGCTAACAATAATAGTAGTCTCAAAAGAATGCAACTAAACGATGTCGCGAGTTTAAGTACAAAATCAACAAACGGTGAAATATGCTAAGCGTCATCACTGTCGTCCTCGTCACTATCACCGTCGTCATGACCACCCTCCTCTTTGCCCCCGTCTTCGTCATCTTCTTCTTCCGTCGACTCTTGTACTTCCTCTTCGGACGACTGTTGTACTTCCTCTTCCGACGACTCTTGCGCATCCTCATTATGGCTTTGTTCGTTTCTGAAGACAACCTTGAACATTTCGTCATTATCTTCGTCCGGAGAAAACGGGCCACCATCTGAACCAACGGGATCTTCTCCATCCTTAGCACCTTCGGGCTCGTCAAGCTGTTGTGCTTCCTCCTCTTTTGGATCCTCCTCTTCTGGTTCCGCTTCACTTTCAGGGTCATCCGCCTCCGCGTCCATTGGTGGCAAAGGCTGAACGGAAAAGTCTGGCATCCCTTCCTCGTCGCTAAGCTCAGGTTCCAAGTCTAGCATCCTGCCAAACTCCAATATCATCTCCGTTTCCTTGGCTTGTTCCAACTTCACCTGTTCTATTTCCACTGAAAGCTATCCCATCATCACGACCATTCGCTCACGCCACTGAAGTTCCCGTCCTGCCAAACACATCAAATCCATTAGAATATTGTATAGGCGCAAACAAATAAATCTAATAAAATATCAAGTTTGGGTAGAATCGACTTACCCGGACTCAAAACACCACCCGCACTTGAACTCGAAGCACCATCCTTCTTCTTCTTTATGACCCCATCGGCGCCAAGTGCCAATCCCTTGCTACGCAGCCATTTCTTGGTGTAGTGCATAACTGGCTCTGGCCGACTAACCGGTCTAATACCCTTCTTCTTTATCATCGCCGTGATAAGCTGGCCATATGGGATCGTTTCATCAGATTTGTCCTTGGCACGCTTCAGCATGTACTTCACAATCGCGTACCCTGGATTGATCTTCAATCCCTCCATGATGTAATAGAACAACATCAAATTGGCAATAGTAGGCTCGCAAGGGTGACCACCCGATGGCATGACATTCGAGCATATCAACTCGAACACCAACCTCTGCTCCTGAGTGAGAACGCCAATATTGTACTTCTTTGGAGTACCTTCCACCTTGCTACGCGACTTAAAGTATTTTCTACGCATAGCAACGGGTTCTAGGGGGTTCAAACTAGACAAAGATGGGAAGTTTTGGGTGTGGTAACACTCGTAAGGACCGTTTGGATCTAACGGCCTTAAGTGGTCAACCGACACATACGGGCAACCTATCACCTCATTAATCAAATACTTATCAACCTTAAACCTTACTCCCCTAACCATTGTCTCCCCCTCTTCGGCGTCCTCTGCAAAAGTCATATTTGCATAAAACTGTAAACACTCATCCTTATGCACCGGCTCTCTCGACATCAACATCCCTTCTAGATGCGTCGCCTTAAAATAGTCTACAATTTTACCAAACCCTAACGACTCTATCCGATCTTCATCAAAAACCCTAGCATTCAACAAGAAGCGACGAGAAAATTGTTCGTACCTAGTCTCGGTCTTTGTGCTGACGAACAGAGACGTCTCCTCATCCTCCTCAGTCGCAGGGTTACCCGCCGGATTCTCGGCTGGCCCACCAGTTTCAGGCGGGTTCCTGGTGGCGGTGCGGCGGTGCGGCGACGGACTGGTGGCGGTGTGGCGGTGATGGGAGGTTCCAGAAGTATGGCCGCCAGTTTCAGGCGGGTTCCTGGTGGCGGTGCGGCGGTGCGGCGACGGACTGGTGGCGGTGTGGCGGTGCGGCGACGGACTGGTGGCGGGTTGGCGGTGATGGGAGGTTCCAGACTTATGGCCGCCGCCGCCGCCGCCTGTAGATCCACCGGCCGGGCGATCGCGTCTCCGGCGAGGTTGAAGGTCGGCGAGTGTCTCTTCACGCATTCCGGCCGGCTCCGCTTCGGGTTGAGCAGTGGGGGTGGTCTTCTGGCGCTTGGGGGCTGGTGGGGTGAGGGTTTTACCGGCTGATTTGCTCCGGCCCATGGTGTTGCAGGGATTTTCCGATTTGGGGATTTAGGGTTTTGCGGGTGGAAGTTGGGGGGTTCTGAAATCGCCACCCGCAAAACTTGTTTTTGTATTTTTTTAAAATTAAAATACGCTGGCGAACTCGCCTCTTCCATTCTCCTGTAGGCGAAATTGGTTACGAAATCGTGTCAGGAACGTCGCGCGTGGATTTCACTATGAAACGAACTCGCCTTTGTGTTCGCCTATAATTTCAACCAACTGGCGAACTCGCCTCAATTTTGTTTGTAGGCGAACGTTGTAGCGATTTCGCTTCTGTACAATCATCAAACCCTTAACCCTAAACCCTGAACCCATGCCCGGCAACCCACACGATAAAAACCAAACCCATTTATCATCGAGATTGGGAATGACAACCTTCAATCAAGCGAGTAGTGCGTAACTCGTCTAGACTCGAGAACTATATTAACCATGTTCGAGTCGACTCGAGAACTAGCGAGTTAATAATACTCAACTCGAACTCGTTATTATTTATCGATTATCGATACTACTTGCGAGTTCGAACTCGAATTGTTTTTTTCTCTTTTTAAATAAAAATTTTACTACTTCTATACTATGAAAATTTCTAATTATATATATGTGCGTTTAAATACCTGTTCAATATTGAAATTATTAGCATCCTTAGAAATTATTAATGTAAATACCAATGCAATTAATTAGTTTATTCAATATTGAGTAGTAACAGAAAACTAGCTAGATTAGATGATTGAACTAATATAGTATAACCTAATAATATTATAAACTTGCAACTGATTATACTTACCGAGTTACGCACGAGTTTTTCAAGTCGAGCTAGATCGAGTCGTGTTTAGTCCGAGTTTTGACCGAGTCGATCTCGAATTACTCGCGTGTTGACTCAATTACCACCCCTATTCTCATCTAAAACTGGATACTTTTCGTTCATTAGCTCCCGAGATGTGTGATCGCGAAGTCGGCTCTTTAACGGGGTAACGACGTTGCCTGTATGTATAACATCATCCAGACTATGAGTAATACCACATGCATTACAGAAGAACTAAATGTCTACACTTTCAGTCTGAAGTTGTCAAATACATGTATATTCGATGGTGATCAACACGTGGCTAATGTAGAAAGTCCTATTGCTCGTGTCTGCACTAGTGTAACATTTGGTTAACGAACTAATGGTATTAACCCGTAGTCCCATCATATACGTATCTAAACAGTTTATGCCAAATGCTTTACAATAAACATGGATATGGATTAGAGTTAACAATTTCAGATACCTCTTCATAGGACTATATATAACATGTCACAACAATTCTCTTTCATAACAGACGTCATCGTTGCAACCAACTCAAGTAATATTATGTGTAGATAAAATCTGATTTCATTTATAAGTTTTCATATTAAATTTTAATATACATCATCACATGAAACACACAATGTTAATATTAATTGCATAACAAAGTAGCAAATATTCAGAAAATAATTATTATGGGTTCATCAACTTGCTAGCTAGCGATACCGCAAGGGGTATTCGCCTCTAGCCGATGCAGGTTGCGGTATCGTAACCTGGTTAAACAGTAACCGACCAAATATACTATTCAGGCATGTTTTGTCCAACTTTACCATACTATATATATCTTTTATCCCGGATTTTGCTAACCTCTTCACCATTTTCACCATTCATTCCCATCTACCCCTCCTTCTCTCTCACCTTATCCCCCCCTCAACTTCCATCTCAAATCCTTGCATTCCAAATCCATTCTTGCCTCATTTCTTGGTGAAATCTCATCAAAACCAACCACAAACTCACCCTCAAATCTAGCACATATATTTTGTGTGAAGAACTAAACCCTATAAAGCTTGTAACCCACCAAAAACCCCAAAATCTCCTTCAACTTTGGTTGAATATTACAAATCTCGCTACTTTGTGTGTCTAAGAGCAACAAACAACTAATATCTTCTTCTACAATTAAGGTATGAGACTCAAATTTGAAGTATTATTCAAAGCACATCTTATTTAGTTACTTTTTGAGATATATTGATTGAATGGCATGCTTGAGTAGACATTATCCATGCTTAGTCCCTATCCATAACATATGTGTTTCATGACTATGTTAAAATCAAATTTAGAAGTCATAGCTCCCTTTATTTGTTACTTTCATGTGGCATTCTAACATGTTAGCCTACCTTAGGTTCACTTTGGTTATACAATTCAACAAATCCGTTTTTTCCTTGTTTTAACTAGTCATGCTTGTGTTATTTTACTTCTACAACTCATTCAACATGGTTTTGTTGTTGTTTTACCTAGTCATAATAGTGCTAATTAGTTAAGATTCTATTTCTATCCATCCTTAGATAGCAATGGTGACCACTTCAACCACTTCAAGTGCCCGACCAAAGAAGCGAGGTAGCAACTCGAAGAAAGGCCTACAAGTCCGCTCACATTGTCGAGTTCTAAAAAGAAGAATGAGAAGAAGAGAACTAACACACATAGGATTTAATGCTAAGGGTGTATGCAACCGACCAAAAAAAGAACGTTCAAAATGGTCAAGTTGGTGTGGCCGAGTTGGAAGAACGTTTATTGAGATAACGGAGGATAATTGGAGAACCGTCCCATCAAAAAAGAAGGAGGAAGTTTGGGTAGAATGCCAAGTAAGTAACATTTAACCTTTCAATGATCTATCTACTCAATATTATACATCTTCATAATATATAGACATAATACATGCTACATATTTTGGCGTAGCATCCTTTTGAAATAGAATCTAATGACATGGAAGTGGTGAGAAAGAAGGCATTCAACATCGTCTCCAAAGCTTTTCGCGAGCACAAGCATGCTCTAAGAAAAGACTACTTGTATGAGAAGGGAAAGAGGCTAGGTCAAGATCCAAGGGACCGATACAATCATATTACAACCGATGCGTGGGAGGCCTTCAAGCAAGCATCGCTTGAAAATAAGACTTCGGTGAGTCACAAACTATAACTTCGGTGACATAACCTCCTCTTATCTATTACATTAATGATGACATGTGATACGGTATCTTCTTGTGCAAAGGGGAAATGGGACAAGGTCACATCGGCGAAATCAATAACAATGCCATACACCGGTGGTAGGTCGGGGTATTTGGATGTAGGTGAGAAGGAGGGGTTTAGGGAGAAGGAGGAACTAGTGAAGGAGTTGGTATTAGGGGGGATGGACGAGGCGGAAGCTCGGTATGTCGTAGTGGAAAAGGACGCCGAGGATTATACTAGACAAAAACTCTTCGTGTTGGGTCGAATTAGAGACTCGGATGGTAAGTTCACTTCGGAGGATGCCGAAAAATGTGCAAAGAGGGTGGTTAGTCTATCTATTTTACATTATCTTACTATCTATTGTAGTCTTATTTATTTTTGTTGTTGCTTTCAAATATTCTTCACAACCACTTTCACCTAGTACAACATATTTGATAATAGGAACTTCTTGAGCGCCAAAAGGAGGAGGGTACCTTTATCCCGTGTGGGAAGAAGGATGTCTTGAATGAGGCTTTTGCTCTTGGGAAGAAAAAGGAACACCCGGGAAGAGCATTAGGTGTTGGAGGTTACGCGACACAAGAAGAGGTTTTTGGGATTAAGCAAGGTTGGGGCAATCCTAAACCATCACAACTACAACGAGCTTTGAGCGAGGTGGCGGCGACAAAGGCGGAAATGAAGGATTTGAGGGAGGTGATGAAAGACATAGCACAACACACCAACTATCCCCACATCGAGAGGTTAGGAGGTACACAACCACATCTTCCACCATCATCAAAGGGTTCTCAAGCATCACCTCAAATTGTGGAGGATGAAGGTGAGAATGTGGAAATGGACGAGGAACTAGTGCCTCCTACTCCACCTTCATCACCCATCAAGTTGAATGCGGCGCATTCCATTCAAGTTGATAAGGTTAGTACAAATTTTGCTAATTTAGAACATCGTTGGTTTCTAATCTCTTTCTAAAAATAGTTGGATGATGATTTCTCTTGTGCTTTCATTTATGATGGAACCCCCCTTGCAAGCTATATATTTCGCAAGGTACCAAATCAAAACCACTCCATGTCGCCAATGGCACATGCTACCCAAGTGCGGTGAAACACAATCGTGTTGACATCCCCGCAGGATTTTTTAGTGTTCGCATTACCGATGTTTTGATAGAACAACAAATGCTACCTGTGAAGGAGTCACCGATGGTGAGAGTTGGGGAGGCTAAAGGTTTCCTTGTTCTATGGCCAAAATGGTTGGTGCTTGATGAAAAATCCACCTCCATACCCCGTAGGAAACCACAAACTCCACAAAATCCACAAATACCCGTGCATGCCTTGCCTATAGCTAGACAAACATTAGACCCCATGCTCGTGGAGTTTATGAAAGCCCTTCCACCCTTCGTCCGAGTCTTTTATGATTTGATATCCTCGCACGACAAGAATGCATGCTATGCCTTTCTCGGAAATGAAAGGTGCTTTACCATGACAAAGGACATCCACGTACCATGGGGGGATTTTGAATATTTCTGGAATTTCAATGAACTTCCCGCCACCATTCTTTGCCTCAATCAAATGTAAGCCATTTGTATGTGTTTCATGAGAATACTCAATTATCAAACCATATATGATTACATCCTCGTCATGATTGTCTACTACATTCACAGGTTCTTGCATCACCATGCCTATCACCGGATCAAGCATTTCATTGGATTTTTGCATCCAATGCATTTGCAAGCTAGTATGGAGAGCAATAGGCAAAGACTTGATTACTTGAATTCTACTCTCTCCGACAAATCAAAGAAAATATGGATCGGACCATATCTCGAGAGGTATACCTTACAATTTGCTCTATTACTCATGCTAAATATATTGTATTTGCTCTACTGCATTCTTTTTTTATGACCATTATGCTTTCATGTGATTTGTAGTGATCATTGGAGGTTTGTTGCAATAATACCCGCTTTAAAGCAAGTATATTGGATATACCCACTCCACCGCCCTCCATCACGAACATTCGCCGATCTCCTTGATAATGCAATTCTTCAAGTGAACGACAAAACACTCCTCGACTTCCACCTTATAAACATTCGGGTAAGATGTTGTGCTCATGCTATCACGTCCTTTCAAAAATCAACATTTGCGTTTAAAGTACCATAAGTATAGTAATGTTTTATGTTTTAAACACTTTTGTAGTCTAGGAAGCAATCATCGAACTATGAATGTGGCTATTACACAATGATGTTTGGTTTGATGGTGGTGGATGGTGTTCAAAAAGACATGCTAGATCTTCTAAAGGTACGCTACACGCGTCTAATCTCATTTATATTCGTCGAGATTTCCTAATAAGCGTTATTTTCAATCATAGGTATTCGTGGATGATATCACTCCTTTCTCCTTGCAAGAACTTAACGACGGAAGAGACCAAATGGCTAAATATCTGGTCCACAACCGTGCGTTTACCATTGCAAGGCCACATGTCCCTAACCTCCCTAAGCCATGAAAAAGTATTGTCTCTCTTTTTGGTGGGGGCTTGACATTGGTATCGCACTTGTGTGCTTAGGTCATGCATCTTTAGTATTAGTATAGGGGCGTTGGATTTGAATTTGACAGGTTTATGTTGAGTCGGGTATCCCGATTCATGTTTCGAAAGAAACGGGTCAATTTTAACAAATAATTACACAATTCTGTCTTGCAAGCAAACGAATTCGCTTCCTTATTCGCTTCATGTCGAATCCAGAAGCTAGATCGCTACCTGGCACGCCTTCTACTACAATATAACAAGCGGTCATACACACGGCCTCGCCTATACATTCGCCCACAAAAGCGACGTCGTCTGGCTACTCGCTTGCTAGACTCTGTTGCCCCTGGCGTGCCTCAAACGATTTCGCCTCCAATATTCGCCTATACATTCGCCCGCAAAAGCGACACCGCCTGGCTACTCGCTTGCTAGACTCTGTTGCCCCTGGCGTGGCCCAAACGATTTCGCCTCCATAGACGAATTTAATAGGCGAATTCGCCAGCCACATTCCCTACAACAAATAAGTACACGGTGTCACCTAACAATCGCCTCTACTGGCGATCTCGTATCCCACCCCGCCTGTGTCCCTCTGATCGACCAACATTTTCAGCTGGCGAGTTCGCTGTACATTTTCGCCACCCCAACAGAGCGATGTCGCTTTTCCTTTTCAACCACAAGCGACATAGTGCACGAGACCGTAACTCCATAGCCATTTCCACATTTTTCAAATTTAATATTCCCATTTCTTCCAGCGAATACGCCAGCGGTGTCGCCTCCCTCACCCAAGCGAGTATTGTTACGAGTTCGCGTCTTCATTATTAGACAGAGGCGACCGACAGAAGCGATTTCGCCTCAGGAGGCGAAAAGTGGAGGCGAGTTCGTAGCACTCACATTTAAAGACACAAGCGACCTGAGGTGGCGAACTCGTAACAATAATACAGGGCGTTTTTTAACAGCTGCACACGGCGTTTTAAACCGCCGTGCGCAGCGTTCGTTTTTAAACCGCCGAGAAAAAGTTCCATTTTACGGCACAACCCATTACGGCATTTCCAAAACGCCTTAAAGAGTACGACTGAACCGCCGAGAAGCGTAAGGCAGTCCACTAGTGACATCACCCCGGACCATTTGTATAAGGCTCAAAGAGTCACCCACCAAAATTGGCCGTATTGGAAGGGTTTGAGCGAGTATAACTGCTTCCCTTGCTGCCCATGCTTCCGCCATCAAAGGATTTGTAACACCGTTCATTTTCCTAGCCAGCGCTTTGATAAAACATCCACCATCATCCAGAGCCACCACTCCCAATCCAGCACTACTCAACATGATACCTGCGTCAAAGTACACTGTAGGAGTATGCAATGGTGGCCTCAACAGTGAGGATGTTGCCAATGAATCTGATAGCCGCTCAGGCCACGAATTTGCCCTGTGGAAGCTTTGCAAGGAGTCAGCCACCGACCCAACAAGAATCCTCCCATCCAGGTGCTCATGGTCAAACAATTCTTTGTTCCGCTGGTGCCAAATAGCCTCACATAACATTAACAAGAACTCTGAGGTAGCTGAGTCATTATCCAACAATAATTGTCGGAACCATAGCTCACCCCGAGACTGCTCCGAGGCTTCAACTTGATCCCATAAGCCAGCAGTGGTGTAGACTTGCTTAGCATACGAGCATCGGAAGAACAGGTGTGCTGTAAGGCCATCATCCTCTCCACACAACGGACAAATGTCAGATGCATGAAGAGTTCGCTTCCTAAGATTTTCCACCAATGGTAAAGAATCAGTAGCAAACCGCCATGCAAAATGTAGTACTCGATTGGGAACCTTGAGCTTCCATAACATCTTCCAGAAACTCGCATCACCAGGCAAAGTATGAGGTACATGATGCTGCAATAAGTACTGCGGTTGCTCAACTAAAACATGATACAGTGATCTAACCGTAAACTTCCCAAAATTAGTAAAATGCCAACGCCATCTATCTACACCACCAGAAGAGTGCAAAGTAATTCTCCGAATTGTATCCACATCAGCAGGGTCAAAATAGGATGAAAGCAAATCCATACGCCACCTTCCTGTATCTGAATCAATCAAATCTCTCACAACACGTAAATGGCTTGGAATGAGCATGGGGTCACGGACATAAAAGCCTTGACTATCAGGGAGCCAAGGGTCATGACAGATACTAATGTTGGAGCCGGAACCAACATGTTTCCTGCAACCCAGTTTCAGGGCATGGATCCCTTTGTGAATGCTTCTCCACGCCCAAGACGGTCTGCTTCCCAAATCAGATGTAAAAACCGAACCATTGGAGAAATACTTATCCCTGTAGAATCTAGCAAGAAGAGTAGATGGACAAGTAAGCATCCTCCACCCCTGCTTAGCAAGCATTGCTAAATTGAAAGCCTTTAAATCCTTAAACCCAAGACCTCCGTTACACTTTGCACGCGCCATCTTAGCCCAGGATGCCCAGTGAATCTTCCGCTTCTCTTCAGTGTCTCCCCACCAAAATTCACCAATCATGGATCTGACATCATCAATGA
This sequence comes from Sherardia arvensis, assembly GCA_948330725.1. Classification (NCBI taxonomy): domain Eukaryota; kingdom Viridiplantae; phylum Streptophyta; class Magnoliopsida; order Gentianales; family Rubiaceae; genus Sherardia; species Sherardia arvensis. Next base: position 8,473,642 of record OX415238.1, on the reverse strand, counting down.
TATACTCCGGGATAAAGAAACAACTCATCGAATAGGTTGGAATCGCTTGAAGAACAGACTTTATCAATACCTCATTGCCTGCTTTGGAAAGACATCTCTCATTCCACCCGTCCAGTCTCTGACGAATTCGATCCTTCAGATTCTGGAAAACTTCGGCTTTGCTTCTTCCGATTTCAGAGGGTAGGCCTAGATACTTCCCATGAGACCCCACTTCTGGGATACTGAGGATGTCACACACCTTTTATCGGATAGAGGCATCAGTGTTAGGACTTAAAAGAACACCTGATTTGTCATAATTAATCCCCTGACCCAAGATGTTCTCAAATAAAGAGATAGCCCACTTAAAGTGAGTGGCTTCCTGCTCCGTTGCCTCCCCAAATATAAAGAGTATCATCAGCAAAGAACAAGTGAGATAGCTTTGGTCCATGTCTGGAGGCACCAATTCCTCTTAGCTTTCCCACCCTCATCAAGTCAGTCAGAATACAAGAAAATACCTCTGAACATATGATGAATAAATATGGCGAGAGGGGATCACCTTGCCTAAGGCCTCTCATAGGCTTCAAATATCCCAGTTCCCCACCATTAAGAAAAAGAGAAAGCCACCGTAGACAAACACTACTCCACCAGTTGCACGAAACTAGAAGGGAAGCCCATCTGAGAAAATGTACTAGTGACAAATTTCCATTCAACCCTGTCAAAAGCCTTACTCATATCCAACTTGATACTCATGTGTCCCAGTTTTGGTGCAGTTCTCTTCCTCATAGTGTGATGAAATTCGTGCGCAATCAACACATTATCAGTAATAAGTCGACGAGGAACAAAAGCAGATTGTGAATCCGAAATGATGGTCGGTATTATCAGTTTAAGGCGGTTAGAGACCACCTTCGATGCAAGCCTGTAGATAACATTACAAAGGCTAATAGGACGAAATTGAGTGATACGTTCCGGTTGTTCCACCTTGGGGATTAGCACAATATGGGTGTAATTAACCTTAGGCTCCAGGACTCCGGTGTTCAAAAAATTCAGAACGAAAGAGGTGACATCTTGCCAGACAATCCGCCGAAACTTCTGGTAGAAGACAGGACTCATACCGTCCGGGCCAGGAGACTTGAAAGGATGCATCTGCTTGACTGCTCTCGTCACTTCTGATGGGGAATAAGGTCGGACCAGATCATTCCCCATGTTAGGATCAAGTCGCCTATGAATACGATGAATAATCTGCACCCATAAGCTCCGGAGGAGGATTAGAGGAAGAAAGAAAGCCACCATAGTAATCCAAAATAATCTTCTGAATACTCTCTTTGTCTGTATGAAGCACATTTTGATCATCCTTCAACCCCTCAATGAGATTCTTATTTCGTCGATTAGTAGCAAACCGATGAAAAAATCTCGTATTCCGGTCACCTTCCTTGTACCAATGCTGCTTTGCCCGTTATTTCCAACGGATACTATTCGCCTCCTGCAACATCTCTTATTCACGCCGAAGAGCAAGAATTCGATCCTGGACTGCAGCTGTTATGACACCAGACTGGAGTCTATGCAGTTCTTTCTTCAGTTCCTCCAATCTTTTTGGAATAAGCGGAAAAGCTGTTTTACTCCAATTTAGAAGCCCCAAAGAGCAAGTTTTCAGCTTATCCAAGAAAAGTACATCATCTTCCCTCCAACTCTGTTCAATCATCTTCTCACAATCAGTTGACTTGATCCAATGAGTTTCAAAACAAAAGCCACGCTTCTTTCTCCGCCGATGTGCGTGAGGATCACGACTTCTCAAAACAACATGGACCGCCATATGGTCCGAGCAAACCATAGGTATATTTGTCACAGTAGACCACAGGAGCAAATCCAATAAAGCTTGGTTACAGGTGGCTCTATCAAGTCTCCCTCTTTGAGTGCTCGGATCACGAATCAACCTATGCCAAGTGAAAAAAGGGTCAGAACTCCCCATATCAAAAAGACCACAGTGATCAAGGGCATCCCGAAAAGTAGTTATTTGCCATTCAACTCTAGGACGTGCTCCCTGAAATTCATCATGTGAGAGTACCTCATTAAAATCCCCAATGCAAATCCAAGGAATATTACAGGGCGGAGCTGAAAGCTTAAATTGCTCCCAAGCACAGCGACGTAGAGAGACATTAGGTTCACCATAAACACCAGTTAGGCGAATAACACTACCAAGCAAGGTTGCATGAACATCAATATAGCGAGTAGAAAAAGATTTCAATATAACAGAACATTGTTTATGACATAACAAAGCAAGGCCACCAGATTGACCTTGAGAAGTCACAGACACACCAAAATAATTCAACTCTGACTTCAACTTATCAATAAAAGAAACAGTAGACTTGGTTTCACACAAGAAAATGACCAACGGAGACTTCAAGCGCACCATAGTGCGCAATTCCTGAACTGCCTGAGGTTTGCCTAACCCCCGACAGTTCCAACTTAAGAGACTCATAGTTCCGGGCAGGACTGGTCATCCTCGCCAGTCTCTGCCTGATTTTGTGTGTTGGTACTCGAACCATGATCATCAGCAGAAGAAGTCTCTCCCCTCACCTTTGATCTTTTGTTTCCAAGAGATGAACAATCCAGTAAAGCCAAAGAATCATCAACTCGTTGCTTTCTTTTTCCCGGAGCAGAAACATCAAGCATATCTTGAGCATGTCTCCCTCCTCCCCTCCTGCCCCTTCCATGAGTTGCACCAGCGCCTCCACGTCCTCTAGGAGCAGCTCTCGGGCGACCAGAGATAGCATCCACATGGGCATTAAAAACCACGGGCACGGGGATCAAAAAAGGGTCTTCCTCCATGAATGCATTCTCCGAAACAGCATTAATAACCTGGTTCACTACATCATCTGAGATATTTTCTTCAACGTTAACAACTTGTACCTCCGGTAGCAGCGTTGGAAGCTGGTCCACTGAGCTAGATCCACCATGAGTCAAAGGAAGTCCGGAGGCTGGTCCACGGAGCAGGGCAAATGAGCTGGAAGCACCGGCTGAAACCATAGGGGTTTGATCCAAGCCTGAGTCCATGACATTCAGCGAAACGTTCCGAGAACGAGTCCCAGAAACCTGGTCCATGTACAGCAGGTCCTGAGTCTCCATAATGACACCCGTAGCGTCCCCAGCAGCCTGGTCCATGTGCAGCAGATTCTGAGTTCTTGTATTGACTCCAGTAGCGTCCCCCGCATGCCGAGAACGAGTCCCAGCAGCCTGGTCCATGGGCAGCAGCTCCTAAGTCCTTGTGGTGACTCCAATAGCGTCCCCCGCATGCCGAGAACGAGTCCCAGCAGCCTGGTCCATGGGCAGCAGCTCCTGAGTCCTTGTAGTGACTCCAGTAGCGTCCCTCGCATGCCGTGAGAGGTGGCCATGCCTCGGTGATGAGCCATGCAAATGCAGCGGTGAAAACGGGCGGCGTTGGTGAGGTGGTGAAGCCGGACGGCGCCCTGGAGGAGGTGAAACCTGACGGGCCTCCGGGAAGGCGAAACTGGACAGAGTCCTGGGCCAGGCGACGCCATGGGTTTCCTTGAGGGAGAAGTCTGGGAGCGGTTTGGCAGCGGGGCATGTCGGCGGAGAGGTGGGGAAGCATTGCGGCGGAAAGGTGGCGAAGTGTGGCGGCGTAGAGATGGTGAGGCCTGGCGATGATGAGGAGGTGAAGGCTGGCGACCAAGAGGCCCAGATTCCACAAAAGCAGAAGTGTTAAAATCTGCCCTCATCCAGCTTGGATACTTGATTCGGATACGGTCAACAGCAGTAGCTAACCTCCGAGATTCGCAATCATTGTGAACATGACCTATAAGGCCACAAAAGGAGCAAAAGACCAAGGGAAGCTTCTCATATTGAAAAGCTAGGTTTTTTAGAGTTCCAAATTTATGTGTTTCCAAAAAACGCAGCAATGGCTGAGTAACATCAATTTCACATCGGATTCTCATAAACTTCCCCACAGCGGATCCATCCGCATCAGTCTGCACATCCAAGAACTTTCCAAGGCCGTTCCCCACCCATTCAGCAGTTTCAACGCTCATGAAAAAAGGTGGAACACCATGGACAAGCACCCAAAAAGGGATCGTGTTAAACTCCATACATGAGGGATCCATCCCCGGAAAAGGCTCACAGAGGACCAACAAATACTTATCAAACAACCAAGGTTCTCGTTCAAAAACCCAATCTTTCTCTACCTCGGAATTAAACTGAACTAGAAAGGTATTCTCGGCTAGGGTTTTGGTACGCAAACATGACCTGATATTCCAAAGCCCTTGAAACAAGTTTGTTGCATCAGATCGTGGGATACTCCGTGGAGCAAGGATCTTCCCAACGAGAGAACAACGGAAATCGGCATCCGATCGCTGAGGGCTACCCGGAACAACAGCCCGTTCCCGATCGGTGAGTGTAAGCTAGCTTCGCGCACAAACTAGCAGTGTCTTCCATCGAATCAAATATGCTACCACGCAATCAGAACCAGCCACCGAAGAGCTTCAGGAGTAATAAGGCGAGGGAGAAAAAATCTTTTCTCTGTTAAACCCTAGTCGCCGCCTCTAGGGAGAGAGAAAAGAAAACAACAAAAATCAATGACAATAAATTTGGAAATCAACAAAATTTGTGGGTTTAAGATTGAGCTCGAACTCAAATGAGCAATAATATTTTTGTTCGAGGTCAATTTAGGAGCGTTTATCCGTAAAAATAATGCAATTCATGTGCACGGGAAAGGTGCCGTGGATTCGATTTTGCCAATGTGCTGTTATTACTACGAATCTACTGGAACTGTGAGTATAATCAACAGTACAAAAAAAGCTTCGTTAGAGCAGATTGTTATAGGAATGGAAAAGAATGGCCGCAGAGAATGAATGGAAGCCTGCTGGGAGGGTTTGGTGGAACATTAGGGTTTGAAGATTTTGTGGCCTTGCAATGATAGAGGATGAAGATGAGTAAAAAAACTAACTAAAATTGACATTATTGATGATTAGTGGACTAACAGATTTTGTTTGTGAAAATAAAGTATCAGACACTTTGCTTCAAGCATGCAATTACACCATCTTTCACCGCATCATGTTTAGTATATTTAAGCGCGTTTCAATTTCAATGAGTATTTTTTAATTTAGCTAAGATTGAGACAAAATAAATAAATATTAACAAAAATGTTGTTTTATAATAATGTTAGTATTAATATGATTTAATGATTACATTAAACATTATTTAGATGAAAATCATGTAAAATAACTACAATTAAGTGAATCTTTAACAAAAACAAATTCATTTAATCGAGTATAGTTTAATTCAGATAAGTATAGTTAAATTTTTTACATCATATTTTAACTCATCTCATTCGTTTTCCATTCATATAAACATTTTAAGTTGTTTAGCATCTTTTAATACAACACATGTACCTTCACGTGCAATACAATACTAATCAGTACAATAAGAAACCGATGAGTACAACAAAGTACCATTACCATACATCCTCATCCATTTGTTTCACAGAAAATACAAATCTAGATACTCCCCATTTCTTACAATGAACTAAACCTAAAAACAATTATTTTTTGTTGGTGTTTTATGAAACACAATCATTTAACCATAATTGGATTTGAGTATTAGTGAGTTCGGGACGTTATAACAAGGTTGGTGGTGCGGAGTGCACACTTGTATAAACCCATCCACGAGCTCACAGTTCTGGAATAATCATTTTGGTATGACTACTCCGGAATGAAGTGTTACATGGATACATGCAGAAATGTATATGTAATATGAAATCGAATTTCATTATGTGGTTTTGATTTCCAAATTGGTGGTACGTACGTACGTACACAGTTATTGGATTTGGATAGGGATGCGTGCATACAGTTGTCTCAGTTACTCATCGGTTATGGATTGGAGCGGTATACTGTACAGTTGCCTAGTATGTTCTGTGCAGTTGCATCTTGGCATGTCTGTGGTTGCATGCAGTTGCTCTATCCTTATCTGTACGGGTGTGGTTTTAAACTGACGTTTTCCCCTATAAATACACATGCCTTAGTGCATGTAAAGACATAGAAACACAAACAGTAATTACAGTCCTTAAACAAAATGTTCAAAGGCATTTTCTTGTTTCAGGCCTAGAAGCAAGAAGGTTCGATAGTTTTATCATGCGAGAGAATTCGTGCAACCCAGGCTATAAGGGTCGAATTATTCTCAAAGGAAAGCGAGCCTACATGACTCTATCGAAATCCAGATACATCACAAATACCCTTTCTCTTTACCCAACAATCTTTGAGAATAATTTGTTGTCATTGTGATGATGGATTCTGTACGTGACATGACTTCTAAGTTTATGAAGTTAGAGAAGTTTGTAGGTGTGGACTTTCGCAGGTGGCAGAAAAAGATGCACTTCCTCCTAACCACTCTCAAGGTGGTGTACGTCTTGTCTACTCTGATCACCGAACCAGCAAAGGATGAACCATTGGAGGAGACACGCAAGAGAAACAAGTGGGAGAATGATGACTACATATGTCGCGGTCACATCTTGAATGGTATGTCTGATTCACTGTTTGATATATACCAACATGTTGAATCTGCAAGGGAGTTGTGGAATTCTTTGGAGTCAAAGTACATGGATGAGGATGCTTCTAGTAAGAAGTTACTTCTCAGTAATTTTATGAATTACAGGATGTCAGACTCCAGGCCAGTGATGGAGCAGTACAATGAACTGCTTCGGATTCTTGGGCAATTCGCACAACACAAATTGGAAATGGATGAATCTATTTTCGTGTCAAGCATAATCGACAAGCTTCCATCCACTTGGAAGGATTTCAAACACATGTTTAAGCACAAAAAGGAAGAGCTATCTCTTGTTCAACTTGGGAGCCATTTGCGCATAGAGGAAACTCTAAGGGTGCAGGAAAATGGCAAACCCAAAGATAAAGAGACAGTGGTATCTTCTTCTATTAATGTGATGGAAGATGGTGAAAGTACTAAGAAGAAAAAGGGCAAAAAACGTCCCTTTGTCAACAACAACAAGGAATCAAACAAAAAGTCTAAGGGTTCATGTTGGATTTGCGGCAAGACGGGGCACTTTAAACGTGACTGTCGTGTCGGAAAGAGCAAGAAGGGAGTGGTATCAAACCATTCTGGGCAGGGGTCTAAGGACCAAGGTCCACCAACTCAAGGTCGGTATTTTGACAATGATTTAATTTTTTATGAAAATTATGTCACGCTTATTCCTGAAGCATTTTACATGCAGGATGATGAAGTTGCGTGGTGGATAGATTCTGGTGCAACCAAACATGTTTGCAAGGACAAAAAGTGGTTCAAGTCATTCGAACCGGTTACTAATGGTGCCATTATTCACATGGGAAACGAATCTACCGCCGATATTCTTGGTCGAGGAGAAGTTGTGTTGAAATTCAGTTCTGAGAAATATCTTCATCTAAAAGATGTATTATATGTACCTAGAATTAGAAAGAACTTAGTTTCTGTTGGCATTTTAAATAAGTGTAGCTATAAGCAAGTGATTGAATCTGATAAGTATGTATTGTCGAGGTATTATGTGTTTGTAGGGTTTGGATATTATTGTAATGGTATGTTTATGTTGAATTTGAGTGATATTTTTAATTCTGTAAACATGGTTTGTTCTGGTGCTGATTTACCATCATTATGGCATGCAAGACTAGGACATGTTCATTATAATCGCATGCTTAATGTCCAAAGAAAACTTGATTCCACCTTTTGATATTAATGTGCAAAAATGTGATACTTGCAAGTTGAGTAAAATTGTCAAACAACCTATGAAAAGTGTTGAAAGGACATCAAGTTTGCTTGAACTCATTCATAGTGATTTATGTGATTTGCATGCAACACCATCTTTGGGAAATAAAAAATATTTGGTAACATTTATAGATGATTATTCTAGATTTTGTTACATATATTTGTTACATTCTAAAGATGAGGCAATTGCTAAATTTAAGATTTTCAAAAATGAAGTTGAATTGCAGCAATCTGTTTTGATTAAAAAGTTGCGTACTGATAGAGGAGGTGAATATTATGATCCTGTGTTTTTTGAATCTTGTGGCATAATTCATGAAGTTACCGCTCCTTATACACCACAATCAAATGGTGTGGCTGAAAGGAAAAATAGGGTTCTCAAGGAAATGGTAAATTCCATGCTATCCTACTCGGGCTTGAGTGACGGATTTTGGGGTGAAGCCATGTTAACGGCTTGCTATTTATTGAATAGGGTTCCAAATAAAAGGAACAAGAAAACTCCATATGAACTTTGGTGCTAAAAGAAACCAAACTTGATTTATCTTCGAGTTTGGGGTTGTCGGGCGGTCGTGAGACTTCCTGATCCCAAAAGGAAAACATTGGGGGAACGAGCAATTGATTGCATCTTTGTTGGATATGCCATCCATTCCAAGGCTTATAGGTTCTATGTTATTGAACCTAATGATTTCATTTCGATTCACACTGTAATTGAATCGGTAGATGCTATATTTGATGAAACTCGATTCTCCTCAATGGCAAGACCAAAGGATATAGTTCCAACATCAATAAGAACTATAGAGGGAGATGAATCTCACCTGTTAAGTCACTTGAACTTCGAAGAAGCAAGAGAGGAAGGATTGAAAAGTCTTTTGGTCCTGATTTCCAAATGTATTTGGTTGAGGGATCAAGATATGAGATTGATAATGAATATTCTTATTGTTATCATGTTGATGAGGATCCTAAAACATTTAGTGAGGCAATGAAATCACGAGATGTTGCTTTCTGGAAAGAAGCGATAAATGATGAGATGGATTCCATCATGGGTAATAATACGTGGATTCTCTCTAATCTACCACGTGGTTGCAAACCATTAGGTTGCAAATGGATCTTCAAAAGAAAGATGAAAGTTGACGGTTCTATTGACAAGTTTAAAGCCAGATTTGTTATCCAAGGCTTTAGGCAAAGGGAAGGTGTTGAATACTTTGATACATATGCCCCAGTTGCCAGGATTTCCACTATTAGGTTGTTGATTGCCTTGGCTGCTATCAACAACTTAGTGATCCATCAAATGGATGTCAAAACAGCATTTTTAAATGGAGATCTAGAAGAGGAGGTTTACATGAAACAACCAGAAGGGTTTGTTATGCCAGGAAATGAGCATAAGGTTTGTAAACTGGTTAAATCATTGTATGGGTTAAAACAAACTCCTAAGCAATGGTATCAAAAGTTTGATGAGGTGGTTTTGTCAAATGGTTATCAATTAAACCAATCTGACAAATGTGTATATAGAAAATTTGATAATTCTGGAAATGGACTTATTATTTGTCTATATGTGGATGACATGTTGATTTTTGGTACAAATCAAAATCAGGTTGACCTTACAAACACTTTTTTGTCTTCAAGGTTTGACATGAAAGACATGGGGGAGACGGATGTTATTCTTGGCATTAAGATCAAACGAGAGAATAATGAAATCTCTCTGACACAATCTCACTATATTGAAAAAATACTAAAAAAGTTTAATTGTGAGAATTGTTCCCCAGTTAGTACTCCAATTGATACAAGTGTGAACCTTGTACCTAATAAGGGTAAAGCAGTATCACAACTCGAGTACTCTCGAGTAATTGGATGCTTGATGTATGCCATGACAAGCACAAGGCCAGACATCGCTTTGGCGGTTGGCAAATTGAGTAGATACACAAGTAATTCTAGCACCTTTCATTGGCAAGCTGTTAGGCGTGTGCTCAAGTATTTAAAGAAAACCAAGGATCATAGTTTGTGCTATATGGGATTTGCTTCAGTGTTGGAAGGTTATTCGGATGCTAGTTGGAATAATAGCGGAGATGCTAATTCTTCTAGCGGTTGGGCATTTTTGCTTGGTGGAGGAGTCATTTCATGGTCTTCAAAGAAGAAAACTTGTCTTGCTGACTCGACATTGGAAGCTGAATTTATTGCTTTAGCCGCAGCCGGTAAAGAGGCAGAATGGTTGCATAATCTGATCTATGAAATTCCATTGTGGCCTAAGCCAATTTCTCCTATCTCAATTCATTGTGATAGTCTAAATACTTTGTCTAATGCTTATAAGGAAGTGTACAATGGAAAATCCAGACACTTGGGTATCAGGCATAGTGCGGTTCGTGAGTTATTAACTCATGGTGTGATTTCAGTTGATTTTGTAAGAACACAGAAAAATCTAGCAGACCACTTGACGAAGGGGTTAGCTAGGGACTTGGTATTTAAGTCGGTGATCGGGATGGGTTTAAAGCCTATTTAAATCTTTGATGGTGGTATACCCAATTTCGCTCTAGTACGACGCTAGAGTCAAATTCAATGTGGAAGGCCCATTATTTAAGATTGAAACATATAATTTTATATCCCGAATGGTATATGTTTGGACATGCATGAAGACCAGAGGATGAAGTTTAAACTTCTAAATGGATCTTTTGAAAAAGTACATATGCATGTGTATGATTAAAAAGATTCACCTATATGAAGAGCGAAGTGTAGCCGCTTCAAGAAGCTAAGGCTTGGCTTTGTATGCACCTCATGAATGGATTGGGACACATGGCTTGAATAGTGTCAGTTTAGCTTTTGAGTTGTATTTGAACTTGTGTGTGTATTATCTTCAAGTGTTCAAATGGGTTGAAGGGTTCAATCTTTTAGACACCCCGATTCTCGAGCATTTGGAATGTGTAATTCACTAAGATGAAAATTCAATCAATAAGACATTTTCATTTATGCACTTGTTTGGTTTTGATGGATTGTTGTTTTTCCAAATCAGGGATTATACTTAAACAGGGGAGGATTGTTGGTGTTTTATGAAACACAATAATTTAAGCATAATTGGATTTGAGTATTAGTGAGTTCGGGACGTTATAACAAGGTTGGTGGTGCGGAGTGCACACTTGTATAAACCCATCCACGAGCTCACAATTCTGGAATAATCATTCTGGTATGACTACTCCGGAATGAAGTGTTACATGGATACATGCAGAAATGTATATGTAATATGAAATTGAATTTCGTTATGTGGTTTTGATTTCCAAATTGATGGTACGTACGTACGTACACAGTTATTGGATTTGGATAGGGATGCATGCATACAGTTGTCTCAGTTACTCATCGGTTATGGATTGGAGCGGTATACTGTACAATTGTCTAGTATGTTATGTGCAGTTGCATCTTGGCATGTCTGTGGTTGCATGCAGTTGCTCTATCCTTATCTGTACGGGTGTGGTTTTAAACTGACGTTTTTCCCCTATAAATACACATGCCTTAGTGCATGTAAAGACACAGAAACACAAACAGTAATTACCGTCCTTAAACAAAATGTTCAAAGGCATTTTCTTGTTTCAGGCCTAGAAGCAAGAAGGTTCGATAGTTTTATCCTGCGAGAGAATTCGTGCAACCCAGGCTATAAGGGTCGAATTATTCTCAAAGGAAAGCGAGCCTACGTGACTCTATCGAAATCTAGATACATCACAAATACCCTTTCTCTTTACCCAACATTTTTTCATTTACCATACTGGACAAATGTTTGAATCCTTCATGGAAAGGAATCATTATACACCTAAGGTATAGATAAAGGTTTTTGTTGGTTCTGAAATATTCTTATGAATCTGAAACGATTAGAGCCTTGGGGTTGTAGTGACTAATGAGGAGCCTCAGTTTTCTGAACTGAACCAAACGGCTGAAGAAGTTTCAATCCCGATTTGCTCAGGCCAAAAATGTACCGAAATTCTGACTTTCTGAGCCTTATTTGTTAGTAATCATAACGTTGACGAGATAGGAGAAAATTCATAACGCATAGTCATGGAAGCCTGCAAAGAAGAAGATGAGAAATGGCGCCTCGCCGAAGAACAAGGCGTCCGGAAAATCACCAAGAGGCGGCAGGAGCAGGCCAAGAAGAGGGCTGATGCGGTGTCGCGTAAGGCCTGAGGACAAGAATGCGGAAAAGAAGCATCTTGAAGCCATAGCTAAAAGGGGCCATGAAGTTCAAGGAAGAGAAAGAAATGAAGCGAAAAAACACAAAAATTATGCGTGAAATCGATTATGCCAAGATCATTTCTTTCTCCAACACCAATAATGCAATTCTTCTTCATGAGGGAGACGAAATCTTGAAGCCTCAAACCACCCTTATTGCTTACTAGCTCAGATGAGAGTATATTTCTTGTATGATCACTACATCTTCTGGGACGAAAGTGTCGCATTTATTAAATCATTCATTTGTTCATTACACATTCCTGATTAAAATCTTAATCATTATTGTTAATTAAGTTCTCGCCTCCAACATATTTGATGATGAAACTAACTCTATTCATTCCACCACTAACATTATAACTACGTTAACCGAATTTGTTCCAAGCAACTTTCAGATCCTCAAACTATTTTTGCTGAGATGCAAAAATATATATATAATAGTGAACGGACCTTATTAGGCAAAAAAAAAAACTCACTCAGGTCATTATAAAACTGAAGAGTCCAGCAAGATCGGGATTTTTTGATTGGTTATTTTGCAGAAGCCACAATATTTAAACACTAGAGAGTTTAAACACTGGTTCTGGAATCAGAAATTGAATCACATTTATTGTGTTCTAGTACTCATACGAGATCAATTCGAGATATTCAGTTGTTATCTGATTAGATTAGAATCAGACTAGGAATATATTGATGAGTTGTATTTTAGATAAGATAAGTTTTATTCTGCAGAAATTAAGGAGCGTGAATATTTCCTACAGACTAGTTATAGAACTCTAGTATAGCATGAAGACTAGATTCAGCCGAGAGATATAAAAGGAGACGCAAGCTAATAAAAGAAACATCGATTTTCATGGAAAGTATTCTGCACTCTTGTTAGCTTGTCATCGGAGCAGATTGAGTCGATCAACAATGAGCCTTTGTTTATAACCGGAGTCTGAAACCACAGCCTTGAAACCTCGGGAGCAAGGAGTTGAAGCGAGGAGTTGCTCACAAATTCACTTCATGATATCTATATAAGTTAAAGTAACCTCTTTGTACTTGTTGATATTATAGTGAATGGTTTTCAAATTGGGCAAGAACTCGCAGAGGCAGGTGTCTTACACTGAGCTGCGTTAATAAAAATTCCGGTGTTCTTTACATTCATGTTTAAACTTACTTGCAAGTTTAAACATACTTATTGGAGTAAGTAGTATTAGAACTATAGAATTGTTATCGATAGATTCAGTTGTAAAACCAAAGAAATAAAATAAGTAATCAGTAAAAAAAAAATTAATAAACCGTAATCGGTAGTAAAGAAGAGAACGTGAATGGTAAAGAAAATCTTCAACATTTATGAGTTTGGATAAGAATAAAGAAAAAATGACAGTCAAATAAAATTGTGTTCGATGAACTCATAATAATTCAAAATAATCCTCAATCCAATTTAGAAAGAAACTAGTATATATCACTTATCTAGTAAATTAATTAGAGTGGATTGTTTTAATTGATGATCTGGATCCTTATTTGAAGAAAAATGATATACACATTACACACCATTATTAGTAAATCAAAAATATCAAACTTCCAATTAATTGAAATGCCCAAGATGCTAATTTTCGTAAAATGAAAATATCTTTAAATTTACTGTCAATGATTTTCAACTCTCCTATAAATTAAGAGTGCAGGGCTTAACCATATTACACAACTGCAATTTTTCTTTTTCACTCTATAAACAAATATCCTTTCGAAACAAATGGAGAAATCAATCAAAATTGTTTTCTTAGTCACTCTCATGGTCTTTACATCTGGTAAATATCCCTCACCAAACTTCACCTTTTTTTTTTGTCTTAAGCATTACCAATTTACCAAGACTGATGATCCTTTGATTATAAGACACGACGATAAGATTCATAATGTTATATAGTTTGGTTTTCAACCTAAACTGTACAACTATTCATATAAAGAAAAGTTTATATTATATGCCACGAATCTAATCACTTTGTTGAATTTCAGGTTGGTTGTTTTCCACAGTAACAGCTGACTCTTGCCAAACAAACGCTGACTGTAATTTGAGATGGTGTCCAGTAAATTTGCAATACTGTCATGATGGTAAATGTTCGTGCGGAGCTGTCGCAGAAAAAGGTAAAAAAAGATACTTCACGTTTATTCAGAAATATCCATTAATCTTCTACTGTTGGATACAAAACTGTTGAAATTTAAAAATTCTATGAAAATAAGCTAACCTCTCTTAATTCATCACTCACAGCATAGTAAGAATAAATTGTTTTGTAGTGTATTTAATTAGTGAGATATTTTTGTTTCTAGTTCAAATTGTATTTATATGGAACATTTTTCCCCAATCATTCCATATTCGTCTCATTTTTTATTTTGGATGATTTTATTTGATTCTATGTGTTTCATTCTTATTATATTAGACCCATATTATTAATTAATGAGATGATTTATTAATTGTGTTTAATAACATTTATTGAGATGGTTTTCAGGGTTGAAGGCAGGGCATCTTGATCAAGGGTTCAAGTGTGAAGCTGACAGAGATTGCTTGATGCATTGTGACGTCCCCGGCAAAGTTCCTCATTGCAAACAAGGAATTTGCTTTTGTAATTAATTTTATAATTTCTCAGTTTCGCAGAACTATTGATGTACTAGTCAATAGTTTATGAATGACGGTGAATAATTAATAATTGGCTTGCCGAAATTATTGAATCCGTTAAACTTTTAATAAAGATTTAAGGTTGAAAATACTTACTTGTATATATGCACTGGAAATTTCAATCTAACTCAGTCTCCTAAAATATTACAGGGAACTAAAATGATTCTTTTTGATGGAATCTGATGAGTCGACTACATCCCCAAGTTAAATATATACTAATTTATTGCAAATAGAATAGAATAGAATATAAAATCAAAATAAAGATAAATAATTAAATCAGTTCTAGAAATTAGATATAAATTAAGTATAAAACTAAATGGAAATAATTGGACGCAATTTTGTTATCTTTATCAATCACATCATTTCACGTCTTCCTAAAAGTTCCGGTTTTCTTGCGCAGCGTTATAAATTGGGCATCATCATTTTGTTGTAGTGTGACTAATTTATATCCATTACTAAATCAATTCAAGTTTTGTTTAATGTTTTCGAGACTCTGACATAAAGTCCGTGAAATAGTATTTTTTTTAAACATGTCATAAAAAGACACTTAGTATGATTATGTAAGTTTGACTTTTAAACTTGAATTTTTTTTTATTAGTCTGTTAATTTTATGACGTAAAAAATACTTTTTATGACGCCACTGCAAGAGCTCCATGGCAGCTGGACTTGACCCATGAAACATGATTGCATGAATATTGATTACGAAAAAGAAATGAGATCTGGTTTAGTTTCATAATGGTTATTTTTTATGTAATAGAATAAAATATTATTAGGGTTGTGAGTGAAATTATAGATTCGAATTGGAAAATTTGTATATTTTTTGTAGATTCCATTTATGAATTGAATATATTTTCTATTTTTTATTGTTTCATATGTTGCACCGCTTATGCTAAAATTAGAATGGTCTGATTTAAATTGGGCCTTGGCTACAAGGCCAATGGATTTGCCTAAGTGGTGGTTTTGTCCTGAAAGGATCTTTAGTTTAGCCCAGAGCCAAAACTGGGGTGCAATGATTGAACAATGCTTCAATCGAAAAAAATAAACAGTCAGCGAGTCACGTGGCTCGAATGACCCACAAACCAGTGCAACAAATCAACGTAGCAACCACTACTGCACATTGATAGGGTACTAGGCGGTTTCATTGGCTTATACACGGCATCTGCAAATGACTTAACAAGTTATTCAGTAAAGGTGGATTTGGTGGCACGGCAGTTTTCAAAACGCCGTAAAAAAGTTACGATACCACAACACGTTTTGACCGCTTACGAACTCGTAATCACTTTAGAATTGAAAATAAATTCCCACTTGCGAGACGTACACACGATATCGAAAGTACATCTCGCCAGTGGACTATGAGCTCCGTTCTGATCTCTGTTCCGACAGGCTCCGGCAGCCCAAATGAATGCCAATGACCACTCCAAAAACAAAGGTGTAAAACTCCTTATAGCGATCTGCTCAAACCCATTACAATACTACTATCAAAATCCAAACTTTGCAAATCTACAATCAAAATCCAAACTTGGTCAATTGATAACAATAAAAAATCTCATGAGAAGGGAAAGATGCTAACATTAGGGATTGATTCAACACTTGCGATTAATGGAGTCGAGGCATAAACTGCAGCACAAACTGAATGGCGATCAAAGTTTGGGCTGCCCAGCGGTGTTCAGAAGGCGGAGCGATGGCGGCGGACGAGCAGAACCGGCCGGCTGCGCTGAGTCACGGCGGTGTAGTGAGAGAGCGAGGGAGTCGACGTCTTTCATGGGATTCAAGGGAGTGGCGGGTAGAGGTGGGTAGCGGTGGGAGAGCCGAAGTACAGATCTCCGCCCACAATAGAGAGAGAGGTTACGATAGAGAGATGGGGTTCAAGGAGAAGGGGATTGTGATTAGATCAAGAGATAAGGTTTAAATATAGGTATATAATCAACTGTTGAGATTAATTCAAGTAAATTAATTGACGGATAACATCAATGCAAAGAAAATAGTCCTAAAAAAAGATTAATATTCTTATTTTAAAACATTATGTAACAATAATTGTGTATTCTTATCCAAGGCTTGTTTGGATAATTAGGTATAAGTGATTAATAACTTTAATGATTTTGTTATGAGATATTTAAGGAATACTAGAGTTGGAATCAAAGACTAATAAATCGTTCGATTAATCAAAATAGTTTGAAATAAATTTAATTGACGAACGATTGTTTACTCAAAATATGTTTCTTTCTTTTTCTTTTTCGTAATTTATTTTCCTTTATTTTATTTTCTTGGAAACACAATTTTACGTTTAAAAACGTAACGATATAAATCACTGATTTTTTTATGTAAAATCAATAAACATTATTCACCTTACGAATTGCTCGAATGGATAAATAACTTCTAATTAATTATGCAAGGATAATACATATATACAATGATAATATCAGCAAACAAATTGTTGTGTAATATGGCGTGGAGAATATCACAAACAATTACGATGAGTAGATTTAGACATCACAAAACACATTTGCACCCTCTCATCCTATAAGAGAAGGTAATTACGATACCGTAACTTAATATCGTTTTCAGGCGAATTAAATTACGGTATCGTAACATGTACTATGACATTTGGCTTTTGCTACGATACCGCTCCTGCATTCGATTGTGAGCGACCTGGGTTGCGATTACTCTTCTAATATACTTCTTTACGGCACTTTGGAAAACGTGTCGTCTTCAAAATTAGAAACGCCATCTTTTTTTATTACCCTAGGCGAATGCATGGTTACGATTTCGTAACTGTGTTACTCGGCGGTTCCGCGCAAAACTGCCAAAAACGCCGTGAAATAGATGCCGAGTAACCTATGGTTGTGCACTATTAATCCACCCCTATACAAACTGGTCATTTTGGCGATTTTAATACCGTGTCTTCCTAGTAGTGATACACTCAATGGGTTATGGAAAAACTTTCAAAATTTTGTGAGATTTTTATTCATAATCTTATTGTTACCGATAGTGAAGCCTTGATGTATTTAATTAGCATAATCAATAGTGTTGTAAAGTTTGTTCACGATTTTATTGGATGTACTTGATTGTATTGGTCCAGTTTGAACTACTCCTGGAGATTCCTTGAGATGTGCTTATTGGAGTAAGTAGTATTAGAACTATAGAATTGTTATCGATAGAATCAGTTGTAAAACCAAAGAAATAAAATAAGTAATCAGTAAAAAAAAGTTTAATAAACCGTAATCGGTAGTAAAGAAGAGAACGTGAATGGTAAAGAAAATCTTCAACATTTATGAGTTTGGATAAGAATAAAGAAAAAATGACAGTCAAATAAATTTGTGTTCGATGAACTCATAATAATTCAAAATAATCCTCAAACCAATTTAGAAAGAAACTAGTATATATCACTTATCTAGTAAATTAATTAGAGTGGATTGTTTTAATTGATGATCTGGATCCTTATTTGAAGAAAAATGATATACACATTACACACCATTATTAGTAAATCAAAAATATCAAACTTCCAATTAATTGAAATGCCCAAGATGCTAATTTTCGTAAAATGAAAATATCTTTAAATTTACTGTCAATGATTTTCAACTCTCCTATAAATTAAGAGTGCAGGGCTTAACCATATTACACAACTGCAATTTTTCTTTTTCACTCTATAAACAAATATCCTTTCGAAACAAATGGAGAAATCAATCAAAATTGTTTTCTTAGTCACTCTCATGGTCTTTACATCTGGTAAATATCCCTCACCAAACTTCACCTTTTTTTTTTGTCTTAAGCATTACCAATTTACCAAGACTGATGATCCTTTGATTATAAGACACGACGATAAGATTCATAATGTTATATAGTTTGGTTTTCAACCTAAACTGTACAACTATTCATATAAAGAAAAGTTTATATTATATGCCACGAATCTAATCACTTTGTTGAATTTCAGGTTGGTTGTTTTCCACAGTAACAGCTGACTCTTGCCAAACAAACGCTGACTGTAATTTGAGATGGTGTCCAGTAAATTTGCAATACTGTCATGATGGTAAATGTTCGTGCGGAGCTGTCGCAGAAAAAGGTAAAAAAAGATACTTCACGTTTATTCAGAAATATCCATTAATCTTCTACTGTTGGATACAAAACTGTTGAAATTTAAAAATTCTATGAAAATAAGCTAACCTCTCTTAATTCATCACTCACAGCATAGTAAGAATAAATTGTTTTGTAGTGTATTTAATTAGTGAGATATTTTTGTTTCTAGTTCAAATTGTATTTATATGGAACATTTTTCCCCAATCATTCCATATTCGTCTCATTTTTTATTTTGGATGATTTTATTTGATTCTATGTGTTTCATTCTTATTATATTAGACCCATATTATTAATTAATGAGATGATTTATTAATTGTGTTTAATAACATTTATTGAGATGGTTTTCAGGGTTGAAGGCAGGGCATCTTGATCAAGGGTTCAAGTGTGAAGCTGACAGAGATTGCTTGATGCATTGTGACGTCCCCGGCAAAGTTCCCCATTGCAAACAAGGAATTTGCTTTTGTAATTAATTTTATAATTACTCTGTTTCGCAGAACTATTGATGTACTAGTCAATAGTTTATGAATGACGGTGAATAATTAATAATTGGCTTGCCGAAATTATTGAATCCGTTAAACTTTTAATAAAGATTTAAGGTTGAAAATAATTACATGTATATATGCACTGGAAATTTCAATCTAACTCAGTCTCCTAAAATATTAAAGGGAACTAAAATGATTCTTTTTGATGGATTCTGATGAGTCGACTACATCCCCAAGTTAAATATATACTAATTTATTGCAAATAGGATAGAATAGAATATAAAATCAAAATAAAGATAAATAATTAAATCAGTTCTAGAAATTAGATATAAATTAAGTATAAAACTAAATGGAAATAATTGGATGCAATTTTGTTATCTTTATCAATCACATTATTTCACGTCTTCCTAAAAGTTCTGGTTTTCCTGCGCAGCGTTATAAATTGGGCATCATCATTTTGTTGTTGTGTGACTAATTTATATCCATTATTAAATCAATTCAAGTATGGTTTAATGTTTTCGAGACTCTGACATAAAGTCCATGAAATAGTAATTTTTTTAAACATGTCATAAAAAGACACTTAGTATGATTATGTAAGTTTTAAACTTGAATATTTTTTTTATTAGTCTGTTAATTTTATTACGTAAAAGATAATTTTTATGTAAATTGGTTAATAGTTCAAGAGGTACATGTAGTAAAAACTTAAGTATCAAGAACCTTAGAAACACTAATAAGACTATAACTTGTTACGTATATATACTTTAGAGTCATATTTTCATCAATTTATTTTCATTACTAAATTAAATTAAGTGTATTTGAATGTGTCTAAGACATTCTAACATAGAGCACATACAATCGCATTGATATGAATATTCAAATGTGCATTAGCAACATTAAAAGTTACATTTATATAATACTGAAGTCACAATATTTTTAATGATATTATTCAATTTATTATTTACTAAAATGAAATATTTGAGCTAATCCCTTCCTTCACTTAGCGAGTAGTGTGCATATTATCATTTTGAAGTGAGTGTATATTTTAAAGGGGTGAATTTAGAAGTTATAAAAGTTTAATTAAGAGCTTTTTGTGCAACTTTTTGAACTATTTTCTACAAGAACGGTGTTCGAAATATACAATTGACATCAATGTTGAAAACTAATTATTTATATTGATATTGAAATTTTTTAAACAAAATATGGACCGTCCTAAAACCTGTACTAAAATTCATGGGTTCATATACATTTATAAGAAAAATTATATGAACCAAAGCAACATATAACTGTTACGTAATTTAATAAATATATAGAAATAATTCAGATATTTTTATCACATTCTATTGCATGATCTGATCCATTAATAATGTTTCCTATATTTAATGTAACTCGTTGATACTTTACATATATAATAAAAACCTTAACCCCTTTCTTAATTCCATCGCAATTCTTTCTCCCTTCTCACTCTCTCTGCCCCCGATGCCATCCCCTCCACTAGTGAATTAGCGCCGCCTCAACAACCAATCTCCGATTGTGTTTGGCTTGAGTGTATTTCCGACCATCTTTGTAGCCATCAATTTTCTGACCTCAGATTAATCATCAACATGACCGACGTACTGAAAAGATTGGCCGGTGGTTCTCTCCAGCGGCTCACTTGCTGAGGTTCTCAGGGACTCCCTCTTCTATATATGTTGACTAAACCAGAGGTAATAATTGATGTGAAAATACTATAAGGTTCTTAATTAGTTTGTGTTTTGTGGGTAGACTGCTGATATGGGTTTATGGGTTTAGATCTTTCTGTAAGACGGGAGATTGAAAAGCACAAGGAGAAAGTTCATCGTGTTGAAGCATTCAGGGGAAGAACCCTTTCTTTCAAATGATACCCAACTCGAGGAAGAGATATTTCAAAAATCTGACGAAATCGATTAAATTGCCTACCATTGCTGAGCGGGATTCTTACAAGGTGTTTGTTTGTTTTTTTTGTTATGAAGGTGCTTGCTTTTAGCTGAGATTATTGATGATTAAATACTTTTGTTGTTGATTATTGATTCTCAGAATGATGGAGGCATGAAGGAACTCATGTGGAATGGTGAACCTGTCAAAAGAAAAAAAGGTAAACCATTTTCGATCTCTGAATTAGTTGTTTGAATCAATGAGCTACATGTCTTATTTTCTTTGAAATCTTATTCCATTATTTACTGCAAGGCAAAAAAATTAGGACAACGAAGAGTTCTCTATGATTGAAGAATCAACCTCAGGTTGTTACCATGGAAACCTTTACTTCTTGAAACATGTGTTTTTTCATAGCATCGGTTACTGATTTAGTAAGTTATTTTTATTCCTTGCTACTTACATGTTATCGATTTTTGGTTGCCTGGACTAATTTGTCTATTTGTGTAATGTAAAATTTATCATGTTTTTGAAGCACATATATTGATTGTTTTTGTTTCTAGAAGTATTGCATAAATTCTTGATAATTAGGTAGATAGTATAGTTACATAACTGTTTGGTTCTAGAAATATATCATTGTTTCTTGACAAATAAACATGATAGCCTTATTTGTGTACCCTCAAGAATTATGTTGAGATTCAGTACCTTGTGTGAAATTACAGGTTCTTGGTGTTCTCTTGTACTCTGAATATTTAGTGTTTGTGTCTTGTGTTGTGTGCCCGGGTTCCATTAGTTGGTGGGGTTTGATGACACAAAGAGGAGCTGGTAGAGTTTGATAACACGAAGAGGCGTTGCAGCTGGTGTCTTGAAGGGCACAATGACGCCACTGCAAGAGATCCATGGCAGTTGGACTTGACCCATGAAACATGATTGCATGAATATTGATTACGAAAAAGAAATGAGGTCTGGTTTAGTTTCATAATGGTTATTTTTTATGTAATAGAATAAAATATTATTAGGGTTGTGAGTGAAATTATAGATTCGAATTGGAAAATTTATATTTTTTTGTAGATTCCATTTATGAATTGAATATATTTTCTATTTTTTATTGTTTCATATGTTGCACCGCTTAAGCTAAAATTAGAATGGTCTGATTTAAATTGGGCCTTGGCTACAAGGCCAATGGATTTGCCTAAGTGGTGGTCTTGTCCTGAAAGGATCTTTAGTTTAGCCCAGAGCCAAAACTGGGGTGCAATGATTGAACTGGTGTTATGGGCCTCAGCCCATATCCTGGCCCAGCGGGCATATTGGTAAAGGAAAAGAGTGGGTCAAGCCCACCAGTGGTCCTCCCATGACATCAGCTATCTTGGACGCACCCGGGGTTGCGGCAAGAAGAGGACCACTTAGCCTAAACCCTCTCTGATCCTCACCATTATAAATAGAGGAGTGACCAACATTAATAGGTATGTTTTATCAGACTTAAATACTCTCTGTATTTCTTCATATTCTCTCTCCTCTGCAAAAAGCCCTATCTTCATCATCACGCCGGAGCGTCTACCCTCGGGTGACCCCGGGGGCTTTGTTTTGCAGGATCTAGGTGAGAGATTGGCCGCGGGTTAGGATTCCAGCTCTTCCCGGATTACCGTGTACCGGAGCTGGTATCCCGGAGTTTACTGGTAGCATCAGTTGGCACGCCCAGTGGGACCTTGCTTCGTCATGCCCCGCGGCAGACCTAAAAAGACAGGGGGGGAAGAGCCCTCTGCCAAAGCTAATCTGGCAGAAGGTGGCCCTAAGACAAAGAGGGTCGCGGCTGCCCAGGCGGTGCGGAAGGCGGCCGAGGAGAAGGAGCGGGCACGCAAGGAGACTGCCCGTGTGGCCGCCGAGAAGCGCCAAGGAAAGAAAAAAGTGCCGGAACGTACCCTCAGGGAGATGCAGAAGGAACAGAGGGAGAAGGCCCGGCAGGAAAAGGAGAAGCAGGACCAGGAGGCGTTCGGAGAAGGTGGTGAATCCGAACCGGAGTATTTTGATTCCGGGGAAGAGGCCCCGGAGCACGGAGATCCAGAAACGATTCATACCAACGCGGAGGAATTCGGAGAATTTCGAGCATAGAAAGCGGCCAAGGCCGCAGCCCATAACAAGGTACCCGAAGTAGAGGATTTGGAGAAGGATGGAAGAGGAGTACCTGGATATCAGCAGATGCCCCCAGGTCAGCAGATGCCCCCAGGTCAGCAGATCCCTCCGGGACAGCAGCAGTATCCGGATCAGCAGCAGTTTCCAGGCGGTTTGAACCCGCAAGCCCAGCCATTTTATGGTGGATACAACACCCCGTTTAACAACGGGTCCATTGAAGACCGGTTGACCAGGCTGATTGGTAGGCGGGGGATGGTCCCTCATTCCCCGTGGGTTCCAGAGGTGCTAAACTACAAATGGCCGGTAGGTACCAAAGCGCCTGATGGAGTTCCGACGTACAATGGTGATGGGGACCCGGAGGAGTTTGTTCACACCTACTCAGTGTCATGGGTGCCCGGGACATTGATGAGCCATTGCAGTGCAAGTTGTTGCCTTCTTATCTCCGGGGCAACTGCTTGAGTTGGTTTAAAAGTCTTCCACAGGGCTCACTGAAGACTTTTTGGGATTTTGCTACAGTCCTGGTACACCGATATGCAGCAATGAAGACCAACTTTGTCAACCTGGCGACGGTCCTGGCTATGCGACAGTTGGAGACGGAATCTACTTGGCAATATTATGTCCGGTATATTGCCGAGTCCATGAAGGTCCAGGATAGGCACTTACACGAGAAGGCCCTGATAGGCAACTTTGTGAACGGGTTGAGAGACGAGATGTTCTACATCGAGTTAATGAAGAATATGCCCGGAACCTTTTACCACCTCCAGCTGACAGTGGAAATGCATCGTACGGTGCATGAAGCTAACCATACTCGGATGAACACGGTCGGTTTCTTTGAGCAGCGGGTGATTACGGCCACAGCAACCCAAACAACCACGCTCCGGGCTACTCCTCATCAGGGGGTTCGACAGGAGCCGGCTAGACGTCCCCCGGTTCAGGGAGCGGCACCAACGCCGGGGGGCAGACGTTGGTAGTGAGACCAACGTATACTCCACTCTCCAAGATGAAAACGGAGATTTTGGCCATTCACCGGGGTCTTTTCACAGATCCCCCGGTTATACAGGGGGTCCCGGCCCCGGCCAATGCTCAAAAATGGTGTGAGTTTCATAAGTCTTATGGTCACACTACAGAAGGCTGCCGCGTCTTGCGGACGGATATTCAGAAGTTGGTGGAGCGGGGTCAGCTCCGGGACTGTGTGGCGGGGGAGGCACACCCGGCGGCTGCTCCGGCAGGACAGGGAAGGAAACGGAACTGGAGAAACAACCGAGGCCAAGGCGGCAATCTCCCGGCAGAAGCTGCTCCTAACCCCGCCCCGCAAGCTCCTAGACCAGGAGTTCCGGGACCGGGAGCACCCCGGATGATAAATGTGATCAACGGTATAGTGGGAGATGGAGCGCAAACACTGTCGGCGGTGAAGGCCAAGAGTAGGTATGTTCCTCCGGGGGAGATCCAGGGAAAGAGGTTTAAACATGACGAGACGATCACTTTTTCAGAAAAGGATGCGGTCCTGGCCCAAGTGCCTCACTCTGACCCGATGGTGATCTCGGCCGAGGTAGAAGGTGTGGTGATAAAGCGAGTTTTTGTGGATGATGGGAGTAGTGTAGAGATTATGTTCGCCGATTGTTTCGATCAATTGCACATTGGCCGACAAAACTTAAAGCCATGCCTGTCCCCGTTATCAGGTTTTACGGGTCGCACGGTCCACCCGCTAGGTGTTATAGCACTCCGGGTAACTCTTGTTGATCATATGGATATTAACAAGAGGTGCACGGTCCTGTGTAACTTTGCGGTTATAAATGCTTCTTCCCCGTACAACATGATCATAGGTCGTCCCTGGTTGACGCAGGCTCAGGCGATATGCTCACCCTACCATTTAACCATGAAGTTCCCGACGGACCAAGGAATTGCTTCGGTTATTGGCAATCAAACGACCGCCCGCAGCTGCATGCTCACTACGATAAAGGAGGCCAAGAACGGAGGATCAGAAAGAACAAACGCATCGAAGCCCGGGGAGTGTTCCGGAAGGATAACACGGTAGGGGCCGTGCATGGTGACCCGGCTTCTTTTGAAGTGGAGGACATGGAGGTAGGATCCCGGGGGAAGGTGAGTGTCGGGAAGCATCTCCCGGTGAACGTGAAGGAGGAGCTCCGGAAGTTACTCAAGGAATATGAGGATGTATTCTCGTGGGGAACGGAAGACTTGACGGGGATACCAGAAGAATTTGCGATACACCGGTTGAATGTCTACCCGGATTTGAAGCCCATAAGGCAAAAGAAAAGAGCCTTGGCAGCAGATCGGGTAGAATTCGTCCGGGCGGAGGTGAAGAGGATGCTAGACGCGGGAATGGTAGAAGAGATCACTTACCCGGAGTGGATTGCCAACCCGGTCCTGGTGAAAAAGCATGACGGATCCTGGAGGATGTGTATCGATTTCACAGACTTGAACAAGTGCTGTCCCAAGGATAGTTACCCGTTGCCATCCATTGATCAGCTGGTGGAAGTTATCACGGGCTATCAGTTTCTAGCCTTTTTCGACGCACACCGGGGATACCACCAGATCGTCATGGCCCCGGAGGATCGACCGAAAACCTCTTTTATCACTGACTTTGGTACTTTTTGCTACAGGAAAATGCCATTCGGTCTTAAAAATGCAGGAGCAACATACCAGCGCATGGTGGATCGGGTGTTCAAGAACCAGCTGGGGAGAATCATGGAGGTCTATGTGGATGATATGGTGATCAAGAGTAGGACACATGACGCTTTCTTAGATGACCTCCGGGAGCTTTTCGTTGTGCTAAGAGAGGTAAAACTGAAGTTGAGCCCGGAGAAGAGCACCATTGGAGTGGCGGCATGCAAGTTTTTGGGGTATATGGTGTCAAACCGGGGGATTGATGTGAACCCGGAAAAAGTTGAAGCAATCCTGAGTATGCCCTCCCCGAGCAAAGTAAAAGACGTGCAGCGCTTAACCGGGTCCTTGGCGGCGTTGAGCAGATTCCTGTCACGGGGAGCGGAAAAATAGCTGCCTTTTTTCAACATTTTAAGGCGAGCAAAGAAGTTTGAATGGACTCCCGAGTGCGAGCAAGCGTTCAAGGAGTTGAAGGAGCACTTGGGGAAACTCCCGACCTTGTCCAAGCCAGTTTCGGGGGGAGGAGTTGTTCCTGTATCTGGCAGCCACGGATCAAGCAATAAGTGCGGCTTTGGTTCGAGGGTCGGGAAGGTCGCAGAGCCCGGTGTATTTTGTGAGCAGGGCTCTTTAAGGACCGGAGACGCGTTACTCTTCACTAGAACGTTTGCTGCTGGCACTAGTGCACGCGTCCCGGAGACTTCGTCCATACTTTCAAGGCCACCCCATCACAGTCCTCACAAATCACCCACTTCGGCAAGTCATGATGAAACCAGAAGCTTCTGGCCGGATGATGAAGTGGGCGATCGAGTTGGGAGAGCACGAGATCACTTATCAGGCGAGGAAGTCTACCAAAGGGCAGACTTTAGCTGATTTCCTAGTTGAGATGGTGGACAATGCCGTCGAAAACCCGGGGGAAGGTGAGCCGGAGTGGAAGTTGCACGTGGATGGCTCCTCCCATGCCGGGGGAAGCGGGGCCGGGGTCGTGTTAGTCAGTCCCGGTGGTAAGGAGTATCGGTATGCGCTGCAGTTTGAGTTTAAAACCACCAACAATGAAGCCGAGTATGAGGCCCTCCTTGCCGGGATACGCCTGGCTCGGGAAACAGGTGCCAAAGTGATACAAGCTTACAGTGACTCAGCCATTGTGGTCCAGCAAGTCAATGGGGAGTATGAGGCAAAAGAAAGAAGTTTGCAGAAATATTTGGAGGCAGTGAAGTTGATGATGCAGGGTTTCCTCCGGGTGACACTAACACAGGTTCCCCGGGAGGAAAACTGTAAGGCGGATGCGTTAAGTAAGTTGGCCTCTTCGGAGCTCAAGCCGAGCCAAGACCGGAATCTGTACATGGATATGATAACCACCCGGGGATATGAGCAACCCAGCCAAGTTGCAGCAGTGCGAGAAACTGAGTCCTGGATCACACCCCTTCTGGAGTACTTGGAGAATGGAACGGTGCCGGATGACAAGGTAAAAGCCCGGAAAATCCGGGTCAAAGCACCTCGGTATGCCGTCTTGGACGGGGAGTTAATCCGGAGGGGATATCTTCAACCTTGGCTGAAGAGTGTGGATGGGGAGGAAGCACGCCACCTTTTGAAAGAAGTGCATGAGGGTCCCAACGGAAGTCATCAAGGGGCCCGGACTGTGGCTCGGAAGATCATGTGCACGGGGTACTATTGGCCTACGCTGTTTGAGGATGCCCAAAAAGCGGTCCGCTCCTGTGAACAGTGCCAGAAATTCGCACCCTTGATCCATGTGCCGCGGGGGGAGATGATCGGGATATCTGGAACATGGCCTTTCATCCGTTGGGGTTTGGACCTGGTAGGCCCCTTCCCAACTGCTCCCGGAGGCTTCAAGTATTTGATAGTGGCGGTTGACTATTTCAGCAAATGGGTAGAAGCTGCTCCCCTGACAAACATTAGGGGAAGTACTTGTGTAAAATTCTGCTGGAAGAACATTATTTGTCGCTATCGAATCCCCCGGTTCATAGTGACAGATAACGGAGCGCAATTTGAGAATGATCCTTTCAAATCCTGGTGCAAGGAGTACGGGATTGAACAGAAGTTGACCTCGGTCTACCACCCACAGGCTAACGGGCAGGTTGAAGTGACCAACAGGACCCTCGTTAACGGGATCAAGACACGTCTCCAAGGAGCAAGAGGAAACTGGGTTGACGAACTCCCAAGTGTTTTATGGGCAAGCAGAACGACGGAGAGCTCCGCCACGGGCGAGTCCCCCTATAGCTTCGTTTACGGGGCGGAGGCGGTCATCCCGGCTGAAGTTGGAGTTCCCAGTCTCTGATCGAAGTTCCCGGACGAGCAGGCAAACCAGAACGACCGGCTGCTGGATCTAGACTTACTGGAAGAGAAGAGAGAAAAAGCAGCCCTGCACGAGGCCCGGGTAAAGGAACGGGTCAAGAAATATCACGACAGGAGGGTGCGCAAGGAACAGTTCAACCCGGGGGAGTAGGTGATGCGCCGGAATGACAAAAGCCAGCAGGTTGCAAGCGGGAAGTTAGCTCCCAACTGGGAGGGGCCTTACAAGGTGATAGCAGCCCACCACGGTGGAAGCTATGAATTGCAAGACAAGGCTGGGAAGAAAGTTCCGAGGCACTGGAACATCGCAAATTTACGTAGGTACTATGCCTAGCTTATTTTCGATATTTACCCCTCTGGCAAGGATGAGAGCGGCACGGGAACCTCTGGCCAGGGTTGAGCCTAGGTTGTCCCGTGGCCCGCATTTGCATTCTATTATTTTGCTTATGAAGATTGTTTTGCGAGTTTATATTTTTCATAAGTATAGTCGATCCGGGGCCGCTTGGACAAGCGCCCGGGGGGCTAATGCAAGAATAGCGGGAACGCTTGAACAAGCACCCGGAAGACAACCCATACACGCTTGAATAAGCGACCCGGGAAAACAGTTGAAACAAATACTTGAACAAGTGTCGGGGAATAATATAACACACATATCATTAACTTATGATTAATGATTACAAAATCTAAAACTTTAGAACTTGCATAATATAAACTAAACTAACAAAGGGAAGGAGGACCATCCCAGCTAATAGAAGATCCCGGGTCGTCTTGAGTCCCAGGATGTCTTGGCTGATTGTTAGCAGCAGGAGGGCTTGGTTGATTCTCAGCAGCAGTATCCCCCGGGATATTAGGCTCCTCAGCCGGATGGGAACCAGACGGACCAGCCCCCGAAGGACCAGCTTCGGCATATGGATCGAAATCGTTGTCTGAGGATGAAACCTCAGGAGATGATGTCCTACGGGGAGCTCCGATAATAACGGATCCTTGAACACGAGGAGACTTTTTCTTCTTCGTGGCGCAACTTTACTCTTCCCTTTGCCTCTTTCCCGGGCCAAACGCCTTTGTTCTTTAGCGGCGTCTTCGGAAGCGATAAAAGCCCGGATCCTGGCAGCATCTTCGCGGAGTCTAGACACTCTCCGGGCAGATTCCTCCGGATCAACCGAAACACGGAATCCGAGATACCTTTCAACTGTGAAATCAAGAGAAATTCGACTTGGAATGAGTACCAAGGACGGGGGGAGATATTTCCCCTCTCTTTGACGCTGCCACCAAGCGGCGGTTTCCTCGAAAGCAGGCCGATATCGAGACTCGGGATCATTCCAGCCCATGCGAAACATACGTACTAATAGCGCCCCGACCTCACGAGGAAAGTTGGTGTGAAGGGGGGGAGAAACTTGACCCAAACGCAACCCGGTCAAATGGTAAGTAAGTTGTAGGGTGACCAAATTCTCCCGGAGGATGAGGTTCCGGGCCGCCAGCTCCCGGTTCTCCCTTTCCAGCATTAGATTCCTCCTGAGGGGATCGCCCCTTCTCTCCAACCATTTGAGCTTGTCGCAATAAAATGGAAGTTCGGACCATACCAAGTCAAACTCCTCCTTGAGACGGGACTTAAAGGCGTCGTGTTCAGCTTGCAGCATCGAAATGGTCTTGTCGACATCCAAAACGGCGTTCACCCGGTCTCGAGCCAGGGATTGACACCAGGAAAGGGATCCAAATTGATTTGATATTTCCCTAAGTTTTGTTACTAATGAAGTGACATCCGGGAACTCATCAATCACCGACCCGATCCCGGATTGAACAAGAAGATAGCGGGTCTGAATACCGTCTAATTTCCAGCGACTCAATTGTTCTTCTAACTCTTCACACCGGGGGCACGACTTTTCATTATCCGAGGCTGCCCCGGATGGAACAGTACCCGGAGGATCATCCCGGGGCTACACGAGTAAAAATATTTACACTCGAAGTTAAAATAAGGCATAAAATTGAATAAGTCATGACAAAATGATAAACCCAGAACAAATGTTATGATTATAGAATAAAAGAAAGAGACTCTTACATCGTTGGAGTCATCACTCTCATCCCCGGAGCTCTTTTCTCCTCCATGAATTACAAAAGAGAACGGTTCAGGGAAGGAGCCCGGGGGGAGATAAAGATTCAAAACAGAATTAAAAGATAAAAACAAAATAAGAGGACTAAGTATCTAAGTTATACTTCAACATCAGTGTCCTCGTCGTCTTCATTCCGGGGAGACTGCTCTTCCTGATGAGCCTTGCCTTTCTCCGTGGCTAGCTGCTCTTCTCCTTCTTCCTCCTCCTCCGCCTGCACCGGCTGGAACTCCTGCTCTTGGACGGGGGACTTGTCATTCTCCTCATCAGAGTTCCCATCCTCTTCTTCCGAGGTCACCGGGGTCTCGATGGCAGCAAAGTTGGCCAAGTCGTCCGGTCCGGGATCCGCCCTATCCTCAGCAAGTTTGGCGGCATCACCGGCATAAGCAATGATATCCTGGGGATCGACACTTCGAGCCCCCTCAAAAACCTCGAGCACCCCGGGAACTATTCCGTCGATGCCTTCTTTCATCAACCTGTCCGCCGCATAGTTGAAATGATCGTCCGCCTTCGGGCGATACCAGGTTTCCCTGAAGGCCGCCCGGTTCTCCCGGGGGATGTACTCCCGGACGGCTGAATAGGCGGCATGCAGGGCGGCCTCGTTGGAGACATCACAAAGGGACATCATCCTCTCCTCGAAGGAACGGCTTTTGAGAACCCGGTTGGTGAAGGCCCGGCAAAGAGCCTCTTGTGCAGGGGCCATACCGCGCTTGCTGTCTTTCTTCACCCGGGATAACTCCTTGTGAGCTTCGGATAGCTCCTTGTAGAGAGAGGCATTTTGCGACCTCAACTGGTCGACCTCCCGGGACAGATTTTCGGACAGGGAGTTGCACGCCTGGTTAACCAGTTCTCGCAACCCGGGGAACTCTAACAGCTTGGAGGCATGATCCTACGAAAGTATGAACACTTAAAATGAAAATACCGAAAATACCATACAAAGAATTAAAATATTAAGAAAGGGGAGACACATACCTGTGAGCCATCCAGAAAAATAGGCTGGGAAGAGGAGCCGTCCGGATTCTCTTTTACAAGTTGGAGGCTGCTGTCAGCAGTAGAATTCTCCTCCTTCCGGGGAATCCGAGATGAACCTTCGGAGTGAGGCTCGGTTTTCTTCTTCTTGTGGGGGAGACCCCCGGAGGAAGGAATAGCAAACGCCAGCCGACGATTGCCGACCGGAGGGACCCCCGCAGAGCCGATAACATTGGACGCCCCGGGTTTTTTCTCCTCTGACCTCCCCTCCCCGGACTTCCTCTTCTTTTTTTCTTTGACCGCTTTCTCGGTCTCAGTTTTGCTTTTCTTCGGCCTCTCAGAAGCGCCCTTATCCTCCCCATCACCGGACTTCGACCCTACTGGGGCTATCGCTGGCCGTGGAGATATGGCTAAAAAAAAAAAAAAACGGAAGGAAAACCAATGAAGTTAGCCAAAAAGAATTCAGAATAAAAAACACAAGTAATAAGATTAATGAAGATTACCGAGGCTCCGTTTGGCATACAGGCGGCGGCAGGTGAACACCTCTGTAGGATACGCCTCCCGGGGGAATTCGTAACCCCCCGCCCTCTGGTAATCCTTCAAGTTAACAAAGAACTTAGCAATCCGATCATAACTCTCGGATACTTGCCGAAACTGGGCCGGGGGAAGTGCCGCTTTCGTTTCAGCAATCCTCTGCTGAATCCATGCCGGGACTGGATACTTCTCCTCATAAAAGGTGAAGTAGCTGTTCATCCAGTCGCTCGTCTTTACAGATTCAAGCCTCCCGGAGCAGATGGCCGTCGTCTTGTTCCGGTGCAGGGCATTAAACACACCCGGGACAGAGGTTGCGGCCAGGTAATAGAAGCTGCGGAATATCTCCACAGTCCCGGTTATCCCTGCCCGGTTGCAAGACAAGAGGAAAGCAATCATCACACTAACGGCGTTCGGATGTACCTGGGCCGGGGAGATGTTGTAGTACTTCAAAAAGGCGGAGTATAGCGGAGGGAGAGGAAAGGTGAGCCCGTGCAGAAAATGATACCGAGGGATGCAAACCTGGGTCTGCATGTCGCCGGAGAATGGCTCAAGTCCCGCGTCATACGACAACAGTACATACATCTTCTTCACCAGCTTCTCGATCGCTTCGCTTACCGGAGTCATCCCGGGATCCTTCGGGTCGGCGGGTTCCGGGGCGCCATAAGCCACTTTTGCTTTGGACGTCATCAGTCCTTTTCCGCCTGATGGATGAGGGAGGGGAAGGTCGTCAACGTCCAAGGAATGATCGTCTACCAGGGTAGAAATCTTGCTACTCATATCAGAAAGGTAGAGGAGAAGAGAGGATGGTAAACGAAAGCAGAAAAGGATGAAAAGGGAGAAAGTGACAGCGCTCGATTGATGAAAAATGAGAGTGAAATTTTTGATGAGGTATTTATAGGGAAGGATACAAGGAATTTCTCGAAGTTGGAAAAAGTAAACTCAACATTCGAGAAAAAGCAATAATGAGCATTGATTAGTGCGCGGACGGCAAGGAGGCGCGCATGTTCAAAACACACGCTTGGCGCGTGGTGATACGGCCCTATACAAGCTACGACCCGCTGGGTTCCCTTTAGAGACCCAGCCTACTGGGCCAAGCCCCGGAAGCCAGGGTCTCGGGGGGGCTAGTGGTGATATGGGCCTCAGCCCATATCCTGGCCCAGCGGGCATATTGGTAAAGGAGAAGAGAGGGTCAAGCCCACCAGTGGTCTTCCCATGACATCAGCTATCTTGGACGCACCCGGGGTTGCGGCAAGAAGAGGACCACTTAGCCTAAGCCCTCTCTGATCCTCACCATTATAAATAGAGGAGTGACCAACAGTAATAGGTATGTTTTATCAGACTTAAATACTCTCTGTATTTCTTCATATTCTCTCTCCTCTGCAAAAAGCCCTATCTTCATCATCACGCCAGAGCGTCTACCCTCGGGTGACCCCGGGGGCTTTGTTTTGCAGGATCTAGGTGAGAGATTGGCTGCGGGTTAGAATTCCAGCTCTTCCCAGATTACCGTGTACCGGAGCTGGTATCCCGGAGTTTACTGGTAGCATCATGAACAATGCTTCAATCGAAAAAAAATAAACAGTCAGCGAGTCACGTAGCTCGAATGACCCACAAACCAGTGCAACAAATCAACGTAGCAACCACTACTGCACATTGATAGGGTACTAGGCGGTTTCATTGGCTTATACACGGCATTTGCAAATGACTTAACAAGTTATTCCGTAAAAGTGGATTTGGTGGCACGGCAGTTTTCAAAACGCCGTAAAAAAGTTACGATACCACAACACATTTTGACCGCTTACGAATAGGCTTACGAACTCGTAATCACTTTAGAATTGAAAAGAAATTCCCACTTGCGAGACGTACTCACGATATCGAAAGTACATCTCGCCAGTGGACTATGAGCTCCGTTCTGATCTCTGTTCCGACAGGCTCCGGCAGCCCAAATGAATGCCAATGCCCACTCCAAAAACAAAGGTGTAAAACTCCTTATAGCGATCTGCTCAAACCCATTTCAATACTACTATCAAAATCCAAACTTTGCAAATCTACAATCAAAATCCAAACTTGGTCAATTGATAACAATAAAAATCTCATGAGAAGGGAAAGATGCTAACATTAGGGATTGATTCAACACCTGTGATTAATGGAGTCGAGGCATAAACCGCAGCACGGGTGAACTGAATGGCGATCAAAGTTTGGGCTGCCCAGCGGTGTCCAGAAGGCGGAGCGATGGCGGCGGACGAGCAGAACCGGCCGGCTGCGCTGAGTCACGGCGGCGTAGTGAGAGAGCGAGGGAGTCGACGTCTTTCATGGGATTCGAGGGAGTGGCGGGTAGAGGTGGGTAGCGGTGGGAGAGCCGAAGTACAGATCTCCGCCCACAATAGAGAGAGAGGTTACGATAGAGAGATGGGGTTCAAGGAGAAGGGGATTGTGATTAGATCAAGAGATAAGGTTTAAATATAGGTATATAATCAACTGTTGAGATTAATTCAAGTAAATTAATTGACGGATAACATCAATGCAAAGAAAATAGTCCTAAAAAAAGATTAACATTCTTATTTTAAAAAATTATGTAACAATAATTGTGTATTCTTATCCAAGGCTTGTTTGGATAATTATGTATAAGTGATTAATAACTTTAATGATTTTGTTATGAGATATTTAAGGAATACTAGAGTTGGAATCAAAGACTAATAAATCGTTCGATTAATCAAAATAGTTTGAAATAAATTTAATTGACGAACGATTGTTTACTCAAAATATGTTTCTTTCTTTTTCTTTTTCGTAATTTATTTTCCTTTATTTTTTTTTCTTGGAAACACAATTTTACGTTTTGACATAAATCACTGATTTTTTTATGTAAAATCAATAAACATTATTCACCTTACGAATTGCTCGAATGGATAAATAACTTCTAATTAATTATGCAAGGATAATACATATATACAATGATAATATCATCAAACAAATTGTTGTGTAATATGGCGTGGAGAATATCACAAACAAATACGATGAGTAGATTTAGACATCACAAAACACATTTGCACCCTCTCATCCTATAAGCGAAGGTAATTACGATACCGTAACTTAATATCGTTTTCAGGCGAATCAAATTACGGTATCGTAACATGTACTATGACATTTGGCTTTTGCTACAATACTGCTCCTGCATTCGATTGTGAGTGACCTGGGCTGCGATTACTCTTCTAATATACTTCTTTACGGCACTTTGGAAAACGTCGTCTTCAAAATTAGAAACGCCATCTTTTTTTATTACCCTAGGACAAAGTATGGTTACGATTTCGTAACTGTGTTACTCGGCGGTTCCGCGCAAAACTGCCAAAAACACCGTGAAATAGATGCCGAGTAACCTATGGTTGTGCACTATTAATCCACCCCTATACAAACTGGTCATTTTGGCGATTTTAATACCGTGTCTTCCTAGTAGTGACACACTCAATGGGTTATGGAAAAACTTTCAAAATTTTGTGAGATTTTTATTCATAATCTTATTGTTACCGATAGTGAAGCCTTGATGTATTTAATTAGCATAATCACTAGTGTTGTAAAGTTTGTTCACGATTTTATTGGATGTACTTGATTGTATTGGTCCAGTTTGAACTACTCTTGGAGATTCCTGGAGATGTGCTGATGTGGTGGACTAGGTTATTCTTTACATTTTGCAATTGTTTTGCCTTGTAAAAATTTTCTATATTATTGTTCAGTATGAAAGAGAAACGACAATTTCCGTTCCTAAAAATGAATTGATCAGAATCTTATTATACAAGTCCCTGCAAATTTGTTTATTCTGACTTTGTTGCATGTTTATTTTGTGTATTCTAATATGAGAGAGTATTGTGTAGGACAGTCACAACATAAAATTTATGATAGTACCGCTTTTTATCGGTCACTTTTGAATTTCATGAGATCATATATTAATCCATGTTATGATTGGTGATAATAGTTGATGCTACCCCATTTTCTCACTTCTACAAGGCGCTCGCGGATTCGGATCCTGGTGGCGTTGATATGACCTGCAAAAGGGGAGCCCCCGGTCGTAGCCAGGGTTCCCTCCCCGACGCCCAAGTTAGCTTCCCATATGAGAGAAATAATAAGAGTAGTGAGAGTGAGTGGATTCGAATCTACCTTTTCCATTCATCATAACACCGTTTGTATAGAGTTAGGGTGCATTTGGTTGGGTAAAATTTTGCAAAACTTGGACTATCCAAGTTCAGTTTTGTAAAATCTTGTTTGGTTCGCTATTTGGAAAGTCCAAGTTTTTTCTTTCAAAATCCAGGTTTTACTTTACAAAGTCCAGTTTTTGTAAAAGGCAAAGTACAAACAAGGTTTTTATTATAAATTTTCAAAATTCACTTCAACCAAACAAGACCACTGAGTAATATGAGATATTGAGAGATATTGGAAGATGAAAGATGAAAGTGGAAGAAGTTTCAATTCCGATCTGCGGAAGCGTAAAATAATGTAATGAAATCCAGACTTTCTGAGATAGGGTCTTGTTTCCGAAAGGATAAGAGTGATTACTATGATGAGTTAGAGTCTGAAATGAAAATGAACAAACTGCTGATCTTCTCCATAATACTTCAAAGTAATCCTCAATCTAATTTAGAAAGAAACTAGTATCACTAATCCAATAAATTAATTAGAGTGGATTGTTTTAATTGATGATCTGGATCTTTATTTGAAGGAAAATGATATACACATTACACACCATTATTAGCAAATCACAAATATCAAACTTCCAATTAATTGAAATGCTCCTGATGCTAATATTTGCAAAACGAAAATATCTTTAAATTTACTATAATTGATTTCCGACTCTCCTATAAATTGACAGCGTGGGGCTTAATCAGATTACACAACTACAATTTTTCTTTTTCACTCTGTAAGCAAATATCTGTTCAAAACAAATGGAGAAATCAATCAAAATTATTTTCTTAGTCACTCTCATGGTCTTTACTTCTGGTAAATATCCCTCACCAAACTTCACTTTTCTTTTTGATCTTATTCGTTTATGCGTCAACTATTTACCAAGATTGATGATCCTTTAATTATAAGACACGGTTATGAGTTTCATAATGTTAAATAGTTTGGTTTTCAAACTAAGCAGTACAACTATTCATAAAAAGAAAAGTTTATATTATATTGCATGAATCTAATCACTTTGTTGAATTTCAGGTTGGTTGTTTTCCACAGTAGCAGCTGACTCTTGCCAAACAAACGCGGACTGTAATTTGAGATGGTGTCCGGTAAATATGCAATACTGTCATGATGGTAAATGTTCGTGTGGAGCTGTCGCAGAGAAAGGTAAAAGAAGATACTTCACATTTATTCAAAAAAATCCATTAATCTTCTACTGTTGGATACAAAATTGTTTAAATTTACAAATTATATGATTATAAGCTAACCTTTCTTAATTCACTACTCACTGCATAATAAGAATAAATTGTCTTGTAGTGTATTTAATTAATGAATTATTTTTGTTTCTAGTTCAAATTGTTTTTATTTGGAACATTTTCCCCCAATCATTCCATATTTGCCTCTTTTTTTATTTGTGATGATTTTACTTGGTTTCTACGTGTTTTATTCTTACTATATTAGACCTATGTTATTAATTATTTAGATTATTTATTAATTATGTTTAATAAAATTTATTGAGATGATTTTCAGGGTTGAAGGCAGGGCATCTTGATCAAGGTTTCAAGTGTGAAGCTGACAGAGATTGCCTAGTGTATTGTGACGTTCCTGGAAAAGTTCCCCATTGCAAACAAGGAATTTGCTTTTGTAATTAATCTTATTATTTCTCAGTTTCGCAGAAACTATTGATGTACTAGTCAATAGTTTATCAATGACGGTGAATAAATAATAATTGACTTGCCGAAATTACTGAATTCGTTAAGTTTTTAATGAAGATTTAAGGTTGAAAATACTTTCATGTACACACTGGTAACTTCAATTTAATTCAGCCTCCTAGAACAATCACAGAGAACTAAAATGATTCCTTTTGATTGAATCTGATAAGTCGATTAGATCCCCAAGTGAATATATACTATTTTATTGCAAATAGGATAGAATAGAATAGAAAATCAAAATAATAATTAATTAAATTAGCTCGAAATATTAAATATAAACTAAGTATAAATCTAAATGGAAATGATTAGTTGCAATTTCGAAGTCTTAATAACCATATTAGGACAGAAAATGAACTGAAGAATTATACATACTCCGCTATTTCACTCATTTTAGTTTAGAATATCATAAAATTACAATATCACTTTGTATATTATTAAGTTTCACCATAAATATAAAAATTGAATTCAGTTTTATAAACCTCTATTGCACTCTGGAATATAAAAACATACTAGAAAAAATGGCGTTGCATCGTCGAGTTAAATGGTTTTTGCAGAAGTCCAATTTAATTTTTGCCCTTTGACTAAGCAACGACGGCATTATGTGCATTATACCGGCAAAATACGTACTATAACATCAGCCATATATTATGGTTGACCGATTGACTTTCTTTGTAGCTAGTATCGGTGGCAGCAGTACAACGATGTGGGTCCCCTTTAGTTTTCAATGAATATGCTGACCAAACTATACATTTCTTATATAAATTGTTAAACCGAATCATTCTCTTGAAGCTCATTCTCTTCATCATAAATGACCCGCTTGCACGAAAAATCAATGCAATGATGTGGAGTCGCATAGGATTTCGCCCCTCCTTTGATAAGTAAATGGCACATGAATTTATTTTTAAATAAGAATTATTATTTATCGTAGCACCGAACTCCGGATCGTTGTAACATGATCTTAGACCCACATTTTGACCCATTAATTTTCAAGTTACACTGACCGGAGTTACCAGTGTAACATGCCTAGAGTTTCACTTGATGATTTTTACCAAAAAGAAAAATTCAGAAACGTCATGTCATGCAATAGCTCTCTCTGTAACAAAATTTTAAATGTCATAAAAATTTAATTTTGACTTTAAAGCTGAACTATTTTGAAGATTTTGTTAATTTTATTATGTATAAAAAAAGTTAAATAGAAAAATCAATGCATGCATCTTTTGACAAGGCAACAAATATTTCATGCCGCAACCGCAACCGCAACCAAATGTGCAAAAAACAAAATAAAGAGTAAGCAGAATTCAAGTGGGCTCGAACCAAATTTAGGCTACAAGATTCTTCCAAATGCAATTAGCGAAAAGTTTATTTTGAAAGAGAAAAAATGAATCTGATCCAGAGTGTAATCTAAAATAACATGATGGACTTGGTTAACTCACTTTTCCTCATAACTATTTATTTTATCTAATTGTATCCATTAAAAAGATCATTCTATTTGCAGGTTATATATTACTTTTATTGTTCGTGTATATTATGAAATTACTATCGATCAGAATACTTGTGTTCTTATATGATCAATCTACTTTATCAAGTAAGTTTAAACATACAACAGAGTTTAAACAGTAAAGTAAAGAACACACGATATGTTTACGCAGTTCAGTGTAACCACACCTACATCTGCGGGGTCTTACCCAGTCTGAAACTCATTCACTAGATAATCAAATATAGTTACATAGTTCACAAACTTTAAACTATCTATTGACTTATCTTTCCACGTGAATCCGTGAGCTCCCCTCACAACCAGTCAGCAACTCCACACTGCTATCTCGACCACTTCTCCCGAGGTATTAAGGGGTTGTGGTTTCAGACTCCGGTGAAGACAAAGGCCAGTTGAATTCCTCGACTCAACGCTGCTCCAAAATGTAAAGTTATTCTGTGTGCAGAATATTTTCACTCAAGATGGATACTTCTTCTCGCATCTTATGTCTCTATTTATAGTTCCATGTTGTGCTGCCGTGTTGATCTTCTCGGTCCTTCAATCACGGTATCGCTGATCTTCTCATCTAGCTAATCACAGTTGTAATTAGTCTCCATGCTATATTCTAATTCTATAGCTAAACTGTAGGAACTATATTCTTTCATTATTTCTACAAATTGAGACTAATCCTAATAAAAATACATCTCTATAATATATTCCTAATCAAATCCAATCGGAACTGAATATTTTCAAATATCTTCGTTGATCGTTCACGAGTTGTACATAAACACAATGACGTCTGCTGCTTGGTTTCTGATTCTGCTGGAACAAGTGTTTAAACATCAGTATGTTTAAACATAGTGATTTCTACAAAATAGCCAACTAAATCGTTTTGAAACTTCTGGACTCTTCATATTATGAGAAAAAGATATTACATGGTTAACCCAAATTAAGTAATGTAAAGGCAAGCAAATTAGAAGCCGTTTGTAATCTCGACATGCTGAAAATTTCGTTTCTCATGCTAGCTGTGGAATTAAAATAAACGAAGTGAATACTTTTTATTTCTCGCAACTCGTACATTGACACATGGTAACAAAGGTTAATAGATAGGTTGGTAAAACTAAAACGATGTTGTAACCATGATTTTTAAAAGTTAAATCTTTCTAAGGGAAATAACGAGGGAATTGAGGAACCCTTGGCCTAATTGGAGAATATTTTCTAATTTTTTGGAAAATCTCATAAACAACTCATCCATGGATAAATCTTCTCCAAAATGATTTTCCAAGATTTGTTGGTGGATTGCCCTAAGATATGTGGCCACGTATGTAGCTCTGTCGCTCGTCGCATCTGTACTGAAGTCGTTACAGGAAGCATCCAAATGTCTCTTGAAAGTATGAATCTGTTGTATTTCGAAGGAACCTTCATTTTGAATGATTTTCTTTGTTTCATGGATTGAAGGTGCATACCAGGGAACATAGAATGAATCCAGCTTCTCTTCATTTAGGTGTCCCTGCAAGTTAATTATGCCATAGAATGATTAGTTTGAACCAATAAATATATGTATATCTGTGTCTATATATCTGTATATTTGTGAATGGATCTAATTAAATTGGCTCGACTCTAACTTTATTGTTAGGATTGGTGCAAGTTACTGATGATTTACCTGCCAGATAGTCACATATTTTAGGGCATTTTATTTTAGAATATTCAGATGTAATTCACCGCACATTTTAGTTTTAGGAAAAGCGCGTATTATCGCGCTCTATATACAGTTTATTATCGCGCTCTAGATACAGTTTAGGTTCTCAACTTATTCTGTAATCTTATAAATTACCTCCCTTTTTGAGGAGATCATTAAAAGTTTGGGGAGGCTAATAAATATCCCCATCAATGATGAGTTATTAATAAATATATATATATATGGTGAAAATATTTAAGGAGTCAATTTTGTCAGGGGAAAAACCATAAAATTGATGAAATCTTGACCTAATTGGAAAATATTCTCATAAAAAAATCATCCATGGATAAATCTTCTCCAACATGACTTTCCAAAACTGGTTGGTAGACTGCCCTAAGATATATGGCCACATATCATACTAATAAAGTTTTAATTAAGTAGTTAATAATGATCATTACTAAATGCAGATCCAATTTAGTTGTGCAGGTCCAAAAAATAATAGTATTCTACATATTTTAAATCAACGGACCTGCATTAGTAAAAAAAATAGGGACATTTCAAGTAAATTGGACCTAAACCTAATCTAACGGTTAATAAATTACCTCAGCCACCATATCACTTAGAGCCATCCCCAGCAGATGTAGAAAGTGGGAACCTTCAACTTCCTTCTCATCTTTACATAGGAAAGTCAGAAGCATTTTCCCATGCTGCACTAATTCTTGAGAACGCATTCTTAAGAAACTACTGAAATCTTGATTGAATTGGCCCAAATATGCTTGGTGTACTTCTGGGGGGCTTGTATTTGCACAGTAAATGCTAACCTCATTCCCAGGAACCCATCCTGTCACCAATCCATTGGGAACCTGCAATAATTTTCATTGAAGAAATTACACAGAATTAACGTTTCCATAGTTTTTGATTATGCAGGAAATGCATGCAGAAAGTAAACAACCTGAGATAACCAATGAAGGCAGTAAGAGGAGTGTATGAAGTGCATGAATCCGTCTGGGAATAACTTGCCATAGAAGCAATCAGGAATTTCGACACGAACTCTTCCTCGCCATATCGTCCCTCCAACTTCTCATAGAACTCATGCAAGCCCTTAAAAACTAGGTTAAAGTCATTGGAAAAAAGATCGTTTAGAAAATATTGAAGAAGTCGGGGCTCTTGTTGATCATTATTTTTGCCCAGTTGGGCGGCTTTGTTGAAGCATTCTATGATGTGCTCTGCAGTCAAGAACACATTGGGTCCTGAAGAGCACCCCATGTCAGCAACTCGGATGCAATTCGGAAGATCGTATTCCATGTTTCCAAATAGTTCCTTTATGCATTTCATAAGGATGGGTTTTACTTCCTTCAAAACCTGTCTCTGAACACATTCAAACATTCAAAATCTCTGAACACAACAATATTCTATTAATGTTAAAATTACAGCACAGAAAATCATGAAAAAATTATTCTTCATACTTGATGGGATGAGTTCTTGGCATAGCTGGCTTCTTCTTTGCCTCCAACCATGTGAAAAACTTTATCCATCTTGTATAATGTATAATTGAGACCTTGATATGATACTGCAAAAAGGTAACTCTGATTCTATTATATATAAAGAATGGAATGCTATATATAGTATACTAGCAGCTGGTGAAATGGAAATAAGCCACGTATATGCATGGCAATCACAAGTTCGCCATTTATATAACTGTACATCTATCATATATAAAGAATGGGATGCTAATTATAGTATACTATCTAGTGAAATGGAAACAAGCTACGTATATGCATGCCAATCGCCAATTATTGTACATCTATCATAGGTAAAGAATACGCAAATTATACCATACCTCCCGTATAAGTATCTTCATGTGCATTTTAAAATCTAAATATGTGTATTTTTATGTGTATAAAAGTGTATTGTAAATATTTGCAAATTGTTCTTGATATATAATGCATTGCTATAAAGTTAGAACACACAAAATAAAAGTGGGGATACATACACCCGATGATATAAGAGCGGGA
Source organism: Sherardia arvensis (assembly GCA_948330725.1). Taxonomy (NCBI): domain Eukaryota; kingdom Viridiplantae; phylum Streptophyta; class Magnoliopsida; order Gentianales; family Rubiaceae; genus Sherardia; species Sherardia arvensis. The sequence goes on along the minus strand of OX415238.1, from coordinate 8,430,914 downwards.
AAGAATGGGATGCTATTTATGGTATATACTAGGTTGTGAGATGGAATCAAGCTACGTGTATACATGCCAATCGCAATTTATATCGTACCCCAGTGTATACGGTATCATTTGCATATAAATATAGGGAAAAAACTTGTATATGAACTGGTAATAGTATTTTGCATTATAGAATGAATATTAATTATGCTTGGTGTACTCTAACATGATTTCAAGGTGCATTTTAAATCACGATATTGTGAATTACAAACAGAATGTTAAGTATGTTTCGTGCATTCCAATTTGATTGTACATGCATTCTATATCACAGTGTTATACATTACATTAAACATTAGGGTTAATGCAGGGTTAAAGTATTTCAGGACGTGGGTTAATGTGGGGTTAAAGTTTGAAACCCAATTATTACCGTTCTTATTTGCAATTAGAGATTCGGGATCAGTACGTACATTCTGTGTACGATAAATAGTAAATAAATGGTATAACCGGCGTATTTATCCTGAATCCTTTATTTGCTATAAATAATAATGACTTGGACCATAAATATAGAAAAAAAAAAACTATTCAAACGAAGTGGGGGTATTGTATTATTTGTATATGTATCGATTCTGAATATTTTGCTAACTTATTTCTGAAAGTAAATTTCAGAAAAACACTCTTCCGAAACTAATTTCAAAAGTAATACTCATATACGCATGCTTGAGTATATTATAAATCATAAAAAATTGGACTAAAATCTAAATTGTATGCACCCGTAATTTTCATATATTCAAATTAGGCCCATTAATTTTCGTGAGCCCCATTAATCCTCGTGAGCCCTAGAATTTGGATACAGAGGAAAGTTTACATGCATATTTCGTCTGATCATCTTCTGCTTGGTCGATATCAAGGACTACCGATCTGATCAAGTCTGTCTTTATGACAAAGGAAGTCATGAGTGGTCTCACGAAATATGGGTGATAGATTATAGATACCTCGGAGTCCTAGATATATGGGTTTTATCCCTGTTATACCATGTGAAAAATACAATTTTTGACGTCATAATTAATATTTATGGATACATTAACTTTAATATACTCTTTTATAGCCATAATTAATAATTATCGAACATAAAAGTTTTTTTTTTGTGCACGTAGAATGCACAACATTTTCTCGTGCGGCGAGTTTAATTTTTCTCGTAATGTTTGTGCACACATTCGTAATCATAACTAAATATAAACAAGAATATATGATCATACTTGCGTGCATTAATTACGTGTGTGTGCGTGCATTTATTTCTGATGTGTTTTAATTAGAAAGTTTTGCGATCGTAAGATCTGTTTTTAATGTATAAATTTGTAATCATCATTAGAAAAATAGAATCCCTATATCTGAATCCAATATACCAAATAACAATGTTATTTATTTGAGGAATACATCACAACTCTAAAACGGACTATGAAATCGGAAAGAACGAAAATCCATTTGGAAGACGGTAAGTAGGAGCACTACCGGATTCTCCTTTAGCCGCCAATGCAAGGGAATGACCGAGAGTGCAAGCAACTGGAACAGCGACAGCATTCACAATTTGAATGCATTGCTCTTTCACTGGTCCACTCAATCGGTACAAGTCCGGAAAGCCCTGAAGTCTCGCATTCTCTCGAATTGTTAGAACTAGTCACAACCCTTCCTACAGTTTCATCCCACCACAGTCTTCCAAATGGCTTGCTAGATGTTCCCTTTACAAAGGGAAGAGCATATAGTCCGGAATCCCGATGGGAGAACATCTAGGGTTCCACATTTGTGTTGAGTTTAGCTACATTGTCAATAACAATCACTCCGGCTAGGTTACGGAAATTAGCACGCTTCTCTTTTTTGGAATCATGCCTACTCGACTGAAATCATCAATCTTAAGCTTCAGAGGCATGTGGTCAGACTTCAATTTTGCGATCGTAAACTTGAGTGCACGACGGTTGTCAAACATGCACGTAATATGTACGAATACATAGTTTCATAATATAAAACTAATGACATACTAAATATTAATTTATAATAATCTTATATAGAAGGGAAACCTAAATACTACCTCTCCTAAAAATAAAAGAGCATTCGTGCGTAGTGTCTTTGTCTAGAAATTTAAATTGAAGTAATTAATTTAAATTAGAAATTATGAATCCCCCGTTGCCCGAGGACGAGACGCCTTCTGCTCAAGTGATCAGCATCCTCACTGCAAAAGACAAGCGTAAATTTGCTGATGTGCCCCAAACGCCTCTTCAATCTGAAGGTAATCTCATTCGTTTTCGATTCAGATATATTGAATTCTGATGATTAGAGCAAGAAATGTTTGATCTTTTATCTTACTTGGTTGATATTTAGGAAATGCATACTATGATGTATATAGTATAATTGTATCTTCAAGTACATCATATGAGCAGTCCTTATAGCAATAGCATGGCGTTTTTACAGTGTGTGGGTGGAGGGGATGATCTTAATCCAATGTTTTCATGGTTTAAAGGTTTAAATTAAGGTAACAACTTTGACAAATTGGATCCCAACTTTGATAAGTTAATGTTTCGTTTCAAAAGTGTGATGTGATGTGCATGTCTAATGTCCAAATTTCAAGTCTCAGAATGGTTCTTGTCCAACTAACTGTTATATAATTTGAATTTCAATCTGAAGTATCTAAAGCATGTCATGTAAGTATTTGTGTTGGACATGTAAATTAGTGAATGGTTGTCTTATTCCTAATTTGGATGGACTGAAGCAGGTACTAGCATGGCTGTAAGCAGGCAGAAAAGAAGAGCAGAAAACAGCAGTTCAGACATGAACACCGAGCAGTTTGGTCGTTTCATGCAGAGTTCCATGTTCTCCTCGCGAATAAGTCCATGCTTCACGACTGAAATCATCAATCTTAAGCTTCAGAGACCTGTAATCAAACTTGAGCTTTGCGATTGTAAACTTGAGTGTACGACAGTTGCACAGATTATGCACGGATACATATATAGTTTTATAATCTAAGACTAATGACCTATTAAATATTTATAATAATCTTATATATATGTAGCAGGGAAACCTAAATACTACCTCTGTTTAAAAGAAGAGCATTCGTGTGTTACGTCTTTGTCTAGAAATTTAAATTAAAGTAATTTATTTAATTTACAAATTATGTGCACGCGATAATTTATAAAATAAAAAAGTGCTGTTGTACCCCCAACTATTTAAAAAAGTGCTGATATACCCCTAAATTTTTCAAAAGTGCTACTATACCCTCAAATGTATAATTTGGGCAGAATTTTCTTTTGCCAAGTGTAAAATGACAAGAATACCCTCACTATTATTTAATGGTAAAAAAGAAAAAAATTTATGATGAAAATGCCCCAACCAAATCAATGAATAATCCTTCTCTACCTAATTATTCATCTAATTCTCGCTTCCCTTTTTACATTCACACCCAGTTAAGAAAGGAAATCCAAATCCATACCACCAATCAACGTTATTTTATCGGATGAAAGCGTTTGAAATCGAGGGGACCAAAACCACCGTGCCCAGAGATTAGTGTGAGCCGGGGGACCGAAACCGCCACACCCAGTAATAATTAGCGTGATTAGCTCAAAGTGGCGAGATTATGATAACTTCACCAATGTTTTCAGTTTGTTGAGTTTTTGGATAAAAATGTTAATTTTTTCAATACGGGTCTGCTAGATTTAGTCCGTTTTTTACTTATTTGCAGTCCGTATTTTTGTTATATAATCATATATACAATAATTATGATATATAACTGATTTGTAAGTGTATGCAATATAAGTAATATATATATATATATATATTTATATATATGATGCATATGTCTGATATACTTAATTATTGATAATATCATATATATCAAATACGTATTTTTTTGGACTATAATATAAGCAAAATATGGACTGCGTCTAGAATTACCGCTTTCAATAATATTGTGCATTTATTTTGTAATTCAGTGATATTGATTTCTTGAATATTTTTCTTCGTGCCAATGAGCATTTGGGTGAAGGGAAAAAAAATCCAACAAGTGAGGGTAAATTTGTCTTTTAATTCAAAAAGGTGTTGAAAATGGGTTTTAGAGGTACACTTCTTTATTCAATATAATAATAGGGGTACATCAGCACTTTTGAATTACTCGGGGGTACATTGACACTTTTTTATAAACTTAGGGGTACATGAGCTTTTAACCCTTTATAAAATATGTTAAGGATTAAAATAAAGTTTTAATTCATATTCCTATCGCATTATTTGTGTTCACACCGATATACAAATTATTTAAGAAGATTCAACTCAAAAGATAAGTTTAGGTTCAAGTTATACACAACTTTTCATTTATGTTTTGCACTGATTTAAATGATGTGCGATCTGGTGCCCCGTTAAATCTTTTTTTCGTGCGCGTTTTTTTTTTTTTCCAGGTTGATACAAGAAAAACAACTGCAAAAACAAGAAAATAATATATTACTTGCAAGGCTTTTTATTACCTGTCTTAGTTCGTCTTTTTTATTTTTAATAACTTTTCATATTATTTCATATCAAATTGTTACATACATTAATATTACATTTCAGACTATTCGCAGCCATATGTTCCTGCTGCATTACATCCTTTGGTACTTCATTACAAATTACATACATAATAGATAACATAATACTCTTGATATCTTGGATGAGAGTGTCCAATTCCCATGGATGTGAATTTTGATCCTGCATTAGAAGATCACACAACACTTGAGAATCTGTCTGTATGGCCACCCTAGATATCTGTTGCTGAACTGCTGCTCGTAGTGCATTTAAACATCTCATTGCCTCTATTTGTAGTGGAGATGATGCTGGAAAGTGTATTACATCTCTGTGAAGAAGTATGTTCTAAGTTGCTGAACATATGGACCATGCAGCCGAACCATGTATAGTTTTGATCCAGAATGCCCCATCTATTCTTATAATGATATCCATCTGTTTTGTCATTAGCTGTAATTATTGAGTATCCCTGTCATTCCTTGTATGCAACTCTTCTACATTTTCAATATCCTGAACCTTGTCTTGTATTGAGTTCACTTCTGTGTAACATACCTTTAGAATATGATGTATATCTTGTTTCTGATTTCTGAACACTTGATCATTCCTTGATTTCCAAATATTCCATAGCATGAATGTGATGACAATAATGTGCTTGACAGTGCTAACTCTATCCACTTCCAAAACAAATTTGAAAATGTAGTCTCCTGTAGTTTTTGATCGTTTTAAGTGAAGACATTGACGGATGAAATAGTATCTGAAGTTGAATATTCCAGATTAATTAAGAAATTCATTCTAAAATGGAATTCATCCAACAAACTGAAGTTGCTATCAAACACTCAATTTAAGAATCTGGTAAAAAAAAAACTCAAAGTAAATAAAATTGAAAAAATACTAATTTCAGGAATATCAGTTACAAGTTGAAGAATAAACACACTTAAATGATTTCTTATTGATCCGAAATGAAGTAAAAATTAATGTATTGAAAACGGAATCAATATATCCAAAATTTACTTGAATTTATTCAAATTATATTTTACTTAATTGAACTGTACTTTTCTAGTAACATGGCTGTACCTCTGCCAAACCGTAAATAACCAAAAAATAGTCATTGCATCGTAAGCATTTAATGGGTTAGTAAGCATCGCCGAGTAACTTTAAAATATTTTAAAAAGTTTGATGATCAGTATTGCATAAGAAGTGATTGATTGATCTGAAATGAGATTTCTAGAAAATTTGATGACCGATATTAATTTTTAATCTGACATTTTGTTGGGTGAAATGTGTATGATCGATCGTAGGTTTTAGTCTTCAAGGTTAAGTAAATTTATAACTTGTTTGGGATGTGTAATTCTACCAACAAATTACAGCTGATAAACTTATTTAAAATTACTACACACCAATTGAAATTCATTGACCATAATTGAAGCTGGATTTGAATTTTTATTTCATCGTGTGTGCGTGCGAGGTATTACTCGTGCGTAGTTATATTAAAATCGACACTAATTAGAAAGTGTTACATAAAAGATTGCTGCATTTTTCACCTTAACTACTGCAGTTGCTTGCGAAAAGAAGCACGCGAAGCTGCTGCTGCTTGCAGGCAACCCCAGAACCTGTTGGGACTGCCGAGCCCATCACAACTCAAACTAGTATGATATTGTCCGCTTTGGGCCATGTACCAAACCCGCACGGTTTTAAATAATGGGTCAATTCCAAAAGATCTCATACTAGTGTGATGGGACTATTCCTTATGAAGAGAGGAATGACACTCTCCGTTTCCGATGTGAGAATTGGGTTGACCACACCCAACAAAACCGGTTCTTTGACGTCATGGATTTTTACACAGTTCTTGATTGGCCATATCTAGAAGCAAGCCTTTCTAAAATTAGAATCATATATGTACTATGCTCATAGTGAAACCTTAAATGTATCCTTACCCTGATATGCAATATTCGTGCGTGTTTCGTGCATTCAAAAATTCTTCTTTAATTTCATTTTCCCAAGCCATTTATATTCATGGATTCCAATCTCCTTGCTTTAACCTTAGCCTATTGCTTAATTACAACTATAGAACAAGATTCGTGCAGCATGTGCACATTACCAGTGGCGGATCATATGGGGGCCAAAAGGGGCCGGATCCACCTCATAAATTTGCTAAGATATAACTTATATATAATATTATTCTCTCTTTAAATAGTATTTAGTAAAAAAAAATAATTGGTGGCCCACTTTACAAAAAAACCAACGTGTACAAATACATAAGGAGAGTAGAAATTTTACTAAAATTAGATTTCTAATAGAATTAGTGAATCATTAGTAGGGACCACACATTTTGTCAATTTTCTATTAGTATTTTATTTTTGTTTTTTGATTTATAATCCTTATAGAATTTTATATTAGTAATATTTTTTAAAAAGAATATTTGTTAATCCTATAACATTTCAGTAATAAGACATACTAATGTCATTAGGATTTGCTTTTTCTAATTTGAACGGGCCTTTTTAGCCATGAAAATTGTGAAAACAAGTCTGCGTAGTCGAATGGAAGATGATGTTCCGCGAGATTCTTTGATACTATATATTGAAAGAGATTGCGAGACCATTCCCATTGATTCGATTATCAAAGTCCTTTTGAGATGATCAAAGAGAGAAAGTTAGATTCAAATAAATTTTATATTTTCTTTAACAATAGTTGGTCCGTTATATGTATGATTCTTTTATTTCTAAATAAATTACTTTGTTATACTATTATTTTTATAATATCATTTATTCTTTCGAATTCAAATTTTTATGATTAGTCCGGCCCCCTTGTCGGTAAAATCATGGGTCCGCCCTACACATTACACACGTTGGAAAGAACATTCAGTATAGCTCTTCATCTTCATTTTCATTTTTTAATATTATTGAAATAAATTTATGAAGAAATTTACTCAATTCATCAAATATTAGTTTCATACATATTTTTTTCATCTTTTGGCTTTTACTGTAAATTTCATGCATGCTTTACATCAAATTCTATGCTCTAAGTTTCCTTTTATACTTTGTGTTGGGTTTTTCAAATTATGTGTTTAGTTTAGGATTTCTTTTTTGTCCTTTTGGTTCAAGGAAATATTTATTTTTTTGAAGGAAAAGGAAATATTTTTCTTACATCCTATAAATATACTTTCCATCTTGTGTCAAAAACTCGATTTTTTTCTGGTTATTCATAATAATAAAGAAAACCCTCCCGCGCAACCTCTTCCCTTTTGATTTTGCTAATCGTCACCTCTCGATGTCGGCCGTAGAGTGGCACCAAAGGCCTCAGAACCCAAAAAACCCCGTTGTTTTCTTCGACATCACGATCGGCAATGTTCCCGCCGGCAGAATCAAGATGGAGCTCTTCGCCGACATCGTCCCAAAAACCGCCGAGAATTTCCGGCAGTTCTGCACCGGCGAGCACCGCAAACCGCCAGCATATGCTCCCATCGGATACAAGGATGCCCAGTTCCATAGGGTGATCAGGGATTTCATGGTCCAGGGCGGTGACTTTCTGAAGGGCGATGGAAGTGGTCGAATGTCTATTTACGGGAGCAAGTTTGAGGACGAGAACTTTGATGCAAAACACACGGGTCCTGGTCTGCTGTCAATGGCGAACAGCGGAGAGAATACGAACGGATGTCAGTTTTTCATCACCTGTGCAAAGTGCGACTGGCTGGATAATAAGCATGTGGTGTTCGGCCGAGTCATCGGAGATGAAGACAGCCTTATGGTGGTTAGGAAGATGGAGAATGTGCCCGTTGGACCCAATAATCGACCTAAGATGGCCTGCTTGATTGCCCAATGCGGAGAGATGTAATTTTTGCTTGCTTAGTTATAAATCCATCGCAAGTTGTAACCTCTATTTGGTTAATTAATAATATACTAGGACTTTTTTTCATTGTCTTTTTAAAAAAAAGTAGTCGCTAAATCACGTCCTATATTTTACTTTCTAACGCCTTGTATTTATACATAAATACATTAATTTACCTAATTATATTTTAAATCATTTTAAAATTATCATTATCTAATTTTTACCATTAATTTACTTAGTTTTTAACATTTTTAGTCTAATACATCAATACTTATACCTGAAAAAGTCATTTACATGGAAAAAATTTAACTCTAATATCTTCTATCAACCGAATCAATATTTAAAATACACCTAAAGTATAGGTCGTTAAAACACATTATAAACGGTCATATAAATAACACTTAATTTCCACAAATATCAATGAATGTTTTAGCAGTCGAAATTTAGAATTGATGTGCTCCGTTCCCTTTGGACAAAACGTGCATGGCCAATTTTGTAAACTCAAACTTTTACATTATTAAGTTAGATTAAGACTTAAGATGTACATTATTTCCAACACATCCTAAAATTCAACTTCATAAAGAGAAAAACAAGCGTTCAGTATTCTTATACCAAGGTGTATACGCATTTCAAAAAAAAAAAAAAATACCAAGGTGTATACGGAACGTTAAAAAAAAAGTAAAATCGGAAACGTATTCTGAACTATTACAATTTCATTTACTAGGTCTCGCGGCATATTTAATTGTATACTTTCGGTTAAATATGATTAATTATAAATCTAATTAATTAATAGAATTTACATGATCTAACTAATTGACGGTTACAATGTGCTTGGTGAAAGATCAAACAAAGAGGCGAACTGCAGAGAAATTTTTTTAATTAAAATTTTTTTTTGAAAATTAAAATGGAATATATGAATGATTATATTTCATACTCAATGGTCAGTCCTAGCTAAATCAAAGCAAGCTTGTAAATACTAACTAGAATTGCTAATCTAGACTAATGATATTATCGGGTTTGAACACTGTATCAAATACTATCACAAGTTTTACAACCCAAACTCATTTAGCAAATGTTGGCTAAATCCGAATGCCACAAAAGAACAGCCTTAGAATTACAGCTCCATCTACATTGTCTGTCAACTTCTCGTTAAACTTTGCATTTCCAAATTCTCATCAATGGACACTCTCTCTAATGTACTGAGCGTCAAAGGCTCAGCTAGAGAGGCTAGCTCATGAAGCAGTGGGAAATCCAAATCGTCGGGCATCAGAGCATTGAAAAAATTCCTTGACGCTGCTTTTGCACCAGCATAACGTTGTTTCTTTTCAAAATACTTAGCTGGATCACATCCCATCTCTTCAAAAAAGTCGACAAGAAAGCTATATATTGCAATATTTTGCCATGGTCCCATGAGCTTCTGGATATAGTTTTTGAAGAACCCCTTGGTTCTGAATAATCTGCGAACACATTCTTTTACCAATTGGGGATTCTCACTTTGCAGTTGCTCCAACTTATTCAACTTCAAAGCCTGTTCTTGCTTGACTGTTTCAAGTTCCGTAATTTTTTTATCAAGTCTGGACACCTGATCAGAAGACATTTTTAGTTCCTCAGACATAGCATCAACTTGTTTCTTATGAGCTTCGGCCAGGAGTTTAAACCGAGCCAACTCAGCATCCTGAACACTAACCTGAAGTTGGAGCTCATCCACTTGATCAGTAGACATTTTCAATTCCTCAGTCAACGCATCAACTTCTTTCTTATGATCTTCTGCCTGTGTGCTAAGCGGAGACTGAAGCTCCTCCACTTGATCAGTACACATTTTCAGTTCCTCAGTCAGGGAATCAACTTCTTTCTTATGAGCTTCGGCCAGGAGTTCGTATCGATTCAACTCAGCACCATGTGTGCTAACCTGAAATTGAAGCTCCTCCACTTGATCAGTACACATTTTCAGTTCCTCAGTCAGGGAATCAGCTTCTTTCTTGAGAGCTTCAGCCAGGAGTTTAAATCGAGCCATCTCAACACCCTGTGTGTTAACCTGAAGTTGGAACTCCTCCAGTAGATCAGTAGACATTTTTATTTCCTCGGAAAGATCATCAACTTCTTTCTTATAAGCTTCCCCCAGGTGTTTATATCGAGTCATCTCACCACCCTGTGTGCTGACCTGAAGTTGGAGCTCCTCCACTTGATCAGTGAACATTTTTAATTCCTCAGTCAGGGCATCAACTTCTTTCTTATGAGCTTCGGCTAGGAGTTTGGATCTAGTCAACTCAGCACCCTGTGTGCTAACCTGAGACTGAAGCTCCTCCATTTGAACAGTAGACATTTTCAGTTCCTCAGTCAGGGAATCAACTTCATTCTTATGATCTTCAGCCAGGAGTTTAAACCGAGTCAACTCATCACCATGTGTGCTAACATGAAGTCGGAGCTCCTCCACCTTCTTCTTGGCCTTCTCCCCTTCAGAACCAGTGGCTTTGGCCACCAGGGAGATGTCGGCAGGAATTGCTTGGCATAGAGACGACCAAGCTTCATTCAGGGCTTTTGGAACCTGAACAGAGTAAAACTGCACGTCAAACACTTATACTAAATTTGGCATAGACATCACAACACTCTTCAGATAAAGAACTTACAGCTGGAGGGTGAGATGTTGCAGGATAAACATGCAGAAGCTTTTCTATGGACTTCGAAGATGAAGTCTATGTGCCGGGTGCAAGAATACCCTTATTAATGATGCTCTGATCAGATGGAAAGCAATTACCAGCAGTTCAAGCATTAGAAAGAAAACAAATTGACCAAATGCCTTACATTTGACGGTGAGTTGTTAGGCATAATGCCATATATGACAGCAATGAGAGCATCAAATTTTGAATCTTCCCTCAAAGAGCGCCGACTAGGATAATGTGTTCGACATAAAGGGCATGCATGGTTCCTGCAGTGAGGTTAAGCAAATCAGTAATTGCCTACAGGCAAAGTTGAGTTGCTGGATAGCAAATTGATAAGAAAATTAAAAAATTTACCCAGATCGCATAGACTCCTCAATGCATCCTTTACAAAATCGATGAAGGCATTCCGTACATGTTCTCGTCTTTTGGGGTACATCTAACAGTAAGGCATATCATCAACAATTGTACAACAAAAGCTCACCCAGAGAAAAAATATGAAAGCAGAACTGTAACTCAGATGTGTAATAAATTTAACAGACACATAACCAAATCACAAGTGATTTAAAAAAATCTAGGCAGCTGCTTGCTTTCTTTATTTTTCAGTTCTTGAAGGTAAGACTATCAAAACGATCATTTTTTACGTTTGTCATTGTTGTGGAACTTCAATGAAGGGTAAAAAATTGTTGCCTAGAACTGCACCCTTAAGGCAAACATATATGCAGGGGATGTATTCTTCTTATCAATTGTAATACAAGTAATCATCTTTCAAAGAAATTTCAACTCCTAGGATTTTAGGAGCAACTTAAGCATTATATTGAAGGAAAATTTTACCATAACCATATAGTCATGATCGAGAACAGAACTATGAGCAAGTACAGTTTTTGACAACTTTACAAAGTGGAGTATGGCGTATAAAATTTGTTTACATCTTACATACCTAAGCATATTGGACACTGAACTTCCTTACGGATCTTTGACAGGTTGATCAAGGCAAATCTGTAAAACAAAGGAGAAAAAAATTACTTGGAGAAATATTGAAACAAATATGTGAGGTAGCTTTCCTCAAAAAGATGCAGCACTCATTGGATCAGTGTCAAACATTATGGTCATCAAAATCGTAGTGTGTTTTCTCATCAGTCATTTTACTTTAAAAAAAATCTATCGTTTACCATTTTCTCACAACTTCATCAATGTAAAGCTATCAAATAACAGTTCAAAGCAGTAAGATTTATCTCAGGTGATCATTTACAGGAAATGTGTAATGACTGACTGATTATGCATAAATCGAAAAAGCTACGAAAGTACAGAATCGGCGTAATCACATGTACACACTAGATGATGCAACATTCACCGGAACACTAACAAACAATCAAAAATCGCCGCGTTGCCTCATTCTATCAATGTTACTCTTAATTTTAATTTAACAAAAACCCAACATTTAGACTCTCTTTTACCATTTTCTCATTATTCCACTAATGTAAAGCTATCAAATAACAGTTCAAAGCAGTACGATTTCGTCACACATAATCTCAGGTGGTCATTTCCAGTACATGTATAATGACTGAATGATTATACATGAATTAGCAAAACTACATGTAGATATACATACCCATGATAACAGAGATATACAGTATATATAGAATTTAAGAGAGAAATTGGAAGAAATATACTCGTCGTCGTTTTGCTCGCTGCTGAGGAGATTCTGACTACATTGCAGCGGTGCCGAGGAAGGTGAGGCAGGCCGAGGACGCTTTTGAGCTCGCATTTTGTTGGCAGAGTCGCGGCGGAGTTCACTGGCGTGCGGCGGCGACGGTGGAGGTTGTGATTCGAGCCCTTTTGCTTTACCGATAGAAGGCCTGTAGAAAAATCGAGGTAGTACAGCTTTTTAGGTGGAGTATTAAATGCATTTATTTTCTGACCTTTTTTCGAAAGTGAAGATACACTTTTTATTATGCGTAAATTCCTATAAAAGTTCAACTTTCAATCTGTTTTTATAATAGCACAAGATTTTACCAATGTCGTAATATATTTTGGCACGGTTTCCTAAACATCCAATTTTTTAATTTTCAGGAAAGTCATTTTACATTTTGAGAAAGTCTTGGTTAGGACAGTTTCACCATAAGTTTATGGTAGTACTATTTTTACTTCACCTTTTATAAGTTAAATTTATTTGTTTGTTTTATTAGACTCTTAATATGATATTTTAATTAATTATTTTAATAAAAAGATTATTTAAATGTTGTAAATATGTCTATGTAGTTAGTTCAAGTCTTTCGGTCATTAGTTCAATTTTGTTGTACATTCATTAATTTACTAAGTTTTTTAGTTTATTCAGATATTATCGGTGAATTAATTGTGTTAGAACAACTAACAAAGATTACAACGACGCAAATTATCACCGTAAACATATGAGAACTCATTGGTCCTACCATAAACTTATGGTGAGACGGTCTCACCCAAGACTTTGTATTACATTTTAACTTTCAATTTGAATTGTTTTTTGTAATTTTGCATTCAAACTTGTTTTATTATATGATTACATGAAATAAACAATATAAAATATATCATTTAATCTTAAATTATTAGTGGCAGTTTAGTAACAAAGACAAAAGAAGGTTAAAAATTCACAACTTCAATAAATCTTAATCTTAATAACTAATAAATTAGGCCGTTTTTGCCACGTGTCACTTCCACAAATATTCCAACAACTTACCAAAAAAAACTTTAAATAAAATTACTTTTGCAGAATATTATGTCCTTCTCTGATACGCCTAAGTCTACTCAACTTCTCCACACTAATTTGATTTCAATTTTCTTGAAAACTTGCCCATTAATCAAACCTGATATCGTTTCGATTTCTCCAATCTTCTTCAAGAAGCCAGACTTCTCTAATCCATGTCCAATCTCCAGCGATTCAAATTGAAACATTCATCACTTCCCAAACCATATTCTTACCCTGCAAAGTGATCAACAACTTTCCATCATCTACGTAGTCATCTCTCCCGGAGTCGTATCTAAACCCGAAGTTCTCGAACATGGAGCCCATATTGGAGATGTGCTTCTCCTCCGGCGACGAGATTGCTCCGTGATTCGTATGTTCTGGCTTTGAAACTGATTTTAATTACAACGCTGCCTCATTTAAGAATCTCAATCCTTCTCCAGATGCTTCTACAATAAGGCTTTTCATTCTCCTTCTTGCTATAAACCAAGGATTCAAGACGGGAAACCTGCATATATGTATGCGTCTATTTATTTTCCCGTGATTCTCACCGCTTCAGACTCTTTGTTCTTAATAGTTTTGTTACTCGATTTATTTTGATTGCTAACTCTGTATATTTTGATGTTTCGTTGTAAAATTTGGATCTCCTTCATGATATATTGTTTATCTTTGATAATTAGGGTTAACTTGATGAACACCGTTGTCACATTGTCAGAGCTACAATCAAGGTCTGATCTTTTGGCTATGTTTTGATTTCTTAAAAATAAATACTGATTAGCATGACTTCTATATTACTTGGCTTACTTTCACATTTGACAATTAGGGTTCTTTCTTCTATTGTTGTTTCTAGATTTGATGATTTCAGGAAGTGCAGTGCAGCATACAATAACAGTAGCTTCATAGAACATGGTACAATAAATTTGTGTTTTTTCCTAATTATAAGTGTTTTATTCATTTTGAATTGACCTTTTTAAACTCTACTTCCAGACATTTTTTGAGTCTATAGTTTTGATTTGATACCGAGAGCTTCATGTAGAGAATTTAGAATGGATGGAGGTTGTTGTTCAGGATTCACGTTATAGCATTCACATCAGAATTTTGGATATTCTTAAAAGTCTCACTCACTCTTTCTCGCTACATCTTATTAGTGTATTAATGTTATTTTGCATCTGATGTTCAAGTGCAAATTTCTGCGGATAAATGATACGATGACTGGCAAAACATGGTTCTCTACTTTTCTTTTTTCACTTGACCTCTGTGAATAATGCTATTTACTAATGATAGTGACTGCTCCTGTTTCTCGATTGTGACGGGTTTCTTAAATGATTCAACATTCAAGACTCTTCTGCAAGTTTGTCTATGGAAAAGGAAGGCCACTTCATGGTCAATTATAAGTGTCCAAATTCAGGTTTCGTTTATTATAGAATATTCAGTTTAATTGTGTGTAACAATTTCGTTGATGATGATTCATTTTGCTTTAACCACACCAAATAAAGATTGAATGAATTGGGGGGAACTATCTTGGATGTAGGTTTATATAAAGTAACTCTTTTTACAGATGATTTAAGCACTGGGTTGAGTAAATTAACTTTGAAGATGTGATTGTTTTGATTTGTTAAAATTTTTAAGGGATGTAAATGATGATCCTTTTTTGCAGATGAACATTTCACAACTTGCCGCATGGGTTCAATTGAATCTCATTCTCAATCTTCCATTAAATTAGCAAATTCGCCTCTAATTCCCTGATGTTGGAATGGATATAAAAATGGTATCATATTTTCGAGGTAGTAACAAATCTTCCGCATCTGTAGACTGTAGTTTAAACTCTCCAGTTCAAATTTTATTTTTCTTTAGCTTCAAGTCATGTTATGCTATAATGTATCATTTAGTCAAATCATTCTCTTTCTTAATATATTAATGTTAATGCTAGGCATGGATGATTATGTCTTATGTGTTCAACATCTGATTGTAAAACACACTTCGTTCGTCAGTACCTTAGCTGCTAATGCCTTGTTATGTCCTTTAATTTTTGTTTAGGTGTATGACTTTGATTTGTACGACAGTGTCAAGCCAAATTCTCAACTCATGCTCTTTTATCATGCATAGGGTAAGTTGACAATGCATCCATTCTTTACAAATTTTTTAATCTATGCTTTTCAAATATGAAATGAATTGTACTAAATGATAGTTTTGACTTTTAAACTTTGTTTAAATATCTTGACCATTTGATTTAAGTTGTTAAGTTTTTAAAGTGTAGATAACGACATGCATATTTGTTAATATGCCTACCATGCGGTGCACTATACTATTTATTCTTAGCAGAGTTTCAACCAAGTGAACTATAATCAGGTACAAATAATACCAGAGGTTTTTAATTATTACCATGCTATGGCTTTAGTTGCATCTTTTGTTTCTGACTAATTGCAGATATACAGAGTCACTAGTGGAAAGACTATAGTTACTCGGCACCACATTTAAGGCGTTTTGAAATGTTTTTGTGGAACCGCCATAAATTATGGTTACGAAATCGTAACTAGTGAATCGCCTGCAGGGTAAAAATAAAACACGGCATTTTGATCATGATATACGGCATTTTTTATAAATGCCTTAAATTGAATTTTTATATACGTACGGCGGGTTTTTCGAAAATGCCGTAAATGACAATATGGTAGCGATATCGCCACTCCAATCGTTCACAATCGAATTAGATTGCGATATCGCCTTTTCCATATTCTCTTATATCCTATCTTAATTTATATGCCCATTATTCAATCCCAAATCCCACTTTTTCTTGCAATCCCAAATCCCATTATCTCTCAATCCTTTCCCATCAAGAATCCCACGTATCCGAACCGGCGGCACCGATGACGACGAGACTGTTGGGCGCACGTCCGTATCAAAGATCTCCGATGGCCGAGTCCGACACAAGAATCTGGTCGGGTTGCTCAGGTATTACGCCGAAGGAGCTCATAGGTATACACGAATCTCGTATCTTGCTGTAATAATTTTATAATCTGCAAAAGACCTCAAATTTAGCTTATGATATCTTATGCTTTCCAGAATGCTGGTTTACGAGTTTGTAGACAACGGGAATTTGGAGCAGTGGCTTCATGATGATGTAGGTCCTTACAGCCCGCTTACATGGGAGGTTTGCATGAACATCATCCTTGGAACTGCAAAAGGGTACACCATTTCTCGACTTATCACATGTTTCTGTTTAATGTTAATGTTAAGGTGAATTGTATTGTACCATGTCTTAAGTATGTTGGACTGCACGCGAACCTCAGGTTCTAGAATGGTTGATTGCTTCGAGAAAATTGATCTTATTGGTGAGGGAACTTACGGGTAAGTCTCTGCTAAATTTCATTGGATTGATTTGAATTTCGATTACAAGTTTTAGTTTTTGAATGAATTTGATTAATTATAGTTTTAAAAGCTTGAAAGCAAGAAGTTTTGATTAATGTGGTTATGTAGACTGGTTCATGGAGATGGGGTGCAGGGGATAAAAATGCATGTTTGAAGCTAAAATACACATTAACAATATAAACTTGTCTGGAAAATCTTCAACCTTTCGATTCAGGTGTGGACGACTTGATGAAGATGATTATATCAGAGTTAATTGTATGGTTCTGGGAGAAGAAAGGATTTTGTTAGGAAAGCGTTTATTGTTTTGTAAGTGCTAGGGATGCTTTGCTATGTAAGTATACTTCTACCTCGTTGTTGTTGTTCTCTTTGATCTGTTTTTTTGTTATGTACTTTGATTATGGATTGATTATGTCAAACTTATAAGAATATTTGTTTTACATATTGTGATGTTGATCTGTTTTTGGCTAAACTGTATTTTTTTGGATGATTTTTTTTCCTGGTGGTAGTGTGGGAGAAACTTGTTACATGTGATGTTGTAATTAGGTGTCAAGGTATAGATGTTGTAGAGTCAGACTGTCATTTTGTTTTGAGGATTATCGGTTTACTTTATGTAAAAACCTGTTGAAGAGTTCTGTTTGGCATTGTTTCGGTAAGTAGATAGTCTTAAAAACTTGTGTTTGCTTATTGATACTGCAGATTTTTTTACCATGCTACATGGATATGGATTTGATATTCCATCTCTGTGATCTTCTTTTTCTTGAGGCAGTACTGCTTTATCTATTATGAAGGAACAAATATTGTATAGTGTGTGTGTAAAGCATGGAACATGTGATAAGAATTTTGCTTCACTTTTTGAGCACATCTGGAAAGGCATCCAAGGGCAATATTAGATGTTCGCCACCATATTTTGTGTGTATAATATCAGGAGAATACTAGATATTAGTTCTCTTGATCATGGGAATGACTACTTGCACCTACATGGGCATAGCTAAGAGGACTCACCTTTAGAGTTGTGTTTTTATACTAAAATTAGTTTCTTTGTTTGTTGAAGGCTTATGTCAGACATATCCATGGAGCATGGAGCAGATTCGAAGCTAAAGTGGAGAGGTTGGAGTCACGAATGGCAGCTACGGATAGTTTATTAAGTACAATCATTTCGATGTTCTATAGATGAGCATAATTTGTTCTCCATGATAACTTCCCAAAATATTGTACACTTGTTTCTTGATATATGATCAGTGAAGAGTATTTTTAACATGATTTTCACAGTAATTTGCTCTATAAGTTTAGTAGAGTGACATTTTATTGTTTGTAGGGGCTCTCCAATCCATTTTTGGATTGGAGAGCCTTTTTTTTAACATGAACGAAGCACACTTACGAGTTCTCAAGTTGTTTCTCCTCTGAGGGAAACAACTTACGAGTTCTCTACCTGTTTCTCCTGTGAGCGAAACCACTTACGAGTTCTCAACCTATTTCTCCTCTGAATGAAAGCAGTAGCGATATCGCAGCTGTTTTACGACGTTTTTGAACCGTCGAGAAGAAGTGCCATTTTACGGCACAACCCGTTACGGCGCTTCCAAAATGCCGTGAATGGTACGAACCGACCGCCTAGAAACCTATCCGTCCACTAGTGAGTAGAGCACTTCAATAAGTGCCGCTGCTTTAGAGCTTTTGAGGTCAAGAATATTTTTTGGGGAAAGTGATTCTGTTTTACAAACCTTCTTGAACCAGAAGGAGACATTGTCCACCTGAAATCTGCAGTCAAGAGCTTTTGAACTAAAACCTTGCAAATAATTTTGTTCCAACTTTAAAATAATTTATACCGGCAATGCTCTTGGTCCCGGACGTCCAGGATCATAATCCTTGATTAGGAAATATTTGTGATGATCGCTGAAAGAGTCTGAAATCCAACCCCCAGGACTAATGATGTGGTTATAGAAATCTGAAATAAATTTGTAAAAATTATAAGTGTTTAAAGAAAAGAGAAAAAAAAAGAGAATTATAACCTATGTTTGTAGGTTTTTTTATGCGTTGGTTTTTTATATGTACGATACATAATTCATACATCAAAAGTAACGTTTTGTTTCTATAAATATATAATTCATCATTCTAAATGTTAATTTAACATTGTGTTATTGTATATTTACCTTCAAATGTATTATGATGATTCCTGAACATTTAAGAAATTTGTTTTAAAAAATAATAGTTAAGAACATTGGATTTCTATAGACTTCACCTTAAAAATTCATGTACAATATTTTTATATCCAACCAAACAGTGCAAACGCACGGGCATTATCTAGTAAATATACTAAATTAAGAAACCATGAAATATATTTATAATGCCAATCACATAAGGTTCCATAACCTTTTAAATACATTTAAACATTCTTCATCCTCATATTCTGTACGATAATTAATATCATCATCCTCTTCTTCACTACTAACATCATCATCCAACACAACTGATAGCATACACTGATAAAAGGAAAGGCTTTCAAACCATTTAGTGGTGCTGAAAAGATCATGTTGAGTTGTATCTATCCAACAACACTCAAGAACAAGCGTTGTATTTTTGGTAAGGATTTTACATGAGAGTTCACTACCAAAAATCCGATATGAACCATTTTCTAAACAATAAAACACCCCATAATTATCATGTAAGTATATGTGGAGAATAACTTGTTCTTCATGTAATCTCTAGTGCTCTTTTTTGCGTAGGATGTTTTGTCACTTAAAAAGAACGTGTATTCTCCAATATCACTAACTTGATTCCATATCATTCTCGGTTCATCCCATTTAAGAACTTTAACATTGTTTGATTTCAATATAAAACTGAAAAAAGCTTACCATTACACTATAATAAGCAAGGTTTATCACCACCACATTCGGACATCTTGAATGCCAATATTTTCCATGAACGGGGTACCTGGATCGAGAACTCCCAATACAACATTAAGACATAAATAATAAAATTCACCCTCGTAATAAATTGGATTAGTTTCATGTGCAGTAAAATAACCTTGTGGAACCGTACATAGATTGTGCGTCAAATCCTTGTCTCTGTGACCAATAGTAAAGATGCCAAACTTTCCTTTTGCTAGCAGACGTTCTGAAGTTTTCATTCAATAAGGTCTTAGGACACAAATTTTCCAATCTTTAGAGGTTGGAGCAGAAGTAATGGTTAAACCGGTGAAAGTTACACCATAATGATGCTAGTTTGGCAACTTTATAACGGATTTCAAGAATGGCCTAAAAAAGAAGACCTCACATTCTTTATTCATTAAAATCCAATCATCTTTAGCACAAAGGACAGAAGCACCACGCATTAGAGGAATAGGAATATCTATCTGATATGGATCTTCAACCAAGGGATTGTACAGTGTGAGACTTGATTTCATTTACTTTTCTTAAGAGCAAGTCCAACAGCTTTGCTATAATAAAATATTTGCTCAAATATGGAGAATTTGAGCCTTTTTTGAAGTTCAACAGATTCTCCATCCCATTCTCCATAATAGGAAAATTGAAGAGAGAGAAAGTTTGCTTCTACAAATTTGGAGAATGAGAAAAAGTTTTTGGAGAACCAACATTTAATGTTTCTTGGAAAGTTTTTCATTATTTAATTCATTAATTGTTTCTCTTTAATATTTTTAAATGATAATATCTTAAAATAATTACAATAAAATTTTATAAAAAATACATATTCTAAAAATATGCATAAAAACGATTTTAGTAAGATCTCATATGACTATTTTTACATATACATATCTATTGATATTTAATAATCAAATATAATCTGTTTTTCAATATAAATTTACTAAATTTTAAGTTCATAAATATATTTATTTTGACGTTTATTTATAAGTCACAACGTTTAAACTAAAAAATTTTTTTGGCAAGCATTTTATTTCTAATAGTTGAAAAAAATAACTTTTAATAATAATTGAAAAGAGATGAGTCTAATTATTCATAATACGTTACAAAAATAATATGTTGTAGTTCGTAATGTGTTATTTTTATAAAATGTATTTTTATAATTTTATATGATGGAATAAGTAATGTCAAATATGAAATGTTATTTTAACGTGTATTATAAGTTCATTATTATTTGAACTTTTTAAATATATGACTTTAAAAATAGAAGAAAATTGAATAAATATGTAGTATTAAATGTTAGTAATAAATTTTAGGGAATGAAAAATGGAGAAACTGTTGGGTTTGAGGTGAAAAAATATGGGGAATATGAGGTTTGCTTCCCTATTATGGAGAATGTGAATGGAGAAACTGTTGGACTTGCTCTAACAAGCCATTGTGTACCAAAACAAATATATTCTTCATGTAATCGGACACAACGAGATGCCAATGCTTACAAACTACTCCAATTTTTTAAATATCATTCACCAACCTTATATTCGATTAGATCAACTATAAAATATCATAGGGAAGATCGCAACCCCAATCTCTAAATTCTTCTGCAAATTTGTATTTGGTACAATTTATCATAGACATCATGACTGAATTTATGAATGATTGGTGTGGACGGGCAACAAGAAGAGGAAAGTGGCTTAGGAGAGAACTTTGGTTTGAAAACATATTATAATAATATATATTAAACTATAGCAGAATTTTAAAGTAAAAAGTTGTTGTGCCAAACTCCTTGTAGAAGGGTAGTTTTCAGGAGGAATAATTTGTATCAAAATAGATCATCTTGGATAAAATTGTTATTTCAACCTTGGATGAATTTGATCTTCTATTCCTAATCAAATTTGAATTTAGGCATTGTTTTTCTTGATTTCTTTCTTGTGAATGTCTTTTCCTAATTTTACCAAATCTGCATACATGATTTCTAGAGGCAATCTAGAGATCCTTTTCTTGTCGAATTGGAATTATTAAAAAGTGAGAGGAGAGGGTATGTTTTGGTTATAAGAGTTTCATAAATAAATTACCTTTGGTTTATTTATTCACTGCTAGTAATTATAAAAGTATGAGCATGTTGTAACAGAAGATACTTACCAGCATGAGTTGGGATTATTACTTTTTGGACAACTAGACGATAGAAGTTTTAAGTTACTATTGTTTATTACAAAAACGTAACTTTTTTACGTCTATATCTCAATCAGCAATTAGTGAAAGTGATTGGATATGCACAAATTGTGAAGGGTGGTTGGATATTCAAGAAAATATTTATTGTGCTAGTGAACGTTATTCGCTCAATATACATTCTATTAATCAAAAGATAAAGTTCCCTAATATTACTCGTGACTTAAGAGTGGGGTGGTGGTCTAAATCTTTTATTATAACTGCTCCACCAAATGCTTCAAATTATGTTCTTATATTGCGTTCATATTGTGGTAGGGTTGTATTACTTTTGCATCCTGGACTGTAACGTTGGATAATTTGCAACCGCGTTGGACCAACATGCAACCTCCGGTCGAGTTTGAACTTACATAACTTTCCATGAGTGTATGTAATAAAAGAATATCTAGTATACTTGCATCAAAATATATTGTCGCATGTGATATATTTGAGTCTTGTGCCAAGGTCCATCTAATAAATATAAAAAAAGGATGCAACAAAAGTGAATTCAGCTTATGCACTTAATAGTTAATGCTTCACTGCTTTCTTTCTTTATTTGTTTTGGTAACCTCAAAATTCTGGATTGGTAAAGAAAGAAATATTATTAGCATACTCTGCTAATCCAAAGGCCGAGGTACCAAAGGAACCAATGAAAACTCATTTTTTGCTGATGTTAGGTGTTTGATTTAAGGTTTTATTGATCTAACTTTGTTTGATGATGGTAAATTTCAGGTTTTTAAGTAAAGGGTAAGGCTTGAGCTTTGTGTGTTTATCTGCTGGCAGCTCATATGAGGATCAAACACGGTAAAATTTCTAAATCGGTCATCTAATATGAGATTCTGAATTGATTCTGAAAAAATGGGCTGATCGTATTTGGTTGTGCTTTTGCATTGTGTTTGTTTTGTTGATTAATGAACCATGTCGAATCAAATGCGATGAGATGTGGTAATTTAAGAAGTAATTGTTTGCTAAGACTTTTTGAGGGAAACAAACATGTCCCTTCTCTAATGGTTATTTTTGTTGGATACTTCTCATTAGCTAATTTGCGTGTAGCGAATTTGATGTTACAATTTATGTCTAATGTATTTTTCCTGTTCTTTTGTTGTGATCTTTCAGATCTTTATATAAGGAGTTTCAAGTTTTTAAGGAGAAGTTCAATTGAGATTGAAGAAATGTAATTGGAACTGTGAATACCCTTTACTCTGCTGAATCTGAATGTACAGATTCCGGCCAATTCTGCCACCGATTACTCTTCCGCCCGGAGTATAAATGTTGCAATTTCTGGGCATAAATGACATACTTAAAATAGGCGGAGTTCATTTAGAGATAGATGAATATTATGTTGAAACTACTCTTGTTTTGTAGTCCAACGTTGTCATGACTTTAAATTAGCATTTCTTTGATAAATTATTAATTATATTTATTTATGATCATTCTAGCATTTAAATATTAATTTTTATTTTATTATAGATATTTGGTAGTTACATTTACATGATAGTAAAATTTGAAGAAATCGTTAACAATAAATAAGGTTGTTGTAATAAAAGCTTTTATAACACATTTATGTTGTTCTTGTAATAGAACAATTATAATGACCCACCAAATGTTGATATAACATCATTTATAAGAGAACTTATAAAATGAACTTACTTAATTGTTGTAAAATAACTATTACCATCATATGAAGACCTTTAACTACCACTTATGCTTTTATTATAGGTGAGTTTTCTTGTGGTCAGTTTATGCTTTTCAGTTAAATTCAATTATTTTAAGTTGAACTCAATTCAATTTACTTCGATTTGATCCAAAAAAATTAATCAAATATATATATGAACATAATGGTAATCCTAAAATTGGTCAACCAACCCTTACATAATGCTTTTAATATTTATAATTTACTACCAATGTGCGTTTCATTGTTCAATACTTTAGAGGATCGCATAAATTATTGCTCATGAAATAAAAATTATATTTGAAACTTTATTGTTCAAAGCTTTATTCCGATTTTAGTTGGGTCTTTTAATTGGTGTCTGAAACAAAATTAAATATTATTTGTGTAATTATAAAAAATAAAATGAGACATTATGCAATCACTTCAGAAAAAGATGTCACACATGTCAAAGAGCCAGGGTCGAAAACGTAATTCCCGTTGACTTCAAAGTTCGTTACGAAAGAAGTTACAAAAGGCGGTGGAAAAACGGTTATTCTTCATGCAGTCAGTTAATTAAGTTGGTTAACAACACGAGCTCGCTCATTCAGTAGCACCGACACGTACACACTCTGATCATCTTCTTATTCTCTCTCACACAGTCACACACTGATTCTCTTCTTATTCTCTCTCACACAGTCACGCACTGATGCTTATTCTCTCGCACTGATACCTTCTCCCGCACGTACTGATCGCGTCTACATGATCTTCTCTCTCCTTCTCTGAGCTTATTCTGCTCGATCGCTACCATGGATTTCGGTTGGTTTTCTACTCTGATTCCTCATTTCCTCTTCAAGATTCATAGATAATTAATGTATTTGTTATCATAGCTTGATGAATTTCAACCCTATTTTCAGGAGCTATCTTTATCCTCATCGCGTTCTTGTTACCGCTGTAAGAGCGTTTCTAACTTACCTGATTCGTCATGTGTGTGTATGTGTGTGTTTACTGGTTATCATATCTTGATGAAGATGATGAAAAACAGGTTTCTCCTTTGGACCACGGTGCTGGGTGCGATCACCGGCATGGATTTCGGTCGGTTTTTGTTTTCTGATTACTCAATTCTTCTTTAAAATTCATGGAATATTGACGCAATTTGATAAAATTCCCTTCTCTTTTCAGGATTTGCCGCTGCCTTCATGATGTTCTGGTTACCTTGGTAACAATATCTTATTTCTGATTCCCCTGCTTTGCTTAATTTGTGCATGTGTTCGTGTTTTATAATTTGATGAAGATATATGATATATGATGAAAAACAGGTTAATCATCTGGAATTTCTGGAAGAATTTGGAAGGGAGAATCTGGAAACCAGAAGCATTGGCCATTATGATCGGCTGGATTCTGGGATTATTCTCCAGCAGTGTTCATCGCGATGAGTTCATGTTCATCGCGATCGTCAACATCGCGCAGATCGTATTCTTGATTATGTTCATCCTGTTTACCATGAACAGCTGCAGAAGAAGAATAATCAAGAATTACGCCATAGCTTTCGTTCTGCTGTCCTGCGTTTATGTTCTTGCTAACCTGGGTTTCACTTTTCGCGATCGTGAAGAATTTTCCAGATTTGCTTACAGAGCTGGAGCCACCATTATTGGTCTGATGGTAATTCTTGACTGCAGCTATTCAATCTTCATGAATTTAATTAATTTCTATTAATGTTTTGTTAATTACTGGTCGGTTTCGTAATTTTGTGGTGCAGGTAGTAGTGTGTAATATTAAAGGACCAATTTTCCACACCGTGGTTGCGACGCTTGGGAATGGACTTATCTGGAGCATCATTGCCTCACCTGATGAAAGCAAGTTCACTGTGGTAAGCATATATATGCATATTCTCTTTCTTAATCTAATTTTGCAGATTTTGAGTTGGGAAACTGATTTCAAAACATTTCATTGCAGATTCCAAATGTGATAGGGTTTTTCTTTGGGCTGGTCATGCTTTTGGTGTGTGCAAGAAGACGCTTCATAAGAATGCAGCATACCAAACCGCAGCACACCAAACCGCAGCGCACCAAACACCATATTTTAAGAAGAGGAAGACACTATAAGAAGTAGCTTCAACACCATATTTTGAGAACCTGCAACATTTAGATTTTGCTTCAATAAGAGGAATTTGTTGCACAATATTACTGATCAGTATTGTGTTTTACTGATATGTACTGATAGGAGAAACAATGCTGGACAACTAATCCTCCATTTATCAGATAGCTAGATCGATGAGCTTCTTTTGAGTCTGTATGTTAGCATTTTTCACATTTGTATGTGATGTAGTAAGAGAAAAGTACTGTTGCAATATTACTGATCAGTTTTCTTGTAATGGAATATTCCAAAGATGGGATTCTGTATTTTGATGGAATAATTCATTCTCAGCTTTGATTCGGAGCTTCTCATTTTCACCTAATTGCATGTGAAGATTTCTTAAACTATTTTTGTTCTTATAACAATATATATATATATATAGTTGACATATTTTTGAATTCTTCTTAATATTTTTTATTTTAAAAATAAAACTAACTTGCATATATATTAAAATGTTGACTGTAGATCAAATAAAAATTATTAGGGTGTGTGGTACTTTG
Source organism: Sherardia arvensis (assembly GCA_948330725.1). Lineage (NCBI taxonomy): Eukaryota > Viridiplantae > Streptophyta > Magnoliopsida > Gentianales > Rubiaceae > Sherardia > Sherardia arvensis. The sequence goes on along the minus strand of OX415238.1, from coordinate 8,404,473 downwards.
GTAATTTGGTTGGTACTTGGTAGCTATAATGGAATGTAATTGAAATTTCAAGAGAGAATTTCTATTAAAGGCGTGGGCACATTCAACATTATCAGAAAGAGACATAACTATTTAATATTTAGAAAAAGTGTTATTGTATCCCCAAATGTTTAAATAAGTGCTAATATACCCCCTATGTTTTTCAAAAGTGCCACTATACCCTCAAATGTATAATTTGGACAGAATTTTCTTTTGTTAAATGTAAAATGTCCAAAATACCCTCACTATTATCTAATGGTAAAAAAAATGTATGACGAAAATTACCCAATCAATTCCGTTACTTCATCGGATGAACGGTTTGAACCCGAGGGGACCAAAACCACCATGCCTAGAAATTAGTGTGAGCCGGGGGACCGAAACCGCCACACCCAGTAATAATTTTCGTGACTAGCTCAAATTACCAAAGGAGAGAATAGAGTTAGCGAGATTATGGTAAGTTCATCAGTGTTTTCAATTTGTTGAGTTTTTGGATATAAAAGTTAACTTTTTTCAATAATACTGTGCATTTATTCTGTAAATCAGTGATATCGATTTCTTCGATTTTTTTTAGTGCCCGTGGAGTTTTGGATCAGGGAAAAAAATAATCCAACAAGTGAGGGTAAATTTGTCTTTTAGTTCAAAATACTGTTGAAAATTGGTTTTGGAGGTACACTTCTTTATTCAATGTAATTATATGAGTACATCAGCACTTTTGGATTATTTGGGGTATATTGACACTTTCTTATAAACATAAGGGTACCTCTGCTTTTAACCCTACCCTAATATTTATTATTAAGGGAATTCTGATTGCTTTAATAATTATTTATCTGGAAAATGACATTTATAACATTTATTTCTTAGCCATCAATTCTGATCATAATGTATATTTGTATATGAATATTGGAATATCGGAAGAAGTTGGTCGAGTCATATATAAGCCATATGTACCATATAAATAAATTCTTCCAGAGGACCATATACTATATATCAAATATTTTTGATAATTTTATATATGTTAAATAGAACATATATCAAAATTCAATTAATTGAATGAATCAATAATTAATCATCAAATCAATTGAAAATTAGGAAATAATTACGAAAAAAAGTTTAATTGAATCTGAATTATACATATACAATCAAACAAAATAGTAAATTAACATAACTAAAAATAGTAAAATAATAAAATTATGATATGATTGGGAGAAAATTTCCAAATAAAAATATTTAAAACTAAAATTATAAAATTATCCACTAAATAAATCCTACGAAAACTTGTATCTTTATTAGGGCGGAGAAGGGAGAAACATGCGTTCTGACAGGCAGAGTGTCGACCCCTTCTCTATACGGTAAGAAGCTAGGGTTTTACCGTTGTTCAGGCTCCTCCTGCAGCAACTCAACCGCTGTTTGTCCTTCGGGATGCCCGACACGTCCTGGATCTTGGACTTGACATTGCCGACTGTATCCAACCTTCTCACCTCAAGAGTGATCGTCTTTATCTCTCTCGTGAGCCACACATAAATCTGGAACGGTTCTGATTCTGACCAAGATTTGCAATCACGGCAGCTGAGGTGCCTCAAACTAAGGCTGAGCGTCCATGCTTCTTGGATATTTATTAGACTGTAAAACTACTCTTTACTTTAGGTTTACTGTCTTGACTTATTTTAGCTCTTCTGTTAATGACTTTGTCTAGCTTTACTATGTTTAGCATTCTGTTATCTATCCTAGACTCCTAGTCTGCACACCATAGTTTGTTGAGATAATCAGGAGATGTCAACGTGCAGATATTGAGATACTATAGGAATTTAGTTACAGAATACTTGTATATATTGACCTCATTGCATATATGAAAAGTAACCTTCTGCAGCATACCTTTTCTGCATTTTTATATGGTATCAAGAGCTTTTCGATCACCATGACTTCTGAAAGCAATCAAACCAAAGCTTCCGCAAACAATCAACTTCTTTATACGGCTGGTGGGGGCCCGGCCAACCTGCATTTTCCAGCGCTAGCTGTCCGTCTTGACCACATCAACTACTCCCTCTGGCGTGGTACCGTTCGATCTGCACTTGAGGCTTATGAGCTCGAAAGCCACATTGTCACCGGGGGTGCACCACCACCAACCTTGCCACCCAGTGAAGGTTCCACAGAAGGTGCTGAGAATCCCAAACATAAGTCCTGGATGCGCACAGACAAGCTGGTCATGTTGTGGCTACGTTCAACACTCACGGCTCCCATGCTGGCCCATGTCGCTCGTGCTTCTTCAACGGTCGAACTGTGGACTATGCTTAGTCAAATGTTTCAGTCCCAAACTAGAGCCAGGGAGAGACATCTCAAGCAGCAACTTCAAACTCTCGCCAAAGGTTCATTAATGATTATGGAGTACATCGAAAAGAAGAGATCCATCTCCGATGCCCTCGCCGACTGCCTTACTGCTGTCTCGGATGAGGACTTTGTGTCCTTCATTCTTTATGGTCTTGGACCAGAATATGGTGCATTCAAAACTGCACTTAGCATGAGGCTTGATCCGGTGTCGTCAAATACTGGATTCCTGTGCCGACTCACTGATGCCATCGGCAAATCTGGTTCACCGCAAGGGACGCTCTTCTCGCTCTGCTGGAACTGAGCCATCTGGTAGCAATACCAAGTGTCAAGTCTGTGACAAGCCATTCCACACTAGCAAAAACTGTCACAACAGACTCAACGTGGTGGATTACCCGCCCACGGATTCTCGTGCTGCTGAACGCCAAAAGCAGCTATCTCGCTCAGCTGGAAAGCAGGCCCTCGTAGCTTACACTAGCCCATCGGCCTTAGCCGATCCTTGGGTGGTTGACTCTGGCGCTTCCAACCATGTTACAGCAGACCTTGGTGCGCTCGACATCAACTCGACATACACTGGCAACGACAATCTCATGGTCGGCAATGGTGAGTCCCTTTCCATTACTCATGTTGGTTCTCATACTTTAACTACATTGCCTGCTGCTAATTCTCTCACTCTTAAAGATGTTCTTGTTGTTCCCAAAATATCCAAAAACCTACTCAGTGTTTCTCAATTATGCAAAGACAACAACGTATTTGTTGAATTACATGCTAATCATTGCTTTGTTAAGAGTTCTCAGGGCCGGAAAATACTCAAGGGCATCGTTGAAAATGGCTTATATCGGCTACCCATCCATCCACCCACTTCTGGTCCTAAAGTCTTTGTCGGAGAACGTGCATCGGTAGCTTGTTGGCATCATCATTTTGCCCATCCTCATGAATCTGTCTTGCATCGTCAATTAGTTGATTTCAATTTACCTGTTTCGGCTAATAAAACATTGCCTCTCTGTAGTGCCTGTCAGTTAGGCAAAAGTCATAGACTCCATTTACCTGCTTCTCATGTTTCTTCTGAAAAACCTTTTGATTTGATTTATTCAGATGTTTGGGGTCCTGCTTTTGTACCATCTTTTAATGGAAATCGTTATTTTGTTTTGTTTATTGACGATTGCACAAAATTCATTTGGATTTATTTTTTGCCTACCAAATCTCAGGTTTTCAATGCCTTTACCCTTTTTAAAACAATGGTCGAAACTCAATTTTCAACAAAAATCAAGGCTTTTCAATCTGACTGGGGTGGTGAATACCGTAACATCTCCACTTTTCTTCAAAATCATGGTATTTTACATCGTGTTTCTTGTCCTCACACTCCCGAACAAAACGGTGCGTCTGAAAGACGTAATCGAATTGTTGTGGAGAAAGGTTTGGCTCTATTAACTCATTCCCATCTTCCTATAGAATTTTGGGAACAAACTTTTCATACGGCCATTTATCTTAACAATCGTACAATCACCCCTGTTCTTTAAAACACATCACCCTATGCACGTCTTTATCATCGGCAACCTGACTATCAATTTTTTAAATCTTTCGGTTGCTTATGTTTTCCCTATCTACGTCCTTATAATAGTAATAAGCTTGAGTTTCGATCAGTTGCATGCATATTCATAGGTTATAGTTCCAAACACAAGGGCTATCTTTGTTTCCATGTCCCCTCTTCCCGTACCTATGTTTCTCGTCACGTGGTATTTGATGAATCCAAATTTCCTTACCTTGAACATAGCTCCCAAGCCCACCCTTCAAACACTCCCATTTTTGATCTCTCATTACTTGCCCCTCAAGAAATCCCAGCCACTCCCACGGCCACTACTACTCCTCTACGTTCTCCTGTTTCACCACTACCTTCCACCTCTCCCGTACAGTCTTCCTCACCCACTTTACCATCTCTCACTACAGCTCCAGAACAGCCATTACTCGAGTTATCATCCTCCCCACCATCATCCTCCCCACCATCATCCTCACAGCCGACTACCTCCTCCGCCATAATTCCGTATCAACAGGCACCTTTGTATTTCCGGCCCGCTTCTACCTCTCAACATCGTATGGTTACACGAGCTTCAACAAACTCACTCAAACCCAAAATCCTTCTTGCCACAAAATATCCCATTCTTGATGCTTCCTTTGATACTGAACCAAAAACATTCATCCAAGCAAATAAAAATCCTAATTGGCAACATGTAATGCAGTTAAAGTTTGATGCCTTATGATTAATGGGGCTTGGGACTTAGTTCCTAAGCCCCCTACTTCTAATGTTGTTGGTTGCAAGTGGATTTTCAGGATTAAAAAGAAGGCGGATGGCACCATTGAGCGTTATAAAGCTCGATTAGTTGCCAAAGGTTTCAACCAAGAGGAAGGTGTGTACTATTTCGACACTTTTAGTCCAGTTATCAAGCCTACCACCATTCGGCTTGTTCTTAGCATTGTCATCACTCATCAGTGGTCTCTTTGCCAAGTTGACATTAACAATGCTTTCCTCAATGGCGACTTGGCTGAGACTGTTTATATGCAACAACCGCCAGGCTTTGTTTCACCATCACACCCTTCTTATGTCTGCAAGTTGAAGAAGGCTTTATATGGTCTCAAACAAGCACCGCGAGCCTGGTTTCAAAAGCTCAGTCAAGCTCTTCTCCGTAATGGATTTCGCCAGTGCATCTCAGATACGTCACTCTACATTAAGAGACATGGACAAGATGTTGTTTACGTATTAGTTTATGTCGATGACCTCATGAACCGTTGTTCCAACTCCAAATTCATTGATGAATTTGTCCACCATCTAAACTCGGTATTCTCACTCAAAGATTTGGGTCGTCTTAATTTTTTTCTGGGCATTGAAGTACACCATCTTCCTACCGGTCTTCTTCTCTCCCAGAAGAAGTATATTCTGGAACTTCTCGACCGAAGCAAGATGACTGGAGCAAAACCGATAGCTTCACCCGCGGTTCCCGGCTCCAGACTCACTTCTGCTGGTGATCCCTTCCCTGACCAGCATCTCTATCGCAGTGTCGTCGGTGCACTTCAATACGCAACCATCACACGACCTGAAATTTGATATGCCGTGAATAGAGTTTGCCAATTTATGCACCGTCCAACAGAAAATCATTGGGCAGCTGTGAAGCGGATTCTACGTTATCTAAACGGAACACTGGATGGAGGTCTATTTTTTCGTCCTTCTCGAGATTCTCGACTGCTATGTTATACCGATGCTGGCTGGTTGTCTGACCCGGAAGATTGTCGTTCCTGATGCTGCCTGCCTGGTCGGTCCGAATAGACCCCTGATCCCCGATCCAATACCTGGTCCTGCAAGACAGAACCCCGGGAGGTACCCGAGGGTAGACCCTCCGGCGTGATGATGAAAGATGGATCTCGGGAGAGAAAAGGGGTAATCACTTGAATAGTGAGAAGATACTTACTTGGAATAGTGCTGAGGAGCACTATTTATACAATAACCCATGCTCTCCGAGTGGTCCATGCTCCGAGTGTCTTCTAGTGTGCGTCGCTGTCCGAGTTGTACGAACCCGGATACTGCCAAACTAGCTTTACTCTGCAATGGGCCAAGCCCACACTATCCAGGAGTATTTGGGCTTGGGCCCGGTATCACCAGTTCCCAGCATGGCTTCTCAATTTATTATGGTGGCAATCTAATAAGTTGGTCGTCAAAGAAGCAAAATGCTGTGGCCAGGTCAAGTACAGAAGCTGAATATCGAGCGATTGCTTTCGCTGCTGCTGAGATCATTTGGCTTCAGCAACTCCTGCAAGAAATGGGAGTCTCTCATCACGGTCCACCTATTGTTCTGTGTGATAATTTAAGTGCCACGTTTCTCACGGCTAACCCGGTTCTTCACCATCGTTCGAAACATATTAAGCTCGATTTTCACTTTGTTCGAGAGCAAGTTAAGGACGGTACGCTGGTTGTTTGGCATGTTAACTCGGTTGATCAGGTGGCCGATATCTTTACAAAAGCTGTTGGGACTTTAAGGTTCAAAAATCTGCGTTCCAAACTTCTTGTTCGTGCCCGAACATGAACTTGCGGGAGGGTATTAGACTGTAAAACTACTCTTTACTTTAGGTTTCCTGTCTTGACTTATTTTAGCTCTTCTGTTAATGACTTAGTCTAGCTTTACTATGTTTAGCATTCTGTTATCTATTCTAGACTCCTAGTCTGCACACCATAGTTTGTTGAGATAATCAGGAGATGTCAACGTGCAGATATAGAGATACTATAGGAATTTAGTTACAAAATACTTTTATATATTGACATCATTGCATATATGAAAAGTAACCTTCTGCAGCATACCTTTTCTGCAATTTTATAATATTGTAATCAGCTACGGTTCTGTGGTCTTCCGGCACTCTGCCACCGGTGGTCACAAATTGCATCTCCGGCGGGTACCCTTCTTTCTCCTCGATCTTGGACTTGACACTGTAGATTGTTTCAGAACTCTCGATATTGAGAACGATCAACCTCCCGTCAGGGGTACGTACGAAAACCTGCATAATTGTTGTGCTGAATAGTGCTGATCGTCCTACGAATTTGTAATTGATGTGAATTTGGGGAGGAGGGGTTTGAACTTATAGGGAAGTAAAGCTGTGGTTAATTTACAACTCAATTCCTCCATGGAATCAGATTAGACTATTTTTTTAAATTAAAATCCCATATGTATTTGATGTTGAGTTTTTTTAATGTCTGTAGTTTCACTCTGGATGAAAGTTTTTTTGTCTCTATTCTAAATTTAAGTACTGAATTGAGATAGGATTTTATTAAAAATGCACATGTATTGTACACGTAGAATATTACTTGACAAAAAGAGTATTTAAAATTACAATTTATAAAATAATATTATTTTGGTAATTAATTTTGGATAGAAGGTGATTTAGGGAAAAAGTCACCCGAGTCTATTAAGATAGAGTTGGTCTCTTGAGTGACGGTCAGTATATAGTGACGAAAGACTATATTGGAATATGGAAGGAAGGAGGTCTTTATTTGCAATTTTGACAAAAATGCACTATTCCCTCACGCGCACTGTTCACTCAGTCTAAAAAACAAGCATTTTAATCTAAAAATAGACGTTAGCAAACATATCCACAGTCTGAAAAACAAGCATTTTATTCTAAAAAACAACCCGTTAAGCGTGAAATACAAGCATGTTCTAAAAAACTACCTGTTTGGTCTAAAAAACAAGCATTCAAGGGTGAAATTCAAGCATGCTCTATAAAATCATCTTTTTTTGCTTCAAAATACATGAACTCTAAAATGCAACTTGTTAACTGTGAAATGCAAGCATTCTCTAAAAAACAACCTGTTAAGTGTGAAATGCAAGCATGTTCTAAAAAACAACCTGTTTGGTCTAAAAAACAAGCATTCAAGTGTGAAATTCAAGCATGCTGTATAAAACCATCTTTTTTTTGCTTCAAAATACATGAACTCTAAAAAGCAGCCTGTTAACTGTGAAATGCAAGCATTCTCTTAAAAACAACCTGTTGAGTGTGAAATGCAAGCATGTTCTAAAAGACAACCTGTTTGGTCTAAAAAACAAGCATTCAACTGTGAAATTCAAGCATGCTGAATGCAATTTGTATAAATTGCAGAAAAACCCCCGTCCCAAACTTTTTTACATATAAACCCCGTCACTATATAGTGTCCGTCACTTCCAAGACTAATTAATTAAGGGATATTAAATTTCATGATAAATGTAATGAATCATTTTCCCCATTTTATTATTTTTCTCTATTGCTTTATATTGATTTTTCATTCTCTCTCTTTTTCCCAGATTCCTATCCCTATGCTTTATTTCTACATAATTGAAAAATTCAGAAAATATTAATTCATTTTTGAAAATATTTACGTGCAACTCGCAAAATTCTAAAGCACTACATTCGTGCGCATTTTGTGCAATTCTAATGGTACTTGCACGTTTCAAAATTCAGATAATAATATTTGCACGTTTTAAAAATTTAAGTGAGAATTAATAACAAAATAAAAATATGAAACTATTTAAAAAAAGTAATGCACATCTCTTGCACTTGAAATGTTGTGGTACGTAATAATTTACCCATTTTATTTCCATTTATTTTATTTATATAATTTTGAGAGAAAATTAACGATAATTAACAACATTCAGTGACACAAATAATCACAAGGTTATCAAACAGCTTCTCGCTTGAACTCAACTTCTCCACTTCTTTCACCGGCCACTTGATCAGGTTCTCCCCCGTTTTCCGGTCGAGAACCACCGTCCGGGGAATGCTCTGCACGGACGACCATTCCTTAGCCATATCGGCCTTTTCACCGTCAGGCTCATTTTTGGTATTCGTAATTCAGATACGTCTTTCGTGTATTTTTTATTTTGAACATAATTTATGCTTTTGATGGATTTACAAGTTTTTATATCAAAAATTTGCAAGAATGGGTTGTTCGGAGCCCTAAGCATAAAACCAGTTTATTTGACATTTTGAAAAAAAACATTGTACGATAATAATGAGAGAAGGTAATTAATTTTTATCACGTGATTTGCACGTCTTTGCACGTATTACTATAAAAACATTTGTGCAGGAGACGTGCGAATATATAAACTCATACAAGTTTTTATTTAAACTATCTTGTTGGACCGCACGTTGTGCGGTATATTATGAACACTTTTAAAATAATTTAATTTGGCACAAAGAGTAAATTAAATTTTAGGTATGAATTTGAATAGTAGATTTAATCGGATTGAATTTTATCATGCATGCAATTAATTTAGTTGATTTTATTTCAAAATATTTTAGTTAAAACAGACCAATTTATTATTACAAAATCAAGCAAAATTTTTAATAATACACGGTTTCTACATAGATATTAATACTTGAAAATCCGCTTGTGCAATTTGAAACAGTTGTAAATATTAAATTAAATCTTGAATTAGATAATATTTTCATAAGAGTAAATGTAATTGATCAAACTATTTTTCTCTATCATTACATAGCGTAGAAGCTAACCTATTGAAAATATAAGTTTAACATACCAAAATTGTACCACACAACGAATCGTGTAGAATAATAGCATGTAATGCATAACTTATAAGTTTTAGTTTCATAATAGAAAACAAATAAATTTGTAAGAGATTTTGATTCAATGAGTATATGTTTTTCGATAGTGAATGATCCATAAGTATGTGTTATCGTTAGACGTATTTCCATGTGTTACTGCTGTTACCTCTTTTAAGTATGTGTTTATAAAAATAAGACCAATAGTAAATTGTTATATTTTTTCAAAGAAGTAATCATCCATTTATAATTTGGTACATCAAATTAATATTTTTAAGTTACTAATGAATCTTGGATTTTTTAACAATGTATATTTAATTAGTTTTATAAAAACAATGATTATGAGATATAAGTAAATTTATTTATAATTTGGCGCATCTTATTAATACTTTTAGGTTAGTAATGATTTTTTGATATTTTAAGAGAATTTATATTTGGTTAGTGATACACAAAAAAATAATGATACTTTCACATTTTATAATTTGGTACATCATATTAATATTTTTATAAAGTTAGTAATAAGTTTTAGAAATTTTAACAGAATATTTATTACTGCGCTAAGTATCCTAAAATATCCAATCAAATAATTTTATAAAATTTAAAAATGGATGTATATATTTAATTTCCATCAAAACTCTTTTAATTAAAAAAAACAAAAAAAATATATATATAAATGGTAGGCGCCGGAATATGGTGAACTTGCGGTGGTTATGTGGTGATTTTCATCAAAACTACGTAGTTTAATATTTTTTATTAATTTATTATTTATTGACCGGAGTAATAACTCTTTTAGTTTCCCTTAGAAAAATGTTCAACAATTGGTTGTTTGGAACCCTAAGCATCAAATTCAATAAGGCACCGTTTATTTGAAATCTCAAAAAATAATTCTTTCTACAATACCAGCTCATTTTAACCGCGCGTTGCGCGGTATGTTTATTTAAATATTTTAGTTAGACAACTAATTGAAAGGTTTCATTAAAAATGATTTTCAAAATAATAACTATTTCAAAGTTATTTTTGTATCTAAAATCATGAATTAGTCTACAACTGGTAATGGTAAATATAGAATTTTTTTACATTATTATATATCATGCTATAGGGTACACTATACATTGACCATTGACTCTATAAATTTAACCCCAAACCAATTTAATTTCTTGTATAGTTAGTGATTTAATAATTTAAAGTATATATATGCTAAATTTAGTTTAATTACCAACTAATCAAAGTGTACCATATAGAAATTATCTTAAGAAATCAGTTACAAAGTTTGAAAGTAAGGAAATGTTTTATTTTAAATTTGAGGCATTAAAATATAGATAATATCTAAATGTATTTGAGCTCCAAATCATAATATAATAATATTCTAAAACCTGCAACCATAAATCAATAAAATCGGAGATTGAAAATAAAAACATGCATTTAGTAGGACTAACGTTATCATAATTAAATTAATTTAAATTTTTTTGATTTAACAACTATTCTTTCCTATCATATGCTTAATCCTTTTCAACACATATATATATATCTATAGAGATGTAGGTTAAAACTTTTTATAACGCATGCATGGGTCGCATCTATTATCCTCAGCAATGTCTTTGCTGATTCCTCTTTGGACGATTCTATCATCAAAAAATACACATTGCAAAAATTTCCTAACCGAAGAGAAATAGTATGATTGGACCGTGTTTTGCCCAACATGTTGAAAACACTTTATTACTAAATTCGATTAGATGAATAGATAGAATTGTAAATAAATAATATTTTTAAAATTCATTTTGCATAAATAAACACGATTTGTGGATGTTCAATCATCAAATCCATTGACCTGTTTTTTCGTTTGTTTAAAATATGAAATGGTTGGGAGAAAAACATATAGTTTTGAAAGATAACGTTTTTTTCTCATATATTTGTAAAATATTTCTTTTCAGATATTGAGTAATTAACAATGTTCTTTTTTAAAAAAAATATTCTGAAAGAAGTATACAATGACAAAGTTCCCATGAATAGTTGAGCACAAAATCAAAGTCAACAGCATATCAAATATACATAGTAGTTAATTATGTCATTGAAATAATTGACATAGTAGTTAATTTTCAATAAATACAAACGTAATTTTTTAAACTATGTTAATGAATTATTGTAACATCTTCACATTTTATCACAGTGTTCATATATGCCAGAGTATGGTTAAATCTCCCGATACCAAATAAACAATATAGTTTAAAGGTAATAAAATATTTATTTCATAATATATTTCAATATATATATATATATATATATATATATATAAAAGTCTCTTCTTAATAAAATAAATAAAGAATGAAATTAATTGAATATTCAAACAAATTTTGTCATGAAATTGTATGCACAACATGAAAGTTAAGCTCTAAAATACCACAAACAAACCTGAACTTCGAGTTAATATGAAGTATAATTTAATTCATAATATAGAATATGTAATAATGAATCTAACTAAGAAAATCTAGCATTCATAAAAAGCAGAACAACCTAGGGAAAATTGCACCCCAATGATACCAAGTTACCAACTTTGTCACGGATGGTCCGTCTTTTTAAAACGGAGGCCACAAGCTTTGCAGAGCGTACCTGGACCACTGGGCCGAGCCCTCTACTGAGGAGTCTTGGTGACTTCAGGGTGGATGCAGTGCTGCCTCACTGCCACTGCCAGAGATTGGTGGTTCTGATCAATCTCCATGAATTTGATCTTCCTCTTTTTCATCTGTGGCTCCTCTAGTACAACCTTAGGCTCCTCTGGTACAACCTCAGGCTTTGGCAAATTTTCAGACTCAGTGAAAACTCCAGCAGGTCCATGGGATTTGATAAATTCTAGCACTTCACGAAGCTTCCTGTTTGACAGAAAGCTCTTTCTCACCAGAAAACTTCTGCTCAGCAGCTTCTCTGACTTTCTTTTCAACCTCATAAGCGCGCTGAAGAGAGGCATGTTTCTTTGTAAGCTCTGCAAGCTTTTCCTTTTAGAAAATCATATACTTAGGCCCTGAAAATCATATATATGAGATACTCTCTTAATGCTTTATTTTCCTAAAAATTACAATGGGGTCAATTTAATTGTGTGTTTTATCATCAAGGCTAGTTTATAGATTGCAACCACATATGGCCTAAACATACATATATTCCGGATTAAAACGATCTTTCTCTTTAAGCAACACAAATTGACGAATGAAATTCATACACTACTATAAAATTGTAGCATTTAAAGTGGTTGATGTATTTTGATGGAATAATTGATTCTCAGCGTTGATTCGGAGCTTCTCATTTTCACCTAATTGCATGTGAAGATTTCTTAAACTATTTTTTGTTCTTATAATATATATATATATATATATAGTTGACATATTTTTGAATTCTTCTTAATATTTTTTTATATATTTTAAAAATAAAACTAACTTGAATATATATGCACAATAAAGATGTTGACTGTAGATTAAATATAAATTATTAGGGTGTGTGGTACTTTGGTTGCTAGCTATAATGGAATGTAATTGAAATTTCAGGAAAGAAATTCTATTAAGGGCGTGAAAAGATTCAAAATTATCAGAAAGAACATAACTATTTAATATTTATTATTAAGGGTATTCTGATTGATTTTATAATTATTTATCTGAAAAATGATATATATAACCTTTATTTCTTACCCAACAATTCTGATCATAATGTATATTTGTATATGTATATTGGAATATCAGAAGAAGTTGGCCGAGTCAAATATGCCATATGTACCATATAAATAAATTCTTCCAGAGGACCATATACTATATATCAAATATTTTTGGTAATTTTATATATGTTAAGTTGAACATATATCAAATTCAATTTAATTGAATGGATCAATAATTAACCAAATCAATTGAAAATTAGAAAATAATTACGAAAACAAGTTTAATTGAATCTGAATTATACATATACAATCAAACAAAATAGTAAATTAACATAACTAGAAATAATAAAATAATAAAATTATGGCATGATTTCCGATTGAGAGAAAAATTCCAAATAGAATAATTAAAATTAAAATTACAAAAGTAGGCACTAATTAAATCCTACAAAAACATTATCTTTATTGGGGCGGAGAAGGGAGAAACACACGTTCAGACATGCAGATTGTCGACCCCTTCTCTATACGGTAAGAAGCTAGGGTTCTACCGTTGTCCAGGCTCCTCCTGCAGCAACTCAACCGCTGCTTCTCCTTCGGGATGCCAGACATGTCCTGGATCTTAGACTTGATATCGCGGACTGTATCCGACCTCTTCACCTCGAGAGTGAGCGTCTTTATCTCTCTCATGAGCCACACGTAAATCTGGAACGGTTCTGATTCTAACCAAGATTTGCAATCACGGCAGCTGAGGTGCCTCAAATTAAGGTTGAGCGTGCATGCATCCTGGATATTGTAATCAGCTACGGTTTTGTGGTCTTCCGCCGCTTTGCTACCGGTGGTCAGAAACTGCATCTCCGGCGGGATGCCCTCTTTCTGGTCAATCTTGGACTTGACACTGTAGATTGTTTCTGAACTCTCGACATCGAGACCGATCAGCCTTCCGTCATGCATACGTACGAAAACCTGCATAATTGCTGCTGTGCTGATCGTGGTTGTAAATTTGTAATTGATGTGAATTTGGGGAGGAGGGGTTTGAACTTATAGGGAAAGTAAGGCGCCTGTGGTTAATTTACACCCCAATTCCTCCATGGAATCAGATTAGACTATTTTTTAAATTAAAATCCCATATGTATTTGATGTTAAGTTTCTTTATGTCTGTAATTTCACTCTGGATGAAAGTGTTTTTGTTTATTCTAAATTTAAGTATCGAATTAAGATAGGATTTCATAAAATAAAATTCACATGTATTGTACACGTACAATATTACTTGCCAAAAAGAGTTTTTAAAATTACAATTTATAAAATAATTATTTTGGTAATTAATTTTGGATAGAAGGTTATTTAGGGAAAAACTCACCCGAGTCTATATATTAAGATATATTGTATTCCAGGATGAATGTAATGAATCTTTTTCCCCATTTTATTATTTTTTCACTATTGCTTTATATTGATTTTTCATTCTTTCTCTCTTTTTCCCAGATTCCTATCCCTATGCTTTATTTCTACATATAATTATAAAAATTCAGAAAATATTAACTTTTGAAAATATTTATTACGTGCAACTCGCAAAATTAAAGCACTACATTCGTGCGCATTTTGTGCAATTCTAATGGACTTGCACGTTTTAAAATTCAGATAATAATATTTGCACGTTTTAAAATTTTAAGTTAGAATTTTTTTTTGACCAAAAGTGAGAATTAATAACAAAATAACAACATACACTATTAAAAGAAAAGTAATGCGCGTCTCTTGCACTTGAAATGCTATGGTACGTAATAATTTACCCATTTTATTTCCATTTATTTTATTTATATAATTTTGAAAGAAAATTAAAGATAATTAAAGACATTCAGTGACACAAATAATCACAAGGTTATCAAACAGCCTCTCGCTTGAACTCAACTTCTCCACTTCTTTCACAGGCCACTGGATCAGGTTCTCCCCCGTTTTCCGGTCGAGAACCACCGTCCGGGGAATGCTTTGCACGGACGACCATTCCTTCGCCATATCGGCCTTTTCACTGTCAGGCTCATCTCTGGTATTCGCAATTCAGGTACGTCTTTCATGTTTTTTTATTTATTTTGAACATAATTTATGCTTTTGATGGATTTACAAGTTTCTATTTCAGAAAATTTCAAGAATATGTTGTTTGGAGCCCTAAGCATAAAGCCAGTTTATTTGAAATTTTGAAAAAAAAAATTTGTACCATACTAATGGATGAAGGCAATTTTTATCGCGTGATTCGCACGCCTGTTGCACGTATTGCTATAAAAATTTTGTGCAGCAGGCATGCGAGTATTTAAATTCATACAAGTTTTTATTTCAAAAATGTTCAAGAATTGGTTGTTCGGAACCCTAAGCATCAAATTCAATAAGGCACAGCTTATTTGAAATTTCAAAAAAATATTTGTAAAATAATAATAGTGGAAGGAATTTTCATCGCGTGATTCACACATTTGTTGCAGGCTTCTATTGCTATAAACGTGCAACAAACGTGCCAATATATAAAATCATAGTGATGAGAGGAAAGTAACAAAAGATTGCTGTATCTGTCTGAGTCTCTGAGGGTGTGTTTGGTTGGAGTGGATTTTGAGAGTCTGAACTTTGATTTGGGATTTGGAGAGTTTAGATTTTGTTTGAAATTTTGTAAGTTTGGATTTGCTAAAACCTTGTTTGGTTGGTTTGGGATTTGTAAGTCTGAAACAAAAATTTTATTTGGTTGGAGTGAATTATGTAAGTTTATAACTAAAATTTTGTTTAGACTTTGACTTTTGCAAAACCTGGATTTTGTAAGGCAACTTGGACTTTACAAAAAAATGAACCAAACAAAAACTTGCAAAACTGAATTTGGATGGTCCAAGTTTGGCAAAATCTTGCCCAACCAAACACACCCTTAATGCTTTCATTTTCCTACACAATGGGTCAAATTAATTGTGTGTTTTATCATCAAGGCTAGTTTATAGATTGCAACCACATATGGCATAAACATACATATATTCCGGATTAAAATGAATTTTCTCTTTTTGCAACACAAGTTGACGGGTTAAATTTGCAGTCTGCTTTTATTCCGGATAGGCTCATCACTGATAATGTTTTAGTGGCTCATGAGTTCCACCATGGTATGAAGAGGAGAACGACGGGAAGCAGATGACATATGAGTATCAAGTTGGACATGAGTAAAGCTTTTGACAGGGTGGAATGGAGCTTTGTATTGGCAGTACTTCGGAAGATGGAGTTCCCTCCATCATTTATACAGCTCATCCAACGCTGTTTGACTACGATATCTTTCTCGTTTATCCTGAATGGGAATGAACTAGGTCACCTCCAGCCGTAGAGAGGAATCAGGCAGGGAGACCCTCTTTCTCCATATCTCATCATTATTTACTCCGAAGTGTTCTCTATGTTGTTGAGTGACTTACAACCTGTTGGTAAGATACATGGTATTGGAGCATCGAGATTTGGACATAAGATTAGTCATCTCTTCTTTGCGGATGACACGTTACTGTTTGGAGAGGCCACGGAAGAGGAAGCAAGGTACCTGCAATGGGTCATATCCATGTTCGAAGAAGTCTCGGGGCAAAGGATCAATACGGATAAGTCAGGGGTTCTGTTCAGTCTCAACACAGGGGAAGTGGAAAGAATGAGGATATGCGACGTGCTGAAAATACCAGAAGTGGAATCACATGGCAAGTACCTAGGTCTACCATCAGAGATAGGCCAAAAGAAGAAGCACATCTTCCAGTACATAAAAGAACGAATCCGATCCAGGTTGGATGGTTGGAGTGAAAGGCATTTGTCCAAAGCAGGAAAGGAGATCTTGATTAAATCAGTATTGCAAGCCATTCCGAGCTATGCAATGAGTTGTTTTGAGTTACCTGCAATGTTACTTGAGGAGATAAGAGTGATGATCTGCAAGTTCTGGTGGGGAGGAGAGCAGAATTCGAGAGGAAAGATAAAATGGATTTCATGGCCTAAGCTCAGTCGAGCAAAGAATAGGGGAGGACTCGGATTCAGGGACTTGAGGGCAACTAATATGGCGCTGCTCAGTAAACAAGCATGGAGGATGTTAATTAATCCAACGACGTTGATATCATGAGTCTTCAAGGACAGATATTTCTCCAACGGCACAATCATGGAGGCCGTCCAGGGGTCTCGGCCGTCCGCTGCTTGGCGAGGAATTTCAAAGGGCATCGAGGCATTGAAGCTAGGGAGCCGGAAACACATCAGAAGTGGGAGGAATACCAACATCACGCAGGACCCATGGCTACCGTCAACCAGCAACTTTAGAATCAGAGATCGGATCATGTGCCAGGACACCTACAACATGTCTCCGACCTGATCGACCAGGTCACGGGAGGTTGGAATATCCCGCTTGTTCGAAATAGTTTTGCTGCAGAGGACGCGAACGATATACTCTCAATCCAGCTAAGGGGGCAAGAAGGGAGAGATGTCTAGGTTTGGAATAATGACCCCAATGGTAAGTTCACTGTGAAATTCATGTACCATACACTGAAAGAGAACTAGGGGTCGGCTTATTATCACAGCAACGGTGGTTCGGCGATAGTGGCTGATGATTTCTGGCCGAGACTATGGAGAATGCGCATACCATCAAGAGCAAAACACTGTGTGTGGAGGTTATGCATGGACTCTTTGCCAACATCGGAGCAGAGGCGGATGCAGGTTGGAGCATGGGGTAACAAGTGTTACCCCATGGTAAAAAAACATTGCCTAGTATTAATATGTATGTTACCCCATATAAAAAATTATTACCCCTCTTTTATTAATAGAAAAGAAAAATTAATTTAACAAAAAATAAAAACTAAGCATACGCACAGGCACGGACAATGCATCACAATTATGAAAGAAATATGACTCTTCTATTAATAGAAATGAATAGTTTATTTAATTCCAAAAATCTATTAATAGAAAAGAAAAGTTAATTTAACTAAAATCAAAAACAAAAACAAAAACAAAGCAACCGACACATCAAACTTAGTTGGCTCTTTCCTCAGCATATTTGATCAGTTATGTTTCAACAAATTAATACTCCACTAATATGATATGTATAAGTGTATTATGTATCTAATCTAGAATTTAAATTGGGGATTCGGAATTCGGAAGTTTTAGGGTAGAATTGGATATTTTTTAGAGTTTTGATTCTAAAAGAGTTTTATAAATTTCGTGATTTGTGATGTTGATTTGAAATCATCTGTGCTAGAAAAATTTTGCCTTTGTTGGTGATGTACAGGTTAAGTACTTTGTTTTGCTTTCTTCTTTGCTGTATTTGTGTGAATTGTGATGAATTCTAATATGTTTTAGGATAATTTCAGAATGAATAAAAGGAAGAATGCTCGTATAAAATTCTCGCCGACAGTATGCGTCGAAAAAAGTATTGTAATAAAACATTGTTTAATTTATTTAGTTAAATGTAACTATTATGTTTAATGTTGTTATCCCATAAATATATTTCTGGATTCGCCTATGAATCTCAGTATAGGAAGGTACAAGTCCCGTTAAAGTGTCAACTCTGTGATACCGAGGATGGGATGACAAGGCACTTGTTCTTTGAATGTGAATATGCAAAAGGAGTATGGCAAGCTCTAGGTCTACAGCATAAAATACTGGGGAGTGAAAGAGAAAGAGGTGATGGATGGTTCAGAAAGTTGCTGATCGACAACGATGATAAGACGAGAGACCTAATGGCAATGGTCTGCGATGGGGTGTGGTTCCAGAGAAATACGAAGTTGTTTCAAGACAAGAGCATCGACTCGAGTTTACTGGCTGCATCAATTCGTTCAACCTTGATATCCTTTGCTGATGCAAATGCTTGGCCTGAGAAAGTTTCAAAAGTCGTTTCTACAGGTAACTTATTAAGATCGCCAGAGGTGGGAAGAAGAATTCTGTTTGATGCTGGTATAGCAAGGGACTGCGCAGGATTGGGGGTAGTGGCAATGGCTGCGGATGAGTCTTTTGTTCGGGCTGTGAGCAGAAAGATAATGGATGTACGAGACCCCATGTTTGCGGAAGCAGAAGCACTGAGAGAAGCACGGAGAATGGCGGCATATCTCCAATGGACCGATGTAACTATTATGAGAGACTCGTTGAGCCTAATGCAGATCATACATGGAGACCTGGATGCCCCAGAATTATGCCACTCAATCACTGAGGAGATTCGAGCAGAATTTGTGCAACAAGGCCTTAAGTTTCCATGCTCGATACCAAGAAACGAAAATACGGATGCCCATCTGGTAGCTAGCATAGGGAAAAATAATAGTTCGGATTACGTAGAGTGGAGTTATACTCCACAGTTTCTCTTGTGAAATGTTGTTGGACGTCTTCCAGCACATTAAGTATGATATACAAGTTTCCTTTCAGAAAAAGAAAAAATAACGTACATGCATATTTTTCATGTTTTTTTGCACGTAAAACGATCAAGTTGATAAAAAAGAGGAGCCGAGCACTATTCACACAATTTTCGATTAAAAATTATGACATTTGTTTTCATATAACACATGAATATTCTCCTTCTGCAACATGAAATAATAGAGAAATTTTATATAAAAACACGACTTGTATTTAAAAAGTACACAAAGTTATGTTTTAACATAACAAATGAAACGATTTGTATTTGTCCACAAGACGACCTAAAAACACAGTTACATACACATATTCCATACTATATTCCTTAGTATCATCCTCAAAGGATTGGAGCTTTGAGGCTTTTGAGAAAAAGTATTTAAATTTTTTACATTAAAAAGCATTGTAAGGAAAGTTAATTGATGCTAAAATATGCAATAAAAACAAGAAAACGTTTTTGTGACAATATTAGAGTTTTATTTGTTACTTTACTCAATTGAACTGAAATAAATAAATTTAACTGAATTGATGTGATATTATATTAAAATTTTATCAAATTATATGATTATTGAACTGAATTGCACTGATTTATTTATAAATACAAGAAGATAAAAGATATCAAGTCTTCACATTCTGTCATCTTTGAAAGGTAAGTTTACTTACTTAAAGTCCAGCATATATTGATATAGTAATTTTTTAATATATAAATTGAATTAGAATATCTTGAATCTTGATGATCTGTTACATATATATATATATATATAGAACAGGTCTATTTTTTTACGCATATCGAGAAAGATATCATACTTATTGATACAAACCTGCATGAGTCAGGAAAGTAAATTTTCATTCAATCATTAAGATCCAAACATAATTTTCAGATATTATACTCATTTATGACCGTGTGCACGAGTCCTAATATTTGCAGAAAACTATTTGATTATAAATATAACTATCGATAATTTTATTTTCGGTATAAAAATTAATTTAATATTTTATAAATATCTGGCACAGAACTGTATCACTTTTTTTCTATACTACTTTAATATTAGAACATTTCAGTAGAAATTTAGAAACTAAATTAGAAATATACTATCATATATATAATTATTTTGAAATCATTGACATTGACTTATTAAACTCATCCTCCACTCATGAATAATTTTACATAGGAAAATAATATACTCATTAATCATGTTTAATTGACTTAAGATCCAATCATATTTTTTACAAAAGAAAGATATATTATACACATTCACTCATAAATTATACATAAAAAGATATGATACTCCTTCAATTTTGATTCCTTGATGCTCTCCTTTCCTAGTTATATAATCACTATATATATGGATGCAAAATGTAAGTATTTTCTCACTCTCAATTCCACTAAAAATAATTACAGCAATCTGAAAAATAGGAAGATATGGCAAAGCTCCATGCAATCATGCTCGTTCTCCTTGTTCTCTTTCTTTCTCGTAAGTTCTTATACATATATTTCAGCAAATATATAAGTTTATCAGAAATTAATCATATTTATATTTTGATGATCGATGAAAATGTCTTCAGATGAGAAGAATATAGGAGTGAAAGCAGAGGTTTGCAAGCTGTCAGCATTGTTTGAGGGGCCTTGTTTTGACAATCCCGACTGCGCACAGCATTGCAAGAGACACGAAGCAGCTAAGACTGGGAGATGTACTAAAATCTTTGGCAAATGCCAATGCTGCTACGATTCTATCTAGTTAATTAATTAGGTCCAAATAATGGATGCTTAATTTCTATCATTTCTGAACTATATATTAGTTTATGTAATTTAATAATTCAGAAGAATCGTAATTAAGGATTATAAACTGATCTTTCAATTTATTTATATTTGTTTCGAAAAAAACCTTTCAATACATTTAACAAACAATGAAAATAAGGTAAATAGACTTGCAAAAATCTCATGAAAGCTTTAGTTTTTAAACTATTAATTTTTCATGTGTTATTATTAAGTTTAACCAAAATTATTAATATATGGTCAAATATAAGATATGAATATGACTGAAAGAAGAGACACTTAGTTGGGGACTATTACATTTGTGCTTACCTCATGGATTATATTCACTTAATCGGTTGAAATTCAACATTAAATTAAGCATAAATCGTTTTCAATGTAGTAAGAATCATATTCACACATCTTTTTCTAAAAGACATAAATTTTTCCCGATCTGCTAGGTGCTAGCCTATCCCTTTGGTGATTACCCAATCTCTCGAGTTAAATTCGAAGTGGAGATTTGAATCAACATAAGTTTCAGGCTGTTTGATGAATGGTTTGCCAATACAAGAAATAGCTGCTTGCTTTAAGTAAGTTTTGTTTAAAAACTTATGCATGTTTTTAATTGATAAAATCAAGCAAACGAATTGGGCCTGAAAATTAAACAGATTGTACGTTGGAATAATATGAAGGCACGTAAATTAATCTCATAAGCCTACCATAGATGTAAGGCTTGTAAATTTTATAAATCATAGATGAGTCATGCGGTACAGGCCCAGGTCGACCCTCCCTAAAAATAGAGATAATTGTTTATTTTTTAGGCACAAATGACCTCTCGAAGGTAAGTGGACCCAGATTTTAGCACAATCTTAGTCAGGGGCGGAGCTAGGAATTTAGTATGTGGGGGTCCGGAACTTAATAATTTAATTAACTATTAAAATAATTTAAAATACGATAATTCATTGAAATATGAAAAAATTGAATTAATATAATAAAGATAAACATTGCTAGATAAAGTTTTAAAAATTTATGATTTTAACATCATATACGTGAATCACTGTTGAAGTCGCATCATACATGTTTAAAAATAAAGTAAAATTTAATAAATAAATGAATTTATTCTTATATGGATTCATACACTGATTACTTTTTTCTCAAAGAAAATATTGCCTATACAGTAATCAATTAGGATTTGAAAAAAAAGTTATAAATTAATTATATTATTATTGTATAAAGAATCTTATTTTTAATGTGTTGTTTGACTGTGGTCTCATTCTTCTTATAATTAATCCTCTCCTTTTACGTGTACTGAAAAAAAAGCATCCCTATTTTTAATTAATAATCATGTGAGGGGCCACATAATCTAACACTCCAACTAAAACACTAACTAGATACATATACCCAGGGATATTTTCCTAGTTGAGGGGGGCCGGGCCCCACCCGGTCCCCCCATTCCTCCGCTTCTGATCTTAGTATTGCTTTAGTCACCAGTTTGTTGAAGCATCCAAAGACACACATCCACTTCGCTTTAATGAGACTTATTTTCGTTACCACGCATTCATAATTTTCTGGACAGCTTTTACCACCTATGGAAAGGTGGTTTTCATGCCACTTCCAAGACAACATTTTGAACTTCCACGCTTCAAATATTCGAATCGTCGACATGATTATAGAAGATCTTACATTTTTATCATCCAACTAATCAAAACATTTAAATTAGAATGTAAATGTGACCATTGTAATGGATGGTATGTATGACCTTTTTATAATGGCCAATTCAGTATTACAAAACAGCGCATCGCAGCCAAAACATGTTATTAGTTATACAAACTAGTGATTGAGAAAGTCAATATAGGTTCTTTAATTCTAAAAAACTTCAAAGAACAAATGTACTAAAAATATAGGGAGAACAACTAAAAGACGACCAAAGGGATGCACCGCAACTGAAAGAACACAACATGGATGATGTTCAAATATACATCGGGGATATTTATTTCTCAAGTACACCGGCAATGATTTAAACTTATAAGGAACAGTCAGGGCAATGTAATACGGCTCATGCAACAAATCCCGACCTTCATATGACTCGACAAACACAGTCACTTCTGCATGTGGTGAGCAACACATGCTATCAGCATCTTTAACAAAATGCCTACGCACTTCTCCGTACTTGTAGATCTTGCCACCAATCTTCTTCTGGTAGGCTTGTTGGTTGTTGAGATAACGCACAATTTCATTAATAGAAGAAGCAACTGCGTCTAATTCAGTTCGCAAACTAGCAAGAGACGTGGACAAAATCATTGATAATCCAGTAGTATCCCGTGCCTTGGTTACTTCAACTCTCAAATCTGCAATCATCCACAACAAGTCACTAGCAGTACAATGCTCAAGGTAAGAGTCCACCATAGACATAACATCCCGCTCATTTAAGAGATTATCATACTGAACATATGCAATTTTCACATCCTCGTAAATATCAGCATTCACATTAACTTTTTTCGGTAAACTCTTTTCAATCTCAGGAATTTTAGTAAGACTCGCATGCTGCCGATCCACAACCGAAGAAAGACTTAATGCAGCTTGCTCAATCTCAGATTTGACCCCTTACGTTTGACACCAAAATTGTAAATTCATCACCATTAGCCAGCTTAAGGACGCGGCGGATTCACAAGGTGATTTCAGAGCAATAGGGTCTAAGAATCGATAGTGATAGTATTTATAGAGACATGATGATGGGTTGTGGCAAGCCTACTTTTGTAAAAACAAAAAAAAAGCATTGTTGGCCTTTAAGTATGAAAGTCGAACTAGGTTCAAAAAGAACAAGTCAAAAACTTAATCTGGAAACTCATAGACCAGTTCAATACGGTTCAAAGTATTTATTTAACCAACCATTAGCATCAATCTTAAAGTTGTCATTTTTTTTGTAAGAGTGTCCATGGGTACTCGTTAAAAATATTTGATTCCATTAGAAGTTGTGCTTATTTAATACCGTCAATTATTCGATGCATGAGATCAATCCACTCCTCTTTATCTCATAAACTATGTTCGAAATATAGTTAAGCTTATTTTGGTTTATTTGCATGAGTTTATGCTAAACTTTGAGTGGGACACTTATAAAGAGAGAGGTTTGAAGGGCATGGGCATGACAGTAGAGGTTTGAAAATGTGATCTCCTAAGACTCGATGTGCTCCACCGTATATAAGCTGCACCACCGTCCAGGAGATCTCGACGTAGCTCCACTGTACTCCACAGTATTCCACGTAGCTCCACTCGCTGTGCACCACCGTACTCCACCGTTATCAACCATACTCTACCGTAGCTCCTACTCTCAACAGTTCATACAGCGCACCTAAGACTCGTTTTGTACCACCGGCTCTACGGACGCTCCTACTCCGACTGTCACCTGAGACTACCGCCGCTCCTACTCTGGCTGTCATTTTTGAGACTCTACCGGCGCTCCTACTCCGGCTGTCACTTTTGAGACTCTACCGGCGCTCCTACTCCGGCTTTCACCTGAGACTCGCTGTGCACCACCGGCTCTACCGGCGCTCCTACACCGACTGTCATCTCTGGCTGTCATATATCATTATGGATCAAGCTGTCATCTCCGGCGCTCCTACTCTCCACAGTTCATCTCCATCTCCTACCCCTATCATGTCCATCTTCGGCTCCACCGCTCCGACTATCTTCACCACCGTCGCTCCTACTATCTTCGGCGCCGCTTGTCCTCCACCACCGGTGCTCCCTATTATGTCCATCTTCATCTCCACTGCCCTACTCCGGTGAGCTCCACCTCCACCGGCGACCGGAAGCTTGGATTCTCGTCGTCTGCCCTCCCCACTGTAAGCCCACCATTTTTAAATTTTGTTTTCTATTTTGACCCACGTAGCCCATTCTTAAAGGCCTATTATTTTGTTGGGTTCTTGGCCCAGAATTATTAAAGTACTGATTGGTTGCCCAGTATGGTTTAAAAGCTCGTAGAAAGACTAATTTACCCCTCCCACTTACACTTAGTATCATAATACTTCTAATAATTTTCCATTCAGCCTCTCATCATGGATCCAGATTATGAAAGGGCCATTAAAAAATACATGCATGTATGTTCTATGTATAAATTGATTTGACATTTATTATTTTCCAAGTTCATTTTTTATAAACAAAATGAAATATCTAAATTTATGGCTAATTTAATTGCCCATAGTAATTTAATTTTGAAAAACAATTTACTGCTTTCAAATTAAAGTCGGACTTGCATGCTTGATCTAAAATAGTTGATAATTTTTTGTGCAATAGTGGAATGAATATTTGTATTGTTATTTGATAAATCAAAACAAAACATATTGAAGATACATTTGATCACAAGTAACTTTATTTGATAAATAAAAACACAAGTACTTCACTGATATTTTTGAATTGTAGGAAAAATTATTATAAAACAATTTAGTGAATATGTGAAAAACAATTGATGTCGGTTGAAATCAGCTGAAATCATCTTAACTCAACTGAAATGTGCAGAAGTTAAACTGAACTTGACATGACCTAAATGGAGTCTTTTAAAGAAATGGGTATATGAGTAAACCCGCGGGTCTTAACCCATATGGTAAATTCAACTCAAAGAACGGTCAACCATACACAGCTCATACCCATACCCATATATAAATTACACATTTTAACCCATGCTCATTCAAATCATACCCATGCGGATAACAATATTAATTACATGTTATTTTGCTAAAAAATATTAGTAATGTTAAAAAATTGAATGCGCGTAGTTCGTTCGAAACGAAATCACTTGTACTAATGAAATTCATTATGTTTTTTGGGCTTTAAGAGGAGTGGAAATATTTTCATCAGATTTTATAATAAATATGATGAAATTAAATATTAAGAGACAAATAATTAAATATATTACGTGTAAGAAAGACACATGATAACCATGCATGTAAGCTAACTATTATTACAATATACTACATAAAAAAACATTTTGAAAATACACATCATCATTATTAATATTCGTGCAAAATACTTTTATCTTGTACAAAATGTGCACAATTGATTGCGAATCTGATTATTTGAGACTTGCACAAGAATGTGACCACATTATTACGACCAAGAACATATAGGATTTGAAAATATCAAAGTGCATGGTAAAAACCAGCAAAGTATATGGTTTTACTTTTACTTGAATCGAGACTTCAATTGTGCAAGTTTCGTGCGGTGTGATTGAAAGGGTTTGGAATTGGGAAATATCTCTATTTCCCCAGAATTTGTTCAATTAGTCCAATCTGTAGTCATGAGGGACGTGAAGAAATTAATTAAGATGAATAAGGGTTTCGAAGTATACCCGCCGCCAAGTAAATGCTCATGATTCACTCCGGCAGCAAGGTTCTAACCAATAAATCCACTATGGAGCAGAACAAAATTTCTGAAAGCAGTTTCCTTGTCGTCATGCTGAGCACCACCGTCGCGTTCAAACCAATGGCGAATCCCGAAGACAGCAAGGAAATACTAAACAAGCTTAAAATTTATAGGGCAGAAAAGCAGAACTATAACCCGGATATATAACAGTAAAATTGAATTAGATTAATCGATGAATTAGCGCAAGAAGAGTTTACAGTTTTAGGTTTAGGGATTCGACTTCAAAGTGACACATGAAATGTAATGAAATGAAATACAAAAATGAGATGGATTAAACTTAATTTTTGATATTTTGCATCGTGAAGGTTTGAGAGAGTTGTTGAACCGAGAGATGATCAATGAAAGGTAACATTATTAGCATTTTTTGAGTTTCAAATTGATTATGTGAAATAAATTTAACGAATTGCTCGTGCTCATCTGGTGCAAGGTTCGTGCGGCGTGCATGCAGGTTCAGTGCGTTTAGTGACCAGCCTTAATTAGGTAGCTAAATTTACCATACCCTTAACTATGTAGATCGAATAAATTTAATTGATATGAGAGGATAAATTTGAGTGTTTTTTCTTCTTTAATATCCTGTTTCTTGAAACTAATTCTCAAAATAACCATCTAGAAACTAATTTTACAATTAATACTCTCAATGCTATGATACAATTACATCAGTAATTATACATGCAGATCCATGTTTACTATAAATGCAGGTCTGAAAAACACAATATGTGGCCCTGAATTGTGCTAATGCACCCAAAATATTATATTTTGGACCATCATTAATAAACATGGACCTGCATGTATCACCACTCAATTACATCTATGACATGAATCCTAGATGTACAACACCTGAATAAGTTTGGCGCAAATAATGTGCCCTGTTTTTGTTTAATTAATTTGAAGAGGAAATACATATCTTAATTAATGGATACCTCCTTGCCGGAGAAACGGCTCCCAAATGTATATTCCGACATTTTATGATGTTTCAGGGAGATCAGTAATTAAATTAAACTTTCACTTTTGCTCAAGGATGAAACTGCTACTCCTGCTGGGATCACAAGTTATTGCTGCGCAGCTCAGATTTTTGACAGATCGATTACTAAATTAAATTAGGGTGCCGACTTGTATTTTGAAGGCTTTACTAAGCCTCAAGAGCTAGCAAGCTCTTTTTGTCTGCTATGTTTAGATCACGGAATGTAACGAATTATAGTTCTTTTTTGGACATTAATTTTTTTGGTTCAGAGAGTCTTATATATTTCCTCCATTTCTACTATTCTTTTCAATAAATATAAAAAAAGAGTATAGGGCATTTAAATCAAGTCTTAGTACACTCACTACTGATGAAAATTGTCAGAATTATATATTTTTTCACCTAAAACTATATTGTATGTATGGTAGGTGATGCATTCTTATCTATAGCTATTTTGATAAATTAGGTACCATAATTTAAATTGATTATGATAACATATATTAATCTGATCTTGTACTATACATTTTAAAACTAATTTTACCAATCTCATTATTAAGATAATCTTTTTTCTCATACATCATATATCCCTGTAATGTTGTTACAAGAATGAAAAGCAAAAGCTAAGAGATATCAATGAAACCCTCTAACTAAAATTATGGTTCCATCTGCTTTTTCAACAATGAAATTACTTCATGAATTAGGGTTGCGTCATCTAACTGATGCATAAAATGAAATGCTCATGAAACATGTGACACTAGAGGAGCTCAAATTTACTGTCCGTGACTTGAATATAGATGGAGCTCCAGATACACATGGATTTTCAGTCCATTTCTATACACATTGCTGGGAGATAATTAAAGAATATCTTCTGGTGTTAGCAAATGAATCCGGAGAAAGAATTCCTTTGCCTAGAGCTATGTCTAGCACATGCCTAACACGGATACCAAAAGTTAAAACCCCCAGCAGTTTTTCTAAATTTAGCCAATTAGTCTATCCAATTTTGTGAATAAAATTGATTCCAAGATTATTATGGAAAGATTAAAACCTCTCTATGCATATGCTCACTTCAATGGAACAGTCAGCATTCATGAGAGGCGGAGATATCTCAGATAATACCATTCATATTCAAGAAATGGTAAGACTTCTATACAAAAACCCCAGCATAAAAATGTAATAATTAAGTTTGACATGCAAAAAACTTTTGATATGGTTTCAAAACCTTTTTTAATTAAACTCAGTATTATTACATTTTGGATTCCATGACCATTTAATTAGTGAGTCTACAGAATATATCCACATCTTGGTTCTCAGTCCTTATCAATGGAGTTGCTTCAGGATTTTTTAAAACTAGTAGAGGAACAAAGTAAGGAGAACCTTCTTCCCCTTTTTTATACAATCTAGTTTCTGAGAAAATGTCTAGAGGACTGAAACATCTACTTGTCATCCAACATTTAGTTGGCTTCAAGATGCCTAGAGGGGTTGAGAAAATTTCCTATCTGATGTATGCAGATCACACAACTATATTTTTAGCAGAGACAAAAAGGAATCTAGCCAGATTTTTAAAAGTCCTCAAGGCTTATAAGAGGTGCTCAGGTCAGAGAATAAATTTCTCAAAATATGAATATTATGTCAATCAGAAAGCTAATACCGGTATGGTCAGAATGATTAAAAGGACTACTGGTATGAAACTTGGAAAACTATCTTTCAAATATCTAAGAGTACCAGTATTTATAGGAAGAAATAAAGTCATCTACTACCAGCCTTTACTTGAAAGGATGGAAAATACTCTATCAAATTAGAAGAATAGATGGCTATCTGCAGCAAGTAAGTTGATACTACATACCCATGTTTTGGTAGCAATCCCAAACGATGTATCTACAGTTTTTCAACCACCCCTGAAAATAATTAAAAGGATGAAGACTATGGCCGGAAAAATTTTCTAGGTGAAACTGAATATGGAGAATAGTATGGAAAATGGACAATGATGGCACTCCCCACAAATGAAGATGGGCAGTGCTATATGGCATTTTCCTGTAATTGTGGTGGAGGTTATAGAGAAATGAAATAATATGGACAAATTTTATGTGGTCTCTTCCTATTTCATACAAAACTTCACATATTTGAAGGAGGATCTGAGTTTGCAAATTCTTCTCAGGTTTTAATAGGATTAGGTATCTACCCCATTTAGTATGCAAACTGGACAGTGAGGGGGCCTCTATCTGATGAGTGTTTTACTGACAGTCTTTCAACATATATCTGTTGTTGATTTCTGTGCTAACAAGCAATCTTTTTTGCCAACAATACTGGAGCCAATTTTGACTACCAATTTCTTTATTGTGTGCAGGAAATAACTCAATTTATCTTCTTTCAGAATTACATAGAATTGGTATTGCTGATCTCCTTTCTTTGCTGACAGGTTAGAAGGCCCAAATTGAGACAGAGTTTTTGGGTGGGATATGCACGCAGGGACTACAATGGAAGGGCAATAAGACTCTCACCAGCACTAACCATTTCTAGCAGAAACAAGCATAACATAATTTTGCCTATACCCCGATGGTGAGACAATATTCAGATAGCATTATCATGCTCTGATTTTAGGGATTGATCAGGGATTTGCTCTAGTTTTACCAGTGTTTGGTTGGTTAAGTTGTGTTTCATCTTTATGATTCCTAAATGTCTCGTCACATTTAAACTTATTCACTTTTGTAAATAAGATGTTAGATATAGTCCTATAATATTTTTGGAAGCAAAATGCTTCCTGAGCCTCACTGAGGCCATCTTGTACAAACTGGTTAGTCATAACATTTTAACAAAGGATCGGAGATCCTGAATACAATACCCAATAAGAAAGGTGGTTTAAATTAAAAATATAAATTGGGGTTGCTTCATCAGATGCCAATATTATTAGTTTTTTAGGTGAATGGGATTAATAAGAATGGAATGAGAATAACCAACATTAATCGCAAATCACATTAATTATGAGCTTTGCCAAAAGTCAATAGTTTCAGCGTTTTTGACTACGATTTTCCTACACCATCACCTAGAGCTAATTAAAACTAATTAAGCGCGTGTATAACTGAACTTATTTTGTAAATTCGATTAAATTAAATTAATATGATCAATTATTTTATTGTGCAGTAAGTTTCACAAAATAGGGCCTAATGATTTAATGTTAAGGGCAAAGAGAAAATAAAACACAAAACAGGGCCTAATCAAGGGCAAACAGAAAATGAAATCACAACTCTTGCAACCAAAAAATAATTGATCATTGAAAAGTACCCCATTATACAAACATATCATAACATATACTTAAATGAATAAAAGAAAAACAGATCAGAAATAAAAAGATTCACAGCGGCAATAGATCAACGTACCTTATCAGGTTTCAGATCATCTGTTCCATTCACCGGAGAATTCTTCTCACCGTTGTAGATACCGTTCCATTCACCGGAGAACTCTTCTCACCGTTCCATTCACCGGAGAGTTCTTCTCACCGCCCTGGTTTTGTGATTAAAATAGGATCTGCGCACCAAAAATTCTCCATCGAGATTATTAATAAGGATCTGGTTTATGTGGTTCAAGATGTAATCATCGGAGATTAATTTATCGAATTAGGGTTGGTGACGGCTGAGAAGAGAAGGGCGGCGGGCCGGCGGCCGGGAAAATCGTTTCATCGATAGGGTTCGAGGGATATGGTTAAGACGAGAGACTATTATATAATATTGATTAAATTTTCTATTTCATTTACCTCCTTTTGATTTAATTTTCATTTTTGTGTTTACACGTTAAATTTACTCGATCGATGGCCAGTTTAGTTTGACCGTGACATATCTTTACATATTAATTGTATATTTTAACGTCTAGCTATATGCATTAAATAACTCAATCAAACAATATGATTACAAATGATAGAATAATATTTCGTTACATTCATCCTCTCAGTCCAAACTTTGCACACTATATTTTACCTAAAAAAATTAGGAAATTTAAATGATAACTAATTAATTAACATGGGATTCTCATTTTGAATAGTTGATCAACTCATTTAGAGTATGTGTATTTGGTGAAGATGTACTTCTAATAAACTTTTGGTGCTTTTGACTTTTAATGTGGTTAAGGCAATCCTCCGCCTTCTCTCTATGAACATCGCCTTTCACTGTTTATTTCTTACCGTTGTGTCCTTTATTCGCCGTTAACGGTGATCTAATGGCTATTCCGATGTCGGATCCGCCGCATATCCGCGGCGGAGCAACGGCAAATCTCAGCTTTGCACAAGCCCTCACCTCAAAACCTTCCCCGCTCTACACATCTCTCCCAACCAACCCCACAATCCACCCCAATTTTGAGTACAAAGACAAAATAGCCTGTATAATCTCGCCGGAGGAGGTCGCCGCACTCTCAGCTCATTACAGCAACGCCCTGGTGGGGAAATTCGCTCGGTTAAAACCATCCATGGAGTTCCTACAGGAAGCATTCAAATCCATTGGTTTCAACGGCAAATACCAGTTGGGATCAATCGACCATAAGCACGTACTGATTCGATTCGACGATCAAGAGGACGACCAGCACAGTTGGATGAAGTCGCAGTGGGCATTCAGAGGGGCAATTATGAAGGTCTTCAAGTGGACCCCCAATTTCTCACCTGAGACTGAAACCTCCATCATCCCGGTATGGATTACTATTCACAAGATTCATATTTTCTGGTATAATATTGCAATGCTGGAATCTATAGGCAACCAGATAGGGAAATTCATTAAAATGGATGCAGCCACAACAACATTATCTAGGCCTTCTGCAGTGAATTTGTGTGTAGAAGTTGATTTGTTAGCCAAGTTGCATAATTCTGTCACCTCACTGTAAACCTTGAAGGAGAAGTTAGAGACTTCCCTATAGAGTATGAGTATCTACCACTGTATTGCAAACACTGTAAAAGACTGGGACATGAGCTTCAGGAATGTAGAATTCTGCACCCTGAACTCAGACCAACACATATTAGACCACAGCCTGCTAGAGCCCATCCTACCAATAAGCCTCTAAGCCTCAAAACAAGCAAACTGGTTCATCTGGAACTACTCTCAAGGAGAAAGATACTGCCCTTAAAGCTCAACAAGGGCTTGTATACATTCAAAAGATTGTGCCTATATCCAGTCAAACTCAAGTATCTCAGCTGCTGATAAAGGGAAAGACAAAATCCTTGAACCTAGCAACCTCACACAGCAAGTCACCAACACTCCCATTCTCCCCATAACTGTAGTTGATGAGGTCATACATATTAAAGATTCAGACCCTTCAGATTATTGTCTCCAAGCCACCACAGATACACCCCCTCCCAACAACCAGAAAACCATGACCTTGAAAATACTCCCATACAGACATAAAGAATAGACTCAACACTGGCAAAAGTCCTTGAACTTGAATGGACTACTCCCAAGAAAATCACCAATTTTGCCAAAGATGACATTTTGGTGCATCCAGGTAAGTCTCAGGAATCTGCAGATATTTCTTTTAACACTAACAAAATTGCTTTCTATTATCAGCCTAGACAGGTATCCAACAGATTCCTGCCATTAATCAATGAGGGACAGGATATGAACTTGATCATTTCAGATGATGATCACACAGATGAACCTAATGAAAAGAAAAATGAAGATGAACATGACACACATGCAGAATCTTCAACTAATGGAATGCCAATCACTGATCCAGGTAAAGGTACCGTCTCTACTTACTTCACACAAGTTAATAGAGTCATCACCAGGACAACCACCAAAAGCATCAAACCCCGTAATAAATGATTAATAAGACCCCGGGGATTAATTTTATGGTCTGGAATGTCAGGGGTATGGACACTTCAATTTTGAGGATTGAGAAACTAATAAGGATTCATAAACTGAACCTCATTTGTTTTATTGAGCCTCAACACCAAAATCATGAATGTTCAGACTACTGTCAAAAACTCAACTTCAGACACTGCATGCTCTCAAATTTATGCAAAATTTGGATTATGTGGAATTATAAACTGGATCATGTAACCCTAAGGCTTGATCAAAATCAATTCTTGTTAGTACAGATTAAGAGTCATACACTAAATCAGTCAATGGAAGCTGTTTTTGTGCATGGTTTAAGATCTAGGAAAGGAAGAAAAGAATTATGGTTGGATATTATAAATTTAAATCTGGTTGATGCTTTATATATAGGTGATTTCAATGCCATGTCTACTATTTCAGAGTATAAAGGTCCTTCCTCTCCTAAATTAGGTAGTATACATGACTTCGATGATTTTATAAACAATATGGCTCTTCACACACTTAACACAGTAGGTAACTACTTCACATGGACAAATTGCAGGAAAAAAGACAATGGAAAAAACATGATTATTGAGAGATTGGATAGAGCTTTATGCTCTCTCCAATGGTTGGCTAAATTTCCACAGTCTTCTGTACTTGTCCTAAATAATCTTTCTTCTGATCACTGTCCTCTTTTACTGAAAGTTGGTAGTGATATTCCTTCTGCCCCTAGGCCCTTTAGATTTGTTAACACATGGTTTAAAAGAGATTTCACGGATTTAATTAAAATACATTGGAATGAGGCTCAAGAGGGCAGAGGAATGTTTAAACTATTTATCAAGCTAAATAATCTCAAAACTCATTTGAAAAAATGGAACAGAGAGACTTTTGGCAATATTAGTGATAATGTAGTTAAAGCAGAAGAACATCTCAGACTCCAGGAAATGGCTTTTGATTTGAATAGCTCAACTGATGAGCTAATCAAATTAAATAAAGCCAAAACCCTTTTGGTTAGATCACTAAAAGAGGAAAAACATTTCTGGAAAAGTAAGGTTAAAGTAAAATGACTTAAAGATGGTGATGAAAATGCAAATTTTTTCCATCAATCATTGAAGGAAAAAAGATGTTAACTTCAGATCACCAAAATAAAAAGTAGTTCAGGGATATGGATTGATGACAGTACTGAAATTGAAAATGAAGCAATTCATTTTTTCCAAAACCTGTTATCTGATGAGCCACATCCTGAACAGGACCTTTTTACATCCCACTTTCTTTCCAAAATCCCTAAACTAGTGACAAGGGAGGAAAATGAGGAACTAAACAAGCCAGTTACTTTAGAAGAACTTAGGCAAATTGTTCATGGTATTAATAAATTAAGCATTCCAGGACCATATGGTTATACTGCTCAATTCTATATTAAGGCCTGGGATATAATTATTTAATTGCCAAGATTTGCTAGAGGCATCAAATGATTTCCTGTCTAAATCACATATACATAGAGGTATCTCCAATACTTTGATTACTCTCATTCCAAAAAAAGAGACACCTATATCTTTCAGTGATTATAGACCCATCAGCCTGTCCAATGTTTCCAACAAGATTTTCTCAAAACTTTTAATGGAAAGGCTGAAAAAATTGATGCCTAAATTAATTTCCCCATAGCAATCTGCATTCCTTCAAAATAGAGATATAACAGATAATGTAATTTACTTGAAAGAACTGTTCAGATTTCTGGATAAAAAGGTTAGGGACCCAAATGGCATTCTAAACTAGATTTAATGAAAGCATTTGATAGGGTCAGCTGGTCCTTTTTAGGTAAAATACTCCTAAAGTTTGGTTTTAATGGTAAGTTCATAAACTGTATACTGAAAAATCTCTCTGATGCTTGGTTCTCTGTCTTGCTAAATGGTAGACCTGTTGGTTTCTTTAAAGTTTCAAGGGGCATCAAACAGGGGGATCCCCTCTCCCATTTCTATTCAACCTGTTTTCTATGGCTTTTACTAGAAGTCCGGCTTATGTATTTGAAACAGGAAAAATGTCATTTTACAGCCTCCCCCCTCATGCCATTAATATTCCCCACCTTTCATATGCTGATGACACTATTATATTCCTAAAAGCATCTAGGCTGAATTTGATAAAAATGAAAGCTTTTCTAGTCAAATTTGAAGAAACAACAGATCAAAAATTAAATTTGAAAAAAGTGAGTTCTTTTTAGGAAAGCATGCTACAGATATCAAACTAAGACATGTTCAAAGTATACTGGGAATGAAAAGAGGTAGCTTACCATTCAAATACTTAGGAGTACATATATTTTCTGGTAGAACTCTGAACATTCATTTCCAATCTGTTTTGGAAACTATTGATAAAAGAGTGAAAAACTAGAAAAATAAATGGCTGAGTGCAGGTGGAAAAGTGACTCTAAACAAATCATGTTTACAGTCCTTGCCACAGCACATATGGTCAGTTATGGAGCCAACTAAACAGATAATAAAAAAGATTGAAAAGAAATTTTCTGTCTTTTTGGGGCTCAACTGGCACAAGACCTAAGAAAACCTGGAGAAAGTGGGATGCTTTGTGCTATCCCACTTCCCAAAAAGGTTTAGGATTCAGGTCACTCTCCTCCACAATTACATCTCTCTTGTAAACTGTGGTGGAAGTACCAACTGGGGATAGCACCATGGACTCAATTTCTGGCATCGATCCCTACCTGATACACACAAAAAGTCACAAAATTGGAAAAGAATCTGTAAAGTTAATAACTTTGTAGAGGAAAATTCCGAGGTCATAGTTGGCACCGGCAACTGTAATTTATAGACCTCAAATTGGACTGATTTGGGTCCTCTTATTGATCTTTACCAGCCACTTTCTGAAGAACTACTCAAACTTACTGTTGACACTTTGTCACCCATAAGCTTACCATACTTCCCATTCTGCAACAGTCCCTTCCCCCTAATGTCATCTCAATTCTTCAGAATGATTCCCTTTCAGCACATAGAGATGACCAATTAATATGGAAACCTAACCTATTAGGTACTTTCTCCATCAGATCATCCTACCACACCCTGAGACCACCACTCCCCATAAGGCCAGTTCTCAATATTATTTGGACTCCACAATTGCAGAAGAAGATTTCAATCTTCATGTGGAGACTTTTGAATGTATTTCTCCCATTTAATGATATTCTAGTCCACTCAGGCTTTCAAATGGCATCAAAATGCTGTTTCTGTAACAACCAAGACTCCCTTCATCATTTCTACAACAATTGCCCCATCTCAGTAGAATTATGGAAAACTATGCACAATATATGCTTCTCACAATTTTTTCCATGTGACAGTCTTTGGGACAGATTAGCTACTATATGGGCTTTTACAGGTCTCTCTCCAACTCACACAAAATTCAATCACATTGCCCCATCAGTGGTGTGTTGGATACTCTGGAAGGCAAGAAATAGATTGATTTTCCAAGAGATACCACCTTCTTAGCAGGAACTGAGTAAAGAGCTTCAACATGAACTCTATTGGGCATTAATCAGACATCCTCTTCCCCTAACCAAATTGGTGGAACAGAACTTGCCACTGCTGGATTCATCCCCTCTCCTCACATTCCCCCTAAGCCCAATATTGCACCAATAGCATGGAACAAGTCTTTCAAGGGGATTAAGATTAATGTGGATGCAGTCTGGTATCAAGAGAAGGCTGGAATTGGCATTGTAATCAGAGATAACTTTGGGAGGCTCCTACAGGCCAAAACCTGTCTCTCAGCTGCCTCAGATCCACTACACTCAGAACTTTTGGCTATCAAAGCAGGTATTGAAGCTGGAAAGCAATTGAATTCCCCATATATTACTATAGAGTTTGACTGCTTGCAAGTTGTGAACATGATTCTCAACACATCAAAGAGACATTGGAGGCTGCTACCTCTGCTGGATACTATATCCTTAATGCTCTCTTCTTTTACACTCTGTCACACCTTCAGAGAGGCTAATCAACCAGCAGATTCTCTAGCCAAATGGGCAATCCACACTCAGACAGAAAGCACTCTCACCAGTTCTACCCTCCTCCTGTGACCAAGGGACTCTTGGTCCTTGATGCTTCTCACACTCCTACCATCAGAATTCACAGAGGGCATTCTGCTTCAACAGGTCAATCTAGTCACAATTTTGAAATGCTATACATAGAATCTTTTCAATGTAATAGGCCTCATGCTTTGCCTACACCTTTTCTTTCTCATCCTAATTGGGGGTTGCTTTGTGTTTTGCCTCGGTAATTCGCTAATAAATCACCAACAAGATTTGAGAAGTTTTTGTAAAGTGTGTAGAGGTCTAATCCCTCAGTTGTTATGGATATAGTTGTATAGCTCCTCTTAGACATCTTTAGTTCCATTAGAGATGTAACTTTTCCACTTTTTTGGTTTTTCTTGGATTGGGGAGTCCTATATTATCCCCCCATCCTTTGGATGTTTTAACAAAAAAAAAAAAACTTTTACTGTGGTCGAAATCAGAAACCGGTTCTATCAACTTCAATTTTAAACCAAAAAGCTAACGACAATTTATCAAAAATTAAAATTATTATACTTTATAATACAATAATTGAAAATTTCTACAAAAAAAAGAAATCCATAATCCGTAATTTTCACTATAGAGATAGAAACGACATATACGTGCGTACTCATCTGGGTGCAAGATTCGTGCGGCGTGCATGCATGTTGAGTATGGCCATTTCTTTGGAAATCATCAATCATTTCTCCAACACCGGCTTCTGTTCCTGTGACAGGTGGCTTCTCCGGCTCCGACGGCTGCTCCGGCTCCGGCTCATGCTTTTGGAGTGAACATCACGCCATTATATCTTTTCCCATAGAATCTCTTGAATCATGGAGGAGGAGATCAGGATCGGGGCCCAACTGAGTGGTTGATGAATGAGGAATATAATTACCAGTCGTTTTAATTATTTTGCGCACATATAGTGCATTTTTTAATTAATTTAACTTTAGAAGATTACTTTTGCGCACATATAGTGCATTTTTTAATTAATTTTGAAAATAAAATACTGATGTGAAAATTTGAAGTCATTTAATCCGGACTGCTCCTGCACATCTGGTGCAAGGTTCGTGCGGTGTGCATGCATGTTCAGTAGTGACCAGCCTTAGGTTACCATACCCTTATACGGAATTGAAAGGGTTTGGAATTAGGAAATATCTCTTCACCACAATTGGGACGGGCCTCAGCCTCGGAGAAAGGCTCAGTCAGTTCGGCTTTCTTATTCGCAGTTTCTGGTACGATGGAGGCTCTCCTTCCTCTAGGCCTCCGGCGAGCATCTATGACCTCCTCCTCGATTTCATCGCTGAACTCGGCCATTTCTTCAATCTCGGCCTCCGCCAGTTCTAGATGATTAGGCTCCTCAGCAACATCAGCATCGACCACCTCCTCTCCGGCCTTAGATGATTCCGGCTTCTCATCCTTCAAATTCTCCATCATCACCGCCAGAGAAGCTTCGTTCAGATCATCATTTTCATCAGCTATCGTCGACGCCGGTGCTTCATTTTCCGGCGGCGGAGGATTGTCGGCGCGTGCCCTGGGCCGCGGAGGAGACTGAGAAGGGTAGGGCTTCTTGCGCTTGCCAGCCATGTTCTGAGTGAGGTAATCTGAACAAAATTAGGGTTTCAAACAGGGAGATCCTCAGTTGAAATCAGCTGAAATTATCTGAACTTAACTAACATGTGCAGAAGGTTCGTGCGGTGTGCGTGCATGTTCAGTAGTGACAAGCCTTAGGTAACTAAATTTACCATACCTTAACTACATAGATCGAATAAATTTAATTGATATGAGGGGATAAAAATTGAGATTTTTTTATCTTCTAAAATATCGTCATTCTTGAAATTAATTATCAAAGTAACACTCTGTTAAAATTAATTTCACAATTAATACTCTCGGCGCTATGATGAAAATAATGTTTACTGTTTTTGTTTCATTAATTTGAAAAGGAAATACATCTTAATTAATGGATACCTCCTTGCCAGAGAAACGGCTCCCAAATTTATTTTCCGACATTTTGGCCAGTCCGGCGAGCCTTATAAATTCCTCCATCTCTACGATGATTTTGAATTAATAAATAAATAATAGTATTGGGCATCTAAATGAAGTCTTGATACACTTTTTACCGAAAATTGTCAGAAATATATAATTGTTTCATATCTAGAAGTATATTGTATATATATATGGTAGGTGATGCATGATCTATAGTTATTTTGATTAATGATGTACCCTAATTTAAATTGATTGTAATAACATATATTAATCTTATCTTTTACTACAATTTTAAACTAATTTTACCAATCTCAATATTAAGAGAATCTTTTTTCTCATACATTACATCTCTAATGTTGTTACAAGAATGAAAAGCAAAAGCTGAGAGAAATGAATGAAACTCCTCTAACTAAAAATATAGTTCCATCTCCTTTTTCAACAATGAAATTACTTCATGAATTAGGGGTTGCGTAATATAACTGATGCAGAAAATGTAATGCTCATGAAACATGTGAGACTGGAGGAGCTCAAATTTACGGTCCATGACTTGAATATTGATAGAGCTCCACGTGTAGATGCATTCTCTTTATAACAAACTGCTCCCATTTGATGATATTTTGAATAGATTTTGTTTCAACCTACCCTCAAAATGCCCCTTTTGCCTTAATCCCGACTCCCTAAATCATTGCTTTAATGAGTGCATTTCAAACATAGAGATTCTAAATTATGTGCACAATCTGATTACAATGCTAGTCCCTCGTTTTCTCATCTTTTCGACAAGTTGGGTCAAAAATGTTTGCTAGGCCAGGTTGCCATTATTACTCTGATGATGGCTATGCGGTATATTTGGATCAGAAAGAATGATTTTATGTATAATGTCAAAGATGACAACCTTTTAGCGTACCCGAATGTAATTAAGCAAGTGCATATGGTTTTCAGTGCTTTCCCACCAGTTAAGAATGCAAGGAAATATCAAGAACTTGTAAATATTGGTCTTATCCCTTACTTAAAGAAGAAATTATCAAAAGCGGTAAAAAATGTAAAATTGGAGCATCCAGTGCTTGGAATGAAAATAAATGTAGATACTTCTTTTTTATCTCCTCAAGTAACTGGCTTATGGGTCATAGTTACGGATTTTTCTGGTGCAGTGATTATGATGAGTATGAAGTTCTTTTATGCACAATCCTCATTACATGTAGAACTGTTAGAAATTGAACTTGGGTTTCAAATTGGCCTGAATTCAAATGAATAGTTCATGATGGAAACTTATAGCCAATTAACTATTTAAGGGAATCCAATTTCTAACACAGTTGACAGGAAATTCTATAACTTATGTGATGATCGGAAAAGATTAGGA
This sequence comes from Sherardia arvensis, assembly GCA_948330725.1. Classification (NCBI taxonomy): domain Eukaryota; kingdom Viridiplantae; phylum Streptophyta; class Magnoliopsida; order Gentianales; family Rubiaceae; genus Sherardia; species Sherardia arvensis. The sequence goes on along the minus strand of OX415238.1, from coordinate 8,363,774 downwards.
ATTGATCAGTGTAATACTCATATTTTTAGAGAATGAAATAATGTTGTTAATTACTTAGCAAAGCATTGTGGAAAATTTCTTATCTTCGGCAATATATATGTCACTCACACAGGCACCAAAAATTCTAAAAGGATTATTGCACTAGATGAACTCAATTTACCTTTTATCATAATTACATAGAATTGGTACTTCTGCTCTCCTTTCTTTACTAACAGGTTAGAAGGCCCAAAGACAGCGTCTTTGGGTGGGATATAGGTTGATCGCCAGGCAATGCTATTGGAAATAATATTTAGATAGCATTATCATGATCTGATTTTTGGGATTGATATGGGGTTTGCTTCGGCTTTACCAGTGCTTAATTGGTTGTTTAAATTATGTTTCATCTTCGTGATTCCTAAGTTGCTAATCACGTTTAAACTTATTCGCCATCGCTACCAACTCCAATATTTCCCTCTATATCTTTTGTAAATGATCGGTTAGATGTAGTCCTATTCTTTATAAGATTTTTGGAAGCACTGAGATCATCTTGCAAAAACGGGTTAGTCATAACCTTTTAATAAAGGATTGTTAATCACATTGATTAATAAAAAAGCGGTTTAAATTAAAAATATGAATAGGGGTTGCGTCATCAGATGTCAATATTATTAGTTTTCTAGTGAATGGGATTAATAAGAATGGAATGAGAATAACCAACATTAATCGCAAATCACATTAATTATGAGCTTTGCCAAAAGTCAATAGTTTCAGCGTTTTTGACTACGATTTTCCTACACCATCACCTAGAGCTAATTAAAACTAATTAAGCGCGTGTATATAACTGAACTTATTTTGTAAATTCGATTAAATTAAATTAATATGATCAATTATTTTATTGTGCCGTAAGTTTCAAAGAATAGGGCCTAATTATCTAATATTACGGGCAACGAGAAAATAAAACACATCTTTATGCTCCTGCAACCAAAAACAATCATTGAAGGAGTACCCATTATATATACAAACTTATCATAACATACTTAAATGAACAAAAAAACAGATAAAAAAATAAAAAGATTCACAGCGGCAATAGATCAACGGACCTTATCAGGTTTCAGACAATCCGTTCGACCGTTCCATTCACCGAAAAAACTTGTCGCCGTTGAAGATACAATCCGCCCTGGTTTTCTGCTAAAAAAGGATCTGCGCAACGAAAATTCTCCATTGGAGATTATTAGGATCTGGTTTTTGTGGTTCAAGAGGTAACCATCGGAGATCAATTTATTGAATTAGCCGTTAGGTGACGGCTGATCAGGTTTATTTCTGCGCAGATCAAGATTATTTCTTATCAGGTTTCAGACCATCCGTTGCATTCACCGGAGATTTTTTTTTTCCCTGTTGCAATACGGTGCCGGCCCTAAGTATTTTAGAGCCTGAGACGATATAATAAAATAGGGCCCCCAATATTAAAAAATATAACTAATTTTATTAGTATTTATAAAATCTACAATATTTCAAAATATAATGTGAAGAGTCCAAAAGACTCAGCATTAATATGTTGGCAATTTTGTAGAAGTTAACTATGTTTAAACATGGTCTCATGTTTAAACACTTGCTCATGAAGATCAGAAATTGAGAAACAGTCTTTGACGTGAAGTACAACTCAGATGTGATCAAACAAGATATTCGAAAGAATCAAGATGATAATTGAAGATTGATTTGAGTCGGATTTAATTAAAACAAGAATATAGTTGTGAGTTGTATTTTATGTAGAATTAGTCTTAAATAAGGAAAGAATATATTTCTTATCCTAAAGCTATAGAAGTAGAATATAGCTAGGAGACTAAGTGTTGCTGTGATGAGTTGGACGATAGGATCAGTCTTGCCGTGATTAAAGGATCGAGAAGACTAAACACGAAAGCACGGTTGTGAACTATAAATAGAGAAGAAAGCTGCATCAACATTTATCCATCTTACAAGAAAGTATTCTACCGATCAGAATAGCTTTACAGTTGGAGCAGCTTATTGAAGGGAGTTCAATAGGTCTTTGCCGAACGCCAGCAGTCTGAGATCAACAGCCTTAATACTTCAGGGGAAGTGGTCAAGACAGCAACGAGGAGTTGCTGACCGGCAGTGAGGGGATCTCACAAATCCATACAAGAGATAAGTCATAGATAGTTAATTGTTGTGTGAAACTTTGTAACGTATCTTGATTATCTAGTGGATGATTTTCAGACTGGGCAAGGCCCCGCAGATGTAGGTGTTTATCACCGAACTGCGTAAACAATTTGCGTGTTCTGTTCTTTTTATGTTTAAACTTTGTAGTGTGTTTAAACATACATGTTAGTTTAGAAAAATAGTTAATAACTATTTGATACTGATCGATAGTAAATTTCATTTGGTATCAGAGCTAGTCCACTGAGTTGTGCCTTTAACAAGGCCAGTGGAGATCCCTATCGATCATGGCGAACCAAGAGAAGGATGGTTCAATATACACGCGTGCACCCATGCTGGATAAAAATAACTACGGTTATTGGAAGGCGAGGATGAGGCATTACATTGATGCTCTAGATGAAGAAGCATAGTATTGGGTTGAGAATGAGTGGTCACCAGCCAGACATCCACCTACAGCAGGGGCAGTCGAAGGTGCTCTGAAAAACAGAGAAGAGCTGCAAGAGAGGAAGGACAAATGACTAAACAGCAAAACACTCAACTGCATCAACTCATGTGTTGATCAAGAAGCGTTTCGGTTGATTTCAACTTGCTGCACTGCTAAAGATGCATGGGAGAAACTAAAAGCTAGTTATGAAGGAGATGCAAAAATGAAACGGCAAAAAATGCATACAGTAAAGACAGCCTTTGATACTTTGATTATGAAGGACAGTGAGACAATTACTGAATATAATGCAAAAATCAGGGATCTTGTCAACACAGCATATCAGTTGGGAAAACCATTTGTTGAAGATGATATTGTTCAGAAGATTTTGAGGTCTCTTCCACCAAGGTTCAAAGGAAAAACTATTGCAATGGAGGAATTAAATGATACATTTGAGATGACGGTTGATGAAGTCATGGGAGCACTTTCAGCCTTTGAAATGAAGGAGTTAGCAACAGTCAGGCAGAGTGATATGGCATTTACTGCTGCTGCTCATAAAACAACTGAACAAAATTCAGTGTCTAAACATAATCTCATGTCTAAACACTCCAACAGAAACAGCAATGAAGAAATGGACGAGGATGAACTTGCTCACATATCAAGGAGCTTTGCAAAAGTTCTGAGAAAATCTCAAAATAGGAGAAATGAAGGAAGGGAGCAGAGTTCAAGTATGAGTAGAAGAGCAAATAATGATCAAGCAGAACCCAAGCTGGCATTTAAACATGCGGGAAAAATTCAATGTCGAGAATGTGAAGGATATGGGCATATTCAATCACAATGTCCAAGTGGATCAGCAAACAAAAAGGGTAAAGCCTACAATGCTACATTTAGTGATGCAGAAGATTCTGATGAAGAGTATGTCAGCAATCATGTAGCATTTGGAGCAATCACTGTTCAAAGCGATGAAGAAAGTGAAGAAGAGAACTGTGTTATGTTTGGTGCAGTTATTCCAGAGAATGAGAGTTTAGACTCTGAGGTGGTTCATGAATCTTACGACAAACTTCATGAACGCTGGATCAGTGTGACTGAACAGAATAAAGCACTACAGAAAGACAACAATAGTTTGAATGAAGAAATTGAGCAACAACAGATAACTATTGAGGCAATGAGAAAGGAGCTGAAGATAGCTCTCATTCGAGCAGAAGTAGCAGAAGGAACTATTACCAAACTGAACAAAGGAACAGCTGCTCTGGATGAAATTCTTGGTATGGGAAAAATTGCTGGAAATCGACATGGATTAGGGTATGATGAAATAGAAGTGGCTAACAAGAAGGTGATGCAACCGAGCTCAAGACAAGAAAAGAGAGAGCAATCTGTTAGAGCATCAAACAACTCTACCAAGGCTCCAAAGTTTGGTTTAGGATATAAACCTGTCTATCATCGTCAGCAAAACATGTTCCAACCATGGTGGGAGGCAAGGTGCAATTGTTGTCGACGACCAGGACACTTCAAAAGACGTTGCTTTCGTCTTTTACAAGATCTAATGCAAGAATCAACAAATGGAGCAGGTTACAACACAGGAGCAGGTTATAACACAGGAGCAGGTTACAACACTGGAGCAGGTTACAACACAGGACAATCAGAAAAGTCTCCGTACACTAAAAAGGTATGGGTTCCAAAAACCAATCACTGCTATGCTTTTCATACATGTTATAGCTCATATGCCAGAGACTCCTGGTATTTCGATAGTGGCTGTTCTAGACATATGACAGGTACTTCCGAACTATTGAGAAATATTGTTCCATGGACTGGAACTGTCAGATTTGGAGATGGGAAGAAATGTAGAATAACTGGAAAGGGGGAGTTACAAGTAAAAAACTTTCCAGTATTTCAAGACGTACTGTTGGTGGATGGACTAAAGGCAAATTTGCTCAGCATTAGTCACCTATGTGATAACAAACTAACAGTTTTATTTGATGATAAAGTATGCACAGTCAGGAAAAATGAACGGGGTGTTCTTATTGGCACTAGATCATCAGATAACTGCTATATTCTGGATGAGACAGTTAGTTGTCTAAAAGTAAGTGTGGATGATACTCTCCTGTGGCACAAGAAGCTTGATCATGCAAACCTGAAAACACTGGCTAAGGTGACAAAGCTTGAAGCAATAAGAGGAGTACCACTACTCTCTTATACAAAGGAGTTGAACTGTCCACCATGTCATGAAGGTAAACAGGTTAGGTCTCCGCACTCTAAACTTCATGAAATCACTACTTCCCATGGTCTTGAACTATTGCATATGGACTTAATGGGGCCAATCAGTCCAGCTAATATCTCGGGAAAGAAATATATCTTTGTATGTGTAGATGATTTTTCCAGGTTTACTTGGGTAAAATTCCTGAGAGAAAAATCTGATGCTGCGGGAATAATTATTGAGCTCATTACACAAGTTAATACTGAAAGATCACATGACGGTCTTCAAGTGGTTCGAGTAAGGAGTGACCATGGAAGGGAGTTTGCAAACTCCACTATGATGGATTTCTTTGCAAAACTTGGAATAAAGCATGAGTTTTCTGCTCCAATCACACCCCAGCAAAATGGTATTGTTGAACGCAAGAACCGGACTATAATCAACATGTCAAGGGCTATGATGGCAGAAAATGATACTCCAAAGAAATGGTGGGCTGAGGCAGTTCATACTGCATGTCATACAATAAACAGAGTTTATCTTCGTCCCCTCACTCAGAAAACTGCCTATGAACTATGGAAAGGGAGAAAGCCAAATGTCTCTTACTTCCATGTATTTGGAAGTGCATGCTACATTCTCGGAGATCGTGAACCTCTCGGTAAGTTTGATAAACGGGCTGATGTTGGTATTTTTCTTGGTTATTCTCCAAATAGCAGGGCATACAGGGTTTTCAATAATCGCACAAATGTCATGATGGAGTCCAACAATGTGGTCATAAAGGATTTGAAGGATATCAGTAGCGGAATCCTACTTGACGATGAACCTGAGCTGCCGATCAGTTCAGATGTTGATTTATCTCCAGCCGATGTTACAACACTGTCTGATGTTGTGACACTGCCTGATGTTACAACAGCTTCAGATGCTCCCGACAGTACCACAGTATCTGAAGCTACAACTTCTGATCTGACTACAGCGGATCCAGCTCCTCCCAACATGTATAATCTGAGGCAAACAGAACGGAAGGACTACGCCAAAATGAATGCTGGAATGCATGTGTTGCAATGCTTTCTCTCCTCCATAGAACCAAAGAATCATAAAGAAGCCTTAAATGATGAGTATTGGATTTCTGCCATGCAAGAGGAACTGGAGCAATTCACAAGAAGTGATGTATGGTATCTTGTTCCACGACCTCCCGGAGTAAATGTTATTGGCACTAAGTGGATTTTCAAGAACAAGTCTGATGGAGATGGTAATATCACCAGGAACAAGGCCAGAATGGTAGCTCAAGGATATACTCAAGTTGAAGGTGTTGACTTTGATGCAACTTTTGCTCCAGTTGCAAGGTTAGAATCTATTCGATTTTTGCTTGCTATGTCATGTATTATGAAGTTTAAGTTGTTTCAGATGGATGTCAAGAGTGCATTTCTGAATAGCATTGTCAAAGAAGAAGTATATGTTGAACAACCAAAGGGTTTTGAAGATCCGTACCTTCCTGATCACGTTTACAGACTAAAAAAGGCGTTATATGGTCTTAAGCAAGCTCCCAGAGCTTGGTATGAGCGTCTCACCCAATTTCTTTTGCAGAAAGGTTATCGACGAGGGGGAGTAGACCGAACGCTCTTTGTGTTTAAACATGCAAAACATATTCTACTTGCCCAAATCTATGTAGATGATATTGTTTTTGGGTCAACATCACAAAAGTTGGTTGATAGCTTTATAGAGATGATGAAGAGCGAGTTTGAAATGAGCATGGTTGGTGAACTGACATATTTTCTAGGGCTTCAAGTCAAACAACATAAGGAAGGTATTTTCATCAATCAAACCAAGTATACCTTAAACTTGGTCAAGAGATTTGGAATGGATGATTCTAAGAGTATGCGAACACTAATGGCATCTACAGAGAAACTGACTTATGATAAGTATGGAGTGAAGGTAGATATTAAGTTATACAGAAGTATAATTGGGAGTTTACTGTATCTCACTGCAAGTAGACCAGATATTTGTTTGAGTGTTGGACTATGTGCACGATTTCAATCTGATCCTAAGGAATGTCATCTATCTGCGGTCAAGAGAATTATCAGATATGTGCATGGAACTGCTGATTATGGTCTCTGGTATTCTAGAGGAAGTCAGGCTGAGATTATTGGTTACAGTGATTCAGATTGGGCTGGGAATTCAGAAGACAGGAAAAGTACTACTGGAGGATGCTTCTATGTAGGAGGGAATCTAGTGTCATGGTATAGCAAGAAGCAGAATTCTATCTCACTATCTACCACTGAATCTGAGTATCTAGCTGCTGGAAGTTGTTGCCAGCAACTACTATGGATGAAGCAGATGTTGAAAGATAATGGATTTCAGCAGGATGCCTTAATCATTAAATGCGACAATAAGGGGGCCATTGATCTCTCTCATGATCCTGTTGATCACAAGAAGACAAAGCACATAGATATCAAGCATCACTTCATCAGAGACTTGGTGGAAAAGAAGGAACTGATCATTGAGTTTGTTCCTAGTGCTGAACAGTATGCAGATATATTCACCAAACCACTGGATTCTGCAACGTTTGAAACACTAAGACAACACTTAGGTGTTTGTCGAATTTGAGGTACCTCTGATCACCTCTTGTTTGTTGTATATTAGTGTTTATTACTCTGTGTTCTTTTATTTTTGAAAAAGAAAAATACAAAAAGAAGTCGATGTCAAGTATGTTTAAACACTGTAAATCAGTATGTTTAAACACTGAAGAGTTAGCCAAAATGAATTGAATAAGTGTATTGGGCCAGACTAGTCAACTCTGTGTAAATGGGCTGAAAGGGTCGACATCAGAGGAATGATATTCTCATCTGGGCTGAAAACAAGAGATCTGGGCTCATATTTATTTTATGAGGGGAAATCAGAAATTAGTAAAGAATGAAGGGACTAAAGTATAAATAGGAAACTAATTTCTATTTTGGACTCGGATTTGAATTCTGGAAAATATAAGAGGGAAAAAGAAGTTTTTTTTCTGCGTAATATTGCTTTCTGACGTTCCAAATTCCAGCAAGCAGAAATTGTGCTCGGCTTCAGCTCTGCTTTCCGATCTCCGATCAAAGCAACCACTATCGATTGGTTCAAGGGGTCTCAGTGTTCACATTGCAGAGTTACAATCACAGAGCTTCCATCACTATCTTCCCGATTAAGCAGACCGATTGCATGCACAAGGTAAACCCTCGATCTGTGTTCAAGATCTGATTTTTCTTGATCGATTGAAGTATAGGAAGGTGTTTACAAGTTGTCCTTGTTAGTTTCTGCCATAAGTCAATTTTTGTGTTGTGGTTGAACCTGAGGCAGTGTTTAGACAATAATGGGCAGTCCTAAGTCTGATTCTTTTGCGAATTTGGGAATTAATGATGATGAAATTGGAGTTGTGGAGAGTTTATTGAGTCTTCAAGGGTACCTGAGTGATGATTCTGCCCCAAAATCCCCAATTTGTGTGCATGAGAGGGTTGAGGTTGAAGAAGAGTCTGTTGGTCCAGGGGTTGAGAATAATGAGGCCATGGGTAATCAAGTTCTAGAACAGAATCCCTCAGTCCCTGTGCTAGTTAATTTTGAGGGAGAGCCTCATCTGGATTTCTTTTATGGGAGTTCTGAATTTGAAACTGAGACTGATTCTAGATTAGACTCAGTAAAGGATACTGGAGGACTTGGGATTGAAGATGGTTCTGTTTATTCAAAGGTTACAAATAATGAAGCTATGGAGAATCAAAGTCTAGGATTGAATCCTTTGGTGACTGAGTTAGAGTCTGTTAGAAGTGATGCTGAAACTGGTAATAAGTATGAACTTAAAGGGCCAGTCATTGAGAAAGTCTATCAGAAAAAGAAGGGAAAGAAAAGAGAAGAGACTGGATCTGGTAGTGGCCATAAGGATGTTGCTGGGAGTGATCAGCAGAAGGTGTTCAACTGGACTTGGGAAGCTGAGAAAAATTCAGAGAATGAGGATGATGTATTTCTGTCTGATATTAAACCTAGGAAGAGAAAACAGAAGAAGGGTAAGAAGAGGCAGCAGAAAAAGGAGAAGAAGAGCTTGGATGATTTGCCACCAGTCATTGATGCAGAATCCAAGAAGAGGAAGAGGGCAGCAAAGTCTGAAGTAATCAAGAAGAGGGTTACTGAAGAAGTTTCAGCTTCTGACAGAAAGAAGGAAGAGTCAATCAAGCCTCCAGATAATGGTGAGAAGAGGCATGATGAATCTGTACACTCAGATTCTACCAGGAGCAGTGATAAGGTGAGGACAGGAGGGCTCAGGTCCAAGGTGAGAATAGGAGATGATGATCCTTTGTTGCTTAGTGCTTTTAATGAGAAGTTCTATTCTCAGAAAATAATTCAAAAGCATGCAGAGATGGTACAGAAGACATTGAATGTTGAGAAAAGGTTGACTGAGCAGTTCAAGATTCCATCCTTTGTGACTTTCATGAAGAATATTGGTATGTTTAAACCTGCCAACTCGTGTGTCAATGCCAACAAGGACCTGGTTTGTGAGTTCTATTCCAATCTGAGGAAAGGGAATAGTGATCCTAAATCTCCTTGGTTTCGCAAGGTCTATGTCAGAGGTAAATTGTACAGGTTTGATCCATTTATCATCAATCTATACCTTGGACTGGATCAAAGGAGGTGTCCATCTGGTGCTTATCCTGAAGGGTTTACTGTAGACTATGATGTGGTGGCATTAGAGTTATCTGGTGGAAGTTTGGCTGAATGGGGTGATTCACCAACCATTCTGGCATCTTCTCTTACCCAGAAGTACTTCTGTCTGTACAGAGTAGTGGCTAATATGTGGACTATGTCCAAGAATGTTTCCAGAGTCACTGAAGAGATGGCGGGGGTAATTTATTGCATTGGCACCAGGAAGCCCTTAAATCTGGGATGGTTCTTATTTGAAAGAATTCACTTTGTTGCCAGGAATCTGAAGTCTGATGAATATATCATATATCCAGCCCTTATCACTGGGATTTTGAGACATGCTGGTGTTCAGGATGCAGAGGATGATACCCTAATTCAGTGCTCAGAGGTTCGGGTGAATCAGACAGTGCTGGCTAAGAGAAATGATCTCACAGATCCTATTGCAGATGATTCTGATCAGCCACCTGAAGAAGAAAACTATGCCAAGGTTCGAATTGCAGAGATCAAGGCTCAGATTAAAGCTCATCGTCTCAAGATTATTGATCTAAAGGAAGAATTTGATGCTTTGGTTGAATCTGATGACAGTGGCATTGGTTCCTCTTAATTCTGAGAGTTTAAGTTTTTATCTCTCTCTCTTTTGCACTTTGCTTATTCAGTTGAATATTGTGACAATTGTTTTTGTGCTATGTTTTTGGGATATTGTTTGGTATGACTTTGGCACTTTTATGTTCCCAAGGGGGAGATTGTTTTGATGATGATACTTGGATGGCCATTTATTTTGGATAGTTTTTACTAGTAGCATGAATGACTGTCTCTATCTACATCTGGTGAGTAGGGGGAGACTATTTGATATTGTATGATGTTTCTGATACTTGATGCTCATGAGAATGAAGATTGGATTTCTAAACGAAAGGGGGAGCTATACATCAAAAACGAAGGTTATGGGTTCCACAAAATGCCAAAGGGGGAGATTGAAGAGTCCAAAAGACTCAGCATTAATATGTTGGCAATTTTGTAGAAGTTAACTATGTTTAAACATGGTCTCATGTTTAAACACTTGCTCATGAAGATCAGAAATTGAGAAACAGTCTTTGACGTGAAGTACAACTCAGATGTGATCAAACAAGATATTCGAAAGAATCAAGATGATAATTGAAGATTGATTTGAGTCGGATTTAATTAAAACAAGAATATAGTTGTGAGTTGTATTTTATGTAGAATTAGTCTTAAATAAGGAAAGAATATATTTCTTATCCTAAAGCTATAGAAGTAGAATATAGCTAGGAGACTAAGTGTTGCTGTGATGAGCTGGACGATAGGATCAGCCATACCGTGATTAAAGGATCGAGAAGACTAAACACGAAAGCACAGTTGTGAACTATAAATAGAGAAGAAAGCTGCATCAACATTTATCCATCTTACAAGAAAGTATTCTGCCGATCAGAATAGCTTTACAGTTGGAGCAGCTTATTGAAGGGAGTTCAATAGGTCTTTGCCGAACGCCAGCAGTCTGAGATCAACAGCCTTAATACTTCAGGGGAAGTGGTCAAGACAGCAACGAGGAGTTGCTGACCGGCAGTGAGGGGATCTCACAAATCCATACAAGAGATAAGTCATAGATAGTTAATTGTTGTGTGAAACTTTGTAACGTATCTTGATTATCTAGTGGATGATTTTCAGACTGGGCAAGGCCCCGCAGATGTAGGTGTTTATCACCGAACTGCGTAAACAATTTGCGTGTTCTGTTCTTTTTATGTTTAAACTCTGTAGTGTGTTTAAACATACATGTTAGTTTAGAAAAATAGTTAATAACTATTTGATACTGATCGATAGTAAATTTCATAATGTAATATTTTAATTAATTAGTTCAACTATACTTGTTTTCTTAGAAGCAAATTCACTAATCAAATTTTTATAATCAAGTTCTGTAACTAATTCATGTTCAATAGAAAATGTAGCTAATCCACTCAATATATCAAACCCGACAAACAAATATAGCATAAGCATTAAAAAATTATCTAATAGCACATATGACTTATCTCCTATCTTTTTTATTCTTTAGTCTTTAAAACAAGACATCATGTATACTAATGCATAATGTATACATTAAAGTAATAAAACACAAATTTTGCACGTCAAATCACACACGTACACCGCACACACATGACACATACACAACCTTTTACATATTTAATATTTATACTCAAGTTCAATACCAATTAAAATTATTCAATCAAATCAAGATTAACAAAAAACACATTAGCACAATTGCACAAAAGTAATAAAATGTTTGCCCATCTCATAATTGATCTTATATATATTAGATATATTGAAATTGAGATTTTGGATGTTTAACTCAATAGAAGAATAAAGATAATTTGAGCACGATTTACATAAAGATGATTGAAAAGTAAAGAATAAAAATGGTCTCCATCCACACTTCGAAAGATGAAGTCTTCTACGTAAGTAAAGAACTATTTTTTCCTTTTTAATATTTTTTAAATATTAAATTCATTTTTTATATTAAAAAAGGGCTTTGAAATAGCTGATCACCTCATTTAGCGTAGAGTTATGCTTCTAATATATTTTTAGTGTTTTTGACTTTAATTGTGGTCGAATGCAGAAACTGATTCTATCAATTTCTACTTTTAGATCAAAAAGCTAGCAATAATTTATCAAAAATTAATATTTATTGTACTTTATTAAAACATGATAGTTGAAAATTTCCGCCCTAAAGAAACCCTAATCCGTAAATCTTACTATATCCATTATTATGGTTGAAAAGACATATGTATACGTGCGTGCTCATCTGGGGTAAGATTTGTGCGGCGTCCATTTCCAAATTATAATGAGGATTGATTCAGTCTAGCAAAAGTCACAAATTATATAGACGACGAATCACAATATATTATTGGTTTTTGAATTATAACGTGGCAAGCCATTTATTAATTATATAAGATTATAAATCAACGTCCTAGTTTTTCATACACTTAATCCCTAGGCTCAAACTGACATAAATAAAATGCAACCTGACAAACAAAATTCACAAGCTTACCTGCTTCCAATGATGCAGCAGCCTTTCTAGCATTCCTCGCAGCAGTTACTGGGGTAATCTTCTTCTTGAATTTCTTCCCTACATCACCATATTCAATGAGCTTGTGATCCAACCAGCTCTTGGTATAGTAATCCATCGGTTCAGGCTTACTCCTTGGCAGACACCCACATTTCTCCATCATTGCTGTCACCAACGAGCCATAAGGAAATTCCTTATAGTCAATTCCAGCAGTCTTATCAATGTACCTCTCTATGGTATAACCTGGATTCAGCTCGATGCCCTCCATAACACAATAAAACAACATAAGATTGCATATGGTACACTCACTTGGGTGGCCACTAGATGGCTGTTGATGCAGCGCGATGAACTCATAAACCAGCTTATCCTCAATGGACAAAGCAGACAGAGGATATTTATCAGCACTAATAGGTTCATTCCCATCTATCTTAAAGTACTTCTGGTGCATCTCAAGTAGGTCTAGTGGGTAACCTTCATTCTCCTTATCAGGCAAAGCTTGCTGAAATCATATTTCTAGGGGGCCATCAGCATTGGCAGGCTTCAAGAAACTAGAATCTACGTATGGACAGCCTATTGCCTCATTGATTGTGAACTTATTCACATGAATCAATACACCATTAACCTTAGTTGCATCTGGGTATTTTTTATCCAGTCCCTAAGTTTGCATAGAACTGAATAACTTCATCACGAAAGGTGGGTTTGTTCAAGGTAATCAACTTATCAAAATGATTGTTCTGAAACTTAGAAATGACATAATCGAGATGCAACTCACTGATTTTCTCCGGATCAAGGATCCTGGTCTCCACAGCGTGCCTAGAAGCCCAACGGACATAACGTTCCGTCCCAGCCGGATTGAAGAAATCCGTACTGCCGTCGGGGTGTGATCTGGACGGCGGATGCCCCCTTTCTGTGCGTGATTTCTTCTCTGACCTAACCCGAGATACGACGTTAATCAGAATCTCGTTGTCACTAGGCTCATCAGCTGACTTCTCAGAGGGTTCAGGCGCACGCACGGCACCTTTCCTACCCATACTTTGATGTGGCGCCGGCGAATCAGATTTTTTTAGGTGGTCGGAGCACAGCTTTGTGGGTTTGTCGTGATGAGAGTGATGGGTAACTTTTCTAGATCTGGAGAAGGGAGTTGACTTACAAAAATATTTTGTTTCTTTTTATTTTTTTCCCGAAATATTAAGTGGTTCCTAGCTATATCGGAACGAGTTTAATCGGTGTGCCACACTAGCTTACTTATTTTTTATTAAGTATTTTATTAACAAATAATAGCCCAAAGACATGTTCCGATATCGGAACCAACACTTTTTCATTAAAAATATTGCACAGTCCAATACAAGTATGATAGCATTTGGCTTTATGGATGTGGTTGAGATTCATTCAATGTGAGGCAGCTTTGGCTTTATGGATTTGGGGCTTGATCTTGATATTGATCTGCACGAACATTTCTTGTTTGCACGCACATAATTATGTGCACATTAATTTATTCTTTTATAACAATTCTGAAATAAATATATTAACAGGCAGACAATGTGCGTGCAAACAAGAGAGGGCAATTTTTCAGATAACACCTATAATTTTTATGTATATAAAATGTAGACGTCTTTGGATCGAAGCACCAAAATCAGCAAAAACAAAGCAAGATTCAAAGTTTAAGAGAAAAGAAATGAGACATACCATTTAATGTAATACCGAGAAGCCCCAGAAGATCAGCAGCGCAGCCAAACACACACAAAAAAAGAAGAACAAATCTGAAACAAGCATTTCATGTGACAAAACGAAAACACGAAATCATAACTTAATATTATGATCGCACCTTACGAATCCGCTTCTTCAAAATCTCCTCTACTTCGTAATAGCCTTCCTCCAGTTGTCCGGTTTGCACAGCCGTATCGCCTCCTTGACAATCGCCGGCGCCGGCATTAATCACCATCTCCCTGTACCATTCAGTACTCCTCTTCCGGATGCCTTTTCTTGACGGCGCTGCATTAAAAACTACATCTTCTTGGTTACAGATAAGTGTCACGTACGGTGTTCGTGCATGCTGAGTAATTAATTGGTCATTTCATTTCTCAGAAATGGCCATCAGTATATACAGATCAAAGAAATTTAATTTTGAGAAGATCAATTTTGTGCATGAACTGTGCATGTTTTTAATTATTTTGTAAATAAAAATATATCTTAATTAAGGAATATCGATCCTTTACCCCTTCCAGAGCACGGATAACAGGGCTTAATCATCTAATGTTAAGGGCATATATAAAATGAAATCGCATCTTGCAACCAAAAAGTAATTGATCATTGAAATTATACAAACTTATCATAACATGCATACTTAAATGGGGAAAAAAAAAACAGATCAAAAACAAAAAGATTCCCAGCGGCAATAGATCAACGTACCTTATCAGATTTCAGATCATCCGTTCCATTCACCGGAGAATAGTTTTTGCCGTTGTCGATACTTCTACCACCGGAGGTTTTGTGACTAAAATAGATATCTGCATCGGAGATTATTAGGATCTGGTTTTTGTGGTTTAAGACATAACCATCGGAGATTAATTTATTGAATTAGGGTCGGCGACGGCTGAGAAGAGAAGGGCGGCGGCTGGGAAAAACGTTTCATCGGCAGGGTTCGAGGGATATGGTTATAAAGAGACGAGAGACTATTCTATAATATTGATTTAATTTTCTATTTTATCTACCTCGTTTTGATTTAATTTTCAATTTTACTTTTACACGTTAATTTACTCGATCGATGGCCACTTTAGATTGACCGTTACATATCTTTACATATTAATTACATATTTTTATCGTCTATATGCATTAATTAACTCAATCAAACAATATGATTACAATACAAATGATAGAATAATATTTTGTTACATACAGCCATCCTCTCAGTCCAAACTTTACACACTATATTTTACCTATAAAACGTAGAAATATTTTTTAAAAAACAGCTAATTAACATGGGATTCTCATTTTGAATAACTGATGAACTTATTTAGAGTGTGTTTGGAGGAAATGTATTTTTAATAAAAAATTTATGATTTTGATTTTTCACTAAGACGAAAACAGAATCTGGTCCCATCAATTTTAACTTTTAGACCAAAAAGTTGACGACAATATGTACCAAAAACTAAAAATAGTAGTAATTTAAATCACGATAGTTGAAAAATTCTGCCCAAAAAAATCCTTAATCCGTAAATCTTACTATCCATAATTATTATGGTTAAAAGTCATAAACGTGCGTACTCATCTGGTGCAAGATTTGTGCGGCGTGCATTTCCAAAGAACGATGAGGATTGATTCAGACTATGCAAAAGTCACCCATTATATAGACGACGCAAATCACAACGGATTATTGATTTTGAATTATAACGTGGCAAGCCATTTATCATACATGATTTCTTTTTATTATATACATCATTTATTATATGAGATTATAAATCAACATCCTACTCTTTAGCTTATTTAATCTACTGCATATTCATATTGTATCATACAGATAATGTGTAATTTTACTAACATCTTGATCTAATAATCTCATTTACAGAATACTCTGACTCGGATTTCTCCTTTGCCGCAAACCGCTAAGAATCAGATTTGAAACTAATCACAGTTTAACCTATTCATAGGAAAACTAATGATAGCAGATAAAAACTCCAGAATAATATTATATCAAACCCCAAATAAGCGCATACCCATCATCTAGCTAAATACTGATGGACTTAGAGCAAAATGGACCTTGCTAACCCAACTCAATACTGCAGCTTTGATGTATAAAACGTCACAGGCCACTCAATACAATTCTAGAACCTTAACCAATCCAATTTCAAGCCCCAACTATATTCCTATACATGTTCATCAAATTCCATAGTTGCAGCAACTGCACTGTTTTCTGATTCATGCTAACCCATAAACATCAGCTACAGTTCCAAATCTTCACAGTTTGGTACTTTCATCCTATCAAGTGGCTTATTCCTCACCACAACCTCAAAGCTACACTAAGGAATTGTTCTAACATGCTCAAGTCATAACAATAACAAGAGAAGTAAAACCACAAAGAAGTAAAACCACCTTTTCAATCTAGTTGTGCCAATTCCGGTGTGAACCTGTCCACTGCCCGGTCCGACCGAGTCGACCTGAGCCGGCCCGATCCGACCCGATCCAACCGAGCCGACCGAGCCGACCGAGCCGTTGACCTGCCAAGAAACCATCCTGAGCAGATCGGCTCCTCGTCCGGTTCGAGAAGTACCGGCTGCCTAGGGTCCGTTGGATCTAGTTCTAGTGACGTCCTCGATCTGTCCAAAGCCCGGCCCGACCCGAGCCAACCCAAGCCGACCCAGGCCGAGCCATTGACCTGCAAACACCCAAATCCAGATTTCAGATGCTGCGATCCTATCAGCCAGCGTCTTGCGTGGCTGTGCTCTGTCCGATCTTCACCATGGGCTCGTCGTCTGTAGCTAGTCCCGGCCGGCGCCATCTTGAGCATCCGACCCATCGCGGTGGCGTGTCAAGCATGGCCGTCGGCTGTCACCTGCTCTTGGTAGGCATGTTGGCACCGCTCCCTCGACGGCTACCTGCCCGATCTGTGCTCCTATACTACGGCGGCCTGTGGTAAAGGCAGCGACGCTCCGGCCGGCCGGATTAACCTGGAAAGAGGTCTGAAATTGTAGTTTTTCGAGAGAGAAGGGTGATTTTGGGATGGGTGGTTTGGAAATATATTGATTTAGGGGGAAAGGGGGAGGGGAGGTCACCTCCGACCGGCGAGGGGCGCCGGCCGGAGCCTCCCCGTCGGCAGATCTGGAAAAGGGTGATGCTACCAGTAAGCTCCGGGATACCAGCTCCGGTACAAGTAATCCGGGGAGAGCTGGAATCCTAACCCGCGGCCAATCTCTCACCTAAGTCCTGCAAAACAAAACCCCCGGGGTCACCCTAGGGTAGACGCTCCGGCGTGATGATGAAGATAGGGCTTTGTGCAGAAGAGAGAGAATATGAAGAAATACAGAGAGTATTTAAGTCTGATAGAACATACCTATTACTGTTGGTCACTCCTCTATTTATAATGGTGAGGATCAGAGAGGGGTTAGGCTAAGTGGTCCTCTTCTTGTCGCACATCCAGGGTTGCCTGGTCATTATCATGTCCTTCTTGTACCCGAGTGTGTCCAAGATAGCTGATGTCATGGGAGGACCACTGGTGGGATTGACCCTCTCTTCTCCTTTGCCAATATGTCCGCCAGGCCAGTTTATGGGATGAGGCCCATATCACCAAAGGGTTTAGGCTGCGTCACTCTAAATATTTTTTCTTTTCTTTTCACTTTTGTTCATATATATATATATAGTGCATTGTTTAATTAATTTTGAATATAAAATATATCTCAACGTTTTCACAATGTCAACAAGATTTATACCAACGATCACCGTTTCTTAATATACCAACAAGGTGATTAGGTGAAATCAACTCAGAAATTTTGATTGGAAGATAAAACAATACCCCTAAAAGGGTGAATTTTTTTTTGAAAAGAAGAAGAGAAAACTATTCTGGAATGTTCATCTTCGCCTTTATACACTTGAAAGGATTTGGAATTGGGGAATATTTCTTAACCACAATCTCTCAATTTCGCCGGAATTTGTTCGATTAGTCCAATCTGGGTTTCGAAGTATACCCTGCCACCAACCAAATGCTCATTCACTCTGGCAAGATTCTAACCAATGAATCCACTCTGGAGCAGAACAAAGTTTCTGAACAAGCTTAAAATTTATAGGGCAGAAATGCATAACTATAATCCGGATAATAATAACAGCAAAATTGAATTAGATTAATCGATGAATTAGGGCAAGAAGAGTTTACAGTTTTAGGTTTAGGGATTCGATTTTAAAGTGACATGAAATGAAATACAAAATTGAGATGGATTAAGCTGAGTTGTTTCATTGTGAAGGTTTGAGAGAATTGTTAAACCGACAGATGATTAATGAAAGCTAACAGTATTAGCATTTTTTTGAGTTTAAAATTCACTACCACAAAAATGGCCTTTGAAGGCACAAAACAAAGGCGTTTGTGTCCGATCGATTTTTTCCTCCTTCCCATCGAGTTACGATATCGTAATTTATACCGCCTGTATTGATAAAATTAAAATTATGATAGGCGGAAAAGACACAGTTTAGGACGGAAAATTATGTGCCTTTTAAATTTAACGTTCAAGGCGTTTAAAAAGTTTCCACCTTGGAAAAAAATTTCTGTTACGATATCGCTTGTAAAATCGATAAGAAATAATGTGAAGTCACGAGATAGCAACACAACTGTTTCAACATTATATGTATCGAATGTTTGTACAATATCGTAACATGATTCATGAGACTTTTTTTGATAATGTATGTTATTGTTATGATATCGTAACATGATTTATGAGACTTTTTTTATAATGTATGTTATTGTTACGATATCGCAATGTAGTCCGCCTAATTGGTTAATTTTTATCATAATTTTTTGCTATGAAAAATATACACCTTACGAATTCATAACTGGAATAGCAAGGTGGTATACGATATATGATTTACTTACGATATCGTAACTAGAATCGCAAGGTCATATGATTCTCCCCATAACTGATCTTATCAGTAACTCTATATCTCTTCTTCTTCCTTCTGAGATTCACATATCTCATTCCCAACCAATAGAGTCATCCTTATCAATCCTCCCAATTTGATTCTTCCTTATCTCTTCTTCTTCTTGCCAAATATCTCTTCCACTCAAACCGATCTCTTAATCCCAAAATTCCGGATCTGCAATTTTTTTATCGGCTATGATGAAAACAGTCATGGTGATGATATGCTTCGATTCTAAAGGTAATGGGTATTTCGAATTCGGAGTTGTATAATTTGTCTATGTTGGATGATGTTTTCTGATGAATCATGTTGAGATTTAATGGGTTTTTCTCTTTGTTTTACAGATTGGGTTATGTTTATTGTTAGAGATGGTTGTTGATCGAATTGGGTTGTTCAATGATTCTTTTGGGTTTTTGTACAGATCCATCAATTTGATGCTGGAAGATTTTGGCCGGAATTATTTATATAGCTGCCCGGAGCTCTCCAATCGAAGAGCGCATTTTTTTTACTGGAAAAAAATTGACTTGCGAATTCGCAAGTTGTTCCGTTGGTTCATTTTTTTATATACAATAGAATTGACTTACGAAATCGTAAGCTATTCCGTTTATTCATTCTTTTGCACGATAGAATAAACTTACGATATCGTAAGTTGTTCCGAATCTTTTAAGACGGAAGAAGACCCGCCTTAAAAAAATTTCGATTTTAAGACACATCCAGAGAAGGCGGAAAAGATCCGCCTTCCTATATTCACAAGCAACCGCCTTCAATGGCAACATCTTGTAGTAGTGATTGATTATGTGAAATAAATTTAACGAAATGAAATTTTAACTCATTTAATCCGTACTGTTCGTGCTCATCTGGTGCAAGGTTCGTGCGGTGTGCATGCATGACCAGCCTTAGGTAGCTAAATTTACCATACCTTAACTCCATAGATCGAATAAATTCAATTGATATGAGAGGATAAAATTGAGATTTTTTATCTTCTAAAATATCGTCATTCTTAAAATTAATTATTAAAATAACACTCTCTTAAAACTAATTTCACAATTAATACTCTCAGTGCTATGATGAAATAATGTTTACTGTTTTTGTTTCATTAATTTGAAAAGGAAATACATCTTAATTAATGGATAGCTCATTGCCGGAGAAACGGCTCCCAAATGTATTTTCCGACATTTTGGCCAGTCCGGCGAGCCTTATAAATTCCCTCCATGATTTTGAATATATAAATAAATAATAGTGGAGGACATCAAAATGAAGTCTTGATACACTTTGTACCGAAAATTGTCAGAAATATATAATTGTTTCATATCTAGAAGTATATCGTATATATGGTAGGTGATGCATGATCTATAGTTATTTTGATTAATGATGTACCCTAATTTAAATTGATTGTAATAACATATATTAATCTTATCTTTTACTACAATTTTAAACTGATTTTACCTATCTCAATATTAAAAGAATCTTTTTTCTCATACATTACATCTCTAATGTTGTTACAATAATGAAAAGCAAAAGCTGAGAGAAATGAATGAAACTCCTCTAACTAAAAATATAGTTCCATCCCCTTTTTCAACAATGAAATTGCTTCATGAATTAGGGGTTGCGTAATCTAACTAATGCAGAAAATGTAATGCTCATGAAACATGTGAGACTGGAGGAGCTCAAATTTACAGTCCATAACTTGAATATTGATAGAGCTCCACGTGCAGATGGATTCTCTTTATAACAAACTGCTCCCATTTGATGATATTTTGAATAGATTTTGTTTCAACCAACCCTCTAAATGCCCCTTTTGCCTTAATCCCGACTCCCTACATCATTGCTTTAATGAATGCATTTCAAACATAGAGATTCTAAATTATGTGCACAATCTGATTACAATGCTAGTCCCTCAGTTTCTCATCTTTTCGACAAGTTGGGTCAAAAATATTTGCTAGGGTTGCCATTATTACTCTGATGATGGCTATGTGGTATATTTGGATTAGAAAGAATGATTTTATGTATAACAATGTCAAAGACGACAACCTTTTAGTGTACCCGAATGCAATTAAGCAAGTGCATATGGTTTTCAGTGCTTTCCCACTAGTTAAGAATGCAAGGAAATATCAAAAACCTGTAAATATTGGTCTTATCCCTTACTTAAAGAAGAAATTACCAAAGGCTGTAAAAAAATGGAAAATTGGAGTATCCAGTGCTTGGAATGAAAATAAATGTAGATGCTTCTTTTTTATCTCCTCAAGTTACTGGCTTATGGGTCATAGTTACGGATTTTTCTGGTGCAGTGATTATGATGATCAGTATGAAGTTTTTTTGTGCACAATCCCCATTACATGTAGAACTGTTAGAAATTGAACTTGGGTTTCAAATTGGCCTGGATTCAAATGAATAGTTCATGATGGAAATTGATAGCGAATTAGCTGTTAAGGGAATCCAATTTCTAACACAGTTGACAAGAAATTCTATATCTTATGTGATGATATGAGAAGATTAGGAATTGATCAGTGTATTACTCGTACTTTTAGAGAATGAAATAATGTTGTTGATTACTTAGCCAAGCATTGTTCAAATTTTCTTGTCTTCGGTAATATGTCACTCACACATACACCAAAAATTCTGTTTCGTTTGGTTAAATTCTGTTTCGTTTTTATGATTCTTAAATTGCTCGCCAAGTTTAAACTTATTCGCCATTGCTACAAACTCCAAAATCTCTCTCTGTATCTTTTGTAAATGATCGATTAAATGTAGTCCTATTTTTTATAAGATTTTTGGAAGCAAAATGCTTCCTGAGCCTCACTGAGACCATCTTGTACAAACTGGTTAGTCATAACCTTTTAACAAAGGATTGTGATCCTGAATACAATACCCAATAAAGGTTCAATAACCCAATACCCAATACGTCATCAGATGCTAATATTATTAGTTTTCTAATTAGGTGAATGAGATTAATAAGAATGTAATGAGAATAACCAACATAAATCGCAAATCACATTAATTAATTATGAGCTTTGCCAAAAGTCAATAGTTTCAGCGTTTTTGACTACGATTTTCTTATACCATCACTTAGAGCTAATTAAAACTAACTAGTTTAAATGCCCGCCGTGCAAATGCACGGTAATTTTTCAAATTTTATTTCTTGAATAATACACTTATAATTTGAATATAAAATTGACAATCCCTAATTTAATAGATATACAATCATTTGCTCCATACCGACTCGAAACTCTCCGCTCTCCATCTTTCCCAATCATCTCCATCATAAGAATCCTGGATATATCACCAAACATGTACCAATTCAGAACATTAATGTTACTTTATTATGGAGTTTATAGAAGAAAAACACACATACTACTCTTCTTGAATTGGAGGGCAGTTGTCTTCAGAAGGCGTTGACTTAAAATTTCTGAGAATAGCGAGAAGAAGTTTGTCTGGTAAGAGTGAATGCATTCTATACACACTAACAAACTCCTCAGTTAGGGAGTAAGGTATTCCATGATCCATAGGCTTTTTTAGCCCTACCAATCCACTAAGTATTGGTCCAAATATGTGCCCTAACAAGTCCTTGATCTTCTTTCCCAGGAATCCATACCTGCAAATCTAGGAATTGTGAGCTACCACCAAACTTATCAAATCATCATCCTAGATTCTCTCTAATTTCTCTGTTTACCTTTTAATGCGCATCCCAGCTTCAAGTGTATCAGTCTTGAGGAGCTCCATTGTCCAATCAATGGTGTGGATTTTCGCAATCACGGCTGATGTCACCAATCTTGCATGCTGGTAAAGCTTCTCATCATCCAAGTCGGGAAAGTTCTACTGATCATAGAATTTAATAAAAAAACTAAAAACTGCTGAAAGAGATATTAAGGCCTAACATACTTTGAGCATATCACAAACTGCATCATGCTCTTTAATGAACAAGGCCTGAAGAACTGAGAAGCCAGCCCAGCCATTTCTAACATGTCCCGAAATGGGAACGCCCTTATCATCATGTTCAAGAAGTCCATTCCATGAGATCTTCAGTTTTCCATCTACGAAGTTTCGCACCCTAACCATTCCATCATTATTATTTTCATAAATCACACTGCCATCCCTGATTAATCAGACAGTGGAAACACCATAAAAGGTTCAGAAAACTCAGTGGGATTAAGTATAAAAATTCATAATCATTATAGTTACCACCATGGTGTTCTTGAATTAAGAAAGCCAAACTTGAGATCAGGTGAACCGGTTTGAAATTTTTTGTTCTTGAAGAACTTGAATGACTTCAATGGACACCTTCCCGACCGCAACTTCCTCACAATCATTCTTTTTGCTCACAATCATCCTTTTTAACCACTGCAGCCACCCAATTCCTTACCGAAAAGGTAGAAACTGAAATAAAACAAGAAAAATAAGCACAGTCAATAGCACTAAATTCATACTACTATTCAGAAAACGAATACCTTTGTATCCTGTAACTTAACACATCAAAATGATGTGAATATGAGAAGGAACGAACCAAATTAACAAAAATAAGAAAACGTCAAACAGAAGCAATATATTCTTCTGATAACCAAACAAATTCAAGTGCGGTCATTGCAGAGAACTGCTGCTGGGTGATAATGAATTACGTTGCTAATAACAGGTGCAGGACCGCTAGACCACCACTTCTGTTCTGCACGATCACAGTGGCCACCTTCCAATGTAAAGCCCCTAATTAAACCCCAAGTTTCCGCCGTTGCAAGACCACCACCACATGGAATCAAAACACTAATTAAACCCTCGAAAGCACAACATGAAATCAAAATAAAAACAATCACCTGGGAGAGAAAAGTTGGAGAAGTGTGAGTGGATGAGGAGCGGGTAGAGAAGAAGAAAGAGGGAAAGTGGAGGAGAGAAGCAACCACTGATGATTGTAATTTGAGAGAAACCCGTAACAGTTTTGAAGAGGATGCGGGTGACTGAATCGTGGAGCAACTGCTGGAGTGAATTTGAAAATACGGAACTACAACAATGTAAAAAGTAAAAAAGAAAAAATTAGATTACTATTTTATAGGGGATTTGTGCGATGGGGTTAATCTGTGCGCATAAACAGTAGAAAAGTACCGTGGTAAAATAAGGATATTCTATGTGCACAAAAAAATTGAGTAAAATAAGATAAAGACTTCCTACGTCGTATACTTTTCCATTGAAAAACAGTTAAGATAAACTATAATAAAATAATGTAAATTAAGATAATACAAAAATAAAGTATAAAATTACTATATTTATTTACGGTAATTACAGACATTAAATGAATGCAATGATGATAAGTAAGATATATTCATAAATTAATTCGGGAACTTAATTTATCTCTTATTAATGAAAGAAATTAAGAAAAATTATGGTAAAATAAATGTTAATCAAAATAAGAGTTGGATGAAAAAAAGAATGCTGAAAAGAAAAAAGTAAACTACGGATAACTCATAGATATAATCACTTACCGCAGATAAAAGATAAAAATTAGATAACAAATCAATTCTAACTGCAGATAAATTACACGGTAACTATAATAGGTAAAAGAGATAAAAAATAAATTACTATTTATTAGGGGTTAATCACCGCCCTTGAAATAATCGAACGGACTCTCCGTAAATTGTTGGTCAATGTTTTGAGATTACTAATTAAGGGGAATTAATAGTTATGTAAGATTAAGCGCGTGTTTAACTGAACTTTGTTTTGTAAATCTGATTAAATTAAATTAATGTGATTAATTATTTTATTGTGCCTTGAGTTTCACAAAATAGGGCCTAATTATCTAATGTTAAGGGCAACGAGAAAATAAAACACATCTTTATGCTCCTGCAACCAAAAACAATCATTGAAGGAGTACCCATTATATATACAAACTTATCATAACATACTTAAATGAACAAAAAAACAGATAAAAAAATAAAAAGATTCACAGCGGCAATAGATCAACGGACCTTATAAGGTTTCAGACAATCCGTTCGACCGTTCCATTCACCGAAAAAATTTGTCGCCGTTGAAGATACAATCCGCCCTGGTTTTCTGCTAAAAAAGGATCTGCGCAACGAAAATTCTCCATCGGAGATTATTAGGATCTGGTTTTTGTGGTTCAAGAGGTAACCATCGGAGATCAATTTATTGAATTAGGTTAGGTGACGGCTGATCAGGTTTATTTCTGCGCAGATCAAGATTATTTCTTGTCAGGTTTCAGACCATCCGTTGCATTCACCGGAGATTTTTTTTTCCTGTTGCAATACGGTGCCGACCCTAAATATTTTAGAGTCTGAGACGATATAATAAAATAGGGCCCCCAATATTAAAAAATATAACTAATTTTATTACTATTTTTAAAATCTACAATATTTCAAAATATAATGCAATATTTTAATTAATTAGTTCAACTATACTTGTTTTCTTAGAAGCAAATTCACTAATCAAATTTTTATAATCAAGTTCTATAACTAATTCATGTTCAATAGAAAATGTAGCTAATCCACTCAATATATCAAACCCGACAAACAAATATAGCATAAGTATTAAAAAATTATCTAATAGCACATATGACATATCTCCTATCATTTTTATTCTTTAGTCTCTAAAACAAGACATCATGTATACTAATGCGAGAAACAATTAGATAAGGCAGCTTTATAGTAAGGCATGATAATTTATGGGGCTAAAAACTAATTAATATTGGTTCGGCGTCATAGTATAAATGGTGCAAAAGCTGAGGGACTTTGTTGCTAATTCTAAAAGTTTATCCCTAAATAAGAACGGGATTAGGGATTTCACTCTGGCGTTCTGCAATCCATTGGCGATGAACTCAATGTTCTTCTCTGCAATCTCAGGCGACGACTCTTTGTTAGGATTTCGGGCGGTGCTGGTAATCGATCGTCGTGGAATCGAGGCCGCGACTTCTAATCGTCTTCTATCGGTGAGTGCTCGAGCTGTTGGGATCTTGATTCACAGGGCCGTTTGAAGGTCTGTTGGATGTTTGGCGTCGCGCAACAACTGCGAATTTTCATCATTCGATTTTATTCATTTTGGGCATAAAGTATGGATTTTGATGACTGTAGACCCTTGCAAGAGATGGAAGACTGGAGAAGGATGCACAGATTGGGAGTCTCTGCCTATACCTCTAATGCGTGAGTATGAGGTTCTGAATTTGCCTGCGAATTTTTGTTACTCGATTTGATTTATTTTGGGCATAAATTTTGGATTTTGATGACTGCAGATCCTTGCAAAGAGATGGAAGACTGGAGAAGCATGGACTGATTGGTGAGCCTCTGCCTAGTGTGAGTTGATTCTGTTGTGATCACAGAGGGACGAGCTTATTCGAGTCCATCCGTAGTGGAGAATGGGCTGAAATCCGTTGACGAACGACGAGAATTTGATGATGAAGACTATGATTTGATGACGAACGATGAGAATTTGATGATGTGGATGATGATTTGTTGATGAACGACGATGTTTTCATTATGAACGATAATGATTTGATGACGAGGACAATGATTTGATGATGATGACGTTGATTTGATGATGAACAACGATTGGTTGATGTGAACAATAATAATTTGATTATGATGAACGATGTTATTTTGACAATGAATGATGATTTCATGATGAGTACGATTATTTGATGATAAACGATGAAAATTTGATGATTTTATGATGAACAACGAAGATTTGATGATTGACGAAGATTTGATGATAAACAACGATGATTTGACGATGAAACACGAAAATTTGATTATGAACGACAAAGATTTGATGATGAATGATGATGATTTGATAATTAACAGTGATAATTTGATGAACAACGATGATTTGATGATAAACGTCGATGATTTGATAATGAGTGTCGATAATTTGATGATGACTGACAATGATTTGATGAACAGGAAGATAATTTATAGTTATGTAATGAATTGATTTGAATGTAACTAAATATAATAATTACAATTAGACCCCAAAAATTTTATATGAACCATATGAGATCCCTTTGCCTTACCATAAGGCTGCCTTACCAGAGAGTTTCTCTACTAATGCATAATGTATACATTAAAGTAATAAAACACAAATTTTGCACATCAAATCACACACGTACACCGCACACACATGACACATACACAACCTTTTACATATATAATATTTATACTCAAGTTCAATACCAATTAAAATTATTCAATCAAATCAAGATTAACAAAAAATACATTAGCACAATTGCACAAAAGTAAAAAAATGTTTGCCCATCTCATAATTGATCTTATATATATTAGATATATTGTAATTGAGATTTTGGAAGTTTAACTCAATAGAAGAATAAAAATAATTTGAGCACGATTTACATAAAGATGATTGAAAAGTAAAGAATAAAAATGGTCTCCATCCAGATTTCGAAAGATGAAGTCTTCTGCGTAAGTAAAGACCTATTTTTTCCTTTTTAATATTTTTTAAATATTAAATTCATTTTTTATATTAAAAAAAGGGGTTTGAAATAGCTGATCACCTCATTTAGCGTAGAGTTATGCTTCTAATAAATTTTTAGTGTTTTTGACTTTAATTGTGGTCGAATGCAGAAACTGATTCTATCAACTTCTACTTTTAGATAAAAAGCTAGCAACAATTTATCAAAAATTAATATTTATTGTACTTCATTAAAACATGATAGTTGAAAATTTCCGCCCTAAAGAAACCCTAATCCGTAAATCTTACTATATCCATTATTATGGTTGAAAAGACATATGTATACGTGCGTGCTCATCTGGTGTAAGATTTGTGCGGCGTCCATTTCCAAATTATGATGAGGATTGAT
The DNA here is from genome assembly GCA_948330725.1 of Sherardia arvensis. Classification (NCBI taxonomy): domain Eukaryota; kingdom Viridiplantae; phylum Streptophyta; class Magnoliopsida; order Gentianales; family Rubiaceae; genus Sherardia; species Sherardia arvensis. The sequence goes on along the minus strand of OX415238.1, from coordinate 8,335,861 downwards.
TCAGTCTATGCAAAAGTCACAAATTATATAGACGACGAATCACAATATATTATTGGTTTTTGAATTATAACGTGGCAAGCCATTTATTAATTATATAAGATTATAAATCAACGTCATAGTTTTTCATACACTTAATCCCTAGACTCACATTGACATAAATAAAATGCAATCTGACAAACAAAATTCACAAGCTTACCTGCTTCCAATGATGCAGCAGCCTTTCTAGCATTCCTCGCTGCAGTTACTGGGGTAATCTTCTTCTTGAATTTCTTCCCTACATCATCATATTCAATGAGCTTGTGATCCAACCAGCTCTTGGTATAGTAATCCATCGGTTCAGGCTTACTCCTTGGCAGACACCCACGTTTCTCCATCATTGCTGTCACCAACTAGCCATAAGGAAATTCCTTATAGTCAATTCCAGCAGTCTTATCCATGTACCTCTCTATGGTATAACCTGGATTCAGCTCGATGCCCTCCATAACACAATAAAACAACATAAGATTGCCTATGGTACACTCACTTGGGTGGCCACTAGATGGCTGTTGATGCAGCGCGATCAACTCATAAACCAGCCTATCCTCAATGGACAAAGCAGACAGAGGATATTTATCATCACTAACAGGTTCATTCCCATCTATCTTAAAGTACTTCTGGTGCATCTCAAGTAGATCTAGTGGGTAACCTTCATTCTCCTTATCAGGCAAAGCTTGCTGAAATCATATTTCTAGGGGGCCATCAGCATTGGCAGGCTTCAAGAAACTAGAATCTATGTATGGACAGCCTATTGCCTCATTGATTGTGAACTTATTCACATGAATCAATACACCATTAACCTTAGTTGCATCTGGGTAATTTTATCCAGTCCCTAAGTTCGCAGAGAACTGAATAACTTCATCACGAAAGGTGGGCTTGTTCAAGGTAATCAACTTATCAAAATGATTGTTCTGAAACTTAGAAATGACATAAACTTAGAAATGACATAATCAAGGATCCTGGTCTCCACAGCATGCCTAGAAGCCCAACGGACATAACGTTCCGTCCCAGCCGGATTGAAGAAATCCGTACTGCCGCCGGGGTGTGATCTGGACGGCATGCCCCCTTTTTGTGCGTGATTTCTTCTCTGACCTAACCTGAGATACGATGTTAATCAGAATCTCGTTGTTGCTAGGCTCATCAGCTGACTTCTCAGAGGGTTCAGGCGCACTCACGACACCTTTCCTACCCATACTTTGATGTGGCACCGGCGAAGAATCAGATTTTTTTAGGTGGTCGGAGCACAAATTTGTGGGTTTGTCGTGATGAGAGTGATGGGTGACTTTTCAAGATCTAGAGAAGGGAGTTGACTTACAAAAATATTTTGTTTCTTTTTATTTTTTCCCGAAATATTAAGCGGTTCCTATATCGGAAGGAGTTTAATAATCGGTGTGCCACGCCAGCTTACTTATTTTTTATTAAGTATTTTATTAACAAATAATAGCCCAAAGACATGTTCCCATATCGGAACCAACACTTTTTCATTAAAAATATTGCACAGTCCAATACAAGTATGACAGCATTTGGCTTTATGGATGTGGTTGAGATTCATTCAATGTGAGGCAACTTTGGCTTTATGGATGTGGGGCTTGATCTTGATATTGATCTGCACGAACATTTCTTGTTTGCACGCACATAATTATGTGCACATTAATTAATTCTTTTATAACAATTCTGAAATAAATATATTAACAGGCAGACAATGTGCGTGCAAATAAGAGAGGGCAATTTTTCAGATAAACACCTATAATTTTTATGTATATAAAATGTAGACGTCTTTGGATCGAAGCACCAAAATCAGCAAAAACAAAGCAAGATTCAAAGTTTAAGAGAAAAGAAATGAGACATACCATTTAATGTAATACCGAGAATCCCCAGTAGATCAGCAGTGCAGCCAAACACACACAAAAAAAGAAGAACAAATCTGAAACAAGCATTTCATGTGACAAAATGAAAACACGAAATCATAACTTAATATTATTATCGCACCTTACGAATCCGCTTCTTCAAAATCTCCTCTACTTCGTAATAGCCTTCCTCCAGTTGTCCGGTTTGCACAGCCGTATCGCCTCCTTGACAATCGCCGGCGCCGGCATTAATCACCATCTCCCTGTACCATTCAGTACTCCTCTTCCGGATGCCTTTTCTTGACGCGCTGCATTAAAAACTACATCTTCTTGGTTACAGATAAGTGTCACGTACGGTGTTTGTGCATGCTGAGTAATTAATTGGTCATTTCATTTCTCAGAAATGGCCATCAGTATATACAGATCAAAGAAATTTAATTTTGAGAAGATCAATTTTGTGCATGAACTGTGCATGTTTTTAATTATTTTGTAAATAAAAATATATCTTAATTAAGGAATATCGATCCTTTACCCCTTCCAGAGCACGGATAACAGGGCTTAATCATCTAATGTTAAGGGCATATATAAAATGAAATTGCATCTTGCAACCAAAAAGTAATTGATCATTGAAATTATACAAACTTATCATAACATGCATACTTAAATGGGAAAAAAAAAACAGATCAAAAACAAAAAGATTCCCAGCGGCAATAGATCAACGTACCTTATCAGGTTTCAGATCATCCGTTCCATTCACCGGAGAATAGTTTTTGCCGTTGTAGATACTTCTACCACCGGAGGTTTTGTGACTAAAATAGATATCTGCATCGGAGATTATTAGGATCTGGTTTTTGTGGTTTAAGACATAACCATCGGAGATTAATTTATTGAATTAGGGTCGGCGACGGCTGAGAAGAGAAGGGCGGCGGCTGGGAAAAACGTTTCATCGGCAGGGTTCGAGGGATATGGTTATAAAGAGACGAGAGACTATTCTATAATATTGATTTAATTTTCTATTTTATCTACCTCGTTTTGATTTAATTTTCAATTTTACTTTTACACGTTAATTTACTCGATCGATGGCCACTTTAGATTGACCGTTACATATCTTTACATATTAATTACATATTTTTATCGTCTATATGCATTAATTAACTCAATCAAACAATATGATTACAATACAAATGATAGAATAATATTTTGTTACATACAACCATCCTCTAAGTCCAAACTTTATACACTATATTTTACCTAGAAAACGTAGAAAATTTTAAAAATAGCTAATTAACAAGAGATTCTCATTTAAATAGCTGACCAACTCATTTAGTGCGTATTTCGTGAATTTGTACTTTTAATAAATTTTTAGGGTTTTTGACTTTTTACGGTGGCGAAAACAGAATATGGTTCTATCAACATTTACTTTTAGACCAAAAAGTTAACGACAATATGTACCAAAAACTTAAAATGATTATAATTTAAATCACGATAGTTGAAATATTCTGCCCAAAAAAACCCTTAATCCGTAAATCTTACTATTCATTATTATGGTTAGAGATCGAAAAGTCATATACGTGCGTACTCATCTGGTGCAAGATTTGTGCGGCGTGCATCCCACCGCCGGTGACCACAAATCAACAATGAGGAATTAATTCAGACTATGCAAAAGTCACAAATTATATAGACGACGAATCACAATGAATTTATTGATTTTGAATTATAACGTGGCAAGCCATTTATCATACATGATTTCTTTTCATTATATACATCATTAATTATATAAGATTATAAATCAACATCCTACTTTTTAGCTTATTTAATCTACTGCATATTCATATTGTATCACACAGATAATGTGTAATTTTACTAACATCTTGACCTAATAATCTCATTTACAGAATAGTTTTCGAACTGAGTCAAGATAGTCATGCATTCTTTGAGCTTTTGTATGAAAAACACAGGCAGACTTTTCAGGACCATCTCTCATTTACTGTAAGAATAAAAAAAATCTCATCTTTCATTAATGAATTCGAAAGCCATTATTCATGTTTGTGTGGGACTTTCTTAGGTTTTTCCATCTCTGCAAAATAAGCAAGGTTCCATCTTTTTATCCCCGGAATATCCCCACCCACCGCTCAACTTCCGCCGCAGCTCAGCCGCCATTGATTCCATTTTTCGAAGCTTCAGTCCGCTCTCACCAGTAAGCTTCCCCTGTTACATTATAAATTCATTAAATTAGGTTCTTATTCATAATCGGGTATTTTATTGTTTACCGTATGAATGAATTATGACAATTACATTTTTAATCATCAATTTCTTCTTCTATAAGGAATATAGACAGTAATACACATACATCTTAATCATGTTTGAAATATTTCTCAATTGCACGCACGATTAGAGTTTGCACAAAGTGTGCACGCGCGATTAGAGTTGCACAAAGTGTGCACGAATCACGAGCCTTGCTAAACTGTGACATAATTAATGAAAGCAAACATTATTAGCATATTTTGAGTGTTGAATTGATCTTTTTAATTAAATTTAATGAATTTACAGCAAGAAAGTCACGTTTTACGATGCAGAGCTCACCAAATATCAGGATGATTAGTCGTTACGGTATTTATCTTAACATTTTAGGCGTTTTATGGCGCAAAAATAATATATAATATTTAAAACTATACTATACATTCTATAAACATTCCTAAACTTCAAATATAATATTTTTAATCTTATAAACTCCAAATTATGAATTTTATATTGCAAATATTCATAAATTATCACAAATTAAGTTCACATCTTCCGAGAACATTAAAATCATCCAAGCAAGCCATACTTTTAAGTCACGAGTTAATTAAAACATGCAAAATAGTCATGCAAGAAACTTTTGGGTTCTGACTTCTGGATTCTGGTTCAATCCAGAACTTAAAATGTTTTATTATAATTTTTTTTTTCTTTTTTTAAAACTGTTTTTCATTTTTTATATAAAAACTCCGATCCGTTCTTATTATTTAGATCGGGTTATAAGGTTTACACGGGTTTGGCGGAATTTGGCGTCCATTTGGCATCCATTTGACGGATTTTGGCATCTTTTCGGATGATTGGACAACTTATCGTCCGCCTTTTGCGCCTAACCAATTTTCCGTCGAGTCGAATTGTCATAGCGGAATCTCTAGGACGCCAGGATGCCTATTCGTCTCCGAATGGAAGACTTTTCAACGCCGTAATTTTCTTGATCGACAGTAGCCAGTTTGAACACTTGAGTTGCTTTTAGTTGGCTCTTTCCCGCTGACAAAAAGTTCTGTTATTAGATGGTCTCGTGATCTCACCAGTGGTCCGTCACCACTTCAGACACAGAATCAAATACATCGAGGAATTTTTGCTTCACTCGAAGGGTTAGAAATCTCGGCAGCCGCTTTCCTTGGACGCTTGGCCGGCTCTAGATATTTGGGGTTCCCAAAAACAACAACTGATGCATCCGCTTTGCTATCATCTCTCACCACTTCATTTTGAGAACTCGAATCCAGCTACTTCATTTTTATAAAATTGATATGTAATGCAAAGGAATTGAGTCTGAAAACTTGATTTTCATTAAATTCTACTCACATGTGTGTGTGTATATATATATATATATTTATATGTAATATAGAAACATATAATAACTTAGAGTCCTAACTAAGTAGTATGATATTCGGTTCCCGTGAGAAAGCGAATCATGGTACAAGTCTAGATATTCTATTGTTACACAAATATAGAATCAAAGCAAATACATGTACACCGAGATATTTGTTGAACGTTTGCTGCATGATTGATTAATTAAACTCTGAACTTCTAATAGCCCCCTCAAGTTGGAGGGGGAGTGGGATTCGAACGCACGCCCAACTTAAACAAAAGTTCGCAAAATTGAATCCGCTCCAAGGGGTTTGGTGAAGATATTGGCAAGTTGATTGGAGGAAGATATATATTTTGGAGAAATTAAATCGAACAATAACTTTTCACGAACAAAATAAAAATCAAGTTCAATGTGTTTTGTATGTTCGTGAAAACTGAATTTTCAGCAATGTGAATGGCTGCTTGACTATTACAATACACTGGTATTGGTTTCGAAATTTGAATACCAAGATCAGTAAATAAAAATGAAAGTCATTGTAATTCAGCAGTGAGATTGGCCAAAGCCCTATATTCGGCTTCGGAAGAAAATCTAGATTTGGTTGGTTACTCTCGTTTATATCTCAGAATATATAAGTTCCTTTAAGAAATTAAAGAAATAAATAATATCAACAAAGAAATTCCAATTTCAAATCATCAACCATAGTTTAATCTCCAGTTTGTAACAAATCACGAGTCAAGAGAAAAAAAATCACGAGTCAAGAGATTTGAACCAAACAAAAATCAGGTTTAGTCAAATACGGTCAAGCGTTATTTATTTTTTCTATAATTTTTTTAAATTATCTATGATTTGTATGTATATAGATAAGAGAAGTATGGCCCTGTTTTCGGAACCTGATAAGTAAACAGTTCAGTTCAATTGACTTTAGCTCAATTAAGTTCAATTCAGCTCAACAAAAATATAATTTGATTAAATTCGGGTAAATTTAGACATACTGATTCTATTTTTCAATATATTAATTTTCAATTCAGCTCAGTTCAGTTCAATTCAATTTAGTTCAGATCATTAAGAAATAAACTTAATCAAACATGCCCTAATTCTATTATTATGCTTATGTTTTTGTTGAAATGTAATATATACTGAGAACTAATTTTAAATTGATGAACACTGATTTTAAATGTTAACTGAGAACTAATATATGTTCAAATTGTTGTTTCTGTTTTGCATATACTCTAGAGCTGCACATACTCTAAAGCCTTACACGGTAACACTACTAGGAAAACCACCTTTTAACACCGGGTGGGTGATTAAAAAATCTAGCAGTTTGTGTGCTAGGTGGTGAAACGCTGATGTACTGTACCACTATCGACCTCAAATACTATGTGGACTTGCTGACTGAATTAAGTTAACAAGGTCTAATACAATGTTTGAACGTTGTACCGGCTTGATAAAATTGGACCCATGGATAAGTCAACGGGCGACAAAAGTAGAGTTGACTAAGGCATGTGGCCCATTATTATGGTCCATGGCCCAGAATGGAGCTGGAGCTGAACTGATGCAACATGGTTTAATATTTCATGGCGGTGTAACAATTAAATATTGTTTTGAGTGGTCTTGAACACTTAGGGTGTGTTTGGTTGGGCAAGTTTTTGCAAAACTTGGACTATCCAAGTCCAGTTTTGTAAAATCTTGTTTGGTTCACCAAATTTCTCAAAATCCAGACTTGCAAAATCCTAAAAACCAATCAAAGATTTTGTTTCATACTCACAAAATCCAACCCAACCAAACAAGGATTTTGCAAAACCATACTCTCAAAATCCCAAACAAAAACCAGTCTCTCAAAAACCAAAAACAAAACCAGACTCTCAAAAATCTGACGAACTAAACACACCCTTAAGACCTAAGGTCAATGTCAAACCACATGGCCTTTTTACCATGTTGAACATGGATTATGGCCCGAACAAGGCCCAAGGCCCATGTTGGACTGATGCAACATGTTCATTCATTACAATACGATTTAGCAATGGGATTTAACACGTCATGATCTACCACAACATGGGACGGATGTTAAGGACCCAGATTTCCCAACCGGATACATGGCGTCTTTCTTCTTCCACTGATCACTATCGGAAGCGTTGGAAATAAAATCTTCCCCGTCCCTATCAGCATGCCATGTGAGTAGTTTAGCGTCAAATGTTTTAGCAAATAACCGTGTCAAACTCGGTTAAAGAGGAATGTACTGCCACTACTACAATCACCTTCATTTAAGACACAAATTTAAGGCGTTTGGGGCGGGTTCAAAATCTTCCGCCTTACTACTTACTTGCGAGTTCGCAAGCCACAATCGCTAGATTTTAAAAACATGTTTAAAGGCGGAAATGACCGTTTAAAAGGCGGTAGTCGTATGTGCCGTTAAAAATGAAGAATTAAGGCGGAAAGTTCATTTCCGCCTTAAAAACCTGTTTGTTGTTGCGAGTTCGCAACACGTAAGTTAGGTCTGTCGTAATAGTTACGAGCTCGCATGTAATGAACGTTTAGGGTAATTTTAGCAAGCTAGGATCTAGCAAACTCGTAGATGAGAAAGTAAATAAACTCATTTTGGTCACGAGTTCGCATGCATGCTCGCTGATGTTGTGGCGATATCGCCACTAATATCATTGAAAAATTTGTTTATGAAACGAGTTCGCCACCCATAAGTTGAGTGTGACATATGTGTAGCGAACTCGCTAGTAAAATGAGTAGGTATGCGTGAATACTTGCGAGTTCGCAAGGCCGAAGACTATATAATAAAACAGCAGCTCCTAGCGGATTTGTAAACAACAAATTAGACATTTGAAAGGTTGTATGTATCATTTTTCCCTTGGCTTACCATAAGATTGATTAGGTAACCTCTTTTTTTGGAATTCCGGTCGTTTGCAAGTTGGTGGGTAAGCTATTTTCCGCCTTACCATGTGGTTGTTTGTTTGTTAATGTTGTCGTGTTCTTAAAAAGTTGTTGTTTTTGTGATGATTTTGTGATAGTTTCATGTTGATTGTAGGTTTGTGAGTGATATACCATTGTGGGCTAGCTTTTTTGTTCAACGATTTCTAAGTTGATTAGAGTTTGCGCCGTGTCGTGCATTATGGATCGTGAATCCATCATGAATAAGAATGCTCGGTTGTCGAAAGAATATCTAGATTTGGTTGAAGAATTCTTAAGAGTTGGGTTGCGACATTGTAAGCTGAGGAGCATAGGTGGTGTTAGATGTCCATGTAGGGATTGTAGGAATAACGCTATATATGAAGATATTCTTGTTGTGCGTGAACATTTAATCTGTAGAGGATTTGACAAATCGTACACTGAATGGGTATGGCATGGTGAGGGCAATTATGGGAGTGAGAACATGGAGGTGAATGAGGGAAACGAGGAGGAAATGCTAAAGTATAACGATCAATTGTCGGATATGTGCGACGATGTTGTTATGGAATTTGTGGGAAAAAAAAGTATGCTAGAGGCTATGTATGCTGATAAAGCGACAAAGTTATATGTTGGCTCAAGCCATTCAAGGTTGGGTGCAACATTGTTGTTGATGAACCTTAAGGCTAGGCATGGGATTTCAGATAAAGGAATGACTGAGTTGTTGGAGTTAGTTAGAGAGTTGCTTCCTCAGGACAACTTGTGTCCAGATCGGGTTTATACTGCTAGGAAAATCTTATGCCCCATGGGAATGGAGTTTACCAAGATCCATGCTTGCCCGAATGATTGTATGTTGTATAGAGGGGAAGATGATTCTTTGAGGGATAATTGCAAGGTGTGCGGTGAGTCAAGGTGGAAAAAAAAGGAAGGTAGAGTTGAGGTTTGTGGGGAAACAGTGACAACATCGACAAAGCAAAGTCCTGCTAAGGTAATGTGATACATGCCTCTTAGACCACGATTGGCGCGCTTGTTTGCAAATGCAAGTGATGCGAAACTATTAACATGGCATGCCGATCGAGTTCGAGAGGGAGATGATATTATTTCTCACGCTTCAGATGGTGATCAGTGGAAGAAGATGGATGCTAGGTACCCTGAGTTTGCTAATGAACCTAGACATGTGAGACTCGGACTATCCACGGATGGCATGAACCCTTTTGGTAACATGTCTAGTACCCATAGTTCATGGCCTGTTATGCTTGTTATTTATAATCTCCCTTCTTGGTTGATGATGAAGCGAAAATATGTGTTTTTAAACACTATGATCTCATGCCCTAAGCAACCTGGCAACGACATTGATGTTTATCTAGCACCTCTTGTTGAAGAGTTATCATCTTTATTTGAGATAGGTATGGTGATTCCCGATGGTAGTCGTGGGGATGCTGAGTTCGAACTTAAAGCAATGCTTATGTGGAGCATTAATGATTTTCCGGCGCTTGGAAATCTCGGAGGGTGCTCGGTGAAAGGACATTTTGCATGCCCGCTATGTGAGAGTAATACTAGTCATTGTCAGTTAAAGCATGGAGGAAAGCCTGTTTATTTGGGTCATCGACGTTTTTTGCCTGCTAGTCATCCATGGAGGCGTGCTAAGAAGTGGTTTAACGGTGAGGAAGAAAACGGTGCAGCCCCTGTCCCACTCTCGGGTTCAGAAATTTTTGGCAAGGTGTCTGAGATAGAATATGTTTTAGGCAAGGGTCATAAGAAGAGTAAACAACCTTCCATTTGGAAAAAGTGCTCTATATTCTTCAAACTTCCTTACTGGGAGCATTTGGATGTACGGCACTGTCTGGATGTGATGCATATAGAGAAGAATGTATGTGAGGCTTTGGTGGGGACGTTGTTGAATACTCCCGGGAAAAGTAAGGATGAATTGAAATCAAGGAAAGATTTAGTGAATCTTGGCATTAGGACATCCCTTGCCCCCGTGCAAGAAGAAGTAGGTAAAACGTACCTACCACCTGCTTGTTATTCATTATCATCTGAAGAGAAGGAAAGTTTTTGTGCAACTCTGAAGTCAGTAAAAGTTCCTTCTAATTACGGTTCAAACATCAGTAGTTGTGTATCGACTGCTGAATTGAAATTGGTTGGAATGAAATCACACGATTGTCACAATTTGATGCAGGATTTGAATGTCATCGCTCTCCGTGTATGCTTGCCTACACACGTTCGGAAGGCGGTTGCAAGGCTATGCTTTTTTTTAAGCAGATATGTCGCAAGAAGGTTAGTCGGTGTAAATTGGATGAGTTGCAAACGATGGTGGTAGAAGTGTTGTGCAGGCTTGAGATGTATTCCCCCCCCTCATTTTTTGACATAATGATTCATGTGATAGTCCATCTTGTAAGGGAGGTCAAGTTGTGTGGTCCCGTGTACCTAAGATGGATGTATCCATTTGAGAGGTACATGAGTATTTTCAAACATTTTGTCAAGAATCGATATCATCCAGATGCAAGTATTGTACAGCGGTACGTGGCCGAAGAGGTGATCGAATTCTGCACCAACTACTTACAGGATGTACCAACAATAGGGCTACCAATTGCTAGGCACGATGGGAGAGCTGATGGTGTTGGACTACGGCATAGGTCAAAGTTCAGCCCTTCCTCAGATGAGATATCTAAAGCCCATCTGTATATCCTACGCAACCATTCTGCTGTGAGTCCTTATGTCGAAGTTCACCTAGCAGAGATTATGGCCGCGCATCCCGATTTGTTAGGACCCCGGGCTTTTGAATTACATTGTAAAGATTTCACTAGTTGGTTGAAAATTCATGTGCAAAATGGGGATGAGCATCCAAAAGTCGTCAAATGGCTGGCTAAGAGACCACTGGGCACAGTTACGTCGTTTAGTGGGTATGATATAAATGGCTACACATTTGGTACAAAGTGGAGCGATGATAGATCGGCGACACAAAATAGTGGTGTATCAGTACCCGGAGAGGGTGGTTTGCATGGGGAAAATGCTTTTTTTGGTACAATCACTGACATCTGGGAAATGGATTTTGTCCACGTAAAAATAGCACTGTTTAAATGCCAGTGGGTTGATCAAGCAGAAGGCACGCGTCTGGAGGAGTTGGGGATGATTCTAGTGAACAGAGACATGCAAGGCTCAACTGAAGATCCTTTCATAATGGCCGCACAAGCTCATCAAGTGTTTTATGTTAAAGATCCAGTAGATGGTTGCTGGGAGGTCGTGGTAGATGGAAAGAAAATGTTTGTTTATGGTGATGGTTTGTTTGACGATGACTGCAACATTTCTAGTGAGAACATTCCATTGTCGATTTATGAGACATTGGAAGACGATGATGACATAGTTGCCTGAATTATATGTCGGATGGACCACGATGAAGGAACGTGGATAAACCCCGCAGGAAAAACTACTAAAAGGAAGAGGAAGCAATCAAAGAAGCATAAGAAGGCGACTATGAAGAAGAAGAATAAGAAGAAGAAGAATAAGAAGTTAGTAACTGACGAAGAAGAAGAAGATGAAGAAGAGGATGAGGAAGAAGATGAGGAGGTCTAATAAGCGTATACAATACATTTGTAGTGTTTCTATTTTGTATGGTGTGTAAAATAAAATTATTTGATTGGATATATGGTACGTTTTGGCTAATATAAATTGTTTGTAAATTACCATAAATTTACCATAATTGATTTGATTGGATTGACATGATCACCATAAATTTAGGTAACTGTGCAGGCGTGTTGCGATGTTGCACATGTGCACGCAGATGCAGACGAGGAAGGTTACGAAATCGCAAGGTAGCCTTACACGCAGCGAAATCGTGAGAAGAGATTCATATTTCGCCTGCTAAGCTCTGTCACTCTGTTCTAGCTACCTGCGAGCTCGCCAGCACCCAGCTAGGGTCTTGAGAGATCACCAGTTTCCATCGTTGAATTTTCAAATATATAGTATTGACATGACTTTTGAAGCTTGCGATTTCGTTACCTGACTCGCTTGGTTCTTGCGAGTTCGTCAACTAACTCGCTTAGTGTCATTTTGCAATATTCAGCTTCAAATTTCATAATTATTGGTTACAGTGGACAACAAAGTAATGTTAAAATACTGTTGAATATATGAGGGAGATGTATAGAGTAATTTTTGAAGACAATAAATTCGATTGAAATCCAACAAAAACTTCAAAAGAAGGAAACAAATTGTAGCGCACAACGTACAAGTGAACTTATCATCCAATGTGACATAAAAAAAACAGAAAACACTAATCTATCCTTCAGTAGGTGGTGTTGGAGACGGAACAGTCTTCTTGGCCTTCTTACTCGCTTGTGCCCGTTCAATTCCACGGATCACCTTTTCGGTACACCAGCATTCCTGATTAATATGCGCGATTTGTTCTCTCATAACGTTGACTGATTCCTCTAGGCCTTTGTAGTATGCTTCCGGTTGGAGCTCTGAACAAACATTGGAAGCAACAAGTAAGTTACATACAAGATCTTACAATACAATAGCATATTGGAAGACATATTTAGAATGCATCATGACTAAATTAGTGTACCTTCAACTCGATTTCTGACCTCTCCCTCGTCGAGCACTAACGGCTTATTGGTTGAATCTTCCACCGCCTGCCAAGAGCCATCCACCAGCTCACATTTACCTTTCCTCTGAAAGTATTCCATAGTGTAAAACATACACTCTTGAGCCTTTGCGGACAATTTCATCTTCGGGAAAGTGGTTGTGAGATACATGGTAATGAAGTTACCATATGGAAGCTTAGTCACAGGGCGTCGATTCTCAACTACACTTTGCCTCATATGCTCAAATATGACATAGCCAGGGTTCAACCTTAGCTCCTCCATCACACAATAAAACATGACAATTGTTGTGTAGTTAAGCTCGGTTATCCACCCGCCTTTCGGCACAACTGATCTAGCTATCATTTCGTACAAGATCCTTTGGTGACAAGTCAACTTCTCAAGTTTGTATTCCCTCGGCTTACCGAGAGGACCCTTAGGCCAGCCAAAGTAGTTCAAACCTAAGTTTTGAAGGTAAGCTTCGTCAAATCCACCACTTTCAGGCCACTTTTCTCTACAATAAAAACCTTCCGGGGGAGGGTTACTGAAATACTCTTCTACAGCATACGACACGCCTAAAGCCTTGTTAAAAAACTCTTCTCCTATCTCAAAATCATTCTTGTTTACCCTAGTAAACCAACGCCCCGTTTCCTTCTCCTCCTCAACAAGCTGATGGAAATTGGCATAAAACTGACAGGTTTCTTCCTTATGGGAGGGGTAGTTCAGTCCTAATAAATCATGCAAGTCATGATCTCTAAAGGTTTCTACTACATTAGTCAACCCTAGTTGCTTAATCTGATCGAAATCTAACACATAGCAATCTAGCAGCGTAGCATGCTTCATTAGATCAGAATAAGCATCAGAAGCAAGTAAACTTACAAACTTTTTCTTGTCATAAGCGGTTGAGGAAGCCGGCGGTTGATTGGTGGAAGACGATGCAACCTCTCTACGACTGGCACCAAATGGATTTGGGGCTTGGTGCTTTGTTCTTGCCATGGCTGATAGGAATCACTGGGAAATTTGGGCTTGGTTAGATTTGGGGGTTTTTCCTTGATTTGAAATTGGGGATCGCGTTTGGAATAGAACTGCACAGCTTTTTTACTTTTATACTACAACATGCTTGCGAGCTCGCCACCCTGCTCGTCTACTGTCAAAACGTTGTCGTTTTAGTCTAATTTTTCAATTAAAGTCTGTGGTAAATTTTTACGATATCGCCACTATAATCTCAAGAGCTAGCGAGTTCGTTAGTTACACGTCAACTCAGCTCTGTTGGTTGAATATTAACCGTAGCGATCTCGCCACTTATACCTCAGACTGTTAGCGAGTTCGCTAGTTACACGCAAACTCAGCTTTGGTGGTTTAATATTAAATGTAGCGAGTTCGCCGCTTGTATGTCAAACTTCAAGCGAGCTCGCTAGGTGCACGTCAACCTAAGCTCTGTTGGATAAATATTAACTGTAGCGTGATTCTCTACTTGCGAACTCGCAATCCTGCTCGCTTACATTTTTCCCACATCGCCAAAGCAAGAGTCATTTTTTCACTATATATTGGTCAAGTTTTCTGAATGGTTCGATAAGTCGCCGACCCGCGCAAACTGAACATGAAACACACATTGATATGCAGGCCAAGTAGGCCCAATCTATACTATATACAGCACTATACTACCACCTACAGCCCATCAATGACCAAGGCCCAACCCCCAAATTGTTTTGGTGGTTATACACACTAGCGAACTCGCCACTTGCTCGCACATAAAGGATCAGCTCTGGTGGTTGTAATAGTAACTGCTTGCGAACTCGCGAGTTACACGTCAACCTAAGATCTCTTGGCTTGTTACTTGCGAACTCGTGAGTATTTAGAGCCTCTTCGTCAGCTTACTAGCGAGATCGCAAGTGAGACTCTTCTTAGGCTCTGTTCAAGATTTCAAGTTCCTTACGAGATCGTCAGCTTCTAGGCGAGATAGTAGCGAATTCGCAAGTGTAACGCATATTTTGCAAATTTGAATATTGCGAGTAAGTTATGATATCGTCAGATGTTGGCGAGACTTCAGCGAATTCGCAAGTCTAACTGATGGTAGGCTCTGTTGAAGATTTCAAGTCACTAACGAACTCGTCAGCTGTGGTCGCCTGTGCTGGCGAGCTCGCAACACGGTAATCTAGGTACAAAAAAAAAACTTGAGCAAAATTTGATGGCATATTTCAACAAAAACAGATGCCTAAACTAGGATCATCTCATTCACAATTCTTCATGAAATACTACCACAACTTTTACTGATCAAATTGTACTTAAAAAAAGGCCATAGTTTGGCCAATGTTTTATCACAAAAGAAATTAAACTAAATCACAACCCCTTAACTAGAACATCATGTAGTTCTTCACTAGTCATGTTCTGCGAAGCATCGGTGTTAGGTTGTGGGTTGGCAATGTCTTGAGTCCCTTCGACTTGATTGGTGGCACTTGTGCCAGCCTCCTCTGCTATTCTTGCCTCCTTCCTCTGCATCTCAGCCTTCTCCGCTGCGTCTTCGCCATTTGACAGGTCGTCCTCTTCATCATCGTCATCGTCACTGTCATCAACCTCATCATCCTTTTCTCGGCCCGCCACCTTTCCATCTGAGCCATCTGTGGCCTTGCTTTTCCCTTTATCCTCGCTCCCCCCTGGCGCGCTCACCTCATCACGCAGCTGTTGTAAAAAATCTGGGATGTCTTCAGAGTCGCTCAACTCGCAGTCGATGGCTCCGCTTTCAAGAAGTCGATTGAGTGCGTCGTTGTTCGCCCGTGAACGTTGCTGCGCTACTTCAATCTCATTGGCCAGCTTGCTCATTTTGACTACCAACCGACCACGAGCTTCAAACACTGCGTCTGCAGTTAATAAAACATAGAATCAGTTATGAATGGACTTATGCAACTGTTTTTAAAACAAGCTAAAATTTTTATTACCTGATACACCACCCCTAGCTCTTCTCGCTGCCGCTTCAGCTTCCTTCTTCTTCCCGTACTTCCCATCAGCCTTCAATTCCAGCCTTTTATTACGCAACCAATCTCTGTCGTAATAAACAATCTGCATTGGCCTACCCCTTGGGAAGATACCGGCTTTTCTGATCAAGGCAATGACCAAACCCCCATACGGAATTGCAGCTCTCTTATGCCTTGCCATCTTCATCATGTGGCTAAGGATCGTGAAGCCGGGATTGATCTTTATCTTCTCCACGATATAGTAAAATAGGGTCAAAGAAGCAATCGATGGCTCACAGGCATGGCCTAGAGTAGGCAGCACATTCCCACATATCATTTCAAAGACTAACCGAGCCTCCTCGCTTAGTCTATACACTGGGTATGTCATAGCTCTACCCGCTCTATTCGAGGTCCTTTTAAACCACTTTTGAGCCATCTCTACTACATCCAGTGGCTGTCTAGGGCTAGTGGCTGGAAAACGCTGTTCATAGTAAACCTCGTATGGGCCATCGGGCTTGGTAGGCCTAAGATCTTCACTGCTCTTGTAGGGGCATTTCAACACACTATTTATCATGAATTTATCAACCTTAAACTTAACCCCTCTAACTATAGTGGTTATTTCATCGACCCCCTCCTCTAACCCTAAATTAGCATAAAATTGCAAGAATTCCTCATAGTAGATGGGTTCGGGAAGCTGTAAAAGCTGATTTAGGTTTTGTTCCCTAAAATAGTCTAGTACATAATCAAACTTCATAGCAGGCACAGTGGTACTATCAAACACCTTATTGTTAATCACAGAACGAGACTGTAAGTGGGCATACCTAGCTCTGGCTTTGTCATTGAAGAACTGTGGCTCGTCGTTGACATTTTCCACCTCCTCGCCGCCTTGTCCCGGCTGATTTCCGGCGGGCACATCTGCCTCTGGTCGGTTTTCACCTCGGTTTACACCTCTGGATCGCGGCTCGACCACCTCCTCACCGTCGGCTCGCTTCCTCTTGGACCCGGCACCGGCCTGGCCTCTCCCACTGGCGCTCGAACGGCCTGATCCTCTGGTTTTGGGCGGCATAGCTAGATCTCCGGCGAAATCTCAGAGGGCTCGGCTAGGGTTTTTAATTTGGGGAAAAATTAATTTTGCCCGACCCTTAATTTTTTTTATATACTACACATGCTTGCGAGTTCGCCAGTTGACTCGCAAGGTTGTCAAAATTAATTTCACTCCTTGCGAGCTCGCACCATCCTCGCTTATTTTTATATACTACACATGCTTGCGAGTTCGCCAGTTGACTCGCAAGGTTGTCAAAATTAATTTCACTCCTTGCGATCTCGCACTATCCTCGCTTATTTTTATATACTTCACATGCTTGCGAATTCGCCAGTGTACTCTCTTGGTTGTAAAATTAATTTCATTACTTGCGAGCTCGCAACCCTGCTCGCGTGCAGTTTTCCCACATCGCCAAATCAGGAGTCAGTTTTTCAGTTTATATTATTCAAGTTTTCTGAATGGTTCGATAAGTCGCCGACCCGCGCAAACTGAACATGAAACACACACATTGATATGCAAGCCAAGTAGGCCCAATCTATACTATATACAGAACTATACTACCACCTAAAGCCCATCAATGACTAAGGCCCAACCCCCAAATTTTTTTGGTGGTTATACACACTAGCGAGTTCGTCACTAGCTCGCACATGGAGGGTCAGTAATTTGGGTTTAGGGTTTTTGGGTTTAAATGTAGCGAGCTCGCAAGGTGCTCGCCAGTTCATTAGTGGGCTTAGGGTTTAGGGTTTATACTACCAACCTTGACACTAACGAGCTCGCAAGCACTAGGGTTCATGTATAAAATTTCTATCTCAAATCATTTTTGTTAATTGTACATATTTTATATACATTTGTAACATAAACATTTATGAAATAGTTTATTGTGTACTTTAATTTAATATAATTTTGCCCATTAAACTTGAGTTGTGGAAGTGAAAAACATATATGTTTGTAAAATCATTTCATCTTATGTCACAGGTGCGATTTAATAGCCAAAGTTACGTTCAAAAGTTGTCGAACTTGTTATGGTTTTACTTTAATTTTTGACTTCATTTGAACTAATCAGTCATTACTGTACATTTATTACATCCAACACTAATAGTACTTTGTTCCAGATTACATGTACGTGACGACTACTGGTTATGAACACTTACGCAGTATTTACCAACATCAATGTTAGTGAGGATGATCTAATTCTTTTTTTACATTACATGATTCGATGGTTGCCATAATATATTCCCATTGATTATCAAGTTCATCAACCTAATTACATTAATGTTGTCACAACCAGCTAGTACTTGGCAAGCTAAAGCATAACAACTTTTGAATGTACGATGAACATTTGGGACTTTAGAGTACGATATGCTTTTCAATAGTCATACATATATACACTTGCAATTAATCGAATGATTACTCCATGACATAGTCGCAAGTAAATACCTTATTCCACACTTATATTCACATTAATGTTGTCACAACCAGCTAGTACCTGTCCAGCTATTTCATAACAACTTTTGAATAAACGATGAACATCTGGGAGTTCAGAGTACGATATGCTTTTCAATAGTCATACATATATACACCTGCAAATAATAGATTGATAACTGCATGCCATGTATAGTCGCTATTCATTAAATACCTTATGTCACACTTATTTATAATGAAACTAATTTATTAACCTCCACTTCAATATTACGCTAAAGTCACCAACTTTATACATTTTTACACGTGGTAATTAACTAGTGTATTATCAAACTGAATGACAGATGATTGAGAAAATTACATCATGCCTCCACAGTTGCGAGTTCGCAAGGGTCCATATTTATGAACCGGACTTCTTGCGAAATCGCAAGTCACAATGGTGAAGGTATTGAATGCATGAGTTTCATTACTAGCGCTATCGCATGGTGCTCGAAACCCAAAGCTTATCACTAGCGAATTCGCAACTTGGCCCGCCTCTGGTCGTCAACAGCATAATTCCAAGCCAAGAAGACCACAAACTTGGCATCTTATCACTTTTCATGGTCGAATCTTTCTTCCAAATCTCTTCTCTTTTCACATATTCTCTACTCTTTCCACATCAATCTTCCATCAAATCTACACAAACCCTTCAATAAATTCAATTACATCTCAAGTGGGTCAATCCAAAGTGTAAGCAATTTGCTAAGCTTTTCAATTACTTCTCCACTATTTGTTTCTCTACCCATATGCTTGTCTTTATGATTTTGTACTTGTTGTTTTGGAATTTAGTAGCACAATTTATGTGGGTAGGAGAAAGACAAACAAGGTAGACCCATCCTTAACACTACAATCAATTCTACATCTACCTATTTGATAATTGCAAAGGTATGGGTTTTTAGTTGATTACACTTATTTTGTGAGTTTTAAGGGGTCATTAGGGTTTATATATTCGTTGGAGTGTTAAACTTATGATTCATCATTAATTAATCACCACTAGGTCCATCAAAATTGTTACATTTTATTTGTTTTAGGTACTTGTGTCTAGGTAAACAAAATTATACTTAACTTGTGTGTAAATGCATATTCATGACCATGTTTGTAGGCATTCATTAATTGGGGAAAGTGGACTATATAAATGTTTTGTCATTTCCACTAACAAATTGGTCTCTAAACGTAGGAAAGGACAATGAGTGAACCAACAAACTCGACTTCTTCCAACTCATCTAGTGGTGGAGAAAATGTTGTTCTAGATTCGCGACGACGTAAAACAAGGAAGCTTAGTCGTGCTTCAAAAGAAGAACAAATGAGGACCCATTGTCGCGAGATAGAGACACGAATCGACAATAAAATTCTAACACATGTCAAATTTAATGACATCGGTGTAGCTATTGCGCCCTATGATGATGCCCAAAGGTGGTCTAGTTGGTGTGGGAAAATAGGTAGGACTCATGTGCCGCTAGACACTACGGATTGGAGGCTTCTAGACCCCGCTATTAAAAGGGGTGTGTGGAAGGAATGCAAGGTGAAGTTCACTTTTTTATTTTTTTCCATTTAGTAATGCCTTGTTAATAGGACTTACCATCTATACTATATCAATGTTAGCGACCCTTTGTGATCGAAGCCAAATCGTACGATCAAGTGAAGAAGAAGGCATTACAAATTGCATCAAAGTCGCATCGCGAGCATAAATATACTCTTGCCAAGGAGTACATAAACCCCAAGGGCATAAGGTTTGGTCAACATCCTAAGGATCGTTACAATCACATTGTCCCACTTACTTGGGAGATATTCAAGGCACGATGGCTAGAAAATGATTTAAAGGTTAGTACTAACATTCAATTTGCTTAATTTATTTTTTTTCCTATACACCTTTAATTGTTCCCTAAATTAGTTTATCCTTACTAACCAATAAAATTCATAAAGGATGTGGGTGATGATAAGCGTAAAGCAGCTGCTGCTAATAATATGCCCTACATCGGTGGACGGTGTGGATATTTGGGTGTGGGGAAGAAGACATCTAAAAACAAATACGATAAAGAGGTTAAGGAACTAGTAGATGGTGGCACCCCCCTAGAAGAGGCAAAAAACCAAGTCGCGGCCGAAGACCCAACAAAATATACTCGAGAACAGTTATTCGTGCTTGGTAGAATTAAGGCCGACGGAAAATTCTCAAGCGAAGAGGCAAAGAGAATTGCGGGACGAGTGGTACGTGTTATATAAGTTTACATACTTCTCAAAACTAT
Source organism: Sherardia arvensis (assembly GCA_948330725.1). Taxonomy (NCBI): domain Eukaryota; kingdom Viridiplantae; phylum Streptophyta; class Magnoliopsida; order Gentianales; family Rubiaceae; genus Sherardia; species Sherardia arvensis. The sequence goes on along the minus strand of OX415238.1, from coordinate 8,315,208 downwards.
TAATGTTACTAAAATTAAAATAGAACGTCATAGTGTATTTAAAATACGAACAACCAATTTGTTTGATTATTATTGTGAGTAGGATGAGGTAGGGCTTGAAGTTGAACAGGGTTTATTCATCCCGGTGGGAAAACATGATGTCTTGCATAGAGCACTAGGTAAGGATGAACATCCTGGAAGAGCAAAGGGGATAGGTGGATATGCGACCCAAATTGAAGCTTTTGGGATCAAACGTAGTAGCAAAAATCCTAAACCCTCTAAACTCCAAGTAGCCTTAAGCCAAGCTAAAAAATCCGAGCAAGATGTCAAGAATTTGAAAGCCATCTTAGCCAATGTTTGTGCTTTTGTGAATTATCCTATTCCCGATGATTTGTGTCTAACAAATCAAGGTAATGGACCATCATCCAGAGGCTCCCATCCATCCCCGCCCCAAGTTGAGGTTGACCAACCAAATCCTCCATTCGACCACATCGACATATGCACGCCATTGGCTCCTAGCCAACCTCAAGTTGATGTACAACTTCCGCAAGTTGATATACAAATTCCCAAAGCAACCACAAAGGTTAGGTTATCACCCTAGTCTAACCCTTACATTCAAATTAATTACGCTTAATCATCTACTCCTTTTTGAAAATACTATGATAACAAACTAATTTTTTTTTCTTTAATGTAGATTTCCCATTCTTGCAAGTTGTACGTTGTTAGAGGTAATAATTCTCAACCAATACACGTTGCTAATGGGAATTCCTATCCTCATATGACTTTGCATCACAAATCAAAAGTCCCTAAGGGTTTCGTAAGGGTATCCATAGTTGAGGTGTATGTAGAAGATGCCTTGTTGCCGGTGACTGAGGATGATGAATGCACAACAGTTGGTCAAGGTTTGGGATTTTTTTTCGTATGGCCCGCGTGGTTGGTTGTAGATGCTAATTCAACATGCATCCCCAAGAACACAAAGCAACCAACAGAGATTGCCGACCTTAATTTCCCAATCCCTAAGATTCCTCTCTCTAATGAGTGTGTGGGCTTCATGAAAGCTCTCCCGGGTTTTGTTCGCACACTATTTGACATGCTAGGTCATCATAGCCGTGAATCTGTGTACTATTTTGTAGCCAATTCCAAGGTTTTTGGCGAGGCAAAGGAAGTGGTTGTTCCTTGGGAAGATTTTGCCCTATTTTGGCACAAACAAACCCTTCCCGATACTATACTAATCCTACATCAAATGTAAGTGTTATTGTTTAACCTAGTGGTATTTATGTGTTACTTTATTGTGTCCGTATTTATATACCTCTTCCGATACTTTATACTCTAAGATTGTTGTAGGTTCATGCAATACGTCTCTTTGAGCGTGACCAAGACATTCATCGGTTTTTTGCACCCGACTTGCTTGCAACAAGCCCAACAAGGTAATAATGTGAGGCTTGCTTACCTTACAAAGTTGCTAAACGACAAGAGCAAAACCATTTTCATTGGGCCATACCTAGAGGGGTATGTATTTACTAATTGTTTGATTAGTAGATATTAGTTTCAACTGCACATAATCTACATAATCTATGTTATAGTCTGAGGTGCATGTTGTTTAATATATAGTGGTCATTGGAGTTTTGTTGCAATGATTCCATCATTGAAGCGTGTCTATTGGATTGATCCACTACATTTCGCTCCATCTACAAAATTCGCCGATCTATTGGAGATTGCTATGCATGCTGTGAATGACGACACACTCCTTAACTTTGAACTTATTCAAATTCAGGTTAAAATATCGACTCCTTTATTACGTATTTGCAGCTAAATACATTTACATACCATATGTTAAACTACTTCAATTTCAGCACCGCAAGCAATTCTCCAACTGGGAGTGTGGATACTACATGATGTTGTATGCCTACGAGTGCATTGAGACCCTTACAAGTGACAATTTGGAACTACATCGCGTGAGTACTCTTACAATATGAAAGTTTCTATTTATTACCTACAAATTACCTTAGTTTGTATTAATAAATGTATCTCATTCGTAGATACTCGAGGAAAATCAATCGCCATACACTAAAAAAGAGTTAGAGTTGGGGAGAGATAGATTTGCAAAGCACTTGGTCATCGTTAGAGCTCGATTCATATCTAGACCACACGTACCACGTAAGGATGCATGTAAAACCTAAGTCGTATTTCTACATTTGTTATACATGCAAAGGATTATAATTTATGAGTTCTTTGTGTTTGCCATTTAGTGGACTACATATATCTTGCAATTGACAGGTTTAGATATGACAATTATACTATTTGTGCGGGATATTTACCAAAAATCAAAAATTAATGTACTAGGCTTTTTTCCTGGCGAGCTCGTTACCTTTCTCGTTAGGCACCAAATGGCTTATGCGAGTTACATGCGTACTCGCAAGTAGTCAAGCTCGGGTGGCGGTTTCGCCACATAGCTCGCTAGGTTGAACTCTGTCTCACCAATATTATGTCTAACGCCATCGCAACCTGACTCGTCAAGACTAGCGAAATATACAAGCGATCTCGCCACAATTCATCAGAAATCAACCCCAATCACAGTTTACTAGCGTATTCGCAACTCTGTCGCTCGTTAGCCACTGCCTCTCCAGTCTCAAACCCTGCGATTTCGCCAGTCTACTCGTCAAACCTGCCGAGCAAGTTAGCGAGCTCGCCAATAAACTACTAAAATCGCCTAATCTCAGAAACTACGACGTCGTTTAATCATGCCTGAGAGTACACTTACGAACTCGCTACAAGATAATAAGAGATGGCGTAGCGAGCTCGCTAGGACTGTTTTAGGCGAGCCACAAACGGTCTCGCTACTACCCTCGTTCACTATCTAAGATCTTGACCAGGCAAACTAGCGGACTCGCAAGAATATTACTTGCGATCGCTTGTTGGTGTCGCAACTAATCAAGTGACGCCCTAAACCCTAGACCATAATCATTCCTGAGAGTACACTTACGATCTCGCTACAAAATAATAAGAGATGGCGTAGCGAGATCGCAAGGACAGTTCTGGGCGAGCCACAATCGATATCGCTAGTATCCTCGTTCACTATCTAAGATCTTGACCAGGCAAACTAGCGGACTCGCAAGTATATTACTTGCGATCGCTTGTTGGTGTCGCAACTACTCAAGTGACGCCCTAAACCCTAGACCATAAACCCTGTCTAACATGAATTGTAGCGAACTCGCTACATAAATGTTTAGCGAATCGCCAACAGCCATCGTAACTAGTCAGACTCACACATAATTTCAGCCTTGCGTTTAAGCTAGCGAACTCGCCACCTTGTAAGTTAGGTTTTGATTTGAGTAGTTGTTGCGAGCTCGCAACACGTCATAAAGGCGGAAATGACATACTTCTAAGGCGGATGATACGCCTTAAAATAGAAAAATTTTAAGGCGGGAGAGGAACCGCCTTAAAGCTTTTTCAGGTTTTAAGGCAATACCAGAGAAGGCATTTGTCTTCTGCCTTGAAACGTGAAGGACCAACCGCCTTAAATGCTGCAAAATTGTAGTAGTGTGCATCACTTTAGCTGGACTTTGGCTTTTCGATGCTATCACAGTTTCCCCACACACTTGTACTTTACAATCCTTCTTTTTCCATCTCGACTCACCACTCACCTTTCAATCATCCCTCAAATAATCATCTTTCCCTCGGTACAACATACAATCATTAGGGCATTTACATGTATCTTAGTAAACTCCTTCCCGGTTGGACATAAGATCCTCCTCGCAGCATAGATCTGATCAGGATACAAGTTATTTTGATGAAGCAACTCTTTGACTTACTCCAACAAGTGAGTCATACTTTAACCTGAAATCCTATGCCGTGCCTTTAACTTCATTAACAATAAAGCCGCACCCAATATTAAATGCTTAGACCCAACATATAATTTGGTCTATTTATCCACATACATTACCTCTAGCATACTTATCTTCCCAGTAAATTCCATAACATGATCATCACACATGTCATTAACTTATTCCTTGTACTTTATGATTTCCTCATCAGTTCGAACCTCCACCTTGATGTTATCATCTCCATATCATCTCCATAATTACCTTCTCCATGCCATACTTATTCGGTATATGATTGATCAAAATTTCTACAAATTAAATGCTCATGCAATACATTAACGTCTTCGAATATAGCATTGTTCCTACAATCCTTGCATGGGTATCAGAGCCAGCCTTGCATATACGCAAGTTACTAACTTGCTTGAGACCTCAATATTTTAAGGAAAAAAAGGGTCTCATTTTTTGAAGTAATATATTATATAAATATTGATAATTTGTAATTTATATTATTTTTATCAGTATTAATTTTAGATACTATAGATTTTAACTAACTATTGAAGCGGATTACGAAATCGCAAACTATGTTGCTATATAAATCAGTCTTATTTGCGATATCACAAGCTCTTCACTCCCACGTGTTTGGTACGATATCGCTACCATTATCGACGAACACATCATCACAGCCCATCATGAAATGTAAAATTAATGATGTTGCTTACAATACCGGACGAAACTTAGGATGAATATTCAAAGTTTCATTACTAATGTTTGTAGGCCCTTTTGATATCGTAACAAGGGATGAACATTTACATGTATTAAAAGTCGTGTTACAAAATTGTACATGCATTCCACAAATGAGCTAAATCATACGAAAAAAACCTGACGGTTCAACGCGTAACAACGTTAACTTGTGAACTCGTAATATGTAAATTACAGTGATTGTACTGAGTTATGATATCACAAGAGCGTTTATGATTCAAGACGAAAATATATTAAACGCCTTATAAAAATAATCCAAGGCGTATATATGTATTTGTCATTTCTGCTGTTTTCATTTTTTTGATTGACGACAGAAACTAGCTTGCGACATTATAAGTTTATGGTAAATCAGAAAAAAAAACTGGCGCAAACACTTTAAACAGGTGCGTCTAATAAACGTCTTAGTAGTTGTGGCTATAACTGCTTTATATTTATTTATCCTAGTTCTCTTTAGTAAAATCGTAGATTCATATACCCTAGGCTTACGTATAAAAATGCTGAAATGATTAATTACATCCGTACATTTCTTTCGTGCATATTGTGCACATCTTTTTATTCCTGAAGGTGAAAAAATATGGGCGTGCATACAAGGATTGGAATATAAAGCATTAAGATGTCACCTTTAAATAATTACCTGACTTTGCTTATAAATGACTTTAGAATATTTGTTAATTTTCTTGTGACATATTTTAGTGTAGATCTTCATTTTGAGTTTACTTAATTAACCACAAGTTTAACTGTTTAAGATGTGGGCCATAATCTTGGTGTTGATCTGCACGAACATTTCTTGTTTGCACGCAAATTATGTGCACATTAATTAATTCTTTTATAACAATTCTGATTTAAAATTTACAGGCGGCCAATTAATATATTAAATATAAGCGCTATAGCATGCAGATGTTCAAATAACCTAAAACTTTTATGTATATAAAATGTAAGCACCAAAATCAGCAAAAACACAGTAAGAATTAAAGTTTAAGAGAAAAGAAAAGAGACATACCACTTAATATTATTACGAATCCGCTTCTTCAGAATCTCCCCTACTTCATAAAAGCCTTCCTCCAGTACTTGTCCGGTTTGCACAGTCGATGTATCACCGCCTTGACAATCGCCGGCGCCGGTATTAATCATGTACCATTCACCCCTCTTCCGGGTGCCTTTTCTCGAGGTCGATGAATTACAAACTACATATAATTGTCACGTACGGTGTTCGTGCATGCTGAGTAATTAATTGGTCATTTTATTTTCTCAGAAATAGCCATCGTTGTATCTAGTTATACAGTATATACAGATCGAAGAAATTTAATTTTGAGAAAATCAATTTTGTGCATGAACTTTGCATGTTTTTAGTTATTTTGTAAATAAAAATATATCTTAATTAAGGGATAACCAAATGTCATTCCAATATAATCCACTAATTAATTACCCCAAAAAAGCATATTATCATGATATTTAAAACAATAGAAAACATATTTCTTCTAAATAATTATTATTAGTAAACGGAAACAAATCACAGTGCTTTGTATATGAGTCATGACCAATATTTGATTCGCACGCACCGTGCAATGAACATTTCGCATTTTATTTTCTCACCTTTTTAGTATTTCAGTAATTTATTTTAATAGATAAAAATTTGAATCAACAAGAAATAATGGATGAAGATAAGCATCTAATTTCCCTAGCTTAATTATACCCTTCATCAACTCTACAACATTAAAACCCCTTGTTTAATAACGTTGAACGCTTGCAGGCTGATTTCTGGTAATTGGAATCAGCTGATACACAGCCCAACAAAATCAAGGATCTGTACGGATTCATTCTGCAAGATAGTTCCAGGAGTGGACAGGAATTTGTTTCCTTTTGAGGATACTGAAATAGAGAAGTTCTCAACATATGATTACGATCTGAAGATCTTAGCTTCGTCGAAACAAGGTATTCTGTTTGCTGTCGGTGTTGATATACATGAACTGTCGGGAGTGAATGGTTTACGTTGGTAAACCTAAGATTCTTGGGTATTGGATACCTTTGAGCAATAACCCCGATTTCCGCAAATATGAAACTGTCACAGCAGCTGTGGTTGTGCTAGCTCAAATCCATTCATGTATAAACTTATCCGCCTTTCTAAAGAAAATAGAATTGTTTATTGAGTGGAAAATATATTCATTGTGAGATTTTCGATTAGAAGATTAGGAAATGGAAGACTCTCGAAAGCATAGAGGTGAATCTGGATGTTACAATCGGTAACCTGGTACACTGGCTAACCAATGATGGGCAGATGCAAGCTTTTAATGCCGAAGATGAAACTTGTTACCGTTTACCTCAACCGGAAAGTGGATTGAACGATGATTGGCGAACTCTGGTTGAGTATGAAGGGAAGCTTGGTGTGATGTATTCCGACAAGGATGAAGGTATTACGCACGTGTGGGCTCGGATGAGTGGCATGTGGAGAACAGTGATGTGGTTTGAACTCTAGCCCTATCTGAGACAAGAAGAGGTCAGACCAGTTGGGGTTTATAATCGAGACGTTGTTGTTTGACCGGGCATGAAAGGGTTGTCTTCTTCAATGTTCGTTGATTCAGCAATTCTCCAATCCTTGAACAGTGACACTATCCCTGAAGATCTTCCCATATAGATCAGATTTTGAGCAAGTCGATCTTTTTCGGAGTGAACAAGTCTTTGCAGACTCACACTCATCATGGCAATGCTTTGGAGTACAGCGCACACACAGATTTTGATGCAGTTCATCGCACGCACACATTTTGTTTTCTTAATTAATGTTTTGTTTTACATTCTTAACGCTTTGTATACATTAAATGAATCAATTAAACGATATGATTAGGAATTAAATTTCGATTAATATATGCAAGTAGGATATCCGATTGATGCGCTATATATGTAATCTTATGGTAAAAGGAACATTTATTTCTCAACGTTTCTTGTGAGATAGATTTCTCTATCTATTAAAACGAGTGTATCAGTCATAAACCTCGCGGATTCCATGTCTCGCAGCCATTCCACGCTTCCATCAAAAGACACAGTTTTCACGGTCACCGCGAAAAGAGATGAACAGACGTTTCAACACAGGATCAGAAATTACACAGACAACTAAATTATCCCTCTTGGTTTTCCTCTTAATTGACATGAAATGGAGAACCGGAGAGCCAGCTAAAAGACCAGGAAGACACTCGTCGGAATCATAGAGAAAGGAGCTTAGGTTTAATCCATCATGTGAGCGTTCCGACCAATCGCGACGGTCTGAAAACATTTAATCATTTATAGTAAGTCTAAAATTAAATTTCAAAAGACAATTAGTGTAGTATAAAAATAGCTAGCCTGGAAATATGTACATACCCATAATTTTGATTTATGTAAATAGTCTTCTATATATCAATATGATTTTTTTTTTGCAGCGTTCATGCACGCTTCTATATATCTTGCACAATTTATGCACGTGTACGAGGGCGATGTACGGGTGGTGGGCCGGCTGATCGACGGAAAATTCGGGTCGGAGTATTTCCTGTTCCATCCGCGACTGAGGCGGAAATATTACAGGCCTTCTATACGCAGTCCGTATTTTGCTTATTTGCAGTCCGTATTTTTTTTAAATAATCATATATACAATGATTCTGATATATAACTGAATTGCAAGTGTATGCAATAGAAATAGTATATATGATGCATATATCTGATATACATAATTATTGACCATATCATATATATTAAAGGCGTATTTTTATTTTGGACTGCAAAATAAGCAAAATACGGACTACGTATAACATGCCCCAAATATTATTATGTATGTAGTGAAATATTATTCTTTCATTTGTTATCATATTGTTTGATTGAGTTATTTAATGCATATAGACGTTAAAAATATATAATTAATATGCAAAGATATGACACGGTCAAACTAAAGTGGCCATGAGTAAATTTAACTTGTAAAAATTAAATAGAAAATTAAATCAAAAGGAGGTAAATAAAATAGAAAATTAAATTAAGTATATAATAATCTCTCGTCTCTTAACCATATCTCTCGAACCCTACTGATGAAACTTTTCCCAGCCCCCGCCCTTCTCTTCTCAGCCGTTACACCCTAAATTAATAAATTAATCTCCGCAGGTTACCTCTTGAACGACAAAAACCAGATCCTAATAATCTCCGATGGTTGCTCAGATCCTACTTTAAGCACAAAATCAGGGCGGTAGAAGTATCGACGGCAAAGGAAAATATCCGGTGAATGGAACGGATGGTCTAAAACCTGATAAGGTATACACGTTGATCTATTGCCGCTTGGAATCTTTTTATTTTTATTCATTTTTGGTGGGTATTTTTTGAATGATCAATTATTTTGGGTGGTTCTATATGCTGGTTCACTTCACTTTTGCAGGTGCAATTTAAATCTGAAGTGACAATAATGTCCCTCTTAAATATGTATTATTATTCACGAAAACGTAATTTATAATTTGGACACGTGTACAATTATTACATGGACGGATTTATGCATTCACGGTTAGAGTTTTAGAAATATATTCGTAAAAATTAATAAATAAATGAAGGGTAATTATGATATTTTACCAGTTTCATTGAACCTGTAGAAGTAAACTGGACCTGCATATAATAAACACCTTATTTTTTGCTTGCAAGAGTGTAAAGATGTCATTTCATTTTCTATTTGCCCTTAACATTAGATGATTAGGCCCTGTTTTGCGAAATTTACGGCACAATAAAATAATTGATCACAATTTAATTTAATCGAATTTACAAAATAAGTTTAGTGAAACCCTCGCTTAGTTTTAAGTGTAATCTTTAACAGTGATTCAAAAGGAGTAATTTCGAAATAAAATATATAGAGTCAACCAATAATTTATATATTAAATTAAGTATATATTAATTATCTTGATATTAATTAACTTCCTTTTTACGTTTGAATTGCTTTTTATTAGCTTGAACAGTGTTAATATCGCACATAATGTGCACGATAATTAATTTTGGATAAGTTTGAAATTAAATTTCAAAAAACAATTAATATTAAGTTTAAGAAACAAGTAGCATGGAAATGAGTACATTCCCGATAATTAATATAAGTTAACGTGCGTCAATAATTTTTACGTGCGCATGCCAGTGATGCATATTAATTTTGTTAACAATTTTTATATGTGCATGCCAGTAATGCTGATATGCATGCTGTTATATATGGCAGTCATCACGACATTTTCAGGGTGAAAGATATTGCGGCAAATGCTAATCACAACTTTATATTAGACCGGAGGGAAGGGCGGTGATTTTGAGTAAGAAAATGAGTAAAAATAAGTGAGTAAATCAAATCTCTCCCTCTATATATATAAATCTTATCAGGGATGTGGAAAATACCTGCAGAGAGGTGTTTTACATGGATATGTGGATTACAGCCTCCTGAACCTCTAAAGGTTCTCGTGGTCCATTTAGAGCCTCTGACTGAGCAACTGATGCTGTTTCTCAAAATTCTGCAGTATCATGAAACTATTATATATATGTTATGTAAGCAACAAAAATAATTTGATCTGTCAAAAAAAAACATATAGATGATTGTATAAAATATGATAATTAAGATGATTGTTCATAAAAGTTTCTTAATTACGATATTGTTTACAATTTATATGCCTTTTAACTTTCTGCACGTCAATAAATAAAATTATGCACGTTTAAATTTTGTAGGTTCCTTGATGGTGCATGAGAATTGATTTATTGACTCAGAATTTAAAGGACCAACAATTATAATATGTAAGTGTGTATGTATATTGATTTTAGAAGAACTCATCACTGGATACCTCTCACAAGATTGATAGTGCTGCTCAAAGATTCGATATTGGAAGATTTTTACGCTCTCTTTTTAGCATATTATTAACTGTATTTTTCAATTCAAATGACATATGTGTATCACAACACTATATAATAAAGCAAAAAACAGAATAAGGGAGCTGATGTAATCTTTTATTGGGAAAAAGCTACCATTATTTTCTTATTGGGGTAGAAACAAAGATATGAAAACAGAAACATATATAAAACCCTAACTAATAGTCCAAATGAGGCATGGGAAACCTGAGTATAGCAGCAACACCAGTGAGGTCCTTGACTTTCTTGGAGGAAACATGCCTGGCCGGCAACACCAAAACACTCCCCCCAGATTCCTTCACCGACTCCACCAGATCCTCATATCTCTGCCTGGCTACAACGTCGCGATTTCTGACAAGCTCGTCTGTGATGAGCAGTGTCTGAACCGCCATGGACTCGTTCGCAGCCTCAACCGTGTCGGGGCCATAGACGGCTCGATAAGTATCAGGAACCTTCATCAGCAGCCTGAAGAACTGAATCAAGCCCTGCTCAATCTCCTTCCCAAGCTCAGCATGATCATCATATTCAGCATCATCATCATCAGCTTCACTCTGATCAGAAGAGCTCGCTTTGCTGCTGCGCAGGCTTTCTAGTGCGGCTTTGTCCCACTGCCTCTTCCAAAGGACAAAAGAGCGACGAAGCTCGATAACAATCGCGTGGTTTTTTCCAATCTTGACGTATTCGTTCTTACCAACGTTCTTTCCTCGTAGCCGCAAGGAAGATGATTCCTTGTCGTACTCGGTTTTCTCCACCTTAATTTCCATTGTCGTTGTAACCCGCTCTGATGATTTACCGTTTGTTTCCACCCTCCGTTGAGTTGCGGCTGTCACTGTGTCACCCGCGACGATCAAATTGTAAGCGTTCCATAAATCTTCTTCTACTTCGGCCACCATCTCCACGGTCCCAGGGCCATCCGGAACAAAATCTCTGCAAATAATCTTCATCGGGTAAGGCTAGGAAAAGGATTTGTAGAATTATCTTCTTTGCAGAATGAGTAAAAGGAGCACGCCTCTCAAGAAATTCAGACGACTTTGTCTGAATCAACGGAAATGCTTTAGAATTCGTCTTCTTAAATCGCATAGAGGGCTTACAAATTGAGCGAATGAGTTGTGGGATTTAGAAATGGGATACAGCCTTATCTATAGAAATCCCCAGCCCCAATAAGTGAAATGTAAATCCGAATTACAGATGGAAAAGGCATAAGGGACTATTAAAATTATTCTATTAAAAATAGTAAATCCGAGTCGATAAAGGAAAAGGATTGATAGGACTACTCAACTTATTTTTTAATTACGGAAAGGCATTGTGAATAAAAAAACCGATGAAAAAAAAGGAAAAATTGTTTTATTTCATATTTTATCTATATATTCCCTCATTCATTAGTTCCATCATAAACCAATAACCGAGAAATTGATCTATGTCTAGAGATAATAATCCAAGACCGTGGAAGAAACTGAAACCGCTGGGGAGTGGTGCATTTGGAACCGTCTATCTGACAAACCATTCTGCAGCTGTAAAAACTGCAGATTCGGATAACTATCTTGGAGAGAGAATCTCGTTGTAAACTGTATCTGATTGTTTAATTAGAATAAGACAGGAACATGCCTATATATAGTTACATACAAGGGCCTAAAACTAAATACTGAAACTAGCTAAACCTAGGCACATAAGTGCAATATACAAAGTACATACATAATTAATAAATCAGTCCTCCAATTCTTCTTGTATTGTCACACTCCCCTTCAAGCGAAGCGTCGGATTGACTGAGACGCGAAGTTTGGACCGAAAGAAGTCAAACAGCGCACGATTAAGCCCCTTGGTGAAGATATCCGCAACTTGTAAGGATGTCGGAACATGACCAACTCGAAGTTTGCCAGCACTAACAAGTTCCCTCACAAAGTGATAGTCGATGTCGATGTGCTTAGCTCTCTTGTGAGCAACTGGGTTCTCCGCAAGAAAGATAACACTGTTATTGTCACAAAGAAGCACCGGAGATCCCCGAAGTGGGAAGCGCAGATCCCGAAGAATGTGTAACAGCCACACTACCTCCGAAGCAGTGTTCGCAAGAGCCCTGTACTCCGATTCAGAGCTTGACCGAGAGACTGTAGGTTGCTTCTTCGCACTCCATGAGACCAAGTTGCCACCAAGGAAAACTGCATATCCATAAGTAGAGCGACGTGTCTCTAAACAGCGCGCCCAATCAGCATCAGAGTAGGCTAGTATCTCCGAAACACCATCAGTAGTAAAGGTCAATCCACAATGTTGTGTGCCTCGAACATATCTGAGGATTCGAGTAACTGCAGCAAAATGATCATCCCGTGGATCCTGAAGGTATTGACTCACAGAGTTGACAGCAAAGGATAGGTCAGGACGAGTGATGGTGAGGTACTGAAGTGCACCTACAAGAGATCGATACAATTTCGGATTGTGAAATGGTAAACTGGTACTGCTGTGTAACTGAGACAACGGAAGAAACGGTGTAGAGACCGGTGTAGCATCCAACATCCCAACTCTCTGAAGAATATCCCCAGCATACTTGGCTTGACCCAAGAACAACCCAGTAGAGGTGGGTGTAACTTTCAGGCCAAGAAAGTAGCTGAGGTATCCGAGATCCTTGACAGAGAACTCCCGATCAGCCCGAGCTATGAAACTCTGAATAGCAACCTTATCATTCCCGGTAAGAATGATATCATCGACATAGATGAGAAGGTAAAGGATGACTGTGCCACGGGTGAACACGAACAGAGACGGATCCGACAAACTGCCAACAAAGGCACTGAAGCGATCAAACCATGCCCTAGGAGCTTGCTTAAGACCATAGATGGCTTTCCTTACAAGACATACATGATTAGGACGTGCAGGATCCTGATATCCAGCTGGTTGCGCCATGTAAACTGGACTGTCAAGAACACCATTCAGAAAAGCATTCTTGACATCGAGCTGATGAAACGGTCATTTCCTCATAGTGGCAATAGCAATCACTGTTTGGACAGTAGCAACCTTGATAACTGGACTGAAGGTGTGATCAAAATCAAACCCCGGAACCTGTGAGAATCCTTGAACCACCAGACGTGCTTTATACCTCTCAATAGAGCCATCCTGTTTGTACTTCAATCGATAGACCCACTTGGAACCAACCACATTAACATGTGGAGGGCAAGGCACCAACTGCCATGTCTGTTGCCGCTGAAGTGCATCAATCTCTTCGTCCATAGCAGCAACCCATCGTGAGTCCTTTACTGCAGCCTTGAAGTTTCTCGGTTCCTTCTGTACCAGCAACTCATCAACTAACCTGTAGCCACAAAATCAGGTCCAAGACTGCGAGCTACTCTTGTTCCATCCTGATGACGAGTGACCATCGAGTGAGCTCGAGGAGCAGGTGGGGCTGCCGAAGCCTGTTGAGCTATGGAAACAGGAGGAGTCAAAAGACCACTTCCAGAAGAGACTGAATCACCAGTTGAATCGGATGAATGCGAGAATACTAGAGAGGGCGCTGGAGTGACTGGTTCCGGTTCATTGGCGATTGCTGCTGGTGCAGTCGAAGAAGGCTCATGACACACCATACAGGGCTGCTGTGGTGGAATAATCTCGACAGAAGATGTCTCTAAATCGGGATCAGTGGGGTCAACAAAGGAAGAGACATCCAAAGAGGAGAAATGAGCTTCTGTGGATGCTCTCGAGAATGGAAAGTGACCCTCATCGAAGCGAGTGTGGCGAGTCATATAAATGAGACCAGAGGCAGGATCCAAGCACTTAAATCCTTTGTAGTGCGCACTCTAGCCCAAAAAGACACATGGCAGATTGCGAGGGGCTAGTTTATGTTCAGATGTAGGCCGAACATAGGGAAAAACACGGCACCCAAATGGATGAAAGTTCGAGTAGTCCGGTGAACGCCCAAAAAGTACTTCAAAGGGAGAATTATTATCAATCACCGGAGTTGGCAGCCGATTGATAGTAAAAACAACAGCACTGAATGCGTCATCCCAGTGAGATAGCGGCAGGTGTGAATGAAACAACATGGAGAGGCCCATCTCCGTGATGTGTCTGTGCTTGCATTCTGCTCTACCATTTTGCTCAGGTGTATATGGACATGAGACTTGATGATGAATGCCGCGAGTTCCAAAGTGAGATTGCAACCTGTTGTTGATGAATTCAGTCCCTCCATCACTCTGAAAAACTTTGATGCGAGATGAGAATTGATTCTCTACGAATGCTTCAAACTGGAAGTAGACATCGACGAAGTCTGACTTACGACGTAGAGGATAGAACCACGAAAATCGCGAATAATCATCCACAAACAAAGCATAATAAGAAAAACCATTTCCCGAAATAAACAGAGATGGCCCCCACAATGAATCAAATCCAAAACATTCTTAGCCCGTCTGGGGTTCTCAACAAAAGACAGTTTATGGCCTTTAGCCATAGCACACGGTTCACAAATACTAGGTTTTGGAAGTACAGAAGTAAGAGATAAAAACCCATGTTTGTTCAATAAAGAAATAAAAGTAGAGGACACATGTCCTAATCGAGCATGCCACACTTCAAAAGATGCTCTATTATTATTCTTCTTCACCACTGAAAGAAGTGCTGCCTCACCACGGTCCAGCACATACAGCCCATGCTCACTGTGTCCCTGCCCCAAGATTGCCCTGCTGAGCTTGTGCTGAATAATAAAAGACTTGTCATCGAAAGAAATAATACAGTTAAATCTCGATAAATGAATACCCTTGGGACCATTATAAAATTATTCATTTAGCGAGTTTATTCATTTATCGATAAATGAATAAATTTATCGATAAATAAATAATTTATTTATTTATCGAGGTTTAACTATAAAAATGTGATGGATGTCGAACATCTTTTGAACTATCCAAACGAGAATGATGTTGTTATGAAATTGCCAACCGACGATGAAATTATTGAGTCTGTGCTGAATGATGAGAATGATCTAGAACCAGATGATAGTAGTGTCACACCAAATGTGTCATCCAAACAAGCATATCAAGCGATGATCACCTTGCAAAACTATTTGCTACAACACGAGCAGACTACTTCTGAAATTTTGTTTGCGCTAGAAAAAATCAAGTATGAGATGAATTTTGGTGGGAAAAAATAACAAAAAACTATAGACACTTTTTTTGTAAGAACTTGATTTATTGTATAAACATTATTGATTGAATTTTTTTTTTAATATATATATATGTATATATCTTATGAAATGTGGTGATTATTCATTTATATATACATAGGGTCCTAAAGGATTTAAAAAACATTATTCATTAATGCATTTAGCGAGATTATTCATTTAGCCCCTTAGCCCAAGTCGGGACCGGGAAAAATTATTCATTTAGCGAGGTTATTCATTTATCGAATATTCATTTATCGAGGTTTAACTGTAGCACATAGCTCCTTGGTAAGCTTACTAATTGACAACAGGTTTTTAGTAATAGCAGGCACAACCAAGACATCAGATATATGTATAGAATGGCTAACTCTAGCATCACTAACAACAGTAATAAGAAGAGAAGCACCATTACCAACAGAATCAGAGGTATTACCATTATATGGAGCCACATCAGTCAAGGTTGAAATAGTGGCACTCATATGATTGGTAGCTCTTGAGTCAAGATACCAGTCTGAAGCTGTAGGAGCAGTAGTAGGCTGAACCTGAGGAGCCTGGAAGGGCACATACTGCGGTGCATACACAAGTGGCTGAGGAGCCACTGCCGCAGGAGCAACCGGAGCAGCATAGGTCTGAGCAACAAGAGCCTGAGGAGCCGATGGAGGCTGTGCCGACTGAGGAACATAAGTTTGGTACTGCTGCTAGCCATAGGGCTGTGGTGGTGGAGTCACATAACTTGGCGTAGAGTAAGGACAAAACCTAGAGATATGCCCAAAGCCTCCACACGTGTAACACTGAATCTGAGCACCCAAGACACCAGATCTGGACACACCAGGACCTCTAGGAGCTTCCCAGGGACGATGACCGCCACGGCAACCGCCGAACCGGCCGCCGCCGGCCGCGCGTGGGCCCCACGCGCCGCCGCCACGCGCGGCCTGTCCAAGCGCGTGAGCCCACGCGCCGCCTTCTGGTTGCTGGGCGGCCGGGGCAGGTTGCTGGGCGGCCGCTACAAAGGTTACTGGACCCGCCGGAGCCTATACCTGCACATTCGGTTGCTCTAAATTTGCCAAAAAGGCCTCATAGCCCTTCGCTTGATCCACAACAGTAATATACGGGGGCGAGGGATCAAGAACAACAATGGGTGCACTAAAATTCTTATATTCTTGACCAAGGGCAGTGAGAAACCACATAAGCTTGTCGCGGTTCTCAGCAGGTTGGCCCATAATGCTTAATTGATCAAAAAATTTTACCAGAGACAGATGAAGATCATGAATCATACCAGTCTTGTGGAGGAGGTTAGCCTGTTGTCGGAGGCTGAAAACAGCAATCGAGGTGCTGTGTTGATAGGCACTGGCAAAAGTATCCCACATCTCCTGAGCAGTAGTACACTGCGAGATCTCATTCTTCGCATCAGCAGTGCATGAGGAGAGAAGCACACTACAAAACCTCCGATCATCCACAATCCAGGATTTGTAGGCAGCAAGGGCAGTGTCGTAGGCGGCCTGCTCCTTCTAGAGTGCGGCAGAGTCTGGTGGTGAGGAGGAGGAAGAGGCGGTCGTTGGCGGCACGGGAACGAGAGGGCGAGGGGTAGAGCCATCCAGATGGCCAAACAAGCCTTGGGGCATGAACACATACTCTACCTGCTTCTTCTACTGCAGGTATGTTGAAGCTTCCAACTTGGTATTGAGAAGATGAATCATCGTGTTGATCGAAAGAGTATCATCCTTGGTAGCAGCCATCCCATCGTCTTGTAGAACAACAAAAAAGAGGGCAGAATAATTTTTGAATTGAAAAAGGAGGGAGAAGGCTGTGTAATAGCCTGTGTGCGTGCGTGAATGGAGAGAAAGGGATAAAGCGGCGGCGGCCGCAGAAGAAATAGAGGGAGAGGGTTTAAGAACCCTAGGGTTTAAGGAAAGAGGATTGTCAGGTGACTGATACCATGTAAACTGTAATCTGATTGCTTAATTAGAATAAGGCAGGAGCATGCCTATATATAGTTACATACAAGGGCCTAAAACTAAATATTGAAGCTAGCTAAACCCTAGGCACATAAGTGCAATATACAAAGTACATACATAATTAATAAATCAGTCCTCCAATTCTTCTTGTATTGTCACACTCGTTTCTTGAAGGAGCTCCGAGGAAACCCCTTTGTCGTTGAGTCCTTCGAAGAAGACATCAGCCAAGAAGATAGAGGAGATTGGTATTGCAACGTGATAATGGAGTGCGCTACTAGCGGAACCCTAGATGACGTCATCCAAGATCAAAGACTGTCTGAATCTCAAGTAGCGTATTATTCCTACTGGCTGCTCCGAGATTCATAGAAAGGGAATCATTCACTGAGATATCAAAGCTAACAACATCCTCGTCTTTAAGAATCGTATATGGTTTGGAACATCTGAAGATCGCTGATTTCGGGCTGGCAAAGTTCGATTGGGAGAATGATGACTCAGAGAAGAAAACTCGAGGCGCCCTCAAGTATGCCGCCCTCAAGAAAATCCCTGTCTCACGTGGGATGTACACGATGTATGGTCATTTGGTATGACTGTTTTAATGATGATGTCCGGAGGGGGAGCATTTTGGGGAAATGACCGTTATGAAACGTCAGTTTTTGTTGAGAGGTCGGAATTGATGGATTTAATTGCTACAAAAGGTGCACCGGAGACGCCTGATTATGTATCGGAAAAGGGGAAAGATTTCTTGAGAAAGTGTTTAAATTGGGATGCGGAGAAGCTTGTGAATCATCCTTTCATTAGAGATAACATTATGGAGGACTTTGTTGAATGGAAGATTGCGTCTCGATCCGGGATACGTACGAATCCAAGGATGTGGTTACGATGAAGAACCCTTTCAGCAGCTCGTGGGGCAATACACAAGGCTTGTTTTCTACTGGTGCTGCAGCGTCGCGACGACATGTTTGTTCAGATGACTATTCAAAATTGGTTCAGAGTCGCCCTATGTGTTGATGGAGCAGAGTAATATTGCCTTTTGTACATATATTTAGGTTTTGAAATGATGTCGGTTTAAGAAACAATTAATGTTTCACAAATAGATTGTGTCCAACTTTATTTCATATCTAGCTAGGAAATCAATTTCAATTGAAGAGTGTAATTTTAAATAATTATCCGCATCATCAAATTATCATCACTACTCATCAAATAGTCATCGTTCATAATCAAATCATCAAATTATCATCGTTTGTGATCATAACATCATCCTCATCATCAAAATTATCCTTGTTCATCATCATTAGCAACATGATTAACACAATACCAAACATAAATCTAATTCATGATCATTTTCAAACCCTCACAAATATACCATGCAAAATCAAAATTCAATATAGAATCCAAGAAAGAACTTGGAAACTACTTTGATAGCCGCGTATTACAAGAGGTTGTAGCTGGCGGAGGATTAGAGTTTAGGGCAGTGATAAACTGTGCGGCGGGGTGCTTGATGGCAACGTAGGAGGCCCGCTAGGATTGAATCGACGAATGAATAGGCAGTGGATTTCCATAGGCGCGTATCCAGAGGTAGATTTAGGCGGGGCTTGTGGGTGCTCAAGCCTCCACTTGCAAAATGTATAGGACTAATTTTTTAAATTATATATAATTATATTTTACCTAAATTTATCGAATCGGTCTCCTGAGTGACCGTCTATATCATAGCAATATATAGACCAGGGACCACGATGCAAATATAGTAAATATATGTACAATTTTGCGGGTCAAAAAAGTGGATCCGGATCGGGTCATAACAAACACACCCATTTGCACCATTTTCGGCCACAAACGCGCCAATTAACCAAAGAAGCAGATCAGTTTCCTCATAAATCGAAAACCCCGCACACGTGAACATAGATCAGGAGACCGATCAGACCTCAATCGCAGATCAGAACGGCAAACGCGAGGAATATATTTGGAGCAAAAACACTGGATTTCACTGTGGTTTAAGCTACGGGCATGGAGATCCAAAGCAAGGTGAGTTCCCAATTGAATTTCCGATCAATTTTGATGTATAAATCAACAATTCGATGCATCGAATCCTTGCTAATTGATGTTTTTTTAATTTATAAACCACAGCTTTCAATAAGTGGCGAAGAAGCTGTAGATTCTGTTGTTACCGATCTAGGATCATGCGTAGATGACAAGGAACATCGATCTTCATTAGCAATAGGTAAATACTGGAGTTCTGTTTGTTTTAGTTTTCAGTTTGTTTTATCTGTGAAAAGTGTCGTGTTTAAGTTGGGATCTGATGTGCATAACATGAAAAACTGGATTTGAATATGTGAGCACTATGTATATCTGTTGAAATGCTTGTCTGTGGAAAGTGGACTGTTCAGTATGAAATCTGATGTATTTAGTATGAAAACTGGGTTTGAAACTGTAAGCACCATGAATAAAACTTTTTTGAAATGCATGCTTGTGAAAAGTGGGCTGTTTAGGATGGAATCTGAACTGTTTAGCATGAAAACTGGATTTGAATGTGTAAGTATCATGGATATCTGTTGAAATGCATGTCTGTGGAAAGTGGACTGTTTAGGTTGTGATCTGATGTGTTTAGCATGAAAACTGGGTTTTAAATTGTAAGCACCATGAAATAATACTTTTTGAAATGCATGCTTGTGAAAAGTGCCCTGTTTTGGATGGAATCTGAACATTTTAGCATGAAAACTAGGTAACAATGCTGATCTGCCTGATTTGGAGGACGTTGATCTTAGGCAGAGTTTTGATGGACTCAGTGCTAGAACCCTTGAAGAGCTAAAAGCACTTTACAAGCTGCATGCTAAAGCAATTGGTTTTTGCTATAGAAAATTAACAAGTAGGAGAAATCATCAAGGCGTTCACTGCGAACAATATTTTAGTTGCTCTTGTGCAGGAAAGCCTAAAAAAGAAACCACCCAAACACCGCCTACCCCAGTCCTACTGTTAGATGAACCTGAAAGTTCAACATCAAAGAAAAGAAAAAGAAAGCACAAGGAGTATCCGATAACCAAGACAGAGTGCAAGGCTTCACTTCGTGTAAAGCTGGTTGACGGAATTTTCCATGTCAAACATCATATCCTGACGCATAATCATGCTTTGCTTAGGCCCAAATGGATGCAGTTTGCAAGAAGCGAGCGCCGAATCACTCCAGCAATAGCCAAGGTAAAAATAGGATAGTTTCAACGTAAAAATGTTTAGCACAGATTGCTATTTTTTAAAACTGTGTGAGGCTGTGTTTGTTTCAGGTCATAATGGGGATGGAAGATGCTGGAATGAAACCAACTGATGGATACAACTATCTCACATATTTAGCGGGAGGAGATGAGGCAGTGGGTCATGAACTTAGGGACCAAATCAATTTTGTTGGAAGACTCAGAATGAAATAGATTGAAAAGGGCGATGCAAAAACATTAATAGCAACTCTAGATGAAAAGAATAAGAACCAAGAAGGTTTTTTCTACAGAGCTTTGAAAACGGAAGATGAAAAGAGGTTGAAAGCTGTGTTTTGGAAGGATTCTATGATGCATGCACTACTAGAATATCAAGCCATCTAAGGCAGTTCTTCCTTCATGTGTTAAGACAGAAAACAAATGCCTTCCCTGGTAGTGACTTGAATGAGAAAAATCATCTAAGGCGGTTCCTCTTCCGCCTTAGATGTTATTGGGTTTAAGGCGTTTGTTTCCGCCTTGGATGTAGGCTTATACGCCTTGCTAAACACTTACGAACTCGCTAGCGTGAAAGTCTGTATGATATTAATTGGCTCGTTGCGATACCGTAACTAGCAAACGCCTGTCCCAAACAAATAGTTGATTGTTATGTTACGACAGCAGCTTACGGATCACCAGATGAAATACTAACGAGTTCGCTACATTGAAAAGCCTAGACTGTTATGAATGTGTACGAGAATGGTTACGACTTCCACCGTGCGGATCGCTACCAGTAGTTACGAGTCCGTAAGTGAACCTAGTTTGTCATTTATTTATCTGCTGACGAGACCGGTTACGACAAACAGAGGCGAATCGCTCGGTCATTAGTAGCGATCTCGTTACAAGCCAAATTAAACAATTCCGGTTAATCAAAACGAGCCAGGTTACGACAGCCACTAGCTACTCGCTAGCAAAACCGTAGCGAGGTCGCAACCGAACAATTGTGTTTCATAAAAATGTAAAAATTGTGAAAATTATATTATAAAAATATAATAAAAGTTGTTGGTTCGAGAGAGTTAACGATATCGTAAGTAATATCGCTTATGTGTGTAGTAACGAGTTCGCTACAAATCTCGCTTACGTTAAACGACGTCGTTTTAGCACTGGGTGAGCGAGAAAAAAAAATGCCGTTACGAGTAAGCTAGACATTCGCCTGGCATTGGCGTGTATGGTTACGAGCTCGACAGAGATCAGATTGGAGAGGCAGAGAAGAACGAGCGATTGGGTAGCGATGGCGCAAAAACTAATAAAAGATGACGTTTTACCACCGGGTGAGCGAGAAAAAAAATGACGTTACGAGTGAGCTAGACATTCGCCTGGTCTTGGCGTGTATTGTTACGAACTCGACAGAGATCAGATTGGAGAGGCAGAGAAGAACGAGCGATTGGGTAGCGAGGGCGCAAAAACTAAGATCAGAAATATAATCCTGGCGATTAAAGTAGCGATAGTACAAGATGATCGCAAATATGTTAATGTTACGGGCGAGAGAAGTTATGAAATCGCAGGTAATTCGTAAGTGTCACAAAATTATAGGATTTGAGCCATTTCCACCCATTTCCACTAAAATTGGGTTTCATTTTAATTGTCTAAGCTGTCAATTGCAAGATGCATGGTATCTAAGCACAAAACATGAACATGAAACACTATCAAGCAACAATTTATAAACTAATGCAAGTAATGGAACTCAAAAGTATATGCATCCATTTGACAAAAAAAGAAACTAGCTTTTATTGGGAATGTGAGGCCTAGAGATGTACCGAGATCTAATAAGGACCAAGTGTCTAGCCAATGCATCTCTACCATCCTCCAACTCCTTCTTGGTGTACGGTGCATGATTTTCCTCGATAATCTAAGAATATGAAATGTGTTTTTAATACTATTGAATGCAACGTAGATAGTAATAGGTACAATAAGTAGGTTATAAGAATGCTTACGCGATGTAATTCCAGATTATCTTGAACAAGGCCAGCTACACACTCGCTTGCGTACAACATCATATAGTAACCGCACTCCCAATTTGACAATTGCTTTCGGTGCTGAAAGTGAAGAAGTATAACAAATGATTTGAAATGAAATCATAGTGGAAATAAATGAGCATTGGATTTGTACTGTCACCTGAATCTGTATAAGGTTGAAGGGAAGTAGTGTGTCGTCATGTGCACTATGCATAGCAACCTCTAATAAATCTGCAAATTTTGTAGATGGACCTAAGTGTAGCGGGTCCATCCAATACACTCGCTTCAACGATGGTATCATAGCTACAAAACTCCAATGGCCGCTACATATTTTAAGAAATGAAAATGTAAGAACCCGTCTCAAAGATTATAATGTTTACGAAGTGCAAATATCAATTGTAACAAAGAAAACTAACCCCTCTAGATATGGGCCTATGTAAATTGTCTTGGTCTTGTCACTAAGGATCTTAGAGAGATAAGCAAGTCGTGATTGATTACTTTCATTCATTTCTTGCAAGCATATTGGGTGCAAAAACCCAATGAAAGTCTTTGCATTTAGAGCAAGGCATTGCATGTACCTAAATAAACAATAGATGGGATATGAACGTATAATAGTGCACAAGTACATGAAAATTCTTAACTTGCAACACGATAGAAGAGATGAGATCAAGTAGCTTACATTTGATGTAGTATAAGGATTGTTTCGGGAAGGGTTTTATAGTGCCAGAAAAGGGCAAAGTCTTCCCATGGAACGACTAATTCCCTCGCTTCGCTAAACACCTGTTTATTGGAGTAGAAATAGTAAACAGAATCCCGACTATGGTGGCCCACCAGATCATAAAACGTGCGAAGGAATCCCGGGAGTGATTTTATGAATCCAACTTCTCCCACCGACATCGGTTTCTTAGCTACCGGAAAATCTAGCGGGTCTACGACGGGTGAAGGTGTGTTTCTATTAATTAGGATAGAATTAGAATTCACATCAACTACCAACCATATGGGCCACACAAAAAAACGGCCCAAACCTTTACCCACTGTCGTGCACTCTTGATCCGCGACCGGTACCAACGCATCCTCGACTAACACATGTAGTATAGAAACCCTAACGAAACCAATAGGTACTTTGGCTTCATGATGTAGTGCCATGTCAGGATATGAATTTCCCATTGCAACGTGGCGGGGTTGAGAATTCATCCCACATTCAGCGTACAACTTGCAAGAAGCGGAGTTCTAATATACAAATAAGGCATGTTTAATTAGGTCGAATTAGACATATTTAAAAAATATCAATAATCATGAGTTGTGTAGAATTATTCATTTGATTGAGGTGCAAGTAATTAAACGTACCTTTGGTTTGGGATCGGATGGTTGTATGTGAACTTGCTCTTTGATAGGGGCCGAAGGTGTGCATATTTCCTTGTTGGGTTCAACAATAGGTTGGTCAACAATAGGTTGGTCAACCTCATGTTGTGGTGGGGAAGGATGTGAACCTCTAGACGAGGGTCCATTGATTGGATCGGTGTCACAAAAATCGGATGGAAGAGGATACTTTATAAAAGAACATATATTGGCCAACATTGTATTCAATTTCTTGACCTCTTGGTCGGATTTTTTGGCTTGGTTCAATGCTATTTGGAGTTTGGATGGTTTAGGGTCTTTCCCACTACGTTTGATACCAAACGCCTCTATTTGAGTAACATAACCACCAATTCCCTTAGCTCTTCCCGGATGCTCGGCCTTCCCAAGTGCCCTACGTAGCACATCGTGTTTACCGACAGGGATGAACAAGCCTTCTTCAACTTCATGCTCGACCTCGTCCTAAAAAGGTAGTATAGTAAATGAAAAGTTATTATCGTAATCAATTGTTGTGTTTGATGGTGTGATTGTAGATACTAAAATGGAACATGGTATGGCGTAGTAGGTAAAGCGTACCACTCGATTAGCCACCCTTTTTGCCTCATCACTTGAGTAAGTCCCGTCTTTTTTAATTCTACCCAAGACGAATAATTGTTGTCTACTATATGTTGTAGGGTCTTCGGCAATGACTAGCTTGTTCGCCTCTTCCGCGTCCATGCCCCCATCCACAAGCTCTTTCACCTCGGTTTCATGTTTTTTTTTGAGGTCTTCCTCCCCACACCCAAGTACCCCGCCCTACCCCCGGTGTAAGGCATAACATTATCAGCAGTGGCTTTGCGCTTCCTATCCCCCAAACCCTTTTAAAAATTCTATGTTATTTTAGGAATAAAGCACTAACCGAAACAAAAATATTTGGCTAATTCGCATGAAACTATTATTGCAAGATGTAGTAAGTAAACTAACCTTTGCGTCATTTTCTAACCATCGTTTCTTGAATGCCTCCCAAGTAAGGGTTACAATGTGATTGTAACGCGTACTTGGATCTTGCCCAAACCTCGTGCCCTTCGGTTTGATATAATCCTTGGCAAGGGTATATTTGTGTTCTCGATGAGCTTTTGATGCGATTTGAAGAGCCTTCTTCTTCACTTGATCATAAGATGTTGCCTCGATAATAAAGGGGCGCTACAAATGTGATCATAAAAATAGTCACACTCACAATTTTCAATTGAAATTAAAAATAACAAGTATCACACTAACCTTGCATTCCTTCCATATATCCTTTTTGATGTCGATGCTTAGTAGCCTCCAATCCGTTGTGTCTAATGGTGTGCGTATCCTACCCGTCTTAGCACACCAACTCGACCATCGCGCGACATCATCTACGGGTGAAATAGCAACACCAATGTCATTAAACTTGACATGTGTTAGTATTTTGTTATCGATCCTAATCTCTAATTCGCGACAATGTGTGAGGAGTTGAGCTTCTTTCGATGCGCGAGTCACTTCTCGTTGTCTTCTAACCTCACTTGAACCGCCAACAACATTTTCCCCCCCACTTGAGTCGGAGTTAACGGAACTTGAAGGGCTCTCCATTAAGCTTTCCTTTGTATATTGAATTTAGTTAATGACTAACACAATACTAATAAATCAAAGTTGTACTTTGTAGTAAAAACATTATATTTCATAATCCTAAAATTTAGGGCTAAGCTAGCTACGGATAATTTTAAACGAAAATCTTGATTTTCGTTCAGGACATGCTTCTGACATGATATTTAGTAATAACATGATAAATGGAGGCACTATGTACAAGATAATCAAATTTTTAGCATATAAAAATGAAAAAAATCGTACCTTTGGTATATGACAAAGTTGTGTCGGTGGAATTGATTATTTTGGTTGGGGATGGTCTACCTTGTTTGTCCCTCTCCTACCCATAACAAAGGATGTTACCAAATTGAACAAGAACAAATAAAGATTGACATTAATTGCAAAAAACTATAGGCAAAAATGTGGTTGAGAATTTATTGCAAAACTTACCAATCTTTTGGATGCAATTAGTGGCTAGTTCCACTTTGTTTTGACACAATTGATGTGGCCAACATGTATGGAATGGGTAATGGAGATTTGATGTGAAGAAAGTTGAGGAGATTTGAGAAGATGTGCAAAAGTTTGAACTTTTGGAGATGAAACCCGGAAGAAGTGATGGATAAGATGCCAAAAGTTAGGGGTTTTTCTGTTCTATAACGTGTTTACTTTATTCTAGCTTACCTTGTTGCGAAATCGGAACTCTCTCGTTAAGCCTGACGTGGCTATTTACGAAGTCGTTACGGGCTCATGTGATTGCCTTTTATGCTCTACTTTATCCTTCTAGCAATATCGTAACTGAGAAGCTGACATAAAGTATGTTACTAGGATGTTGCGAGTTCGCTACAAATGCTCGCTAGAACCCTACTAAAGATTTTTTTTGGTTTTTTAATGCACTCATACATTTTAAATCACGAATTAAACGAAATGATGGTATAAGACACTAATCATTCTATTTTAAGAATAATTTTCATTTGTTCCGTCGTATGCTCATGTATAACGGGATAGGGATTTGGTCACTTAATCTGCAATTACATAATTTGAAAGAGTTTTAAGAAACTTAGTCTTTAATTGTAAGACAATAAGAAACTCTACACATCATGTGATAATCCTTGAAAACGCTATCCATCGCTTACCTTTAGAGACAACAGCATAGTAGAGCTTCACACATGAACTACATATATATATATGCGCAGTTCAAGTGCATTTCATTAGAGATACTTAGTTTATTACAACTCATTTATGTGATTACAAGCACGATTATTGAATTAAACAAAGTATCATGCACACGTTCACTCACCAACTGTCATCACTCATCATACTACCGAGTATCGCTTAATAACATTGCATGCTGATGTACTAACATGTACTCTGTTTGACATAATGTGATGTTCGATATATTCCAAATTGGGTATTATACTGTTTAGATATGAAATGTACATATTTAAGAATATGATATTGCGTTTAAAAATTTAAACCGAATTATTGATGTTGTACATAGAGTTATGTCATACTGCTTATGTACAAAGATGTACTCTACCTGAGTGAATATCATGATGGATATTTAACAAATAGAGTATTGTACCGCATCTATATAAAATATATATATGTTAGAATGTGAAAATTGCTAATAAAAAATTAAAAAGTTTGATTTTTTTAGTTACAATCTAATTAGCTTGTGTAGTAGCGAATTCGCTAGTATACACGTTACCACAGTTAAACCCTAAACCCTAAACCCTAAACTCACAAACCCGCAGACCCACTAACCCACATAACCCAGAAAACCAGTTGGCGACGGGGTTGCGATAGTGCTAGTTAGTAGTTCAATTAAAAAAAAGGCTTTTTGTGTTACGAACTCGCTACTAATTAGAATGATTCTTCCGTAGCGAGTTCGCTACATGATAAGAACCCATCAAAAAATGGTTTTTGGGTTTGGGTCTATATTGGGCGTATAAGTGTTGGGCATTAGCTTGTGTAAGTATTGGGCCATAGCCTATGTAAGTATTGGGCCTCAGCCTTGGTGTTTCATGTTCAGTTTGCGCTGGTCGGCGACTTATCGAACCCTTGTAAAAGGTAAGTGTATATAAACTGAAAAATCACCTTCTAATCAGCCGATGTGGGACAAATGTTGGCGATCTTTCTTACGAAGTCGCTACCTGTGTAACTTATAGTAGCGAATGCGCAACAAGTCGTACTCAGTCGACAGAGCCTGTTGTGAGATACTCTAGCGATATCGTAACAACAAAAGCTTCACACAATTGTTAGGCTTGAATATTAGCGATATCGCTACAGTCCACAGACCCATCAGTAAAAACCTTTGAAATTCCATCAGTAATTATTTTGTTAGGGGGTGTGAATGTGGTCAATGAAAAGGTGTGACTGCCTTTACATTTTTCTTCTTTTAATACAGCAATTACTAATTTCAGTCTAGGAACTCTCACATTTTTTTGACCAATGTAGAACCTCACCCCTATAAAACTCAGCCCCTTCTCCCTTTAGAGCCCCATCAGAGCCTTCATTCTCACATTCCCTTCAATCTTCTCCTGTTCTTTGCCATCTTATTCCCATGGATTTGACACTTTTCAGCGCCCTCCCAGATGACATGATTCATCTTATAATGATTCGTGTTACGTTCAGACACGTTCTTCGTCGGTATGTGAGCTTCCAAGCGACCGATTGGGCTCGACAATGGCTCACCGAGGCTTCTGTAATAGGCCACAGAGAGTCGGCCTATGCCTTGGCTATATTTGCAATCTGCGAAGGTCATGATGCTCAAAGAGGCATGGATGTCATCACCGAGATGAAGAGAACCGACAAGAAAGGCCTCAAGGAAGTTCGGGATCGCGTGCAACTCGAATTGGCTTACGCCTGGGGCAATGCGCACTACAGGGGGTACCTCGATGTAGTAGTCGATAAGCCTAGATGCTGCCAGGAACATGCTCACCTCAATGACGGCTTCAGGTACCGACGCTACACGAGGGTTGATCCAGCGGACATCGAATGTGATGCATGCACTTGCGAGCAGGAAGTGCTTCACATCCTTCTAACCCCTCCGCCACTTTGGATGTTGTAGTGTAGTTTCTTTCTTATTTTATTCCGTTGTTTTTTATGTAAAATTTGTTAGGATTGTAATAAGTTTATGTCTGCCGTATTGGCACATTAATTTAATTATTGAAAAGCTTTTCTTGTTTTGAAACCTTGTCCCTTACATTTTACTTTTTCATCGTAACGGTTATTTTTTCAGCAAAATCGCTCGCTAAATCACTAGCTTCATCGCAAAATCAGTTACTGGTGCTATTGTGCTTGTTCCTAGCGATATCGTAAGTGGCACGTTTATTAGATGAATCAACACAAGCGAACTCGTCACGTACTCGCTTATAGGTTACGTGGTACTAACGATATCGCAACAGCTCGTATTCAGTCAATAGAGCCTAGCTGGCGATTCGCTAGCGATTTCGCAACGAGTTAAGGGCTTTTGGTAGTATATTGGGCTGTAAGTATTGGGCTTTGTCTGACTTGTGACATCAGTAAAAACCTTTGAAATTCCATCAGTAATTAATTTATTTTGGGGGTTTGCATGGGGTGTGACATCACCTGTGACGCATGCACTTGCGATCAGGAACTGCTTCATGTCCTCGGTGAACGAACGATCTACTAGTATTAGTTGTTTGTTCTTCACTATGTATTTTTGTATCACCAGTTTGTTTCTATTGTAATGAACTTGTGTTTTCCATTTTGGCACATGTACAATTAATTTTTTCTTGTTTAGAGTTTTAAGAAACTTAGTCTTTAATTGTAAGACAATAAGAAACTCTACACATCATGTGTATGCTTGAAAACGCTATCCATCGCTTACCTTTAGAGACAACAGCATAGTAGAGCTTCACACATGAACTACATATATATATATATATATATATATATATATATATATATATATATATATATGCGCAGTTCAAGTGCATTTCATTAGAGATACTTAGTTTATTACAACTCATTTATGTGATTACAAGCACGATTATTGAATTAAACAAAGTTTCATGCACACGTTCACTCACCAACTGTCATCACTAATCATACTACCGAGTATCCCTTAATAACATTGCATGCTGATGTACTAAGATGTACTCTGCTTGACATAATGTGATGTTCGATATTTTCCAAATTTAGTATTATACTGTTTGGATATAAAATGTACATATTTAAGAATATCATATTGCGTTTAAAAATTTAAACCGAATTATTGATGTTTTACATAGAGTTATGTCATACTGCTTATGTACAAAGATGTACTCTACCTGAGTGAATATCATGATGGATATTTAACAAATAGAGTATTGTACTGCATCTATATAAAATATATATATGTTAGAATGTGAAAATTGCTAATAAAAAATTAAAAAGTTTTATTTTTTAGTTACAATCTAATTAGCTTGTGTAGTAGCGAATTCGCTAGTATACACGTTACCACAGTTAAACCCTAAACCCTAAACTTTTTGGGTTACTAATTAGAATGATTCTTCCGTAGCGAGTTCGCTACTTGAACGCTAGCCTGGCGAGGCCTTTTAAGACTCGCTACTAGATACTCAGGCTGGAGCGAGATATTAAAGACTTCGCAACATAAAGATGTGTGTGAACTAGCGATCTCGCAACACATAGAAGCGTATCGGCTAGCGATATCGCAAGTACTTTTACTATAAATAAAAAAAAAAGGGGATCGGGCTAAAATTAATTAGCCCCAAATTGAAAAACCCTTCTCCGGCGACGAAACTGTAAGTTCTCCGACAAAATGCGGCCAAAGACTAGAGGAGTTGTGCGAGGACGGGGTGGTAGAGGCTCAGACAGTGGACGGGGAAGTGGTCAGGCGGTGGGAACCAAACAGCGTCGGACTGAGGAGCGTGCGGTTTAGGCAGAGATTCCAGTCGCCCCGCCGCCGCCGGAAGTTCTAGAAGTCCCTGCCGCCGCTGCTGCTGCCGGAAATGATGGTGGGGAAGGGCCCAGCAGTTCCAGTGAGGAGGAGGACACTCCTGAGTTCTTCAACAACGCCGCAGAAGCTAGGTATGAGTGTTGTTCCTCTCGGAAAATTGTCAATAATAATGTGTTTGATAGTACTGTGGTGCCTTCGCTGCAACTAGATTACGTGCTAGACCATTTTAGGGCACATTGATTAAGTTGCCTGAGCCTATTTACCATGAGGAGGTTGTCCAATTTTATGCAAACCTAGGTTTAGAGGAAGGGGTGGAGGAAATAACTACATTGGTGCGGGGTGTTAAGTTTACGGTCGATAAGTTTAGCATCAATGAAGTTCTAAAATGTCCGTATCTGTCTCGTACCGACCTGAGGCCTACCAAAAAGGATGGTCCGTACGAGGTACATTACGAGCAGAGGTTTCCTTCTGTTAGCCCGAAGCAACCGTTGAATGCCGGTGAGATGGGTCAGAAGTGGTTTAAAAGGACTTCTGATAGGCCGGGTACAGCTAGGTTTTACCCGATCCACAGGCTTACCGAGGAGCAGAGATTAGTTTTTGAGCTAATCTGCGGTAATGTGGTCCCGTCCCTAGGGCATGCATGTGAGCCCACAGTTTGCAGTCTCATGGTGTTCAACTATATCATGGAGAAGCTTCCAATCAACCCCGGCTTCACAATTCTGACCCAAATGATGAAGATGGCCAGACACAAGAACGCCGCGCTTCCGTATGGCAATTTGATTGTAGCTCTGATCAGGAAAGTGGGTGTTTTTCCAAGAGGCCGTCCCATGCCGCTCGGCAAATACGACAAGGAGTGGCTCAAGCACAAGAGGTTAGAGTTGAAGGCCGATGGGAAGTACGCGAGAAAGAAAGAAGCTGAAGAGGCAGCCAGAAGGGCAAGGGGTAGGATGGGAATATCAGGTATGATTCTAGCTTGTTATTAACTGTAGTTGGTTCTAGTTTTTTAATTTGTTAATGTTTGGTTCTTATCAACCTTGATTTGTTTGTGTAGATGCTGTTTTTGATGTCCGTGGTAGGCTTGTGGTGTCTATGGGCCAGTTATTGAATGAGATTGAAATGGCCGAGAAAAGGGCATTTGCTAACAACGAACGGCTCAACGAACTGATATCCAGCGGGGTAGTGGAGTGCGATCTGAGCGATGAGGAGGAGATACCTAATTTCCGCACCATATTTCCCAAGCAAAAAGACGCCGCGGGTCCTAGCGAAGATTTGGCTACAGCCAGCGAGAACGAGCCATCCGATGGGAAGCTTGTTGCTGATCATGTAAGGGATGCAGATGCGGATGATGGTGATGATGGTGATGGTGATAATGGTGACAGCGACTCTGATGCAGAAGATGACCCGGCGAGGTATGAGATGATTAGGAAAGAGAGGCTGATCGGAGAACCCTACGAGGATGTTGAACCGGGCCAAGGCAAAGAAGAGAACACCTGCATCGAGCCTGAAGCTCAACCGGCAGCCCAGAACGAGCAAGACAAGCAAGATGCTGGAGGCAGATCGAGGGAGAAGGCCGAAGGCAGCGACAAGATGTGTGTTGATGACTTGCATGATATGTTAGTCGCAGGGCTGTGATTTCGTAGTTTAGTTTGGTTTAAACATTTACTTTTTCGAATATTAACTAGTTTTTGGATTATGATCACTTGTGTACGCGTCACCAAAGATGCCGTTTTGGTTACATGAATGTGGTCAATGAATTTGACACTTTTTAGATGTAGAATGTTCAATGTTTTATAGAGTTGTCGTTACTTCAGTAAAGAAAAATCAAGTTCTTTTGGTATAGTGCGTGCACCTAGCGATATCGTTTGTCCTCGCTCCTGTTTACATGTAACTTGCGATATCGCTACGTGTCGTACTCAGTCAACAGAGCCAAGTTGGCGCCTAACTAGCGGACTCGCTACCTCACTAACTGAACACTAGCGATATCGCAACAAGTCGTACTCAGTCAACAGAGCTAAGTAGCGATTTCGTCACTGTCACGTTTCATGATGATTTATTAGTAACAGAACACCAACCGAAATCGCAACTAACTAGCGCCTGGTAACGAGGTCCTAACGATATCGCAACATGTCGTATTCAGTCAACAGAGCCTGGTATGAGATTCTGTAGCGACTTCGTAACAACGAAGATTGGCACAATAAAAAAACTCAACATTGACGTGGCTTGTAGCGAGTTCGCTACATGATAAGAACCCATCAAAAAAGGGTTTTCTGGTTTGGGTCAATATTGGGCGTATAAGTGTCGTTGGGCCTTAGCCTGTGTAAGTATTGGGCCTTAGCCTATGTAAGTATTGGGCCTTAGCCTTGGTGTTTCATGTTCAGTTTGCGCTGGTCGGCGACTTATCGAACCCTTTTGAAATGTAAGTGTATATAAACTGAAAAATCACCTTCTAATCAGCCGATGTGGGACAAATGTTGGCGATCTTTGTTACGATCTCGCTAGCTGTGTAACTTATTGTAGCGATCTCGCTACGAGTCGTACTCATTAGACAGAGCCTAGCTTGAGATTCTCTAGCGAGTTCTTAACGACAAAGCTTGACACACCTGGCAAACAATTGTAGCGCTTGGAGAGTAGCGACGTCGCTACAGTATACAGACCCATCACGAAAAATCTTTGAAATTCCATCAGTAATTATTTTGGTTGGGGATGCCAACTTGGTCAATGAAAAGGTGTGAATGCCATCCGTAAAAACCTTTGAAATTCCATCAGTAATTAATTTATTTTGGGGGTTTGCATGGGGTGTCCATGGAAAGGTGAGAATGCCTTTACATTTTCCTTCCATTAATACCATAATGACTGTTTTTGTCTAGGAACTCTGACAGATTTTTGAATAATAGAGCACCTCAACCCTTTAAATATCAACCCCTTCTCCATTTAGAACCTCATTAGACCCTTCATTCCCACATTCCCTTCTGCCTTCTCATATTCCTTGCCTTCTGCTTCCAATGGATGTGTCTCTATTCAGCGCCCTACCAGATGACATGATAAATCTGGTATTGATTCGTGCTGAGTTCGACTGGGTTCTTCGTCGCTACGTGAGCGGAAGAGCGACCGAGTGGGCTCGACAGTGGCTCACCGAAGCTTCTACAGTAGGTCACACACCGTCAACCTATGTGTTGGCTGTTTTTGCAATCTGCGAAGGTGACATTCAAAGAGGCATGAATGTCATCACAACTATGAAGAGAACCGACAAACAGGGCCTCCTTCTAGCTAGGCAACGCGTCAGAAGAGGTCTGAGTTACGCTTGGGGTTGGACACACTACCGCAGGTACTTCTCAGAAGCAGCAGTTAGGCCTAGGCCGATCTGCTGCATTCCGCATGCTGGCCTCAATGACTTTGTGAGGTACGATCCCTGGCTGCCCCTTGATCCGGCGGACATCACCTGTGATGCATGCACTTGCGATCAGGAACTGCTTAATGTACTCGGTGTACGAATCATCTACTAGTATTAGTTGTTTGTTCTTTACTATGTATTTTTGCATCACTAGTTTGTTTCGATTGTAATGAAGTTGTGTTTTCCATTTTGGCACATTTACAAGTAATTTTTTCTTGTTTTGATATATTGTCCCTTACATTTTATTTATTCATCCTAAGAGCCCATATCGTATCAGCAAAATCATTCACTTTTTGTATAGTGCGTGGACATAGGGATATCGTCACTGTCACGTTTCATGATGATTTATTATGAACAGAACACCAAGCGACCTCGCAACTAACTAGCACCTGTTTACGAGGTCCTCACGATATCGCAACAAGACGTATTCAGTCAACAGAGCCTGGCTAGAGAATCTGTAGCGATCTCGCAACAAGCCGTATTCAGTCATATAACACCTTTGGATAGCCTGCGAACTCGTAACATTTCAATCACCCTCACATGCACTGTAAATTGAACAATGAAAAATTTGACGTGCACCAAAGCGATACCGTAACAACAAACGCAATATACTAGCGTCCCAGTTACGACATCTCCCATATCCTCGCCTGCTAAAATTAGGGTTTAGCAAAGCTTACGATATCGCAACGCACAAACCTACGACTAACGAGCTAACCTACGAAATCGTTACAGACACGTTTATATTACTACAAAGGTTACGAGATCGCAACAACCAATTCAATTTAAGGCGGATACATTTTTTCCGCCTTGGTCAAGCATTTTTTAACGTCAAAACCCATTTCCGCCTTTAACTGCCTCTTTCCGTCTTAAACGTAATTTTTTTTGCTAGCTTGCAGAGGTAGCGAACTCGCTACGTTCAATCAAGGCGTAAAAAATCGCGCCAGGCTTAAACGCCTTAAATATGTGTCTTGCATCTACCCCTTTGTAGTAGTGATGAAGATTACAACATTTATGGCGACTGTGTAATACTCGACACTACCTTCAAAACAAACAGGTAAAATTGAAAACTGATGTGTTTAGGTTAGAAACTAGAGTGTTTATTTAGAAAACTGTTGTGTTTGCAACTAGTGGAAAATTGTTTAGTATTAACTGTTTGGAAACTGGTGTGTTTATATTATAAAAAAGTTTATTTACATTGAAAACTATAGTCTTTACAGAATGTTTTATGAAATAGGTTTAAATCTTATAAATGACATTTGTAACTGACTACAATATTGACTATTTAGAAACTGGTGTGTTTATATTTAAAACTGGTGTGTTTACTTTAAAAACTGTTGTATTTACAGATTTTTTTTTCCTGAAACTGTTGTTAGGAATAAAGCACTAATCGAAACAAAAATATTTGGCTAATTCGCATGACACTATTATTGCAAGATGTAGTAAGTAAACTAACCTTTGCGTCATTTTCTAACCATCGTTTCTTGAATGCCTCCCAAGTAAGGTTACAATGTGATTGTAACGCATACTTGGATCTTCCCCAAACCTCGTGCCCTTCGGTTTGATATAATCCTTGGCAAGGGTATATTTGTGTTCTCGATGAGCTTTTGATGCGATTTGAAGAGCCTTCTTCTTCACTTGATCATAGGATGTTGCCTCGATAATAAAGGGGCGCTACAAATGTGATCATAAAAATAGTCACACTCACAATTTTCAATTGAAATTAAAAATAACAAGTACCACACTAACCTTGCATTCCTTCCATATATCCTTTTTGATTTCGACCATCGCGCGACATCATCGTCGGGTGAAATAGCAACACCAATGTCATTAAACTTGACATGTGTTAGTATTTTGTTATCGATCCTAATCTCTAATTCGCGACAATGTGTGAGGAGTTGAGCTTCTTTCGATGCGCGAGTCACTTCTCGTTGTCTTCTAACCTCACTTGAACCGCCAACAACATTTTCCCCCCCACTTGAGTCGGAGTTAATGGAACTTGAAGGGCTCTACATTAAGCTTCCTTTGTATATTGAAATTTGTTAATGACTAACACAATACTAATAAATCAAAGTTGTACTTTGTAGTAAAAACATTATATTTCATAATCCTAAAATTTAGGGCTAAGCAAGCTATGGAGAATTTTAAAAGAAAATCTTGATTTTCGTTCAGGACATACTTCTGACATGATATTTAGTAATAACATGATAAATGGAGGCACCATGTACAAGAAAATCAAAATTTTAGCAAATAAGAATGAAAAAAATCGTACCTTTGGTATATGACAAAGTTGTGTCGGTAGAATTGATTATTTTGGTTGGGGATGGTCTACCTTGTTTGTCCCTCTCCTACCCATAACAAAGGATGTTACCAAATTGAACAAGAACAAATAAATATTGACATTAATTGAAAAAACAAAACCCTAAAAATGTCGTTGAGAATTTATTGCAAAACTTACCAATCTTTTGCATGCAATTAGTGGCTAGTTCCACTTTGTTTTGACACAATTGATGTGAGAAGATGTATGGGATGGGTAATGGAGATTTGATGTGAAGAAAGTTGAGGAGATTTGAGAAGATGTGCAAAAGTTTGGACTTTTGGAGATGAAACCCGTAAGAAGTGAGGATAAGATGCCAAAAGTGTTGTGTTTTTCTGTTCTATAATGTGTTTACTTTATTCTAGCTTACCTTGTTGCGAAATCGGCACTCTCTCGTTACACCTGACGTGGATATTTACGAAGTCGTTACGTGCTCATGTGATTGCCTTTTATGCTCTACTTAATCCTTCTAGCGACATCGTAACTGAAAAACTGACATATAGTATGTTACTAGGATGTTGCGACATCGCTACAAATGAACCCACGAACCCTACTTAAGATTTTATTTTGTTTTTTTAATGCACTCATACATTTTTAAATCACGATTTAAACGAAATGATGGTATAAGACACTAATCATTCTATTTTAAGAATAATTTTCATTTGTTCCGTCGTATGCTCATGTAGAACGGGATAGGGATTTGGTCACTTAATCTGCAATTACATAATTTGAAAGAGTTTTAAGAAACGTAGTCTTTAATTGTAAGACAATAAGAAACTCTACACATCATGTGTACGCTTGAAAACGCTATCCATCGCTTACCTTTAGAGACAACAGCATAGTAGAACTTCACACATGAACTACATATATATATATATATATATATATATATGCGCAGTTCAAGTGCATTTCATTAGAGATACTTAGTTTATTACAACTCATTTATGTGATTACAAGCACGATTATTGAATTAAACAAAGTTTCATGCACACGTTCACTCACCAACTGTCATCACTAATCATACTACTGAGTATCGCTTAATAACATTGTATGCTGATGTACTAAGATGTACTCTGCTTGACATAATGTGATGTTCGATATTTTCCAAATTGAGTATTATACTGTTTGGATATAAAATGTACATATTTAAGAATATGATATTGGGTTTAAAAATTTAAACCGAATTATTGATGTTTTACATAGAGTTATGTCATACTGCTTATGTACAAAGATGTACTCTACCTGAGTGAATATCATGATGGATATTTAACAAATAGAGTATTGTACTGCATCTATATAAAATATATATATGTTAGAATGTGAAAATTGCTAATAAAAAATTAAAAAGTTTTATTTTTTAGTTACAATCTAATTAGCTTGTGTAGTAGCGAACTCGCTAGTATACACGTTACCACAGTTAAACCCTAAACCCTAAACCCACAAACCCGCAAACCCACAAACCCACATAACCCAGAAAACCAGTTGGCGACGGGGTTGCGATAGCGCTAGTTAGTAGTTCAAATAAAAAAAAGACTTTTTGGGTTACGACCTCGCTACTAATTAGAATGATTCTTCTGTAGCGATTTCGCTACTTGAACGCTTGCCTGGCGAGGCTTTTTAAGACTCGCTACTAGATACTCAGGCTTGAGCGAGATATTAACGACTTCGCAACATAGAGATGCGTGTGAACTAGCGATCTCGCAACATAAAGAAGCGTATTGGCTAGCGATATCGCAAGTACTTTTACTATAAATAAAAAAAAAAGGGATCGGGCTAAAATTAATTAGCCCCAAATTGAAAAACCCTTCTCCGGCGACGAAACTGTAAGTTCTCCGACAAATGCGGCCAAAGACTAGAGGAGCTGTGCGAGGACGGGGTGGTAGAGGCTCAGACAGTGGACGGGGAAGTGGTCAGGCGGTGGGAAGTAAACGGCGTCGGACTGAGGAGCCTGCGGTTCAGCCAGAGATTCCAGTCGCCCCGCTGCCGCTTCGAGTCGCCCCGCCGCCGCCGGAAGTTCCAGAAGTCCCTGCCGCCGCCGCTGCTGCCGGAAATGATGGTGGGGAAGGGCCCAGCAGTTCCAGTGAGGAGGAGGACACTCCTGAGTTCTTCAACAACGCCGCAGAAGCTAGGTATGAGCGTTGTTCCTCTAGGAAACTTGTCAATAATAATGTGTTTGATAGTACTGTGGTGCCTTCGCTGCAACTAGATTACGTGCTAGACCATTTTAGGGCACAACATCTAGATACATTGCTTATGTTGCCTGAGCCTGTTTACCATGAGGAGGTTGTCCAATTTTATGCAAACCTAGGTTTAGAGGAAGGGGTGGAGGAAATAACTACATTGGTGCGGGGTGTTAAGTTTACGGTCGATAAGTTTAGCATCAATGAAGTTCTGAAATGTCCGTATCTGTCTCGTACCGACCTGAGGCCTACCAAAAAGGATGGTCCGTACGAGGTACATTACGAGCAGAGGTTTCCTTCTGTTAGCCCGAAGCAACCGTTGAATGCCGGTGAGATGGGTCAGAAGTGGTTTAAAAGGACTTCTGATAGGCCGGGTACAGCTAGGTTTTACCCGATCCACAGGCTTACCGAGGAGCAGAGATTAGTTTTTGAGCTAATCTGCGGTAATGTGGTCCCGTCCCTAGGGCATGCATGTGAGCCCACAGTTTGCAGTCTCATGGTGTTCTACTATATCATGGAGAAGCTTCCAATCAACCCCGGCTTCACAATTCTGACCCAAATGATGAAGATGGCCAGACACAAGAACGCCGCGCTTCCGTATGGCAATTTGATTGTAGCTCTGATCAGGAAAGCGGGTGTTTTTCCAAGAGGCCGTCCCATGCCGCTCGGCAAATACGACAAGGAGTGGCTCAAGCACAAGAGGTTAGAGTTGAAGGCCGATGTGAAGTACGCGAGAAAGAAAGAAGCTGAAGAGGCAGCCAGAAGGGCAAGGGGTAGGATGGGAGTACCAGGTATGATTCTAGCTTGTTATTAACTGTAGTTGGTTCTAGTTGTTTAATTTGTTAATGTTTGGTTCTTATCAACCTTGATTTGTTTGTGTAGATGCTGTTTTTGATGCCCGTGGTAGGCTTGTGGTGTCTATGGGCCAGTTATTGAATGAGATTGAAATGGCCGAGAAAAGGGCATTTGCTAACAACGAACGGCTCGGCGAACTGATATCCAGCGGGGTAGTGGAGTGCGATCTGAGCGATGAGGAGGAGATACCTGATTTCCGCACCAGATTTCCCAAGCAAAAAGACACCGCGGGTCCTAGCGAAGATTTGGCTACAGCCAGCGAGAAGGAGCCATCCGATGGGAAGCCTTTTGCTGATCATGTAAGGGATGCAGATGCGGATGATGGTGATGATGGTGATGGTGATGATGGTGACAGCGACTCTGATGCAGAAGATGACCCGGCGAGGTATGAGATGATTAGGGAAGAGAGGCTGATCGCAGAACCCGACGAGGATGTTGAACCGGGCCAAGGCAAAGAAGAGAACACCTGCATCGAGCCTGAAGCTCAACCGGCAGGCCAGAACGAGCAAGACAAGCAAGATGCTGGAGGCAGTTCGGGGGAGAAGGCCGAAGGCAGCGACAAGATGTGTGTTGATGACTTGCATGATATGTTAGTCGCAGGGCTGTGATTTCGTAGTTTAGTTTGGTTTAAACATTTACTTTTTCGAATATTAACTAGTTTTTGGATTATGATCACTTGTGTACGCGTCACCAAAGATGCCGTTTTGGTTACATGAATGTGGTCAATGAATTTGACACTTTTTAGATGTAGAATGTTCAATGTTTTATAGAGTTGTCGTTACTTCAGTAAAGCAAAATCAAGTTCTTTTGGTATAGTGCGTGCACCTAGCGATTTCATTTGGTCCTCGCTCCTCTTTGCGTGTAACTTGCGATATCGCTACGTGTCGTACTCAGTCAACAGAGCCAAGTTGGCGCCTAACTAGCGAACTCGCTACCTCACTAACTGAAAAGTAGCGATATCGCAACAAGTCGTACTCAGTCAACAGAGCCAAGTAGCGATGTCTTCACTGTCACGTTTTATGATGATTTATTAGTAACAGAACACCAAACGAAATCGCAACTAACTAGCGCCTGGTAACGAGGTCCTAACGATATCGCAACATGTCGTATTCAGTCAACAGAGCCTGGTATGAGATTCTGTAGCGACTTCGTAACAACGAAGATTGGCACAATAAAAAAACTCAACATTGACGTGGCTTGTAGCGAGTTCGCTACATGATAAGAACCCATCAAAAAAGGGTTTTCTGGTTTGGGTCAATATTGGGCGTATAAGTGTCGTTGGGCCTTAGCCTGTGTAAGTATTGGGCCTTAGCCTATGTAAGTATTGGGCCTTAGCCTTGGTGTTTCATGTTCAGTTTGCGCTGGTCGGCGACTTATCGAACCCTTTTGAAATGTAAGTGTATATAAACTGAAAAATCACCTTCTAATCAGCCGATGTGGGACAAATGTTGGCGATCTTTGTTACGATCTCGCTAGCTGTGTAACTTATTGTAGCGATCTCGCTACGAGTCGTACTCATTAGACAGAGCCTAGCTTGAGATTCTCTAGCGAGTTCTTAACGACAAAGCTTGACACACCTGGCAAACAATTGTAGCGCTTGGAGAGTAGCGACGTCGCTACAGTATACAGACCCATCACGAAAAATCTTTGAAATTCCATCAGTAATTATTTTGGTTGGGGATGCCAACTTGGTCAATGAAAAGGTGTGAATGCCATCCGTAAAAACCTTTGAAATTCCATCAGTAATTAATTTATTTTGGGGGTTTGCATGGGGTGTCCATGGAAAGGTGAGAATGCCTTTACATTTTCCTTCCATTAATACCATAATGACTGTTTTTGTCTAGGAACTCTGACAGATTTTTGAATAATAGAGCACCTCAACCCTTTAAATATCAACCCCTTCTCCATTTAGAACCTCATTAGACCCTTCATTCCCACATTCCCTTCTGCCTTCTCATATTCCTTGCCTTCTGCTTCCAATGGATGTGTCTCTATTCAGCGCCCTACCAGATGACATGATAAATCTGGTATTGATTCGTGCTGAGTTCGACTGGGTTCTTCGTCGCTACGTGAGCGGAAGAGCGACCGAGTGGGCTCGACAGTGGCTCACCGAAGCTTCTACAGTAGGTCACACACCGTCAACCTATGTGTTGGCTGTTTTTGCAATCTGCGAAGGTGACATTCAAAGAGGCATGAATGTCATCACAACTATGAAGAGAACCGACAAACAGGGCCTCCTTCTAGCTAGGCAACGCGTCAGAAGAGGTCTGAGTTACGCTTGGGGTTGGACACACTACCGCAGGTACTTCTCAGAAGCAGCAGTTAGGCCTAGGCCGATCTGCTGCATTCCGCATGCTGGCCTCAATGACTTTGTGAGGTACGATCCCTGGCTGCCCCTTGATCCGGCGGACATCACCTGTGATGCATGCACTTGCGATCAGGAACTGCTTAATGTACTCGGTGTACGAATCATCTACTAGTATTAGTTGTTTGTTCTTTACTATGTATTTTTGCATCACTAGTTTGTTTCGATTGTAATGAAGTTGTGTTTTCCATTTTGGCACATTTACAAGTAATTTTTTCTTGTTTTGATATATTGTCCCTTACATTTTATTTATTCATCCTAAGAGCCCATATCGTATCAGCAAAATCATTCACTTTTTGTATAGTGCGTGGACATAGGGATATCGTCACTGTCACGTTTCATGATGATTTATTATGAACAGAACACCAAGCGACCTCGCAACTAACTAGCACCTGTTTACGAGGTCCTCACGATATCGCAACAAGACGTATTCAGTCAACAGAGCCTGGCTAGAGAATCTGTAGCGATCTCGCAACAAGCCGTATTCAGTCATATAACACCTTTGGATAGCCTGCGAACTCGTAACATTTCAATCACCCTCACATGCACTGTAAATTGAACAATGAAAAATTTGACGTGCACCAAAGCGATACCGTAACAACAAACGCAATATACTAGCGTCCCAGTTACGACATCTCCCATATCCTCGCCTGCTAAAATTAGGGTTTAGCAAAGCTTACGATATCGCAACGCACAAACCTACGACTAACGAGCTAACCTACGAAATCGTTACAGACACGTTTATATTACTACAAAGGTTACGAGATCGCAACAACCAATTCAATTTAAGGCGGATACATTTTTTCCGCCTTGGTCAAGCATTTTTTAACGTCAAAACCCATTTCCGCCTTTAACTGCCTCTTTCCGTCTTAAACGTAATTTTTTTTGCTAGCTTGCAGAGGTAGCGAACTCGCTACGTTCAATCAAGGCGTAAAAAATCGCGCCAGGCTTAAACGCCTTAAATATGTGTCTTGCATCTACCCCTTTGTAGTAGTGATGAAGATTACAACATTTATGGCGACTGTGTAATACTCGACACTACCTTCAAAACAAACAGGTAAAATTGAAAACTGATGTGTTTAGGTTAGAAACTAGAGTGTTTATTTAGAAAACTGTTGTGTTTGCAACTAGTGGAAAATTGTTTAGTATTAACTGTTTGGAAACTGGTGTGTTTATATTATAAAAAAGTTTATTTACATTGAAAACTATAGTCTTTACAGAATGTTTTATGAAATAGGTTTAAATCTTATAAATGACATTTGTAACTGACTACAATATTGACTATTTAGAAACTGGTGTGTTTATATTTAAAACTGGTGTGTTTACTTTAAAAACTGTTGTATTTACAGATTTTTTTTTCCTGAAACAGGTACAATCTGATATTTGCTATGATACTTGGAATGAATAACAGCCGAGGTAATGTGATGTTTGCTTGTGCTTTTATGTCTGATGAAACAAGTGAAACGTTTGAGTGGGTACTTAAAACATTCAAGAAAAGTATGGGGGGCAAAGCACCGATAACATTGTTTACAGATCAAGATATTGCGATGACAAATGCGATCGAAAAGGTAGTGTCTTAATACTGCATGTTTAACATGTTTTTAATATTGTCCTGGGCTAATTAATGACATAAATCTTCTGTAACAAAAACAGGTTTTCCCTGAGACGAGACATCGATTATGTTTGTGGCACCTTATGCAGAATGCAATTTCCCATTTTGGCGAGCTGAAAAAGGACGGGCCTTTCAAGTCAGCATTCCAGCGATGCTTATACGGCTGTTCGTTCGAGCAAGAATTTGAAGACTGGTGGAGAAATTTACTCATAGAGTTCAACTTGGAAGGTGATGACTGGTTCGAACGGCTGTATAATTTGCGTGAGAAGTGGTGTACAGCATTCAGCAAAGATTTCTTCTCTGCTAGGACACTAGCTACACAAAGATGTGAGAGTGCAAACCATGCTATCAAGGTGAAGGTCTCAAAAACAACATCGTTGACTCAGTTTGAGAAGGCTTTTGAGAAAATGATTAGAAAATGGAGGAAGAACGAACAGAAAGAGGAAAGTAGGTGCCTACGTTTTCTGCCTCGGTCAGCAAAAGGGGGCCTTTTGAAGCATGCGTCCGAAGTCTACACACTCAAGATTTATGAGGAATTCAAGCGAGAATTTGGTTGGGCAATGGCAACATCGATTTCTGAATCCAAGCTGAATAATGGTGGATACATCAGAGGCTTTGTAGTGACTTTAGAAACAGATCCTGATACAGCAGGTTTGTTTTTATTTACAACTAATTTTTTTTTTGATATAATAGTCTTTTGGATGAAATCTAATGTCTTTAGGTTAGAAACTGGTATGTTTGACTATAAAACTGTTGTATTTGCAACAAGTGAAAAAATGTGTTGTTTAGAATAGATACTAGCATGTTTAAGAATGTGAATACTAGAGTGTTTAGTTTTAAATGTTTACACTCTAGTATTCACATTCTTAAACATACATTTAAAACTAAACACTCTAGTATTCACATTCTTAAACATGCTAGGTGCTTGAACGTAAACTGAGAAGGAAGAGTCTTCTGGTTAAAAACTGATATCCTTAGGTTAAAAACTGGTGTATTTAGGTTAGAAACTGGTGTATTTATTTTGAAAACTGGTGTATTTACAGAAGGTTTTGCAGGTGAAGTTATGGTGACAATCCCTGCAAATAACTCCTGGGAGTTTCACTGTTCCTGCAGAATGTTTGAAGAAACAGGCTTGCTATGCTACCACATGATCAGGATATTGCACATGATGTCAATAATGAGAATTCCACCACAGTACATTGTGTGTAGATGGACGAAGAATGTGAAAAAGCAAATCTGGGATAAGTTTCTTGAAGAAGACAAGAATGCTGAGGCAGGTAAGATATTGAAGGACTCAATTCCATGGCGGCA
This sequence comes from Sherardia arvensis, assembly GCA_948330725.1. Lineage (NCBI taxonomy): Eukaryota > Viridiplantae > Streptophyta > Magnoliopsida > Gentianales > Rubiaceae > Sherardia > Sherardia arvensis. The sequence goes on along the minus strand of OX415238.1, from coordinate 8,270,615 downwards.
TTAGATCACAGGGCAGTTCTACCATCTGGTTGCCCAAAGTGAAGACAATCTGGAAGCTAGAAAACTATTAAAAGATGCAGTAAAGAGGCAAACTATTTCAATTCAAAAAGTCCTAGGAAAAGAAGAAGAAGAAGAACAAGTCACAGATCCAAAAAGCTCATCCGGTACTGCTGCTCCAATTGAAGAAGATGATGAGTTTGCAATTGAAGATCCAGACAAAGCAAACACCAAAGGGAGAGGTAAAAGAATCAAGTCATCAATCGAGCGCCCTAAAGCAAAGCCAACAAATGAGTTTGGATCATATACTCCAAAGCCGCGATTATTTTAAGTTCCATCTTTGTTTTTTTTCTTGATTTTTGGTAAAGACAAACATTGTACCATCAAGATTTGAATTGAGTTATGTTATTGGGATTTGATACTGCTGGATTGTTGTGTTAAAAATAAGGGTGTTTGTGTTAAAAAGAGTGGTGTTTATAGTGAAAACTGTGCTTTTTATATTTATAGTTGAAAACTTATGTGTTTAGACTACAATATAATGTGTTTATTTTATAATTTAAACTAAGGTGATTGGCTTAGAAACTGTTGTTTTTAAGATGAAAACTGTTGTGTTTAAGATCTCAAAACAACATTCATGGAAACTGTTGTGTTTAAGATGAAAATTATTGTATTTAAGATGAAAATTATTGTGTTTATGATGAACATGGGAAAAATTTGTGTATAGTGGTGATAGAAATGGGAATTCAAAATGGTGTTTGTAGTTTAAGTTTGTTGGAAACTTGTGTGTTTAGTGATGAAACAAGGTTATTTAGACTAAAATCTAATGTGTGTATTTTATAATTTAAACTAATGTGTTTAGCTTAGAAACTGTTGTTTTTAAGATAGAAAATGTTGTGTTTAAGATGGACATGGGTACTTAGAAACTTTACATGGAAAGTTGTTTCCAGCTTATGCTGTTATGAAAACTATGGTGTTCTGGTTAAATATTGTTGCGTTTAAGTTAAAAACTGAATGCTTAGGATAGAAAATGTAAAGCTGAACAAACTTTCATAAAACTAAAACAAGATCATTAACAACCAAAGTGCAGTTTAACATGAAAAACTAAAAAATAATATCCCATACTGGTCTAAAATTTGATATCCTAACCAAGGTGTTTATGAATTTTCCCAAAATTCATAATCGTCAATGTGAAGATCAAAACTTGGCATTGCTTCCTTGACCTTCGGCATAGCAGACTTCACTACCTCGTCAAACCACTTGTGCAGCTCAGGCGCCTGCCAGAACTCCTCACTTTCCCATACATCTTCAGGTTGGCTCGCTACTGGCTGCTGCGACAACACAGGTTCAGCTTCTTGTGGTTGAGTTTGACGCTCTTCTGCATTCTGACTTTGAGCCTTGGCAGCGGCTTTATCTGACTTAAGTCTTGCAAAAAACTTCGCAGTGACAAGTCCCATATCCCTTTTAAGAATCTCATAAGCTTGTTCAGAATTCTGTAGAAGAATAATAAACAGTTAGAAGGAATTCAGAATAAAAAAAGCCAAAACGTTTTGTAAAACTTACACTCAAACCAAGGTCCGCTATCTCCTGATCAGTTTTAAAATCCCCAGTTCCTGGAAGGTCGAAGCTGCCATTAAACTTATTGGCTGGTCTATCCCCATGAGCAGCATTGATAACCCTCCCGGCACGAGTCAGTGGGTACAACCTGGTCTCAACAAGGACCTTGTCAAAGCCATTCATTTTGAGCCAACTAACCCTTGCAGCCACCTTATCTTGAAGCCAGTGCTGAGCAAGAGGGACTGTAATAGGTTCCGGCATACCTAAATTTTAAACACACGGAAAGATACCAGGTCAGACAGAAAAAGTCACATTAAACACACAAGTTTTCAAGGTTAAAGCATTAGAAATCACATTAAACACACAAGTTTTCAGAATCATACCTAAATATGGCGACCGTTGAAGATATTGGATCAGAACTACATACACACAACCCCCAAGAGCAGTGTGTTTCTTGCTTCGTTTGTGAAAGTTGGTCACCCCTTTCAGTAGCTGCTCCAAGAGATACTTGCACCAATTCATGGTTGCTATCTCAGACACGTCAGTGACAGCCTGGATCATCTTCATATCGACATTCCTAAATTTTATATACACAGAAAGATACCATGCCAGACAGAAAAATACATTAAATACACAAGTTTTCAAAGTTAAAGCATTAGAAACCACATTAAAAACACAAGTTTTCAGAATCATCTACCTGGTTTGTAGAGGATTGACAAAGTTTCCGAGTATAAACAGCACAAAAAACTGCAGAAACTCTTCACCACCATCTGGAAGGGCTTCCATCTCTCTCACCAAAGCATCCAGAGGGATGTCAGCATCGTCATTCACGTTGAACCTCCTCTTCCATGCAAGCCTCTCCCGCTCAATCTTCTCAGATTTATCAGCACCGATGTTCCCAGACAATGAACCAACAGGTACATCGACTCCACCTATCGGCAAGCCCAACACATCAAAAACCTCATCAACCCCTATCTTATAGGTCACTGACCCTATGGTTTGATTTCCATGGCCATCTAGACTGGAAATCAAGAATGGGATGATTTCCAGCGTAAACTTGCTCATCTGCACCTTCAACAGGCCCCCAAAACCAATTGTCTCAACAGCAGCCTTCTGAGCCTCGGTCAGTTTTGCTAAAAACTTGGCAACAATGCTTAAATGGCATGCTGTTTTCACGTCCTTATCCAGTCTGAAAAATAAACGTTTAACTATCAGTTAAAATGCAACTATCGAATGATAGTATATAAAAAACTAAAATTAAATTTAAAACTTACTTAATTTCATCATTTTCCACAATGCAAACATGCTGCGACTTTTTCCTGGCCCTCTTTTCCACTACTTCACCTACATCAGTTGTCTCCACATTTTTCCTCTTCCTCCGTTTGTCAGTTGGAACACCACCTGCAGCACATTTAACTGTGCTTATGGGAGGAATGTCGTGTACAGTGGACTGGGAATGGACCTGGGGCTGGGGGGGCTGAGGCTGAGACTGAGGCTCCTTGAGCGGGACCTCTTTGAACAAGGGCTGCTGTGGCTGGGCCTGATCGACCTGAGGCTGGGGCTCGCTGACCTGGGGCTGGGGTAGGGGCGAGACGTCTTGGAAGGGGGATAGGTTGAACAGGGGGGACTGAGGCTGAGGGGACTGAAGCGGGACCTCCTCGAGCGGGACCTCGTTGAACGAGGTGAAGTTGAACAGGGACTGCTGTGGCTGGGGCTGATCAACCCGAGGCTGGGGCTTGCTGACCTGGGGCTGCTGTAGCTGGGGCTGATCAACCCGAGGCTGGGGCTCGCTGACCTGGGGCTGCTGTGGCTGGGCTGCTGTGGCTGGGGCTGATCAACCCGAGGCTGGGGCTCGCTGACCTGGGGCTGGGATTCAGGCACGTTGACATGGGGCTTGACAGTGCTGGACTGGAGCTCATCAGTGGTGACCTCAGGCTCGACAGTGCTGGACTGGGACGAGGCAGCAACTAAAATCTTCTTTACACGTTTCTTCGGTTGACGTTTCTTGTTCACCACAGGTTCAGCAGCAGCTTTCTTCTCAGGTTCAGCAGCAACTTTCTTCTTCGCTGCACGGGGAGGTTTCTTCTCCGTAGATGGACAGTCCCTGCATTTTTTGTTTTTACGCAAATTCCTCTTGCCTGTATTAAAAAAAAAAAATCATTGGTACAAGTTAAAAATCTACTACATAAGATAAAAACTACATTAAAATTGCAGGGAAAACAAGATCATACCATGAGTGCATGTGGATGCAGCAGCCACTTCTTTTCCCTTTTATCCTTTTCCATGGAGCTGCTCTTCAAAATCATCTTCAGCATTGTCTAACTTACTATATTAATCCCCTTAGCATGTGCCAGTGAATTCAATATCAGCTGTTGGATCTAATCCAACGGCTGTGAAATTTTACAGAATATCCCACCCCACAAATTATATTTCCCTTATGTATTTTCACATTTTCTATTTTTAGCTATTTTACTTTTAGTTATTTTCTCAGACAACTCCCGGGCAATCACACGTTTCCATTCCTGCTTCCACCTCGGGGCGGTTCTCACACGGCGGTTCTACCCACTATCCATCTCCATGATTCGAATTTTTGCTTGGTTCTCATCAACCCACTTATCAGTTTTCCCTATAAATGGCCAACTCATGCTATCGAGGCTTCACAGAAATTCAACCGGTTAGTTCTCCAATCTTCTTCTGGGCATGTTCTTCTTACTCTTCAATGCATATGAGCTATGTCGTACATATTTTTTCTTGCAATTATTCTGTTAAAAAATCATAGAGCTTAATTTTGATAGTGAATTCTGGGAACTGATGTGTGTTTCGGTTTTGGGGGTTTATTTCTTTTTCCGAATCCACTTTATTAGTTTGCAATTTTGGTGGGTTTGAGGCTTGCAAGTGTTTGTGAATTTTATACTTACCTGATTAGCATACAATTGCAGGGATATATATATGTTCTTGAACAATTTCTTCACCCATCCTATATATGTTCTTGATTTTCAGCACAATTTCTTCACGTATCCCATAAATTGATTGTCTTTTATTCTTGAACAATTTTATGAGATGCTCCAAAATATGCAGGATCCTATCATTTTCTCATTAAAATACTTTTCAAATGTCAGTCTTTGTATATATGTGTATTGATATCAGTCTTTGCACGCCAAGCGCGGACTAGGTCCTCCAATACTATCTGCAATTGTTTTTATAATAATTAGCAATGAGTTCTCTTTAACTTTTTGAGGCTTCCAAGTGTTTGTCTAATTTTACTCTTTCTGGTTTATAGCTGTAGCTGTTCCATATTGTGCTGATATCAACCTAAAGATAAGGTTTCAACTTATTTTTGAAAGTGATGGTTTGTTAGTAGATCTCTTCAGCGTTGTTTTTTATAATACATTTGTTTTCCTTGTGAATGTAGGAATGTACAGCCTACAGGTTGTAGCTCTACTCTGCTTGATATTGTGTTGATAGATTATGTGGTAATTTTGTGTGATATTTTGATGAAGAGAGTTTCTTTTTTTGCTGTTTTCTGTATGCTGGTTTGATTGCTAACTATTCCGGCTGCTTTGGTGTTTGAATTTGCAGGATGTCAAGTGCCGGGGCTGCTTCCACATGTGATTATACTGCCATTCAAGTTTCTACTCTATTTGATTTTGTGTTTCTAGAATTGTGTGTTGATTTTGTGGGCTATTTTGATCATGATTCTGTATTTTTTTGGCATGTTTTCTGTGTTTTCTGTATGCTGCTTTGATCCCCATTAAAGCCACTAAACTGATGCCTCTTTTGGTTTCATCTACTCTGAATGAATTTATAACCGATATATGAGTTATGCTAGAAAAATAGTTATGACGTGTCACTTTGTGCTATTTTGATGTAGGAAGTGTATTTTTCTACTCTGAATGGAAAAATTACAGATATATTAGTTTCCTGGAGATGTAGTTATGACGTGTCACTGTGTTTTCTCCTCGACTCTTAGTAGTGTGACAAGTCTTGTATCCTTGCCAAGATGCTATTGTAAAATATTTTTTGTAAATAAGTGAAATTTTCTGTTGGTGCTTCAAAAATTGTGACACAGAAACACATGTACACAACATTATTTCAAGGCTGGTCATACAGTTTTTAGAATGTATATTGTGTGCTATTTTTTATGCGCACTAATAATGTTTATTCTTATGTTGTTTGGTGGCTCAGGTGAAAAGGGTTTTTAAAGTTGGCGCAGAATCGCATGTATTAGGTATGAACATATGGATGGTCTTAGGCATGGCATTGTTTTTACAACGATGTTTGGTCTTTGCTACCTTTTTCTTGTGACCTAAACAACCTTATTAGGATATAAGCTTTTTCTGCAGTTTCTATACTTTTTCTGCACCATATGAGCTCAATGATAATAGTACCAGGGAAATATGTATATCATGTCCTATGATGGATTTGTTAATGCCATGAGAAACTACTTCATATGGTCATTCTGAATACGATAATCTCATTGATAATACTTCTTGAAAGGTCATTCTTCTACTTTTACAGCAGGATTAATAATCATGAGTAACTTGGATGCATGACTTCGAGATTATGTTAGGTTTATTTTGGCCATTGATATGCCGTCTGAACCTGCGAAACATGCCTGAGTCGAGAGACTACCATGTTAATAGTCATTTATGTTGATTCATATTTCACGGTGAATATCATTGCCAGGTTTTCTTACCAGCAAATAGACGTTTCTCTTTGAACTCGTGAGCTTTTCCGCCTCTACAGAGAACTGCTTTGTAGTCCCCCATGCTAGCCAGAATGAGCTTCTTGCCATTGATTACAATTGCAGCTGCTGAGATCAATCTCACCAGTGCCCCCTCTGCCTCTGCTTTTGTTTTAACATTCAAATGAGCCTTCCTCAGAGCATCCTTGCTCTTTTTCATCATTTGGGGGTGATGCATTTATCATATAAAAGTCATTATTTGAGAGAAACAGCCGCATATTTTATCAGATCAAATAAAACAGATTTTTTTTACCTTGCTGAGTTTTTGATCGAACAGTTGTGCTTCAATGTACTTGCTAGCTCTCCAACCAATATGCGCATCGAAAATTTCAAATAAGCACAGCTCATTTTCATCATCAATAATGTTTTTCTCTGCAATCACAAGATCTGGTTCATCAACATCAAATGGTCTGTTTTCCATGGACTGGAATCCGTGGGATATTGGCCTAATCCCTCCATTCATTGACAGCTTTGTTCTTTCATCTTCCCTGCCACTGCCACCATTCTTGAAATGTGCTCCAAAGTCCAAACCTATAAGCCTGCCCAAAAGATAGCACATTCTTAAATTAAACATGTTATACGCTGCAAATTTAGTAGAATAATTAAACTATAAATCGCGCTTCAACTATCGTCACTTCACAAGCAGAACCATAAAACTAATGCTTGTTGAGTATGAGTCTAATATTCTGTGATTGCTCAAGGTTCCTGATCAAATTTTGTCTGTATTTTCATTCACATTTTTTTGTCCTGTCAAAAGTTGATAAAATCTTGCATTCTATTTTTCCTGGAAATGTGGATAAGAAAGAGAAGTACCTTGAGCTTGGGATGAATGTCCAAGAATCCCATAAATGAAAGCTTCAGAAAAAGATTAAAATTGTAATAAGATGGAAAATGTTTTTCTGAGTTCTGATATTGAAAAGAAGTTATTTTCTTCTCGTCAAACAAAGTAAATTGCGGGAATAACTGACATCGAGATTTTAGCAGTTTTAGTGCAATGAGATGGGAAGGCTCATCATCATCGTGTGATTAATCCTCTTGTTATTAATCCTCTATACAAAATGTAATTTAAATATAGAATGAGCAAATTCGTCTTGTTATTATCATGATTTCAGTACTCGCGTTCTTTTAGTTTAGTTATGAATTTTTTGCTTTTGTATGATAACATTTGAACTTTGTTTATTTTTTATCGGTCTTATGTATTGGCAGTATTGCACCGAAAAAGTAATATATTAAACACTTGAATTTATATGATTTTCTTAGTATGAGTCTCATTAAATCGTTTCAACTAAATTGAAATTATAACCTCACCATAGCTTCACTTTTCATCAACAACAACAACAAGGTGGATCTAAGTACAATAATCAATGATATTACATGCTTCATACAAATTAGGGATGTCTAAGTGTGTCTCAAATATACTTTCTAATGCATACTAATATCATATATTTTGGAATTTTACTTCTTTAAAAAGATGGTTGCCGTGCAATGAACGACGGACACTAAAACTAGTCTTCATTGATTTGTGGAACAATGGATGCCAAAACAGTATCAGCAAAATTCTGGCTGTCGCTCTGATCCTCATTGATTGGCTCAGCCCCAATCGTAGAGCGCGTGTTATACACTACACGTACTGCAAAGAAATATTTTTCAAATCAGTAATAATAATTTTTGAATTTTAAACACTTGTAAATACAAAAAAAATTCAGGCTAGAAAGACAAGTTTCCATATTATAAACTTCAGATTTTAGACACATAAAAACTAGGGTGTTTATGTTAAATAATGTTGTATTAAGTGTAGTCAAGTTTCCAAATTAAACAGTCAAGTTTCCAAAATAAAACAGTTTTCAAACTAAACAATCAAGTTTTACAGTCAACAGTTTTCAGGCTAAACAATACAGTTTTACAATCAATGTAGTTTTCAACCTTAATAATCTAGTTTTTACAAAACAACATTTATCACATTTAAAAATCAAGTTTCTACAATCACTTTAGTTTTCATTCTAAAAAAGCAAGTTTTCACAATTTTTATAGTTTTCATAATAAAAAATCAAGTTTCTAAACATCAAAGTTTCCAAACAATAAAATTTGACAAACCACAGTTTCCAGACAAAACTATATAGTTTCTTCAAACACAGTAGTATTCAACCTTAATAATCAAGTTTTCAAAAATAACAGTTTTCACATTAAACAAACAAATTTTACAAAACACCACAGTTTTCAGGTTAACAACTAAAAAATCCACATGCACACAGAAAACACATTAAACAGTCCAGTTTACAGTCTAAACACATAAAAATTCAACCAAAACAGTTTAATCGAACCAGAGCAGTCACGAAGATCAAAAAAACAACAAAAAAGCGGGAAAACACAGCGACAGAAAGTATCACCTCTCTGCACCCCCACTGGTTTGTTTTCTTCCACTGATTTAGACGACTTCATTTTATTCAGATCTGCAGAACACAAAGTAGAATCACGAATCACAAAACATAAAACACAACAGAATCATGAACATCACACCAATCATGAACAGAATCATGAACAGTCGGATTAACATACCTGACTCAGAGATTGGAATATTACCCAATCGATTAACAATTGAGCGACGAACGCTGCAGTACATGAAAACGCAGATCAGAACACAATCAAAACTCAATACCAAAAATGCAGATCAAATCACCATTAAATAACAACAAAACCTGGATTAAATCGATACCTGGATTGGATTGCGCCGGTTGGATTGCGCTGCGACGGTTGGATTGCGACGGTTCGGACGCGACTGGGGGTTTCAGAAAAGAGGGTTTGGAATTGGGAACGGTGGGTTGCAGAGTGAAATATGGGAAATTAAAAAAATAGAAATTGCTTTATATATTTACGGAGGAGGGCTTTTTAGCAATTTCTCTAATTGCTAAAAAGGACCTGCGTATTTCTAAATTGCAAAACAGGAGCCATTTTTCAAATTATAATTCAGAAATAGACCGTCTATATTATTGCTATAATATAGACGGTCTATTACAAGACAAATAAAAATTTATCACACTTTTTCTTGAATTAGCATTAAATTTATTCACAAATTTATGTAATTAGTATATTTGTCAGCCCCACTAAAAATATTTTCCAGATCCGCTGCTGAGTATAACCCTATTATCGACCGGGATCTTAGACGACGATCAAATTCGACGGCGACTACAAATCCATCGCGGCTGTTGGCAATTGGAACGGTGATCGGGTATGATTTGGAGGTTATGCACCTTTTACACTATTGCACTAAAAATAAGGGCATTTTATATGCAGGTCTAAAATTATTATGCAGGTCCAAAAAAGTCCAGAATACCCTTGAGTAAGTTAGGCTTGAGATGTGTAAAACATATTTGCACATTTGACCTGTGGAATGTGTGTATTTGTGGGGAAGGGCTTAAAAAATTAGTAATTTTGTCTGAGCCCCCACTTAATGAAAAGTCAAACGAGTCAAGGATAGTCATGCCTTTGCCAAATCATCTTCAACCTCGGTCTGCAAACACCCCCAATTTCAGAGCCTGACGTTGATTTCAGTCTCCGGCACGCTCGGCGAATCAAACAGGGTTGATCGGAGACGACGCATCACAGCGAGCTGGATCGAACCGGCGACGCATCCGAGACGAGAAGAAGGGATCCCAGTTCTTTCCGACGAATGCCGGAGATTGATCGGAGCACCGCACCACGGACGCATCACAGTTGCCGGAGGAAAGTACCTCCAGTTTTGGTACCCAAATCCAGTTTTGGTACCCAAATGGGGCAATCCAAAATGAAAAAAAATGCAAATCATCGCCCAGTTCACACAGTGAAATCACCGGCGGCGAGTGAGTGATCTTTGGTTGATTTGTGATTGAACGGATAAGGATGAATGATTTGGTGACTTGGTGTTGGTTTTATTTTCAGCTTGTTTAGTGTTTGGGTTTGGTCTTTGGGCCGAAAAAACAGATAAGTGGGAATGATTTGGTGACTTGGTGTTGGTTTTATTTTCAGCTTGTTTAGTCTTTGGGTTTGGTCTATGGGCCGAAAAAACAGATAAGTGTCATGACTGTGGAAATAAATAAATCAGAAGGGCAAAACTAGCTTTGCAATAGCTCAGTCAACATAAGCTAAGACTGGTCAAACCAGTTGCAGATTGGAGGAAGGTCACGAGGCTGAATCAGTTGAAATAGCAGCTGGAAGGAAGTAGTTTAGAATTGGTTTTGGGCTTCAGGCCGAAATAATAGATAAGCCCAACATCACTATTATTAAAACATGGCGGACCGTTTTAAGTAAGAATTCGGGCTGAAATATGTAATAATAAATAAGTTTTCTATTTTCAGAAGCTGAGAAGATATGTTCATGGTTTTGGGCTTAAATAAAGTTTGTATTTGGGCTGAAATATGAAAAAAAAAAGTAGAAATAAGTTAGGTATTTTGAGAAGAAGAAATGTTCTTGTTTGTGGTTAATATGTCAATGTTTTGGGTCAAATTTATCCATAGAGATAGAGAAATGGGAAAACTTTCATTAGATTGACAAAAGACATGTTACAACAAAATATGGTTTGTTAGACCATAGTTGGGACAGGCTAAAACATATAATTGAAAAAAACCATGAACAAAATAACCCCCATCCAACTAGTCCTCCAACTAGTGTAGTTTAAAAGACCATCCAACTAGTCCTCCCATCCAAAAGGTCCTCCCATGCAGCTAGTACTCAGCGTAACCAGCAAGGTCGAAGTCAGAATCTTTCAAGTCGCAATAGTCGGAGTCGGAATCATCGTAAAATTCAGAGAGTGGACGAACTGAATACTCGTTTTCTGAGTGCTCGTGAAGGGAATCACCGTAATCTGAGTCAACAAGCGCGTACTGCATCGGGCCATTGCCGTCGGCTGATGTGGTAGCGGCGAAGTTGAAGATAGATTTGTAGGGGGTGGGGATAGAGGTCGGCCCGACACTCTTGCCGCCGCGTGGGGAGGCGGTGGAGGTGGTCCCGGCAATCTTGGCCGCTTTTGGGGAGGTGGTGGAGGTGTTCATGGAAGTACTCTTGCCGCCACGTGGGGAGGCGCTGGAGGTGGTCCCGGCAATCTTGGCCGCTCGTGGGGAGGTGGTGGAGGTGTTCATGGCAGTACTCTTGCCGCCACGTGGGGAGGCGCTGGAGGTGGCCGCGGCACTCTTGAAGGTGCGTGGTAGGGCGTTGGAGGTGGCCGCGACATTCCTGAAGCTGCGTGGGGGGGAGGCCGTGGAGGTGGCCGCCGCACTCTTAAAGCCGCGGGGGGAGGCGGTGGTGATGGTAGAGGAAGTCTTGTAGATGGCGGTGGAGGTGGCGGTGAGTTTAGGGCTATACATGAAGCGGCCATGTCTGGCGGACCATACCATGTTCGGGTGCATTCTCTTTGGGGGAAGTGTCGGGATTTCAAACTCCGAATCCGATGAGTCAGCATCGATGATAGGAATGTCAGCATCCAACTCCTGAACCGTCGGCAGTGATGGCCTAAATTTCTCATAAGCTTTGGCTGTTGGGGTGTAAAACTCTTGGTCTGTTTGAAGCCACAAGTGCAAACCCTAGGATAGTGGGGTTTGGTCTCGGAAGGCAATTTTTGAACGGATTTTTTGAGCCGGGGGGCGGTGATGGATGCGTTGGTAGGCTTCTTCGAATTCATAGTTGAAGAGAAGAAATAAGACAGGGCGGGTTCGATTTGATTGAGAATGGTGTGGTGTTGCATTGAGGGAAATTGATGTATTTATAGGACAACATTTCCCTCCAAAATGGTAAACAATAGTAAGAAAAAGGCAACAATTTCCCTCCAAAATGGAAAGAGATGGTAGAAAGGCAAATAATTCCCTCCAAAATGGAACAAGATACTAGAATAAGCTAAAATTGTCAATGGTTACGAAATTCAATGAGTTATAAACGGCGTAGAATTATTTAGTTTGCCTCCAATCACATGGTTATAGGTTAATCACACACTACACTAATTTAGTCCTCGATCACTAATGACTTGATTTGTAATAAAACTAGAATTGTGCCTAACTCCTAACTTCTATGTTAAACAGATAAAGTAATTATTTTTTTAAAATAAAACAGAAAAGGTAATTGTTGCTATATTTTATGGGAAGAAATGACTCTAAATTGATAAAAAGGAAGGGTGAATTAAATTCCAAAAATATAATGTTTTTGGAATGCACAGAATTGAAAAATTTATTAAACCCGCATTATTTATTAAGTGATATAAAAATGTTGTGGTTAGGTTTGAGGTCAATTATTTACGTGACTGTGACAAAAAAGAACATAAAATGGGATTCAAGCAAAGTTAGTAGTTAGATTTATATAATCAATTGGGAACGACGATGTGACCTGACCCTATGATGCCGTGTGATGGGAAAAAAAAGTAGTATTAGTGTAGGTATTGTGCTGAAATCTTTGCAGGGCTCTATGCAATCCTTTAAGTTGCAGTTCCCCATGCCTCTCGCACAGACAAAAAAAAGGGTTAAAGTGGGTGAAAATACTAATGCAGGTCATGAAATCTGAAAAGATATGCAATACCTGTTTCCCCTACATCATGCAGCAGCAGTAGGTCCGGCGGAATGAACCTTTCCCACATCACTATGCAAGTCTTGACTTACAAAAACCTTCAGAAAACCAAATTAATAACTTAAATAATGAACATGATACTTTCATTTCAAAAGCTGTATAAATCTTGTGTGCTTTATTTATTTAAAAAGCTGTACTCATAAATGTTGTGTGCTTCATTTTTTAATATCTGGAATTTATGTTTCTGGAGGAAAACCAAAATCGGAAAATATTGAAAGTTGAGGAAAACCAATACCTTATCACATAATCAAATTTGCAAAATGCTTGACACCTCTGAGCTGCGTTGAGAATGTTTTAAGAATAGAGTAGATGAATGGTAAATGAATAATCATAACTAAAGATGTAGAAAACGTTATCGTCGGTGGATTGGAAAAAGCTGGATTTGAGGCAGTAAACTAATGGTTTGGAGGTACGAGTAGGAAGGCAGTAGAGCTGGCGTGCAGGGCACCGGTGACAGCTGTCACCGGAAATAATGGCAGTTTCGTACCAGAGCTAGTCGGGGCTGGAGGACTGGTGGACACGAGTAGGAGAGAGATGGGACGGTGGTTTTGGTGTAATGATTTGGCAAGCTTTGTGAGAGGAAGAGGAGAACGTGGTTTTGGAGTATGGTTTGTGGTTTTCAGTTTGTGAGTGAGATATAAACAATTGGCTAAACCACGGTTTTGACTTGTGCTCTAGATTGTTCCCGAGTTGACTTCGAATTTGGAAGGTTTATATTTTTTGTGGGAGAGAAAGTGTTGAATTAAATAGCAATATAAATTAGTTGGAAGTTTATGGTGTATTATGGTTTGTTGTAAGAAAATGGTTAGAGAATATTGCGAATTATGAGTATTTTAGAGGTAAAAAATACTCATATCTAATGAATAGAAGAATTTTATTTTTGTTTGGTTTAAAATATGATGTGATACAACATAATTGTGATTGAATTAGAAAAATCAGTTGTTTAGAAAATTTATTTGACGAATTTTAGTTTAGCTCTAATATATGCTGGTAATATGTCATAATTAGGCAAGTGTAGATATATAATTAGGGGTCCTAGCAATGTGGAAGTATCGTAAATGAACATCCGGTTTAGTATATTGAATCACTGCATCTTATTATAGGGTAGTTCTGACATTACATAATCGGGATAATTATCGTTATACCAGCCAACCGGATTGTTAGACGACACTATCAGTCAATTACGAAGACGAATGAACTTATCACATCATGATACGTAATAGAATAGCTACTAAATGACTATGATTAACTAGTTTGGAAACTAGAATTGCATATTGTCGATCGTGGTGAATAACTGACAATTATATTATGATTTTGAATTAGAAGTATGAACTAGTGACAACGTCTTAGCGATAAATATGAAAAACTACATTGCTTCTGAATTATTAATGAGCACTCAAAATACTAAACATGTACCTTAAACTCTCATGCACATTTTGTGTTCCATAATGAAACTTACTATAGAATTCGCAAGCAGAGGTAACATAGTTTCCAATACACACACACACACACACACACACACACACACACACACACACACACATATATATATATAATTATCGGGAAAAGGGGATTATTTAGTTTTGACAAGCAATATAGTTTGTATGTGATAAGCAATAAGGTGTTTAACTTTATACATGGGTCTTATATACGGGTTAAAATTTTTAGACCCAATAAGTATGGGTCTAGCATGGGTCTCATGGTTTTAGGGTTTTGGGGTGCTAGTGTTTATTGTATGGGTTTAGGGTTTAGGGAATGTTTTCAACTTAATTAATAATGACCCATTTAAGACCCCCGAGACCCAGTAGACCCATCGGGTAATGGTATTAGGGTCGAAACGATTGATGATCTCTAATTTTAAAAACGAGTTTAAAATCTCCATCTTGAGCGGTTCATTTATGATATGCATGATCCATTCAGTGTGACATCGATCTGTATATATGGTCAGCAACACCTCGTTGTTGTCTTGACCACTTCCCCTGAAGTATTAAGCATTGTTGTTTTCAGACTCCTGGCGATGGGGTAGGCCTATTGAACTCCATTCAATAAACTGCTCCAACTATAAAGCTATTCTGATCTGCAGAATACTTTCTTGTAAGATGGATACTTGTTGTCGCAGGTTCTTTGTATATTTATAGTCCAAATGTTGTGATGTCGTCTTGATCCTCTCGATCCTTCCATTTCGGCAATGCTGATCTGCTCGTCCAGCTCATCACAGCTGAGCATGTACATTGGTTGGGACTCATTTGAGTCCAAATCTCTTCTCTCTCCTCCCAACAGCTTCTACCCCACAGTCATCCAGTCTTGTACACATCATCCAGCCTTGTCCACATCAGATTTTAGTGGTCCTACTATTTCCATTAATTTCCAACACATTCTTCTATTTATGTGGATTATTACATTATATATGTATTCATATAATTAATTAAAGGAAGAGTTAATTTTCGTTCACATAAACAAATTAACTGTCTCATTCGACAAAATTATTTATTTATTTAAATAATCAAAATTAAGGGGTATTGGAACATAATAAATGAAAAGCATTATGATTTTTTTAAATCATTATCAAATACAATAATCAATAAAAGATTAACTATCATCAAAAAATATACAATAGTAATATTTAAATGCAACTTTTTACATAAATAGAAATAAAAGTGCATATTACAATCTTCAAAATAGATTCGTCGTAGAAAACAAAAAAAAAGAATGTGACAAAAAAATAATGTATCAAACATATGGTAATATTGGGTTCTATTTATAGACAAAATTAAAATATAACCGTTGGGAAAAAAAGAAAATAATAATAATAGATATAGGATGATAATATTACCATTAAACCAAAACAAGAAGAAAAAGAAATGAAATGAAAGTGGGAGAAGAAAGGTGGATGAGAAAAAACAAAAAAGAAAAAGAATTTTCAGCTGCCACGTGGCGCCACGTAGGCGTGGGGGCGGGTCCGGATGGGGACTTCATGTATCAAGTCTCCTCCATGCCATGTTGCATAAATGGGCTGAAAAACAACCTTTGGGACTCCCATTGTGGAATTTTAGAGTCTCAATAACTAAAAAGTCTCTCCTTTGGTACTCCATTGTGCATGCTTTCTAGCTATATTCTATTTCTATAGCTATACGATAAGAAATATATTTTTTCCTTAATTACGACTAATTCTAAATAGAATACAACTCACAAATATATTCTTTATCTAATTAAATCAAAACCGAATCATTCTTCAAATATCATCTTGATTCGTCAGAATATAGAGTTGTACTTCACTTCAAAGACGTATTGCTCGGTTTCTGATCTTCTTGAGCAAGTGTGTAAACATAAGAGCGTGTTTAAACATAGTCAACTTCTACAAAATTGCCAACAAATTCATGCTGAGTCTTCTGGACTCTTCAGCAAGTAATAGTATCGATAAAAATGATAGGTGAATTAATTATAATTAAAATGAATTGTGAATTTTAACTTTAATATCATGAGTAGTATATAATCAGAATCACAAATATAATAAAAATGAAATGATAATCACAGGAGAATTTATTTTCGGTTGGACCTGCATGAATGAAATTGCAAGTGGGAGGAATGGACTGACAAGTAACTTCTGGTTTGATGGGACAAGACCATGAAAAAATAATGAGTATAAATGTACTATTATTTTTTATTTCTGCTTCAGAAGTTGGAACTGGCCACTTCAGATGAATTTGGTTACAATGCATGTTTCCATATTACGCGGGAAGTCACAACAGCGCGGGAAATACACGTGAGAAAATATTTGGGCTATATTTCATAATTTTGGAAATAACTATTCATATCTTGGTTTTAAATGGTGAAAATTACAAATTAGTTTTGATAATTAGGAATTTATGTTGAATAATTTAAACCTGCTCTAAATAATGGTTTTTTAATATGGTTGAACTAATCTGTGTTATCCTATCTAAATTGGTTGAATGTGGTGATGCAATAAAAAGAATAAAAGTTAATGTAATGAAATTATCTTTTAGAATGAAATTGTTCATGTTATAGTTTACCAACTGATTTGAAGTTGATGTTTTTGAAGTGAATTTCAATTCAGTACATTTTAGTTAATTGAATTTCAATTTACTCATTTCAATTACTGAAGTTTAAGGGATTAGGTTCATATAACTTAGTGTTGTTCATTTTTGTTGTCATTAGCTGAATTCATTTAAGTTTATCTCAATTCACCGAGTCTGCTCGATCTATGATCATTTTGGTTAAGTGTAGTTGAACTCTTGACATTTAGGGTTGTGTAGTTCAATTTGGTTAATAGTAGTTAAGTTCAGGTCTTATATTTTTTAGCTAATTGTAGTTTAATTGTTGTCATCTCAACTAAGTGTAGTTCAATTGTTATCATCTCAGCTAACTGTAGTTCAACTGTTACCATCTCAGTCTCAGCTAAGCGAAGCGATGGTCATTTATAATCTCATCTGAGTGAAGTTCATTTCTTCTCATGTTAGATAACTGAAGTTCAATTCTATCATTTTAGCCAAGTGTAGTTGACTTAGTTTTGACTTGTCGCAGACCCAGTGTCCAATATGCATCATCGTGGTCATTATAGTGGTTCAATTAAGCTCTTATGAGCTGATAGTAGTTCAATCGTTATCATCTCGGGTTGATTGTAGTTCAACTGTTGCCATGTCAATCTCAACTAAAAAGAAGCGATGGTCATTTTTTTCTTATAATCTCAGCTAAGTGAAGTTCATTTCTTCTCATGTTAGATAACTGAAGTTCAATTCTTATCATTTTAGCCAAGTGTAGTTGACTTAGTTTTAACTTGTCGCAGAGTCAGTGTCCAATATGCATCATCGTGGTTAGTAGTGGTTCAATTAAGCTCTTATGAGCTGATAGTAGTTCAATCGTTATCATCTCGGGTTCATTGTAGTTCAATCGTTGTCACCTCCCTCAGTTCAGGTGTAGTTGAACTAAGTTGTTTTAAACGAAGCTTATTGAAATTCATTTCACCGCAGTTCAGTAGTTTTAAACGAAGCTTTGCGAAATTCAATTGAGGTAATGATGAAACCCTTTTAATTTGAGGAAATACTTTTGAATTATATTATTTTTGATTAGTGATTATCGATTCTGGTCATTCCAGTTGAGTGCAGTTCAATTTAGATCTTCTCAATCAAGTGTGGTATACTTTCGATTTTATCAGTGAAGTATAGTAACATCTAGTACAGTTCAGTTGAAGTACTTTTCAATTAAGTTCTATCTTATATTTGAATTTACTATGGTTATTGTATTTGCGATTAAACGCAATTTTGTGTAGTGCAATTTAGTTCGGTTAAGTTCAGTTAACTTGAGATTTCAATCTATTTTTACAAAATTATATTATAAAATCGCGTTGAGTTAGGGTTTACCCATAGTACAACTAGTATATTTTTATAAAAAGGTTTTAAATTTGTTACATGGTGATGTTTTAGAAATATTTTTTGTTTTTGATCCTTAGCACTACACATTTTGAATGTGTCACGAATTCAATTGACTAAGGAAGCTGTTTTGGTAGTACATAAATGCCACGTGTATGGTCCGATTTCATACCTACATGCCACGTGTATGGTCCTATCTTAGTAACGGGACATAAATTAATTAATAAGAATTTTAAAATTCGGAGGCAGCCACACAAAGAGCATTTGAAATTATTTACTAGTTGTCGGGCCATCGAAAAAAAGAGCGCACTTCCCCACATCAACCTCTTCCCATTCCATTCCTCTCTCCATTTATACGAAAACACAGGTTCAATATAACTGTTCACATTCCAAGCAGAGGGAAAAGTATATTGTTCTTGTGATAATCAGATTATAAAGGCGCCATGGTCGGTGGGATTCTCGATCTGAGTTCTTCGAACGAGGCCGCCCCTAACGCGGCATCAGCAACGGCCGGTAGGCAGCTCAGTGTTGCTGCTGCTGCTAATGGACATGAAGGGAGCGCCGACGGATCTCCACCAGCTGGTAAGATCATCGCCTCTACCCTTGTTTGACAGATCTTTTATTTTTGAACCAGCAATAGTTAGGGTTTTCTGGTTGGAGCAGCCACGTGGTTTGGATTAGATAGATCGGTAAAATTTTTATAATAATCACAACAGATCCATTAAAGAAGCAAGCTTTCAGACGTACTATGTGCAAAAGTTACTCCCCTTTTTTTCGGCCGAATGTTTTGTTTTGTATATTAACTTTTCTATAGTGTCAATCCGTATTTGTAAATGTCGAATCTTAATTTATAAAGGTCGAATCTTTCTGTAACATAAAAGGCCGGTCTTTTGTGCAAGGGTAACTTTTGGTTTCGGATTAAGTTTAATTTAGATCCTCCCCCGTTTGATTGGATTTTATGATAGTATAAATTAGTTAAAATTAGGAACTAGTTATATTATGTTTTGCTTGTAAATAATTCATATTATTTGGGTGTTTTATGACCAAGTCATGTCGGTGGAATATTTTTATTCAAGGGTATAGACCCACCTTGTGTTGGGTAACATTAATCGGTCTTCTTATTATCTACACTTTTGCAGACACATCTCAAACGATTTCTCAGGCTGTGAAAGTTTATCAGCGAAGAATTCAGTCGGCCAATACTGAACACCGGAAAAAGCCGCGTGGCGGAGGAGCTGGCCCGTCTAGGAGTCTGGGAAAAAGGAAACGGTTGAGCATCAGCAGCGCAGCCAGTGCTCACAGTTCTGATTCAGACGATGGGTTTGAGGAATACTATTTTTACCAGGTGCTTAACCGGAGGAGAGAACGTTTAAACCGTGTTCTTCAGGAGCTTTCCCCGATGCAGCAGGAAGATGTGAGGGACATAGGATTTGGAGGTTTGCTTCACTTCAGCACTGCTGCAGTCCCAGATCAGATGAACCAGTGGCTGGTGGATTGCTTTGATCCTGTGAAGAGGTACTTTCATTGTGATGGTCAGATTCGTTTCTCAGTCACGGCAGAAGATGCAAGGATGGTGTTTGGCCTGCCTGTTAATCCTGAGAAGAAGGTGGTGATCTAATCTGCAAATCATGAAGTGAGAAAGGTGAAGCAGAGATGGAGAGACTATTACGGTTTGCGCTTCACTACGAGGCTGCATTTGAGAGAAGTTGAAAGCATGATTCTGAAACAACCCCAGGGTGGGGTAGACTTCAAGAGGTTTTTTGTTTTGTACGTGATGAACACGCTGCTGACACCGAGGTTTGGCAAAGAGATAGGCCTTGGACTTCTGAATTGCTTGTGGGATGTGGACAACATAAAGTCCTACGACTGGGCCGGGCATGTGGTGGATCATCTGTGCACTAGGGTGTACAAGTTCAAGGTCAGAGAAGCAAAGGAGGAAAGTTCTTTTGGCAGGGGGTGTGAGGGGTGTCTGATTTTACTCCAGCTAATCTATTTCCACAGCACGATTTGGCCAGGAAAGCCTATGCCCAACGACCAACCATACATCAAACATTGGGGAGGGGATAGCATTGGGGTTAGGGTGTTTGAAGAGATGCGGACAATGGGATTTGGGAAGCTTCTATTCAAGTATAAGTGTGCTGGTGAGTTTGACAGTGGTAGGCTTCTTGTGAAACCATTTTGCAATGGAGAGGAAGGATCTAGTGAGGACATTTCAGTTCTGACTGCAGAAAATATTGGTGAATCTCTGAAAGAGGTAAGCTTTGCTTGAAGTAAATATTATGAATGCAACTGTCTATGATTATGAATATATATATATTTTTTTAAAAATTAATATTAATATTTGTTTAAAAAAAATGAGTATATTTTTTCAAAGGCCTTATATAAATATATGTTTGTATAATGTGCAATATTAGTTGACAAGTAATTTATAAAAGTAGCGTATCAAAAAATATTTTTAATATAAGGTAAAATAATTTTCTGTATGAATTTGCTTTATAATATGAGGCTAATATTTTTGACCCATTCTCAAACAGTAAAATTCCCCTTCAATCTCTAAAAACATTTGCTGAAATCAAACTTAATAATAATTCCAATTTATAGTAAAGTTGATAAATCTTAGTATTCTTCAATTTAAAATTTCTTTGCACTTTTCCCTTTAACATATCACTTATGGGAACCACACCTAATTTCTATTATTTTTGTACTCAGAAACTTAAATTATTAAGTAAAATGTTGATAACTTTTTGAATTATTACTTAAACTAAATTCGAATGGAAGTTCAATAATAAATTGTGACTTAACTTTTTGACCCATTCTCAAAACGTAAAATTCCCTTCTTCAATCCAGAAAATAGTTGATTTAATCAAAAATAATAACAAGAGAATAATTATTTGATTTTCGTTTCTTTCTAATTCATAGTAAATTAAATAAATCTTATTATTTTTCCTTTTTAAATTTCTTTTCCCTTTTCCCTTTAATATATCACTTAGGGGAACCACTATAATAATAATGACACCTAATTTCTATTATTTTCTACTAGCAAACTTACATTATAAAGTAAAATGTTGAAAAAATTTAGTATTATTACTTAATCAAAATTCCAATGAAAGTTCTATAATAAATTGTGACTTAACTTTGCAGTATCGCAATGAATAAAAAGGATAATAAATAATTGTTTTTATAAAGAATATCAAGGAATATTCCTTAAGTGCAAATTTTTGTGTTAGGGCTTTATAAATGTAAATAGTACTGTACCTACTGAACATTTAGGCAAAAACAATTGGTTAAAGTATTTTGACTTAATCTTTGTTGGTGCATGAATAGTTAAAAGGTTGAAATTGTAATGTGTTGTTTCATATATATAATATTATATTAAATGCAACTGCAAACATCTCATAAGCATGGCCTATGCCTTTGGGAATAGGGAAACAAAAAGAAGGCTTGGCTCATCCTTAAAGATGTCGATCAGACGCTCGACGAGCATGCCCAGTATATGGACGTCGTAACTCGACCCCTGACAGCCTGCAGTTTCAGACTGAATCCAGAGGGGAAAGCCAAGTTTGATGTGGGCTTTGGCTACGATACAGTTGTGAGCAAATTGCACACACTGTGCAATGGACTCTCCAACGAGGTTGGGATAGGCAGGCCGTCGCCCCTTCAACATACCCTCTATGGTCAGCCCAACCCTGTTGTTGAGCCTCAGGATGAGCGATTCCCCCATGATCAGATGAGCAACTGTCCGTGGACGACATGGACCTTCAATTACCCTCCCACCTACATTAACTACTCTGTGCAGAGCCTATGCAGAATCAGCCACAAGTTCGAGCCGTACAAGATGGAGATTGCCGATTACTGCTTAGGAGATGGTCAACCAGCGTAAGGCTACCTTTACCTTCATTTCAGTAGCTTGTTTTATTAAATGGTTCATTGGATTAATGATGTCTTTGTTTTTTTGTTGGCAGTGAGATTCTATTTGTGAAGAAAGGGGAAGATCAGTGGTTGAGAACCGAGTTGTGCAGGGCTGATATGTGGTCCATGGGTGCATACAGAAACATCTCTGTGGAGGTAGTTAATGTCTTTGCCATGTTGCTGAACAGGTTCTGGGATTCCCAAAGATGGGAGAAAAGAATATGTCTCCGCGGAGTTCGGATGGTAAGCATTATATGTAAATGTGTGCTATAAGCATTTCAACAATGGAATGGATTTTCTGATTTTTTAAGTTTCCAGGACAAGGACATGTTTGACCCAATTATGGTGGTGGATCAGTGGCTTAGGTGGTTGCGTACGTGCGAGCTTGACATTCCAAGTGCTTCCTTTGTAAATGTTTCTTGATCCAGCTTGCTTGAACTCATTAACAACTATTAATGTTTGATTCATTTTGAATAAACACTATGTTTAATTGTAGGTGTACATACCGATACTTCACGATGGCAATTACTACCTGGTGGTTATCAACGCCGTGGAGGGCCAGATTCAACTGATCGAGACTACAAGGGAAGCTCCAGAAGATGGACAGATTGAGAAGCTGGGTCGTGCAGTTGTAAGTAATAGTGAATTTCGTATAAGTGTTGGCTGTTGATGTTGGCTGTTGATAGTAAAGAAATGTAACAATTCCAAACTCACTTTGAATGTGTAGGGGACGTGTTTCTGGCACCTGTTTGAGGTTAAGAAGTACAAGGTTGTTCTTGAGGCGTACCGTTCTTTCTCCTTCCATGTGCTATACCCCCTCTGGAGGAATAGTCTGCTTTATTCCGATAGGGGTGAGTGCGTCATGTGCATGATGGAGAATTTCACTGGTTCGATACCATCTCTCGATAGTCTCAGATTGGATGTGGTAAGTGGTTTTTGGTTTTTTTCTTGAAGGTGTGTGGATTATTCACTATATGCTCATATAATCAATTAATAATCATCCAAATGTCTTGCAGAAAAGCAAAAGGCTGCAGCTGCGCTTGTCATATTTGTGCTTTATTCTTCTATCAGATTCAAACGCAAAAAGAAAGGCACTGCAAACGCAAAAAGAAAGGCACTGCTTGATCGAATTCCAGGTTTCATCGAAAGCAAAGCTGCCCTAGTGTGAGGAGGTGGTGATTTGTGGGGTTCAGTCCGTACTGAATGTGGACTTTTTCATTTTTGCCCCCAGACTGAGTTTACCTTTTTGTATTTGGGCATGTTGGGCCCTGCTTTTGGATTTTATTGAATTCGTGTGTAAATTGTTGCTATTTAGGACATTAGCGTGCGTGCTGATGCTAAAGCACGTGGATTATTTTGAAAGATGCAAGTGTTGGCCAGTAAATGCTTCTGTAGTTGCCAAATATACTTTTACTCTCCCATGCATGTTCATATGAAACAGTAAATCGAGGTTAACATTTTCATGAACTTATAAACGTAGACGTAGTCCGGCTTCATTACCAAAATCTATATGTAATGAAGAAGACTAGTTGTCTACAACAAGTGTTTAGAATAATTCAAAAATATTACGTCTTATAAATGAAATGCGACTTTTGTGTAACTTATCTTTGGAGTTAGTAAACTAATTTGAAATGAATTACAAGTTTTACCAAAAATAAATAATAGCTAGTTCCGTCGATTTTTTGTATTTTGAGGGCCAAACGCTATTACCTTAACAAGTGCGATATCCAAACAAGTGTTTAGAATAATTCAAAAATATTACGTCTTATAAATGAAATGCGACTTTTGCGTAACTTATCTTTGGAGTTAGTAAACTAATTTGAAATTAATTACAAGTTTTTACCAAATATTTTCTTAGCACTATTTGCACATAAGGTAAGAAGGAATCAAGTGCGTGTTTCAAAGAAAGATGGGAGGAAGAAAAAGTGAGATGGTGAAGATAGCTAAACCATTGCCAAGAATGGACAGATCAGACATTAAATGAACATCAAAAATCTCATGGTAAGATATAAATAGGTGAACTTAGGGAGTATTTTTTTAATCAATGTTAAATAGATTGACACAATTGATATGCATTATCACCCTTACTTCTCTTGTTTTGACTTGTCCGCCGGATTAGTTTGCAATAATGGCTTCACAATTATAAACGTGACTATTGTCGTGTCAGGGACAAAGAGTAAGTGACAAAGGATCAAAACAAGAAAAGATTTGCAATAATTACAATATGCCACAAAAGTAAACACAAGTTCATTACATTACAGTTCCATGAAGACCCTGATTTGTTGAACCCCTTGATCTTGAAACAGAAATAGTGAAAAAAAGTGACACAAAACATGCAGAATCAAGAAGAAACAACACAAAACACACAGACGCAGGTGCATTCTCATGGAGATCCCAGGATATGAATGACCTCCTGATCGCAGGTGCATGCGTCACAGGAGATGTCGGCCGGATCTACCCTTACCCAGCGGTCGTACCTCACTCTGCGATTGAGAGCAACATGCACATTGCAGCAGATCGGCCTAGGTCGTGGAGCTTGGTTTGTGATGAACCTGTAGTAGTTCCACCAACCCCAAGTGTAAGCCAGACAAGTTTTGACACGTTGACGAGCAAGCCGGAGGCCAGTCTTGTCCGTCCTCTTCATGGTGGTGATCAGCTGGATGCCTTCCTGCATATCACCGTCAACGATTTTAAAAAGTGCCAACGCATAGGTTGACTCTTGGTGACCCAAGTCATAGGCTTTCTTCAGCCACCAGAGACACCATTCGGGATTATCTCCACTCACGTACATACGGAGGATGGCTTCGAAGAACACACGAATGAAGATCAACGTCTGGATATCAGATGGGAAGGCTCTGATGAACAGGGACAAATCCATGGGAAGAGATATGCAAACAAAGGGGGGAGAATATTTAGGAAGCTGTGAGAATGGAGGCTCTGATGTGATTTACAGGGAGGAGGGGCTAATATATAGGGTAGTAGGGCTGATACATGTGCGAGTCCACATAAATATATATTTAATGATGGAAATTACTGTTGGAAAAGGTAAAGGCTTTTCCACCTTTTCATGATGACTGTTGCCAACCCCCAAAATAATTTACCCCATAGAAGTTCAAAGGATTTTACTGACGTCTTAGCCGAGGGTAAATTTTTTGAGTTGCATGGCATTAAGGATGAAGGAAAGAAAATACATATATTCAGTTTGGTTATTTTTGTAGGAAAATAAATATATAATAAAGGGAACTACAATATATCCTCACATGTATTTTTCCAAGTTTAGTTAATACTGTAACATTTTAGTGTAAAAATAATAAAGATGAAGAATTGTATTTTTATGATGATAAAGAATGATGATGAAATCGTGTTTTTAATGACTACATTGAAGATTTAAAATTTGTAATTATAATTTATAGTTTAGGCACCTTTTTGATCGGGTACGAGGTCTATCGGGGTTGAAACTGTCAGTACAGGTTTGGGTATATCGGGTGTGATGAAGGTTAAGTTTCGTAGGGGTTTAAAAATGTTACAAGACGGTAATGTATAGGATAGCGAAAAATGTCAGAAACACATAATTTATTACGTAAGTTTGAAATTGAACTGATGAACTGATGAAGATGAAGTTTGAAGACGATTAACGTGGCATATTTGAACGATTTATTAATTTGAACATGAAATATGTAATGAATAAAATCAATTTAAATAAATTAGAATATATTATTACTTGATTTTGTGAATCGCAAAATGCTCATGTCCTAGTAAAATTCAATTGAAATGGAAGAACATAATATGACAGTACTATTGCTACATGCAAAGGGCCGATTAGACTGTAATTCCTCTTCCAAAATTTCCTAGTCGCCGCGATCTTTACTAATTATGATATGAAAGAATTGGTGCAACCGTCAGGGTTTAGGGTTGTGCTTTGATTCTTTTTTGTGTTGTCCTAGAGTTTTTAGATTTTAAGAGATGGGTGATTGACACTTTGACCTTTTGCAAAATTGGTTTGACTAATTTATTGAGTCAAATTAGGGATATTACACCTGTCAAGGCAGTTTGACGCTTTTGTGTCGGTCTTTAAGGAATCTTTCGATTCATGTATTTTTTTAGGTACAACTATCGAAGTGGATAACTAGTATGACTGTATCTAGCTACTAAGGTTTCAGTTCCTGCTTCAGATACAGAGAAGGTTTAGAATAGCTATATCTTTAGAAACCTCTCTGTAATCTTACAAATTGCCAACGCCCAGAGGAGATCATTGTATTTTATTTTATGTCAATTTAAAGGTTTGGGGATGCCTAATAGAATATCCCTCCACCGGTGGTTTGGCCAATTAAAAAAAAATTAGTGCAACAGTCAGTAATTCAGAATTTGGTTGCAATGATATGAATTAAATTTAATTTCATGAGATTTTGTGAATTGAAAAACACATACTAGTTCTAATAATTTGATAAGTTAGAAATGAAATGAAAATCCAAAAGCTGGAGTACTCACTCTGACTTGTCTATATCTTCAAAAAGGATCTGGTTTTGTGGAAGAAATGGTGGGTCCCATTTAATGATTACCACGTTTGGCTCCAATGTGTAGTACTCCATGGTACTTCATTTTTGTTTTGTTGGAAGCTAGTGTATAGAATGTCTGATTTTGGGCATGTGACAATTAATTGGAGATGAATGTTTGGGTCTTAGTATTTGATCCATTTGTGTATTGTTTAAATTTGAATAATTATTATTGACACGTATTTGTTTACTTGAAGTACTATTTATGAGTTTATTGTGTACTCCTACTTGACACACATAAATTATTTATAATTTGGATTGAAATATACTTAAATTTGTACGTGTCTCTTGACTATTTAAGAGTACTATTTAAGATTAGTATTTTGTGTTTTGAAATATACTTGGGGAACTATACACAATAAGCACGAGCTTTTATGTGTCTTTTCATTAATCGATAAATACTGATGAGTTTAAACAGAATATTGTACTACCCTTTTAATTTTCATAATTAAAAAAATATAATATTCATATTAAATAAGTATTAATACTACCATGGTAATAAATATAATATTGATACTAAAAAAATATTAATACTACCATGGTAATAAATATAAAAAATAAAATACAGAATCCTTAATTGTTTAGTCAATTCTTTAGTATGAAAATCTATATTTATGTGTGTGCTTTACAAACTCATAATGAAATTATGAAATACTAATACAATCAATTAACTAGTTCGATATTAAGTAATAAGTACAAAGTAACTAGTTAGGTCTAGCTGAAACTAGACTCGATAACCGTTCGGCTATTGTCGATACCGATTCGAGTTAGTTCAAGTTGATGTATGCCCGAATTGTTACCAAGCCTATATAGAATTATTCTCGAGTTGACGATATCAATTAGCACTCGGAAGACTTGATCAGCGGGTGAAATTTAAATACTACTAATAAAAATGTTGTGCATTTATGAATTACTTACTGATAATCAGATGTATGGGTTAACACATGCTTCAGTACTGATGAAGTAGTTGTAGGGTGATAGTGAGTGTCATTCATTACATACATGATATTCATATTGAATAGGCGTTTGCACTAAGGCATTCATCACAAAACTACATATGCAGTGCTAAGTGATACTCATTGGCCTCCAATACTACTAATCCCATGAACAGGTAATTGGACATAGATAACAGAACTAATCAGTGCTAACCACTTATCTATACTACTAATAGGCATTGATCAAAATGTTTAAGTGCGAACAAACGTTTTTCAAATTAGCTATGATACGGGAAGGATAATGTGTTTACAAGGTTTTCCAATAGAAAAAAACAAAATATAACCCTTAAAGAATAATCCAAGTAAAATGGTATGTAGTAAAACTCGGGCCGTTATTTTAAAAGGTGGTTTGAAAAGGAAAATGAAAATGGGCCTTATGAACGGTTTGATACCAAAATGAACGGTTTGATGATTTGGATCTCTGCATGTGCTACACGTGTACGGTGAATACCCAAAATAATTAATAAAAGAAAATTAAATTTCCCATAGCCACAAAACTGACTGCGAAAAAGGTTGTGCTGGAAATAATTACTTATTGTCGGGACAACTGAGAGGTTATTCCAACAGATAACATCGAACCTCTCCCTTTCCCCCACAACCTATTTCAGGCAAACCTTCCCCCTCCCCTCAAACTACTCACATATTTCATTCGGGTTTTACGGAGACGATAGTCCTGTTAACTCGTCGCGGCTCGTTCTCCGACGGTGACGAATTCACCGATCTGGCGCCAGAACCGTCGGCCGATATGTCCGAGCGCGAAGATTCCGAGGATGTGACGCCGGAGCCAGAGGACGATTTCTCCGAGCGCGAAGATTCAGACGAGGTGACGCCGGAGCCGGAGGAAGAGTTCACTCCTGTCGCTGGGATTGAATCAAGCCCCCCACGTGGAACGGACACTCTGCCACCATCTTCTCTACCCAGTAGTAAGTAGTTCATCTCAACCTAAAGCGATCTGTATTTTTCGTAGTTGGGGCTTGCATGTTTTTGGTTTATAGTCTCAGTGTGTCAATACGTCTTGATCGGCCGTTTTCGTGTACAGATAGATCTGTAACATATGAGATTGAAATCATACTTTTTAGTTGTTGATTTGTAAATTTTTGTTGGGGTTTGAGTTTGTTTGAATGGAAGATGGACAAGATGACTTCATCTGTAAACTATTCCACTAAAATAACAGTATTTGTGGCTTGAGTTGTGTTTTTGTGTATGGGTTTGATGAAGATGAAGATGATTTGACTTTTAGTTGAAGGAAAATTGGATATAGAGCCTTTCTTTGTAAAATATTCAACTAAAATGACAATTTTTTTGGCTTCATTTCAGTTTTTTGGTATGGCTTTGATAAACATTGAGATGAAATGTTTTTTTTCTGAGGGAGTATGGATAATATGACATGAACTATAAAATTAAAAATAAAGATGATGTCTTTAGGGAAAGAAATGTTTTTATATTTTTTTGGTTTGACAAAGATGGTGATAAAATTAATTTTATTTAAGAGGGGAAGATGGATGGCATAACTGAATCCGTTTCTTTTGTAAGAAGGTTCTATGTACGGAGTAAAGGCAGAACCTTTATCGATCGATGCTGATGAGAGCCACATGTTTTTGGAGAATATTTTTATTGGTTCTGGATTAGTTGAATATTCTAATCCTTGATGTCGGTGTTTTTTTTTGTATTGTACAAAGTACAAATAAGGTACTGTTTTGGCCTTAATCGTAAAAATTTGGGTCCTTTTTGGCCCAGTGATGCTGGGTCTTTGTTTTCTTTTATATACAGTTAGGACCAAAATTTATGGGAATTGTCGACCTTTTTGGCCCTTCTTACAAGCCTAATTTTGTTGTTTGGGTTTGACTATTATTTTGGACCACAGAATATTCGGTTTTGACTTGTCTTCTCAAGTTTTGGTGGTTGAATAACACTAACTCTCATCCTTGTTGTATATATATTTTGCAGGGCAACCGAGCCAGTCTTCCAAGACCATCAAAGTCTACACTCGCAGATCCAAATCTGCCAAATCTGGACATCCCGGAGCCGAGCACAGGGAGACGGCCCAAGCCGATGTAGTCAATCCAAGGCTGCGGGCAAACGGAAAAGGAGCCCAAGCATCGGCAGCAGCAGCAGCAGTGACTCGAGCGATCACTCGTATGATGAGTCTGAGGATTACTTCTTTTCAGATGTGTGCAACAGAAGGTTTTATGTGTTCACCCAGCTGGTTAAGGACCTCTCTCCCCTTCAGGAGGCAGATGTTAGGGAGATCGGATTTAGGGGGCTGCTCCACTTCAGAACCGAATTAGCCGCACATCAGATCAACAAATGGTTGGTGGATTGCTTCGATCCAGTGACCAAGTACTTCCATTCTGATGGCCAGATCCGGTTCTCTCTGACAGCTAAGGATGCAAGGAAGGTATTTGGGCTTAATGTGAACCCAGAGAAGGCCGTGGTGGAGGATGCTCGCACCCCTGAAGTGAGGAATGTGAAAGAGGAATGGAGGCAGGTTCACAGGTTGCGGGTGGCGCCGACGATGCCGGCAGTAGATGTGCACTCAATGATTAGGAAACTACGTCAAGGAGGAGATGATTTCAAAAGGTTCTTTGTGTTGTACGCAATGCATATGGTGCTCACCCCCACTGCTGGCACAGACATAGACCTGGGCCTCCTCAATTGCCTGTGGGATGTAGACAGCATCAAGTCCTAAAACTGGGCAGGCTATGTGGTGGATCACCTTTGCCGTGAATTGCGCAGGTATGTTGAGAGAGAAGGGAATGAGAGGAGTCCTCTGAGCAAGGGGAGCCAGGGCTGTATGCTGCTACTGCTGATCACCTATTTCCATTACACTATCTGGCCAGAACATCCATTATCCGACGACGAACCATATATCAAGCAATGGGGAGGTGAGAGCATCATGTTGAGGGTTCAGCAAGAGATGAAGGCAAAGGGGTTTGGGCAGCTGCTGTTCAAGAATCCTGGTGCTCCTTGCAATTGCTCGAGGGCTCGATCTGCTGCTCTACTAGGACCAGCTGTGGAAGGTGTGTCTGGATCCAGTAACCAGAGGGCTGAGATGGCATTGCCCACGGCAGAAGATGTAGAAGTTTCACTCTCTGAGGTGAGCTTGCCTTCTGGTCCATTAAATCTCTGCCTGTTACACTTTTATGCTTTTATATCTACATAACCGATTTTGATTTACACTTGCATTAACGTAAATCATGTAGTAAGGAACAATTTAGTTGGAAAATCATATGAATTAAAACAATTACAATGCTTGATACTAGTGAATCATCCATTTTTTGAATACTGCTTACATTTAAATGGGAGAAATTACACTTGCTTAACAGTGACATTTTTATAAATTATAAATTTGACACCTTGCAGTAGACAAATTTATACAAAATGCTAATTTTAATCCATGAGCACTTGGCTTGCTTGAACGAGGTGCTGAATTTCCAAATGAATTGTTCCTGGATCATGTTAATCTTGCAAAAATTTTGAAGGTGTCAGTAATTAATTATATTAATTAATATGTTGACAAGTATATTATTTGATCACACGGTATATCAACATCTTCTAATTTTTTCATTTGAACAGGGTCTCAAAAAGAAGACTTGGCAAATCTTGAATGACATTGACCACAGACTGAAGGATTATGCATCAAGTTTGGACATATCGACAAGACCCCTCAAGGAGAGCTGCTTCAGGCTGAAGAGCGACGGCACACTCAAGTTCGATGTCGGATATGCTTACAACATCATGGTGAGCAACCTGTACGAAGTGTGTGATACGCTCTCGCCCGAGATTGGGAGAGTCCGGCCTTCACCCCTTGATGCTGCTATTCATGGTGGGCCCAACCCTGTCATTGAGCCAATTGATGAGGACTTCCCGCTTCAGCAGATGATGAACAGCCCTTGGCGAACATGGACCTTCCCCTACCCTCCGAACTACAGTAGCTTAACTGTGAAGAAGTTGTGCATGCAAAGCCAAAATTTCGAGCAGCACAGGTTGGAGATCGCTGACTACTGCTTACAATCACATCCAGATAGGTAAGGCCACTAGTAAATTTGCTTTGCTTCTGATTTGTCATTTTGCATTCTGTGTTTGATGTATGTTTATATTTTATTCACTTCAGCGGTGAGGTGCTGTTTGCCACCAAGGGGGGAGATGTGATGCCGGGAGTATCATTGGCCAGGGGTACACTGTTGTCAATTGATCGTTTCAGGACTGTTGACATTGATGTTGTCAATGTGTTGTCGATGCTGTTGAACTCCTACTGGGACAGGAAAATGTGGACTTCCAGAGTGTGCATGCTTGGAGTGAAGATGGTAAGACTTGGTTAAATTGTTGAAATATGTTAGATATTTATTACGAGATTTTTAGTGGACAGGAAGTTTGTGAATTTAAGTGTAATGACAATTAAAATGCTACAGGATGAGAGCAGTTTTAACCCAGCTGTGGTTGTGGACCGCTGGCTGCTCTGGTTGGAGGCTTGTGAGCTCGACCTCTCTGTTGCAGTGTTTGTAAGCAATCGGAGTTTTGTTTTTATGCATGCATGCACTGTCAGGTCTGGATTCAATGTGTAACACTGAACTCTTTTATTTGGTTGTTTCAAGGTATTCGTGCCAATCATCTACAAGAACGAGTACTCACTGGTTGTGATCAACTTCATGGAAAAGAGAGTTCAAGCTATCCACTTCAAACAGCCAGAAGCCGGGGACCCTGATTTGGAGAAGTTGGGGCGCTTGATTGTATGTGAAATTATATCATTTTGTGGCAAGGGACCATGATGTCAATGGCCTAAACTTGTGATATTAATCTTTTGCAGGGAACCACATTTTGGCAGCTGCTCGAGGCGAAGAAGTACAATGATGTTCTTGACAAGTACCGTGCATTCAATTACGAGGTGCTCACTCCGAAATGGCGAGATGCGCTTATGTATGCTGATAGGGGGTTGAGTGTCATGTGCATGCTGGAGCATTTCAATGGGTCGCAGGCGCTGCTCGACAGATTAAGACTTGATGTGGTAAGATAGTAAAACCACATTGAATCATATGCCCGTGTGATATAATAAATGTTCTGTATGCTGAATGTGTGCCGTGTAATGTGGTGTAGGAAAAGAAGAGGGTGCAGCTGAGGATATCTTATCTATGCTTCATTGTCATGGCAGAGGAAAACACCAATAAACATGTGGTGTATGATAGAATTCCACACTTCTTGGCTTCCAAAGGTGCCTTGCCAGAATGAAGCTGCTGCCTTCGCCGTGCGTCGAACTGGGCTCATTGTACCGTGTTTGAGCCTCGTATGTTGTTATTTTGGATTGATGTGAGCCTGTAATTGGCTTTGGATTGATGTTGTGGCGTTTTTTGGATTTATTTGCTAGACATGTACTATGTTCCGGTCTCAATTTGGTGATATTCCAGGCTGCATCTAGACATTTTCAATTTATTGTATGCTTCAGCTTTAATTGTGGTCTACTGTTTCCATTTTTGTTCAACGTCTGTACAATATTTGCAACGCAAATAAGGGTGTGTTTGGTTCGCAAATTTTTTGAGAGTCGGGATTTTGTTTTGTTTTGGTTCGCAAAGTTTACTTTTGAGAGTCGCAAAGTCTGGTTTTGCAAAATCCTTATTTGGTTGGGTTGGATTTTGTGAGTATGGAACAAAATCTTTCATTGGTTTTTAGAATTTTACAAGTCTGGATTTTGGGAAACTTGATGAACCAATTCAGATTTTACAAAACTGGACTTGGATAGTCCGAGTTTTGCAAAAACTTGCCCAACCAAACACATCCTTAGTATTTTGGAACTACACTAGTTACCGAAGCAAAGAAAAAATATTAAAAGGAATTAATAAAAGATAATACAATGTTAGAGACATTTTTTGAGAAGGAGAATAATAATACACCTTAATTAGACGTAAAAATGCATTAGATTATGACTGTAGGGTTCATATATGTTCCCTTTCAGAAAATATTAAATTGAAGTTCAAAGTGATTACCATAGTTTAAAAATAAAAATTAGAGTTAAATATAGAGTAAAATAGAATTACCAGCACGTGAAGTTCAAATATTCTTTATTTAATAGAGTTGAAAAAATAAAAACATCTTATGCTGAAACTAGGGAATCAAACTCCAAACCAATAATGGAGGAAACATCAGTCTTACCACAATACTCCATCAATCCTTTTGCTCTATATTCGTGCTGCATGGACATATATATTATACAGGCTTTTGGATTACGGGCCTGGGCTGCCTATTGGTGAGCCCCACTCTGATGTGTATGGCGACAGAATCCCTGAATGGCTCTTTATAATACTCCAAGCAACCAAGCAAGAAAAAAATATTCATTCAAGCTCCATACCCCCTCCCCCCGTCAGATATCTTGCTCTCACAGGCCTATCTATACACCATGGCTCAGTCAACCTCTTCTGACTCAGTATCAAACATCAGATCCGACAGGGTTTCATGTCCAAGGTGTGGAAGATTAACAAATCTGCTTGTTTCCAGCACGGCTCTTAATCCTGGTCGAGTTTATTATGCCTGTCCTGAGCATGGATGGACAAGATGGTTAGTGGAGTCAAGTACTGGATCTGGTGTAAGGCAGCGGAGTAACCAAAGGGTGGCGCCGTCGGGAGATTTGGTGGAGATCCAAGTTGAGGACATGTCTCTTCTGCCGGATCAGCGGCTGACCATTCGTGAATCAGTGCCATATAATACCTGCCGATGTAGTTCAGTGGTCTGGGCTCTCACAGTCGTTAACATTGTTTCAATTCTGGCAAATTTGATTGCCATGTTCATCCACTCATTCAAGAGAGGAATGTAGCTCGATGAGAGTCACCTATTCTAATAATTTTTTATGAAGTTTTTATTAACGTTTATATGAAGAATGAAGTCATTATCTTAATATGAGGTTGTACAACTAATCATTAAGTTAAGGCAAGGCAATCAAAAAAATGTAAAATACATGTATGTCAATTTAAATGAAATATCCCATATGGCATAGGTATATATGATGTAGTAAAGTAGTATAAGTTCTTTTATATTTAATATTTTTAAATAATATAATAGTATCATACTTAAAAATTGGAAAGGTGATTAATAAAAAATAGTTAGTTAAAAATATTGAATCGTAGGTAGTAGGTTAATAAATTATAAAGTTTAAGAAAGTAAATGATTGCATCA
Organism: Sherardia arvensis; assembly: GCA_948330725.1. NCBI lineage: Eukaryota > Viridiplantae > Streptophyta > Magnoliopsida > Gentianales > Rubiaceae > Sherardia > Sherardia arvensis. The sequence continues at coordinate 8,235,733 of OX415238.1, read as the reverse complement.
AATAGTTTATAACATAATATTAATAAAGAAATCAATTGAAACCAATATATTTCAATGAATATTTTGTACATGAATATTTTGTACATCAATGATACAGTTACTAGAAAAAAATGAAGTAAGTACGACATGGTCAACTGAATTTATTTCTTACTGTTTAGAACTAAACTCAAATTAATTTGAATAAATATAAATATAAATATTTTCCTTTCACAAACATGTTAATTAGTAGGATGGACTAAAATTACCGTGTAATTACCATGTTCATGAGTTTGTATGTATTGTAAAAATAATAGGCGCGAAAGTTATATGAAATTGGTATATACTGTTGCTAGATTGGTATATACTTTTGATTTTTGTTTCCAATTTTTTTATATTCTGTTAGTGATTGACCGAACAATCTTGTAACCTTCATACTATCACGGCCGGGACTGAACATGATAAAAGGGGTCACTATGAGCCTTTTTAGTACAACTTATCTGAATATTTTTCAATTTTGTTAAATTAACTTCAGTATTTTTCAGTTCACTTCACTTCAGTTTTTTCAGTTCAGCTAAGATCAAATCAGTACAGGCGTATTAAACATTCCCTACATCTATACGAATGTCACAATTTTCAATACGATTAACTTACAAGTGTGACGGTCAATTTCGCTCCCGATAGACTAAATATTTAATATTTAAAAATAACAACTCATGCAGTAATAGAAAACACTGTTTTCTTTAAAAGTGATTAACTAAGACGACAATAAAATAAACCGTTTTAGCAAAAAATATATACTTAAGTATTAACGTTTATATATTTTTTCAATTACTCAAGAGTACGGTTTAAATTATATACTTAAGTTTCAATTACATCATTACCAGAATTTAATGTAATTAATTTAAATCACAGTATTAATGGACAAATACCAAGAATAGAATAATCCCATAAAATCGGATACTAATTATAGTGGCTTAAAAAAACCAAAGTTACTCACATAGAAATATCAAATCTGTCAGCTCCGAGGGACCGAGGCATGCGAATATTTCTGCATTATTTGCGTGCAGAGTTGGGTAAAAGATCTGATGCTCCACAGTCAATCTAGCACACCTATTTCAGTCCTAGGGTTTAATATTTTTATAGGACCTGCAAGAATAATAAAACAAGGCCATGTGAAGAAACTGACATTCAGATGACTTGTCCTTTCACCCACTATCCCTGCCATCTACTACATATTTGTTGCTTACTTTCCAAACCAAAAAATAAAACCCCCCATTTTCTTTGTGCAGGAATAAAAAATGGCTGCTTTGAACGCGTATCTTAACGAGTTGCCGGCAAACATGGAGGATGCTATCGCCGCTAGTAGATCCAGAACTTTTGCAGGTATTTTATTTCCGGTTCATGACTTTCAAAAGTTTGGAGCATGGGTTAGTAACATGTTTATCTGAATTTATTATTTAGAGTTGGAATCAATTATGAAGGAATTCGAAGCTGATGCAGGCAACGCGGCTAGAGCAGCAGATCGGGTAAAAATTGCAATGTCGACTGAGTTGATGTGTTTCACATGCTGTTTTCCTGTGTTTCAAATACTGAGTAGTACTCTCACTGATATGTTTTGATGTTCTTTCAGAAAGCGATGGAAGAGATTAGCCAGCGAGTGGTGGCAGCGATGGATGCAATGGAAGCAGACATGCGCAGCAAGCAGGATAAGGGTGAGAGTCGAATTCGGGCATCAGTAGATGAAGATCCGAATGCCACTTTCATTCTGATTGAGGGCGAAGGCACAACTTTCCACGTTGGGGATTATTACGTTCCACCACCAAGCTTTCCCCCGATGTAGAATTTTAGCTGAAAGGTGCTTTGAATTACCCGGCCAATAAATTGCACCTGAGATTTGAATTCAGAATGATTTATATGTCATTTTGGAGTGAAATCTTATGGATTTGATGTCATTTTGGTGTGTTGCAAATTATTGTGACATTTGATGGACAATGATTACTAAAACAGTTGGCATACCTCATAATATCATAACACATTGTGTAATTGCCATTTGCCAGAAAACATTGCCACAATACATAACCTCAAGCTATATGTGCAAATTAAGTTTAACAAAATTCTGCTTTTTCATTATACTATAATGGAACGAAAGTATCAGTAGATGCTAACTTTACTTTTGTGAAGATTGATTGCACCACTTTACTATTTGCGGTCTAATGAAATACTTCTTCTCGATTGATGCAAATCTAAATAACATGAGGGTTCGGGACGCGAGATAAACACACCACACTAGCGCATCACATTACAGCAAACATGAAAAGTGCAGAACATGAAACAAGTCTTTTGAATTCTAATACATGACATCAAACGCAACCATGGCACATACGGGAGGGGAGGGAATCAAGGATCAACTTGGACGAACTCCTTGCCCTCTTACCGCGCTTAGACGCATTACTGCAAAGTTCTTCGAGGTGCTGATACCGCTGCAAACGCTTGGCATACACGTCCTCCCAAACCCTCAGGCTTCGGTTGCGGATTCGAAACCAAGTCGGGTGGATTCTGGGGAGGGGATTATCAGGCACGTATGAATCATCTACGCAGAAATGTCCCAACACATAGTGCAGCCTTCCCCACCTGAGAATGAGAGAAATCTCCTGTAGCTCATCATACTCATCAAAGCTGCCCCTCCAGGGTAGCACAGTTGTGCAAGCGAGACCTCCAGTATTGTTGAAGGAGTACAAAGTCGCCACGGCTCTGAAGACTTGACCCAAAGGAAATAGGTCAGTAGGAGTGCTCATCCAGTGTAAAATGGGGCTTTTCTTTCCCTTCCAGTCGATGGGCCGAGTTGCGGCCTGAACTCCAGCGGCATTCCCCCTCGCCTTCGCCTTCACTCTAGCATCATCACAACCGTACACCAACTTATAAATGTCTTTATAACCATTGATCTCTGCCACCATTAATTGCCTCACCATGACATGAATCGGGAGATTTCAGGAATCTTAATGCAGCACATCGGAATCCGCAATTACCATCGCCTTCGACATCTTCTATTGCCACCAAATATTCTCTAACAAAGACTGGCACGTCCTTGCCTCCTCCTCTGTCAAGCTCCTCATCTGTTCACAAATTCACGTTAATTGCGACATAATATTATGCATTTAACTTAAAACATAACATTGGGAGAGAGTTTGAGAAAGTTTTAATGGACTAACCTGCTAGACTTATTCTCACTTCTTCCGCGGTTTAACTGGAACCAAAAAGTTTGTCGGTGTGCTCCCACCCCGAAAGCTGCCTATGAATCTTTGGCTTCTTCTTCGAAGGCCTGCCCTTCTTGGTTTCTTTAGTCACGGGCTCTTCGTAACCGCGATCTTCCAGGTGCATCTCGCCAAAATAAAAATCAACGCAGCGTTGCTGGTCGGACGGGTCCCGTTCTTCCAACTCCTGAATCATCTGAGCGTACCCAAAGGGAGCGGTCTGGGCGGCTGCTTCTGCTCCGTCGTAGGCAAAAGTTGACCAGAACGGATCAACTAAGTCCGGGTCAATATAGTCACCAGTTTGTCGCATCACTTCCATTTGGCAGCGACATGGCAAGCCGTGAGTTGTCGGTTGTCGGCAGGGCATGTGTGCACGCCCCCATCTTGATGCACTCATCCTTCAGCACTAAAAGGCAGGTGTGGGTCACTCGGCGCAACAATGATGAAAACGGTGACACCGCAAAACCATTCAGGTTCCTCGCTCGACTCCACTCGAGCATACATTTGATCTCATCAATTTGAGACTCAACCTCCACATGAGTCTTCTCAAAAAGAGTGTCCAGCCCGGCCCTGCATGAAGACATCCATCCCTTCAAGGAAGAATGTGCGCTCTCTACCCTATTAGTAGTGTTGTTTCCATAATGCCTCACAGCATTCGTCCAAGCGAGCACAATCTTTTCCTTGTGTACAAGCCATGTCCTGTCCATGTACTTCATAAACCCCGGAACCCAGCCATACTTCGACCTTAGCTTCTTCTCATTTTCCACATATTTTTCAACAGTTGCCGAATGAAGCATCACCCTCACAGCCACATTACAAAGTCTATCGGCATCCTTGCTTGACTTCAGAGACTTCAGTGCCCTAGCTCTAATCATCTTCCTCACGTGCTGCATGCACAGCAAATGATGCAACTCGGGAAACACAGTTGCGATTGGCTCAAAAATTCCAAGCTCTCTATCAGTAACCATGGCACGTGGTTGTACCTCTCCTAGTAACTCAGCGAAACATCTCATTGCCCACATGTAACTCTCTGTGTCTTCATGTTGGAGAAGAGCCTGTGCGGCAGTGAAGTTTTGATTTGTCGGAGTTGTGCCGATGTACTCGACAAGTGCATAGCCGCACTTGTTCGTGGAGTGAGTAGTCAATGCAGAAAACTGAGTTGTACACTCGTGCCATTTGCCTTCCGCGAGGATGTGACCAGAACATGTCTGAAATTATCAATTCATAAATGTCAAAAAATTTCATCACATAAGATCCCAAGCATGGTTCAAAACACATTTAAATTAGCTGACAAACAATTACCTTTCATCTTGTTTGTGCCGGCCTCGACGACACACCTAGTGACATAGCCTCTGGCACTTGCAAGCTGCATGAATTGCATTGCTGGATTTCTCCCAGCTGCAGCCTCTTTCTTCAGGCAGGATGTGTAATTATAGACGGCCCTCTTCAACACATGCTTCGCTTCTTCAGAATACTGCAGAGCTTTTACAATAGCTTTTGGCGTGCAGTGAGCAAACCACATCTCCCTAATTTTCTCCTTGTCAGCGTGGGTTAAACGAGTATACGCCATGTTACCCTGCACATAGTAGGTAAGCGGATGGTTGTGGCACCCATCAAACACAGTAACATGATACAATCCATCCTGCTCCTTTCTGATCACTCCACGAAACTTGCAGCCAACTCTCTTCGAGGCTGTCACTCTCTGCCCCTTTTCACGCAGAGTTGAGAATATACTTTTCCTCTTACGATTCTGTTGGCGTTCGACCACAGCAGACTCAGAATGAAATGTGCATTCACAAGAAAAGTAATGATGGAATGAACCATCAGACCGCTTTCTTCTAGATGATCTGATAATGTTAAAAAGATTGTCATTTGCCAGCCCTTGTGCCCAATCAAAAGCAGTTTTCTCATCCTCGAACGATAGCCCATTACCCTCACTCGACAATATCGACGTAAAATCAGGCACAGCATCCTGCACATTTCATAAATATTGTGAATTGTGGAGATTTATCTAAACGTCTCTCAAATCATCCTCTCAAACAGCAAATCAAGTATGTAAAATCGCCATTCATGGATACACATAAAATGCAAAACTATTTTTTAAACGCTTAGAATTAAAAACTAAAAAAACAAATTTTATATATTTAAATTTTGTATTCAAAGTACTTTGCATGAAAATGTAGAAAATAATATTTTTCCACAATGATATTTGCATGAAAAGGCTTATTACTAGTTACCACCAAATGAATTACCAAAAATAATAGGGGGCCTCACAGCTGCAAGCAAGGACTGTCATGAACACTATTGATTTGACATACTTTTACAATTTAATTCACATGGTCCACTTTATTTTTTCCCACCAACTTTTCTCCCTCACTTTATTACATATAACTTCTTCCTTTCAAGATGCACTAGGGAGCCTACATCTATCTTCAACTTTATGCATTATAGTACAGCCTTTTAATTTTCCAAAACTAAAAAAAGGCAGCAAAACACTTTACAAACATAGCAGTACTGTATAGCTATGCTCAACCTAGAACAACATTCATCATTTAAAATTGGCAATTTCAGCCCCCAACACATTTACAAATACAAGTTTGATTTACACTATTCCTTATCCAAATTATATAAATCACCAATTTCCCTAACAATGTGTACACTAACTCTCCAACAAACTTCATTCCAGAAACAACATACATCGTAGGCATGATCAATTTTATTTTTGATTTAAACAGATCACAAAATAAAACAGATCACAAAATAAACTGGATTGAGGGAGGCAGCAACTCACATCTCCCATGGTTAATACGAGTCAATGCAAGGACCTCCAAACTCTAACTACACAACTTCAAATGCTGCTCTCCAAGCTCTCCTACCTACATTTCACCAACAAAGAACATACATCATAAACACATCTCCTGGATTTAACTAGAAATAATCGGATCTATAAAAAAAATGTATTTATTAATAGATCGACTTACATGCACATTTGCTTAGTTTCCATCCTCAGTTTCATCATGAAACATGAGACAAGAAAGATATTACATTCAGAGCAACAAAGAAAGAAAGAATAAGGAGCAGGTACAGAATAAATAGACTACTTTTTATGGAGAGAGGAGAAAGAAGAAAGAAAAAACAAGCAAGGTCAGGTGGACAGTGAATTCATGTGCCTAGTCTTGTCATCGAGAAAATGCAACCATCCTTTTATATGTCCCACTTAAAACAGGGGTAAAATCATAACTTACACATGCTAGGGTTTAAGACATCGACAGTAACAGATAAAGAACTTGACAAATCCTAGTGGGCCTCGGCCCGTATTTATTACATGCCTAGTCTTGTGTTAGGAAATGAAATAAGCCCAAGGACATAAAGGTAATTACATGAAAGAAGGAAGAAGAAGGAGCTGGCTCATTGTGAATAGCACAGAATGAGAGGAAGATTGTATAGGAATCAGTACTATAAGTACATCATTAATTAACCAATTAGGGTATCAATTTCGGTACAAGTTGATCAATGATTGTGATTGTATTTATTTCTGTTAATTGCATTTAATTGTACAAAAAAACAAAAAACGCTAATCTCAGTCTGCATTGCCAAGAACATCATATGAGCCCAATGCAACCAGCCTTTTTTATTAGCTCTCCTACTTCATAAGGGGTAAACTTGTCATTTACGCAGTCAGGGTTTAAGCCCAACAGACATAGCAGATCAAAAACTGGACAAATCCTAATGAACACATAGCCTTGGCCCGTAATACATATACACATTTAACAGATCGCATACCTTACGAAACGGCGACGTTTCCGGATGAACAACCTCTTTGAAAAGTGAACCGCCGCTAAACTCACCGGCAAATCATACGACCGGAGAGGCAGCGCCGTTTCCGCCGCGCTTACGGGAACCGGCGCCTCCGAAAAACTGCCCCTGGATGCCAAGACCGCTGGCCGCCTTCGGATTCAGAACACCGAAGCCCGAACAGATCTCGAACCCTGAAAGCCGTCCGGATCACAAACGCCGAACAAGAATCGGAAACCAAACTCACACGCCAAATAACTCATCTCCGGCGTACAACAAAACACTAATCAAACCACGCCCGGGATCAAATTAAACTCCTGCCAAGCCAATAAACCAGGCATCCGGATCCCACACCAGAAACTAAGAAAATCCTATAAACTTTGCGGGGGATTTGGTGTTCGATTAAGACATTGAGGGATTTGGGAAGAGTGAGTGGGTGATTGGGGGATAATCTCGTGGTCAGAGGGAAGAATTCAATATATTTTCAATATAGGGTTCTGATTTCACCCTTCTCTCAGTTAGAGATTTGCAGCAAAGTTCTCGACCCCAAATTGCCGAAAAGTCCTTCGAAAATCAAATATGTGCCCTAAGGGCATTTGAGTCATTTCCGAACCTGCATAATAATTCTGGACCTATTAACATTTAGTATAAGAAAGGCAAGTCATAAACATGAAAATGAGCACATACCCTATAAAATTAATTTGATTTATGAAAATAAACCTGTATATATCAATATGATTGCTCGCTCATGCATGCTTGAGGCTTCTATATATCTTGCACGAGTTGTGCACGTGCCATTTGTGAAATTGCTCAATCTTATTAGTAATTTAAACAAAAACAAATAAACGAAAAATATCACTGGTGCATTTTAACCCCAACAAATACACATTGATTAGAAGCATTCTATTTTCAAAAATAAATAAACTTGCAATTTTTATTTATTGGCATGCAAAACACGTGCAGATTAACTATTAATAAAGAGTAATAGTTTTCCACAAAGATAGCCCTAAGATGAGTTCAGGCTTGATTCAAAGTAATAGTAATCAGGCTTGATTTAGATCAGGAGTGTTCAAGATGAGTGCTACCATGACAGTGCAAAAACTCTCAACCCCCAAATTTAAGAAACTGATGGATACAATTGAAGCCACCAGGGCACACTTTTAAAGTCCACATTTTCAGTAAAAAAAACCTAATTACACAAATTGAGAGATTACTTACTTCTCAGAAATAAAATCCAAGCAGCACACACTAAGCTTACGCATTCCGCCACTGCTTCTAGCTATCAAAATCCGGAGCATCTTATCGGTTTTCCACGGAAATTGGTACCCTAGGTCGAATATCAACCCACATATTTCTGGGGGAAGATCTTCCCACTTCTGAAGAAATCTACAAAGATTAGAGAACAACTGAGTTACTAGGTACCTGAGTGAAAGGAAACCATTGCAGAAGTATAATCCAAACTGCAAGAAGGTGTCAGATCTAAAAGACAATATCTTCAAATACAAGTCTATAGATAAAAAATTGCATGATTAATTAAGTTGTAGAAAATATTACAATTAAGCATCTTTATAATTATTATATTTTTAAAACAATTTTACTACGTACGTGCACGTTATTTGCACGTTAATAAATAAAATATGCACGTTAATTTTCATATTTTTCCAGGAGCTTCTTGTCATCGATCTAGTCAATTTTTCGGACAAACAACATATATAACTTTTTTCCTTTCCCCGAATCTTGGTGCTCACAAATTGTATAAACACATTGGCTCAAATGTCTATTTGTTCATAAATTGGTGTCTTCCAGTAAGGGTTTTTCATAGTCAGTTCCTTTACGTTCATATTGCTGACGTATCTATCAAGGGTTTGTCTGTCCCTGTATTTACAGTGTTTCATTCTAAACTTAGTGTGGTTCGGATGCCTCGCTTAATATATATATTTTGACTAGTTTAAATGCATTGGAACTTATTCCCTTATAATTCTATATATTGTAAAATAATAATGAATCATTTAATTTTAAGTTGAAACATACTTTACACTACTTTCTACTTAGAATCTAAAGTAATCTAAGTGAAATCAATGAAACACCTGAATGAAAAAACATGGTTTAACTCATTTTCCAACACTTAATATGACTAAAGTGAGAAACAAGAGACCTAATATTGATCAAAACGTCCAATTTCTATACTCAATATTTAAAATGGATAATTCTTGGTAAGTTACACTTCGAAAATGACCAATTTTTAGAATCTACGTACTTAGATTCCACCGTGAGTTTAGTTAGCTTGAGGTGTACATTAACAATTTTAAGAAAATAAAAATGATGAGGAATGAAAAGTGATAATTTTTAGATTATTCATATAATCTAAAAGTGGTATCAATGATTCTAGAAGGTTTATTTTAAGTATGTTTTATTTGTTTCCTTTTAGTTTTAGGATATTATTATTATAGAAAAATAGAGGAAATCTTAATGCTCTTTAGATTTACTTTTTCTTATGTAATATATAATGTAATCTCCTATGGAGAATTATTCAGACAATTGATTTATAAAAATTCTCTGCGACAAAAATCGTAAATCTTCAAGTGCGAGCGACTCAAACTTACCCGACAGATGCGACGTTTGACGGGCCCTTCAAGCGTAACGTGGAAGGACAATATCATTACTTACAAGTTTCCAAACTACCTGATACATCTTTTCTACATTCATCAACTATCATTTAGTCATTTATTCACCACGTTCGAACCCTAGGATCCGTTACGTAAAATCCGCGCTATCCGTCCTGCATCATTTAGTAAACTTAATTTCTCTCTCCCACTTTGTCTCTTCTTAATTAGTAGCTGATCTTTCAACATTTCTCTCTTCTGCAACCGTTTCTTCCCTCTTGAAAGTCTCTTCATCGGGATTATTCTCAAACATTGGTTTGCATTGCTTATCCCCTTCAACATCTTCAACCAGCTTAAAATGCCCAAAGACGTGGTCGCACTTTGTTTTTTCTTCAGCATTTTCTATAACATGTACATTCGCTAAAGTCTAACTGCACTTTGTATCTTCATCGCTTGCTTCAACCTTCTCAGTCATTACGTTAGCGCTTGTTGACTTTACAAATTTCTACAAACTGTCTGGACCCAAAGACTTTAAGACAATGTGCTCATTGTTGAAGTTAAAAGAGTAATTATTGGCTCGACCATTATGTGAAACATTCCGACCATTTATCCAAGGACGGCCTAAGAGAATATGAGTAATCCTGGTAGGCACAACATCACACCAAACAGAATCTGAATATCTACCCTTTTTCAAGTGTACTAAACATCTACTGTTTACCGAAATAATTGTGTTGTTCATCCAAGCAACTTTGTATGGTTCAGGATGTGATTCAGTTTGTAGTTCAAACCTCTCAATTGTAGTTTCCGGAATCACGTTTATATTACTTCTCCCGTCAATAGTGAGTTTCCGGTACTCCCTCCCACAATTCACAGTAGTCTGAAAAACTGTTTTCGTGTCGTTAAAGATCCGTTCTTTCAGATTCAACAAAGACTTATATCTCCATTCTCTTGTTCTTTAACACTTGGTGATTTAACTTGGGCCTCGACACTTGCAATCTTAGTAAACCTCTCTGGGAGTTTAAACCTCTTTTCAATCCCTTTTCGTGAAGTATTAAACCTAGTAAAAGAACAAAGCTACAAACTCTTCTCAAATTGAAGAGCTAGTTGGAAGGCTTCAGAGACAGTACCAACTGGGTGAGGTATCATACAATTGCGGATCTCTGGCTTAAGGCCTGACTTGAATCTAGCCAAAGTCATCTCTTCCCCCTCACGAAATCTGCAATGCACCTTCAATTCTTCAAACTTGTTCATATATTCTATGACTGTCATGCTTCCTTGTTCAAAACTCACAATGTCTTCAAATGTTCGAGGGATACTACCATCATTTGGGTATCAAGAGCTCGGTCGAACATGGTGAATTCGAAGTGGCCACGCGTTCATGAACCCCCGGATAGTAGATTTTTCCCTCAAATATTTGAAGACATAGCGAGTTTCGAACAAGGAAGCATGACAGTCGTAGAATATATGAACCAGTTTGAGGAATTGAAGGTGCATTGCAGAGTTCATGACAGAGAAGAGATGGCTTTGGCTAGATTCAAGTCAGGTCTTATTCTAGAAATCCGCAGTTGTATGATACCTCACCCAGTTGGTACTGTCTCTGAAGCCTTCCAATTAGCTCTTCAATTTGAGAAGAGTTTGCAGCTTTGTTCTTTCACTAGGGTAAACACTTAAAGAGAAGGGATTGAAAAAAGGCTTAAACTCACAGGGAGGTTTACTAAGATTGCAAGTGTTGAAACCCAAGTTAAATTACCAAGTGTTGGAGAACGAGAGAATGGAGATAAGTCTTTGTTGAATTTGAGAGAACAGATCTTTAACGACCCGCAAATAGTTTTTCAGGCTACTGTAAATTGTGGGAGGGAGTACCGGAAACTCACCATTGACGGGAGAAGTAATATAAATGTGATTTCGGAAACTACTATTGAGAGACTTGAACTACAAACCGAACCACATCCTTAACCATACAAAGTTGCTTGTATGGATAATACTTCTATTATGATAAACATAAGATTTTTAGTATACCTGAAAAAGGGTAGATATTCATATTTTGTAAGGTGTGATGCTGTGCCTACGCGCTATCCGTCCTGCATCAAAAAAATATAAACCCCATTTGAGCGTGCTTGATCCACCATTATTTGTAGCTCCATTGACGTTCGACTATGTCCTACAAAATAAGAAGGTCAGGTTTAGTCATTGCAGTATCAAAGACCCTTCGCGTCGTCACCATTGAGCCGATCACCAAGGAAATGTATTGAACCAGGTTTCAGGTGTACTGAGTTTCCGATGAATGTCGCATCCTCGCCACAGTTGTGTATAACCTTTCTCATCGGAGTAACTGGTGAAATGGAAGCGAGGTAGAATGGTTAAATCGAAGAAGAGTAGCTGGTGAATTGAACGACTTCAACTTCGAATCGGCGGCATAGGTGGTGAAATTGAATGACTCCGATTTCCAGATATAGGATCTCTCTACCATAGCCACGGTGGAGATTCGGGCAAGAAGTAGATAGGGCGGTTGATGGCGGCCTCCCCTATTAAATCTGAAGAGAAAAAGGGTGTCTGCGGTTTTTTGGAGAGAGTTTTTGATGACCTTTTTTTTAAAAAAATTGAAACCGTCATTGATGGGGTTTTGAGTGTTCTCCCTTTTCCATTGCAACAAAGAGTTTCCCTTAGGCTTACAAAGTTTGTTGATGTTAGGAGAGGTTTTTACACATATATCAATCTAAACCTTCTCCATACTCATGGCGGTAACACCATTCTAGAATAACTAAAAAGGGAAGATACATCATAAAATCCCTATGATCTAATACTCAAGAATATGAAATCATCCGACAAGCGTAGTATCTTAACTCGAATCAGCTAACCAATCGAATCTACCAATCTAGACACAGAAATCTGTTGACTAGAACCATGGGGTTTTCCCTCTCGCCAACTAACGGTTTAAGAGAGATATAACAAACAAATGGGCAAGGATACTCCTCAAGTTAGTCAGAATAATTTTGCAAAAAGACCACATGCAGCTCATATCCCCTATAATAAGGTCAATATTATTGGCAAATACTAACCAATTCGGGTCTAACTGGCTAGCAAATTCCAAATAATATAAAACATTTAAACAAATGCTGAGATAGTTCATCACTTTGCGGTCATCCCTGGGTAAAAGGGGATTACCTGATTGTGACTACCCATCAAACTCAAAACACTGCCATTAAGTACCCCTCAATCACGTTGCGGTCGTCCCAGGGTAAAAGGGAATTCCTATTGTATTTTAGGGCTTGTTCTAACAATGTTAAGTGCACTAGGATTGTTATCTAACACAAGAAAATGTGCAAAAGCAAACTTCCATGGTCTACAAGTCTAGTTAATTAACTTGTGTGCACTAGGATGACTTGAAATATCTTGTACTTTTTTTTGAAATATCTTGAAGTTAAATGTTAATTAAGTAGTTAGATTGAAAAAATACATGATTGTTATGAAATAAATTCCAGTAAATGAATCTGCTCTTCCAAAAAAGGAGACATTAAGTAAATTTTACAAAAAAAAAGAAGAAATTGAGGCAGTAATTTTGAAATAAAATATTAACAGTCAACCAATAATTGAGATATTGAGTGTATATTAATTATGATGATATTGATTTGCTTGATTTTTGTTGAATTAATTATTATTGGCTTGAACAATGTTAACGCACGTAATTTGCACAATCATCATTTATAATAAGTTTTAATATTAAGTATAAGAAATAGCTAGCCCGAAAGTACATACCCTATAATTAATTTTAATTTATTTTGAAAATTCATTCATAAATTATCAAATGGGCTTAAGTTGTTGAGTTGATTATTGAATTATTTATTATTGGCTTGAACAGTGTTGCACGTTGTGTGCACAATCTCTTATAATAAAGTATAAGAAACGCACGTCAATAACATGAAAATGAGTACATACTCTATATTTAATTTTGATTTATGTAAATCATCCTGTATAATTTAGGTGGTTTAGATGGATTCCTAAAATCTTAATTAAACACGCATTTTTTAATTTATAGCACGCAATTTTTAGGCACGTAAATTGTTAAAAATATGAAAATTGAGAAGATGACAAATTTTATGAAGAAGGATTGTAACAAAATACATGCATGCTATTGGTTAGAATCTATTTCTGTAAAAAAAAAAATCATGTTCTTAATTATCATATCTTTTAAATATGGGAGACGGAGCCATGTCATTTGATGTCGAATATGCACACTGGTTGGAAGAACATATCAGGCGTATAAATGAGTTGAGGAATGTTGTTAATGGGCATGCCATTGAAATCGTGTTCTTATGTTTGGATTGCATGGTTTTGTCCCCTTTCTCAATTTGATATTATGAATGTCTCTATAATATTAAACTATTATCTTATGTAATCAATAAAAACAATTTAATCTGTCAAACATATATTAATAAAAAAATGTAAAAATAATGATAATTAAAAAGATGAAATAAATTGCACTCAAACACGTGCTAACTATTGGTTGCAACTTTTATTCATAAAAGTTTATTAATTATCATATTGTTTATAGTTTATATACCTTTTAATTTTCTGCACGTCATTAAATTAAAAATGCACGTTTAAATTTTGTAGGTTACTTTGATGGTGCATGATAATTGATTTATTGAGTTAGACTCGTGAGTCTATCAATATCTCTATCATTATTAATTCAAACTCGGGCGATTCTCCAAATTTAGGTGTACTTAATCCATCTTCACCTGTTCCAAATCTAGAGTCGTCCATCTCTTGCATCAAGGTCAACTAGCTATTAGTCTCCAGCATCCCCTGATGTTTCCTCTTCACCATCTTCCAATCCTTCAATGTTTCATTCATCAGCTTATTACAATTGCCTCCTCAGTCACCGCTTTGCCATCACATGGAAATATTTTTAGACTGGTATTTTTATAGCCAAGGACTTAGGTATGGCTTTTGGGGCGGGCATTACGCATCGGGCCCTAAAAATAGGCTCGTGGGTTGTTTGTCATCTCGACACGCCTGTTTACATTAAATACCCTTCAAATTATTATATTGATCTACATCATCCAAATTATGTAGGATATCTCCGGAATGAGACATATGGTCTCAAACATGCTCGTCGATATGAGAATGCACTATATACACTATTAAGAGTGGTTGAAGCCATACGAACCAAAAATAAACCAATCAACCAGAAATACAAAACATCCAAATGACATTTGTAGTTATATAACTTCTTGAAACCTAGAAGAAACAAAACCTACGATTACGAGAATAGAAACTAAACATCAAAATTATCAGAATAATCTTTTTCATCTTCCTCCACAGAAGCCAATCTGGAAAATATATTGAGTTCATAGTCAAAATCTGCCAATTCCTTGAAGAAACCAAACCTACGACTACCAGAATAGAAACTAAACATCAAAAGTATCAGAATAATCTTTCATCTCACTCAACAAAATCCAATTTGGCAAACATATTGAGACCATAGTCAAAATCTTCCAATTTTGAATAAACCAAACCTACGACTACGAGAACAGAAACTGAACATCGAAAGTATCATTTTTCCAATCTTCCATGTCTTCCACAAAAGCTAGTCCAGCAAACATATTGAGGCCATAGTCAAAATATCCCAATTCCTTGAAGAACTCATATATGTTAACTTTTGGCCAAACTCCTTTTCAACTCTTCCACAGTCGCACTTGTTCCAGAACCCACTCACTCATCATGCTTACTGAAGCGGAGAGATTGGAGCTGGCGGAGTTGATCACTGCCAAGGTTACTGCCAGGGTTACAGAAGAAGTGCAGGAGATGTTGGATGTTCACGAGGTAACGATCAAGAAACTGCTTGCAAATGTGAGCAGAGAAAATTATCAGATTTTGGAAGCCACCCGTTTGGGGTACGGTCTAACTAGCAAGCTGGTTAAAAAGTTCATTCCTATGAGGGTTTGGGAGTTTAACAGGGAGAATTTTCTGAAGATAGCCATTATGGCGATGACATTGGCACCTCTTTTCGACACCTACAAAAAGGCCCTTACCCATATTAACCATCCCCATCTGGCGCTTGGTGTGGCTGGGGGTTTCTACTCCCTTCTTTGGCTATACGCAAGTTTCCGTGCAAATTATGTCGACCATGTTCAGATTTTGTTGTTGATTCCAGGATTGTTCAGCGGTCTTCTTAGTACTTATCTCCTCCCTACTGATAAGTTTCCTCCCAAGTGATTAATTCTGGGCTCTGTAATAATGCAAGACATCTTGAACAATTTCGTTTTTTCTGTGTGATTAATTCTGGGCTCTGTAATAATTGCAAGACATCTTGAACAAAAAAACAATGTTAACTTTTGGCCTGAAATCATCCATGACAAAGGGTTCACTGGACTCTAGTGGTTTGAAAAACTTGATAGACCAGAAATTAATGTGCCCATTTTTGAGACATTAAATCCAATTAACAGTCTCATTTTCCTGCAATTTAACTGCATTATTTTAAGAAGAGATTCACTTATTTTGGGGCAAAAGTGCCACCACGCCCATCTAGATACAATATTAGCGAGGTCTTCATCTGAAACCTGCTCTTGCGCTATATCGTCACTTTTATATATCTACTTTGCACAAAAATAAATTCACAACTCTCACCAGATTTTGTGCTCAAGGCTGTCAATGGGCTCAAGAATGTTGTGAGTTGATGCAGATGTTTTAGTACATCAATCCATCGCGCTTGGTTTCAATGTTTTAGCTCATATTCAAATGCTTGGGTTTTCAGAGTTGCTTGGCTGACAGATTTCATTTCCTTCAATACATGGATGGAAAATGTTTTTCTCTTGGTCTATGTGGATGATATTATTCTCACATAAAATGATTATATTCTCATCTAGAAGTTCATTTCTCTCACAGATCGTGAGTTTTCCATCAATGATCTAGACTTTCTTTATTATTTTCTTTGATATATGGGAGATTTCTTGCTCTCCACCGACTTGGTTTTAGGGCAGGTGAAGTGTGGCATGGAGATTATTCCGTTCTAGAATGACTAACACTAGACCTATATCTACATCATTAGTCTCAAGCCACCTATCATTTGAGCTACTCTAGTCTCAAATTCTATAATACCAAACTCTACCTCTCTCTTGTTGCTTTAGAATATTTGAATGTTACTGGACCATATTAGCCAAATTTATCAATCGTCTTGTGAGTATCACTTTCAGATGATAACTCGTACTCTCTGCCATGTTCGTGTACACCTCACCATGGACTTTTCTTTCGACCATATTATGTTTCTTTATGTGTTTTGAGACTTAGATGTCAATTGGGCTCTCTTTGTTGATAATTTTCATTCCACCCGTAGGGTCTTTTTTTGCTTTGGTTGATCTTGTCTCCTAGAGTGCCAAGAAGCAGCCCATTGTGTCTAGATCCAGCTGCAAATTTGAATATCGTGCTATGATAAACACTATGGTTGAACATGTATTGTTGCGCAATCTATTCCAAGATTTCACCTTCTTTTGTCTTTGTTGCCTATTCTGTTTTGTGACAAAGGCTCTTTTCCTTGCTCACAACCTTAGTGCACACAGATGGGCTAAACACACTGTCATCGACTATAATTTTGTTCCTGAATTGGTGGCGTCTAGAAAGAGTTAGTCGTGTTCATTCCACATTGAAAGCATCTTTACCAAGGGATTGTATAGCCCTCTCTTTACGATATTTAGGTCGAAGTTTAGCGTAGATTCACATCCATCACTTGCTTGATTGGGGCGGTAGATTATTATAATTTTGTGGATATTATTTATTAGAGATAGTTTTGTGAGAGACCGTCTATATTATAGATCGGAGACTAATTAGTAGTATGATTGAATAAAAATAAGGATGTCATTTCTTGCAATTTAGAAAATTACTATTCACACGCACTATTCATGAGCCATTACTATTCATGTGCACACTATTTATGTCCCAATACTATTTATAGCCTGATATTATTCATATCATAATACTATTCATGCCCCAATACTATTTTAATACGTTGTATATTAAAACACCGATGTATTTACTTAAAAATATGATATTTGATTTTTTAAATATGTTGTACATTATAACACGGAGGTTGTTAAGTAAAAGTAGAATGTTTGATTTTTAATAGATTTTAAATTAAAACATGGAGGTTGTTAATTAAAAATTGAATGTTTGATTTTTAATATGTTGTACATTAAAATACAGTAATTATACATGCAGGTCCATGTTTACTAACGCAGGTCTGAAAAACACAATATGTGGCCCTGAATTGTGCTAGTGCACCAAAAATATTATATTTATGACCTGCATTAGTAAACATGGACCTGGATGTATCACCACTCAATACATGGAGGTTATTTATGTTTGATTTTTAATAGATTTTAGTTAATATACAGAGGTTTTTAATTTAAAGTACAATTTTGGTTTTTTAACAGGTTGTAGATTAAAATATGGAGGCTTTTAATTAAAATTACAATGTTTTTAATTGATTATAGATTAAAATACGAAAGTTTATAATTTAAAGTAGAATGTTTGAATTTTAAATATGGAGATTCAGTTTAAAAATAGAAAGATTTTGAATTTTAATAGGCTTTAGATAGTAACACAAACAATTGGGTAATACTCAAGTTAGCAATAGAAAATCCCACCCATTTTAATAGAAGGACGTGCCATTTGTTTGCATCCACTAGTTTGTAAGGTATTCAATGCAGATTTTTTGATGGGGATCAAATGGTTGTTCGGGTACCTTTATTGTTGGAAGCCCAAACGGAGAGGAAAATTTACTCATGTTTTCTCATCTGAATCTTCTGTCTCCGGCTATTGAGGATTCCATTTTCATACTAACCCAAGATATGCTTATGTAGCTCTATGTATTAACTAGCGGGAATCGTCGAGATATTTGTTTAATGAATTGAATCCATGATTTGTGTATAATTCTACCCGTATTTTACCACAAGAGTCATTTACAACTCCTATATGGTGTTTACCTTCTTTTCAAACGTTTAAAATCCTTTCCCTAAATTCAACATAAATTCAGGTTGCATTAGTTACCAAAGCAAAATGCTTTTAGGTTTATCGGATAACAAAAGACCGAATTAGGATCAACACAAGTGACAAATCATATGAAAAATATAAACTAATCAGTCGACAAGAGAATTGGTTAAAAGGCCACTATATTTTTAACAATTTTAACTTGAAATTCACCTATTCCGCCACAGAAAGCATATTGAAACCAAATTTAATTGAACATTAGAAAGTGATAGAAAACCATAAATAACCAGAGATAATCCTAACAAGTAAGAACTCATTTTTAAAAACCATCAAAAGAACATACCTTCATGTGTTGCTCAGAAAATTCGCACAGATACTAGATCTTCACCATGGCAATCAATGGAGTTTTATTGGTGGGTTTAACAGCCGACTGAGAATGAAAGTGCGGCTGGCAGCGCTTTGTCTCCCTAACGTAATGGAATCTTTAGCGAAATCGTAACCAAAAAGTAATCAAAATAACCCAATGAAATCAACCTACTATGAATTCCTAGGTAGAAATCACCTTCTAAATCGATATATTCAAGAATATCTAAAATTTAGGTTCAAAACTCATCTCTCAACCCTCAGGAAAGAGAAAACTCTCAAAACTTTTAAGTCAAATATAATCAAATAAAATACTATCTATTACAATGGTTTGATGCCCTATTTGTAAGAGATCATTAACTCTATTCTATTTCAAAACATGTAAATATTATCTCTATTCCTATTTAGAATACTAGTTATTATTAAGGAAACTAATTAGAATTCATATGGAAACGAGTTAAAATTTTTCAATTTGCCAACGAATCAGTAATGGGCCTTACTTCTTGCAATTTCAATGCTCCATATTATTAAGTCCAACCTTATCTGCATCATTCTCACGGGCCATCGATAAAGTCTCATTAGTCTCTAGATGCCTCTATCTTTACTAATTCAAACTCTAATGATTCTCCAGGTCTAGTTGTGCTTGATCCAACTTTACACTAGCTCAGTCGTCTTGATCTCCAGCATCAAGGTAACCTGTCTTTGGGTCTCTAGTATCGCTTAATGTTTCCTCTTCACCATCCTCCAATCCTTAACTTTCACATTCATCGGCTGCTTCACTATTGCATTCTTAGTCACCGCCTCACCATCATATGACGACCCACTTCAGACTGGTTGTCATACTACTAAGGACCACTCAAATTGGAAGATGAAACTGTTGGTCGATACAAGATTCGTCTGGCCGCTCGAGGGTATTCTCAAGTCCCTACTATTCACCTTATCTACACATTTAGGCTGAACGTTGAAACTTCTACATTTCTTTATTATTTTATCCCTTGCTACCATCAGGTTGACACACCTTTTACCATAAAATAGCCTTGTGATGCTTATGCTGATTCCCATCATCTGAATTTAGCTTGATGTCTCCAGAAAGCAAAAATCGCGCTTGGTTTCAATGATTTAGTTCGTACCTCAGTTGCTTGGCTGGTTTCCGGTGTTGTTTAGCTGACTTTTTTTTTCACATTTATCCATGGAGCAAAAATATTGTTTCTTTTAGTCTATGTGGATGGTATATTCTAACAGGCAATGATCCCCTTGTCTTTTCGCCTCTTCTATTTTCGGACAAAACAACATAACTATATATTTTTGCTGCTCATAATCTAGTATGAAGTTCATCTAAATTAGCCTGATCATTCATAATTTAAATGGACATGATTTGATTTAATATAAAAAATGAATTTCATTAAGGTCTATGGGAATGAACAACATATCACTAATCATATTGAAAAATTCAATAGTAACAAATATACCTATGAATAGATATTTTAAAAGGTCATCACAGTTTTGATGATTTTAATTTAAAATTCACCTATTCAACTTCAAAAAATGGAGTGAAAACTAGAAATTGTCAGAGATAATCGTAAAAGCAAGTAGGAACTCGTTTGAAAACTACCCCGTTAATAAAACTAATCGAAATATACTTAAATTAAACAAAAAACAACTTAAACACAAATTTTAATACACAAAAATTGAATAGAATCCTAACCGCAGGAGATATATACCTTGTGGTGTTGATCAATAAATCCACCACTGAATCGTGTCAGAAGAAATAGCAAATCACTTTTATTTCAATTAACTAACATCATCAACACTGAATCACAGAAAAAATGCAAGCACCAACAGAGATTGGATCTCAACTGACTGACAAGGGAAGAAGGAAGAGCGGCTGGTGGTGCGTAGCCTCCACATCAAATCTATTGGAGAGAGGATTTTTCAGATAATTTGTACTTCCTATCAACACTATTTGCCCCCCTTTTAATTCGTGGATTATTTTTTCAACGACAATTTGACCATGAGATATATTTTATTTAAATATTAATTAACTTTCATTTTCAAAAGAGTTTATATATTTGTAAATAAAATTCCAATAAATATAGGAGGATTCTATAATAAATCCGCTGAGGATGTTGGTACATGGGGCCTGATTTCTGAAGGTTTTTTGTAAATTAGTTTTTTCAGTGATTTAGTTTAGTTCAGTTAAGTAAATTTAGACTCGAACTTCACCTATGTATACACCACCATAGAGAACGAATTGAAAGTAAAATAATTTAATTTAACGGCAATGAATCTCTATATTATAAAAGCACCGACCTCAATGCTATCGAAGTCGTTTCGTCGTCGCTTATTTTTTAATCTTGTTTCCATCGAACATCCACGCGCCGTCCCCAAATCTCTCCATCTTCCCCGCGTCTTCAGATTCACAGAGAATTCTCCAGATTCTTCAAATTCCACGTCTCCAGAGAATTCCGAGCTTTGGGATTGGCATTATAACAGACACCGTCCCTTCAATTAGCACCGTCCCCCAGCATCAGGTATGTGTAGTTTAGTTTTGATCAGTTAATGCGGAACCTAATGATTTGAACCTAATGTTGATTAGGTCCAATTAGCACCGCATCTCTTCATATTGATGTGCACCTAATGTTTCCTTAATTCTGGTTTGTTCTCGCATTATGCTTTTGCACGATTACTCCTAATTTCTCAAACATTATTTTGCTTCTGGAATTAGCAATTAACTATACTAATATTATGATTATCTACAGTGCCTGGCATAATGAAGCTGCCATTTTCCTCCAACAAAAATGCTTCTAATCTTGCCACTAATGCATGTATTCTTGAAGTAAATTTGTCTTCCCAATTAATAGTGATCTCACCAACGCTTTTTTGTAGAGCTCCATGATAATTCTGATTAGCTATAATTTACATCGTGGAAATCCTTCAAAAATGTTTGAATCGATGCAATCAAGATATCAGTCTCTACTCTCTTATCTTTGAACATTAGTCTCCACTCCCTTATATATTTGAATGTTGCTCGATTATGTTGAAATCAAATGACACCGCACATCATAATTATAATCTTAGCAATGTTGCTATCCACAATCATAAGCAAATTTCGAACATCAATCTCTAGACTCTCTTATTTTTGAACATCAATCTCTTCTCCCTTATATATTTGAATGTTACTCGATTATGTTGAAATCAAATAACACCACATATCATGATTTATATTATCAGCAAGTTGCTATGCACAATCATAAGCAAATTTCGAAACAATGCAAGATGAGTTGCATGATGAGTACGAAAAACTCAATTCCACATTAGATCTAACTTTTTTCAGTAGTTATATATTCACATCCAATTTTTCAATACAAATCAGTATAATCGAAATTCTAAAATACATAAAATATGAATTTATATTGTTATATTTAGAATCGAAGTAAAGAATTAATAGACTACAAATGTTTTTTGATCTTTGTCAAATAAAGCACTATCGTATTATCATTGGATTAAAAATGAATGTGACATCTTTATTATGAAAGGCAAGCAAAAAACAATAAAGTATCCTCAATTATGGGATAACTAGATGATACCCGTGCCGTTGCACGGATGCTTATATAAAAGCAATCATTCATATCAATTTAGTAAAAACAATATTACTTATCAATATAAAATGCATACAAATTCTTAGAATGTTAAAAACACTAACATTGACGAAACTACATTATCATTTGATAACAATATATATCGTGTTAAGAGCTAAAAGTAATATAGTTTTAATAGTATTTAAGATTTAGAGGGATATCAATGTTGTTCTTTCATTTCAACTCCATATAGAAAAGTTTACACTCGTGTACATGTAGAGAGAATAAAATATACAATGCAAACTCAACCATGGAAGATTTTTGGGAATAGCTCTACGAAATTGAGAACCCTCCACAAAGGGACTTTTTAACGGAATTTTGATGGTTTTAGAACTATCTTGGGTTTATCTGGGCAAACAACGTAATTATAAGACAAAGTTAGAGGAATGGAAATACAGAACATTCTCAAATCAAGTCACAAAACTAATAAGAAATCAACGAACACTTGCGAAAACACCCAAAGAATGAATATGTTCTCAAAGAGGAAAATTCATGAATATATGATACTGTTTCCAACAGATATTGTACACTACATTGATCTAAACAAATAGATACATGCCATGCAAGTTGATCATATTCATTCTTTGCTTCCCATAATTCCTCTTAAAGGAATTGCTAGCCAATTGATCACTTGATAAGCCATTTTGACTGTCTTTCATCTATATACATGCATGTATAAACCTAAATGTTGCAGCAAAAGTAGAGTTATGGTTTGATATGAAAAGGCCACTATCAAAACAGACTGAACATGAAAAGAAAATTCTAAAAATAAATACCATAGAGATCAACAATTTAGCAATGAGAGGGAGACATTCTACTACAGAAGTAGAAGAGTCCCCACGGATGTAAAATCAAGCCTCGTGAGAATATTGGTATTTTTCCTTGAGCAACATTTTACCTGAGAGACATCAAATTATAACATAAGCAGCCTGAGAAAATAATACCAAGAATATTATTAATTAATGCTGCAACAAAAAAATGTTGATTAAAAAATCCAACAAAAGAGAGCATTCTTATATACAGGCGGAATGGGAAAGGCTATTTGAGTAATGATCTAACATCAAAAACATACAAAGAGATATCCTTTATATAACCAAACTAAAAGGCAAGATCATTTTAAAATCCTCTGAACGGCTCCATCGGTTCCTTATCAAATTCCCAGTCCTCCGGCGGGATTCTGTTGTGATGGAAAAGAGAAAGATAAATATAGACTGTAAGTTCATATAGTCTCAACATTTAAATGCTTTCTGGTAAGTTTATGATGACAGAAGAGAATCTTATCAAAGTTGGAGTCATAATAGAAAGATTTCTCATATCTGTAAAATGCAAAAACTTACATCTGAATGCTGCTGTGAGTATGTGACTATTAAGTTTCCTCATATTTTAATTTTTTGAAAGAAGTTTTCTTACGTTAATTTTTTTTTAAAAGCACAAGATTTAAAGTTGGAATGGAATACGTAAAGGCATTTTATTTATTCCAAGAAGGCAGATGACAATGTATTTACGAAGGAGTAGTAAAATTAGAGTATGTGAAAGCGGAATCGCAAATACTGCAGTAAGTAATAGCCGCACAAAGAACAACCTACGAAAAACTTACTCACCTTAATGATTTCAGCAATCGCTCAGTTGCTCACGCTTTTTGCAGGGCAACGCTAGCAGCACTCACAGCAACATCTCTTTACCGAGCAGCCTGCTGTAACAAAAAACATCAATAAAATTGTCTCGTTATTATTTTTTGAATGAGTTTTAGAACTATCATATATACCTTGTCAAGCTTCACTATAGCTGCTGGAAGATTTGTTCATGCAATAACAGTTTCTGCCCCTTTCACGTCATGAATTAAGCTAGATAAACACTGTGAATTCTGCTCGGGGAACATCGCCTTCGGCACCACATTGTTCACAGTTTCAGCACCTAATGTAAATTTCCTTGTACATTTCACATCTCTTCGATCATGATGCAAGATTGATGAGTACTCATCTGCGCTATCATGCCTCAAAGAACGCACTGGTGAAACCTACATATGCTTGTTTTGAATTTGTTTAGTCAATAGAAAGGAAAAAAACACAATGATTTTATTTTTAATACGTAAGAAAGACATGAAACACTCACATAAGTACTACGACATCGAGTAACCGGCTTCTTCCTCACATCATTCCTAATCACATGAGACTTCAAGAATCTCAGATTGAGTCCAGCTCTTCCTCTTTGAATTTGATGAAACCGATGACAATGCACTATCAGCTCTTCCTTATTAAATTAACCTTAACACTCGAACGCGTTCTAACAGCACTAACAGACCGAGATCTTCTCTCCCTCGGCCTAATCAAACCGTCTGAATGATCAGAATAATCTCTGCATGAATTCCTACCCACTTTCTCCTCAGAAATCACATCCTTTTCTTCGTTAAACAATCTGTTAAATCAACATCAGTGGATTGGAGGATCCTCTACAAAGTTGTCGGAGAATTAACGTCCAGACAGCATACCCAAACATATGACCAATCTAGAGAGGATATAACCAATCTATATGAGTGCTAAATATGCAGTTTAGTTTTCTCCCAAATATAATTTCTTCCTGTTTCTCCAAAAAGACAATCATATAAAGTTTAGAACAAATAAATTCTTGAACAAATCATACAAGTTGTCTATAAAGCCTTGAACACTAACACACACAAAATAAATTCTTTCAAAACTCCTAGTTTAGAACAAATACCCAAGCATAACAGAGCAGCACACACATTCTATAAAGTAGTAAATCACTGGACAAACATACACATGCAACCATATGGTTAATATCATAATTTGCAGAGCAAGATTGAAATATAAACATACCTATAATCCATGGCCATCTAACAGGTTGATCAGGGACCTCTTTTGGGAGAAGATTATTGCTTGCTCTATGGGACGGCTGCCGGGCGAGGTACAGGAGGATCTCTCGGGCAAAAAGCATCACCGTTTAATTCTCCAAAGGACATGGTAGTGGCTGGCTGGGAATCACTTCGACATCAGTAGCAATTGGGATGATTTAGTCAGCTTGATTATTAGCCTTTCGATTGATTCAGACGAAGCATCGAGGAATATACAGTGACTGGCGATAAGTATTACCTGAATTGTATTCCGACGTAATCGTTCCGATTCTGATTCAATTTTTTCTGAGGGGAATACAATCAAAATTTAGGGAAAAAAATAATACTGTGAGAGAAAGATTATTCTGGAATCCAGAGACGGAAGATGAAACAACTTCTTATTAAACCAAAACTGTTGAGGCATATTCCTCATTGATATCAGCTTTGATTAATGGAAAGTTTTTCAAGAAAATTAAATTCAAATTAGTGTGGGGAATAGAAGTAGACGCGTCCAACCGCCATCATACTATGATCATAGTATGATCAGTTTTTTAAAAATGTCAATACTAAGCTAAGGTGTAGAGAATTTTGGGGTGATTCAGAATAAGAGAATATTTGAAAAGTATTTTTATTTAAAATTTTGTTTTTTAAATTTGGGAAATAATTGTGAAAGCATCACGTGCCAAAAATGGGCTCTTTTAGTAGTTATTAAGATGACATCGAATAAATTTCATCGACCAAGCGAGTCAAACTACTGAAAGAAGTCCCTCCTTCCGTCAAACACTTTTTAGCCGATTCCGCCATTTCCACCGCCCTCTGCAAAAATTCTTGTTTTCTGACAACCATCAATTCCCTCACCGTCGTCTCCAACAATCCTCCGATTGCAGGTATCCTTCATGTCCAAACCAAGCTTCCACACCTCACTCACAAACCTGTTGTTCACCTGCTGGTCGAAAAAGTACGGCCACGATATCATCGGCACGCCGGCGTAGATGCTCTCCAGAGTCGAGTTCCACCCGTTGTGAGTCAAGAACCCGCCGACCGAGTCGTGACTCAGCACCTCCTCTTGCGGGGCCCACCCTAAGAAGTACCCTCTCTTCTCCGTTGCTTCCCGGAGCTCTGCCGGAGCGTTGTTCTGCCAACCCTCTCCGGTGATCGAATCCGGCCTCATCACCCACAAAAAAAGTAAACTCCACTGCCGGCCAGCCCGTGCCAAAAGTCAACAAGCTGTCCCATGGTCAACGTTGTGATGCTTCCAAAGCTGACGTAGATAACGGACTTCGCCAGCTTGGAATCCAGCCACGTCAGGTAGCTTCTGTCCTCCGCCCACAAACTGGTGGTGGACGGCGGCGCCGCCGTCGATAAGCGGGCTTTCAACAGCTCGTTGATAAGTTAATCTAGTTGTTTTGATTCGTAAGTCAGAAACAACAAGTTTAAGGAGGAGATTGTTAGATTAATCTAGTTGTTTCTAGAATAAGTTAGAAAGTCATATTAACATATGCTTTAGGATAAGTGTAATTACGATTCCAGTTTTGATTAGGTTTAGGTTTTTCATATTTGTATGATTTTTCCCTTATAAATAAAGATGAAAGAATAGGACGTGGTATTGCGTCACCAAATCATTCTTGTATTTTCTTGCAAGTACTCCTAAGAATTATGTTCGTCATCTTACCTGTGGCCTGAAATTCTAACAATTGGTATCAAGAGCTAGTTTTAAGCTTCGGGGGAAAATAAGATGGGTGACGACAAAGAAGATTCGACGAAGGGAGTCAAGGCGCAAGGAAGCTCATCAAAGAAAGGAGAGATTGTTAAAGAAACAATCATGATTCCGATCAAGTATCCAATGTTAACCGAGATGAATTACAGCATATGGGCTGTGAGGATGAAAATAATCTTGCGTTGGTTTGGAGTATGGTCGGCAATCGAAGACGGAGCAAAGGAAGACTACAAGGATGTAGGAGCGATGGTAGCCATCTCTCAGTCAGTGCCAGACTCTGTGATGATGTCAATAGCGGAGAAAGAAACGGCAAAGGAGGCATGGGGCGCAATCAAAGAGATGCGAATTGGTGAAGATCGTGTCAAGAAGGCTCATGCACAAGTGCTGAAGCGGCAATTTAACCAATTGCAGATGGGGAACTCGGAGATGCTTTCAGAGTTCTCAATGAAGCTTACTACGTTGGTAGGAGAAATACGTTTTCTCGGAACAACTCTCAAGGAAAGCGATGTTGTCGAGAAACTATTTAGTTCAGTCCCTGATCGATTCTTTCAAATAGTTGGAACAATCGAACAATTTGGTGATGTGGAGAATATGTCACTCCAGGAGGCGATAGGTCGTCTTAAGATATTTGAGGAAGGACTAAAGGGTCGAAGGCACTCAAACGATGGAGAAGATATACATTTCTTTACCGAACCCGAGTGGGGAGCAAGAAGTTTGAAGAAAAGTGAAGGTTGTAAGAACACTAAGAAACAAGGATGCGGAAAAGATGGAGGCCAAGATGATAGTGATCGAACAGTCGACGAACGAAAGCCGCGCAACTTCGACAAGTCGAAGATCAAGTGTTATAATTGCAACAAGTTCGGGCATTTTGCGAAATATTGTCCGAAGCCTGATCGAAGAGAAAAGGTCAAAGGAAGAGATGAAAGTCAAGAAGGTGATAAAGATCCTAAGATGATGATGGTCGAAGAATGCAAGTTTATTCAAGAAGAACCTATGCCAGAAAAGGAAGTGTTTTTGCATGAAAGCATGCCAAAACTAAGTGGTACCCCAAAGAAAAAAGGGCATCGAAAAGCTGGTGCAAGTACAAGTACGAAGGGACATCTTGAAAAGTTTGATAAGATCAACACGACCATAAAGAAGATGGTCAAACGCAAAGAAAGATGGGAAGATCAAAGAGTTGCTGAAAAGAAGAAAGAGAAAGTGAAGAATGAATCAGTTGAAACTGATGTTGGTGATGTAAAAGCCAATAAGAAGAAAGAAGAAGAAAAAGATTACTTAGTTGAGTCTGATCCTAAGAATGAATCAGTTGAAAATTATATTGGTGATGACTCTGCCTATAAGAAGAAAGAAGAAGAAAAAGATGATCTAGTTGAATATTATCTTAAGGATAATGAAGAAGAAGCCGGTAAGCCGAAAGAAGCAGCAAAGGGTGTATCTGATCCTAAGGATGCAGAAGAAGAAGTTGATAAGAAAGAAAAAGAAAACGATGAATCAGTTACACCTGGTGCAAAGGATGTTAAGAATGACGATGAAGAAGTTAGTAAGAAGAAAGAAGAAGCAAATGATGAATCTGATGCTAAGGATGATGACGAAGAAGTTGATAAGAAAGAAAAGGCAAACGATGAATCAGTTGAATCTGATGCTAAGGATGACGACGATGAAGCAAAAGTTACGCAGAAAGATCTCAAAGAGGATGGTACTAAGGAAGCAGTGGCAAGATTATCAAGACTTTACGAAAGCATGGAAATCTATGGAGGTTTGTATGAAATACCAAAGGAGGAGTACAACATCAAGAGAATCCATGATGACACGTATTTGAAGGAGGTGAAGAATTCTGGTTCTAGTTTGCATGACGAAAAGAAGGAAGAAAGTTATGAAGAAGTTATAACAAAGCCAACAAAGAGAAAAGATGTGAAGGAGAAAAATGAGAAGAAGGAGAAGGAGAAAGAGAAAGAAAAGAAGGATAAGAGTGTAGCCATGGAGGTGGATGATGAGGGAAGTGATCACAGCCTTGAGATAGTCGGGAAAAAGAGGGGCAGAAGTAATGAGGAATCAGACAAAAGGAAGTTCATCAATTGTAGATCCTCCGACTCGGATTCTGTAGAGGTTGGAAGAAATGCTGGCAGTGATGATATTCAGAGGGGTAGAAGCAATGAATATAATAAATCAGGCAAAAAGAAGTCTTCGGAGGAATTCAGTAGAAAAGGTATAAGATATGAGGTAAGTGACGATGAAGATAGAATTTTGTGGCGTTGTACAAGGCCTAATCCATGTCCTCCAACAAAGCTCAGAAAGAACTGGAAAAGATACACTCATTTAGAGCACACAAGAATCGAAGGAGATGGCATGGAAGCGGCTGAAGAGGGATATCAGACATGTGATTATAAGTCTTCTAAGTCTTATGGCTCAGAATTCTTCCCGTGCTCTAAGGAGGATCTCGATGATTCAGCTGAATCTCTCAGCTCTGATAATGATTCAGGCTCATATTCTCCTAATGCTGCTAAAGAGAATGTAGTGGAAGATGATATCATGCGCGTATACTACGTGGAAAGCGAGGAGGTTTTTAGACAAGGGAATATGATGGTTAACCCCTATGATGCAATGGATATGGATGGTTTTATTTCAGTGGACAGATTGTATGAGAAAGAGGAGAAGGGTTTTCAGAAGAGGAGATTTGGAAGCAGTTGGTCCAAGCATTCCCTACCTAAAAAATGGCATAAGCAGGTGGTTTATTCATTATTAGATGAGGATGGAAATGGTTCTGATCAAGCGTTGATTCAAAAGAATGAAATGTGGAAACTTGCATTAATACTAATAAGTCTCAACCCCAAGGATTTGAAGTGGAAGTTTAAGAAGTGCACTCAAGACATGATTGCAAAAGTGAATGAAAGGCTGGAAGCAAGGAAGTACACTAAACATCAAGATGTTAATGAACTTTTTGATCCCGCAACAAGATTTGAAAACAAAGATGAAGAGCGTGAGATGATAAGATTTCACAAAGTAAGAGGAAGTAAGGCATTGGTCAAATGCAATGAAAAGAAGTGTAGTCAAACTAAAGTACCTATGGAGCATTGGTTGAAGTACAGAAAGAAAGGCATATTGGTGCATTTAGTTTTTCCAAAGAGCATCAAAATGGAAGAGCTGAAGTTGAGAAAGAAAAGTAAACGGATGAATTTAGTGTTTCCAAAGAGCATAATGAGCAGATTGATGGAGGAGCTGAAGCAAAGAAAGAAAAGCAAAAAGATGGATTTTGTTTCTTCGGATGGCATGGTGAGCATGTTTATGGAGGAGTTGAAATCAAGAAAGAAATGCAGAAAGAAGAATTTTTCTTTTACGGATGACACAGTGAACAAGTTTATGGAGAAGTTTACAATGAAGAAGATGTGCACTATGATGGAGCATGTGAAAAGGAAGAAACGCACGAGAAATCTTGAACTATGGGTGTACCTACGAGAAGAAGGATGATACGGAAGATCAAGTTGCCGATATCCAAAGTTTCATGGAAGATTAAAGATAAAAGACATGAAAGTGAAGGAGGAATTTGGTGTTCGGTACAAAACAACAAGTTTAAGAAGGAGATTGATAAGTTAATCTAGTTGTTTTGATTCGTAAGTCAGAAACAACAAGTTTAAGGAGGAGATTGTTAGATTAATCTAGTTGTTTCTAGAATAAGTTAGAAAGTCATATTAACATATGCTTTAGGATAAGTGTAATTACGATTCCAGTTTTGATTAGGTTTAGGTTTTTCATATTTGTATGATTTTTCCCTTATAAATAAAGATGAAAGAAAAGGACGTGGTATTGCGTCACCAAATCATTCTTGTATTTTCTTGCAAGTACTCCTAAGAATTATGTTCGTCATCTTACATGTGGCCTGAAATTCTAACACTCGTGAACGGGCCCGACTGTGTACAGATTCGGGCAAACTGTACGGATCTGGGAAAGCACAACCTCGTCCAGCTCCTCAAACGTGTTGAGGATTAAACCATGGGCCCTCGAATTCTCCGAACCCTCCGTTTTATACAACTGGATATGCTCGCCGTCGACCTCACCAAGACGGCAAAACGACGGAAGATCACGCCGCCGTAGAAAACTCTCCGTCCCCGGAACACTCTTTATCGGCACATCCAGATCATCATCTGATTATCATAGAAAATTTCTAGCAATTAAATCAAATAAACTCGATTCGGAATTAATATTTAATAGTACCTGAATTGAAATTCAGTTCGCCGGCTTCAACCAGCTTGGGAAGGCAGAAGAAAATCCAGAGGCAGCAGGGGCTGATAGTTCTGACATAAACGATCGGAATTCCGAGCTCATTAGCAACGTCGCAGGTGAACCCCAAGCTGCCATCTGCGATAATGAAATTGACGCCGGAGAGGCTGCCAGAAGTCAACATGTCCTTGAAGATTGGCTTGGTGTTTGACCGGAGAGAATCGAAGAGCTCCATGAACTGATCGCCGGAGCGGGGATGATCGGCGGGCAGGCCGTCTGGGATGGATTTTAGCCGGGAACCGGGGTACTGGTCGAACCGGGTCTGGATGTCGGTGTAACGGAGAAGACGAGCGTGGATGTGGTCCGTGACGAGGAAGGTTATGTGGAGACCGGCGAGGCAGAGGAGCTCGGCTAGCTTGAACATGGAGTTGACGGGGCCCTGTAACGGTAGCGGGAACATGAGCACGTGCGGCGGCGGCGGCGTTTGAGCCATCTTCGGCCGATTTTGAGCGAACAGATTGGAGAGGAAATAAAATATGGTTGAAAGAGATTGACGCTGCCGGTACATCATACACCGGGTGTACGTATTCCTACACTCAATTTACATATTCAATTATTTATATATTATTTATAGAAATTGTAAGTTAAACAATTATAATACACAATCATATATATTGGAATGTACATATTTTAATATTAAAATGTACCTGGGGGTACGTGTTCCGGATGCATGGAATAATTTGCGGACGAATACCACTGATGCTATGAAATATCTAAAATAGAATATTCAATTTAGCTGGATTATTGCCTACTTTTTCACCATATTTTTACCATTTATAATATGTTTTCTACATTTTCCTCGGTCCATAAATATTTTCTTAATGAATTATTTACTCCTTAACCTATTTTCATTGCACTTAATCCTGCACATTTTAACTTTTTGATATATAACTAAAATAAAAGAGAAGTAAAATAGTTGACCATTAATAACGTGCAAGACAAATTATATAAACATAAATAGTTGCAATATTAAATTGAAAAGTATATTATTTTTATACGATACTTCCTAACAAGTTAGGAAAGTTGCAATGCACCCCAATCACCATACACACAAATTGCATAGTATTTTGGTGACTTGTAAAGCAAAAAACATGATATTACCCAATGATAAGAACAATGTCAATTTCACCACACATTTGTGAGGAAGTGTCCTAATAACAATGTCACACGGTCACATATTAATTTTCAATTTATTTCGATAACGTCATATTCTATTCAAAACATTCAGTCACTTCATCTACTTATGTTATGAGGGAAAAATTTTCATTAAACACAAGTTAAATGGACAAAAAGAGGTCTTCATTTTAAGAAAACAGGCTTAAAATTCCATGCCAAGTATAGAGAGCAATGAGTGTGTAAGCTAAAAGATTTATCTTAAAGATCAGAGATGCCATTAGGGCTATTCAGCAGAACCACAACTAATAAGTTTAAATACTCTATTTTTAAGCATTCGATGAGTAAGCGCTAACAAGATGTCTAATAGTTGCTGTTTGGGGACATCTACATTTTAGCAGAGGTGCACATAATGACTAGCAAGATGGCAGACAGACTACAGAATACCATCACCGGGAGACATATGCACTTGTTGAATATTCTGCATCAAAAAAGAAGATATAATGACACATTAAAGATATAATGTGCAAACCCTGAATTCTTAATCTAGTTTGTCTGAGGTATGGAAAAAGTTCATTGGTTAGTCCTGAGATTATTCATGTAGGGTATTATTCTACTGCTCCCAACAATAGATTATCTTAGTCTTAACATCAGGATTCAGTTTAATCAAATTTGTGAGAGGCACACGCATATCAATTGGCAACCAAAAGGCAAACTTCACCCACTTTCTGGTAAAACTAAGCGAAGTAATTTTTCAAATTCTGAAGTGTATATACATTTTAGACGGTATAGATCAGAGAGCGATCAAAGCACTAGTGTGTCTACCTTCAACTTCTGTGATTTCCTAAGGCTTGAATGGAGATTTCCTGAGAAGAAAACAGCAGTCATGATCATTTTAAACTCAAATCTCCATAGCCTACCGATACACTATATAGAAAGGAAACATCAGCAAAAGTCAACAAAAGATGAGTCATACTCATTTGGTGGAGGCAGCAAAAGAAACTTGTCATTGTCATCATCATCATCATCGTTGTCATCACTAATCCATCCATAACATGGTTTGCGTACTTTGTTTGTTGGCAGGGGCTCAAAATGTGGTGGTTTGAGCAGAGCTGGCACAGAGTAGTCCTTCAAGAGAGCAGCATGACTAAAGTTAATCCAAATATGATGCATTCAATGTTTTGTTTTGCAACTAAGATAAAGGCTTGTGTTACAACCTAATAGTAAGTAGCAGCAAGCGAACAAGTAGGAATTAAAACTCTAAATGATGAAACAAATTCATATGCTTTTTTGTATGGAAAATTTCTCATTCACAATGAAATTGGCAAAGTACACAACACTCGACAGTCAAAACCACGAATCCACTGCAACAAGTGGTTAGAACAGAATAAAACAATCGACTGCAACAATACCTCTCAATTAGAGGCTACATTAGACAGTCCAAACAAAGTAAATACATTAATACAAATTGAGGGCAAAAAAGGAGAAATCTTGAGACTGGAAAATGTGCTAACCTGAGAAGTAATCTCTTCAGCTTCGCACTTGACATAAATTTCTGACAGACTAACAATAGCTTTTCCATTAGTAGAATCTTCATCATCATCTTTCCCAGCAGTTTCATCACCAACAGCCTCCTTACTACACAGTAATGGCAAAGAAGAGGGTTCGCCTTTACTCGAACCCTCACCATTACCTCTAGTGATTGCTGGTACTTTCTTTATTGGCAGGGGCTCAAAATGTGGTGGTTTGAGCAGAGCTGGCACAGAGTAGTCCTTCAAGAGAGCATCATGACTAAAGTTAATCCAAATATGACGCATTCAATGTTTTGTTTTGCAACTAAGATAAAAGCTTGCGTTACAGCCTAATAGTAAGTAGCAGCAAGCGAAAAAGTAGGAATTAAAACTCTAAGTGATGAAACAAATTCAAATGCTTTTTTGTGGGGAAAAATTCTCATTCACAATGAAATTGGCAAAGTACACAACACTGGAAAGTCAAAACCACGAATTAGCTGCAACAAGTGGTTAGAACAGAATAAAAAAATCGACTGCAACAATACCTCTCAATTAGAGGCTAAACT
Organism: Sherardia arvensis; assembly: GCA_948330725.1. Classification (NCBI taxonomy): domain Eukaryota; kingdom Viridiplantae; phylum Streptophyta; class Magnoliopsida; order Gentianales; family Rubiaceae; genus Sherardia; species Sherardia arvensis. The sequence goes on along the minus strand of OX415238.1, from coordinate 8,201,089 downwards.
AGACAGTCCAAACAAAGTAAATACATTAATAAAAATTGAGGATAAAAAAGGAGCAATCTTGAGACTGGAAAATATGCTAACCTGAGAGGCATTCTCTTCAGCTTCACATTTGACATTAATTTCTGACAGACTAACAATAACTTTTCCATTAGTAGCATCTTCATCATCATGTTTCCCAGCATTTTCATCATCAGCAGTTTCTTTACTACACAGTAACGGCAAAGAAGAGGGTTCGCCTTTACTCGAACCCTCACCTTTGCCTCCAGTGATTGCAGGTAGGGGCTCAGATTCTCCATCTCCATCGATCAGTGTCTCAATCAGGAGCTTATAGGAAGCCTCCTCAATGAAGTACCATCCTTCAGAATCTTTACCATACACCTAATCAATCATCAAAAAGTACACATGGATAGTTAAATCCTCAAAAATCACAACAAAATCACCAGAAAGATTTGGTTATCAAAACCTTGAGCAGTTTTGTCACACATTTCCTCACAACTTTGTCTGGAAATCCCATCGGCCGCATGGCAGCCAACGCTGCATCAATTCTCAGAGGCTGCTTCTGTAAAAAAATGGATTCAATTTCTGTTATTTTAGCCCAATTTTACACCTATGAACATTGAACAAAATAGAATAAAAGCAACAACCTTTCGTCCTCTTGGTGGCGCCATTCTTGAGTTCCAGAAAATGCTCTCGAGTCTCTGAAATAAAACAGAAGCCGGCGATTAAGCAAACAAAAAAAGACACTTTTCTGGCAACCAAAGCTTTTACAGTCAAAATCATCTAAGGTACAGGGGAAATCAAACCCCCATTTTTCAACAACAGGCGAAATCAGGTTTGACATAAAATGAAAACGACAACGACGGAAAGCTACGAACTTTTCCATTTCCGTACAAAATATGTTCGATCAGGGTATTCAATGGACAGAGATGATACATACATACATACATGCATAATACATATGTTTATGTATATCACACATTCGTATGGTTGCTTATTGACTAGCAGATGCAGGGGAGGGGAAAGTAAACAGAAAACACTGCCACGCCGATAGAAAAAATCGGTAAAGTGGCCGGAAAAAATTACCGGGATTTAAGAAGAGCTCTTTACGGCGTGGAGTCCAGTGAAGGAAAGAGCTGAACGGACAGGGCTATGTTATAGGGTGATTGGTCTTCTTATGAATCGATCTGAATTGATTTTTAATTGAATGATGAATATGATTTGAGTTGACTTAAATATTAGTATATTGAGAAAAAAATCTAAATTTTATTACGTTTTATCATAAAGGAAATAAATTAAATTTAAATATATTCTAATGATGTAAAGAGATGCTTTACCGTTTTTACGGGGTTATAAAAAATAATAGAAAACTGATATTAAATAGGCGCTTGACTTGAGAAATTTAACTCCAAAGATGATAGAACGGTGCTGAATAAGATCATTGACATTTCCATCTTTTTATAACATCAAATGTTTGAATGAATTGTTAATTGATAGATCTTTTCATCAAAGAAAGAATATTGGAAAACAACGGCATGGCCAATGAGACAAGTAACTGTTAAAGAGACTCACCAACGCTCGGACTCTGGTTCTTTACTTGCATGTCGCCATTACAAGCATAAGCACAAGCGTGTTGGCGTGCTATTAAATATGCGAATAAGGATCGTCCCATACATATTCTTTGCTTACAGAATCGGCAATACTGGTGGCGGAACTCAACAACGTAAAGTTAGTGGAATAGCAGTGTGGAAGACATTGTTAATTTCTCTTGTTCAAGCTCTAGTTCTTGCAGTAGACAAAGTAAGTAAAGATGTTGTGTGTGAAGAACATAATGCGGCTCTAGATTTGAGTCCTACTCTTTATAATATTTATTTAATTAATGATAGTGTTCCTTTTTTCAAAAATATAAATTTATAAGAGTTGCCAGACTGTGATTTATTGTGAGATTTATTTTATAAATAACACAATTATAATTTTGTCTAATATATTCAGTTTCAGAGTCAGAGTTAAAAATTTTGGCAACACTACTTTGAAAGAAAAAACTACCATGTTCCTAGATTTAAGTGTTCCAATACTCCAAATTCTTGAAATAGTGTTCGGATTCCCCTTACTTATTTTTCCATTACTCTACACTACAGACAAAGGCTAAAGTGTTGGAGACACTGAAGACTAAAACCATGCATTTTATTTTGTTAAATTTAAAATGTCTAAACCTTTAATTGTATTACTTGTCAATATTGTTACGACTTTTGATTCTCATTCTATGAACACTTTAATATTTTGGTTGCCTTGCTCTTATGGAAACATTCCTATTCTGGCATAGAAAAGCGTCAATGGTGCAAGACATTGTCGATAGTCTCCATATAAGCACCATTACCACTTTTTCGATTCACCAATACCTTCTTTCTTGAATTTGTCAACTATCAAAGTCATATTTAGTGTAATAGCACGCAGAGGATTTTCTCTAACCGCTAGTGCTATAAGAAATTAAGGTGTTTTTGGATAGTTTTTTTTTTAGTTTAGTAGCGTTTATTATATACAATTTAGTTAACTTATCAAATATGCTCTTATAAAAAATACATGTTACATTTCACTATAATTCGTTCAAAGTTTCAAGCAACGAGATTTAAAACAAATTATATGTTTCTTTCTTTGTTGATGTCAAAAGTCAAAAACACACTTACATTGTGTAGTACCATATCTATAAGGTTCAATTTCATTTAATCGTATTTATGCTTTCTATTTTACATCTATGATTGATTTGATCAATTTCATTTCACTTCTCCTTCCCAAAAAGTAATGGCTATAATGATTGATGAGCGATGCAGATTCAGTGACCTCCATTGAGGCTGTTAGTATGCTATCGTCCCAACCAAGAAGCGACGCGGAGATGGTTCCATGAAAAGTCTGTTTTTGCTAGGGTCAAATTAAATAGAACCGACCCCAGAATCCGTTCCCTTCTTGATGCAAAGACGCTGGAATTTTCGGCCTCGCAGGGGTCTAGTTTGTCGGCAGCAAGTATATCGATCACGGAGGTCAATGACCAGACTCCAGTTGGGCAGTCTGTAGGCGGGAGTCTGGTGGACGCGAGGATGGCCATGAGCTCAAACGATGAAGTAAGAAAGGAGCTGGACACGATGGCAGCAGCAGCAAGCCAAAGCGCTGGGAACACAACCCATTTCCAGCAGCAAATCAGTCGGCTCGGGAACACAGCCCTAAGCTCAGGTCGGGCGGCTGGTGGAATGTGTGGGCCCCTTGGGCATGCTGGGGACCGCGGAAAGGCTAGGGACTTGGTCAATGAAGGAGGCTGGGTCGTGGAGGGAGCATCAGCAACAAAGGAGGCTGGGACCGTGAGCATGGCTAGGTGCGAAGGGGTTACATCGGACACAAGTATGTTCAATATGGCCAACAATCTTGGAGCCATGGATGACGTGAGGAGAGTATCTAATAGCTCACTGGTCAATATGGCATCAAACGTGATGGGACAGAGGGAGACTACAAATACAAATGGAGGCCAACTGACCACCATTATGACGTTTCAAGCTACGACTGTAGTTACTTCTCCGCCAAGGAATCCTCGTGCTAGGGTGGACCCTCTCAGTCCATACTTGGTGCCTTGTCCTATTAATTTGGATACGCCTGCCAGACGGTTGGAGGCGCCAAAATGGAAAATCGAGAATGCAAAGAATAAGGCAGGACATGCTAGTGGTCACGGACGTGGAAAATGTGTGGTTCGCGGCAAGAAAGTGGAGCAGGAGATGGTTCATGTGGGTGCTAAGAAGAAGCTTGAGTACAACAAGGGATCGGGAAACAAGAAATCAAGAGCTAGTGATCAGTCATCGACAGCTTCTCTTGAAGACAGTTCTTCCAACATTCCGGCGGTGACTGGCGATGAGCTCCAGTCCAGCCAAGAGCCATGAGTATCATCAGCTGGAACTGTCGGGGAGGCCTCCGGGGCGGCCTCGGGGACTCTCAGACAGTTCAGGAATTGCGCACTCTTGTGCGCCAGAAAGTACCGCAAATTTTATTTCTTTGTGAGATTAAATGTTCTATTTCTGTTATTGATAAAATAAAGAGTCAGTTGAATTTTTATGGTGTAGGAGTAGATGCCCACAGTTCTTTGGGGGGTATGGCTTTGTTATGGAACAAACAAGTAGTAGGATCGGCACCTAGGGCTGAATGGCAGATTGAGAGCTTCCGGGATGCACTACGGCATTGTGGCTTGGCTGATCTCCCTTACCAAGGCTATGGAGGCTCTTCTTTTACGTGGTACAGGACTCAGAGGGGAGGATCGACAATCAAGGGGTGCCTGGATAGAGCCACTGGAAACCAGCAACTACTTGAGGATTTTCCACGATCTTCCTCCTCGACAATACCAATGCCCTCTTCCGATCACATGGCATTGCTGGTGCAGTTGAGAGCTAGGTATCCCATGGCGAGGCGAACAAGGAAGAAGAAGAGATACTGATTTGAAGCATACTGGGTGAAATCTGAAGACTGTGAGCGTGCAGTCAGGGATTCATGGAGCTCAGATGACTTAGTGCTGCTGGATAAGCTTGATAAATGTTCAATCAGCCTGGTGGATTGGAGCAGGCACGAGTTTCCATTGTGTGAAAAGAGAATTGAGCAGCTCAAGAAGAATATTCATGAATTGGAGAATGGGGAAGCTTCTGACACTGTCCTAGAGGAACTCTTACGGCTGAAACAAGAGTACAACTTCCTTTTAGAAGCTCAAGGGATTAAGTGGAGGCAGAGAGCGAAGCAGCATTTGTACAGGAAGGGTGACAGAAATACCAGATTCTTCCATCATTTTGCAACCAACCGAACGGCAAGGAACCACATAGCTGGCCTTCAGGACACGGACCAGTCTCTCCGAACGGATGCGGGAGGAATGGAGAAGATCATAGTTGACTATTTCGGAGGCCTCTTTGCTTCTGCTAACCCGGAGGTGGGGAAGATTGAGCAAGTGCTTGACAGAATGCCCCAGAAGGTTACAATGGAGATGGTGGATAGGATTGCACGTCCCTACACGGAGCTGGAGGTGGCCAAGGCAGTGAAGCAAATGCATCCCTTGAAGGCCCCTAGTCCTGATGGTATGAGCCCTATCTTTTTTCAGAAATTTCGGTATGTTATTAGAAAAGATGTAGTTGCTTTTGTGCTAAATTTTCTGAATTGGGGAGAACCTATTCCCCGTGCCAATTATACACACATAGTCCTGCTACTGAAGGTTACTCGACCCGAGCTCATAACACAGTTAAGGCCGATTAGCTTGTGTAATGTCTCCTACAGATTGGCCTTGAAAGTGGTTGCAAATAGACTCAGACCAATTATTTGTCACGATGACCTTGGAGCGTATGGGCTTTCCTCCTGCTTTTGTGGCCTTGATACGAAGATTCTTGTCAACAGTGCAGTTCTCATTCATATTGAATGGCGAGGAATTCGGGTAGTTAACTCCGTGCAGAGGTATCACTACTACAAAGGGATAGATGCAAGACACATATTTAAGGCGTTTAAGCCTGGCGCGCTTTTTTACGTCTTGATTGATAGTAGCGAGCTCGCTACCATGTCAAGCTAGCAAAAAAAAATTACATTCAAGACGGAAAGAAGCAGTTAAAGGCGGAAATGGGTTTTGACGTTAAAAAATACTTGACCAAGGCGGAAAAAATGTATCCACCTTAAATTGAATTGGTTGTTGCGATCTCGTAACCGTTGTAGTATAATAAACGTGTCCATAACGATTTCGTAGGTTAGCTCGTTAGTCGTAGGTTTGTGCGTTGCGATATCGTAAGCTTTGCTAAACCCTAATTTTAGCAGGCGAGGATATGGGAGATGTCGTAACTGGGACGCTAGTATATTGCGTTTGATGTTACGGTATCGCTTTTGTGCACGTCAAATTTGTCATTGTTCAATGTACAGTGCATGTGAGGGTGATTGAAATGTTACGAGTTCGCTGGCTATTCAAAGGTGTTAGCGACGTATTAGCGATGTCGCAAGCGCGTCTGTATGGGTCACAGATTTAAGCTGAACTGGCCGTTCTAACTCCTAAAACAAAAACTTTAAAAGGGTCTAAACAGGTGGGTATTGAAGGGTGATCAGTTGAAGTGTTCTCGAAGGTCTCATTGTTCCCGTGTTGGTGTAGGTAAGGTTTAACTTGCGTAATGTACTGGCTTTGTCTCTTGATTTTGGTTGATTTTATGCATAATTTTTTTTTGTTGCATTTTGGTTTATCTTGGTTGTTTTGTTAATGCAGTGTGTAGTTTATGTTAAGGGAATTGGTGGTTATGTTACTCAAATAGAGGCGTTTGGTATCAAACGTAGTAGGAAAGACCCTAAACCATCCAAACTCCAAATAGCATTGAACCAAGCCAAAAAATCCGACCAAGAGGTCAAGAAATTGAAAACAATGTTGGCCAATATATGTTCTTTTATAAAATATCCTCTTCCATCCGATTTTTTTGACACCGATCCAATCAATGGACCCTCGTCTAGAGGTTCACATCCTTCCCCACCACAACATGAGGTTGACCAACCTATTTTTGACCAACCTATTTTTGACCAACCTATTGTTGAACCCAACAAGGAAATATGCACACCTTCGGCCCCTATCAAAGAGCAAGTTCACATACAACCATCCGATCCCAAACCAAAGGTACGTTTAATTACTTGCACCTCAATCAAATGAATAATTCTACACAACTCATGATTATTGATATTTTTTAAATATACTCATCCTACATATGTCTAATTCGACCTAATTAAACATGCCTGATTTGTATATTAGAACTCCCCTTCTTGCAAGTTGTACGCTGAATGTGGGATGAATTCTCAACCCCGCCACGTTGCAATGGGAAATTCATATCCTGACATGGCACTACATCATGAAGCCAAAGTCCCTATTGGTTTCGTTAGGGTTTCTATACTACATGTGTTAGTCGAGGATGCGTTGGTACCGGTCGTGGATCAAGAGTGCACGACAGTGGGTAAAGTTTTGGGCCGTTTTTGTGTGTGGCCCATATGGTTGGTCGTTGATGTGAATTCTAATTCTATCCCAATTAATAAACACACCTTCACCCGTCGTAGACCCGCTACATTTTCCGGTAGCTAAGAAACCGATGTCGGTGGGAGAAGTTGGATTCATAAAATCACTCCCAGGATTCCTTCGCACGTTTTATGATCTGGTGGGCCACCATAGTCGGGATTCTGTTTACTATTTCTACTCCAATAAACAGGTGTTCGGCGAAGTGAGGGAATTAGTCGTTCCATGGGAAGACTTTGCCCTTTTCTGGCACTATAAAACCCGTCCCGAAACAATCCTTATACTACATCAAATGTAAACTACTTGATCTCATCTCTTCTATCGTATTGCAAGTTACGAATTTTCATGTACTTATGCACTATTATACGTTCATATCCCATATATTGTTTATTTAGGTACATGCAATGCCTTGCTCTAAACGCAAAGACTTTCATTGGGTTTTTGCACCCAATATGCTTGCAAGAAATGAATGAAAGTAATCAATCACGACTTGCTTATCTCTCTAAGATCCTTAGTGACAAGACCAAGACAATTTACATAGGCCCGTATCTAGAGGGGTTAGTTTTCTTTGTTACAATTGGATATTTGCACTTCGTAAACATTATAATCTTCGAGACGGGTTCTTACATTTTCATTTCTTAAAATATGTAGCGGCCATTGGAGTTTTGTAGCTATGATACCATCGTTGAAGCGAGTGTATTGGATGGACCCGCTACACTTTGGTCCATCTACAAAATTTGCAGATTTATTAGAGGTTGCTATGCATAGTGCACATGACGACACACTACTTCCCTTCAACCTTATACAGATTCAGGTGACATTACAAATCCAATGCTCATTTATTTCCACTATGATTTCATTTCAAATCATTTGTTATACTTCTTCACTTTCAGCACCGAAAGCAATTGTCAAATTGGGAGTGCGGTTATCATATGATGTTGTACGCAAGCGAGTGCCTCGTTGGCATTGTTGAAGATAATTTGGAATTACATCGCGTAAGCATTCTTATAACCTACTTATTGTACCTATTACTATTTACGTTGCATTTAATAGTATTAAAAAAATATTTCATATTCTTAGATTATCGAGGAAAATCATGCACCGTACACCAAGAAGGAGTTGGAGGATGGTAGAGATGCATTGGCTAGACACTTGGTCCTTATTAGATCTCCGTACATCTCTAGGCCTCACATTCCCAATAAAAGCTAGTTTCTTTTTTTGTCAAATGGATGCATATACTTTTGAGTTCCATTAATTCCATTAGTTTATAAAGTGTGGCTTGATAGTGTTTCATGTTCATGTTTTGTGCTTAGATACCATGCATATTGCAATTGACAGCTTAGACAATTAAAATGAAACCCAATTTTAGTGGAAATGGGTGGAAATGGCTCAAATCCTATAATTTTGTGATACTTACGAATTACCTGCGAGATCGTTACTTCTCTCGCCCGTAACATTAAAATAGTTGCGATCATCTTGTACTATCGCTACTTCTATCGCCCGAATTATATTTCTGAGCTTAGTTTTTGCGCCCTCGCTACCCAATCGCTCATTCTTCTCTGCCTCTCCAATCTGATCTCTGTCGAGTTCGTAACCATACACGCCAAAGCCAGGCGAATGTCTAACTTACTCGTAACGTCATTTTTTTTTCTCGCTCACCCAGTGCTAAAACGACGTCGTTTAATGTTAGCGAGATCAGTAGCGAATTCGTTACTATACACATAAGTGATTTTCTTACGATATCGTTAACTCTCTCGAACCAACAACTTTTATTATATTTTTATAATATCATTTTTACAATTTTAGTATTTTTACAATTTTTATGAAAAACAATTGTTCGGTTGCGACCTCGCTACGGTGTTACTAGCGAGTAGCTAGTGGCTGTCGTAACCTGGCTCGTTTTGATTAACCAGAAATGTTTAATTTGGCTTGTAACGAGTTCGCTACTTATGACCGAGCGATTCGCCTCTATTTGTCGTAATCAGTCTCGTCAGCAGATAAATATATGACAAACTAGGTTCACTTACGAGATCGTAACCACTATTAGCGATCCGCACGGTGGAAGTCGTAACCAGTCTCGTACACATTCATAACAGTCTAGGCTTTTCAATGTAGCGAACTCGTTAGTATTTCATCTGGCGATCCGTAAGCTTCTGTCGTAACATAACAATCAACCATTTGTTTGGGACTAGCGTTTGCTAGTTACGGTATCGCAACGAGCCAATTCATATCATACAGACTTTCACGCTAGCGAGTTCGTAAGCTGTTAGCAAGGCGTATAAGCCTACATCCAAGGCGGAAACAAACGCCTTAAACCCAAAAACATCTAAGGCGGAAGAGGAACCGCCTTAGATGATTTTTCTCATTCAAGTCACAACCAGGGAAGGCATTTGTTTTCTGCCTTAACACATGAAGGATGAACTGCCTTAAATGGCTTGATATTCTAGTTGTGTATTAAACAGGGGGACCCCCTTTCTCCCTACTTGTTTATAATTTGTTCGGATGTGTTGTCTATGTTGCTATCGTATCTGGAATCTGCGAGACGAATACATGGGGTGAGTGCTTCTTATCGCGGTCCGAAAGTATCGCATTTACTCTTTGCAGATGATACCCTCTTATTTGGGGAGGCGACGGTTGAAGAGGCGAGGAGATTTCACTGGGCGCTGTCATTGTATGAAGATATCTCTGGCCAGAAGATCAATGTTGACAAATCAGGGGTACTTTTCAGTCCAAACACAGCGGCTGAACTTCGGCTGCAGGTATGTGATATACTAAAAATTCCAGAAGTAGAGTCGCAAGGAAAATACCTTGATCTACCTACTGTTATTGGCCGATGGAAAGGAGAGGTTTTTCAGTCTTTGAAGGACTGGATTTGGGAGAAGATTGATGGTTGGAGCGAGCAGAACCTTTCGAAAGCCGGGAAAGAGATTCTCATTAAATCCGCTTTGCAGGCGATTCCCAACTATACGATGAGCTGCTTCAAGATTCCGGACATCACCATTGAAGAGATATTTGGACTGTTGAGCCGATTCTGGTGGGGAAGCTCGGATACAGAGAGGAAGATCCCATGGGTATCTTGGAAAAGAATGACGAAAGCCAAGGATAAAGGAGACATCGGATTCAGGGACCTCGGAGCCTTTAACCAGGCTCTTCTGGGTAAGCAAGCTTGGAGGCTCATAACTCAACCCCACTCATTGATAGCATGGGTTCTTAAAGCAAAATACTACAAGAATTGTGATATCTTTACGGCTGCCTTGAATAACAGACCGTCATGGTCCCGGAGGAGTATTTATGGAGCTCTAGACTTGATCCGTTTGGGGGGAAGGAAAGCCATTGGAGTTGGGAGGAATACAAGCATATGTCATGATCCGTGGATACCTAGGCAGGGCGAGTATAAATTGAGAAATCCGACAGCTTTCCCAGAGCATATATCTAAGATGGCAGACCTTATTGATAGGGATACAAGGTGGTGGAAAGTTGAGGTATTGGAGGAGTTTTTTTGCACCGGAGGACGTGGTTCACATCAAGCTAATCCCGCTTCGGAACCTGGACTCAGCGGATCGTTGGATATGGCATTTCACCGTGTCTGGCATCTACACGGTAAAATCAGCGTACCATGCTGTAGTGGAACACGCTTGCATAACACATCAGCGTACCTCGGCGCCTACTGCGAATGGTTCGGAGCATGCTTTCTGGAGGAAGTTCTGGAAGTTTCGAGTACCTAAGCGCACCCTTCACTTCGCTTGGAGAATGTGTACGGATTCTCTCCCCACTGTGGCCAATCTGCGGACTCGTGGAGTGGATATTGAGCCAACTTGCCCTCTTTATTTGGAGCATGGAGATACTGCTTCTCATTTGTTCTTTGAATGTAACTACGCAAGGGAGGCTTGGTCATCACTTGGCTGAATAAAGTACTAGAGCTAGCCGGCGCTCGCGGCGATGTTCGGGTAAGAAATCTCTTGAAGGATGATGATGCTGGGTTTTGCAGTTTAATTCTGGTAGTCTGTGATGGTATTTGGTTCCAACGGAACCGGCAGGTCTTCGATCAGATCCACGTGGGCGCCAAAGAAATGGCAGCCACGGTTACTGCCTGCCTGAGGAGCTACACAGCGGCACAAGGATGGAGGGATGCGCAGTCTGATGCTTTGCTACCGGCTGCTTTGCTGCGACCATCGGATACGGGCCACTCTATTTACTTTGATGCAGAAATTCTCCAATCCAACGCAGGCATTGGCGTGGTAGTGTTTGAACCAGGCGGAAAATTCATGAAGGCTTATACTCGCAGGTTTCCGAATGTTCAGGAACTAGCGCTGGCTGAGTGTCTGGCTCTTGAACAGGCCCTTATGATGTCCGCAGAGCTACAACTTGGCTCAATAAACATAGTGGGAGACGCGTTAAAGGTTATTTACATGGTACAAGGCGAGATTGAACGTACCTTTAATTGTGAATCTGTTATAGCTAGAATAAGGAGTTTGCTGGAGCATGACCCTAACACAGGACTCTATTGGGTACCTAGAGGCAATAATTATATAGCTCATTCTCTAGCAAACTATACCAATACATGTTCCCTACTTTGTAACTCTTGGAACTCTCTTCCGAATTTCTTATTTTTCGTTTCTATACGCTTTTCAGGACCCTAAATGAATGAAACCAATTTTTTCCTTTTAAAAAAAAAAAAGCAATGCAGAAACCCATTTTAGGCAAATGATGGTCAAACTACTGTATTTGGTAAACATCAATCCATCAAATCTGTCACCTCTAATATAATACCAAAATCAAATCAAGAAACCACAATATACCGATACCAAAACGGGCAAAAGTAACGCCCACCGTGGAGCTAAAAACCACAACCACAAGTTTAAGAGCCTTGCATTCTACCAACTAAACTAGACGGGCTCGTTGTACTAATGGATTGACAGGTTCAGTCTTTCAATCACCATTAATCAACGCACGAGTCCTATATCAGAATTATATACATATAATATAATTAAAATAACATAAATTATTGAAATAATTAAATTTTGTTTCAACTAAATTTTATAAGAAACTGAAGATCATTGCTACAATACAAAATCTTGAGTAACACTGTCTCAACATAAATTTGTGGTAAAACCAATGAGTTCTCATATGTTTATGGTGATAATATGGTAATCAATTTATTGACAATGATGGTTACATTGGAGATGGTCTAAGAGGATCTCCAATACATAGAGCCTCTGGCTCAAAAATTATAACACTTGTCATATTATTTTTGATTTTTATGTGACATGGATACAAATTGTTTGATGTTTGAAATTTATGAAACTTAAATCTCCAATGTGAACATGGTATATCAAACCTCAGTGTGATGTTTCACTTCGTAAATAAACATTAATTTTGATTAGTTAAAAAAAATGAGGGTGTCAATATGAACCTTAATTTTGAGAATGTCTATTAAAGGTGTCAATTAAAATCAAGCCATATCATATTGAAGTCTTTACATGACATTTGCACTGAAATGAGTTTTAAAGTTATTTTTTTGTCTATTTTAATGACATCACTATTAACTTTTACTAAATTGATGTATGCATTAAAAATGCTCTAAAATGAGCAACTTTTTTATTTCTTGAAAGATAAAATGTCACACATATAGTACTTGATATGATCATAACCGTTCCTTAAAAAAAGCACACCAAGCCATATTGAATAGATCTAATAAATACAATCAAGTGGGCTAGCCCACTTGACCAAAGGTCATGCATTAAAGCCTTGGCTAGGAGGAGGTCCAGGGTTCAAATCCCACTTCCCCCTGTGATTTTCTCCTAGTCTCAGAAGTCTCCAATCTCGCAGAGGAGTGCTCATCTCAAAGCAGTGAGTAACGGGAGCCATCAGCTGGCGCATGAAGGGAGAAAGAAGCGAAGTGCATCAGACGGTGTAAAAGTGGGACCTTCACCCCACTCAAAGCATTAGTAGAGGACCAAGTAGAGGATCAATAGATTAGGTTAGATTAGGATAGATTAGGCTAGAATAGGATAGTTGTAGAAGATCCTTATACTTGTACTCAAAAAAAAAAGATCTAATAAATACATATTTTAACTAGTCTTGAGATGTCATTGAATGAATGTTCTTAATCTAGAAAATCCAAGTTACGGTAAGAAGAGCCTCCTTCGATCAAGCAGTTCTCAGCCGAATCTACCAATTTAGCAGCTCGATCTAAAAAATATTGTTTACTAAAATCCATCAATTCTCTCACCATCTTCTCAATAGTACTTCTGTCGCAAGTATCTTTCATATCCAACTCCACTTTCCAAACCTCGCTCGTAAACCTGTTGTTCACCTATTGGTCATAAAAGCACGGCCAGGTTATCATCGGAACACCAGCGGAGATACTCTCCAACGTCGAATTTCATCTGCTATGCGTCAAGAACCCACCGACGACATGGTGGGCAAGAAACTCTTCCTGTGGGGCCCACCCAACTATGTAACCTCTCTTCTCCGTCCCCTCCCGGAGCTCAACCAGAGATGTATTCTCCCAGTCTTTTCCGGCGGTTTAATCCGGCCTAATGACCCATAAAAAGTTAACGACGTTGTTGATTAACCCATGCCAAAACTCATAGTTGTTCTTTAGGCGACCATGCAATACTTCCAAAGCTAACGTATATGACGGATTTTAGTGGTTTTGAATCTAGCCACTCGAGGCAGTTCTTGTCCTCTTGCCAGAAACCGGTGGAAGAATCCGGTGCCGGCGTTGCCGCCTGAGTGGATAACTAGGATTTCAGAAGTTCATGGACGGGACCAATGGTGTAGAGGTTAGGACAGACACATGCGCATGTGGGAGATTATGGATTCAACTAGCTCCTCAAATGTGTTTAGGATTAAGTCGTGGGCTCTTGGAAGTTCACGAAACTCTGTTTTGCATACCCTTACAAGTCCTTCGTTTGAATCACCTAGACGGAAAAATGACGGCAGATCACGCCGCCGGAGAAAACTTTATGTTTACGGTACATCATCTATTAGAACATCCAGATCGCAACCTGATTAATATTTTGATACAATTTGTTATTTATATAGTGAGATTATCATATCATATTAAATAAGATAGAAAACTATCAGAAACAAACACACTGAATATACAAATTTATACAATTAGTGACACGAGTAAATTTGATATTAGTTAATTGAAAAAAAATTTAGATTAAGAAAATATACATTAATATCAAATATATAAAAAATATTATTTTGAGGAAAAAATATATAGAATATTCATTAGTCATTATATCAATATAAAATATATAAAATCTCTCTATCCACGGGTGAGACTCAACAATCTCTAATTACATATTAGGAAGTGATCCCGTACGAGCGTCCAACGTAAATATTATTTTGTCACATCCTATAAAATAAACTATATATATAAGAATTTTTATTTTTTTTAAAGGGGATATAAGAATTTTATTGTATGGATACTTTTAAATTCATAACATGACATCACGTAAAATAGTTAATTAATATTATGTTCATCAAATTGAACAAGACAATTATAGTAATCAAAACTACCGATCGCGAAACATTTCGTAGCTAGGTTACAAAAAAAACACAATACTAAACAAACAACTGTACACCGATCTCGAAACATCAGGTAGGAAGGCTGTAAATTAACATTAATTAACCATGAATTGAGGACAATTTATATAACAAGTAAAACAGTGATTAAAAATTGATTCAATAATATTAAACAAACATTAAAATGTAATATAACAGTTTATCACTACGTAGTTCAATGCAAACAAAATGTGGAGATCGATCAGAGATTCAGAAGTACCGTTACCTGGAGTGAGAGGCAGTTGACCGGTTTCCAGAAGCTTGGGAATACAGAAGAAGATCCAGAGCGAGCATGGACTGATCGTTCGGACATATACAATCGCAACTCCAACCTCATTAGCAACGTCACATGTAAACCCTGTTAGTTTTCACACAGATAAGCTGAGAAGAGGAGAAAGAAGAACAATGATGTTGTGCAGAAAACTGGATACTGCTTTTCTATTCATATCATCCTTTATATACACAAACTCTTAAAGAAAAAAGGAATACGAAATAATCTACTTCTACGGAAGAAGGAAACGTAATAATCTAATTCCTACAGAAAAAGGAAAGGAAAATATCTACTTCCTACGGATGCTAATTAGCATATTTATTTTCTAGAAATAGCTGCAGAAAATAAACAAACAAGGAAAAGAAAGATGACTAGAATATCTCACAAATCACCCCCGTAATCTTGTCATCACTTTATCTCTGCAACTCCGATTCTGCCCCTAAGTTCCTGAAAACGAACTCGTCCGAGAGGATTTGTCAAGATATCAGCGAGCTGAGCTTCTGTGTTGATGTAGTCGATGTCAATATCGCCCTGCTCCAGATAATCTCTAATCAAATGGTAACGTATATCAATGTGTTTACTTCGATCGTGAAACACAGAATTTCGGCTTAGATCAATTGCCGATTTGTTGTCCACCAGTAACGTTGGTGCTTGTGGCTGTTCACCTTGCATTTCACCAAGCAATCTACTAAGCCAAACACCTTGGCAAGCGGCAGTGGCAGCTGCAATATATTCTGACTCGCACGAAGAGAGTGCCACCACCCGTTGTTTCTGTGATTGCCAACTCACCGGAGATTGACCTAGGAAGAAAACTAGCCCCGTCGTGCTCTTCCTATCATTGACGTCTCCGCCCAAATCAGCATCACTATAACCTGCCAAGAGTAAAGGTCCAGCACTTTTTCCATATGAAACTCCAAACTCTAGAGTTCCCGCCACATAGCGTAGAATATGCTTCACTGCTGCCATATGCTCAACTCTTGGCTGCTCCATGAATCGGCTAACATAACCAACTGCAAAAGTAATGTCTGGCCGAGTATGAACTAAGTACCTGAGACTTCTCACCAAGCTGCGGTAGTCCGTGGCGTCCACCGGTCTCCGGTCTCCCGTCTTGCTTAGTTTGAGCCGTGCCTCCATTGGTGCCGCGCATGGATTGCACTCTTCTAGTCCGGCCTTTTGTAAAAGCTTCTTTGCATAAGATGATTGGCAAAGAGTGACCAAACCCTTCCGTTGTTGCACTTGGATGCCGAGGTAGTAACTCAGTTCGCCGAGGTCGCTCATCTCAAATAGATTCGTCATCTCCTTCTTGAACTTCGTCAGTTCTTCGATTGAAGTTCCAGTGATGATCAAGTCATCAACATAAACTCCAACTAGCAGTTGCTCCTTCCCGTTGCTCCGACGATATACCGCGTGCTCGGCTTCACATCGTACAAATTCCAAGTCGCGAACACTCTTGTCAAGTTTGGCATTCCAAGCCCTTGGAGCTTGACGTAGTCCGTAGAGAGCCTTCTTAAGCCGAAGAACCTTGCCTTCGTTGCCTTGAATTTCGAAATCCGGCGGTTGCTTGACATAAACCTCCTCAATCAGATCACCGTTGAGGAACGCGGTCTTGACGTCCATGTGGTGGATTGGGCACCCGTGGTGTGCAGCGAGCGCGATCAGAACCCGCATCGTCTCCATTCGCGCAACTGGAGCGAACACTTCCTCGTAGTCCACCCCCTGCTGCTGCACGTAGCCCTTTGCCACTAACCGCGCCTTTCGTTTCACCATCTCCCCGTTCGCGTCCTTCTTGAGCTTGAAGACCCACTTAAGTCCGATAGCGCGGTGTCCTGGTGGTAGATCGGTGAGGCGCCAAGTCTGGTTTGCCTCGATGCTTGCAAGTTCCTCCGTCATCGCCGTTCGCCATCCTTCATCCTTCTCGGCTTCAGCTAGGCTCGTTGGTTCATCGACTGTGAGAAGACAAAGCTCCTCGTCCTCAGTTTCAATCTTCTCGGTGGCGTTGAGAAGGTCCTCCATGGTTCGATTCCGTCGTTGTGCCTTAGCTCCGAAGGATGGTTCCGATGCGTTTGCCGGAGGTGACACAAATTCCACGTTTGGTGGTGGTGATGCACTTGGGGTTCTCGGACTTGACACCGGAGCTTCACTTCTAGGCCTACTTCTGGTGAAATTCTCATCGTCCGAATGAAGGATTTTCTGGGCTGGTTCGCTACCTACACCAAAAGAGACAAAACGGTCGAAGTTGGAACCCTCACCATGCCCGTGGTTTTGTTGCTGTGTCGATGTGGTCCAGTCCCATGCCGTGTCTTCATCAAAGACGATGTCGCGTGATACTTTCACCCGGTCTGTGGCAGGATCGTAGACGCGGTACGCCACAGTTCCAGTTTCATACCCAAGTAGCACCATCGGCTTGCTCCGGTCCTCCAGTTTCTTCAGCCCTGGCTGCGTGGCCTTGACGTGGGCGACGCACCCAAACACCCGGAGATGGTTCACGCTCGGCCGGCGCCCGTGCCATGCTTCGTAGGGTGTCTTGCCGCTGACGCTTTTCGTGATTCCCCGGTTCAGAAGGTAGACCGCCGTTGTCACTGCTTCTCCCCAAAATCTCGTCGGCATGCCTTTGGCCTTCAAGAGGCAACGTGCCATGCTATATACCGTTTGATTTCGTTGTTCGACCACGCCGTTTTGCTGGGGCGAGTATGGCGCCGTTGTTTGTCGATGCACACCGTGGTCGGCAAAGTACTCGCTGAGTTCTTGAGACGTGAACTCACCTCCACGATCGGTCTGCAGCGTCTTCAACTTGCACCCGCTTTGTCGTTCGACTGCTGCCACGGTCCTTTTGATGGCTTCCGCCGCTTGATCCTTCGAGGTCAGCAAGACTATCCACATATATCTACTAAGATCATCTACCATTAGTAGAAAGTATCGTTTACCTCCAGGAGTTTGTGGCTCGATGGGTCCACACAGATCGGCATGCACGAGCCCAAGGCGTTCGGTCGCTCGGTTCTTGGCTTGGCTTGGGAACGAGCTGCGTTTCTGCTTCCCGGCCAGGCAGGCGTCACACAAGCGCTCAACGTCATCGAGCAGCGGAAGTCCGTCCACCATCTTGTTCCTGGCCATGCGTCGAAGGGCCTCGAAGTTCATGTGGCCGTATCTCGCGTGCCATCGCCACCCATCCTCGCACCCATGCACCGCAAGGCACACTGGTCGTGCCAAACTCATATGAAGAAGGTAAAGGCGCCCTTGGCCTCTTGGCACCCGCGCGAGCAAGCGCCCGCCTTGATCCCGTAACGTGAGCCACCCGTGCTGGATCCTCGTGTCGTAGCCGTCCTCGTCCAGCTGGCCTAGTGAGATGATGCCGCTGTGGAGCCGTGGTATGTAATACACATCGTCTAACTTTAGGTGTTCGCCATTCCGGCACGTAAAAAGGATCGCGCCAGTGCCTTCTATTTCCACGGAGGTGTCGTCTCCCAGTTTGACCGAGCCTCGTACATCCGTGTCTAGCTCGGAGAAAAACTCCCGTCTTCCGCACATGTGGGCACTTGCACCGGAGTCGAGGAACCATGCCGTGTCACTCTGCCCGGACTCCTTCGTTGACCGTGCTTTAGATCGCGTCTCGTTGAGCAGGACGTGCTCCTTGGTGGGTGAGTTCCCGATCGTGAGTGAGTGAAGCCTTGCTACGAGGAGCGTCTGTTCGTCCACTTCAGCTTGCACGAGGTTGGCACGTCCCTTTCGTTCGCGCCGTGGCTCGGGGCAGTCCTTGGAGATGTGGCCAGCGTATTTGTTACAATTGTAACACTTCAAATTCGTCAAGTCTCTGTCACCGCTCACCGCCCGTTGGCTGCCGTCTCCCTTGTGGCTCGGTTTCTTCCCTTTCTGAAAACCCTTGCCTTTGCCTTTGTTCCCGGAGCTAGAGCTCCCTCCTCGTGCGATCCACTCTTGCTCCGTGAGCAAAACTTGGCCTTTGGAGTTGTTCGTGGTGTTGATGGAGCACCGATCTGCTGCTGACCTAAGCCTGCCGATGAGTTCCTCCACTGTCATGCCGTTCAGATCGAGCAACGTTTCGATCGAGCAAGCGATCTGGGCGTACTGGCTCGGCACCTCCCGCAAGAACTTTTGGACCACTTTGATCTCTTCTAGAGATTCACCTAAAGAACGAAGGTTATTGACGATACCTGTAATCCGCATGCTGAAGGCGTCGAGCGACTCCCCGTCCTTAAAGGCGATTTGCTCAAACTCCTTGCGTAGACGTTGTGCCGTGGCCTCACGCACTCGATCCACGCCGACTCGTATCATCCGGATTGCCTCCCAAGTTTCGTGTGCCGATGTTTTGACAGCCAGCGCCGGTACCATCTCCGGTGGCACCGCCCGAATCAAAGCCGAGAGGGCCGCCATGTCTTCCCATTCGGACGGATCTCCAACGCCGGAAGTGGCCTCCCATAAACCTTGTGCTCGTAGGTTTATCTTCATCACGAGAGCCCATTCGATGTAGTTCGTTGCCGTCAACGTGGGGTACACAATGTTGGCGCCAAGGTTGGTACGTTCTTGGATGACACGTTCGTGGATGACAACTTCGCCGCCGTTGCCGCGTCATGGCCTGCTGCGTCCTCGTCCTCTCTGTGGTTCCGTTCGTGCCGGTGATCTCGATGCGTCCGCCATAGGATCGTTGAAGCTCTTGACCACACAGATAAGCTCAGAAGAGGAGAAAGAAGAACAATGATGTTGTGCAGAAAACTGGATACTGCTTTTCTATTCATATCATCCTTTATATACACGAACTCTGAAAGAAAAATGGAATACGAAATAATCTACTTCTACGGAAAAAGGAAACGTAATAATCTAATTCCTACAGAAAAAGGAAAGGAAAATATCTACTTCCTACGGATGCTAATTAGCATATTTATTTTCTAGAAATAGCTGCAGAAAATAAACAAACAAGGAAAATAAAGATGACTAGAATATCTCACAAACCCCATGACCCCATCGGCGATGATAAACTTGACGGGATTCCGGCCATCTTTGCCGCTGAGGCAGCCGGAAGTGAGCATCTCCTTGAGGATCTCTTTGGTTATGGTGGAAAGAGAATGGAACACCTCCGACATCTTCTCGCCGGATCGTGGGTGATCGGCCGGAAGTCCGTCCGAGATGGATCTTAGCTGAAAACCAGGGTAATGGTCGAACCGGGCCTGGATGTTGGTGTTTTGGAGGAGGCCCGCGTGGATGTGCTCGGTGACCATGAAAGTGACGTGTATTCCGGCGAGACAGAAGCTCGGCGATCTTGAAGGTGCAGTTGACGGGTCCCTGTAAAGGGAACGGGAAGATGAGCACGTGCGGCGAAGAAGATGCTGTTAGCTTCATTTTTTTTGGATAGATTTTGAAAGAAAAAGTTTTGTTCTGAGATGTGAGAAATTGATTGTAGCAGTTGGTGTTTGATTTTTTTCTTATTTGTGTAACTGAAATTCTGGCTTGCTTCTAAAAGATACGGATCTATTTGTTGGACATGTTGAGATTCTCTTACTCGACTTTAACATAGTCCTTACATTTTCTCTGTTAGTTCTATTGTTACAGGTTGTTTGAGTAGATCTTGTGTATTTTCTTGATTGGAAAGAAGCTATAAAGTTTGGGGCTCTACGGTGTTAGAAAATTTTCTGAAGTAAAAGGAGTATATTTTCTTGAATGTTTAGTGCAGAATAATACAGAAGCCATACATGATATACAATAAGATATGTCTGGAATTTTTATTTTCAGTAAATTTAAGTTACCCTCTAAATGCAAGTTTACTGATCTTCTGTTTTGATCATGATATCCCCGTCTAGTTTCTCTGCCATTTACTGTCCTACCCTTTTTTAATGATCTGATATTTGCTAAATAGATATGTGTATGATGGTAAATGGTGTCGATTTTGAAAGCGTGAGTAGAGAGAGAATATGTAGGAATTGTGATTTAGGCTTTTAGATGAAGGTTTTAAATTATTGTTGGTGGTTGTGCAGGGTGATGACAGTGAAGATGAGGAGTTGACGTTGGAATAGTAGCAGAGAACAGAAATGACAGGAATGAGGCGACAATCGGATCTTAACTTTTAGGTTGTTAAAGGTAAAGTTTTGCAAGAATGATTTCTGGTATAAATGAAGGTTATCTGAAATTTGTGTTCTTGATTAATTCATATTCTTTAGTGAAGGTTGTGTCTTCTTGATGAAGACTCTCTGTAATTCACGTTCTATGTGTTTCTATTGATCAATTTTCATGGCTTCATAGAGTTGTGGAGATCAAAATTAAGTTTTTATTAAGCTACTATGTGTTACCACCTCAATTTTTCCCCTTTTACATCAAATTAAATTTTTATTTTTTGGTAAAGTGTTTTCTCTCTCTGTCATTGTATAAGGAACCTATTCCTATTTTCATCCACAAATATTTTTTAACCTCTATATTTCTTCATTTGCAGACGAAGAAAAAATGGGTACTATCAATGCGAAAATGCACTCAGTGTTGTGTCTCCTTTTCATCAGTCTTCACGGTCAAGCTCTTGCAGATTCCGTCGAGGATCTCCCAGCTCCGGCTGGTGGGCGAAGTATGATGGATAGGGCTTATGCTTGCCTGTGCGGGAGAACGACTCCGGCGAGTGCTGACGTGGACGGCGGCGATCAATTCTGAGAGGTGTGGAGATCATCCGGCGAGGCGCAGGGAAGCAAATTCGACCGAGATTGGAGACTAGGGTTTGCTATGACCCGTGGTTACCATCAGAGGAGAACTTTCGAATAAAGGAGCCCGATAAAGTGCCTAGCCACATTAACTACGTGGCAGATCTTACCGACTCGAATACGCGCTGGTGGAAAACACATTTGTTGTACAGATATTCAATCACGGACCCGGAGGATGCTGTGAAAATCTTCTCCATCAATCTCGCAGACCGAACAAGTCTAGACTAGGGTTGCACATGAGTTGGGTCAACCCGGAAAAATGGCACGGCCCGGGACCGGAATTGGTGACCCGGACCCGGATTTTTTGCATTCCGGGCCGGGCCCTAGGTCACCTTTTTTGCCCATTCCGGATTCCGGGCCGATCCGGGTCAAACACGGATTTTTCCGGGTCAACAAGCCCGGTTATATATAATAAATTTACAATTATTATTTATAATTAACCTTGTTCTAGTGGTAAGACTTGTCATTTTGTAGTATACAACCAGAGTTCAAATCTCACCAAAAGCATTACTTAATGTTTTGATTTTAAAATAAATTTAACATCCTATGTATTTATTAATCATACGATTTATTATCAAAAACAAATGTGGTCTAGTGGTAAGGAGATTGTTATACAATGGTTTCAAGTTCCATTATTAATGGAAGCACTTTATTTTTGTGAGAAAAGTGTAATAGAGGTTCTAACCGGGTCAACCGGTCCAGTCCGGGTCAAACCCGGAAAAATTCCAGACCGGGTCCGGTCCAAGAAAAAGTTCAACCGGGCCAGGCCCCGATTCAATAATTTTAGATATTACGGGTTCGGGTCAATCCTGATCATGAGGGCCGGACCGGGCCGGGTTGACCCGGTTGTACAGCCCTTGTCTAGACCACTGGTGGTGGCAGTTTACGGTTATCGGGAAGTACTCAGTTTGGACGGCTTACTATAAGCTTGCAGAGACGCCGACAGTCGCTACGGATCAGCAACAGGAAGCGCAGGGTGGCGATCGCAGGTTCTGGAGCAGATTTTGGTGTTTGAGAGTTCCACGGCGGGAAAAACATTTCGCGTGGAGATTCCTTACTAACTCTCTCCCAACGAGCGTGAATTTGAGAGCGAGGACACTAGTGGTGCTACTAACGTGCCCTTTTTGTCAAACGGATAATGGTTTGACTGAACATCTATTTTTTGCATGTGATTTCGCTAAGAAATTGTGGGAGTTTGCAGGTTTGCTACGGTGTGACAGAGGAAACATGTGGTTAGGAAAGATGTTGACAGAAACAGAGCGAGTTTGATGCTTTGTGATTCGATATGGATGCAAAGGAACAACAGAATCTTTAAGGACAATAAAGTGGAAGCCGAACTGTAAGATTCAACTGGAGTGAATCTGCGGCGGTTCCAAGAGGCGAATAGTTGGCCTGAGCGTTCGTACATCGCCGGAGTTCTTGGATGAATCCCTCATGAGGCTGCCGACAACAAGAATCTGTGTCACAATTGACGCCGGTATAAAGGAGGGACATGCGGGGATAGCGGCGGTAGCCTTATCAGAGGTAGGAGAATTTATTCGAGACATAACGCAAAAATGCCAAGGTGTTACAAACCCTTTCTATACAGAGGCGTTGGCACTTAATTGAGCTATGGAATTGGTGGAAGACCTGCAAGTTAATAAGCCTATAATTGCATGGGACTGTTTAACCTTGATACGCTCGATTAGGAATTTGGATGTACCACATATGTGGTTTAGGGAGTTGGTGCAAGTTGTACGAACAAGGGTGAATACTCTAGACACCATTTGTCCATACTGGATATCGAAAATTAATAATTGTTCGACTCATCAGCTGGTTTCTCACGACAAATCTAGCATTGAAGAGTATAGAATTTGGGATAGTGCTCCAACCTCCATTTTGTCAAATGATTTTAGATGTTTTTTAGGAATATGAGTGAAATTTCTTTCTTTCAAAAAAACTAACAAAAAAATAATTATATATTTTCTGAAACTTCCCATTAATAAAACTAATACAAAAATTGCAAACCTGTAGGACCCACGCCAGCTATAGCAGAGATTCGGGTTATGTGCAAATCACGAGCAGATAGGCCGGCTGGCCGGCTGAGAATTGAAGGGCGGTTGACGGCGGCCTCTCTGTTAAATCTAGAAAGATTGAATTATAAGATGTAAAATTATATCGTGTGAGTGAAATTAATCTAAATTTTAATAAAAACACAAGGAGACATCATAAATAAAGTTTACAAAAAGAAAGATGAAATTGAAACATTATTGAATTGAAGGGGGTAATTTTAAAATTAAAAATATTAGCAACCAATAATTGATATATTAATTATTTTGATAATTTTTGCTTGATTTTGGTTGAATTAGATCTTATTGCCTTCAACAATTTTAACGCACATAAATGTACACAATCATTTTTAATTAATTTGAATTAAATTTCAAAACACAGTTAATATTAAGTATAACAGCTAGCCTGGAAATTAGTACATCCTATAATATTCATTTATATATAAGAAACGTGCAATATTATTTATTGACATGCGCAACACGTGCTAACTATCGTGTTGGTAAAAAAATAAATCGTATATAGGACACATAATTAAATTGTTAAAAAATCATGATTGATAAGATGAAATTAAAACTTAATAAAAAAGGATCGCAACAAAACACGCGCTAATCATTCTTAATAATCACATTATTAACTATTTAATTTGGTGCTCGTCTGATTAAATTGTTATCCAATACAATACTACATTATAGAAAATCAATCAAAAATGAAAAAAAGAATAGTCAAAATGAAATGTGTAGCAGGTGATGCCTGTATAATACATAGAACGTACCATATCACACCAAAATTCCCTATAAAAGTCTGTGTCACCGGAATATCCCTCACTCCGGCAGCCATGACTCGTAAGAAAGT
This sequence comes from Sherardia arvensis, assembly GCA_948330725.1. Taxonomy (NCBI): domain Eukaryota; kingdom Viridiplantae; phylum Streptophyta; class Magnoliopsida; order Gentianales; family Rubiaceae; genus Sherardia; species Sherardia arvensis. The sequence continues at coordinate 8,176,614 of OX415238.1, read as the reverse complement.
TAGGGTTCAGTACATCGTTGACGAGACTGCCCGCCGATCAACCTTCAACAAGGGAAAAGGAGGCTTCTTCAAGAAAGCCATGGAGCTAAGCACCCTAGCCGGAAGTCTGGCCGGACGTCGACGGATTCCAGGAGGAGCAGAGACGAGGAAGATGACTAACAGGGTAGTTTTTCGTTTTCGTTTTTGTTTTTTTTTTTGTTTTTTTTTTGATAATATCTCTGTTTGTTGCTTTGGTATGTTTTTGTTTTACTGATTAAATTGAAAATGACATGCTTAATTTCGAACACGTGTCACTAAATAAATTCGCATGTCAATAAATAAATGTGCACGTTTAATATAAATTGTTAAAATATGATACATAAGAAGATGAAATATTTTATTGAAAAATATTGCAATCAAACACTTGTTAACTATTAGCTGAAAATTTTCATATATGTATTTTTCTCAATTATCTTATGCATTTAATTTTCTGCACGTCAAAATATAAATAAAGATGCATCTAGTGAATATGTGCCTAGAGTTTAGTTAGAATTTAGTTATTTACCTTTTGATCATTTACATATATCTACAAGAATCTAAATGTAAATAGTTAAATCGTAACTAAACCCTAGGCACATAAATGCAATATAGAATAGATTAGTTTTAATTATATTTTCAATCCTCCATTTTTTCTATTATCACAAAATGAATCAATCAAAAATTAACTAGAAATTTATTTAATAAAATCAGCAGGCTTCGCACCAATCGACCGAATTACAGCAGGATTAGAACATAACTTCCACCTAAATACTCTAGATTGAGATCATTCCCATCCTGATAACATAAAAAAAAACGATCATTCCCATAGATTTACCTGCATGTTCCGCTCAAAATTCAATCTGCTCCGTTAATCGTGTTTTAAATTGAGCCTCCCACAGATTCACCGGTTTAACCGGTGGAGGGAGGCTCGTATCTAAAACATGATTGACGGCCGGAGCGGACTTAATCGATGGAGAAAAGGGTTGAAAATTGGAACAGAGGCCGGCGGCGGATAAATCTGCTCCTTGTCCTTGCATATATATATACATATTATGGGAGGGATGTTACACTTTGTATTCTCTCATCGTAACGGCGGTATACGAGTTGTAACTTTTTATGAGTGATAATATTTAGTTTTTAGTAATCATTCTCTTATCCAAATGTTATATATGCAGGAATGATTTAAATATCACGATCTCACATATATTAACATAGGTGTTAATATATACTACCCACTTAGATAATATTAAGTGGGTAGTATATATTAACACCTAACACTGATAGTGATTTGAACTACCCACTTGATCCAAATGTTAAGATTGAATGTTGCATTGTTAGAATTGATGTTAAGATCAATATAAGTGGGTAGTATATATTAACACCTAAATCCCAAAACACCTAACGGGATCAAGCCCAGTCAGGATCCATCATCAAGCCCAGATTAATTTTTGCACTGACTGGATCAAGCCCAGTCAGGTAGTAACCTTTGTAGTAGGCCCTTGAGCATTTGGATCCTGTCAGTGCAAAAATTGTTTAAATAATATTAAGTATGTAAAATTGTTGCATACTTAAATCTACTACCTGACTGGTTGATGGGACCTACTACCCACTTAGATCCAGTAGATCTAAGTTTTTCTACTATCAACCATTTAATATAAAGACCTTTGTCTAAGTGTCATCTTGATGGCGGTTGACCTACATTTGATGTATGTAAGGAACTAGGTGGCTCCACTCTTGCTCTCCCTCTGCTCAACATAATCTGACATTCAGCTTTTGCTTGTTCCCAACACCATTCTGGATGTTGTAGCACTTGGTGGAAGATGTGATGATTTCTATGCTTCCATATTTGCCATAGGATCACAATAAATTTCACAATATCCTCCTCCTGTGTGGTCATGGTGATGAGTTGGAAGAACCATGTGGTAAAAGAGATGTCTGGTCCTTGTATTGTGATTCCAGCCTCTCTCCAGATCCTTGTTGTTTCTGGACAGGTCAGGAACAGGTGTGTTTCATCTTCTATACCAGAGGAGCATCTACTACAATTACTGTTGTCAGACAACTTTCTTGTCTGCCTATTCTTCTGTGTTGGTAAGCATCCCAAGACTGCCTTCCATAGGAAGGTTAGCATTTTGAGGGGGACATTCAGGTTCCAGAATTTGGACCAGAATTTTCTAGCCTGGTCTGACAGTCTGATATGATGTTATCCACCTTGTACCTGATTCCTTGCAACATGGTAACCCTTCTTAGTGTTGTATTCTCCATCGTTACTGTACTTCCAGAATGGGATATCTGTCCCTTCAACATTTAGGTGCAGTGTTAGAATATGAGGTATCACCTGACTTGGGAAAATATTTCTGATGAGAGGCATTTTCCATGTGCATGATTGGTGATCTATTAGGTGTTCTACTCTTAGGTTTGTGTGAGTAGAAATCACAGCAGAGTTCTGAATGGGATTTGCAATAGATGGAATCCAATTGTCATGGATCTTGACTTGCTTCCCATTTGCTACTCTCCATTGCAGGTTGCTTGTAATAAGATCAGCTGCCCATAAGACAGATTTCCATCCCCAAGAATCTCCAGGTTTTACCAGTGTTGTCCTTATAGAATCATGCCTCAAATATTTGGCCCTGTATACCTGACAAAGCAAAGAGGAACCTCTTTTTAATATGTGCCAAGCATGCTTAGCTAGCAATGCTTTGTTCAAGCTCACTGAAGATCTTAGGCCTAGACCACCCTCATGCCTAGATTTACAGACTTGGCTCCAAGCCCTCCAATGTACTTATTTTCCACTTAGAGAGCCTCCCCATAAGAACTGTGCTGTCATTGCATCTAGCTTCTTCAGAATATGTACTGGAATTCTGAAGATTCCCAGTGGATAAACAGCCAGAGATTGAATGACATATTTTGCTAAAGTCAATCTGCCAGAGAAGTTTAGAAGTCTGACCTTCCAGGACTCATACTTCTGTTTAACCTTCAGAATTAGTGAATGGAAGATTTGTGACTTTCTTTGATCAAAAATAACATTTGTCCCTAGGTATGTACCACCAATGCCTTCCTTGTGTATGTTCATCCTTTGTCTGATGGACACTTGTAGATTGACTGGAGTATTAGGGCTGAACTTCATGGCACATTTACTGAGATTTAGTTTCTGACCAGAGAAGGTGACATAATCTTCCAAAATGACTGCCATATCATGGAAATGAATAGAAATCATTTATGATGAGCTTCTTCAGGAATTACGAATCTCTCCTCGCCCTGATATCTCCAAGACCAAGAAGGTAAACAATGCCTGATTCTCTTGCCTTAGTTCCTTCTCGAGCCTCAGATGATGGTGGATCTGCGTCCTCTGCTGAGATAGGCACTACCATTTGGTGCTATGAGGACCATTGAAAAAGAGTACTCTTTTGCAGAGTTCTTGAGCTTCTCGCTGAATGAACATCTCAACTCTTTCAATAAGCAACTGCTCAAATATCTTGTGATTTTCTATCGAACAATCCTTGAAACCATACCTGTTCATGGACTATTAGTCCACAAAAATGATTATGGGAAAATGCAAACATTCCATTAGCTGGGAATGTATAACGGTGACTAAACTTCTTGAAAGAACAATCCAATTGCAGGTATTTAAATACTTACCGAGCATCACAGCAAAACATGTGGTAACTTTTTGGGGAGGTACTAAAGAAGCAGGGACATATTTGATGCACACAAAGATGATCAAGGAATGAACAACAGGAAGAGTGGCTATTAAAATGCCCAAATACTGCGGCTATGGCCTTTGTCATTATAAGGCAAGCCCTGACAGTTCCAAGGTTTGGACCCGGTTCTCACAACAAATCCATTAATATCTTCTTCTTGGCTTCAGTTTCATACTTAAGTTCGCTTCCATAGTTCCAGATGTACATAATGATGGCAATGACCAATATAATTCAACTCTCATTATTAATGCTCCATAAAACCGAAGAGGAAAATGTCAATTCCAATCCCAAGAACAACAAATCTCAGGACAATAAGTATATTTATCTGCCAAGCATAACAAGAGTAACAAGTATGGGGGTCATCATCATAACCCCCAGCTCAGCTATGCCTGCAATATGGAATTATAATATTAACACAATAAACAAAATGATTTTCATAAAAAATTGAAACAATAGCATTTTTCTACTGGTTCGCCACAGCTAAAAATACATTACTACCATGTATACATTCCACTAGGATAGAAAATCCAAAGTTTAAACCCAAAAATCTTTGAACAAGTAAACTCTCAAGAGAAACAACAATATGTAAACTTTATGCCTTGCTAGTTGCTGCACCTAGTCCATCCTCACTAGCAGACATGCCTAAAGATCTTGTATATTATCTTCCCTTTTGAATGTTTAATAATTAAATTAAATTTTACCATGTAAATAATTTACTGTGTTGCTAGAAATCATAAAGGTAATGTGGATTTTTTTTTTTTTTTTTTTGAAATGGGTAATGTGGATTTTTCTAAATTACATTTAGAAAATACCACCAACCCCAAAAATGTTAAGATTGAATGTTGCATTGTTAGAATTGATGTTAAGATCAATATAAGTGGGTAGTATATATTAACATCTAAATCCCAAAACACCTAACGGGATCAAGCCCAGTCAGGATCCATCATCTTAGAAGAAGACCTTTGTCGAGTTGACCTACATTTGATGTATGTAATAGAAGTTGATCTACCATCAACCATTTGATAACAATTTTACATACTTAATATTATTTTTACAAAACATTAAAATAGTGTCCATTAGAGGTTAAATGCACTGAAATGAACAGTGATGTGCTGATGAACGATTTGTTGTGCTGATTAGTGATGGGCTGTGTTGATCAGTGTTGATGATTACTGTGTTGTGCTGACTAATGTTGTGTTGTGCTGAAATGTGTTGTAATAAATTGAACTGGACATAACCTGAGTGTAATGAGAGAGCATTAGGGGTTCTATCTCTGATGAAAACAAAATAGAAAGGTATTAATTGGGATCAGCTTTTCTGTGGCAAGTCATGGACATCAATTCTAACAATGCAACATTCAATCTTAACATTTTTGGGGTTGGTGGTGTTTTCTAAATGTAATTTAGAAAAATCCACATTACCCATTTCAAAAAAAAAAAAAAAATCCACATTACCTTTATGATTTCTAGTAACACAGTAAATTATTTACATGGTAAAATTTAATTTAATTATTAAACATTCAAAAGGGAAGATAATATACAAGAATACAGTGATAGACCTAGACACATGTACACGAATACAGTAGTAGACCTTGAGACGAGTACAAGAATACATTAGTATACTGATGTATACTTGTATATTATTTACTGTCTGTAAATAGTTCATGGGAGACAAAACTGTTTACTTTACGGTCCCCCGCCAATACGCTTTACTACTCCCATGAACTCATCCATTATACTACTTACATCAACCATGCCTAATCAGCAGATATCCATTATACCTGTATTTATGCCTTCTAAAGGTCACAGCCAGCGCTTTTACGATCCAGTGGCCGAGGAGAACTACGTGAAGTGGATAAGGCGTGACATGTGCGACTCAAAGGTGCTAAAATCCAATTCTATTGATGATTTAGGTTTTAATGAGTTGATTAATTATTTCCGTCCTAGTTATTTGCATAACCTAATCATGCTAGACGAGCCTACCTACAAAGATGAGGTTAGACAATTTTATGCTAATCTAGGTAGATGTACAAACACTAGGATGTCGACTTTGGTGAATGGTGTGTTAGTGCCCGTCGATGAGTTTGCGATTAATGAGGTGCTAGAGTGCCCGTGGGTTGATTCTACTCATCTGAGGCCTCAAAATAAACAGGGGCCCTATAATGTTTTCACATTCAATAAGTGGGCGACGAAGTGCGATAAACAGCCTTTAGACATGGCTGAAATGGGCCGTAAGTACTTCAAGCTAGATGAGTCGTTGGGCAAAGGGACTGCAGAGATTGACTATAAGATATATGTGTTGACCCTAGAGCAGAGGTTGGTCTTTGAATGGGTTTGTTATAATGTTCTACCTACGGGAGGGCATGCCACCGAGCCCACCACTGGTCGCCTGCTTGTATTCTACTACCTGATGGAGGGCATTCCAATCAATCCTGGATATACCATCTACGAGTACATGAGGAAGTGTGCTCCCTTGCTGGAGAAGAGGTTTCCGTACGGTGGACTTATCACCGCATTGTGTAGGAAAGCCAATGTGCCTCTCTTGGATCGGCCGGTTATGCAGACCTACTATGATGACAGGTGGATCGACCTGAAGAATTGGGTGTTTGACACTGATGCAGGCAGATTCAAGGAAAAGCATGTGAAACCTGGTGCACAGGCAAAGGTGGCGAGGAGAAAACAAGCTCGCGAGGAGGCTGCCGCCCTAAAAACTGCCGCGGGTGAGTTCCACTAAATTCAGTAACTATATATAGTTTTTTATGAGCTTGATTTTCATTTTTTTCCTAACCAATTAAGTGGCTGCGTTGTAGGTGAACGGAAGGGGCTTTTTACAAAGATCTCGAACTTGTTCTGTTGTTTTTCTAGCCAGCTAGAAACGACGAAGATGGGATCTAAGTGGGTAGTAGATCTTAACATTTTTACTATAATCGCAAGAATGATTATTAGAGAATCCAAAAATCACATATATTAACAATCCCCCTTGAGTTGGAGACGGTAAGGGGGTGAGAGGGTATACTTATGTGAGGAGTCTGAGCAGGGAGTATATCTTCTTTATTTGGCATGGGAGTTGTCTCAGGGAGTAACCTTTGTAGTAATATAAACGTGTCTGTAGCGAATTCGTAGGTTAGCTTGTTTGGATGTACTTTGTGCGTTTCGATCTCGTAAGTTTTGCTAAACCCTAATTTCAGCAGGCGAGAATATGGGACATGTCGTAACTGGGACGCTAGGATGTGGCGTTTGATGTTACGGTGTCGCTTCTGTGCACGTCAAATTTGACATTGTTAAATGTACAGTGCATGTGAGGGTGATTGAAATGTTACGAGTTCGCTGGCTACTCAAAGGTGTTAGCGAGGTATTAGCGAGTTCGCAAGAGACTCTACATGGGTCACAGATTTAAGCTGAACTGGCCGTTCTAACTCCAAAAACAAAAACTTTAAAAGAGTCTAAACAGGTGGGTATTGAAGGGTGATCAGTTGAAGTACGGTCGGAGGTCTCATTGTTCCCGTGTTGGTGTAGGTAAGGTTTAACTTGCGTAATGTATTGGCTAGTCTCTTGATTTTGGTTGATTTTATGCATAATTTTTGCTTGCATTTTGGTTTATTTTGGTTTTTTTGAGGCTGAGAATTGAAAGTGCGGTTGACGGCGGGCTCCTTGTTAAATCTAGAAAGATTGAATTATAAGATATAAAATTATAATGTGTGATTGAAATAAATATGAATTTTAATTAAAAAATAAGGAGACATTATAAGTAAATTTTACAAAAAGAAAAAAGAAATTGAGACATTAGTGAATTGAAGGGAGTAATTTTAAAATTAAAGATATTAGCACTCAACCAATAATTGATATATTAAGTATATATTAATTATGTTGATATTTTTGCTTGATTTTGGTTGACTTATATCTTATTGCCTTCAACAGTGCTAACGCACATAATCATTTTTAATTAATTTGAATTAAATTTTAAAACACAGTTAATATTAAGTATAACAGCTAGCCTGGAAATTAGTACATCCTATAATATTCATTTATGTATAAGAAACGTGCAATATTATTTGTTGACATGCGAAACACGTGCTAACTATTTTATTGGTAAAAAAATAATAAAATTGTTATAGGACACATAATTAAATTGTTAAAAAATCATAATTGAGAAGATGAAATTAAAAGGATTGCAACAAAACACGCGCTAATCTTTCTTGATAATCACATTTTTAACAATTTAATTTGGTGCCCGTCTAATTAAATTATTATCCAATACAATACTATATTTAAAAAATCAATTAAAAATGAAAATAAGTTAATAGTCAAAATGAAATGTGCAGCAGGTGATGCCTATATAATACATAGAACGTACCATATCACACCAAAATTCCTATAAATTAAAGTCTGTCTCACCGGAATATCCCTCACTCCGGCAGCCATGACTCGTAAGAAAGTTAGGGTTCAGTACATCGTTGACGAAACTGCCCGCCGATCAACCTTCAACAAGCGAAAACGAGGCTTCTTCAAGAAAGCCATGGAGCTAAGCACCCTAGCCGGAAGTCTGGCCGGACGTCGACGGATTCCAGGAGGAGCAGAGACGAGGAAGATGACCAGGGTAGTTTTTCGTTTTTGTTTTTGTTTATTTTTATTTTTATTTTTATTTTTTGATAATATCTCTGTTTGTTGCTTTGGTATGGTTTTTGTTTTACTGATTAAATTGAAAATGACATGCTTAATTTCGAACACGTGTCACTAAATAAATTCGCATGTCAATAAATAAATGTGCACGTTTAATATTGTTAAAATATGATACATAAGAAGATGAAATATTTTATTGAAAAATATTGCAATCAAACACTTGTTAACTATTAGTTGAAAATTTTCATATATATATTTTTCTCAATTATCTTATGCATTTAATTTTTTGCACGTCAAAATATAAATAAAGATGAATTTAGTGAATATGTGCCTAGAGTTGAGTTAGAATTTAGTTATTTTCCTTTTAATCCTTTACATATATCTACAAGGATCTAAATATAAATAGCTAAATCGTAACTAAATCCTAGACACATAAGTGCAATATACAATAGATTAGTTTTAATTATTTTTTCAGTCTATATTTTCTATTATCACAAAATTAATCAATCAAAAATTAATTAGAAATTTATTTAATAAAATTAGGCAGGCTTCGCACCAATCGACCGAATTACAGCAGGATTAGAACACAGAATGAATATAACTCCGACCTAAATACTATAGATTCAGATCATTCCCATCCTGATCACACACAAAAAAAACGATCATTCCCATAGATTTACCTGCATATGTTCCGTTCAAAATTCCATCCGCTCCGTCAATCGTGTTTCAGATTGAGCCTCCCTTCACAGATTTAACTGGTAGAGGGAGGCTTATATCTAAAACACGATTGCCGGAGCGGACTTAATCGATGGAGAAAAGGGTTGAAAATTGGAACAGAGGCCGGCGGCGGCGATAAGCAGAGAAAATAAAAAGGGGTTTTACGGGTAGAGGTGAGGGTTACTTTTTTTTTCGATAAATAGTTAAATAAATAAATAAAAATAAGCGTATTTTCGTGTATTAAGTGTCTATCATTGAATTTTACTCATCTAAATCACAATTTCACCAACCAACCGAATATTCTTTTATTCTTGTACTTATTTGTAACGTTTTTCTACATAACGTAATACAGTATTTAAAGTAGCAGCACTTTTTGCGACGACCTTGAAATATCTTGTTTAAAAAGACTGTTCTTCACTATTAAATAAAAATATTTATGATTATCATGAAAGATATTCCGATAAATAAATATGCTCCTTGTCTTTGCATATATATATATATATATATATACTAGGGGAGGGATGTTACACTTTGTGTAATTCAACCCGGATTTAACCCACTCTTGAACTATAATTTATTTTTATTTTCTGAATTTTTTGTGAAAAATTGTCATTGTAATTATAAACTGAAATTTTTTATAAGGCACGAAACGCTTTTTCTATTTCAAAAAGAGAAACACATTGTAGGCTTGGAATTATGTTATGAAACAATGTGAAAAACTCTACCGTTTTATCTGGGACCGGCTATACTTTTTTATTTTAAAAAAATTATATATAATTATATTTTACCTAAATTTATCATATTTCTATTAAAATTATAATTAAATTTATTCACTAATTTATATAAGTGCACTGTCAGCCCACTAATAATATTTTCTGGATCCGCCCTTGAGTATATATATTCCAAGTGGAAGATTTAATTTCGTGATATTTTCGTTGCGAATAAGTTCACAAAAAAGGTCTAAGCTAAATGTATAATAATAATCACCAATAAAATTTTAGCACAATCTCCAGCAAATTAGTTGAAAATGAGGAGTACGTACGCACGATCAGCCATGCACTGTTTTAGTCGACGTGAGGGCCATATGTCATGTTGCACTAATTGTATTCGTTGTGTTTGAACACGAGATTGCAAAATATGTACGTCAGTAGGGTACGCATTGGCCCTCAGAAGTCTGATCACCGATTCTTCTTCCCGGTGAGGTTAAAACCATTTCCCAGGCCCAGATCTGCACGATATGCTGATCAACACGAAGATAAAATGCAGTCAGTGTTGTTTTAAATGTGATGAAGCATGAAAATGGCAAGTAGATGGCTGATGATCAGTTGTGGGTGCCTGCGTTGTTTTGATTAGTCGAGCTACGAAAGATGAAAGATGGGGATGGGGTTGCTTTAATTTATTCTTTCATCAAATGCTGCTGCTGCAAGCCTGCAACTGTACTGCATGGATGGATGCATGTTTCATGGATCGGAGCTGCAAAAATATATTAAACTAACAGTTCAAATGAACTTGTCAATTGGCTTTCAAGCCTTTCTATCTCTGAATTTCTCCAGTTCTGCAAAGAAACACACAATCTAGAAAATGTTTGTTTGCAAATCATCCAACCTCGGATCGGCTTTAAGATCTTGTTCGGCTTCATGAGTTGCTCCAAATAGCGGAGTTTCCAGTTCAGGAGGAGGTTGTACATTAAAACATTGTAATTCAACATTAACATCAGCCTAGGAATGTAGTTTTTGAGGTTATTCAACTAAACAGGCAGAAAATGAGGTCTCAGAGATGTCAAAAACAGTTAATTTGGATATGTTTAAGACTTACCATGCATCTCACCAAAGGCCAATTGATGCCCTTGAAGAATGGATGCTTCTTGATTTCACTTGCTCCTTCCCTCGATCCCAGCCGGCTTTTGGGATCTCTGTGCAACAAACGGTACATTAACTGTTTCACTTGAAGACTCACCTGCATTTGACAAATAAAAATACATTTGTCATGATCATCCAGGCCTTAAAAGCAGTATAATGTAGTCCAGTTAAGTTAACCTTTTTCATGCTTATGGTCAGAATGATATCCATCTTTATGTGACATCACATAACTATGGATGATTCTGATGATATAATTATGTACAAGAAACTCACCGGTATGCTTCCTATGAACTTCAAATCTTTGTGCATTAGTCTATAGCTCCATCATAGCTGTATTCTTAGGTTCTTTGTTACTTCCTACAACCTTTCCCCACCAGCTCTCTGTAACTGGGGGTTGCAGCATAGTTCACAACAGAGTTCAGGGACGTGGCAGTGGAAGAGGATGGCGAATAAGCTCGGTGTTAATCGTTCAGCAAGTACCATTTGCAGGCAGTCATCTGGTGGTTGTAACTCCGCAGTGCATAGTGGAAAGTCCAAGCAACCGCTGATAAATGCTTCTTCGCCTTGTGAATCAGACCATGACCTTGTTGGGTTATTTCCTCCTTTGTGGGGAAATTAAAGCCCAAGTGCTAGAGGGAGTTGGCCCATATTTAAGGAGGGGCATTCCGGTCATTTAGCACACTTGTTAGGGTTTATCCTAATGGTGTGGCTGCTCATATTCATGGTGTGAGTTCAGAAGTGAACAAGAAAAAGAGAACAAGAGAGAGAGAAGAGAGGTGAGGAGAAAAGAGGATTTTCGAGCTCATAAGCGCAGCGTTGGTAGATCCGTCCGTTCTCTCAATCCGACCGTTAACTCTGTCTGAAATTTTGGCAAGAGGTTCCTGGGTCTTTGGGATAAGTTTCGACCGGAGGGATTCTGATTTGGAGTTCGGAAAGTAGGCCGTTCGGTGCTCTGAATCTTCTGGGAAGATTTGGTGACTTCCATTCTATTCTTGTTTATTGCTTCATTCTTGTAGTGGTTTAAGATCCTATTCTTGTTGGGAACAATTTGAGCTTGTTGTGGCTAGTTGTAGGGATCTTTGTAACACTCTTTTGTTGATGAATGAAGAAGTGGTGGGTCGATTGACTCTGTGGTTTTTACCCTTCGCATTGGAGGGTTTTTCCACGTAAATCATTGTGTCTTTGTTTGCTTGGTGCTTAATTATTTCCGCTGCATATTTGCAACTTTGTTTCCTCTTAATTTCAAGCAAATTGGGGATTTTGGTTTGTTTCCTCTTAATATCAAGCAAATTGGGGATTTTGGTTGTGAGCATTTTCCCATCAGACCTTTCAACTGACCAGAATGGTGGATGCCACTCAACTGCACGTACTCCTCAACTTGGCTCAGACAATAATCCTTCGTAATCTGAGCAACCTCTACTCCATTAGAGTCAAGAAACGTCCCCACTCGAGGCTGAGGAGTATATTCACCATTGACAATGAACCAGCAACAGGTGCATCTGGCTTCTCATTGAATTGACTGAAGCAGCCCTTTGAGCATTTTGTAAGTTGCTGTATAACGTTTCAAGAGACCCTCTCCTCAAACTTCGTACTTTCCAGGCACGCAATTCCAACATAAATCTCGTAAATACACATCCCTTGAGATACAGTGGGATTCTCCAACTGGTATATTTAGGCTCACCTAAAAACACAGTAAAAATGTTATCCTTTCTCAGAACATGTTTGGGTTCTTGATATGCCTAGGAGAGATGTATTGAGAATCAAAATTAGAGATTTTTTAAGGATTTCAAGTGTCTGAAGTTGATTCTGTTAATTAGATGTAGGATAAAGAATAACGTGGATACCGAGTTCTCTTAGATTGCTGTTTCATGAAGCTGATTCTTTGTGAATGTTGTTTTTTTGTCATGATGCAGCAGGTTGACTTTAAATCAATTGTATTGCAGAATCAAAACATATTTTCCTCATGCTTCCTGAGTTGATATCAGCACGCTTTCTCATCAGATTTAGGCTACCATAACAGAAACAGTGATGCACAGAACATTTCAAATTTCATAAATAAGGAGCACATTACAAATTTATCAAACAAACAACAAAAAAGAGCAATCCATACTTTTAAAGACAGCAAGGTAACATATTTGTATTCTTCAGGCTTACATGAACCTCACGTAAGCTTTCAAAAATCATAGTATCAGCTGTGCAGCCATATAATTAGCTCAAATAATTTAAAGTTAAAAAATTAACCTTAAAAATGTAATCTCCAACATTTCGAACCAACTCATAATCCAAAATATTCAAAATACTTGCAACCTGAATGAAACACACAATAAACATGAGCTGCATTTTAAAAATTAGGATATGATAGCTAGCCTCAAATTGAATTAAAAGAACACAAACCACTACACATTAATAAACCCCTAAATTCCAGTATATGACAAGAAAGAAATTTTGTGATAGAGGGAATAAAAATTGCTGAAATTTACAGAAACAGCCGTATAGCAAGTACGAGCATCTATTTCTCCGCCATCATGCATCCTGCATGAAACAAATTACAAGAAATTCTTACAGCGAAGGAAAATCTCAAATATAAACGAGCCAGTGAAAGCCATTGTTTTATCCTTTTACTTTTTAAAACTTCACACAGACTAAAGAATGCAATAGTATAACATCATCTAAGCGCAAAGGATATTGTTTTAGGGACGAAAAATAGATGTAGTGCATAAGATCACCATTAAAGTAATGTATACAGACAAACGAATAACCGAAAAAGTACATGACAAACCTGAAGGCTTCACTTGCATCTTTCATCCGAATCAAAATGCGCAGTTTATCCCTGTCACGTCACAAAATCAGATAAAAAGTTTCCAATGGCTCAGCACATACACAGAACATAAACACAATCAATCAAACATGTTTATTGATGACAAGGCTGTCTCAAGAAGCCTTCCAAGAGCAGTCAAACCAGCGGATTTATTGCTTCTATAACACAAATACTGAAATTGTATTCCATGATTCATTTTCAGTGTATCTGCAGTTTCCTCAGAGGAAGGTAACACAGTAAAAAAATTCCAATTGTAAAAACATTGTGAGAGAAGAAAACCATGATATGATCAAAGACATGATGGAAACATGGCCTGAATACATACTTTGTATTTTACAGTCTCCCAAAGCCATAGTTGTGCTCCATTGGCGTCTCTGGATCTCTACATGATAATAGCGACTTAGCATATTTTTGTAATCCCCGATTACATTCTGTAATATACTATGATCTTATATTCGTACAAGGCTGAAAGAGCATTCATAACTGCCCCATGTTTTTTTGCAGCTATATTCAGGACATTGGCAAGCTTTGTTTTCTTTACATTCATCAACATATGCCAAGATAAAACAGCTAATCTGGTGATGTAAACTGGTAGTCGAAGTTAGAAAATAAATATTAAAATCACGTTGGTTAAATATATCTCAGTAAAAAAACTGGTTCTTTTAAGAGTTATTCCTTAATAAGAACTCAGTCATCAATGGGAATCCATAACACTTGACACTTAAATTTCTCTATGCTTAGTCTAAGGAAATTTCGAAACTTGTCAATGCCTGGCTATTGCTATGTGTTATTTATGTCGACTAAACCTAAGTTTGCAGAAACTACATTATGGAAATTTTGTAACTTGAAGCAATGTTTTGGTCTGTTTATAACACCCTATAATAGTAATCAATGGGCATTTATATCAGCTTTGCAAATACATGCTGACATAGAAAATCATACCTTCACAACTTTTGACTCCATCACCCTTAAATCCTAAAGGACAAGTGCACTTCCCTTCCTGGTTGTCCTGTTTAAGTAGCAGAAAAACATTAGAGAAAATGCAGGAGACCACCAAGAAAGAATTCAAGGACTGCAAGCAAAAGAATTAATTACACACCGGACAAGCAGAAAAGGAACGTCCATCTCGGGTGCCCTGCCGGCAACCACCATTATTGACTTTGCATCGCCCAGGAACAGTGGCTGAAAATGATCAGACATACAATTTCTGGTCGTAAATAATCCGAGTAGAAAACATTCAAGAACAGTATTGTTAGAGATCATCCATTTCATAACAAGCAGTGGGCGGAACTTAGAATGTTTAGAGAAAGAAAATGAGCTTTATTTCACAGGATATAACTCTTTAAGGCGCTGATCATCAGGGAAAGCATTGAAACAAGCATAACAAGTTTACCATATATACAGACTAACTATGAATATCCAATCATCCATGATCCCAAGTAAATGCGTGTGAACCGCGAAGGTACTGCTGAGCTTATGAAATATTGGGTTACTAAGGCCACGGAAATAAAAAAAGTATTTGACATTCCCTTTTTTTTAGTATATAAATAACGGTACTATATAACCAACCAACAAAAGCATGCAATTATGCGCTCATGAAATAAATAACAGGCGAGCTTAGATGCTTTTTATGGCAAAAACAAGCCTCACTTTATTACAGTTTCAAAGCAAACGTAGGCACACCTATTATGCATGTATGTTACATTCTTAGGCTCATTCTAGAGACTTAGGTATAAGTTGTATGTTGCATGAGCCAGTAAAAGATATTATATCCGGGACGAGTACACTGTACCTATGAACATGGCAA
The DNA here is from genome assembly GCA_948330725.1 of Sherardia arvensis. NCBI lineage: Eukaryota > Viridiplantae > Streptophyta > Magnoliopsida > Gentianales > Rubiaceae > Sherardia > Sherardia arvensis. Next base: position 8,161,078 of record OX415238.1, on the reverse strand, counting down.
AATGCTGCGTCCGGATAGCAAAATTTATGCAGTAGATAACTATGCTCACGAAGCCTAATCCTGTTTAGCATGTTTTGCACCTTTAGCGGTAGAGGCAGTAGTTAGTTCCATTGGCCTTTTACCGGTTAGTGCCTGCGGAGATGGATGAGGAGTTTCCTTAAGTTCACTGCTAGTTGCTGTTGATGGAGCGCCATCAAACTCGGGCATCAGTATATCAGAGTCGTCTAGTTGTCCTGCTTTTGATGATGAGCAGTTGCCGCCTGATGAAGATGTCGCTGCAGGGATGTCAGTGATGGGAAGGAATTCTATAAGATTGTATCAACCACAGGGCTTTCGTTGTGAATCAGAGGCAGATGCTCGAACATGGTAGAACATGTGCTTCTCTTTCAGCTTGTCATTGAGAGCATCAATATCAACTCCCTCTTCCTAGTGTTTGAAGACAAAAAATGTCAAGTACGGAACACAGCAGAACTGTGAGGATAAAGTTATACCAAGAGATGGGTATGACATACTGTTTCTTCCATGTCAATTATTTCCTGAGGTTGCAGCTGCAGCAGCTGCCTGGCTTCTTTGTCTTCGACATGAACGTCCAATTTTCCAGTTGAATCAAACAAATCGACCTTCAATCCGAACCTAGGGCGGAGAAAAATACATAAAAAAATTAGAGAAAAGCACTAGGTTTTGTTTAACCTTCAAGTAACAGCAGCTGTAGGAGTACGATAACAAAATTTGTAACTTATAGGGCCGTTGGGAATGGGAAGTCACCGCCACAGTGGAAGAAGTTGAATGAATTTCCAAGAATTGATCCACATGTGTTTGAGCAGGTCGGACAAATTCAGAAATATAGGTGCTCATCTGTGTGGCAGGTGTGGTCGATCAACAGTCTAGCTTTCACCCAGAAAGACCTAACCTGAAAAATGACAACCTGGTGAGAATTGGGTGATTCTCAACTGCAGAAGAAACGGTAAGGGATTTTTCCCGCGGAAAATACCATATGAGCTGAACTTGTGATTTGGCTTATTCTCCGAACTTGGTTACGCAGAGGCTGGGGTGGGACCTGGTGCTGTTTCTCATAAAGGTGTTGGGAGACAACATCCTCAATGTAGTCGTGGTTCGAAGTTAGCCTGCAAAGCATGGGGCCAGGCAAAATTAAACACAGAGGAACAAATTTACAGAGTGGAATAATAATTGTAACACGAAGCAGTAATTGGTACCTCAGTTGTAAAGACTGAGCCTCTGGCATTGGAGGGTTGAACAAGACTGTATTGTTAGTCATACTTGCAAGTCCAACTCCTGTGGAAAAAATATGTTGTCAACACCTCCGTGCATGTAGTATATAAAGGGGATGTACTAAAGAAATATGGGTCATGAGGCAACACATGAGAGAATACCATGGAAAGTACTAATTGCTAGACGCATTCCTAGCACCACAGGCATCTCATTGACATCATCGGTCAAGAAAGGAGCCTCAGTCTACAGAAATTCTTCCCACGGCTTAAAATCATCGGCTTGCGCCTGCATTGCATTCCAAATGAAAGAGGTATTAAGGCGGTGTTGGAAAAGTGAGAGGCAGAAATTGTGGAATAGTGCAACTATCTCACTCCTGGTTCACAACAACAAATTCTTGGATTTGTCTGTTGTTTTTCTTGACTATGCGCGGAGGGAAAACATGTATAACACCACACAATAAATCTGCAGGGAAATAAGTGTCATATAAAATCAACAGCTGGCTGGAGGAACTTGCACAGGAAATAGAATCTTACTTATGCGCGCGATTGCATCCTCTGTCAGTTCTGAGCATCGGGAAAATGGGGCCAGCGCATACATCCTTTCCACTGGGAAGAGTTCCTCGTTGTGCTCCGCAATCTTACGTAAGAACTCCTAGTCAGAACAATATGATATTCTGAATCTGTCACTGCTGGAATGCTTGGGGTATTGGCCTTGATTTTTGCATGGCCAACAATGTAAGCATGGTACGGCTTGATAAATTTATCAAGCGACTCATCATCTGGTTCATTAATAACGCAGTGGATGGCTCGATTCTACAAAGTAATGAAGAACCTCAGGCATCACCAATAAATAATAGAATAAGCAAGCATGGGAATAAAATGCAGAACAGTACCTGGGCATCTCTCAGGACAACCATTTGCCGACGTTTGTGCCACCTGGTCATACGTACATGAGTTTTTTCAGATACAAATACATTAATGAACCAACTCCTAATGGTGGGCTCTAGAGATGCAATTGGTATGCACTTGTCCTTGATCGGCCTGAGATAGGTAAAGTATGGTACTGGCTCATAAATATCTCACAAAGCTTTCATCCTCAAAGTGAGAATCACTAATATCAATGAAGGAGTAGTACCAAAGGAAAGAAATTTAGAGACATAAACAAACAAGAATAACCAGTGTACTTGAACCAAGGCCGAGTAATCTTCTCACTAATGGTTTAACTCCTAAAATTGGTGCTAAAAGGCACAGGAAGAATGATATACTACTGACAGTCTGGGTGTGTGTATATATTATATTTATCAGCTCTTAAATATACAAGATCTACGAATTAAATCTCCTCTCTTAAACAAATCAGGAATTCATAATTTACACTCCTCTCATAAGGAGCACAAAGAAAAGCAGCCTAACCTAGCTACCATTCATACATATAGCTGAGAAAACCTGAAACACCAGAATACATTAAGCCTGCCCTACAGTCTTGTCTCTTGATTTTTCATATAGGGCTGATCATCAAAATAGAAGATCATGACATAATTTTACAGCACATGTACATCGACAAGGTCACACCAAGCAATATGTAAGTTCGCCAGCCCTTATTTTGTTAAGTGACAATATATGGTGAAACGGCTGAGACCTCATACTGTATATAGCTTAAAATTAATTCCAACGTCCCAAAACTATTGAAAATAGATAGCACACCAATGAAGCATGTATCTAGCACCTTAAAACACCAATACTAAGGACGCAGGCAATAAATTTTGATCAATATGATTAATCAACAGAGTAAACATGAATTTATTTTTATTACAATATCTGTAGCACCACTTATTCCATCATCAGTCATCACTCAAAAGAATAATTTCATCATCAGTCATCACTCAAACAGAAGAGTAAACCATAACACCAAAATTCCCAAACTAAGCACACTCACATTAACACATATTTCATTTTAGTTGCTGATTCGCACAACACTGGCTGGGCACATATAACACTCATACTATGTTGATTCCAGCTCAGAATTCAAGAAACTTATACCAACTTATTTCAAAGTTTTGCAAAGAAGATGAATATCAAAAGGCTGCAGCCAGGTCTACGAGTGAGCAGTGGTTAAAGAGTAATGGCAGAAGCAAATTGAAACTGACTACAACAAACAACAAAGAACTTGGCTTGAAACATGCAATAAAGTCGTAAACTTTCAAAACTTGACTCTGATGTTGCCTGGGACCAAAAGATACAAAGAAGACTATTTTTTTATGGAACAAGCTATAATTCACATATTGCTTCTTTGAAGTAAATACAGATTCAACATATTCAAACTCAAAAAGCTCATCAAGCACAACTAAACAGCAAGAGGGCAACATAAATCAGGAAAATAAGTGTTATAATGTCAATGACATACCACAAAGCTATCATCAGAAAATGGAACATTGTAATAAAAAATGCAATACAAAAGGACACAACAAAAATCTAAACAAAAAAGCATTCAAGAATCAGTCATAGCATTACCAAAAACAATCAGAAACGCCTATTCCAGGAAGATCTGGACGCTGGGACTACATGACCTTTTAAACTACCAGAACAGCCTAAATCATGATAAAGTGAAGCTCCACAACAAGTGAAAGAAAATAAATGTTCCCAGAAAAATACCCTAAAAAATTCAGACCGTATCAGCACCATACAGTCATGCAACCAAAAAAAACCCTACAAAACTAATCAAATTAAGAAGAGGAACAGAAATTCAAAAAAATAGTCATAAACAGGTAGAAGGGACCAAGATCCCCAAAAGCACAAAGCAAAAACCCCAACATCAAAGCCGAATCCCACACACACCAGGGGAAAATAACTATAAACAAGCCAAGAAAGTACCTGCTCGGTGGCGGCACAGAGGTAAGCATGGCGACTGTATGGCCAGAGTCCAACAAGAAAAGGGAAACAGAAAATAGTTACACAAACAAAGCTGAAGAATCAAACACGGAGAGAGTAGTGCCACTAACATTAACCAAACCACAACAGAATGAGAAGCCAGCAGAATAAAATCCCTCGAACTGTAGCAAACAAGCACGGTAGACCTAAATCCAGCTCAGATATTTTATTGGGTCTGGTCACATTCATCAGGTTGTAAACAGACTTTAAAACAAGATGTTCATCGTTGATGAATATTTAAAACCTACATATTTTATGATAAGATCCTATTCTCGTATTAAACATGCTCTATTAGAAGTCAGACATTTCTAGAACTCTGAAGCTCAAGTATTAAAAACCTTTGCCCCCTACAGGGAGGACTGAAAATGCACGGATAAAGTGGCATCATCACATAAAGCAAATTTTGTGATACCAAATTTTGCGAGAAGAACTATACTATATACCAAATGAACTGAACTGGCATTTTATCAAATAGTTGAGGGGCACTAAATTTGTAGCTGCTGCGAATTATTCAAGAGGGGTAAAGGAAGCGCAAGATATCTAACACAAATCGAGCAGACAAAAGAAACAAGATAATAAAGATAATTAACCCCTCGAACTATCGCAAACCAGCACGACAGACCTAAATCGAGGTGACAAGCATATTAAACACAAAATAACTCAAACCACGCAAAAACAGAACAGAAAAGGGGCCATGTCCTGGGCAGAAATCCCAGAGGCAAACCAAACCCCACAGGGAAGCCCACGGAAAAGAAGCAGGAAAGCGAGGGAGGCAAAAATTCAGCCTGAAAGAGGGGAAAGAAAACTTGCCTGAAACAGCTCGGAATGAATCAGAGCCGAGAAGTATCTGGTGGGATGAATAAGAAAAGCAATTGGGCGGGGCGCCCAGACCAACGCGATGACTCAGGTTGGCACGTGTCAACATTCTGGGCAGAGGAATCACGGGGGAGGGCACGTGGTAGTCTCCGTCCCCAAAAGCGGCGCACCGAGTACCTGTACTGTGCGAGAGGGGCCGGTCATCGTAGCGTAACGAGACACAGGCGGCACGGAATTCGAGAAAGAAAAGAAAGGCGAGAAAACCGACAAAAACCTGCTACCGTACCTACATCGGAGAGGGCAGGCGCGATCCGCCCTTATTGTTAGTGTAGATATATCTGCTTTCATCACCTCACAGGATTCACAGGAGTTTTTCATGTTATAGGAAAGATTTATATAATCGTTCTTTTAAAAAAAATGATCTTTGAATATTGGTTATTATATAATCTGAATTATGTTTTTAGAAAGTATTTATATGTTTTACCTTATACAATATACCTTTCAGGTTTAACTGTATATTTTGTTACTTAAACTTTTTAAACTTTTATACAACATTTCTTGAATTTTTAAATCAATATATATTAATACATTATAATATATATTTATTTTTAAATGATCAATGTTTGAATAGATAAATATATCACTGAAGTTTAAACACATGATAATTATTACATAACTTATCGGAGAGTTGATCTCTTAAAATAATTTTTTTTATTTTCGTGAGACTGTCGTTTAAATCTTCGTTTGAAAAGATGTTGAGCTGCACAAATTTGATTTTACCTTTTTTTACACCATGTAAACATTCTTCCTCTGAATCAGCAACATTAAAACACTTCTTTTAATAAATAGAAAAATGGATGGTTGAGATTGAATTAAAAAAGAAGTAAAATTATGTATATATTGTGCGATTGAAATTATTTAGGGAATGTGTCTTAAACTCTAAACTCTCTTAATCTTTTATGAAAGATTTTATACGTTTTAGTTTATATTGTGTATCTTATAATTTAAACTATATTTTTTCTTTCTAAAAATATTTAAATTTTTATACGAAAATTCTTGAATTTTTGAATTAAAACATGTTTTAATGTATGTTTAATTTAAAATAATCAATTTAACACAAAAGTGTATCATTTGAATATACATACACAGTGGTATAGTTTCATAATATTTTAAAAAATTGGTGTTTCAAGAGACTTTTCATTGAAAATAATCTGTAGTTTATCAAAACTAGATAGTTTTAAACCTATGCAGTTAAGCTCAATAAGATTAAGTTCCTTACGTCTATATTTTTCAATTTAATTTAGTTAAGTATGTATGATTTTCTTAAAAGTTTACAACTATTTCATTTCAGTTCATTACATTTATATTTTTTTCAGTTATATATATTTCATGGTCACCTTTAATAATATTCTTAACGTGTCTTGGAAATATAATTAAATATAATTAATTATTAAATTAGGGAAATTTTGTTTATAATGTGTACTACCTCTGTCCCAACCAAAGTGTCTTACTTTCTATTTTGGGATGTCCCAACCAAAGAGTCTTACTTTCAATATTTCCTCATTTGTAAAAAAATAGAGTCTATTGTCCATTTTACCCTTAATGAATCTCTATACATATCTTGAATCACATACTTATGGGGGTTAAAATACTCTTTTACCATTCTTTTGACTGTCCTACTTCCACATCATTTTTCTTAAAAATTGAGTCTCCGTCCCCGCGGACACTTTGGTTGGGACGGAGGGAGTATTAGAAAATAATAAATTTACTCAATTAATTAGAAATATTTAAGACAGAAGAAGATGACGTGAAAGTTTCTAATGAAGCGGAAATTTTTTAAAAAAATCTTTTCAGAAAAACACGTAAGTAAACATCATTCTGTTTTGAATATATGACTTAACTGAACTAAACTAAATTACTGAACTAAAATAATTTACAAAAAGCCTTCAGAAATCAGGCCCTAAGTACATGTACCAACATCCTTAACCGATTTATTTATATATATTCTTTTATGAAACCATCCTTAGACGAGGGAAAATTTTTATTTGGCTTCCAGTCATATATAAAATACCTCAGACATTAGATGTGAGGTGTGCTTAGCTAGAAAGTTAGATGGCTAGTTGCCCTCTCTTAAGATGTGTTTGACAGTGTTTGTACCTAACAGTGCATGAATGCTATGTGAGAGTGTAAGGAGCTTCCAGTGAGCAGAAGAAGGTTCAGTGATCATATCAACAGCAATCTTGCAGTCAAATTCTACACAGAAGTAGTTGGATTTCAAATCCATACCATATTGAATGCCACTTTCAATGGGTAACATTTCTGCTTGGAGAGGAGAAGTAGAGGATGTATAGAATCCCTTAGCCCCAATAAACTCACCATTTGAGCCCTTACTTATTAAACCAATTCCAGCCATGTTCTGGGACCATGCAGCATCGACATTGATTTTTATACCATGGCTAGGTCTGGACCATTTGACTAGTATGATATTGGGTTTTGGGGGTATATAAATAGGAGGGATGCAAGCCTGGGACATCAGATTCTCATCAATGAACCTAGTACAGTGGACATGATTGATAAGTAGTGAAAAATAGATGTGTTGTTGAAGTTTCTTCTCCATCTGTCTAAGGTTTGGGACCTGTCCCTAAAAAATCATCTTGTTTCTACATTTCCATAGAATCCAGACCACAAAAGAGGGAGCAAGTTGGTTCATTCTTGTATGCAGCTTAGACAAACCCACAAAAGACCAAAGTGTAGCAAGTCTGTCCCATAAACTTTCTATATTGAAATATAATGAACCACAAATATGATGTATATATTTCCATAGCTGCACAGAAGTTGCACATGTAGAGAAAAAATGATGTATGGAGTCTGTATGCTGACACATTGGGCACTTAGATGCAAATTGGAAACCAAACTGACTCAAGATGTCATCAAAAGGTAGCAGAAAATTTAGTAATCTCCATGAGAACACATAAATTTTTTAGGGGATACCTAGCCTCCATATCTTTGTTAGAGTTGGGAATTTCTGAGATTGTTGAATAAAAATGGAGTAGGCACTCTTGATGCTGAATCTTCCATGTAGATCAGGCTTCCATATTAGTCTGTCACCTCTGAGAGGATGGATTACTTCCTTCTCAAGAACCTGTACAATAGTGGGTGGAAAAACCATAGCCAGGAGGGGCAGATAGGTGATCTTGCTGGAAATGAATTTCAGAACTGTAAAGCTTAGGTAATGGTCATTCCCTGGATGGAAAATGTCAACAAGGGGACCAAAGTCTGTCCAGTTTGCAGTCCAGAAGTTACAATCTCCAGATCATGGATAACTCTGGAATTAGCCTTAGCTATAAGATTTATTCTGCAGATTCTTCTCTAATCTGTAATTCATGTTCTTAGACGAAAAATGTTTCTTTGTTGAAGAAGGTTGGATAAACAAGTGTGATAGTCAGTTACCCTCAACGCTATACTTTTGGTATATCAGGTGGGGTTATTTTTTGAGAATCTATGTGTTTCTATCGATCAATTTTCATGGCTTCATAGAGTTGTGGAGATCAAAATCAAGTTTTTATTAAGCTATGTGTTACCACCTCAATTTTTCCCCTTTTGCATCAAATTAAGTTTTAATTTTGGCTAAGTGTTTTCTCTCTCTGTCATTGTATAAGGGACTTATTTTTCATCCACAAATATATTTTCACATCTAGACCTCTTCATTTGCAGAAGAAGAAAGAATGGGTACTATCAATGCAAAAATGCTCTCAATACTGTGTCTCCGGCTGGTGGGTGAAGTATGATGGATAGGGCTTATGCCTGCCTGAGCGGGAGAACAACTCCGGTGAGTGCTGACATGGACGGTGGAGATCATCCGGCGGGGCGCAAGGAAGCAAATTCGATTGAGATTGGAGACTAGAGTTTGCTATGACCCATGGTTACCGTTAGAGGAGACTTTCGTATAAAGGAGCCCGATAAAGTATCTAGCTACATTAACTACATGGAAGATCTTATCAACCCGAAAACGCGTTGGTGGAAAACAGATTTGTTGCACAGATATTTTGACCCGGAGGATGCTTTGAAAATCCTCTCCATCAAGCTCGCATACTGAACAGGTCTAGACCACTGGTGGTGGCAGTTTACGGCTAGCGAGAAGTACTCAGCTCAGACGGCTTACCATAAGCTTGCAAAGATGTCGACATTCACTACGGATCAGCAACAAGAAGTTCGGGGTGGCGATCGCAGGTTCTGGAGCATATTTTGGTGTTTAAAAGTGTCATAGCGGAAAAAACATTTCGCGTGGAGATTCCTTACTAACTCTCTCCCAACGAGCGTGAATTTCAGAGTGATGACATAGTGATGCTACTAACGTGCCCTTTTTGTCAAACAGATAAAGGTTTGACTGAACATCTATTTTTTGCATGATTTCGCAAAGAAATTGTGGGAGTCTGCAGGTTTGCTACAGTGTAACATGGGAAACATGTGGTTTAGAAAGATGTTGACAGAAACAGACGAGGCGATGGCAGAGTGAGTCTGATGCTTTGTGATTCGATATGGATGCAAAGGAACAACAAAATATTTAAAGACAGGAAAGTGGAAGCCGAACTGTTAGATGTGTCAACTGGAGTGAATCTGCGGCGGTTCGAGGAGGCGAATACTTGGCTTGAGAGAGTACGTACATCGCCGGAGCTCAAGGGTATAAAGGAGGGACAAGCGGGGATAACGGCATGCCTTATCGGAGGATGGGAAACATAACGCGAAAATGCTAAGGAGTTACAAACCTATGCTGAGGCATTGGCACTTAATTTAGCTATGTAATTGGTGGAAGACTTGCGAGTTAATAAGTCTATAATTACAAGGGACTGTTTAACCTTGATACGCTCGATTAGGGATTTGGATGTACAACAGATGTGGTGTAGGGAGTTGGTGCAGGTTGTACAAAGAAGGGTGGATACTCTAGACACTATTTGTCCATACTAGATAACGAGAATTAATAATTGTTTGACTCATCAGCAGGCTTCTCAAGAAAATTTTAGTATAAAAGAGTATATAACTTGGGACAGTGCTCCAACCTCTTTTTTGTCAAATGATTTTGGAGGTTTTCAAAGAATATGAATGATTTCTTTCTTTTCGAAAAACAACAAAGAGAAAATAAAATAAAAACATTTTCTGAAACTACCCATTAATAAAACTAATACAAAAATTGCAGGAACCACGCCAGCTATAGTAGAGATTCGGGTTATATATGTGCAAATCAACAGCAGATGGCCAGCTGGCCGGCTGAGAATTGAAAGGGCGGTTGACGGCGGCCTGCCTGATAAATCTAGAAAGATTGAATTATAAGATGTAAAATTATAAGGTGTGATTGAAATAAATATGAATTTTAATAAAAAAAATAAGAAGGCATTATAAAGTAAATTTTACATAAAGAAAAAAGAAATTGAGACATTAGTGAATTGAAGGGAGTAATTTTAAAATTAAAGATATTAGCACTCAACCAATAATTGATATATTAAGTATATATTAATTATGTTGATATTTTTGCTTGATATTGGTTGAATTTTATCTTATCTTTCAACAGTGTCAACGCACATAACGTACACAATCATTTTTAATTAATTTGAATTAAATTTTCAAAACACAGTTAATATTAAAGTATAACAGCTAGCCTGAAAATTAGTACATCCTATAATATTCATTTATGTATAAGAAACGTGCAACCTTATTTATTGACATGCGAAACACGTGCTAACTATCGTGTTGGTAAAAAATAAATTGTATATAGGACACATAATTAAATTGTTAAAAAATCATGATTGATAAGATGAAATTAAAACTTAATTAAAAAGGATTGCAACAAAACACGCGCTAATCTTTCTTAATAATCACATTTTTAACTATTTAATTTGGTGCTCGTCTAATTAAATCATTATCCAATACAATACTACATTTAGAAAATCAATCAAAAATGAAAAAAAGAATAGTCAAAATGAAATGTGCAGCAGGTGATGCCTATATAATACATAGAACGTACCATATCACACCAAAATTCCCTATAAAAGTCTGTGTCACCGGAATATCCCTCACTCCGGCAGCCATGACTCGTAAGAAAGTTAGGGTTCAGTACATCGTTGACGAGACTGCCCGCTGATCAACCTTCAACAAGCGAAAACGAGGCTTCTTCAAGAAAGCTAGGGAGCTGAGCATTCTCTGCGGCATTGAAGCCCTGGTAGCCGGAAGTCTGGTCGGACGTCGACGGATTCCAGGAGGAGCAGAGACGAGGAAGATGACCAACAGGGTTGGTTTTCGTTTTTTTTTTTTTTTTTTGATAATATCTCTGTTTGTTGCTTTGGTATGGTTTTTCTTTTACTGATTAAATTCCAAATTACATGCTTAATAAATTCGTCACTAAATAAATTTGCATGTCAATAAATAAATTCGCACGTAAAATAAATTGTTACAATATGATACATAACAAGATGGAAAACTTTATTGAAAAAGATTGCAATCAAATACTTGTTAACTATTAATTGCAATTGTTTCGTGCATATTTTTCTCAATTATCATATTCTGCACGTCAAAATATAAATAAAGATGCATCTAGTGAATATGTGTCTCAGACTTAATTAGGATTTAGTTATTTACCTTAAAGTCATTTATATAGACATAGAACTACAAGGATCTAAAAGTAAATAACTAAATCTTAACTAAACCCTAGGAAGTAAATAACTAAATCTTAACTAAACCCTAGGCACGTACATGTGATATACAACAGACTAGTTTTAATTAATATTTCAGTCCTCCAATTTTTATTTTGTCACAAAATTAACCATAAATTTATTTAATAAAAATTAGCAGGCTTTGTACCAATCGATTGAATTACAGCAGGATTAGAACATGAAATGAATATAACTCCGATCTAATTAAGTACGATAAATTGAGATCATACCCATTCTGATTACAAAAAATAATAAAATAAAAAATCATTCCCATGGGTTAATTTACCTGTATGCTCCGATCAAAATTTAATCGGCTCCATTAATCGTGTTTCAGATTGAGCCTTCCTTCACAGATTCAAAGGTTTAACTGGTGGAGGGGGAGGCTGATATCTAAAACACGATTGCCGGAGCAGACTAAATCGGTGAAGAAAAGGGTTGATAATTGGAACAGAGCCTGGCGGCGGCGGTAAGAACAATGTGAGAAGCAGAGAAAAAGGGGTTTTACGGGAGAGGGGAGGGTTTACTTTTTATTTGATGATAAATAGCTAAATATATAAATGAATAGAAATAAGCGTATTTTAGTGTATTAAGTGTCTATCATTGAAATTTACTCGGCTAAATCAGAATTTCACCAACCAACCGTATATTCTTTTATTCTTCTACTTATTTGCAAGTTGTAACGCATTTCTACATTCTTAATACAGTTTTACTATTTAAAATAGCAGCACTAGTTTTTCGACCACCGTGACTAGGGGTGTCCAACCGGCTGGTTTACCGTTTAATTATTAAACGGTTTGCTTTCTACCGATTTTTAACATTGAAGAAGAAACTTACAAATTGATCTATTATAATAATGATAAAACGGTTCGGTTTTTACCGGTTTCGGTAAATTTTTACGGTTATACGGTTTTAATCGGTTTGATTTTGAATAAAATGGAAAATTTTAATATTCAAAATAATATAAGAAATTTTTTTGAAAGGATAAAAATATAAGAATTTGTGTATTAATATAAATAAAAAGAATTGAATTCCTATGAAACAAGTAGTAAAATTGTACACGTCATATTAAAACACATACTAAATCTACAAAAGAAACTAAAAAAAAAAAACATAAGTTTTAACAAAAGTCACGTATTAATTTATCAACAAATTCTTTTCATTGTTCAATTAGTAAGTAGTTTCAAGTTTTTAGTTACTAGTTTTGTAATTAGTTTTTTCTCATAATAAATATATCAATAATTAGTTTGAACTTTACAAATTTATGGAGAATATCGATTTGTAAAAATGTTGTTGGAATGTAAATTATTAATTAATTAATATATATTATTATATGAATAGATAAACGGTTAACCCGTTAAGAAAATTTCAAAACCTAAAACCGAACCATTTAACTTACTAAACCTATTAATCGAACCGTTTAAAACCTATTAATCTATTGATCGATAACCGATTATCATAACAGTTCGGTTTTCATGAATTAACGGTTTTCCGATTTTTTTGAACAGCCCTGACATATCTTGTGATATGTATTTAAATGTTAATTAAGTAGTCAATTTAAAAAGACTATTCTTCAATATTAAATAAAAATATATGTGATTATCATGAAAGATATTCCGATGAATAAATCTGCTCCTTCCATATATATCTGCTTTAATCACCTCACATGATTCACAGGATTCACAGGAGTTTTTCATCATTTTATAGGAAAGATATATTTACTCGATCTTTTTAAAAAAGTGATCTTTGAATATTGGTTATTATATTTTCTGATTTTATTTTGTAGAAAAACTCCCTTTTTTTTTTGACAATTGGAGAAAGACTCCTAGACTTCCTATTTTCCAAAAAATTTCAAGAAAATCTTTATACGTTTTAGGTTATGCAACATATCTTTCAAATATTACTGTATATTTTGTTATTTAAACTTTTTAAATTTTTACAACATTTCTTAAATTTTTACATTAATATATATATGTTATAGTTTACATTTACGTAATCAATATTTTAATATAAAAATATATCAGTAAAGTATAATAAATATGTAATAATTATTACATAATTTATCGGAATGTTGATTTTTTAAACAAATTTGTATTATTTTCGTGATACCGTCATTTAAATCTTCGTTTGAAAAGATGTTGAGCTGCACGAATTTGATTTTACCTTTTTTACACCATGTGAACATTCTTCCTCTGAATCAACAACAGTAAAAACTTCTTTAATTAAATGGAAAAATGGTTGGTTGAGATTCAATTAAAAAGAAGTATAATTATGTATATATTGTGCGATTGAAATTAATTAGATAAGGTGTCCTAAACTCTAAACTCTCCTAACCATTTATCAAAAACTTTATACGTTTTAGTTTATATTGTATATCATTTAATTTGAATTGTATATTTGTTTCTTAAAAGATTTAAATTTTTATTATATGAAAACTTTTGAATTTTTAAATTAAAACATGTTTTACTATATTTTTAATTTAAAATGATCAATATTTTAACACAAAAGTGTATCATTTGAGTTTCAATACACAGTGGTACCGTTCCATAACATTTAAAAAAATTGGTGTTTCAAGAGACTTTCCATATTGAAATTAATCTGTAGTTTATCAAAACTAGATAGTTTTAAACCATGTAGTTCAGTTCAATTTGATTCAGTTTCTTACAATTGTATTTTTCAATTCAATTTAGTTAAGTATGTATGATTTTCTTTAAATTTTACAACTATTTCATTTCAGTTAAGTAATTCGTTACATTTTAATATATTTTCAGTTCAATATAGTTCAGTTATATATATTTCATGGTCACTTTTAATAATAGTTTTAATGTGTATTGGAAATATAATTAAATACATGTAATTATCAAATTAGGGAAACTTTGTTTATAATGTGTATTTGAAAATAATTAATTTAATAAATTATTTAAATTTGAAATATTTTAAGATAGAAGAAGATGACGTGAAAGTTTCTAATGTAACGGAAACTTTTTATGAAAACTTTTAGAAAAAACACGTAAGCAAACATCATTATATTTTGAACATGTGATTTAACTGAACTAAACTAAATTACTGAACAAAACTAATTTACAAAAAACCCTTCAGAAATCAGGCCCTAAATACATGTACCAACATCCTCCACCAATTTATTCACAGAATCGTCCTATATTTGTTGGAATCGTCCTATACATGTCAGCCCGGAACAAGGGTGGTGTAGTGGTAAAGAGATTGTAACACAATGGTATATAGTTCGATTCTTAACAAAATCACTCTTTTTGTAAAAAATAAATGTAATAGAGGTTGTAACCGGGTCAACCGGTCCGATCCGGGTCAAACCCGGAAAAATTCCGGACCGGGTCCAGTTCAAGAAGTAGTCCAACCGGACCGGACCCCAGTCTAAGATTTTTAGATATTCCGGGTCCGGGTCATTCCGGATCCGGGCCGGGCCGGGCCGGGTTGACCCGGTTGTACAGCCCTAGTTAGAATATACCATCCACATAAATTAAAAAGAAACAACATTTTTGATCCATTGATGAATATGAAGAAAATGGGTCAGCTAAACATCCGGCAAAACAACTGAGGTACGAATTAAATCATCGAAACCAAGCGCGATTTCCATTTTCTAGAGACATCAAGCATAGTTCGGATGACGGGGATCGGTATCAAGTCTATTTCATGTAAAAAGGCGTGTCAACCTGATGATATATAACAACGGGTAAAATTATTAAGAAATGTAGAATCTTCAACGATTGGCCTGAATGTGTGGATAAAGTGAATACCAGGAACTTGAGAATACTCTTGAGCTAAAAGATGAGCCTTTTATTGATCAACAATTTCATCTTCCAATCAAAGTAGTTTTAAGTATGACAACCAGTCTCAAGTAGGTCATCATATGGTGAGACAGTGACTAAGAATACAATGGTGAAGAAGCCGATGAATGTGACAGTTAAGGATTTGAGGATGGTGAAGGGGAAACATTAAGCGATACTAGAGATCCAAAGCTAGGTTTTCTTGAAGCTGTAGATCGACTTAGTGTAAAGTTGGATCAAGCACAACTAGACTTAGAGAATCGTCAGAGTTTGAATTAGAAAAGATAGAGGCATCTAGAGACTAATGAGACTTTGTCAATTGTTTAGCAAGGAAAGATAAGATTGTTCATCAAAACAAGCATGATGTGTAAGATACATTCTCTACATGACAGGATCCAAGTATCGAAAAATCTTGGTATTGTGAGTTGTAGTAGCCAAGAAAAATGCAAGGTGTGCTGCAGAGGGCCAAATTATGCTGAGCGGTCGAATGTAAGGATACCTCATTAAAAAACCTTTTGGAAAAAGAGTTTAGTGTCTAGCTCCCTTCCATGGCCAAATTCTTGATATCGCCTCTTTTTCATTACTTCTCGAGTTGATTATGTTCCATCATTTTTCTTATCATTCTTGAACCAAAACACACATTTGTTCACATCAAATGGCAAAAGAGAAAAATAAAATCATTATTATTTGCATAAAATACACCTAATCAATAGTCACATTTCAGTCACAAGTCGGTGATTTTGACAGTTCTACCGTTTTGATTGGGAGTAGCTTGATAATAGAGCTGGTAAAAGATCCATTTATCACCAAAGTGAGAGCGAAATCACGAGTTTATAAAATTAAGTGCCACCATTTCATAGCTTGATGTTACATGAGAATTGATTTCATACCAATTTATGAAAATGTATGAGCATCTCAAAACAAACGGATTTTCTCTTTAAAAGAAAGTGCCAAATAGAACGGGAACAACCATAACTAAAAATGAATAACCACTAACGGATAAAATAGGAGTAGGTCTGTACCCATCGATAATACATCAATCAAAAGCATGCAAGCTTAGGATAATCTATCGAAAGTTACTTTACGTTAGCCATTTCACAAGACGAACAAAGAAAAAATTTAGGCAACAAAGAGGTGATCTTTGACAAGGTTCAGCTAAAAGAAAAAGGGAAAATTCCTATTAAGGGTGCAATGTAATGTTAAATTTCTATTTAGAGCGTAAAATTTTTGTAATTTCTACTAAGGCACTACTACAAAGGGGTAGATGCAAGACACATATTTAATGCGTTTAAGCCCGGCGCGTTTTTTTACGCCTTGATGGTATGAAGCGAGTTCGCTACCTCTTCAAGCTAGCAAAAAAAAATTACATTTAAGACGGAAAGAGGCAGTTAAAGGCGGAAATGGGTTTTGACGTTAAAAAATGCTTGACAAAGGCGGATAAAATGTATTCGCCTTAAATTGAATTGGTTGTTGCGATCTCGTAACAATTGTAGTAATATAAACGTGTCTGTAGCGAATTCGTAGGTTATCTCGTTAGTTGTAGGTTTGAGCGTTGCGATCTCGTAAGCTTTGCTAAACCCTACTTTTAGCAGGCGAGGATGTGGGAGATGTCGTAACTGGGACGGTAGTATATTGCGTTTGATGTTACGGTATCGCTTTTGTGCACGTCAAATTTGTCATTGTTCAATGTACAGTGCATGTGAGGATGATTGAAATGTTACGAGTTCGCAGGCTATCCAAAGGTGTTAGCGACGTATTAGCGATATCGCAACGGCGTCTGTATGGGTCACAGCTTTAGGCTGAACTGGCCGTTCTAACTCCAAAAACAAAAACTTTAAAAGGATCTAAACAGGTGGGTATTGAAGGGTGATCAATTGTAGTGTTCTCGGAGGTCTCATTGTAAATGTGCCAAAATGGAAAACACAACTTCATTACAATCGAAACAAACTGGTGATGCAAAAATACATAGTAAAGAACAAACAACTAATACTAGTAGATGATTCGTACACCGAGTACATGAAGCAGTTCCTGATCGCAACTGCATGCATCACAGGTGATGTCCGCCGGATCAAGGGGCAGCCAGGGATCGTACCTCACAAAGTCATTGAGGCCAGCATGCGGAATGAAGCAGATCGGCCTAGGCCTAACTGCTGCTTCTGAGAAGTACCTGCGGTAATGTGTCCAACCCCAAGCGTATCTCAGACCTCTTCTGACGCGTTGCCTAGCTAGACGGAGGCCCTGTTTGTCGGTTCTCTTCATGGTTGTGATGACATTCATGCCTCTTTGAATGTCACCTTCGCAGATTGCAAAAACAGCCAACACATAGGTCGACGGTGTGTGACCTACTGCAGAAGCTTCGGTGAGCCACTGTCGAGCCCACTCGGTCGCTCTTCCGCTCACGTAGCGACGAAGAACCCAGTCGAACTCAGCACGAATCAATACCAGATTTATCATGTCATCTGGTAGGGCGCTGAATAGAGACACATCCATTGGAAGTAGAAGGCAAGGAATATGAGAAGGCAGAAGGGAATGTGGGAATGAATGGTCTAATGAGGTTCTAAATGGAGAAGAGGTTGATATTTAAAGGGTTGAGGTGCTCTATTATTCAAAAATCTGTCAGAGTTCCTAGACAAAAAGCAGTCATTATGGTATTAATGGAAGGAAAATGTAAAGGCATTCTCACCTTTCCATGGACACCCCATGCAAACCCCCAAAAAAAATTAATTACTGATGGAATTTCAAAGGTTTTTACTGATGGCATTCACACCTTTTCATTGACCAAGTTGGCATCCCCAACCAAAATAATTACTGATGGAATTTCAAAGATTTTTCGTGATGGGTCCGTATACTGTAGCGATGTCGCTACTCTCCAAGCGCTACAATTGTTTGCCAGGTGTGTCAAGCTTTGTCGTTAAGAACTCGCTAGAGAATTTCAAGCTAGGCTCTGTCTAATGAGTATGACTCGTAGCGAGATCGCTACAATAAGTTACACAACTAGCGAGATCGTAACGAAGATCGCCAACATTTGTCCCACATCGGCTGATTAGAAGGTCATTTTTCAGTTAATATACACTTACATTTCACAAGGGTTCGATAAGTTGCCGACCAGCGCAAACTGAACATGAAACACCAAGGCTAAGGCCCAATACTTACATAGGCTAAGGCCCAATACTTACACAGGCTAAGGCCCAACAACACTTATACGCCCAATATAGACCCAAACCCAAAAAACCTTTTTTGATGGGTTCTTATCATGTAGCGAACTCGCTTCAAGCCACGTCAATGTTGAGTTTTTTTATTGTGCCAATCTTCGTTGTTACGAAGTCGCTACAGAATCTCTAGCCAGGCTCTGTTGACTGAATACGACATGTTGCGATGTCGTTAGGACCTCGTTACCAGGCTCTAGTTAGTTGCGATTTCGGTTGGTGTTCTGTTACTAATAAATCATCATGAAACGTGACAGTGACGAAATCGCTACTTAGCTCTGTTGACTGAGTACGACTTGTTGCGATATCGCTAGTGTTCAGTTAGTGAGGTAGCGAGTCCGCTAGTTAGGCGCCAACTTGGCTCTGTTGACTGAGTACGACACGTAGCGATATCGCAAGTTACATGTAAACAGGAGCGAGGACAAACGATATCGCTAGGTGCACGCACTATACCAAAAGAACTTGATTTTTCTTTACTGAAGTAACGACAACTCTATAAAACATTGAACATTCTACATCTAAAAAGTGTCAAATTCATTGACCACATTCATGTAACCAAAACGGCATCTTTGGTGACGCGTACACAAGTGATCATAATCCAAAAACTAGTTAATATTCGAAAAAGTAAATGTTTAAACCAAACTAAACTACGAAATCACAGCCCTGCGACTAACATATCATGCAAGTCATCAACACACATCTTGTCGCTGCCTTCGGCCTTCTCCCCCGAACTGCCTCCAGCATCTTGCTTGTCTTGCTCGTTCTGGCCTGCCGGTTGAGCTTCAGGCTCGATGCAGGTGTTCTCTTCTTTGCCTTGGCCCGGTTCAACATCCTCGTCGGGTTCTGCGATCAGCCTCTCTTCCCTAATCATCTCATACCTCGCCGGGTCATCTTCTGCATCAGAGTCGCTGTCACCATCATCACCATCACCATCATCACCATCATCCGCATCTGCATCCCTTACATGATCAGCAAAAGGCTTCCCATCGGATGGCTCCTTCTCGCTGGCTGTAGCCAAATCTTCGCTAGGACCCGCGGTGTCTTTTTGCTTGGGAAATCTGGTGCGGAAATCAGGTATCTCCTCCTCATCGCTCAGATCGCACTCCACTACCCCGCTGGATATCAGTTCGCCGAGCCGTTCGTTGTTAGCAAATGCCCTTTTCTCGGCCATTTCAATCTCATTCAATAACTGGCCCATAGACACCACAAGCCTACCACGGGCATCAAAAACAGCATCTACACAAACAAATCAAGGTTGATAAGAACCAAACATTAACAAATTAAACAACTAGAACCAACTACAGTTAATAACAAGCTAGAATCATACCTGGTACTCCCATCCTACCCCTTGCCCTTCTGGCTGCCTCTTCAGCTTCTTTCTTTCTCGCGTACTTCACATCGGCCTTCAACTCTAACCTCTTGTGCTTGAGCCACTCCTTGTCGTATTTGCCGAGCGGCATGGGACGGCCTCTTGGAAAAACACCCGCTTTCCTGATCAGAGCTACAATCAAATTGCCATACGGAAGCGCGGCGTTCTTGTGTCTGGCCATCTTCATCATTTGGGTCAGAATTGTGAAGCCGGGGTTGATTGGAAGCTTCTCCATGATATAGTAGAACACCATGAGACTGCAAACTGTGGGCTCACATGCATGCCCTAGGGACGGGACCACATTACCGCAGATTAGCTCAAAAACTAATCTCTGCTCCTCGGTAAGCCTGTGGATCGGGTAAAACCTAGCTGTACCCGGCCTATCAGAAGTCCTTTTAAACCACTTCTGACCCATCTCACCGGCATTCAACGGTTGCTTCGGGCTAACAGAAGGAAACCTCTGCTCGTAATGTACCTCGTACGGACCATCCTTTTTGGTAGGCCTCAGGTCGGTACGAGACAGATACGGACATTTCAGAACTTCATTGATGCTAAACTTATCGACCGTAAACTTAACACCCCGCACCAATGTAGTTATTTCCTCCACCCCTTCCTCTAAACCTAGGTTTGCATAAAATTGGACAACCTCCTCATGGTAAACAGGCTCAGGCAACATAAGCAATGTATCTAGATGTTGTGCCCTAAAATGGTCTAGCACGTAATCTAGTTGCAGCGAAGGCACCACAGTACTATCAAACACATTATTATTGACAAGTTTCCTAGAGGAACAACGCTCATACCTAGCTTCTGCGGCGTTGTTGAAGAACTCAGGAGTGTCCTCCTCCTCACTGGAACTGCTGGGCCCTTCCCCACCATCATTTCCGGCAGCAGCGGCGGCGGCAGGGACTTCTGGAACTTCCGGCGGCGGCGGGGCGACTCGAAGCGGCAGCGGGGCGACTGGAATCTCTGGCTGAACCGCAGGCTCCTCAGTCCGACGCCGTTTACTTCCCACCGCCTGACCACTTCCCCGTCCACTGTCTGAGCCTCTACCACCCCGTCCTCGCACAGCTCCTCTAGTCTTTGGCCGCATTTGTCGGAGAACTTACAGTTTCGTCGCCGGAGAAGGGTTTTTCAATTTGGGGCTAATTAATTTTAGCCCGATCCCTTTTTTTTTTATTTATAGTAAAAGTACTTGCGATATCGCTAGCCAATACGCTTCTTTATGTTGCGAGATCGCTAGTTCACACGCATCTCTATGTTGCGAAGTCGTTAATATCTCGCTCAAGCCTGAGTATCTAGTAGCGAGTCTTAAAAAGCCTCGCCAGGCAAGCGTTCAAGTAGCGAAATCGCTACAGAAGAATCATTCTAATTAGTAGCGAGGTCGTAACCCAAAAAGTCTTTTTTTTATTTGAACTACTAACTAGCGCTATCGCAACCCCGTCGCCAACTGGTTTTCTGGGTTATGTGGGTTTGTGGGTTTGCGGGTTTGTGGGTTTAGGGTTTAGGGTTTAACTGTGGTAACGTGTATACTAGCGAGTTCGCTACTACACAAGCTAATTAGATTGTAACTAAAAAATAAAACTTTTTAATTTTTTATTAGCAATTTTCACATTCTAACATATATATATTTTATATAGATGCAGTACAATACTCTATTTGTTAAATATCCATCATGATATTCACTCAGGTAGAGTACATCTTTGTACATAAGCAGTATGACATAACTCTATGTAAAACATCAATAATTCGGTTTAAATTTTTAAACCCAATATCATATTCTTAAATATGTACATTTTATATCCAAACAGTATAATACTCAATTTGGAAAATATCGAACATCACATTATGTCAAGCAGAGTACATCTTAGTACATCAGCATACAATGTTATTAAGCGATACTCAGTAGTATGATTAGTGATGACAGTTGGTGAGTGAACGTGTGCATGAAACTTTGTTTAATTCAATAATCGTGCTTGTAATCACATAAATGAGTTGTAATAAACTAAGTATCTCTAATGAAATGCACTTGAACTGCGCATATATATATATATATATATATATATATGTAGTTCATGTGTGAAGTTCTACTATGCTGTTGTCTCTAAAGGTAAGCGATGGATAGCGTTTTCAAGCGTACACATGATGTGTAGAGTTTCTTATTGTCTTACAATTAAAGACTACGTTTCTTAAAACTCTTTCAAATTATGTAATTGCAGATTAAGTGACCAAATCCCTATCCCGTTCTACATGAGCATACGACGGAACAAATGAAAATTATTCTTAAAATAGAATGATTAGTGTCTTATACCATCATTTCGTTTAAATCGTGATTTAAAAATGTATGAGTGCATTAAAAAAACAAAATAAAATCTTAAGTAGGGTTCGTGGGTTCATTTGTAGCGATGTCGCAACATCCTAGTAACATACTATATGTCAGTTTTTCAGTTACGATGTCGCTAGAAGGATTAAGTAGAGCATAAAAGGCAATCACATGAGCACGTAACGACTTCGTAAATATCCACGTCAGGTGTAACGAGAGAGTGCCGATTTCGCAACAAGGTAAGCTAGAATAAAGTAAACACATTATAGAACAGAAAAACACAACACTTTTGGCATCTTATCCTCACTTCTTACGGGTTTCATCTCCAAAAGTCCAAACTTTTGCACATCTTCTCAAATCTCCTCAACTTTCTTCACATCAAATCTCCATTACCCATCCCATACATCTTCTCACATCAATTGTGTCAAAACAAAGTGGAACTAGCCACTAATTGCATGCAAAAGATTGGTAAGTTTTGCAATAAATTCTCAACGACATTTTTAGGGTTTTGTTTTTTCAATTAATGTCAATATTTATTTGTTCTTGTTCAATTTGGTAACATCCTTTGTTATGGGTAGGAGAGGGACAAACAAGGTAGACCATCCCCAACCAAAATAATCAATTCTACCGACACAACTTTGTCATATACCAAAGGTACGATTTTTTTCATTCTTATTTGCTAAAATTTTGATTTTCTTGTACATGGTGCCTCCATTTATCATGTTATTACTAAATATCATGTCAGAAGTATGTCCTGAACGAAAATCAAGATTTTCTTTTAAAATTCTCCATAGCTTGCTTAGCCCTAAATTTTAGGATTATGAAATATAATGTTTTTACTACAAAGTACAACTTTGATTTATTAGTATTGTGTTAGTCATTAACAAATTTCAATATACAAAGGAAGCTTAATGTAGAGCCCTTCAAGTTCCATTAACTCCGACTCAAGTGGGGGGGAAAATGTTGTTGGCGGTTCAAGTGAGGTTAGAAGACAACGAGAAGTGACTCGCGCATCGAAAGAAGCTCAACTCCTCACACATTGTCGCGAATTAGAGATTAGGATCGATAACAAAATACTAACACATGTCAAGTTTAATGACATTGGTGTTGCTATTTCACCCGACGATGATGTCGCGCGATGGTCGAAATCAAAAAGGATATATGGAAGGAATGCAAGGTTAGTGTGGTACTTGTTATTTTTAATTTCAATTGAAAATTGTGAGTGTGACTATTTTTATGATCACATTTGTAGCGCCCCTTTATTATCGAGGCAACATCCTATGATCAAGTGAAGAAGAAGGCTCTTCAAATCGCATCAAAAGCTCATCGAGAACACAAATATACCCTTGCCAAGGATTATATCAAACCGAAGGGCACGAGGTTTGGGGAAGATCCAAGTATGCGTTACAATCACATTGTAACCTTACTTGGGAGGCATTCAAGAAACGATGGTTAGAAAATGACGCAAAGGTTAGTTTACTTACTACATCTTGCAATAATAGTGTCATGCGAATTAGCCAAATATTTTTGTTTCGATTAGTGCTTTATTCCTAACAAGCTAGTGGATGGGGGCATGGACGCGGAAGTGGCGAACAGGCTAGTCATTGCCGAAGACCCTACAACATACAGTAGACAACAATTATTCGTCTTGGGTAGAATTAAAAAAGACGGGACTTTCTCAAGTGATGAGGCAAAAAGGGTGGCTAATTGAGTGGTACGCTTAAGCTACTACGCCATACCATGTTCCATTTTAGTATCTACAATCAAACAATCAAACACAACAATTGATTACGATAATAACTTTTCATTTACTATACTACCTTTTTAGGACGAGGTCGAGCATGAAGTTGAAGAAAGCTTGTTAATCCCTGTCGGTAAACACGATGTGCTACGTAGGGCACTTGGGAAGGCCGAGCATCCGGGAAGAGCTAAGGGAATTGGTGGTTATGTTACTCAAATAGAGGCGTTTGGTATCAAACGTAGTAGCAAAGACCCTAAACCATCCAAACTCCAAATAGCATAGAACCAAGCCAAAAAATCCGACCAAGAGGTCAACCTTATACAGATTCAGGTGACAGTACAAATCCAATGCTCATTTATTTCCACTATGATTTCATTTCAAATCATTTGTTATACTTCTTCGCTTTCAGCACCGAAAGCAATTGTCAAATTGGGAGTGCGGATACTATATGATGTTGTACGCAAGCGAGTGTGTAGCTGGCCTTGTTCAAGATAATTTGGAATTACATCGCGTAAGCATTCTTATAACCTACTTATTGTATCTATTACTATCTACGTTGCATTCAATAGCATTATAAAAACATTTCATATTCTTAGATTATCGAGAAAAATCATGCACCGTACACCAAGAAGGAGTTGGAGGATGGTAGAGATGCATTGGCTAGACACTTGGTCCTTATTAGATCTCGGTACATCTCTAGGCCTCACATTCCCAATAAAAGCTAGTTTCTTTTTTTGTCAAATGGATGCATATATTTACTTTTGAGTTCCATTACATCCATAAGTTTATAAAATGTGGCTTGATAGTGTTTCATGTTCATGTTTTGTGCTGATACCATGCATCTTGCAATTGACAGCTTAGACAATTAAAATGAAACCCAATTTTAATGGAAATGGGTGGAAATGGCTCAAATCCTATAATTTTTGTGACACTTACGAATTGCCTGCGAGATCGTTACTTCTCTCGCCCGTAACATTAAAATAGTTGCGATCATCTTGTACAATCGCTACTTCAATCGCCCGAATTATATTTCTGAGCTTAGTTTTTGCGCCCTCGCTACCCAATCGCTCGTTCTTCTCTGCCTCTCCAATCTAATCTCTGTCGAGCTCGTAACAATACACGCCAATGCCAGGCGAATGTCAAGCTTATTCGTAACGTAAATTTTTTTTCTCGCTCACCCAGAGCAAAAACGACGTCGTTTAACATTAGCGAGTTTTGTAGCGACATCGTCACTACACACATAAGCGATTGTCTTACGAAATCGTTAACTCTCTCGAACCAACTACTTTTATGATATTTTTATAATTTCATTTTCACAATTTTTATGAAAAACAATTGTTCGGTTGCGACCTCGCTACGGTGTTACCTGCGAGTAGCTAGTGGCTGTCGTAACCAGGCTCGTTTGGTTTAACTTGGATTGTAACGAGTTCGCTACTTATGACCGAGCGATTCACCCCTATTTGTCGTAACCAGTCTCGTCAGCAGATAAATATATGACAAACTAGGTTCACCTACGAGATCGTAACCAATATTAGCGATCCGCACGCTGGAAGTCGTAACCAGTCTCGTAACCTGTCTAGGCTTTTCAATGTAGCGAAGTCGTTAGTATTTCAACTGGCGATCCGTAAGCCGCTGTCGTAATATAACAATCAACCATTTGTTTGGGACTAGCGTTTGCTAGTTACGGTTTCGCAACGAGCCAATTCATATCATACAGACGTTCACTCTAGCGAGTTCGTAAGCGTTTAGCAAGGCGTATAAGCCTACATCCAAGGCGGAAACAAACGCCTTAAACCCAAAACCATCTAAGGCGGAAGAGGAACCGCCTTAGATGATTTTTCTCATTCAAGTCACTACCAGCGAAGGCATTTGTTTTCTGCCTTAACACATGAAGGATGAACTGCCTTAGATGGCTTGATATTCTAGTAGTGAGGGTATTAAAATATATATATATTTTTTAAATCAAATATCCACCCGAGGGTGGTGGGAATTATATTAGGCTTCCCTGCCCTGAGAAGAGCCAAAATAGGCAAAGTATATTTACAAGGGGGGAATATACCAACAAGCATATGAAATGCTTCAAAAGAATTCCTACACTATAGTAGGCAAAAATAAAGCTAAAGACCATAGAGTCCTTAGGGTTTGAGAGCCTAATCATTGAAGCCTGTTAGTGAATTGCCAGGGCAAAACACAATTCGGCACCTAATGAGGGCAAACAAAACTGACTAGGATCATATGGTGAGAGAGCTGTTGAGAGACATGTGGTGCAGCTTTGAGGTAGCATGGTGAGCAGTCTTGGATTGTGAGGGCTTTTTGATTTGATCACCTAGTCTTCTGAGAGCCTGCACATGAACCAAAAAACTAGTTAGTAGCATCTGTACATTACCCTGTGATGGATGGAGTACCTATCTTGTCCAGATAGAGCAGTCATCTGATCTTAGGTGGTAGTTGATCCTGGGAGAACAAAGAGGATGTTCTGGAAGCATGAGCTAGTTTGGAGATGGCATCAGCAGGTTTAGTTGCTTCTCTCAGTATGTGAGAGAGAGTAGAAGCTTTAGACCTTAGAGGGTACACAAGATTGAACAGCTCCCAAGGACAACTGTAAGGATCTTGTATAGCCTTTACTGCCTGTATATAATCACTCTCAATCACAAATTGAGCAGAGAGCATGTCCCAATGAGAATTCCTTCAGAGATAGCTTGTAGTTCAGCTTCCAATGGTGAGGAAGCTGTTGTAAAAATAGTTGAGGCTGATACAGTCTGGCCAGAAATGTTTCTGACTATAATACCAATCCCAGTGCTTTTGTCCTGGTGCCAGGAGGCATCAGTATTAATTTTAAACCCTGTTAAAGGTGCATACCATTTACCTAGCACAGTCTGGGATTGGGGGGGGAGGCTTGTGTGGATAGGCAGGAAGCCAAGAGCAGCTAAGTCCCTGTCAAACTCAGAAGAGATATAGAAGGGTTTTGCACTGAATATATTAAAAACTTGTTCTCTGATTCCATTTTTTAAAATCCCAGGGCATGGTGTGACATTCTCAAAAATTTTTGCATTCCTAGCAAGCCACAGAGACCAACAAGTAATGCTTGGAATGAAGCAAAATAGAGATGAGTGAAGTTGTGTGCTGCCATGAAAAGACCAGTAGAAAGAGAGTCTGTCCCAGAGTGTGGCAAAAGATTGATCTGAAATTCCCACCATCTGATGGAAATTTGACCACAGACTTTTAGCCAAAAAACAGTCATTGAAACAATGTTCTATGTAATCCAAAGAGTCACAGAAAAGGCATTTTGATGGAAGGTGAAACCTCATTTTCATTAGAATATCAGGGAAAGGGAGAAAAGAATTTGCTAATTTCCACATAAACACACTAATTTTCTTCTGGATTCTATTATTCCACAACTTATGAAGTGATACAGAGGTACCTCTATTTTTCTTTAGGACTGCATAAGCTGATTTGAATGAGAAGGATCCACTTTTTTATGGGGTCCAGATTAGTCTGTCTTCCCTACCATCCACTGTTGTAACTTCCTGTAAAACAACTAAGATATGAGGTTAATAACAGGAGGTATAGAAGCAATATACTGATCTCCGTGTTGAATAAATTGAGCAACTGAGCTTGTAAGAGGAATTTTAGTGGCATTTTGTTTAAAGATTAAGCTCAGTGCCCCAAATCCAGACCAGTTGGCAGACCAAAAGTTGCATTTGCCATCTCCATGAATCACTCTAATAAGAGGCTCAGCTTTGGAGTCAATTGAAATGATCCTCTTCCAATTAGGAGAGGATCTATATGACTGAGGCAATGACCATAGTAGCTGAGACCAGAGTGTGGTGCCCTGTTGGAATTTCCACCACAATTTTAAGGAGCAGGCTTTGATAATTGTGTTGATTGATCTAAAGCCCAGTCCAAGTCCATTTTGTTGAATTGGATAGCACAAATAATCCCATTTCCTCCAGACTTTTTTAGGCTTCAGGTCAGTTTCTCCCCAGAAGAAGACTAATAACAATTTTTGCATTTTCCTGACAACTGCAACTTGACAACTGCAACTGGAGGAACCATAACACTCCACAGGTGATGAGGAATGGAGAGAATACATGATTTAATAAGTGTCATCCTACCACCTGTAGAGAGACACCTATTTTTCCAGTTTGTGAGCCTATTTTCAATTTTTTGAAGAACTGGCTGGAAGTAGGAACTGAGAGTTTTGCCTGTAAAGATTGGTACTCCCAGGTATGTAAAAGGAAATGAGCCCTGTTTCATGCCTAGAATTGATTTGACTTGATTAAGCTTAACTAGTGTGGCATGTTTACTCAAATAAAACTCACTTTTTTCAAAGCTAATTTTTTGACCTGTAGTCTGTTCAAAAATACCTAAGAAAGCCCTGATTCTAACTAGATTCTTCTTAGATGAGTTCAAAAAGATCACAGTATCATCAGCATAGCTAAGGTGAGAAATTGGAGTTGGTCCTGAAGGCATGCTAAAATATTGCAGTTTACCTATTTGAAAAACATATGCTAGGCTTATGGAAAAAACTTCAAAGAAAATGTTGAATAAAAATGGGGAGAGTGGATCTCCCTGTTTTATTCCCCTAGTAGCTCTAAAAAATCCATTGGGCTTGCCATTGATAAGAACAGAAAAGTAGGCATTGCTAAGATTCCTCATAATGCAAAGGACTGTCAAACCTTTAAAACCAAACTGCAGCAAGACCTTATTTAAATAACCCTAGTTGACCCTATCAAAGACTTTTTTAAGATCCAGTTTTAGTACAAGATTAGGGTTCCTAACTTTTCTGTCCAAAAATCTAATCATTTCTTTAAGATAAATAACATTGCCAGCAATGTCTTTATTTTGAAGAAAAGCAGATTGAGTGGGGGAAATTATTTTTGGCATAAGTGGCTTGATTCTTTCCATGATTATCTTTGAAAAAATCTTGTTGATGAAATTTGACAAGCTAATGGGCCTAAACTCATCAAAGGTTGATACCACTTATTTTTTAGGGATTAATGTAATCCAGGTGGCTGAAATACCCACTGGAATATTAGCACCACTCATAAAATGATGGACAGCAGTTAAGAGGTCATACTTTATTGAATCCCATGTTTTTACAAAAATTTTTGATGAGAAGCCATCTGGCCCTGGACTACTGTTTCTATTCATGCCAAAAATAGTGTCTTTTAACTCATCAAGAGTAACTGGAGTGATTAGGGTATTAAAATGTATGAATGTATTTTATAAATATAAAATTACACTTTTATCCTTTCAATTAAATTACTTTTTTTCCGCATCAAAACTAGCCATCGTTCTCGTAAATCCCCAAACCTAGAAATCTCTTCCTCTCCCGCACCTTCTTCCCAGAGATGTAATCAAAACCTTTTCTGCAATCATATTTATTTCAATATTTGTCATTATCGTATGAGTAAGATTCCTAAATCTTTTATTCTTGTATTGAAGTCTGAGAAAATATTGAAGTTTGATCATAATCTCTTTCTAATATATACATATATCGAAGATGGTTCTTTTGAGTTGTTTCAATTGCAAGTTATCTTTTTTGAAGCATAATTTTACCTTAATCATGTCTATGAAGTGTTTAATTATTTGTCAAAAACTAAAAACCGCACTTTATCATAGTTTAATTTGACTGTGTGATAGTTTAGGTAGCACAAAAGTGAACGGAAGATCGAGTTGTATATTGCTCTATTTGGCTTGTTTTACAGTTTTTGTGAATTATGAATATTGTATGCTTTTGGTTTGGAAGTACTTGCATTATAGGATTACTGCTGCTATTTCTGCTATTATTGTATGTTATTGCATTATACTTGCATTTCACCTGTATTTACTAAAAGAACAAGCATTTGTTGTTGTTTATGTTTCTTTTCTTTCTCGTTTGCAGGATTTCAAGAAAGATCATTTAATAAATTCTGCATTTTGAATGGATATGGATCTCCTGTCTCTTTCAGCTAGATGTTGTCCCAGACTCCCAGTGAACCATCTGTATTGTTGCTGCTATTATTCTTCTAAGTCCTCTATAGAAACCATGAACTTGTTTGTTGATATGCATAACCTGTTATCAGTTTCTTATAACACGTTCTCGAGTCGAACCCAACTACTAAACTGTCATAGCTAGTATTCGGTAGGAATGCCTTAGAAGCCTAGAAGCCTAATACTATACATTAGTCTAGTGACTCTTGTCCTTGTACAAGCCCACTGGCCACTTTCATGAACTTTTGTTTACTGGGAGATGAAAAGGATTCATGCACTAGATGAGTGTTTTGGTGTTGTTCTGTGATGCCTG
This sequence comes from Sherardia arvensis, assembly GCA_948330725.1. Classification (NCBI taxonomy): domain Eukaryota; kingdom Viridiplantae; phylum Streptophyta; class Magnoliopsida; order Gentianales; family Rubiaceae; genus Sherardia; species Sherardia arvensis. Next base: position 8,130,679 of record OX415238.1, on the reverse strand, counting down.
CTAGAGATGCTTTTGAGTTATGATTTTTTTTGTTTGCTCTTGAATTATATAAAGTCATCAATATAGAATTATAAGTTTATAAAGTTTTTAAAACTACGGATACATGGACTCAAAACAAAGGGTAGCATTTTGTGTCCACGCTTATCGGGTTCGTAATAAGAATATATTGGTTTCTGGGTTGGGAATTTATGATAACGGTAAAGGAGTTTTGATGTGAAATATATAAAAGTAATTTAATTAGAAAAGAATTTGATATAATCAGAAAGGGTAAAAGTATAATTTAATATATAAAATACATTAATATATTTTAATGCAAAATCTCTAGAAAGTCCGACTTTCCTAAGTGTTATGGAACTACCACTATATATTTAAGGAAAAGTGATACTATTTTGTGTTAAAACATTGATAGTATCAAAGTGAACATATAGTAAAATATGGTTTAATGCAAAAATTCATGAATTTACATTAAAACATTAATAAATTCAAATAACAAATTTTACAGTTCAAATTAAAAGGTACACTGTATAAGTTAAAATGTATAAAGACTCTTATGGAAAGTCAGGAAAGTTGGACTTTCAGGAGACTTTCTCATATTTTAATGCCCTTAGTAGGAATTACAAAAGTTTTACGCCCTAACTAGAAATTTAACATTATATTGCGTCCCTAATAAGAATTTTCCCCCAAAAAAAGTTAAAATTGAATTAAGAATAGTAAAATAAATGAGTAAGATTATGGCCTCGTTTGGTGATGAGAGTTTAGAGGTAGAGTTTCGTTTGGGATGAAAACGCTACATTCTGAAATGCTACAAAAACTTGTGTTTCCAGTTTTTAACAAGATTATTAAGGTAACATTTCAATTTTATCCCGTCCTTCACGTAAGTTACTTTTTTAAAAAAAAAGAAATATTCTTCATCATGATTTAACGTATGCAGAGTTTAATCTGTAAACATAACTATAAAAGTTACTTCTTAGGAGAATCATAATTTAAATTGAACTATTCTTCTTGTTGATGAAAAAAATTTGAACTTATCCTTTATTTAATAGTAAAAAGAAATTTGAACTCATCTTTGAAATTGAATAAATCATAAAATTAAAATTATCTTTAAAATTGAAATAATTGTGAAATTTAACTTTCTTATTAATATAAAGACTTCAAATGTGATTGTATTTTAAAATCATTTCATATAAAATAAATGATTTTATATGTTTTCTATAAGTTATCACACACGGGAAAATAATTACTAACTAGTATTAAATATTAAATTATATATACAAATATGTCTTTTTCTGTCATTTAACATAATGAAACATCTAACATCTATTCTTTATTTACCAAACGCTCATAATACAAACAGCTAGTCAAAACAGCTGACATATTCCGCTAACAGCTAACAGCTAATAGAAAACGCTAACAACTAATAGAAAACGCTAACAACTAACAGTTAAACGCTAATTCTCAATCGGGGCTATGTTTGACAAACAAATAGGTGATATGAGTGAATGAAAGCAAGTACTTTTACAATAAATGAAAATTATATACTTTAAATTGAGATAGTCAAATATGCAAAATATGCACATTTAAACAACCAATAGTTATAGCACATGTTTGATTGAATTTTCTTTTCATTCTTAATCATCATATTTTTAACAATTTAATTAGACGTGCATTTTTTTATTCATTGACATGCAAAAAACGGGCACATAATTAAATTGTTAAAAAAATGATAATTAACAAGATGACAATCTTCTTTACGAAGAAGGATATTAGCGCATGTTTTGTTGCAATCCTTTTTTTATCAAGTTTTCATCTTCTAGATTATTTTACTTTTTACAATTTAAATATGTTCTTTTACAATTTAAGTGTTTTTTTACCAATACAGTATGTGGCACGTATTTTGCACGTCAATAAATAAAAAATGCACATCCAGTCAATTTATATTGGGGACATATTGCACTAATAATATGATTGCGTCATAAACTAATTTAAATTTAGTCATTAAAAATGAAAAAAAAAGTGGAATTAATTAGTGGATCAGTTCATAGCGACTCTGCGAAAGTACCGGAAAGGCTGGGGATCTAGTCTATAAATGAGACCAAATAAATAAAACTAGCTCCTAATATTAAGAAAACATATTCATATTTAGTAGCTAAATTCCAACACACAACATTATACCTATATTGTGGAGTAACTGTGAATTAAAAAAAATCAATACGAATAATTTTCCAGCCACTAGGTAATGCCTATATAAAGGACCACACATTAGGAACCAAGCAACCTGAAACCACCTTTTTCTGTCTGACCGGAAATTCTCAAATTCCGGCAGCACAACCATGTCCCGGAAAAAGACTAAGGTAAAAAGAATCGAATCTTCCAATAATACGCGGAAAGACCTTTCAAATGATTTCCAGATGATGTTCAATGGTTTGAATTTTTTTTATTATGTGAGCATTTTTAAACTTCATAAAAATCAAATTCAATTATTTATTTAAATTATTTTCATTATGTGTACATTTTTCGCATGTCAATAAATATATTTGCACGTTTAATTAAATTGTTAAAATATGATGCACAAGAAGATGAAAAGCTTTATTATGAAAGATTGCAATTAAACACTTACTAACTATTGATTACAATCTTTTTTTCATAAATTTTCTTAATTATCATATGCTTTTTAATTTTCTGCACGTCAAAATATAAATATAAAATGCACGTTTTTAATTTACAACAAGATCAGAACACAGAATGAATATAATTCTGATCTAAACAGTAAACACAATAGATCGAGATCATTCCCATTCCGATCACACAAAAGAAAAAAAAAAGACGTTTCCATATATAGATTTACCTGTTCCGATCAAAATTGAATCCGCTCCGTCAATCGTGCTACAGATTCAGCCTCTCTTCTCAGATTGATAGGTTTAATTAACTAGTGGAAAGAGGCTGATATCTAAAACACGATTGCCGGAGCAGACTTAATCGGCGGAGAAAAGAGTTGAAAATTGAAGCAGAGGCTGGCGGCGGCGATAAGAACAATGTGAGAAGCAGAGAAAAGGGGTTTTGCGGGAGAGGGGAGGGTTTACTTTTTGATAGAAGACTTAAGTGAATAAATAAAAGTAATAGAATTTCATAAAATTTACTCATCTAAAATCAGAATTTCACCAACCAACCGGATATTCTTTTATTCTTGTACTTATTCGTAATACATTATTACTATTTAAAGTGAAGTTTTTCATGCTATAAAAAGATTTATTTACTCGATTAAAAAAATATGATATTTCAATATTGGTTATTACTCTGAATTATTTTCGCGAGACCGTATAGTTTTGATCTTCGTTTAAACAGGTGTTGACTCCAGGAATTTGATTTTACCTTTTTACACCTTGTGAACATTCTCCTATAATCTATAGCTCTTCCTCTGAATCAATAATATTAAAACAATATTAGTCTTGAAATAGACCGTTTATATTATAACTATATATAGACGGAGTCTATTTACAAAAGAATTAGAAAGCAAGGATGAAATAATAAAAGTGTAAGGGAATGAGGTTCTTATATTGCAATTTATAAACCTTTTTCATATTAATTATATCACACAGGTCCACGCGCTTGTTTTGTTCTAAAAACAAATTCACGCGGTATAGGATGGCTCTTCATGTCCTCATGTATTTAATGGACGTGGGACCACAGTTTCCAAGCAAAATTCCAAGCTAGTTTACAAGCAAAATTTCTAAGATCCCAGTTCCATCTTAAACACCACAGTTTCTAACCTAATCACCATAGTTTTCATTTACAAGCTAAACAAATAGTTTCTATAATAAAAATACCATTACTATCTTGAACTCAACAGTTTTTAATCTATACAAGCTAGTTTCCATTCTAAACACAAAAGTTTCAGTCCAAAATAACTAAGTTTTCATTTTCATCTTAAACAAAACAGTTTCCAATAGTACAACTTTCACAATAAACATCACAGCTTCTAAACAGCACATGTTTCACAATAAACACCACTCTTTTTAACACAAACATCTTTCTTTTCACTGCATACCATTTAGTCCAATAGTTTCAAATCTCAATAATATAATACTCAATCAAATCTCGACGGTTAACACTTGTCTAAGCCAAAAATCAGAAAAAACAAACAAACATAGAACTTAAATAACACAAACATCTTTCTTTTCACTGCATACCATTTAGTCCAATAGTTTCAAATCTCAATAATATAATACTCAATCAAATCTCGACGGTTAACACTTGTCTAAGCCAAAAATCAGAAAAAACAAACAAACATAGAACTTAAAATAATTGCGGCTTTGGAGTATATGATCCAACTCATTGGTTGACTGTCCTCTAGGGCGCTTGATTGACGACTTGATTCTTTTACCTCCTCTCCATTTGGTGATTACTTTGTTTGGATATGCAATTTCAAACTCGGTCATCTTCTTTAATTGGATCTGTTGTGATTGTCACCATAACATTACCTTTTTTAAAAAAATGAATCCATCCAAAGGATGGGGGGAAGTTTATTTGACTCCCCTAACAATATAAAAAACACCAAAATATTAATTTTGGGTATCGTTTTGAGAACTCACCACTAAATAAAGTGGGAGACAAAAGAATAAAGACATAATGGCTCAAACATAGCCATGAAGCAAGATTGCTTCCAAAAATGATGGAGCCTATACATAAACTAAGTAGAGAAAGATAGGAAAAACTAAGACTATCATGAGAAAGAGTAGATCTAGAGCCTATTAGCGAATTGATAAACAAAACACAAAGCGGCACTAGAAAAAACTCTGTCTATGATGTCCAAAATAAGCTGGCATATTTGGTATGGCATGTTATAACATGAGTGCCTGGATTGAGTAGTTGGTGCTGTGACAGCAGCTTCCTTGTCAAGTCCTCCTCTTGATAGTCTGGATTATAAACTTGCAATAGAGAACCAGAATAATGAGCGTAGCAGCTGAATCTAGGGAGGATGCAATCTAATAGAAGGAGTACCTAATTTATCTAAATAAAGTAAACCCCTAGTTTCCAATGGAATTTGTGAGAAAGACTCAAACTGTTCACTAGTTTTAGATGATGCAACAAGTTTTGCCAGACAGCCAGAGACTAAGTTACCTTCTCTATGTATAAAAAGCAATGGAATTTTCAAGTGTTGATGAATGTCATCTACCAAATTAAATAGATTCCAGTGAGCAGTACAAGGATCTTTAACCATTTTGACAGCTTCTGCACAATCAGATTCTATGCACATAACTTGTTGGTAGGACTCAGAAACAGATAAACCTAGACCAATTGCTAGTAGTTCAGCATGTAGAGAGGAAATAGCATGAGTGTAGATGGATTTTGCAAAGATGAAATTACTATGCATGTCTCTGACTGTTACATTTAAACCTTAGTCCCCAGTACTTCTAATCCATGAAACATCAACATTAAATTTGAGTCCCTGGGATGCCTTTTTCCACTTAATAATAGAAATATTAGGTTTGGGTGGTTTGAGCCATTTTGGGAAGTAGCCACTAGAAGCTAAATCAATATCAAAGGGTGAGGTAACATAGAAAGGTTTAGCTGCAAAGGAGTTAAATACCAAACATTTTACTTGCTGAGAGATATGAGATGTGCAGGGACTGACACCTTCAAAAATATATTTATTCCTAGATTTCCACAGTTTCCAGCAAGTGAAAAGAGCCACATTGCGTATTAAAATAGAATGGAGTCTAGTAAAATCAGGTCTGGATAAGTAATAACTAATCCTGTTCCACATAGTGTTAAAATCAGGGACTATAATGTTAATGAATTGATTTATATCAGTCCAGACCTTAACTGCAATATGGCAAGTATTAAAGAAATGATCAAGAGTATCAGAGTGTTGACAGAAGCAACATTTGGATGCAATATTGAAACCATAGAAAATAAGAACATTATCAAAAAGGAAGTAGAGAGTTCATTACCTTCCACATGAAAATTGATATTTTCTTTGGAACTCTGTTGTCCCAGATTTTTGTAAAAGATCCAGCATTTCCCCTTGTGTGCCTTAATAGTCTGTATGCAGATTTGAAGGAGAAACATCCTCTTTTTTCTGGCATCCAGATCAATTTATCCTCTCTGTGAGCCTGTATGTTAGCTTCCTGTAAAAAATTAAGAATAGCATTATCCACTTCATTTTGGATTTCAGGAATAAATTGATGCTTATTCTGTAAAAATTGTGCTACTGTGCAGTCCTCTGGGATATTATTGTGTAGGGGATTTACTATGTCACTTATAGCCCCTGAGCCAGTCCAATTGGCATTCCAGAAACTACAAGCTCCATTGCCATGAATCACCCTAGTGTTTCTTTCTGCAACTGAGTTCACCCTACATATCTGCTTCCAACAGTGAGAAGTTTTAAATGTCTCAGGTAGAGAGGCTAGAAATCTAGTCCAAGGGGCGGTACCTACTTGAAATTTCCACCATAGTTTGACTGAGTAAGTCCTAACTATGGTAGGTATACTTCTAAAATTTAGGCCATTTTCAGAGGTAGGGAAACACAGGTCTTCTCATTTTTTCCAGGTTTTTTTTGGCCTATTTTCTACAGTGCCCCAAAAAAATACAGAAATCTTTCTCCTAATCAGTTTGATGAAATGCATAGTAGGCTCCATAACAGCAAAGATATGTTGAGGGATAGAGTATAAACAGGCATTAATAAGTACCATTTTTCCTCCCTGAGACAACCATTTATTTTTCCAATTATTCAACCTCTTGTCAATCATTTCAATCAGTGGTTGGAAAAAAATATTTTTAATCCTACCTGGGAAAATTGGGACCCCTAAATATTTAAAAGGAAACTGCCCCTTTTTCATACATAATATGTCCCTAATCTCTCTGATTTTAGCAGAAGTTGCATGCTTACTAGTGTAAAATTCGCTTTTCTCATAATTTATCTTCTGTCCTGAGACAGATTCAAAAACTGAGAGGAAAGCTTTCATTTTAGTGAGATTAGATTTACTGGCAAGCATAAATATGATGGTATCGTCTGCATATGTGAGGTGAGAAATTTTTTCAACTGTCACAGGGAGGTAATAATATTGGAGACTCCCATTTTCATATATAAAAGCTAAACTTCTAGTGAAAGCCTCAGAAAAAATATTAAAGAGGAAGGGAGAGAGGGGATCACCTTGTTTGATACCTCTTGTAGCCCTAAAGAATCCTACTGGAGCACCATTAATCAAAATAGAAAACCAAGCCTGGGACAAATTCTTAACTACACAGTAAATGAATTTGCCATGAAAGCCAAATTTGAGAAGGACACTTGATAAAAATTTCCAACAAACTCTGTCAAATGGCTTTCTCAGATCTAGTTTTAATATACAGTTTGGACTTCTACCCTTTCTATCTATGAATCTGAGCATTTCCTTAACATACAATACATTATCAGCAATGTCCCTATTTTTAATAAAAGCAGTTTGGTGTGGTGATATTATCTTATGCATGATAGACTTGAGTCTCTCCATTAAAATTTTTGAGAATATTTTATTGGTAACAGAAGAGAGACTTATTGCCCTGAAATCAGTAAAAGAGGTGGGAGTTTCTGATTTAGGAATGATAGTTATCCAGGTGCTAGAAATGGCTTTGGGGATTTCTGAGATGGATAAAAAGTCATTGGCAGCATGCAAAAGATCTATGTGAATTATGTCCCATGCTTTAATGTAAAAATTTGGTGTAAAACCATCAAGGCCTGGACTGCTTTGTTTGTTTAAAGAAAAGACAAATTTTTTTTCAGCTCAACTAATGACACTGGTTTGATAAGCTCTAAATTATCTTCATATGTAATAAGTTTAGGGATCTGAGCTAAAAAGTGTGAATAAAATTCTGTGTGTTCTGGATCCTTGTCTGCATTGAGGAGGTTAGAGAAAAAGGTCTTAGCCTCTTCCTCTATTTCAGACTCCTCTTCCAGCCACTCCCCAGAAGAATTTTGAATTTTTGTAATTGAAAGCCTGCTCTTCCTTTCCCTAACAGAGTTGTGAAAATATTTAGAGTTATCATCCCCATCTTTCAGCCATTTAAGTTTGGCCTTATAATTGAAAAAATGTCTTTTTTCTTTAATTACTCTTGCCAACTCAGTTTTTGCATGTCTTAACTTAATCAATTCTATTTCACATTGATTCGACGGCCGGAATCACGCGCCGGAGTTACGCGTTGTCGGAGTCAACGCCCGGTGTCACGCACCGCCAGAGTCAACAACAGATTGCCGCCAGAGACACGTCCACTATGCTGCATTGTGGATCAGAAATAAGGGGTTTATTCTTTTTTCATTTTTTCCTTTATTTTCTACTTTTTAGGTTTATAGTTTTTTTTTCCTAATAAATAATGGGGTGGGTGCTGTGAATGGAGTTTTTTGATAGAGTACTGCTTTGGTTTGTTGTCTGCCAGTGTATTTTTCTGTCCGGTCCTCTGTTAGGAAAAATATGCTGCCTTCTGATCTGATCCAATAGATAGGCAGGAGAAATCCGAGTCATGGGAAGTTTATGACTCTCTCTATGACGACACTGTCTGAATCAGATTTGTAGTCTGTACAAGTAGATGTGTCTTTTGACATTTCTGTTTGATGCAGATAGGCAGCATACTGACGTCTTGATAATATGTGAACAAACTAGAAAGTCTCTTACTGTCATAGAGAGCCACACCGCGAGAAATGAGATTGTCCTGCTATAGGCTATTACCGGCCTGATCATAGCGAGGAATGAGACAGTACTCTTGTACCGGCAGAGCGAGAACGATTGCATATAGCGAGGAATGAGACTTTCTAAGGAGTGACCATATTGTTATGGATGTCGATCCAGTACTGTAGTCCGTATGCATTCGGGATGTCAGACTGGGACTTTTCGAAAATGTTGTTTTCTACAACCATGAACCTTTTTAGATCCCTCTTTTAGTATTAGATTTGATAGGCTATTACCGGCCTTTTGATTTGGTGTTACCGCCATAGATGCAGAGAATGTCTAGTCACTTCACATTCTTAGAAAATTCTCTGTATTCACACAAATAGAGTATGGAGGAGGCTTAGAGATAGACACAGTTTTAGATTCTCCTCCTAATCCCACAAATAGCCTCCATTCTGGAGATTATTGTACTACATAGTTGATTAAGAGCAAGTCAAACAGCTTTGCTATAATAGCAAATTTGCTCAAATATGGAGAATTTGAGCCTTTTTTGAAGTCCAACAGATTCTCCATCCCATTCTCCATATGGGGAAATTGAAGAGAGAGAAGATTTAATTCTCCAAATTTGGAGAATGAGAAGAAGTTTTTGGAGAAGCAAAATTTAATGCTACTTTCATTGTTTTTTGTTATTTCATTCATTAATTTTTTATCTTCAATAATTTTAAATGATCATATCTCAAAATAATTAACAATAAAATTTTATCAAAAATACATATTCTAAAAATATGCATAAAGACGATTGTAATAAGATCTCATATGACTATTTTTACATGTATATATCTATTGATATTTAATAATCAAATATAATCTACTTTCCAATATAAATCTACTAAATTTTAAGGCCATAAATAAATTTATTTTGACGTTTTTTATAAGTCATAACGTTGAAACTAAAGTTTTTTTATTAAACATTTTATTTCTAATGGTTGGAAAAATAACTTGTAATAAATAATTGAAAATAGGTAAGTCTAATTATTCATAACACGTTACAAAAATAATAATATTGTAATTCGTAATGTGTTATTTTTATAAAAATATATTTTAATAATTTTATATTATGAAGTAAGTAATGTCAAATATGAAATGTTATTGTAACTTTTATTATAAATTCATTATTTGCTTGTTTATTATTATTTGAACTTATTGAATATATGGTTTTAAAAATAGAAGAAAATTGGATAAATATGTAACATTAAATGTTAATAAATTTTAGAGAATGAGAAATGGAGAAACTGTTGGACTTGCTCTAAAGGGTGTGGTGAGCCTATATATTTCACTCCACCATTGTGTGGTTTAAATTTAAAAAAATCTAATATAGAATAATTTAAAAAATGATAGTTAAATAATATTTAAATAACAGAGATCTCATGATCAAATTGTTGTTGAGAAATACAAATAAAAAAGGGAGCAAATAGTGTTGATAGGAAGTACAGATTATCTCTAGTTTTGGCTATTTTTCTGAAAAATCCTCTTTCCAATAGATTTGATAGGGAAGCTGCAAGCCGTTAGGATTCTTTTCAAATTTTTTTATTAAATTTATGTTTAAGTTGTTTTTTTTTATTTTGTATATTTCGATTAATGTTATTAACGGGCCTAGTTTTAAAAAATTGAGTTCTTACTTGTTATTACGATTATCTTTGAAAATTTCTAGTTTTCAATCCATTTGTTTTAGTTAAATAGGTGAATAAAAAGTTAAAATCATTAAAAATGTGGTAAAGTTTCAAAACATCTCTTCATATATAGCATATAACTTTAACAACTAAAAAAGTTTAAATAGTATTTAATTTTTCAGTATGATTAGTGATTCTTCTGTTCATTCACGTAGACCTTAAAGAAATTTAATTTTTATATTGAATCAAAAGTATTCCACCAAAATTAGCTACGGTGAGGCTAATCAAGATGACCTGCATACTAGATTATGAGCAAGGAAAAGTTATGTTATTTTGTCCGAAAATATAAGAAGCACCATCATTACCTGTTAGAATAAACCATCCACATATACTAAAAGAAACATCATTTCTAATCCATGGATGGATATGAAAAAAAGGTGTTAGATAAACAATACCGAAACCAGCCAAGCAACTGAGGTACGAACTAAATCATTAAAACCAAGCGCGATTTCCGCATTCTCGAGACATCAAGCACAATTCGAATGATGGGGATCAGTATAAGTATTACAAGGCTATTTTATGTAAAAAGGCGTGTTAGCTATTGATAAAAAGGGGTAAAAATTAAGAAATGTAGAATCTTCAACGATCGGCCTAAATGTGTGGATAGAGTGAATACCAGGGACTTGAGAATAATCTTGAGAAACAAGACGAGACTTTTGTCGATCAACTGTTTTGTCTTCCAATCAGAGTAGTCCTTAGTAGTATGACAACCAGTCTACAAGCGGGTCATCATATGATGGTAAGGCGATGACTAAGAATGCAATGGTAAAGCAGCCGATCGATGAATGTGATAGTTAAGGACTGAAGGACGGTGAAGAGGAAACATTAAGCGGACCTAGAGACCTAAAGCTAGGTTACCTTATTGCTGGAGATCAAGATGACTTAGTGTAAAGTTGGATCAAGCTCAGCTTGACATGGAGAATTGTCAGAGTTGGAATTAGAAAAGATAGAGGCATCTAGAGACTAATGAGACTTTGTCAATGATTTAGCAAGGAGAGATTTGATTGTTCATTAAAATTAACAATGATATATGTATAAGATACATTCTCTACGTGACAGGACCCAAGTATCGAAAATCTTGGTACTGTGAGTTGTATTAGCCAAGAAAAATGGAAGTCGTGCTGCATGGAGCTAAATTATGCTGAGAGCATGGTCGAATGTAAGGATACCTCATTAAAAAATCTTTTGAAAATTATTTTTAATGTCTAGCTCCCTTCCATGGCTCCAAATTCTTGATTTTGCTTTTTTTCATCACTTCTGGAGTTGATTATATTCCACCATTTTTCTTATCATTCTTGTACCAAAACACACATTCATACACATCAAATGGCGAAAGAGAGAAATAAAATCATATTATTTATTTGCATAAAACATACCTAATTCATAATCACATTTCAGTCAGAAGTCAGTGATTTCGGTAGTTATACCGTTGTGACTGGGAGTAGTTTGATAGTGGAGCTGGTAAAAGATTCATTTATCACCTAATGAAAGCGTAGTCATGGGTTTGTAAAATAAAGTGCCGCCATTTCTTTGGAAGACTTTGATGTTGCATGATAATTGATTCCATACCCATTCCTGAAACTTTAGGAGTGTCACAAAAAAAACTAATTTTCTCTTTAAATAAAAGTATCAAATAAAACGGGAACATCCATCACTAAAAACGAATAACCACTAGCTAATAAAATAGGAGTAGGTCCGTGCCCATTAATTATACATCAGTCAAAAACATGCCCACTTAGGATTATCTAACCAAAGTTGTTTTTACCCTTAGCCATTTCACAAGACGAACAAAGAAGAGATTTAGGTAACAAAGAGATGATATCTTGACAAGGTTCAACTAAAAGAAAAAGTGAAAATTGAATTAAACATAGTAAAATAAATGAGTGAGATTAAGTTTGGAAAAAAGAATGGGTGAAATGATTTAAAGAAAGTAAATACTTTTACAATAAATGATAAGTATATACTTTAAATTGAGATAGCCAAATAAGTAAAATATGTACATTTAAACAATCAATAGTTAGTACATGTTTGATTGCAATTTGTTTCATTCTAAATTATCATATTTTTAACAATTTAATTAGACGTGCAAAAAATGGGCACATAACTAAATTCTTAAAAAAATGGTAATTAAGATGAAAATATGTACGAAGAAGGATTAGAGCATGTTTTGTTGCAATCCTTCTTGATAAAATTTTTCATCTTCAAGATTATTATGTATTTACAATTTAATTATGTGTTTATTATTACAACTTAATTGTTTTTTACCAATAATAGCAGTTTGCACGTATTTCGCATGTCAATAAATAAAAAATGCACGTTAAATTTTTCTGTAAATAAAAATGCATCTAGTCAATTTATATTGGGGCCATAATGTACTAATAATATTCGTTGGGCCATAAATTAAATTAATTTAGTCATTGATAAATGAAAAAAAAAAAAAGTAGAATTAATTAGATTGATTAGAGGCAGCAGTAGTGGATCAGTTCATAGCTGGAGAAGATCGGGGAGCTGGTTGCGGTATATACTGCACGCAAGTCGACCTTGAAAAAGCGCCGGAAAGGCCTGTTCAAGAAGGTCGGGAACTCTCCATCCTCTGCCATGTGGACGTAGGCGCGGTGGTGTTCAACCCGTTTGACGACCAGCCGCGTCTTCGAAAGATTCTGGCAGCTCCCACAGATTGAGTAGGCCAAGAAGATGATGTCCCAGGTAAAGTTTTGAGGGTTTACATTTTTTTATTTTATGTGTACATTTTTAAATTTATAAAAATCAAAGTTCAATTATTAATAGTTAAAGTTTTTTATTATTTGTACATTTTCCGCACGTCAGTAAATAAATTTGCAAGTTTAATTAAATTGTTAAAATATGATACACATATAGATGAAAAGGTTGCAATCAAACACTTACTAACTATTGATTACATTCTTATTTTCCATAAATTTTCTTAATTATCATATGCTTTAATTTTAATTTTCTGCACGTCAATATATGAATAAAAATTATTTTTCATAAATTTTCTTAAATATCATATGCTTTTAAATTTTCCGCACGTCAATATATGAATACAAATGCACGTTTTTAATTTTTATAAATGCATCTAGTGATGAGTTCCCTTTGTTTATCAGTACTCTTTTTAGGTCAAACACTCCAATTATGGATTGAATCGCCAAAATTCAACCATTTTTAGAAATTGACTTGGATTTTTTCTGTACCTCCTTACATGAGAACCACAAAAGAATAATAGGATGGATTGAAAATTAACCTATTTTTAACCTACATTCTAGCAAAGTTACCCCTCATCTTGAAAAACTACAAATAAAATAAACTAATTCATATTTAATTAGAAATTTATTTAGTAAAATTAGAAGGCCACGTACCAATTGATTGAATTACGGCAAGTTTAGAATACAGATGAATATAACTCCGATCTAAATACGATAGATTGAGATCATTCTCATTCTGATCACACACAAAAAAAAAAGTCATTCCCATAAGTTTACCTGTTCCGATCAAAATTAAATCTGCTCCGTCAATCGTACTTCAGATTCAGCCTCCCTTCACAGGTTGATAAGTTTAACTGGTGGAAGGAGGCTGATATCTAAAACACGGTTGCCGGATCGGGTCGCAGACTTAATCGGTGGAGAAAAGGGTTGAAAATTGAAGCAGAGCCTCGCGGCGGCGATAAGAACAATGTGAGAAGCAGAGAAAAGGGTTTTGCGGGGAGAGGGGAGGGTTTACTTTTTTATGGAATACTTAAGTAAATAAATACAAATAACCGATGTCTATCATATTGAAAACCAACAAACCGGATATTCTTTTATTCTTCGTGTTTGGTATTTTTTTGGGAAATATTTTAATTACCCTTAATTCGTTTATTAGTTTTATATTAGTCTGGTAATAGACCGCTATATTATAGCAATAATATAGACGGCCTATTTCTGCAATTAAAATAGGAAACGGTCCCCATCCTGCAAATTATTTTTGGGCAGGTCCTTTTTATGCAATTTCCGTAACCTAATCAATATATATACACGTGAACAATCCTTTTCCCCCAAATTCTGAAACGCTTCTTTTCCCCTTTCCCCCAAATTCTCCAGAGCTCCTTTCCCCCAAATTCTCCAGAGCTCCGATCGGCTGCGGACCAGAATCGAGTCGATTTACAATCAGGTTTCTGATCCTTCCTCTCCTTCCTCGCAGTCGCCGCCTTCCTCCGCCGCATCACCGCCGGGAGAGTGGATCCGGTTCGGTTACTCCTCCACCACTCGCCGGAGATCGGCTATTGCGATCGCAATCGCAATCGCCGCTGGCTGATAATTTGTGTTCTGGTGTTGGTTGTCAGGTCACCCAAGTCCGTGTCAAGTTCCTCGATGATCCCAACCGTTTCATCATGAGGAATGTCAAGGGACCGGTGAGAGAGGGCGACATCCTGACACTCCTCGAGTCAGAGAGAGAGGCCAGGAGACTTCGGTAGGTCTCTACTCATGGATCTGTTCTGTGGTTACTGATCGGCTCTAGTACTGTCTGTAGTAATGTTATGATGTTATGGCTGCAAACTTTAGACAATTTCTCGTCGGGGATTGAGTTTCATTTGCTGATATCTGTCTGTTGTTAAACATGAGATGATAATCTGGTTATGTATTAAGTACTCTTCGGTTGGTTATGTTATCGGGCTCTACGAGATGACGGTTCACTGTTTTTTTGTACTTTGTGTTGCTCTGCAAATTTCTTCCATGAATTTTATGTGTTTTATTATGAAAACTAGACTGTATAATGTGATGTCTTTCTGCTTTTAAAATTTTATGTGTTTAACTTGGAAACTGGACTTTTTAATGTGGATTCTGTCTTGTTATGAAATTTATGTGTTTAGCTTGAAAACTACACTGCTTAATATGGTTTCTGTCTGCATATGAAATTTTATGTGTTTAACTTAAAAACTAGGTTTCTTGATTTGTGTTGAAACTTGATTATTTATTGTGAAAACTGTGGTGTTTGTAAAACTTGATTTTTTAATGTAAAAACTGTGATTGTGAAAATTTGGTTATTAAGGTTGAAAACTACAGTGATTGTAGAAACTATATTTTTTAGGCTGAAAACTGTGGTGTTTGTAAAACTTGATTGTTTAGGTTAAAAACTGTTTTTATTGTGAAAACTTGATTGTTTAGGTTGAAAAGTTGTGGGTTGCGAAACTTGATTATTAATTGTGAAAACTGTGAAAACTGTGAAAACTTAATTATTTAGGCTGAAAATTGTGGTTTTTGTGAAACTTGATTGTTTAAGTTGAAAATTGTGATGGTTGTGAATTTTTGGGCTGAAACCTTTGGTGAAACTTGATTATACTTAACACAACATTATTTAACCTAAACACCCTAGTTTTTATGTACCTAAAATCTGATGTTTATAATATGGAAACTTGTCTTTCTAACCTGAATTCTTTTGTGTTAACAAGTGTTTATTAAAATACAGAAATTATATTAACTGATTTATTTTTGCGTGAACAGTGACGTGAATAGTGCCGTGAACAGTGCGCGTGAACAGTGCCGTGAATAGTACTTTTCACAAAATTTGCAAATAAGGACCTCCTTCCTTCCATATTGTAATTTAGTCCCTAGTCTATATTATAGCATAATATAGACGGTCACTCCAGAGACCAACTCATTAGTTTTTACAAATATATTTCTAAAACCTTAATTTTGAATGCATAAACTCGTTTATATAATGATTGAACACGTGTCCAAATTATAAATTATTTTTTCATAAATGATAATCCATATTTAAAAAGGACATTATTGTCACTTCAAATTTAATTTAAACCTGCAGAAGTAAAATAGGCCAGCATATAGAACCACCCCTATTCTAATATCAGAATTTCACCAACCAACCGGATATTCTTTTATTCTTGCGCTTATTTGTAACGCTTTTCTACATACTTAATACATTATTATTATTTAAAGTAGCAGCACTTTTTCGACGACCGTGAGATATCTTGTATTTAAATGTATTTTTTTAATTTAAAACCATCAAGAGATGGGGGAATATTTATTGGATTCCCAAACCAAAAGAATAGGTGCCTTAAAAGCAGCAAGTTTGTACAACCTACATAGGCACAAGGACAAAAGGCCTTAGAAGCATAGTAATGCTTCTCAAAATTGATCTACAGGCCAAACTCTTTTTGCCTCAAGTCTGTTAGTGAATTGTCAAGACAAAACACAAGGCGACCTAAGAATCAAGAAAAGAAAGGCATAAAACAAAAATTATACATCAAAATTAAGGTTGGTGACAGCAGAGTGGGGATGTAAGCCAGTTGCATTAATATTAGTCCCATCTGAGTTGAGCTGATTGCTTTAACATGCTGGAGAAACTTGAGTGGAGCATCTGGGAGAGCATCTCTATCAACCTGTATAGGAGGAACAACTCAATTAGCAGTATCAGTTGAGAGAAGAGGAGATTCTGATTGTAGGAAATTTTGCAGCATTAAACAGAATTTTGCTTTTAGCAATAGGAGGCAAGGAGTTCCAAGTATAGATCAGAGATAGCTGGTTTGAATAACAAAGTTTAGCAAGGTAATCAGCAGGCTGATTGGCCTCTCTAAAGATGTGACTGAACTTAAAAGCATGTAACTCCTCTGAGATAAGGTTCAAAATTCCATAAAATCTCCAATGCCATAAGGTGGGATTATGGATCATGTCAATTGCCTGCTTACAATCTGATTCTATTTCCACAGGGGAAAGGTGTAAAGATCTGGCAAAATTGGACCCTGCTAAAATAGCTTTGAGCTCAGCTTCTAAAGGTGAGAGGGCCTGACAGTGTATGCATTGGGCAAGAATGAGCTCACCTTTACTATCTCTAACAGTAAGTGCTAAACCAGCCTGTCCAAACTTCCAGGCTGCATCTATACTTATTTTGTATCCCACTATTGGTTTAGCCCAGTAAATAGGAGATATGTTAGGTTTAGGAGGGATATAAAGTGGAGGTATACATGTTTGTGTGGCCAGTTCTCTATCTACCTCATTTAAAATTGGTAATGGATTTTTGATGAGTGAGAAGTAGATAAGACTATGTGGTTCCTGTGCTAAGGCATTAGGGTTTGGGGGACAATCCTCAAAAAGCATTTTAATTCTGGCTTTCCATAGAATCCAACAGACTAGGATAGGAGCAATATGGTTGAGTCTATTGTGCAACCTAGAAAGACCAGAAAAGGCCCAACAAGTAGCAAGTCTATCCCAAAGATTTGCACATTTGAAAAAAACAGAACCACATATATGGTGCATCTGTCTCCACAACAGTATAGCAATGTGACATTCATTATAGAAATGATGCAGAGAGTCAGAGCTAGCACAAAAACAGCATTTGGATGCAAATTTGAAGCCAAACTGAGATAAAATATCATCAAATGGAACTAAACAGTTTAGCAGCTTCCACATAAAAATAGAGATTTTTTTCTGAATAGATGCATTCCAAATTTTGGACAATACAGGGAGATTACCTGGTAAAGGATTTAGCTTCTGGTAAGCAGATCTGATTGAAAATTTTCCCTGAGGTGTCAACTTCCATATTAGTTTGTCCTGTCTGCCTGGATGAATTTATGATCCACTGATGGTGTCTATCACCTCTTGAGGCAGGACTAGTGCCAAAAAAGGCAACAGAACAGCTTTGTTAGCTATAAAATTAGCGACAGTGCACTGAATATGCTCTAATTCCTGGGGTTCATAGAAATCCATAAGTGGACCATGATCAGTCCAATTAGAACTCCAAAAATTGCACAAACCTTCACCATGAATCACTCTTGTATGTGCCTGTGCAAAACTATCAATTTTGCATATTCTTTTCCAGTTTTGTGATTTTCTAAGTGAGGATGGCTGAGAGGCTAGGAAGAGTGTCCATGGAGCTATTCCTAACTGGTACTTCCACCAGAGTTTACATGAAAAGGCTTTTATAGTGGTAAAGAGGTCTCTTATTCCCAATCCATTATTTGACACTGGCTTACAAATAGAACTCCATTTTTTCCAGCATTTTTTAGGGCCTGTTTCAGATGAGCCCCAAAAGAAAATGGCTAGCCTTCTTTGGATCTTTTTAATCATGTGTTTTGTAGGCTCCATAACTGCCCATATGTGTTGAGGCAGAGACTGAAGGCAAGATTGAATCAGAATCAATTTACCTCCAGTAGAGAGCCATTTATTTTTCCAGTTAAGAGTCCTTCTATCAATTAATTCCACAATTGCTTGTGAGTGAATATTTAAGACTCTACCACTGAAAATTTGTACTCCCAAATATTTAAATGGCAGATTACCTTTTTTCATGCCCAATATGTTTTTTACCTGTCTAAGCTTGTTCTCAGTAGCCCTAGAACTCAGGAAGAAATCACTCTTTTCATAATTTATTTTCTGGCCAGTGGTTTCTTCAAATTTCACTAAGAAAGCTTTCAATCTAATTAAGTTGATTCTGGAAGCACTGAGAAAAACTACAGTGTCATCAGCATAACTTAAATGAGAAATAGGGATGGCATTTCTGGGGAGACAGAAGTATTGCAATTTTCCAGTGTTAAAAATGAAAGAAAGGCTTCTGGTAAAAGCTTCACTGAAAATATTGAACAGAAATGGAGACAGTGGGTCTCCCTGTTTGATCCCTCTAGTTGCTGGGAAGTAGCCAACTGGTTTGCCATTTATTAAGATTGAGAACCAAGCATCAGACAAGTTTTTCATAATGCAATCAACAAATCTGTCACCAAAACCAAATTTAAGGAGAATTTTTTTAAGGAATTGCCAGCTAACTCTATCAAAGGCTTTCATTAAATCAATTTAAGATACAGTTTGGATCCCTGGCTTTCCTATTTATGAATCTAAACATTTCTTTTAAATAGATAACATTATCAGAAATGTCCCTATTTTGAAGAAAAACAGACTGGTTTGGAGATATCAATTTAGGCATTAATGGTTTCAGTCTTTCCATTATGATTTTTCAAAAAATTTTGTTTGTAACATTAGAAAGACTGATAGGTCTATAATCACTAAAAGAGATAGGTATTTCTTTCTTAGGAATGATAGTGATCCATGTACTGGAAATACCTCTATTAATGTGAGACCTAGTTAGAAAATCATTAGATGCCTCTAGTAAATCTAAGAAATTATGTTCCATGCCTTAATAAAAAATTGGGCAGTGTAGCCATCAGGCCCTGGACTGCTTGACTTGTTAAGGCCAAAAAATATTTGCTTTAATTCAGGCAAAGAAACTGGCTTAATGAGTTCATCATTTTCTGCCTGTGAGATCAGTGAAGGTATCTGAGACAGAAAATGTGTAGAGAAGAGATTCTGGTCAGGGTGACGTGAGTCAGTTAGAAGATCTTGGTAAAAAGCTACAGCTTCAGACTCAATTTCCTCATTGCCATTCAACTACTGTCCCTGTGAACTCTTAATTTTAGTGATTCTAAATCTACCTCTTTTCTCCATAACAGTGTTATGAAAATATTTGGTGTTCTCATCACCCTCTTTAAACCATTTAACTTTAGCCTTATGTTTCCAGAAATTATTTTGCTCTTTTAAAGATTTTTTTAGAAGAGCCTTTGCCTGTTTGAGTTTAATTAGTTCATCAGTTGTGCTATTCAACTCAAAACTAATTTCCTGGATCCTTAACTTTTCCTCAGCTTTTATTACATTCTCATCTATATTACCAAAAATCTCCTTATTCCATTTCTTAAGGACAGACTTAAGGCTTTTAAGCTTGAGAAAGAATTAATACATTCCAGTACCCTCAGAATGATCATTCCAATGAAGATTGATGACCTCCATGAAACTTTCTCTCTTGAACCAGGTATTTATGAACCTGAAGGGCTTAGGAACTGAGGGAATATTACTACCTATTCTAAGTAATAAAGGACAATGATCTGAGGTGTCTTTGTTGAGCACTTGGATAGAGGACTGTGGGAATTTTGTACTCTAATTATGAGTGCACATTCCCCTATCCAATCTCTCAATAGTTAGCCTCCTTCCTTGTTCCCTAATTCTACCATTAGACCAGGTGTAAAAAATTACATACTGTATGTACATGAAAGAGAGACATGTTATCAATGAAAGCACTAAATTCCCTAATACTCTTTAGGCTAGTTTTAGCATGTCCTTTGTATTCAGAAATGGAAGCCATGGCATTATAATCACCTATAAACATTGCTTAAGGAGATGATATATCCTTAAGATCAGACCACAGTTCAACTCTTTCTTTCCTAGTTCTTAATCCATACACAAAGAAAATCTCAGTAGATGATTCTAGTGTATGTATTGAGAGCTGTACTTGAATAAATTGATTATGGTCCAAAATTAAAGAAATGTCAGCTTTACAGTTCCACATAAGCCAAATATTACACAGACTTGAATACATGCAATTTTGAAAGTGCAATTTGTTTTTGTAAGAATCACATTCTGAGTTATCATGTTATGGTTCAATTAGGCATAGTACATCAATTTTATGATTAAAAATTAGTCTACATAGTCTAAGCATAGAAGTTTCCATGCCTCTGACATTCCAGACCAGTACATTTAGACCTAATGTTGTACTAATCATTTACGAGATTTAATGCTATTAGTGGCAGTTCTAGTCACTATCTTATTAACCTGAGCAAAAAAAGTTGGGACTTTGTTCAACTTAGAATCATCAAGAGAGGTACTAGTAGTAGATGTCACAGCATCAACATAAGATAGAGGGGTTACCTGTGAATGAGAGTTTGGAGGTTGGGAAGATTCCACATTTTTACCAGCAGCTGTCAACACTTCAGAGGTATCATCAGTGCCCAGATCTGCCTCCATAATCAAGGGGAGAAATCCGTTGCTGCCCTGTCTAGGTTGAGAATAGAAACTGACTTTATTGGTATCAGCAATGGATGGCTTGGTTGAGTGTAGATTCATGTCATCCTTCGAATAATTTTTTGATTTTCTAGGAGTGCACCAAGGTTCCTCAGCTGAACTGACAGGGTTTTGAGGATTAGAGGAGGAACTTGGCTCAGAAAGAATATCAGTATGGATATCAGTGGCATGGGGGGTAGTGGAGGGGAGTGACTGAGCTGAAGGAGAAATCTTTGATGCATTATTCGTTGACTCTTCTGTTATACTGTCATCAAACTCAAAATCTTTGGCACTACTGGCATGTTGGGAAATATGTGGAGACTTCTGTGAGAGGTTTGGAGTCTGTTCAGTGTCAGACAGTACTTTAATTGGAGAGTCATAGAACATTGGAGTGGTAAGGCAGTTTGTGATTTGGTGAGTGGTATCTGAAGGGGTGGGGAGTGTATGGGGAGGTGCTGGTAGGGAGAGAGGTACAGGTGATGGTGGTGAGGGATCAGGATTTGGAGTGTGGACAATTTCTTTTCCTTTGTTCAAATCCCCTTGTTTCTTCTGAACATACACTAGATTCTGAGTGTTCTGGCCTTTCCAGTGACCAGAGGGACCAGCAACCTGCTTCTGTTTAGTGTCATTGAGGTTTTTTGGGGAGTTTGGCCTGAGGTTGTTCCTTCTTTGCATTGGCCTTAACTCAGGGTTGAGGATTCTACACTCATTCACTTCATGGCCCAATTTCTTACATTGTCTGCAATATAAAGGGAGCTGCTCATATTCTATCTCAAAATCAGCAACCTCACCCTCCATATTAACAGTCAAAGTGACTGAATTATGGAGCTTTGCAAGCAGATCAATCTCCACACACAGCTTTACAGCTGAGGGTCTAGTAAGACTAGCTGTGGCCATATCCATCTTAATGAATCTACCAATTCTGTTTCCTATAGCCTCTAACATGGCAGTATTGTACCAGAAGATAGTTAAGTTATGAAGGGTGATCCATATGGGCATAATTGAGGTTTCTGTGTCAGGGGTAAAACCAGGGGTCCATTTAAAAACTTTCATAACAGATCCCTTAAAAGACCACACATTCTTCATCCAACATCTTTGTAGATCCTTAGGATCTTCAAACCTTATCAAAACATGTCTATAATCGATAGAGCCAAGCTGATACCTGCCTTTAAAGCCGACAGATTTGAAGGATTCGTTCAGAAACTCCATCGAGGGCTTGATCCTTGGAAATTTGCCGATCAAGGCGTTGGTGTAGTGTTCCGACAAGGCGGCGACCTCCTCCGAGGAGATGATGCATGCAACCTTTCCTCGGTATTCCGGCACCCGAGAAATTGACGGATTGGAAGGTAGAGCCGAGGCAAGAGGTATGGGTTTTGCTGTGAGCGCTTGAAGAAAACTAAGTTGGGGGTGGCTCCGCGGCGGTTAGGCGGCGGTTCCGGCGACATAGTGGTGGTTTTGTGACCGTTGTAGGTGGTTAACGGACAGAAACAGTTGTTGTCGGTAAAAAGGATAAACAAAAGGTAGAGAGAAGGGAGAGCATTTGTGAATTAGAGAGAGAAAGGGCTTATATTTAAATGTTAATTAAGTAGCCATTAGTTTAAAGTTTTTTAAAAAATAGTAGTTTAAAAATGTTAAGAATTAGTCTTGGGAGTGACAGTCACTATATAGTGACGGATTTATATGCAAAGAAGTTTGGGACGGGATTTTTCTGCAATTTATGCAAATTGCATTCACGCGCGGGGGTTTTTCTGCAGTTTATGCAAATTGCATTCATCATACTTGAATTTCACACTTGAATGCTTGTTTTATAGACCAAACATGTTGTTTTTTAGAACATGCTTGCATTTCACACACTTAACAGGTTGTTTTTAGAGAATGCTTGCATTTCACAGTTAACAGGTTGCTTTTTAGAGTTCATGTATTTTGAAGCAAAAAAAGATGGTTTTATAGAGAATGCTTGAATTTCACCCTTGAATGCTTGTTTTTTAGACCAAACATGTAGTTTTGTAGAACATACTTGTATTTCACGCTTAACGGGTTGTTTTTTAGAATAAAATGTTTGTTTTTTAGACTGTGTGGATATGTTTGCTAACGTCTATTTTTAGACTAAAAGGCTTGTTTTTTAGACTAAGTGAACAGTGCGCGTGAGTGAATAGTATATTTTGTCAAAATTACAAATAAGGACCTCCTTCCTTCCATATTCCAATATAGTCCTTCGTCACTATATAGTGACCGTCACTCAAGAGACTAACTCAAATGTTAATTAAGTAGTCAATATTAAATAAAAAATATATGATTGTCATGAAAGATATTCCGATGAATAAATCTGGTTCTCCATATGCTTTCATCACCTCACAGGATTCGCAGGATGTTAATGTCAGGTCTTAATGGCCAAAATAGTAATATTGCAGTAGAATAAGGAGCTGAAGCTCAGATTCAGGTGAGAAAGAATTACAGAGAAAGATGAGAGAGAATAAGCATGTGTGATCTAACTAATTCATCAGATAACCATTCTCTAACTAACAGCTAACTGATATAGCTAATCTAGCTAACTGATTCTTCTCGTTGACTGCAACTGCCATTCTTGACTTCTGGTTATTTACCAATCTGCCCTTGTCCATTCTTTTGGAGGATGACAATCCCCACTCCTTAAAGCACAACTTGTCCTCAAGTTTGGAACCGAGGAAACTGGGTTGTAATGAACTCAGCAAACTCCCAAGAAGCATCCTCGGCTGGCATACCTTCCCACTCAACCAACCACTGCACTTGATTCCCTTTATCAGTAGCAACTAACCTTCTGCTCATCACCTTGGCTGGTACTAAGTATGGAATGTCTTGAGTCATCTCCACAGGAATGTCATTTCCAGAAATAGGAGGAGTCCCAATGTGTTTCTTTAACAGGGACACATGGAAAACAGGATGGATTCTGCAAGTATTAGGCAATTTCAACTTATATGCCACCTCCCCAACTCTGGCTTCCACCAAATAGGTCCATAATACCTTGCAGAAAACTTAGAAACATTAGCTCCTTGAAGTGAAGCTTGTCTGTACTTTTGGACCTTCAAATAAGCCCAATCTCCCACAGCTAGAACCCTTTATGTTCTCTTGTTATCTGCAAAATACTTCATCCTGGATTGAGCTTACAACAAATGTTTCTTAAGTAGCTGTTTCACCTCCTCTCTTTTCTGCAACAGATTCTGAGCAGCTGGAATTATTGTATTGCTAAGATCTCCTAATGGAAGAGACATTGGTTTCACCCCGTACAAGGCCTCATAAGGAGTCATCTGAGCACTAGTATGAAATGATGTGTTATACCACCATTCAGCCAAACTGAGCCAATGACTCCAGGAACTAGGCTTATCACAACAAAAGCATCTTAGAAAATGTTCCAAATCCTGATTTACCCTTTCAGTTTGACCATCAGACTGGGGATGGTAAGCAGTACTAAAATTAAGTTTAACTCCCATTTTCTGAAATAACTCCTTCCAAAAGTGGCTTGTAAACACTTTATCTCTGTCACTCACAATACTCTCTGGCATGCCATGCAATCTCCATATCTCCTTAAAATATAATTCCGCAACAGTGCTAGCATCATAAGGGTGGGTTAAAGCCAAAAAATGGTTGTACTTGGTTAACCTGTCCACTACTACCAGTACAGAATCTTTGCCTTCAGACACAGGCAATCTGTCAATGAAATCCATATATACCAGAGACCATGGTTGACTAGGGATGGGAAGAGGTTGGAGCAGTGCAGGGCTGTGGCAATGCTCCACCTTATGTTTATGACAAACAACACATTGCTGAATAAACTGAATGATCTCTTGTTTCATGCCAGGCCATACAACAGTTACTAACACCCTCTGTTACGGTCACAAATATGGACTTCTCCTTGAATGGAGCCGTCAACAGCTAACCTGCAAATGAAGAAGAGATGGCTAAGTCAGCGCGGGGAGAGCGATTGCAGTTCCCACTCCGATGCCAAAGTTAGCTCTCTGACATTATTTGTGATCTTATCTCTATAGTGGTTTTGTGAACTTACCCCTTGTCTTCCTCCTCTCCTTCCTCTTATACCCTCAGCCAGGGTTCATGAACGCAGGGTTTAAGGTTCAAATAAGTGGGCTTATGTTGGGCCCGATCTCCCTTGCCTTCACGTACCTTCCCCTTGACGTTGACGGGCCTACTGCGCTGGCGCTTGACCAGCCGCTTGGGCCGTTGACCGGATCATCAGGCCCACGATCCTCACAAGTCCCCCAAGTGTGAGGCTGTGTTGCCAAACGTGGGCGAAGGACTGAAAAGACGGTAATGGGCCTGACCCTTGCTCTCTCTTGTGAACGGTTCCAAACTCCCTCTTTAATGCATGTTAAACGCGTGTCCCACGACTCCGCTTCTCGATGGTGCGTGGGTCCACCTTGCTCACAGTTTCCCACACGGCCTTAAATTCGCTACCGCTTCCTTTGATTTGAAAACATCCCCTTTTTCATCCCTCTTCTGTTTCTTTCATCTCAAAGCTTCTCCACCGCAGCATCGCTCTGTCTCTACTCAGGTATTTCCCCTTCTTCCTACTCTCTTTTATTTCGGTGACCTTCCTAGGCCCCTCGGTTCTCGCCCTTCTGATGGCTTTCCGGCGCATGGGCCTCGGTCTTGGAAGCACCACGTCGGTCGGCGATGTGGAGGGCTTCAAAGAGAGGTGCCGCAACACGGTGGAGCTCGAGTTTCCGATTTGGAAGATCAGATCCACCTTCCCAAGGCCGGGCAACCGGTGGCGGAGGCCCCTAAGGGTTTTACCGCCATCTACTGCGAATACCTTTTTGCCGGTGGCCTGCGCTTCTCGTTGACGGGTTTCTTCCATCAAGCTTTGGCCTTTTTCGGCCTCGACCTCCGCTATTTACAACCTAACTCTGTCAAGGCTCTGATCAGGTTCCAGATCATGTGTTCTCAGCAGCAAGTCGTCCTTTCGCTTCCTCTGCTGCGTGTGTTCACTTACCCCTGTGTCGATAAGGGCTACTGCCACATCAAATTCCGACTATCCATTGGCAAGTCCTTGCTCCAGAAGAGGCCTAAGAAGTCCGGATGGGGGTCGAAATTCATGTACGTCGCTAATGACTTGGTGTGGGGCCCTCGTGCTAGTCGGGTCGAGTACTCGATCGGTGACCCAGCTACCCGCGGGCTCCGGCCCAGCGACGGCGAGGCGGCTATGCTAGACCCAGAGGTGCGGAAGCTGAAACAGGGGGCCATGTTGTGGACCGCGGTTAACTCTGACAAACTTTTGAGTGAGTGCGGCCTTCCTCACTGCCGACTCGACGCTCCCGTTCACTCTTCTTCATCTTCCGAGGGTCCGGAAGGTCGTCTAGTGCTTTAACTTGTTCTTGTTATGCCTTTTCTCTCTTTTGTTTTCATATTTCACTCTGTGATGTTGTTCTGCTAATCCCTTTTGCTATTACACTTCACAGATTCCAGGGACGTCGAGGAGGAAGTTGACATCCAGCCGGACGCTCAATCGGACGTCCAAACCGTCGGATCACCCATATGGAATGATCGTCATCGCTCTCAACGCCACCATGCTCGCTCTTCCACGTCCCAGCTCACCGATAGCCACGTCCAACACTCTGAATCTCACCTCAACGTCTCCAAGCCTATTCTCAACCCTACCCCGCGTGTCATCGACTTGGAGGACGACAGCTCTGGTGGTAAAGGGGGAAAGCACAAGAGGTTCGTTGGGGAGCTGACTGCCAAGAACGCCACCAACGGGGCAGGGGCGAGCCCACCGCACGCCGACGACCAGCACCGGAGGAAGCTCCTTAAGGCGGGATCGTCTGGCACTAGCATGCCGCCCCACCCGACGGGGTCAGTACTGACTACTCCTAAGGGTCGTGCTGACTTCCTTGCGACTGCACTCCCAAAGGGCCATCTTGAAGCATGGCGTGCTAATGCTCTGGTCAATTTCCATAACTCGTCCAGCCTCATGGATCGGTATGACTCCGTCAGCTTGGAGGTATGTTCTGTCCTCTTTACCCTTCTGCTTTGGTCCTTTTCTCGTGTCTGTTGCGCCTTGCCGGCCTTTTGTGTTTCAACTCTCTTCATTTGAAGACGTGAACCTCTAGGTGGCTTACTTGTCTGCCTCCTTGAGGGGTGAGCTAGGTCGGCCGAATCTTGACGCCGCTCATTCCCGTGGGGGTGTCCTGCCAGGCGGCCCTTCAAGCCGCTCGCAACCTCAACCAGAAACAGGAGCAGATGATCACTGAGCTGAACGTGACTGTTGCCGCTCAATCAACCCTCCAGGCAAATGTGATGAGCTATCTGAGTCTCTGGCCGCCCTTCGGGTCGAGAAAGAGGTCGTCCTCGCTGAGCGGGACCTAGCCAACGGGAAGTTGAAAGAGGCTGAAGCCCAGCTTGCATCATTTGAGGAAATCCGCGCCAAGTTGCAGAAAGTCGAAGATGCTCTCGTTAGCTATGACACGCGGGTTGCTGTTGCCGATGCCAAGTACAAATGGGCTGTTGAGGTTGGTTTCCCAGACGTCTTCCTGAAGGTTGCTTCCAGTGACAATGCACGTCGGCGCTTTCATCGTGCTATTTACCGGTCCTTTGATCTGGACGAGGTGTACGCCGATGACGCGGCGCGCTTCGAGCTCTCACTAGATGAAATGTTCTCTGCCTTTGGTAAGTACCCGTTCACCGAATACTTCTCTGAACTGTCGGCAGACATGTCCCCTAAGGAGCTCATGAACTGGGTCCCTCCTCCTCGTCTCGAGCCGCAGCTGTTTTCTGCCACATCAACGACTCACCCGTCTGGCCAAAGTCCAAACAAGGGGATTACCAAGGCCACTGAAGAAGACGCGCCTGATGGCTTGCTGGAGGACCTGGCGGGGGCTGGGCTGCTGAAGGATGACCCTGTGAAGGAGCCAACAGAGGGGAACGCTAGCGAGAAGGTGGAGGGTAACTAAAGAAGTCACCCTGCGTGGCGTTGTTTGCTTTTCATGCCGTTTGTGGCTTTTGATTTCTGTTTTCATCTTTGACAATTTCCTGCATTCTGTTTTGCCCAAACTATACTCTTGACTGCTGTTTTATTTGATGATCCATCTTTTGGTCAATTTCTTGCATGGGTGTTTGTTTTAATGACCGCTACGCTTGGCTGTCTTCGCTTACTGCCCTCACGGGGCGAGATGCCGGCCAAGTGTTGGCCCAACGGCCCTTCGGCCTCTCAGTTGGCCTTACCGTCGGCCCAGACGTCGAAACAGCTGAGTCATCTAGGTAGTCTGGATGGTTCGGTGGACATCGAGCCCACTTGCGTCATCGATCCAGCAAAATCGACTAAGTGTTATCCTGATGACTCGTCGATCCTCCCATCAGGGTTGTCGTCAGGCTCGTCGACGGAATGGGCGTCGAAGTGACTGAATCAGCTGTGCCCCCATATAGTTTGGGGACAACGAGCTCGTTTATGTCATCAAGCAAACGAAATTTACTTGGGGGTCACTTTGACGTCCTGTTGAACTCACCGTCGGGCTCGTCGTCGGGATCACCGTTCACGGAGGAGTTGGAGCGATTGAAGTGGCTGTGCCCTCAGTGTGTCTGCGAGCAGCGAGCATGGCTATGTTGGCAAGCAAACGGAATTTGCAGAGTGACCCTCTGACGTCACGTCGGACTTACCGTCAGACTCGTCGTCGGGGTTACCGTCACCATGGGCGTTGAAGCGACTGACTCGGTTGTGTCCTCAGAGAAGTTGAGGGCAACGAGTCTGGCTATGTTGGCAAGCAACCGAAATTCACCGAGTGACCCTCTGACGTCCCGTTGAACTTACCGTCAGACTCGTCGTCGGGGTCACCGTCAGCATGGGCGTTGAAGCGACTGAAGCGGCTGTGTCCTCAGAGAATTTGAGGGCAACGAGCCTGGCTATGCCGGCAAGCAACCGAAATCGGCTAAACAATGACTCGACAACCCGTCGAACTTATCGTCAGGTCTACCGTCGAGTGCACCGTCCACATGACAATTGGCACGACAGAAGTGGCTGTGCCTTCGTGAGATTCGGGAGCAGCGAGCTCGGTTGTGTCGTCGTGGAAGTGGAATCCCCGGTGCCTGATCGGTATCCCGACGCCGTCGGGTCGGTCGTCGACCAGGCTCCAGGAAGCAAGAAGAGCTAACAATGTATATATCGCTAAGACCTGCTTTATATTAATTGCCACAAAAGAAGAAACGAATCCCCTCACGATCATTCTCTCACCGAGCGGTGGGGCAATATGATCGCGTTGGGAATCCGGCCAAAAGTGTTTTTTGCCCACAGGTTAAGGCTTACTGTCATATATACATAAATATCCAGGTTGATACCCGGTCATCCGTAGAACTTCCGGAAATTGCTCATGTTCCAGGTGTGAGGGACGGGCTCACCCGCCATGGTGTGGAGCTTGTACGCTCCATTGTCCAGCACTTCCGCCACCTGATACGGACCCTCCCACGTGACGTCCAGCTTCTTCGTCCCTTCGGCTCGGCTAGCTTCATTCTTCCGGAGGGCGAGCTCGCCTACCTTCAGTGAGCGGTCTCTGACACGGCTATTGTACCTCTGCTCTACGTAAGACTGGTACGCAGCTTCCGTCAATGCTACCTTCTCTCTTCAGTGCTCGAGATCGTCCAGACTGGCTCGAATTTCCTCCTCGTTCTCCGATTCGGCCAATAGCAGATAATAAGAATAGCCACTAGCAGATAAGACTGGTGCAGGTCCCCACAAATCACAGTGAACTAAATCAAGTATAGAATATGCTCACTTTGATTTTTCACACGCTGAGCAAAGAGAAGACTTGGGAGACAAAGAGGTGACCTTAACATGTTAAGTTTATTCAATAAAGAAATGAATGAATGAGAAGTATGACCCAGTCTGGCATGCCAAATATCAAAAGAAGCTGTATTTTTATTTGATCGAACGTAAGCGACAAAGGCAGCACCACTCCGTTCAAGCACGTAAAGACCATGATGACATCGACCCTGGCCTAAAACTTCCTTGTTTGACCATTTTTGAATCACAAATGAAGACTCGTCAAAAGAAACTACAGCTTTTAAATCCTTTGTGAGCTTGCTAATCGAAAGAAAATTTTTCGCAACATCGTGAATCACCAAAACATCCGATAATGATAAAGTACGAGAAAACTTATGACGACCAACATGTGTAATGGAAACATCACGACCATTAGCGAGAGGGACAGAACGGTTATCAGTATATGGAGCAACACGATCAAGACCAGAACATGCTGAGGTCATGTGGTTAGTAGCACCAGAATCCATATGCCAACTGGAAGCCTTGTCATTCAAAGAAGCTGAAGTCTGGAAAACATTGGCGACATTTGCCGACATAGGCGGACTGGAGCAAGTCCGAGAGGTATGGCCAAACTCATCGCAAAATTGACACCTCGGGTTCCATCGTTTCCGGCGAGCAGAAAGAGTAGGTTGCGGCGGTGGCAGCGTGTGTAACACACGCGCCGGAGAGGCTGAAAAAGCAACCGGCGCGTGCATTCACGCGCCCTGGGAGAGGGAGGCTTTGGCGCGGGCGCATGCGAAACACGCGCGACACCAGGCGAATGAAGTTGGGCGTG
Source organism: Sherardia arvensis (assembly GCA_948330725.1). NCBI lineage: Eukaryota > Viridiplantae > Streptophyta > Magnoliopsida > Gentianales > Rubiaceae > Sherardia > Sherardia arvensis. Next base: position 8,099,909 of record OX415238.1, on the reverse strand, counting down.
CGCGTGATCCACACACGTGCGAGGGAGCTCCTGATTGGCATCTGGCGCGTGCACGACACGCGTCCAGGGAGGCCTAGCGCGTGGTTCACACGCGTTGTCGGATTTGGCGGATGATGCGCCGGCGCGTGTGCTTCACGCGCTCGTGTTGGAGGCGCGTGTTGCACACGCGCGCCGCCCTCTGCTGGGTAGGCTAGCTCCGGTCGGTTCATATTTGTTTTTAATTTTTTTTTTCAACCACCGGAGAGATCGTGGATAAAGGGAACGTTGGCACACCAATTGAGTAGCGGAAAAGGAGGAAGGAACACCAAAACAAAATCACCACAATCAAAGGTTCAAAGAAGCACCGAAATTGATTGAAATTTATCTGTCGAAATTGGATTTTTGACGGATTTACAAATTATTGGATCGAGTAGGCTGATATCATAAAAGAATGTAATTCACCGTAGTTGGTGTGTCTGTATTATCAGAAATATATAAGATTACAAGAGTATAAATACATTGTATCTAGACTAGTCTAATTATGGTACAGTAATATATACAAATCAATCACAATTATTTTCATGATAATTGTGATATTCTATCATTATTAATGGGCCATTTTTAAAAAATGAGTTTCTATTTGTTGTTACGATTATCTTCAAAATTTCTAGTTTTCATTCCATTTGTTTTAGTTGAATAGGTGAATAAAAAGTTAAAATCATAAAAAATGTACTGACCTTTCAAAAGATCTCTTCATAACATATAATTTTAACAATAAAAAAAGTTTAAATAGTATTTAATTTTTCAGTATGATTAGTGATTCTGTTGTTCATTCCCATATACCTTAAAGAAATTTAACATTTAAATCGAATCAAAAGATTTCCACCTAATTAAATAAGGTACGGTGAGGCTAATTTAGATGGCCTATATACTACATTATGAGGAAGGAAAATAGTTGTTTTGTCCACAAATAGAGAGGCGGAAATATACTAAAATATACCATCCACATATATCAAAAGAAATAATATTTTTAATCTATGGATGATATATGAAAAAAATGTGTTAGCTAAACAACACGGAAAACTGGCCAAACATTTGAGGTTCGAACTAAATCATTTAAACCAAGCGCGATTTCCGCATTCTCAAGATATCAAGCATAATTTGGATGATGGGGATCAGTATAAGTATCACAAGGTTATCTTATGTAAAAAGGTGTGTCAGCTTGTTGATAGCAAAGGTAAAAAAAATAATTAAGAAATGTAGAATCTTCAAAGATCGGCCTAAATGTGTGGATAGAGTGAATATCAGAGACTTGAGAATACTCTTGAGCAACAAGATACGAGCCTTTTATCAATCAACTGTTTTGTCTTCCAATCAGAGTAATCCCTAGTAGTATGAAAACCAGTCTGAAACGGGTCATCATATGATGGTAAGGTGATGACTAAGAATGCAATGGTAAAGCAGGCAGTCGATGAATGTGATAGTTAAGGATTGAAGGACGGTGAAGAGGAAACATTAAGCGATACTAGAGACCCAAAACTAGGTTACCTTATCGCTGGAGATCGAGACGACTTAGTGTAAAGTTGGATCAAGCACAACATGACTTGGAGAATTGTCAGAATTTGAACTAGAAAAGATAGAGGCATCTAGAGACTAATTCGACTTTGTCGATGATTTAGCAAGGATAGATTTGATTGTTCATTAAAATTAACAAGCATGATGTGTAAGATATATTCTCTACATGACAGGATCTAAGTATCGAAAATCTTGGTACTATGAGTTGTAGTAGCCAAGAAAAATGAAAGACGTGTTGCATGGAGCCAAATTATGCTGAGAGAATGGTCGAATGTAAGGATGCCTCATTAAAAAACCTTTCGGAAATTATTTTTAATGTCTAACCCCCTCCATGGCTCCAAATTCCATATTTAGCCTCTTTTTCATCACTTCTCGAGTTGATTATACTCTACCATTTTCCTTATCATTCTTGCACCAAAACATATATACCTTCGTGAACATCAAATGACAAAAGAGAGAAATAAAATCATATTATTTATTTACATAAAATACACCTAATCAATAATCACATTTTAGTTAGAAGTCGGTGATTTCAGCAGTTCTATAGTTGTGAATGGAGTCGTTTAACAATAGAGTTGATAAAAGACTCATTTATCACCAAAGTGAGAGCGTAGTCATGAGTTTGTAAAATAAAGTGCCACCATTTCTTTGGTATACCTTGATGTTGCATGAGAATTGATTCCATACCAATATGTGAAACTTTATGAGTGTCAAAAAAATGATTTTCTCTTAAAATGAAAGTATCAAATAAAACGGGAACATCCATCACTAAAAATGAATTGCCACTAGCTAATAAAATAGGAGTAGGTCCGTACCCATCAATTATACATCAATCAAAAGCATGCCCGCTTAGGATTATTTAACCAAAGTTGTTTGCCCTTAGCCATTTCACAAGACGAACAAAGAAGAGATTAGACAACAAAGAGTTGACTTGGCAAGGTTCAACTAAAAGAAAAAGTGGAAATTAAATTAAGTATAGTAAAATGAATGAGTGAGATTATATTTGAAAAAAAGAATGGGTGAAAAGAGTAAAAGAAAGTAAATACTTTCACAATAAATGATAAATATATACTTTAAATTGAGATAGGCAAATAAGTAAAATACGTACATTTAAACAATGAATAGTTAGCACGTGTTTGATTGCAATTTGTTTCATTCTAAATTATCATACTTATAATAATTTAATTAGACGTGCAAAAAATGGGCACATAACTAAATTATTAATAATATGATAATTAAGAAAATGAAAATCTTTACAAAGAATTAGCGCATGTTTTGTTGCAATCTTTCTTTATAAAGTTTTTCATCTTCTAGATTATTATATTTTAACAATTTAATTATGTGTTCACTATTACAATTTAAATGATTTTTATCAATATAGTAGTTTAATTTGCACGTATGTCGATCGCATGTCAATGAATAAAAAATGCACGTTTAATTATTCTGAAAAAAATAATGCATCTAGTAAGTTTATATTGGGGCCGAATAATGTACTAATAATATTCTTTGGGCCGTAAATTAAATTAATTTTACTCATTGAAAAATGGGAAAAAAAAAGAAGATGACGCTTGGTGACGCTGTATATCGCTAGCCCCATTATGTCCCGGAAAAAGACTAAGGTGCAGTATATCGCTAGCGATACTGCACGCAAGTCAACATTGAAAAAGCGCCGGAAAGGCCTTTTCAAGAAGGCGAGTGAACTTTCCATCCTCTGCGACGTTGACGTATGAGCGGTGGTGTTCAACCCTTTTGACGGCCAGCCGGAGGCCTGGCCTGACAACGAGGGTGCCCGGCGCGTCTTCTAACGATTCCGGCAGCTCCCACAGATTGAGCAGACCAAGAAGATGATGTTCCAGGTGAAGTTTCGAGTGTTTACTTTTTTTTTTATTATGTGTACTTTTAAATTTATAAAAATCAAAGTTCAATCATTTATTTTAATATTTTTAATTATGTGTACATTTTCTGCATGTCAATGAATAAATTTGCACGTTTGATTAAATTGTTAAAATATGATACATAAGAATATGAAAAACTTTATTAAAAAAGATTGCAATGAAACACTTAATTACTAACTTACAATCTTATTTTCCATAAATTTTCTTAATTATCATATGCTTTTTAATTTTCTGCACGTCAATATATAAATAAAATGCACGTTTTAATTTTTTTTTAAATGCATCTAGTGATGAGTTCCCTTGGTTTATTAGCACTTCAACTTCTCATAGATGAGAACCTCATAAGAACAACATGATGGATTGAAAATTAATCAATTATTAATCCCCGCACGAAATCAAACCATTAATTCTAGAAAGTACCCCCTTGGGGTTAGCAAACGGGTATACGGGTAAAATATAGGTCGGGTAAAATGGATAATATGAAAATATGGGTATGACCCGGGTCGGGTAAAATGCGGGTTAGATAAAATATGGATAGGGTAAAATTCACGGATAAAACGGATAAAGGTTATATGAAATCGGGTAAATCTGTAGATTAGACCCGTATTTTACCCGACCCATTTTGATCCGTATTTTAAATTACCTATTTTACCTGTAGCCGTATTTTAACCATATTCATATGAGTAAAAAACATTACCCGTTGACCAGCGAATATCGGGTAACATCTTGAAAAACTACCCATTAGATAAACCAATCCATGTTTAACTAGAAATTTATTTAATAAAATTAGCCGGTTTTGTACCAATCGATATCACAGCAGGATTACACAGAATGAATATAATTCCGATCTAAATATGATAGATTGAGATCATTCTCATTCTGATCACACAAAAACAAAAATAAAAATCAATCTCATAGATTTACCTGCATGTTCCAATTAAAATTCAATTCACTCCGTCAATTATGTTTCAGATGGAGCTTCCCTGCACCATTGATAGATTTAATTGGTGGAGGGAGGCTGATATCTGAAACACGATTGCCGGAGCAAACTTAATCGGTGGCGAAAAGGCTTGAAAATTGAAACAGAGCTTGGCGGCGGCGACAGTACAATATGAGAAGCGCAGAACAAAAGGGTTTTACGGGGAGAGGGGATGGTTTACTTTTTTGATAGAATACTTAAGTAAATAAATAAAAATAAGCGATGTCTATATCATTGAATTTACTCATCTAATACCAGAATTTCACCAACCAACCGTATATTCTTTTATTCTTGTACTTATTTGTAACGATTTTCTACATACTTTATACATTATTGTTCTTTAAAGTTAGCAGCACGTTTTTGACGATTGATAAGTACATGGTTCGTATTCGGACCTCATTCATACTCGGACCAGGACCAGAGAAGGGTTGTGGGCTCGAGATACGCGGAAGGTGGATCCACAGGTCCATCAATCCTAATTCTTATAAGGAATGCGTATATTATGAATATTCTACAAGGAATATACATCTTCTCAAAGATGGTAATACAGCTATGCTAGACATGGTAACACAACCATGTCCGAAGTATACTTCTATTATACATGGTAATACAACTACTCTTCCCATAATAGTTGTATTCATACCATAAATACATATCTTGGTGATCTACGGATTGTAGTCATATAAATACCCTAAAGGTTTGGTATACCTCTCAATCTAATCTCATACTTTATACTTTACGCCTTAAGCATATATACTAACTTGAGCGTCAGAGTGTCTATCCCCGGGACACCCGGGGCCTTTGTCTTGCAGATCAGTTCGTGAGCATGGTTCATGATTAAGTGCGGTTCGTAGACATCCATCAATTTGGCACGCCCGGTGGGACCCGAAGGCTAATCTTGATCTATACGACCTTCTAACTCATGGCTGATCCGGCTGAAAACCTTTGTGGGAGTACACGAATCTGTTTCTCGGTCCCGACAGGAGTAAGAAGCATCAACAACGACGAGACAAGCCACGCCGGCAACCAGGGAGAAGGAAGAAGCATCAATGGTGTGCATCAATCGGCGCAAGAACCCTCTCCCTGGGAGGGGGAGAACAAAAGATCTCGCTTAGACAGAACTGTTACTTTTTCATCCGAAAATGCGGTTCCTAATGAAATTCCTCATTCAGATCCCCTAGTGATTACGGTCGACATAAACCATAACATGATCAGAAGAGTTATGGTGGATGGAGGAAGCGAAGTAGAAGTCATGTTCATCAGTTGTTATGAACAGTTGGGATTGGAAAAAATTAATCTCACGCCCACAAGCCCTATCTCAGGATTTACTGGCAACCCTGTCATTCCTTTGGGAAAAACTATTTTACCAGTGCAAGTAAGAGACGGTTCTCGGAGTATAACCTTACATTGCACCTTTACGATCATCAACTCCAGAGCGCCATACAACATAATCCTTGGAAGGCCCTGGATGTACCAGGCAAAGGCAATTTGGTCCCCTTACCATTTGGTGATGAACTTCCCCACCAACAAAGCAATTGCCGCGGTCCGAGGTGATCAACAATTAGCTCGAATATGCACAATTCAAGCTATCCGAGAACCAGAAAAAGAGAATCTTGAACCAGCCAAGTACTCCGAGTCCGAGCCGATGCAGCTCGAAGAATCAGGAACAGTTGAGGTTGGAACTCTCCTACCCCCCGAGATAAAGATTAAACTACGAGATCTTCTCAACCAGTACATAGATGTCTTTTCCTGGGACACCAACGACTTGGTGGGAGTATCCCCTTGCTTGGCGGAACATTATTTGAATATCAATCCCTCACAAAAACCCATTAAGCAGAAACGACACATCTTCGCACTAGATCGAGTTGAAGCCATTGGGGAGGAGGTAGACAAGCTACTTAAAGCCCGTATAATCGAAGAAGTGCAGTACCCAGAATGAGTAGCTAACCCAGTAATGATCAAGAAGCGAGATGGAAAGTGGAGAATGTGCATCGACTTCACCAACTTGAACGATTGTTGTCCTAAAAATAGTTATCCCTTACCCTCGATCGACCGATTAGTTGAAGCGATTGCGGGATACCAAGTACTAGCCTTCTCTGATGCCTTTAAAGGATATCATCAGATCCCTATGGCAGAGCAAGATAAAGAAAAAACCTCCTTTATAACCGACAGAGGAACTTTCTGCTACAAGATGATGCCTTTCGGATTGAAAAATGCCGGAGCTACTTACCAGCGACTGGTAGACAAATTATTCAAATCTCAGATAGGGCGCAACCTCGAGATTTATGTGGACGACATGGTAGTAAAGAGCCGCAGTTACGATGCCTTCTTCGAAAATCTAAAGGAAACCTTCGACATGTTACGGGCCTTCAACTTGAAGCTGAACCCCGCTAAATGTACCATAGGCGTAGGAGCGGGAAAATTCCTGGGGTATATAGTATCCAATCGAGGAATCGAAGTAAACCCGAGAAGATAGAGGCTTTGCAAAATATGCAACCTCCAAAAACCATCAAGGACGTGCAGAAGCTGACAGGGTCCCTTGCAGCCCTTAGCCGTTTCCTATCCAAAGGAGCAGAAAAACATCTACCCTTCTTTAATATCCTTAAGAAGGCCAACCAGTTTGAGTGGTCGCATGAGTACGGAGAATCTTTCCAAGAACTTAAAAATCATCTTCGGCAGCTTCCAACACTGTCAAAACCAGACAAAGGAGAGACTCTTTACTTATATATATCTACATCGCAGCTAGCCATCAGCGTTGTATTGGTCAAGGAAAAGGATGGATTGCAACATCCCATATACTATGTAAGCAGGGCCTTGCAAGGGCCCGAGACCAGATATACTCCTCTCGAGCGCTTAATATTAGCCCTCGTCCATACTTCTCGGCGGTTGAGACCATACTTCCAAGCACATACAATAGTCCTCCTAACCAACTACCCGATCAGGCAAATCCTCCAGAAGCCTGACGCTTCGGGACGGATGATGAAGTGGGCCATCGAGTTGGGAGAATATGACATACAATATAAACCTCGGACAGCCATCAAGGGCCAAGCCTTATCTGATTTCATAATGGAGTCTTTTGAACCAGTGGAGATCGACAAACCAAACCCAACTCCGGACTCCGGAAAATGGCAACTATATGTGGATGGATCCTCCAACTCGGGAGGAAGCGGTGCTGGAGTCTTACTCACCATCCCCGAGGGAAAGGACCATCTTTACGTTCTCCATTTTGATTTTCGAGCCACTAATAATGAAGCAGAATATGAAGCCCTCATTACGGGGCTAAAACTAGCAAAGGACCTTGAGGTCGAGGACCTCGAAATCTTCAGTGATTCACAAATCGTGGTTCAACAGGTTAAAGGCGAATACGAAACTCGAGAGTACAGTCTCCAAAATTACCTCGAGATAGTTAAACCTCTCCTAAATCAATTCCGACATTATGAGCTGAATCATATCCCCCGAGAGGGTAACCACAAGGCTGATGCACTTAGAAAACTTGCCTCCTCGGACCTCAACATAAGATCTTCTCAAGAGTTACTAATGGAAACCCTGGCGAAGAGAAGTTACGAAGAGAGTAGCATCATGGTTGTTGAAATCTAAGACACATGGATGAACCCCTACATTGAGTACCTCTAAACAGGTACCCTTCCCGAGGACAAGCACCTTGAACGGAAGGTCCGAGTTAAAGCTCAAAAATATGTCATCCACAACAACATCCTATACAAGAAAGGATACCTCCAACCCCTACTCAAATGTGTTGGACCTTCCGACGCGGAACACTTAATACAAGAAACACATGAAGGAGTCTGTGGTAGCCACCAAGGTCCATGTACCGTCACCTGAAAGCTCCTACAGATGGGTTATTTCTGGCCTACGATACTACAAGACGCCAAAAGATATATCAATTCTTGTCACCAGTGTCAGAGACTTGCTAAGATGATCCACGTGCCACAGGAGAATATGATTACCATCCAAGAATCTTTGCCATTTGTCCGATGGGGCATAGATCTCGTCGGACGTTTTCCTACGGCCCCTGGTAACTTCAAGTACCTCATTGTGGCCATCGATTATTTCTCAAAATGGGTAGAGGCTGAAGCCCTAACCAACATAACTGGCAAAACAGTTATCAACTTTTGCTGGAAGAATATCGTGTGTCGATATGGCATCCTGAGATACATAGTGACCGACAATGGAGCACAATTTGCTAATGACCCCTTCAAGAAATGGTGTACGGAGTACGGCATACACCAGAAGCTCACCTCGTATACCATCCAGAAGCTAATGGACAAGTAGGGGTTACGAACCGTACCTTGGTAAGCGGTATCAAGAAGCGCCTCGAATGAGTTAAAGGAAACTGGATCAAAGAACTACCAAGCGTGATCTGGATCCATAGAACCACACCAGCCACAGCAACAGGAGAAACTCCTTATAGCTTAGTCTATGGGTCTGAAGCGGTCATTCCCATGGAGATTAGGGTCCCCTCTGCCCGTACTTCTCAACCAGATGATGAAGATGGCATGGCCAACGAAGAAAACCTTCGTCTCGACCTTGACCTCCTAGAGGAGAAGAGAGAAAATGCTACAATCCACGAGGCCAGGGTAAAGGAAAGAGTCAAGCGCTACCATGATAGAAGAGTCCGCTAAGCCACTTTCGTTAAAAAAAACCTTGTAATGAGGTTAAATGAAACAAGTAAGAAAGAAGTGGAAGGGAAACTAGGCCCGAACTGGGAAGGTCCATATCGAGTCCTAGAATCCCATCCAGGGAGAAACTACCTCTTGGAAACCATGAAGGAGGAACCTTTACCACGAAGATGGAATGTGATTAACTTACGAAAGTATCACGGAAGATAAAAACTCAAGGGAGAGCCTCACAAAGATTCAAGACTATCAAGAACGTCCGAGAAGCCTCATCAAGGTCCGAGACAAGTATGCTCTAGCACAAACGGGTACTCAAACTCAAACCCACTATTTACTTTACTTCTATTCTTAAAGTTATAAACTTAGATTGAAGTCATGATATTTTTATACCTATCCTTATAACAAGCGATCTTAAATTCCTTTTCTAAAATGAGGATAGTTGTCTTAAGTATAACATTGATTGCTATTCGAAACAATATACTTTATAAAGTATATGATTGGTTAACTTATAAGTTGCTTGGATCCAATATTCAAATACCAATCGTTTTGAATAAAAGAGATAGGTTCGAGATAAAGTACTTAAAAAAGTGCTTGATTGAGGTCTATAAACCAAAAGGGCAGACGTGCTCGAGAATTAATCATCTCAACATAAAGAGGAGAAACCTCAAAAACAAAAGTTGAAGTTCATATCCAATGTGTTATTACATCAGAATATGATACTTCTAAAAAAGTCCCTCAAAAGGGCACACATAGAGGAAAAACCTCGAACACAAATAGTTCATATCAAAGGTGTTATTACATCAGAATATGATACTTCTAAACAAGACCCTCAAAAGGGCACATAAGAAGTTAAACCTCGAACCTAAAAAGGATATATCAAATGTGTTATTACATCAGAATATGGTACTTTTAAATATACCCAATAGGGTTTCCTAGGACTTCACCAGAAGTGACACTGGAGAGATGGGCTATTGTCAACTTTTCTGCACACTGTGACATTAAAGACCTTGTCAAAGGACACCCAAGGAAGAAGCCAAACAACATTAAGCTCGCAGGATGTTCATCATGGATAATTGCGAGAACTTAACAACCAAGGCTGGTGCTCCTTTCCAGTAAATCATGAGACTGAGGTTGAGGAGAAGATGCCAGCAAGTAAGGTAGCAAACCTGCTGGGATTACTCAACCTTACCAGTAGAAGGATTAAGCACCTCTTCTAGAGAAGGTAATTCAGGATACTTGGCTCTAATAAGCCTCAATAAATCTCCTAACGTTACTATCTTCTCGGAGGGATCCAAGGCATCCAAAAACTTGGCCCCAAGGATCCAGCGTTTAGCAGTCATAGCAGAAAGCTTATCAGCAGCATCGGGATAAGAAAAGATTTCCCTCATCACCTTCACCTCTTTCTCGATTGGCATAATTGCAGGACGCCACCCAAGATCTCATGCAGCTCAGAGGAATGGAATAAATCTCCATACTCCTCCCTATAGCTCTGAAACTCGGGGCTACAAGCAACAAAGGCACTCTAAAGCTTTAGGAGTCGTTTGGGCTCCTCTGGGTCCTTCTCTGCAGCTTGATTTTGTGCCAACTCCTCTGCAGTATCCCGATAAGTCTCCAGCTTGTTTTCTTGGAATTTCCTTGCCAACAGCAGGTCCTCTTTCTCGGCCTCCAGCTGTTTTACCCTGGCTTCCAGTTGAGTCACCTCCGACAGAGCTTGAACACGAGGAATAGGTGCAGCAGACTCGGTTGTCAGAGTCAAAAGGGCAACCTCCATCTCCTCCTTCTTTGCCCTGAAAACCCGGCACTTGGCATGTAATTTCATTACAGAATCAAACAAGTACCGGATCACATCATTAGCTCGACATCCCACCGTGGACAGATCCGCCATCAACTGTAAAAGTGAAAGACATATAAAACCTTGATATCTGAGAAACTCGTATAGCAGAATGGGAGAGATAATTACCTCAGCGACGAAGGGATACTTCTTAGAAGACCTCCGAGAAGCCTGACCATCCTCTTCCTTTGGGCAATTCAGACAATACTTCAGTTTCTTCAGAGATGTATCTTCAGATACCACCAGCTCAAGGTCAGATGCATCATCATCTGAGGATTCCCTAGCTTCCGTTTCCATCTCCTCTACCTCCTCATCTATGGCCTAGAGATCAGCTTTTCTTTTCTTGATCTTTTTCTTTGGAGGAGAGGCTGTATACATAAAGAAGAGCATAAATACGCTAGGTAAAGGAAATATATCAGATAACTACGCTGTTTTGAAACAGAAATTACCTGAAGAAGATTGACTGGAAGAAGATTCACCTTGATTTCGGGGTGACTTCCTAGAAGTCCGTTTCCTGGCCTTCTTCTCATCTCCCTGGATTTTATCAAGGAGGGTCCAATCTCGATCCTTTTTCAGAAAGCTAGATGTGGATTTGGACCGTGGAACATCTAACAGGTAAGAATAGGTGATAGCAGGCCACTGCCACACCGAGCCATGAGCCCCCCGCACAAATTCTCCCTCTTGAAAGACAATCTTCTCCTTCACGAGCTTCTCAACGATGCCCTTCAAATGAACAGGCATCTCAAAGACATCAAGAGGCACAACGTCCTTCGGTTTTGGATTCCAGTCAGGAACCTCATATTTCATTCGATCAAAGGTTAGCCGAATGTCCTCCCACTTGCCGCTATTGTCAGGAAAAGTGAAGACCTTGCCCTTTCGAGGAGTAAGGGTAATGTGCTCGCGCTCCTTGAAGCAGAACAGCTTGAACAAGCTCCTAAACAGATCCAGGCTTGGCTCATAGTCCTTCCGGGAGCACCAGGAGATGAAAGCCACCATTGTCACCACCACATTGGAGTGAATCTGACAAGAGTGAAGCCGATAATGCTGAAGAAACTGTGAAAACACAGGGGGGAAAGGGAAAACTCAAGCCCTGTTGCAAGAACCTGCTATATACTACCTCTCGAGTGGGGCTCACAAGATCTTTGACCGGAGTGATCTTGTCCTCGAGCCTCAAATCAGCCTCGATGGGGTACGAACCCCTGCATGACTTCAAAAATTGCAGGGTATTTTCGTCGACTAACTATGTGACATCATTCACACCTTCGGTGGCCGGAACCCGTTTATCAACTTGAGGCTCCGCATTAGGGTCTATCTCTGATCCGGAGGCACTGTCATCTGCCACTACAGCTACTGCCTGCAGCGGTGTCGCCATAGTTACCTCCATCAACTCCCTAGACTCAACCTCCAGGAATAAAGTGCGCAAGTCACGAGCCACGAGAACATTCTCTCCATTGCCAGAGGGAATGCTAGAGTTTGCTGACGACATGGCAATACAGAGAATGAGGGGAAAAAGGTTATGAGAAGAAGATGATGAAAAAAGACAAGAATTTAGTTGAGAATTTTTGCAAAATACTTGGATGAAGATTGATGATAAACACAAGGAAAATTACTTGGTTATATAACCAGTAATTAGCATGCATTTAAGTGGAGTAATTACCTCGACTCGCGAAACGATACAGGCAATTGGAAGGTTGGTCCTCCTCACCGCCTGAAGATACAATGAATCAAGACCACGTGTCGGTCCCCTCAGAATTCAAGAAGGCAGATTCAGATCCAACCGTCCACGTGTCCTGGTGGAATAGGAAAGAACTTGAAGTTAGATATTCAGAAGGGTAAGCCCGAGAGGAGAGTCCCTGAAGGACACCCCGAGCTTAATACCCCGAGTAAGTCTCCCTCGAGTTATTGGTATTCCCTCGAGAAGCAAGCCTCTCCTTCAATCTTTGAGATGGAGTACTCTATATTCTGAAGATCTACCTTGGGGCTACTGATAAGTCCATGGTTCGTATTCGGGCCTTATTCATACTCGGACCAGGGCCCGAGAAGGGTCGTGGGCTCGAGATACGCGGAAGGTGGATCCACAGGTCCATCAATCCTAATCCTTATAAGAAATGCGTATATTATGAATGTTATACAAGAAATATACATCTTATCAGAGATGGTAATACAGCTATGCTAGACATGGTAACACAACCATGTCCGAAATATACTTCTATTATACATGGTAATACAACTACTCTTCCCATAAGAGTTGTATTCATACCATAAATACATATCTTGGTGATCTATGGATTGTAGCCATATAAATACCCTAAAGGTTTGGTAGACCTCTCCATCTAATCTCATACTTTATACTTTACGCCTTAAGCAAATATACTGACTTGAGCGTCGGAGTGTCTATCCCCGGACACCCGGGGCCTTTGTCTTGCAGATTAGTTCGTGAGCGGGGTTCGTGATCAAGTGTGGGTCATAGACTTCCATCAACGACAGTGATATATCTTGAATTTAAATGTTAATTAAGTAGTCAGTTTAAAAATGTTAATTAAGTTGTCAATATTAAATAAAAATATATATACAAGATTCATTACTTACTCGATTTTAAAAAATGATCTTTAAATATTGGCTATTATCCTGAATTATTTCGGTGAGACTGTAGTTTAGATCTTCGTTTAAAAAGGTGTTGAGCTGCACGAATTTGATTTTACATTTTTACACCATGTGAACAATATTCTTCGATAATTCTTCCTCTGAATGAATCAACAATATTAAAACACTTCTTTAAATAAATGGAAAATGTGAATCAAGAGAATCAATTCTAACATAATTAGTACATACTTAATATATCAATTATTGGTTCACTGTTTAATATTAATTAAGTAATAGAGACAATATATAGCAGTGACTCTTTTTTTTGAAAGGGAGACCATAGCAGTTGAAGATAGTAATTTTGAAATAAAATATTTAACAGTCAACCAATAATTGATGTATTACTTATATACTAATTATGTTAGAATTGATTCGCTTGATTTTTGTTGAATTATTTCTTATTGTTTTGAACAGTGTAACACACATAATGTGCACAATCATTTATAATAAGTTTCAAATTAAAGCTAGACTGAATGAGCACATACCCGATTTTTAACTTTTATTTATACAAATAATCCTCTATATATCAATATAGACTAACAATTCTATGAGTCGGCCTTATGGTAAGACAGTGGGTCAGAAAAATCATGTTTTATTAAGTTTTGGGGCCAAAAACTTAATATTATTTTCTCGGCACCATAGTATAAAAGACGCCTAAATTTAGGGACTACGTTGCAAAATCTAAAACGTTTACCCCCAAAATCCTCAAAACAGAATTGATTCCGATCTGAAGGTTCCATTTCGGTATGTAGCTTCGACATAGCTACTCTGCCGATTTCAATCCCCGCCGCCGTAACGGAGAACACGATTTAAATCTAATCGGTCGAATGCAAATAATAGGGTTATGACGATCAAAATCCACCACTGATTTGGACATCTAAAGTCGATTCAATCGTCGTGGTGGTGTTGCGGCTACTGGTTTCTCGATTGATATTTTGATGTTAGTTATGTGATTGATAATTTGGTTATGATGATTTTATTATTTGATGTTTATGATTGATGATTGTTTGGTTATTTGAGTATTTGATAACGGGGGATGGATATGGTGGTTGTTGTTGACAACGGCGATGATAGGATGGTGGTGGTAGAGTGGCGGCTGCTACTGGAGGTGGTGGGTGGTGATGATTAAATAATGATGGTAACATTTTATTAACTAATAATGATGATGGTGATAATTTATTAGTTCATGATGACGATGGTGATGATTTTAGTGTTAATGAAATTTGATGATTTAACGTTTATGATTGATTATTAATATCGGTTATGATGATTTGATGATTAACGATTTTTGTTGATGATCAGACGGATTTGACTATCGGATTAATACGAGGTTTATATTTATACATAAGCGGATGATTAAAACAAGGTCAATTTCATGATCTGACCTACATTTCTACGAGTATCTAGGTTCATGATTTGACAATATGATTATGTGTATATTTTTGTTGATGATTTGATACTTATGATTGATGATGGTTATGGCATGATTGATGATAACGGCGGATTTGATGATCGGATTGTTGATTTGATGTTGAAGAATGATAATTGATGATTTTTTTTAAGATGATGAAATGAATTTGACGATCGGATTAATGATGAGGATGAGTAATGTTGAATATATAAATATATATATATATATATATACTTGGTCACAAACATTACTCATCCACATCATCAGATCGGATTGATGATTTGATGTTGATGAATGATGATTAATGTCGGTTTTGATGATTTAATAATTAATGTCGGTTTTGATGATTTGATATTTTTTAATTGATGATCAAACGGATTTGACGATCGGATTGATGACGAGAATGAGTAACGTTGGTGATTGAGTTTATATACATACATATATATATAAGAAGATGGTAAAACGAGGTCAATTTGATGATCCGAGCTACGTTTCTGTGAAAATCTAGTTTCACGATTTGACGATTTGATTATGTATATAATTTAGTTGATGATTTGATATTTTAATTGATGATGGTTATGCCATGATCACTAGTGGAAACATAATCTATCACGGCGGTGGAACACAGCGGTTCTCGAAAACCGCTGTTAATATTGAGTTTCCGTATCTGGAACGTAGAAAATATGTCTTTGAAAAATTCATTAGCAGTGCTACCTATGGAACCACCGTATTATAAACGGCGGATAAGGATAAACGGAGGAACGCCACCGGCGATTACGGGAAACCACCGTAGTTATGAAGGTTCCGTGATCTGAACTGAGTCGTTGTAAAAGTTTTGAAATTCGAACTCATATGCTCTACTAGTTCAACATACGGAAATATGTTGTTATAAAGGTTCTGAAAGCCTAAATGTACCGATGTAAAGGTTCCGCAATCTTAAGATGTTCGTTATAAAGGTTTTTCAAGAAGAACTATGTAGGTATAAAGGTTCAGCATTTCTAAATCTATTTGTATAAATGTTCTGCACACACATAACTCTGTTGGTTTACATGTTCTCAAGCGGAACCAAAGATTGATATCGTTGTTCCGATTTGGAAACAATGGAAATTATTGTAACTATTGTATGATTATTTGTTCCGCATGTGGAAGCTGTGAAGAAGTCAATGGTGCATGAAACGTAATATGGTTCCAATTTTGGAAGTGCACGAATGTGTATAAAAACTTAAGCACGATTCACTTTTTCTATTCCTTTCCCGAAACAGTTGGAAACAGGTTACAACTGCGATTTACAAGGTTCTGGTGGATCTCGAACCATATTTCTTCAATCCTCTCTATTCCTCACCTCATCTCAGTCTTCACCGTTAATCTCTCCTCGCCGCCGCTGTTGCTCTCTCTCAAATCCCGCCTCGCCACCTCTGTTGCTCTCTCAAGCCTAGAGTTCCTCTTCTTCACCATGGCGACTGCTTCAGGTAAGTTATCAATCTTCCGATTTGATATTAGGGCTTTCGAAAATTACTTTCAATCTCCTTCACCAAAATTATTTTGCCACTTAACCTTATACCCCTTGTCTTATTATAAGCCTGCCTTATCAGAGAGTTTCTCATCAATATATAGACAAACAATTTTAAATAAAAACACTACTTGTTGTGTATTTAAAATGAGGCTAATTATTAATTTGGACCCAAAATATAAAGAATTGGGTCATTACCTTAACATAAGACCGCCTTACACATGTATTACATATACATGATTTCACTATGGACATGTTCTCCCCCAATTCATCGTTTACCAGTTGTTCTCTCTATTTACAAAATCAGTCTTAATTAATCATATTAGTCACGATTGTATAAATGATGAATTCTTTTAAATACATTGGAAAAATATAAGAAGAGAAAAAATGAAACATTTTTATATTGGTATTGGCTGGATATATATGAACGAGTACCTTCACTATAAATTGCGATTTAAATTCGCTAGCATAATAAAATAGATGAGCTCATTTATGTTCGAACTAAATTGTAGTTTAATATATTTAAAAATAGAATAAATTTAATTAAATATATCTAAATTTTATCAAAAGTTATATTTAAATATTAAACTACCGCATAATCACCACAAATGATCGGAAATTTACATATTTCTAAAGACAGCTAATTTGCAGTTTTCCTTTTTCATTCCTTTTTCTTTTGCGTATTTCAGTATATGGTTCCTTATCTTTTTAAATCTTGGCATTGATTTGATGTACATGATACATCACACGTTTCCATTCAAATATATATTAAATATATTTTATATTATATTTGAGAAACAATTAGATAAGGCAGCCTTACCATAAGGCAAAGAGGCTGAGAAATCCTATTTCAATAAGTTTTGAGGTAGAAAACTAATTATTTTATTCTCGGTGCCTAGGTGTAAGTGGTGCAGAAAAATAGGGACTATCTTGCAAATTCTGAAACATCAATTGATAAAACCCCCAATCATCTTCTTCCTTGCATCATCTTCTTCTTCCCAAATCACCTTTTACCTCCCATCATCTTTCTTTGCCGGGAATCGACGGAGCACAAGCGGCGTCGGAGGAAAGCTGGCGGTGGTGGGCACGGGGGCGACGACGGGAATCGATGAAGCTCAGGCGGTGTCGGAGGAAAGCTGGCGGAGCCGGAATTTCATGGATTTTCTTCGTTTTTTATGATGATTTCGATGTTGGTGATTTCGATCTTATAATTCCGATCTAATGATAATGATACTGATGGTAATGATTTAGATTTGATGATGATGATTCCGATGATATGATTGAGTTGGTGGAGCGGTGGTGGTGTGGTGGGTGGACTGGTCGTGAAGCTGTGGAGGTTGGTGGTGGTGTGGTGGTTGATTGGTGGTGGAGCGGTGGAGGTCGGTGGTGGCTGGTGGTGCGGTGGTTGACTGGTGGTGGAGGTCGGTGGTGGCTGGTGGTGTGGTGGTTGACTGGTGGTGGCTGGTCGGTGGTGGCTGGTGGTGTGGTGGTGGAGCGGTGGGGGCTGGTGGTGTGGTGGTTGACTAGTGGTGGTGCGGTGGACTGGTGGTGGTGCGGCGGATGACTAGTGGTGGTGCGGTGGACTGGTGGTGGTGGAGCGGTGGAGGTTGCTAAAGGCTGGTGGAGCGGTGGTGGACTATTGGTGGTGATGATGATGATGATTTATTAATTGATGCTAATAATGTATGATTATGGTAATTAATTAAAGATTATGATAATTGATTTTATTGCTAAATATGATGATAATTAGGGCTTGTTTAGTACAACTTATCTGAATATTTTTCAGTTCAGTATTTTTCAGTTCAGTTCAGTATTTTTCAGTTCAGTTCAGTTCAGTATTTTTCAGTTCAGTGCATTGTACTTTTAAAAAAAATTAAAATTAAATGTTAATAATTCAACACAATTCAATCCAGTTTAGAAAAAATATAGTTTATTTCAATTCAGTTCAACGAAAATTTAATTTAATGATTTTAAATTCATCTTGAAAATCCAGTTCATTTCAGTTATGTGTAGTTCAATTTAGTTCATTTTAGTTAAGTATGGTTCAACTCGGTTCATTCAGTTAAGTGTAGTTCAATTCAGTTCAGTCGGTTCAATTCAGTTCAACTCATTCAGTGTAGTTCAGTTCAGTTCTATTTCTATTCTTGATAAAATACAACCTCATTTAGTTATATCAATGCATTGATAGTTTTCTTTAATTCAGTTCGATGAAAAAATAATTTATATATTTTAAGTTCATATGGAAAATCCAGTTCAGTTTAGGTAAGTGTAGTTCAATTCAGTTCATTTTAGTTAAGTGTGGTTCAACTCGGTTCATTTCAGTTAAGTGTAGTCCAATTCAGTTCAGTGTATTTCGATCGTTTTCTTCAATTCAGCTCAATTATAGCTCAGTATGATTCAGTTCAATTAAGTTTAATTGGATTGGTCCAATTAAGTTTAGTTCAGTATGATTCAATTCAATTCAGTTCAAGTCAATTTAGAATTGATAAAATATGATTTGATAAACATTTTCTAATTAAATTGTATCAATGCATACTTTTGTAAGTTCAACTTAATTAAGTTTGGTGCTAATAAAATTTGACTTGATAAAATATAGCACAATTTGGCTATATCAATTCAGTTCAATAAAGTTCAGTTCAGTATACTTCAGTTCAATAAAGTTCAGTTCAGTATATTTCAGTTCAATTATGTTTAAATTCTAGGATAATGATGAAATATAAATTTGATGAAATTTAGCTGATGTCGATGTAGTGATTTGTTTCTTCAATTCAGTTTTGTTCAATTAAGTTCAATTCAATATACTTCAATGGCTTATTTTTTAATAACAATTTTGAATATACATACATGTTATATAAAAGAATCAAATGTATTTTTCAGTTCAGTTTAGTTCAGTTCAGTATTTTTCAGTTCAGTTCAGTTCAGTTCAGTATTTTTCAGTTCAGTTCAGTTCAGTTCAGTATTTTTCAGTTCAGTTCAGTTCAGTTCAGGCGTATTAAACATACCCTTAATGGTGGTAAATTTGATGATCACAATGATAATTGATTTTATGATGATGACGAGATAATTGATGATCGAATGTTGATAGATGATTATTAATTCCGGTTATGATCATTTGATAATTGATGTTTTTTATTGATAGATGAATTTAACGATCAGATTGATAACGACGATGAATTATATATGTATGTATGCATGCATGATGAAAATGAGATTAATTTGATTATCCGAGCCAAGAATCTACGAGAATCTAATTTTATGTTATGATTGATAATTGATGATAATAAAGAATGTAGATTTGATGATTTTATGTTTATGATTAATAATTGATGATAATAAAGAATGTAGATTTGATGATTTTATGTTTATGATATGATTGATGATTTAATTTTCATGATTGATAATTAATGTCGATTATGATGATTTGATGATTGATGATTTTTTTATTAATGATCGAACGTATTTGACGATCGGATTGATGACGACGATGATTAATGTTGGTGGCCGAGTATATATAAAAACGAGGCCAATTTGATAAAATTAATAAAAACGAGGTCAATTTGATAAAATTGATAAAATAGAGGATGATAAAAACGAGGTCAATTTGATGATCCGAGCTACTTTTTGCAAAAATTTAGTAGATTTGATGATAAACGACGAAAATTTGATGATTAACAACGATGATTTGACGATGAACAACGAATATTCGATGATTTGATGATGAACTACGAAGGTTTGATAATGAACGACGACGAACGATGAAGATTTGATTATGTGTATATTTTAGTTGATGATGTTTCTGATTGATGATCGAATGGATTTGATGATCGGATTGATGATGAAGATTTGAAATTATATATATATATATATATATATATATATATATATACTTATGTGTATGTTTCGGTATATATATATATATGTGTGTGTGTGTGTGTGTGTATATATATATGTATATAAGGTCACCGGCATTATATATGATGAAAACGAGATCAATTTGATGATGCGAGCTACTTTTCTACGGAATCTAGTTTCACAATTTTTATCGATTTGATTATGTGTATATTTTAGTTGATGAATTTATGTTTCTAATTGATGATTATTTATCAATGATCGAACGGATTTGATGATTTGATGATGAACAACGAAGATTTGATGATGAACGACGATGGTTTGATGATGCACGACGATGATTTAACGATAAAAAATGAAGATTTGACGGTTAAAATGAAGATTTGACGATGAACGACGAATATTTGATGATTTGATGATGAACAACGATGATTTGACAATGAACGACGATGATTTGACAATGAACGACGATGATTTGATGATTAACGATGAAGATTTGATGATGAACGGTGATAATTTGATGAACAACGATAATTTGATGATGAACGTCGATGATTTTGTAATAAACGTCGATGAATTGATGATGAGCGCCGATGGTTTGATGATTTAATATTGATGATTGATGATGGTAATGATGAATAAGGAGATTAAATGTGTTATATATTCTTATTGCAAAATGGTCCCTGAGTTTTATTAACATTTTCAGTACTGGCACCAAAAATTAAATAATTATATTCCAGCCCCAAAGATATTTTGCCCCTAAACCTAATACCACTGCCTTACCATAAGGCTGCCTTACCAGAGACTTTCTCATTATATTTATGTTATTTATATATTTTAATTGATGGCAAAACGATCGTTTAAGTTTATTATATAATGTGTCATTCTCAATTCACTCCATCTTACAATCTTTTATTCTCTCAGTTTCTCTACATTGAGAAAATAAACATGAAATACCTCCGGCAAGAAGGTAGTCCGCCGGAAATCTCTAGCGGTGCCGACATCGAAGAGAGAGTAAAATTCAACAATGACGTTAACAATCAGAATCGAAATGCATTGAAGTCAGTCGGCCCAGCTGGGCGATTCGGAGTCTCAAGAACGAGAAGTAGAGAACATGATGATTGCCGGCGGCGAGGTTGAAGAAGAGGGTGGCGAATCGGAAAACGAGGATTAAGACGTTTAAGCGGCCAAGCTTCCTCTCGGAGACGGTGGAGAGGAACTGCAAGGCATGGAGATTCAGATTCAGAATATGAAAACCCGGATGCACGAAGAGATTCTACCCATCCCTAAAGCCAAAAAGCTGATTGAGGAGTCATTAAAGCAACAGAAGAAATTTAATGGCATGTCTGCGTGTGTTCCACAAACCCTTTTTGCTTAATAGCATGCGTGTGTTCGATTCAATGAAAAATTAATAGCATGCTCAATTAATATTACTTCAAATTTACCGCGCTGCACCTATGCATAGTATTTTTAACAATTTAATTTGACGTGTATTTTTTATCGTTTGACACACATATAAAATTGTGAAGAATATGATATTTAAGACAATCTTTACGAAGGAGGATTAGCGCATGTTTTTAATATGTTGCCATCCTTTTTGATCAAATTTTATAATCTTCTAAAAGCTTCCCCAAGAATTTCCCAGGCAAGTGCGTATCGTTTTAATCCTCTCCGGGATATGCAGATCAGGTCATTCAATCTAAAAAAACTCTAACAAAAACGAACCCTGGCAATTCGAAAACGCAACAAATGACAATTATTATAACGCTGCAAGGCCATGTTTGATAGAGGTTATTTTTTAATGAACTGAACTGAAACAATAAAAAAATACTGAATTGAACTGAAAAATATTTTAAAATATTGAACTGAACTGAAAAAAATAAAAAAATATTGAACTGAACTGAAAAATATTTAAAAATACTGAACTGAACAGAAAAATATTTAAAAATACTGAACTAAACTGAAAAATATTTAAAAATACTGAGCTGAACTGAAAATAATTTAAATATATTGAATTGAACTGAAAAAAATATAAAATACTGAACTGAACTGAAAAAATATAAATATACTGAACTGAACTAAAATATGTTGAATTGAACTGAAAAAATATAAATATATTGAACTTAACTGAACTAGAAAAAAAATATTTATTTGAACTGAATTGAAAAAAAAAATTAATTATATGATAAAATTCATTATTTACAAATGGAATGAGCTGAATTGTACATAATTGAATAGAAATGGAACAAAATAAAGTGTGATGTATTGAAATAATGACTTAATTCAACTAATTTGATCAAATCACATTTACTTATAATTAAATTGAATAAAACTGAAGTAAAATTTAATGTATTCAAAACAATAACAGCATGACTAAATTAAACTGAAATTGATCAATATACACTTGTACGTGATTGAAATAGGATTAATTTAAATTTTATTTAAATTGAATTGAACTGGTTCAAAAAATATTCAGAATATGATAGAACCAATATCGTAAAAAATGGCTCCATTTTGTCATATTCACAAACAATGAAGTTGTATTCATCAAGTAAACATTAATTGTTCCTCAAAAAAAGAAAAGTAAACATTAATTGAACCGAATTATAATTGAAGGTATTGTACATAATAATTATGCGACTGAATGAAACTGAAATTCATCAAACCACATTTGTTCATAACCAAATTAAATAAACTGAATTAAACTGGATCATATTAAACTGAATATAAACTGAACTGAACTGAAAAAACTGTAGAGATTTATCATAAAAAAAAGTAAAAAAGAAATTTACTGAACTAGAAATTATATAAAATATTTATCTGAATAGAACTGACTTGAAAAAATAAAAAAATATTTTTTTGAACTGAACTAAACTGAAAAGATAAAAGAAATTGAACAGAACTGAAAAAAAATATAAATATACTGAACTGAAAAAAAAATACAGAACTGAACTGAAAAATATATAAAATTACTGAACTGAACTGAAAAAATTTAAAAATACTGAATTGAACTGAATAATATTTAAAAATACTGAACTGAACTGAAATAAAAATAAATACCAAACTGAAGTGAAAATTATTTAAAATTACTGAAGTGAACTGAAAAAAATTAAAAAATACTGAACTGAACTGAACTATTTTACAGAAAAACTTTGACAAGCAGGCTCTACATCATGAACCCAAAATTTATTCGAAACACTAAATCACAGCTAACCTGAATCATTATGAATCATTTCCTCATTCTAATCCTTGCTTTCTATTCAGCGGCCACCACCGCCACCGTTCATGATGATCCCTTAATTCCCGCCCCAGTCATTCCCACGGATTTACTACTCCGATCAAAATTAAATCCGCTTCGTCAACCGTGCTTCAGATTTAGCCTCCCTTCAACGGTTTACCTAGTGGAAGGATACTAGTATCTAAAGCACGATTGATGAAGTGGATTTAATTAGTGGAAAATCTGTGTTCGATCGTGTAGACTGAATTGGTGGAGTAAGGGTTGAAAATTGAAACAAAGGCTGGCCATGGCGATAACACTACAAGTATGATAAGTATTAAAGACGATCCAATTTCGTCTCCAATTCATCATTTATTGTCTCAAAATCTTTTTGAGACAACATTGAGACAGTAAAACGACTGTCCCCGATACGGCCGTCTCAAAAATATTTTGAGACGAAGTTGGTGTCTCAAAATTATTTTGAGACAGCATTGAGAAGGTATTTCAAGTGTCTCAAAAATAATTGAGACAACCTTTTACCTGTCTTTAAAAGGTGTCTTAAAAAAACACAAATAAGATACCAAAATAAGACGGTCATTTACCGTCTCAAATGTTATTTGAGGCGCTAAATTAAGACAACCACTCTCTGTCTCATTAGAATTTAAGAAACCAAGGTAAGACTGCCACTTAACGTCTCAAATGATATATGAGACGCTAATTTAAGAAAGGTTGTATTTGAGACACTCAATTAAGAGAACCAGTCTTTATCTCAAATAAAATTTGAGACGCTCATTTAAGACGGACATATAGCGTCTCAATTACTATTTAAAACACTAATTTAAGACAACCAGTTTTTGTCTCAAATAAAATATGAGACGCTCATTTAAGACAGACATATAGCGTCTCAATTAATATATAAGACACTAATTTAAGACAATCAATTTTTGTCTCAAATAAAATTTGAGACGCTCATTTAAGACAGACATATAGTGTCTCAATTATTATTTAAAATACTAATTTAAGACAAGTATTTTTTTTGTCCCAATAGAATGCAAGACACTCAAAATTGCGTCTCAAAACCATTAAAGTAGACACTCTCGAATAACATTGACACTAAACTCAAATACATGATTGTTAATTGTAATACCAATTATGTATTGATAAATATTCAAATAAAATTCAAAGTGCCTATGATACATAAGTTTGTGTCTGTTTTTCAGTGACAAATATCATGTAAAAACTTTAAACAAATAAACTCAACTAATTGATCTTTATTATAAAGTCTCCCATTCCAATAGCTAAACCCTAAACATTCATGATTTCCTGAAAAAGGCAAAATATTGTGTCAACATATTTATATATTTTGTATGAAATACTAGTGTTAAAAAAACACAGTAATGCATATGGAAAATAAAATCATCAATGACTAACATCATCATCTTTCATTATGATAGGGTCACTTGCAATATTTTCAAAATCTCCATTTTCAAATTCTTCATCACTTAGAGTAAATTTGGCAACCTATGTACTTGTAGCATATTGAAAACTAGTGTTAAGTGACAGTTGAAACCAATTAGCCTAACATAAATTGCAAAAACATAACAAGTATTTTTCATTACTAGACTTGGGAGATTGTCCATCAAGATGATGTCTCGCCATTGTTTTGTAACTTCAACTTAAATCCATCAATTTCTAATTGTATGTTGGTTAAAATCGTGGTCATTTGCTTCTTACACTATTCCACGGCTTTGCCTACCACCATTTTTACAAACTCATTAGAAGTATTCCCAGGAAACAATGATTGATCCTGAAAATTCGCCTGAGTAGGACCTCAACCCATAGTTCTAACGTAGCCATGACTTTCTTTTTTCATAAAATTATCGTAAATGGTTGTCCTTAACTCGCGAGTTTGCTCTTCGATGGGATACTCACTTCATTTCTTTAGCATATTAAACTGGAAATCAAAAATGGGAAAAATAGCTTAAATACTACTCAATATAAGATTTAAATAGATTAAGAAACAAACTTACTATTAACTCAATATCTTCAGTATAAACAAGGACACCAAAACTCAAATACATGATTCAGTATTTGAGTTTTTATTAAGTTTGTTTCTTACAAGAACAAGTACCTATTTGATTTAGAATCGTGTATTTGAGTTTGGTGTCCTTGTTGATACTAAAGATACCGAGTTAATGGTAATTTTGTTCTTAATCTATTTAAATCTTATATTGTAGTAAACACTATTTAAATCTTATATTGTTAATGGTAATTAAGTTATTTTTTTCCTTTTTGATGTCCATGATAATATGCTAAAGAAATTAAACGAGTATCCAGTCGAAGAGCAAACTCGCGAGTTAAGGACAACCATTTTTATGAAAAAAGGAAGTCATGGCTACGTTAGAACTATGGGTTTAGGTCCTACTCAGGCGAATTTTCAGGATCAATCATTGTTTCCTGGGAATACTTCTAATGAGTTTGTAAAAATGATGGTAGGCAAAGCCGTGGAAGAGTGTAAGAAGCAAATGACCCTGATTTTAACCAACATACAATTAGAAATTGATGGATTTAAGTTGAAATTACAAAACAATGGCGAGACATCATCTTGATGGACAATCTCCCAAGTCTAGTAATGAAAAGGTACTTGTTATGTTTTTGCAATTTTTGTTAGGCCAATTGGTTTCAATTGCCACTTAACACTAGTTTTCAATATGCTACAAATGCATAGGTTTCCAAATTTACTCTACATGATGAATAATTTTAAGATGGAGATTTTGAAAATATTGCAAGTGACACTATCATAATGGAAGATGATGAGGTTAGTCATGAATGATTTTATTTTTCATATGCATTACTATGTTTTTTTAACACTAGTATTTCATACAAAATACATAAATATATGTTGACACAATATTTTACTTTTTTCAAGAAAACATGGATGTTTAGTCTAGATATTAGAATGAGAGACTTTATAATAAAAATCAATTAGTGTAGCTTGTTTGTTCAAAGTTTTTACATGGTTGTTGTGACTGAAAAACATACACAAACCTATTTATCATAGACACTTTAAATTTCATTTAAATATTTATCAATACATATTTGGTATTTCAATTTAAGAATCGTGTATTTGAGTTTAGTGTCAAATGTTATTTGAGAATGTTTATAATGGTTATGAGACAGTTTTAACTGTCTTAAGTTTTATAACAGAATGAATATAACTCCGATCTAAATTTGATGGATTGAGATCATTCCCATTCTGATCACACAAAAAAAAGTTATTCCCGTAGATTTACCTGCCTGCTCCGATCAAATTTCAATCCGCTCCGTCAATTGTGTTTTTGATTGAGCCTTCCTTCACAGATTGACAGGTAAAATTGGCGGAGGGACACGATATCTAAAACACGATTGCTGGAGCAGATTTAATCTTTGGAGAGAAGGGTTGAAAATTGAAAGATAGGCGGGACGGCGATAAGAATAATGTGAAGCAGAGAAAAAGGGGTTTTGCGAGGAGAGGGGGGTTACTTTTTTTTTTTTGATAGAACAGTTAAGTAAATAAATAGCAATAAGCGTATTTTCGGGTATTAAGGGTGTATTTGGTTGGGCAAAATTTTGCAAAACTTGAACTATTCAAATTCAGTTTTGTAAAATCGTGTTTGGTTCACCAAATTTCCCAAAGTCCAGACTTACAAAATCCTAAAAACCAATCAAAAGTTTTATTTCACACTCACAATATTCAACCCAACCAAATAAGGATTTTGCAAAACCAGACTCTCAAAATCCCAAACAGAAAAACCCAACTCTCAAAATTCAAAATAAAATCCAGACTCTCAATTAAAATTTACTTATCTAAATCAAAATTTCACCAATCAACCGTATATTCATTTATTCTTGTATTTATTTTTAACGCTTTTCTACATACGCTAGGTTACTTCATTATTTATTTCTAGTTCAGTTAATAATTTAATATATTTTTTCAGTTCAATTCAACATTTTACATTTTATCAATTCAATTCAGTTCAAATAAATACTTTATATTTTTTTCACTACAGTTTAGTTCAAACAAATATTTTAAAAATTTTCAGTTCAGTAAATTTTCTATATATATTTTTATTATATATCTCTACAGTTTTTTGAATTCAGTTCAATTTTTTTATTCATCAGTTCAATCCAGATCTAATCAGAAAAATTTATTTTTGAAAATGTGATTTGATGCAATCCAAAATAATTTAGACATACAATATTCATTATATTTACCTTTTGTTCATTTCATACCAATTCAAATCAGTTTTTTTTTTAGTTCGATTATTATCAGTTCATCAATTTCAATTGTAATCAACATCCTGAGAGATTTCATTTAATACTATTTTGATATCATTTGTTAAACCGGAATTATTAAATATTACTTTAGTTGAATTAATTTAATTCAGTTTAGTCTAGTTTAAATCATTTCAGTCAGTCTAATTCATTTCTATTCAGTTCCGTTCACTTTTATTTGATCCAGTTCAGTTCAGTTCAGTTCATTTAATCTAGTTAATTTGATCCAATTCAGTTCAGTTCAATTCTGTTTCATTCATTCGTATAATTACTATGTTCGATGCATTCAATTATAATTTTGTTCGATTAGTCTTTATTAGATTAATACAAGCTCATTATTTGTGATTATGACGAAGTAGGGCAATTTTCATACGCTAGTGGTTCAATCATACATCTGAATATTTTTTAAACCACTTCAATTTAATTTAATTAAAATTAATATTAAGTCAATTTCAATCATATACATATGTATATTGATCAATTTCAGTTTAGTTTGGTCATACTATTATTGTCTTTTATCTTTACTTCGTTTTAATTCAATTTAGTTATAAATAAATGTGATTTGATGAAATATGATTGGATTTAGTCATTATTTCAATATATTATACTTTATTCCATTCCATTTCTATTAAATTCAGTACGATTCGATTAATCTTATTTGTCAATAATGAATTTTTTTATTATATTTAAATTTTTTCAATTCAACTCAAACAAATATATTTAACTTTTTTCAGTTCAGTTCAATATATTTAAAAAAAATTTAGTTCAGTTTAGTATATTTTAATTTTTTCATTTCAGTTCAGTATTTTTATTTCTTTTCAGTTCGGTTTAGTTCAATATACTTAAATTTTTCAGTTCAGTTTAGTTTTTTTTTTCAGTTCATTTTAGTTTTTTTTCTTAATTCAGTTCAATAAATTTATCTTTTCAATTCAGTTCAATATTTAATTTTTTTCAATTCAATTCAGCGAGAAATATACTCTTACAAACAGCACCTATATTTAATTATTTTTTATTTACGTGCATGCAACATGCATATGGTGTGTTGTACAGTAGGTTCACAACACCACATGCACAATACTTTGTATGATAATAATTTTAAAGTAAAATAATAAGAATTCGGTGCATATATAGGTGCTGTTTGTAAGAGTATATTTCTCGCTGAAAGTATATTTCTCGGGTTCGGTTTCGGTTCGAATTCGGGTTTGGGTTCTGTTCGGATACGAGTCCTATCGGATATGAAACTTTTAGTTTGGGTTTGGGTGCAGGGGCGGATGTACATGGGGGCTTGTGGGTGCTCAAGCCCCCACTTGCCAAATAATTAGGGCTAATTTTTTTTACTATTTTTTATAAATATAGTTATATTTTACCTAAATTTATCATATTTTTACTAAAATTAGCACTAAATTCACTCTCAATTTTATGTAAGTGTAATCTCAGCACCCACTAAAATTTTTTCCTGGATCCGCCCCTGTTTGGGTGTATCGGGTGTAATTCAGGTTCGGATCATCAAACAGGTATCACTATTAGGATCTTATTGTAGGTTCTGGTTCGGTATAATCAGTCGGGTTTTCGGGTTCGGTGGTATTTTGCCAACTCTAATGATGATGATGATGAATTTATTCCACCCCATGAGTTTATTTTGAGAAAATCCTGTTCTTGCTTCTCTATGATGGATGGGGCTGGGAGATCTCCGAAAGGACAGGATATATCTAATAATAATTAGGACTTCAATTTTCTTTAACGCGATTTCTGCAAATTCATTATAATCTTTGCCTGTTTTTGTTTGCAGCTATTAGTTTCACAAAGTTAATTTTTTGTTGATGTTATTGTTTTCTAAACCTTATTATTATATAATAATATGAACTGCTCAATTTATTGTGTTGATCTCTTTAAGTTAATGTGTATTGGCTTTCCAAGATAATCATAATTATATCATTATTATTTTCGTGCAGCGTTCATGCGTGATTCTATCGTGCACAAATTGTGCAGGTATGCTTTGCAAATTGTGAAACAATGCATATTATATTTTCAGGGATCATAAATCCATAAATTATATATTTTCAACTTTAAATTGCTATTTTACACTTTAATATATGTATTTATATATATCCATATATATATATATATATATATGGCTAATTATCATGTGATTTGGATAAAGGCTTCATACCTAAAGGCTAAATATTTACCTGGGTTGTTGAGTACTTTTTGGTTCGCTCACCTTCCTGGAGTTGCCTGAATCTGTTGAGCACCTGCTGACTTCACGGAGACGCCCTGAATGGTCTGTTGTGATGCCGAATGTTTAGTGCTTTATATTATTAGATATCTTTACGTATGTCATTGAAGGTACTGTAAACTGAAATTAATTTAATGGATTTTGCTAAAAGAGTTGGAATTTGTATAAAAGTTTACTGTTAACTCGCAACGCCTCATCTCAAGATTTTGTGGCATTTCAGGTTATGTTGCTACTTTACTAGCAGAAACCGGACCTGGTGGATTTCAATCTGCATTGAAGGATCCTCGTTTGGTGACTGTTACGGACGAGGAAAGGAGTGATCTTTGCCAGAAAAGCAACACACTTTAATTTGCTTGTCAGCTCGCCACGCCTATTAACATGAAATACTCTTCAGGTTATTATACAGATCTATATCAATCAGATCATGTCTAACTCATCAAGGGATATATACATGGACTCAAGAATGCTCGACGCACTTGGTTTTAATGTTTTAGCTCCTATTCAATTGATTGGGTTTTCGTTGTTGATCAACTAAAACATATCTTTTCATTTTCATTCATTGATCGAAAGTGTTTTTCTATTAGTCTATGTGGACAATTTTATTCTCATAGACAACGATCCCTGTCTCATTACAAATATCATTGCTCACACTAATCGTGAGTTTTCCATCAAGGACTTAGACACTCTTGATTGTTTTCTGGGGTAGGAGGTTTCTCACTCTCCATTCGGCTTGTTTCTAGGGCATGCGAAGTGTACCATGATGATTCTTCACCATTCTGGAATGACTAACACCCTTATGTCTACACCATATGTCTCAAGGCTTCCCAACCTCCCAGCTTCTAAACTACTTAATTAAGTCTCAAATTCTAAAATCCCATGATTTACCTCTCTCTTGTAGCTTTACATTAATGACCACTGCTACACCTGATATTTTCCAAATGTTTTCGAAATAAGTCAATTTCATCAATCGCATCGTGAGGTTCACTTTCAGACGTTCACTCATATTCTCTTCCATGTTTGTGGTACACTTTACCATGAACTTTTCTTCATGTCATATTTAAGTTCTTTATCTGTTTCGAGATACTCATATCCGATTGGCCATGTTGTGTTGAAAATTGCCATTCCACATACGGTTATGCCTTTTTTTCGTGGTGAATCATGCCTCCTAGAGTGCCAAGAAGCCTCCCATTGTCTTTAATTAGATCCACCTGTTAATTTGAATATCGTTCTATGACCAACACTGTGGCTTTGTCCAATTCGACTGACCTCTTCTATTTTGTGACAGAGCCTATTTCCTTTCTCACAATCCTGGCATTGTCTATCACTTTGTTCTTGAACGTAACTTCTAGCAAGAGTTAGTCAGTTAGTCAGATTTCGTCAACATTGTTAATTGTTAACATTTTTACCAAGGATTTGTCTCACCTTCCTTACGATGTTTCGTTCATAGTTTAGTTTGGTTTCGCATTCATCACTCGCTTGATAAAATATTATAATTATCTCAATAATATTTTGTATTGTTATATGGTATATACATAAATATACCATATATATACATACATATATATATATATATATTTGAATTACTCTAAATACATAATAGTTCATACCCTTATAAATCTATAATATTTGTGAATCATTATTATGGTGAAACCTATTTTACACTTCTACTTAGAATCAAAAGTAACCTAAGCGAAATACATGGTTTACCTCCTTTTCCAACATTTAAAATCCTCAACAAAATATATGGTTTACCTCTTCCCTAAATTCATAAATTATCCGGGTTGCATAAGTACAAAAAAAAAAAAGCTTTTAGGCCTATGGTAACCGAATTTGGAAGGAACTAAAATTTTATCTATACTAGTTAGTGGCCAATTCTCCTATTGGTAACTGTTATATAATAAAAAAACAAGTAGGGACACAATTTTCAAAACTATCTCTAGATAACACAAATCAAAATATACTTAAATAAAACAAAACCTGCCAAATAAATGAAAATCGAATCAAATCCAAACCGGTACAAAACATACCTTAGAGTGTTGTTCGGAAAAAATGCAAATCACCAGCACATAGTATGAATGCGACTACCTCAATAAATTTAGCAGCCAGCTATAAGAAGGGTATTGTAGCGCCAGCGTGTGATGAACAGTTGCCACGACCTCAATAAATTTAGCAGCCACGGCCTCAATAAATTTAGCAGCCAACTATAAGAAGGGAATTGTAGCGCGTAGCCTACTTATTAAATCTACGGAGAGAGCATTAGCAGCACATAGTTGCCACGGCCTCAATAAATTTAGCAGCCAACTATTAGAAGGGAATTGTAGCGCGTAGCCTACTTATTAAATCTACGGAGAGAGCATTTTTCAGAAATACTTTTGTATTTGCATGTGTGCAGACATGCACATAGCGTATTTGCGTGTGTGCAACCATGCACATATGTATTTGCGTGTATGCAGACATGCACATAGTGATGTACGGTATGTGAACAATGCTTTCTATAATAATTCTGCAGTATAATGTTAAAGTAAACAATTGATTAACATAATAACTATATATACTAGTTGATATTTATTGAACTTGAGTTGCACATAGTCTGCACAATCTTTTATAAAGAGAATGAAATAAATTTAAAAGACAATCAACATCAAGTACGAATAGCTTGAAAATGATCAAGCATCGTTATTATTTTCTTGCAGTGTATCATACATACTTTAAAATTATGTTTTTATTATTACTCTAGAAAGATATATACGAGAACATGTGAGGATACTTTACATCATTCATATATTTGAGAGGGTTGGGCCATAATTCTTTCTTAATTATAATTATCACAGCAACCTGCATTTCAAAGGTCGATAGGATGAGTAAATTTTCTCTCTGTGAAATAAATATTTCTATGGAAGATCATGTGTAACCACGATACATTGAGGAGTTTTGTACGTTTGTGGTTTCTAAGTGACGGTAGATCAACATCGACATTCGGAGGAAACAAGAAAAAGAGGTCCAACAAATGTGTAAAATTAAGTTGATTTTAAGAAACGAACAAAATCCAATTCAGAGCACCACTTTCGATATCCATATTTAATTTTCTATTCTCTAGTCTTGAAATGAACATGTGCCCTATAACTTGTGCAGTGCATATATATATTGTGCATTACTCACGTCACTTTAAGTACAAATTGTTCAGTGCATATATTGTGCCTTACTCCCACCTATCTCCTTATTTAGTTTTTTAATTTAAGCTACATATTTTTCATTTATCGTAAAAAGTTACTTACTTTCTTCTACTCATTTAACTAACTTTTTCCACAAAGTTAATCTCTCTCATTTATTTTAATATGCTTGATGCAAGTTACACTTTTACTCTCACACATTTTCTGTTATTTCCTTGTTAAATAAGTTGAACCTTGACGATATCTAATTTTTGTTGCATTAGTCGTCTCTTTGTTCATTTGTGAAATAAGTGATTTCGATGATCTTAGTGTGCACGGTCTTTGCTTAAATTATTATCTATGGGGATATGCTCTATTTATATCATTATTACTTACGGCTATTCCCGTCTTACTTGTTACTACTTTTAAAAAGAAATTTGATTTTTACAGACACTCTTGTAGTTTCAAAATTTGGTATAGAATCAATTGTTATGCATCATCAAGGTCTTCCAACACAATGGTGGCACATAATTTTACAAACTCACACAACTGCACTGATAAATGGATTTTTCATCAATCCTCTAGTCTATCTACTCACGACCAGAATAGTAGAGCCAAACGAAATCATTGTCATGTGAGTAATGTGATGCTTCATCCCTCTCACATGTCGTCTCATACTGGCATTTTCATTGCCACTTAGGTTGAACACCTGTGACTTCACAATGTCTCAGCATTATTTATGGTTTATATATAGACATCATTTGAACTCACCAGCCTTCATCCATTTGGTTGGTAGGCGTATCCTTACATCTGGCCATTCTTCCAACATAAGTTGGCTCTTTTCAGCACACCATGCATTTTTCTTAGTTACAGCTCATAGTACAAGAATTTCGATAATTGGATCATGTTATGAAGATGATGTATCTTACACATCATGCTTCTTTTGATGAACTTTCATTATGTCCCTAGCTCAACCATCGACTAAGTCTCATGAATCTCCGGATATTTTTTATCCTTATCAATCCGAACTGACGATTCTTCGAGTCTAGCTATGCTTGATCTACCTTTGTTCCTGAATCAGTGGCTTTTATTAATGGTTAGTCAGTTAATCATGGTCCTTCTATATTGCAGATTACACGTCATGCTTGTTTTGATGTACTTTCATTTCTATCCCTTGAACAATCATCCATTCAGTCCCATTAGTGTCTTGCTATCTCTTTTCTTTATTAATTCAAACTCTCATGATTCTCGGAGTCTAAGTGTGCCCCAGTCAAAGTCGTCTCCATCTTCTATAACAAGGATACCTAGCTATTGGTATCCATCATTTCTTATTGTTTCCTCTTCACCATCTTCCAATCGTTTATCATCTCAGTCATTGACTACTTCACCATTGCCTTTTCAGTCACTATCTTGCCATCGCACGATCGACGAGCTTCTTCAGACTAGTGGTCTTACTGCTAAGGACTACCGTGATTATGTTTTCACTGATTTCCATAGGGTTTTACTAGCCGAAGTTGTGATTTATAATATTTGACCATGACTAGACTGGAAATTTTCTATGTTCTAACACCTAATTTTTTTCAATCGCCTCGTGAAGATC
The DNA here is from genome assembly GCA_948330725.1 of Sherardia arvensis. NCBI lineage: Eukaryota > Viridiplantae > Streptophyta > Magnoliopsida > Gentianales > Rubiaceae > Sherardia > Sherardia arvensis. The sequence goes on along the minus strand of OX415238.1, from coordinate 8,065,087 downwards.
ACTTTTAGGAGGTCAGAAGTATTTTCCGCCATGTGTGTGGTACACGACACCATGGACTTTTCTTATGGTCATCGAGTATTCTATCTATTTTGAGACACTGAAATGTAGATTGGTCTCGTTGTGTTGAAAATCGTCGTTTGGTCCATGGTTAAATTTTTTTCTTTTGTGAATCGTTTCCTAGAGTGTCTTGAAGTAACATACTATCTCCAAATCTAAATGTGAATATGAGTATTGTGTTAAGGCCATTACTACAGCTGCAGGAGCTTTGCATTCCTTTGTCCTCATTGTAGATTCTATTTTATTACAACAAGGTTATTTTCCTTGCTCACAATCATGGAACTCACAAATAGGCTAAACACACTAGCATCGACTATCAATTTATTCCTGAATTGATGGCTTTTGACTAGGGTTTGTTAATTAGTCTTGTTCCCTCTACATTGCAAATTGATCGATGTCGTCTTTACCAATGGTTAATTTGGCTCTCCTCTACTTATGATATTCAGTTCCAAGCTTAGCATGCTATTGTAACTTAACCCTTGTAACTTGTATATTATATATATATATATCTATATATATATATATATTAGAGAATCGTTATTATGATGGAACATACTTTACACTCACTACTTAGAATCATAACTAACCTAATCTTTATCAAAAAAAAAACCTAAGGGAAATCAATGAAACTCCACAACCTAAAATATGATTATATACTTTTCAAACACTTAAAAGGCCTATATTCATATATTATTCGGTTTGCATCACTTACCAGAAACATACTTTAGGTCTATGGGATAACATAATACCAAATTAGAATCAGCACGGATCACAAATCATACGGAAGATTTTTATATAATCAAACTAATCAGTTGAAAAACCACTCCATTAATTGATATCATTTATCAAAATCAACTTAAACTAAACAAGAAAAGCTAAATAAAATTGATAGATTAAATTAAATAGAACATCCAAACCGCAAGAGCACCTAATTAAGTACGTACCTTCAGGTGTTTGAAAAAAAATACAAATCACAGATTGGATTTTTGCAGACGATCGACTGAGAAGAGAAGAGAGGCTGGCGGCGCCGGCGCGGCTATCACAGATTGGATCTCCGCCACGATCTTGATGAAGTTTTAATGGCGAATTTAGCAGCCGAAGGGAAGAGCCGTTGCCGGTTGGCGGCGCGTTCCTATCAAATCTACGGAGAAAGGGTTTTTCACAGAATAGTCAAAAATCAGAGATAATATTCACTGATATTTTATATAATCAAATCAACTTAAAAACTAAACAAGAAAAGATAAATAAAATTGATGGTTAAATTATGTAGAATCCAAATCGCAAGAACACCTAATTATGTACGTACCTTCAGGTGTTTGAAAAGTATACAAATCAAAGATTGGATTTTTGTAGACGATCTACTTAGAAGAGAACAGCAATCAGCGGCGCCGGCGCGGCTATCATAGATTGGATCTCCGCCACGATCTCGATGGAGTTTTAATGGTGGGTTTAGCAGCCGATCAACTGAGAAGGGAAGAGCGGCTGGCGGCGCGCAGCCTCCCTATCAATTCTACGGAGAAAGGGTTTTTCACAGATAGTCAAAATTAGAGATAATCAATTTTATTTAGTCGCTCAAATTTTTGCTTCCCTTTTTATTCGCAAATATACTTTATCCTAAATGGAACTAGAAAAGTTATTACTACGATCAATAAATAAATTAATATTTAATAAAAAATATTAAAAGGATGAAACTACGTAGTTTTGACTGAAACCGCCGCTCACCATATTCCGGCACCTACCATTTTTATATATTTCTTTTTTATTTCTTAATAACAATTTTAATTTAAGGGTTAAAAGCTCATGTACCCCCAAGTTCATAAGAAAGTGCCAATGTACCCCGAGTAATTTAAAAGTGCTGATGTATCCCTATTATTATATTGAACTAGCTAAACTCTATCGCGCGTTGCGCGATATATTGAAACCATTCAATTATGTTTTGTAATTGATGTATATTTTGTTTTAAAAAATGTGAATTGAGTATTGAAGCATATTTTAATGCGCTGCCATAAACAAAATGTTAGTGTGCTTTTTAAACATTTTTACAATATTGATGATGAACCAACTACAAATTCTTAAAGAGAAGAGGAAGGAGAAGTTTCAACATATTACAATTTGAGTAAAAAATTAGCCAAAAACACTGTTAATAATTTTTAATTCTTATCCTTATATAAAAAAATTTATTGAAAACTTTGTACATAAATTATCAAAATAATTGATATCATTCCCACGTTTAGCTTTCTTTCTTTTTTGGAAAGTGATATTTGTTTTTAGTAATATTATTATGTGGGAATGATTTTAGATCACAAAAATTCAAATATATCATTCTACGGAATATATTCATAAAAAACTTTATATCATTAGGTAATTGAATGTCAAAGAATAATAATAAAATATTAGAATTTTCTAGGTTATGGTAAGTATTCTAATAAATATCTAATTAGTTTCATATATATGCCAAAATATATTCTTTATTTCCTATTGAATATTTTTTTTTATTGGTTAGTAATTTAAAACACCGTAATTTCCTCCTAAATAAATGATAATTTGTTTAGTAAGCAAATATTTCATTTCACTCATTAAAAAAATACATTACTATTTTGTGCTCTTAATAAAAATATCAGATTAAATCATCTAAATTGAGTATATTATCCACTGACGAGAATCAACATCCATTGAGTGTCCATATTCAGAATGGAGATTGTGGCTATTAACATTATTACTCCTATCTCAAAATAAATAATATTTTAAAAAAATTACATATGGTGAAGCTAGCAATAATTTCCTAATTACTGCCACGACATCTCCGCTCATATGTACATCCAGATAACCATTGCTCTTATTTATGTTATTAGGTAAAAGGGGATTTGTACATCTAACAGGTAATTGAATGTCAAGGAGGAGTCAACATATATGTACAAATTTGATCCCTTAATATATATCTCAAAGCCATAATTTTATAATGTGAATTTCTTTCACTAATTCGTATGCCACAGTTTAATGCTAAAACAAATGCTTATCAGAACTTGCATGAGCTCCAACAAAAATAAATCTAACGATTACCGTATGTTGACGTTCATCGGTATCATGAATCATCTTCAATTTCTTTTTTAGGGCTCAATACCAAGACAGACTTTCCTCAAAATTCCAGTCATGGCAACTCTCCTTCTCCGGTGATCGCCTGCCCTAACTTCCTCAATCCTCTCCCTAATCTACAAACCCTCGTGCTCTCCCCATCTTCCTCGATCCTAAACGATTATAAACACAATCGGAGCGATCAAGTTCAGAATTTCACCACTGTAATCCCCCTGCGTCATATTTATATTCTCTTTCTCAAAAATGAGATAAAAAGTAAATAAAAGTAATGAAGTAGTGTTGCATGAAAAATAGGCATTCGTTCACGGATTGCACATCAAATTTCTGGTATAAAAAAAACCACCAAAAACTAAACATTATCTTCACAAAAACCATAACCTTAAAAATAAAAAATCAGTGCACGCAGAGAAAATGGTTTCAATGAAGCTATCCTCGTTGTTCTTCATCACCTTGATCCTCTCGCTACCACAAATTCCCTCCCAACGGAGGTGGAGGACAATGAAAAATTGAGAGGCTATATATATATATATATATATATATATATATATATAATCATTCTACCTCGTTTTGCCATTAAGTAAGATATATTAATACCATATTTATATGTATATAAAAGGAAAACATGTGTGAGTCCAACTAAATATGATGAAGGAGAAAATAAACATAGAAATATGAATAAAATTAAAAAGGAAAAAATCGAACGATATATATGTTTTATTTGCGAACAGAAAATGGAAAAAATGAGAAGAAGGAAAAAATGGAAAAACGACAAAGAAAATAAAAGATTATACATACGGGTGGCGATGAGTAAACCGGCGAAAACTAAATCGATATTATAGGACCAAGAAAAGTAATATATGGTAATATTGCGGCAGTAAAAAGTAAAGATAAAATGGTAGATATGATAAGTAGGTGAATATTGGAAAATAAATAAAACAAAATCAGTAAGTTTTGGTGATATATGAGAATTTAAAGAAACCAAATAGAAATATATGAAATTGTAGGTGCCGGAATATGGTGATCTTGTGGTGGTTATGTGGTGGTTTTGATCAAAACTACGTAGTTTAATGTTTTTATTAATTTATTTATTGACTGGAGCAATAACTCTTCTAGTTCCCTTTAGGATAAAGAAGTGTACCTCTAAAGCCCATTTTCAACACCATTTTGAATTAAAAGACAAATTTACCCTCGCTTGTTGGATTTTTTTTCCCTTGACCCAAATGCTCATGGGCACGAAATAAAAATTCAAGAAATTAATATCACTGAATTACAAAATAAATGCACAATATTATTGAAAGGGGCAATTCTATACGCAGTCCATATTTTGCTTATTTTATAGTCCAAAAAAATACGTTTTTGATATATATGATATGATCAATAATTAAGAATGTCAGACACATGCATCATATATATATATATATCAAAGAGATATATATCAAAGACGTATTTTTTTCCACTATAAAATAAGCAAAATATGGACTGCGTATATATATATATATATATATATATTACTTCTATTGCATACACTTGCAAATCAGTTATATATCATAATTATTGTATATATGATTATATAACAAAAATACGGACTGCAAATAAGCAAAAATCAGACTAAATCTAGCAGGCCAGTATTAAAAAAAGTTAACATTTTTATCCAAAAATTCAACAAACTGAAAACATTGGTGAAATTACCATAATCTCGCCACCTTGAGTTAGTCACGCTAATTATTACTGGGTGTGGCGGTTTCGGTCCCCCGGCACACACTAATTTCTGGTTACGGTGGTTTTGGTCCCCTCGACTTCAAACGCTTTCATCCGATAAAGTAACGGTGGTGACTGGTGGTATGGATTTGGATTGCCTTTCTTAACTTGATTGAATGTAAAAAGGGAAGCGAGAATTAGATGAATAATTAGGTAGGGGAGGATTATTCATTGATTTGGTTGGGCCATTTTCGTCATAAATTTTTTCTTTTTTACCATTAAATAATAGTGAGGGTATTTTTGTCATTTTACACTTGGCAAAAGAAAAATCTGCTCAAATTATACATTTGAAAGTATAGTGGCACTTTTGAAAATTTTAGGGGTACATTAGCACTTTTTTAAATATTTGGGGGTACAACATCACTTTTTTCTTAATTTTATTAAGGAGTATACTCTCCTTTTTAATTTTTACGTGCTCTCCATTTTAATCGTTAAAATAATTAATTATAAATTATTGATGTATTATAATTATCATAAAAAATAAAATTTTATATTTAGTTGAATAGTTAAAAATATGAATAACATAAATTAATTAATATAGCAAAAATAAATTCTAAATATTTATAATATTTAATAAACTCATATTTTTATATTTTACCTAAGTGAAGATACAGATAACAAAAGTATATGTATAATATTTGAATTAGAAAAAATATTGTAGCTACAAAAATACAATAGCTTCCGCCTTTTATTTTTACAAATACAACTCATTACACCTATAAAACCCTAATTTACACACTAATTTACAAGGCAATTACAGTCCATCATGCTAATTAATACGTCTGCAAAAGGAAAACATGAATGTGCGATATATGGAATATGCATGGAAATATTATGTATTACTACGTGATCACCATATTCCGGCGCCTATAATTTTCATATATTACTCTTTTGTTTCTTTAAATTTCATTCCTTTTTTACCGAAGGTGTTTCCGCCTTCTATATTAACACAAATATATCTTAGTTTTTCTTTAAACAGAATTCATCCTCATCTTCATAAGTTTGTTTATAATATTTACATTAAAAAAGATTAAATATATCGTGCAACGCCCGATGATATTTAGCTAGTTTTAATATTAATTATCATTTTTTTAAACGGATGTTCATTATTAAGTGAAATCCCGATAATTAATAGAGGGGGATTCTATAAATACATTTTATGAGGATTTTGGTAAATCTGCTCTTCCCTATCTGAACATACGGGATATTCAAGCACCAACACCAAAATTCATCAACGGCATTATGTTAAAACATGCTTACAAACATAAAAATGAATACTTTATACCCATGCACTGTCATGGCATCCAATTTAGGTCAAGTTTCTGTACCTTATTAATCATTTTATATATATATATATATATATATATATATATATATAATAATTCTTTGATTTTGTATGATCGTACTAATGGTTTTTTAATCACTAATTTCGGGTGGTCTATCCTCTGAAGTTAGTGCAACGATTGATGGACCCCTCGGACATATGATTTCCGTCAACGTTGGATCTGAGATTTTAAGGGGTTCAGTCTTGCACCCGAGCGTCGCCATGGCTCAGCCACTTGTGACCATTGCTCAGCCCTCTCCGATGCTGGTTCGTCCCGTGCCAAAAGTATCAGGGTTCGCATAACCATGAGTATCAAAAGGTGTTGAGCCGCACGAATTTCATTTTACATTTTGATAGCTGTTAAAATATTAATAGTCAACAATTAATTAATATATATTAATTATCTTAAATTTGAACTGCCTGATTTTTGTTGAACCAGTTTGTTGCACATAAGTTTGAACAATCTTTTATAATAAGTTTGAAATAAATTTTAAAAGAAAATTAACATCAAGTTTAAAATACCTGGAAATGAGCATCATTGGTACTTTTCGTGCAGCGTTCGTGCATGCTTTTTTTCTTGTGCAAATTGTGAACGTGTATGCTCGCCATTCTTGAAAATTAAAATTTGATTTGATTCGCCATTCTAAAATTTGATTTTTTCACTAAATTTGTTACATTTCTACTCCACAGTTACATATCAATTTTTTTAATTATTTCAGTTTAATATTGTTTAATATATGATGAGTCGGTCTCCTGCCGACGCCAGTTAGCATCGAGGCTGCCACGTTGAAGTTGTGCCCGTCGATTAACGCATAATGTTGAGGCCTAAAGGCGCACTACACCAAAAAGGGGATCTAGTGACCAAGCGTCACTAAAGTTCGTCGCTAATGGCCCTTATTAGTGACGAAAAGGTTTTCGTCAATCCAATTTCGACAATAATAAGAAAGATGTGACAAAATTTATTTTTGGTCACGGTATGTATTTAGTGACGCCTTTTAGTGACGATATTAGTGACGAAATTTAGCTCTCGTCAACCTGAAAACATTTAGTGACAAAAATAATGACGAAAAAAGTTGATTGACGATATTTCGTGACTAGAACATAGGGACGATTACATTCTCGTCAATAAATGTAAACGGTGACGAAATTGTTCTCGTCACTAAAAGTTGAGTGACGAATTATATCGTCATTAAATGCAACAGTGACGAAAAATGAAGATAGGCTATTTGGATTCTTTGGGCCACATTTTATATGATAAGTCCGGGCTAAAATGTTGGGTTGATGATATGGGCTAAATATTGACCTCTATATGGAATATTTTGAATTGAATTTATTTTAAATTGTACTTAATATCTCTAAATTTAAATAAAAACCTGCTAGGGATAATAAAATAAAATTATGATTTTATGAATTTTAATGTAATTCAAGAATTGGTATTGTATACTTCACAAAATATTAGCAACCTATCTTTTTTAAAACAAAAATATATATTATCAACCTACGATCAACTAATTTTTTATACATCTTGAAATTTTACATATAAATAAAACTATTAACTTTCTAAAATGTAATTATGAACAAGACGTTATCGTGCACATTACTATTTTACTTTTACTTGTTAGTACATCAAGTTAGCGTACGTATACATATTTATATTTAGCATTCAAATTCTTAGTGGTTTATTATTCATTAAATTATTTTTAACTAATCAAAAATAAAAAACTTACTAGATTTTCTATAAACACTAACTTAATCGAAATTAACTAATCAAATACATGTGTCATTACTTGACTTGCCATAGATGCTAACGAATTGGAAATCACATGTCTAACTTTTACGTGACTATCTGTAAATACAAACTAAATTGAGTTCCACTAACCCTTACTCTCATTATCAAACATTTAAGGCTTAGTTGAACTTAAAATGTTTCAGTTCAAATCTCACTAGACTTTTTGTGAACAGTTATAACTAAATCAACTTTGAATAATCAAATGTAAACGTTTGATTTCTACGGACACCATTAGATTGAGGTTAACAAACAAAAAGTTAACTGTTATTTGACTTACTATAAATACTAATATCCGAATTAAATTTAACTAATAGAAAGTCAAATCTGACTCGATTCACTACAAATGTTAATTAATCAAAGTCAAATCTAACTAAAGTCACCAACTATTACTTGTCTTCTATGAGTAAAAAGTTTAGTTTATTGGTTATGGGTAGATTTTACTTGACGTTGTATGTATATCCACTAAATTAAGTTTAACTAACCAAATGTTAAGTTTTAACTGATTTTCTAAAGATACTAACTAAATTTAAATTAAAAGACAATTGTGTTGATTCTAACTAATTTGAGTTTAACTATAAAGATCAACGTTACTTGAATTTCTATAGAATCTTACTAAGCGGGGTCATTAAAGGTCAATTCCTTTGCATTTTTGTAAACACTAACTACTTTTAGTTTAACTTATCAAAAATCATCAAACACTTGAGTACTTATAACACTTCAGCTAATAAAAGCCAGCATCTTAGTTGATTTCAATGATACTATCTAAAAGTAGTTTAACTAAAATGTTAGTTGACTCTCTATTAACACTTATAACCAAATCGACTTTAACTAATCAACAAATCAACTCTTACTTGATAAATGTTATCTAAATTGAATTTACTAAAATGTTACTTGACTATCTATTAACACTTATAACCAAATCGACTTTAACTAATCAACAAATCAACTCCTACTTGATAAATGTATCTAAATTGAGTTTAACTAAAATGTTAGTTGACTTTCTATTAACACTTATAACCAAATCGACTTTACCTAGTCAACAAATCAACTCTTACCTGATAAATGCTATCTAAATTGAGTTAAACTCATCTAAAACCAATTCTCACTTGAATTTATATAAAATACTTATTTAAATGTACTAAATTAACTGTAACTAATCAAAAATCAATACTACTTGATAAACGCTATCTAAGTAAAATTTTAAAAAATGCTTATATGTTATAACAAAAATCATTTCAACTAATCAAATGTTAACTCTTATTTTTTTATAGACATTAATTAAATTGAATTTAACTAATCAACCGTGAAACTCTTACAAACTTTTGGTTTAATTAATTATATTATAATTCCTTTTTATCATTATATTCTATATGACGATGACATATTAATAAGTATTAGTTAAATTAGAAAAAGGTTGTTGTGTTCTAAGAATTTATATGTTAATAAGTTTTTTAAAAGGAGAAAAAAAAACAGAAGCTTTCATAAAAAAGTATACAGTGCGTCCTTTATATATTTTATTAATTAATAATGTTGTATTATCAATAATCCTAACCGTTAATATTTCTTCCAAGTTATCGGAACCGTATATTGCCCAACCTTATCTAGACCATCTCTCAGACTCTCACCCCTTATCTTCTATCAGTTCCAATTCCTCCACAACTCTTCCTCACCTCCCAATCGTCTCCTTAAGCCGATCCCACGTTTGTAGAGTATCGTCGTCGGTCTGCGCTAGGGCCAACGGTGTTCTGCTACCGCTTTAGGGAACTTTGCTTCACTGTACTACGTCACACCGGCACCGCTGCGTATCCACTGTTGCCCGCTTCAGCCTTCAGGTATCCTAGTTCTAATTTCCTCTACGATTTCTTCCGCATTTGCTTTGTTATTGCTGTTTAATGGTTTCCTTTGGCACGCCCTTTCCCCGTGCCCTAATGTTGAGGTGCTTGAGTTTGTTCCCTGTCTATATTCTGTTTTCAGTTCATATCTTCATCGGTTTCAGTTTCGCTCTCGTCAACGGCAGCACCGTTGAAGCCGAAAATTCTCTAGGACAAATGGGTTCCGCATCGACCCCGGTTCCGTCTCTCCTCTCCTACTCAATGGTGGCAAGGAAACCCGAATCAAGTACAACTCCATCGCTTTTGGCAGCTTAGGCGGATCTAGATGGTCCGCAAATTCTACTTCCTTGTGCAGGTATCTGCCTAGTTTGTACTGGTGTTTTTAATGTATGGATTGCATGATTTTGTTGTCTTTATGTATTGAAAAAAGGTCTTTTTACTAACATATGTGAGCATGTTCATAGTTCTCTGTATTGTGCTTGTTCTAGAATCAGATTTCATATCATTGCATCTTGTTTATCATCAACTATTAAGCATTGGTTAATGGTTTGTTTCATTATTGCAATGTGATGTGTAAATACACTTTCTTACTTGTGTGCCCTTTTCTGGTCTCTGTATTGATATGCTGTCTGCAGACCTTGGATATTGGTTATAATAGAAGTCATGATGATGTTCTACAAATTTTATAGACAGTACTCTAAAAATCACCTTGCTTCATTGATTATATTGTGGCAATTTGTTGGTTATCATTTTAGTGTTGCTTCAACCATTTTAGTATGCCTTGATGTTCTGGTTTGCCCCTCTTCTGTGACTATCATCACCGTATTGAATGCTTTTCCCTATTCTATTTGTAAAATTAGAACACAAATTGAGATTTTAGTGAGAAAAAGATATTGATATCACCTACACCAGCAATCTGGTGTTTGTTTGCTAAATTTGGCTTTGGAGTTTTAAGGTTTAAAACATTCTATAGGATAAATTGTTCAGATGTTGTGCGAAAACCTTCTTATGTACTGTTCTGTCAATTTGAATACAAAATTCAAACAAATTTGATGTCAATTAGAGTAGATTTGCTGATATAATATGTTCGAAGCCGATTACCTTGCTCTAGATGCATTATTTTGAATTTATATTTTGTTTAATTGAACATTGTTTCTTACACATTGGTTTGTTGGATGTTGGTGCATGTTTCTCCTTGTCGGCTAAGTCGTCGTTATTGTATGTAGGTTCTTGAAAATTTCATTGAGCTGCTAATGTGAAGTTGGAAAGGCAAGAGAGAGCTTCAAGGATGCGAAATACTCCCTGATGATTGAAGCATACAGTATATACACATTTCAGATTTCTATTTTTGTATTCAATTTGAAGGAGCTTAATAGAATTTCTCATATAAATGTATTTATAGGTCTTTTTAATATATTAAAATAATTATTATTTTTTTTGGACCAATTTAATTTTTCTTAATTAATATTGTTGACCAGCTGCTTCATCACAAAAGATTGTCACTAAAGGATATTGACCAAATATTACTGGTCACCAACAGTCGCAACCAAAGCATCCATACCACCAACTTTTTTCGTCATAAAGTTCGTCACTAAAGTGTTTGACCGTCAAGTTAACATTGACCGTTAAATCATATCGCAACGAGTATTTTCGTCACTAAAACTCGTCACTATTTCTCTTTAGTGACGATTCTGGTCCATTTACTGACCAATTTTATCGTCACTGAGCTTGTGACGACACATTTTTCGTCAGTAATTACCGCCCTTTAGTAACGAAGCTACAGTAAAATGGTCACCCGACCCTTCTGTATCGACCCTCTTTCGACCATCATCTGACGACACATTTTTGGTGACTAAAGAGTTTTAGTGATGAAATATGAGCTTTTAGTGACGAAATGTCTCTGTCACTAAATACCATTTTTGTTGTAGTGGCGGGTGAGATTTCTTCGGAATCAGCACGGTGTCGATGGAGGCCTCGTTGCCGCCGATCTGGTACTGTCGATCTGGTCCCCTCCGGTAACTGTCGATTTGCTGGTTAGGGTTTCTGAATAAAGGGAGAGCAATTTCTGAAAAATAAAGCGTATCTGATTTTTATGATTCTTTATAGGCGCGTCTATACACTTTCTGATAATTGGCATTATAGGAGCCGCATAAAATTTATTTACATATTAGGAGCCGTATCAAGAATCTTTGCTATTAAACCCGTCATTATATAGTGACCGTAACTTCGAAAACTTTGTATATATTCATATTTTTCATTTAAGTAAAAAATAAACTTCATAGAATCGTCCTTTATAAACTCCAGAGAATTTGACATGTAGGATAGTTTGGTTTAACTTGATTTTGAAAGTGTTTAATTATGAAACTAGTTTGAAAAGAGAATATTATCATGAAAATTAATTTCAAGAAAAAAAACAAAACTCCAAATTACCAGGGAAAAAACTAAATCCCTTTTGTTCCTTTTCCTTATTGATTTGGATTTACATATTCCGGACCAGAGGGTTGAATCGGATTGCTATTAAATAAGGTTGTTCTCCGTTGCTATGTCTCATCAATTTGTTTGTTCTCTATGCAATTGAAGGCTAATTCGAAAGCTGTATCGTTAGTTCAGACAAAGTCGTCTGAATATTTTTGGTGTTTATTGTATACATGCCCAGTTTGCTTCTGCAAGTCCAATGAAAGTGGGAAAATACCATAACTCGTCTAGGTAATGATTTAACGCGTGTACAAATTATAAATTACTTTTTCGTGAAGTATAATACATATTTAATAGGGATATTATTGTCATTTCAGATTTAATTTGGATTTGCAGAAGTAAAGTGGACCTGCATTTAAAATCACCCATATTTTAAGAATACTCTTTCTGCAAACAAGATAATAATCCTACAAAACCTTTTCCTGCAGTTACCGGATGAAGATCATCTGCAGAGATTTTGTTCCAGATGGCCCTGGCACTGTTGAGATGGTGGCCGAGGTAGAAGACGATTTATGGAACGCCTACAATTTGATCGTCGCAGGTGACACCGTGACAGCCACAACTCAGAGAAGGGTCGAAACTGTTGGTAAATCATCGGCACGGGTTACAACGACCCTGAAAATCCAGGTCGAGGAAACCGAGTACGACAAGGAATCGTCGTCTTTGCGGGTACGAGGAAAGAACGTTGGTAAGAACGAACACGTGATGATCGGTAGAAACCACGCCATGGTTATCGAGCTGAACCGCTCTTTTGTCTTGTGGAAGGGGGTCTGGGACCCAGCTGTGCTAGAAACCCTTCGCCGGAAACCTAGTAACGGTCTTAATGAAGCTGATGCTAACGTTGGTGATGTCGATGATGATTCTGAGCTTGGGAAAGAGATGGAGGAAGGCCTGATTCAGTTTTTCAGGCTGCTGATGAAGGTTCCTGATACTTATCGGGCCGTCTACGGGCCCGACACGGTTGAGGCTGCGAACGAATCCATGGCGGTTCAGACACTGCTCATCACCGACGAGCTTGTCAGAAATCGTGACGTTGAAGCCAGGCAGAGGTACGAGGATCTGGTTGAGTCGGTGAAGGAATCTGGGGGGAGTGTTTTGGTGTTGCCGGCCAGGCATGTTTCCTGCAAGAAAGTCAAGGACCTCACTGGTGTTGCTGCTATACTCAGGTTTCCCATGCCTCATTTGGAATATTAGCTAGTTAGGCTTATGTTTGTGTTTTCATATTTTTATTATTACATAAATTTCATTACTAGTATTTTACATAATGCTCATGCTCATCAACTGATCCTTTATTCTGTTTTTTCTTTATTACATTGTTGCGATACACATGTCTCGAAACAAAAAAATGCATCATTCTTAAGTTGGTAATCCATCATACGGTATGCCGGTACAAGCGAACAAATTTTCTAACATTTGGCAACTGCTGTTTCGATATCGCTCTGAAATTCGACTGCGATCGATTTAAGTTACGAGTTCGCTTGTAGCTTACTTCTTTACGGCACATTGGTAAATGTTTTCTTCAAGATCAAAAACGCCGTTTTTTTTTCTGCCCTAGGCGAACAGATGGTTACGAGTTCGTAACCGTGTTACTCGGCGGTTCCGCGTAAAACCGGCGGAAACGCCGTGAAGTTGATGCCGGAAGCATATGGTTGTGCACTAGTGAAGGTGCTTTATAATATGATAGCAAAAGAAAGTGACTCTGAGATAATTGAGATGTTTCAACTTCCAATCAGCTAGCTCGGTATGTGCACCAGAATCTCTATGCTATTGGCAATTTGAGGAGTGACCTGCCAATTTATATACTGAACAACATGTCAATTGGAAAGTTCCATTACTCAATTGAGTACATTTCATTACCAATGGAGGTGTAAAGATTATTTCCCAAACTGATTTGTATTGAAATATTCACATGTATTTATACATACAAGTAGGGACCTATAACTAAAATATTAAACCCTAGGGGCATGTATGCAAAATACAAGACTAAACTAATCAACATCTAAATCTTCTAACACCCCCCTCAAGCGAACCATCAGATTGCTCGAAATGCGAAGTTTGGACCGGAGAAAGTCAAACAAGGCACAATTAAGACCTTTGGTGAAGATGTCAGCAACCTGCAGCGATGTAGGAACGTGACCAACACAAAATTTACCTCCAACTACCAGCTCCCAGACAAAATGATAATCAATGTTAATGTTCTTAACCCTAGCCTCTTGTGCGCAACAAGGTTTTCAGCCAAAAAGATGGCACTGTTATTGTCACGGAGGATCAAAGGAGAACTTTGCAGAGAGAAGCGCAGATCACGAAGAAGTGCATAAGCCAAGCAACCTCTGAAGCTGTATTGGTGAGAGCACGATACTCAGACTCCGTACTTGACCGAGAGACAGTGGGTTGCTTCTTCGCACTCTAAGCAACCAGATTTCCACCCAGAAAAACTGCATACCCATAGGTAGAACGACGAGTCTCTAAGCACTGAGCCTAGTCTGCATCCGAGTAGGCAAGTATTTCCGGAACACCAGCAGCAGAGAAATTCAAGTCACAATGTAGCGTGCCACAAACATATCGAATGATCCGAGACACCGTCGAAAAATGATCATCATTATGATCCTGTACATGCTGGCTCACCGAGTTAACAGCAAAGGACAAATATGGGCGAGTAATGGTCAGATAATTGAGAGCACCAACAAATGAACGATACAACTTGAGATTGTGAAATGGCCCACTTGTGCTGCTATGAAGCTGGGACAATGGCAGGAACGGGAAGAGACAGGAGTAGCATCCAACATCCTAGCGCGTTGGGATATGTCCCCGGCATACTTGGCCATCCCCAAAAACAATCCAGTGGTGGTGGGAGTGACCTCCACGCCAAGAAAATAGCTGAGACAACCAGGATCCTTGACCGAGAACTCAAGATCAGCTCGAGTAATAAACTGATGGATGGCTACACTGTTGTTCCATATGAGGATGATATCATCAGCGTAAACAAGTAAGTAGAGAATAACAGCACCACGAGTGAACACAAACATATATGGATCCGATAGACTTCCAACAAAGGCAAATTCCCGAACAAACACACTAAACCGATCAAATCATGCCCTAGGTGCCTGTTTCAGACCATAGATGGCCTTCCGAAGAAGACACACATGATGTGGACGAGCTGGATCCTGCTATCCAGCTGGTTGCGCCATGTATACTGGAGTATCAAGAACATCATTGAGATAAGCATTCTTGACATCCGACTGGTGAAGCGGCCAATTTCTCATAGTGGCAATGGCAAAAACAGTGCAAACAGTGCCAGCCTTGATCACAGAACTGAAGGTGTGATCAAAATCAAATCTTGGGATTTGATAAAAGCCTTGACCAGGTGAGATTTGTAGCGATCAATGAATCCATACTGACGATACTTGAGGCGATAGACCCACTTGGAGCCAACAACATTGACCTGAGGAGGACATGGAACCAGATCCCATGTGTGTTGATGACGAGAGGCAGTAAAGAAGTAAGAGATAAACAATCAGTCTTATTTAAAAGGAAAATAACACTAGGAGACACATGTCCCAGGCGAGCATGTCAAATCTCGAACAATGCTCGGTTCTTATTCTTCTCAACGAATGACAGCAGTACCTCCTCACCGTGCTCTAAAACATAGAGTCCATCCTCACACCGACCCCGCCCCAGAATTGCCTTGGTGGCCTTGTGTTGAATAATAAAAGACTGGTCATCAAAGGCAATAACAGCACTGAGCACACGAGTGAGCTTACTGATACTCAACGGATTTTTAGTAATAGCAGGCACAACCAACACATCAGATAAATGCAAATACGGACTAATTCGAGCAGCACCAATACCAATAA
This sequence comes from Sherardia arvensis, assembly GCA_948330725.1. Taxonomy (NCBI): domain Eukaryota; kingdom Viridiplantae; phylum Streptophyta; class Magnoliopsida; order Gentianales; family Rubiaceae; genus Sherardia; species Sherardia arvensis. Next base: position 8,048,905 of record OX415238.1, on the reverse strand, counting down.
TAGGAATAGCAGCACCATTACCAAAAGAGACAAGAGTGTTACCATTATAAGGAGTGACACTGGATAGATTAGAAGCATAGGAACTCACATGGTTGGTGCATCCGGAGTCCATGTACCAGTCTCGAGTGGTGGAGAATGCGGAAGCAATGGAGAGATGTACTGAACGCCCGCACAGGATATGTCAAGTACTGCTGAGACTGTTGAGGAGTATATATACATCATGTACTGCGGCGCTGGATGCTGAGGTGTATGAAGGAGAGGAGCTGCATATGGCTGAATCTGATGAGCAAGATTAGACTGAGGAGTCTGCTGAAGAAGGTCTGGCGGAGCAACAAAGGGCAAAAACTATGGTTGTACATAGGGCTGAGACGTCTAAACCGTGGGATGAGGAGCGGAGGAGACACACTGTCTGGAAACATGCCCATGACCATTACAAGTGTAACACTGAAACTAAGAGCCGTGACCGCGACCAGAAGACTGCCCGGGACGACCTGCCAACCGACGGCCACCCTCGCGTGCGTCTTTTGCTGGCGTGTGAGCCCACGTGCCTCTCTCCACTGCGGCTGCTGCGGCGGCAGGTTATCCCTGCTGCTGGGAATTCGCCGGAAACACCACCGGTGCTGACGCCGGACCATTCAATCTGGCCACATTGGACAAAAAAAACTTGTATGCTTTAACCTCATCAACAACTTTCATATAAAAAAGTGCAGGATCTCTAGAAGCCATAGGAGCATTAAAAGAGTTAAACTTATGTCCCAAAGCATTAAGAAACCAAATCAATTTCTCACGATTATCAACAGGATCACACATAACATTCAATTGCTCAAAAAATTTCATAAAAGAGAGGTGAAGCTCATGAGCAGTACCAGTTTTCTTGAGAGCGGCACCTTACCGACAAAGGCTGAATTTAGCAACAGTAGATCCATGGTGATACGCCGTTGCAAAAGCATCCCACATCTCCCTTGCAATGTGGCATTGTGCAACCTCATTTTTCGCTTCAGGGGTAAGCGAAGAATACCAAACGCCACAATTCTTTTGATCATTCGACATCCATGCATCATAGGCCTTCTTAGAAGCATCATAGGCCTCTTTGATCTTCAAAGCAGCATCATCATCAGGAGGAACGGTGGAAGAGGACGGTGGTAGCACCGGAAACTCAGGACTGTGAGAGGAACCATCAAGATGGCCATACAGTACTTGGGGACGATTGACATACTAAACATGCCGCTTCTACTGTAAGTACGTAGTGGCATCAAGATTCGTGTTCAACATATGAATCATCGTGTTGAGGGAAAAGTTATCGAAACATCCATCGAAAGTCATTATAGAGCAGGAAAAACACAAAAATGAGAGCTTTTGGTGAGGGGAGGGATGAAGAAGCCGAGGCGGCGGCTAGAAGGAGGAGGAAGGGTTTGCGCAAACCCTAGAGAAGAAAGAGAGGGGGATCAGCTAAAAGGTTGATACCGTTTAAATTGTATTTCCCAAATTGATTTGTATTGAGATATTCACAAATATCTATACATACAAGTAGGGACCTATAAGTAAGACATTAAACCCTAAGGATATATATGTAAAATACAAGACTAAATTAATTATCATCTAAATCATCTATTGTGACGGAGGACAGGATACTTGAGATGAGCTCCGAGTTTAAAATATTTGGTGCATATGGATCGAATCCTAGTTCCTGCTAATCAGACTTCATTCTCTGACCATTTGGAATAACCCCGGGGCTTTATTAACATAGATGATCGTGGGGGGATGGTCTTGTCTTTCGTGTGAAGCCTATCTGTGAGTTATTATTTGAAAAAAAAAAATTGCATTATTAAACTGTTGAGAACTTGAGATCTAGGCCACATCAACATTAGCAGGGAAGATGTCAATTGCAAAGCACTGCTAATTGGTAAACATTCAGTTTTTTTATTTAAGATGTGGCATGAATTATGTCCCATATACAACAATTAGCTATAGAGTCATCATTTAACTTCAGTTAAATGATAGACCTTAGCATCAACCATCAGAAATAAGCCATAGATAAATCTGTTTCTTTATTACACATTGTTGAAGGAATACAAAAGAGCCCTTTTTCTTTGCCAACCAGCTGGTGGAATAACACTGCAAGCCCTGCAACAGAATGAGTGCGGCAACGCGAGATTTATACAAACAGATTTGAAACAAAACTTAAAAAGTGCGAAAAAACGTTGAAAGAATGGTTGTTTGATACCTTAATCTTTGTACTCCGGCGGTGTGTCAGGTTGCCTGTTGGGCAGGGCATCCTGGAAAGCAGGTAGCTCTGAGCACGCTTCGTAGATCCTCTGTAGAAGAGGAAACTCCTTCTACACGCACATTGCATCAGAAAAAGGGGAAAAAAAACTTCAGAATAGTGTTTGAGTATATATGTTACTCGCACTGATTGTGTGTCATGTATTGTCCTACTATTCGACAAAATAGCACTAACTGTCATGTCATATCTTGAGTCGTGTGGTGTGTGACAGTACTGAACTGTCATGTCGGAACAACATATGTGTTTGATATATGTATATAACAGAAGCAGATGATAATCTTTACAAATTCTATAACTAGGATAAGAAAAGCAAGACAGTGTGCAGGCACATTATTACCATATCAATGCTGAATCTTTGGACAGCACTATCAATCTGAGGGACCAAAAATATATCAGCCTGAAAATGCCAATTTCATTTGGTTATCAAGTAATTGGTAAACATTCAGTTTTCATGTGAGTTAAAGCTAAAAAGTAATACAGACCAGGAAAACTTCATCTCCAGTTGCATATTTTCCCGCATAATCTTTCAAAAGCTTCTCGAGAGCTGCAAATATGATAGATGATTCTTAACTGAAGTGAAAATGTTATAGTTTGCAGATTCTTAAAAACTAGAGCCATCATTCAATCGGTTTAAAGATAGACTTTAGCATCAAATATTAAAAATGGAGTATGAAAAAATACTTGAGAGTTGAGAGTGAAAGCTTACCAGAAAATCCTTTTAGAATATAAACTCGAGCGAAATTAACAAGTTCATGATCAGGAGCAAGTTTCTCTTGCTTCACTTTCTGGAAGAAATAGGGACTCTAGAGTATTAAAATTACTGAAAACTGTGAAACACTTCACATGTATCGTAGACAACAAAGTTGACAGAGTTTACCACTATAACAAAATTCTGAAAGGGATGGATGCCTGAACAAACAATACTTGCAGCCTAAATTAAGACCGAAAAGTGTTAGGCTCGGGCGCGCATCACTTTTCATAATCATTATACAAAGATATGTGTGCGACTCGGCATGATTTTAAGCCTGTACCTGGTAGTTAATAGCCCTTTTGTGAGGATCCTTAGGCAACAGTGGATTTTGAGGAAACTTTTCTTCCAGATACTAAGCATAAGAGCCAAGAGGATAGCCTAGTTAGGACAAAAAGATGGAAAAAAAAACAGGCATGAGATGTATAGAAATGTACCAGCAAAATCGCAAATGAGTCTGAAATCATGACCTCTCCATCAACAAGAGCAGGAGCAAACCCCACAGGATTAACCTTCAAATACTCTGCTCCAGCAATACATAAATCTTAAGCCTTTTTTTTAAACTAACAAAAATATTTCGGATATGGCAGATTAAAAATATATTTAACAAAAAATTCAAAAAAGAAATTCATCTCAAATTTACCAGGGGAGTGGTGCTCTTCATTGTGCAAGTCCACTGCTATATACTCGTAATATATGCCTGTTTCATTAAGCAATACCTCTGACTTATGTATCAGTTCAGTTCAAATATATTTCAGAAGAAGAAGATAAACGCGAACCTTTCAAACCGAGACCGATGCGAACGCGATGAGAGCAAGAGCTAAGCCAGTAAGAGTAGAGCTTCAGCTTCTTCGTCCCAGCGGCATGCATACCGAGTTGAGCATCTCGATCAACTGAGTTGGAGAGTGAGAGAGCACCAAGTTGACTCGCCATGATTTTCTAATCCTGAGAATGAAATGTAATGGAAATATAAGTATTTGAATTTCAGATCTAACAATATCCTCTCAGTGCAGAAAGGAGAAGAAAACCATTCCAATTACAGTGTGCAGCACGTGCATAATTTGTGTCCTTCATGGGGGTAGGATCCACAGGTAGTTAATTTTCTACCAGACTGCTTGCTGGCCATGGTCACTTAATTATCTACCAGACTGTAAAAGTATGATTTATTAAGGTGTTTGTTATATGCAGGTCCTGTTTGCTTCTGCAGGTCCAATGAAAGTGGGAAAATACCATAATTACCCTTCATTCGTTTATTAATTTTTATAAATATATTTCTAAAACCCTAACCTTGAATGCATAAACCCGTCTATGTAATGATTGAATACGTGTCCAAATTATAAATTACTTTTCGTGAATTATAATAAATATATAAGAGGGACATTATTGTCATTTCTGATTTAATTTGGACCTGCAGAAGTAAAGTGGACCTGCATTTAGAACCACCCTTTATTAATTATAATTGGACTCGATGAATGGAATATATTTTGAAGAGTCCAGAAGACTCAGTACGATTTAGTTGGATATTTTGTAGAAGTCATTATGTTTAAACATACTGATATTTAAACACTTGCTCAAGCAGAATCAGAAACCGAGCAATAGTGATTGAGATGAAGTACAACTAACATGCGATCAAAGAATATATTCGAGCGAATCAAAATGATATATGAAGATTGATTCGATGTTGATTTGATTAGATAGAGAATATATACTAGAGTTGTATCTTAGTCAGGATTAGTCTCAAATAAGGAAAGATTATATTTCCTCAGATTAGCTATAGAAGTAGAGTATAGTTAGGAGACTACTTGTAGCTGTGATTAGCTGGACGAGCAGATCAGCATTGCCGAAATGGAAGGATCGAGAAGATCAAGACGGCATCACATAATCGAGCTATAAATAGAGAAAGAAGCTGCGACAAGAAGTATCCATCTTGAGTGAAAGTATTCTGGAGTTTAGAATAGCTTTACAGTTTTGGAGTAGCAATTGAACGGAGATTCAATAGATAGGCCTTCGCCATCGCCAGAGTCTGAAATCGAACAGCTTTAATACTTTGGGAGAAGTGGTCAAGATAGCAACGAGGAGTTGCTGATTGGCAGTGAGGGGATCTCACAAATCCACACGGAAAGATAAGTCTAGATAGTTAATTGTTTGAGAAACTTTGTAACTGATCTTGATTATTTAGTGGATGATTTTCAGACTGGGTAAGGCCCCGCGGATGTAGGTGTTTTAGCACCGAACTGTGTAATCAATTCTTATGTTCTTACTTTTAGTGTTTAAACTGTATTGCATGTTTAAACATACTTTCTAGAGTAGAATTATTAGTTAAGAACACTGTAAATCTGATCGATAACAATTTCATATTTTATTAATTCTGAATTAGATTAATCAAAAGTTGGTTTTGCCATTGGAATTGGACCTAGAAAGAAAACCTTAACCAAAATGCTAGTAAGAAAATATATAATTCTTTGAGAGTTTATGGTTTAAGGTTTTGATTTAATACAACTTGATTGGTTGGTGAAGGCCACCATCACTTGTTACTATTATTAGTGTTATTGTTACGTTTTGGTATGCATGATTATTCAAATAATACTTTAAAAATGCAACTTCTGAAAATGAAGTTTTAAATTCATTATCAATTTAGTAAACATATACTTTATTTCAAAATTTTTATTCAAACCATATCATAATGGAGTGAAGTATCATGGACTCATCACCTTGAAAAGGAATTTTAGTAAAATTTAACTCAAATTAATTTTATTACGTAATGTTTATTTTTATAAATCATTTTCTATTTTAGTATAATAAAATAAGTACATCTTACAATAATCTAACCACTTATAATTGAAAAGAAACATGATATTTACTACCATACCCCCATATTTGGAGAGACATCAAATTTCAGTAACTGACCCACTCATAATAAAAACCCTCCATATTTAGTTGGTACAGTATTCTCCAGATAACACTGTGTATGCTGCCAAGTTCAGAGAAATAATGCTGTCTGGATTTCAGTATACTGATAATGTGTAATTTTGTACCAATTTCCTAATATACATAAAATTTTGCAATGTCGTATATATATAACGCATCTAATACATCAAGTTTGAAATGTTGTTTAGAAACACATTGCATAAGCACATCCCATTTTTGGTTTGATACTGATAATATCTTGTATTATTATCATAATTTTCGTCCAATTTTGCTTGGTTTTGAATTAATTTTTCCCCCTTATCTTTGCCTCTGGTAATTTTCGTAACTTTAGCTCAATTTTTCTTTGCTTGATGTTTTTGATTCTTCGTAATTTCAGTAATTTCGGACTCTAGGTTGGAGTTCTCAGGCTTTGGCCCTCCACAGTGGCGGATGTAGGTTCAAGTTTGACTTGGATCCAGTCATATCAAAAATTTAGAAATTAGTATGGAATTATTAAGGACATGTAAATTTTGTGGATTTTTACCTATTACAGTATATCCATATATAGTTCACAGTGGTGTGGAATTCTCAGAAAATAAAGGATTTAGTATGGTAAGATTTAAATTTTATTTTTGTTTCCTTTCTTTAATTGAAATAACGTCATCAAGGTAGGTGGAAAAGAACTTTAAAAAGAGGAAAATATATACATATAAATTGGTTATTGTTTTTAACTCGATTAGTTTTTGAGAGAAAATTGTTTAGTGTTATTTAGTCATATAACAAAAAAAACTTCTAGATCCATCACTGACCCTCCATAAACTGATTTTTTAGGGACATTGCTCATGCATCTTGCTCCTCGAAATATTGATCCTTTTGGCTATGAGAGTTGCAGACTTCTTGAATTGAGTTGAAGAATGCCAAATAATGAGTAAATAATTCTTCATTTTGGAGGGTTTGATTGATAACTGAAAATGGAAAAGATCAATTTTGTGTGCACCAGATTTGGTGCTATAAATGGTGAAGTCTGGGGGGACTGTGTGTCGGCAATGACCCGAGGAAAAAAATTACACCTTTCAAACACACTTAATTTTATGGACCTTTCCGGATGTATTCCATTGTGATTTTATATATTTGTTAACAGTGAGGTTTATTTTGTGTGGCAAACTAGGGCATATTTTGTTTAGTGCGAATTAGTTGATCATCACTTATAAATAATTATAGAGCACGTGGTGATTAAAACTTGTGTTTTGAGTTTGCTCAAAATCGAATTTGTTAGTATTGTAACAATTTCGAGGTGCTGAATTGACGAGATCATTGGTCCGCGGTACATATGATTTATCCATTATTAATGTTCCGGTTTTTACTTTTAAAACGTCGACTTTCGTAAATATTATATCTATCAATATATTTTAAAACATAAATAATACATTTTTATATTAAAATATTTCATATACCCACTTTACTTTAAAAATTGACTTAATCGGAGCTCAAAACTTGACAAACAATCCATTTTACTTTTCCATTTTTACTCATTTCTAATAATGCACGATGTTCCAAAAATTCATACATACAACATGTATTGGTTGATGAAACAAATTATTACAATAAAATTTTCAACCTTCTTGAAAATTTGTACTATGATTACAAATATGTTTGAGATGAATCAAACACCTGATTAATAAAAAATAATCAACAATGTTGAATAAATTTTCTGAATATAAAAAAAGGTTTTGGCTATATGCTAGGGTGAAGGGTTAGGTTGAGGTGGAGTTGGGCTTGGATGGTAGGTAATGGTCAATCGAGTCAACCCATATAAGTGTGCATGTATCGCACGCAATTAGATCCTTTAAGTATCAGTGCTAAATTTGTTTCATGTTCGTTTTAGACAATGCTGAACTATTCAAATTTGGTCAGGCTTATAAACACACAATTTCCTCTGTTATTTTTCAATGTGGGATAAACCACGTTTCTCATGGCTCTTTGTTCCATTTCTCATGTCGAATGTGCAACTTTGATGATTCATAACTTCTTCATCTTTAATTCAAATTGAATGCTTGGATGCCCATTTTGTAGCGTTCGTGGAGCAGATTCCAAAAACAGCTTTCATTTGACCCACTTTACTTCAAAAATTGACTAAGTCGGAGCTCAAAAATTGACAAAATATCCAATTTTCCTCTTCCATTTTTACTTATTTCTAATGCAAGATGTTCCAAAAATTCATATATATAACATGTATAGGTTGATGAAACAAATTATTAAAATAAAATTTTCAACCTTTTTGAAACTTTATACTATGATTACAACTGTGTTTGAGATTAATCAAATACCCGATTAATAAAAAAATAAGCAACAAAGTTGAATAAATTTTCTGAATAAAAAAAAGGTTTTGGCTAGGTTAGGGTGAAGGGTTGGGCTAGGTTGGGGCAGGGCTTGGATGGTAGCTAGGTAATGGTGGGTCGGGCCAACCCATTCATTAGTGTGCATGTATTGCACGCAATTAGACCCTTCAAGTATCAGTGCCAAGTTTGTTTTATGTTCGTTTTAGATAATGCTGAACCCTTCAGATTTGTCTAAGCTTTTAAGCATAACATTTTCTTTGTTATTTTTCAATGTGTGATAAACCACATTTCTCATGACTCTTTTTTCCATTTCTCATGTCGAATGTCTAACTTTGATGATTCATAATTTCTTCATCTTTGATTCAAATGGAATGTTTGGATACCCATTTTGTAGCTTACGTAGAGCAGATTCCAAAAACATCTTTCACTTGACCCACTTTACTTCAAAAATTGACTAAATCGGAGCTCGAAACTTGATAAAATCCCAGTTTTTGTCTTCAATTTTTATTCATTTGTAATGCTCAATGTTCCAAAAATTCATACATATAACATGTATTGGTTGAAGAAACAAATTAATAAAATATAATTTTCAACCTTTTTGAGACTTTTTACTATGATTACATCTGTGTTTGACATGAATCAAATACCCGATTAATAAAAAACAATCAACAAAGTTGAATATATTTTCTGAATAAAATAAGGTTTTGACTAGGCTAGGTGAAGGGTTGGGTTAGGCATGGGCCGGGTTTGGATGGTTGGTAATGGTGGGTTGGGCCAACCTATAGAGTGTGCATGTATTGCACGGAATTAGACCCTTCAAGTATCAGTGCCAAATGTGTTCCATGTTCGTTTAAGACAATGTTGAACCCTTCAAATTTGTCCAAGTTTATAAACACACAATTTCATTTGTTATTTTCGATGTTATACTTTGTCAGAAATATCATTTCCTACCAAAAATCCAGATTGTTCTTTGGCACTATTTTGTTCATATATAGCTTCGGCCTCTCCATGATGACCTTTGAGAATACTTTGTTGATAAAGTTTGATAGACTGATGGGTCTTAAATTTCCAAAGGTGGATGGATTGGGTTTTCTGGGGATCAGTGCTAACCAAGTACTTGGAATGGCTATGGGATCTTATTTCCCAGCCAAAAATTCAGTTGCAGAGGCTAACAAGTCACATTTAATGATTTTCCAGAAACTTGTAAAAAGTGGACAGGTAAACCATCAAAGCCTGGAGCCTTATCTTTATTTAGCTCAAATATTGCTCTTCTGAGTTCTTCCAAATCAAATAATCTTAGTAGCCCAAATTTTCTTCATTGGAGATTAGTTTGAGAATAACTGACAAGAAATTCTTGTTGTATTGTCTTGTGAGGTCAGTATCAGTAATATTTTCATTCATCAATTCCTCAATAAACCTTGCTTCTTCCTCTTTAATTTCAATTAGATCATTGAGTCAAGAACCACTGCTCGACTTGATCTTAGTTATTTTAGCTTTGCATCTCCTCTCCTTCACACCATTATGAAAGTATTTTTAATTGGCATCACCTTCCTTAGCTTTTTTCCTCCATAATGTTGTAGCCTCCTTTTCAGCCTAATAAGAGATGCTCTCTGCCTATTAAGGTCTATCACATCCTCTTCTCTGCATGTAGACTGGTAAATTTCATCCAAAACGGTAACTCTATTCTCAGATTCTAACAATTTTTAATATAAAATTTCAAATGAATTTCTTTTCTAGCTTTTCAACATGATATTATTATTTTCAATTTAAAAATCATATTGAAGATTTCATTATATTCACTTAGGAGTTGCTAGTTCTCTTTCATCAAATCCATAAACTCAGATTTGTGAAGCCACATTTGTTGGGACCTAAATTGTTTGGGGAGTTGCTCATCTGAGTCTTGGATAAAGACTAGCAGGGATTATGGTCTGAAGTAGTCCTATTTACGGGGAAATTTTCTAAATTTTTTTTCCAATAGTTCGTAGTTCTTGTAGCTGCAGTGAATCTATGAAACCATTAAAATCTCTAATGCTACATATGGGGGTGAGTATCTACCTATGTGTTAAGCTACAGATGTCAATGTATTGAATCACCCACATATTTGTTTTTTCAAACAAAATATTAATTCATTATATTATTGCAAAAGTTGTGTGAAAAAATACAATATTGTCATAATCTACTAGAACTAACAACAAAAATGTGATTGACTGAGAGAGTCTCTAATCTCTATACACCAGAGGCAAAGAAATAGGGATCCGGCCTATTCAAAACATAATCCCCTTCATTGTCACTATCCAACAGACATACTCAAAAGTTTTTCAACGCCTCATCACTCTGTGTGTCAATGAGCACCTCATCACTCTGTGTGTCATTGAGCACCTCATCACTCTGTGGTTCATTGAGCACCTCATCAATCTGTGGATCATCAAGCACCTCATCAATCTGTGGATCATTGAGCACCTCACAAAGGCCAGAAAATTCAGAATCATCGATTTGCCAAGGCGAATTGTCTTGTGGCTGTATAGTGATGTATCTCACATCCTCATCAATCCTTGGATCGTTGAACATCTCACAAAATATGAAATCAGAGTCCTTTTCTTCTGGTAGCACCCCAGAATCGACATGATCGATTTCCAGATGAGATCCCTCTTCAGCTGGCAGCACCCGGTGATCAAAAACGACATGATCAATTACTTCAAAGAGAGTCCTCTTCACGCATTCTGGCGGTTGCTGATCACGCTTCTTCCTCTTCGTGAGCGGTTGCTGATCGAATGGACATGGACAATTCTTGCTTTTCTTAGCAACGAGGCGGGGTTTAGAGGTATCCTTGACCAGCACCATCACCCCAGAGTACTCATATTTAAGAGTTTTCTTGAACCACACCGGGCATCCCTCAACTACCACTTCACTGATCCTCGCCTTTTTCAACCATGTTCCAGAACCAGCCAATCGGGAGATATTAGTCGCCCCCCGTCTGGAGATCTCGTTATTATGAATTTCAACATGAATTTGTGCTAGCGATCGGAGGACCTATGGAGCTCCAAAATCTCTTGGTCGCAGGAAAAGATCTTCCACGGCTCTCTCCCCGGGCCATAGAGATTCAAGTCAGCTATAAGCGGAGAGAGATCCATCCACTCCCCTGATAATCGCTTCTGAAACATTTCAATTAGACCAGACTCGTCGGGTCGGAATTGCCACCCCTTCGGCATCTCTATCATGATCTGAGAATTAGGGAGGTTGGAAGAAACTAGGGTTTCGAGGGATTGGGGAATGTGGGTGATGAAAACTAGGGATTCGAGGATTTGGGTGATGAAATTGGGGATTGGAGAAGGAATCACCCACATATATTGTGAGAGAGGGAGCTAGGTTAAGAAAGGTCAATCCAGAGATGTTGTGTAGGAATTCTAGTTGTCTGAGCATATACAAATACACAATCCAGTCCAAAAGTGACTGTTTTTCTATGATCCTGACCTGAATAAACTGGTATGTTTCAGAAACAATGTCAATAGAGAATTACTCTCTAAAGAAGATCCAAATTTTGGCTGATGCTAAAGAGTGTTAAAAACCAACTTCAAACTGAAGGTTCCTAATATATGTCCAATCATGCATAGGTTCTCTATAAAACACATAAAATGAACACATGATGTATGAAAAGCAAAGACCTAAGTATGTCCAAAGAGGTGCCATAACCAATAATGTTCTAGACTAAAATATTAGAAATTAATTTATGACTAACCATTAAAAATAGTTTATCCTAGTTTTATCCTTTTAGGTCTAAGTATTCTACTGATATTTCTGATAGACTACTTTTTTGATTTTTTTTTTTAACTAAAAATACTGGAACAGTTAGAGGACTGGCCCGATTTTGCAGTAAATGAGGTTTTTGGTGTTGAACGAGGTTCACTTGTCACCTTGATAGCTGGAATTTCAACTTGTTGTGTAGATTCCAAATTCCATCTTGAGTCACTGTGAGCATTATCCAAAAGAGTCCTTAGAGGTAGCTTCTGAATCTACCTGTAAAACAGTAAAGTAATTTGACAATTCCATTGATTGGTAAGGAACAATTGCAAGTGATCCTTTCTCCTTTGATTTATGACAAATATCAGTAGTGTAAGTGTGCACAAAATCATGTTTTTTTAAAAAAACATATTTCCTATGAGCTACATCCAAGTCATCAAAGGAAAAGAAAGGATATGAGGGCTTTTAAATTCCTTGAACTCTCCAAACTTCTTGTAGTTTTGAGTTGTCCTTCTTTGTGCTTGTACTACCCTCTGATCATAGTTCTCCCTACTCTGTGCTATTTTCCCTTTCTTAGCCACTTTTACCCACTTGTGAGATGGGATATCATTCCCAGTTACCTTGTCTAATGGAGCGAGACCAGATGTGCCTGCTTCATTTGTCGTTGGTGTTGCTTTTATTGTGCAGAGGTGAGATCCTTTGTGAATGGACTCTGAGGTAACATTTCTGCGGTGAACTTCTCTGGGGATGTAACATTCTGTAGTTTGCATCTTGGTGTCCCAATTTCCGACATTGCTAACTGTAAAGTGAAATATTGTCATATTCCACCTCACAGTCTTTATAATCATCGGAAAATTCAATCTAATTTGATGGAAGAAGCTCAGTTGTGAGATACAATCAACACAAATTTTGAGAGAAGATGGCTAGTGATGTAGTTCGTTGAGAATCACCATAGAGGGCTTGCCATCCTCGAACTTCCCAATAAGAGCATTGTGGTAGTGGGAAGCTAATTGCGTAGTTTGCTCCGGCGATACCATACAGGCAATCTTACCTTTGTATTTTCCAATTTGGTTGATTTCTAGATTGTTTGGCAGAGAGGAAGATAGAGGAGGAGTTTGGCGGCGAGCGCGCTTGAAAAAACGATCTCAGATGGGGATTTCCGCTGCGGCTCGGTGGCGGCTCACCCATGGAGGTAACAGTTATGTTACCATTTTATTACCTTTTGTGGCAAGGAATTGTGTAATAAATGATATTTTAGTTGGTATGCTACCCAAAAGAGGGACAGTTTCTAGAGAGAATGCAGAGAGTAGAATTTTAGAGAGAGAAAGAGGACAATGGATCTTTCACTGGTTAATAAGTTCAGTTGAAATCTCTTTAACACTAGCTAACCTTTAAATTTAATCCAATACACGTAGTATCTTTTAGATATTTGTTCTGTTTGTGAACTTCTTGTTAACTATTAGCGCATTGTATGAGTTGCTAGTTATGTATGAATTATATTAGTTGTTTTGACCAACGATTTTTATTTATATGAGTGTTTGGTGAATAACAGATAGCTGATGAAAAAATAATAGTACAAACACGTGAAATGACAGAAACTGACATTAGTAGTTTACTATGAAATTAATATGTATATTAGTTTATGCATTTATTCAGATGACATTTAGTTACTTAAGGTATTATTTATAATATATTTATAAGAGAGCAAATAAAAATTGTTAATAATAAAAAGAAACAATATTTTGTATTTAGGTTTAAAATATTAGAATATTATATGTTGTTTCTTATAAAATAATTCTCAAATAAGTTTATTGTGGACTTATTTTTATTCACATCTTTTTTTTCTAATTAATAAATATTAAACTAGATAAATATATATGCAATATAATTTTGTTCCCACATATAGTACTATAAAATACATTGTGCTATTACTTAAATGTTTGTGATTATTTATTTATATTAACTCACATCGATCATAATTTGTGTACTTGTACAAGTCATTGTTAGATGCATGCATACACATAACTACCGATCATATATACATGAATTAAGCGCCTGTTTAATACGCCTGAATTGAGCTGAACTGATCTGATCTGAACTGAATTGAAAAATACTGAACTGAACTGAAAAATACTAAACTGAACTGAACTGAACTGAACTGAAAATTATGAAACTGGACTAAAAAATACATTTGATTCTTTTATATAACATATATGTATATTCAAAATTTTTATTAAAAAAACAAACCATTGAAGTATATTGAATCGAACTTAATTGAACAAAACTGAATTGAAGAAACAAATCAGTACATCGACATTAGCTAAATTTCATCAAATTCATATTTCATCATTATCCTAGAAGATAAACATAATTGAACTGAAATATACTGAACTGAACTTTATTGAACTGAAGTATACTGAATTGAGCTGAATTGATACAGCCAAATTGTGTTATATTTTATCAAGTCAAATTTTGTTAGCACTAAACTTAATTAAGTTGAATTTACAAAAGTATGCCTTGATTCAATTTAATTAGAAAATGTTTATCAAATTATATTTCATCAATTATAAACTGACTTGAACTGAATTGAACTGAATCATATTGAGCTAAACTTAATTGGACTAATCCAATTAAACTTAATTGAACTGAATTGAAGAAAACGATCAATGCATTGATATAACTAAATGAGGTTGTATTTTATCAAGGATATAAAACAGAACTGGATTGAACTAAATTGAACTGAGTAAACTGAATTTTACACTTAACTAATATGAACCGAGTTGAACCACACTTAACTAAAATAAACTGAATTGAACTACGCTTAACTGAAATGAACTGAATTTTCAACATGAACTTAAAATTATTGAATTATATTTTCATTGAACTGGAATTGAAGAAAACGGTCAATGCAATGATATAACTAAATGAGGTTGTATTTAATCAGTCTTCAAAAAAGGTTGTATTTTATCAAGAATGGAAAATGGAACTGAATTGAACTACACTAAACTGGATTGAACTGAACTGAACTGACTGAACTGAACTGAATTGAACTACACTAAACTGGATTGAACTGAACTGAACTGACTGAACTGAACTGAACTGACTGAACTGAATTGGACTACACTTAACAATATGAACCGAGCTGAACCACACTTAATTAAAATGAATTGAATTGAACTACACATAATTGAAATAAACTGGATTTTCAATATGAACTTAAAATCATTAAATTATATTTTCGTTGAACTAAATTGAAATAGATTATATTTTCTCTAAACTGGATTGAATTGTGTTGAATTATTAACATTTAATTTGTTCAATTTTTTAAAAGTACAATACACTGAACTGAAAAAATACTGAACTGAATTGAACTGAGCTGAAAAATACTGAAATGAACTGAAAAATACAAAACCAAACTGAATTAACTGAAAAATACAGAACTAAACTAAACTGAAAAATATTCAGATAAGTTATACTAGACAGACCCTAACTGTTTCATATACTTGAAAAAGGGTAAAAATGAAATTTGTGATGGAAATCAATAACATAAATAAAAAATGCAGCTATACATAAGGATCATAGAAAACGGTGTTTTCATTCAAAATGCTGATGAGAAAAGTCTCCAAAACACGTTGATAACTATTTTACGGGTGCACTTGGTTGAATGAGTTTTTGGAAAATTAAATTTTGAGAATTATAAAAATTTATTTCTATTTTTTATTTCAAAATTCAGACTTACAAAATTTTAAAAATTAATTAAATATTTTATTTCAGACTTAAAAAATTCCAATACAACCAAACAAGAATTTTACAAAATCAAACTTTTAAAATCCCAAAATAAAATCTAAACTCTCAAAATTCACTCCCACCAAATACACCTAAACTCTTGTTAAAACGCGCTGATAGTCAAGCGGGCCATTAATACACCATTAATCCACAAAGATACGTTTATTATTTATTTAACCAAATATATATTGAAAAAAGACCCGTTCACCTAAACAAACCCTTTTTTCTTCTCTCGCCTCTCTCCCATGAGACCTTTCACATGTTCCATGGAAGCCCAGCGGCCGGCTGCACACAAACCCTTTCGACCTCTTCCCTCAAGTCACCAACTGCTTCAATCCTCACCGGCAGCATCAGACAACACCTTTTCTTCTAATCCTCATCGCCGTCGGCCGCTTCAATCCTCATCGGCAGCATCAGACGAAACCTTTTTCTTCTAATCTTCATCGCCGTCGGCCGCTTCAATCCTCATCGGCAGCATCAGCCAACACCTTTTTCTTCTAATCTTCATCGCCGTCGGCGCTTCAATCCTCATCGGCAGCATGCCAACACCTTTTTCTTCTATCGCCGAAGCCAAATAGTGCTTCAATTCTCAGCGTCTTCTGCAATCGATTTTAAAACAATGATTTAAATCGATAGATAAATGGTCGATACGAATACAAGGTGTTTCAACCACGGGGTAGGATGGATTGAAACCTGAACAAAACCAGGTACATCCATTTTGCTGGAATTTCTTTTTAGTCGACTATTTTATTTAATAAATGTTTTGATTAAGTAAATTCTGATTAGTTTATTCGATGGGTATGTTTTGAAATGAGTTCATTTTGAGTATTTAGATGCGGTTGTTGTTTTTGGAACGCCAGATGTAACCCGTATTTTTCTTATATTTGCAGTCCAAAATAAAAATATGTCTTCCATATATCATATATATGTTATGGTGAATATTTATGTATATCAGATATATTCATCATATATATTTCTTCTATTATATATACTTGCAAATCAGTTATTTATCATAATCATTGTATATATGTATATAATAAAAATACAGATTGCAAATGAGAAAAATACGGCCTGAATCTAGAAGGGCAGTTGTTTTTCTGTCGATTTCTTATTTGCGGTAAATATTAGATTTGAGTTTTGATGATTATGCAAAGCTAATTTGAATGGCATAATCAGGGGAACTCGTTCACTAGATGCACTATTTTCTAATAAAATATGTTACTAATAAATCCGGGGAACTCATTTACTAGATGCATTATTTAAACAATAAAAAACTTAAAACGTGCATGCATTTGAATGTGCATTTGTTTATTTTTTGAACGTGCATTTTTTTGTTTATTGACATGCAGAAAAAAAGGCACACAAATTGTAAAAATATGATAACTAAGAAGATGAAAAACCTTATTATCTTTATTTTTTTAAGACAAAAACTTTATGAAATATGATTGCTAAAAAGTTAGCACTTGTTTGGTTGAAATCCTTTTTCATCTTCTTAATTATTATATTTTTCAAAATTTAATTCAACGTGCATTTTATTTATTTATAGACATGCACAAAAAAGGCACACATTTAAATTGTAAAAAAATATGATAATTAAGGATGAAAAACTTGATGAAAAGGATTAACAAAAATATCAAAGACTATACATACCCGGGCGGGTCCAACTTGAAGCATGAGGTAACATAAAAATAATTTACCTACTATATTTATGCTGCATACCCAGGACGGATCCAACTTGAAGCATCGGGTAACATAAAAAGAAATTACCTACTGTATTTATGCTAGACAATTTTATCCTTTACTAATTTTTATATCTTTCGTTAAATGTTACCCCTTAAATATTGTTCTGTATTCGTCCCTGTACATACCTCTTGAGAATATGGAGAATTTGAGTTCTGGGATTTTGTTTGAGTTTTGATGGTGAAATTATTCTTGATATAATAAAAAGTTAGTGGATCATGTGATGCAAATAGAATGAAATGTTATTTGCACCTGTTATATTCATACTTACAAATAGTTACTACGTATAGAAAAGTGTGTCTTAATATTACACTTGATTATGAGGGTTTATACTATCCGTATATATATATAGATAAGTCATGTATTATTGGATATTTTTTTATAAAATTTGAAGTCGTGGAGCTGATTAATTTTATGTTGAGTAAAATTCTTAATGTTAGCACAGAGTGTGCACGTGATGAATATTATTTTTGGTGCAGCGTTCGTGCATGATTGATGCATCGTTCGTGCACGGTAAAAATGACGTGCAGATTTACGGTAAAAACATTGAAAATTGGACATGCCTTAATTAACTATATATAACATAAACAAAAATATAGGGAAGCTTGTTTTAATTTCAAAAATCCTTTTTTATAGAAAATAGAATTAGAAAACTGGGCAGGAATTAAATATAATGTTTATAAACTTCAACAATTCCACCAAATCATGATCTTGGAAGCAAACATTCAGACCCAAAAGAAAAAATAATAGATCGAACACTATACCTTTAAAATATGCAGACACTCTGATACGAGTTTAATTAAAAATCCTAGTTTAATTATATAGGAAAAAGATAGAAGAATAGTCAACATTCTAATGCTTTTGACCAAAGTATTAGTATATAGATCATTCTTTAGTCCTTCCGCGAGCGACATAAATAAATAAATAAAATTTGCGTTTAATTAAATTGTAAAACAATATAATAATAATACAGAATATACATTTTGTTCTCCAATTTGTGTGCGTTTTTTCCAATTATGTACACGTAAATAAATAAACAAATGCACGTCTAATTTGTTTTGTAATTAAATGCACGTTAATTAATTCTTTTTGTAAAAATACATCTAGTCAACGAGTTCCCTTGTTTGTTAATAATCCTTCGGCTTGAACACTAAATGAACATTAGTTGTACAGTTAAATTTTATGTTTAAAAAAATTAGGTTTGTATTATAGCCAAAACTCGATAGATTTTTAGAGATGTTGACTCGGATTCTATTTTAATTAAGAACGACTACTACAACGGATTGAAAATAAATCTAATATTAACCGCAAAAAAGACCAGGTACATCTAAATTGCATCTAAATACTCATTTAATTAAATAAACTACCCATCAAATAAACTAATCAGAATATATTTAATTAAAAAATTATTAAATAAAATAATAGACTGAAAATAAATAGAATTCCAAACCGTAAGAGAGAATCCAAAAATGGATGTACCTGGTTTTATTCAATCAATCCAACCCCGATTTTCGTCAATCGACCGTCCGGCGTTCTTCCGACCAAAACCATCTACCATCTGACTGATCGGATATCTATCAACCACATTCTATCTATCAATTTCAATCATTGACCGGAAAATAGTTTCTCCAGGGAGAGGGACGATGTCGAGAGGTGCGGCTCCAACTCACCTAAGCCCTTGACGTTGACGATGATGCCGAGCGCTCTGCAATTGATGGCAGCGATGTGGCGGATCATATGGGGTCAAAAGGGCCGGGCACACCTTATAAATTTACTAATATATAATTTATATATAGTATTATTCTCCCTTTAAATAGTATTTAGTAAAAAAAATAATTGGTGGCCCACTTTACAAAAAGTCAACGTGTACAAATACAAAAGGAGAGTAGAAATTTTATTAAAATTAGATTTCTAATAGAATTAGTGAATCATTAGTAAGGACCACACATTTTGTTAATTTTCTATTTGTATTTTATTTTTGTTTTTTGATTTATAATCCTTATAAGATTTTATATTAGTAATATTTTAAAAAATAATATTAGTTAATCCTATAACATATCAGTAATAAGACATACTAATGTCATTAGGATTTGCTTTTTGTAATTTGAACGGGTCTCTTCAGCCATGAAAATTGTGAAAACAAGTCTGCATAGTCGAATGGAAGATGATTTTCCGCGAGATTCTTTGATGCTATATATTGAAAGAGATTGCGAGACCATTCCCATTTATTCGATTATCGACACTTTTGAGATGATCAAAGAGAGAAGAGTTAGATTCAAATAAATTTTATATTTTCTTTAACAATAGTTGTTCTGTTATATGTATGATTCTTTTATTTCTAAATAAATTACTTTGTTATACCGTTATTTTTATAATGTCATTTATTCTTTCGAATTCAAATTTTTATGATTAGTTCGGCCCCATTGTCGGTAAAATTCTGAGTCCGCCCCAGCTAAAGTCCAAGCCGAGCACGTTGGCATTAGAAGTAGAAGGTCTTGTTTACAGCCAGCCGTTTACCTGTACGATAGATAAAAGGATTTCATCGGTGTAGAGGCGACAAAGAAAAGGGTACATATGCATTGAATTAAAGTTCAAGATACGTTTAGGAGATTCGCACAATAACCGGTAGAAGAGTACTGGCAACGGAACTGATATAATTTGACAAACTCAAATCTAAACTCAATTTATATAAACTCGTCTTTATCAAATGGTATAAGAATTATTTTCAATATTTTTATCATGTAATTATATTTTTGAAGAAAAAAATTGGAAATACGAGTTCTCAAATAGTCGTCTGATATATTTTATACATTATTATTAACAAAATAGATTAAAAATTTATACTGAAACTTAAATTATTAAAAGAAATGCTTATACATATATGGCGGATAATCATGTAATTTCACTTATCACAATTAATGTTAATCAATCCTACTTTTTTTTTAACTAGACGACAGATATTTTCTTATTTTGTTACACTTTCAGATTTTTTTCAAAGATATTTTGACACTGTGAGATTTTTAAATATCTGAAATTAAATTTTTAATTATTTTATTTTTTCATATCTATATAAATAATTCGAACAATAGACTAATTAATGTACTCTCACAGTTAAAATTGTTTGAATAATACAGTAAGAGCATATGTTACTCAAATTTCAGAAAAATATGAACATTTAAAAGTAAAATGAATTTTCAAATGCCAAGATTAAACTTTTATTTTGAAAAATATTTCTCAATATTTGTTAGTCATTAACTAGCTAAATATTATCGTGCGTTGCACGATATATTTAATCTTTTTTCATGTTACTATTATGAATGAATTTAAAAGAAAAATTCTTTAAGACAATTAACAAAATCATAGTGGCAAATTTTGAAAGACTATAATATTGTCAATATGCATTATACAAAAAGAGGTAAATATGACTTACCACACCATGTTGGCCCACTAGCTCATGTATCATTCTTTGCCTAATAGCTTCCAGTTTGGGATCAGCCTACAAAAACAAAGCAGGTATCATATTAAACAGAACATAACCAAATGATTTAACCTCTTAAAATATCCAGAGTAAATGATAATAAATCGTAGCTTGTTTGAAGAGAGGCTAAGCCGTGTAGTATGGCGGAGAATGAGAGGGTGGGATTATATAATACTTAGCATCAAAGTAAAATATATTAATACCATAATTATACAATATTGTACATAAATAATATATTGTGTTAGTGTAACAATATAAAATAGAAAGACCTTAATATGGAAATGGTTATTGTATAATGATGAATATGAATGAGTTGTATTTATGCGCGTAATTTGTGGTAATATGGAATGTGGAAAAAAATTATTGTAAATTACGGAAAAATAAAGAAACAAAAACTAATACCACAAAAAGTCATACGTAGAGATTATAAATGTAACATTGCCAAAAATTATGTGGGATGAAGAATGAAACAATAAAAATCAAAGAAACAAAAAAAAGAAATATATAAAAATGGTAGGCGCCGGAATATGGTGAACTTGTGGTGGTTATGTGGTGGTTTTAGTCAAAACTACGTAGTTTCATCCTTTTTATTGCATTTTATTGATTTATTTATTGACCGGAGCAATAAGTCTTCTAGTTCCCTTTACGATAATAATATCGGGCCTCGAGCCCAATCTTTATTAGGTAGGATTTAGTTAGAGTTACTCTTTACTTTTGTACTCTTGTACAATCTTTAGAGCATCCACAATGGAAATCACACTCAAACACAACCCCCTTATATTTCACACTTTAAGGCCCTGTTTGGTAACGCTTTTTAGCCGCTTAACTTGTAAGCGCAACTGGCTTTTGCGTTCGGTAAGTAATAAAATAAGCCGCTTTTTTAATAAGCATAAGCTAAATTATGGCAAAAAACGGAAGCTGGTAAAACCAGCTTATTTCTTCTTCTTCTTTAAGGACGCGTTCTTTGTGTCTTTTATTTTCTTTTAATTCTACAACCTCTTAAGATGGATCTCCGGTGAACTGGACCTCGCTTCGATTCAGGATCACTTCGATACGCTGCCTCCGTCCCTCTGCTGATCTCAGGCTTCCTCCTTATACAAATCCTAAAATTTCAGCAACATACAATCCAATTCTAGATGGAAAAAGGGGATATTTTCATTAGAAGGGCGAAAAAGGTCCCATCTCTTTCTTAATGAAATGAATTATTTTTCTGGGGTTTTTGGGATGATGATTATGATCCCTTGTACAGGTTTTTTTGTGGCTTTTTTTGTCGACAAAATCATATTTTTGTGTTGGTTTAGAACGTTTGGCATCGGGTAAAGTTCACTAATTCGAGCATATGGCTAACTGCTAAGCACCACTGCTGACTGATATCCATCGACCACCATAACTGTGATTATCTCCAATTGTTGTCTTCTCTCCACCCAGTCTTCTTCCCGTATCTGTAAGTTTGCTCTGTTTCCTTCTTTTAATTCGTATCTTATCGATGATTTGTATCTTATTGTTTTGTTCTCCCTTTTTATTTTGATGCCTTGTTTGTTAAACTCTAACTTACCTATGTAAAATTAAATCTGCAAAGTGTTAGGATATTTCTAGCAGTTTTGTGAATAGATAGGGATTTTAATGATCTGTTTTCTTCGTTTACGAGTAGTTAAACTATAATGAGAAGTTGGTTTGCTATGAAATTTAGAGCATTGCATGGTACACCCTTTCATAAGTGTAGTCCAACTGAAAGGTATTGTTCTAGAACACGATGATCATGCATAGAATTGTTATTGAATCATAACATGTATTTTTGGATGAGATCTCATGAATTTTGTAGTTATTTGTATTGTTTTTTTTTTGAATGATGGAGTAGAGTATTTCATCCTTTAACAATGGTTTGCAGTAAAATATATTTATTGTACATATTAAAAAGCACTTTGATTATGAAGTTACCAAACACTTTCAACTGCTTTGCTTTCCAGCTGCTTATCACAAATAAGCAGAAACTGACTTTGCTTATAAGCCCAGCTGTACCAAACAGGACCTAAATATTATTAAATCAACTTTTCAACTCATCAAACACAACACTCAAACACAACCTCAAACCCATCTACACAATAGAAAAACAACCCAACAACTACTCAACAACTATTCATGGAACCCACACTAATGGACTGGGGCGCCCGTTAACGGCGGTTTCGCCAGAACGCCATTTTTTTTTAAAGTTCCGATATCGGAACCATGGTTGAGTGATGCGGAAAATAATTAGCGGCGTTTGCCACATAAACGCCGCTTGGTTAACGGCGGATAATAATAAACAGCACATCTGAAACGGCGGTTAGCCATGAACTCCGTCAAGATTATGTGTTCCGATGACGGAAGTCTGGAAAAACCTATGCCTTAGTCACCAGGTCCCACCAGTGTCATGAGAATGTTAATATATATGTAAAGGAACACAGACATGATGACCTTCCGGTTAAGGAATATGATTGAATATATAATAGAAACTTATTATAAATTTTAAAATATCATAAAATATCAAATTTTGACTCTTAAACCTGAAGTTGTTGATGATTATGTTAATTTTATTATGTAAAATATACTTTTCTTGAAAATTTATTTTGGTATTAACAAAATAAAAGGTACTTGTAGTGAGAATTTAGTATCACGAACCTGAGAAACATTAATAAGACTAAAACTTGTTACTTAAGTACATATACTTTGGAGACATATTTCCTCCACCATTGTGATCAATTTATTTCCATTTCTAAATGAAGTTAAGCTTATTTGAGTGTTACTGATACATTTTAACATAAATTCCATGAAATAGCATTGATATAAACGCTTATTTCAGTAAAAATTTGAAAAATGTCATAAAACATCAAATTCTGACTTTTAAACATGGATTTTTGATACTTATGCTGAATTTATTATGCATAATACACCTTTCATTTGGATTTACTTTGTTATTAGCTCAATGAAAGATACTCATAGTGACTAGTGAGAACTTCAGTATCGAGAATATATATGAGAAACACTACTAAAACTATAACTTGTTACTTGAGTGTATATACTTTGAGTGTTATTTCCACCATAGTTGTGATCAATTTATTTCTATTATTAAATGAAATCAAGTATATTTGAGTGTTTCTGAGTTTTTCTAATATAAATTTTTTAAATTGCATTGATATGAATGTTCAGTTCAACAAAATTTTGAAAACGTCAAAAAACATCAAATTTTGACTTTTAAAACTGATTTTTTTATGATTTTGTTAATTTTATTATATATATGACACTTTTTAAAGTAAATTTACTTTGATATTAGTCCAATACACTAGTGGAAAATATTTAATTGTCGGCACCAATTAACGGCGGAACCGGCCAAAAAAGGGCAAAACGTCAATCCATTGGATTTACGATGTCGTAGATCCAATAGTACACCGGCCTATTGAATTTACGACATCGTAAATCCAAAAATATAGTGGTTTGAATACGAAGCACAGCGAAAATATGAAAGCGCTAAAAAATTGACTATTTTCGCATTCTGAAACAGCCCAATAGATTGACATGTAATTTTTTTCAGATTCTGGAAGGGTAATCGGTTGACGTTAAGAACTCTAAAACCAATCTATTACGAATATGAGTGTGTTTTATGATATATGAAATAGAAACTATTGCATGAACGGTATCTTAAACTGAAAAGGTTGGAGTTATAAAATTAAGTGAATTTATAATTACATGAATACCGCGGGATGGACATAACCGGTTCATATTAAGAATGTGGTTTGTTGATAGTTTGTCTATCTATTAGGTTTACGAATTCTAAAACCCGTCACCAACTGTGTCTATCATAAGACATTTTTTATGTAAAATTACTTTGATATTAGAGCAATGAAAGGTACGTGTAGTGAAAACTTTAGTATCGAGAGCCTAAGAAGTACTACTAAGACTATAACTTGTTACTTAAGTATAAATAGTTCAGAGTCATATTTCCACCATAGTTGTGATAAATTTATATCCATTATTAAAATAAATTAAGTATATTGGAGTGTTTTTGATACATTATAATATAAATGTCCATGAAATAACATTGATATGAATGTTCAGACATTGATTATCTAGCGTAAAAGTTACATTTTATATTGAAGTAACTATATTTTCAGTGCTAATATTCCATTTGTGTTTACTAAAATGAAATATGTGAACTGATCATGACTCACTAATCGTGTTATGTGCACGTCATTTTGAAATGAGTATAAAAATCGTAAGGTCGAATTTAGAATTGATCTTAACTTTAATTGAGAGATTTCAGTGCCACCGTTTGCACTATTTTCCTGCAAGAATTATGTTATTTGTAATATACAACTGATATCAACGTTAAAAATCAATAATTTGTGTTGAAATTAAAATTTCAAAAAACATTTAATCTGTTATTAAAATTTATGGGTTAATATAAAATTATTAAAATTTGTGTGCCGTAAAAAAAAGGAACATATATATGACTGCGGAGTAATATTCTTTAATATATAAAAATAAAAATGGAAATTCTGAATTTTTAAAATATTTTCTCTTACATGATCTGATCCGTCCATGAAGTTTTGATTTTTAATCTCAGTCGTTGATGACTCCCTATAGGTGAACCTTATCTTATCTTCTTTCCCATGAACCCTAAAATCGCAAACCCCTCTCAAGCCCTCTCCCCCGATCCGCCATGAACTCTCCCATTGGCGGAGGAATACCGTAATTGCTCGCACGATTAGTCTGTGGTGGCGGAGAAGGCGGACAGCTCCAATGGAGAAGTTTTCAACCAATTGGTGAAAGCTTTGGCTGACGCCGGCACGCCGCCTCCATCTCCCTCTCCGCCGACTTCGCTGCTCTCCAGTCCTTCAATACTTGCGGCGGTGCGGTGTGGAGCTAGCGGCGGTGATCGGTGCTTCAACTGTAGTACTACTCCAAGGAGAATGATCAACAACAATCTAGGTACTGGACCGGAGCTCTGGGACCACCAACGATGGGGATGGCGTAGTGCGCTGAAGGATGGAAGCTATTAGTAACAGGCAAGGCTCTCATTTTTCTTGTTGAACTTCTTTTTTGTTTCAGTGTGTGTGTGTGTTTGATGTGTATGATTTAGTTTCAGTGTCGCATGTGTTTTGTTTACTCTGTTTATCAGTTTATGCCTGCAATTATAACTGTAGTTTTTGAGATGATGGAGTGAGTTCAGGAGGGAGTGTGTTGAAGAAAATTTGTAAAATGAAATCAAGTTTGCTATGTTTGATTGTTAGTTACTGCCCATGCTTACTTCTAATGATTATATTTTTTACTCGTAGCTTTGTTTTGGTTAATATGTATGCAGAGGTTATCTTAGAACTTGAACTATGATTCAGAACCAAACATGAACTAGTTTTATTAAGAAAAATGGCCAAGAAAATGAATTTTAAAACTCTGCACTGGTACTGTTATTTGCAGCAACTGAAACATACTTTACAAATTCATAACTTAACAACCATGCATCATTTTTGGCAAAGTTTTGCTCTTTAGTAATTTTAGAACTTTGAGCTACAATTTAGAAATAATAATGGATTAATTTGGTTAAAAATTGGGCAAGAAACAATATTTTCAAAAGCTGCATTTTATTCTGATGTGGTTTTCTGGCAGAAATTTGATTGCTACTTTGAAAGTTCATAACTTGATAACCGTAACTCCTTTTTGACTAATCTCTGAACTACTGTAACATTTGATATATGAACCATGATTTAAAGAGCAAAAATAGGTTTATGTGTTAGTGAGAGAGGATTTAGGTATATTGCAATGATGAACTTTGTTTTGCATTTAGTTCTGTTGGTGGTTACAGAATTTGAAGACTAGGAAATTGTTCTTGCTAGCATGTGCTGTTTGCCAGTTTCTGCATGTTTTTGACATGCTTAAATTTATTATTGTGTTGTTGCTTTGCTTGTATTAGGAGTGTTGGACTTTCTGCAAATGGTTTAAAAGGCGAACTTGTCTCTGCCTGGAAAAGCCTTTTGGACAGCCAAGTAGATGATATGTGTCCTCTTGTATTGAAAGCTTAGATGATTACTGATGGAGTTTTACTCGTTTGGCTATGTTCATTTATTGATCTTTTTACAGTATATTCACGGAGGAAGTTGCACGAAACTGAGACTTCATACTCTCAGGTGACTCTTCAATTGTTGTCTGTCCGCACTGCTTTAGATGCTCTCAAATTGTACAACAAGGTTCCGTCTTGTTTATTTATACTCTTTACTGTGTTCTTTACTAGTTTTATTGTCTGAATATGCAATGAGTCTACTTTAATGTAGTTTAGTACTGATTCATTTTGTTTAATTCTAATGTGTTTTTAAAGGTTATCCAGCGCCACCCATTCCTACTCAAGTTCAAGCATGGTTACGCTCTTATTCAAGAATTCAAGTATTCAAGTACAAGCATAGTTGGATTAGAATTAGTGTAGAATGTTTATGAGTTAGTGTAACATGCTAGTTGGATTAGAATTAGTGTAGAATGGTTTATGAGTTAGTTGTAGAATGATATGTGAATTAGTGTAATAATGTTGTAATGACAATTTGGATCTTTAATATAATTTATAAATTTTGATTTTTTTTCATTTTTGATTTTAATTTTTATTAATTTCAGCACTAGATTTGGGGAAATCAAAATTCCATTTCGTTATCAAAATTTTGCTGTTCCATTATCGGAAGTATGTACAAAAAAACTCATTTGTTCCATCTTCCGGTTGCGTAACCAAGATGGCTTACACAACTGGAACGAACTCATCAACACCTCATCGTTATACGTGTTCCGAATACGGAACAGGTATGCGTCGTTTATAAAAAAAACACAGATACGGCGGTTCAGACCGCCGTTACCTGTGTTTCTGATCAACGGCGGTTCAGACCGCCGTTACCTGTGTTTCTGATCAACGGCGGTTAAGACCGCCGTTTCCTTCACACCCCCCACCCACGGTGCAGCCACCGACGGCGGGCAGAACCACCGGCGTTGGAGGGGGGGGGGGCGACCGCCGCCGTTGCGGTCTCCGTCCAGTAGTGCCACATGTTTTTTACCAACATATGTATTCATTTTTGTTTTGGAATATGCATATATAATTTATGGTGCTCATGATATGAATATGTTTTGAACAACATATTCAAACTAATATATGTGAAAAGTGAATTAGAATAATTTTACATATTTTATAAAAACAATTAAAAAAAATATCAGTAAAACCAATGTAAAAAAATTAACATCTGAATTCGACAAACGAACAACTAATGATGATTACATTAAAATAAAAAGAAGCATACATATTGATCTAGTCTGACCAATTATTAAAAATGGAAAACTTAAATATTGATCTAGTCTGACCAATTATTACACACACAAAACAGATTTTGAAAAACACTCGAACGCTTTGATTTAGATACGGTTCCCTCGTTGCGCTTCGTGTTGGGCAGCGTGCTTCGTGAGATCGTACAACAATTGATTATGTAGATCCCTGTTGCGAATGTCAGCCCAATTGTTTTGAAAAGCAGCAAGATTGGCACGTTGCCCAGCTTGGTAGTGCCATTCCATATTTGGGTCAGGGTGATAATAATCAGTGGGTTTAACTGTAAACCCATAAGATTCACGTTCATCTTTAACTATCATATTGTGCAATATGATACATGCAATCATAATCCTCCTTAGCATCTTCATTTCCCAATACTTGGCCAGGTTATGGATCACAACAAATCGAGCTTATAAAATTCCAAAAGCACGTTCAACATCTTTACGCAGACTCTCTTGACACTCGGTGAAAGTTCTCATCTTATCATTGTTCGGAGCAATGTAGGCTGGAATGAAGGCCTCCCATTTGGGATAGATCCCATAATTAAGATAATAACCATGGTGGTAAGCGTTTCCATTCACTTCATATTCGACCGGGGGACCCTTCCCTCGCACATATCATCAAACAAATCTGATCTTTGAAGAACATTGATATCATGGTTTGATCCAGCCATACCAAAATAGGCATGCCATATGTGTGTGTCGAAAGAGGCCACTGCTTCCAATATGACTTTGGCTTTACCATCTCTCCCTTGGTATTGGCCCCTCCAAGCAGTGGGGCAATTCCGCTATTCCTAGTGCATACAATCAACACTTCCGATCATTCCAGGGAATCCACTTGACAACCTGCTTCTTTAAGGCGCACAATGTCGTTTGGCAATGTTGGCCGCATGTAGAGCGAAATGATTCCTTTCACAAAGTGTCTGACAGTATCCCTGGTTGTCGTTTCGCCAATCTGGAATGTCTCATCTTGTTGGTCGTTTGAACAACCGTAAGCTAAATGATGCATTGCAACCGTACACTTGTGGATTGGTGAAAATCCAAGAACATCGGTCGCATCTGACTTTTGCTGGAAATAGGGGTCGTGGTTGGCCAAATCATCCACAATTCTCTGGAATAAAGACCTCTACTAAACCTATTGCGAAATTGCTTATCGTTATACGTTCTTTCTGGTGGTGGGTTAAATAGTGTTTTTTAATTGCATTTTGAGCCGCGACATGGTCTCGCTTGATGTGGTTCTTTTTTTCTTAGGCTGGATGGGAGTAGCTTCGGAGGCCTCACCTGCTCTGCTTCTTGATGGTGGGATAGCATTTATGGGTACAAGCATGCTAAGCTGGGACACTGATACAATGGTTGTAAAAATTCATGTCTAGAAGGTTCGTATTGTGAAACGGAATTTGATGACTCTCCTTCATCATCAGATTAGAGAACGACATTATTACAATATTGAGAGATGTATTACAATATTGAGAGATGCAAAGTCTGAAGGTTTGAGTTGAAGGATGAATAACAAGGAGTGATGTGATGAGTTTATATAGAAAATGTTGGGATGAATACACATTGATATGCGAGTTTGATTTATCTTATCTACTGACTTGAAGATATGATGTGAAAATCAATGAAAAGTGCATTCAAATATGTCGGGAAGTGGGGGATTGAATTATCTTATCTACCGACTTGAAGATATGATGTGACAAATCTCTGAAAAATGTATTCAAATATGTCGGGGAGTGGGGGTTTGAATTATCTTATCTACCGATTTTAAGATATGATGTGACAAATCTATGAAAAGTGTATTCAATTATGTTGGGGAGTGGGGGTTTGAATTATTTTTATACCGACTTGAAGATATGATGTGACAAATCAATGAAAAGTGTATTCAAGTATGTCGGGGAGTGGGAGTTTGAATTATCTTATCTACCGACTTATAGATATGATGTGACAAATCAATGAAAAGTGTATTTAAGTATGTCGGGGATTGAGGGTTTGAATTATCTTATATACCGACTTGAATTATCTTGAATTAATTAAAATTAATGAAATGGCTTTTACAAATTAAATAACATATCGATCTAGTCTGACCAATTATTTGACACTAACATATTCCCTAATCAAGAAAAGCAAAGTTTGTTAAAAAAAATGTAATTTTTATGCTGCAATAATATGTATACTCTCATACTAAAATTACGAAAATATTCGAATTCTTTGAATATTTGTCACACGTGAAATAAGTATATGTGTATAAAATTTTCATCAATTAAATTCCATGAAATTGTTGTATACATACTTTAAATAATGTAACACAACTTGAATAAGTATGTAACATAACTATTTAGCATAAACTCTTTATGATTACATGCATATTTACAACTTGTTCGTCTTCATACTTGCAAGTATTCATGGGAAATAATATCAAAATTTGTCAACTATACTAATAAAAATATTGCATATGTAGAATAAGCATTACATAATGATTTATAATAAGAATCAAATAAAATCAAGCAAATGTTAAAAAGAAATTAGAAACACGAATAACCTCGTTCTTCATATGGTTGGGTGATAGTATGGTGGCTCGCAGCACCTTGAGGTTGGAAAAAACCTTCGACATCATTAATAGAATCTAGATTTGGATGATAGTCGTTAGGATTATGAGGAAATTGGTATGGATTTTGTGAACTTTGATTCAAGGAAGTATAAGACATTTGGGCGTTATTTGGTAAAATCGGAAAGCGTGGCGTAGGATTGCTTCTACCCCTACCCCTAAAAGGACGAGAATTCATGTGAATTCAAATGGAGAAAATTTGGAAGAAGATATGATGGAGAAATGGGGAGCAATTTTGGGTTAAGAATGGTGTGTGAAATTGTTGGGTAGAATTATGGTATTTATAGAGGGGGAGGAACAAAAATTCAGACTAAATTAAATTTTTAATTATGATTATTTTTGAAAAAAAATTAAAATTTTCGGTTTTGGCACGTGGCCCAATCAGAAGGTGCCACGTGTCCATGAAATTTGAATCTGAATTCAAATCTGAGTAATGGCTAGTATGTCAAACGGCTAGGAAATAAACGGCATGAATATGCTCGACATGATGCGTCCAAAATAAAAGGTAAACAAAAAAGAAGAAGAAAGTTGACCACTTGTTGGGCCCGCCATGCCAGGCGAGCCCCTTTTACCGATTCATGAAATGCTGGTTTTCATATTAAACGCAATGCATATGAGTTTGGCCCAAACGCGTATTAAACACATGCCATTATGGGCTTGTATGGCATTTCGGACAGCTGGGCACCCAAACACATGCCCAAACGCATCCCACTGTCCATGCCCTTATTATTCTCAACACAGTACACGCCTCTTTATCGAGGTTTATTGACTCATTTATCCCGAGAAGATCATTCCACTAGTTGGAGGCGGACAAAGCTCTCTCACAAGCTCATTTAAATGGTTCTAATAATAATTGTTCATCGAATCAATGGATTATTAATTCAGGTGCCACAACTCATATGATTGTCACTACTAGTCATCTTACTCAGGTACAACCCTATCGTGATTCTACTATTGTTCTAGTTGGTAATGATCGATTGTTACCTATTTTTGACATTGGTGAATGTCAGCTTTCGGATTTTTCTGTTCACGGTGTGTTAGTGGTTCTTGGTCTTACTAAGAGCTTGTTGTCTATTAGTAAGCTGACTGGTGATTTACCCGGTCGAGTAACATTTGATGATGACATTTTTACTATTGATCATAAGCATACAAGGAAGATAGTAGGTAAAGGCCGACATATTGCAAGTCTCTATTATCTGGATGCTGGTCAGGGGCGGATCCACTTAGGAGCATGGGGTAACAAATGTTAACAAATGTTACCCCATGGTAAAAAATAATTACCTAATATTAATATTTATGTTACCCCATATAAAAATATTAGCCTTTTATTAATAGAAAAAAGATCAATTTAAACAAAAACAAGTCACGCAGTAAAAAGAATATTACCAATTTATTAATAGAAAAGAAGAGTTAATTAATTTAACAAAAATAACTTAATATTAATAATCAGACACGCATAAACAAAAATAAAATCAAAACACAAAAATATGCAACGTCGGTTCTTTACTCAACATATTTTGTCAGTTCTGCCTCAATAAATTAATAGTCTGCTTCTCTATCTGGTCCGGCAAGTCGGCAACCTCCACTGTTTTGTATAAGTATATTATGTGTAAATCTAATGTAGGGTTGAATTAGGGATTTATGGTTTTAATTCTAAAAGAGTTTCATGAATTTTGTGATTTCTAAAAGAGTTTCATGAATTCTAAAAGAGATTATGAATCCTCGTCAACTTAATGTGTCGAAAAAAGTACTGTAATAAGCCATTGTTTAATTGAATAAGTTACTGTACATTTTATGTCTAATGTTGTTACCCCATAAAGATATTTCTGGATTCGCCTCTAATGCTGGTGATTCTTGTTTTTTAAGCGAGTTACGTTCTGGAAAGCTAAGAGCCCCTTTTGAGCTATAGCATTCTCTTCTTGGGCATGTATCCTGTGACATTGTTCAATTGTTGAACAAGAAGGGATGTATTTCTGCCACTTCACCTTTACATGCACTTGTTAGTTGCTCCTTTTGTCAGATGGCCAAGAACAGTCGGTTACAATTTTCTATTAGTGATAAGAGGGAAACTGCTCTATTAGAGAATGTGCATTGTAACTAATGGGGACCAGCTCCAGCCTATGCTGCATCCCCACTAGGATTTTCCTACCATGATGTATTCGTTTAGTTTTTACGGTTAACATGGTTTTTTTCCGCTACGGCATAAGTCGGACTTTTACGATACCTTCCTCATATTCCGGAAGGTTTTTTGATACCCAATTTTCCATTAAAGTTAAGGTTGTTCATACATATGGTGGTACGGAACGCACTAATAAACCGCTTGTAGACACATCTTGTATCTTGTGGCATTCATCATCAGATGTCATGTCCCTATTCGTCTGCTCAGAATAGATGGGTTGAGTGCAAACATCGTCACATTACAGAGACAGGACTTGCTATGCCGCATTCTATAGGGTGAAAGCATTCTCTTCGATTATTTACATAATCAACCGTCTCCCTAACTCAATTCTTGGTGACAAATTACCCTTTTAGGTTGTCTTTGGGACTACTCCAGATTACACAGTCTTTCATCATATAGGTTGTCGTGTGTATCCGTGCTTGCGTGATGTTGTTGAGAATAAGTTCGCTCCTCGCTCTATTCCATGTGTCTTTATTGGCTATAACCCCAATTACAAGAGCTTCCAGTGCCTCGACCCTACTACTGGACGCGTCTATGTCTCTCGTCATTTCCAGTTTGATGAGACATCTTTCCCTATGTCTCATCTTCTGGGGAAAATTCTATTTTGGATCTAAAGATCTCCTCATTTTTTGAGCATGCAGCTGAACCAGTTGACCGTTCGCCAGTTGCACCAACGGAGCCTCTGTCAGCAGCACCAGTTGAGGCTTCATCGGCCGAATCATCATTTTCTCGGTCTTGCTCTGTCTTCTTATCAGATGATCATTCCCCAGATCCAGCTACCCTGACTGTTCCTCCACACTCGTTGTCTTTTACTTTATCACTACCGCCATCTCCGCCATCTCCACCATCTCCGACATCCCAGCCGTTAGGCTCTCCGACTTCTTCTGGTTCTGATTCAAACTCCACCACTGACTCTGATTCTCCTCCTCCTCACCGCAAACATCATATGGTTACCAGAAATCAAGATGATACTCGTTGCGTGATATCTCGCCCGGATTTTGTTACTATCGGTCTTCTTGCTCAGGTTATGGACCACTCTGAGCCTTGGGATTATCGTGCAGCTCTCAAACACCCAAGATGAGTTTGTGCTATGGATGAGGAAATGGATGCACTTCGACATCAGAAAACTTGGGAGTTGGTGCCTCGACCCTCGCATGCCAACATAGTGGGCTCCAAATGGGTATTTCGGCTGAAGTATCGAGCTGATGGTAGCATTGATCGCTACAAGGCTTCGCTGGTTGCTCAAGGATATTCTCATATCAGTGCGTTGCTACTTTGAGACGGTGGGCTCTACACAAACTTGATGTCAAGAATGCTTTTCTCAATGGTGTTCTTAACACTCCGGTTTATATGGCTCGGCATGTTGGCTTTAAGGATCCAGCTCGGTCTGACTATGTTCGTCATCTGCAGAAGATCATTTATGGTCTCAAACAGGCTCCTCGTCCCTGGTTTGATCGGTTCATCTCTTATCTCCGACGACTTGGCCTTCGGTATAGTTCTTCTGACACGTCGTTGTTTTCGATCAAGAATTTGGGGTACTTATATTACTTTCTTGGTCTTGAGGTGCCTGCTACACCACCGATTCAGTTCAGTACATTATAATTTTTAATTTTGATAACAAATTATATGTTAATAATTCAGTTCAATTCAATTCAGTTTAGAAAAATATAATTTAATTCAGTTTAGTTCAATGAAAATATAATATAATTATTTTAAGTTTATTATATTGAAAATTCATTTCATTGCAGTTAAGTGTAGTTCAATTCAGTTCTATCTCTACCATCAAGTAGAAATTGCCAAATTCTTGTTGTTATATCCATTTGATTTGGTTGCAATATCTATTCGATTTCAAACAAGGCATTGATTTGTTTCTTCAAATTCTTTTTGTTCAATTAAGTTCAGTTCAATTTAATTTATTGAGTTAGGTTCGGTTTATTAAGTTTGGTTATGATAAAATATGATTTGGTAAAATACATGTTCATTTAGTTCAGTCCGATTCAATATTTCAATTCAGTTCAATATTTTATTATTTAATTATATGGTCTATTACAAGGTATATAAATTGTAATGTAAATCATTTTGGAAAATTGCTAAAGAGGAAGATAGAGTTCATCTTTTGGCATAGTGTTTTTTTGTACCAGAACTCATTTTTTCCGCCTGAATTTCCCACAAAGAAACATGGTGATGGGAACCAATTTTTGTCCCAACAGGTTTCTCAAAATGTTCACTACACAATAGAGAATGGAACTTACTTTCCTTATAAAAACAATTTAACATGTTCATCATCTGATATTAAAAAAAACTTGTCCATCTCAATTTACTTTTGTTGAATTCAACTTGAAAATACATTGAAAATAACATATAATTTTTTAAATCTGAATTTCATCAAAACTAAACTGAACTACAAAATATGAATTGTACCTTATCTAATTTTCCGATGTGTGTTGATCTGCCCTAATTCCTTAATCCCTTGATTCTTCTATACTCCTTAATAAAACCCTTCTCCAGATCCTTTCTTCCCTTGAGCGATAAATATTATTTTTGGTGCAGCCTTCGTGCATGCATGCTTTTATATATCTTGCACAGTTTGTGCACGTATATGTGTGCCATTTGTGAAATTGCTCAAGTTGCTAACTATATATCTAAGCTTGTAGAACGATGCAATTAAACTAAACTTTAATTATACCTAAATTTTCATACTACTGATTTTCATATTACTCAATCTCATTTGAATCCGCACTTGACACTGTTTATTTTTTAAAATTTTGACCGCATATGTGAATAGATATATAACCATTAACATTATCATATTTGATATCATTAGATTAATCGTAAGATATAATATTCATATACCAAAATTTAATTTTCCGTGATATAAGTAATTAGCCATACCGAGTCAAAGATATTTGTGTGTTGAATAGTGTAGAAACTGACATACAAGATACTTATGTGTGTTGAATAGTGTGAAAACTCGACAGACGTAAATTAACTGTTGTCCACTCTTATATCACCCGCCGGAAAAGTTTTACATGTACGCCTTTGTTCTTGTTCACCATCCACATTCCTTCGACCACCTCTTTATACAAAATTAGAACTCAAATCAAAAATAATATATGACTTGATTAAAAAATTCTCAAAAAAGGTATGTATGAACGACAATAATTCCTTAATTAGTCCTTCCGCAAGCGACGTAAATAAATAAATAATATGCACGTTTAATTAAATTGTAAAAAAAATGAATAATTAAAATTTTCACTTTGCGTGCCTTTTGTCCGCACGTTGATAATTAAAAAATGTATAAGTTGGAATCTTTTTAATTATCATTTTTTTACAATTTATTTGCCTTTCTCTACACGTAAATAAATAAAAAAATGCACGTATAATTTGTTTTGTAATTAAATGCACGTTTAATTGATTTGAAAAAATAATGCATCTATAATGAACGAGTTCCCTTATTTGTTAATACTCCTTTAACTTGAACAATAGATGAACATTGTACAATTAAATATTATGTTGTAAATTAGCTTTGTATAATCGCCAATTATTAATAGGTTATTAATTAGCGATGTTGACTCGGATTCTATCTTAATTAAGAACGACCACGTTGAATGGATTGAAAACACATCTAATGTTAATCGCAAAAAAGACCAGGTACATCTAAATTGCATCTAAATACTCATCTAATCTAGCGGAAAAGATGAACTCATTTTGAAAACTACCCATTGAATAAACTAATCAGAATATATTTAGTTTTAAAAAATTATTAAATAAAATCGTAGATTAAAAATAAATAAAACTCCAACAGTAAGAGAATGCAAAATGGATGTACCTGGCTTTCGATCAATCCGACCCGATCCGACCCAGGTTTCAATCAATCCAACAGATCAGTATTCTTCATAACAAAATCGAACGTCTGACTGGTTGGATTTGTATCGACCACTCGAGATCCAGTATTCTTCTTGCTAAAATCGCCAAGCGTCTGACTGGTTGGCTGTGTATCGACCAGTCAGACGCTCGATGATTTTGCGGTTGTCCGGTTGTCTGACTGGTCAATCGTCAGTCGATCTATTGATCGGACAACCGTTTCTGTAGAATCTGTTTGCGTTGGGAAGAAAAAGGTTTTGTATGCTGTCTGCTGTGAAATTCATCGGCGTTCCCAACAGAAACTTCACCAGCGTTGCCAACAGGAGTAATAGGTTTTGTTTGCCGTCGGCAACAGAAGTGAAAGGGTGGCGTGGTTTGGGGTTTGTGGGTAAGGACTAGAGGATCGGAACGGGTTTGTCTGCGGCGGCTATCCTGACCTGCCTTCACAAAACATATAAAAGGGTTTGGTGGGTAAGAAAGAGGATGTATCTTCTTTTAATATAAACGATTAAGTAATAAAAACACAAAAAAAATATTTTCTTTGATTAGTTGTACATAGGCTACCCGTATTGAATTTAAAGGTTAAGATACATCTATCTAGTTGGGTCAATTCGGTCAGTTCGGTGGGTTTCGATTCGGATGAATCGGTTTCGGTTCAAAATGATTCGGTTGAGTCGGTAAAATTTTATTTTGTCGGTTAAAATCAATTCGGGTCGGTTTATTATCGGCTTAATTCGGGTTCGGATCATTTCGGTTTCGGTCATATGTTGATTGGTTTTATTCGGGTTCGGGTTCAAAATGAGTTGGATGATATTAATTTTGAATTTTTTGTAGTTTAAATATGCAGACTAACTAAGTTGAATTTAATTAATCAAATGATCAATTTTACTTAACTTTCTACAAATTGAATTTAAATCAATCTCTTACATGATTTTTTATAGATATCAACTAAAATGAGTTTATCTAATCAAAGATCAATCCTTATTAGACTTACTATTAAGGATTTTGGTTTGATTTCAGTTGATTATGGGTCGGCTCAAAAAGGGGCTGGTGCGAGATTCGGATCAAAATTCTTGGATCAGGTCGGATCAAGATTCTCGAATCATGTCGGTTTTCGGGTTAATTCAGTTCAGGTCGGTTTCGGTCATAGATACTTGTTTCTCAAGTTGAATTCGATTCAGATCGGTTTGGTATAATTCGGTTTGATCAGTTTATTCGGTTTGGCTGACGGCACTCCATCTAAGAGATAAGAGATTCACATAATAATTGGAGGAGGAGTATTGACAACGAGTTGACTAATTAACCCAATTAGATTGTGACAAACTCCAATCTAAATTCAATTTATACAAACTGGTCTTTATCATTTTGGTATAGGTATTATTTTCAATAATTTTATCATGCAATTATATATTTTTTTGAAGAAGGAAAATTGGAAAAACGAGGGAGTCCTCAAATAGTCGTCTTTTGTCTAATATATATTATACATGTGTTTTCCAAATATATATCCTCTATATATAAAAGCGTCGATCTCGGAAGCTACAGTAGTTTTCGTCGTCGCCTCTTTTTTCATTGAATTTTATTATTTCGCCGACTTCTTCCTCCAATCAAATCATTCCAGCCTCATTTTTATAAATTCTTTATTTCCGAACGCCCTTACAATCCCTCCACAGTGGCCGGATCTGTCGAAGCCGGCGGATGAAAGGTGGCTGATGAGTGAAGGATCACGGCAGAGCCCATCTGTCAGATCAATCGGGGGTGCCGCTCATCGACGGAGGATGGAGGAGGGATCCAGACATCGACATCATAGCTTAGTGGCGGTGGCTCCGCTCATCATCTCCGGTGGCGATCTCCGCTTCTTCTGCACATCTTTTCTCCGCCGTCGACGGGTTCGAATTGGGAGGTCCCTCGGAATGGAGTCCTGCGCCTCAATTTCTGAAGAGGCGTTTGCATTGATTGGACAATGTTGTACATGTCTGGAGGAACTGGATGTAACCGACAATGAAGTAAATGATGAAGGTATGTATTCTAATCTAGCTTATGCACATGTACTGATCTTCATTGTTGTTTTAAAAACTATTTTCTGACAATGAGGTTAATGATGAAGGTTAATGATTAATCTTTGTTTTTAAAACTGCAATACTCTGATTTACTTCAGTTTTGTAAATGCAGCTTTGAAGGAGATCTCAAAATGCACAAAAGTGTTTAAAGTTAGTAACAAAAACATTGATTTTTTAGGTGTACGGGGGTAACTGATGTGGGGATTAATTCAGTTGCAAATGGCAGCCATTATTTGAAAATGATTAACATGTCTTACTGTAACATCACGGATATCTCCCTCAAGTCTTTGTCAAAATTTTTGAGATTGAAAGCGCTTGAGATACGAGGATGCCTTAATATAAGTATATAACTTCATTTGGATTAGCAGCTATTGCTGAGGGATGCATACGCTTAACGGTTCTAGACATCAAGAAATGCCATGGTATAGATGACTCTGGATTGATTCTTCTTGCATGACATTCCCCGAGCATCCAGCATGTATTATACACAGGTATTCATTTACATCTCTAAAAATTTCTGTGTTAATGGAAATGGAGTAAAGAAAACCTATGCCTTTTACTTTGTTGATGATAGTTGATGCATGGTGCTAATAATGATGCAACTTTAAGCTTGGTTATGAAAATGAAGCTGCCTGTTTTGAGGTTTTTGAGACAGAAACTTATGATCTTTTTCATTCTTGGATTTAATATAAGAGGAAAGTATTGCGGCCAAGAGGAACCTTAAAGGTTTCAGCATCCGCGGCCAAGAAAATCCTTATCATGGGTGGAACAAGGTTGATTGGCCTTTTTTTTGTTTAGACTTCTGGTCGATAGGGATGCTACAGTAGTTTCGTCGTCGCCATTTTTAAATTATTTTCCGTTCGATACTACAGTACCTTCGTCGTCGATATTTTATTATTATTTTCCGTATCAATCATTTTATTAATTCCGTCTTGTTCTTCTCCTCTGCTATCTTCCGATTCTTTCTGCACTTTTTCTCTTCTCATCTCCGTTTCTCTACTCTTTACGGAAAGTACGGGGGTGGAGCGTTGTTGTGGCAGATGCGATTGGGGAGTTTGGTTGACGAAGAATTGATGCCGTCAGACTGTCGGAGCCATTGCCGTGCAATCGGAAGGATTTCTTCAAGGAGGGAAACACGAGAGGCCGGAGACACTACTGGTGGAGGTGGAAGTATCTACGGTGGGGTTGGGGGATTTGGGAGTCGGCCCAGATGGAGGGAGCCGCCGCACCCTCATCCTTATCACTATGCTTCCTCCCCTCGCTGGGCTTCTAACTTTCGGTATAGGCCTCCTCCTGGTAAGATTTCCACGCCTCTCTGTTTTCCTTTACACCTCTTTTTTTTTGCATAGGGTTAGGTAGTTTTAGCCTTTTAGTAGTGGATGTTAGGAATCAGACTGGTTAAACATACCAGATGCCTATTCTAATGATTGTTCCACTGTCCCTGTAGCATCAAAGTATACCCCAAAAAGAACATCCCAAGCACTAAAACCCGCCCCCACCAATATATAGTCAGCCTTGGACGGTGCCGTTTGTCACATAGCTTTGAAAGCTCTAGCTAGAGTCAAGGAGCTGTAAAAATCCCATCTTGTTTTTCCCCATTTCAATCTAGAAAAATCCAGTCCTTGGTTTTTCGGATCATAGAATGGTGTTCTGGAAAAGGGTTGTCTTTGTTTTCAGTTCTTGATTCCAAAAGGTGGGATTTTTGGATGGGGTTTATTGAATTTGGTGAAGAAGTTGATCAGGAATTCTGCGGCGAATTTACTGTTTGTCATAAGGACTTTTCTGGGCTGCTACTGATATCTGATGATCTTTAGGTTTCGATGGTTTTTTTCTCTCGTGTTTGATAGTTGCTATGGTTCTTGAGGTTTTGTGTGTACTGTTTTTCCTGTTTGATTCTTACCACCGTTTTTGACTTCTGGTTCTTGGAGCGTGTGTTTAGTGAGATTCTGGATTCCTGTTTCGTGTTTTAGTTGTTTTTCCTGTTTGATTCCTGCCACCGTTTTTTGCTTTGGAGATGATTTGATTCTTGTTCTTGGAGCTTTTGTTTGATTCTTGTTAGGTCAGCAGCTTTTGTTTAGTGTTGTTCTTCTCTGCTGTGTTCTGTGAGTTTCATGAGCTCTGGTGTGGTGAAATTCAATGATTATTTGAGATGTGTTGAGGATGATGATAGTTAACAACTGCATGTGTCTCGATGATTCAATGGTTCCCCTGCTGAATTTAGCACAGCCAATTTCAGTGTTTCGTGTTGTATGCTATTCTCTTGTAGTCGTAGGAATGGAGAAGAATGTATGTAGATTGATTGTATCGTGTCTCTACAGAGATATAGGTAAAAGTCATCGATATCTTTATTTGTACTTGTTGGTCATACATGTGTCGCATAAGAAATGTGCTAATTTGCTATGAATCAGACTCGAACTCTGTTATGCCGGATTTCTTATAAAGGTTGGTACTTTACATATGATTTGTAAAGGTTGTTGCTTTTTGTATTGGCTACTGATCAACATATTACTCTAGAACTGCGAGGCGTGGAAAGGAGAACCTTAATGGAAACATATTACTCTAGAACTGCGAGGCGTGGAAAGGAGAACCTTAATGGAAACATTGGCGAGTCAGCTTCCGCGAGACAATATCTTTCTCCTCCAACCTCGCAAGCATCGAGCAGCAGCATAATATGTATAGAACTTATGAGAAGCACCAGCTTTCTCAACAGGAGCTCATGTAGTATGGCTTCAATCACACTGAACAAGTAGGCAATTTCCTGGAAGGAAACCACAGTATCACTGTAAGTACAACCTAAACTCCAGATACTTTTCTGCTCATGAATCATGATAATACCACAGCCTAAGCTCTGTCTTCTTTATTAGATTGCAATGTAGAATATGTTGAATATATTCTTTATTATTATGTAATGTTGATATTAGTTTGTTATGCCATAGAAGTTCCCATGTTTGAGCTCAATTTCTGTTGAGGTTTAGATTTGGTGGGCTGTTAACACTTATACAGTGGCCTGGTCATTCTATAGCTTTGAATGGTAAGACTTTTTGTTAAACAATATGCTGGTTCTTTGCTTGGTTTTGTGTAATGAAACAGAAGATCTTGACAAACAAAGAGATGCTGCTGTGCGAGAAGCTGAAGAAAAGGGCTAGAGTTGCAGAGTCTTGTGCAGAAGCTCGAATAAATGCAGCAGCTTAAATTGAGGCAACTGCCAATAAAGAAAAAACGATAGTTACTTACATATCTAAATGTGTTACAAGAACAACTGAGTGTGATTGGAACTATACGCGCGGGGTGAATAGCCTAGTATATATATATACACACACATTATACATGGATCATGTTAAACTAATTAGTGTAAAATAATTATATTGAAACCTAACTTATTAAAATAATACCTATACATAATGGATAATCATGTGCTTTCACTTATCACAACTAATGTTAATCAATCCTACTTTTTTTAACTAGGCGGCAGATATTTTCTTATTTTTATTACACTTTCATATTTTATGATAAATTTTTTTGACAGAAAAAACGATATATTTTGACGGTGGGATATTCTTAAATATCTGAAATTTTATTTTATTATTTTCTTTTTGCATATCTAAATACGTAATTCGAACAATAGACTAATGCACTCTCATTGTGAAAATTGTTTGAATAACAACAGTAATAGCATATGTTACTTAAATTTAATAAAAATATGAACATTTATTTAAAAGTAAAATGGATTTTCATATGCCAAGACTGTATTTTTCTTTTGCAGCAAAACTAATCTCATGAAAAAAATAAATGATTAAATCAAGTTTTGAAGATTAGTTCTTGTACAACATATTCCACTACTTATTCTTGCGGTGATTAAAGGTGCTAATGAGGTAATAGAAAGATTACATATGACCTTTGCTGTAAATTTTGGGGCATGTTCTAAGTATGAGCAAAATAAAGTGTGTGGAAATTATGAGAGCATATATATAATGGTTATCTTTTAAAAGTGTCATACTTTGATTGATTATTTTTGCCATAAAATAAGGTGGAAATTGTAAAAGAATGGTAGTAAAGTAAAAGTATTATGATCTCATATAAAATTGACCAAAAATTGGTAATACCAAAGAAATTTTAACATTGATTATACATAATGTCTTTCGAAATGAAACCACACAAAACCAAGCTCGAAAATACTAATTGCATCAGCACACAGGGTGCCCTAGAGTTCCCGCATAGACGTCCGAACAAACATGTCTACGCGACGGCGCCACGCCGGAAGAAAACAAGCCCCATGTACTGCTCCACGAGCTACTGAAAGGGTTCTTCATCGCAACCAGATCTCTGGATTCGAACCCTGGAGGCGAAATCATCCATTCTTCAAACTTCTCCCTCATATTATCTCTAATGAAAGGATGATTCACAAGCTTCTCCGCACTCCATCTTCCCTCTGCTTCCCAGTTCAGACACTTTCTCAAGAAATCCTTCCCCTTTTCCGATACGTAATCCGGCGTCTTAGGTGCCCCTTTCATAACAATCACATCCTTCAGATCTGATCTGTCAATGCTCTTGCCCCAACAGGCTTCTCCTCCGGTCATCATCTTCAAAACGGTCATGCCGAACGACCATACATCGGTCGCCTTGCTGTAGGTCCCACGTGAGACGGATTCCGGCGCCGCGTACTTGAGGGCCCCTCGGAGTTTCTCCGACTCATCATTCTCCCAGTCGAACTTTGCCAGCCCGAAATCAGCGAGCTTCAGGTGTTCCAAACCGTGGCAGTTCTCGAAGACTAGGATGTTGTTAGGCTTGATATCACAGTGGATGATTCCCTTTCTGTGAATCTCCGACAGCCCTCGGAGCAGCAAGTAAGAGTAATACGCGACGTCAGATTCAGGCAGTCTTCTACCTAGGATGACGTCATCTAGGTTTCCGACCGTGGCGCGCTCCATTATGACGTTGTAATACCATTCTCCTCTTTCTTCCTGGCTGATGTCTTCTCCGAAGCACTCGACGACGAAGGGGTTTCCTCGGAGCTCCTTCAAGAAACGAGATTCTCTCTCCAAGGATGGATAGTTCCTCGAATTTGCAGTTTTTACAGCTGCGAAATGGTTCGTCAGGTAAACGGTTCCAAATGAACCGCTCCCCAGCGTCTTCAGTTTCTTCCACGGTCTTGAACTCTCTCCAGACATGGTTGATTTTTTGGTTTGGATCTCTCTGAAAGTATTTCTCAGTTTATGATGGAAATAATGAGTGAGGGCATAAGATATATATAGATGTAGGGAGCCTAGTTAATTTATCCTAGCACAGCTTGGATTCGTACATTTCCCATTCCCCATCGGTTTCTTTATTTACATGAATTTCCGCGTAAGTACTTCCGAGCTTCTGAAAACAATATTTGATAAGAAGTTGAACAGTCCTTTTATTTCCTTTTCCTTCGTCGATTCGGATCTACCATTTTCCAATACACATTTTTTTTAATTTCAGCTTTTTTTTTGTTTGGCCAAGT
Organism: Sherardia arvensis; assembly: GCA_948330725.1. Taxonomy (NCBI): domain Eukaryota; kingdom Viridiplantae; phylum Streptophyta; class Magnoliopsida; order Gentianales; family Rubiaceae; genus Sherardia; species Sherardia arvensis. Next base: position 8,004,375 of record OX415238.1, on the reverse strand, counting down.
AATCTGAAAAACATAGTCCCGTGTTACCTTTTCCATCAACATTTTCCGGACAAGGGGTGGATTGGAATGCTATAGCTCATTTCATCCTGCAAAGAGACTATAAAAATACTGAAACACGTCACACGTAAGGTAGACAACAAAGTTAAGAGAGTTTATCTGAAAGGGGTGTGTGCTCGAACAAACAATAGCCTAAATAAAGATTGAAAGTGTTAGGCTCAGGCATCTCCTTTATAAATTACTAACATTTAAACCATATACCCGATAGTTATTTGCCCTTTCGTGAGGATCTTTAGGCAACAGAGGATTCTGAGGAAACTTTTCTTCCAGATACTAAGTATAAGAGTCAAGAGGATAGCGGAGTTTAAACAGGGATGTATGGCTAACCGGAAAAAGGAGCCATAAAATGTAGAAATGTACCAGCAAAATTGCAAAGGAGTCTGAAATCACGACGTCTCCATCAACAAGAGCAGGAGCAAACCCCAAAGGAATTAACCTTCGAATACTCTGCCCTTTTATACACTCCACATAACTAACCATGAAAACTACATTTAACGGGAAAAAAAGGCAAACATTTCCAAACAAAGATGTAAGGTGTGTTCGGGCATGGCAGACTAAAAGTATAGCAAAAAGTTTATCATATTCTAACAATAATCAACTAAATGAGAACATTATATATGTAGCAGGCAACAAAAAAAATATAACCAGGGGAGTGGTGCTCTCCATAGTGTGAGTCCACTGCTATATACTCGTACTCTATGCCTATTTCATTAAGCACCGCTAACTTGATTCATCAGTTCGATTCAAATATTTGAGAAGAAAAATACAATCAACAAGTTGAAACACGAACCTTCCAAATTAAGACTGATGCAAACGATATAAAAGCAGGAGCTTTGCCAGCAAGAGTAGAGCTTCAACTTCTCTGATTCAGCAACAATTTCACAAGCCTGCAAATCAAGTTGAGCATCGAAACAAAATGCAGTGCTCGATCAACTGAGTTCAAGAGTGAGGGAGCACCAAATTAACAAAGCATGTTTTTTTTAGTTTGATCGCAAACCATCAGGGACTTTGAAGCTGCAATTGAATGAGGTTTTGGTTTGTTGTACCTTTCCAATAAAGAAAATGCATCATCTTTTTATTACATAAATTTTACAGTACCATATATATTCATGTTCATCAGCTCCTTTATTCTATCCTCTTATTACACTGTTGCGATACATTTTATCCTGAAAAGGCCTCCTCAAACAAAAGAGCACCTTTTCCTTTCTCAAATAAGCTGATGGAAAATACTGCCCCTTCAAACCTGCAATAGAACCGGAGATTTATAAAAACAAGTTTAGGTAGTTAAGTCAGAACGAGAAAAAGCATTTACAGAATTTTGAGCAAAGATTGTTCAATACCTTAATCCCTGTGCTCATGCGGTGTGTCGGGCTGCCTTTTGGGCATGGCATCCTGGAAAGCAGGTAGCTCTGAATACGCTTCATTGATCCTTTGTAAAAGAGGAAATTTATTCTACACATACATTGCAAAAAGTTTAAGGTAGTATCAGAATAAACTTACGAATTTCCATAAATAACAACAGCAGAAGCAAATTCTTACGAATCCCAAAACTAGGATTAGATTATGGTATTCTGTCACTAGAATTTAAAAGTTTAGCTACAGATAAGCGGAAAAGAGAAGCTAAGAATTCCAAAAAAAAAAAAAATCAGTAAGATGTCTGTAGGTACGTTACCATGTCAACATTGAATCTTTGAACAGCACCGTCAATCTGGGGTGCCAAAAATAAATCAGCCTGCAAATTATGGCAAGGAATACATAAGTTTCAGAAGCTGATCGAGAAAAGAAAAATGTAACGAACAAAAGCTTGGTTTCTAAATTCTAAATGCTTCCACAAGCAACTCTTATTATAAATAAGCAATTATTTGGCAGTCATGCTATATATTAAGGCATCCAGAAAATTATTACTAAATTAATCATCTCCTACATGTTTACAAATTCATCCAACTAATTACAAGCAGTCTCATGCTTCAAATTCTAGGATAGATCTACAGACGATTAATTATACTATAAGATGTTATGAAATGTAAGGAGCGTATAAATTTAAGGATGTGCCCAAGAAACAAAAACATACCAGGTAAACTTCATCCCCAGTGGCATATTTCCCCGCAAAGTCTTTCAAAAGACTCTCAAGAGCTGCAAATATGCATATAGGATGAGGATGTGACGGTGCAAATAGATAAAAAACAAATAATAATATTGGAAAAACCAAGATGATCTCACATAAATTCCTTCGTTTCTCTAGTTAGTTTAAAAAGATCTAGTTTCCATCTACATACAGATAATGGAACAACTCTCCTATGATGGTATGAATTATCATATACAACTAGAGCCATAATTCAACTTAATGATAAACCTTGGCATCAAACATTGAAAGAAATTATGACGTACAAACAATGGGGTATAAAAGCTACAGTATGATATGTGAGGGTCAATCTGTGAAAGCTTACCAGTAAATCCTTTTTGAATATGTTGTTGAGCAAAAGCGACATCTTCACCAGGGCCAACTTTCTCTCGCATCAATTTCTTGTAGTAGTAATTAAAGTGTTAGAAACACAGTAACTTTTCACACACTGTAAAACAAATTTTATGAGAATGGTTGGCAGAGTTTACCAGTATAGCTAAATTCTGATAGGGCTGTATGCCCGAACAAACAATACTTGCAGCCTAAAAAAGACGGAAATTGTTATAAAATGGATACATTGACATGATTCCTAAAGTATGAAACCAAGAGGAAAGAAGTGTATCGTGGATGCAGTATCACACCAATACAGTAAAACAGCCAACGTATATTCATTAAAATTCTGCAAGCATTAAAGTCCAAGAGGCAAGACCAGGCCTTTTATTCATAAGTTCTTCACTTTTAAATCTCTACCTGGTAGTTAATAGCCCTTTTGTGAGGATCCTTAGGCAACAGTGGAATTTGGGGAAACTTTTCTTCCAGGTACTAATCATAGGAGTCACAAAGATATCCAAGTTAGGATAAAGATTCACGGCTTACAGAAAAAAGCAGGCATAATAAGAGAAATGTACCAGCAAAATTGCATAAGAGTCTGAAATCACAACGTCTCCATCAACAAGAGCAGGAACAAACCCCACAGGATTAAGCTTCAAGAACTCTGCTCTTCCAGTAAAAAATAAATCTTAAGCCTTTTTACACATTCCATACAACTACCCATGGAAATAACAAGGAACAAAATGCAAACTTCTCCAAGCAAACGTGCATTGGTGCTAGGTAAACAATACACCGTAGCAAGTACATTTCCGATAGATATCGTAGGCTAAAAATTTAACAGAAATTTCCAAAACATAAAAAGAAAATGGTTCTAAATTACATAAATTTCTTTGTATTGCAATTAGTTCCAGCAAAACTCAACTAAATGAACAGATTATATAGCAAAAGAAATAAGTCTAACCAGGGGAGTGATTCTCTCCTTTGAGCAAGTTCACTGGTACATACTCGTAATCTATGCCTGTTTCATTAAAAAGCTAACCTTTCAAATTCAGCTCAATTACATAGCTAATAATTCAGTTCGATTCAGTCACCCAAGAACAAGTTAAAACGCGAACCTTTCAAATTGAGACCTATGCGAACACGACAAGAGCAAGAGCTTCGCCAGTAAGAGTAGAGCTTCAGCTTCTCCGCTCCGGCAACAGTTTCACCAGCCTGCAAATCGAGTCAACCATTAAAATTGAGTGTTGGATCAACTCTGTGTTCGAGAGCATCGAGTTAACTCACCATGATTATCTAGTTTGATCGCAGTCCTGGAAAGAAGATATGCCGGTATGAGAAGTGAGAAGTGCCAAGGTTGATCACGGCTTTAATAAACATTGGACTCGTCGTCGTCCCTTTTGTGTTTATCTTTTCTATTTCCGCGCCGCGGTCCTTTATCTCGTTCAGTTGACTTTTATGACTATGTATAGCGTTTAAGTCAAACTTTATAAAGATGTTTTTTGGGTTTGAAAATTTTAGATATTTAAAAGATCAACTTTAATTTATTTTATATGGTTGAGTTGGTCTCTTGAGTGACGGTCACTATATAGTGACGAAAGACTATATTGAAATATGGAGGTCCTTATTTGCAATTTTGACAAAAATGCACTATTCACTCAGTCTAAAAAACAAGGATTTTAGTCTAAAAATAGACATTAGCAAACATATCCACACGGTTTAAAAAACAATCATTTTATTCTAAAAAATATCCCGTTAAACGTGAAATACAAGTATGTTCTAAAAAACCACATGTTTGGTCTAAAAAACAAGCATTCAAGGGTGAAATTCAAGCATGCTCTATAAAACTATCTTTTTTTGCTTCAAAATACATGAATTCTAAAAAGCAACCTGTTAACTGTGAAATGCAAGCATTCTCTAAAAAACAACCTGTTAAGTGTGAAATGCAAGCATGTTCTAAAAAACAACCTGTTTGGTCTAAAAAACAAGCATTCAAGTGTGAAATTCATGCATGCTGAATGCAATTTGCATAAATTGCAGAAAAACCCTCGTCTCAAACTTCTTTGCATATAAACCCCGTCACTATATAGTGACCGTCACTTCCAAAACTAATTATATATGGTTTAGTAGAAAATTAGTCTATTAATTAAGTTTAATCTAAAATCATACTTAGTACACACAGTGGAAATCTAGAATCTTAAAACATGAACTATGGAATATTATTTCGTAGGTTTTTGTAACCAAATATCACACTTTCAATAAAAAAATTCCCATAAGGAGTCTTTTAATTTCAGTTTTCTGATAATCATAGTGTAAATTTTGGGTTGGGAATTATGCAGACGGAGGAATTGAAACCATAGTTGAGTTTAGAAGAATGAAAAGATAAGAAAAATATTTTTGCAATTTCTAGGAATCAAACCCTAATGACTTCTAGTTGTGCTTCATTTTCAGACCATGAGGTCAGGGATAGGGTCTATAAATGTTGTTGTTTATCATGTCCTGGTGATGTTCCCATGTTGGGGACTAAGGCCATCCACAATGGAAATACCACCCAAACACAACCCTCTTGTGTTTCACTCTTTAAATATTATCAAATCAACTATTCAACTCATCAAACACAATACTCAAACACAACCTCAAACCCATCTCCACACTAGAAAAACAACCCAACAACCCAACAACTAGCCTACGGGCCCCACCAGAATTTCTCAAATGCTGGGTTTTGCACTCAAACCCATCAGCCTTGTGTTTGGCCCAAACACCACCCAAACCCATCCCATTGTGGACTCTCTTGGCATTTCGGGCAGTTTGGGCACCCAAACACCACCCAAACTCATTCCATTGTGGGTGGCCTAAGGATGATGCTCTTAAATTCTAGTGACTGAATTGAACTTAAATTAAGAGTAATGTATTGAAAGTACTAACAGTATATCTTAAGTTGAATTTCAACTACTCATATTTCATATGAAATTGAACTGAAAAAATACTGAATCTAATAAAATTTGATCATCTATACTAAATATGCCCTTGGAAGTATAGTTTTTACCTAAGCTAAACCGGTGATTAATTTTTATTAATTACAATACATGCTAGAGACGTTTTTCTAGCACGTGCAAAGTAATTTTTTTTTACAAAAGCACTTGATCATTAAAGATTTCACTTTTGATCACTCAATTGTTTTCTACCCAATACTTATCATCAATCTTTCTAAAACGTTCCTACTGTAATCTCCATTGCTACACACTTAACAGTGCAACTATATTTGAGGTTAAATTGTCTTTTCACATAGAGTATGTTAAATGAATTCATAAAATTATGAGTCTCATAGTTTGGACCACATTTTAGATATCACCAAGGACATGTATATCACCAAGTATAATTTGCCATTAAAATTCATTAGGTGCAATATGTGTGTACTCTTATATATCTACTACTTAAATGTAATTTTAGTGAACTTTTGACCTTCAAGAGCAGCATGAATATGATATCTAATCGAAAACTCAATCAATCAAATTATAGTAGTATAGTCTTGTTTCTAGGAAAAACAAAATTGATCAAGAAAAATATAAAAATACAAGCGATTTGTAAAATATTTTGTCACGCGGAAAGTCGGGTCAATAAGATAGGGCCCACCATTTCAATTGAGAACATAGAACTTGCAGTTTAAGAACCATAACAGAGGATAATATATGGAATTTATTGCCCTAATTAAAAAAGGACTATATTGCACAAATTAGACCTATTATTGGTCAAAATACTCAATTTTTATATTCAACATTTAAATTGCCCAATTTTTAGTACCTTATATTTTTAAAATGTCAAATTTGTAAAACTTGGTTAATTTCCTCCGATAGTTCAGTTAATTTTAGGGGCATTTTAGTAATTAATGTTAAAAATTAAAATAATCTCCCTCATCAAACCCAGTTCATCTCTACACCATTGTGGTGCCGGAACAGTTAATTGATTCCAGACGCCATTGAGCTGATGGAGATGGCGGTTGTCGGAGTAAATGGTGGGAAACATAATAGGGAGTGTTTTTCATATCATCATTCTCACTAACATCATCAGAAGAATGAATATCAAATTTAAAGTGAGAAGCCAAAGGAGTGCTCACCGGTTTAGCACCATCTATTCGAAACCTTTGGAGCACCTTCTCAACATACTTATACTGAGATAACCACAGTTTCCTACCCGCACGATCACTATTAATATCCATGCCAAGTATTTGTCTCGCTAAACCTAAATTCTTCATTGCGAAATACTTGCTCAACTCTTGCTTTAAACTGTTCATCCTGGAAGCACTCTGACCTACAATAAGTATATCATCTACATAGAGCAAGAATATGATGAAATCATCTTCTGAGAATTTTTGCACAAATACACAATGGTCAGAATTAGTCTTCTTGTAGCCGAAACTCTTCACCACAGACTCAAACTTCTTGTACCATTGTCAAGGCGCTTGTTGTTGGGTTATTTCCTCCTTGTGGGAAAATTGTGGCCCAAATGAATGTGGAAGTTGGCACATACTAAAAGAGAGGCATTCCGGTAATCTAGCACACTTGCTATGATTTATCCTATGGGTGTGGCTGCTAATATTCAAGGGGGAGTTCAGAAGTGAACAAGAACAAGAAAGACAAGAGAGAGAGAGAGAGAGAGAGAGAGAGAGAGAGAGAGAGAGAGAGAGAGAGGAGGTGAGTAGAAAAGGGGATTTTTGATTTCGTAAGCGCGGCGTCACTATTCGACAAAAAGGATGAAGATGATGTTCTAATTGTTCATGAATATTTCAATGTTATATGATGAAGTTGTTCTACTTGTTGCAAGTGGTAGCTTAGATGATGCATATAATAAGTTCATTAATGATCTATATTTTATTGTTGTTTTTAATGATTAGAATTTTTCCATGAGGTAGATGTGACATTACTTGATTATATGAAGTTTGTTGAACCCTTTCACGAGAAGGAAGTTTTACAATCTTAGAGTTATTAATTATATATTTATTTATTAGAATTGTAGCAAAATTCGGGTTTGTGAAATAGTCCAATCATATATTTGGTACCACTCTATAACACCTCACCTAAAACCAAATAATAATACAATGAGTTTAATCAAGAAGTATGCCTAATTCACGTCAGGACTCGTGAATGGGTATAGAAGCATAACTAACATAATATTAATAGAATTCAACATTCAGTTCTACTGATCGCTCTAAAACTTGCTCGCATACCATTAAAGAATGAACCAAAGAGCACATAAAACCACATAATAATTTCGGAAATAAATTTAGCACAAGACCAATCTGAAACCATAAAACATATCTTTATGTATTGTTTTTAATGTCTTACTTTCCAAGATGAATGTTCAACACCTTTTTTTAAAACCAAATGAAGATTACTTGCAGTACACAATTCGCATTCATTCCGCATAAAAATGTCGGCGCTAGGTCAAGTTTCTAGAGTTAGATAGATACATTTGATTTTGAGTTCAAAGTTAAGCTTAATTCTAAGTAGATAATATATTCAAAAGATGTTCATTCCCCTCGACCCGCAGGTAGAAGCTAGTAGGTAACAGACATGAAAGCAAACATAAGTAGCATGGGTGATTTCAAAATCATACCGCATATCCAGGCATGCTGCTTGGTGCTTGATATTGATCAGCTCCGACCTAAAAGCCATTAGGCAGATATCACAGTGAAAGGGAAACCCCGCATGCTCATGCTCATTGTGGAGCGCCATTTCTTCACGACTGTAAATCCGCACATCGTTCTTCTGATTGATCTGGGAACAAGTCCAGCAACCACCGGGCAGAAAGTAAACAAAGCTATACCATAATTTTATGATATGGCTGTTTTAGTCAAGACTCGAAACTTTCTCTAAATGTTACATACGACATCTATAGACTGTTTGCTTTAGATAAGTTTAGTCTCTTACTTTGTCTTATTTTAGATGAATTTCGTATGATTTGATACAGTAAAATTATTAACCTCTTATTTGCTCGATATAAAGAGAACGCACTTAATATTTGCTCAAAATAAAGACCACGCACTTAATAAAACAAAATAAAATAAAGAACAATGATAATGTTTGAAAGAAGTGTAATATTTAATCTAGGAACGGTGAAAATAGACTGTATATCATTTATTTGTATCTTCAAAAATAAATTATCCTTGTACAAAGTGCAAATCATTTTTCATAAACAATTGTAACTCAATCTAAAAACTATTAATAATTGAAAAGTCATCAACAATTATTATATTATCTTTCAAATGTATGCTATTATATTATTCAGTCAATATTTTTTCTTAGAGCGCAATTAAGTCAAGTTTTTCAATGGATTAGAGTGCAATTGATCAGGTAAAATTTTCCATCCCCACATTAATATTTTGGCTCGTTCCACCTTAATATTTTTTGTATATATTTCTGAGAAATTTCTTGTACCACTTACTAGCTTTTCCCAAATCCATGACCTATAACCAATTTGCTGGACCAGTGTCATTTTCATCAATGAAGAAAAATGTATGGTACCATATCCCTACTCATCATCATATATGAACAAATTTTGTAGTTTAATTTAAATAAATAATGTAATATCGTAGTTTTGAATGAGACACGAAATAATGTTTGTTATATAGAGTGAACTGCACCATTCGAAAAGTCGTGCGGATCACTCGGACTTAAAAACCACACAAAAATGTTCATTTATTATTAAAAAAAACATACATTTAGTGTGAGAATGACATTGATCAATCAGCCTTTGCGTGTGAAATTCAGGCCACGCAACAAGAACAACTCATGGTACTAAATTCATGCAAGCCTTAACAATTGAACTGACTACTCAAATCATTTTTCCCATTGGATTTCATACTAAGTAACCTATGTTTCCCATTAGGTATCACACATTTTACCCAACATGCTAGATATGTTCTGTATTTTAATATTTTGTGATGAAAAATAAAAAAATACGTTTTTATATATGATATACTTTATATTTACGTGTATCATCCATATATATTATATATTACTTCTAATACATACAATTGCAAATCAATTTTATATTAAAATACGGACTAGCAGTCCAGTTTGTATATTATATATTTATATATATATTAGTAAATAGGTAAATTATAAGATACCTGAGTGACTGAATTGTTGGCATTTTAAATTGAAGAATTTGTGTTTAGTTTTAATTATTTAGTATTATGCATTATAATTTTTGTTTAAATTTTGCATACATATAAACCCTAAATATAATGTGAAATGTAATTAAATCTTGATTTTGACTTATATATTACATATGACAGATATTAAACTAATCTAATATATAATAAAAAGTACATGTGTCACTTTCTCCTACTGCGGTGTGGTGGGCTTAGTAGATTCTGGGTTTTCTAATAATTAACCAAGTCACAGTAGTTCTTAAACTTAGTCAAGAGGAATGTCAAAAGGAGTCAATTAATTTTTTAATCAAGAAGATTAAACAAATGTGGGTAGATTCTTCATGTCAGAACTCAGGTAGTAATTCTCTGCTACATTTCATCCACAGAATCCCATTTTGTTTGTATTTCTAATTTTGTGCCGAATTTCTACCACATTCACAGATCAAATACCAAGACGTTACATCAGCATGCATCCATCGTACCTAGAATCATCGGAAACAGGGTGTCCCAGATAAGACACCTCTATGAGTGAGTGGTACGAAATTTTTCGGGCATTTAATTTCATTGAAAACATTCTGCATTTCTCAGAAAGTGAAAGATTTGGCTTCTTTACTGAACCCTGGTGTTATAATTATGGCCATTGCTAGAAGCTGTGAAGAATAGGGCATTTAATTGCTTGTTGTTCAGTTGTTTCCTACCAATTTTGAAGATGGATGATCAATCAGGAAAAACCCCTCTTCTTTTCAAGAAAAGTGGTGAATTGGGCACTGTAAAGAAGCCATCTTTCTTCATATCATCAGCTAAATGGATTATCAAGGCTGCAATTTACATCATTTTTATTGCCTGGGTTACCTTCATTTTCCTGTTTCCATTGCCTAGTACAAGTGATTTGTTCGAGAAATCGCTGGTTGCTACCGAAAGATCGGTGTTTGGACTCACAGGTTGGTTGTTTATGTCATAAAACCTCTAAAAGTTTCCTCTTTTTATTGCTTTGCTTAAGTTATAGTTGAGCATTTGCACTTTTGATCATATATCTGCAGGGAGTATATTCTTGTTGTTTGGTGGTCCAGTTCTTGTCATTGCATTTCTGGCAATTGCGTATCTCATTATTAGCGATGGAGATGATCTAATTCGGTATGATTTAACTCGATTCCCTAATTTAGTAATTGGTAAGTTCAGTACTAAAGAAGTAAGTTGTGGATTTAATAGTTTTTCTGTTTGTAGGAATAAGAAATGGAACTTTCCGCGTATTAGCCTGTGGACATTTCCTGTGCTTGTGGATGGTCCATTTGGAGTTGTATCAGCTGCAGAGCTGATTGGAATCATCTTGTTTTCGATATACATAATTTGGTCTGTTGCAATCTACACCTTAAAGAATCTGTCTTTGTTGCCTGGATTGGACATGACTTCATGGCAGAAGAGGTAAAACCTTGTTCATTTGACCTTCAATGCAAATAATTTTAGTTTTAAGATATTTTGTGCTGGTTGATGTAACTATTCTCTGATATTTACAGTCTGTTATACTGACTGGTATTTTTCTTTTTGTAGTGCCTATTTGCTGGAGCTGACAGGCCTGCGTTTTGGATTCATAGGACTTATGTGCTTAGCGTTCCTGTTCCTTCCGATCTCTAGAGGATCAGTTCTTCTTCGCTATGTACATATTCCTTTCGAGCATGCGACCCGATATCATGTTTGGCTAGGCCACCTTACTATGTTCTTATTCACTCTTCACGGTGTATTTTATGTGATAGCCTGGGCTATGGAGGGGAAGCTCATCCAAGAAGTGAGTCATAAAACTATTCTTTGCCTTTGTATGAGTGAGTTTATTGTAATTACTATATGATGACTGGAAAAGAAAATAAATTATGCTAATATTTCATTGATTGGAACCTTAAATTATTGGATTGGTGTTGTTTAAGAACTTGAGTGTTGCATGTGAATCAATATGAAAAACATGTCTTACAAGATGCTCATATCTCTCCTAATTTTAATCATGTAGATATTATCCTGGAAAAATATTGGTATTGCAAACCTTGCTGGGGTTATCAGCCTGCTAGCTGGCTTGCTGATGTGGGTGACATCACTGCCAGGAGTGAGGAGAGTAAATTTTGAGCTGTTCTTCTACACACATCAGCTGTATGTAGTGTTTGTGGTGTTCTTGGCATTGCATGTCGGTGATTTCATCTTCAGTATGGTTGCAGCCGGAATCTTCCTCTTCATGCTCGATCGGTTCCTAAGGTTCTGTCAGTCACGAAGAACAGTCGACATCCTTTCTGCAAAATCCTTCCCTTGTGGAACAGTTGAATTAGTCCTATCCAAGCCAGCAAGTAATTATTCATTATTATTAATACTCCAATAGCAATACTTATCCATTATGATTTGGTTTCCACTATCTTGTACTCAAAACTTATGGTTTTCTTGTCTCTAGATTTGCGCTACAACGCACTTGGTTGGGTGTTTCTTCAAGTTCGCGAATTATCTTTGCTGCAGTGGCACCCTTTCAGTGTTAGCTCCAGTCCGATGGATGGTGAAAATCATCTAGCAATACTAATAAAAGTTCTTGGAGGCTGGACTGGAAAACTCAAGGAGCAAATCCTAAAAATGTCAAAGGATGGAGCTCAATCTCAACCTCAATTGAATATATCTGCATCCGTAGAAGGTCCATACGGCCATGAATCGCCATATCACCTCACGTGAGTACTCTATTCATCCTTATGGATTTTTGTGCTATTTTCTTTGACAAATTGTGGTGGTAGAATCTAGAATCATGCATATTACTTAACTAGGCTGTGTTTTTTTTCCTTCAGGTATGAAAACCTGATTCTAGTGGCTGGTGGAATTGGGATATCGCCATTCTTGGCAATCTTGAGTGATGTTTTGCATCATATTAAGAACGGAAAGGCTTGTCTGCCCAAAAAGATTTTGATAGTTTGGGCCGTGAAGACGACCGATGAGCTTCCGCTTCTTGATACAGTAGACATGGACTCAATCTGCCCCTTCTTCTCCGAAGCGCTCAATCTTGAAGTTCAAACATACGTCACCCGACAATCAGAACCATCACTGGTAACCAAAAACCTCACTCAAAACTCGTACACATTTTCCACTCTAAATTCCAATGTGTTAATTCATTGTTACATTTCAGGAAGAGGGAAAGGTCAGTCATGAACCTCCAAGCATTGCAGTATTTCCAGATTCTGAGCGAAATGGAGCAATGTCAGGACTGGCTGGCACGGGTAATATTATCTGGTCGGGGATGTATGTTGTGGTTTCCACACTCGGCTTGGTGGTTCTTCTTGGCTTGCTGGACATTTTCTACATCAATCCATATAAGATTACATACTGGTGGTACAAGGGCCTTCTCTTCCTTGCCTGCATGACTGCAAGCGTTTTGATTTTTGGTGGCTTGACAGTCGGCTTATGGCATCTCTGGGAAAGGAGAGCTTCAGGCAAAGAGCAAGTGACGAAAACTGAAAACATTGGTTGCACCGATGCACCATTCGTGCATAAGAAATCCGGGACAGAACATTATGTCAACTCGCTTCACTATGGTCAAAGACCAGACTTTGAAGGTATGCGAAATGTGTATCTTCTCTTTTTGCACTAATCGAGTTCAGTTCATTTTTGCTCATGAGTTTTAGCCTAATCTAAGCTGTGTTTTTGTTTTGGTGCAGAAATATTCGGGGGAGTGTCGGAAAAATGGGGAAGTGTGGACATTGGTGTGATAGTGTGTGGACCTGCAACTCTGGAGACAAGTGTTGCTAAAGAATGCAGAACAAGCAACTTGAAGAGAAGCCATATCAATCACCCTGTTTTCCATTTCCATACCCACAGCTTTGACCTCTAATCAGTTCATCACCATATCCATATAAATGATATATTAATAGCACTTAATTATACAATTAGAAAAGCACAAAGTATATATATGTATCATATACTCTGTTGTATATATCAAAGTAATATACATACTCAGAAGAAGTACTTTGCTTTTCTGGGAGATTATATATATCCAGATATTTTTACTTGGGTGTGTTTGGTTGGTAGAATTGGAATTGGAATTGATATTCTAATGCCATAGAATTGAAATGAAGAATTAGTGTTCAAATATTTTATGAATTCTAGTATTTGGCTAACACTAGAATTACTTAAGAATTGAGATTGTAATTCCAATTCTTGTGTTTGGATAACTAAAATATTGACATGGAATTAGAATTAGAATTGTCATTTATTATTACTTTATTTAACATGTTATAATAATTTCCATTCTTTACTTATTATTTTTCCAACTAAAACATCTTTTTTGAAATCTTTTCTCGAGTCTCTCAACCTATCTTAAATTGTAAAGTCTCCAGAAAGTCGGACTTTCTGGAGCAAATAGGAACTACGGGGACTTTATGTAAATAATTTAGTTTCGGGGTTTTTGTGTAATTATCATAAAATAAATGAGTATATAATATGACTAAACCCAGAAGTCATTCAGATTTTGTTTCTTTTTTCTCTCTCTTCAATCGCGTTTCTTCCCCTCTCTTCTCGAGCGAAATCCTAGATCTTCAATTCGTCTCTGATTTGTCTCTAATTCGTCTATCATCTGCTGGAATTTGATCGGATTATTCGAAGGTAAACTTATTTTTGTCATCTGATCTTATGAATTGATCGATTCGCTGCAATATGTTTGATTTCGTTCATATTTATGATGATTAAGAAGCCACTCACGGTCGAAACTGCCCAATCGAAGAAGGACGATGCTCCGCCTGCATTTACAGCGTGTGAATCTAATTACCCGAATGATAACGACGGTTCGTGCTCTGTTCCTCCCTTTTAATTTAGTTTGAGGCGATTTTGTTATCATATTGTATGATATTGTTGACATGTTGCTTTTAATATGGTCGCATTGCATTTTAAGATGAAATATTGCACATATAACATGTAACTTTAGCACAGGATATCATTTTTAAAATGAAAGATTGCAGTTATAACATGAAACTTTCCTCACAGTGCTTTTATGTGTATCATATTGTTTTTAGCATATTGATTTTACGTGTACTATATTGCTTTTTTAAGATGAAAGATTGGACATGTAACATAGAAGATTTCAGAACAATGTTTTATTGTGAGTATGATATTGTTGGATGCAAAACTTTAATGTTGAAACATTGCATATACAATGTTAGGATCGGGCATCTCACCATCCCGTATGGTTCATCCCAACCCTTCATCCTGCATGACGATCGGGCCAGACCCGACAGCAGATGGCAGCTTTACTAAACCTGGCAGGAGAATCTTCCAGACCACCTAACGGCGTGTTCTGATGAGACCAGGTTAGCTTTCCAGTACTATATATATCTCTCTATCACACTAGAGAGAGGTAAGTTAACTAAACACAATCAATCACATCCCAACTCTCCGAACAGTCTACTGACTTTAGCATCGGAGCGGGAACGACAATTAGCCGCCCCGCCCTGATTGAGAGTTCCTTGATTCTTAGCAGGTTCACCTCATCGTGCCATCGCGACGGATCATCAGGACGCACATCGCGACTGTAACATTGGCGCCGTCTGTGGGGATATAACCGATTATCTTCACAGCCCACGCACTGCAAATGAGCAGAGAAGGACAAGACCACGTCACCCTCATCGATGAGGTAGTAGTCACAGATCTGGGCGACGAGGGGGCTGGAATCCCGTTCACCCCTTCAAACCCAGCAGCCACGCCGATCTCGGCGACGCCTGAGCAGGCTCGGCACCCAGGCGCGTCCCCATCTTTCACGACGGAGGACGGTGACGTGCTCCGCCAGATCCTGGAGTCACAGGCTACCATCAACAAGCAGCTGCAGGAGCTGCGAGGCACGCCGCCGAAAGCGCGGCGTCTTGAAGGCTTGGCAAAAACGGTCACGCCGACGAAACTTTTTGCCGAGCCTACACGAGCCAAGCGAAAAGCTCCTATCCTCACAGAGTTGGATGATGACGGGAACGAGATCCTGGAAGATTCAGACGAGGAATGGGAAGATTCGGGCGAGAAAGAGGCCAACCCTAGATCCCAGCCTGGGTAATGGGCCATGACGTATGTTCACAAGCCCAGTGTCAAGCCGAGGGTGCCGGCGAAGCAGAGGTTGTCGGTGTTTTACGAGGCCCCAGATTGCCAAAAAAGAGGAAGCCCTTTTTCAGAGGCAGTCACGGAGTTTGTCGCCAACCCCCGCCTTCGGATCCCACCAAATCTTGGTACGTATGATGGTTTGTCGGATCCAGCAGATCATCTGCATACGTTTACAACTAACATGTCAACGTGCGCTACACCCGAGCCCGTGTGGTGCAAAGTATTCGCCACCACGCTCAAGGAGGCAGCAAGGGTATGGTTCGCCAACCTGGACAATGGAAGCATATCCAGCTTCGCGCAGCTCGAGGAACTTTTCCTCACCAGGTTCATGCAGAAAAGGAAGTTCACCAACACGACGCAGGACTTGATGAAGATACGCCACAGGGCGTCATCCGGCGAGAGCTTGATGGAGTATTATGAGCGCTTCATCGAGGAAAGCAACAGGGTGGTGCACCGTGGCGAGCCGCGGTGGTTGATCGAAATTTTCATGCAAGGTCTGGATCACGAGGCTCTGGATTCAGAACTCACCCTTCGGGCGGTGTACACGCTGGATGAGTTGCATATGGTGGTGGAGATGTTTCACCGAGCCGACGAGAACGCCAAGAAGAAGAAGTTGGCAATGCAGAAGGAGGCTCGACCTTATTGGCCAAAGCAGAAGCTCATCCAGGATGGGCAACCGGCCAAAGCAGAGAAAACGTCATCGGTGAAGGACAGGCTAGGACCTCGGGTTGCTCAAGAAAGAGTCTTCACCCCGTTGACAAAGACACCCAGAAAAGTTTTCTTGGCAAACCGCGACGTCATCCCACCCCCGCGAGCCATGAAGATGCCCCCCAACAAGCGAAACTTGAACAAGTTCTGTGAGTACCATGACAACCATGACCACGACACAGAGGATTGCATCCACTTGAAGAAGGTCATCGAGTCATGCCTGCGCAAAGGGCAGTTGAAGCAATTTGCTGCCACTGCCAAGGCCCACAACAAGGCGACATATGCCAACAGGAATGGCGGACAGGATCAAGGAGCCAACAGGGCGCGTGGCAAAGGAAAGGAGGTGGCTCGTGCTGAGCGACCAGATGAAAAAAGAGCCAAGTATGAGGAGGAGTCGTCACCAGAACGAGAACCAGCGGGGCGCGCGAGCAATGATATACTGACTATCATAGGCGGAAACGCCGGAGGAAGCTCGGACTCACAAAGAAAGGCTAGATGCAGGATAGCCCCAGAACACACTCCAACGAATAGGAGGCTGGGCAAGGACGAGCTGATCACATTTGGCGCTGACGATCCCATCCCGGATCGCCCGGTCGGATGCGATGCGGTCATCATCACGGTTCAGATCATGGATAAGATGGTTCATCGAGCATATGTGGATGGCGGCAGCTCGGCAGAAATAATGTATTTGCATTGTTTCGAGAAGTTGGACGACAACACCAAGGCCAAGTTGGTCCCAACAAGCACACCGTTGGTGGATTTTGCGGACAGAACGGTGTGGCCAGAAGGAACAATCACACTTCCAGTTGGGGTCGGAGAGAGGCCGACCAGGAAAGAGGTGGACATGGAGTTCATCGTGATCAAGGCTCATAGCCCATACAACATAATACTGGGAAGGCCAGCGCTAGCCCAGCTCAAAGGTATCGTCTCAACCCTCCATCTCCTTTTGAAGTTTCTGACCAAAGGAGGGATAGCGATCGTTCGAGGCGATCAGCAAAAGGCGAGAGAGTGCCACAGGATCGCACTAAAGAAGCGGAAGCGTCCAGATGACGAATCGCCACCCCGACGTCCGGTCCACATGGTCCGGTCAGGAAGCTCAGATCCCAAAACCTTGTCGGCATCATGCTTGCCCATGTTCCTTGACCAAGGCGGATGCCGAGGAGTCCAAGTGGGATCCGACTTGCCCGATGCGAGTCGTCAGGAGGTTCTGGAGGTCCTGATCAAGCATCAGAAGGTCTTTGCATGGAATGCGACAGACATGACGGGAGTATCACCCGAATTCGGTCAGCATGCCCTCAGAGTGGATCCTTCACACCCACCGGTCATGCAAAATAGACGGCTGCTATGCCCAGAAAGGAATGACGCGGTAAACAAACAGGTAACCGAGTTGGTGAACGCAGGTATCCTACGGGAAGTGCCATACCCTACGTGGTTAGCCAACCCGGTTCTGGTCAAAAAGTCGGATGGGAGCTGGCGAATGTGCATCGATTACAAGGCGCTGAACAGGGCATGCCCCAAGGATTGCTACCCGACACCTATCATCAACCAGAAGGTGGACGCGTTGGCGCCCTTCCCGATCAAATGCTTTCTGGATGCATACAAGGGGTACCACCAAATCCTGATGAAGGATGACGACGTCGACAAAACTGCCTTCATCACGGAGAGTGGAGCCTTCGCGTACCGGATGATGCCTTTTGGCTTGCGCAACGCCGGTGCCACTTACCAAAGGGTGGTGGACAGGATTTTCAAAGCACAGATCGGCCGCAACATGGAAATTTATGTCGACGACATGGTCATTAAGAGCGTGTCATACGAAGGATTGGTGAAAGATCTGGATGAAACTTTGGGAACCCTAAATGCGGCAGGCATGATGCTCAACCCGGCCAAATGCCAGTTTGGAGTGGGGGCCGGGAAGTTCTTGGGACTCATGGTGTCCAACAACGGTCTGGAGGTCAACCCAATGAAAGTCCAGGCCGTCCTAGAAATGAAGCCTCCCTGAAACGTCAAAGAGGTATAGAGTTTATATGGAAAACTGGCGGCCATGAACAGGTTCTTGTCACGAACCGCAGAGAAGTCACTGCCATTCTTGAGGATCCTCAAGGGTAGCATCGGGCCAAAAGGAGCAATCCAATGGGGCCAAGCCGAGGATGAAGCGTTCCTCAAGCTGAAGAATCATTTAAAAGACCTACCAGCCATGTCCCCTCCCGAACAAGGTGAAACGCTATACTTGTACCTTGCCGCCGGGATGGAAGTAGTGAGTGGTGCACTGGTTAGGGAAGTGAGCAAGATCCAGCGTCCGGTCTATTATGTCAGCCGAACGCTGCAGGGGGCTGAGTTGAGATATAGCGCTCAGGAGAAGCTGGCCATGGCTTTGGTCCACGCGGCAAGACGCCTTAGGTCATACTTCCAAGCACACCCCATCGTGGTTCTCACAAACGAGCCGCTCAAAGCAATTTTGACCAGGCCGGAAATGTCAGGAAGGTTGGCCAAGTGGACAGTAGAGCTAGGCGAACACGCCATTGAGTTCGCCCCGAGGACAGCCATCAAAGGGCAAGTAATGGCTGATTTCTTGGCAGAGTTGCCATCCGGGATCGAGGAGAAGGATGAAATCACCATCAACGCGCCAAGAGCCAGCCGACAAGAAGCAACGACGCGTCGACAAGACAGGATGATGGAAGCTGCATGTGGATGGCGCATCTGGCGTGGAGGGATCAGGAGCCAGTTTGATAGTGACAGACCCCGATGGCATGGAGACGACGTACGCGTTGAGATTCCAGTTCTCGGCCACGAACAACGAAGCCGAATATGAAGCATTGATTGCAGGCATGGAGATAGCAAAAGCGTTGGGCGAAACCAAATTGGATGCATACGGGGACTCGGCCTTGGTAGCAAACCAGTTCAATGGGTCATACGCAGCCAAGGAGCCATCAATGCAGAAATACTTGGCCAAGGTAAAGATTCTGGCCACACAGTTCGAAGGATTTGAGGTGACCCGAGTCCTCAGATCCGAGAACACTAGGGCAGATGCCCTCAGTAAACTGGCTTCCACGGCAAGCAGCCATCTGTCCAAGGGAGTTTTAGTGGAAACACTACCGACAAGATCAACTGACGGCATGACGGTCACCGCCATTGAGACTGAGCCGCCATGTTGGTTGACACCAATGCGGAATTATTTACTCAGTGGAGCGTTACCACTCGACCAAAAGGAGGCGAAAGCTTTAGAGAGGAAGGCGCTGAATTTTGCGCTCAAGAATGGGGTGGTATACAATAGGGGATACTTGCAGTCGTGGTTACGATGTTTGACGCCCAAACAAGCGGAAAGGATCCTGAAAGAACTCCACGAGGGAAGCGGCGGAAGCCACCAAGGAGCCCGGACACTGGCACTAAGGGCAACACGAGCAGGTTATTACTGGCCCAATATGAGGGTCGACACCGACCACGTGGTCAAGACGTGCCATCAGTGCCAAGTACATGATCGGGTGTCATCTCAACCCGGCCAGCCCATGAAGAGCATCACAGGCCCATGGCCGTTTGCAAAATGGGGCATCGACATAGTCAGCCCTTTCCCCCAAGCGAGCGGCAAAAGAAGATTCTTAGTGGTGGCAGTCGATTACTTCACCAAGTGGGTTGAGGTAGAGCCGTTGGCAACCATCACGGGCAAGAGGATGACCAGTTTCGTGTGGAGGAACATTGTCTGCAGATTCGGCCTGCCCAAGACAATCAGCGACAACGGGCGCCAGTTTGAAGGAGGAGTCTTCAGAGACTGGTGCAACCAGATGGGCATCGAGCAGAGCTTCACATCGGTAGCCCATCTGCAAGCCAACGGTCTCACCGAGCGAACCAATGGAATGATTGTGCAAGGGCTGAAGAGAAGGTTGGACGGTGCGAAAGGGAACTGGGTAGATGAGCTCCCATCGGTGCTGTGGGCATACAGGACAACGCCGCGAACTGCCACGGGTGAATCACCTTACTTTCTTTGTTTCGGCAGCGAGGCCATCATCCCGCCTGAGCTCATCATCCCATCAACGCGATCCGCCATCCCGGATGCCGAAGAGAACAATGAGCAGCGTTTTAGAGAAAGCCTGGAGGACCTAGAGAGAGCCAGAGAGCAGGCCACAATCAAGGAGGCAGCCTACAAGTCATATGTGGAACAGCGCTACAACGCCAAGGTCCGCATAAGGAATCTTAAGCAAGGCGAATTGGCCCTTCGAAAGAATGAGGCCAGCCGAGTTGAAGGCTTAAGGAAGCTGGATGTCACGTGGGAAGGGCCATACATGGTCGCAGAGGTGCTGGGGAACGGCGCATACAGGCTGCAGACCATGTCAGGCGAAGCGGTGCCACGAACGTGGAACATGGAGAACCTCCGCCGTTATTACGGTTGAGCGGCATCAGACCCACGAGAAAGGTACCAATTAGTTTGTATATAATGGGGAAATGCTTTTAGAGAACAGATTCATGATCAGATCGCGACTTTTGCCCTCATGAGGGATGCGATCTTGAGGAAATCTAATTTTCCTGCGCAAAATTGTATCTTTTGTACTCCCCTTTTTTCAATGTATTCCAAGTGTCAAGTTCAAGAACACATCATCTCTTCTTTGTTAATTTATACCTCTTTTCGAAAGTCGAAGGACGTGATCGGAATCTGTGATAATGGACATTAAGGGAGGCAGTTCAGGCCATCGCTCCGGTTAACCGGACAAGGCATTAGAACACTCGACACATCCCTCACTTAGGTTGTGAAGCATCAGAGATGCATCTTTGCCAAGTGTCCCGGAAATATCTCTGGAAAGGCAAAGATGCGGTCAGATGCATACACACACCAATGGGCAAGTCGGATGACACGATCATGATCGTAACCGCCAGACCGAGACTGAGGCTTAGCCGCCCTTCTCGAGTACTGAACGTAGGCGCGGTTTTTTGTTCAAATGCGGATGAGCAAATAGAGCAAGCCATATCCTCTCCAAATCCGGATAGCTACCAGATTGGAGAAAAGGTGGGATCTTTCTTCAATGAAAACCCATGTCGGGCACGGACCGATTAACAAAATCCATGGCTTAGCAGTTTTGACTTTGAAGAATAAAACCAAGGACAGGGCGACGCCCATATACCTTGGTGGCTTGGATAAGGTTTAGCGACCTCCAAGTTGGCAAGTAACTTAGCGCATGGCATCAAGTCACGCACAATTAACTCGTCATGCCACCTTAATAGTTCATCATGAAAACTCATCCCTCTTCACAAAGACGGATGATGAGTTGTCACCATGAACATAGGTGAGAAAAATGACAAGGCATGAACCTAACATTAAGGCAATAGCCAGTAATGCAAATGCAAATGCAAAAGTTTCCACCAAGCAGCAAACAGGTAAAACGTTAAGGCAATAACATATACTACAAATGCAAAAGGTTTCACAGGAATTCAAAAAACAAAGAAATCAAATGCGTCCCTTATGGGTTATTACAAACCAAAAGGAAATTATCCAGGGAAGCAATAAGGGAAATAGTTTAGAGAGAAATCCAACAGAAAAGGAGGAAAGGAAAGCAGAACTAATGGTTCTGGGCAGAGACTTGAACGTTGCTGCCTGCATCCTCCAAGTCCTTCACCAGCCCTTCATCTGCCACAACTTCACCATCCACAAGAACAGGCGGAACTGCAACATCTGGCTCCCAGGCAGCAAGCTCGGCTGGAGTCATCTCACCGGTCAGTGTAGAGAAGTACTCAGGGAAGCCATAGCCAACGAAGGCATCTGTGAGCTCGAAGAGAGCAGTGGCATAGGCAGCAAAGTCCTCATACACATTATCCAGCGCATATGCCCGTCAAAGGAAGGCAGAAGAGCGTGCAACGGCACGTTCTGATCGAGCCACCTTGGCAAACACTTCACGCACGCCGGAGGTCAACACAGCCTGATAGTCAATGGCGAGATTTGCTTTATCCTCCAGCGCCTTCTTCAGCTGACCCTCGGACTCGGCATAGCGAGCTTGTAGAGCAGCCAGTTCGTCAAATATCTTTTTCACTTGATCAGCTTTTTCAACAGCCTCATCCAGACGCTTCTGCAGCTCGGTGGCAGACTTCTGGGCATCCAGTAGGGCAGCATCGCTGGTCTCCTTGGCCGACTTCAGCTCTTCGCCGTCCGAAATGGCAGACACCAGTTGGGCGTTGACAGCATCCAGCTGCTTCTTCAGGGCCCGCTCGGATTCCATCCAGTCGTCAGGTGACCACTCGGCATCAGCGTCTGCCTTGGCCTTGGCATCATCTTGAAGTTCAGTTATTTCGGCATCGGCGATGGCCAGTTGCCTCTTCACGTCCCCAAGTTCGATGAGGGTGGCGTGATGCACCTTCTGATCAGCCTCATGCGCCAAGCACAAAGTGCTGAAGTCAGAGATGACGGCGAGGGATGAGCAAGCACCCTGACATTACAACAGTTAAGATGAAGAAGTTGAAAGAAAAAATAGAGCATAAAAGAGCAACAACCAGATGAGACTTACATCAAAAACGGACGAGATCAGATTGTCCGTGGCAGTTCTGACCCCATGAAGATTCAGCGCTTGATTCTTTACCCAAGCCCTGAAATGATCAAGGGGCATCACCTCCTTGAGATACTCTAGACGACCGGCAGGCGAGTTGAGGAAGACGGTGGAGGAGTTGGTTTTACCCTTGTCAGTTTGAAAACCACCAGCGTGCGGAGGGGCCTTCCCACCGTGCTGCGGACCAGTCGGGTCAGCGCCATTTTTCGGCTTCTCAGACACTTGGGGTCGGGCCGAGGCATTCTCACGACCACCGACCCCCATCTAGAATAGCTGGTCGGGCTTCAGCAACCCCCTTGACGACCCCGTATCCTGATACGGGAGCGAGGAACCGTCAGCATTGCCATCCTGGCCGGTCTGGAAAGATTGGCCATGCGACTGAGTGGACTGGTTTGGGCCGGTGCTGTCATCCAACCTCCTGCGTTGAGAGGGGCGAATGAACTTGGTCACATTAATGGTTGGACGGTGGCGGACCATATCTGCAGTAAACATGCGTTATGAGACGAGTACAGTTAATGCAAAAAATAAAAGGTCATGATAATGCATACGAAAGATGAAGAGAGAGGATCAAGCCTAGCTACATACCTTTGTCGGTTTGACCAATCTTCGCGATGGCCAGAGCAGGAGGGGGGCTGAAGTTCTCGGCACCTTGAGGGACGTTGTCCTCATCCCGGACGGCGTTACCACCATCTGGGACGACAATAGCTTCATCCTGGATGGCTGGAAGCACGCGACGGTGAGACAGGCCAGAATCCCGCAACCTCTCATCCAGTTTTAACACGTCCCACCTCTCCGGTTTCTCTTTCAAAGCCCTGATGGAGGCAGCCAAGCGGTTCTGGGACACACCATCTGGAGCACGACCGCGCGTGTCAGGATCACCTATAACTTGTTTTGGGCGAGAGGCGGCAGGGCCGTATACCACATCTTCATCGACGAACATGAATTTCACCTTCCAATCTTTCGTCTTGGGCATGCCGGTCAAGATATGCAGGTCAGCTTTGGGGCGAATCTTGATGTGGCCCCAACCATCCTCGTTATCGCCACCGCCGGTGTAGAAGAATACCCTGAACAGGGTGACAGAGGGGACAACCCCGCGAGCGCCACACAAGGTCTCGAAGCCAATGATGTTACGCACAGCGTTTGGCGTCATCGAGCCCAGAGTCATGTCGAAATAACACAGAACAGATTGACAAAAAGGAGTAAGAGGGAACCTGACGCTGCAGCGGGCCAGATACTCGTAATAAACGGGAACTTTGCCTGCCGGAGCAGCGTTGATGGTGTCGCTAGGCTTGGGTCGGACAATCGATTTCGCCAAATCAGCGATCTGAAGGCCCTCGGTGTCCCTGCAGATCTGGATAAACTCGGCTGCTTCATCATCAGTAATCTGGCAGAACGCGCCGGAAACGGGGATATTAGCCATGATGTAAACAGGCAGAACAAGGCGGAAGCAGGAAGAAAAGAGGCACGAAAATAAGACAAGTAAACGAGTAAGTGCAGAATATCTGAAGTTGAAGGCAATGAATTCGAGATAGGAGAAAGAAGGCAGAAATGAGAAGCAGTTTCAAATTTGAATGGAAAAGGGGGGAGTTATGCGAGCAGTTAAAGCAATAATGGCGGTTGCCAAAAGTTGCACAGTTACAAAGGATAAATCCATATGCATCCCCGAGAAAAAAGTGACGACATGTGGCAGACATGCAGTTAAGTCAGAAGGCCCACTGTGACGCGGATCCCAGAAACCCAGTTACGGCCCCACGCTCGAACCGTCGCTTCGAGCTCGGACTTGGGGGGACTTGTTAGGGTCGGGCATCTCACCATCCCGTATGGTTCATCCCGACCCTTCATCCTGCATGACGATCGGGCCAGACCCAACGGCAGATGGCAGCTTTACTAAACCTGGCAGGAGAATCTTCCAGACCACCTAATGGCGTGTTCTGATGAGACCAGGTCAGCT
Source organism: Sherardia arvensis (assembly GCA_948330725.1). Classification (NCBI taxonomy): domain Eukaryota; kingdom Viridiplantae; phylum Streptophyta; class Magnoliopsida; order Gentianales; family Rubiaceae; genus Sherardia; species Sherardia arvensis. The sequence goes on along the minus strand of OX415238.1, from coordinate 7,979,446 downwards.
TTCCAGTACTATATATATATATATATCTCTCTCTATCACACTAGAGAGAGGTAAGTTAACTAAACACAATCAATCACATCCCAATCTCCAAACAGTCTACTGACTTTAGTATCGGAGCGGGAACGGCAATTAGCCGCCCCGCCCTGATTGAGAGTTCCTTGATTCTTAGCAGGTTCACCTCATCGTGCCATCGCGACGGATCATCAGGACGCATATCGCGACTGTAACATACAACATACTAGTTTGTAGTTAAACTGACTTGAAACTTTTGCATCTGCTTTGAAATTATCTTTGATGTACAGGTGTTGGTGGTACCAAAAAGAAAGTTCCCACAACGAACAAAGTCTTGAAAAAACGATGCTGCAAAGAAAGATCAAAGTCAACCTGCAGCTTCCGATCTTATAGTCAACTTGCAGCTGCCCAATTTTATTTTGTTTCTGTGACGACCTCTTTTACACACCATGCCACCCTAGTGGAGTTTAAGTTTAGCTTTTTAATGATAGTGACTGGATCTTTGGTGTATATTTAGTTACGGGCTCTTTTGGTGTATGTGCAGTTTCAAACTTTTGGTGTATGATTAATGGCAGTGACAAGCTCTTGACATGATAAAACACGAATGTGTTGGCACATTTCATTAAGCTTTTAGTGTTTTTTTTTCATGTTTTTTATAAGTTTGAATATGTAACTTACAAAGTCTCATTTTTAAGTTGAAAGGTTTTTTCCTAACTTGACAGCTTATATGTCAACTTAACGATATTGTGTTTTTAACCTACAAGTTCATGTTCTTAAATTAAAAGGTACTTACTGCTTTAATAATAAAAGTATCACAGAAACAAGGCTGCATATGTTCTTTAGAAGGTTGCCCATATAGTGTGAAAGATCACACGTAACACAACAGTTTTTGAGAAACAAAGTTCATGAATGATTGTGTGTTTAAGCTAAGAGTTCCAATTCTTAACTTAAAAGATTGTTTGTTAGCTAGCTATTGTAAAATTCTTAGAAATCAAGTGTCATGTGACTAAAGCCTTCTCAGTTTATGATAAAGGTTGTATACACAGTTTGAAAGATCACATGGCTAAGCTAAAACAACGCTTCTATAACAACTGCAACTCAAAAAAGGTAGAATATTAAACATTGTATATGTAACTAAACATATCACTTGTTTAAGTAAAAAGATCGTGTTTGTAACACTTCAACCAAAATTTTACAGTAGCTAAAATTTCTCACAGATCGCGTATATCTTATAATGCTTACAAGATGGCTAATTCAACATGATTTGGTGTTATTGTACCAATCTTAAAACAACTGTGGCTTTGGTGTTATTGTACAAATCTCATTCTTTGACTTTCCCGACTTCTCCAAACATGACATTGACAGAACACCGCTTGTCGAGTTTTGAAGTGCGTCCTCTAGTAGCCTTCTTGTATTAACAGTTTGGGGTTATGAAATGAAACATAAACACTTATGATATCAATTTTAAAAACCTACTTATATCATAAAATCTAGTAACTATGTTGATGATAAAAGACATTGCATATATATTAGCAGTTTGGTTTATAAACTGAAACATCAATCATGTTAGGGTTAAAGCAAAAAAAAAAAGTATATAAACTGACATCAATCATGTTAGGGTTAAATCATTCAAGTTCAGTGATATACAATAACAGTTTGGGGTTATAAACTGAAACATCAAAGGATCGCAGATTTGTACTTTCAAATGGTTGCAGTTGACCTTCTTGTTGTTCAATCATGTCTTCAATCTTTCTTACGTGCCTTGATCCCCTTCTCCACCATCTCACTCACCTCCACCCCCTCATGGATATTACTCACCCCCACCCCTCCTGCTTATAAATCTACGCCTCCACCATCTCACTCTCCACCACCTCCACCACCATCCTTCTCTCCACCTCCACCGTTCTCATCGCCTCCCCCTCCCTCTTCAACACCACCTGCTCCAAAACACAGCATATCCCCACCACCACCTTCATACTCATCTCCACCACCACAATTTCAGTTCGAAGAAAGATGAATCTTACAACAATGATCGACGAAACTTACTTGATTTCGATCGCTAGTAATCATATCTTCGATCCGATCAGAAGATTTGGGGGAAAATAATTTCACAATCGCCCGGAGCCGTGACAGGAATGATTTGGGGGAAAATATGGCGTTTTCCATGTAGTCACATGTAATTACGCTGCTGGCCCAATATTTTCTATAATTTACGCGTGCTGGCCCAAAAGTTTCTAATATTCCTATTTCAACCACGTAACTCCTATTCTCTAGGAAAGTAGGACTTTCAGGAGATTTTCTCATCTTAAATTCCTTCTACTAATATAGTTTAACCTCAATTCATTTATTAAAAAAATAGTGCAAAATCTTTCTACTGTAAATTCCGCATCAAAGCCTCCATTTCATTACTGCAAAAGTTTGATGAGTATGTAGTTCATATCCAATCAATATGAGCAATTCAAATATGCTTCAAATATTACAATGCAAAAGGATATTAACACTATGAGTCTATAGGTGCATCACCAAGACAAGCTTTCATCATCACCATCTTCATCTATGAACTCATCAAAACTCAACCTGAACAGTTTAACTATGACAGAATGGTATGTTTTGTTCACAGTCTCAGCAGTGATTCTGGCTCACTTCTAAATCTGAACTCCATAGCCGGAGTTTCATTGATCGGCTTGCTCACTGCTGTATCATATTGTACCATGGTTTGGGTGATTTCTGTGGTTAAAGACAGACCAATGGATATCTTTTACAAGCCATTCTCATCGGGGAATCACAAATCTAGAGAAGAAGGTTAGGTAAGGAAGTAATAAAGCCAAAAGAGCACAAACCACAACGACTCTGTGTATTAGATTTGCCAAGTACTTTCATTTAGAGACTAATTATCTCAAGTGCATTACATTCTCAGAAGCCTTTTAATGTCCTCTATATAACTGCAACCTAAGATTGTCCTGGAACAAAAGATACACAGAAACACACTCACAGACCGTCCCAAATCCTTACAAGCTCACAAAATTGCAGTTTTCAAATATTATTGAAAACCACTGACAGTCCATATCAATCTTCCTTTTCAGCTCACAGTGTAACAACGATGAAACCACCAATGCCATTTTACTTGTATACTCGCTAGTACACACAGAAAAAATATCTAACAACTTAACGATCATATGAAAAAATGCAAAAAAGAAGCTGATCACAGCAGCCACAATCAACCATGTTGCTCCTTGTTCCTCAGTCTAACCATAAACTTTCCCGAAAGGCGATAACTTATGAAACTGGAAAAAGAAACAACTTTAGGACTTATTCTAAAACCAGAACCCCTAATTCTTCAACATGACTTTTCAGCAATCCAAGCTAAATCTCAGCTTGAAGCTGTTGTCAAAGTTTGAGCACACAAGCCATAGAGATATATACATCAGACTATTCAAGGAGAAATATAAAACAAATGATTTACCAGAATCATATGCCAAACACATTGCCAGGCTTCGCGGGAGAATACATGAGTCATAATTTCCACAAATCTGAAATAAAACCAGGAAGACCACATGAATTACTTGTGACAATTCATCCAGTTTGTAGCACAGATGACTGGACCAAATTTCTCAAATACAAATGTACTGATTCAGCAACCTACACAGCTCATTAAGTTGCATCCAGAAGTGAGTGAGTAACAAAAATGTATGCAAAATTCCAGGTGTTTTAAGAACTGATTAACCTAATCTTAGTAGCATCAAACCATTAATGGACTAATTATATTGATGATACCTGAAAAAAGCCCCAATGCCTGAAGAGTGGTGGCGGGCTCAGCGGGTATTTAGGTATTTGGGGTTGGGTACAGGGGTGGTGGTGAGGTGGTGATGTGTCGGCAGCGGACGGATATTAGAGGGGTGCGGATGGAATCAGCCGGCGGAGATTGATCGGGCTTGTGCCAGCCGAGAGAAGAGGTGGAGATATCCAGACGCAACCAAGATGATAGTGATATCGCCAATGATGGCCTCGCCGAAGGCAGTGTAGTGGTGGAGATCGGCTGGAAAACAGAGTCGACGGTGACGATGCGCAGACGATGGTGATCGACGAAGGCGACGGGTGAGGAGCAGAGGTGGTGAATCTTAGACCGGCGATCGTCGCAACAGATGGTGGATGAGGAGTAGTGTCGGAGATCGATTGATCGAGGCGGTGATGGTGATTGGTGACTGCGGAGAATGACCGGAGCAGACGGTGGAGACTCGTCGGCGAAGGTGGAGATGGTTCAGATATATAAATACCCGAATTAATTGTTATAACCCGCCTTTGACCCGCGAAATTTTGAGAGCCACGGAATTGGTGTTGGAAAAATTTGCCCTATCAAAAGAATTCAATCCATGGAATTCAAGGCATCATAATTTTCGAAAACCAATTCTAAACCAAAATTATTGTGCATTCAAACAGCAGAATTGACCCAATGCCATAAAATTTGAATATTATGGTCCAATTCCATGCAAAACAAATACACCCTTATCGAACTTCAAATAACATTGAGGTGATCAAAATTGTCTATAATTTTTCAATAAATAAAATATTAAATGACATTTTCATATATTTATCGATATTTTAGACTGTAAAACAGCAAAATACCACAGTAAATTTAACCACAACCTTGCATTTTGATGTATAGTAGCTCTTAATCAAGAATTGATGCAACTGTCCAGGAGTGGAAGAATTTATGTAAAAAAATTATAAATTGTAAGATTTATGAATATAATGCACGAAAATATTCCATTTCTTATCATTCACTGCGCCCTAAATAAAGTAGCTGCCAGATGCAGACAGTATTTTACTTATTTACAGTCCGTATTTTAACATATAATTGATTTGAAAATTGTATGCAATAGAAGTAATGTATATGATACATTTATCTGATATAGATAATTATGGACAACATATATATTGAATATGTATTTTTATTTTGGAATGCAAATAAATAAAATTATGAAAAAAAAGCAAAATAAGAAATGTGAAAGAATGTAATTCACCATAGTTGGTGTGTCTGTATTATGTCAAATACATAGGATTACAAGAGTACAAATACAATATATCTAGACTAGTCTAAATATGGTACATAAATATATACAAATCGATCACAATTATTCTCAAGATAATTGTGATATTCTATCACCCCCCTTCAAGCGAAGCGTCGGATGAGAAGCCACGCAAAGCTTGGATCGAAACAGTGTGAAGAGAGGACCAGGGAGACCTTTGGTGAATATGCCAGCAATCTGTAAGGAAGTAGGGACATGACTAACACGAAGCCTGCCAGAAGCTACCAACTCACGAACAAAGTGGTAGTCGATGTCAATATGCTTAGCCCGTTTGTGAGCAACGGGGTTTTGAGCAAGGAAAATAGCACTAATGTCGTCACAAAACAGGAAGGGTGAAGACTTCAAATGAACACGAAACTCCTTGAGTAGATTGCACAACCAAACAAGCTCGGCCGCAGTGTTGGCCATAGCACGATACTCAGATTCGCAGCTCGATCGGGAAACAGTTGGCTGTTTCTTAGCACTCCAAGAGACGAGATTACCACCAAGGTAAATGGCATAACCATAGGTGGAACGTCGAGTTTCAACACAGCGAGCCCAATCAGCATCCGAGTACCCTAACACTGAAAGTGAGCTGGAAGACGGTCGAAAGAAAAGTCCATGATGAAGAGTACCACGAACATATCAAAGAATACGAGTGACCGCCTGATAATGATCGTCACGAGGTGACTGAAGGAACTGGCTAACAGAATTGACTGCATAGGCTAGATCAGGCCTAGTAATGGTCAAATACTGCAATGCTCCAACAAGCGAACGATATAGCTTGGGATTTGAAAACTCTGGACTAGAGGAAGTAAGGAGTTGTGTACCAGGAACAAAAGGCGTAGAGACAGGCGATGTGTCAGTCATGCCAGCGCGCTGAAGAATCTCCATGGCATACTTAGCCTGGCTAAGAAACAACCCCGAAGAAGAGCGAGAGACCTCTAATCCTAGAAAGTAATGAAGAGAGCCAAGATCCTTAATAGCGAACTCATGATCAGTGCGAGCGACAAACTTCCGAATAAGAAGAGAATCATTTCCAGTGAGAATGATGTCATCCACATAGACCAAAAGATACAACACCTTTGAGCCACGCATAAAGATGAACAGGGAAGTGTCAGACGAATAGCACCGAAAACCTAAACGAGTCAGATAAGAACTGAAACGTTGAAACCAGGCACAAGGAGCCTGTTTAAGGCCATAGATGGCCTTCCGGAGACAGCATACATGATCTGGATGGTGAGGATCAGTGTATCCAGACGGCTGTTCCATGTAAACCGGGGAGCCAAGATGACCATTAAGAAAGGCATTCTTAACATAAAGCTGATGAAGAGGCCAACCAAAAGTAGTGGCAAGAGAAAGAATGATCCGAACGGTGGAAGCTTTGACGACGGGGCTAAATGTGTGAGTGAAGTCAAAGCCAGGAACTTGAGAGTATCCCTGAGCAACCAAACGAGCCTTATAATGATCAATAGTGCCATCCGGTCTATGCTTGAGCCGATAAACCCATTTGGAACCAACAATATTAACTCCGGAAGGACGAGGGACAAGATCCCAAGTACGCTGCTGACGCAGTGCATGCATCTCTTCATCCATAGCAGCCACCCAACGAGGATCTTTAAGAGCAGAACAAAAACCCCGAGGTTCAGTTTCAGCCAAAAGTGCCGCAAGAAAACTAGTGACAACATAATCAGAGTAATCCTTAGCAGTGAGACTGCCTGTCTGAGAACGAGTTGTCATGCGATGGCGAGGCGGCGGTGGTGGCGGTGGCGGTGGAGAATGGGCTGGAGTTGGTTCTGGAGAAGGGTTAGTTGACGCTCCAGAATCAGGCATACGTGGTGATCCAGAGACATGTGATGGTGGAGATGCCTCTATAGACTGGTCTGGTGAAGGCTGATCAGGTGCTGTCAAAGCCAGAGCATCATCATAATCTGAATCAAGAAATGTAGTGACATCCAAAGATTCAGGGGCCGTGGAGGATTGACGTTCCAATGATGGAAATGAAGTCTCATCGAAGCGAGCATGGCGTGTAAGATACACTCTCTTAGTAACCGGGTCCAAGCACCGAAAACCCTTGTACTGAGAGTTGTAACCAAGAAAGATGCAAGGTGTACTGCGAGGAGCCAGCTTGTGCTGAGAGAACGGCCGAATATCTATACACCAAACATCCAAATGGATGAAAGTTGGAGTAGTCTGTATGACGACCATAAACCAAATAAAACGGCGAGACATTGTTCAGAACAGGCGTAGGAAGCCTATTTATGGTGTAGGCAGCAGTGGCAAATGCGGCATCCCAATAAGAAGTTGGCATCTGAGAGTGATGAAGCATAGACAATCCCATTTCTGTCACATGACGATGCTTCCGTTCGGCTCTACCATTCTGTTCGGGAGTATACGGGCAGGAAATCTGATGAAAGATGCCCCTAGCTGCGAAGTGAGAGCGCAACCGTGCATTTGTAAACTCAGTGCCACCATCGCTTTGAAAGTAAATCGCGAATAGTCATCGATAAAAATGGCATAATAAGAATAGCCACTGGCAGATAAGACTGGTGCAGGACCCCACAAATCACAATGAACTAAATCAAGTATAGATTGCGCTCGCTTCGGATTGTCCACGAAAGAAAGTCTTTTTCCCTTAGCTTTTTCACACGCTGAGCAAAGAGAAGACTTGGGTGACAAAGAAGTGACCTTAACAAGATTCAGTTTATTCAATAAAGAAAGGATTGAATGAGAAGTATGACCCAGTCTAGCATGCCAAATATCAAAAGAAGCTGTATTTTTATTTGATCGAACGTAAGCAACAAAGGCAGTACCACTCCGTTCAAGCACATAAAGACCATGATGACATCTACCCTGGCCTAAAATTTCCTTTTTTGACCGTTTTTGAATCACAAACGAAGACTCATCAAAAGAAACTACAGCTTTTAAATCCTTTGTGAGCTTGCTAATCGAGAGCAAGTTTTTCGTAACATCGGGAACCACCAACACATCCGACAATAATAAATTACGAGAAAACTGATGACGACCAACATGTGAAATGGAAACATCACGACCATTGGCAAGAGAAACAGAATGGTTACCGGTATATGGAGCAACACGATCAATGCCAGAAGATGTTGATGTCATGTGGTTGGTAGCACCAGAATCCATATACCAACTGGAAGGTTTGTCCTTCAAAGAAGCGGAAGACTGGAAAGTATCAGCAACATTCGCCGACATAGGCGGACTGGAGCAAGTCCGAGCAGTATGGCCAAACTCATCACAAAATTGACACCTCGGGTTCCATCTTTTCCGGCAAGTAGAAAGAGGAAGCAGCGGCGGCGGAGGCGGCGGCGCGTGTAACACACGCGCCGAAAAAGTGTGGGAGGCAGCCGGCGCGTGACAGTCACGCGCCAAGGGAGGGGGAACCTGCTGAGAAGACGCGTGTACCACACGCGCCAAGTTTGGCGATTGAAGATCTACAGGCGCGTGATACACACGCGCCAAAGAAGCTGGCTGGTGAGGCGTGGGCGCGTGGTACACACGCGCCAAAGAAGCTGGCTGCGGAGAAGGTGCGTGATCCACACGCGCCTGGTGCTGATGGAGCGCGTGTTCCACACGCGCCTGGGTTGAAGCCGCCAGAGCTGGGGGCGGCGCGTGATGCACACGCGCCTGGGCTGACGTTGACTGATTCTTTTTTTTTTCAAACGACCACGGAAGAGATCGTGGATAACGGGAACGTCGACACACCAACTGAGCAGCGGAAAGGTGGAAGAAACACCAAAACGAAAGCACCACAATCAAAAGTTCGAAGAGGCACCGGAATTGATTGGAATTTATCTGTCGAAATTAGATTTTTTGACGGATATTCTATCAAAATGCATATAGCATATGCCCCATAATAAACCGTTGCTTTTATTTGGCGTCACTTTTGTTAGCAATATATGAATCTGTGGTCTTGATTTTGCAACGTAGCCCTCTATTATGGCTAGTGAACTGAGTTCAGTAGCAGGTCAAAATAAGTCAATTAATATTTCATTTTATTTAATAATTAAGATCAGACAAGAAATGCAGATTCCATTTCAAAATTCATGTAATTCTTACTGCAAACTCATAAAATTTATATTTTTCTAATTTAAGCAAATTCATGGTTTATAATCCCAGAAAAGACACACCTCACTTTCAGAAGAGCTTTAGCATGATTGAGTGGTATGAGGTTTTTGTGTTTTCAGAAACTGAAAAAAAGTTGACAGAATTATCTTATTGAGTTATCTGCAATGTTAAAAAAGCATGAATTTTGGCTCTTAAAACTATCACCTTTGATTTTGCTTGCTCAGTTCTTCACACAGAAATTTTCAAATGAATGAACAATCAGAGAAAAGCCCTCTTCTTCTCAGCAGAGGAGGTGTCAGAAAAACGCCGTTGCTGGTATCATCAACTAAGTGGATAATCAGGGCTGCAATATACACCATTTCCATCACTTGGGCTGCTTTTCTCTTCCAATTTCCATTGCCATTCAAGAATATTTTGTTCAAGCGATGGCTGAATGCTGGCGAAAGATCGGTTTTTGGACTCACAGGTTGGTTCCTCAATTCACATTTCTTCACAGTTCAGTTCAGTAACAATTTTGGATAGTTTAGTGCAGTTTTTCACTTTGGTTCAGTTCAAATTAGTAGAAATCAGCTCTGAAGAAGATGGCCTAATATCTGCTTTTCCAAATTATGATCATATCTCCTGCAGGGAGTATTTTCGTGGCATTCGGTGGCCCGATTCTTGCCATTACTTTTCTAGCCATTGTGTATCTCATCATCAATGATGGAGATGACCTTAATGGGTATATTTCTACATAAGTTCTTATGATTTTGGTCCAAAACACAAGTAATAAGTTGTGGATGAAGTTTGTATCTGCAGGGAGAAGAAGAAGAGGAAGAAGAAATCGAAGAATCCACGCATTAGCCTCTGGACATTTCCTGTTCTTGTGGATGGCCCTTTCGGAGTCGTGTCAGCTGCAGAGCTGATTGGCATCATTTTGTTTTCGCTCTACATTATATGGGCTCTTACAGTTTACACCATAAGGAATATAGCTTTGCTGCCTGGACTGGACAAGACTTCATGGGAGAAAAGGTTATTACATGCATAGAATCTGGTTTATTTCAGGAAGATTGTTTGTGATAACTTTCTGAGAATTTTGCAGTGCCTACATGATGGAGAGGACGAGCAGGCGGTTAGGATACATCGGACTAATGTGCTTAGCATTTCTCTTCCTTCCTGTTTCCCGGGGGTCGGTTCTTCTGCGATATGTGCGTATTCCTTTCGAGCAGGCAACTAGGTATCATGTTTGGTTAGGACATCTAACGATGTTTCTCTTCGCTCTTCATGGTCTCTTTTATGTAATAGCCTGGACGATGGAGGGGCGCCTCGTACAAGAAGTGAGTCAAAAAATTCATTCTTTGTATGATGTTGTGTTATATATGTCTGAATTCAGTATAGCAGACTTTCTGAAATAAAATTAAAATTAAAAATGCAGCTAATATCCTGGAAAAATGATGATGTTGCAAACCTAGCTGGAGTTATCAGCCTTGTAGCTGGCTTGGTGATGTGGGTGACATCATTTCCAGGAGTGAGGAGAATAAATTTTGAGCTATTCTTCTACACTCATCAGCTTTATGTCGTGTTTGTGGTTTTCTTGGCATTGCATGTCGGTGATTTCATGTTCTGTGAGGCAGCTGCTGGGATCTTTCTTTTCATGCTCGATCGCTTCCTTAGGTTTTGCCAGTCGCGAAAAACCGTTGATATCATTTCAGCAAGAGCATTCCCATGTGGAGCACTCGAAATAGTCCTATCCAAACCTCCAAGTAATTTTCCCTCCATTTTGTGAATTTAATTTCCACTGTTTTTCATAATCACTCAAAAATATTAGATTTTTTGTTGTATCTTCTTGTATAGATTTGCAGTGCACTGCACTTGGTTGGGTGTTTCTTCAAGTTCGGGGAATCTCCCTTTTGCAGTGGCATCCTTTCAGTGTTAGCTCCTATCCCATGGATGGTCAAAACCATATTACAATACTGGTTAAGGTTCTTGGAGGCTGGACTAGAAAACTCAAGGAACAAATCCTTAGAATATCTGACAATGGAGTTCAATCAGAACCTGGCTCGGGTATTTCTGCTTCCATAGAAGGGCCATACGGCCCCCAATCGCCATATCATCTTACGTGAGCACTCTTTTTAAGCAATTATTTTCAGTAGCACTCTCTTTATGCTTTGTTTTTAACTAAGCATTATTTTGATTCATCGATAGGTATGAAAACCTCATTCTTGTAGCTGGAAGCATTGGGATTTCGCCATTTTTGGCCATACTGAGTGATATTTTGCATCAGATAAAGGAGGGAAAGCCTTGCCTGTCAAACAATATATTGATAGTTTGGGCAGTAAAGACATCAGATGAGCTTACACTTCTTGAGACACTGAACATGGAATCAATCTGCCCTAATTTCTCCGAAGCACTCAATATTGAAATCCAAGCTTATGTTACTAGACAATCAGAACCCCCTCTGGTAACACAAAATTTCTCACATATGAAATTATGATCTACAATTTTACAGTCAGTAACTTTCCATTTCTGGCTTGGTTTTACCTCAGGAAGAGGGAAAAGTTACTGAGTCTCCTACAATTACTGTGTTTCGACATTCCACGCCAAGCAGATCAATTTCCGGGCTGGTTGGCACGGGCAACATAGTGTGGTCGGGGATGTACATCGTGGCATCCACAATCGGGTTGGTGGTTATTGTCACTTTGGTGGACATTTTCTACATTAGTGCATACAACATAACTTACAGGTGGTACAAAGGCCTTCTGCTGGTTGCCTGTATGATTGTTAGTGTTCTGATTTTTGGAGGTTTAACTATTGGTTTGTGGCATTTGTGGGAAATGAAAACTTTGGACAATGAGGAATCAACCAGTGCTGAAAAGATTGGTTTTACAGATATGGTACCTTTCATGCATAAGAAATATGTCAAATCTGTTCAATATGGTCAAAGACCAGATTTTGGAGGTATGTTATCTCATATCTTCAACTTTACATAGTCATTAGAATTTGATTGTGTACTTATATTTGGTGTTTTTGTGCAGATATATTCAGGGATGTATCGGAAAGATGGGGAAATGTGGACATTGGTGTGATAGTGTGTGGACCTTCGACCCTAGAAACAAGTGTTGCGAGAAAATGCAGAGCATATAACTTGCAGGGAAGCCATACCAGTCATCCTGTTTTTCATTTCCATGCTCACAGCTTTGACCTCTAACTAATCAATATCGATGCATATGCTAATTAATTGTACCTAAATCTAGTAGCAACAACGATAGCAGCATTCTACCAAAAAATTTGCGAGTTTAAAAGATCTCGGTATTGTCCAAATTTCATTTTCATTTCACTTTACAGTACCACACGACATGAAAATTCGACACAATGCAAGTATACATTATACATACACTCTTACAATGCGAGTATGATGGTTTTCTTTATTTGGTGCGAATTTTGCTTGTGGTGGACAGTCTGTAGAAAACAAAGATCGTGACCAGACAACAGCAATAAACCAAAGCAAAAGCTCTAGATTCTAATCCATAGGCACCATGGATTGTTTTTGTAAATCTTTTGCAACCATAACACGAAGAATCCTACTACATGTTCTCAAACTGCAACTTATATAATATTTTTCATCAAGAAATTGATGAACGCATCCTGCAAACATGGTTAAGAGAACACTCGTATTAGCGGTTGTCAAATGAATACCAAGAACGCAAATGTACTGATAAAATCTAGTATTGAGAGATGAAAAAAAAGCCAGAGGCTTTGCACCTTGTCAAGCTTCTAGGCTTTTGGTCATTTGCATTTTCCATCCCACCATTTCCGAATTCAAGAGTCTCTAAATCCTTGAGGCCCTGAAGAAAGGATGATATGTGAGATTTTAGGGGAGGGGTGGGGATATAATCTGATAATAGTGTTGCAAAGAAAGAGTAGTGAAAAGCCAAAGTACCATGAGACCGGGAACGGAGTTACCAGCAACTTTGATATCCTCCTGAAAATTTAAAGATCAAAGTTAATCAAGAATATTAAACTCTGACCCAGAGATGAGGGAAATGCTTGGATAATAACCAGATTATCCAAGTAAAAGGTGATTGGAGATTCAGCTTAAACCTGAAGTTTTTCGGGCATTTTAACTCGCTTCCCACTGGCAAAGCTGCATAGATATAAAACACCAGCATTTGCCATATCCTGGAGCATTTACAGGACATAAGAGTTTCAACCCATTAGAAGAAACCAAATGACAATCACTAAAGTTCTAATTCTAAACCTATAGAGCAGCAAAAAAATCATCGTTCTTTATTCAAATTACCTGCTTTTCTTCCATTGTCAGAAGCTTGTCACCCTGCCAAACAATTAAAGAATAAGCAAACTCAACCAAATACATGGGATGCTTACACAAATTCCAATTTCCTTTCTGTTTATTAAACTTTAAAATTAAACAGTACCTAGATTTCATATTTTCAGGTGTGTATGCAGAAATTTATCAATCCGGGGAAAACACCATTTTCTTTAAGGATTAAAGGAAAGCTTTTTTTAAATCAATCATGAATACTGACACTTTTCCAACAAGTATTGGTTGTCCAAGTAATCGAGAACATACCAAACCAGAAACCATCTTCTGCAATTCATCCAAGTCAATGTTAATTAACGAAAGATCTCCTCGCACATCATCAACCTGATTCAACATCAAAGAGATCAGTTTAAATCATGTTTTGACAGTCATAACCACAAGTAAGTACAGAAAACACAGAACGATGGCATATGAAAATATTTACATCTGATCGAATTAACTTTGACATCTCCACTTGCTCATCCAATTTGCCATCTAAGTTCTCAACCCTTTGAGTCAAATGCTTTTTAGCTTCCTGATGAAGGACAGAGAACGGAAAAAGAACTCATCATAATAAATCAAAACAGCATTCTTTTAAAAAGGCCAAAGCAGTTGTGCCTTGAGTCTAAGAAAGTATTGACAACACATGGCCATGAGAAGATTACTAGGGGAAGTTTTAAAATGGCTGATGGAATATACATGCCAACCAACCAAAAGCAACTCATAATGACAAGTTCAAAAACACTAAAAATTCGAGACATCAATGATCACATTCTCAGGTTTGAATACAAGGCCATGAACAATAATTGTCTAAAAACTAAACATATGAGTAACTGTCTGACAAGTATCACACTCACAGCAATAGAATCCGACACATGCTCCAGGCGCTTGGTCAAATTCTCCACAGCAGTGGCCATACCACGCTTTGTCACATACATAAGGTCTGAAAATGAATAGCCCTACAAAACCGATAAGGATATAGTGCAGATTAAATAGTACTTCCAAAACACATCCTTTTAACTTGCCATAAGACATAAAAAATATTAAAAGAAGCTAAGAAATGACCTTCCACCACATGTATCCGTAGCCCAATGCACCAACAGCAGCAGCAGGCACCACAAGAGATAAGGCTGTAAAACAATAAAACTTTATGATAAAGGAAGATTAAAAACAGCCATAAAATGAAGCATTTAAGCGGTATGAATGTCTACAAGAGCAGCATTAATCCCATAACAGAAAGCGTAAAACCAAGCTAAGCCAGTATATGTCTACCTTTAGAAAAACTGAGGTACTTACTATTGAGAAATATTAAAATCATATCAATACGTCCACGTGACACTCTTCTCCTATGAAGAAATTTTCTTAGATAACAGATTACTAGCAGTTAGTTACCATTCTGTCCAGAATTCCCATTGAGAATGATCGGGCGACTATGACTCATCCGTTGTAATTCCTCTTTGAGTCGACGCATCTGAGAGTACAAAAAGGAATTCAAAAAGAGCATGGGATTAATATAATAAATCAACATACATTCCTCTTCACTACAGAAAATGAAAGATACCAAGCAAGATTATAAGCAACAGCTTTAACAGATTGAATGTTACGTAAAGCTGGAAACTGGAAACCTCAATATAGATGTTTGAGGTTTATCAATCGAGGGAATTATCGATATATCCAGCCAGCAGTTTCCCATCTTAATAATTTTCAAGTGCCATTTCCAATCCTAAATGAAATTTAACATTTTGAGGTTCACAACACGCTGCAACTCTATATTAACCTAAAACTAGTCGCCTCCACATTAAATACACCGTGGCAATCAACGGTTCAAGACATTTAAACTTTCTAAAGAAGAATAAGGCATGTAAAAAATACAAATGAATAGCCTGATATAGGTTCCTAAGCATAAATTTAGCAGTTAAAACATGCTTGCCAATAAAACAAAGATTTATACACCAATTCTTACCTGAACAGAAACATCAGATTCACCATCCTCATTGCTCAGCAATTTCTGCCAGAAAACATTTAATGACTTTCAGAAAAAACCCATTAGCTATTGACCATGGATTTTTATTACTCAGAAAAGAACAAAATCACATGGACAAATACACTTCTGTTCATACTGTGTAGCTTGCAATCAAACCCAAATGTAGTGACATGAACATTCTTTTATTCGTGATAAATATAAAACATACGCAATTAAATTAAGCACGTATAAATGCATTGATGCATATACACATAATCTTATTCCATAGTTATCTTGACTGAAAGCATGCAACAATTAGATGCAGTTCTTGCAAAGCATCAACTCATTCACGATACAAATTACTGAGCTGTATTAGAATAAGTTGTAATGTTTACCTACAAAACATATTATCCTTGATTTAACTTCCCAAATCTTTAATTTCATACATCATCAAAGAGAGAACAGTAAACTCTGATCCGCATAGAGAGCTTACAATAAAAACACATATCCACAGACCACAAAGGAAAAGCATCAAGAAACAATTTAACCAAATAACTGTTCTGCGGATGAATTGGTCGAATTTAGAATTATTTAGCGGCTGAAAATTATCAATCCAGACAGATATCAAAACCACAATTAACAAGCATGTCGACTAGTGGAGCATACCTGCAATTCCGCAATCACGTCAGGTAATTTACCATTCTTATATAGTAAAGCCCCAGTCCAACCTACACAAAATCCACCATTTATAATGAGCACCTTCTCATAACAAACCTCAATCAAAAACAGAGATGAAGTGAAGAATTACTTGCACCCAGGAGTACGACAAGCCTTGAGACGCCCATACCCGTTGCCATAGCCATGGCTAACAGTAGAATCCAAGAAAAGCTATTCCGCTCTGTGTTTTGAAGTATGTAGAAAAATAATCAATTTTTGACAAGTGACAACTAAATTGAACTGGACCAACTACCTAAAACTAGATATAACAGCCAAAAATTCCCATGTCACAGTTCTCGTCAAAATCGAAATGCAGGATCCCCCAAACTAGAATGTTTTATCAAAGAATGAAACTTTGTGTGCACAGGAAACTATACTAACAATGATTTCAAATCCTCTGACAGACCAAGTCATTTCATCAGATCATCATAATATTCAGTAGACAGTAAAATAACTGAGCAAGCATGACATCGTTAACCGAGCTTATGTTCTACCAAATGAACTAAACATAAAAGCTAAGCGTATAGATAAAGAAGTTGGATTACCGGCAGAAAGGCACGGCGGTGATTCTCACCGGAGGGGTCGAAAGTCTCCAGACCCGAAAACCCGAATCAGATCGTTGGGCGCTATTTTGGTACCCCTATCCTATTTAATTGCCGGCCACAGTTTCGGGCTATTCGGCCTACTTGTTATTTCAATTGTCCAGTTCAATAAATTCATCACTAAAATTTATTATATTTTCTTCCAAATATTTCTTAAAGTTATATTAATTAGTTTTGGAAGTGACGGTCACTATATAGTGACAGGGTTTATATGCAAAGAAGTTTGGGACGAGGATTTTCTGCAATTTATTCAAATTGCATTCACGCGCGGGGGTTTTTCCTGCAATTTATGCAAATTGCATTCGACATGCTTGAATTTCACACTCGAATGCTTGTTTTTTAGACCAAGCAGGTTGTTTTTTAGAACATGCTTGCATTTCACACTTAACGGGTTATTTTTTAGAGAATGCTTGCATTTCACGGCTAACAGGTTGCTTTTTAGAGTTCATGTATTTTGAAGCAAAAAAAGATGGTTTTATAGAGCATGCTTGAATTTCACCCTTGAATGCTTGTTTTTTAGACCAAACAGGTTGTTTTTTAGAACATGCTTGTATTTCACGCTTAACGAGTTATTTTTTTTAGAATAAAATGCTTGTTTTTTAGGCTGTGTGGATATGTTTGCTAACGTTTATTTTTAGACTAAAATGCTTGTTTTTTAGACTGAGTGAACAGTGCGCGTGAGTGAATAATGCATTTTTGTCAAAATTGCAAATAAGGACCTCCTTCCTTCCATATTCCAATATAGTCCTTCATCACTATATAGTGACCGTCACTCAAGAGACCAACTCAAGTTATATTATTTCAGTTAAGCATATTTAAATTTAGTTCAACAAAAAATAAACTCCACAATAATCTGATGTGCAGAATTTTGGGCCCAATAGCCCTTTTTTAATTATTTATGATGATGTAGTTGACCGGTTAAAGTATATTGGTAAATCCGACACAAGTTATTCTTATATGCCATATACTGACATCCAAACCTCTTGTGCATGGCATATTATGCTGGCGTTTTTTTATCGAATCTTACATAAGAGGTTTGGATGCCAGTTTGAGAAGTTTGTCGGCATAATCTATCAGTGTGAATCTGTTATGGATAACAATGATGCTGAATTTGTTTGGTTGTGTCAACTGCTTCGTAAATTTCACGTTACTCAGTTTTCGACTCCGCTTTTACTTTGTGATTATAATAGTGCGATTTTTTTGGTTCAAAATCAGGTTGCTCAAAAATTCAATAATCTCTAGAATCACATTAACAACCTCTCAATTCAGTAAATATATAACTACACAAAATTCAACTTAATTTTTGACTCAATTTAATCATACCAACTTATTTTCAGTTCAATTTAGACTTATAAAAAATAAGTTGAAGAAAACAAGGCATTACTCAATGCCACAAAATTATAAAAGCGGTGCTGCTGCCGACAACAGGGGTCTTTTGGTGACTGTGCCTAGTCTTTCCGGGAGTCAGTAACGTATATTTTTATAATTAAACGTAATTATCATCATTTTTAATTAAGAAATGAATTAGCATATGTCCTTTTAGCTTTGTGTCGGTGCAAAACCCAAATTAATTTAAATCCTAAAATTAAGACAAAAAAGTCCGCCCACACTCACACACCACATTATTTGATTCCATTCCCCCTTCTACGCGTAATCTAATCTCAAAATTTCTTCCTTACGATTTCCTAATTCTTCTTTAGATTTCGACATTTCATTTACTAATTTCAAATCAGATCCTCAAATATAACTGCGTTTTAAATTTGTTTCTTTAAAGTTACTTGTATTTAATTGAAGTGATTTAAGGCTACATCCGTCGGTTTAATTTACTTAAATTCAACCAATTTCAATAAAATGTTATTTGATTATATTTACTCTAAGATCTCGAAATCTTATAAGTAGTTCAGTTTAGACCCCGTCCAATTCAACTTATTGCAACACATTTCAGCACAACACCACGGCACTGATCAGCACAGCACAGTACATCACTGATCACCACGGTACCATTCACTTCAGCACATCTAGACTCTAATTGACACTATTTTTATGTTTTATAAAATATTATTAATTAAGTAAAATTGTTATTTCTTGAGTAATAAACATTACATTTTTCCTTCAGATCAAATGAACACTATTCAACACACAGCAATAATCAACACAGCACAACACATCACTCAAATAAGTTGAACGAGGCAGGACCTTAGTTTTAATTTAATAGAAATATAATTCACCAATTTTAATATATAAATTTTTACTATAATCTAACTCAATTCAATTGAAATTATGTTAGTTAACAAGAAATAAGCTCGGGACAAAATGTCCTAATTGAGCTTAGCAAGGGAACAAAACACAAGTTAGTTCAATTTTATTAGTTTAGTGTAATATTAGGGCCGCCACTTTAACCTTAAACAAACCAACAAATCACAAATTGCAGTACAACTCAAGTAATTCCACATTTCCATTGCAAGTTAAAGCAAAGCAACCACCATTTCCCCAGAAACAAACTCAAACTCACCTGCCTTGTCTAGAAAGATTCAAGAAACTCTGCATCATCGTCATCACTCCATCATCACCAATAGTAATTAACCCAGAATTTTAAATCCATAATATGGTTACCAGTTGAAAACTTAGCCAGACTGTCTTTGTCCAGTAGTGGACTCGTCACCATCACCCACCAAATCTCTCCCTTCATAAACACTTCACACACACTCACACACACTAGAACCAGCCAGCAACAGCTCCATTACAGCCCACCACCTCCAGAATAATCCACCTCCATTAAACTCACACTTCTTGATTGATTGAATCAGCCCTTTTCATCTCTGAAAATCTGTGTTTGAAATGTACGGCCGTGATCCATGGGGCGGGCCGCTGGAGATCCACGCCACCGACTCCGCCACCGACGATGATCGGAGCCGGAACTTGCAGGATTTCGACAGGGCGGCGCTGTCTCGTCCGTTAGACGAGACGCAGCAGAGCTGGCTGCTGGGTCCCGGGGAGCAGAAGAAGAAGAAGTATGTGGATCTGGGGTGCATCATTGTCAGCAGGAAGATCTTTTTATGGACCGTTGGATCGATCATTGCCGCCGGATTATTGGCTGGGTTCATCACCTTGATTGTCAAGACTGTGCCCAGGCATCACCACCGCCCTCCGCCGCCGGATAATTATACTAACGCTCTGCATAAGGCTCTCATGTTCTTCAATGCTCAGCGATGTGAGTAAAGATTGTTACTTTTTTTGATCTGATCAAGTTTGCATTTTGCTGAAAAAGCTGCAATTTTTTTGTCGGTGGATCAAGTTAAACTGCAAGCTTGAACAGGAAATTAAGATGGTCTTAATTTTTTTGTCGGTGGATCAGTAGATTCATTCTATATTGGTTGTGTGTGTAAAGTCATGCTTTTTATGCTGTTTTGACTTGATGGCTGTTTTGTCTGTGTTTGCGTAGCTCCTGTTCATAAGTTTGTTGGTGGATCATTCAATACTGATGATTTTAGAAACTTTTGATTCTGGGATCTGCTTTCCTAATTTGATCTGTATCTGTATCAACAGCTGGGAAATTGCCTAAGCATAACAACGTGTCGTGGAGGGGGAACTCGGGTTTGAATGATGGGAAATCCGATGTTTCTCCGGTGATTAAAGATCTGGTGGGCGGTTACTATGATGCAGGGGATGCGATTAAGTTTCATTTCCCCCAAGCGTATGCCATGACCATGTTGAGTTGGAGTGTGATCGAGTACAGCGCTAAGTACGAAGCTGCAGGGGAGCTTACACATGTTAAAGAGATTATTAAGTGGGGTACTGATTACTTCCTCAAGTGCTTCAACTCTACAGCTGATACCATTGATCGGATAGCAGCACAGGTTAGTGTTGTTCTGTATTTGCCTTTGAAGGAAAAACGATGTGATCCATGTTTGTTCATTGCTTTTATAAATTTATTTATAGGTTGGAACTGGGGATACTAGCAAGGGAGCGAATGAGAACGATCATTACTGTTGGACGCGGCCAGAGGATATCAATTACCCCAGGCCTGTAACGGAATGCAGTGCTTGCTCAGACCTTGCTGCCGAGATGGCTGCTTCTTTGGCATCAGCATCCATTGTATTCAAGGACGATAAAGCGTACTCGCAAAAATTAGCCCATGGTGCTAAAACGCTCTTCAAATTCTCAAGAGATCAGCGTGGCAGATACAGTGCTGGTGCTGATTCTGAGAAGTTTTACAACTCTTCTATGTATTGGGATGAGTACATCTGGGGTGCATCATGGCTCTATTATGCCACCGGAAATCAAACTTATCTGACACTTGCTACTGCACCTGGGCTTGCTAAGCATGCTGGTGCTTTCTGGGGAGGGCCTAATTATGGTGTGTTTAATTGGGACAATAAGCTGACTGGAGCTCAGGTAAGAAACTTTCATCAACTGTTTTACTTAGCTTCATCCATTTTCACTTGTTGAAATGCCGAACTGAAATAGGTTCTTATTTGATGTATGCACTCACGAACTGATCTCTTCTGTTTCCATTTAGGTGCTTCTGAGCCGCATGAGATTATTTTTGAGCCCCGGGTATCCTTATGAAGAAATTCTGAGAACATTTCATAATCAGACCAGCATTGTGATGTGTTCATACCTGCCATATTTCACGTCTTTTAACAGAACACGAGGTACTTAGTTTTCCTCATCTTGCTGATCGTGTTATGTAAAGCATCTGGATTTGGTCTGAAGTCTCACCCTCTCTTGCAGGCGGTTTGATTCAGTTAAACCATGGAGACCCTCAGCCTCTTCAGTATGCGGCCAATGCTGCTTTCCTTGCCAAATTGTTCAGCGACTATCTCGCTGCTGCTGACACCCCTGGCTGGTACTGTGGTCCCAATTTCTACTCCATTGATGTTTTACGAAGATTTGCTGAATCACAGGTACTTAACTTTTACTCTCTCTTTCATCATCCTTTCTTTGTATCGGGTGAAAGATAATAACACTTTCTGCTACTTTCAGATTGATTACATACTTGGTAAAAACCCAAGAAAGATGAGCTATCTTGTCGGTTATGGTAGCCGATATCCTAAACATGTCCACCACAGAGGAGCGTCAATCCCGAAGAATAATGTCAAGTATAACTGCAAAGGAGGGTGGAAATGGAGGGACTCATCCAAGCCTAACCCAAACACAATCATTGGCGCGATGGTTGCAGGCCCAGACAAGTTTGATGGTTTCCATGATGTTCGAACAAACTACAACTACACAGAGCCCACACTCGCTGGCAATGCTGGGCTTGTTGCTGCCTTAGTTGCTCTCTCCGGAGAAAAAGGCTTGGGGGTCGATAAGAACACAATGTTTTCTGCTGTACCGCCAATGTTCCCGACTCCTCCACCACCACCAGCTCCCTGGAAGCCTTGAAAACAGCATCTGTTGATTCTGTTCTGTATTTTGTGACCTGTAGATGTTCCTTTTCTGATGCCGATGCAGACGGTTTTGAATAGTGGTGTGAAGTAAAGATAGGAAGAAAGATTTACCAGAAACTGTCGGAGATGGCTGTCCAGAATACCAGAAAACATACAGGCATCAGTTTTGTTCTCCAACATGTATGTATGTAATGTGTATGATGTCAAAATGTATTCTTTTATAAACACAAACTCGAGACTTTGAACATTAATTAACAGTCTGAATTGCCGAATGACCTCTCAATGTGTCCAAAGAGCGCTGTATTTTTCAGTCCAAGTGAGTAAGCATTTCTTCTTTTTTTTTTTGAAGTAAAAGTAAGCATTTCTTGGTGTAGAAAATAGTTGAGCTGGGAGGAAAATTAGGACCATGATGTTCTTTTGACAAGCTGGTTTCTTAGCTTTAGATTCTCCTCCATGTGTATAATTGGTACGAATCAAGTTTACATGCATCCCTCATGGTCTTTACCCTAATAAACTCCTTAATCTTTGCGGAGTGTAATTACAAATAGATTAGATCGATGTTCAATAGAAAGACCATCAACATGTAACTTTGTTGGAATAAAATGATAATCAGTATCAATACATGTTTTTTATAATGATTGGCAATAAAATTATCGTAAATGTAACTAAATGATGAAGATGGTACCTTAAATTTGTACACAACTGACGAAACCAAATAGTCTCTGTCGTCCTATGATCCTTTTATTTTGGCTCCATTTTTGCACAAATTTTATAAAAGAGAAATGAATGATTTGTAATGGATAAGTAAATTTTGTGAAAGTGAAGTAGTTGAAAAAATATTTCGAAATAAGAAAAAATAGGACTGAATCATTTCCCTAGAAATAAACTTGTTATCAGACATTCTGGTTCACCTTGAAAGAATTTAATTCAGTTTAATTTTTTCAAATTCCATAAAGTTCATATTATTAATGGTTGCATTTTGGATTTGCTTTGCTTGACAATTTTTATAAAATATTTTGCTAGAGCTTACCATTGTTATACATTTCACAGGCTCTAGCTTCCACAATCTAGTAGCTTGTGTCTCATTTAGTAGATCTCACATCAATAATTCAATGTATTTGTATGTGTATTAGAAATTTGTAGTCTCATACAAGCTAATATATATTATTGCTAAATGTTTGTACCTTGCTAACTAATTTGTTTGAAATAATGCAATCTACAAAGACATGTAGCTTATCGTTGAACATGCTCTAACTTACCACACTTTTTATAAATTATGGAAAATTACACCTCACTTTTTAAATTATGAAAGTTATACGACCCTTGTTAAAAAAAAATCCCAAAAATAAATTACACTTCCTCTGATCTCAACTACTGTCATTCCCATTTCTCTACTCACAGTTAAATGTTCGTTATGGGAAAATAAGGCTCCATTTAATAAAACTGAAGTTTGAAATCTGAACTTTGAACGAATAAGTGCTGAATACTGAAAAACGAAAAATAGTCATTTGTCTGAATTTGAAGTCCGAATGAGAGTAGTAAACTAAATTTTCTAAAAATAGCAAACATTTCATGCATTAAGTGATAAGTGAAAACCAAATCACTTATTTGGGAGAGTCCATTTATACTTGACAATTAAAACCTACTCTTTCATTAAGACGTCAATTTTATCATTATCAATCACCTCAAATTTTAATTAGGGTCTGCTTGGTTTATATAGGGGAATGAGAATGGGAATGATGATAGGGGGAATGAATATAGAGTGAATGATTATATTGTTGTTGTTTGGTTTGAAAGGGGGAATGATTATCATTACTACAAATAGCTGTAACTTTTCCTCTTGGCGCCTAATCACAGAGTAATCAATCCCACTAAGGTGGTATATGAGGTTAATTGGGTTATCAAATAGATCCTAAATCTAAATTAGTCATCTATCTCCCCAATGTCAATCTTGACTTGTTTAATTGTTTTGGCATCAGAACTAAGTAAATAAATTGTTTACCATATGGTCTAAATTCTGTCAAACAGTTTGTGGTAAAAACTGAATAAGAAGATTTACCTCTACTTTTTCGGAAAGGTCACTATCCTTGAGATGCCCAATATCTAACACTTCTTTGAGGTAAGACTCTAGCAGACTGTAATTTTCATAGTTAGAGATGGAGGAATTTGCACATGTTGCACGATGGGAAGCAGCGAAGGTGTTCATAGAGCAGTTCGACGCCCTCGACGTCCACATGATCAAACCGAACACAAAACATAACAGTCAACTTAAATGTCTGCAGTCAAACTACATACTCCTTCATGCGCACCTAAACCTACATATGTGTTTCATGGCCACCTAAATGGTGACATAGCAAGCTCATATTTTGGGATTCATAGTTTTTGATTCCTGATATTTGGAGAGATGACGATTATAATAACATGTATAATCTGTATCTCAACATGAGGGGGTAGGCATGTGCACGTTTCATTCTGATCACATGCACTCCTTAGCTAAGGGTAGGAAGAATCTTATAAACAATGGAAAAATTATGAACTCTAGCCTTAATTTGATTAAGTAGGATAGGGAGTTGAGCGATGAGGAAAAGAACACCTAATCTTTTTATTTCAAATATGATCTTAGATAGGTCTAAATGAGGAGACAATTGCTATTTCTCGAGATAGTGATCATATGTAAGATATGGAGTGATGAATTGGCTCAAATATGTCTTTCCAATGTGGACATAGATGTTTATCTCAAAAAGATGCCTGAGAGAATCGATGAGTTAGATGATTACGATATGACTCCAAGAGAAATGCACGTCGAGGAGTGTTTAATCCTAGACAATGGTCTCTTTAATTCCTCCACGTTTCTCTCTTACTCTTCCAAAAGGTGAACTTGTAAAGACGTGGTAGATTAACTTATCTCATGATAATTATCATGTTATGGGATTAATAATTGTAACTTATGTGTTTTTTTTTTTTCTTCTATATTCTTAGGTATAACTATTTTACATTATTTTTGCTCAACCCTAGTTGGGTAGGCTGATTCAATTTTCTTAGTTGTGGTAGCAAGTTTTATTAATACTTGGACACTTTTGCAAAAAATATATAACAAGCTCATATTTTGGGATTCATAATTTCATGATTGGTTTTTTATGGTAACAAGTTAATTTATACTGTAGCCATTCAATTTGGTATTTTATATTAATATTATTTACAAAATGTTGACAAAATAATAGGTTCATACAGGCAGGGGCGGATCTGGCAATTTTGTTTAGACGGGGCCGAATCTATATACTTTTACTGTCTCAAACTAATTTGTAGTTGACTTTCCATAGTCAAACTTAATCATTTTTGTTGTAAATTCTAATATAAATAATAAAATTATAACGTTAGATATTGTTAAATTTCTTGTTACAAATGTATTTTTTTAAATTAATTTTGAATATTTTATCACTCTATGTAATAGAATATATTAACAGCCAAACATTATTATTGAAAATCGTGAAAAATGCACATTTGAGTGAGAGAGATAAAGTATAAGAATTTCTTACACTATTGTTGAAAGATGTTTCTCTCCAAAATTTCAAAATCCTACCCGTCTTTACACTGGCACCGCAACCGCAACCCCACTGCCGAGACCGCTGATATGCGCTTAGATCCGCCACCTCCATCGCCGAAATTGCTGATCGAAGCCTTCCGCCGCCAATCACGCAGCAGCCCCGCTGGCGAACGCCGCTCCCCGGCCTCTGTCCGCACATGTAGTTATGCTATGAAGATTTTACAGGCTTGCAATTACTTTGTAGTTTGCTAAGGATTTTTGTTTGGAACTCATAACACGTATTTGTGAATATTTGCAGAATCTGGAGATTTCACCAATCATGGCGTGTGAAGTTTTTTACCCATTTTCTTGTGAATTAACTACGCTGAAAAGAGGTACACGATTTTTAGCTTCTTTTTGTTATCTTTAAATTTTTTGGATGACGTGTTCTTGTCGTTGTTTTAATACCAATGCATGTTTATTGAATTCCAACTTATGTTTACTTACTACACTGAATTTGGTTCATTGAACCATGTATTGTGTGTTTTGCATCTGTATTCGACCATCCATGCGTCTCTTCGTCCTTACCCATGTGACATGTTTGAGGAAGAGGAAGAGTATGAGGTCGTGACAAATTTCTTGGCGGTTTGTACAAAGATTTCAGTTATAGTATGTTCCTCTATGCCCTTAATTCATTTTCTCACTGAATAGAATGTAAGCTAATTTTCTCACTGATCTTCAGCTTGAATGGCCCAAGAAATTGTTGGCCAACTTGAAATGAGGTTCGGTGAGGATCTCATGCACAAGGTTCTCCATACATATGCATCCAACCTCGAAGAAGATCAAGGTATCAATGTGATGCATTGCACCTCGAAAAAGATTTTGTTGCTGCTCTACCTGAGAAAAGCGTGTGCATGAGTGAGGCCAACCATCTTCTATCTAAAGCATAACTTTCTATTACCCGGTAATTTGAACCCCCTAACCACTGGTAAATGGGTAATTAAAATTTTTACCCACAAGGGTATGAGTAAAATATGGGTATGGGTTTAAATGAGTAATTTAATGTGGGCATGAGTATGGGTTCAAAAAACCTAGCTTCAGCTTTAGAACTAAAAGAACACAAGCAGGTTCCACACCCAAACTTACCAGAACAACACCATGGCCCCTCGCAAGATCCCAGACAATGTGGAGGTTTTTGCACTTGCCTTTGATACACCATTGGAGGTGTACATGTCATTCGGGTATTCCTTCACCAAGGAGATGGTTACATCTGTGAAGATTGAAATTGGCAAGAGAATCTCCGTGCTGCCGAATCTGCTTGATGAAGTGTTGCCTGACGAACATCAGATGCGGACATACTTCCAGGCCGTTAAGAAAGTGAGGGAGTGCGAGGTCAGTCTGGGGTGGCCTGCTCCAGCACTACGTGTCCCCCTCCCCCCGAGTGATGCCCCCAGGGACCAGAGCAGGGTTTCCTTAAGTTTGGAATGCGTGAGGTGAACAAGTTAAGGAAGCTGAAGTTGGACGTGGTAAACTGGAACAGCGTGCAGCCGGTGCAATCCCGTTGGCTCAAGAAGTCCCTGAAGAAGTGATGGAGCTTCATTTATTTTGAGATTCCAGTTTAAGCTGAAATTTTGAGCTGTAAACCTAATTTTTAACAGTTTCGTTTAGTTTTGTTCAAGTTTAACTTTGTTTGAAAAGATATCGTGCTGTTTTGAGTGATAGTTTGAACCTTAAAAAAATCATGATTGACCGCTGGTTGAGATTGAATTTACTCATATAAGTTAGATCCGCGGGTTTACCCATATTTAATACCCACATATCCGTCCCTTTAAAATGTTTCATTAAAGTAATTGAATGTGCATTACTCATATGGATAAACCCGTGGGTTTAAACCCATATGTGTTGTGCAATAGACTCATCTGCATAAAGTAGTATTCAACTCATTTACCCATATGGTTTAGTGGATTTTTACCCAACACATTTATACCCATTATAAAATGAGTGAAAAATGGGCTATACTCATATTTCTAATTTACCAAATATACCCAACCCATATTTATTCCGAAAACCCGCTTGCCACCACTACTTTACTATGTTTTGTTCTTTCTCATTGTCATTTCAAGCTACTCATCGCATTTGTTGTTTGTTGATCGCAAGGACTTAATATGGTTGAAAGCATTTTTTATTAACTACACGTCCATAGTCTTCGGCCTATGTATTTGTAATAGTTAAACAACTTGTGCCCATTATATTTCTCCTCAATTCTCATTCATTGTTGGAGCATCAAAAGAACCGGAGAAAGCCACTTCAAATGCACTTCATAATTCCATGGTGAGTATATGTTATGATTAAAAGCAAATAAAAATTGTAATTTGGGTAGAGTCACTCTACAAACGATGTCCACTGATGTGATCAAAATTTCTAAATCTTGGAATAATTGACCAAGTATTTGAGAGACTATCTGGAAGGGAAGAAGCAGATGTCATGGGTAGACTATTTGTCAAACTTTATTCTATTCATGATCATGAAACCATTAAGTATTACACATCTTGCATGAAGATAACCGAGGGGACAATCATATATATGTTTCTACTAGATAACACCCGTGCATTCTATGCACGGATATTAACTTTCAAGATTATTATTATTAGTAAAAAATAGTGTATGAGATATGAATTTCTCAACTTATATTCTGTATTAGTAAATAAAAACTTACAACATAAAATTAGTATAAAATTTAACAGCATTGTCAGCATCCCAATTCTATAGAATACAAAAAGAAATCGTGTTCTTTATAATCAAATAATTAATACCACAAAAGCAAAGTCAAGACTGCTCTTGATTTATCTCTTCTACTTAATTTATGGATTCAAGCGAGCAGGCACACCAGATTGAACACCACTGATCAACTCCCTCAGTATTAACTTCTCATCATCTTGACTGATCAGTGGTGCAATTTTATTCCAATTTTCTCTACACATCAGCCGAGCAGCAGTACAGATGGTGAGTTGTATAATGAGTATGATGAGCAACTGAGCAACATTATTAATCATAAAACCATGAAATCCAGTCAACCATTTATTAAAATGCTGATGGAAAAAATACAGGCTCATTAGGTTCGTATTATCAAGAATGATAGATAGTGAATTGCACACTTAATGAATAATAGGCTTAACAACAATTCCTCTTTGCTGTCATCACTGTCCATTTTGAAGTTCCTCAACTATTTTATGGCAACAGGCCAACTTCTTTTTATCATTGGATGCGCATGCTTAATGTAGCTTTAGGCTTCCCTTTTCTGTCATGAAAACTGATGCCCAAATCCAGCCTTTTTCCTGAAATATATGAAGCAAACAAATGATTTATGATATGAATCTTTAGTGAATAGAAACATGGCTTGATCGGCTTGAATCTGAAACACCTCAACTGGTTCATCAACATTTGAATCATTCTAAAATTTTCAGCATCCTCAATGCAATTACAGAAAATTGGATCTATTTCACAACTTAATTGCTGGTATGTTACAGTGTAAGTGACATCTGTGTTATCAAGAACAATATCGTAATTTACCTTTGAAAGAAACAATTTACCTTTAAGTATATTATATAGATTATTCACATTCACATCAGTCCATTCGAGTTGTTATCGACATAATTCTCTAAAAGTTTATTACTATGAAAATTTACACTTAAATAAAGTCTCGAGATATTCAAATTTTGACATTTTTCTCAACCACTGGTCTTTTCTGTCTGCTTGGCTTCAAAATCAGCCACAGTAAAACCATCTTCAGAACATTTAAATGCTCCATGTGCATACAGAACAACATAATAAATAAAAAGAACAAATGTGAAAAGTAACAAAGAAAAGCTGGAAAATGTCTTAATAAACTAAGTTGACATGCAAAATCAATCGTGCACGTGGGAGTAACCTATCACATAAACACTTTGGAGAAAAGCAGGCAAATACCTTAACATTCACTTCCAGAAGTGAGCTCGGAGCAATATCCATGTATTCAATATCTGCCAAATAATTTATGTGTGAAAAGCCAATTTTGAGGAACTCAACCCTTCACCAATTGGATACCAACTGCTGATTTAATAGGATGATCAAAAGAGTCAGCATCAGAGCCATACCAAGTGCTACAAAAACATAAGAAAATTATATAAAAGTCACTTTTGAAGCTCAAGAAACCTTACAAATAAAATCAATAGCCACAAAAAATAGTGGTAAACAATATGCAAAAGACTATTCAAACTTACTTAAATTGTTTAAAACATCCTTAATGTCTGCATCCGAATGAGAAGCAAATGGGTGTTCTTAATATATACATTCATAGAAGCTCTTGCTGCACCAGCAATGCAACTTAAATTAACCTTAGCAAATTCTGAATTTTGATCATAGTGCAATTATGCTAAATAGAGTGCAAAGCTTGAAAGAACACAAGTTAAACCCATATAACAGGCAGTGACAAAACCTTTATAATAAGCCAAAGTTCATTCTCCTAACAGAAACATCAAACAACCTAATGAGCTTAATTTGCTGCGAAGGCATGGAAATAAAATTAAAATAATAAAAAAACACATAGGAATGGCCATGAACTCAAGTCACATACCTCAAGGTTTCCTTTACAATGTAGGTCAGAGAGCATGTTGGAATCCAGATGAAGATTTAAACAAAATCCCCAGCATATTCAACAATACCTGGGAATATATGGTGTTGAAACCAATTTGCAAAAGCTGATGGCCATCAGATGTTGAAGCAAAATTCCTTCTCAATGAACAGAGCACCTGAAAATAACATCTTTGAATCAAACCAATGTAGTTCATCATATAAGATATATATATACATATATATATATATATATATATATATGTATGTAAAATGTCAGAGCTGACACATACCCTTTTGACACTTTCAATAACATTGTTCAACACCAAAGCTGTCACATGGAAAGCTCATGAAGATATAGACTGGATAAATTTAGGTTTTACCTGACTGAGAGATGTGAAAAAATCTGAACTGCAGAGAGTGGGAGGACAGAACAGTAACGCACGGAATTATCTCCATGTCCCAAAACTTATTCTTCATCATCAAATTAAAATTCCCTAATCTGAGTAGTCTACGTAATCATCAAATTAGAATCGGCAATGAGTATTGGAGAAGAAGGGAGAATTGAAAGTCAGATTTATACACCAAAGTTGTCGCCGGAAAACTCGAAATTAAAAGGGAGTTCAAATAAATAACCTGTAGTTTCCTGAGGTGCTGATTCAAACATCAAACTGTTGCATATATGCGAGTCCCGATCAAAACCCTCCTTCACAACCATGGAATGAACACTCCCACAGACTCCAACCTTCACGCAGCGGCCGCAGGCTTTGAGCACGAATGGGTAAGTAAACCTATCAGGCTTTCAGAAGCGAGAAGGAGAAACGAATGGGAAAATAAGAAGTTCTAATTCTACAATATGAAGAGATTGTTTGTTTTGCTGAAGAAAATTCTAGAGATATTTGGAAGTTTCATTTAGTCAGATCGCTACTCAAAAAAGAAGAGAAGAGGTATGATCGGGAATATTTGAAGAATTTTTGGAAATTAGGAAGAGTACTGTGGAAGATTGGTAGGATGAATCTGGACGCTTTGGAGAAACGTGATAAATTAAATACATTCATCAAGTTTAATTAAGTAAGGTATTTTAAAAGTTATGTTTTGGTAAGTTGATGGAATTTTTGTGTGAGAATTATTGTGAGAGCGCCACGTGGCAAAAAGTGGCATCTTTTAGTAGTTATTAAGATGAGAAGTATTTATGCACGGGAGTTGAAAGAGTGGAACAGGGCAAAGGTGATTTTACGGAAAACCATCATGGAAATCTCTCAAGTTTTCATTCAACATCAATTTATTGAAATATTGATGAACTAGTATGTTATTCTTGCCATGTGTATGAACTCATTTACCAAATTATGGCAAAACAAAGTAGATCCACATTTATCCAGCAAAACTCATTTATTGGATGAAGATGATGCAGTTCTCCAGCGAGTAGAGAAGAATTACGGACCCTTCTCTAACATATAGAGAATGTCATCTCACCTATTCTCTATATAGCATAAAAGCTAAATATTATGTTGTGCCCCTAATAGGTATTTTCCCTAAATATTTAAGTAAAATTTGAATTGTATGTAACGATGTAAATCAGGAGCAAAAGAAATTTTAATATGTAAAAGAGAAAAAGAATTAAGATTAATCAAAATGATGAGTTTTTTAAAAAATTGGGACCCTTATTTGGTTCTTTTTTAGAAAATATATGAGTTTAAAGAATAATTTTTTTAAAATATATTAAATCTATTTTTTTTAAAAAATGAGGCTATATTTTAATCCATTTTTTGGATCTGCAGTCCTCACTTGACTCGATACTTGGGCCGTGCATCTTTAGGATAATCAAGTGTAATTTTTTCATTAATTTACACTTAAAATATATATGTTATGTTTCGCAATTTATATCGTACATCGGGTGTACGTATCCCGAAACTCGTGTTTATAAATAAAAATAAATATTCGAGTAAACTTTCATTCGTTTTTAACCAAGGTTAAATTACGTTGAATATTACCGCACTACCTAGCCACGTTCACGTTGAATATTATATGACCCACGATTATTTCTGATATTTTTCATCTTGTATATTAAACACTCTGCGATCACAAATTCACACCCATCAATAAAAGAAATGCGTTTGTGAGTCAGCCGCCGGAACATACCACTCTTATCTGGTAATATTCTTACGCATCGATGACTCATCCACAACAACATACCACCCCTCCTTTATCTGGTAATATTCTATAATTCAAAAAGAAATGCATTTGTGACTCATCCGCCGGAACATAAGAGCAAGTCCAACAGATTATCTACTCACATTCTCCATAATAGGGAAGCAAATCCCATATTCCCCATATTTTTTTACCTCAACTCCAACAGTTTCTCCATTTTCCATTCCCTATAATTTATTGACATTTATTACTATACATTTATCCTATTGTTTTCTATTTTTTATCATATATTTAATAAGTCCAAATAATGATGAACAAATAAATAATTAACTTAAAGTACATATTACATTAATATTTCATATTTGAAATTACTTACTCTAACTTATAAAATGATAAAATTACATTTTATAAAAATAACACATCCTGAGTTACAATATAACTATTTTTGTAATGTATTATGAACAATTAGACTCATTTCTTTTCAATTTTTTGTTACAAGTTATTATTTTCAACAATAAGAAATAAAATATTTAGTAAAATTTTTTAATTTAAACGTTATGACTTATATAAAATATCAAATAAATATATTTATGACCTTAAAATTTAGTAAATTTATATTGGAAAATAGATTATATTTGATTATTAAATATCAATAGATATGTACATGTAAAAATAGTCATATGAGATCTTGTTACGATCGTCTTTATGCATATTTTTAGAATATGCATTTTTGATAAAATTTTATTTTAATTATTTTAAGATATTATCATTTAAAATTATTGAAGAGAAATAATTAATGAGTGAAATAACAAAAAACAATGCAGATAGCAATAAATTTTGGTTCTCCAAATTTTATCCCTCATCCTCTAAATTTGGAGAAGCAAACCTTCTCTTTCTTCAATTTTCCTATTATGGAGAATGGGATGGAGAATCTGTTGGAGTTCAAAAAAGACTCAAATTCTCCATATTTGAGCAAATTTGCTATTATAACAAAGCTGTTGGACTTGCTCTAACACCCTTATCTGGTAATATTCTTATGCATCGATGACTCATCCACAACAACATACCATCCCTCCTTCATCTGATAATATTCTATAATTCAAAACGGTTAATATTCAATCGGTAATGCACAACATCATATTTTATACCGCACGTAATAAAATATTGGATACACATAATATAATTAATATGTCATTTGTAATGCACACTAACGTAATTTAAAATACACATATAATCGGATTGAATTGCACCCTCCCTCATTTAGCAATAAGTGTGGGGTGGCTACTATATACTTAAAAAATGCACACACAAACGGATTGGAATGCTTCCCACTTTATTCTAGGATGCACCATATTTTCAATACAATATCTGGTCAGGGAGGGATGAAGTGGTGTACTTATACCTATGCACATTCCATCAACATACGATTCACATACTGTAGATTTGGAATGCACAATCATACATTTTTAATAAGTGTGTCGTTTTTCAAAAAAATATTACTACAATCAAAATCAAAATTCGCATCTTATTCTCATTCAAACTGCACTAAACATAATTAATATTCTATTAACATAGTTCACGAACGTGATTTAGAATGCACATGATATTATACTGGAATGCGTCCCAATTAAGGTTAGGATGCACACTCTTTTTCAATAAAGCATAGAGCGCACATTAGCGAGTGGTACTTTATGCACATTCCATCAACAAACAATGTACATACAATAAATTTTAAACGCACAATCATACATTTTTATATGCATGTCGTCATTCAAATAAAAAATTAATATAATCAAAATCAAAATTTGCATCTTATATTCATTCAAACTACAATAATTAACATAATTAATATTCTATGAACATAGTAAACCGACGTGATTTAAAATACACATAATAGTATACTGGAATGCGCCCACTTAAGATTAGGATGCACACTATTTTTCAATAAAATATACAGTGCACAGTAGCGATGAGTACTTAAATAGCTATGCACATTCCATCAACATAACATATAATGCACATCCATTAGATTTGGAATGCACAATCACATAATTTTAAATGCACATGTTTTTTCTATAAAACATACAAAAACACCGCGGGAAGTGATTATTAATTAATTATGCACATTCTATCTGCACCTACAGTAGATTTGGACTACATTCCATCAACATATAATGCACATCCATTAGATTTAGAATGCACAATCACATATTTTTAAATGCACATGTTTTTTCTATAAAACATACAAAAACACCGCAGGAAGTGGTAATTAGTTAATTATGCACATTCTACCTACATATAATACACTTATAGTAGATTTGGACTGCACATCCATATATTTTTTAATGCACATGTCTTACAATCATATACCAATCTACTCATATCCAACCACCAAACGTTACAACACCATCCGCAGCCTACCAAAACCACAAAATTGCTAAGAAAAACGCCAAAAAACTAAATTACTTCCGCCGCCGGAATGACTACACGTGCATCAGCAAAATCCTCGTCCTTCATCACTAAACTTGGTATACCTATTAACAATTTAACCTGCAATCAATATAAACAAAAGATTTACCATTAAATCAACATTTTTAGTTTTGATTTAACACCGATATCTAAAACATTACCCTCAATAACAGATCATCTGCTTCATAACCCTTCATCGTGTTTTTGTATATATAATCTGTTTGATACATCACCCAATTCAGTAACAGCGCGTGCGGGTGGGTTTAGATTGGTATGTGCATGTGCAGTTCAAATGATATTATCAGTAAAACGATGCGGCGATTACGAATTTAGTGGGAAAAGTGAGCAGGAATTTAACCTCGCACGTAACGTATATTTACTGTTTATGAAAATGTCCACTTATTGCAATTAGGGGTTTCGGGGTACGTACACCCGTGATAGGGCCCTGTCAAGTTCAGCTTAAATTCTGCACATTTCAGTTAAGTTAAGCAGACTTCAGCATATTTCAGCGGATTTCAGCAGACTTCAGCAGACTTCAGCGGACTTCAGCTGGCTTCAGCGGACTCCAGCGGACTCCAGTAGACTTCAGCAGATTTCAGCGGATTTCAACTAAATTTTAAAAAATTCCCTATTTTCACTAAATTGTTTTAAAATAAAATTTCCTACAATTCAAAAATGTCAATGTAATACTTTTGTTTTGATTTATCAAATGAAATTAATTGTGAACAAATGTTTCTTCAATATATTTTGTTTTAAATTTATCAAATAAAGTTATTTTTAATAGTTCTAATTTATACTCAAAATTAACAAATTCAACAATAAGGGCATGTTTAGTACAACTTATCTGAATATTTTCAGTTTAGTTCATTATTTTTCAGTTCAGTTCATTTTAGTTCTGTTCAATTCAGTTCAGTAGTTTCAGTTCAGTTCAGTGCATTATACTTTAATTAAAATTAAAAATATATATGTTAATGATTCAGTTCAGTTCAATCCAATTTAGATAAATTGTAATTTATTTCAATTCAGTTCTCCGAAAATATAATTTGACGATTTTAAGTTTATATTGAAAATTCAGTTCAAAAGTTTTGTCAAAAGAAGTTCGATTCAGTTCATTTCAATTAAATGTAGTTCAATTCAGTTCTATTTTCTGTTCTTGAATTTTTGTTTCTCTACCATTAGATAGAGATTTCCATTTGATTTGGTGCAATATTTATTCGATTCAGTTCAGTTCAGGTGTATTAAACATGTTCTGATTACAAATATGTCCATTAACAAACAAAATGATTATTGCGAAATATTTATTATTTGATCAGATAATTACTGCGAAACAAAGTATATCATTTTTTGATTTGTATGATGTGTAATTTTCAAAAAACCATTTGTACAAATAAAATAATTACTTTAAAATCTTATTATTTGATCAAATTTGAAGTTGAATGTTTGAACTCAAATTAATAATAATAATAATATTATTATTATAACATTTTGTAGTTATTTCAGCAGATTTCAGCAGATTTCAGCGAATTTCAGCAGATTTCAGCGAACTTCAGCGGAGTTCAGCGAATTTCAGCGAATTTCAGCGAATTTCAGCGAATTTCAGCGAATTTCAGCAAATTTCAGTTAAGTAAATTTCAGTTCAGCTGAACTTGACAGGCCCCTACTTACTGGTTATGTTTATACATATTACAGCGTTACATGACGTGATTTAGCAACATAAAAAAAAATAAAGAAGAAAATAAATCAGTCCTCTAGTAGGGCCTACATTTAACGCTCCATCATCATCAGTCCTAAAAACGTCACTCGGAGTTTCTCCCTCCAAATTCTAACACTCCGCCGCTCGCCGCTCAGGTCCGCCCCGCCGCCACCCCACCGTCGCTGGTGCGGGTTTGAACCCAGACCGAGCTTCCTAGATTAACAAATCAAAGGAAAATGGCGGCTCCGTATCGTCTAGCAGGCATGGAGGTCCCCGTCACTGGCAGCGACTTCGTCAAGTGGCTCAATGTGTCGATTCCATCGTCTTCCTCCGCCGCCGCCTCCTCTTTTCCGGCCGATACTGTTACAGAAGATTGCTGCTGTTCCTGTTCCGTAGTAGGAAACCCTCCCACTTACATCATCTGGTAAACCCTTCAGTTTTCTTGCATTTGAAAAATTTGCTGCTTTTGTTTATTGGATATGAATCATTAGCTAGTTCTAGTAAAGTTTTGTTTTTTACTGTTTGAATTTTGAAATAAGTTGGTTGGAATGATTTTATGTGCCAGGAAAATATGCAACAGTCAGCCAGATGTTCTTGAGGTGTTGGAGGTGGTTGGGGACAAGGAATTTCCACGGACTGGATTGCGAATTCAGTTTCCAGATGCTCTTTTCCCGTTCGCTTACATACAAAAAGACGAGGTTGGGTTGTTTCTAACCCCTCCTATTCGTAAAAGAGTTATTTTTTATTTTAGATTTGAGAATTTACTTCGCTTTGCTGTTTCCTGCAGAGCAATTTTTGTTCGGGGAACCCTTACTTGCTGTATGCGGTTACAGTGTATGGGGTTGCCTTTGTAGTGAAGCTCAAAAGTGTTCAAAGTTATGCATCTTCCCCCGTTTTTGCTTCCACAGAGGTTTTTGAGTACAACTTGCAAACCAATCCACAATCTGGAGTTATAACTGCCGCTGCTGCTTTTGGTGGATCTCTCATAGTCGGGAGAAGTGATGGATCAGTGTGTTCGTTTCAGCTTGGCCTGCGTGATTCCAGTGCTCCTGGTAAATACTAGTTGTCCCCTTCTGCATATTGCTTTCAGATTGAGAGATGATGTTAACTAAAGCAAGTTGACAATTTAAATACTTGAATACTGTTTCTTCGGACATTTAGGCTTTATGTGGGAGCTGAGAGATGATGCTGGTTTCGGTCGACTATGGGGTATAATGTCAAGGTATATAACTGCTAACCGTAGTTCTTAGTGTAGAGCATATATCCTTTTGCTTGTTTGAATTGTTTAAAACCCTTGGAAACATAGAATATTGGTTCGTACCGTGTAATAATGATCTCATTTTCATTTAAAATCATCCAGGAGCAGGATAGCGGCTGCCATCCAGGATATTATAGTCTCTGTTGTCCACCAAAAGAAGATGATTTTTGTGCTTCATAGTGACGGGTCCTTCCGGATTTGGGACCTTGCTAACCGCCACAAACTTCTTGCTCATTCTTTCAGTGCTGATGGTAAGCTTACTGTCTCGATTTGTCAATAATTCTATGCTCTCCTTCTCCATGGAAAGATAGTGAGGAAAGCACTAAGAAATGTGCTTCATTTGGCTTGAAGTGGTAAAGCCTTTTTCAGCATCCTTCAAATAAATTGCCAGAAAAAACTTTGGATACTGTCAATAATATATTTGATGATTTATTTTTTTTTAAATTTTTGGATTTAAGGGAAGATAGTATAGTTATTGAATTCGTATACAGAAAGGTCATGTGTATTATTAGTGGAAATGATGTTTGTTTTGTGAGTCCTAATTTCTGGCAGAGTACTCTTTTGTGGAAAATTGCGTGGTCTCTGTTTTCTGTTTCTGATGGTTTTGCTGATTGAAAATTTTAATTTTTTGCTGTCAGGATCTGTATTTCTTAAATTATGGGTGGGTGAAACTGACAATGAAACGAATATTGTACCCTTGGCGGTTCTGCATAAAAATAGTATGGTATGTATTACTCAACCCGTGATCAGCTGTATTTTTATGCATGCTTGTTTCTTTACGCCCACTGAAGTGGTTAGGTTATTTCAAAGGCATATATAATGCTAATTACATAAAAGTTAGGGAATGATGCTAATTTTTCACTCATCATACATGTTCTTCTTCTTCTTCTTTAGAAATAAGTTCGAGTAAGCTGCAATATAGATAAATGGAATTTGTGACTTGAGTTGCATTTAACGATTTTGTGGGATGTTTTTTTGGGTTTTTTTTTACCCTCTCTGTTTTAGATTTCGATAATTAGAGCTTTTAGTTTTTATGCTTCTCAAATGATGTCTTACCTATCATAGTTGTAGTTTAGATATCTGATTATTATTACAACATATGAAGTTGGAGCTCTCTATGTCCCTGAAATATATTTAGCAGAGCTTTGAGTCATACACTATTATACTTAGGGCCTTCAACTAACCGGTGAAGCGATATGCATATCATCAAGTGCCATCAGTCAAATTCTGCATTAGTATTGTATTTGTTGATGCTGGAATATTGAAGATTTATATTGTTCCTTTTTATAACTAATTGTTCAGGATGGTGACATTGATGTAATATCTGTACATGGCCTTGATTTGGGAGTTGGGGATAAAATGATACTAACGCTGGAATCTACAATTGGGAGAATTCCTGTGGAAGAGGTAACGTTGTTTCCTTTTTGGTAGTTGTGGATATGTTTGTTTGTTTGTGTGTGTATTTTTTTGTGCTAAATGTGCTGTCTTGGATTCCTTCAGGGTGGACTCGTTGACGTCAAACTTACTACAGATAAAGTTTGGATACTAAAAGAAGATAGATTACTAATGCAGGAGCTGTTTAGCAACAAGTAAGTAGCACATATACAAGTTTGGTGATTATTCTCAGTGGACAACTTAATTCTTGCTCTGGAGTATGATTTTTCCCACTTATATTAATAGTATATGTAATAATATAAAGAATAAGGGGATACAAGTGGATGTTGTTGCTGTAAAGTCTATATTTTGTACTGATACAAGTGGACGTTTGTTGCTGTAAAGTCTCTAACTTTTACTGATATAGATGCACACACATACACACATATCTTTAAATTGCTCTCTACGCACCTTTACACATACTATTTTTAGATAGTATATTAATAATATAAAGAAGAGCTATATTCTTAAATTGTACTATACCTACCTTTCAATATTTTCTACGTACGTAAGATTACCTTTTTATTTGGACATGATTTCCTTTTTGATAGTGTCATATATACATCTTGATTAACATTTTTACATATAAACTTCATATGTTAGGGCAGTGGCACATTCATATGCTTTGCAGGAAGCTCTTGTTGCTGATCAGCTGTTTCAAAGTTCTGAACATTTTTCAGATGACATACTTTGGCTCTCCCAGGCAGTTCTTTCTTCTTCTAAGGTGCTTTATAGTTTTGAGCTGTTGATTTTTTTCCCTTACTTGCTTTGATACATACCATTAGATTGGATAGATATTTATTTGCTGATTTTGCTTCATAATATGAATAAAACATGTCCAAAAGTGTTGAGATCCATATAACATGTACCAGGGTAGGTGCACACACTCTAAAAAGACAAGAGATGCATTCCTATCATCATGGATAAAATCTTCTGTGCATCCGCCCGATCTAATTTTAGTGCAGTAACCCAGTCAGAAGTAATAAGCAACTGTATGCTGTATTTGTGTGTGATAATTCATCATTTAGGAAATTTAGTTCTCTAGGTTGCTGTGTAGCTTGTTAGGCGATACTTATATATTGGACACTAAATTGCTGGAGTACACTAAACTGGACTCATGTTTCTTAATCATCAGTTGTATGCTATGGTTGATGCTGTTCAACTTTGCTCAATAGTTCATAAAGCTCAGTGGTTTTGTTTATTGTAGTTGCTTTAATAGGTTTACCTAGATTTATGGGCTTGTATCCTACGTAGTCTGCAATGAGCTGATTGTTGATGGTCACATTGGTAGTATAATGTCTTGGCATTTCATTGTTTCTCTTTAAATATGGTTTAGAAGGACACAATCGCTATACACTGCATATGTGAGGAAGAGAAAAAACTTCTGATTTTGCTCTATGTCCATTCTAATTGCTTAAATTCATAGAAAAAATATTCCTTTTCATCCCCGTCCTTCTGTTTTGTGCTTTCCAGTCAAGGATGACAATATTTTTCCATAGAGCAATTTATCAAAATCTTGAAGCTTCTTTTGCAGGATCAGATATTCCCACTTATTTCTTCCATATTCTTACAAAGGCTACTTTGTCCCGGGGTATTCCATAGCTCAGTTCTTCGGTCAACGTTACAATATTACAACAAGCACTTCACCGATTCTGATTTCGAGTCCTTTACTGCAGAGGGACTTAAAAATGAAATCCTGTCACTTATTGAGCACGAGGTTTCCTTCTAACTCTTTGTTTTTTTTTGTCAACATCAGCTTTTTTTTCTTTTTTTTTTGTCAGATTTGAGTTTTCTTCAATGAGTTTAATAAGAGTTTACTTGTTATAGGGTGGTTCTGGAAGTCCAGTATCATTTCTTCAATGCTGGAAAACATTTTGTGCCGACTATTGTAGCAACTGGTACAAGATAAATCCAGTTTGTGGTTTATGTGTTGATTCATCCACTGGAGCTGTGGGTTTGATCAGAAAGAATATGTTCTCTCTTTGCCGAATGTTGGAGGACATTGAACTTCTAGTTTATGGTATTATTCTTCTTGTTTTGAATGAGAATGTTTATTTCTGTTATGAAATTCACAACTAGGCTTCATTGGAAATTTTATTGAGTAAGTTTCCTATTAAGAAGCTTATTAATTTTATTTGCTGCCAGGTTCATTTGACGACTCTGGTTATACTGCTTGTTCTGAAGTGGTGTTCTCTGATGATAAGGTTGACCGAGAGACCCTTTTTGCGCTACTACATTGCATTAATAATGTCAGTCAGCAGTTGGGCAAAGCAGCTTCAGCTGTATTTTATGAGTCGCTAAGAAACACTCCAAGCATGTCATCTGAAGAGGTTCTTCCACAGGTTTTGAAGGTCTTAGAAACAGGTTATAGTTCATCGGTAGTAGTAAGCCACATATCTGATGTTGGAGCTGATAGTGTGTGGGAAAAAAAAGTGTCACATCACAAGAATTTGAGGAGATTTTCTATGGATATGTTTCTCTCACTTCATGCTTTAAGTTCTAGAGCAACTTCATGGGGGAAGGTTTTCGATGTTATTCAGAACTATCTAAGATTTCTAGTACCCCGTAAAGCAGTACACAAATTGGATTTCCAAGCATTCCTCAATATCAAGGTTTCTGTTGCGATGCAAGCTACTTCCCAAATTGCTAAGACTATGTATGAATCTGCAGTAGATCTACTCCTTCTTCTAAGCTACATGGTCAACACCAGTGGACAGGTAAACTATGATTGTTATTGCTTATGAAGCTACACGGTCAATTGTGATATTCCTTTTTTATTATCGTCTTTACTGCCTAAAATATATGTTTTGTAATAAGCCAATTAATGCATTATTGATTTTTTTCACGGATAAATATACTGTCTTCAGCTTCTGGACTTGTAGTTGAAATGTTACAGAAGAACTAAATGAGTGAAGGGAAAAAGATGAGATATTTTGATACTTGAGATATAAAGTGTTGGTTGAAACTTATACAAGTCTTTCCTTACACGAGGTTTGCAAACTGACTTAATCAACTTCCGCAGATCCAAATGTCCCAGGGTGATGTTTCGAGAATAAAACTTGAACTTATGCCAATGATTGAAGAGATCATCACTGAGTGGCATATCATTCACTTCCTTGTCACCACGCCGACAGAGTCTCCTGCTTTGGAAGATTTTAGTTCTCAACTTGCATCCTTGCATATTGGTATGACCATCTTAATCTAAGTTTCCCTTCTGCTATTTTGGTTGAAGATGATCTAGGCATGCCATTGTATTCACCCATAGGATAACTGGATGGTTTTTGGCCTACACTTGTGAAAGATAAAATAATTGAATACGGTCCATCTTTATAAAATCTTGTTAGAATGGGGAAATCTTTATGTTTGCGCGGTTAGTGTAATTTCTGTATAAATTAGAAAAACTCTCATTGGTATTATGTTTGCCTTTCTAATTATTAAGCAGCTGTTCTATTTTGTATTGAAACGGCTAAATAATAACAACTACGAATTCTTGCCTCATTATCAGATAGCAGCATCGATCGGATATCCTTGAATGAGAAGCTTGGAAAATGCAATTTCACTTTGGCTGATATCTTGTTTCTTAGCCTTCGAAGCTGTTCTGGAAATCATATGCAACTCTCTTCCAGACAGCTCCCTGATTGCTGCAGCACTCTTAGTTTTGTGCGGGAGTTCACTAGTTGGATAATTTGGGGAAGGACTGGAGATGAAACTTCTCTTTTCTTCATTCACTCAATTGAACTTGCTTTTATATTCCTTAGACATGGCCAGTACAATGCTCTCGAGGTTTGCTTTTGTTTGTATAAGTTTTAAGTTGTCTAATTATCATGAATAAGCATTTAAAAATTTGAGATATTATTTTATCCAGTATATTCTCAGGCTGGTGGATTCATACTCCAGGAAGCAGAAAATTTATGAAAGTCTTCAGACAGATGATGGTGAATGGCCAACACTACTCCATCTTCTTGGCTGTTGCCTTATACAGCAGTCACAACGTGGATTGCAAAGAACTCTTAAAGAAAGAAAAGTTTCTGAAGCTGTGCGCTGCTTTTATAGGCAAGTATACATGAAAACTTTTGTACTGATGCATATTCCCCCTCCCCCCCTTCACTTCTTTTGTGCTTACTGTTGGTTTACCATTTAAGATAAGGGACAGATACTGCTAATAAATGTAGTGGCGATGAAAATTCCTTCCTTATTAACTAGTTTGTACAGGAGTATTAAACTTTTAGTTGTGAAGTTCACAGAATATGTGTTCTGATGCCTTTTGATTATGTGTTTGTTTTCAATTTTTTGAATTTAGATACCCATTTGATGTTTCCATTTTGTTAAGGTGTATTCTGTTTGAATAATGATCTAATTTTGTTCTTGAATATGTTTAGAGCTGCATCAATGGAAGGAGCTCCCAAAGCTCTGCAAAGTTTGCCACAGGAGGCAGGATGGGCATGTCTTGGTTTCAGTAGGTTCATTTGAAGTTTTTAGAATGTTGTACTGTTATTTTAATTTTTTATGTAGTTTCATAAACACAATTATTCTCGTCTTCCAGCTGGTTGCAGCTCAAATGCATCATTGTGGAAACTTCATTATTATCAATGGGCCATGCAGACCTTCGAACAATATAATCTTAGTGAAGCTGCTTATACTTTCGCTCTTTCTGCTCTTGAACAAGTTGATGAAGCTCTCGACCCAAAAGACGATTGCTCCGACCCACCCTCTGGTGATGAATCAGCTACTGTTATCATGGGACGACTTTGGGCAAATGTCTTCAAGTTCACCTTAGATCTGGAGTACTATCAC
Organism: Sherardia arvensis; assembly: GCA_948330725.1. Classification (NCBI taxonomy): domain Eukaryota; kingdom Viridiplantae; phylum Streptophyta; class Magnoliopsida; order Gentianales; family Rubiaceae; genus Sherardia; species Sherardia arvensis. Next base: position 7,935,374 of record OX415238.1, on the reverse strand, counting down.
GATGCTTATTGTGCTATTATTAGCAATCCAGACGAAGAAAGCAAGGATATCTGTCTTAGACGTTTCATAAATGTTTTGTTGGAACGTGGGGCAGTTAAGGTACATCTTCTCACCCAATTGTTCTGTCTGCCTTCTTTTTATTTTGCTGGGTGATGGTCTATTTTTGTTGATTGAAGTTAGCAGTGCAGAGATACTTGTGTAATGTGGGCAGACTGAATGGATCATGCAACTTATTTTCTTTTAGCCACATGATCGTTCATTTTCTCCTGAGTTTTTTTTATGCCTTCTGTTTGTTGTCACATGCTATGTATTCTAAATCCCTTCAATACGTTACTCCAGTCTTACTGTAGATTTTCTCTTGAGTTACACATTCATGGTTTCTTATTTACTTTTACTTTTTGGTTGCTTTTAGATTCTTTGTGATGGTCAGCTACCATTTATTCGTCTAGCAGAGAAGGTTGAGCGAGAGCTTGTTTGGAAGGTTTTTTCTGATACCTATATAACGCTAGTGCTTTTTGTTTTTGCCACTCTGCTCTTAAAATTCTAAATTGGTTTGCTGTTTTTGCCCATTTGTATAGGCAGCACGGTCAGAGGTGATGGCAAAGCCAAACCCCTTCAGATTGATCTATGCTTATGAACTCCATAGACACAATTGGCGGAAGGCAGCCCGTTTTATTTATCTGTATGCTACCCAGCTTAAAACTGAGGCAGCAACAAAAGATCACCAGCAACGGTCCATGGCTCTGCAAGAAAGGCTTAATGGGATATCTGCAGCTATTAATGCATTACAGCTTGTTCATCCTGCTTATGCTTGGATTGACGCCCCAGTCGAGGAGGCAAGATATAACAAGGAACAATCTCCAAATAAAAAGGCTAGAATACATATGGAGGAGCCAGCTGATGTAGACGGACAGCGGAATCTCCAGTCCTATCTCGGCATTGAGGAACTTGAGAATGAATATGTTTTGACATCAGCTGAGTATAAGCTGTCACTTGCAAATGTTAAATGGATTTCCTCGGGAAGCAAGAAACCTTCAGCGGTGGTGGACCTATTGGTCGAGGCAAACTTATACGACATGGCCTTTACAGTAATTTTGAGATTTTGGAAGGATTCAGGATTGAAAAGGGAGATTGAAAGAGTATTTGCTGCAATGTCACTGAAATGCTGCCCAAATGCAGCACCCCCCTCGACTCATGGGAATCACAGGATGCAAGGGTTTCTCTTGACTTCACCACAAGATATGGAGACTGGTTCGACTGATTTGGGACCTCCAGCACAGCAGCAATCCAAGGGCAGCAGTCAGTGGGAAACGCTCGAAATCTATCTTGAAAAGTACAAGGGGTATCATCCAAGGTTACCCATAGTGGTTGCTGAAACTCTCCTTTCCAATGATCCACAGATAGTTTTACCCCTTTGGTTGGTTCAGCTGTTTAAGGGTTCTCGGCAGGATAACAGTCTGGGAATGGCCGGAAGTGAATCAAACCCTGCATCCTTACTCCGTTTGTATGTGGACTATGGCCGGTTTGTGGAGGCAACTACTTTGGTATTGGAGTATTTTGATTCCTTTGCAGGACCAAGACATGCTATTCATCGTAAGAGGCCGTCTGCAGCATGGTTTCCCTACACAACTATCGAGCGGCTGTGGTGCCAGCTCGAGGAGTCTATCAGGCTAGGTCACATGGCTGATCAGAGCGAGAGGCTGAAAAGGTTGTTGCAGGAAGCTTTGCTCAAGCATCTCAATCTGGTAAGTATCTCACTCCACATAACTTTACTTTTTAAAGTTGTTTCCTGATCGGATTCATGGCTCTAATATTACAACCTTGTGTTTCTTCTCAGGTTAAAGTCGATTCGGACGATCTGATGATCTTATCAACCAGAGCATTAGAAACACCGATGAGCCCTTAAATCTATTTTTTTCCATGTAGCCTTCTACTTGCCGAAGGTTTCTGGGGATGATGATGAGCAAATAGTGAGCACAGTAACTTAATTTTGTGGTTTGATAATTTTGATGGTAATTTCTTTTCTTTTTGATACTTTTTAATTTTTATGATGAATTGGTGGCCTAACTATTTATATAATATGCCTTGAAAGCGAGTAGCTGCTATTGGCTTGATCTTTTATCCTACCTTTGACTTCAGAAAAGATCTACCATAGAATTCCAAGAAACGGTGAGGGAAGAGTATTCATCTTCCAGATAAAACAACACAGAAAATTACGAATTTGGTAGACGAGTGCGATTTTATAAACAAAAGTAACATGATAAACGCGTTTGAGTATATTTAATTTATTGTTCATATTTTATATTATTGAATTCGTTATCATATGTAATTTATTAATATTTTATACGTTAAAAGTCAAATAAAAAATGATGTGCAAGTTTAGATGAGACGGGAGTAATATGTTATAATATGTTATAAGTGTTAGATACGTGCATGTTCATTTTACTACTTTTATGTTTTATTATTTCACTATAGTCTATATTTGCATGTAGTAAATTTATGAACATTTCAAGTTAAAATCAAACTTACATATAAACAAATCACGTATAATCAAATCTGTATTAACAAATCAACCTGCATAAATCATTTTAGTTTCTGTATATTCAAAAGGGAGAAAATTGTAGGTGGGTAGTGATCAGTGGCGGAACTATGTCTAGACTTACCCAGACCCACCCTAACATTCAAAATCTTGCTTATATTCCTGTTCACCAGTCAAATTTGAGCATTTCCAGCCTCGGTCAAGACGACGGTTCTAAATATGTGTTTGTATCCTTTTATTTTTTAGTCATTTGATCATATTCTAAAATAAATTCGTGGTTCCGCCCAGTGGCAACGGACGATGACGTGTTTTGCGAACAATTTCTGTTTTGTTCTCGGAAGACAAATATCACGATCCGAATAGAACAAAGCATAAAAAATACTACTTTTTTTTAGGAGTGTCTCTATCTAACTATCTAAATCAAAATAATAATAATAGAGACCTTTAAAACGCGACCGACTTGAGAGGTAATTATCCTGGCCACAAGAAGACGTGTGCAGAAAGCAGGCATAATCGACGTAAGCATCCCCGTCACTGACATGAAAATAAAATAAACCCAACATTATCTAATTCCTCATGACACGCTTTTCTATTTTTGACAACATTGATATATTTTTCATTTTCTTTTGGATATTTTTTGCATTTGAAATACAAAAATGAAATAAATTATATAAAAACTTATTAAATATTTAAAAGTAAAAGATAAGTCTTTTTTGCACAAGTCTTTTTCTTTCTTCTAGAGGTAAGACCATAATTCCTTCTAGATTTGCATCTATTATTTAAACTATTTGATGGAACTTCGTTTGTATTACTAAGAGAAATAAAAGTCAAAAATATGAAATGAAAATACAAAGAAGACAAATTTGACAAGTTTTAAAAGGGAAAAAGGTCAAGGCAGGAAGGGGGACTCAAAATTCGAAAAAGACGAATATTTACAAAACCCACCTAAAAATCCAACCTTTACATTTGGCTTTTCTTGTCATTTTAATTCTTTTGTTGGTTACTTCCATTTACGATCCTAAATAATACTATTTACTTTTAAATTTTAAGTATGTATTTAATTAAATATATTAGTTTTAATTCTTATATGTATTTCACGATTTTTATAATTCGTTAACATAAGAGTATAATTAAAGATATTTATAATCAAATACTCCCTCCGTCTCACTTGAATCTGCACTCTGATTTTTTAACCTTATTTATTATTAAACTTTGATCATATATTTAAATATATATATATATATATAATCATATTATCATATTTGATATCATTAGATTAATTACAACATACACTATTAAAGTATCAAGTTTTTTACTTTCCGATTATTATTGGTCAAAAATATGTGTTAGATAGTATGAAAAGTCAACTATTCAGATTAGAGCAAGAGAGAGGTGATATTTAGATTACATATTTATTATTTTCTTTTGTTGGTTAGAATTTGAACAAAATCATAATTACTTTATTGTTGGAATAGTAGCTGCAGTAGTCTTCTTTAAGCAACCTTTGATCAGCAATTTCCGTTCTCCTTTTCAGTTAATTTTTATTTTCGTTTATTCGTACGAAGAGTATATATGTTCTGTTGTGGAATTCTTTTCATTTAATTTTCATTTTCAATTCCACGGATTCCCCAACGGCTTGCTGCGCTCCACCTCTTCATTTCACTGAATTAGACTCCACTCCGTGAGTTTCCATCCCCCAAGAACACCCCTTTTTCACTTTATCATGCCTGCGTTTCATGTTGATTTCTGATTTTGTAAGTTTGAATTTCTGTGTGTTTTCGTGATGGGTTTTTGTTTTAAGTGATGATTCTGCTTTTGTTATTGTGTTTGGGGCCCTAGATTGTGAAAAAGATTGTTATTTTGGGGGGTTTATTGATCAGGGATATTGGAGATTTTTTCCGTTGTTTCTATACTGATTACGGTGATTTCTAGGAGAATCTAAGATATGAGCAGGATCATATGTCATATTATGTTTTGTCCAGCTGGAGAAAGTTTATTCTTTTTTTGTTGTAGTAGATATGACTATGATTTCGGGCAGTAGGGTTTATGTCACAGAAACACTTGGTGATCGATGTAAAGAGATGCTGAATAAATTGAATCCTGTATGTACTGCTATGCATCTATGTGTATTTGATATATGGGTTAGTTCCAGTTGCTTGTTTTGCTGAATTTTTGAGCTGAACTACATGATGATGTTTATGAGCAGCCCGATTGTCTTGTTTATAGTATTGCTATGTTGGCGGAAAAGACTAACATGAACTGGAAAGTTATTAGTTTATGGAGTATGTGTTAGACATCTTATCATTCTTTCTGTTAACCCTTCGTTTCTGTTGCAGGAGCTCTATAACTGGTGCGTTGTTTGCCATAACAAGGATTTTCTCATCTGACACCATTACAGAAAGTCTGACGAACTTTGCTGTAAATGTTATTTCCGCATAACAGGTTTGAATTCTACATTTAAGAAAAAGGAGCTTATATTTTTCAGTATAGAGCAATGTAAAATCCTGTATTTACATTCTGTGCTCACCTTTTTTGCTAGACCTCATAGTTCCCCTGAATGATAGTCAAGCACTACCAGTCCTAATATTGCTGAAACTATTAATGTTGTAGATATTTGTGTTAATGTTGCTTAAATTTTGAAGAGTAGCTTCCTCAATCAAAGTTTGGATCCCCTATAGTTTGAATCACTCATATTATCCTACATTAGTTGTCATTTTGCATATTTATAAACCATAAGCTATGTTTCCACTGGATTCTATTTTTGTCTATTTACAACTCTTTCTAGGATATTAAATTGGTTACTTTTTATGTATCTTGCAGATTGCTCGAGCTTAAATAATGATGGCAGATTCAGTTGAAAAAAGTGAGAGAGCTCACATGAACAACACCAGTGTGAGTGAAGAAGGTGAGTACACGAGGCTTGTTATCTCTGATGATCCCAGAACAACTGAATTTGAGGCACCACAGCAGGCTCCAATAAGGTCTTGGACATGGTGGATCAAAGCTATGATGTGGTGTTTCAGCCTAATAGTAGTCACCCTTGTTTTTCTGAAATGGGGAGTGCCATTTCTTTTTGAGAAGGTACTTTACGACTTACATGCATAGCATCACAGAATCTCTCTTACTGATAATAGTCAGCAATACTCAGCATAGTATTGATGCAGTCAAACAATATTTGCCTGATTATTTATTTTTGAGCGGTTCTGATATGGGAATCTACTAATCTCCCTTCCATTGTTGCTTACCTTAGGTTCTTATACCAGTTCTGAAATGGGAATCTACTGCCTTTGGTCGTCCGGTGCTCGCTATTGTACTTGTGGCTTCATTGGCCTTATTCCCTGTCTTTTTAATTCCTTCTGGACCTTCCATGTGGCTTGCTGGGATGATTTTTGGATATGGTATTGGCTTTGTCATAATCATGGTTGGAACTACTGTAGGGATGGTCTTACCCTACTTGATTGGTTTACTCTTTCGTGACAATATTCATGTAAGCCCATTACTTTGAATATATGTTTTGTATTCGCGTTTTTTGTGTCTTTAGTTTTCTAAATTGCTCCTGTGGTTGTTCATCTACAGCAATGGTTAAAAAGATGGCCTGATAAAGCTGCTATGATCAGATTGGCCGCAGAAGGAGATTGGTTCCACCAATTTAAAGTGGTTGCATTGTTTAGGGTTTCGCCATTTCCATATACTATATTCAACTATGCTGTGGTTGTGACTAGTATGAGATTTTGGCCATACTTAAGTGGATCAATAGCTGGGATGATCCCAGAAGCTTTCCTTTACATATACAGGTCAGGCTTCCTTTATGCCTTTCTGTTTGATTGTTAATACATACCAAAAAGGCGCATGCTTAGTCAAGTTATTCGTCAATTTTTATCCTAAAATTGACAGTATGGCTAAACTTTACGGGTAGTCAAGTCCCTTTTGAAGCGAAATGAACACACCTGTTGTTTTGTTTTGGACAAGCCGATTAATTAAAGTGTGAATAATATTGAAAAATTACTTCTTGTTTGGATATTTTTCCTATTATGATGAACATGTTTATATTTATGATGAACATGTAACCTGTGACAACAAATTTTTTCCTTATCTGTTATGTGAAGCGTTTTATATGCCGTTGTGTCAAATTAACCCTAAGTTCTCTTTGTCTGCAGTGGTCGATTAATAAGAACGTTTGCAGATGTCCAGTATGGGAACCAACGTCTGACTCCAGTGGAGATAATCTACAATATCATCTCCTTTATCTTTGCAGTAATCACCATAGTCCTATTTACTGTCTACACGAAAAGAGCAATGAACGAGCTGAAAATGGCAGAGACAAACGAGGCAGACATCGAATCTGGAAATGAAAATGTGGAGATGGAGAAGCTTGAAAGACCCAAGCACCTAACTGTGGGAAAACCACAATAGATCATTAGGTATAAGACCTAAATGGTGTACATATTTAGGCTTCTTTCCATTAGATGAATCTGGGATTGGTATTTTTGAATCCAGAGTTCAGATTTTTGTGCAATATAGTGATGAAGTTGTTGTACCAAGAAGTTCCTTTATTTTACTTTCAAAATAGGGTTAATCAGTACTCTTTTCTGATAATTTGGACTTATTTAAATTACTAAATAACTAATTTTATAAAAAATATAGAAGACAAAAGATTTTACAGTTTAATATATATCAGGATCATCCTGATATTGGCAGTATCAGGCACCAATTAAATAACGACACATCATCTTTAACTAATTTATGATTGGGCCACGTGTTCAATCATTACCCAGACGGGTTTAGACATTCTAAATTAGGGTTTTAGAACTTTACTAAAAATATCTTAACCAATTAAAACATTACAATTGTACACGTGTCATTATCTTATTGGTGCCTGATAAGGCCTATATCAGGATCATCCGGATGAATGTTATTCTCAAGATTTTAATTACAAAATATAGAAGATTTTTTATTACAAAATATAGATTTTTTTTCCTAGAGGCAACTCACTTGAAACTGGCTCACACCTAAACATCTCTACACAATAAAAGTTTATGCTTCATTTGCAGAGAGAGGAGTTTATAGAGCTTTTTAAACTTCCTAGTTCAATAAACAAGTCCAATCAACTCGTGAACTCTGTAGAAATGGTTAACTAAGATGCTTGTTCAATAGTTGAGTAGTTACTACGGGTTTAGACACCTTTTAGTTTAAAAAGAGCTATGACTTAAGTGTTTAAGGCACATTATTAATAGAAGTCTCGATCTATCAAGATAAATTTACATTTTCCTTCACTATTCATATATAATATGCACTTCAAGAACATTGTAAAAAGTGGTCCAAGTTAAAGGAATGCATAGTGAGGTTAATATCAAGAGCAAGTAACTAGCAGGCTAAAACAGGTAAAATTAGGGTTTTGTTTGATTTTAATAGAAATACCACGACTACTAAAGCAAGTAGAAGAGCTATTTAGGGTAAACCACATATTTACCCTTGAGTTCTTTAATATGTGCTCATGTACCCCTGTGTTTTGAGAAAATGCTTATGTAACCTTTGATTAAAGTTTGAGTGCGAAATTTTGAAATAATATTAAAATGATAAAAATTGAAAATAAAACTTTACTGTACGATTAAATTCTTGAAATACGATTATCAATAAACACGATCTTTTACATCAACTTTTGAACTTGAATTCAAAGTCGACTTTTCGATTTTAACATTAATTTCTCAAAATGGACTTCAATATGAAGTTTGGAAAAAACAACATTGAATTAAATATATAAACCACCTAGCCAAATCCTTTTGCGAGAAAATTAAAAAAACGTAAGAATTACATGTTTCGCTCTGTCCTAAATCTTTATCCTCCAATCTTATAAGTCTATTATTGAATATGATTCTTCACACTTACATGTATGTAGCGCACTTCCTTATTATTTTGAATATATGCAGTTTATTTGGCAATCATATACCACCAAATATTGTAAATGAACTTCCTGAATATTGTTGGCATGACGTGAAGATTTGGTGTATTACTTTACCCCTTATTAATTTTGACATGGGTGAGTATCAATTTTATGGGGGAGTTATGCGCCAATTTGACATGTACCAAAATATTTCGGAACTAGTAGGCACTAGACGAACTCCACCGTATTTCACGCCAGGGTCTAAAGGGGATTGAATGGTCTAAGAAACACGATGAGCACATTATTCGGTGGAATAATAGTAGAAATTGCATTGTGAGAGACGTGAGAATTATGGCAAAATTACTTTCCATTCATCTTATATGGAATGGTATAGCAAGAATACAAGGTTGTTAGTTGGTAATCCTGATAATCACCTGCTAGGGGTGGGAATCCATCCATGATAATTTTACCCGCCCATACCCGCTAGGGTATATTCAAAATAGACTCGCCCAATATATAAATGGACTATGGGCGGGTCTTGGACTATGGGCGGGAATACTATGGCTTCAACCATAAGTACTGGAGATTCAACCATAGGTACTGAAGCTTCAACCATAAGTACTGAAGATTCAACCATAAGTACTGAAGCTGCTTTCAGCTGTATTATTAAGCATATATCTGCTTCGTTTTGTAATGTTAGCATTGACTTCTTTGCTTTTAGCCTTAGTATGGATCTTCCCAGTTCTATGTATCTTCTAGTTTGATGTTTAAGGTAGTTTTCGAGTGTATCGATGAGATTCTGCCTGCATTTTCTGATGTTGAGTAGCGTAAACAGAAAATGTCGATTCGTCAGATTTTTCCTGATCTGTTCTTTAGGTAGATTTGAGCCGGCATTTTGAATTGTGGCAAATTATACAGTTTGAAATCAAGAATGTATTGAGTTGTTTGTGAAAAAAATTGGTTTTGTAATTTACACTTTCAATTCCTTTTCTTATCACAGTTTTCTGGCATTAAGGTTCGAACTCCTGACCTCTAAACAAACATATGACTATATAATGAGTATGCCATTTTCACAAGTCCTGTATTCAAAATCTGAAAACCAAGAATCTCTGTTATGCTTTCTTGAAGTAAATATATGAGTTTAATAGTCTCAATACTGAATAGTAAGAGCATCTGTCATGGTCATGGCTCACCAATACAATGAGAACTCAATTTGATGTCTTCTCATTTCTGCTTATCTTTTGTATAGCTATCGTGTGCCGCCTATGTGGTGTACCTTGTGTGAGCCGATTTGCGATGATCCAACACGTCACGGATGTCCATGGTGCTGATTACCCTACTGTTCATTCCATCACTTCCAAATGTTACCGCAGATGCGGACAGCCATTTGGCACTCATGGTGATATGCTTGATCATTGGCGGCGCTGCCTCACCTTCTACTAGGTATGAATCTGCCTTACAGTCAGCTAATAGTTGTTTCCTTTGCCTTACAATCTGCCTTACAGTTAGCTAATAGTTGTTTACTTTGAATACATGACTTATGTGCAGCAGTGAGACTTATGTGCAACAGTGAAGACATGTTTAATATTACCGTGTAGTACTTATTTGGGATGGTCAAGCTGGAATATTACTGTGTAGTACTTATTTGGATGGTCAAGCTGGAATATTACCGTGTAGTACTTATTTGGATGGTCAAGCTGGAATATTTAACAATCAGATATGCCATATCATGATTGTGTTGAATTATTTTTTAAATAAAGGATAGACCTATCATGATTGTGTTGGACACATATTTTCTTAGTCTTGCTAGTTAGTCTTGCTTGGTTTTTACAAAAGAAGGGTGTTGTGAGGAAAGAAATCTTTATTTAGGTTGACAACCAGTTGACTTGTGATATGGATCGAATAAGAAATCATGTAATGTCTTGACACAAATCCATTTAGATGACCATGTAAATGAGATAAAGGGTTGTCATTGGTCTTCATCAGTAAGCTACCGCTTGCTTTTCCGCTGTATGTTTGAATAGGTGATATGAGGTTTCACACCTCAATGTGTATAGCTTATGTTGGAAATAGATGAAAAATCAAACACCAAACTCTTGACTCTTGACTCTCTTGGTCGGTGTAAAATAGCTTCCAATACATATGTTTTGGTCAGTGGTCAGTTTTTGAGGTTCATGAAGTACTCTGAAATGACTTTGTTAATCTCTTTATCTTTTCATCTGGTTTTTAAAACATTTATGTGCTCATGTGCTTCAGCAATTGCAAAAATTAGTCGCATTCTTGGTATCAATTATAATCAGTATTGTTCTTCCTAAACATATGCAGAATACTAATGATGATGATGATGATGATGTAGACGATGAAGAAAATGAATACATTACCGTTGATATACAAAGTTGGGTTGCTCGACTTTCTATGGATGAGAATGCATCTTAGCATGGTACTTCTTCAATTTTGTTGCAACTTTTAGGATTAACAGATTGAAAAGTTTAGTTGCTGGTTTGATGTGAGTGTGTTGGTGTATCATGAGTGGCTATTAACTCTTGAGAGGATTTTCGTATAACCTTGAAGTGGTGGATCATTATTGGTTGATTTCGCCAAGTGATTTTTTTTAGTGTTATGCTTAGTGATTGTGTTGATGATTCAGCTTCATCTGCTATTTGAATATTACATTTGAATATTTATTGTATAATTTACTGTTTTTTATAATTTAAAATTATTGTTTTTAACTTCTAAACTAGCATTTTACATGATGCGGTTCTAATCTCTTAGAATATGGGTAGAAAAAAAAGGGTTTTAGGGTACCATGTCCATTTAAATCTAACGCATTTAAACCCATTGATTAAATGAGTTAAGATGGGTATTAGTCCATTTAAGGTCTACCTATCTAAACCCTACCCAGGTCCACCCAAACCCGCCTGTTTGAAACCCGTATCACCTACTCACGGTGTTAGAGCAATTATTTCTACCCATTAATTATGGGTAAGGTCTCGCTGATTTTTCGTTATTTCTATTCTTTAGCCTTCCTTTGCTTATCTACTTTGATATTATTAACAAGATTTTCATTTAAAATGCTTTGTTAGGCTCATAGTTTGTTCATATTCATAATGTTCTTACTCAAGAAATGTCTAATCTGGATTTGAATGAGATGCAACGCGCTGTGAGAGAAGTGATCGAGTTGTCATCATATATGCTCTCCATGTTGGCGGAGAGAGCATCATAGACTGGAGATGAACAATAAGAATCGGATGCTCATCATGGAAACACTTTCAATGATCATGTTGATAGACAAGATAGGCGTCACACTTCAGAGATTGAAGGTGATCACCAAGAATCATATCATGAATTTAATGAGTTTATGTTTAGTTATAACACCGTGATTATTTCTCATCATTACAATCGACATCACCGCCATTAGTGTTATGTACTTTGAGAATATAATTCTCGAACATTGTTTAAACTCTCCTAGACATGTAAACTGTTTTGTTGAAATTATATATTGGAATGGGGGCTTGCTGGTTGGAAAAGTGATGTGACTGCACTGAATTGCAAGAGTTCAAAAGAAAGTTTCAAAAAGTGACTTTAAAGTCATGTTTTCAAATGTTGCGTTTATAGTTGACTTTTCAAAAGACGATTTTAACAGTAAATTTTTCAAAGAGCAATTCTAAAAGCAAGTTTTCAGATGACGATTTTAAAATTAATATTTATTTTTTTTTGAAACTAAATTCATTAATTAGATAAAACCAAGAGCGTTATTACATATGTTTCTACTAAGACTTGTGGCCAAATTATGCTCCTTCTGTAAGAAGTAGCGATTGACCTTTATCACTGCAAATTCCAACATGGAATCCAGTATGCGCCTGATGCTATTGTTACCTATAATTCCTTTAATCGGTATGGGAGCCGACAAAGGATTTGATATGGCTTCCTTCAAGATCAGTGAATCAGTGACCAGATTGACTCTTTGGACTCCATTCCTCTCACCCGCCTTTAGCGCTCGCCAACATGCTTCTGCTTCTGCTTGTAAAGGAGAAATCGCCGAGAAAAAGTCTGATCCCTGTATCTCAGTCCCTGTGTTCCAACCTGGTTTCCAGATTCGCCAGCCACCCGCACCTATTTTCATCTGTTCCCTGTAAGAACCATCAACAGTGATTACACATGCCTGTGGGATGGCTTCTGGTACCTCATCTTGTTTGATTCCTTCCACTGACCATTGTTGTTGTCCCTGCATCTGCTGTGTAATTTCTAAATCTCCCACATTATGTCTGTTGCCTCTGAATTTGGATACAATTGACTCTGTAGCTGCCTGAGCCTGTTGCACACATGTTACTGGGGACATGTTTCGTTGCTCAAAGACCCTCACATTTCTGCATTTCCATATGTTCCAGAGGAGCATGATCATTTTTACTAGCTGTTGATGGTCTCATGTGTTCATTACCACCTGGAAGAACCAAATATTGAAAGTTATGGCTCCTTGAACGTTGATCTGTACATTTGCAGCTGTCCAGACTTGTCTTGAGGATCTGCAGTGTAAAAATAAATGTGTTTCATCTTCCAGTGTCTGAGAGCATCTGACACAAGTGGGATCACTATCCAGTTTTCTCTTGACTCTGTTAAACCCTGTTGCAAGGCAGCTTGAGAGTAGTCTCCAAACAAAAATGAGGTGTTTTTGGGGAATATTTAAGTTCCAAATATTACTCCAGAACTTCCTTGCAGTTGTGCTTAACCTCTGATGAGGGGCCTGGGGATTCTCTTCCTCCATTGCCTTGTGGTACCCTTTTTTGGAGGTGTATCTGGCATCTCTATTCCATCTCCATAAAGCCTCATTCTGCCCATGTATGTCTAAGTGCATAGAGGTTATATGTGGGATGAGTTCCTGTGGTAAGAGTGTTCTGAGAAGGGGTAGTCTCCAAGATGCATTATTCTGATCTATCAGGTGTTCCACCTTTATATTTGTATGGGTGGCTATGGCATGTGAATTCAGTATGGTGTTCTGTGTAGTGGGAATCCATTGATCATGTATGTTGATCTGCCTTCCATTTGTAACTTTCCAGCACGGGTTCCTTCTGATTAATTCTGCTGCTCATATTACAGATCTCCAGCCCCAGGAATCTCCAGTTTTAGCATGTACTGACAATATGTTTTCATGTCTCAGATATTTGGATTTATAGACTTGAGTAAGTAGAGACTGTTTGTTGGAGAGTATGTTCCAGACATGCTTAGCTAAGAGGGCTTTGTTCATTCCTACTGTTGACCTGAGACCTAGACCATTTTCCAGTTTTGACTTGCTAAGAAAGTTCCAGGATCTCCAATGTAGTGTTTTTTTCTCCAATGATCCTCCCCAAATGAAGGTCGCAGTCATGAAATCCAGTTTCTTTAGCACCTTGACTGGGATTATGAATATTCCCAGTAGATATATTGCTAAAGATTGGAGTACATGTTTTTCCATTGTGACTCTGCCAGGGATATTTAGCAGTTTAGCTTTCCAAGAATCATATTTATGCTTGAACTTACTTCAGGTAGCTGAAAATTTCAGATTTATTATGATCAAAGATTATAGAGCTACCAAGATAATTCCCTCCAATGCCTTGTCCTTGAATGCAGAGCTGATCCCTCATGTAGTTTTTCTCTGATTGTAATATGTTTGGACTGAAAAAAATTGCACATTTCTCATTGCTCAGCTTGGAGCATCTTCTTCAAAACCTGAACAGCAGCTTGGGTGCATTTCAGGAATAGTATGCAGAGTCATCAGCATACATTATGTGGGATATGTTTGGCCCCCCTCTAGAAACTTGTACTCCAATAGACTTATTGTGGCTCACCATGTTTTCCAGGCCAGAAGATAAAAATTGTTGACAGAGGATGAAAAGGTAGGGTGACAGTGGACAGCCTTGTCTCAGGCCTCTTGTTGGAGTGAAGTTTGGACTCATGTAACCATTTACTATTACTTGATATGTGACTGTCTGTACACACATCATAATAGTATTAACCAGTGAAATTGGTACCTTGATGAAATGGAGGACTCTTTCTAGAAATCTCCAAGAAATTCTATCATATGCCTTGTTCGTATCCAATTTGACTGCTGCCAATCCAACTTTTGCTGTTTTGTACCTCCTTATGTGTTCCATCACTTCATGTGCCAGTAAAACACTTTCTGATATATTCCTCCCTGGTACAAATCCATTCTGTGAAGTTGCAATCAAAGAGTCCATTTGATTTTTAAGTCTGTTAGCTATGACCTTGGCAATGATTTAGTATTTGATATTGCACAGGGAGATTGAACTATAATCTGTCCCCAATCTTGGAAGTTTCTTCTTGGGAATGAGTATGATTAGTGTCCTTTTCCAATGTATTGGAAACGCTTCTCCTCTAAGTGTACTTAGGATCACTTCTGATATTTCATCCCCAATCTCTTTCCAGTAGGGAAGCCATCTTCTCCAGGTGCACCCCAAGATTTCATATCAGTTAGTGACTTTTTAATATCTTGTTTGGTGAAAGACTTTTCCAGATCTTGGATTTGAGTTGAGGAAAGTGTCTTAGTGTTTGCCTGTGCCAGCAATCTCCACTGTGAGTTTTCAACTTCTGTGCTCTGACTTCTGTAATCTTCTGTCAGAATCCCTTATAGATGATTGGTCATCCCTTGTAGCAGCAAAGGTTGATCTGTGATCCAGCTACCATCTAGCATCAATAGACCCTGTATAGTGTTGGTTTCCTTCCTTTTTGTTGCCCATTTGTGGAAGAAAGCAGTGTTTTTCTCCCCTTGTGCCATGCAGTTTGTCTTTGCTCTCTGTTGCCAGTACTCAGATAGCTTCTGTTCTAGCTCCTTCTTTTGTATCAGGACTGATTTTTATTTCTTCAACATTGATAAAAAGTCCATTTCCCAGTTGTAATTTCTTCAGCTCCTCCTCCTTTATGGCAATTTGTTTCTCCATTTTTCCAAAGGTTTTCTGATGCCAATTTGTCAAATGAATGAGTAGGATCTGTAGTTTGTCTGAGAAAATGTCTCCATTTCCCACTTCTGATATTGGCACATGCACAGTTGACCATACCTTTTTTAGGATTTGTCTAGGAGGGTCCATGTTTGACCAAATTGATTCAAATCTTAATAGCTTCTGAGTTCTTTTCTCAGTTGGCATAAGGTGAAGTAAAATGGGACTGTGATCAGAATTAGAAAAGGGGAGGTTTGTTACCTTTGCTGTGGGCCACATAGACTTCCATGTCTCATTTACAAATGCCCTGTCTAGCCTCTCCACTATTGTGTGTGGTTGCTGTTGTGAATTGGTCCATGTATACCAGAGGCCCTTGGACTCCAGTTCCATCAGGTGATGTCTTCTAATGAGACTTAGCAGTGCATTTTTAGGGGAAATATATACATTCAAGCCCCCTCTTTTATCATCTTGTGAGATGATCTGGTTAAAATATCCTATAATGATGCAAGGGAAATCCCTAAGATAGTGCAAGCTACTAATGTTATTCCAAAATGAAGGCCTTTCCTGGGCAAGAGGAGGGCCATAAACTGCTATTTGGCACCACCTTCTTCCAGAGGCAAATGTGATGAAACTAATGATGCAATTACTGGAAACAAAATCTACATCTACTACTACTTTGCTAGACCAAAAAAGAGCAATGCCACCTGATCTTCCAACCGCATCAACAATCTTTGAGTTCCTGTAATAGGTCCTTTCCTGCCATCGAGCAAAATCTTTCTCCATGGCCTTGGTTTCAATGAGGCACAACACATCAGGTTTATGTTGTTGAATAAGCCGGTTGACCATCTTCATTGTAGGGCCATTTTTACAACCCCTACAGTTGGTCGTCATGGCTGTTCGGGTGGTTGATTTGGTTCAACCACCGAAAGACCTGTGAAATGGGGGTTTTCTGCCCCTTGCAGTGATGAGGGTCTTCTGGAGGACACCTCCTCCTCCCCCTCACTAGATTCCACTTCCTGCTGCTTAAGTTGTTCATCCTTGTCTGTCTCTGAATTAGTCACCACCACCACTCCTGCCAAAACTTGTGTCACTCCATTAATTCCACTTTCTTGTTTATTTTCCTGAAGCTGAGACTCCTCTGGCATCCTGATGACATGGTTATGGATAATTTTGGCGCGTTTCTGTGGTGAAAATGTAGGCACATGCAACCTTTCTGTTGTTCTGATACAACCAGATCTTGTTCTTTTCCCGCCTTGTCGCATTGCTTGCTGAGTGATTGGTTCTGATGTGGCACGGTGGATTCCTCTAACATTCCAGCTATAAGTCATATTCACCACCTCTTCTGCAGTGTTCTGGACTCTTGTTGCTAGAAACTCCTCCGTTATCTGAACTTGTTCTTCTTCTCCATTCTCCTCAGGTATAGTAGTCTGGTTTTGTGTCTCTGTAACATGATCTCCTTCCTCTTGACTTAACTCCTCTTCCACTGGTCTTGATGATTGGCCCACCTCAAATCCGGGCCTTACCCTTCTGATTGTGAATGCAGTGCTTCTCCTTGATCTGGACCTCCTACTTGGTCTTTCTTGCATCTTGGCTTTCTTTTTCTGTCTGTCATCAACAACATCATGATCCCTTGTCCGTCTCTTGCGTCTTCTTGGCCTATCAATAACAATGGCAGGACCCCTCGGCCGTTCTTCATCACTCGAATCCTCCTGACTTGAAGACGAGTCAGAGTCAGTATCATCTGATGACAGAAATATGACCTCCTCCACTCTGGGATCTACAATAGCCTGCGTCCATGCATGTTCCTCCGATTCAGACACCTGTGGAGGGTTTTCTGGGATTACTCCTCCCTATCCTGGAATTGTTGAGGCACCATGAACCCTAACTCCAATTCTGATCCCCTCTCTATCTCCCCTAAGCGCCGATTCCAGTACTAATATTTCTAAATTTTACTCTAGAATCAACTTCTGAAATCTTGACGCTTAAACTTTCGAAAACTATTCAAGGAATTTTACTGATAAAAACAAATATTTTAGGACTTGATTCGAAATTTGATATCTTAATTCATATTCCTAAAACGTTTGAAAACGTTATGAGTGAATTATATTCGAATTGTGATTGAATGTTTGATATTTAAATGACATGAAAAATATCCAAATCGAATATTTTTGAACATTTTAATATTTTGAATTAAGAAGTCAATTTCAATCGGGAAACAGACAAGTGATTTCTCAAATTACATGAGCACATGAATTAAGGAATACGAAAATCATTTTATTCAACCGTTCTCGATTGCTTTTTCACCCTTCTTTTTTTTTGCTAATTATCATGAGATCTACTAGTGTAGGTTTTACTCCAAATTTTTCTACCATAACTTACAGGTAAATCACGTTAATTAAAAGTGTCGTCTTCCATATTATTCTACGAGGACCGAGTAGTAGAGGTCACTGATCAATCTGTTTTCTTAATCTTCTTTCTGAGAGATTTTAATCTCAATGTTAGGACTTAGACTCAGGTGGAAGCTTCCACATTGAAACTTTGAAGTCATATGTTTGACCGTTTACGTGCTTTTAAAAATTAAAACTTCTTTTTTTAAATAAAAATTTAGAAAACATCATCGTAAAAATCATGACATTGATATTTAGGGTGTTTGGTTGGACAAGTTTTGCAGGACTATCCAAGTCCAGTTTTGTGAAATCTTGTTTGGTTCACCAAGTTTTCCAAAATTCAGACTTGTAAAATCCTAAAAACCAATCAAAAATTTTGTTTCATATTCACAAACTCAACCCAACCAAACAAGAATTTTGCAAAACCAAACTCTCAAAATCCCAAACAAAAACCCAAACTCTCAAAAACTCAAAACAAAATCCAGACTCTCAAAAAGGTTGCGAACCAAACACACCCTTATAGATTTAAAAAAAAAACGTTTCTTTTCTTTATTATATATTCGTACATTTCTAAATATTATATTATATATCAAGATGTCAAGTGAAATATCATTTTGCATCATGATCTCATTATCCATTTAAACAAAACATTAACATAAACAACTAAGGGCCTGTTTGCTTGGTTGATTTCTTACTTAAAAAAATTGAATTGAACTAAACTGAATTAAACTGAACTGAAAATTAATATATTAAAAAATAAAATCAGTATATTTATATTTACCTGAATTTAATCAATTTATTTTCTTGCTAAACAGAACAAAATTGAAGTAAACGAAATTATATTGAATTGAACTAAATTACTCTATGTATGAGCCCAGACAAACATGTCCTAAATCTAAATCTAAATCTAGTGATCGTTATGAATATAATAACAAAATTTAATGGGAAAGAGGTCTCAATAAAAAACAAAAGAGTACTCGCCGTTGAATTTACCTTTTTCCACACACTCTACGAGATCTATTCAACGAGGATAATTTCTTTGAACCTACAAAATTAAAGATGATAGAGAGATGAAGAAAATAAATTAACTACAAAGACGTGAAAGGAACGAAAAATCTAGAAATTGGCCTATATATACATGCATGTTAATTAGTCTTAGATAAAATAGAAAGGCTTTTCTTGATATCATGGCCAGATCTGTTCTAGGTCTTCTGGTTCTTGCTCTTGCCATTTCTACTGTAAATGCCAATTCTGAAGGTATGTAAACCATTTGTTTTTTCTCTCCAACTTAATTTAAATCAGTTTTACATACAGATAATGGTCTGTTTTTAAATATATTCTGGCTAAATTATACTCCAAAAGTTAATATAATTAAGATGTTATGAATTTGTGTTGATGATGAGGTTGCAGGGGATGCTCTTAATAGCTGGAAGACGGCATTAGCAGATCCATATAATGTGCTTCAGAGCTGGGATCCAACACTAGTTAATCCTTGCACCTGGTTTCATATTACTTGCAACAGTCAAAATAGTGTTACAAGGGTGTAAGTTGCCTGTCAACTAAAACTATTTAAGATAATCGAACACTCAGATATTGTTCTGTTGAGTTTATTTGTGCATCGTTTAGTTTAGTTCAGCTCAATAAGAAATACAGTCGGAAAATTATGAGATATCGTATAACATTTTAATTCAATTCAGTAAGAAATAAACTTGGAAATATGGCTTCCGATTTTAGAGTATGAAATGAGTATGGCTCTATCTTTGCTTGGCTCTATCTGTAAGGGCATGTTAGATACATATCTTATTTTGCTTATTACAGTTAAAAGTAAAAAATATATTTTTACTTATTTATATTTATCAGTTATATATATGCATCATATATATTATTTTTTTTACATACATTTGTAAATCAGTTAGATATCAAAATTATTGTATATATTGTTATATAATAAAAATACGGACGACATATATCAGACCCGATCTATAATCAAACTGATGGTGGTATGAATTATGCAGGGAAATAGGGAATGCTGGACTTTCAGGACCTGTTGTACCTCAGCTTGGAATGTTGGCCAATCTCCAGTTTCTGTAAGATTAATGTATTATTGTAACAGTCTGTTTTACTTATTGTGTGATATATATTTTGTGTGATGATATTAATTTGTGTGATAATATTGTAGGGAAGCGTTCGGTAACAATTTGACGGGAGAAATTCCGGCGACATTAGGAAATTTGACCGCACTCCGAAGCTTAGGCCTCTACAACAATATGCTAACTGGTGCTATACCACCAAGTCTTGGAAATTTGCTGAGCTTGAGATTTCTGTAAGTCAAATGTTATTTATGATGCGATAATGTTTGCGTGTTCGTTATTTATTTGATGTCTAGTATTTTTATTTTGAAGTGATAAATTTTTGTTTTAATATTTTTAAGATACATCTAAACAGTTATTAGTATGAATTAAAATGAATTGTTTAAATCGTCTAACAGATATAATATTTAAGTGATATTTGAATTATAGAAGCATCTCTTCTAATAAAAATAAGGATCAATACATCTAGTGGCGGGTCTTTTTGTAAGACAGGACGGGTGTGTTTGGTTGGACAAGGTTTTGCAAAACTTGAACTATCCAAGTCCAATTTTATAAAATCTTGTTTGGTTCATCAAGTTTTCCAAAATTCAGACTTGCAAAATCCTAAAAATCAATCAAAGATTTTGTTCTATACTCACAAACTCAACCCAACCAAACAAGGATTTTGCAAAACCAGACTCTCAAAATCCCAAACAAAAACTCAAACTCTCAAAAACCCAAAACAAAATCCAGACTTTCAAAAATCTTGCGAACCAAACACACCCGACATGTCTCGGCTTACTTTCAAATTCACCAAACAAAACTGTAAATAATAATTTCCGACCTCACTGTTATTGTAGATCTTCTCGCTTTGATATTAATTTCTAAATACTGTCAAATTTAAATCTCTGAAAAAGATAGAGTTGTCAAATAGTCTACGTACGTTTATGGGTTTGACCAGTTCACTTAACAATGTTACACAGGAGATTAGGCAACAATAAGTTATCGGGTACGATACCCGACTCCATTATTCAGCTCGTCAAATATGGCCAGCTGCAAATTCTGTGAGTTTTTCTTCTCTTTTTCTTTCATGTGATCTTCTAAATTAATTAAGATCTACACACTTAATTTTTATTTTCTTTTCATTTGTCAGAGATGTATCTCGTAATCACTTGGAAGGAACGATCCCGGCCACCAACCAGACAGGTATAATTAATTTTCATTAGAAGTTTCATTTTCATAAATTTTCCTTTCCTTAGAGCATTGTTATATGCAGTCCAGTATTTACTTATTCAGTCCGTATTTATTCATGAAATGTCATTAATACCCTCAATATTTATTCAAAAGTAAATATGATTCCTATAAATAAGAATATATTAGGAATTTTGAATACAAATACGGACTGCAAAAGTAATGTTGGAATGCATCTATCAATTACCTTCCTTTAAGCCAATCACCAAAATTACGATTTTTTAGCATATCTCATCACAGTACCATAGTCAAGAACACAAAATTCATATTTCTGTAATTATTCTATTTTTAAGATACTCTAGTTATTTAATTTTATTTTAGATTATTTTTATAAAGTTTATGTGAAACTAATTATATGATCACTACTCTTAAATTAATTAATTAGTTTAGTTTAGTTTAGTAATTTGAAAAAAACCACTTGCGTCTTATATCTATACTAATGTCATTCCCTACATTTTCTCATCAGGGCTTGCTGTAACCACTATTATACAAGATCCAAAAGCTCCCAAAGCTTAGAGATTAATTAAAAAAATATGAAGGAAAATTGACGCGGGACATTAATAAATAAGTGGCTTCGTATTGTAATGATTCAGCACTTGCATGCATGCCTGTGAGGGAGGGTACATATACAGAGATACTGATATCAATTTGCTGTAATAATTAGTGAAATTTATGAATAAACTGGTGTACACCTCGACATTTTGTGGTATTCTTTTGTATTGCGTACGTATATTCGTAGTAGTAGAAAGAAATAGGAAAACAAAATTGGCTAAAGAAATGTTGGCGTAAGGAATGCCTAATATATATATGGGGCAGGTGCTTAATACAACCTGTATTTTACTTCTTTACAATGTAAAATAAAAAAAATTCTTTTTTCAACATATATGATATAGTCTAATCTAATATTAGAATAAACCATCTATATTATAGCAATAATATAGACGGTCTCTTTTTGCAATTAAAACTAGACGCGACTCCTCATTTGCAATTTACATTTGAGCGGGTCCTTTTTCTATAAATTCCAAAACTTACCTCACAAATATATATAGTTATTTTCTTTAATTTTTTGGCCCACTTCATTCCAGAACCCCAATCCCAATCGGCTCTCAAAATTTTCCTCCAATTCATTCCAAAACCCCATCGACGATCTCTGCGCTCCACGTTCAATTTTCCGGCGCGCTCCCCGTTCAATCTTCTGGCGCTCTCGTCATCACATATCATGCGCTCTCTCAATCTTCATGCGTTCATTCTTCAATCGATTGCAATCCGACGCAATCCGACATTCATTCTTCAATCGATCTCCGGCGCAATCCGACGCAATCTCGTCGTTCATTCTTTAATCGATTGCAATCCGACGCTCCATTCTCCAATCGATTCATTCTTCCGGGTATTGATCGGCGCTGCTCCAATCTCCTTTTCAGGTATTGATGGCGTTGTTTTCATTCAGCACAATTTGTGTTTGATTTGTGTTGAAAACTGTGGTGTAACTTGATTATCTAATCTGAAAAGTGTGAAGATTGTGGAAACTTGATTATTTAGTTTGAAAATTTATGTGTTTCACTATGAAAACTAGACTGTTAAATGTGATGTCTTTCTGCTTATAAAATTTTATGTGTTTATCTTAGAAACTGGAATCTTTAATGTGGATTCTGTCTTGTTATGAAATTTTATGTGTTTAGCTTGAAAACTAGACTGCTTAATGTGGTTTCTGTCTACATATGAAATTTTATGTTTAACTTGAAAATTAGGCTTCTTGATTTGTGTTGAAATTTGATTATTTATTGTGAAAACTGTGGTGTTTGTAAAACTTGATTTTTTTAATATGAAAACTGTGATTGTGAAAACTTGGTTATTAAGGTTGAAAACTACAGTGATTGTAGAAACTATATTTTTTAGACTGAAAACTGTGGTATTCGTAAAATTTGATTGTTTAGGTTGAAACTGTTTTTATAGTGAAAACTTGATTGTTTAGGTTGAAATCTTTGGTGTTTGCGAAACTTGATTATTTATTGTGAAAACTGTGAAGATTGTGAAAACTTAATTATTTAGGGTGAAAACTAGAGTGATTGTAGAAACTTGATTTTTTAGGCTACAAACTGTGGTTTTTGTGAAACTTGATTGTTTAAATTGAAAACTGTGATGATTGTGAAATATGAATTTTTAGGCTGAAAACTTTGGTGAAACTTGACTATACTTAACACAACATTATTTAACCTAAACACCCTAGTTTTTATTTACCTAAAATCTGATGTTTATAATATGGAAACTTGTCTTTCTAACCTGAATTCTTTTGTGTTTACAAGTGTTTAAAACACATAAATTATATTAGCTGATTTGAGTACATATTCTTTGCGTGAACAGTGCCGTGAACAGTGCCGTGAATAGTACTTTTACCAAATTTTGCAAATAAGGACCTTCTTCCTTCCATATTGTAATGTAGTTCTTGGTCTATATTATAGCTATAATATAAACGGTCACTCCAGAGACCAACTCTATAATCTATATTTATTTATATTAAATATGCATCATATATATTACTTTTTTTTGAAGACAATCATATATATTACTTTCATTACACATAACTGCAAATCAGTATTTTTATTGAAACCACCAATGTTGGAGGGTTTTTCTAGCTTCCCCAAGTTTTTATTGAACAAATAGAAATAGAGAGAGTACATTATTATGTCTGAATTGTCAATAAAGCATAGGACTATTAAAACATGTAAGATTTTGCTTTTGAAAACGATCTTGAGAGATCCTCTCACGCCTAGTGCTATCTTCCCCCGGAACACCTACACCATGTGAGAGATATAGCCAATTTCTAGAGCTCTGTCAAACAACTGAATTAGTTTAGATATAGTACTTAAGATGTTAGAATCCAGTCCACTGGCTATTACAGTCATTAGACTGTTCATGTCTGCTTGAAATTTTGCAATTGTTAGTTCATAAACAAACAACTGAGTTCTGTTTCATTTGTCAGCTAGAAAACCTTTACCGGTCCAATTACTATATTCCAAAAATAACACTCACCTCTTCCTAACTGTAGTCTGGTATGTATTTCTGCAATGTGGTTGACAATTTTCACCCTTTTCCATGGATCAGATGACCTATAAGATGGAGGCAAAGACCAAATAATTCTAGACCCAAGTTTCCAATGCAATTTGAGGGAAAAACTGTGTATGACTTTATGAAAACATTTCAAATCAAAACCATTATGAGTCTTGGGATAACATAGAGAGTCCCAGCCCATCCAGTGCCTTTTAAAACCATATTCAGTCTTCCCCCATAAAAAATGGAACAAATTATCTCCATTTGCTCAATGATGTGTTTTGTTGGAGTCATAACACACCATATATGATGTACATTGATGCAAGTACGTGCTTAACTAAAATGCAAGTACATGCTTAAATAAAATGAGCCATCCAGCCATTTATTATTCCACTTAAGAATTCTGTGATTTAGTCTCTCAATAAGTGGCTGAAAATACACATTTAGCTTATGCCCCTTAAATATTGTCACTCCTAGATGTAGGAAGGGGAAGTGGCCTTGTGTCATTTTAGTTATGTCTCTAATCATGTCTAGTCTGATGCTACTTGTCTTATGACCAACATAAAAGGCACTTTTATTGAAATTAACAATCTTTCTAGATGCTTTCTGTTAATGCTGCAGAAAAGAGACTAGGTTAAGCAATGATTTTTTTGTAGCCTTAATAAAGATAACAGTATCATCAGCATAAGACAAGCGAGTCACTGGAATTGTAAGTAGAGGCATAGAGAATCTATCAATGAGACTAATTGAAACATGCACTTAACTCCTCTATTTAATAATATTGTGATGAAGTTAAACAAAATAGGTGATAAAGGATCACCTTATTTTAGTTATCTTAAGACTTTAAAATAGCCATATGGACAACCATTAACAAGGACCGAAAATCATGCAGAATTAATGTTTCTCAGAATATTGGCAACTGTATGACCATGGAATCCATATGTTAACAACAAGGAGTTGAGCATAGGTCATGATACCCTGTGAAAGGCCTTTGACATATCTAGCTTTGAAATTGCATTAAGCCTCCTGTCTTGGCTTATCTAACAATTTTACCAGTTCTTGTATAACCAAGATGTTATCAGATATTTTCTTGCCCTCAATGAAGACTGATTGCTCTTCTGAGATGCATTTCCCTATTAGTGACTTTAATCTTTGATAGAGTTTTATTTGAGAAATTAGAGAGACTGATGAGCCGATTTTCAGAAAATAAAGTTGCAGTCTCTACTTTTGAAATAAGAGTGACCAGTGTGCTTGTGAAAGATTCAGGGATAGGTACACCAGAGTGAAATTCTCTAACAACATTTTACAAATCATGGTGAATAATATCCCAAGTAACCCTATTGAATTTCCCATTAAATCCATCCGGCTCTGGTGCACCATTCTCTCAAAGACAGTTGCTTTCAACTCATATAACTGCAAATCAGTTGTATATTCTTTATCGAACTACACTAAAAATGAGCTCCCTATTGTTAAACGGATTAAATTAATTCTGAACTTCTTGTTATCCATTTCTGAACGATTTTCATAATACTGAAATTAAATGGAAATTACTACGTGTAAAAGAGAAAATATGATCTTTTTTATATACTTGATGACTATCTAACCAAACTAGTCATGTCTAGATCTCCATAATTTACGTAAAAATATTCACATTCTCTAATACTATTTATTAAATAGTATTAAGTTAAAAGATAAAGTCCATGTTCAAAACCTCGAAGTCAAGTCCTTGTTATGTTTTTGAGTAAGGTCAAAGTCATCGGAATGACCAGCTTCATCCTTGTAATCACATACTTGACCATATTCATTCAAAATTATCGAAAAATTAATTCATATGCCGCCTCCCCACCATCCATTTTAGTATACAAAGAAAGTTACTATAAATTGAAGCCAAAGGAATTCTTCATCCATACAAATACACTACAGTTTCATCAAATCACCATGAGGTCCAGCACCAGCATCCTTGTTCTTGTCGCCCTTGTTCTTGCTCTAGCCATTTCCACTGCAAACTGCAATTCTGAAGGTAAAGTTCATACAATCTTCATCATGACAATCACATTTCCGATGAATGTGATTGTAAAACGTCTTCTTATTGCATGATTCAGTTCAGATGAACTAATGCTGGCGATGAAAGAATTTGCAGGAGATGCCCTAATTGTTCTCAAGAAGAGTTTGTCAGATCCAAGTAATGTACTTCAGAGCTGGGATCCAACCCTTGTCAATCCCTGTACCTGGTTTCATGTTACTTGCAACAGTGACAACAGTGTAACAAGGCTGTAAGATTCCCTTCTCCATTTCATTCAAATTGCTCAATTATATATTGATAAATGATGATTAAGAGTAAACGAAATTAATAAATAATCACTTGATTGTTACTGTTTCATATATAAGGCACATGTAAACATTTCTCTTTTTTTTATGATTCTTAAGCACTTAAAAACTTGATTCAATTATTATGTATTAATTATAGTAGATAGCATCAGTGGCGGATCCGCTGAACAAGTTTGTGAATAGTATTTTCCGGTCTAACTGTCATTGTAGCGCCTTCTCGCTCTGTATTACCGCCTACCCTAATATTAATTTCTAGATTCGCTACTGAATAACATATTATAATGTGTTTTATAACTAATGGAATATCTTTCAAAATAAAGGAGTTGTATGTTGTACACATTTGATAATTGTAGTTTGAATTGGTGAAGGGATCTTGGAGATGCTGGACTGTCAGGGCATCTTGTGCCTCAGCTGAAGAAGTTGACCAATCTCCAGTACTTGTAAGATTAGTTATTAACAGTATTTTACATGTTTAGCTAAATTTTTACAGTAAATTAGTACCACGCTCTATGAACTTATTTCTTGCAAAAAGTTAATAAATTTTACTGACAGTGAAAAAACCTACTCTCATTCACTACACATATAGATCTAGGGGTCGTTTCAGTATATTATTATTCCATCCCAGTCTCTTCTTCACACTTTTTCGTCAATTTTTTAAAGGTATGTTTAACGTGTAGGGAATTGTATGGTAATAAGTTGACGGGAACAATTCCGGCGGATCTGGGTAAGCTAACCAGTCTGGTCAG
This sequence comes from Sherardia arvensis, assembly GCA_948330725.1. Classification (NCBI taxonomy): domain Eukaryota; kingdom Viridiplantae; phylum Streptophyta; class Magnoliopsida; order Gentianales; family Rubiaceae; genus Sherardia; species Sherardia arvensis. The sequence continues at coordinate 7,908,196 of OX415238.1, read as the reverse complement.
CCTGGATCTCTACAGCAACAACTTAAGCGGTCCCATCCCGGCGTCCCTCGGAAATTTGCGACGCCTGAGATTTCTGTAAGCTAGCCTATTTACCTTATTTTCATTGGAAGGGTTTTTTCAAACAAATATATATAAATTGGAAGATGAAGATCAGTTTATAATCCTTACGATTCTTCTGAATTATTATATTACATATAAACTAATTCAAAAATGATAGAAAGCATCCATTATAATTAACTAGATAGAATCGTAGCAGCATTGGCATTTGCCAAAGATTTTAGTACATCTCCCAGTCTTAGCTGCTTCGTGTCTCTTGCAATGCTGTGCGCAGTCGGGATTGTCAAAACAAGGCCCCTCAAACAATGCTGACAGCTTGCATACCTCTGCGTTCACGCTCATGTTCTTCTCATCTGAAGACATTTTCATCGATCATCAAAATATAAATATGATTAATTTCTGATAAACTTAAATATTTGCTGAAATATATGTATAAGAACTTACGAGAAAGAAAGAGAACAAGGAGAACGAGCATGATTGCATGGAGCTTTGCCATATCTTCCTATTTTTCAGATTGCTGTAATTTGTTTTAGTGGAATTGAGAGTGAGAAAATACTTACGTTTTGTGTCAATATATATAGTGATTATATAACTTGGAAAGGAGAGCATCAAGGAATCAAAATTGAATGAGTATCATATCTTTCTGTGTATAATTTATGAGTGAATCGGTATACTAGATCTCTTTCAAAATTATATATTCTGATACTATGATAGTACATTTCTAATTTAGTTTCTAAATTTCCTCTGAAATATTCTTAAATTAAAGTAGTATAGAATAAAAGTGATACAGTTCGGTGCCATGTGTTTATAAAATATTAAGTTAATTTATATAGCTAAAATTATCGACAGTTAAATCTATAATCAAATAGTTTTCTGTCACACAGAAACTGCAAATATTAGGTCATGAATGAGTATAATATCTGAAAATTATGTTTGGATCTTAATGATTTGAATGAAAATATACTTTCAATATCACGTGAATCATGAGTACAAATATGTGTATCAATAAGTATGACATATTTCTCAATATGCATACAAAAATAGACCTGTTCTCTATATTTGTAACAGATCATCAAGATTCAAGATCTTTTAATTCTATTTATTATGAAAATCAATAAAAATACCCCACTATTTACCTTTGAACCACGCCCAGTATAATATCCCCACTATATAGTGGTTTGCTTTAAAAAAAATACTCTATCAGTATATGCTGGACTAATTTAGGTAAAGCTGAGTTGTACCTTTGAACGATGACCGTATAAGTAAATCAGTACAATTCAGTTCAACAATAATATAATGAAATTTTGGAAAACATGGTCATATTGATTCTATTTTTCAATATATTATCACATCAGTTTAGTTCAGTTAATATATTTCAGTTCAATTGCGTAAAGTAAGAAATCAACTTAATTAGGAGACTCTAATATTGTCACAAAATTATTTTCTTGTTTTTATTGCATATTTTATCACAATTAACTTTCCTTACAATGTATTTTTTAATATAAATTAAATTAGAATGACAAAGGCACTTGAAAATACAACTTTTGCTGATAATTATAGAACTGTCACTAACCATTAATAAAAACAAAGAAACGTTATTTATTTTACTGTAAACATATTGTAAAATTTGTTTCGATATAAAAGTAAAAGAAATTTTAATTACAATTTATAAAATTTACAATAATAAAATAACAGTTCAAATTGAAAGTTACACTTTTAAATTAAAACGTATAAAAACTTTCCTGAAACGTTAGAAAAAGTTGGATGTCATGAGACCATTATATTAAAGAAGTTATCATGATCATGTATGCAACAATATAAATTATGAAAATTTCCTTTCAAAAAAATATATATATAAATTATGAAAATTTTATCACCAAAATTTGGGATATTATTTCATTGAAAAAATTATTATTGAGATTTCTTACATTGCTAAAAATCAGCAATGACTATGGTAATTTTTGCTGTTCTTATGTATTTGGGATTTGACTAGTTAATTAATTAATCCTTATATTATTCAGGAGATTAGACAATAACAAGCTATCCGGAAAGTTGCCCGACTCCATCATTCAACTCGTCAAAATTGGCCAATTGCAGATTCTGTGAGCTTTCTTCTGTTCTTTTGTTCGTTCTTATATATGCAGTGAAAATAACATTTTAATATTATTTTTTATGCATAGTGTTGAATTATTGATCTCAAGTTTAATGTTTTTTTTTGAAGTATCATAAGTTTAATGGTTTATTGTTCTTTATCAGGAATGTATCACTTAATAATTTGGCAGGAACAATTCGAGCCACTAATCAAACAGGTATGATCTTTGTGCGTTTTGATTTATTATCTTTGTGCGTGCGGTTTGTTCTATATAATTTTTTGGTTCATCTGTTTTATTCTCTTTTTTTTTTGGTTAGGGTTTGCTGTTACCACCATAACTCAAGATCCAAAAGCTCTCGGAGAATGATATTGATGTTGGATTGGATTAAATTTGAATTCATTTTTATGTTGTAATAATACTGTTTCAATTTGAATCGGAGAATTAATGATGTTTATTTTATCTTCTCTTTATGATGGAAATGAGTTTGAAATAAAATGGTTAACTTTGAACTTACAATACCCCTCAAAATATACAAAACGTTGCAATATGTCTCAAATGCCCCGTACAAAGCCGTGCATCTCACCTGCTCAGAGGGCTGCGGGGCCGTCTACGTCTGCGACGCCAACTACACCATGTCATCGCATTGCTTCAAAAAGCTCTGCGACTCTCAGTCGGTCGAACGGCCTCCGAAGAAGACACCGGGCGGAGAAAGGCCGACCAAGTTCGTGTTTCCCGCTGATCGGCGCCGACCGTCGTGCCCGGCCAAGGGGTGCCGGGGCATAGTCAAGAGCTGGGTCGTGCATAAGCCGGCTCGAGATGCAATGGATGCTGTCCAGCGTTGTTGCAGGAAGATCGGTTACGTGGTCGACAAGACCGATCGGGAAGCCGTCGATGCTATCGAGGGCGACTGCAACAAGGACGGTTACTGTGATGTGATGGGGAATTATACTGAACTGAAGGATCATGCCAAACTGTTACATGATCGGAGCTTTTATATTTCTTCCATGGCCATGAATACTTCTTAGTGTACAACTGTTGATAAGAAACTTCAAGTTAATGTTTACTTTGTCCTTACTCAATGACAAAAAATGTGCGAATTTCGATCTGCGCTGATCGGCATGAGTTCTCCGGTAGAGCTTCTTGACCGGGGTGTTCGTGATTGAACAGCTTCAGATCACACTTGGCAAACTCCATTGCTGAGTTTCCGAATGGCTTTGGTGCATTGGTGAGGCAGATGAGTGCGTGCGTGAGTGGTATGAGTACGTGTTATGATGAAGAAGGGGTGTGTGTATGAGTAGCTTATTTCGGAAGCTAGGGTTTTGCATGGGCTGTTGGTGAGCTAACCGTAGCCCAGCGTAAAGCATGGATCACTGACCATGGTCAGGTTAACCTGATTAGATTAGCTTGATCATCGTCAATATAAGGTCGATGTTTGACCCCGATCAGGAAAGTCTTTGGCCAAATTTAAGTTCGGGGCGATTTAAGTGTAATCAACATGAGCGTTTTATTTTATTAAAAAAACATGAGTGTTGATAGATTATATTCAAAAATTGTGATTTTCTTGAAGATGAGGATCAGTTTCACATTGTGACTTTCTTGAAGAAGACGCGCGAGTTTCAATATATGACAATCTTTAAAAGTTTGTTTATACTTTGATTTATTTGCATGAGTAGGACTTAATTAGATAAATTAGGTCTAATAGTCAATAGATAGAATTTAACAATCAACGTATCTGAGTAATTTTTATCTGAACTCTTAGAGGTCGTTGGTTGGATGTGGGAGATTAATTCTGTAAAAAAATGAAATTCCTACATCATTTTAAATTCCCATGATTTGAAAAATATTGTTTGGTTGGGATGTGGGAGAAAGAAATTCCCATGAATTTCTAGTTACCTAAGGAAATTCCACTATTATGTGGGAATTTGGAATTACTAAGAAGATGAAATTCCCACATTTTTTGCCAACCAAACAACTTGTATGATTTGAATTCATCAGATTTTTAAATTCCTACATATCTCACCTCCAACCAAATAATCTCTTAAGTTGTACTAGACAAAAAGGAAAATATTACCATGCACACGAGTAAAGTGTACTGCCGATTAGTATAAGTTGTCATGTTCACCGTTGATCATACCATAGATAATTAGAATATATCCCTCGATATTAGAAACAAAGAAGCTATATTGAATGCAGTAAGACTCGGTCTAACATATGTTTGCTTTATCGGCGACTCACTTGACTTAGCTAAATGAATTAGATGAGAAGAAGACCCATTTTTAGAATGTTCCCAGACGATTCAACAGATTGGTAGTCATCTAAAATTCCACAATTTTTCTCCGCCCCATTGGTCCCTGGAGATAGGAATGTTTTAGCTCTGTGACAATAGAAGATTTGGAGAATTTAGAAGATAATTAATAGTAATTCTTGTATATTGCATGTATGCCCCTAGGGTTTAATTTGTAACAGTTAGAACCATCTCTGTAAGTATAAATAGCTGAGCATTATGTCAATACAGATTACTTTGGAAATTAGTCTTTACATGGTATCATAGACATCAGCTACTTTCTTGGCTTGGAGGTGACTTATGCTACCGTTCTTGGGTCAGGCCAAGTATGCTAGGGACATTCTTTAGAGGGCAGGAATGGTGGATGCCACACCAGTCTCTACACCATTCATTCCATTGTCCCAACTTCATAGTAGCACCAGTGGTCCATTTCACAATCTGAAACTGTATCGTTCTCTTGTGGGTGCCCTCCAGTATCTTACCATCACTCGACCTGATTTGTTCTTTGCAGTCAATTCAGTGAGTCAGTATCTTCAGGACCCATGAGATGACCATTTTGCTGTCGTTACTCGGATACTCAGATATGTTCATGGCACGCAACATTGTGGTCTAACTTTCACTGTTGATGGTGTTTCAGAGGTTTTAGCATATTCTGATGCAGATTGGGCACGCTGCTTGGAGACACGTCGTTCCACTTATGGTTATGCTGTTTTTCTGGGTGGCAACTTAGTGTCGTGGAGTGCGAAGAAGCAGCCGACTGTCTCTCGCTCGAGCTCGGAATTGAGTACAGGGCTCTTGCCAATACTGCTTCAGAGGTTATCTGGTTGACTTACATTCTTCGGGACCTTCGTTATCCACTTTTAGGGTCGCCTGTCCTTCTTTGTGACAATAACAGTGCTATCTTTCTAGCTGAGAATCTTGTTGCTCACAAGAGGGCGAAACACATTGATATTGATTATCACTTTGTTCGGGAGTTAGTTGCAGCCGGCAAGTTTCGAGTAGGTCATATTCCTACGTCGTTACAAGTAGCAGACATTTTCACTAAGAGACTCAACCGTGCGTTGTTTGATTTCTTCCGGTCCAAGCTTCGCGTTTCGATCAATCTGACGCTTCGCTTGAAGGGGGTGTGACAATAGAAGACTTGGAGGACTTAGAAGATAATTAGTTGTAATTCTTGTATATTGCATGTATGCCCCTAGGGTTTAATTTGTAACGGTTAGGACCCTCTCTGTAAGTATAAATAGCTGAGCAGTATGTCAATACAGATTACGTTGGAAATTAGTATTTACAAGCTCATTCGCTATATTCTTATGCCAAGTGAAGTGATGTAGGAGCTACAATATGGACTTCCCGTCCCCATTTTTATTGTAACTAGATACTGAATGTTTCAAATAAGATAAAATGAAATTACTGTTCAAAAAAATTGAAAATTTCTAAAATAGTGAAAGTAATTATTTGATTAGCAAATTTATTGGGTGAGGGCTAGATTAGTAAGCAAAATAGGCCAAGTTTTATGATATACAAATCGACAATTGAGACAACATTAAATTTAGACAAATCAACATTCTATCTACACTGACACAGCCCCAATTTGCAAATTCCATATTGATAAGTATGTGGTTATTATTACCCGAATTTATGAGATATTGGGCTTAAATCCGAATATATATAATTGGGCATATGTGCTTAAGTGATCCACTCTTGAATAATGTAAAGTAATTATACTAAAATAAATGACCCGGTAATCACGTCAATCACCTACATGTTCGTAGGGCCAGTTACCACGATCAAAGGCAGATTGAGTATTATAAATAGAGACTTGGTGGGCCTCAAAAGGGATTGTAATCTAAACACTCACGCTCTATACTTTATACTTATAACAAAACAGTCTTACTGAATCAAATATCGGAGTGTCTATCCACCGGCGCCCGGTGGGCGTTGTTTTTTGTAGGTCTGTAAGTGAGCATAACAGATCAAGGCGCGTGGAAAAGAACATCCATCACATATTCTATAAATTTACAAAATTCCCTTAACAAATGATAATTTTTTTAATTCAATTTTTAACTTTTTCATTTTCTGAATCTATATATTCATAATAAAGTTTCAATTTTTTTCCTATAAAAAACAATAATTTTTTCATAAATCAACGCATCTCAAATTCCTAATGAGCTAGTAATAGCAAATTGGAATATTTAGATCATCTGAATAGGTTGATTCATTGGTTTAGGCTTAGCCCAATCATAATCGATAAAAATAAAACATATTTAGCATTGGAATCAAGACAGGAGATCACAAAAAAAGTACAAAACATTTGAAGAAATAATTCAGAGCAGAACTTACAGGATTTTTAGTATATATGATATATGTGAAGATACAGAATCACATAAGTATTTATATTTTACTCTTTGATTGCATTTTTTAATGTACATTTTTACATGATTAACATAGTAAATAATTCAAATTTTTTTAAATTAGAACGTATAATTTGTTTATCTTAAATGTTAAAAATTTTGACTATCAAAATATGAACTTAATATATTCTGTATTTATCAAAACAAATGGTATAATTCTTCACTAGTGTGAGACGCCCACTACATTGTGTCACACCATGCATGACGATCGTTTGCTCAAGGAATATATATCGTGAACTTCTTGATTATATTATTCTTCAATCTTATACTCTTATTATGTACTTGTGGATTGTTGTTTGATAATGTGATCACTCTTAAATAAATAATTATGTTAGTCTTGTATTCTTTTTCCATTGATTTGCAAATAATTATGTTAATTTGCAAATATATTCCCTGCAATATCAGATATCCACAATATTAAAGAGCATATGAAACTGTACAATCAGAAAATATATACCATCAAATAACTTTAAAATGATAAAAAAGAAATAAGAAGCTAGAAGAATCTCATATATTTATTTTAGTTTCATAAATAAATAACACTAAGACAAATTCAATAAATCGGCATCAAATTAAATCAAGGTTCAAATGCCCATGCATTCTCTTTGCGAACTGCCTCTTCCTCTTCAGGGGTGAAATCATTCTTTATGTTGAAAATTTTACGGATTTCCTCTGGAGACTTGTCCTTGATCATGTCTGCTACAGCTTGACAAGTGATGTCGAGCAAAGTCTTAATATCAAGGTAATTTGCAGCCAATATGAGGTCAAATAAATCTTGATCATTCTGCTTCACAAAGTCAGAGTCAAAAAATTTGAGAGATGCTTCATCATTCTTCTTGTCTTCTGCACTCATATCCTCATACTTAACATGACGCTTGCAGTATTCAATCACCTTAACCAAAGTCTTGCTATTAACATTGGGAAGAGGGATGGTGTTATTGGCGCAGTCATTCTCAATCATGTGCTTAATGGTTTGGGACATCAATGCCACCGTCTTATCCACCTCGAAAGTTTCTCCGTCCGAACTCATCAATGTTATGGATGTTGACATTGCGAATGAATGTGATAAGTTTTTATGATTCAAAATAAGACTCCCCTCCACTATTTATACTAGATATTCAACCATTTCCTTTTCCTACGTGGATTCCTACTCTTTCCCGGTCCATTCCTTTTCCTTTTGTTTTTTTGGAAGTACAATTCCAATTCTGAATCCAATGGTTCTTCTTTTCCTAATTTGATTTCTATTTCTAATTTCCCAATCTCTGTTGGATTTCCTTCTTTCTGTCGAATTATCTTTGTTTTATTCATGTTTAAAGTATTTTATTCCGTTTTATTTTTTAAAAATAATGAAATACCAACCTTGAGTGGTATATTAAAACGGATGAAAAGATATACTCTTAATACTTAAACAAATTATTATGGGCACTATTATATGCAGCCCAATATTTACTTATCCGTATTTATTCATGAAGTACCATTAATACTCTCATTATTTATTAAAAAATAAGTGTGATTTCTCATATATGAGGATATATCAAAAATTTTAAATACAAATACGGACTGCATAAGTAATGATGGACTACATGTATCAATTGCCAATATCAACATCGTCAGATATTATTTTCCAGGCTAGCCACCAACAAACCAAACTAATAGATTAATGCATAAATTTACAAGTACAACTAATTGGTTCACGTATGTTATGCAAAGATGAAGTTTTTTTTTTTTTTTTTTTGAGAAAGCAAAGATGAAGTTGATGGGAGTAATCATTTGTGTTATGAGTTTTTTACGTCATATTATGTATGTTTCAAAAAATAAGTCTAAGACGTACCTAATATATTGCATTTTTATTTGATTCTTGTACGTGATTTATATTAGTTTGGTTCTATTTTATTCTTGCATTTCTGTTACGAGTCAAGCTTTATAAAACTTGTGAATCTACTACTACATATTTTAATTCTACTTTCGAATTTATATTTATTTTGAATCCTACGTCTTCCTCTTTTTTGAAGAACTCCTCTCAACTAATTGCTTCAGTTTCCACTGAATTAGTCCCCATATGTTTTATCAATTGATAAAAATAGTTTTCAATGAACTTTGACTAACAACGATTATAATAAGTGCAATTAACATCTAATTTAATAATTATATAAAAGATAATAAAACCAAATGCTAATTAGACTATCTGTCTTATTATGAAAATAAAATATCTATGAATGTGTAATAGTTCCCTCAAGAATATTATCTAACTACCACAAAAGGTATGAATCTTTTAACAATAGATCTGCATAAAATCCCAGTCAACATTTATAATAAGGGATCTTCAATATTTGAGACACCACAAACATGCTCAAGGAATCTGTATGGAGAGTTTCCATACTTATTCATAACCAGTAGTTAAAATTGTTTGCACATCTTTTCGATATATGGAGAGACGGAGAAGATGAAGGTGGTTAGGATTTAGGATTTTAATACATAAATATTGCTCAATGGTGAAAAAATATTGGTAATTTTAAGTTTGACCTTAATCTCTATCGTCTTTAGTTGGAGGGATTTAAAGTATGCATTAATTTTGATATTCTAGATGAAGCCATTGTCTAAAAAAAGGATAGAAATTGTCAGAGGAAAAAAACAAATAACAAAATTCAAGAAAGAAATGTAGAGATGGAAATTAACATAATCGTAAAAATATTGAGTAATTTTAATCATATTAATATGGTGGTGTTGGCAGTTACGAAACTATTAATCAGATGTACGCCCTTGTTCTTTCTCTTGCCCTTTCAAAAGCAAAAGAAAGTTTATATGTATGCAACTTTGTAATTTTAACCTCAATGTGAGTATATATACATAGTTTTCTCCAAATATATGAAATGTTTAATATGCAATTAATAGATAAATTGCAGGGGATGCTCTTAATAGTTGGAAGACGGCATTAGCATATCCAAATAATGTGCTTCAGAGCTGGGATCCAACCCTTAATGGTGTTAGAGAATATTTTGTGAATATTTTAGATTATTTTTTCTTATAAATTAAGTTAGACCAAAATTTATTTTCCTTATTAAATTTTATGTTTCGGTCTATATATTGAAATCTCTACGATGAATAAAATCACAGCTTCATATTTTACGAATGGACAATCATTACTTCTGAGATCATGTTATTTGCAGCAGCATATATAGGAAGGATAGTAAGTGTGTAACTCTTATTTTAACCTCTTTTAAAAAAAATAACAGTTTAATATTTATCAGTATCATCCTGACTATGGCACCAATCAAAAAGCCATACGTCCACGTATTCAATCATTATCTAGACGGGTTTAGGCATTGAAGATTAAAATTTTAGAAATTTACTAATATCTTAACCAATAAAAAATCTTAATTCTACACGTGTTATATTCTTATTGGTACCTGACAATGGTTATATCAGAATAATCTTGACGAATGTTACACTGGAAAAATAAAAGTGAAACTTTTTCGAACTTTAGGCTGCGTTTGGTCAGGGCCGGCCCAAGCAATTATGGGGCCTGAAGCGAGTCAATAAAAAAATGGTTTAAAATTTTTTTTCTGCGTAGAAATGTAAATGCATCACGAGCGCTCTCGGGACTAAAAAAGAAGCAATTACATGTGTTTCATGAATTAAGGACGCTGAATGTTTGCAAAAGATTCACGTTCGCAGGTACTTTCTGCAACAACTATCTCGCTTCTCTCACTCTTTTTATCGAACACTTTGTATTTTTTGAAATCGCTTCTCTCAAACCTTTCAACCGTGGTGTATTTACATCAAAATAGACTACTAAATGCATCAAAGTAACATATTATCACTGTAAAAGTTCATTAGAATTAGGTACTAAGAAAGATTTTGCTAAACGAGGGACTCGTAGTCTTAATTAGATAAATCTCAAATTTTATCACTCTTAGGAAAAAACGATTTGCAGGAACCAAATTACTGCAATAAATATTTAACATATTTCAAAAAAAAAATCTCACTCAGTGTTCGTTTCAAAATTACAAAATCATAAAAAAAATTGAAAAGGTGATTTCACAAGGTCATGCTAATTTAATAGATTAACACATAGAACACATGAAACATTATTTACCGATTAAGCGATCGGAGAAGTGAAATACAACATAGATTGTGAATTTGACCATCAATGGTGATCGTCGGATCGAGTCGAGGTGAAAAATGAAAGGAGACACTCAATTTAGGATTTTAGGGCTTATTTACAAACTCCATAAAGTATTATAGACTTAAATGGAAATAAGCAAAAGTTATGAGTCAAAATGATGACAATGAAAATGGATCTTTGAATTTTGAACAAAAATCTAAATTAGGCTACATATTTTAGTTTGTATATTAGAAAATGGGGCCTTACAAATTGGGAAAATGAGACCTTAAAAATCAGAAAAATAGGCCTTAAAAAACGGGAAAATGGGGTCTTAAAATCAGAAAAAATGGGGCCTGAAGCACTGATATCAGTTGCTTCGTACCATGGGCCGGGCCTGCGTTTGGTTCACGAGAATTTTGAAAAACTGGGATTTTGCAAGTCTAGTATTTCAAATTCGTGTTTGGTTCACCAGTTTTACAAATCCTATTTTTGACCCCAAAATTCAGACTTGTAAAATCCTAAAAACCAATCAAAAATTTTATTTCAGACTTACAAAATTCCAACCCAGCCAAACAAAGATTTTGCAAAACCAGATTATCAAAATCGTAAACAAAAACCCAAACTTTCAAAATTTCAAAACAAAATCCAGACTCTCAAAATCATCTCCAACCAAACACACCTAATTTTTCTGATGAAGTAATATCGGGACGTACTGCTGGGCTTACGGGACCTATGATACCTGAGCTTGGAATGTTGGCTAATTTGCATTTGGTTCACTCAGTTTTTAAAAAATTGGACTTTTAAAGTTCATTTTTTAAAATTTTTGTTTGGTTAATATAGTTTTATAAAGTTCAGATTTTCCGACTTCCAAATCTGATTTTTGTTCTTCCAAATTCGGACTTACAATTTTTGATTTTATACTTACAGTTTTTGTTTCAGACTTGCAAAATCCTGACGAACCAAACAAGAATTTTGTTTCAGATTTACAAAATTCCAACCCAACCAAACAAGATTTTTGTAAAACCAGACTCTCAAAATCCCAAACAAAAATTCAAACTTTCAAAATTTCAAAACAGAATCCAAACTCTCAGAATATAAATCTCCTACCAAACACATTCTTGTGAAGCTGTAAGATATCTACAACAAGACTCACTTTTTTATCATTCGTTTAGCATGTTAATCATACTCTGTTTTTTTTAACACATATGTAGATTTAGTATAATGCTTGTTATGGTCACGTCCAGATGAGTTAAAATGGTGATATACTAAAATGTGTTGTGTTGATCGATGTACTGTATGCTGAGATAAAAAAGCGTCAAAATGTGTTGAGTGCTAATATGAGTTGAGAAAATGGATCGGACATATTTTATCCGTTCAAACCAATTATATCAACTAGAGTGATCTAATATAATTAATTATTCATAATATAAATGTGATATACTTTAAGTTGTATCTTAATGTTACAATTTTTCAATATTAACATATTATATTTTCACTCTTTGTTAAGTTACACATAATTCAAGATCCAAGAGCTTCATATGCTTAGATAAGAATAAGTTAGTTGCCTTACAATGTTGCTCTAATAAATAATGAACTATTAGACTGAGTTAATAAATATATGCTGCAATTTTGTTATATTAATCTGTTGAATGAGCAAGCTCCACTACTTGATGATGATGATCATCACTGGGCATTTGTGTGACTGAAATGGCATCAAATGGCAACTCTTTGGAGAGAGAAGAAGCATTTGTTGATAATCTTCTTGGTTTTGCCCAATCCAAAATGAGTCCATGGGTGTAGGCATCAAATATTCCTTGCTTAAATTGACTACCCATCTATAAAAAAAAACATTACAAAGTTTAAATGATGAAAATTGTAAAAACAAAAGATCATTAGGGCACAATTGTGTCAACTTATATTCAATAAAATTCTTAACCTCATTAAAACATGTTTACATCAGATCATTCAATTGATCAAATCTTACTTTTTTAGTACAATTCAGTTCTGAAAGAACACCTTCAAATTTTTATGTTTCTCAATATTTATTTTCCGTTTAGTCACTTCAAATCAAGTGAAAATTACTCACCTCAATATGAAAATTTGGCACGTGAATTTCAAAATTATAAGTTGGGAAATTATATAAAATACCCTTTTTTTTTTGTTAAAAATATATAAGTTCGTATTACAAGAATGTGTAAATATACATAAATCAGATTCATGTACCTGCGTGACTAGGGCATACAATGGTAGTGTGCTATAACTGCAAAGAACCTGCACAATCACCCTGCATGTACAATATCCCATTGATCAACAAAATCAGATGTTGTTTTATGCAGTGCAGTATTTTACTTTTATAGTTCAAAATACAGTATAAAAGTAAAAAAAAAATCTCAATTTATTTAATTTTCGAGAAACTAGCCAATTTTTTACAGGGGTGATAATGTTATTTCATTTGTATTTTGAACTATGATCGATGAATAAAATATTGAATTACGTATAGCATTTCAGTAAAAAAATATAAATAAAAAAAATGGTGTTAGTAGTGCCAAAATTTGTTCAAGCAAAACAAGGGAGTGTGTTTAATTACCCCACGATAATTCTTGGAATGATGAAGCCCAAGTCTTCCATAATGCATGACCTGAATCCATAGGTGCTCTGCCAAAAGTCACATTATAAATTAAAGAATGCAATCAAACTACACTAATAAGTTGAGTTTAGCTCTATTCAAATACATCTATTTAATTTAGGTCAGTTTATTTCTTGCGTCTCCTGTCGCATCATAATTTCCGACACTGGGAACGTGACATTTTAAAAGAAGTAGGAACAAAATAACACTAAACAGACATATCTTGTGTCGTGTCATGTCTGACACGTATCCGACACGGTACTATACTGCCATGTCCGAACAAAGTTTATTTTAAATTGGTGAGAAAATCTTACCCATATCCAAAAGAGGAAAGCAATCTCGAAAGAGTTTTGGAAGAGAATGAAGTGAATTAAGTAGAGAACCAGAGTTGGTCTGTGAAACCAAAACAGTTCATCGGAAGGCGTCGCCTCCACTCTGCTTCCTCCGTCGCCGCCTGCGGTGCTTCTTTCTTGAACCTCTTTTGCTAGCTCTGTGATTATGTGCTCCAATTTCGCTCCCACCAACAACAATAGCTGCATATCAATGAAGGAAGATTCTGTTGAAAAATCAATTTTCTTAAATATTGTGGAACTAGTACGGTGTATTTAAACTTGAATAATACATTTTTGTGTTAAAACATTGATAATTTTAAAGTAAATATATAGTAAAACTTGTTTTAGTACAAAATTTAAGAATTTTATATAAAAATTTTGAGTAATAAAATATGCAGTTCAAATTAAAAACTCACATGTATAAATGATTTTCCGAAATTTTAGGAAAGTTGGGAATTTTAAGAATGATCGCTTACGAATAATGGTAAAAATGATAGCCAGAAGTATGAGTGCCATCCTGCAATAAGAAGGAAGAAGTGATTATTATTATTATTATTATTTAAATTTTAATTAAATTAAAAAGGTTATATCAATCAAATATGTTTTATTTTATATATATTCATATAATTACCTGCTAAATTCACCAGCAGGAAAAGCATGACGAACATCCACAAATACCAGCTGTTAAAAGACAAAAAATACAGTACAAAAAAAATCAAACTCCATTATTAAAAATAAAAATTCGATCTTGAATGTTATTTAATGAATTTTAAGATTTAATTACCTGATACCAACTATCTTCTTGAAGTCATGTTCGAGGGTCCTCAGCATATATTTGTGAAAATCAAAATCAGGCAAAGATGGGCAGTGAGCCTAATTAAATTAAATCCAGATAATTAGCAATGTTAAAATTCACTCTTAAAGATGAAAAGAGGCAAGGTAAAAGTGAAATCAAATTATTGGAGGGAAATTCGTACACGAATGAATCCAGTTCGCAAGGCAATGTAGTCAGACTTGGTAACTGAACCATAAAATTGCTTGAAAAATGCTACCTGCACAAAATGAGAAAATATTAATAACATTATATATTTTTAAGTGGATTGTTAGTCAAAGTGGTGTAAGGGCTCTTAATTTTTACTCGTTACTTGTATGTAAAATGGGTAATTTATTTTTTATTTATGTGGGTATGGGTAAAATATAAATACGGACACAACGGGTATGGATATAGTTAAAGCAGGTCGCATAAAATACGGGTTTAATCCGCGAATTTACCCGTTTACCCGTTTTGATATAATATTTACCTTTTTACCTGCGGATTATACCCGATCCGTTTTTATCCGTTTTAAAACGGGTAAAATACGGATCATACTCATATTTTATCTTACTCATATTTTACCCGTTTACCTGTTTACCATCGCTAGTGGTGGTTTATGTCATCACAACAGGAGTAAAACAACATTCATGCTATGAATTATGAGAATTTAAGAATCTAAAATTTTAGCATCTGATTTATTGATATAAGAAGTTAATATTTACATATCAATTAAAAAATTATATTTTCAACGTGGTTTTTAGTCAAAGTGGTGTATGTCATCACAAAAGGAGTAAAACTACATTTATGCTAAATTTTGAGAATCTGATTTATTAGAAGAAAATTAATATTTATTTCAATAAAAAATATTTTTTAAATGGTATTTTAATCAAAGTGGTGTATGTCATCACAAAAAAATATTAACACATACCGTCCAACTAACAACCCTAAACTTCCTCCAATATTTTCCAGCTCTCTCCAAGAATAATAGACGGTGAATATGAATGGAATGGTGGGCTGCAATAATGAAGAAAATAAAATTTATATAGAGGTTGTAATTAATATATTACATTAGCAGGAAATTAATCGTAAAAATATGTGAGTAAAGACCATAATGTTATCACAAATAATCATAATATTATTGTAAATGCACTTTCAAAAAAAATATTATTGTAAATGCATGTCTTCTCAAATTATAATTTAAAAGTAGCAATCGTGTTTACACAAAATTAAATTTTATCGAAATCGAAATGAAAAAAAAAATCAGATAAAATATGATGAGAAAACATATATTTGTAAATCTAAATCTTAAAAAGACTAGTACATATTTAGAGAAACTACCCTCCAGTGGTCTGGAAATCTCACTTCTAATTGCAGTCTCCCAACTCTTCCATTGGCTTATCTGCAAAAAGTTGGTGATAATTAATAATAAAAATTCCTCCGATTCATTTGATTTGGCACCGTTAACTAAAAACACACTATTGGACGGCAAGTTTGACAACACTTAGTTTGGCACAGTTGATTAAAAATATTATTGGACGGCAAGTTTCACTATCAATTAACAAAATTTATAATTTTGATATTTGAAAAATATCCATTCAAATCCTTTCAAAAATGTCATACGATGATATTACGATTAGAATTACAACAAAAATTATGATGTATCAACCCTAGTGAACCAGAGGGAGCATGTAAATTGCACCATATGTACCTTAAATGACCCAAGAAGCATGGTGGTGACGCAGAAGATGACGTGAACAACGGCCAGCACGAATATGAATATATGCAGCTGGTGCAGTGCTTCTAGGGATAGCAATGGCACCATTCCCTGAAATGTAAATTGTTGGGACAAAAATAGATTTAATTTGTTTGTATATTATGTTAATTCTTTTCTTGACATGCTATTCTAACTATTTTAGACTACAAACCTTTGAAGAATGTTGAAGAAAAGAATGTATACCTTAGTTGCACACTTGATCATGCTCGATGAATCTTCTTCGGCCAAGAGCCGCCTCCCGTGACTCGTGCTGAGATGCTGGCCGCCGCCACCAGAGGGAGTTTCATGATCATCACCTTGAAACCTGCATGGGAGCATGATATTTGCAGCTTGAGGAGGGATGCAAATGTTGCTTATTAGGCTTTGTGTTACAGTTAAGAGCAGGGAAATGAATCCCAGAAGCATCAATTCTGCAACAAATTCAACCAACTTATCATCAAAATCTTTCATACAAAACAGAATTCAGACGATGGTATGACTAGAATATGTAACACTGACCTGCCTTGACTTTCTCCAAGGCTTCGTACAGTGCATCCTGCTTCTTATGCTTGAACAACTAGTGCATAAACAGGATAAATGTATTTTAAACCGTGTGCAGTCTGATCTGATACGAAAGATTTGTACTGTTTTTTGTACCTTGCCAAGTCGATGAAGGCCTCGCTCGGCCAGCAAAGAAAAGACCACAATGACGAAGCAGACGACTGTCACAACCCACGTCGGGGTGTACCCCATGGAGCGCGCCGTCTCTTCCACCGCCATTTTTGTTGCAGAAATGTTTGTTTTTTTTGGTGCAGCTTTTGAATTAGCAAATGGTTTGAGATGGTATATACATTGTAAATATGTTCAAGGAATTAAAAGGGAAGTTGTAGCACCAGCAAAAATGACCATTTTGAGGCAAGGAATACTTGTTGGCTAAGAAAAAAGAATAGCCATTAGACCAAGCAACGAACAAACCAGATTTCACTAATGGAAGATCTGCCACTGACCATTCTCGGAAGAATATGTGTTCACAAAGTAAACCACACTGTGCTTCAGACTATGGTCAGAGAACAGTCAATTAAACAAGAAACTAAGGAACGACAGACTGCAATGACCTGTTCAATGACCAAAACATAACTAAAAGAAGAGGCGAACAGCGAGAAATGAAAGTTTTAGATGGTCATTCTACCCATTATTTAGCTCAAGCATTCAAGTATACAACAGGGAGCATGCAGATGTTATCAAATTCTGTTTGTTTGTGCAAATACTTAAGTTAACACTTGAACACGAACTTATCCTATAGTCGTCCTATGTTACATAGAGAGCAGAAAACTGCTGAATTTTCTTTCCCCTTCTGCAATGATTGCACAATCTGGGAAAGAAACAGAGCTGACTGTCCTGCACTCTACATAAATGAACACAACAGAACTCGACAACATCAACGCCCATATGCGAATTGCCGGGGTCTTGGTGGTGCTACATAGCTTGATTCGCCACAGTCCAGAGAAGAAAGCCTGAGTGGATCGCTACGGTCAAACACAATTCGGCCGCCGCGACCAAACCTTGCACGAAAAGCAGGTAGTGGAGGTGCAAACATGTCATCATCTGATATGGGAGCTGGTGGTGATGGTGGTGCAGCTGTGTCATCACCTGGTATTGGAGCTGGTGGCGGTGGTGGTGGTGGTGCAGATGTGTCATCATCTGGTATTGGAGCTGGTGGCGGAGCAATCCCAGCAGCAGCCAGTTGTTCGAGATCCAGAGGCTTGGTAAACAACATAACTGGCTCATCAGGATCCTGCATTTATTTCAATAGAAGACATAAAAAATGGTTGCAAGAATCCACAAATAATCTAGATAAAGAAAACAGGACAAGTGCAGAAACAGCTGGATTTGAAAGTCGGTGTAAAAATCATTTACTTAGCAAAGTGATTGGGGAGATTACTTTAATTTTCTTGACAGGAGAAGAAAGTTTACCACTCTATGCATCCATCCATATTGTCTTCGCCTCGAGCTTCCAGCAGAAGCTATTCCCTGTTTTGGCTCCATGAAAGGTAAATGATGTGAGGCCGAAGGCTGCATGCGGGGATCGCTGTTAGCAAGATCATCAGAATCTACAAAATCCTCATCACTTGAAACTGCCTTGGTGGTGGGGAATGATGGTAATCCAGGTAAGGCCAAACTGTCTTCAAGAAGCTCATGTTCATTCTGAATTGGACAATTAGTCATCGATTCAATCAGTAAATAACATAAACATATGACAACTACATAGCTTAGTAAAATTTCAGAGCCTCCAGGAATAAGCTGTACACCTCCTAAGAAACGTTTGGTTTCAGCTGCAACAGTATTTAATGATTCTACAGCAAATAACAATATATACTGCTGGAATCAACAATAATTCAACTGAACTATAAAAAATGGTGAGGCAGTTTATACCTTGTACTTCAATTGCAAACGTTGAAGGTTGACCTCGCTCTCTATAACTTCTCTTTTTTTCTCTTCTCTCTACACAACACCAAGTTCACTATGTTAGCACAATTAACAACAATATTTCTAACAGCAATAGCAAAGATCCATACACTAAAATACAAAAGCATCTTAAACTCGGTAACAGAATACATACCTTAACCAGCGCACTCAATACAGTCCTGGCTTGTTCAAGGTTTCTTCTAACCTGGAGTAAGTGAATACATCTTGAATCAATATATGTGAAAGCAGTAAGTTAAACCAAAATATACCTATTACGTTTGGTGTTTGGGATAAAACAGAATCTTCGAAGTGGATTTCCTGAAGGGTTACTACACTGTAAAGTTATGAGCTAGATACTACAACTAAGCATACTAGCATCACAGCATGAACAAATCATATCCATTAGCATCATTCCTATTTTAAATCACATCTGTACAGGTCTTAGCAGTTGACATCAAAGAGTCAACAAGTAAAGTTGAACCTACATTTCAGTAAAGACAGCAAAACCTATGACCCACAAGAAACAAGTAAAATGAAGTCATAAGGTAAACACACAACAGCTGAAATATGTTAAAATCCAAGAGGTAACACTGCTTACTTGGCGAAGTTTCTCAAATGACTGCACGTTGTTTTCTCTCCTTTGCATCTAATAAATTTACAAGAGAAAGAGAACTCTTCAATATTAATACCAGATTCTTGGGTCAGAAGCGAAAAGTGATATACCCAAAAAGAATCACTAACTTATAAAGCAGATAACTTACCCGCCGGGTGTGAAGTCTATTGGGTCTTTCTCTGGGCCTAAACACATTATAGGGGTTGGTGTCATTCACTGGAGGTGGTGGCTGTAAAGACACAATACAGGAAGCATTCATCAACAATCACATCTAGAAAGACCTTGCACCATTTGAAAGATGATAGCCATACTTCCAAGATCTGGGAGTTTACATGAGAAAACTAAAATATTTGACAATCACTGTATCCAATCAATTCTATGCAATTTCCATCACAAAAATATTTTTTATTTAAAGAGATCAAGTAAACAGCCCTACAGAGGTGTGTGATGATTAAACATGAAGATGGTTTCTTCAAGATCCCTTTATACAGAAGGATAGTGGGAATCACTGTCAAAAAAAGGTAACAGCTGCTAAGAGCTCTATTTCAGTTATTCTCAGTTTCGGCCTCGTCGGGAGCAAGGCAATAGTATAATAGATGTAAAATGTGTGGAAATGTGAGCAAACACTAAAATGATCAAACAAAATGAGTGTGCAGACTCCATTATGGAAAATCAATGCTAAATAAAGGAGAAATTTGAGTAGAGCAGGTATTATAAAGCAGAAAAAAAAATAAGCAGCAGGAAAGAAAATGTTAGAATTATCCGATATCCAGTTAAAGCGTCTCTATACCATTTCTGAAAGCTAATTAAATAACATCACACACCTGTAACCGTCGCAGAATAGGCTTTTGCCATCGTACACGCTGCATAAATCAGACACAGGATTTGTCACAGAGAATCATTTAATGAGACCAAAATTCTTATGAAATACACGGAAAGTCAACATTAAAACCGTTAAAATGCCCTCAAATATTTGTGCATGAAAGTTGAAGAATATTAACCAGACTACAGCCTGATGCAGGTGTCGAGAATCAAAATATTCTGCAGCATATAGTCATATAGATACACAATATGATGCGTACTAGACGAACCAAAAACGAAAGTTGTGGCAAACCACAGCTTAACCGAGTGTGTTCTTTACCATCATAGAACTCTCCTACTGTCCAAAGCCATGGTTATTCATAGCCATTCCACAAATAAACTTATTTCATAATGTCCAGAAAGAAAAATTTCCCTAATAACTTCCCATCCTGCACCTGCTTCAAATTCAGAGGGAAGAGCATTTGATCTGCCCGAGTTCACCTAACTATACAATCATAACCACTCTCCACATGCAACTCCATAAGTCAGTCTCAAAATACAACTCTAATTTTGAGTTGAGGCGGTATCAATTTAGTTTAATTGATTGAATCAATTGTCAACTAATTATAATAAGCAGGTCTACCATCAGCAAAGGACAGAACATAACACTAGTCAAACTATACAACCAACGGTTGCATAAAAATATAACACTGATGCCCATGAGCCACTTAATTATGGCAAGACACACGCAGGTGAAATCTGTTCATCCAAGGAAAATGCCATAGATGTAGTAGATTTACATATAATCAGAGTACATGAAATTGCACCTAGAACATGAAAGCTGTAATCGGTAATTAATATTAGGGACTGTACGTACTTTTTCTCTCCAGTAAGTGTAAATAGACTGGAAAACTCCATATTTAATTGAAAGAGACTGCAAAGCCTGCACCACAAATGGCATTGACTGTTAGAAACACAAATGACATTGACAGTTAGAAACACAAATGACATTGACTGTTAGAAACACGAATGGTCTTCAACATGATTACAAGGGCAAAACTAATCACATATACAACATTGTTATCACAATTTTTTTAATTAAGAAGATGCTAAGATAAAAGCATTTCAGCTCTTCTCAAGAAGATGCTATAATTTATCAACCCAACACTTGAACTACAAGTCTATACTCAAAGGGTTATATAGATCATTTTGTCCAGTTACCAAGAAAAAAGTTCCACAAAAACTACAAGGGGACTTTTGGGTGTTAACCCTTTTAAAAAAGATGAGCTAGATGTTTTGCCATAAGTGTTCACCTTACTTCAATTGTAAAAAAAATCTTTTTTTCCCACTAGACCAGCATCATTTCACAGCAAAAATATTCACTTCCACAAACCACAATGAGAGACAACAGCAAAAGAATAAGCACCAAGCCAAAAGGACAACAGGGTAAATTGATAGGGAAAGCAACAAGAGTAACTTTCTTACCTCAACAGCAGCATCAAATGTCAGAAGCACGGGAACTGGGGGACCCAGGGTAGGAATGATAACTCCGGCTCTTTCCCGAGCCTTGTGGTCCAAAACCTCCAACTTAAAAAGAATAGTCTCAAAGCTGGAAGAGAAAGAAAGTAAAATGAATATGCGTTGAAGGTATATATTTGAAGTTAACATGTAAACTACATCTGCAAATCAGGTATCACTGAATCTTATTTCAAGGAGTGCAGTCCTATGAGCTTACTAAAATATCAAAATGATGGAAGAGAAAATAAATGTACCCTGCATCTTATAATTTTCAAATGAGAACTGATTATGGGACGACAGGAGTAATATCAAACCAAGACACTAATCTACAATTGTGTTACAACATAAACCAACTGTAATGTGCTCCAACGCTTCAGCAAGTAAAACAGAGGGGATTGGGACAACAAAACATCAGAAAAATGACTGAACAACAGGCTGCTAAGTGCAGCAGCTGAGCCCATTAGGTAACATCAAATACAGTATACATGAAAATGTTTGAATTTTACATACAATGCAGTGAGACTTGCATGCCTTAAGTTATGTATTTTACTCCAAAAAAAAAAAACCTTTTCATCCTCAAAAAAAATCAAGTGAAAAATCTAATAGGTGCAGTTGAATACATCAGCTAGTTCATGAAAATTTGGAACAATTTTATTCACATGTCTCATAACTGCAATAAGTAAAGGTAAAATGTTTAAGTTAAACAGTAACCTGAATTCAAATACTAGTCACAAAAAAATTGCATAATGGAAAGGAGTAAAAAACCCCAAGAAAATCATTTCAATCATATGAAAGGGCAAACATCGGGGAAATAAAATTACTTCTCAGATGGTAGTATTCTTCTCTCTCTGTTAAACTCCTCTAGCCAATCGTCATCCTCATTGTCAAGATCATACTCAATGAATTCCCCGATCTCCGCTCGAGCTACATTTTAAAGCAGTGTCAACCAAAGGACTATAACAATTTATTTAATTAATAACAAAAATGCATTTCACAAACCTGCCCTAGCACGGAGGTACGATGTTGGTTGAGCAAAAGTTTGAGAGTAGTCTCTTTCATATGTATCCACCACCACAAACTGAGGAGTAGGTATTTCAGAAGCAAGTTTCTTGCTAACTTGGGGAACCTGGCAGAATTTTAACACCAACATTAACTCGCAGGAAACATTTAATACACCGGGCAAAGTTTGCCTATGGAAGCATATAATTATATATAATCTATACTTCAAAGGAAAAAGTTCAGAGTTCATTTACAATCGCAACAGGCCAGGAGTTCAACATTCATCTACAAAGGAAAATTTTGAATTGGCGACATAGATTATATCTTAGGGTTTTAAAAATTGTCCCTTTTTAACATATAATCCAAGTAACAGAAGGGTGGGGTTCATTAATGCATCAGATAGAAAACATTTCTAGCATAAAACTAAACTAAAACAGATCTGCCTGCAGGCCCCCTGCTTGATTGGAAAAATTAAGTCAGTGAATCCTTAATAACAATTAATTCTAACCCAATCCAACTTGGTTAAAGTTACTGGTAAAACCATAACACAGAATAAAGCAAGGCAGAGAATTATTATGAATCTATCATACAAACAAAGTGTTGGTGATCTCACAATCAGAGAAGCATCCATATCCAATTCATGTAAATTCATCACTCCCTTCACTTGGAAGAAGATATACTAAATACATGCAAAGGCAGTGATAGAGGAAATGCAAACCATGTGAAATCAATTACGCTAATAAACTTATATACCAACATCCTTTGATAACTCTCAGAAAAATAGATCATCAGAAAATCAAATCAGAAGGCTATCATCCCAGTTGATGCTCATCACAAAATTTAAGATCTTACCATATCAGAAGATACTGAATCAGAACTGTCAGTATTGTAGCCGTCTTCCTCCATTTAGGATAGAAGATAGAAAATCTTGGGTAATTATACTTTTTCCGATTATGTAGTCTTTCTCTCTCTTTTTTATGCGGTGCAGGGTGGGAACAAGTTATATACACAGATGGTTTACTAGATCATTCCCAAGAAGTCAATTTATTAATATTTCTAGAATCCATTTCGGGATTACAGTGCCAACTCAGCAGGTTACTACAATCTATTAGCATATCATCCACAGTCCACTGACAACATTTATAACAAAGAGACAAAAAATATAGGTAACACAACAAGCTGGACATTTACTCTTTCCCACAAAAGTACAAAAATTGGTACCTCACTCTCGGACTCTGCCAGGCGGAGTATATGGGCATTACGAGTACCCGTGGGTGTCTCATCATCCTCAAAATCCTTTACAGATTTTACAACAGGGAGCTTCTTGTGAAAGTCAAGCGGACGCGGCCTTATTGACAATCTACTCATATCAAACCAGCACTCTCATAGCCAAATATCAACAAATTAGACTCTTCACTTTCAAACCACCATTGCCAAAAGCACTAAAAACCGCCCAGCCACTGAATATTCACCTAATCACAAACAAAGCAAATTAAAAAATAAAATTAAATAAAAAAAACACACACACTATTAGTGAATAGAATTCAAAGTAATGAACTAACTCCACAACCTTTCAAAAACACATAATACTTCTACCTGTATAATTTTTATAAAAATGGCGCCTTGCTAGCTTGGAAAAACCCTAAATACAAACATGCTACAGAAAATATGACAGCACGGTTAATACACACGCAACCCTAATCACATTACACTCGTATCTATACATGGAATGCATGTTTATAAAGCATGTAAAAAACGTGAAATTGGTTGTCGGAGTTCTGATACCAGCAAAAAGAGAACGGTGGTCAGGGAAGGGGAGGGGGGATCACGCCGGACCAGAGGACGAGAGAATTTCCGTCACCGGAGTTGTGTGGAGAAAAAAAAGGGGTTTTAGGGTTAGGAGATAGGGCAAAGAGGGGTATATCGGCTATGGTGAACAAGAAGCTCCAAACCCGGAAACCCGAATCCGTAAATCTGGTAAATCTGGGCGCGAGTTTTGATTGTTTAATTGAACCAAATATGGGTGTGTTGTATTGCGTGCTAAAAGAAAGAAGGAGGCTTATAAAAAAAAACCCTAATTTAAGGCCCAACAATTTTTACATTTGTTGAAAAAAAAAAATTAAACAAGAAAAATAGAACAATCGATTATATCAAAACTAAATCAATTAATTTACAAATAGGACATATATAAGATTTGGGGAAAATCATAATCTTTCTATCAGAATTTGATAAATTATCTAAAACAAATAAGAAAAATGTATAAAGATATAATTAAAGAGAGTTACAAGATAGAATTTGAGATGATCGGCGGTAGATTCGATGATGATGCTTGTCGCGGTGTGGAATTGAGAGGCGGTCTGATGAGCAACGAGCACAGACCTTTCTGATGATAATAACAGGAGGTGGTGGTGGATTTACGAGGTCTTAAGACTAATTAACATGGTAATGGTACATTTCGATGGGGAGAGTGATGAAACTCTTATGAGGATTTTTCTAATGGTATGATGTTTCTAGCGGGTGATAGAATTAGGGGATGATGAACATATAGATACAACGATGGTTTTGAAATGGGGATCGGGGGATGACCCAGATGCAGGGGGTTTTTATAGCAGATAACGAGCAATTAATTTTTCCATGATTATTCCTGTGAAGGATATTTTGAAAAATAAATGGTGTGTCGTTTTTATACAATGTAGGAATAAGTCTATTATAAAAATTTGGGAAGTTTATAAATATTGATAATGTTTGTCGGTGTGGTGATGAGATTACGATTCTGAGCGAAAAACAGCTGGCACAAGTTTATAAAGTATCTGACGATCCGTTGCTCAATCCGGGCTATCCAGCTCACTTACTCCATCGGTTACGTTTGAAAAAAGTTGTGAAGCGTTGAACCACAACCTGTAAACTGTAATCAGACCTATGAAATCACTTACATGAAATTTTATCATTAAGGTAAGTACACTTTGAACATTACACAACTAATTCAAACATAACATGACATTCAATCCACCATTGTTCCAATAATGTTTAGTTTATTTGAAATATAGTGTGATATAGTGATAAGTAATATATAAATAAAAAGTGTGACATAACATGAAACTTGATAATATTTGCCAACATATTCATGGTTAATGTTAGGATAAATTGCACTTTTACCTAATTCAAATTTAAATTTTGATCATCCAGCAATTTTTATCCTATTTTTGATAATTACGTTTCTAAATTTGGATCATGGTATCTTGTCTAGAAAAAAATTGAGGTGTTTTTGTGACAACCCGAGTTCACCACCTTACTCAATTAGATGATTTAAGCAGAATGTCAGCCTAACTCATGCAAAGACTCAGTATTAGATACATTAATCAAGCGGGATGAACTAAATGATAAATATATTTTGTTAATAGACAAATATATTCCTAAACATGTACAATTGAAAATTGTTGGCTCTATGTTTCAAGTTCAATATAATCGATCTCATTGACGTGCCTAAATATCTTTCAAAAAATGCTCACAGCATTTGAAATACAAGATTAATATAAAAGAATGGGTCCATGCTCAATGAGATTTAATATATTTGGTAGGTGATCACATGGAAGTAATAAAGCAAAATAAAGAACGTGTATCACGTAAAAGATAGAGAGAGGAGTATGTGTAGCAATCCGACAGGTATCTATATGAGGTTACAGTCAGATTACTAGTTATTCTCCATCTTATTGGAAAACAAGATTGAGAGTCCGAATAATTAAGCAAACAAAAGATCTCAAGGATCATTGTTGACAACCAAGACCAACAAGTGAGCAAGATTTTGTGTGCAGTATACTGAACACTCCAGAAGTACAAACAAGATCTTTTTAATCATCTAGCGGAATGATCAAACACAGAGACGACTCTTTGTTTCAAAGTTAAGATAGAGTCGGGGCCACTCTCAAACACGAGTATAGTTGGCCTTTGGTCCCCATAAACCAAAGGTAACGATAGTTAGTTCTTAAATCTTCACCCTAAATATTCAAGTACTGGAATGTTTGGGTAGTGTTGTATTTGGATCCCTGGATTTTTTGTATATTATAGTATTTGGGTATTCTTGTGTTCATTGAGTAGTCATACAGTATCTAGCATCAAACACATCTAATTATTCATTAGGACATGGTGAAGTCATGTTTGTTTTTACAATAGACAGAGTTTTGATTAAGATTGTCCTATCATAAACTTATGGCATAACCACTATATATATTTCAAATTTACATGAGATGATTAGTTTATGTGTTTGTTTTGTTAGACTATTAAAATGATAATTTTAATTCTTTATTTTTGTAAAAAATTATTTAAAATGTTAAAAATACGTCAATATAAGTAGTTCAAGTGTTTGTATCATTAGTTCTATTTACTTTAACATATTTTTTTTTCATTTTCTAATTATTTATATAATTTTAAATGATAATTGAGTTAAAATGACCAACAAAGGTTGTAAAAAATGCAAATTATCCTAATAAACACATGAGAAATCATTCTTCTAACAATAAAATTATGCTAGGTCGGTCTCACTCAAGAATTTGTAATTAAGATAATGCGTGATGATATCCTTAATACTTTATTATGTTTAGTTGATGTATTGATTATAATATTTTAGCTCGAGATGAGAATGCAAATACAATTCTTGTGAGAGATGTTTGCAGTTATTGGATGTACACAAATATTGAAATTCAACCTTCTTATAAATTTTCAATTTCTAGAGGATATATCTTGAAAAATAATTTAGTTGGTTAGTTTAATTTTTACATAGGTCATTGTACATTTTGTATTTATTTTTTATGTTTTCTCCTATTGAATTTTCATTAGACCACAATACTGAAATTAACACTAAATTTCTTTAATAAGGCATATATCATCGCATTATCATAAGCAATATCAATTTTACACATGTTATTGTATTGAAGTACTACATTTAATTATGCACTTAATTTTGGACATTTCATTGAGAAATGTTATGTTCTTTTCCCTTTCTCCAATCATTTTGAGTATGCTCTTGGATAGAATTGAAAGTGTTCCCGCAAAATAATGCAATAGAATAATATATATATATATATATACTAGTGGTATCTCAATTCATTGCAATAATATCAATTATCTCCCTCAACTATACAAATATACAAATAAAGATACGTTCGTTTCTTGGAATGCCACTAGACAAGCAAAGTATCTCTTCTTCTTGTGGTCATTTACAATATGAAAATTGAATATATTAGTCAAGAATGGAGGGTATCATTTTGCAATTACTATCGGAAGTGATTTGTGGGGTTGTGGGTCCGAGCTACCCAATACCGTCCTTTGACCCGTGCGAAACGGGCGATCGCATCGGACCCCAAATTTTAGGGGGCCTAAATTTATTTTTTTTCATATATTTCGTTATGCATATGAGATTTAATCGGAAATAATTTATAGAAATTTTAAAAATATTGAGAAAAAAATGAATTCGAGAATAATTGAGGATTCTGAATTCTTTATATTATGTACATATTTCGTTATAACTGATGTATTATCGGAATTTTTTTTATAAAAGTTTAAAAAAATCAAGAAAAATTGAATTGGAGAAAAATTAAGGGTCACAAATATTTTCTTTGCACTAGGCCCCGAATATTACAAGGACGGCCCTGAAACTACCTAAACGTTGATCCGCCAATCGGGCATAAATAACCGGGTAGTTTTTTAATCTCTAGGCGGCAGCTGAGGCCCACACATTTTACCCATTATTATTTTCGGGTACTCAAATAATATACACTAATTTAAGTAATTACTCCATATGTCTAATCCAAATGTTTTGTTTGACTTTTCAAGTTCAAACATAGACGATTTTAACCATTAATATTTATTAGCTAATATGTAAGATTTCATTACGCCCATTACATTGTTGGAATCACAATAACAAATAAATTTATTTAGCAATTTTATAAAAATATTATTGCACACGAAAATTAAGATATTAGTAGTTAAAATCGTCTCAATCTGACTTTGAAAAGTCAAACCAAACGATTTGGATGAGACGAAAGAACTATATGATTAAATATAATTTTACTTTTTAACCATAACATTATTCTTAATTTGAATGCTAACTATTATAAGAGTATAAGAAATAAGCAATACTTGTAGGTATGATAGAGTTTATCTCAAAGTAACCAATAATTACAATTGATGAGACAACTGAGTTTTCCCACATCACGTATATGAGTTAGTACTCGAGGTACCTCCTTTTGAACGAGTTAGTACTCGAGGTACCTCCTTTTGAACACCTTTATCGTATATTAATTTGGTCACATTTTAACTTTAATTTAATGAGATATGCTTCACACACAACTTTCCCATTTATGCAGAATATGTTGCAAGATTGCCATTCCATACTCCATTCGTTACGGCTCAATTTTCACCCGTTTTGGTCAAATTTTTTAAAACATGTTTAATAATCCTACAATGAATTTTCAAGCTAATGTAAAAAATGTCATGAATACATTTTTCGAGAATTTCAGGGTAATAGAGCACTTAACCAAGAAAAACTTCATGTACTTTTTTTCTTCATTTCTAAATTCCAATCTAAATAAAGTTAAATCTTAGAGGACGCAACTGTAATTAGCCCCAATAGTAACAACCAATCAGAAAAGGTATATTTTACTCATCGTTCTCGGCGGTGTCTGTAATTCGGCAGTCGGGACTTTACAAATACTTTAGTCACACCATAGTTGCTCTGCACGAACCCGCCAGACATGGCAGTGAAGAACTAGAGCAATACAATATCTCCGTACAGATATCGATTCGGATTGGAGTGCCGATCCGCCAATCGACGCAAAAGAGCTGAATTTCGCCTTCAGATCCATACCGTTTGAACTGAAAAATGCTGCGGCTGAAGGCGTTTCGTCCGACCAATGACAAGATCGTCAAGATCCAAATGCACCCTACGCATCCTTGGCTGGTCACCGCCGACGCCTCCGATCACGTTTCGGTTTGGAATTGGGAGTACCGCCAGGTCCGTTTTTTTCTCCCGCAAATTTGACATCTTAATTACTGTTTACTTGCATTTATCTTGGATTTATACTCTGTTACCGATTGAGCAGGTGATTTATGAGCTGAAAGGGGGTGGCGTGGACGAGCGTCGGTTGGTTGGTGCTAAGTTAGAGAAGCTGGCCGAGGGAGAGTCAGGTATTCACAGTGCATGTTTTGATATTGTTTATGCATTTCAAAGTGATTTGTTTTAGTTGAGATTGTCTGTTTGATTGAGCTGAATTGCTTGTAATGACTATACATCATATTATGCTGACTCTGAACAGATTATCTATTTAGCACAGTGATTGTTCTTTGTTGAATTGGGTGTAGTTTTCTGCTTAAAATTTCCTTTCATGTACTTGGATACCCGATCTAGCGGTTGTTTAGTGCTGTAGTCTTATTATTGAGGCGAATTTGTTGGGTTGAATAGGGCCATTGGGTCATTGATATGAACTCCAAAAGGAAGATCGTAGCTATTGTTCAGGATCAAACTCTTCTATATACAATGATGGGGCTGAAGTGATAATTTTACTGAGCCTTAAAAGAGCCTAGTTGCTTTTGTAATGTTTATTAGCAGGATTTAGTTAGAGAATTTGATGGAGTGCTTTATGTTTTCCTCTGGTTACCCGTATGTGGTTTTAAATCCCCTTCTTGACTAAGTGGCAACGCTTGTCCCCAACTAATATATCTTAGGGAATAGCACTAATAGAAGTGTGGTTCTGGAAAGTGTTTATTTTGATTTTAGAAACATAAAATTTTTGTACACTTCTCTTTTCATTGTTTAAATCTTTTGTAAAAATATCTGATACTGGCTGTTACTCTGTTAGAATGTGTTCTCATCTCATAAGTTTGTTTTTTATCATCTCAGAGCCCAGAGGTAAACCTACAGAGGCAATTAGAGGTGGCAGGTAATTAACCATAACCTCATCTCACTTGACACAGTTTTGGAAAGGGTTGTATGATCTTTATTTATTTTGGTATATTTCCATAACTTTTATGAATAAAGCACTAAAAAATTTCAATTAGGAGTACTTCATGATAGACTTTCTCCTAAAAAAATGATTAATTTGATTGAATTGCATAGTTGTTTTGGTTGAATGAAACAAATATGTTTCATTTCTTTAATTAATTAAACCTAAATCTTCAAGTGCATGGTTACAGTGTAAAGCAGGTAAGCTTTTATGATGATGACGTGCGATACTGGCAACTATGGCGCAACCGCTCTGCTGCTGCTGAGGCTCCATCTGCTGTGAATAATCTCACTTCACCTTTTAGTTCTCCAGCTCCTTCGACCAAAGGAAGGCATTTTCTTGTGATTTGCTGTGAAAATAAAGCTATTTTTCTAGATTTGGTGACAATGCGTGGCCGTGATGTACCAAAGCAAGATCTTGACAACAGATCACTTCTCTGGTAATCTCCAAGCTTTAGTTGATTATAAAGATTTGGATGACTTTATTAATTTGACCTAAACGTCAATTACCTTTTGAAAGGAACAGATTACTTCTCTGGTAATGTCCAAGCTTTAGTTGATTATAAAGATTTGGATGACTTTATTAATTTGACCTAAACATCCATAACCTTCTGAAAGGGGAAATATATTTCTTGACACTTCAGTTTCTTAAGATGTTTCTTTGAGAAAAACTCTGTTCCCCCCCCCCACTCATTAGAGGTCTTGTGAAGCTTTAGTAGTTCTCTAAGCACAGATATTCATCTAAAATGTCTCCCGATCAACTTCATGTTATAGTCCTTTCAGTTGATGGTTTGATTGCCATATTATATTTGTTACTTATCCAAAATATTTATTTTGCATGCAGTATGGAGTTTTTAGCAAAATCTGCGGCTAATGAGGGTCCTCTGGTGGCTTTTGGTGGATCAGATGGTGTAATTCGAGTTCTTTCCATGATAACGTGGAAGGTCTGGTTTTAAAAGGGCTTTAATATCTAGTGCGAGTTCTTTTTGATGCGGACTAAAAATAAACATAAGAATGAAGTTATCATGTGGTTTAAGTTATCATGTGGTTTCTTTTATCATTACAGCTTGCTCGAAGATATACTGGAGGTCACAAGGGGGCCATTTCTTGTTTGATGACTTTCATGGCTGCAACTGGCGAGGTAGTTGGATGAATCTATCCTGGATCTATTGATACAGTGTTCCTTTTTGAAGTCAGATATTTGTTTTATATTTTTTAAATATTAATTCCACTATCTTCTACAAGAGTGAATATTGTATTTTCTAATGTTACCTTGTACATTTTGTGCTAATGTAGGCATTATTGGTCTCTGGTGGTAATGATGGTATGCTTGTCCTCTGGAGTGCAGATCATGGAAATGATTCTCGAGAGCTTGTACCAAAGCTGAGCTTAAAAGTATTGCCCTTCTCACCTTTAAATTATTGCACCTTTTTGGGCTCTGTGTGGTAACTCTACTGTTTCATTATGAAATTTTTAGTGTGTGTTGCTTTAGGCCATGTTGAGTTCTAATGCTATTTTCCCTTAATCCAAGTCACATAAATCTTGTGTTCAAAGCTCTATAGTAGATGATAATGGAATCGGTGCTGTCGCTGTTTTCATATTACCCAATAATGACGAGGAGAATGGAAAATAGTGATTAGTGTTTTGAGTGTAACTGTTATAAAAACTACTGCATCTCCTTTGGTTCTGTTTTCCTTTTTCCCTCCTGCTTCCAAAATATACAGTCTTTTGAAGGCTTTCTTTAATAGAAGGTTGTAAAACATTTGCAAAACACTGTACCTTTGATATATATAAATCTTCTGGTCTATTTCGTATATTGGTTATAGCCTGTTGATTTTTCTTCCTTCTGACTCTTTGAAGGCCCATGAAGGTGGGGTTACTGCGATTGAGCTCTCACGAGTGATTGGTGGGCCACCTCAGCTGATTACTATTGGTGCTGACAAAACTTTAGCCATCTGGGATACGATTTCTTTCAAGGTGCTACTATGCATTCTCTTAGCTCCAATTGGCTCCTTTGTTCTTTAACATATTATTAGTTCTCTTTACTAATTGCAAACTTTGTTCCAGGAATTACGCAGAATAAAACCTGTGTCAAAATTGGCCTGTCATAGTGTGGCCTCTTGGTGCCATCCTCGAGCTCCGAATCTAGATATCTTGACCTGTGTTAAGGATTCTCATATATGGTATGCATCTTTTTTTTGTCGACTACAGCTGTGAATTATTTTCTATTTATCATTCCAGATCATACACACTTAAGTAAATAGGACATAATTGTTTGTCAATCCAGATGTTTACCTAGCAGAATTGTGATATTCTCTTGGACTTACGCTGCAGGGCTATTGAGCACCCAACTTACTCAGCTCTTACGAGGCCGTTATGTGAACTCTCGTCGCTAGTACCTCCACAACTACTTGCATCCCATAAGAAGCTAAGGGTATGTTTCTAAGATTGTGATTTATAAAAAAACACATCCATTGAAGTATATTGAACCATAATTATAATCTTTTTCCTGGCATCTGAAAGCTCGTGTTTGGTAATGCTTTGTAAATTGACTGCTTATGTTTTTTTCTTTGTGCTTATTGCTTATGTAGGTCTACTCCATGGTCGCACATCCTCTGCTCCCTCATCTTGTCGCCACAGGAACCAATATGGGTATAATAGTATGTGAATTTGATCCAAGGTCTCTTCCACCTGTAGCTCCCTTACCTACACTTCCAGGAAGCAGGGAACATTCTGCTGTCTATGTCATTGAAAGAGAGTTAAAACTACTGCAGTTTCAGTTATCTAATACTGCGAATCCAGCACTTGGAAGTAATGGATCCTTAAGTGACACTGGAAGGATTAGGGGTGATACACCTGAGCAGCTGCATGTGAAGCAAACAAAAAAGCATATTAGCACTCCTGTTCCACATGATTCTTATGCGGTTGTTTCGGTTAGCAGTTCGGGGAAGTATGTCCACTTTGACTTTTGCATGTTTGTTAAATATATTGAGTATGAGAGAATTAATCACCACTGTCATTACTCCTCTCAAACATCTGCTCTTCACTTGGTTGTCGTTTCTTTTTCTTGCTCGTGTCAACCATGTGGTCAGTTCTTTTGGTCTTAACCATTGGCTTAGTTTTTAATTTCCATTCAAATTTTATTTTAATTTTGAAATTCTTCTGTTAAATTTGTTTATTTATCCAATATATTTCGGTCGTGAATTGCAGGTATGTTGGAATTGTGTGGCCAGACATTCCTTACTTCTCTGTATACAAGGTTAGCGATTGGTCGATTGTTGATTCAGGCAGTGCCAGGCTTTTAGCTTGGGACACTTGCCGAGATAGGTTCGCTTTGCTGGAGTCTGCTGTGGCCCCAAGAATGCCAATTATACCCAAAGGTTCATCACGAAAAGCGAAGGAAGCGGCTCTTGCTGCAGCACAAGCAGCCGCAGCAGCCTCAGCAGCTTCATCTGCCAGTGTTCAAGTTCGCATTGTTTTGGAAGACGGATCATCAAATATAATAATGAGGTCTGTTGGTAGTCGCAGTGAACCAGTAATTGGTTTGCATGGGGGTGCTCTTCTTGGTGTTGCCTATCGTACATCGCGGAGGATTAGCCCTGGTGCTGCTACTGCAATTTCTACAATTCAGTCTATGCCCCTTTCAGGCTTTGCAAACAGTGCAGCTTCATCTTTCAGCTCAATGGATGATGGGTTTTCTTCACGGAGGTCTTCAGTTGAAGCTGCACCCTTGAACTACCAATTGTACAGTTGGGAAACTTTTCAGCCTGTGGGTGATCTTCTCCCTCATCCTGAATGGACTGCTTGGGATCAAACTGTTGAGTATTGTGCTTTTGCATATCATCAACACATAGTGATATCTTCTCTGCGGCCTCAGTATCGATACTTGGGAGATGTGGCAATTCCTCATGCTACTGGGGCAGTGTGGCACCGGAGGCAGTTGTTTGTGGTCACGCCAACTACCATAGAGTGTGTGTTTGTCGATGCTGGCATTGCACCTATTGACATAGAAACCAAGAAGCGAAAAGAAGAAATGCGA
Source organism: Sherardia arvensis (assembly GCA_948330725.1). Classification (NCBI taxonomy): domain Eukaryota; kingdom Viridiplantae; phylum Streptophyta; class Magnoliopsida; order Gentianales; family Rubiaceae; genus Sherardia; species Sherardia arvensis. Next base: position 7,873,289 of record OX415238.1, on the reverse strand, counting down.
CTTAGAGAGGCACAGGCAAGAGCTGTTGCTGAGCATGGAGAATTGGCATTGATTACTGTCGAGGCTCAGCAAAATAATGTGCAAGAGAGGGTGGCGCTGAGACCTCCTATGCTCCAGGTTGTGCGATTAGCCTCTTTTCAGCATGCCCCATCAGTGCCCCCGTTCCTATCTATACCAAAGCAATCGAAAGTTGAGAATGATGACTCATCATCATATCTAAGAGAGTTTGACGAAAGGAAAGTAAATGAGGTTGCTGTTGGAGGCGGGGGAGTTGCAGTTGCGGTTACTCGATTTCCAGCTGAACAAAAGCGACCCATTGGCCCGCTAACAGTTGTTGGTGTTCGTGATGGTGTTCTTTGGCTGATAGATAGGTACATGTGCTCTCATGCAATATCTCTTGGCCATCCTGGCATTCGTTGCCGATGCCTTGCTGCCTATGGCGATGCAGTTAGTGCTGTGAAGTGGGCTAGCAGGCTTGGTAGAGAACATCACGATGATTTAGCTCAATTTATGCTTGGGATGGGCTATGCTACTGAAGCACTTCACTTGCCTGGAATATCTAAGAGACTGGAATTTGATCTGGCCATGCAGAGCAATGATCTTAAGAGAGCTCTACAATGCCTTCTTACGATGAGTAATAGCAGGGACTTAGGCCAAGAAACTCTTGGGCTGGACTTGAATGATCTCATGAGCTTAACCAAGAAAAAAGACGATGTTGTAGAGGCTGTAGAAGGAATAGCAAAATTTGCAAGAGAATTTTTGAATTTAATTGATGCTGCTGATGCAACTGCACAAGGGGAAATTGCCCGTGAAGCTCTTAAGAGGTTAGCTGCAGCTGGGTCCTTGAAGGGTGCTTTACGCAGTGATGAGTTGAGAGGACTGGCTTTGCGTCTTGCAAATCACGGGGAGTTGACAAGGCTGAGTGTACGTTTATACTCTATTTTTGTTTCATATTTTGTTGCTGTAACTTCTGATGTGATGCAATTTGAATGTTTTTTTTAATATTAACTGATCGATGAAGTAGAGCTGGTAAATAACCTCATGAATATTTGATTAGGTTATAATCATCTTGAGGTTTCAAATTTCTTATACTAAACAAAAAAAATCTAGGTGTTTTTTTTTGGCTGTTCCCATCCACCCATCCCTTGACTATAATAACTGTTATTGTTTTTTTGAAAATTTCTGTTCAGAATTTGGCGAATGATCTGGTGACAGTCGGCTCAGGTCGGGAAGCAGCATTTGCAGGTGCAGTTCTGGGTGATAACACACTCATGGAGAAAGCATGGAAAGACACCGGGATGCTTGCTGAAGCTGTACTGCATGCTCAGGTATATATATAGTAGCTCTCATCACTTCAATTCTAAATTGCCTAGTATCTCATCCTTCAAATTTACCGGTCTTTAATATTTTTTCAGGCTCATGGTCGGCCATCACTGAGGAGCTTGGTTCAGGATTGGAACAAGGTGTTGCAGAAGGACATGGAACACGCTCCTTCCGTGAAAACAGATGCTGCTGCTGCATTTTTGGCTTCACTCGAGGAGCCAAAGTTTACAAGCCTTTCAGACGCAGCCAAGAAGCCTCCAATTGAAATTCTACCTCCGGGAATGGCATCCTTGTATGGTCCCAATCCCGGGCAGGGTAAACCGCCTCAAGCACTACTGGGTTCGAAGAAACCGGCTGATAAACCATTACTTTTAGAAGGACCTCAGTCAGAATCAGCTGCTGCAACTACATCTGAAGCTGCCGCTGCTTTACCCAAGTCTGATTCCAGTGTCTCTATCTCCTCCCAATCCGGCAACCCTTCTGCAGCAGAGGCTAGTACTCAACCTCCCACAGAATCAGAAGCATCAGTTCCTCCCGAATCAAATGCTCAGGAACCACTGGCTGACTCAACTGAGAAAACTGCTGACAGCCAGTTCCCTGACCAGGCACCTGCTGCAGCTGAAGATGGAAAGCAGGATACAGAACCCTCAGCAGCTAAGAGCAGTCCATCATTATCAGCAGAGCTACCTCCTCACCAACCAAACATTCAAGCTCAGGATGATAATTTGGCACCTCCAATGATTGATTTCTCCTAAAGTGGTCAGTTATCAACTTTCGTGTATATCAATCCTTTCATTCTACACTCATCTGTTGTATAGAGAAGAGGTCCTTCGATGGTCTTGAGGATAGCAACATGCTTTGTACTAATAGTAGAAAAGGTTGCGGGTGCATAGGTCAAGGTTTCTAGGTCTGGAATAGTATCATTCTTTTTGTTCTTTCTTGTCCGATTTTTGCCAGAGAATTTAGTTCGCGTGGAGTGTCGATTTTTGGTTCCTTTTGGCTTCTGGTGTAGAGCTACCTAGATTGTAGAACACTGACAACAGTTTTTGCGGTAAATTATTGCCTGTGTGTTTGTATCCTACTATTTGTGCTACTCATATTTGAGCTTACATTACTACGCATGGCTTAAATATGAAGCGAACACTTAGTCAAATTCTAATGACTACTTTTCTGATTTTGCTTTATCTGACGCGGGAATGATAGCTGACTTGCGACATGGTTTTCTCTTCCGACCATGCCATTCAAAGCCGTCAAACGCAGCGTTGATTTCTTGCTTAATGGGAATTCATTTTTTTCACACAAAAGTAACAGAAAAAGGCAAAAGAATAATCCCTTAATCCATTGCGATTACGTTGAACTAAATTGCGAAAAAAATAGACCTAAAAATTTAGTAAGGTCGTATTTGTTTGAGTTTATTTTTCACTGAATTGAAATTAACGTATTGAAAAATAGATTCAGCATATCTAAATTTACCTGAATCTGATCAAAGATGAACTGAATTAAACTGCACTGAGCTAAATTGAATCAAAATGAACTAAATTGAACTGCACTGAACTAAATTAAACTAAAATGAACTAATTGAATTGAATTGAACTGAAATATTCTACTCATAAACTCATAAACAGAAATCATGAACAGAAATCATAAACAGAAATCCAAACTAAAAATATGCAATTCAATCCGTTAGGTCATTCAACACGTGTTGTAGATTAATTGCCAAAAAAGAAGGGAAAATATTGATTAAGGGCGGTATAAATTTCATAATTTGAAAGTGGGGTGTAACTTTTACATAATTTCTAAAAAGCGCGATAATTTATAAGCCTACATTCATGTAATTTAATTTTTGTATTAAAGACAGTTTTGCCCCTGTTTTGAAGTTACAATTCATTTCATTTTTTTAATTCTATTCAATTCAGTTTGGTTTTATCTCACTAACTTACTCTAATTCAATTAAGATTTCAGTAACATCTAAATATTTTAAATTAAATTCAGTCCAGTTCAATTTCGTTGAATTTTGTAAAGTTAAATAAAATTAAATTTATTTTGTATAATTTTAGTTTCGTTAAGTTTTTTCAAATTCATTTTTAAAAATTCAAATATTATTTAAGTAAATTTAAATCAGAATTGTGCAAACTTAATAAAACTGAACAAAATTATTAAAATTGTGATGAAACACTCAATTTGATTTAAGTTAACCAACATTTTAATAAAATGATCTTCATGGAATTTAGAAAAATTAAACTGAATTGAATTCTTTCAATGTGAACTAAATTGAAATTCAACTAAATTAGAATTCAACAAATATTATAAGTTATAATCAGGGCTGAATTACTTTTTAATCAAGTTTAGAATCTACAAAAATGGATTAAATTTATAATAAAATTTAGATTACAAAACAGGGGTATAAATGTCTTTCATTCAAGAATTAAATTAAAAGAATATATGTTAATAAATCACCGCCCTTTTTAGAAATTATGCAAAAGTTACACCCCACTTTCAAATTATGAAACTTATACCGCACTTAATCAATATTTTCCCAAAAAAGAAACCCCCTCTCTTGTTCACCAAGACAAATTCCGATATATTATTATCTAAAAATATGTCCTTTCAAAAGGAAACACGCAGACACACAGTAAAGCAAAGAAAAATCCGAAGGCCTACGAAATTTCGCCCAAAACCCGATACAAACCCGACCTTTTGTCTTCTTCTTCTTCTCTTTAATCAAAATCAAAATAAGAAACGCCATTTTCTTCATCTTCCCAAATCCCGCCCCCGCCTTTCAATGATTCCGATATACAAACCCTAATTTCTTTGCTGATTCATTCAATCACAAAGAATGCCTGCGTTTTCAGCTATCCAGCTCGACAATTGGGTGGAGCCGCGCGTTAGGGATTCGTACAAGGACGACAACAATCCCGCGCCGCCGCCGCAGAAGGCGAAGCACATCTTCATATCGCCGGCGCTGTATGCAACACCGGAGCCCGCTCCGATCCCGGAAACGGAGGCCGAGCTGTATTCGCCGTCTCCCTATGTGGTGAACCACAAGCGGCGCGGCGGCGGGAGCGGCGGAGGGATTGAGAATCGGAGGAGTGGCGGTGGTGTTGATGCGAATGGATTAGGGGCTCCGGCGGCGGAGGATGGACCATCCGTTGTCAAGGAGAAGGAAGAAGAGGATGAGGCTGAGGAGTTTCTGGATTCGAAATTTGATTCTGGTAGTGTTCAGAGTGACAGCGAACACCAGTTTGATTGCCGGAGCTATTCGTCGACTAACCAAACCGACTTCTATGATGCAGCTGAAGGTATGAAACGTTTTCTTTATATATCTTTTTGCTAGATTCAAAGTTGAATACTTTTCTAATTTCAAATGTTGCATTTGCATAATTGATTAAATTGTCAGTAAAATATCAGATTATAGATTAAACATGTTATTATTATTATGCTGAATTCGATTGTAGAAATATGAATACTATTGTGCGAATTTCATCAGATTCGGTGTAACGGAAACATATAGTTTTAGTGGAATAGTGCAAAACGAACAAGTGAACATTAAATTGGGACTGAGATTAATGAAAGGGGAAGAGAAGAGAAGGAAAAAGATTGTGATAATAGGAGTTGGTAAAAAGAGCATTTATAGGAACATATGAAGAATATGCCTTTTGATACCTTTTTATGTGCTGTGTTGATCCTATTATATAAACCAAATGCTTTTTGGATGCTTATTGGGAAAACTGTGAGTGATGTGTAATTTCATTTTGTTCATAGAATTCTACCTGAGCTCTCCCGGCTCGGTCTCAAGTGCATCATTTGGGCGAAACTTAGAAGCCGAGTTGCGCTCCCTAAGGCTTTCTCTCCTTGAGGAGGTTGATAGGCGCAAAGCTGCAGAGGATGATCTTGGTTCTATGCATTTGCGATGGCAGAGGATTAGTGATATGCTGTCTGAATTTGGAGTTAAGTTGCCAATGATTTCAAATTTAAGTGAGGGTGTTCAGCCTGAAGAAGATGGCTCTATTGATGATCTCTATCAGAAGCTTGGAGTCTGTAGATATGTGGCCAATGCATTAGGGAGAGCTGAAGCAAGGCTTGAAGCTGAACTAGCCGCTGAGGCGGTCCTTCAATCCAAAGACCAGGAAATCTCGCGTCTGCGTGACAGACTGCAGTACTATGAAGCCGTGAATCGTGAGATGACACAGCGTAATCAAGAAGTCATAGGTATGTTTTGTGGTTCTGTCTCGTACTTTTTGATAAATAAACTTCATAAGTATGCACTTATACTGCTTTTCTTGGCTGGCGTTTGTGTATTGATAACTTATGTTGCATAACTATTTCAGAGGTTGGACGAAAGCTGAGGCAGAAAAGAAAAACTCAGATGTTGTGGGGCTGTGTGGGAGCTTCAGCTGCCATCGGGATTTCAGTTCTTGCTTATTCACTCACAGGCAGGCGTCAGGAGATGCCAAGTCGAAGCAATTCTAGCTCTTCTTAAGCTACTGACTAGTCTGGCTAGGATCTTGTGATGAGGATTACTCGCCCGGGGTCGTATGATGAGCATTAGATAGTTGTCAGTCATCTTACTTAGATCATCTGCAGTTTTGCATAAGGTTCTTTGTCAAACCATTGCACACTTGCAGAACTGCAATTCTTATAAGATAAGATGAGATTCATTATTCTTATCACTTATCAGAGCTGAAATTCTTATTAAGATTAGATTCAACGTTCTCATCTGTTTTGAAGTTACATTGCTCTCTATGATAATCAATACAAGACATTGAATTGTTTGTATTGCATTTAAGCGTCTTTCACATTTATGTAATGACTATATTAAGGCTGAAAGAGGATTATTATCTTAAGCAAATGTATCTTTGCCCATTCAAAGTTCAACTAGTCAGATCATATCTTGGTGGTAAAGGCGAGGTGTTTCCTTCAATTTCAAGTGTGTAAATAGAAGAAAATGACCATCTTCGGTAACATTGAACACAATAATTGTAACCAAACCATTTCTCTTCAAAATCAAGTGTAAATTGAAGAAAAATGAACATCTTAGGCAACATTGAACACGAGAATTGCAACCAAACCACTCCTCATACATAAACACAGTAACTCATATAATTGGTTGGGCAACAATGAAGTTTTTCATTCCAGTAGCAAATACTCCAGGCTCTAAAGAAGAACAAATGCTGTAATGATGCTAATAATCCAGCCCTGAACTTCATTCTGGTCTTCGTTCAGTTCCCAGTGCAAGGTCGTGCCACAAATCACCAGCAGCTTGCTGATTAACTTGATCTGAGGATTTTAAAACAGTTGAGAATTTCAGCAACAGAATTATCGCATCAACATTCCAAGGTTCAAAATAATCACACGTCACGTTTAATCTTCACCAGTCAAGAAGTTTCATAGAAGTACACAACAGATGCTTATAATAAACACAGCCTCATTTCTAACCAAACATTTTTGCGATGATTAGATAGAATAACCTATAAGCTGTAGATTGCAAGACTAAAGAGATATACCCTAGACGCAATGCTAATGAATGCTAATGCTAATGAAGCTTTGCCAAACACTCACCGGGCGTCAATTCAGAGTTATATTTCCACAACGCCGCTCGGATAATATAGATCATTGCAGGGCAAAAACTCAGCGAGACCTCTAGCAAATCAAAACCGACAAATCTAGTCTATAAAATGACTATCTGCTTCGTTTTGACTCTGATCTACAGTCAATAAGTGAACTTCACCAGTCTGCAAAACTAAAAACACAGTACCACCTAAGCCTAGGCTTTAGACTTAGTCATTTTCTTCCAAATTACAGACAAAAAGCATCTGAATTCCCCTTAATTAACTGCAGGCATATTTATCAATGAATACGCAGGGAATTCAGGTTGCTTAACTCATAAAGATGCAATCTTTTTCAAAAAGGAAATGAGAAACGAAGCTTACTTGCATCTTCGTGTTCATCAATTTTGGTTGCGAGCACAGACGTCAAAGGCAGATCTGCAAAAAGAGAGGATCTTTAAAACCTAGAAAACTCCTCATCCACAGAAAGTGGGGAAATTAGGGCTAGTTACCGTCTTGGGGAAGAGTATCCCTCATCCAATCTTCATCAACTATGTCTATCAGAATCCCCAAACTCAAGTTTTCTGCCATAGCCACCCACAGAGATGCTAATTGCTGAACGCTGACTGAACTAGAATAGAACTCCTTTTAAACTCCTCTGGTTGTATATATTTAAAATACAAAATAAGCTTGGGTATATAAAAAAAATCAACTTTCCTAATATTTCTAAAAGAAAATTTGAACTTAAACAATACTTCTCCAACTTCACTAATTTTATAGAAGAATCTATTAATAATTTATTTTTCAAAGAGGATTATTTATGGCTCATCAAACCCAAAATTAACCAAATATATATGGTGAAGTTCAATACTGCTGATTAGAAGACAATTTGTAAAATTACCATTAAAACATTACAATATACTCCCCTGTATCAAATCCACAAGTAGAGACCATTCTGACTTAAACTAAACACTGAACTATAAAAGATTAAGGGTGAAACCAAAGGAAATAGTAACAAATCCATCCAACAAATATTGGTTTCTAACGCTCTAATTTTGCAATCACTCCCTGGTTCATCTCATTAAACGTTATTCGTTTCTCCCCTCGGAGGCAGTAAAAGATTTACCCATTCGCTTTTACAACATAAAAGCATTATAAGAGTTCATCTAACACGACACAAGCTAACTAATCAAAGATTAGTATGCTATTACTTTCCAGTCAATTTCATTAAACGCTATTTGCTTCTCCCCACGGAAATAGTAAGAGATTTTCCAAGTTGTTTTCACAAATAAACAATGACTAATTAGCTCGCTCGGTCTACAAATCTGATGTACATACCCGCCAAAAGTAAGTATTGAAACTACTTCTGACTCGGATTTCTCCTTACTGCACGAGCGCAGATTAGCCTGGATCGCCAGAAGTAGCCAAGTAGGCATTTGAACTATTCTGACTTGGATTTCTCCTTTACTGCCATACCACTAAGAATCATATTTGAAACCAGACACGGTTTAACCTAATAACTCAAAAGGAAAAAACTAGTAATGACAGACAAAACTCCCAAACAATATTTAATCTAACCCAAAATAAAGCATATACCCAGTATTATGGCATGAACTATAAAAAAAAAAAACAAAACTTTGTTGAACAGTGAAATATCGAACGACAATTCACTGACCGTCTAATTTGGTTGATCCCCTTCGACTCTCGTGACTATCTAGTCCATTTCTAACCAGGAATGAGCGATGTCCGGTGATGAATTGGAGATTCACTTAACACACTCCAGGTGGACAACATCTCGATTGGCGTTGAATTTGGGGATCTCCGTTTTCCGGTGATCCCAAACCAATCAAGGGTCCTGCGCGCGTGGAGTCGTAAACGCCTTGTAACCCGATTTCATGTTTCAAGGCGTTTAAGGTTTGAAATTAATTGTTTACAATTTGGACAACACACAATCAACATATCCATGATATTGTAAATGTTGTAGATGTCTATTTAACAAGGTTGATTATGTTTGAGATGCGTATAGCTTCTTAAATCGTTCATGTTTTTCTTTGATGGATATTTAAAATTCTTGAAAGTAATATACAACAATTCTATTGGGTTTTTTTTTGTAATAAAATAATCATTTGATTAACATTTAATTTAATCATCATTTTCATAGGAATGTAATGTAAGATATGTTTTACACTGGATTGGGCAACATACATCTTGATTGATTCCTTTTCAAAAATAAAAAAGGGATTTCATGTGTAATCGGATTTGGGAAAAGTGGCTTAAATTCTAAATTTCCTTTTATTTCGTTTCCAATTTTGTTTAGGATATTTATTTTTTAAAACAAAAGGATCTTGGAACCATTCATTCAGTATAAATGGCATGACCTACAACTCTATAAATCCACAATTCAGACATATCATTTGTTTTATATCTCAAAGCTCGCAAGTTATTCCGATGGATACTTATGCTGGTGGCGCATCCCTACCTTCCGGCCCCGACGGAACAAAACGCCGTGTGGCCTATTTTTACGAGCCTAGCATCGGCCAATACAGTTACGGTGATAATCACCCAATGAAACCTCACCGCATTCAAATGGCAGATAACCTGATCATGAACTACTCTCTTCACCGGGAAATGGATATATACCGGCCGTTCCCCGCCGGGGAAGACGACATCCGCCGCTTCCACTCCGATGACTACGTTGGTTTCCTTGCTTCCGTCAAGCCGGACAATGTCCATAAGAAGTACAACGTTGGAGTGTCCGACTGCCCTGTCTTCGACGGCCTCTTTGAGTTTTCGCAGGTCTCCGCCGGCGGCTCGTTGGGAGCCGCGGTGATGCTCAACCGCGGGGAAGCCGACATCGCTATCAACTGGGCCGGCGGGCTTCACCACGCCAAGAAAACCGAGGCCGCCGGTTTTTGCTACGTTAATGACATAGTCCTCGGGATCCTCGAGCTGCTGAAGACCCACAGGCGCGTGCTGTATATCGACATCGACATCCACCACGGCGACGGCGTGGAGGAGGCGTTTTACACCACCGATCGTGTCATGACGGCGTCGTTTCACAAATTCGAGAAAGATTTTTTCCCCGGTACCGGACATATGCTCGATGTCGGTGCTTCTATGGGCAAGAACTACGCCCTAAATGTCCCATTACGAGATGGAATCGACGATGAAACCTTCGGCGGCCTATTCCGGCCGATCATCAGCAAGGTCATGGAAGTTTATCAGCCGGAGGCGGTCGTGCTTCAGTGCGGCGCCGATTCATTAACAGGCGACCGGCTGGGTTCGTTCAACTTATCCGTCAAAGGCCATGCAGAATGCCTGCGTTTCCTCAGATCTTTTAACGTGCCTCTGATGGTTCTCGGGGGTGGCGGTTACACGGTCGGGAATGTTGCCCGGTGCTGGTGCTACGAGACCGCGGTTGCGGTTGGAGTGGAGCCGGAGAATGATCTGCCGGAAAATGACTACTATGAGTATTTTGGCCCGGATTACACCCTGCATGTGCGGAGTGATCCTTCGATGGAGAATCATAATGCGAGGAGTGATCTGGAAAGGATAAAGAGTGTGTTGCTCGAGCGGCTTTCGAGGATGGCTCATGTGCCGAGTGTGCAGTTTCAGGCGACTCCTCCGGTTACCAAGGTCCCGGAAGAGACAGAGGATCGACGGCCAAAGCTTTGGAAGTGATTAATGATCAAGACCTTAGAAACGGAAGACGTAAATATGGAAGATTTATGTTTATATGTAATGGAAACTAGTTAGATTAAAAATGAGTCATGCAAGTTTAATTTTTGTCAAATAATTGCTAAGCTTATAACTTACAATATAAAAGTGGTTATAGCATAAAAAAGGCTTTAAATATATATATGCAACTATACTTCATTTGTATCAAATTAAACTGCACACTTTACAATTTGACACAATTCACTTTTAAATTTTGATCATTTGAAGATATATCAATACTATAACTATTATATTTGACATCTATCTGAAAAACATAATCATCGTAATATATAGTATTCATATGTGCTAATTTTTTATGTTTTTAATATATGTAATAAAAGATAATCACAGTCAAACGCCTGCGTTGCCAAGTGTAAAGAAGATACTTTGCAATTTAGTCGGGGACGTAGAGAGTATATTTTTAGCTTTCACAACAAAAAAGTTACACAATTTCAAAATTACCCTAATGCCGGTCAAAGATTTTATTCATCCTTCATAACTAGTAAATACATCTATAAAGAATTAAACTAGTTTTTATTTTCTATAAGATTTTATTTTCTTCATAACTAGTTTTTCTAGCTGAACCTTGTCAAACATTACGTAAATATCAACTCCACTCCATGTTGTTCTATAGGATAAGATAGCACATTTGCTTAGAGTTGGTCAAATAACAGAAGGCTGTGAACTAGGGACTAGAGTATACAAATTAAACCAAGCTTCAGCAAATGGTAAAATATTCTTTCACTATTAAAACTCACAACTGTCAGTAAATCATCAATGTTTTACATATACCCCTGCCTAAATATAATGCAAACATAAATAATAAACTCATTAAGTAGTTTAATTAAAGAACAAAAAACAGTGGCACGAGGAAATGATCTCTCAGAAATCAGACTATGAGACACCAAAGCAGGAACAAACCAAGGCATTGAGCTCCATCGATCCACCAATCCCGCCTTCTGGTGAACCTTCAGAACTACCATTTCAGCACATGAAGAACACGACATCCAAACTTCATCACGGTCCAAATTTGTCACGGCCGGGATCTTCGTGCCACTGAAGATACTAGCTTTCTGCTGTGATGAAAGGCATCACAACTATCTAAAATCCTCGTTTAGTCGGGCATTCTGATGCCCGATGCCCACTTTGCCCACAGTTAAAGCACGCCCCAGCAAATCTGTTTCGAATTTTCAATTTATGAGACTACAATAATCGATTAACCACATGTAAAACTAGGTTTTATGGAGTTAGAAAAAACTAACCGGTCCGTGTTGCCAAAAGATGGACGGGAACTCGAGCCACGTCTATCACCGCCAATTAACCAATCACTTCCACCACTTCGGTCTCCACCACGCTCCCCACCGCGCCTAAAGTCACCATCGTTGGAAAACCGACTCGGGCTTCTGCTGCTGCCACCACCACGACCTCCTCGTCTGAAATCATCATCACCGTCATTGGAAAACCTACTGCTAGACCAACTACTTCTGGAAGAAGATGATGATCTGGAGCCACCACCTCTGCCGCCGCCGCCCCTGCTGTAGCCTCCACGTGTGCCACGCTCCCTGCTTGAAAATCTCCCGTAAAAGTCACCTGCGGGACCATCATCTTGCAAGGCTGGCAACTGGAAGCAAAAGGAAAACAGAGCATCCGAAGGAGAAATTATTACAGTTACTTGGCTCTGCATTCAATGAAAGAAAACTAAAATTTCACTACATGCAATGCAACTTACTTTAGAGATTTTGGAAATAGTGTTTCCAGGTGGTAACTCCTTGGTTAGTAGTTCCTTGGCGATGTCCTCAGGGAGATCAAAAACTGCTCCTTGAAACTGGTAAAGTTTCCAAAGGGGGGAAACAAACAAGAGTTACAGCTTGAAACAGAATCATGCTCAAAAAGTATAAATGATAGAGACAGACAAAGATTCATACTTCTGTGTCAGCAGTCAGGTGTATTTTCCCGAGCTCATCTGCAGCTGTTGAATAAACACTAGCAAGGAATCCAGTTACTGTTCTACTCGATAAAAACCCTCGAGTTGCACTAGGATCCCGTTTCAGCTGCAATGTAGTCCATCCCTGCAATGTGGCATCTCATGTAAGTAACCTTAATTCATTGTGGATATGACACATATACTTGAAACCCGAATGATGCATTGTTAAAGTTAGACAACAAGCATACCTGCTCATGAGTGATAAGGGATCGAGATGATGGAGGTTGTGAGAAACCACTCAAGTGTGCAAGGGCGGAAGCAAGTGCATCAACTCCTCTTTCATCCAATAACTTCTGAGCTGTTGGAGTAAAATAAGCTATTGATTCTGAATGAACTCCAGCAAGAGTCGCCACCACGTGCTCAGCAGAAGACTCCAGAACCTCTTCAATAGATGGTGGGCTAATGAAATCAAATCTGCAGCCAACATCATGCTCCAGTGATTTGACCGTTCTTCTCTGGTTGCCAGAGAACATGAGGATGGCCCGGCCTTCTTTTCCAGCACGTCCGGTACGGCCAGAACGATGCACAAATGTCTCGGGATCATTGGGCAACTCGTAATGAATAACCTGAAAACAAAAGACGCATGATTTACAAAAGACCACTTGTGATACAAGGATTCAAGGATGCAAGAAAAAGTGGCACACTTACCAAATCTACATTGGGTATGTCTAGACCTCGTGATGCAACATCAGTAGCAACAAGGACAGTAAATTTTCCTTGTCTAAAACTATTCAAGGTCCTTTCCCTTTGATGCTGAGAAATATCTCCGTGCAGTGCCTCAGAAGCAATGCTGCTTGACAATGCCAGTGATACTTCATCAGCATCCCTTTTAGTCTGTGTAAAGACAATGGTCTTTCCACCCTTTGCATAGACCTGGTAAACACCATTGTTGCATAGTTGTTACTAAGAAAGAAATGCCAGAATCTCAGTCGGACATATCAAAGTAAACTAATCAATATCGTACCGTGATAAGATCACTAAGAATGGTTTTCTTAGATGTTCCATTAGCTGGAATTGCAAATAACTTGATCCCTTCCGCCAGCTTTTCTTCATCATCACCAACCTGTGGAGAAGAGGGGAAGGACCAAAGAGCAAGTTAGCCAAGCACTAGTTTTCATTAGATGCAAAGCAGAAAAACATCACTGAGGAAACATTGGATGCATGACCAAGGGAAGGAAAAATGGAATGCAATAATAGGACATCAGATGAAAGATGCTCCCAAAGAAGATCAAGAGAACGTACCAAATCAACTGTTAGCGGGTTGTCCAAATACTTTCTAGCTAGTTTCTTTACCCAACCAGGCATGGTTGCTGAAAAGAGCATGCTCTGCCGCTGTGCTGGAAGCTTTCCTAAAATTAATTCCACGTCTTCCTCAAATCCAACAGCAAGCATCTGATCAGCTTCATCAAGAACCAAGAATTCAACTTCTCCCAACTTCAGGCTGCCATTGTTAATTAGATCAATAAGTCTTCCTGGAGTTCCCACCACCACGTCAACTCCACGAGTTAGGGAACTTTGCTGAGTATTATAAGAGACTCCTCCATAGACACAAACAGTGTTCAAGAATGGTGCAGACTCTTTAATTTCTTTCTCAACTTGCTTGGCTAACTCCCTAGTAGGCGCCAGAACTAAAACCCGGGGAAGTCGTCCAGACCGCCTTTAGATGAAGAGAAGAAAAATCTCATCAGTCACTGCATAACAAAAGTAGGAGGAAGGTTCCATATTTAATCTATCATGCACATACCTTCTCGAGAAGGTTAGTTCTTCATCCTCACTGAGCTTTTTGATGATAGGAATTCCAAACGCTAACGTCTTCCCAGTTCCTGTCTTCGCACGAGCAATAATATCTCGACCTTCCAATGCTGGTGTTAACACAGATCTCTACATAACCAATTAAGAAGAGAAGAGAACTTCAAATATCAATCAGTGAGTCATGCAAAGCTTCACGCGACATCCATGTACCAAGTATCAACACTACAGTAAATCCCTTGATTCATTTTCCATCTCATTTGTAAACTCTACATAATGTGACTTCAGTTTACAAAAAAAAAAAATTGCCTACCGCTACATCTTTTTAAAATCAATCAAATTCAAAGATAAGATTTCCTAACTCTTAACTTTCCTATAAAAAATGACCATTTGTGTACAAACTGAGGACAATGTGCAATAACTATCAATTAACAAAAGTTCAAACTTCAACTATACATCAGAAACCTGGAACTAAAGGTCCCTGAAGTATTATCTTGCTTAGAAGGAATAGTCATATTCCTATGTAATATAGCCTTGCTTAGCAGAAATAGTCATACTTACAACTTTCATCACTCATTTCTCTCTATTTTTTTCTCTATTTCAGCAAAATTAGTTGAACCTCAAACCAAACAACAGAACACTCCTATCTACAGTATTAGCTAGTGTACTAGGCCTAACAAAACTATCCAACATTTGCAAGTTCACATTTTAAGACTAAAAAGGAACATATCAACCCAAATTACTGAAACAAAAAATCCTTTTTTGGGATACTGATGATGAAGAGCTGAACCAAAGAAACTTACTTGGATAGGGAAAAGCGAAGTAATCCCACGTTTCTCCAGCGTCTCAACAAGCTTCTGAGGCAATCCCAACTTCGAAACCTCGAGCTCATTCTCATCCACCACAACCTTATCCTCTCCGAAATCCTCGTCCTGCGACTCGTACTCGCTCCCGCTCCCGTCGTCCGCGAACCCCCCGAGCCCCTTGAACGCCGTCTCACTCAGAAAAGACGAGTTCGGAGTGACCACCGCGGACGCAACGAACGAGGAGTTGCCGCTCGAAGCCTTCACTTTGAGACCGGAGAAGAGTGATTTCTCCGGCCCGAATGGGAGAGACAGTGGTGCCGAGTTGGGTCTCCGGGAGTGCTCCAAAGGGGTGGTTTGGAACACTGAGGAGACCCCTATAATTGAGGTGGAGCAGGCCATTTTTACAGGGGAGGAGAAATGGAGGGAGGAGGGGATAAGGTAGAGCGAGGCTCGTTGAGGTTTGAGGGGTTTATATGGGGAGATGGTTTACTTGTATTTATGGTCTTGCAAAGTTCCACAACACCTCCTTTGGATATGCAGATATTTTGTTATCCTTAAGTTTTTGGGAGGGTTTATGAGATTTTTTTTTATTTTTTGGAATTTATATAAACATTTGAATATTCATTGAATATGCAAGCATACATTATACAACTCTAGCTAGCCAATAAAAGATAAATCATGTAAAATTCAGCTTATTTTTAACTTGAATCTCATCTCGCTTCAACTTTATATCATCTCATTTCAATTTAACTTAGTACGATCAGTACATATCTAGCTCATTTTAACTCAACATTACAGAATTAGGGTGTACTTGGCTAGATAATTGGACAAAATCGAGGAAAGCGCAAATTCAAGGAAAGATAGTGTAGCACGTACATGAAACTTCATTCAAGTAGTTGGGCTGAACTCAAAGGTATCGTTAGACTCATTCATTAACTACGGCATATCTCTCGGATATTCATTGCATATCGATATTGCATATTCGGCTCACCATACCTGAAAAAACCTTACTAACAAGGTAAAAATACAATATTTGTTTAATAACATACAATGAGAAAAAAAAAACTCTATTGTAATCTGTTGCATAAAGTGTACACCCATGTCTACTCCTACAAGCATTTTAGGGGTCGTTAAGCAACGCCCAATTATGCCGATAGGAGGACTCAATCATCGTAAGCATTTTAGGGATGGCCAAGACGCAACCCAACTCTGCCGACGATACGGGCTTCCACTAAAGCAACCTAAGAATGTACTAGTGTGAATAAGTATCATTATGAGCCATGAGCTGTCTGTGACATTGACTGGTAGTGGTAGTAAGATAGTCTTCTTCAGTCTCATTGTATGGTTGTGTTGTGAATGCTTCAGCTGCATCCTTTCTTAATCAGCCTGTAGCTTCCTGTATCTGTACCAACAAAAAGAAACTATAGCAGTATCCTAGTATTTCATCGTAATCTCAAGCGGAGGCGGATTGAGGCTGGGGCTTGTGGGTGCTCAAGCCGCCACTTGCTTAATAGATAGGACTAATTTTTTTTAATTATATATAGTTATATTTTGCATAATCACATTTTTATTAAAATTAGCACTAAATTTACTCACTAATTTAGGTAAGTGTATTGTCAGCCCCCACTAAGAATTTTTTCTGGGTCCGCCCCTGATCTCAACTATGTAATTTCTCTACTATCTAGCTCAACCGACCCTTTTATTTTCCTTGGTAGGGTATAATGAGTAAATGTATACATGTTGTTTTCAGAACTTGCAAGTTTTGCTAGTGCATCAGCGACACCATTTGATTCTCTATCAATATGTACTTATTTACATGAAAATATCGTTTTATGTACTTATTTCGTTTAGATTTTAATTACTTATCGTTTAGATTTATGTACTTATTTCGGTCAGATTTCGTTTTATCGTTTTATTTATGTACTTATTTCGTTTAGATTTTAATTATCTTCTTGACAAACATAAAAATAAATCTATGAACTTCTATTTTGTTTTCTATATGTAGAATATTTCTATAGATGATTTCATTAAGAAACAGACCAACCAAATTCAATCGAGTTTGATAAACCATTATTGAAGGGACCAAATCACTAATTGTAGGCATGTTCAGGTAGGTTGTATATGATTAGGGGCTGATTATTTGTCTATATTTTTGCCTAATCGTCGTCTTCCCTTCTTCTTTCCTTAGCGTTTGACGCAATTTTTACTAACAGAAGATTGATTAAGCCGCCATTATTCCCTTGTCCCACAACCCCTCCAAAAACAGCACATTTCTTTTCATCCCCCCTCCCCCAATTCGATCTACTGAACTCAAGCTACCGAAACCCCAATCCAATCCCCAGAAAATCTCAACTCAGAGAGAACAATCCACCCTCGATTTCGCGTCCCGTGTGTAGAATTTCATGGGTGATCGCCGGATTCAGTGATTTTGTAAGTGTAATCCCTCTTTGTTTTGACGGTTTTGTAATTTTGTGGAACGGGTTGTGATGTCTGCTTGTGTTTTTCTAGTTGCTAGTTGCAGGGAATTCTACTGGCAATTTGGGAGCTAGGGCTTGAACGCTGCCAATGGCGCCTTTGTACTATATAATTGTGGCGTTGCCCTGCACGATTGGGGCTATTGCTCTCGCCATACTGCACATTTATAGGCATCTGATGAATTACACAGAGCCCACCTATCAGAGATACATTGTTCGCATCATCTTTATGGTTCCGGTGAGTAGGTTTTTCAGTGCAGCTACGTATATTATGATAAATAAATGAATAAATGTGTTGTTTAATGGTAGTTATGTGAATTTCCTACTTCCTAGAAACTATTTGTTGTGCAATGCTGCTTATCTGTTGCTACAATATGGAAATAGGAACGATTTATCTTGAGTTAGATTACATCTATAAACATGCATATGTCGTGGAAACTGTATATTTCAACGTAACATGATAAACCTTGGATTACTTGTAGCTCAACGAATGGTTTGTCATCGCACTGTTGATTTTTCTTGTATTCCATAGCTATTTCAGAAGTATCGTGTTTTCTTTACAACAGAGTATCCATGTGTAATAGCGGTGTATTTTAAATATTGATGGGATTCTTCTAAGGATCTTGGTTGCAAGTTTTATGGCCAGGAAATGAGCACTTAACTCCATTTACATTAAAAACAAGTTTCAAATTCTTCTTGTAAACCTGTGTGGGCTATATGAGCCTCAACTTCAGGAAGAAACCAATGAAAGCATTTCAAGGAAGAACATTGTATTTTAACAGTTTGTCCCGTAGACAAGACCTGTACCAGGCTGCTCTATTTCATAAGCTTATCGAGTATATTAGGATGCACCTTAAGTGCCACGATTGACATTCATTTGAATGTGCTCTGATAGCCGAG
The DNA here is from genome assembly GCA_948330725.1 of Sherardia arvensis. Classification (NCBI taxonomy): domain Eukaryota; kingdom Viridiplantae; phylum Streptophyta; class Magnoliopsida; order Gentianales; family Rubiaceae; genus Sherardia; species Sherardia arvensis. The sequence continues at coordinate 7,854,790 of OX415238.1, read as the reverse complement.
CACCTTTCTCAGTGTGGCCAAAATGGATCATACAAAATCTTGATGAAGATGATTTTAAACATGAATACATTGTGCATAGCATTAGAGTAAATTTTACTCCATTATATTCTGGATTTTATATGACCCATGTCAACTGTGCTTAGCAAGTTACTGAAATTGCGTTTTATCTTCTGAATACAACAGTCGTTTCTTAGCGTCTAAAGCTTTAAACATGGGGTTAAATGATCTGTGAGAAAACTAAGGCTCAAGTATTCACCGGTTTTTGAAGGACCAATTATGAACAAGTTGTCTCTTGATTTATTATGTTGATGGTATTTCACAGCCCAAAATTATTTATTTTGTGAGATAGTCAAAATCCTGTATCAGCGATCTGGATCTCCATATCCATGGATATCACTTCCTCTGTCAATTCTTTTTCTATGGACAATTACTTTACCTGGATTTAATTGTGACTTGTGTTCATTTTCTTTGGTTCTGTGCCTCTCAAGATCTTGTTTATTATGTTGATATCTCTGGACTGCAGGAATTTGAGAATTGAGCTGTCATCTTGCCGTTTAGTACTATTACATCTGACTTCAGTTGAAACTGTGTTTGGCAGGTTTATGCATTGACATCTTTCTTGTCACTGATTTTCCATAATCAGGCTATCTACTTTGATTCCATTAGAGAAATGTAAGTGCTCTCAGTTTCATTAATGCTATAAGATTATTTCAAGTAGCTTACGCAGGTTGCTTGCGTTTTCTATGTAATTTTTCACATTTGAGTGATGTTTTTCTGCTAGATCTTTCACATGTACTCCTGAATCAAAGGGTGAAGCTATTTGATTATTTGCAACAGGGGATAGGAAATACATAATTACCTGATTTGATTATGTGGTGACTGTATAACTACTTTAGTCTTGAAATTTGAAGAATGACATCTTTTGAAAACTTAGATGGGGCCTTGCAGGCCTTAGTCAGTTCTAACTTGTTTAGTAATTAGGTGATTGTAAAAATTATCATCTGACGATAAAATTCTAGATCTGATTCCTTTGGTCTTTTAATAATTCCGATGACATCACTTGTATCAAATTTCTAACATGAACTTTGAACAACTCCAGATCAATGTTTACCTGAGTAAGCTAGCTGATTTGGAGTGTATAAAATGTCAGTTAAAATGATATTTGCTTAATTTTTTCCCCACTAGTCATGATATATGCACTTGGAAGTGTTTGGAACCCTAAAAAAATTCATCTAAGAGAGCACTTTTTTCGCCATTAACTGCATCTGTCATTTAAGACAATTCACTTAAAGGCACTTACTGTAAATGTCTTTCGTCCTCAATTGACATGATATGGTTATGTTTACAGTTCCTATTAATTGGAATAAATGCTTTGAGATTATATGTTTAATGTTTCATAATAACAGATGTGTTTCAGATTCACTTCTTCTGATGTGATAATGTGCTCAGGAATGCTTATGAGTAGCTTTGCTTTATATTAATTTGGCCCTCATAATGCAGATAGGAGTGGACTCTCCATATCTACTTTTTTGAATTTGAATGACGTTTGTTCTTAATGTGATTACAGATATGAAGCATGGGTTATATATAATTTCCTGTCTTTGTGCTTGGCATGGGTTGGTGGCCCAGGAGCTGTTGTGATTAGCCTAAGTGGTAAACTAATGAAGCCAAATTGGTGTTTGATGACATGCTGCTTCCCTCCAATTCCATTGGATGGGTAAGTTCGGGCCTGGACGATAATATAATATTTAGTTCCATAAACATTGGTGTACTATATTATTGAACGACCTAGCTCTTGCTGCCTCATCTTTTGTAGAACATTTCATATTTCTTCATGACTTAAATTAGACTTGATGGTCGTTCTTTAGCTCAAAACAATTTTTTTGACATTCAAATTTTTAGCATGACCTTTAAAAAGTCAAAATTTATCGATTGAGAGGCATATTGTTTTGGAATTGGTGATGAAGCTCCTAACTGCTATTTGTCACAGTTTAAAGCCACATTGCTTAGCTAATTAATTTGTTAAGGCACTAATCGGTCAATTTGATGCTCCTCAGGCGCTTTATTAGAAGATGCAAGCAAGGATGTTTGCAGTTTGTCATCCTGAAGCCCTTCTTAGTAGCAGTCACATTGATACTGTATGCCAAAGGAAAATACGAGGATGGAAACTTCAGTGTCATGCAGTCATATCTCTACCTCACAATTATCTACACATTCTCATACTCCATGGCACTCTATGCGTTGGCTTTGTTCTACGTGGCATGCAGAGATTTACTTCAGCCATTTAATCCAGTTCCAAAGTTCATCATTATAAAATCTGTCGTGTTTCTTACTTACTGGCAGGTATGTATTTATTGATGGTGCGTTTTACATTTTGCAGTGCCATGATGGCGTGCCTTAATAAAATGAAAAATGATTTTCTATATATGTTTCACTTTTTAGACCTTTATTTACCCATTTTTTGTTGTTCAACAGACCCTAGTTCTTGATGATAGTGTCTTGCTACAGAGGCTTATATACTTTCTCAAACTCTACATCATATTTATTTAGTTATAAACTATGGGAAGCTGTTGAGTTGTAGGACAAGTGGAAAACCTTTTTTCAGTCTTTTTTTGTCTTAAAATCTAGATTGCACATATTTAAGACTTGCCTGTTTTTGTGCTGCCACCATAGTGGATGTGGCTATGTGTTGAACTCCATTGCGTGGTAATTTATGGAATATGTAGAAGTTCAGGTGATAATTCTATGTTATCTGATAGTGTAATCTCATGAATGTTTGCAATTTCACGCTCGTTATGTCTAACTGGGTTTTGATTTTTTAAGATTCTACTTGTGCCCTTTGATTGTAGCCTGGTTTATTTAATTCTTATTGTTCACAGGGTGTTTTGGTGTTCCTTGCTGCAAAATCCAATTTTATAAAAGACACAAAGGACGCTGCTGAATTCCAAAGCTTTATGATATGTGTTGAGATGCTTATTGCAGCTATTGGTCATCTTTATGCATTCCCATACAAAGAATATGCTGGTGCTAATGTCGTTGGTCCGTGCAGCTTTACTGCAAGCCTCCTACACGCTCTTAAGCTAAATGACTTCTACCATGATACTGTACACCAGGTGATTTGATCAATACTTCTCTAAGTTTTCTTGGCACTTTGATTTCGGACAGAAGAATATGTTTTTTTTTTTTTTTGAAAAAAACTGACATAAGATTAAATTGTAATTTGTTTGTTGTTGCAGTTTGCACCAACTTATCATGATTACGTTCTGTACAACCACAGTGAAGGTGAAGATGGAGCTAGGAAGTATAGAGCACGGACCTTTGTTCCTACTGGCCCTGAAATGGATACTGTTAGAAAAAACAAGCACATGTTTGGTAACAAGTTGGAAGACATACAGTTGGCCAGTATTTCATCATCAGCAAGTACAACTCCCCAGAGTTCGATTGGTGGTGCACAAGATATTCCAATTGGCAGTGTACAAGATATTGCAAAAGCCGAGGCCATGGGTGCCTCACTGCTCATGGATCCAACAAATGCTCTTTCTGAAACTTATGATCTATCCCTGATTGATATAGATATGTCTGGTTACCCTGAAAAAGTACCCGCAGCTAGTGAAAGAGGGCAAAGGTGATTTTGCTTGCATTCCCTCTGAAGATTGTTCATTTCTTTTTACTGATTTTAGAACTGTACATCTAGCTGATTCTGCTGTGCTTTAGAATGTCATCTGACGCGTGAAAAAGATAAGTAGCCGGTTCTTGTTTTTTAATGTAGATATGCAACGTTAACCGAACTGCTTTGTGTACGGTTGATACTTGAGAATCAATGTCGAAAAAAAGGATTGGATTTTTTTCTCTCCCGGGTTTTTGATACATGAATATGACACCTTTTGAGATCAAAGATCTATATTCTTCTCAGTGTTAGTAATCAATTGTGCTATGTAGTTTGTGATGCTGGTTTTAGATCAACCTTTTCCCAATGGCATTTAAGGCGCTCATGTGTGATTTGGCGTCTTTCACTAACTCTCTACGTAAAATTATACCAAGGCACAATATTAGTATAACAAACAATAGCAAAAACGTGATTTAAGTAAAAATAAATAGATTCCGCAGCCGGGGTTCGAACCCGGATCAGTTCAGAATTGAAGTTTGATTTAGCCAGTGCTACTGCGGATTAGGGTGATACCATGTATAAAAAGTATATATATAAACCTAGGTTGTGCCATTTTTGAACTTTAGGTTCACACTGTACTTTAGGGTTTTCTAAACTTGTAAAAATGTACATACCTTTTACCTTTTTTATGGGTGCCGTGGCTCGGTTATAACCTTGCTGACTTTTATTAGATTTATGTGAAGATTGAATTAATAAATCTGAGTCGAGTAAATTGTGGTATTTCTTTTCGAACTGGATTTGTAAATTTAGAATTCACTTGGTTAAGTAATTCTTCACAGTTAAAGTCAATCTTTTTATAAACAAAAATCAAAATATATTTCCAATAATTCCTACTACACTCTATAAAAGTATTTTAATACAAAAATGGGTGAGGCTGAGAGGGAATATAAGCTAAAACTATGTTACTTCACTTAATTTCCTCGCAGAAACGAATCAAGACTTCACTTGTAAGTTTTCGTGAAGCTGTCCATCTACAGAATCCAACGCAGAAGTGTCAAAGATTTCTTGGACAAGTAGTATAAATTTTGATTGGAAAATTTCACCTATAATATTATAAAATTTTATTTTCCATATATATCCCTCTTGACTACTCTTAAGTCTAGTCTTCCATTTACTTTCTTCTTTCTTAAGCAAATAATATATATTCTGAACTTTTCAACATATATTAGATTGAAAAAGTGGAGCATCTATTCATAGAAAAGATGGTGGCTGAGGGTTTTGCAGTGGATCTGAGCAAGCCTCAAGTATTTCAGGTGGGGCATCTTGAAGAAGCTTACGAGGAATGGGTTCACCGGCCGATTCCGTCGAAGAAAGGTCCCCGGCTTTTCAACAACGACTTGATGGAGGCCTTGACCCGCACGCGGTGGTGGGTTGTTCCGCTGCTCTGGCTCCCGGTGGCTTGCTGGTTCATCTCAAAGGCCGCTGCAAATATTGCACCGACTCAGGTATGTTAATTTTAACAAGGGAATGACTCATTTCAGGTAATCGTGAATTTATTATTTTTTACTAAACTGAAATAAAAGAAAATTATTGCATTGAACTGAAGTGAAATGAACGCACTTGAACACATGGAACATAAGTTCAAAGAGAACTATACCTTATTTCTTTTATAATCAGTTTATTTTATGACAAATATTTTATGCTAAAATGTTACAAAGATAGAACCCTATGTATAAACTTATCAAAATGAATTCCAACCCATGTTGTGTTTTTCAAATTTAGCCCAACCCTATAGCACAATTTTACCATTCCCTACTAAATACGGTGTTAATCTTATTTACTAATTTGAAAAAATAGTATAGTGACAATAAAATATGTGTGATTTTATTGAACTAAGAAAATCTATTTTTTACTGAATTAAATGGGACGGTTAAAACTAATCTAAACCGTACTAATTCAGATAAGTAAGCGCCAGAACTTATTCTTACTAAACTAAACTAAACGAAAATTTAACATGCCACAAAATAAATTAGCATGGCTAAATTAGAGGCATGCTATATGCAGACCGTATTTTGCTTATTTTGCAGTCCAAAATAAAAATACGCATTCGATATATATGATATGGTCAATAATTATGTATATCAGACATATGGATCATATATACTACTTGTATTGCATACACTTGCAATTCAGTTATATATCAGAATCACTGTATATATGATTATTTAAAAAAAATACAGACTGCAAATAAGTAAAATACGGACTGTGTATAGAAGGCCCGCTAAATTAAGGTGATTTTCAGGTAGTTTTAATGGCGGTTATTGGAGTGCTCACATGGACCTGGGTGGAGTACGTGCTGCACCGTTTCCTCTTCCACATCAAGACCAAGACTTACTGGGGAAACACCGTTCACTACCTCCTCCACGGCTGCCACCACAAGCACCCCATGGACGGCCCTCGCCTCGTCTTCCCTCCGGCCGCCACCGCCGTTCTGTGCTTTCCGATGTACGGCTTCGTGAGGCTGTTCTCAACTCCGGCCACCGCTCCGGCCGTCTTCGCCGGAGGGCTGCTAGGCTACGTCTTGTATGACATTACTCATTACTACTTGCACCACGGCCACCCTACTAATCAGGTGCTCAAAGATCTCAAGAAATATCATCTGAATCACCATTTCGGAGTTTCTGATGCGGGGTTTGGTATTACGTCGCCGTTCTGGGATAAGGTGTTCGGGACGTTGCCACCGCCAAAGGCAACACAGAAAAATGCCTAGCTAGCAATCGTTTGGCATTTTCTTTGTAAATAAAAGCAAAATAATATATGGATTAATACTTTATGTTTTCAGTTTTCTTTCAATTGATCGTTAGTGTTTGCCATTGAATAGAAGCGGGTAGCTAACCAATTTTAGCACACTATATGTTGACAAGAAACAGGACGATTCAAAGATTGTATTATCTTAACAAGCGGCCGTTTCTTTCATGTATACGAGTTTAATTGATAAATGAACTTCTATTGAATGAGAATTTTAATTCTCAATCAAAATCTTAATATATAAGAAAATTGTTTGGTTCAAGGAACGGAATGGAAGAATTGCAATCTACCTAGGTGTATTGTTGGGTGTGGTCAACCCAATTCCCACATCGGAAACGGAGAGTGCCATGCCTCTCTTTATAAGAAATAGTCATACCACACTAGTATGAGCCCTTTTGGGAATTGACTCATTGTTTAAAACCGTGCGGGCTTTGCATGCGTTCCAAAGCGGACAATATCATACTAGTTTGAGCTGTGGTGGGCTCAGCAGTCCCAACAAGTGGTATCAGAGCTTGGTTACGCTCGGGACGGGACTGCCTTTGTTGCCTGATGTGGAGGAGACCCTCATTCATTCCCTTGGAGAGGCAAATTTATCCCTAGTATCGAAAGTCTGACTGACCAAGGGTTTGTCAGGTAGCGTGTCCCGCAACTTTTTGGCGACGGTGCAAGACGGTCCAAGGTGAAGGACACTTGTTCATGTGGTCCTTGGTTTGAGGGGGAGATTGTTGGGTGTGGTCAACCCAATTCCCACATCGGAAACGGAGAGTGTCATTTCTCTCTTTATAAGGAATAGTCCTACCACACTAGTATGAGTCCTTTTGGGAATTGACCCATTGTTTAAAACCGTGCAGTCCCAACAGTAATTAGATAAGAAACTTCCCATATTTTGTGAGAGTTTCAAATTTCTTGAAATTGTGCATTTGATTGCATGAGTTTTTGAAAAACTAGACTTTGAGAGTCCAGTTTTCCAAAAACTTGTTTGGTTCACCAATTTTACAAAATTCTATTTTTGACCCCCAAAATTCAGACTTGCAAAATCATAAAAATTAATCAAAGATTTTGTTTAAGCTTTACAAAATCCCAACCCAACCAAACAAGAATTTTGCAGAACCAGACTCTCAAAATTTCAAACAAAAACGTAAATTCTTGAAATTTTATTTTTCATACCTACTTTGCCTCATACCAAACGACATCTAAGCCAACAAAGAAAATAAAAGAAGAAGAAGCATATAGAGTAACTTACAATTTTCACTGGAAGAAAAACTTAAGGGCTGATACCTGGATGAACAATATGGCTGGACCTGACCTCACACAACTCTTTTAGGTGGAACAATGGATCATGTTTTCTTGAAGTTCTATTATAATTGAAAAATATTAACTATTGCATTTATTTTATGATGGTAATAGTAATAATTCTTGTTATCATAGTATTATAAGATCTTTGTTTCATTACCATGATGAATGGTGTTTATAAAGTGAGTGACTCGCGAGTAGATCAAACTCAAATTTGGTTTTTAAATAACGTTTGATATATACAAAAGGCTCGAATAATGTTAATATTTAATAAATATAGTATTATAATTCATTATTTAGCTCTTTAAAATACAAACACCTCTAGTAGTACTTTTAGTGCTAAACATTGCTAATAATTAATATTTTTAGTATTATCTATCTATGACATCCACATTAATTTTCTAGGAATTTTATTAATAGTTGGATTGATAATTGAAGGTGTTGGATGAACGTGTATAAATATTCAATGGTTTAGATCTACTTTGTTTTGATCTTAGTAAAAAGAGTTTTCGTTGGTTAAGCATTATGTTGTAGGGTATTTGTTAGACTGGGCGAATTTTTATTCTCTAACTCGCTCTACAAAATGATAGGATGGTCATATGGTCAGGTATTGTGTTGTATTCCATTGAATACATGTTCAAGAGTCGTATATATATATATATGATCATCATACCTTCTTTCTCTCTGGATATTCAGTTCCTTAATATCTCTCATATTACTTCTGTGAAATACACTAATCATTTTTTCTTTTAGATCATATTTTACATTCAATTTTTTACAAATGAATACACTGAGATTTATTATATCAATATTTTTATATGACTTATAATTTAATTGTAGATCTTATATTTATTATTACAAAATTCACAAATTAATCATTTAAATATAGTCATTAGTAAGCTCGAATATACAAACGAGCAAGTTCAAGTTTAGTCAATTCGAGCTCAACACCAAACTTTGATTGAGTCGCTCGAGAGTTAGCGAGCGAGCGTCTCACTTCATTTAAACCCTTACACACGTTCCCTGGATTTTTAGCATTGCATGTTGATACCAGCTACGAACTGGTGATGACTTGCCGTTAAATTAGCTTGGCTTATTCAGGCCAGACTCCTGTAAACTAATTTTGAGTGTTAAATGAAAACACTCAACTTATAAATTTTTTTATATATAACTTCTGCCATCAGCAAAATGCTCAATTAACTCTGTTTTTGCTAGGATTCAAAGTATAGTTCTTAATAGATCAGGACATAATAATTTGTTTAGAGCAGCTAATTATTGAAGATGGCCTCTGGGGGATTCACTGTGGATTTGAACAAACCTATAGTTTCCCAGGTTGGTCATCTTGGAGAAGCTTATCAGGACTGGGTTCACCGCCCTATCCCGTCAAAGGAAGGCCCTCGGTTTTTCGCTAACGATTTATTCGAGTCTTTAACACACAATAAATGGTGGTTCGTTCCCCTCGGATGGCTGCCGGTTGTATTCTGGTTCATTTCAAAGTCTGCAATGAAAATGGAAGGACATAGCAAGGTACAAAAACTATATAAACTTTTATAGCATCAAATGGTATATATTAATGTCAGCTCAAACAAAATATCATATTGCAAAAGAAAATACCAGACTTCATATAGCAGAGACCTAATTTTATTTACACATAACGTTTCAAAGATTGATAATTTTAACAAATTGAATGCACTGTGAATGTAACATGATAAAAAAAGGCTTATTATATGCAAGTTCAGTTTATTTCAGCAGATCTAATGGAAGTGGTATATGATCATAATTATCATTCATTAATTTTTACAAATTAACATAGATACTTAAGAGAAACATTATCGTCACTTTTATCACTTCTTAATAAAAATAACATTTATCAGGATGATCCTCCTGATATGAACCTTGTTAGACATCAATAAAGTATGACACATATACAATCGTGATGTTTTAGTTGGTGAAATATTTTATAAATTTCTAAAACATTAATTTTGAATGTTTAAACCTGTCTATGTAATGATTGAATACATGTCCAAATCATAAATAATGCGTTGCTATCTGAATGATATCCGATGATCCTGATTAATTTTAAACTGTTTCATGAATTATAATACATATTTAAGAGAGACCATATTTACTTCGATTTTAATTTGAACCCGATGAAATAAACTGGTCATGTATATAGAACCAACCATAAACAAAATGGTCATGTCTTTGCTTGGAGTCAGGTGGCACTAATTGTGGTTTATGGTTTATGTGCATGGACTGCATTTGAGTACGCACTACACCGTTTCCTTTTCCACACGAACACGAAGACTTATTGGGGAAACACCGTTCATTTCCTCCTTCACGGTTTTCACCATAAACACCAATTGGATAGTCTGCGGCTTGTTACGCCGCCAGTTGCCGTCGCTCTGGTTTGTTTTCCGTTCTATGGTCTAGCAAGATTGTTGGCTACTCCGGCGAGTGCTCCGGCTTTGTTTGGAGGATGGTTACTGGGTTATGTGATGTATGATACGACTCACTACTTGTTGCACCACGGTTACACTTCGACAAATCAAGTGCTTAAGAGTTTCCAGAAGTATCATTTGAAGCATCATAACTTTAATATGGGTTTTGGTATTACTTCCCCATTTTGGGACAAGGTGTTCGGAACCCTACCTGCAATTAAGGCAGCTAGCTAGGAAAGTCGCATGTACAGTTTCTTATGCATATGGCACATATCAACATATTATGGCACAGATCGATCTTTAATGATCTGGTTTGTATATAATATAAATATAGATAGGGACTTGTATGTATCTTTAGTTTTGTCGACCTTTCTTTCTTAAAACTCCGATCAATTTTCCAGCGACTCTGGCCGGAAACTGCCGCCGGAAAACCGATCGACTTCTTCAATATCTTACATGACCATACTAACCATTTCATAATATAAGAAATTAATATTCAAAATTGTATGTACAGAGCCATTCCTTGCTAAACGTGTTGACATTATTTGTCAAGTCTAACTCCAAATTCTGCGGGCTATACATCTCTCCGAATAATACTTTAATAAATTGCATGAACAAAATACTAGCATATGGATTGTATTTGATAGAGTTTATCATGCTGTTGTGTTTTAAAGCACAACCATCAAAAAATTACTTATTTCATAAGCAGAAGACATTTTTGCCCAAAAGTAACTCAAAAGTAGAAGCTGATATGACCGACTTCTGCTTTTCGCTACAACAGAAGTACAAAAACACCTTGCTATTTTTAAAAGCACAGATCCGCCAAACACACCCTTAGTGCCATGGTCTTTGGTTCTTAATCGCAAACTAGTGAGAACATGGCCAAATGAATATCATGATATCTTGATAGAATATCACAATTATCATTAGAATAATTATAATTGATTTGTATATATTTATTTACCATATTTAAACTAGTCTAGATACATTGTATTTATATTCTTGTAACCCTATATATTTCAGATAATACAGACATCTCATGGTATCATAGCTTAGGGTTTAGGGTATAGGGTTTAGGGTGACAAGTGGGTGATTGTTCAGTATATAAGTCTGGTTGACTACTTCACATATTGTCAATTGATTTTATGCTGGAATCTCATTGGGCTTATGTGCTGGACCTATTGGACATATGTGCCTGTCCACCTCCCAGTTTACAGGTGTGGATCAGTCTATGAGTTTCTAATATGGTATCATAGCCCGAGATTTGCGTTCTGGGCCTAGAATCCAAGTGCAATTGTGTAACCGTAAATCCTACACCGAAAATCGAAAGTGGGTGGGTCTTGCACTTTAGGGAGGGTGTTAGAGTAAATCCCACATTGGAAACGAAGTGGGTGATTGCTCAGTATATAAGTCTGGTGGGCTACACCACATAATATTGTCAATTGATTTTATGCTTGAACCTCATTGAGCTTATGTGCTGGACCTATTGGGTCTATGTTTCTGTTAACCTCCCAGTTTACAGACACAGTGTGGATCACGGTTTGGGTTTCTAATACTGAGAAGTTAGTTATTTGAGAAATTGTATATCAAAATTATATACCAAACTTCAAACCCATGATCATGCTGCTTATATGGATTAGATTAATCATAATCAATATGAAACAAGAAACTTGTAAGACTTGATTCAGATCTTATGCATGTACAACCTTCATTTGGAAGATGTACACCATACACAATTAATGTAGACTTTAGATTCGTGCAACTTGTATAGCAGGTGAAGCAAGCATTCCCCCAAATGCTTCCTTCTGAAGTTTTGTGATTCCAATGTTGTTGTAATTAACTTGTAGCGTACTAATGAAGTTGTTAATTTATTTTTTGCTGCTGGGAAACAGTAAATGATGATCACAAAATCTTGATTCCCAGCTACTACTGACAAGTCAAATAATATAAAAACCAGACCCATCTTCCTTTCTTCCTCCACAAATCTTCAAATCGATTAATATAATCCCTGGATGAGGTAGCTTAGGGAGCAAAACCCTCCACTTGGCTTCCTGTTTGTTGCTATCCATTTTGTCAATCTGATTTTGGCCGGCTTTCACTCCATCCTACGTCCGGTTTCTTGAACCGATGGTTTTGGATGATGAATATATATATATTTTCATTATTCTACTTATTTTTCTGCTCTTCTCAAATTAAAGATGTATGACTTAAGATTTTAAAGTGGATAGAGATTGACAGCACCATATTAGATAAACTTTATTGATAGCTTAATATGCCTAACTATGTCTTAACATAATTGCGTGGATATGTGTTAAAGTGTTGGTTGTTTAATCTACGTACATGCATTTTAATTAGGTTCATGTCCAAATAGATTATACATGTCTGGAATACTCTTGTAAAATTAAGATTAAAATTTAAAAAAAGAATTGCTGACGTTAATTGAATCATTTAACCACATTTTTAGACCTGAATAATTCATTTGAACCTGCGCCTATCAATCTTCTTAACCTATAAGCAAATATTCTTACATCTCAATATTAAAATCTTTTCATTTTATTTACGTTTTTTCTCCGGTCATTCTTTTTTTTTGGTCTTCTTAATATTACACCATCTACACTTTTCTATGCTCTGCAGCTACAGGCAGATTTTATGCGTTGTATTATTAAAAACATGTTTCTAAAATGATTTTAGTAGTTTCAATCAGATATAGTACTCGACGTTGGATAGGTGTCGTTAAATCTTTTCTGTATGAAAAACGAGTCAATAAATATAGCAGTGAGCACCATATTCTCATCTTCTTGTATAGAATTCGGAATTCTAATGAAAATCTATAGGTTAACTTAGAGTTTGACAATCCGCTCGATTGTCAAAAGATTAATCTTGATTGTTCGTTCTGTCAGATCTTATCGATATTTCGGCTCCATTATCGTACGAGTGCCTAAACTAATCGACAATTACGAAAATAACCCGGACATGCTCGCTCCACACGATATATGAGAGAAGAAATACAGGTAGATGGAAGAGAAGAGAACTGAAATTTGTAATAAAATGAGTGAAAATGCAGACTGATTATAATAAAGAGTACGTAGATTTTGATAGTTACTGATGGGAATAGAACGTTAGGAAAGTCAAAACAAACCTCTGACAGGTTGAATTAATTAGTTCATGAACAACGTCAAAAGTCTAAACCATGAGTTGGAATATTACGGATTCACGATACCCAAAATGCTACTGAGTACGTACACACCAAACGGATTACGCAAAATGTCGAACAGCCACGTGACCTTCCAACAAAACTTCAGCCATTAGTATCATTTTAATTATTTCAGTTCTCAATATAATTAGTTTCTAATTTAGATGAATTCAGTTTTTTTTTCTTTTGAATATATAGATACTTCACTACCTATCAAATATCACAATAACATACGGAACAAATCAACATTTTTGTACTTCGTTGTGGTCGTGTTGAACTAATTCTCTTAGAAATTTTACACATACAACGTAAGATAACAAAGACTTTGAATTCCTGATGTCATTGATCAAACAACTCAGCTCCCAAGGACTTTCACGCTCCTCCTCCGCGACCAAATCACGTAGTATTAGGGAATCTGTTATGATCAATACACTTGAACCTTGTGCTCATTTTGCTGCTTGAAGACATTTATAACATGCCATTGCTTTTGCGCGCAATGCTGAAGATGATGAGAAGTGCACTGCGTTTGTGAGTATACATGCTTTCGATGATCGTTGCATGAGAGTCCAACTGCACCTCTATATTTACGATGCTTCCAAAATGTTTTATGCATTGTGAGAATAGCCTTAGCCTCCTGCTACATAAGATCCAGATGATCAACTTTATGGACTTGTTGAGAAGCTATGTAATTATTCTCCTGCACAACATCCATGTCTACAAAAGATTTTGTAACAAGTGCTGCATCCACATAACTCTGCTGCAGCGCCAGACTAAAGTCATCCCTTTAATTCCTAGAGATAGGATTGACTCTAGTCTTCCAGATATTCTATAAGATGCAATAAAAGATGTTAATAATCTCTATATCAGGTGCCACATTTCAGCCATTTTCAAAAGCAATTGGTAAAAGTAGTCTCCGAGGTCGCCTGAAAATCCAGACATAAAGTTGAGGAACCCAGATTCTCTTACAATCCTCACAATACAAAAACAGATGCTTTGTGTCTTCTCTATAATCCTTACAACATCTCAGACAAAAGTCCTCAAGTTTGATTCTCCTTCTTTTATGATTATCAGCAGCAGGCAAACAATTTTTCAATACCCTCCAAATACATACGGCCAGTATCTCCATAGGGAGCTTGATTTTTCAGAACTTATCCCATTTCTGAGCACTAGTTGTTGATATCTCAGTGATAGCAAAAGAACTTCATGGCATCTGTATCAAATTTTCATTGTATAATCACCAGTAATGGATAGGGCTACGAAGATACATGAAAGACTACGAGGAGCTAGTTTGTGAGGCGCAATGAGTCAAACATAATGAGAAAACTCTACATCCAAAAGGACGAAAGGTTGAATAGCCAGGAGAGCGCTCAAAAGTACTTCAAATGTTGACACATTGTCAATAACTGGAGTTGGCAGACGGTTAATAGTGAATACTACAGCACTAAAGGTATCATCCCAATGAAAAAGTGGCAGGTGTGAGTGAAACATCATAAAAAGACCCATTTCTGTAATGTGTCGATACTTTTGTTCTGTTGGACCATTATGCTCGGGTGTATAAGGACACGAAACCTAATGATGGATGCCACGAACACCAAAATGCAATTGCAATATGTGGTTGATAAATTCAATTCCACCATCACTTTGGAAGACCTTGATGCGAGATGTAAATTGATTCTCAACGAAGACCTCAAATTGAAAGTAAACATCAACAAAATTAGATTTGCGGCACATACGATAGAACCAAGAGAATCTTGAGTAATTGTCCAAAAACAAGGCATAATAAGAAAATCCATTTCCATATACAACTGGAGACTGGAGAGGGTCCCCACAAATCACAGTGTATCAAACCTAAAACGTGATCAGCACGTTTAGGGTTCTCAATAAAAGACAATTCATGTCATTTAGTCATAGCACATGGCTTACAAACACCAAGTTAGGAAGTACATAAGTAAGGGATAAATACCCATTTTTGTTCAACAATGAAACAATGCTAGAAGACAGATGTCCTAAACGAGCATGCCAAATCTCAAACGATACTTTATTAATTATTCTTCACAAAGGAAATGAGTGTTGCTTCACCATTGTCCAACATATACAAGCCATCCTCACTGTGACCCCGCCCCAAAATTGCCTTGTTGAGATTGTGCTGAATAAAAAAAGACTGATCATCAAAGGCAATAATAGCACAGAGCTCTCTGATAAGTTTGCTCATGGACAAAAGATTTTTTGTAATAGCATGCACAAGCAAGACATCAGATAAATGCATAGACGGGTTAATTCTAGCATCACCAACACCAGTAATAGAAAAAGATGTACCATTACCAGCTTAGACAAGAGTGTTACCATTGTATGGGGTGACACTCGACAAGTTCGAAGCAGAAGAGCTCATATAATTAGTAGCTCCGGAATCAAGATACCTTGGAATAGGATCTGAAGATGCAGAAGTAAAGGACGGTTTAGCCTGTGGAGTAGGGTAGGTGAGATATTGAGGATCATGCATCATATGCTGAGGTGCCATAAATGCCTGGGGAGCCTGAGTCATTGGAGCAGCATACGGCTGAAACTGCTGAGCAACATAAGCATGAGGACTTTGTCTTGACTGAGCAACATATGGTTGGTACTGAAGTTGACCATAAGGCTGAGACATTGGAGCCACATAACCAGGATTGGACGATGGACATTGTCGAGAAATATGCCCTAAGCCTCCACAAGTGTAGCACTGAATTCGGTAACCAGGAACAACAGATGTGGACATGGGAGGACCTCCAGAAAACTGCCAGGACACGTGACCACCACGGCGGCCGCCAAAACGATCGTTGTCAGCCGCACGTGAGTGCCACGCACCGTCGCCACACGTGGTTTCTCCAGGCGCGTGGGCCCACACGCCCTCCTGGTCGGGCTGCTATGGTTGGCCAGGCTGCTGGACGGCCGTTATAAAGGCCACATGACCTGTGGTACTCTGTTCCTGCACAATCGGTCCTTTTGTGTTCTCCAAATTGAGCAAAATAGTCTCATACCCTTTCGCTTCATCAACAACAGTAATATATGCAGGTGCAGGATTACGAACAACAATGGTATCACTAAAATCTTTATAATCATGTCCAAGAGCAATGAGAAACCCCATTAACTTGTCATGATTATTAACAGGTTCACCCATGATAGTCAACTGATCTATTATTCTCATTAAATTGAGATGCAGTTCATCAATCGTACCAGTTTTACGAAGAAGAGAAGCCTGCTGTCGGAGGCTAAAAGTAGCGGTGGAAGTGCTGTGTTGATAGACATTAGCGAAGGTGTCCCACATCTCCTTAGCCGTAACACACTGGAAGATTTCATTCTTCGCTTCAGCAGAGAGAGAGGTAAGAAGAACACTGCACAATATCTGGTCATCCACTATCCATGAATCATAGGCAGCCATGGCAGTGTCGAAGGCTTCTTGTGCCTTCTGGAGAGCATCATCATCGGGCGGTGAAGAGGAGGAAGGAGCGACCGTTGGCGGCACCGGGACGAGGGGACAAGGAGAAGAGCCATCAAGGTGGCCAAATAAACCATGTGATTTAAACACATAGGTAACCTGCTGCTTCCAATGCTGGTACGTTGAGGCATCCAGTTTCGTGTTGAGAAGATGGATCATTGTGTTGAGCGAGAACTTGTCATCATTCTTCCAATCAGCCATGGTTTAACAATCAACAAAAAAAGAAGAAGAATTTTTTTGACTAAGAATACGGAACATGGAGGCGGCGGTAGGTAGAAAAAGGATAGAGGGTTTAAGAAACCTATTAGATAGACAACTGATATCATATAAAGGGAATTTTCGAAACTGATTTACATTAGAATCTACATAAGCTATTTATAATATAAACAAGCCCTATAATTAAATAATTAAACCGTAAATACATGTATGCAAAATACAAAAATAATTTAATCACCATCTGCGTACTCGTATTTACAATCTCACCAAATGCACACTCTCTAAATGAACAATATATGAATTATTTTTACATACACCGGAGTTATCTCTGTCACAATATGGTTTTACTACCATGAGATCCCTGGATTAGAGAAGATCCCGTCCATATCCCTCCAGCTAGAGGGAATTCATTCCATCACAAACACCACATCAGATCTGATAAAGATTATATAAAAGATCGCCTTTGAGTCGCAGCAGAGGACTTGAGATTAAACTTCCATACCGACATGCACTCTTAAATTCTATCACTGGGATCTATTTATGACAAATCATACTACTCATTCATCTTGATATTCTTTAAATACACCACATATACCCTATTCAATGCTATCATTTTTTAATTCAACCATAAATATTCTACATATATATATATATACCCATTCAAAAAAATCATGTCGGCGTGCGAACAAAATTTGATGCATAAAACAAGTTTTATTTTCAAATTTTATAATGAAGAAATTGTATTAAAAGTTGCTATATATATATATATATATATAAAAATAAATGGAAAACAAAAGTTACATATATCATCTAAAATTTTAAAAATACAAGTCAAATTTGAAGGCATACAAGTGAACAGAAGATATACAACTTCACCAAATTTTAATCACACATTTATTGTGTGTTATCATGCATATATTATTCATATATACATAGAATAACCAAGTCAAATTAAAACGATTTTAAACTATATTTCATATACTTGGAATATAAAAAAGGTCAAAAAAGCTAATTTGTTTGGAAAAGATGCTATCAAACTTTAGCAAATTTCCCCTTTCCATATAATCTCATCTTAACAACTTTATATCAAATTTAAAAAAGCTCTCCCTTTGCTTGTAAAAGGTAGTCCATCTTCTCTCATCTACAAAATGGCAAGCAACGGCGTCGTTTTTGTAACTGATTCCGCCTTATTTAACCGCCCACATTTTCCTTATTAATTATATCACACCCTACTCTAAAGTCCAAACCATCCTCTCTGTGTTCCTCTCTCTCTCTCTCTGAAAAAACTGTCTGAAAAAACCACACCTTCTACTGTGTGAGTGTGTGTTTAAATATAGTGTGTACATGGCGGCGATAAACGGGTACGGTTCCGGGTTGGGTCCGGTGTTCTCCTTCCGGAGCCACGGCGGCGAGTGGGGTTCCGGTTACAGTACGGAGATGGTGGAGAAGAGGCAGGTTTTTCTGAGGAGCTACCAGTTCAGCAGGAAGAAGAGCGTGAACGAGAGGGTAAAAGGGACCTTTCTCAGGGTCAGAAGAGTCTTCTGGTTCCGCCTCAGATCGGCGAAGAAGCTCCGGAAAATGGTGTGGTCCAGGATCAAGAACGGCTTCTTCTTCACGGCGGCTGGACGGCGGCGGCGCCCCTTCGTCCGCCTCCACGGCGCCACCAAAGACAACTGCTTCTGGTAGTCTTTTTTATTTTATTATTTTGGTTCTTGATCGGATCGAGTGAGAGTGAGAACGGCTGGTAAAAAAGTCGTGGTTGCAGTTATTTTGTTGATTAGTTATTATGGTGAAAAAAAAAAGGAAAAATGAAGGGTTATTGGCTAGGTTTTATTAATTTATTACAATAATGGCTGGTTTTGTGGTTCAATATTCGTGTATTATTTATTAATTTATTTTTATTCATGGATGGTGCTCTTGTGGTTAAGAATTATATGAAACTGTGTATTCAATAAATGTGTCGAGCCCTACAAGTTTTGATAATTAAGGTCTGGATTCCCAGAGACTAAAAAATATACCAACCATATACCCCACGCATGATTCTAATCAATGCGAACGATTGTATTTGGTATTGATATGATCTTCCAAGGGACCAGGGATTTTATGCACCAAAGAATTTGATTTCTTTAAAATGTACCAATCTGATTGACAATTTTGTGTTAAGAACATGGGAATGAATTCTTGTATAATCAATATACCTATATATACTTACTTGTAGGGTTTGGTATAGAGGCTCTACCATAATCGATCTTTGTTTAGTATGTCGCAGGCATATTTAAAGTTTCTAGCGTATTCGAGTTTTGTACAGATGATTTATAAATTTAGCGTATTCAACTTTTGTACATTATATACTGATAAAGAAATTATAGATTCTAGCGTATTCGAGTTTTGTTGTACATATGATTTAAAAATTTAGCATATTCAACTTTTGTACACTGTATAGTGAGAAAAAAGTTATAGTTTCTGGTGTCATCAATCATTATTAGCAATGATGATTATAGATTTGGCGTATACTTCTATAGTTCCTGGCATATTTGACTTTTATAGCGAGGATGTATATATTTAACGTATTTAGCTTATGTATACGCATAGTAAGAGAATAAATGATACTATTTTCTAACACATTTGACCTTTATACATGAAATTTATGAATTTTGTGAATTCAACTTTTATACACGTGTAGAAAAATATAGTTTCTAGCACCACACAGTTATATAATAACTAATTATAAATCTTGCATGCCCGACTTTATACACCTATCTAATACAGAGAGAACTGTAATTTTCACCATATTCAGCCTTTTTATATACACTTAAAAATATCATCATACCTAACAAAATCATACATATTTATATGAATAAGTATGTCCACTAGGTGGGTGTGATGGACCATTTTTGGCGGATTTTGGTTCTGCTTTTGAATTGATTAATTAGTGGTGAAAGAATGGGGATTATTCAAACAATTATTGATGAATTGAGTTGGCCTAATTTGGCTGTTTGGGCAGTAGCCTAGCTCTTCACTTAAAGCTCAAAGCTCGACCAAGAATCTTTAATTATTGTGAGCGCTCTGTTCTATCCTCTTGTCACAAGCTCCCAACTCTCATGTTGGAGACTTCTTTTTTTGCTCGGGAAAGCCGTGGAGAAGCCACGGGAACAAACAACCTGATTTCTTTTATCTTTTCGACGTCAGAAATTGAGAATATATAAAATAATTTAAGTGGGAATCTTGTCTATAAGTAATAGAATAACAAGTGATATGTCAACAATTTGTGATTTGATTACCATGATTACTTAATTTTGTTTGAGATTATATAGGTAATGAAGGTAAATATTGTTGTTTTTGGGAAAATTTAATGCCTACTACAGAAAAGCTTGATAGAGGACTGGCCTCCCATACTTGGTTTCAGACTTTTCCCTCCTCTTCAATCCAAGTACTCAGCAGAGATACCTCAAACCACTCACCTTTACTACTTTCTATAGGTAGTAAAATACTTTCCTCACCTAGATCCTTTAGGTTCATAGATGCTTGGTTCAATAGGGATGATTTCCTTCCATTGGTTAAAAATGACTGGAATCTCCCTTTGACTGAAACAGGCATGATTGTTTTTTTCTTAAAACTGAGAAGGCTAAAGCTTACAATCAAGACCTGGAATAAGCTAGTTTTTGGAAACATTGATAATAATGTTGTCCAATCTGCTGAAGCTGTGAGGTTGCAAGAGATTGTTGTGGACCTTGATAACTCAACCAATGAAAAAATCAAGTTAAACAGACTAAAAACTTTACACCTGAGAGCCATCAAAGAGCAGACTAAGTTCTGGAAACAAAAATCTAGAATGAAATGGTTTAAGGATGGGGATGAAAATTCAAAATATTTTCATCATTCAGTTAAAGAAAAAAGATGTGGACTGAGTATCACCAAGATACAAAATTCCAATGGAATCTGGCTAGACAATATTTCAGATATTGAAACTGAGGCTGTTAATTTTTTTACAGACCTCCTATCTGAACCACACTGCCCTTTAAATGGTCTTTTCTATGACCATTTTATTAGCCAGATCCCTACATTAATTTCCACAGAGGATAAAAATCAACTCATCAGACCTGTAACACTTGAAGAATTAAAATCTACTGTTTTTAGTCTCAACAAAAACAGTAGCCCAGGTCCTGATGGTTTTTCCTCTAAATTCTTCATAAAATGTTGGGATATAATTAAGGGTGATCTCCTTCTTGCTGTGCAAGATTTTATGAGTTCATCCTCAATTCCAGTAGGTATTTCATCCACATGGATTACCTTAATCCCTAAAAAGGATACAGTTATAAGTTTCCAGGACTTTAGGCCTATTAGCTTGTCTAATTGTATTAACAAAATTTTTTCCAAACTACTCATGGAGCGATTGAAACCATACATGCATAAAATTATATCTCCTCATCAATCTGCCTTTATGAAATCTAGAGATATCTCTGATAATGTTTTATATGTTAAAGAGCTGGTTAGATTTCTTGATAGGAAAGTTAGGACCCCTTACTGCATTATTAAGTTGGATATGATGAAAGCCTTTGATAGAGTATCCTGGAGCTACCTTAATACAATTTTACTCCATTTTGGCTTTCATGGTAGTTTTGTACACTGTGTTATGAAGAATCTGAGAGATGCCCATTTTTCTGTGCTAATTAATGGTAAACAAAATGGTTTCTTTAAGCCTTCTAGAGGTATTAAACAGGGTGATCCTCTATCACCATTTCTATTTAATATTTTTTCTGAGTGTTTTACAAGGAGCCCTGCTTATGTTTTTGCTACAGGCAGACTAGAATACTATGACATTCCCAGAGGTCCTGAACCAATTTCCCATTTGAGCTATGCTGATGACACAATTATCTTTTTAAAGGCATCAAAACAAAATTTGAAAAAAATTAAGGCCTTTTTAGTTATCTTTGAGCAGACCACTGGTCAGAAGATTAACTTTGATAAGAGTGATTTTTACCTTGGGAAATATGCTTCAAATTTCAAAATTAGACAGGTTAAAGATACTCTGGGAATGAAACAAGGGAAAATGCCTTTTATTTATTTAGGTGTGCCTATTTTTTCTGGTAGAGCTCTAATTTCTCATTTTCAGCCCCTTATACAGAGAATTGAAAATAGGTTGAACAATTGGAAGAACAAATGGCTTTCTACAGGTGGAAAGATCACTCTGATTCAATCCTGTATATACTCAATTCCTCAGCACATCTGGAGTGTTCTGAAACCTCCAATAGCAGTGATCAGAAAAATTGAAAAGCTGTTGTCCCTTTTCTTTTGGGGAGAAACAGAACTGAAAGCGAAGAAAGTTTGGAGGAAGTGGAGAGACCTTTGCTATCCAGTTGCTGAAAATGGCCTAGGAATCAGATCAATTCAGACTATTGTCAAGGCTTGCTCTTTTAAAATTTGGTGGAAGTTTCAACTTAACACATCTCTCTGATCTCAATTCATCTGGAATTTACCACCTTCCTATAAAACATCCCCTGTTTGCAAGAGAATTTTCCAGATCAACTCCAGTGCTGAACAGTATACAAGAGTTCTCATTGGCAATGGGGCATGTAATTTCTGGTCCTCTAATTGGACTGGAAGGGGTCCACTGATAGATTTCATTGCTCCTGATGCCACTAACATACCTCTCACATGTTCTGTTCAGGAATTTCTATCCAACAGAGGTATATATTCCACTTCCCTCATTTCACTGCCTTCTGACATTTTCCATACATTGCAGACATCAAATATTGATGCAGAAAGAGCAGACAGATTAATTTGGAAGCCTGCCTTCAATGGAGATTTTAGCTTTAAATCTGCCTACGATACACTCAGAATGAGAAGGGGTACTTCTAACTCCATCAGCAAAGCCTGGAATATGAGAATTCAGAAAAAGATAAAGTGTTTTTATGTGGAAACTTATTAACACTTTCTTACCTTTTCCTGATGTTTTGAGTAAAATGCGTTTTCACCTCCCCTCCAAATGCCCTTTCTGCAACACTTTTGACACAGTTGAACATTGTTTCAACCAGTGTACTTTGGCTGTATCTATGTGGTCATTTTTTCACCAAACTGTTGGTATTGCTGACCCTATTTTCAACTCCTTGTGGGACAGGTTATCTTACTACTGGACTTATATTGGTAGATCTAAGCTTCACAATAGTCTTTTTGTACCATGCCTGCTATTATCTGTTGGCACATCTGGAAGGCAAGAAACTTATATCTTTTTGAAAATATAAGTCCTCACCCTAATACTTTGAAACAATCTATCAAGGACTATGTTTTTAATATCTTTACAGTGAAGCCAATATACACTAGGTCACCATATGATATAGACATTGCAAATCTGGGCTTCCTCCCTATCCATACTAGACCACCCCAGCCTCAAATCTCTGCAATTACATGGTCCCCCCAGTTGGTTGCTTCAAAATTAATGTTGATGCCTCCTAGCTTCCTCCTAATAGAACTGGTATTGGTGTGATAGTTAGGGATTCTGATGGCACTCTTATATCTGCATACTCTGGATTCTGCTCTTCTGTTACTTCTTTGCAGGGTGAGATCCTAGCAATTCAGAAAGGATTTGAGATTGGAACTTCACTCCAATATCCATTCCTAATTGAAACAGACTGCATGATGGCAATGCAAGCTATTCAGGACCCTAACAAAGCCCCATGGACTATATATCATCTTGTCTGCTCTATTAACAGCCTTGGAGCATCAAAAATTATCCACAACTTCAGACAAGCTAACCAGGTGGCTGATGCACTGGCAAAACTGGGGAACTCATCTGGTATTGACAGGCTGCTGTCCTTCCATCAATGCCCTCAAAAAATACAAGGTTTGATCCTACTTGATAACCTCAACTGTCCCACTATAAGGATCTCCAGTATGGATGCTACTGAATAGTTGTTTTTAATATTTTTTGCAAGGTCTGGATTACAGCTTCTACAACACTGTCAGCTTTCACATGGATCCAGACATACTCTTCAATGCAGAACCTTAAAATTTAGATTTTTTACTAAGCTTTCTGGGTACCGCTTTGTGTTTTGCTTGCAATTCACTAATAGGTTTCTTTGAAATCTTAGTAGAACTCATTCTTTTGTATAGTGGAGTGTACATACCTCCATCCTAGATCATTCTTTTGGGAGCTATATGCTTCATAGAGCTTTATGCTCCTCTTGTAACCTTCCTTGGAAGGAACCTTATTGCCAATATTTTTTGGTGTTTCATGGTTTAGGGTGCCAATAAAAATCCCTCCACTTCCAAAGTGGTTTGATTTAAAAAAAAATGCCTATACACTTATAATTTATGTGTGATTATAATTCTCGATGGGATAAATTTTTATTTTTAAAAATAATTTTGGACACAGATTGATGTGTTAAAAAATACTCTTAAATTTTTTAAACAACACCTTATAAACTAATATCACCTTCTATTTTTAATCATAAATACTTTCCGGGAATGCCTATCCGGAAAATGACATCTCTTGATCACGGAGAAGCATTTTGAAAGGGGTTGAAGTCCTATAAATGGGAGCAAGGAAACAAATTTGTTCAGGCCGGACGACGAGGGTGAGCTACGACCCTTGGTTACCATTTTCTTCCGGATTTCATATCCAAAATCCAGACCGAATCCCTAGGGACATCAGAACCGATTTGATAAATGCGGATAAAAGATGGTGGAATGTAAGTTTGTTGAACCAGTATTTTGAGAGGACAAATGTAGAGAAGATTCTCAGTATCCACCTAGCATAAAGAGACGGTCCGGATCACTGGTGGTGGCATAACTCAAGTTCTTTTAGGTTTACCGTAAAGACAGCTTACCATTTACTCGTGGAAACTCGGGCATCCGAATTCTTTCATGATGATGGTGTGGCTACCGTGGACTAGCAGTTCTGAGCCGATTTTGGAAGTTTAGGGTTCCTCAGCATGCAAAACACTTTGCGCGGAGGTTTGTCACAGACACGTTACCGACGAGTGCCACTCTTCGTGCTTGGACTATGCATGTCTCTCAAGCCTGTCCGATCTGTAGTGAAGAGGAAGGTACGTCGACTCGTCTATTCTTTGACTGTGAATTCACAATCAAAATATGGACTGCGGCTGGCCTATTAACTCACATACGTGCGTCAAGGAGCAATAGTAGGGAGTTCTGGTTCAAATAAATCCTTACAATGCATGAAAGCAAAACTGCAGAGCTTATGTTGATGTTGTGTGATGCTTTATGGACCCAACAGAACCATCGCACATTCACAGACAAGTCATTGGAAGCTGAATACTTAGCGACATTAGTTGCTACAAACTTGAGACGTTTTCACAGTGTAAATTCTTGGTCGGAGATGATATCGGAAGAACTTACAGATGTGGTGCTAATGTGGCCATTACCTAGGGGGCTGAAGATCCTCTTTGACACTGGTATCAAAGATGGTGGAGCAGGATTTGCAGCAGTTGCTTTGGAGGATGATGGGGAGTTTATCAAAGCCGTGAGCATGGTGGCTCCAGGAGTAATGGTCCCTTGTTTGCTAAATCAAGGGCGCTAGACCTAGCTCTTGAGCTAGCAGACGAGTTGATGAGAAAAGCATGGAAGTAGCAGGAGCTTGCCTCGAGCTCATTCGAACGGTCAGAGAGTTGGAGACACCGACAGTGACATGTCATGGTCTAATAACTGAGTTGAATCAGAGAATAAATCTGAGTGAAAATGACCTTCCCTGCTGGATACCAACAAATTGTAAAAATTTAACTCACTCTCTCGCGTCGTATGCGAAAGAGAATATGATATCTAGAATAGATCGGAACTCCCCCAAGTTTCTTCTTGTCAAACGATTTTAGACGTTTTCTAGTAATATGAATTGAGATACACTTTTTACCTCAAAAAAAATATATCACCTTCTACTTCTTCATTTTCTTCTTCCACAGAAAAATTGAACTGAGATATATATTTCGAATAGAAGAGGAAATATTAATGGGAAAATTTGTGGTGAGAGCGGAAAGATTAATTGAGTTTCATCTAAAAAGAATAAATGAAATAAAATGTTTTTAAAATGAGAATAATATTCATCGGGATGATTCTGATATAACTCTTATCAGACACCACTAACAATATAACACGGGGTCAATTGAGATGTATTTATTGGTTAAAATATTTTTAGTAAATTTCCAAAACCCTAACCCTATGATGATTGAATACGTGATCCAATTATAAATTACTTTAAGATCACATGTCCCTATCTGATTGGTGCCTGATACATGCATATATCAGGATGATCCTGATAAACATTAAACTGTTCTAAAATAAATTAAAGGTAAAATCAAGATTCTTATGTTGGGTTATGATCACACTAATAGAAAATGAGCTTATATGTATTATTATTATAACTGAGCGACATATATTAATTAAAATAGTGTGATATGAATTAGTAGATTATTATAATTTAAATTTTCATTCATATGAAGATAAAACCTAAAGTAAATTTTAGATGATTTTTAAACAAGAAGATAATAGTTGATTTTATTAATGAAAAGATGATCTCAATTGACTCTTCTATCAGTTAGAACAAACATTTTCAAGCTAGCCCACAAACAATGGAGCCATCTATAGTATAATATACCTACTTAAAATACTCTGATTACCATACTCAACCAGTCAAACTGTCAAATTATTCGTATAAAAAGTTTTCAAACTTTTTCTTTGATCAGTGGCTCAAACTTTTGAAACACGCATGAAAGATGGGAAAAGAAAAGGTCTCTGATGATAGGGTTTGTTTTTAAAAAGTCATTTGGGATACGTGAAGGAGGTTCATGACTTTTATATACAACATGTCCACATGACATGTAACTGTGTTATGGGAGTTAATTAACTTCTCATCTTGGCTGAATAAACTAAGAAAAGAAACTAGGGGTGCATATGGTTCAGTTGTTTTTTGGAAAACTGAACTTTCAAAATTCTATTTTTGTAATCGCTGTTTGGTTTGTATGGATTTAGAAAATTCAGATTTCCTCACTTCAAAGTCTGGTTTTTGTTCTTTCAAAGTCCAGATTTACAATTTTTGATTTTATACTCACAATTTTTGTATTAAACTTGCAAAATCCTGACGAACCAAACAAGGATTTTGTTTCATACTTGCAAAATCTCAACCCAACCAACAAGGTTTTTGCAAAACCAGACTCTCAAAATCCCAAACAAAAACCTAAACTCTAAAAAGCCTAAAACAAAATACAGACTTTCAAAATCCAGCCCAACCAAACACACCCTAGACTTTTAATATTTCAGGATCCAGAGATAGTAACATTGGAGAAAAAACACGATAATTCTCGCTTTAATGTCATCCCTCTGAGGCAGTAGCGAATTAGGGATTGTACGGGGTCACGCCCGCAACTTTCAAAATATATATTATAATCTATATTATTATAATTCAGAACAAAAATTTAGTACGATTTCGAATTCCGACAATGCCAACCATATTTAATAAAATCTAAATATATTTGTCCGGTTCCATCTCTACTTAGAGCATTGCTCTGGAAGATGATGTTCTGAGTACTCCTTACGTTGCTCGATCAGGTTTGATATGACAATCTCATTTTATCTAACACCGACCTTTCCTACTTCGTTTGGATTCTTTCCATGCAGAATTACCAGAAAGTGTGGTGATTGTCATTCGCAGACATCACTCTTCTTACTTTATATTTCGGATAAAAAATATATGAATGAACGTGATGAAATTCTCATCTTCAAAAGCACCCTTTCTTCATGCATGCTCGATGACAAGTTTGCCAAACCGAAAAAGGAATATGATCATAACAGCTATGATCCTCTCTGATGATTTCACTAATGTGGGAAAATATGTTAGGAAATCAATCCCTTTTGCACACCGGTTCAAAATAACAATGAAGAACACAAAACACAGATTTAACGTGGTTCACCAATTGGCTACCTCCACAACAGAACAAACAGCTTTATTAATAACAAACACAGACTCAGACACAGATGTTTTAGATCTCACACCCGATTACAATTGACAACGATGGTATATATAAACACCACAATAACAGAATCCTAAACAGATGCGGAACAGGACTACCCAATCCCTTCCTAAACAGAATTAGATTTACCATAATTAATAAATCCAAAAGAGACTAGGATTAAGATTCAATTCAATTCCCAACAATCTCCCCCTTGAATTGAATCTCTAACAAACAGACGCAGACAGACGAAGCTTCGAACAGAAAATAACCAGAAGCACGGTGGTCGTGCCAGAACAGAAACAGATGCACTGGGGAGAAGCGCCACAGACGTTGTCAAACAGATGTACCGAAGTACCCAGAACCACCAACAGAACTGCCTTCGACAAATTCAACCCGGAAAGAACTTGCGACAGCAACAGACGGGTAAACAGAACAGAACAAGCCCAACCAGGAAAGGACTAGTTAACAGAACAGAACGGCAGACACAACAGCTACAACGTGATCTCCTCTTCGGAATTTATGCCTTCAACCACAGCAGCAGAACCACGTCCAGATTGCATCTTCTTTGGACACTGATTTTTCCAATGCCCCTTCTCCTTGCAGTAATTGCAGATATCATCAGATTTAGGACCCCTGAAGCTTTGTCGCTTTCCAGAATATCTACCCTTACTTCCATGGACTACATACGCACCATTTTGACTAGCTGCGTCAGTACCAGACGCCCTATGGCGTAGCTCCCTTGTATGAAGTGCAGATCTAACCTCTTCCAAAGTCAGAGTACTTTTACTACCGACAATAGACTGAATGAACGTCTCATATGCCAATGGTAAAGATACCAACAGAATTAAAGCAGCATCGTCCTCCTCAATTTCAACCTCCAGATTACGCAGTTCCAATAAAATTGAGTTCAGTTCTTCAAGATGATCTCTCAAAGGTGTATCTTCCTTCATACGCAGACTGAACAGACGTTGCTTCAGAAGCAGCTTATTGGTCAAAGACTTTCTCAAGCATAAACTTTCCAGCTTTGTCCACAGATTTGCAGCAGTTGTTTCGTTAGCGACCTCAACAATTACTTCATCAGCCAAACACAACAGGATCGTTGAATGCGCCTTCTCTTCCAAAACCACCATGTCACTTCCAATCGGTTTCTTGGATGTCTCATCCTGCTTTGCTTTCTTGGATGCTTCATCCTCTCCCGATGTCTCCCCCGTGGATAATGGCGCCCATAAACCTTGTTGCTTCAGTAAAGCTCGCATTTTGATTTGCCAAAGACTGAAACTGTTTCTCCCAGTAAATTTGTCGATCTTCATGCTGATTGAAGACATCTTCGTTGTAGATTCAAAACACTGACGGAAACAAACAATAACGCGAACACCACAGAACCGAATTTCTCGCCAAGAACCTTCGGCACCAAAACAGACTCCTCCTTTGTTATCTCGACCGATCAACCAAGCTCTTGATACCAATTGTTAGGAAATCAATCCCTTTTGCACACCGGTTCAAAATAACAATGAAGAACACAAAACACAGATTTAACGTGGTTCACCAATTGGCTACCTCCACAACAGAACAAACAGCTTTATTAATAACAAACACAGACTCAGACACAGATGTTTTAGATCTCACACCCGATTACAATTGACAACGATGGTATATATAAACACCACAATAACAGAATCCTAAACAGATGCGGAACAGGACTACCCAATCCCTTCCTAAACAGAATTAGATTTACCATAATTAATAAATCCAAAACAGATTAGGATTAAGATTCAATTCAATTCCCAACAAAATAGTCAGATTAGGTGCAGGTTCTATTTTGTTATGCTGATCTGATTTTGATTTGAAATGTCTCTAATTTTACTAATGCAGGTCCCCTGATTTGAAATACGAAGGATAATATTGTCTTTTTTGAATCTGCACAAGTAAATTAGATTAACACTTAGTAATACAGTTGAAAAATGATGGCATTTATACACACTTTATGTTAAAATATGCAGGTTACCATTTCATCAAATATTTTTTTTGTTAGAATTATTTGGCTAGTCAAAGACCCGGAAATTATCCCAATGCAGAAGGAATTCATTAGTAAAAAAAGAATGAGCTTAATTCCAAGGTAGAAAACTACAAATACTGGAGACTCTAGGGTTTTATTTAATGGAAAAGAGACAGAAGTATGAACATTCTATGGATTCTGTGTATTTTGTCCACAGAAATATTTAAAATTTAATCAAAGGTTACAATAACGTTGCTTAATTACAACTCAACAACTAAGTTTCTGCATTCACATTCCATGCTATATATTCATCACGCGTCAAAATGAACTTATTTTATTTCTATTTCTGTGATGAAAAAACCCATCCGGATCTGGGGTATTTGATTCGTCAGATTTTTGAGAATCTGCTTTCTGTTTTAAATTTTTGACAATTTGAATTTTTGTTTGATATTTTGAAAATCTGGTTTTACAAAAATCTCATTTGGTTGGGTTGAGATTTTGTAAGTCTGAAACAAAATCTTTGATTGATTTTTTGAATTTTACAAGTCTGAATTTTGAACCAAAAATAGGATTTGTAAAATTTCGTGAAGCAAACAAGTTTTTGGAAAACAAGAGCAGAGCAACCGAAGTACATCAACATGAACATAACTTAATCATTCATCTTTATTTCCACATCTTAATAACTTTTGGTAGAGATTTTTGAAGGATTAATTTATTAGTGTCACTAAAATATAATAAATTAGAAATTGTGACAACATATACACTAAGGTTACAAGTTGATGGACCATATACGTTGTGATATTAATGGCGGATGGTAACGGCAGGTTCAGTAGCAGGCAGCAGCTGATTAATTTCCATCTACCAAGAGGGTCAGAAAATACAAGTAGTTTTCGTAATTAATTTCCATAGAATAAATAATTGTTTACGACTATATATAAATCGAGGAAACATTTTAGTACAACTGTAGTATTATAATCGACTGTGTCGCATTTAATTATTTATAGCCGTTTGGAATGTTATTGGTTTCCTAACCTCCAGAATGAAAATTTGAGGAAATGTTAGCCCACCACACACTTAAATTTCCTCTTAATTTATTGTAACGTAACAAAGTTTTCAACAACGTTTACCTGTTTCATTCAAAAATAATAAATTAACAACTCAAAATTTTAATTATTGTGTTTTGGTTAATAGCATTTTCCGCTAGCATTTGATTGCAAAAAGATCATTGATGCTAGTGTTTCTCATATTTTTAATGTAAATTTCAATTTTATTCTTTTTAATTCCGTATTTACTTTTTCATTTGCAATGAATTCTAGAAAATTTCTACATGAGTTTTAATGGTTTATAACTATATATAAGCTGGATTATGATCTATTACAGTGTTATTAACTTATTTTATTATTTTTCTTTTTGAAAGAATCATCACACAATTTAATTCCAATTTGTGGCTAAATGGGGTATTTAACCCCAATAAACAATTAAATGAATATGTTGATAACACCACAGTTTAAGAATCCAAAAAATGGCATAATTAACCCTAGTTTCTTTCTTTTTGACCATCCTTCTCTCCTTCTTTATCTTTTGATGCATCATCATCATCATCATCTTCTACTTCTCCCTCATCATTCTGCAATATATTTCAATGACGGGATAAATTCTACAGAATGTTTGATTGTCTTGTAAATGAACTTTATTGATGACTCCAGTTATACTATTATTGATGTGCTTCTGAACCCCCTTCGGCCCTAATGATAGCAGGTTAGAACCATACATGACTTAGATAAATATCGATGTTACAAGGTTTATCTTAGCACCCGGCCCATTGGATCTTCCATATTCGAAGATCCGTATTTCTTTTCATAATAACTTTTACTTATCCCGTTCGGCCCTACAGTTTATGGTCCAATTCTAAATCCAAACCTTTATCAATGAGATATTCTTCTTCATCTGTGCATCATGAATCTACCCGTATGTATACTTGATAGTTCAGCTCACGTCAATGCTTTAATAGATTATATGGTTTCAAGACCGATAGGGTGCCATTCATCTCTCACTATATGACGCGTCACCTCCGCCGTATAGATGGCATCCTTCTCCACAATCGCATAAAGAGTGTTACTCACCTTAGACGACTCATGAGATTGAGGAACAAACTCAAAAAGACTCAGATCGAGGAACATACTCAAAAAAGGCTAATGGTTTTCATGTAAGACCAAATAGAAGAAAACTAATTTGAGAATTTTTGTTTTAATTAATCAAAAAATTAGTATATCAATGGCTCCAGATTAGATGGAATCAAAGGCTGGGATTTGGAGTGAAAATAGAGTGTAAATAAGGGAGTGTGTTGATCCATTCCCATATATATATATATATATATTACGAAATGGGAGTCACGCAAATGATCAATTTTAAAATTTCAACCTACCTCGAATTCAGGATCGGACAAGAGACGATGAATAAGGAGGACTTACCTCAACAATACCCTTAGAAAGAGGCGGGGCTCTTTTGAGTTCTGCCCACCGTAACAACCACCATGAATATTTTCTTATATTCACTTTCTACTCAAATGGAGAGGATAAAAAAAACAGATGAATATCCAACAATTAAAAATTAATTTAATCCTCATTCTTTTGTTAAGAAGTAGTATCATGACTTCATCCATAAAATTCAAGCATGCTACAAATCCCAAAATCCAAAAATTCATTAACATGCTACAAATTCACAAGACTATAACAAGACAGAAATCCTAAAGTCAGCTCAATGATGTCCATTAGGCTTCCAATTTGGATTCACCTTCTTAACACGCAGCTGATTGGAGTAACCACACTTCTTCTTCCTGCAATGAAGTGTATTGGGAGGCAGCCTCGCATAGCATTTTCGGCACACCTTCTTGTCCTGGTTGTACTTCTGCACCAGTTTTATCAAGCTTGGTTCAATGACCCCACCCTTCAACGCCAGAGATAAGTGAACAGTAGACTCTACCATGATTTTGTAAGCACCCAAGGTGAGGCCACCCTACAGCGGTTTGCCTCCATATGCAAGCCGCTGCTCTTCAGCAGCAATTCCCTCCTTAGCTTCGATTTGGCGCTTGACCTCATCAATGGAGGTAGAGGAATTTACCACCATGGAGATGGTCTTCTCAGAGAGTGTCTTGACAAAGAGGACGTTGCTGTCTTTCTGGTCTTGTCCTGCACGCCCGATCTGCTGCTATGGTCCTGAAAACTCCTCGATCTGCCGCATCTTCAGCATCACGCTGCTGTCTTTCTGGTCTGGTCCTGCACGCCCGATCTGCTGCTCTGGTCCCGTCACAGTCCGAATCCGAATCGAACAGATCTCGTCAACCTCATCCTTCAACCACACTGGAACCCACTCGTCACTGATCTTGATTTCTGCCTCGAATCCGCAGTTGCCGATCTGCAGCATCCTTTGCGGAGTTAGGGTTTTGATCTCCGGCGGTGGAATGGGGGAGTGAGAGAGAGAGAGAGATACATATAGGGTTTGGCGGCGGTAGGGGGAGTGTGTGTATGTGTGAGAGAGAGAGAGAGAGAGAGAGAGAGATAGGGTATGGCGGCTGTGGATAGGATAGGGTGAGTGTGATTGAAATCCTTGTTAAAAATAATATTACTCACCAGCGGAGCCAGCAAAATCAGTTGAGGATCATCAGATTCCCAATTAAAAACAATTCTTGGCGGGGTTGTTTTATTCCAATGAACATAGAGCTGCAATACACTACCATCAATACATAACTCCCGCCTAAAATCATTAATCACAACACTCTCCCCCATCCACGAGTAAGATTGAAACCCTGCTTATCTATCCTAACTCGATCACCCCACTAATCGAAATATTTTGTTACAGCTTGACGCAAATCGCTTGACTTGAAAACGGTGAGAATCTCACTCACTCTCCTTTTTTTTTACGATAGCAATCCACTGCAAGTAGTTTATTAGAAAATCAAACCTGAAATGTTTATAGAGCCCAGCAAAACTGTCCACCAAATGAGTTGCGGACCACAAAACAATATACTGAATCTGATCAATTGTCATGTTGTATACATCATCTACATCCACATTCTTTTTCAAATCCAACAACAGGGCAACCTTTTCATCATATTTTTCTCGAACCTTCTCTTTAATATCCTCAGTCACCACCATATCACTTAGTTAAATCATCACACTTTTCGGAATTCTCTTTCGCTTCAAACAGTGTAGGTAAAATGTGTTCAGAAATCCACCATATTTATCAAATTTACAAACACTTTCTTTATGGTATCCAACTGACATCATTAGAATTTGTTCTGCAACATAAAGCACAAATTGTAAAACAAATAAAAAATGTAAATCAAATCACCTTGCACAAAATATTAACTACCTTCATTCCTATAATTACTAGAATTACAGAATGGCTGATATTCCAATGTTTAAATAATTGATGAGATGATGTTGTCAAAGCATAGGTTTTTACAACCTGAAAAAATAATAATTAGTAGGTTACTTTTGAGAATTACTGGAAAAGAAATATATAATTACACCAACCTTGTCAAAACCAGTTTTTTTCCTAGAGAATTTTAAAATTTTTGTAAAGATATTCCCTGAATAAACCAGAAAATATAGTCCAGAATGCAAAACTGAAGATGCATCGCAGAAGATATCGAAGATTTGGAAATCCAGCAAGATTTAGAGAGTCTAGAGAGTTAATAGAAGATGGGTTTTGATCAGTCTCTCTATAGTTATGGTATTTAGTGTGGTTTTGCTGTTTTGAAACTTCATGAATGCAAGGAGGAACACATGGTTGTTTTTAGTGTTGTTTTGCTGTTTTGAAAAATTATCAATGTAAGGATGAACATGTGGTAATTTTGAGCTTACTCTTTATAGTCCAGTAAGTAGCCATGGATCCTGGTTTTTCACGTATCCCGAATCAATTGCATAATATATACCAGCTTGTGATAGTGGAAACATGTGTTGTGGTTCTAATGCCGCATCCAAAACACAAGCGTCATGAGCCACTCTGCCCATGCCAATGAAAACATATACAAATTGGTCATGATTATCGACTACACTAGAACTTTTTGGGACAAGTATTGATATCGATTGCGATAGAAAATGAACTCTGCCGAATTCACCACATCCTCAATGTGAGTCCCATCAATCGCACCAATACAATCCTATGTTATGAATAACTAACATATTAGCAACCAAGGAAGGAAATGTGAAATGACTACATATGGTCACGCAAAGTTTCAACAGTCGGAGAAAAGATGCATACCTTGAGTAAGGATATAATCGTGAGCTATTCCTAATTCGAGGGTGTACAACATCTTCATTTAGTGAGCATAAAATTGATACCTAAGTCTTACGAGAGTTGTTTGTACATTTGTGATCGTTCGACCCGCCGTTTCTGAAGATGTTGGAATCTTTGACGGATTGGTCGAATCCTAACATCTCCGCAAAATATATATAAGAAGAAAGTAATGCATCATTCACCTAAATACCCTTATTTGCAGGAACATAATGACAAATACCATAACATCAGTATACATCGTGAAACTCGTATGATCGATACGATACGATGCAGGAAGATTTTTGTGATGACTTTCCAAAACCCAATAGGCGTAAGTCTCTCCATCAACAAAATCATACTGCCTGAGTCATTTCTTCTTTTGTTATAGTTTCACGTGTTTACACATTTTAGATTATGAATTTTAGGGTTTAGATTATAATTTTACATTATTTATGCTATTCACAATAATTATCTACTCCTTAAATTTTGGTAAGCTAAAATGTTAAATAGTATTATAGTTAAAATACACAAATAAACATTAGACATCAAGCATAGTAAATATAAAATTTGCAAAATAATTAATTATAAAATATTTATTATTATTTTATTAGATGTCTAAACAATACTCACATATTTTAATATGCGTTTGATTGAATTACACAAACTAATTTTGGTGATATATAATTTTTATAAATTCAAATGATTTTAGAACTTGGTGATATAGTATTTGATAATAGTACTATCTGCTTCTTTTGTGAGATTGATGATACTCATATATACCATGTTATCTGGAGCATTTTGTTCCTAGTTTTTCATGCATGTTAGGAAGATGATGTAATTGTAAAGGAACGATGGAAAGGCCAACAACATTCATATATATATAAAAGTGGAGCTTTTGTTTGGCAACAAGAAACAGAAACAAAGATTTACAACTGTAATGTTACACAAGAAACTGTCTGCATATTACAAACTAGCTACCCTATAACTATAATAATACTCCCTCCGTCTCAACCAAAGATCTGCGTGGACGAAACCTCAATTCTTAGGAAAAATGAGTGCGTTCAAGGAATGAGTTGGCATGTTTCATCATGAGTTGGTTTCCAGGGAAAGAATTCGGAAGTGAATAATTCCTGGGCCCTGAGACCGAAAACTAGGTGGAGGAAGTATGGCTTCTCGGGATCTTCGAGATCCAGAAACACCCTTGCTCTTGTTTCCTTCTCCTTTTTAGTCCTTTTAGAGTAAATGGAGTAAACTCTAAGATGCCCATTCCTCACCTTGGGAACAAGGTAATCGAGGACTCGTCCCAGGTTATTATTGATATAGTCCACCGAATCTGAATCCAACTCAAGAAGCTCACTTGGTATCACATACTGGGCGAATTCGGTGATGAGGCTTCTGAGCTTGTGCTCGTCAGAGGGACCGAACTCAGAAACCGGCTGAAGATCGTAGTAAGGAGAGAGGTCGGGATACCTTGGGTCCTTATTCTGGTCACCAGGCCAGAACCTTGCTGTCATCAAACAGACTTGAGCTTGTAGACCCATGCCGTTCAGAATCGTCATGGTCGGTCGATTCCCGTTCTTGAAACCGGATTCACTGTTTGCTTCAAGCCCACTGCTGTGGATCAATCTAAGAGACGCCACATCATAGTACCCCGTCACCGGCTTTCTTTTCTCCCCATCTGCCATTCTTTTCTCTCGATCTGATCTCTGTGCTTCTCTTCTTTGGAGGGCGGCTGGCTGCCTTTATCTGGATTTATCCGTTTCTGCAAAGGATTTGGAAATTTCCCACTTTATCCGTTTCCACAATAGTTTGAGAATTTCTCATCTACCACCTTTTTTTTTCCGGGAGGATCTGTATTTCTCACCAACCCCGACACGGATGCAATTTTTCGTAATTTATTTTTAATTAAGATTCAATTAGTTGATTAGTCTTGAAATAGACCGTCTATAGTATATCTATAATATAGACCGGACCTAGATACAAAGAAAATTCAAGTGGAAGGACTAAACTATACAAGAGATTGGCAGAGCCGTCCCTCGGTCCGTGCCGTGTGGGCGGTCGCACCGGGCCCCAAAACTTGAGGGGCCCTATTTTTTTATATATATCTATATTTCATCATAAATTTGACATTTAATCGGAAAAAAATTATAAAAATTCAAATAGAATTGAGAAATAAATTAAATTGGAGAAGAATTGAGAGTTCTAAATTCTTTATATTATGTATATACTTCGTTAAACTGAATTATAATCGGATTTTTTTTATAAAAGTTTTAAAAAATCGAGAAAATTTGAACTAGAGAAAAATTAAGGGTCACAATTATTATTTTTGCACTAGACCCCGAATATTACAGGGACGGCCCTGGAGATTGGAAAGGAGGTCCTTATATTGCAATTTATTAAAACCTACTCCTAATTAATTATTCACGCGCGACACGCGCGCCTACACATTGCATCTGCGGTTTTGCAGTCACGCTGGTGCATAATGCTGAGTCCATTCAATTTAAGAGTATGCATGTACTGGCCACTGGGCATTCAATTCAAGAAAACGACATCCAGGTGCACATTCATCCACCACCAACTTTAACTAACGTACATTTTTTGCTTGATATATAATTCATTGACATACTACATAGTGTTTGTGAAACTTGATTGTTTAGTTTGAAAATTGTGGTGATTGTGCAAACTTAATTGATTAGGCTAGTGATTTGTAATTATTTAAGTATTTTATTTTAAAAACTAGACAATTTAGACAGTATGAAAAACAGACATTTTATGCTAGAAACTAGAGCTATATAAAAAACAAGCATTTATATTAAAAACTAGACAATTTAGACAGTATGAAAAACAAACAATTTATGCTAGAAACTAGAGCAATATAAAAGACAAACATTTTAGTCTAAAAACTAGACAATTTAGACAATATGAAAAATATACATTTTACGCTAGAAACTAGAGCAATATAAAAAACAAGCATTTTATTCTAAAAACTAGACAATTTAGACAATATGAAAAACAGACATTTTATACTATAAACTAGAGCAATATAAAAAACAAGCATTTTATTCTAAAAACTAGACAATTTAGACAATATGAAAAACAGACAATTCATGCTAGAAACTAGAGCAATATAAAAAACAAACATTTTATTCTAAAAGGTAATATAACAGTAACCATGAACAGTACTTTTTCAAATTTTGCAAATAAGGACATCCTTCTTTCCATATTCTAATGTAATTCTTGGTCTATATTATAGTTATAATATAGACGGTCACTCCAGAGACCAACTCTTAATTAGTTTTTAATTTATAATTATATTCATTTGAAAATTTTCTCCTAATCATACCATAAATTTATTCTTTTATTATTTTGTTTGATTCTATATGTATCATTCAGATATAATCAGATCTGTTTTTGTAATTATTTCATGATTTTTAATTGATTTGGTAAATTATGTGATTTTGGTCCATTCAATTAAATTGAATTTGGTATATTTACTATTCAGCATATTCATAGAAAATTATAAATGGTATTGATTGACTGTTATACATGGTTAAAATATATTGAAGAAAATTGAATATACCAAAATTAAATGTTGCACATTTAGTTTATGGAAGATTTTCCATTTTTAATTGTGGAATAAGATTTTCAAGTTTATGAAAGACTTTCCTGCTTAATCAAAACACATTTCGGACTGAATTTTCATACAAATGTCCAATATAATACAATGTTAACGAGAAATTCTCCTGAAAGTCCAACTTTCCTGACTTTCCATAAGAGTCTTTATACGTTTTAACTTATACAGTGTACTTTTTAATTTGAACGGTAAAATTTGTTATTTGAATTTTATTAATGTTTTAATGTAAATTCATGAATTTTTGCATTAAAACATGTTTTACTATATGTTCACTTTGATACTATCAATGTTTTAACACAAAAATAGTATCACTTGACCTTAAATATACAGTGGTAGTTCCATAACACTTAGAAAAGTCGGACTTTCTAGAGAATTTGTAATATACTAATGGTATAGCATGGGATTATTTATCATCAGTTTCTTTACACTAATGTCTTAATAATTATTTTTGATGCTACCAGCTTCCAGTCCCGGTCCGGATTGATGACGAGTCTCCGGCCCGGATGAGGCTTTGTCCGTGCTCCGCGTGCTCTCACCTAAAGCCCTGCAAAACAACGCCCCGGAGTATCCCGAGGATAGCTACTCCGGCGTGATGATGAAAGGGGGGCCTTTGAATAGGAGAGAGAATAAGGATATATTGAGAGAGTTTTTATCTGATAGAACATACCTTTCTCCACAAGTCCAAAGCTGTATTTATAGTTGTGAGCAGTCAGCCTCCAACCCAGAGGTAGTGGTCTTGTCCTTTTGTCCTTACCCGGAGACAGGTCATATTCATGTCCCCTTGTCCCCGGATAGCGCCATTCTAGCTGACGTCATATGGACCGGGCTACACTCTGGGCCGTAGCCTAGATATGGGCCAGAGCCCATATCACCACTAGCCCCCCGAGACATGGGATCCGTCCGGAAGAGCGATCCGGAGGAGGGATCCCGTGTCTCATCACGAACGCTTTTCTTTTCTTTGTTGGTTCCGGACGGAGGCATGCAGTCCGTCCCGGGAGCCCAATACCTGCCCGGATGCGTCTGGGTACGCGCTTGCCGTTTGTACTTCTTGTGCGCGTGCCTTTAAGGCGCATTAATGATGCGTGCTTGCAGCGCCATAAATGCGCTGTCATTTCAAAAAAAGTTTTGCTTTTCCTTTTCCAAATAAATTCCTTTTCTCTTTTTTCCAGAGAGCAATCATGTCGCCTCGGGACTCGCTCCTCTCTTTTATCAGTTTTATGTCTATAAATAGTGAGTTGTTTCCATCATTTTCGTTTTTTCACTTTTCCCCTCTCCTGTTTTTCATTCTGCTGTGACATCTCTGCTACCCTCATCCTTCTGTATTTTCTTCAAAATACTTCTTCTTTTTTCATCCCTTTTTCTTCCTTCAATCATAATGTCTGCTGAGGGTGTCGATGTCACAATAGGGATCAACCCTGAGCCAGAGGTCGATGATCCGAAGGCCGGCGAAGTTGTCAACGTCAATACCACTGTCAAAGAGCTGGTTCGAGCTATGGTGGTTCCCCTTTCTGTCGACTCCCGTTTGACGCCGTCCGACGGGGACCATACCGCGGTCGCGGCCATCCCCCGAAGCCACTTTTTCTATGGGATTACTTTCCCCCTTCCTCAGTTATTTCTGGACATCTTTGAGCATTATCAGATCTCCCCTGCTCAGCTTCAGCCCAACTGCATCGCCGTTGTCCGGGCCTTTCTGCTGAACTGCTACCGGTGCGACATAACCCCGTCTCTCGACTTATTCCGGTCCTTTTACCATTTGGATGCCACAAAGGACGAGAAGGTCTTCACCTTCCAGAAACGGAAAGGGGTGAAGGACTGCAGCAAGGGTCGCCATGACTACTACGCAAACTGGCAGAAGAACTACTTCATCTTCAACCTGGATAAGTATCCGTGCCCCGTGTGGAATGGTAAGAGGGAGAAGGGGGATAAGGAGGTATTCCGTCCGGACGGTGTTGACGTAGCGGACATCAACAAACTGAGCCTCAATCAAATTGATCTGAACAAGTTTTGGATCAACGGGAAGTACATCTTCCCATTGATGGCGTATGAGGAGGCCGTCTATACCCGGTGCCGCTACTACTTCCCCCGGGACGTTGACTGTAAGTCTCTTTTCTTTTATTCCTTGCTTTATGTTTCCTGTCACTTATCTCCCTCTGTTTGCTTGCAGTGTATCCTGAGATTGAGGCGGGTGTAGACCCTCAATCCGGATCAATCAAGAGCAAGAGCACGGGCGGGAACCCTCCGCCC
Source organism: Sherardia arvensis (assembly GCA_948330725.1). Taxonomy (NCBI): domain Eukaryota; kingdom Viridiplantae; phylum Streptophyta; class Magnoliopsida; order Gentianales; family Rubiaceae; genus Sherardia; species Sherardia arvensis. Next base: position 7,813,642 of record OX415238.1, on the reverse strand, counting down.
GGGACTAGCAAGACTGCAGACAAGGAGAAGCCAACAACCGGTTCGGGGACCGGCATGAAAACCCCAGATACTGAAGAAGGTGAGAAGGACCAGGAGAAGAAGCGGAAGCGCCAATTAGCGCTGCTTGCGGGAGAGAAGGCCAAGGCGGAGGCCTTGAAGAAAATCGCGGCTGTGTCCGCGAAACAAACAGACAAACAGACAACAAACAAACAGTCCTCCGTTTCGGGCAGCGGAGCTGGTAACAAACAGTCCTCCGTTTCGGGCGGCGGGGCTGGCAATCGAGCCGCTGCCATCACCCTTGAGGATCCTCCGTCTACCGATGAGGATGACGACCTCCCGTTGTCAAAGAAGCCGAGGAAGAGAATTCCGCTCCGTCGCCGCGAGATCGAAACAACTGGGCAGACCGAAACGCGCCAGCATTCGTCCGCGAGGCAGATCGTCCAGCAGGTGGAGATTCCGGACCTCTCCGCGAACAAGGACACTCCGGACAGTAGCTATGCTTCTGGCCGGACCAGCCAGGTAGAACCTCGTTTGTTGCTTATCTTTTGTCCATTTAGTGGATGGTTTGTCTGATTTAACTCTTTGTAGGACTTTGCTGCTTATCTCATCGCCGCTCCGGGTGTTTCTGCGGCCATCAACAAGGCTTATCACGCCATGCATACCCAGCTATCCCAGAAGATAAGTGGGCTGGAGCGGACAAGGGGGAACCTGACCCGTGAGCTGGCTGCTGCAGAGGCTCGGACAGCCGAGGCCGAGGCCCGGGCGGCCAGAGCTGAGGCCCGGGTTCAGGAGCTGGAAAACCTTTCTTCTCCGGGTGCCCAGCGCGATCTTTGTGTTGCTTTCACGGATAAGGTGCTCCGGAGCGAAGCGTTCGAGAAGAACCTGCAGGGTCTATGTCTCGAATCCAACAAACTCGCAGCCCATCAAGTCTATAGGAAGATGCGAGGCTGGGTTCCGGAGGTCCGGAGGGAGGCGTTCACCAAGTACTACTATCATCCGGACGCCCAGGCCCAATACAACCACGATCTGGACCAGTTTTACCGCGGGGGGGTCGAGAAGATGCAGCCCTCCGTGCTATCGGTGTTTGAAGCCCGCCCGGAAGAGAGCCCAGCCTCGGTGTCGGCTGAGTCAGTCCGTGCCTTCAACGATGGGTTGGTGAACTTGCAAGTTGAGGTGCCCCCTGTCCCAGAAAGGACCAAACCGGAGTCTCCTGTCAAGGCCAAGTACCTTGAGGTGCTTCAGCTGTACGGCTCTCCGGATGTCAACGAGGGCGAAGGCGACGATGGCCAGCTCAAGAATGACGAGGAAGAAGATGGCCGTCAGGATGACAATAACCACAGCGAGGACTCCGATGTAGAGCGCACTCCATAGTCTTTTATTTGTTCTTTGTAATAGCTTTCATCCGGATAGGTCTGATCTTCTATTGTTTAGTGTAGGAAGGACGATAGCGAGGACTCGGATGGGGATGACAACCCTCCGGATGATGTAATCTTTCTACCCTTTTATGAAACGAATCTTTTCTTCTTCCTATACTTGTGTTTTATTTCTCGTATTTATTGCATTTTTGCTTGTCCGCAGCCCCGAGGTCCGAATCCGGTTCTCCGGACCGGTGACTCACATGACCATCGTTCATCCGCTAGCTCTCATTCTACGAGCCCTCCGTGTCCTAGGTGCGCGGAGTTGGAGGCGGAACTTTCCGGATGGACGATGGGTGGGGAGCGAACTCGCGAACTCTTCATCCGATCCGGAATGGAGTCTCTGATGGAAGAGTTTCAGGATATCCCAACCTTGGCCGCTTGCCTCCGAGAGATATCAGAGGAGTTTGGCACTCTGTCCCAGTGTCGGGATTTTGCTCGCGAGCGGATCAGCGCGACCAGTGATGCGGACGAGACGATCTCCATGCTGCAAGCGGAGCATGAAGACTACAAGGCCAAGCTGAAAACCGAGTTGGATTTAGTCTGGTCCTTGCTTCCGTTCTATGCCGAGAAGTTGAAGTGGCTGGCCAGCCGGACGGATTTCCAACGAGATTATCTGAAGCTTGAAGAAGAAAATCAAGTGCTTGCTGGCCGGGTGATGGTCCTCCGGGAGAATCTGATGACCTTGCAGCTCTCGTACCATCTGACCGGACTACGCCTCGGACTTGTCACTCCAACCATATACCGCAACTTCCCTCGTGACGTCAGTGCTTTGATCGTCCGGATGTTTAAGTTGGGGTGGAACGATCGGGAGTCTCCATATCGTCCTGCCTTTGAGGAGGCCGTCGAATGGTGGAAGCGGATGCATGCTGGCAGTACTCTCCCTCCCTCGTTGACCCTAATTCCGAGCCAGGTGGCGATAGACTTCACCTTCGAGAGGTATACTGGCATCCAGGTTTCCGTCGATCCGGAAGAGTCTGCCCGTCGCGTGGAGCGGCTCCGTCAAGATGCCTCCATCATCCGTCCCTTTATCATTAGGGAACTAGCCGAATTGGCGAGGCGACGTCAGGCTCGTCTCCGGGGGGTCCAGAATACTCGTGTCCGGGCGAGCCAGAATGCTCGTGGCGGGAACAGTCGGGGCCTCAACTGTGTCCTTAACCGAATGGCGAAGCAGGCAGCACGGGGAAGGGGGAGGGGTACCCAACAGGCGGCAAGGGGAAGGGGAAGGGGAAGAAGTATCCAACCAGCTCGCCGTCCCCAAGTCCCCGTTCGGATTCGCTCTCCTTCGCGATATCCGAGCCAGAATCCCTTCCGTCCGTCTCGAGCTGGACCTCCGGTCAAGGGCAAAGGGAAGGCCAAAGCCACAAAGGAGACCATGCAGTCCTCCGATTCTGACTCTGACGAGATCTTTGGCTTTGATCCGGATGGAGCTGGTCCATCGGAACTTCCGCCCATTCCTCCCTTTCCGTATCGAGAACCAGTGGGTCAAAACAGTGGGAATGAGGTCCACGATCTTGAGGACAACACTCCGGAGCAGACTCCTACTGCCCTGAATCAGGAAAGGGTTCAAGACGCAAGGCCTCCGTCTCCAGAGAACGGAGCTATGCTACCTCCTACTCCGGAACCTCCTACTCCGGAGCCCACCTCTCCTCCTATCGATTGGGATATACTGTGGCCGAATAGATAGGTTTTATTTTTCTTGTTTCTGCGTCCGCCCGGACGTAGCAGATTGTACAATTGTATCATTTATTCAAATGTAATTTCTTTGTATGTCGAGATAGCTTATTCAAGCGTTTTTCCTTGTTGTTTGATCAAACCGTTTTATCCTTTTGTTTTGCTCACCTCCGTTGGTTTATTCAAACACTTCGGAGGATTTTATTTGTTCGACTTTGCTCACTCCGTCCGTTTGTCCAAACGATCCGGAGGATTCTAATTGTGCGGAATTGAAAAATAGTACATAGTAAAATTGAACAAGTATAAAATTTAACAACTCTTCATTCAAATAATCGTACTCCGGCTAGACATACCCTTTGTCTAAATGCGGCCGGAGCCAAGTACATAGTAAATAGGACGGAACGGAATCCTAGGCTCAACCCTAGCCAGAGGACCCGGAACTACATACTTGCTGAAAAGAAAAGACAACTTACAGAACTCTGTCGGAAAGCATACCTACTCAGGATGCTCCGTAAAACCTTCGCAAGTTGGTGATGTTCCACCTTCTTGGGATTGCACGTCCGGACTGATCCGCCAGCTCATAACTCCCACCCGGATATGAGGCTGTGACTTGGTACGGACCTTCCCAGTTTGGTGCCAGTTTGCCAGTGGCCTCCTTCAGACTCTTATCATTCCTCCTCATCGCCCAATCTCCGGGGACGAATGATTCCTTCCTGACACGCTTGTCGTGGTAACGCTTCATCCGCTCCTTCACCTTGGCCTCATGCAGCGCTGCCTGCTCTCGTTTTTCCTCCAGGAGGTCCAAATCCAGCAGTCTGCTTGATCCGAGCGGAGAGCTCCGTCCGGCTTGGTCTTCATCCCAAGTGAGGGTCCGGAGACTGGGGACTCCCACTTCAGCTGGTATGACTGCCTCCGCCCCGTATACCAAACTGTACGGCGACTGGCCCGTGGCGGATCCTTCGGTCGTCCTGTATGCCCAAAGAACGCTTGGCAGCTCATCGACCCAGTTTCCTCGTGCCCCCTGCAAACGAGTCTTCAGTCCGTTCACCACTGTCCGGTTGGTAACTTCCACTTGACCGTTGGCCTGCGGGTGGTAAACCGATGTGAGTCGCTGCGTAATTCCGTACTCCTTACACCAAGATCGAAACGGGTCATTCTCAAACTGAGCTCCGTTATCCGTGACGATGTACTTGGGGATTCCGTAGCGGCAGATGATGTTCTTCCAACAAAACTTAACACAAGTGCTACCACGGATGTTTGTGAGAGGTTCGGCCTCAATCCATTTGCTGAAGTAGTCGATTGCTACTATCAGGTACTTGAATCCCCCCGGAGCGGAGGGGAAGGGTCCGACCAGATCGATGCCCCATCTATCAAAAGGCCACAAGCCGGTGATCCCGACCCTTTCTTCTTGCGGAACATGAATGAGCGGAGCAAACCTTTGGCACTGCACACAGGACCGGACGTACTTCTGTGCCTCTTCGAACAGGGTCGGCCAGTAGTAGCCTGTGCATATTATCTTTCTCGCTATGGTCCGGGCTCCCTGGTGACTACCGTTCGGTCCTTCGTGCATCTCCTTCACAATCCGAGCTGCCTCATCCGAGTCTACGCACCTTAACCACGGTTGGAGATATTCTTGTCTGAGCAGGGTTCCATCAACTATGGTGTAGTGCGGTGCCTTCTGTCGGATTTTCCGTGCCAGTGCCTTGTCTTCCGGGAGCTTTCCGTGCTGCAAATAGTCGAAGAAGGGGGCCATCCATGACTCCTTTTGCACCTCCACTGCTGCCACTAGAGGGACGTCATAACTCCGGGCGGGTAAGATCTCCATCATTAAGTTGCTCTCCGCGTCTGGTTTGATCTCAGAAGAGGTGAGTTTGCTCAAAGCGTCCGCCTTACCGTTGTCCTCGCGAGGGATCTGTGTTATGGTAATGCCACTGAACTTGGCCAATAATGGCTTAACCGCCTCAAGGTACTTTTGCAAACTCCGTTCCTTTGCCTCATATTCTCCATTCACCTGCTGAACCACAATCTGGGAATCACTGTACACCTCAACGTCCGTGACCCCTACCTCCAATGCCAGCCGGAGTCCGGCCAGGAGTGCCTCATACTCTGCCTCGTTGTTAGTTGCCCGGAAAGCAAACTGGATAGCATACCTGTACTCCATTCCTTGTGGGCTAGTAAGCAGGACGCCAGCCCCGCCCCCATTAGCATGAGACGATCCGTCCACATGCAACTTCCATTTGTCAGAGGGTGGTTCCGATCCGGACGGCTCTCCTGAAGGTTCAGTCATTTCTACCAAAAAGTCCGCCAGGGCTTGCCCCTTAATAGCCTTCCGGGGATGATACTTGATCTCGTGCTCTCCAAGCTCAACTGCCCACTTCATCATCCGACCCGAGGCTTCCGGCTTCAGCATGATCTGTCTCAACGGATGATTCGTCAGTACCGTGATCGGGTGGCCTTGGAAATATGGTCGGAGGCGACGAGAAGCATGGACCAACGCCAATATCAGCCTTTCCAAAGCGGTATACCTTGTTTCCGGACCCTGGAGTGCCCTGCTCACAAAGTAAACCGGACGCTGTACCTTACCATCTTCTCGGACCAGAGTAGAGCTTATAGCGTGTTCCGTCGCCGCTATGTAGAGGAAAAGCTCTTCTCCGGGCAACGGCTTGGAAAGGGTAGGGAGGCTTGCTAGATGAGCCTTGAGATCCGTGAACGCTTGGTCACATGCCTCCGTCCACTCGAACGGCTTGGCTCTGCGGAGTATGTTAAAGAACGGGAGCTGCTTCTCAGCCCCCCGAGCGAGAAATCGGCTCAAAGCGGCTAGCGACCCGGTCAGTTTTTGTACGTCCTTCACCCCTCTCGGAGGAGGCATCTCCATAAGGGCCGATATCTTCTCCGGGTTGACGTCGATTCCTCGAGCTGACACCATGTAGCCAAGGAACTTCCCTGCTCCCACTCCGATGGTACTTTTTCCTGGGCTGAGCTTGAGATTCGCCGTCCGGAGCACGTCGAACATCTCCCGGAGGTCGGACAAAAAAGATTCGTACGTCCGGCTCTTAACCACCATGTCATCGACATAGACCTCCAGGTTCCGTCCCATCTGGTTCCGAAACAGCTTGTCCGCCATCCTCTGGTACGTTGCACCTGCGTTTTTCAGTCCGAAAGGCATTTTCCTGTAACAAAAAGTACCAAAGTCAGTGATAAAAGATGTTTTGGGTCGGTCATCCTTGGCCATCGTAATCTGGTGGTACCCTCGGTGCGCATCAAAGAATGCCAACACTTGGTAACCAGTGATAGCCTCGACCAACTGATCAATGGAGGGGAGCGGATAGCTATCTTTCGGGCAGCATTTGTTTAGGTCTGTGAAGTCAATACACATTCTCCAAGAGCCATCGTGCTTCTTCACCAGAACTGTGTTTGCTATCCACTCCGGGTATGATATCTCCTCCACGATTCCTGCACTCAACAGCCTACCCACCTCCGCCCGGATCTCCTCCACGCGTTCCGGGGCGAGAGGCCTCTTCTTCTGCCTGATCGGTTTCAACTCCGGAAAGACATTGAGCTTGTGGACTGCGATCTCCTCCGGAACGCCAGTCAGGTCCTCCGTCCCCCAAGAAAACACATCCTCGTATTCCGCCAGCAGGCTTCGCAACTCTATTTTAACGTCATCCGGCATGTTCTTCCCCACACTGACTACCCCCTTCTGTCCGACCATCATATCCTCCACTTCATAAGACGGTGCTTCTCCATGGATGGCTCCTACCAAGTCCGCTTTGGCTTTTCCCTTGTCCGAGGCGGACAACTTGGGTTGGCCCTCCCCGGACCGGGCATCCTTGATGGCGGTCAGCATGCAACTCCGGGCGGCTTGCTGGTGGCCCCGGACGGATGCGATACCGTTTTCCGTGGGGAGCTTCATAATCAAGTGGAAAGGCGAACATATAGCCCGTGCCTGTGACAGCCAAGGTCTTCCAATGATCATATTGTAAGGGGAAACAGCATCAATGACGGCGAAGTTACACTCCACCGTGGCCCGCTTCGTCGGGTCCTGGAAATCTGTCAAGGTAACTTTCAAAGGGATGACTCCGAGCGGATGGACGGTCCGTCCGGTGAACCCTGAAAGGGGGGTCTGACACGGTTTTAAGTTTTGTCGTCCGATCCCGAGCTGATCAAAGCATTCCGCGAACATGATCTCCACACTGCTACCGTCATCTACGAACACTCGTTTGATCAGTACTCCTTCGACATCTGCCATTACCACCATTGGATCCGAATGGGGAACCTGTGGGGGTACCGGATCCTCATCCGAAAAGGTGATAGTCTCACTCGGCTTGAACCTCTTCTCTTGTATCTCACCCGGAGGCACGTATCTGCTTTTGGCCTTGATCGCCGTCATGGAACAAAGTCCGTCGCCGACGATTCCGTTTATCACATTGATCATCCGAGGCTGAGCTGGGGGTTGAGCTGGTGCGGCCTGTCTTGGTGCCGGGTTTGCCGGATTAGCTTGGTTGCCCCCTCGGGGGCGATTGTTCCTATTTCTTTTCCGACCCTGTCCGGCTGCAGCTGCCGGGGCTTGGGCCGGGCGTCCGAGTCCTTCTCCCGCCACGCAATCTCTTAGCTGGCCTGCTCCGATTAACCTTTCAATATCCGAACGAAGCGCCCTGCATCCCTCCGTGGTATGTCCATGTGACTTATGAAACTCACACCACTTATCCGCATTCGCTGGTGCCGGCACACCAACAATGGACTGCGGGTCCGTAAACAAACCTCGGTGAACCGCAAGGATCTCCGTACGGGTCTTTGAGAGAGGGGTGTAGGTCGGACGAGCAGCGGCTGCCGGTGCTAGTGCTGCTGTCGCCGGGGCGGGTACTCGTCTGACTTGATCCGTCCGGGCCGGAGTCCGTGCAGCAGTGGTTTGGGTCCCTGTCACCGTGAGAGACCTTTGCTCGAAAAAGCCCACGGTTGTCATCCGGACTTGGTTGGCGTCGTGCACCGTGCAATGCATCTCTACTACCAACTGGAGGTGGTAGTATGATGTAGGCATATTCTTCATGAGCTCGATGTAGAAAGCGTTGTCCCTCAGTCCGTTGACGAAGTTGTGGATAATGGCCTTCTCCTGCAAGTGCCGGTCCACCACCTTCATCGTCGCAGCTATGTACCGGGTGTAGAATTCCCAGGTAGTCTCCGTCTCCAGCTGCCTCATTGCCAGGACCGTGGCGAGGTTCACAAATGTGTGCTTCATAGCGGAATAGCGCCGGACCAGGGCTATGGCGAAATCCCAAAAATGTCGGAGCGTACCGTTCGGCAGACCCTTGAACCATGTTAAGCAGTTGCCCCGCAAGTATGAAGGTACCATCTTACACTGTAGCTCTTCCGGAATGTCCCTAGCAATCATGATACTTGCATAAGTATGAACGAACTCCTCCGGATCGCCTTCTCCGTTGTAGGTAGGTAGTCCGTCCGGAGCCTTGGTTCCGGCTGGCCACTTGAAACTCAACACCTCCGGAACCCAAGGTGACTGTGGCCCGATCCCATTCCGTCCGATTAGGCGATTAAGACGGTCTTCAATGGAATCCGGACAGAACGGTGTTTGAAAACCAAAACCTCCGGGGAATCCTCCTCCGGCAGGCGGCATCCCATACATCATCTGCTGCTGACCCCCGGGTCCTCCGGCAGGTTGCATCCCAAACATCATCTGCTGTTGCCCTCCGGGCGCACCCATCCCGTAGCCTTGCTGGGTACCGTATCCCTGCTGGGTTTGTGCTCCCCAGTAAGGTGGTGCGTTCGGATTCAAACCAGCAGTCTGCTGTTGATGTCCGCCCGGGTATGGGTTTAGGTTTGGTGCTCTCGGTTGATCCGGAGGCGGCTTGTCCGCTTCACCTCGTTGAGCTGCCTTCCACTCTTGGAACTGTTGATACTCCGTCATGTTTGTCCTCAGGATGTTGCCTCCAAGTCCGGAATCATGACGCTTACGCTCCTCCCGTCCGGCCTTCTGCCCAACTCGGGGTCTAATCGACCGGCTCTGAACATCGTCTTCCGTGCTATACCCTTCCGGAGATTCCTCAGGTTCATAATCCTCGGCTTCCTCAGAACCGGATCCCTCAGGACGATCCGAATCAGGCGTCTCATCCCCTTCCGACGACGCCTGGTTATCAAACTGATTCTGATTCCGCGCCTCACGTGCCGCTCGCAGACGCTCCCTAGCCTCGCGCTGTATATCAGCCAGAGTTCGTTCGGAAGCTAGCTTCTTCCCTTTCGCCTTCTCCGTTGCTAGGCGCTGTCGCCGACGCTCCTCAGCCGCGGCCCTTTTCTCTGCTGCCGCCTGCTTGGCTTGGAGAATCCGTTCCTTCTCGGCTGCTACCTTCTGAGCTCTAACTGTAGCGGCTTTTCTGGTTTTTGGCCCTCCTCCCGCTTCCTCCTCCGTCGGGAGAGGGTTCTTTCTTGGTCGTCCGCGCGGCATGGATGTGACTTGTAACTGGAAATATTTTTTATGAGGTCCCACTGGGCGTGCCAACTGATGCTACCAGCTTCCAGTCCCGGTCCGGATTGATGACGAGTCTCTGGCCCGGATGAGGCTTTGTCCGTGCTCCGCGCGCTCTCACCTAAAGCCCTGCAAAACAACGCCCCGGAGTATCCCGAGGATAGCTACTCCGGCGTGATGATGAAAGAGGGGCCTTTGAATAGGAGAGAGAATAAGGATATATTGAGAGAGTTTTTATCTGATAGAACATACCTTTCTCCACAAGTCCAAAGCTGTATTTATAGTTGTGAGCAGTCAGCCTCCAACCCAGAGGTAGTGGTCCTGTCCTTTTGTCCTTACCCGGAAACAGGTCATATTCATGTCCCCTTGTCCCCGGATAGCGCCATTCTAGCTGACGTCATATGGACCGGGCTACACTCTGGGCCGTAGCCTAGATATGGGCCAGAGCCCATATCACCAATTTTATATTTATTATGGTTATTATAAATATATATTTTTTCCATATTGATTTTCATGTTTTAATTGATTATTCATGTTCTTTAGTTCAATGGATAATAAAATATTTGTCAGTAGTTGTTACGAATATCATGTTTTAATTAGGATTTTTAATCATTTTTATATTTTTGACTAAATTGAAATGGTTCTAACATAATTTTTAATCATAATATCCTATTATCGAATATTATTGTTGCGGTAGTTTACGCAATGAAAATATATAAGTACAATTAAATCCTTAATTTACATAATTAAATTCGCAACTACAATAAATCCCCAAGTAGTTTATGGTTGAGGGCTAAAATATATCAATATCAAATCATTAATTTATTTAGTCAAATAGATTCAATTAAATAATGACCAACCTAGTTTTAATAAATAACTTTTAAAAGTCAATTATGATAATACGTTTTTTATTATCTGTTTAGTTAATCACTGCTGAAACATCAAATAAAACAAAGCCCAACAATAAATAAATTGAATCTAGTATTTTGAATATAATATAACATTTTTAGTCTCCGCAAATTTGAATATAAATACAAGGTCTCTTGCAGAACAGTGCCAACTATTACATGGAAGTCAATGTAGATGCATCTTGACACTCTTCTAATACTTTTGGAATTGAAGTAATTATTAGAGACACTCAAGTAAACTGTATTTTAGCATATTTGGTCTGCTATTTGCTTCATCTTTTTTGCAGGCTGAACTTTTAACTATACAGAAAGGAGCAGAACTTTCGTTACAGTTTTAACAACCAATCATCATTGAATTAGACTGCCTTCTAGCAGTCACATCTGTGAGCAATCCGATGCTTGCTCCATGGCCCTTTGTATGAGCTAGCTCACTCCTTACAATCTTCCAAGGTTTTTTGAAATAAACCATTCACTCAGACAAGTAAATGTGGCAGCAAATTTTTTGGCAAAACAAGGCTACTCTACTATGATTAACTCAGTGCTCAATTTTCATGAACTACCCCAAAGAGCAAAAGGTTTGATTAATTTTGACTCTTTAGGCATCCCAACTCTGAGAATAACTTAAAATAGATGCTACTGATTTTTCTTCAATGCAAATTGTGCAAGTTTTTGAAAGCATAGCTCCAATGGAAGAGACACGTGTAGCTACTCCTCTGCACCAACCTCTATTGTCACTCACTTTTGATCTAAATCCTTTAATCTTTCTTGGTGCCGTATTATGTTTGGCTTTGCAATTCACTGAAGGTTTTCAAAATTTAGTATTAAAAGATTTATAACTGATATTAAGACCCTCCATTTTTGTATCATTTTACGGAAGCATCATCATGCTTCAAGGGGTTTTTGTCCCCTTCTAATACCATCATTCATATGAATATTTGTATGAACCTGCCAGAATTTCAGTCTTTTTCAAGTTTTAGAGAGTTATTAAATTTTCCTCCGTTTCATAGTGGTTTAATGATATAAAAAATAGAATATAAATTCAAGGTCATGTGCTTTTGGCTGGATGAACGGTATATCATATTGCTAAATCATATTTTTATGATTTGGATAGTTTGTGAGTTTGTAAAGCTTATTTAATTTTCTAAATAAATCAGTTTGTTTTTATAATTAAATAGTTAATTTTTATTGGGTTCAAATCCCAACACTCCTCTCTGACACGTATGATAATGATGTATGTAAAAATATAATTTAGAAACTAAAATGACATTTTTTTGAGTACAAGTATAAGGATTTCCTACAACTATCATAGTTTAGCCTAATCTACTGATCATCTACTCGGTCCTTCACTGATACTTTGAGTGGTGTGAAGGTCCCACTTTACACCATCTGATGCATTTCGCTTCTTCGCACTTCATGCGCCAGCTGATGGCTCCCATTACTCACTGATTTGAGATGAGCACGCCTCTGCGGGACTGGAGACTTCTGAGACTAGGAGAAAGTCACAGGGTGCAGGGGAGTGGGGGTTTGAACCCTGGACCTACTCCTGACCAAGGCCTTATTGCATGACTTTTGGCCAACTACTAAGGTTAGAGGCGGTAATTTTCTTTGTTAGAAAAACAACTAGCGCAACACATTTGTACGGTTTCATAACTGATTTAGATACAAAAGTTCACTCATTTTGCTGATAATGATGATTTAATTTGATTCATTTGTGCTTGATATTAAAAATTGCAACAATAGTGGTAACATTGAGATGTGAATGATTTATGAGCAACAAGCCTGCAAAGTACAATGTCCCATTTGAGTTATGAACTATCAACCTTTTCTTCTTCTCTTTTAGAATTATGGCTTTTGGATTATAGAATATTTTTGGACCATTTCATTTGTGGGGCAAAATTAGGTCACAAGGTAGAAACATCAAAGATAACAACGAAAAACAAAAACCCATAACTCGATTGATTATGTCGCAATGTTTCTGCATCCCAACAAAGTGAATTAAAGGAATTATTGTTCTGATGGTCTCAAATCTGAATGAGTGATGTTAACTCAAATTAAAAAGACACCGTATCAATTAAACCAAGAGTCCATTTTTTGAACAATAGTCTTTATTTATTAATTTAAAAATAATAGTCTAACTTGTAAATGAATTTATAACTTTTAGTTTTATTATTTTCCTTTTATTTTCACCATGATTTGATATCTATATCGTATTAGTGCCCATAAAAAATACCATACAAATTTAAACGGAGGGAGTACCTTAAAACGAACGGGACAATGCTAAACTTTACATCAAAAATTATAAATGGTTTACAATTTATTTCATTATTATGAACATTTTTCATTGTCATTGTCATTGGAAAGTTAATGATTTTTTAAGAAAAACTAATTTTATTGATCACTTTTAAGATCTTGTCGATTCTGATGAAAAGCAGGGGAATAAGCTACAAAATTCATTCTAGAAATTCAAAATCATCCATTATATAATTAATAGCCTGTAAACCGTATTTTTCTTATTGACAGTTATTTTTTTTGTTAAATAATTATAAATACAATAATTTTGGTTTAATTTGTTAAATAATTATAAATACAATAATTTTGGTTTAAAACTGATTTGCAACTGTATACAATATAAATAATATATATGATGCATATGTATGATAATTATGAACCATAACATATATATTGAATATGTATTTGTTTTGTTTTAAACTATAAATAAGTAAAATACGACATGTATCTAACATGTCCATATAACCATTGATGAATCTTAGAAATGATCAACTATAGTATTCCAATGAACACTTACACTTTTTTTAATTAAGCCCTGTCAAGTTCAGATTATTGAAAAATAATCTCAGTAAATTAATCTCAGTTCAGTTAAATTAATCTCAGCTAAACTAAATAAATCTCAGTTCAATTAAATTAATCTCAGTTCAGTTAAATTAATCTCAGTTCAACTGGAATAAACTGAGATTGATTTGAGTCAATAAAATACTTACTTTAACTTTATATCATTTGGGTACAAAACATAACGATTCAGGCCTGTTTGCCGGAGTTTATAAGAACAGTTCAGTCCAGTTCAGTTCAATTCAACTCATCCCAGTTTAATTCAATTCATTTCAGTTCAGTTCAATCAAAATATAATTTGATAAAATTCAGGTAAATTTAGACATACTGATTTTATTTTTCAATACACTAATTTGTACTTCAGTTCAATTAAATCCAGTTCAGTTCAATTCCGTTCAGTTTAATTCAGTTCAAATCAGTTCAGTTCAATCAAAATATAATTTGATAAAATTAAAGTCAATTTAGACATACTGATTCTATTTTTAATACATTAATTTTCACTTCAGTTCAATTCACTCCAGTTCAATTTAGTCTAGTTCAATTCAATTCAATTCAGTTTAATTAATCTACTACTCAGAAAATGAACATTTTGTACTTTTCTAGTTTTAAAAACATATTTCATTTACCAAACTTTATTATTAGGACTATATTGATTTTAATTTTGTTTTAAATTAAATAAGTTACTAAACTATTCAATACAATATTTTGTTTTCTACCATGTGTTTTAATTCAGTATAAATAATTTTAAATTGTGTTTGTAGGAATTGAGGTTGTTAATTCTATCAGTTGATCAGGTCCAATTTATTATGCTAAATAATACAATATTTATGTTAAAAAGTGCTAATTTTTTTGTTAATATAATTATTAAAATTTGTTTCTTTGTATACTTATCATAGTAGTTGCTAAAAAGTGCTACATTGCTGATTGAGTTTTTTAATCCTAAAGGGAACTAGAAGAGTTATTGCTCCGGTCAATAAATAAATTAATAAAACGAATTAAAACGGTGAAACTACGTAGTTTTGATTCAAACCGCCACATAACCACCGCAAGTTCATCATATTCCGGCGCCTACCATTTTTATATATTCCTTATTTTGTTTCTTTTAATTAATCTACGAACTTAATCATATATATATATATATATATATATATATATATATCAATCACATATATCAATCATCCGTACTATCAATAATTAAGTTAGCATATTGTGTTTTCTATATATATAATGTATGGTATGCATATATTATTGCATATTTTTATAGCATACTAAATAGCTTCCGGCTTCTATTTTTACAAATACAACTCATTCAACCTAATTAACACGTCTATGAAAGGAAAACATGAATATTACATCACACAATTAATATGAATGCCGCAATTATTCATAATTAATTAATTAAGTATGTCATAGTAGATCAAGAATTCAGAGCTTGAAAAGTGGTTAATTCTAGAGTGCTTGGACTGAGAATCGTGAATTGGCCTATTTTCCAATTTTCATACAATTTCTTTGAATTCTACAAATATAAAATATTGCATTTATATATTAATATATGGATAAATATGCTTACGATAAATATGTTGTTTTGCATAAATATATTAATTAATAGTATGAATATATGTATTTTGTACTAGAAAAATTTATACGGACAAATCATATTTTCTATTTTTGTAATAAAATTATATTTAGGTCCTATTTGTCTGAACTTATTTCAACTGAACTGAACTGAATTAAACTGAACTGTATTGAATTAAATTCAATTAAACTGAACTGAATCGAGCTGAAGTAAAATTAAAAATTTAATATATTGAAAAATAAAATCAGCATGTCTAAACTTACCGAAATTAATGTATAAAATTAATGTATTTGAAAATGAACCTAATTACTAATTTGGGCTCAAACATAAAGGATAAATCATAGTTTTACCATAAGATCACACCTTACGTTTTTAAGGATAAATCATTGTCTTATCATAAGGCCACACCTTACTTTTTTACTGAAGTGTTATACACGATCCAATATTTTACTCAACGTAATCTAAAATACCATTCAAATTACCGGTACTTTACTCAGTGTAAATCAAAGTACCATTGAAACTACAATACTGCCACCTGAATTTTGCTAAGTTTTTCAAATCAACCTAATAAGTGAGAACAATATCATAAATTCATACTGTATTTTGAACTATAAGAGTAAAATATTGAACTGCATATACCAACCCCATTTTTTAACGTAAATAGCTAAAATTTATACATTTTATCAAATTAAATTTTTTTAAGGTATTCCAAATATACCGCACAACGTGTGGCCGAATCATGCTAGTAAAATTTAATAATGATTGTCATCATTTTGGCATATATGTTATTAATTTGCTTAATTGAATTATGACGACATATTTGCTAGACACCAAAATGAGAGGGACTGCATGTCACAATCTTGGAGCTTCTGCTTGTAGTTGGATGTTTTTTTATGTCGAGAAACTTCATTATTATGATATATACTTGTCATGTATTTCTAAGTTCTTTTTGTTTTTGAATGCTATCAAAATTCAATATGATGGCCCTTTTTGAAAGGATGCCTCTTTATATCCAAATTTAACTAAAATTATATAAATAAGTTATGTGAATATGAATTTGAGCTAAGTGATAGTTTAAGAAGAAAATAAATTGAGCTAAGATAGTAGGATAAATAATATATATTTTTCTTCATAGAGATGAATGAGTAGATTTTCAAATTTTACCTTTTTAATTTTTGAAGCATGACAGATGAGTTTCAATCCAAAGTTCAAGTGAATTAGTTTTATTTGGTTATCAAACGAAATATTTCATAATCGAAGTGTCTGCCCCGGTGAGTTCGTGAATTCAGTTGAGATCAATCTCGCAAGTGTAAAACATTGATAAGTGTCCTCTTAAAATTTCAAACAAGTATTACACTAATTTTGCAAGTTGGATGGTGTCCAAATCCGAACAGGTCATCGGATTCCCTGAGACTTGAAACAATTGGATGGTGAGTCCATGTGAGCACCACATTGGCTGCTCCTAGACCTCTCCACTGCGCTATCATTCCAAAAGGCCAAAACGGTAAAATATTGATCTAATCTAATGGTTGAGTTAATCCCTCTAATCATTAGTCACAAGAATAACTTTTTGTCACAAATCCATCCTCCCAAAATCATTTGATTGACATTGCCACCACATTAACTAACAAACTTGGGCTTATTATCATCATTACTGACTAGATTCACCACGGTTTTTACCTTCTTATCTATGAATAATTAACTTTGTCAATTGGTAATTTTTAGCAAAGTTCGTAAATATTAGAACATGCTCCATTCAAATTGAAAATAGGGATTTGGGACTAGAACAAGGTTGAGAAAAAAAAGTAGATTAGAGATTAAGGGTGTGTTCGGCGGAATTTTTCAACTGGTGTATTTCAAACAAAATAGTTTTCAATATTTAGTAAACTGTCAGAAAAATATTTATTTCATAAGCCGAAGACATTTTTAGCGCAAAAATGACTCAAAAGCAGAAACTGATATGGGTTCTGTTTTTCACCACATCAGAAAGTAAAAGTACTCAACTTTTTTAAAGTACAACTCTATCAAACATACTCTAAACCTGATCGTGGTTTACCCATTGTTGAGTTTTTCAATGTTTTATCTTAATTAGTAGCCTATGATTTTATCACATTTACCACTTTTCCATTCATAGTGCTCATGAATTAACTATGTTTTAAGGTGTAGTTAGTTGGACTAATTAGTCCAAAGCCTTTGACTGGCTTCTGTCACATTAGGGAACTGCTTACCTTCTGATGATTCCAATCAAGCATAAATAAAATGCAAGATCTCTGACTTAGTGACTCTTTTGTGCTTAATTAAGCCATTTTCTTTCTCCATGATTGCCTTTTTTCTACTCTTTATCAATCATTGCACATGTCTTCAACATTCCTCCTATCATTTGCTAATCACATCACCACACAAATCCAAGAAACAAGCAGATTAGAGAAAGAAATAAGCTTTTGGTTTAGCTTAGTTTACTTTATAGCTTCAATATGCCAGCCATGTGTAACATAATCCCCCCAAATCACTACCAACCATTCATGTAAGGCATATAATGAACTGGTTTGAACTATCCATGTGATGGAGGAATCGAATGCAGACATTCTCCTCTATAAATACTCATCATTTCTGACCATTTTCCATATCACTCATCATTTCTCTGCATCTATATAGGCCTTCATTAGTGGAGCAATGGCTGGAATTAGATATGAGAGGCTAACCAGCAGAGATGAGAGTATGGTTGTGGCTCGGCCGAGGCGATTCTGGTTCAAGAAGATGAATGGGAGGGCAAAAGGGCTGAGGCTGTTTAGGTCAAGGAAGCTGAATTGGAAGCCATTTTCGATCATTATCTTGCCGCGGAGGATTGCTGCTGTGTGTGCTGCATTTGTAAAAGGGATGAAGATGGAGGATCTGTGCCCTGGTGTAATATTCTCATGCCAATGGGGACTTCCTGTTATTTCACATTCTAACACCTTGAGCTCCAGAAGGCATGCATTGTATCTTGAGAGAGCATTAGGATTTTGTTGATCTCTGGTGCATTTTTCAGTATGAAACTGTTGCACAACTTGTAAAAATATGCAGTGGAAAGGCAGAAATGTGCCTGTAGAACTGCAAGTTACAGTTCACCCTGAATTCAAAATGTACCATACTCAAGCTTCTTGTATCTTGAATTCAGTTAGCTCTTTTTTTCCCGTTCGCTAAACTAATTATTGAAAAATACTTCTTATTTGGAGCATGTTATTACTTGATTTTATTGAAAAATGGTTCTTAATATCCTCATGTACGCAGTTGTTCAGATTGTGCAAAATCTCGATTTACTTGCTGGATATATGTATGGGATGGCCTTCCCCATCAAGCGGTTTATGCATGACATCAATGTATTTCAAGAAACCTGAAGGGCCGAAATCTGTGCAGAGGAACAAAAAGGTGAAAATCTCCCTACTATTTTCTATGACGTTTTTCCTCGATTTCCAATAAGTTTCCGCCGATTTCACCATAGATTGAGAGAAGATAATATTCCATATTGAATTTTAAGCATATTGGTGGTTCAAACACACAATTTCGTTAAAATTTGAGCAAGAAATGACAGGTTTTTGTGAAGGTTTTTTGAAAATGAGTGTTTGGCTGTATCTTTTCATTCACAAATCAGGTTAGTTTGATTCTTGGTGTGTTAAAATCGTCTCTTCGAGAAGAATTTTTATAGCCCAAAGTAAACATTATCGGAGTAGTAAGGAGGAAATTTCCAAGTTTGACTTTAACTCTTGATTGACTAATCAGATCGTTGTGATTCTTGCTGCGTTGGTTTTTCTCATCACGGGGGCTAGTTAGAGTATAAAAATGCGGTTATCGGAGCAGTATTGACGGAGTTCCAGCCGGCGGCCAGTCGGAACTCAATTTAACCAATAAACACTAATTCGCTCAAGGCAATCCCTTGTTGCAATTTTGAGATGCAAGGAGAGGGTACATGTGCTCCTCGTACTTAGATGCGGCAAGAGTTCGGTTCCCGCAAGTCAGCCTCAACATTCAAGACAACCACGGCATGTGCCCAAGTTCCAACGTCCCAAAACACAATGGAAAGAGTCTTTCAACCCCGGTAGTAGACCTCTTAGGATCCGAAAGATTGATGAACAAGGAGGATGAGTACCATGACCAAGCGAGCAAATTCTATTGATTTCTTGACATGCTACTAGGTTCGTTCATGGGAATGGACACCTTCAGAGTCTTGGCGACGAGTTGGGGGAAGAAGCGCAAGTTTTCCTTGGTGGGAAATTGCTATGTCAAGTTCCAATTTGAGTCAGTGGAAGATAGGGATGAATTTTTGGGCAGATACGACCTGGTCTATGGCAATTGTTTCTTTAAGAAATTGATCTCGGAGTATGGGCGCATTGATAGAGTTCATCTTGCAGCAAGACCTATTTGGATTCGGTTGCCTAAAGCTTGTTCGTTCGGGTGTAACATTTCAATCAATATTTTCTCTGACCCTCTTGATCAGAGTCTCCATGAGTGCTCGATTAGGATATAGGAGCTACATCGGGGTGTCAAGAGTAGGGGAGCACAAAACTGGTGTAAGTGAGATCTTCACCCCACTCGAAACAACATGGTGAGGACCTCAGGCACTCGACGTACCGGGATTAGTGGAGTAGAGTAGGATTAGATTAGGATAACCGTAGGATATTTGTACTAGATTAGGTAGTTGTGTAGTGAAGGCATTATTAAATTATTTGGATCAGATTAATTTAAGAAGTTCAAATGAGTTAAAAAACTGAAATCTTCTCACTTTTTTCTCTCTCTTTTTGACAGAGGCTCCCAAGTACAGACCCCAAAAACAAATCCAAATTGAAATCTGGTCAAATGAGTGGCTCGTGCTCGCCGACACTTCTCACTGCCGCCCCTGTATCTCCCCTCCATCCTATACCTTTTTCTGAACCCAGCCGCCGATATATCTCCCCTACACATGAATTCAAAAAAAATCCCGACGGTGACGATTGATGCAGCGCCTCTCCGGCCGACTGGAGTCGACAATGACTATAATGGAAAGCCTATCGACTTATTTACATCCTTCACTGGACACTGGAAAGATAGCCGCAATGCATTCGCCGGAGAAAAGGATTTCGTTGATGTAGAAGCTACAATATGGACTTCCCACCCCTATTTTTATTGTCACTAGATACTGGATGTTTCCAATAAGATGAAACGAAATTACCGTTCAAAAAAATTGAAAATTTCTAAAATAGTAAAAGTAATAATCTGATTAGCAAATTTATTGGGTGAGGGCTAAATTAGTTAGCAAAATAGGCCAAGTTTTATGCTATACAAATCGATAATGGAGACAACATTAAATTTAGACAAATCAACATTCTATCTACACTGACACAACCCCAATTTGCAAATTTCATATGGATAAGTATGTGGTTATTACCCGAATTTATGAGATAATGGGCTTAAATTTGAATATATATATATATATAACTGGGCATATGTGCTTAAGTGATCCACTCTTGATATGGTCTAAGTCCATCCCGAATGATATGTTTGAATAAGACTAAAATTTTTATTTATGTAAAGTAATTGTACTAAAATAAATGACCTGGTAATCACGTCAATCACCGCCATGATCGTAGGGCCAGTTACCACGTTCAAAGGCAGATTGAGTATTATAAATAGAGACTTGATGGACCTCAAAATGGATTGAAATCTAAACACTCACGCTCTATACTTTATACTTATAACACAACAGTCTTATTGAATTAAATATCAGAGTGTCTATCTCCCGGCACACCGTGGGGTTTGTTTTTTGTAGGTCTGTAAGTGAGCATACCAGATCAAGGCGTGTGGAAAAGAACATCCATCACATATTCTATAAATTAACAAAATTCCCTTAACAAATGATTTTTTTTAATTCAATTTTTAAAATTTTCATTTTCTGAATCTATATATTCATAATAAACTTTCAATTTTTCCTATAAAAAACAATGATTTTTTTGCATAAATCAACACATCTCAAATTCCTAATGAGCTAGTAATAGCAAATTGGAATGTTTAGACCATTTGAATAGGTTGATTCATTGGTTTAGGCTTAACCCAATCATAATCAATAAAAATAAAACATATTTAGCATTGGAATCAAGACAGGGGATCACAAAAAAAGTACAAAACAGTTGAAGAAATAATTCAGGGCAGAACTTACAGGATTTTTAGTATATATGATATAAGTGAAGATACATAATCACATAAGTATTTATATTTTACTCTTTGATTGCATTTTTTAATGTACACTTTTACATGATTAACAAAGTAAATAATTCAAATTTATTTAAATTAGAACGTATAATTTTTTTGTCTTAAATGTTAAAATTTTTGACTATCAAAATATGAAGTTAATATATTCTGTATTTATCAAAACAAATGGTATAATTCTTCACTAGTGTGAGACGCCCACTACATTGTGTCACACCATGCATGACGATCGTTTGCTCAAGGAATATATATCGTGAACTTCTTGATTATATTATTCATCAATCTTATACTCTTATTATGTACTTGTGGATTGTTGTTTGATAATGTGATCACTCTTAAATAAATAATTATGTTAGTCTTGTATTCTTTTTCCATTGATTTGCAAATAATTATGTTAATTTGCAAATATATTCCCTGCAATATCAGATATCCACAATATTAAAGAGCATATGAAACTGTACAATCATAAAATATATACCATCAAATAACTTTAAAACGATAAAAAGAAATAAGAAGCTAGAAGAATCTCATATATTTATTTTAGTTTCATAAATAAATAACACTAAGACAAATTCAATAAATCGGCATCAAATTAAATCAAGGTTCAAATGCCCATGCATTCTCTTTGCGAACTGCCTCTTCCTCTTCAGGGGTGAAATCATTCTTTATGTTGAAAATTTTACGGATTTCCTCTGGAGACTTGTCCTTGATCATGTCTGCTACAGCTTGACAAGTGATGTCGAGCAAAGTCTTAATATCAAGGTAATTTGCAGCCAATATGAGGTCAAATAAATCTTGATCATTCTGCTTCACAAAGTCAGAGTCAAAAAATTTGAGAGATGCTTCATCATTCTTCTTGTCTTCTGCACTCATATCCTCATACTTAACGTGACGCTTGCAATATTCAATCACCTTAACTAAAGTCTTGCTATTAACATGGGAAGAGGGATGGTGTTATTGGCGCAGTCATCCTCAATCATGTGCTTAATGGTTTGGGACATCAATACCACCGCCTCATCCACCTCGAAAGTTTCTCCGTCCGAACTCATCAATGCTATGGATGTTGACATTGCGAATGAATGTGATAAGTTTTTATGATTCAAAATAGGGCTCCCCTCCACTATTTATACTAGATATTCAACCGTTTCCTTTTCCTATATGGATTTCTACTCTTCCCCAATCTATTCCTTTTCCTTTTATTTTTTGGAAGTACAATTCCAATTCTGAATCCAATTCTTCTTCTTTTCATAATTTGATTTCTATTTCTAATTTCCCAATTTCTGTTAGATTTCCTTCTTTTGTCGAATTATCTTTGTTTTATTCATGTTTAAACTATTTTATTTCGTTTCATTTTATAAAAATAATGAAATACCAACCTTGAGTGGTATATTGAAACGGATGAAAAGATATACCCTTAATACTAAAACAAATTATTATCAACATCCTCAGATATTATTTTCCAGGCTAGCCATCAACAAACCAAACTAATAGATTAATGCATAAATGTACGTACAACTAATTGGTTCACGTATGTATTGCAAAGATGAAGTCGATGGGATTAATCATTTATGTTATGAGTTTTTTAAGTCATACTAGGTAAGTTACAAAACATAAGTCTAAGACGTACGTAATATATAACTGTATTTCTATTTGATTCTTGTACGTGATTTATATTTTGGTATATTTCAAAAGCGATAAAATCTGTTACGAGTCAAACTTTATAAAACTTATAAATCTACTACCACATATTGTATTAGTAGATTAAAATAAGAGCAATTAACATCTAATTTAATAATTATATCAGAGATATAAATTTAAATTCTAATTAGACTAGCTGTCTTATTACAAAAATAAGATATTTATAAAAGTGTAATATTTCCCTCAAGAGTACGGTGGTTTGGATCCGCTGCTCACGATGTCGGGGTCGGTCAGATGGAGCTTGGCCGGAAACGTGCGGGCCGACAGGGTGTCACAGTCGCCTCAACTCACCTTTGGGCGCGAACTAACCAGTGTGTCATCGGTTTTTCCTTCATGGGTCACACGCGCCGATACGATTAGAAATTACAGTACATCGTTAAAAATTAGAAAAGTACGCGCCACTGTTCAGCCGCCTCCGGCCTCTTTCAAATTACAGATATGAATTCATGAGTTTATAGTTTCTATTTTTTTATTTCTTTATGTCAGATGAAATATGAGTTTCAAATAGTCTTTTTGGATAATTATTTAAACTAATTTATCGAGTATTCTTTGCCTAAATGATGTTTTCCACTGTAATTAGATTAGTTGGACATATGAAAAATCTCATTGACTTCTAGTCTTTACTCTATTAACAGTACAGTAGAAATCTGAGTCAGAATAGTTTAGTCAACTTACTCTTGGCATTTCTGTGTATGGATTTAGACAGGTAGATTTGGTTGGTTCGGACTCTACTTTTCGGATTGATACAAATTATCGATATTTTACCTGCTAAATAGTTTTAGATGCTCTTGGGCATTAGACTTCCAGATGTATTTCATCACACTTTTTAGTTTATGCTACAGTGTGTATCCGCGCTTTAGATGCAGTCTATGTTCTCAACTTATTCTATAATCTCTCAAATTACCTCCCTTTGAGGAGATCAGTTCCTAAAGTTTGAGAAACCTAATAAATATCCTCCCACCTCTCTGGTGGCTTATCTTAAAATAAAATAAAGAAAAAAAGAAAATGAAATATGCTAAAGTGAATAAGGGAAATTTATGTTGAACTGAACCTAACTATATGTAGACTGTTACACCTCCTACAACATATTTTCATTATTCAGAGTTTGAATTTAATGATTAAAAATTAGAAAAGAACACATCTACACATTAATTGATGGACCATTTCTAATTTTCTCAAGTTTTGGACTGAAACCTACACAAAGACAAAATACACACATGGGATGGTGAAGCTAACTAACCTGTTGTACTTTGGGTTTGAACAAAAATAGCATGAGGCCTTTCAGTTACTAATGATCCCAGGCAGCTGCCTAATTAATTTGTACATCTGCAAATATTCCAACAACAAAAACACAAGAAAACCATAGAAATTTACATAAATCAGCAATTGCACAAAAAGAAATGCTGAATTACAACAAATCTAAACACAAATCCTGTTTAATTTCAACAGAGATCTTATTCCCAGATGATGCTGTTAATCATTGCTAGCACCGAGGAAGACCGTGGAATCCACCTTTGCAGATGAACCCAGTCATGAGAATCAGATAAGAATCTTTGATGCTGAACTGTGGCATCAGAACTCTCCTCATCTTCATGAACTTGATGAAGGTGTTCTTGTTCGCCTTCTTCATCATGCACGACGACGGAGACGGCGACGACGACGACGACGATCTCTGCCTTGCTATCAGCATTGCTCCGCCGCCTTCCTCCGCCGGAAAACTCTCCGGCGGCTCCTCCGAGATGGTGGCCAGCTTCATCTTCAGAATCTCCTCGATGTCCATTCTTGATTCTGCTTTCTTGATTCTCCTCCTCGTACAGATCCACCACATCTTTCTTGAACCTGGTGCTCTCCTCATTAAGGGGCTGTGGATCATCTGAGGAAGGCCGCCTTTTAACATGGGGTTTGCTTTCAATGATGAGAAGTGACCAGGAAAGGAGAGTTAAGGGCAGGGGGTCCTAGCGGGAGGGACTACTTGCTCACACAAAAAAGGGAGTGGCTTTAGTCTTTACAACTTGGTATGATGATGATAAGTTTTTGTTTATGCATTTTTCAAATCAACCTAACCACCAAACCTCTATCCAATTTGCAACAGACAGCATAATAGGTTGATAACATTAAGAACACTTGTTTTGTGGAGCTGAAAGATTCCCTATTTTGAGTAAATTGTTTGATTAGATCTTTGTTTAAACAAGAACATTGCTACAAATTTGGAGAAGTTTGGCAAGCTTGCCCCCCTGCATTTTGTTCTGTAGTGATCAATTTTAAAATTATAATAACGTTTTTTCTCTTCAAGAACGGTTGCCCAAATATCAGCCAAGCATGGCAGTGCTCCGTCACATCCTATTTTTCGGAAAATCTTTTTCATGTTCTTCGACATCTAATTTTGACCATTGACCTCTTTCGTTACATATATTATTGAAAAATAAAAATTTATTGATTAAACACTACGCACTACAATAATTTTACTGAAAGTTTGATGTTTTCTTCAAGAATTGTTGTCCAAATATCAACCAAGCATGGTACATATGTATTGGAGTTTATCTGATACATTTTTTTTTAATTGGGGGTTTCAAATTGATGCGTCTTGTAAACAATAAAAACAGTATATGTGGTCCGGTATTTTACTCAGCATAATCCAAAATATCATTGAAATTATAATATTGTCCCTTTATATTGTTAAATTTTTCAATAAACCTAATAAGTGAAGATATTTTCGTAAATTCATACCATATTTTGAATTACAAAAGTAAAATATCGGACTGCTTAACACCCTTATAAAAAGAGTATTCAATGCACAAAATACAACTTTCATTGTCGGATTCATCGCAGATATTCAAAATGTAATTCTTTCTGGTGTAAGATCTTGTGGGTGTGTTTGGTTCGCAACGTTTTTGAGAGTCTGTATTTTGTTTTGGGTTTTTAAGAGTTTGGGTTTTTGTTTGGGATTTTGAGAGTCTGGTTTTGCAAAATCCTTGTTTGGTTGGGTTGAATTTGTGAGTATGAAACAAAATTTTTGATTGGTTTTTAAGATTTTGCAAGTTTGGATTTTGGAAAACTTGGTGAACCAAACAAGATTTTACAAAATTGGACTTGGATAGTCCAAATTTTGCAAAAACTTGTCCAACCAAACACACCATGTATATTTTGCTTAAATTAACTTAGACTCTGTTGATTTCTTCTTGAATTACATAAACTAAACATTTATGTATTAAAATATAATCAATTCTATAACAAAATTTACCTAAATATCATCTAATTACATTTTACAATACTATGACCTAACTCCACCATAAGCCCTACCATCTTAATCAATAGTATAATGGATTTTAGAAGAAAACAATCGAAAGTTGTTTGAATTATTAATGTAATAAACTAACGGGCAAAAAAGAAGGCGAACGACAAATCTTTCGTGCCATATATATGTAGGCCATGTTATATAAATTCTGCATTTTGCGTGATGAAAGTGGTTGAATATGATCATAATCATATACTAAAGGCCTGGGTTTACATTAGGTCAGAAAAAGGTACGTATTATAAATTGTTTGACGAGCGAGCTGGCATGATTGATTTGGGTCCTCTCTGAAAATTATTCATGTAAAAAAGCACTCATCATTCATTCAAGGCATGCATGGTCTTGTAGTTTTACTTGTGTTTTTTAGCTGTCTAACCGCATTGCCATGTATTAGCATCGCATTTCAGTCCAGGAAGTATCAGGGTGCATTTGGTTTGATCAATTTTTGGAAAATTGGACTTTGATCCAAATAGTTGTTTGGTGATTTTTTAAAGTCCAGTTTTTGGTCTCAAAATTCAAACGTGCAAAATTCTAACAAATCAAAAAATTCCCTATTTGCAGATCTCAATTCCCTATTTGCAGATCCCAAAATTAATAAAATTACGAAACTATCCTCAATTAATAATAATTTATTTTATTAAATTTTGCCCCACTTATTCTTATTAATTTCATATTCAATCAAAACCGATCTCACAGCACCACCAGTACGCAGCCACCGGAACGCCGCCACCTTCACTGGCGGCGGATGGGGATGGGGATTCCTCCGGCGAGTTTGAGTACTTCTCCTTAGTCAGCGACGGCGCGGAGGTTTTCTACGACGGTCAGTTCGGCCCGGTCTTCCCGATTTTCAACCGTGATCTTGTTGAAACTGGTCGAGAAAGTGATCGGGAAAGTGATCGGGAAATCGAGAGTAATCCGATACCGTCGCTGAAGGACTTGTTTCTCCGGGAGAGCGAGGAGGCGGCGCCGTCATCGGAGGTGGATGAGACGGAGGCGCTGGCGCCGGTGACTTATTGTGTGTGGCGGCCAAGCCGAAATCCGCCGTCGCCGCCGCATCGGCGTCGGCGCACGAGGCGATAGGGAATTCAAGGCCTTGAAGCCCGCAGTGGAGTTTCGTCCAGAAAAGAGCAGGTAGGGAGAAGATTTCTGTTTAATTGTCTGGACGCAGCGGTTTGGATTTGGGGGATCAAATTTGGGGAGATGGTCTAACTGCTACACTTTCTGGGCACTAAGGGTCTAAATTTAATTAAATTAAATTATCATTGATGAAGGATATTTTAGTAAATTTTATAGAATTAGAATATGCAAATAGGGAATTGGGATCTGCCTATAGGCCTCCCTTTTTTTTCTTAAACTGCTGGGAGTATTAATTTCGTAATTTCATTTCAATAACCTTGTTTGGGCAAACTGGAAAGTTCTTCAAGAAAAAGGCTGAAAATGTTACACGAAACAAATTACATACCAGAACATACTATAATTAGTCAATGCCGTGTTAGGAAAAGTTTTGGCCAGTGCTTATTGTTTAGTTCCCACTTCATGTTTAACTTAATTAAGGACTGTGCTTATTTATTTCCAGCATAGCACAAGATAATTATCATCTCCCCTGTCGTACTAATGAGATCAGTCTTTAAAATTAATTATTGCATGTAAGGACTCTAATTTCTGGATTGACAGCCCTAATTACTTTTTCTTTTACTTACATATCTGTAATTTCACAAAAGTATATCTCTTGATAAATAGAGATAATATCTGAGGAGACAGTTTATAATTAATATAGATATGGAATACATGGGAAATACAGACAAGAAGGGACTATATGGTAAACACAAATTTCACGGGTTGACCCGCGTTTTATGACCCGACCTGGACCAGATTATATATATAAGGTGAAACTCACACCTTTTTCCCAAATTTTACCCCAAATTTGCAAATCACAGATCTATGTTTATTGCATCTATATTTGTTGCATCTCGTCTTCACAAACATATTTCGATCGATTCAAATCTTCAATCACATCGATTCAAAACTTCAATTTAATCAATATATGATTGAACCGAGAATATTAAACAATTTTAGACCGAAACCTTTCATTCTGGATCGAAATCGTTATCAATGGAGATTGAACCCTTAGTAAGTGCTTCGTATTTCTAACTTCTGATTGTATATCTAAATTCGACTGGGTAATTTACATTGCTTCGTATTTAATTGACAGAATCAAACGATCGTTGAAGAAAAAGGTGAATTAACCCGGTAACAACTTTATCACGCATGACACTGCAATTTCGTGTATTGTTTGATGGTATAAAGTGGAGCTTTTGTGGTTAAACAGCGAGGTTTGGAGCCAAACTGTCTAGATTTCCTTGTTTAGAGCTATATGTTAAGGTTTTTGTTTATAATATGGACATTTTGAGTTAAATCGTGTTTGTTTTGAACCGTGTGAAACTTTTATGGTTAAACAATGAGGTTTGGAGTTAAAGTGCCTAGATTTCCTTGCTTAGACCTGTTTAGGTTTTTGTTTATCATTTTAAGTTAAATCCTGTTTGTTTTGGACCGTGGGAAATTTTTGTGGTTAAACAATAAGATTTGGAGTGAAAATGACTAGGTTTCCTTACTTATAGCTATATGTTTACGTTTTTGTTTATAATATGAACATTTTGAGTTAAATCATGTTTGCCTGGTCTGTTTGAAGGTTTTATGGTTAAACATTAAGGTTTGGAGTCAAAATGCTTAGATTTCCTTACTTAAACTGTGAAGTTTGGGTTTCATGTTATAATGTGGGTTTTTTTAGTTAAAACCTATTCACTTTTACCGTGTGAACCTTTTGTGGTTAAAATGTGAGGTCTAGACTCAAAATAGCTAGGTTTGCATGCTTAGATTGTAATGTTTGGGTTTCAGGTTATTGTGTGGGCTTTTTGAAAACTTTTTTGTTTTGCCTGTGTGAATCTTGTGTGGTTAAATTATGAGGTTTCCCTTGAAATAATCTAGTTTAGGGTTTAGTGCAGGGTAGAGCAATTGGGTAGCTCCCAAGGTTTATAACCTTGAGATCATGGGTTGAAATCCCATTCATACACAGTGTTTTTTACTTGTGCATAATATTGACTGTTAGTTTAATTGGTAGAGAAAAATGAACGCTTCTCGATTGAATTAATGAAATTGTTATTGTTATTTGTAGAAGTCAGTGCAGAGAATGTCGAACTATTTGACTAAACAAATATTAATGTCACAACAGGGGCGGAGGAAGGGGGGGACTGGGTGGGGCCCGGTCCCCCTCAACATTTAATTTTTTACTAATTATAGGTATTAGTTAAATTTTAAATTTATTTTGTTAGGGTAAATTGCTATATGTGGCCCCTCTTATAAAATTTTTTTACTTTTTTACTATTGAAAATATTGAATGATGAGTTATAAAAGGAAAATGAGACCAAATTATAATATTATGTAATTACAATAAAATACAATTTGAATATGATTCTTTTAAATCTTCTTAAATATGGGAATAATATAGTTACATTGTAAAAAATAATTCTTTAAACCTAGATTGATTACAATTTTTTGTTAATAGTAATTATGTATTAATCCAATATAGGAATATATTTATTTACTTTACTTTTTTGAACAAATAAGATCGTTTAATTTCATTATATTTAATAAGGCAATATTATATAAAACCATTGATTGGCAATATTATGATTTGAGTAATATTATGAGTAGCCTTTTATCAATACTAAAAATATGTATAGATGTTATGAACTATATTTTCAAATTTTAAAAAAACTTCTATTTAAAAGCAAGAAAATCAACAAAAGATACTTGATTAATTCTCTCGTTTTTTCCCTCTTACTTTTTATAATTCAGTTAGTTTGAATTCATTAAAAGGATCTCAAGTTTGAATTCAATAATAGACTTTCGGAGAGGAATGTGCGACTTGAAAAATATAGTGGTCAATATAATGATACTAACTTCATCAATTTTATATATTTATCTACCGATATTTGTCTTTTATGTTCTATTTTTTTGATATTTCAATGAATTGTCGTATTTTATATTAGTTAATTCAAAATTTTAAATTCCGGCCCCCCTCATGTACAATTCCTAACTCCGCCCCTGTGTCACAACATGGCATTCAAGCAAGAACAATCTCCAAGTTTAAGTGCCTCTATAAACTGCCATCCAATGCACTTAAATTCTACAATCTTCTAATCCAAAGCAAAGGTAATGAGCAGGCCGGATTGCTTCTGGAGATCACAATGATGAGAGCTATAATAGACGTTCAACAATTGTTAGCCATAAAAGTAGCTCCCATAGCATAAACTGATCAACCAGAGCCACCGGGATCGGGTAAAAAAAATAATGAAATGCACTTCAGGAAGGCTTGATGGCAAAAGAATTAATGATGGAATTGAAAACAAGAAAAATAAACAATCGAAGAAACAATCTCAAAATGATTTTGGTTCATACACGCAAAGCCGGCATTATTTTAAGTTGATAGGGATTCTTAGTCAAAGTGTCTTTTCTATCCAAACATTGGTGTTATTAGAAACAACGTTGAGGTTTTATATTGAAAATTTGTGTATAATGATAGTTTTATTAACGTTGTTGTTATTAGTAAAAAATGTTGACCTTTTATACTGGAAGCTTATATCTAATGTTAGTTTATAAACATTGTTGTTATTAGAAAAATTATTGGGAATTTATATTGAATGCTAGCGTATATAGTTGGTTTTATATAAGTATTTTGCATTTTAAAATTTCAAGGTATAAGTTTTATAGCATCAGTTATAAACTTTAGTTAAAACATTGATTTTTAAAGCACTTCGAAACTCTAAACTTATAATATGGACCTTTTGATTTTAAACATTGTTGTTATTAGAAAAATTATTGGGATTTTATATTGAATGCTAGCGTATACAGTTGGTTTTATATAAGTATTTTGCATTTTAAACTTACAAGGTATAAATTTTATAGCATCAGTTATAAACTTTAGTTAAAGCATTGATTTTTAAAGCACTTCGAAACTCTAAACTTATAATATGGACCTTTTGATTTTAAACATTGTTGTTATTAGAAAAATTCTTGGGATTTTATATTGAATGCTAGCGTATACAGTTGGTTTTATATAAATATTTTGCATTTTAAACTTACAAGGTATAAGTTTTATATCATCAGTTATAAATTTTAGTTAAAGCATTGATTTTTAAAGCAATTCGAAACTCTAAACTTATAATATGGACCTTTTGATTTTAAACCTACTTGTTCAACTAATATGTACTTATGTGTTTAAATAAGTAGGAATGGAAGAGTTTGGTGCTAAATGAAATAATTTAGGGTTTTGGGAAAAAGGGCGAGAGTGATAGCAGGTTGAAGAAGAAAATGAAATAGTGAGAAGAGACACAATTTTTAACATTTATATTATCATTCAGTAGAATAACATTCATCTGGATGATCCTGATATAAGCCTTATCAGGTACTAATAAGATAATGACACGTGTACAATTGTAATGTTTTAATTGGTTAAAATATTTTTAGTAAAGTTCTAAAACCCTAATTTAGAAGAGAAGATCTCCTGAACTCCCAACTTTCCTGACTTTCCATTAAACTCTTTATACGTTTCACCTTATACAGTGTACCTTTTAATTTGAATTGTATATATTATTACTTTAATTTTTATAATTTCTACATAAAATTTCTTGAATTTTCGCATTAAAACATGTTTTACTGTATATTTACTTTAAAATGATCAATATTTTAACACAAAATTGTATCGCTTAGAGTTTAAATACATAGTGGTAGTTCCATAAAATTTAGGAAAGTTGGACTTTCAAGAGACTTTGCAAATTTAGAATGCCTAAACCCGTCTGGGTAATGATTGAACACGTGGTCCAATAATAAACTAGTTGAAAATGATGTGTCGTTATTTCATTGGTGCCTGATATTGCTAATATCAGGATGATCCTGATATATATTAAACCGATCATTCAGTCTCAAGAAATTTTTGAAAATTAAAGAAAGCCCTTGTGTTTTGCAATTAAGTCCCCACACCATTTTTGTTGATATTTCAACTCACTCTATAATATGAACGGTCTTTTATGAAAATTTCTATAATAATAATAACAATAAATATATTTATTCAAATATTAAACCCCACATTTTTATGTGCAATATAACAAATATGTACTCTATTTCTTCATCGCCTCACATACAATTACCAATATTAATATCTGAAATCTTTCGTAGTTACTGCTAGTGTGCTGTACAATGTTCATTGCTACTTTGTTGCTGTTACCGACAATGATGGCGTTAAAAAAGACAGTTGCCAAACGCGCAGCATAGACGTTAATCCCTTGTTCGTTTTCTTCTCCATCTCGTAAACTAACTGCAACTCTACTCAAACCCTCTTTCTTTATTCCTCTTCAATAATGGTACTGACAGCCCAGATACACTTTTGTACTTCTTGTGGTCTTCGTGGTCCCGATTCCTAAACAATCCCTTGATCAGTTTTCTCAACCACTCAAAAATTAGAGGGAAAAAGGTTGGATTTTTGTGGTTTTGAATAATTTTCATGTCTGGCCCTGATCAAGAAATAACCGTTGCTAGTGGCGGCGCCGGCGTTGATGACGGTGGCGGTGGCGGTGGCGCTGGAGAAGAGGGTCGGAAGGAATCCAATAGAATATCTGTGTTTAGGTTCGGCAAGGCTGGAAAAGCTCTACAGAAGTTGCAGAGCAGAGGGAAGAGGAGGAGGAAGAAGAAGAAGAAGGGGAAGGGTGGTTTGTTGAGTTCAGGGTGTTGTTGTTTGTGTGGAAAGCCACCGCCGGCGTCGGATTATTCCTCCGGCGAATCGCCGTGCAGTGACCCTAACAATAAGGAGTTCAGGTTGAGGGTTTTAATCGAAAACAATGATTTTTATGCTGCGGAATGCAATCCCCATTTGGATGCTGCTGATTAGGTATGAATTATGGTCATTTGATTGATTGTTAGCTTGGTACATTGTAAGAGAAAGAAACCATTGCGAAATTAGGCTTTGTAGACATCGTAAAGAAGGGATTTTTATGAGGTATATTACTTGTTGTTGGACATTGTTCTGATTTCAAATGGAAATTTTCGGTGTTGATGATCTCCATTGGCATTTGGTGCTTTATAGAGTAGAAATGGAAGAGTTTGGTGCTAAACGGCTGGACGATTTGGTACCAGTGTGGCTGAAATTCGATAGTTTGAGGATTGAGCGTTCTACTGTCAGTAGGTGAGGTTCTCTGTTTCAGTTGCTGCCTTAAAGAATGATATGTTATATGGAAGTGGAAGAAAGTTTAGGGATTTTGTGGATTGCTCAGGAAAACTTAACACTGAGACTGCGTAAATGAAGTAGGTGAACAGGCCTAAGATTCCCTGAAGTTATATGACGGGGCTGATGGAATTTTCTTCGAAATTTGGAGGGGAGCTCTTCTGCGAGTTGCATGCATTATGGATATGAATCTGACTTTTAAGTGGATGCAGAAAGTGATCGTTACATTTCGAAATACAAGGTGAATGTAAGTTGTGAAATTTGGCTCAAGTGAATGTTTGAATGATGTCAGGGTTGTAGGCAATTGTAAAGAAGGGAATTGGTACCAATTTGACTGAAATTCGAGAGCCTGAGGAGTTGAGCGTTCTAACGGTTAGTAGATGAGGTTCTTTTTTAGGCTTTCGATGAATGATCTCAATTCTCTGTTGTAGTCGCTGGCTTTGTGAATTATGTGTTTGTCACCATTGTGTGGACAACTTTGGAAAACTGAGATATAGACAACGATAAATGAAGTATTTGATGGATTATACGAGAAGACAATCATACACAGGGTGGTACCTTCTTCGTGGGAGATTTCCATGAAATGTTCTTCTGAATTTGGAGGGATGCTCTTCTGTGTGCTGCATGCATTTTGGATATGAATCTGACATCTCAAAGGATGCTGAAGAAGATGTCCGAAATTGCTACTTCGAGAGACTGTTAAATAGATGATGGTCTTCCTACATTTTTGAATTGGTGTGCAGATATACAAACAGAACAAACTTGGATTTCTTGTAAGGTATACAAGCAAATTGAAAACCCGCATCGTCGCATTGTATTCATGGTAAAGCTTGTTGTTTAAGATTTAATATTGGCTATGTCAAGAGCATAGCTGTATATCAGTTGTGCTCGATGATTCCTCCAATAAGGTCATTCATTCATGGTCATATAAATCAGGAATTACTTGAAGTTTCTCTTAACTGTATTAACATTTCGACTCAGAAAGTCCAAGTATTCTAGGATTTGACCTCTTATAAATCATGAAGGCTTCGTTTGATCTGCTAACTGTTTGGATTTCTATAGCTAATAATTGTTGCCTTGTTTTAAATGCACATATAATAATATATGTATTTTCTGGGAAGAAGGTCCCAAGTTTGAGTTTTAAGTTCTCCTCTCTCGCTACACTCAACTTTTGTGCTTAGGCTGAAGAGTGGATTTCTGCTTTATATTAACTAACATATTTTCTTATGTGATGTGGACTCCTGCTAGCTCTTGCTTTTCATTCTTTCTGCCAATTTTCGATTTCAGCGTATCCTTAGTTTGGCTAACTGATGGATCTAGATCTCTTTCTTTGTGTATACTTTTTCGAAATAGAGGGCAGTTTTTGGTAGAATCTTACTTAAAGCTACATCTTTGAACAATCCTGATTCTTTTCAGTTGAATGTTGAGTGAGCCTATTGGTCTGCAGTATCCAAGGAACACATTTTGAACATTCTGGATGTCGAATTCCTCTATTGATTTTGATGTGGTTAACATGTAACTCCTAATCTTGTGACGCATGCTCTCCCTTATCCTGTTATTATTACTACCCGCAAGTGTGGTTAATGAAACATGTAACAGCGTCATTTTGAAGCCTTGGTGGCTGGTGCAATCTGCTGCTTGTTTTTGGTTGTGATGAACACATATTTAGTCTGCTGGTTTATTCATTAAACTGCGACTCTTAGTCTGAGTCGCTGATTTCATCTTGGCATGGTACTAAGTTTGCAAATGCAAGTATTTCAACAATCCAGTTAGCACCTTGTAGTCTAGCACCTATACTTTTCAGGGTTGTCCACATTTTCTTTCATAACTTTCATTTGCTGCAATGATAAGAAAAAAGTGAATTCTCTGTTTCCATATTATATGTACTGAGTAAAAATAACATAATCCAGGGAACTTGTACACATTTTAAACACTGATCTAATGTCCACAAAGAAGTTGTTCCATCTCTAACAAAAAACCATCAGATTCCATCATTTTAACACGAACTTAATCATATACATCTTTATCAATACTACAATCTAAGTGTAAATGTTTGGAAGAAAACTTGCCTGCCCTGCAGGGCCGGTCCATATATGAGACCAACGAGCCACTCGCATCAGGCCCGAAAATTTAAATAATATTTTAGGCCCAAATTTTTTAAAAATTGTAACTGATTATGTATAAAAAATCAGTAATTTGGGCTTGTTTTTAATTTAAAATCAGAGTCTTATTTGGGCTTGTTTTCAATTTAAAATCAGGATCTTATTTGGGCCCATTTTAAAACTAATCAGTTTTTCAAAGTCTTTTTTATAAAAAACGAATTAAATATATAAAAACAATTAAAAAGGAAAAGAAAGATTGCATATCTCTCCCTTTCCTGGTTCCCTTTCGTTCGACAGTTCATCTTTTGCCTTTTGGAGTCTGGATTTTCGACCATTTTATGTAGATCGTGCTCAAATTATCTTTATTTTTGTGTTCTTCCATTGAGATAAACACTCCTAAAATTTCAACTTATCTAAATTTGAAATACAAAATTTGTGATATGCCCGAGTACAAATTTCTTGAGTTCTTCCATTGTGATTTGATGGGCAGAATCTGTGCTTTATTACTAATATATATACATGATATCTTATTTTAGAGATTAAACAATAAAAATGATAGGAGATATGCGCTATTAGATAATTTTTGAATGCTTATGCTATATTTGTTTGTCGCGCTTATTTATTTATTTATTGTCGATTTTGTTTGATGGAAAATGCTTCTGCAAATTGATAAATATAAGTGTGCTAACGGATGGTCGAAAAAGAAGAAAAAAAGGCGCACAAGAAAAATTAGTTATATTTATGAATATTAGGGGCTTTATTTTGTAAAGTCGCCTCAGACCCTAAAATAGCTAGGGCCGGCACTGCTGCCCTGCACACTTTTTGGTCAATTTTTTCACAGCATATTTGAGCATTGATAACTATAGTTACATATATCAACGTCTAAAAATTCAATACTTCAAAAATAGAATGCATTGTGAATCCAACAATATCGTGCATTGTGAATCCAACATGT
This sequence comes from Sherardia arvensis, assembly GCA_948330725.1. Classification (NCBI taxonomy): domain Eukaryota; kingdom Viridiplantae; phylum Streptophyta; class Magnoliopsida; order Gentianales; family Rubiaceae; genus Sherardia; species Sherardia arvensis. The sequence goes on along the minus strand of OX415238.1, from coordinate 7,777,205 downwards.
ACTTATTGAAATTTATGGTTAAACATGGTTCGAAACATTTATGAAAAAGGTGCAGATTCAACTGGATCGGAGATGGTAAGTAAATTTAAGGAAAGTAAGGTGTATAACTTGTTGGAAAATGAGAAAAGTTGAGGGATGAAATTGTAATTTAATATTCAACTTTTGAACTTTATTTGAGTGAGACCTAAAATGGATTGGGTCGAGTGAATAATATTTTTGGATTTTCCTCTGAGAGTACTATATAAATTATTCAAACACTTAAATGACACCAATGGTGAATGAGATATCGATTCTCAAAATTTGCTAGCTGAACTTAAAAAATTGATGAATCTATATATTCATAATGAAACTTGATGCAGGTTGTTACACATATGAGTGAGTTCAAACTTGAATTTTGACATGATGGACCCAAATTCAAACTTGAATTTTGATTGAGTTACTTAAAAATTGCTCGTACATAGTTTAATTCATTTATATCTCTAATTAAAACATGATTTATGAAGTGAATTATTGCTAGTTTGATAATATCAATTATTTTTTTTGTAATGGTCACATAATTGTGAAGATGTATACGTCTATATAAAATATTGGGAGTAAGTACTAAAGTACAAATGTATCCCTAATAAACCCTACATATGTTGTGGATAAAAGTTAAACCAGAAGTTAATGCGACTAAATTTCACTTCCGATCCTTTGTCTTGAACAAAATTTCCCGCAAATTTTAACAAAATTTGGATATGACAAAGTATTTAATATAAAGCCTAATGGACTAGCTATGTATTATCAAAAATCTAAGATTGTGTTTGGTTGGGCAAGTTTTTGCAAAACTTGGACTATCCAAGTCCAATTTTGTAAAATCTTGTTTGGTTCATCAAGTTTCCCAAAATCCAAATTTGCAAAATCTTAAAAACCAATCAAAAATTTTGTTTCATACTCACAGAATCCAACCCAACCATACAAGGATTTTGCAAAACCAGACTCTCAAAATCCCAAACAAAAAACCCAACTCTCAAAATTTCAAAACAAAATCCAAACTCTTAAAAATTTTGCGAACCGAACACAACCTAAATGAAATTATTTTAGGTTATATTTTTTGAAAGCGTTTTTTAGGTTTTATGTTCCCTCAATAATGATATTCAAGACAAAACAGAATGGGCTCAACCGGATATTATGATATTGAGTGACGGGTCAAATTTTAACGTTAGACTAGAACTTACTTAGGACTCAGGCATCCTATTTATCCATCCTTTATTTTATAAAGAGAAAATAAAAATAAAAATCAACAGAATTGATTTTTAAAGAATTATTTTGCCCATTCTATACAGAATGGGGTTTGTTTTATTTTTGGGTTTGATTTGATTACAGATTCCTTGATTACAAATTAATTATACAGATTTGCTTTTGATCTAATTTAATCTTAATCATATATTGTGCAATATTATTATTTTATTGAAAAAGTGCTTACATAACCCTTAGTTCTAAATTATGTGCAAATATAACCCTGTTTATAATTTTATTTAAATTTTATAACCAAAAAACCCATTAAAATATAAAAAAACGATACAACTCTTATGAATTTAAAGGGTTAAATAAATTTTTTTGGGGATTTAACAAATATATGGTAATTATTTACTCTTCTCTACAATTTGACTGAATCTTTTTTTAGTTCTGAGATGCAAAAATCTAGTTTTTCTGCTTTTCCTCTGATTCCGGTTCTTGCTATCAGATAACAACCTAATATTGAGAGCAGTTTTGTCATTTCAAGCGATTAAATAGGCATAAATTACAGTAAACACAAGTCAAAGCCAATTCAAAATTATAGTAACACATTCTAAAAAATAGAGTTATATTTACACTTAATCAAGAACTCGGATTATCTGTACATTTTACCCTATTTTATTTGACAAATTGATGTTGTTTTGACCGTTTGACTTCGATTTGGACCAAATTCATTTGTGTCACTCGACTCATTTCATGTGAGTGAAAGTCAACAATCTTGATAATATATTCATGTGATAATATATTTGCGTGATCGGAATTCGGAAACTGATCTTTTAAATTGAAGCTGATTTTTTCAGGTACAAATTCAATAATATTTGAAGATCAAATTGCAAATTTACATTAACAAACCACTAACACGGTTTTATTAATGCCTCATTATATTTTTCAAAAGAAAAGTACTGATATTCGCATTAGCGCTTAATTCAAACTCCGAACGTCTTTGATCAAAGAAAGGTTAGATTTCCATCATTTCACCATTCAATTAAACACTCAATACTTTAACAACGTTCTTTCAACATAATCCAATTTCTTCACTTATTTCACGCTGCTTTAATTCTTGAATCAAATCAAATGTTGTAGCACTGCATTTGCTAACTACTTTCGTGATCAAGAGAGCATTCTGTCCGTCTCTCCCACTATACTGAACGTTTTTCAGTAAATCGAAATGAAATCACCTTTTCTTTTAAAAAAAATGGTGTTACAGTCAATGACAGATCTATATCTAGATTGACGTCTGCCCTCGAATTCGCAGAACAAGTTTGTGAACAGTGACTTTCAATTTAGTTGTTACCGTAACATTTTCCTCTGTATTACCGTCTACCCTAATATTAATTTCTAGATCCGCACCCTAATATCATTTTCTAGATCCGCTGCTGATAACAGCAGTGCAATGTCGGCCAATGGATTAACGAGAAATGTAGCAGTGCATGGTCGCCCAATAGATTTCTGGTAAACCGGCAAAAACCTGGAAATCTGGTAGATCATCGCCCCATACCCCCAAAAATGGAGGTTAGCAGCAGGACCATGAGGTCTCCACGTGAGGACCATACCTTTCTTTTGGCTTCTTCAACTAGCCCTTCTTTCCTGCATAAATTACTAGTAACCATTATTATTCCAACCCCTTTCTCCCTTTCTCTTTATACTCTTCTTATCCTGTTCCACTCCAGGATTAGATCCTGCTACTATTTTATTCGAAATTATCCCAACTGGGCCGCTGACTCACGCTCCCGACAAATTCAACTAACAATTGTTTATCTTCCTCGCCCACTCCTAATCCCAGTTTATTTCACAGTTTCACATGTATCATGGTATTGGTCTCTGCTTCTGCTTGGGGAAGTGCTCACAGGCTACTGGGAATAAAAGGGCACCTCAGTTGGGTCGTGGTCCCTCATCAACACCAGCTCATCTCTTTCCCAGACTCTTAGAAAGGGTATGCAACTCAACCGCTTGATTTTGCTGTTTTTAGACTCCCTTTCAACTGGGATTTTGTCGGTTTTCTTCGTCATCCTCCGTTGAATTAGTGAATCAAGATTTGTTTTTTAATATATTTATAAGTACCTCTGTGTTTGTTTACTTATAAGAAGGGAAGAGTAGGACACTCTCTTTGCTTTTGTGGGTAGCCTTTTCTTCTTTGCTGCTTTGCTTTTCCTGGTGCTGCTCCGAGGTACGGCTGTTCTGGATTTGGTAAAGTTTGCAGCTTTATTTCCTTTCCAATTTGGCTTTCTTAATTTCAGCGATGGTGTAGTTACAGTGTCAGTGATCTTAGCTCGTCAGGAATAAGTTTTTGGTACCAGTTTTAGCTTGTTTATGGATGTTAGAGGGTAAAGGGCTCTTGTTAATTACCTGTGGAGATGCAAGCTAAGATCTTTCGAGGGATTCGGGTTAGGTGCACAAAAATAGTATAAGAAGTTCCCCTGGAGTTGTCTTTTCTGAGCGAAGTAGCACTCCTGCTCTATATTATTTCAAAGAAATTAGGCAACCTTAGCTGGATACATGCTATTGCTAACCTTTTGCTGCTTCTTTATTTTATTACCTGCAATCAGTCTCCATGAGTTGAGCATCGAAGATATCATTAGGTGTATGTCGGTTAGAACCATCTTCAACCTTAGTTGTTGCCTAGTGATTTGCAATTAGAGTCTTAAGTTGGCCAGTGCCTTCTTATCTACTGTATTTTCAGCTGTTTTGCCTTCAGAAAGACTTGGACTTGGACTGATTTTGTTGGATTTTGACATATAGTTTCCATACCCAATTTACATGTTTGAACTTCATATATGATTTGGTTGTTGCCCTAATAAAGAATGGAAAGTGATAAATTATACTTCTTTACATTTCTGAGCTTCATATTATACTTATGTTGTTCCCTTGTCATTGGTTTAGAAGTGATAAAAGATTTATGCTTTTCCTTTGATATATAGTTTTCGTGACCATTTAACATGTCTGATATACTTTTCTTTGTTGCTATTTTTCGTTGATTTAGAATGAGAAGTGATGAATAATTTGTTGTTTGATGCTGCTGCAGATTTGAGCAAAAATGGCGTCTCCAAGACCGACTCAGTCTTCTACCAGTTCGGCAAGATCAAAACACAGTGCTCTGGTTGTTGCACAGACCAGTGTAGATGCGAAGCTTCATGCCGATTTTGAGGAATCGGGGAGTTCATTTGACTATTCCAGCACGGTGCGAGTCAGTCAAGTAGCAGCCGGAGAGGAGAGACCTAGACCTGATAGAGTAACTACAGCTTACCTTCATCATATTCAGAGGGGAAAGTTTATCCAGCCATTTGGATGTTTGCTGGCCCTAGACTCGACGACATTCAAAGTCATTGCCTACAGCGAAAATGCTTCCGAGATGCTGACCATGGTCAGTCATGCTGTTCCGAGTGTTGGAGATCATCCTGTCATAGAAATTGGAACTGATATCAGAACCATTTTCACCAATCCAAGTGCAGCAGCTTTGCTCAAAGCTCTTGGATTCGGAGAGGTGTCTCTTCTGAATCCTATATTGGTCCACTGCAAAACTTCTGGAAAGCCCTTTTATGCCATTGTCCACAAGGTAACAGGTGGAATAATCATCGATTTTGAGCCTGTGAAGCCTTATGAAGTCCCCATGACTGCTGCTGGTGCTTTGCAGTCCTATAAGCTTGCTGCCAAAGCCATTACGCGTCTGCAAGCCTTACCCAGTGGCAGCTTGGACAGGCTTTGTGATACAATGGTTCAAGAGGTTTTTGAACTCACTGGATATGACAGGGTGATGATCTATAAATTCCATGATGATGATCACGGAGAAGTGATATCCGAAGTCACGAAACCTGGTCTAGATCCTTATCTCGGTTTGCACTATCCCGCAACTGATATTCCTCAGGCTGCAAGGTTTCTGTTCATGAAGAATAAAGTACGCATGATCTGTGATTGTCGAGCAAGGCATGTGAAGGTGATCCAAGATCAGAAGCTTTCTGCAGATCTTACTTTATGTGGCTCAACTCTCAGGGCTCCTCATACTTGCCATCTGCAATACATGGAGAACATGGATTCAATTGCATCTCTGGTGATGGCAATTATTATAAATGATGGAAATGATGAGGGAGAGACCTCTGAGCCTACAGAGCCTCTGAAGAGAAAAAGGCTCTGGGGTTTGGTAGTGTGCCACAATACATCTCCAAGGTTTGTACCATTCCCTCTTCGGTATGCCTGTGAGTTCCTCGCTCAAGTCTTCGCCATTCATGTCAACAAGGAGTTGGAGTTAGACAGCCAGATGGTCGAGAAGAACATCTTGAAGACACAGACGCTCTTGTGTGATATGTTGCTACGTGATGCACCATGGGGGATCGTGTCACAGAGCCCGAACATTATGGATCTTGTCAAGTCTGATGGGGCGGTTCTTGTGTACAGAAATAAGATGCACAGGATGGGATTGACTCCAACAGATTATCAGCTGAACGACATCATTTCCTGGCTAACTGAGTACCATATGGATTCCACAGGTCTTAGTACAGACAGTTTGTATGATGCAGGTTACCCTGGAGCTCTTGCCCTTGGTGATGCAGTTTGCGGGATGGCAGCTGTGAGAATATCCGACAAGGATTGGCTTTTCTGGTTCAGATCACACACTGCTGCGGAGATTCGATGGGGTGGGGCGAAGCAGGAAGCAGATGAGAAGGATGATGGTAGGAAGATGCACCCTAGGTCATCCTTCAAAGCATTCTTGGAAGTTGTGAAGACTAGAAGCTTGCCTTGGAAGGATTATGAGATGGATGCTATCCACTCTCTGCAGCTTATATTGAGAAATGCTTCCAATGAAGATGGGAAGAATAGTAAGTCGGAGACTCGGATAATCCACAATAAACTCAACGACCTTCGTATCGACGGGCTGCAGGAGCTGGAAACAGTTACTTCTGAGATGGTACGGCTGATCGAGACGGCCTCGGTACCAATCATGGCGGTAGACGTTGAAGGCAAGGTCAATGGATGGAACACCAAGATTGCTCATTTAACTGGTCTTTCTGTCGATGATGCAATCGGGAAGCAGTTTGTTAGTCTTGTGGAAGATTCATCGGTTGAAGCAGTTAATAAGATGCTGCAGCTAGCATTGCTAGGTATTTCTTTGATCAAACTATATTTTCATTTCATATTTAGAACTTAAACTTTATAGTTAATGTTCAAACTTAATTTTTTTAACAGGGAAAGAAGAGCAAAATGTGCAGTTTGAGATCAAAACACATGGAGCAAAAAGGGATGTTGGCCCTCTCAGCCTGGTTGTCAATGCCTGTGCGAGCAGGGACGTGAGAGGGAGTGTGGCCGGTATATGTTTCGTGGCACAGGATATCACAAGCCAGAAAACTATCCTGGATAAGTTCACTCGAATCGAAGGGGATTACAAAGCCATCATCCAGAACCCTAACCCTCTGATTCCACCTATATTTGGAACAGATGAATTCGGGTGGTGCTCCGAGTGGAATTCCGCCATGACAAAAATATCCGGGTGGCGCAGAGAGGAAGTTATCGATAAGATGCTTCTAGGCGAGGTCTTTGGAACTCAAACAGCTTGTTGCAGGCTCAGGAACCAGGAAGCCTTTGTGAATCTCAGTATTCTGCTAAACAATGCCATCACTGGTCAAGAATCCGTAAAGATCCCGTTTGGATTCCTTTCAAAGACGGGGAAGCACATCGAGTGCCTGCTCTGTGTGAGCAAGAAGCTGGACAGTGAAGGTGCCGTCACAGGCGTTTTCTGCTTCTTGCAGCTGGCTAGTCCTGAACTTCAGCAAGCCCTTCATATTCAACGCCTAACAGAGGAAACTGCACTGAAAAGGCTGAAGGTTTTATCATACATGAGGAGGCAGGTTAAAAATCCACTTTCTGGAATCATTTTCTCGAGAAAGATGTTGGAGGGCACCGAGTTGAGAGAGGACCAGAAGAATATTCTCAACACCAGCACACAGTGTCAGCGACAGCTCAACAAGATTCTCGACGACACAGACCTCGATTCCATAATCGAAGGGTAAGAAAAAACCGTTCTTGATTACACTTTCTTAAAGCTCTCGCATGTATTTAGTTATAAATGATTGTGATGAACAGGTATTTGGATTTGGAAATGGTGGAATTCAAGCTGCACGAAGTTCTCGTTGCTGCCATTAGTCAGGTCATGATAAAAGGCAGCGTGAAGGGTGTAACAGTGGCTAACAATCTCCCCGAGGCTCTCATGACTGAAACGCTCTATGGGGACAGTCTGAGGCTGCAGCAAGTTTTGGCCAATTACCTGTCAGTGTCGGTGAATCATACACCAAACGGAGGCCAGGTGACCATTTTAGGAAAGCTTACTAAAGACCGCCTAGGCGAGTCTGTTCTGCTCGCTCATCTTGAATTCAGGTAACCATTTTTTGCTTCACATACTATATTCATCGTTTTCACGCTGAAATGAATGGAAAACTGAGACTTAGGAAATGTGGCGTGTGTTTAGGATTACACATTCGGGTGGGGTGCCTGAAGAACTGCTGGGGGAGATGTTTGGTAACAACGGGGAGACTTCAGATGAAGGGATCGGGCTGCTGATCAGTCGGAAACTGGTGAAGCTCATGAATGGAGATGTGCAGTACCTGAGGGAAGCTGGAAAATCGACTTTCATCGTTTTTGTTGAGCTTGCTGTTGCTAACAACAAGCCTTCTTCGGCAGCTTAGTTTGTTTGCGCTCGCTGATCCCGTTGAAACATGTACATTCCAAAGTCCAACTGAGTCTGAATCTGCCTTTCTTTCTTCCTGTTTTTCCAGGCTAGCTGATCTCACAGTTTGTTTCCAGTGGTGTTGTACTAATTCTGGCAGTTTCAGTGTTAATCTTTGTTTTTGGCAGTTAATAAAAGGGTTGTTTCAATGTTAATCTTCTTCTTCTGTTTTGGCCTTCAAAAGTAGAGACTTACATCTAGGTTTGCTCCAAATGTTTTGGCCTTCAAAATTTCAAATAGCAAAATAAACAACTCATTCCAAATGATATTTCTTGATAATTATTAGAATTTTATTATATTATATCAAATAAAGGTTAACAAATAATCGAGTAATATCGACTTGTCTTACAGATTCCGTTCACACAATATCTGACTCTATTTTTATAATTAAAAATAATAATAAAGGATATTTTATACTCCATTGTAATTTAAGATTATCCTTTTCTCTGTTGTAGAGGGAGTTATTAACTCATAATACTAATGGAATAAAACCATTTTCCTCGTTTCCTATTTTACATTTATTATGTTTGTTCGCAGCTACCTGCATAAACCCCATCGAGATAAAAACCCTTCTTCCACTCTCTCTTTCACAGTGAACACCTGGTTCAGACACTTCCGCCGCCCATGATTCTCAACATTCCGGTGGACTCGGTTCCGCCTCTCGCCATCCTTGTGGCCTTCAAAATCTCTGGGTGGGGGGAATTAACCATCAATCCCTTTCTCCCTTCTGGATCTCCTCCCGCCCTGCTTATCTCCCAGAGTTCCATTAGGTAACAATCCAGTAACTGGGTTTTAGCTATTATTCATCATCTGTGAATGTTGAATCTCCCTTTTAAACTATCAATTCATCATGATTTCTGCAGGAAGGAGGTCCGAGGACTAGCTGCGCAGGTGCGCGAGGTGTGCAGACACCGGACTAAGTTGGTTGACAGGGACGCTGTGGAGTCAGGCCAGGTACTGTAATTGTCCCCTTTTCTTTTCGTTTGCTTCTATGAATTGAACTGGACTGGACTGGTTTTGAATTTGTGTGTTATCCAATTAGATTGATGAATGGGTGAATTATGCATCTGTGTTTGGTTCTGGCCCTGAGTTCGAAGGAGCGTGTGCGTATGCTGATGAGTTCCTCCTCCACCGCACGTTCCTAGTTGGCAGTGAATTATCTGTGGCTGATATTGTCGTCTGGTCTGCTCTTACAGGTATGATTCTGATTCTTCAAATATGATTCGTTACGGCTTTATTTGGTGATTGTTTATTAGTTTACTACTTACTACCATGTTATCTGGTTCGGTTATTGTCGATAGTCCATATTTTGGAACTAGGGTGAGCCTCGCTTTTAGTTATCTCCTTCGTCCCGCCTCGTTTTGGCCATGTATCTTCTATGGTAGATTGGATTTCTGTCACTATGGATTTGTTTTGAATACCTGGATGTAAAATAAATTAAGGCTTTTGAATGTGAGCAGAACCAAAATAGGATTAGGTTGCAGGACATGTACTTATAGGTTTCTTGGATTGTGATCATCAATTGATCTAGGCATTAACTTCACTATTTCTCTGCAGGAACTGGGTCGAGATGGCAGAGTTTAAGGAACTCTAAGAAGTTCCAAAGGCTAGTTCGTTGGTACAACTCGATCCTGGAGGAGTATAGTCTGAGCACCTTTATTGGCAAGAAAAAAGGTCCAGAGCCAGCAAATGCGAGTGAGTCTGTAAAAGAGAAGGGTGGTTCGCAAACTTCTGAGATTGATCTTCCGGATGCAGTGATGGGGAAAGTAAAGGTGCGCTTTGCTCCAGAACCTAGTGGATTTCTTCACATCGGGCACTCAAAGGCTGCACTTTTGAACAAGTATTTTGCTGAGAGATACAAAGGAGAGTTGATTCTGAGGTTTGATGATACGAATCCTGATAAGGAAAGCAATGAATTTGTGGATAATCTTCTGAAAGATATTAATACCTTGGGAATTAAGTATTCGACTGTGACGTATACTTCTGACTATTTTCCTGAGATGATGAAAAAGGCTGAGGAAATGATTCGTGAGGGTAAAGCATATGTGGATGATACGAAACAGGAGCAGATGCGGCAGGAACGGATGGATGGTATAGAGTCCAAGTCCAGGAACAATACTGTTGAAGAGAACCTGAAACTTTGGAAAGAAATGATTGCTGGATCGAAAAGAGGGCTGGAGTGCTGTGTCAGGGGAAAGTTGGACATGCAGGATCCAAACAAGACCCTTAGGGATCCAGTTTACTACCGCTGCAATTTAACACCCCACCACAAGATTGGCTCAATGTACAAAGTTTATCCCACATATGACTTCGCATGTCCATATGTTGATTCTGTCGAAGGTATCACACATGCACTCAGGTCCAGCGAGTATCATGACCGCAATGCTCAATATCATTGGATTCAGGGTGACATGGGATTCCAGAAGGTTCACCTTTTTGAATTCAGTAGGGTGAATTTGGTGTATACTCTTCTTAGCAAGCGTAAATTGCTGTGGTTTGTCCAGAATGGAAAGGTTGATGGGTGGGATGATCCTCGCTTTCCAACTGTTCAGGGAATAGTACGAAGGGGGCTGAAGATCGAGGCGTTGATCCAGTTCATGCTTGAGCAGGTAAGGCACTGTTTTTTTCAAGGTGGAACTTGGCTTCAAGAATATATGTGTTAACACTTGTTGGTTTTCCTTGCTATTAACCCTTTCTCTTTGTATGTATCTCAGGGGGCATCAAAGAATCTCAATCTCCAGGAATGGGACAAACTATGGGCAATCAATAAGAAAATTATTGATCCAGTTTGCCCTCGACACACAGCAATAAATGAACAGAAGCGAGTCTTGTTGGCTCTGACAAACGCCCCGGAGGAAGCATTTGTCCGCATCATGCCCAAACACAAGAAATATGAAGGTGCTGGGTTGAAGTCTACCACCTTCATGAACAGGATCTGGATTGAACAGGATGATGCCAAGTTGATAACAGCTAATGAGGAGGTAACCTTGATGGATTGGGGAAATGCTGTGATCAACCAAATTGAGAAGGACCAGGAGGGCAATGTCACACAACTTACTGGAGTTCTACATCTCGAGGGGTCTGTTAAGACAACAAAGCTGAAGCTGACTTGGTTGCCTGACAGTAACGAGCTTGTCCCACTCTCATTGGTGGATTTCGATTACCTCATCACCAAGAAAAAGGTAAAGACTTTTCTTTTCAATACATTAAATTTGGCATTCCCCACCTGTATATAAAGCATGCCAACTGATTTACTGGATTTTATCATTTTTTCCCCATCTACCAACTGTTCTGACCATGAGTTATGTTTCAATTGTTTTTAATTGTAGCTTGATGAGGACGAGGACTTCAAAGATGTCGTGAATCCAGTTACCAAAGAGGAGACTGCAGCACTCGGGGATTCAAATATGAGAAACTTGAACAGAGGGGATGTGATCCAGCTGGAGCGAAAAGGTTACTTCATCTGCGATGTACCCTTCTTGAAACCATCGAAGCCGATAGTTTTGTTTTCAATTCCAGATGGGAAGCAAACTGCAGCGAAGAAGTTCATGAAGAATTGAGTCTGACTTGGTAGCTGAAGACTGTTGTGTACTCTTCTTTATGTTTCTGTTTAAGACTTCGCACTCTCTGTTTAATGTTTTTGGAGATGGATGTTAGGAGTTGTTTCAAGCTCTTACAAACAATTGTTTCGACTTGCATTACTGCTTAACATTTTTATACTCTTTCACGGCTTTTCCATTTCATTTTTAATTTGTTGGCTTTCATTTTTGATTCACACATGAACTAAAACTAACCATAAAAGCGTTGGCTTTAAGTTGGTGGTTGCAATTAGTTTGGTGATGGCTTAGCTTGGGAAATATTATGCGAGGAAAAGTATCTTCGATGGTATATATATCTTCTCATCCGTTTCAAAATACAACTCAAGGTTGTTAATTTCATTACTTTTTAAAAAAAATAAAACGGAATAAAAATACTTCAAAATGAAGAATAAAACTAAGGTAATCGGACAAAAGAAGTTAATCCGATAGAGAGTAGAGACTGTGTAATTAGAAAATTGATACGAGTATAAATGGAAAACTAGTTTAATTAGGAATTATTCTCTTACCAATAATTTTTCTATAAATATGTGTTTTAATTCTAGTAAGATTTTATTTATCCTAGAGGAAACTAGAAGAGTTATTGCTCCGGTCAATAAATAAATTAATTAAAAGCATTAAAAATGATGAAACTACGTAGTTTTGACTAAAGCCGCCACATAACCACCGCAAGTTCGCCATATTCCGGCGCCTACCATTTTTATATATTCCTCGGCCTTCTATTTTTACAAATACAACTCATTCCATCTATAAAATCCTAATTTACACGGTAATTTCAGTCCATCATGCTAATTTAACACGTCTGCGAAAGGAAAACATGAATGTGCGATGTATGGAACATGCATGGAAATATTCTGCATCAATACAGAATAATGACACCACCACAATTATCCATAATTAATTAAGTATGAAAATATTACATCACACACATGCCACATATATACACCTACTGTGACCAACACTTTGAGTTATTATTATATATACTTGGTTTCGTATGATAACTTGAAAGAGGAGCAAAGTGGCTTGTGGTTTAGGGAGAAATAATGCAAGTGCATCTCTGACTCCTTTATCAACTTATGCCTGCAAAGGAGCTGCAGAAGGGATTGATATGACAGAGGAGGATACTCATCTGGGGCCAGATCCCTCACCCGCGATCTCACCATCACTTGATCCAACCAAAGACAGGAACTTTACTGGCAGTGTATGTTTATCTATTTCACCATCATTTGATCCTGAATGTCTTGTTTATTATACTTACGATTATGCAGCATTATGAGATGTTCTTGTATGTTGAGCACCCTTTAATAACTCCGCGGGAGAAGAGTAAGAGCAAGGGGCCAGATGAATGCATGGTTGAAATACTGGTTATCAGAGGGATGTTAAGAGACAAAAGATGCTGGATTATTCATCGCCGGAAGCTAGAGTGGCTAGGAATGACCTGCCTTCAGAAGTATTGTGTAATACTAATACTGCCTCAAACAATATACCTATACAGCATCCAAGTGCTGCTCAGCCAACCCCAACTTCACGGAGGAAGGTTACTTAGGTACCTGAAGGTGTGCTCCCCCGTTCTTCCACTGGGGTTATCGAGGGCCCGGGCTCCCTGTCCCAGCCAATCTCCTTGTGGATGAAGACCAGACATTAACGTGACAATTTTGACCTTTATATGGAATAGGTCGTCGGCGTCATATCCGGCCTGTATTAGGTCAAAGTAGGAGGGAGATGTTTTTGCAGCTAAGAGCCGCCGCTTGATCGCATTGATCGAGTCACCCCCTATCATTTGATCCGGTTGATACGGATAGGGGACCACGCGCGGAGATATAGCTGCTTCTTCTGGACTATTAACTGGATCAGCGGGGGGCTGTTCCAAGTCCCTAAAAAGAGACTCCCCGCTTATGCTCGAGGAAGAGATTTCGAGCGAACCAGGAAGCCGCTCAACAATTCTCTGCATTTCGGGGAAGGCATTTGTGCCTTCTGTCACACCTCCAAGCAGACGGATGTAAGTTCTCCAAACTCAACAATTCTCTGCACACTTTATCTGTCTTCGTTGCTCTTGCCACTCAATGTGGTTCCTTCTTGGCTTCCATTTATTGTTGGTTGAAGGTTACTGGACCTATGTTATATTATGCAAACGTGAAGGAAGTTAGTGAAACCGAAATAATCCCAGCTTCCAAAGTTACACCTGTTCATAGCAAGTGCATTGACTGGTATGTTTGATTTGATCATTCTAGATATAGGCTACATGAACTTTACTACCGGTTTATTCTCATTATGTTCATCCTTGTTTTTGCAGGACCCCTAAAGTGTTTTTTTTGGGGGAATTTAGAAAACCAGGTTTTTGAGCTGCAAAATTTACAATCATTTGTAGTTTGTGGTATGAGCTTTCCTATCTTATAACCATGCCATGAAACAATACTTGTTATTCTTCGGGAAAAAAATTTCAGCTACTTATTGGAGAACTTCTAATTATTGGCCTCGATCTTGGGTTTTGAGTTAATTTTTACTTCGATTCACAAATCCCAATACCGAAATCGAAACCCTAATTTCATAATATTTCGTAAGAGAGCCTTAGTTCTTTCGGAAATTAATTTATTAATGTTTCAATGACTATTAACCCCATGCACCGCAACACCAATTATGAAAGCAATTCATCCATAAAAAAATGATGATATTAATTTGATGACGAATTTTCCAGAATTCTAAAGTAAAAGTTACTTTATCAAAAAAATAAAATAATTTCCCCCAATTATTAAAGAAGATGCACAATTGATTTCCTCATCCTATAGGGAAATATTTTCCGGAGAAAGGACATAAAGGAAACAATTCCAATCGTCAAATTTCCTCTTCTTTATATTTCTTTATACTAGGCTTATAATTAATCTAAATTATTTGTTGTTAGTCTCTTTCTCTATAAGGACTAACCTTTCTCCTTGATGAAGTAAATTTACTAAGTGAATATTTTTTTTAATGGATGGGAGGAAAATCAATTTTTCCTCACATTCAAGCTCATTTAATTTGGAATTTAATATGTGAAATCAAAATCAATCAATAATGGTTGAAATGTATACTAATTAGTTGTAAATTACATTTCCTAATTAAAATATTCTTAATTGATGAACATATATCACCCAAAATCAATTATTACATAATTCTATAAACAAAATAATTTTCTTTCATCTTGAAACAAAATAAATAATATATTTTTTAAAGTGATCTATTCGGATTTAAGGTTATACATAATATTCTCTCTTGATTATCTCATGGACCATGATGATGGTAGAATCAATTATTTTCAACAAATATTTCCTTATCTTTACATTAAGTATATATCAAGCTTTTATTTTTCAAATAATTATATATCTAACTTAGTTAACTTGATATTCCAAAATACTTTTTTATGATACAATTCAAATTAAAAATTATATTTGATGTCACATTTTTAATATATTACATATATTTATATTCCTTTATTTATTTAATTGCAAACTCTTACCGTGATTTTCTTTTATAAAAATCAATATTTGTATCCAATTTAAAATGACAAAAATGCTTCAAAAATATCGCGCAACGCGCGATGAATTTTTGCTAGTTTTTCATAATAGTTATAGAACTAGATTTATTATTTCCAGATTAATGTTAGGATTGTGATTTTATTTGAGGTTATAAATATATGCCTCAGCCTTGTAATTTGAGGAGAGATTTTTATAAAGAAAAATGAGGTTTTCCAGATTAATTGACAGTTGTTCAATTTCAAGATTCAGTTGAGTCGCCCATGACAGGTGTTCGTGGTTTCTAGTTAATTGGCTGACAGCTGTTCAAGCGATTTTCATATCCCAAAAGCAATTTATATATATTCCGCTGCAACAAAGTAAATTACCAAGAAAATACGCATCAAAAACAGGAAAATAAGAAGAATTGGATTGAGAATTGGAATTGTACTTCCAAAAAACAAAAGGAAAAGGGTTAGATTGGAAGAAGTAGAAATCCATTTAGGAAAAGGAAACGGTTGAATATCTAGTCTAACTTACTATATTAATCCCCTTAGCAAATGTCAGTGAAATCAATATTAACCATTGGATCAGATCAACGGCTGTAATTCATCCTCAGAATATCTACCTTATAAACTGCAATTCCTCACAGTAAATCCCACGATCTTCTCAAACAGATTTTTTCTTCAGTTTATTTGTGTGGTTTCATCCCCACAAGTTTCGGTTTTTTTCAATTTTTTTTTGTCTTTTCTGTTTTTTGCATATCCTCGATCACCCTTTTCAACAACTGACCACGATCTTCTTTTTAATCTGCCCATATCATCCACTCTAATACCAATCCCTTCACCCGCATCCCACGTCACATGATTCAATCTTCAAGTTTTCGATTCGGCCATTCTTCTTCCCGCTCGGTTGATTCTGTTCATCATCTCGCTCTCTTCCCCAACTTTCCAATCTTATTTTGATTTTGATTTCATATTTTTCAGTATGTGCTTTGGGTGGTTTACTTAGTCTATTCGTTTTGGTTTTGAATTTTGATTTTGTGTTGCAGTTTGTCCTGTAGCGGAGGTCCTGTATCCACTAGGAGTTCCCTTTCACCCTTGATTATTTCCAATCAGAGCCAATCAAGTGTCTGAGGAATGGCCAATCTGTCATGGTAAAAATCTGATTTTTTCTTTTGCTTTCTATGTTTACAAGTTACGTTGTAAAATTTGGTGTTGTCTTCTGTTATATGTATCTTCTCTTTATTTTTAAATTCAGATTTTTGGCATCAAAGCATTGGTCAAGAGTTATTTGCCTGTGAAGGACGCTCACCTGAGGCATGAAATTGATGATCTGATAAGAGTTCTTAAGAATATTCTCTATTTTGGTGAAATCTCTTTACTAATCAACTCAAGGTAATGTAGGCAGTTGCTGTATTATTAAATAACTTGTTAATTTTAATAATAATTTAAACTTACAAGTTGTGATTTTTATTGACAGTTCTGTTGATAAGGCGCACTTGAGACTAGCTACTGCAAAGGCTATTTTTCGGTTGTCCAAAAATTGGGATCAAAAGATTCATGTTGATGTCTTTTATGCATCTCTTAAAATTTCAGAGGTGAAACATACAACTTATGACAGTGCTTTTTGTGGAATAAGTTTCTTTCTCAATGCAGAAGAATTTTTTTCCTTAACAACTTAGACGTCTTCTTTTGATTAACAAGCTAGCTTTCCTGAATTTTGGAGACTCTTTATCATCAAATGTCATCAGTACATAAAAGATCGTATCCTGGACCCAAAGTATGCTTGTGCATTCTTGCTTGACCTGGGGTCCCGACATCAATTAGGTGAAGAGGTACTATTCTAAATACCTTTGTTATGGTTTTCAATCTTTGACGCTTTTATTGAATTGTGCTTTTATTGTTTTTGAAAAAATGATGGAATTTGATGGTTGTTTGGGGATTTATAGGGCTGGTTTGATGGCGATTGATTAACATCTACCATTCTTAATATATTCATTTTAGCAATTTTATTGCTCCTATTATTATTGTTATTACATGAGAAATCTTTTAAATGCTTGGACTTTTGTTGTCTCTGACACAATGTTTAGAGTTGGTAGTAGTATTATGAAGGATGATGATTACTTGAAGATGATCAAGATAACTGCTGAATTTGCGATCTCTTCTGTGGCTCAAATAGTGAGTCCTCTGCACTAATGGCACAAAACAAGTTGCCTACTTTATGGATTTATTGTCGGAGACTGGAGTACTGTTGTTGTTTCTATTATTTGCTGCTAAAATTAGTTTGGTAAATCTACTGGAGATGAAGTAAATCCTTCTGCATACCGTTGTTTCATTGAATTATCAGTTGGTAAATTATCCTCTGCTTTTACTGGAAGTAGACACATATAATGAAGAATTTGGCACTTATGATTTATTCTGTTTTTATCATTCAATAGGATATCATGGTATTAAGAATTTATTCTGTTTTTATCATTCAATAGGATATCATGGTATTAAGAATTTTGGAATGGAAGGCTGGAGCCAGGCAATGTATGGCGCCAGTGAAACTCATATAATACAGTATAATTCTAGAGATTGTTCGATCTCATCTTTGGTTTGTATCAGAACTGAATTTGTTTAATTCCTTTGATAGATTAATTATGTAAGAAACCTAAACTTTGATACTTATAGGTTTCCTTACAAATATATCTTGATTTTATTGCAGCTTAAATTCCAAATATGCCATTGTGATATGGAGTATAAACTTTCTTAGCCTTGATGACATACTGTGTTTACTTTGGATGGATCCATAAGCTCAAGTTTGGTAGACGCTCAAATACAAGTTTATTTGAGAGGATGGTGGTTCGAGCCCACCTGGATCCCTTTATAATTGTTTGCATAATTAATGTTTAGGTTTGTCTGCAAATGTCACTAGCAATGGCAAACTGTGGTTCATATCTATGATTAGCGCGTCGCAGATTCTGTAGTTCATAACCAAAGTTTTAAACTGTTCCCAGAATTTTGAGTTATGGATTCTTCAGTTAGCGAAAATCATGAAGCCAATATAACTCCTGCATGTTATTACTTGTAGATAACTCCAGTATGTTATTACTTGTAGATTACCTGTCGAGTTCATCACAAGAACCTGGTGGGGCTTGTGGGATTATTCTTCGAACAAGGAGAGCAAATGCTGGTGTATGAGTTCATGCCTAATGGAACTCTAAGAGAGAGCTGTCAGGGAAATGTGGTATATTTCTACACGAGCTAGCGGATCCTCCTATAATCCACAGAGATGTCAAGTCCAGCAACATCCTGTTAGATGAGAATCTGAGCGCTAAGGTGGCTGATTTTGGCTTGTCGAAGCTGGTGTCGGACGCTTCCAAGGGGCATGTGTCGACTCAAGTGAAGGGCACCCTGGTAAGTCCATTCATCTAGCAGTTGCCCTCCTCTAGAGACTAGCTAGCAGTTGCAGTATATGATCTGATAACTAAATAATAATGTAATGGCATTGCAGGGGTACCTGGATCCGGAGTACTACATGAGCCAGCAGCTGACTGAGAAGATACTGGAGTTATCTTGGCTTCATGATTATTATTACTTGTATGTTTCGGCTAATTGTATCTCAATTTATAATTGTTTTGGCTAATTCTTAGCTACTGGAGTTATCTACAAGTAATAACATACTGGAGTTATCTTGGTTTCGGCAATTTCTGCACACGTATTATAGTTACATCTATGGACTGCAAGGCTTTTCTCGACGCTGCTCAATATACAAAGCTGTCATCTTTATATGTGCTTTGCTTATTAAATTATTGATATTATTTACACATTTGCTTCTCTTTTTTGAACATTTTTTGTTCCCAAACTGCATCAGGATGGATATCGCTGGATCGCTATATGACTTCCTGTACTCATTTTCACCGACAGGATCTCTCAAGAAAGTCCATGATTCGGTTAATCCTGACTTCGTTATCCAGATTAGTCCTGCTCTAGATTATTCTGGATTGGAGTATACGTGTCACATACAGAGATGGAAGGAAAATTTTCTGTGAATTGGGAGATTATAAGTACATATCAGCATTGAAGCCAAAAAAGATCACAGTCTTTACAATGCTTTTTCCAACTACTTGTAGATTATTATTATTACTTGTATGTTTCGGCTAATTGTATCTCAATATATTTAGAAGTATGTTGTTAAACTGGGATACTTTACTCTTTTTTATGGCAAATAGTTAAAAGATTGCGAAATTAGTTTAATGTCTCTGCTACTTGCATGTTACTTCTCTGCTTCTCTTCTCTACATTGGTGTCATCAGGTTTTCTATTCCCATTAGAGGTGATTATAGTTGTTGCCGGAAAGTGAAATCTCATCTTTTCAAAGATGATGTTATTCAACGGTTAAACTTAATAAGGATATTTGTGAAGAATAATAGTGTAGAATGTGTTGAATGTTGATACTCCGCTTAATAAGGATATTGCAGTTTGTTCCTCATTTTGAAAGCTTGTAACTGTATCTTATCAGATACAACATACTTCTTATTCTATCATATTAAATTTGCTGTGTATAACACGGCGGACATTAAAACTAGTATAAATAGTTGAGGGAGCCCTATTTTGAATCATAAATAATTGTCACATTCATTCGCAATGTCAACATCCATAGTATTGATGAGTTCGGACGGAGAAACTTTTGAAGTGAATGAGGCGGTGGCACAAATGTCACAAACCATTAAACACATGATTGAAGATGACTGCGCCAATAACACCATCCCTCTTCCCAATGTTAATAGCAAAACTTTGGTTAAGGTGATCGAATACTGCCAGCGTCACGTTAAGTATGATGATATGACTGCAGAAAACAAGAAATATGATGAAGTATCTCTCAAGACTTTTGACTCTGACTTTGTGAAATTTGAGCAGACTAAAGATCTGTTTGATCTCATCTTGGCTGCAAATTACCTTGACATTAAGATTTTGCTCAACATCACTAGTTAAGCTATAGCGGACATGATCAAGAACAACTCTGTTGAGGAAGTCCGTAAAATGTTCAACATCGAGAATGATTTCACCCCTGAAGAGGAAAATGAAGTTCGCAAAGAAAATGAATGGGCATTTGAATCTTGATTTAATTTAATGCAAATTTACTGAATTTGTGCTAGTATTTTTTAGTTATGAAACTAAAATAAATGTATGAGATTCTTCTAGCTTCTTATTTAATTTTATCATTTTGAAGTCATAATTTGATGGTATATATTTTCTGATTATACAACTTCACGGGCTATACATATTACTAAGCTCTTTAATCATCCATATATATGAAATTGCAGGGCATATTAGATCGATATTTACAAATTAATTGTTGTCAATGGAAAAAGAATACACGGTCAAACATAATTATTTTTAAGAGCGATCACATTATGAAACAACAATCCACAAGCAAATTATAAGAGCATGAGATTGATAATTAATATAATCAAGAAGTTCCAAATCATATATGTAATCATCTTCTAGTTCAAAACGATAGTCATGCATGATGTGACAAAATATAGTCGACGTCTCACACTAATGAAGAATTTTATGCCATTTGTTTAGATTTTCTTGAGAAGCCAAACTTATATTAATTATTAAATAACAGAAATAAGAGAGTTATTACAGAGATTTCTACTAAGACTTGTGATCATACTATGCTCTTGAGCTAGGAAGACACAATTGATCTTAAAGATTGCAAATTCTGTGACAGAATCTAGCAACCATAATACTTGCTACAATACCTTTCATCTCTATAGGGGCTCAACAGGGATTTTTGATTGATGATTGTAGGATAACCGAGTCTGTAACTAGGTTAACCCGTCTGATCCCCAACCGCAGTGCCGCTTTTAGTGCCCTCCAGCAGGCTTCTTCTTCTACTTGAAGATGTGTGATTGGTGTGAAGACACCCGAGCTTGTAACGCCATTTTCTAATTTCCAGCCGGCTTTCACATTTTTCATCCTACTGTTTCAAGCGATTCTGATTTCTTGAAAGAACCATCAAAACTTATAATATGCATGCCTTTGGGATAGCCTCTTTAACTTTCCCTTGTTTGCTTTGATTGAGAGACAACGTCCTAGATCGGGCTTCCATGCAGTTTCCTTAGCTAGCGGGATCAAGAGACAACGTCTTAGATCAGGAATATATAGAACACAAAGAATGCTCAAAGGTTAATATATGCATGTTTTTTGATTGGTTACTTACAATATAAAGACTTCGTTTTCCATACTTTAGTGAAAGGTGCATTATTTTTCAGAACACGAATGTTTGCGTATCGATATTGTCATGGTCAGTGCCACTCCTAAGTATTTTAGAGCATAAGACGATAAAAATAAAAGAACCCCCTATATTCATAAACATAACTATATTTTTCTCTTTTTTGAAGTTCCGGAAGTACCCTTACACTTACCACTTGGTGGAACCATTTTTTATCAAATAAAGTTGAAAATAAATGAATAAGATATCGGGCAAACATATATAACTTAAGTATTCAAAATTAGTAAGAGTATATGGGTTTGATTTGATATTCTAATATCACATATCTCCTAGCATCTTTATTGTTTTGTCTCTAAAACAAGATTTTGTGTATACTGATGCAAAATGTATACTAAAACGCGGGGATGGACATTGAAAACCTTTTCGTTCCCTTTTTTAGTAAATAAAAACAAAATTTTGTTTTTAATCATTTGAATCTTTCTAGAGAAATCAACATGAGATAACTTCCTTATATAAGAATCTGATATGATTTCCAAGTTCATTTTACCACTGATTTTTCTTTTGATTGTCAGGCACAAGGCCAGTCAAAGGATAGAAGGAACAATAATGTATTGGATCTATGAAATACAAGATCATGAGACAGGGCACTATGGTGAAAGCAATGTGAAGCTTGATGATGAAGTAACAGAGAACTGGTACATTGGGAACTCATCTTCAATATATACACAATTCTGAGATACAAATGTTATGTTTTCTAGTGAAATTCCGTTCTCGTCAGACAGAGTAAGGTTTTGCTATGGGGATCTCTAAAATACTCGCGAGTAGTGAGTGTTCCCATCGGCAGGGTTGAGTTTCGTTTTTACGATTGCTAAATTGCTTGTGGAATTGCCACGGATTACAGTAGAAATAAATATTTTTCTGTTGTAAACTTTATGGCAAAATTGTATAAACATTTGAATAATGCCTTTTTATGGTTATACATGGTGTGATGAGACACATCAATTGCACCCGATTACTTATATAGGAATGCACAATTATAAAGAAAAGAATGCATACCCTTTCAATCTAAAATGTAACTACAATTTTTCACGATGGTTTTCATGTATGCAAAAAGTGCATTTGGTCTGGATCCTTTGATTCTAATGAATTGCTCTTGATTAAGGTTTAAATTTCAAACAAATATTTGGCGGGAACACTCAATTTTGTTTTTGAACATGTTACATAGATAATTAATTTAGTTCAGTATGATATTATTAGATCAATATTTGCAAATATTTTGTCATTGAGAAAAAGCAAAGTAAAGATTATCATCATCATCAAATAAGATGTATAAGTTCAGTACAATAAATACAGGACCATGGAGTTCTTCATCAGTTGTACACTAAGAAGTATTCATGGCCAAGGAAGAAATATAAAAGCTCCGATCATGTAACAGTTTGGCATGATCCTTCAGTTCAGTATAATTCCCCTTCACATCACAGTAACCATCCTTGTTGCAGTCGCCCTCGATAGCATCGACGGCTTCGCGATCGGTCTTGTCGACCACGTAACCGATCTTCCTGCAACAACGCTGGACTGCATCCATTGCATCTCGAGCCGGCTTATGCACGACCCAGCTCTTGACTGTGCCCCGGCATCCCTTGGCCGGGCACGACGGTCGGCGCCGATCAGCGGGAAACACGAACTTGGTCGGCCTTTCTCCGCCCGGTGTCTTCTTCGGAGGCCGTTCAACCGACTGAGAGTCGCAGAGCTTTTTGAAGCAATGCGATGACATGGTGTAGTTGGCGTCGCAGACGTAGACGGCCCCGCAGCCCTCTGAGCAGGTGAGATACACGGCCTTGTGCGGGACATTATGACACATTGGGCACTTGATGTTATCATATGCAGGCCTTCTTCCTTTTCCTCTCTTCAGGTTACACATGTATGGGTGCATGCGTTTAGGTTTAGTTCGTGCAGGTTCCTCGGATAAAACGCGCCATGTCTTGTCTGAGGAATTGAAGGATAAAATGCGCCCTGGCTGGAACTTCGACATGGATATTTGGGAGAGGAACTGAAGGATAAATAAATGATATAGAGCTAGGTCTTTTCTGAATGAGGGATGAATGGATCGACGTTTTTTGAAACTGTGTGGGGATCCTATTTATAGTGATGAGTGCATCTTCCGAAGGGACATGGCCCCTGGGGAATTAGGATCTGGTGCATGCATGCATTTGAGAGATGCGATCTTTTGTTTTTATTTTTATTCAGAATATTTCGTTTCTATTTTCCTAAAAGATTGATATTTTACTCAAAATAGTCTAAATATCAATATTACGCTCTGAATATCTCTAAACTTCCCAATAAACATAATAAATGAAGATTTTTTCATACATACATGCCGTATTTTGATAAAATATCAGATTGATTTCTCTTCGTTCAGAGAACCAGAGAACCTACGGATTAGTATGCTTTCAGAAATAATATGAATAATGCAAAAATGAAGAGAAGTTGGAATAATGTTAAAAAAAGAGGGGGAGAAATGTCAAATTTCTGATTTAGAAAATGACCCCAAATAAGATCTGTATTTCAAAATAAATAAATAAAATATTCTGTACTTCATCTCTTTGTTGTTTCCTTCACTTTTGAGGTTGAGTAGCTTCAAAGCTCTGTCGTATGGAAATTTTCAATAGTAATCTTCATTAAACTATTATTGGTGGAAAGAATTGTACTAATCTTTGAAGGGAATCAATTCCAAGTCTAAAACCCCACAATTTTGTCAAAATTACCTACTCCCGCCATTAAAAAAAAAAATTTCTGTCGTTTTTATCCAGCTGAGCTGTTTTGTAGAATATTCTTTTCACTAATACATTTATAATAATTTATTTTGTGCAGAAACTGATTTTGCTGATTAATCAAATATGTATTATTGTTTGTTTCATATTTTGATAAAAGATATATAACCACAAACTCTCATCTAAAATTAATGTTACCGTAAGATCAAACATACAAAATTACTTCAAGTCAATATATTGAATAATATTGACATCTCACTAATATTGTATCTCGGGTACGGAGGAATATGCAGATGTAGTGGTGGCACCATTCAGAGGTCGTTTAGGCTTTGTTCTACCATAAATTTTGAAACTCATGTTATATTACCATTCTCCGACTAAATTTGATATTTTCCGCCTTCTGAACGAGAACCTACACTGCCGAATTTCGTTCAACTGTATTTCAGCCGAATTTATTTTAGTTATTTGAACATACCCTAACATAAATGCTTGATTTCGCTACCGTGCAGGGGTAAATGTATACTATGTTTACGCTAGTTGTATCCTGAATTTTCAAGTACTCCATCAAACACTTCATTGACCCGAGACCAAACATAGAAACGATGAGACTTATTTGACACGGTCCAAGTTTACATCCTTTGTCTTCACACAATTTCACTTGACTAAATCAAACGTAGTACAAGAGTAGAAAAGTCAAATGATTATACTTTCATTTGATCCATAGGCCAATATTGAGTGATAATTTGAATAAAAAGCAGTTGCAAGAAACCCTTCTCTTGTTCATGATCATTTGAAATATTGCTCAGGATAATCTTGTTTTAATTAATCAAGTTATAACATATGAATATGCATGCTATTGGCAGCAATGCGAGCTAGAAAGTAGAAACCTAAATTTATTAACTGAAATGTTTTACACAATCCGACAATCCCATATTTTACTTAGTGTAACCTAAAATACCATTAAAATTAGAATACAATCTCCTGAATATTACTAAATTTCATAATTAATATAATATATAAAAATATTTTTATAAATCATTAGATATTTTAAATTATAATAGTAAGATATTGAACTGCGTATTGCAACCTTTTATTACTTGTTATTTGCATGAAGGAAAAAAAATACAAATACATACGGAAAGAAGGAAAAATACACTGGATTTATCTCCATTTGCAACTCTGTAAGAAACAATAAATTGATGAAGCATGTAAGAACATCAAGAATGAATCATCATCATCATAAAAATAGAGGGTTTATATCTGTCATATTTTAAAATCTGGACTTGATCTTCTGCACCTCCTTAGTGCCGATCATGAACGCCTTGGTCAGCACATTATCCGGCACCGGAGGAGTAGCGTCGAAGAGCGCCGACGCCGCCTGCTGAGTTCCGGGAAGCTGGCTGTTGAACCCGGCCACCACGGCCGCCGGAACCTTGCCGTTGTTCTTCTGAAAGTGGAGGAGCCCGCGTGGGAACGCGAAAACCTCGCCCTTCTTGATCGTCTTGGCAAAGAGCTTGCGGTCTGTGGTGATGAAACCGACGTCGAGCTCGCCCTCGAGGACGAAGACGATCTCGGTGGCTCTCGGGTGGGTGTGGGGCGGGTTGAGGCCTCCCGGAGCGTAGTCGATACGCGCCATCGACACGCCGAGCGTGTTCAGGCCGGGGATGCTCATCACGTTGGCGCCGGTGACCAGAGAGTTGTTGGTTGGTTTTGGAGTGGCGATGCCGGCGGAGAAGAAGTCATCGGCCGTCGCGTTCTCCTTGCAGATGAATCCGTTCACCTTGGGCTTGCCTGTCAATCATCATCATCATCATTTCATAATCATGAATTCATCATCATAATTTTTTCACATAGTACACCTTCACTGCGTGTCATTTGAAGTTGGTTGGTTGATTCACATTATGATGAGGGTAGGTAATGCCATGATTTAAGAGATCAACTAACTAATCCTATTTTGCAAGTTACAAATGATATTTTTAAAATTTAATAGCGTAAATATAACTGAACTGAACGGAATTAAACCCGCTAACTGTATCGCTCACACTTGTAATGTGCATAAGCATGAACAATAAGATGTAAAGGTACAAATTCATTTGTAATGTGCACATTGTGAAATGAAAACTATCAAATAGTTGGTGGGACTATTCCAACCATCATGAAAACTAATCAAATTCAACAAAATAATCAAATACTAGCCTTTTCAAAAAAAAAAAAGTTGGTGGGATTGAATCACAACCAATTTTCAAGATATATTAAGGAAATGAACAAATAAGGAGAAGACATTAAAGACAATTATTCCAAATCAATCAACCAACCAACAAACAGCTGTTCTACCATAATCCCAGCAAAAACAATGAAGAATTCATGAAAGATTTCAGGAACTGAGAAAAGAGGGATTCAAGAACAGACCAGTGAGATCAGCAACGCAGATATCTTGAAGGAGGTCGGGATCTGCAGAGACTTGAACGGCGACGGAGACGATCCCCAGAAGCATCAGAAACAGAGCCTGGTTGAAGGCTGCCATGTTTGGGATATCTGACTGAGCTCTGAACCCAGAAAAGGTGGGGAGAATGAGAGAGAGAATTGCAGAGATGTTGAATTATTATGGATTGAAACGAAGAGTGTGAGGGTATTTATAGCGGTGGGCGGTGAAGAGGGAGAATTAATGGGCAAGTTGAATGAAGATCAAGGCTTGAAATGAGATAGGCGTTGACGTTAAGTGGCAAATCTTGGGATTATTTTATTTATATTTATTTAGAGAGAGAAGATGGAGAGCTGGCTTCTTCGGACCAAAGCTAAAGGCAGCTATATATGGGCCATCTAATAGGTCCCTTTAAGGACAATTTTCAGATAATGTTTGACTAGCTTATATATTTTGAGCTCCTAATTATTTTTGGAAAATTCTCAATCAAATCATACTAATTAATTAAAAGAATATATTGATAGAATATGGTATTTCATTAAATGCATT
This sequence comes from Sherardia arvensis, assembly GCA_948330725.1. Classification (NCBI taxonomy): domain Eukaryota; kingdom Viridiplantae; phylum Streptophyta; class Magnoliopsida; order Gentianales; family Rubiaceae; genus Sherardia; species Sherardia arvensis. The sequence continues at coordinate 7,750,162 of OX415238.1, read as the reverse complement.
AATGGGAAGATCTCTAGTAATTTGAAATGATATATATAAAATTAAGGGTGATTTTCTATAGTTCACACTTTACACTAATATTTTTCAGTTTAGTTGACTTTATTTTCATTTATTATAATTTTGATGAAATTTGGTTTACTTTAACTACACTCGGCGTGAAAACTAAATTTATAATTTGATTATTTATTTAGTCAAATTTTATAACTCGTATCCAAATATAGTTAGATATATTAATGATCAAATATTTGGTGAGTCAATTGAAAAAAGTCAAATATTCTATTTAGTGTGGACAAAGGAATGATATTGTTTCAATACATTTATTTTTATTTCGGTTTAATTTTTTACATATTTTCAGTTTAGCAAAAATACATTGTAAAAATAAATCCTAACACATGCTAAAAATAAGATTTTAAATATCAATTCTTACACCACATCCTGAATGTATGAATCCCCACCTTTGATTGTATTGTTAAAAGTTACTATGTTGGTAATAATAATATTTCAAGAATTCGGCATGTAATTTTAAAAATATAAACTTAAAAAAGATTCACGAAATTCAGATTTCAATGAATCTTTTACCTTTATACATTTTAGACTTACTTTTAATTAAGAAGTACCTGTTTGATATATTAGCATATTAAAATTTGCTTGGTTGAGAGACATTTTATATTCTTTGGTTAGGTCTAATATTTGTTCATTTTAAAATATTGATTAACTTAATTCTAATAATCTTTTTATAAAATAGAAACTGAAGTGATATACGTAGTTCGGTATTTTACTCAGCGTAGTTCAAAATACCAATGAAATGACACTACCGCCCCTGCAAGTTGGCTAGTTTCTCAAAAATCAAATAAGTTAAAATCATTTTCGTACTTTTACAATGTATTTTGGACTACAAGAGTAAAATATTGGATTGCGTATAATAACACCCCAATAGAAACTGAGGCCCGATTTTACAGAGTTTTAGTTTAATTCAGTTCATTCTTGTTCAAAAATTCGACAAACTTGTAATTAATTCAGTCATACTAATTCAAGTTTAATATATTATGTTATAATTCTTTTGTTTAAATCAATTGAATCACATATGTGTCTTTGTCCAATCTTGATTAAATGTCATACTTGAACTTGACGAATTATGTACAAGCTGCGTAATTTTTACCTCTTGGGGGATAGTAAAACAAAATTTAAATTATTCATTTCACCTGGTTCCTAAAATATTATTATTAAACAAAAAGGCCATTCTCATGATGTCTACTGAATTATTAAATTGGTTAGCGAAACAAATGGTGATTATGGTGCCAATGATTATTCAATAACAATCAGCACTTTGATTAAGTATGGTGTGGTAGGGTAACATAAACTTCTACACGTGTTTACATACAACACAAAATTTTACTCCCTCCGTACCAATCAAAGTGTCTGCGGGGACGGAGGCTCAGTTTTTAAGAAAAATGATGTGGAAGTAGGACACATGACCAAAAAAATGATAAAAGACTATTTTAACCCACATAAGTATGTGATACAAAAAATTTATAGAGATTCATTAAGAGTAAAATGGACAATAGACTCTATTTTTTTTTGCCAAATGAGGAAATATTGAAAGTAAAACTCTTTGATTGGGACATCCCAAAATAGAAAGTAAGACACTTTGGTTGGGACGGATGGAGTACACTTTTATTTCGAAGTGAACAAAAAATTAGTAAAATCCCATAACTATTTTAAAAAATCCAACATAATCATTTAAATATATTAAAAAACTGAATGTATCCTTAAACGAGCCCAGAAATGTTATTCTTTTTTTTGTAGTTTTATATATTTTTAATATTGATAATTGATTTAAGTTGGATGGCCAAATGAATCTAGTTTATTCCTCAAATGAAAGTAACAAAACTAATATTTAAAAGAAAAGAAAGAGAGAAATAGGGAAGTTTATTTTCTGGAAAAACCATCCGTAACCATGAGTTGTTAGATAAATTTCATTGTATCACTTAATTTTTGGAAATTCATATCGTAACATTTGGGATACAAATTTTTTTCCTTAATTACTCGTTAACTGAAATTCACTGTATATCTTTACATCATTAAAAAAGACTAAAATTACTCAAAAATACTGGTGAAATCCATTGATATCATTCAAGAGTAAAGTATGACACCTTTTTTAATCGTAAAATTTGTAATAGAACTTTTCAAAAACTCAAAAATATAATAAAATTAATTCAAAAATTCAGATTTACGTGAGAATTTCTAAGCTTAGAAAGCGTTTAAGTTCAGTGGCAGAATTAGAGCATATAGTAGCCGACGGGTGACATACAATAAGCGTATATGAGGGTGCGTTGTTAATTTGGTGATTTTGGGACCCAAATGTTCAAATACTCCAAAAACTCTTGGCCAACAACTAAATAAATTGATGGAACTAATTGCTAATTAGTATCTTGTTTGGAGCTAATCATCAGATTGAACTAACCCCTACGTTACACTTTCCAAAATCCTATTATTACAATGAATGCAAATTCAATATTCCCCAAGAATTTTGTTTTCAAAAGAAACAGCAGTAAAAAAAATCATATAAATAGTCGAGATCTTTAGAGAGCATGCACCATGTATCTTAAGTGGTTAAATGTATTCATACATAGTCGAGATCTTTAGAGAACATGTACCATGCATTCAAGTGGTTAACTGTATGATTAAATTCAACGTCGAAAATTCATATCCTAATAGATGTAGCGTGAGAATTTAAGAAGGCTGAAGATTATTGCCCTTTGCTCCAATGGAGATCTCTACAAGCATGATTTATACTAGATATCGAACAATAAATGAAAATTTAATCAAAGTATAAGGGTAACTACCGTGTCGAAATAGTTTACGGAGGCAGAATATCGTGATGTTATTTATACGGTGGCGGAAATTATTTGACTTCGTCAATTACTTGTAGACTTTGGGTACTATCTTCGTCATTCGGTCACTCTCTATTGTGACAATGTTTCTGCGACATATCTTGTTGCCAATCCGGTTCAGCATATGATCGTAGCAAACATATTGATGTTGATTATCATTTTGTTCGAGAAATAGTTGCCCATGGTGGTCTCCGAATTCATTCAATTCCTACACAATTGCAAGTTGCTGATATATTTACGAAGGGTCTTTCTAACTATTTGTTTTGTAAACATAGATTAAATGTATTCGTAATCGCATCCCGTAAAGATTAAGAGGTATATTAAGGTAAAGTCTAGTATAAACTTTTACATGTAAATATTGAATATCCGTACACAAAATAATAAGTACGTATCAGAAATACATATGGACCATAGAATGGCCGTTAAAACTAAAATCATGTGATGGATTGAGTAAATGTTGTCGACGTAAATAGTTTTTATCACAAGATTTTACAAAATTTACAATTGAATTAATAAATAATGAAAAGTAATTAAAAATAAACAACAAGTGAAAATTTCATTCTTCCTAAATATCGTAATCATGGATTACTTCCAATTCTGGCAGAACGTCGCTGTTGGATGAATAAATGTCCGAGACGAGACGCGACACCTGGAAATGGCCAAAAGAACGGCCAAGCAAAATCTTATGCGTAACGTTGAAACGATATATATACCGATTTACAACGTTTTTATTTCACCATGCTTTTTTTATTCTTCTTTTTCGTGACGATCGAATGACAACATGATGCAACTTAAGAAAAAGATAAATTAAACTCGTATCCACTAAAAAAAGGTTTAGTCAAAGTAAGAAGGATTCATTTGATAAAAATTAAAGTCTGAAATTTGAAAGGTAAAGTTTGGAATTTAAAATCTGAACGAGTAAATGTTGAATGTTAAAAAACTAACATTGATAGATTTATATATTTGAATCTGAATTCCGAACAAGAAAAGATACGTTTGTGTATATATATAATATTATGTGTATTATAAAACTAAAATAATGATCGGCATTATTTTTAGGATAGCATAACACAATATCAATTAATTAAGTGGGTTAGCCCACTATACCAGAGGTCATATCTCGGTCAGAGGTTCGAATCCCTTCTAACGCATCATTTTCAAATCATTTCTCCTCTGACCTCTCTTAGTCAAGTCTTTCAAAGTGCTCAATCAATGAGACGGGAGTTGCATTGACGGTGTCAAAAATAGGGGAACACCAAAGGTCGGTGTAAGTGGAATATTCACTTCACTCAAAACATCCGGATGAGGATCTCGAAAATTCAATGTACGTGATCAATAGAGTAGAATAGAATTAGATTAAAATAGACATAGGATCATTATCCTAGAATATGTTATAAGTTGAGAGTCGCACCTTGAAGGCTCGAATCTCTTTACAAAGTCAATCAACAACACGAGTAGCCAACTAACTTGGCATATATTACACTATTTAACTAAAAAAAACTATACATTAATCTGGGGAGAAGCATGAACCTTGCTGTTTCGTGTAAAAAAACTGATAATAACTCGTCAAAGTCATCGGTCAATATCCAATATTTTCTCTTTTGATGACCTTTGTGTCATTCAAGGAACACGAAATTTTTAGGGTTTGGAAGAACGTGCTGTTGCTTAAACAGGGAGTACATACATATTAATCTAGCAGCTAGGATTTCACCATTGGGTTAGATCTAATGTCTTGTCAAACAAAGTAAAGATCAAACCTGAACTTGAGACATGAAGGATTAATTCCGAACAAGAGTATATATAAGTAGTGATTATTAAAAACTTTTTTTAAGTCTTTTTATATTATAAAATTTCACTATAAAAAATAAATTGATTATGACATGCTTGTTTACGAGTTCCAACCCTATTATAACTGATCAGAAAATGCAAAGAAAATTCCATTCTTTCCTAATCCTGGTGATATGGGTTACGGTCCATATGATGGACCATGGCAAAAACGAGAGTAAGCCCAACTCAGAGGTAGTCCTCCAATGACATCAGTTATGTTGGCGCTACCCGGAAACAATAAGGATATGATAATGACCCCAGGTACTTGACAAGGAGAGAACCACTCGGCTGGATCCTTCCCCCTTTTTACACTATAAATAGAGGAGAACTCAACAGTTAAAAGATATGTTTTATCAGACTTAAACACTCTCTACTTATTCATATTCTCTCTCCTCTACGAAGGTTCTATATATTTTTATCATCACGCCGGAGTAATTACTCTCGGATAACTATGAGAGCCCTGTTTGCAGGCACTAGATGAGAGAAATGTTTTACAGGCACTAGATGAGAGAAAGACCGCGAGTTAGGATTTCAGTTTATTCCCGGATCAGATACATTCCGAGGCTGTTAAACCCGGAACAGACGGGTAGCATCAAATCCTAATTAGGAATTGAATCTAGAATCTCTAGATGAAAATGTAACTAGACTTCAACCGAATTCTCAGATTTTTTAGTTACATTTTTCATTGAAAGTGGCTATATAACTTATGTATTTCAATTCGTAGGACAATTGATATTTCACGCAATTAAATATTTAACACAATGCAAATACATGAAACTACTATGAACCAGTTCAACTTTCATTTCACATGATTTTATATATCTTAAACAACGGTGAACTTTTGTATATTAATTAAATTTTATTAAATGCCCAATACGAAATAGTCTACATTTGATAATTATAAAAATTTACATATATCAAATATATGCATGAGGAAAATTTCAAAATAACAATATTATATGCTGTAGCACTAGCTAGTTACTAGTGAAACTATATATAAGCAGTAACAATCATCAAATTTAACTCTAAAACATTATAAAACCGTGACCCATAGACAGTGCTGTCAGTTCTGATCCGAACCGAATCAACTGATCGAAACGAATGATACCGAACCGATCCGAACCGAATTCAACCTGAGAAAAAATATCTGAAATCGAAACCGACCTGAACCGAATTAACCTGAAAACCGATCTAATCCGAGAATCTTGATCCGAACCCGATTGATAACTGAATTTGCTTGCACCAAACCCGATTTGCACCGACCCAAAATCAATTGAAACCAAACCAAAATTCTTAATAGTAAGTCAAATAAGGATTGATATTTGATTAGATAAAACTCATTTTAGTTGATGTCTATAAAAAGTCATATAAGTGCTAGTACTTATAGAAAGTTAAGTGAGATTGATCATTTAATTAGTTAAACTCAACTTAGTTAGTCTATATGCATATTTAAACTACCAAAAATTCAAAATTAAAACCATCCAACTCATTTTGAACCCAAACCCGAATAGAACCGATCAACATATGACCGAAACTGAAATGATCTGGACCCAAATTGATCCAATTAAATTTGAGCCGATAGTAATCAGACCCGAACCGATATTAACCGACAAAAGAAAATTTTACCGATTCAACCGGACTAATTTGACCCGAAACTGATTCAGCCGAACCGACCGACCGAACCGACCGAATTGACACCACTACCCTTAGACTAGCATATTATAAAACTACAGGGCATCTATGATCTAAATTTGGGTCTCTTAATATTGGTTGATTTTCATACGACAAATTGTTTCCGTTTTTTTTTTTTTTTTCCGAATCCGAGCATATATTACTTTGGTCCAACACTTCGCTATTGCTAATTCAAATCAACGATAGGGCAAAAAAGTATCTTATATTAGAGGCCTGGATATAGGCTAAGGCCTACTATTTTGAAACCGGTATTGAGAAGGGCACCATATCGTTAATTATCTATCTAATTAAGCAAGAAATATGATATAAATTATAAATAATAACTAGTAATCGAATGTATAAATGAATAAAATATGATTGAGTTCCTTAGGTGATCTAGAGTAAAGTGATTTTAAATTATATGTAGAATGAAAATTTCAATTATTTAATCATTTTAGTAGCTAGGTAAGTCATGTCGAGGCAAAAATTAAAAAATCAGTTTTTAATTACATGCAGAGTTGGCCTCTGGAATGATCGTCAATATTATACCTATAATATAGGCTAAGTATCACATTAGAATATGGAAGGAATGAGGTCCTCATTTGCAAAATTTTGAAAAGTACTGTTCACGGTTACTGTTATGTGCAATGTTCACGGTTACTGTTTATATTGTCTTTTAGAATAAAATGTTTGTTTTTATATTGCTCTAGTTTTTGTCATAAAATGTCATATTTTAAATATTGTATAAGTTGTCTAGTTTTTAGAATAAAATGCTTGTTTTTATATTGCTCTAGTTTCTAGCATAAAATGTCTGTTTTTCATACTGTCTAAATCATCTAGTTTTTAGAATAAAATGCTTGTTGTTTATATTGCTCTAGTTTCTAGCATAAAATGTCTGTTTTTCATACTTTCTAAATTGTCTAGTTTTTAGAATAAAATGCTTGTTGTTTATATTGCTCTAGTTTCTATCATAGAATGTCTGTTTTTCATACTGTCTAAATTGTCTAGTTTTTAAAATAAAATGCTTGTTTTTTATATTGCTCTAGTTTCTAGCATAAAATGTCTGTTTTTCATACTGTCTAAATTGTCTAGTTTTTAAAATAAAATGCTTGTTTTTTATATTGCTCTAATTTCTAGCATAAAATGTCTGTTTTTCATACTGTCTAAATTGTCTAGTTTTTAGAATAAAATAATTGTTTTTCATATTGCTCTAGTTTCTAGAATAAAATATCTGTTTTTCATACTGTCTAAATTGTCTAGTTTTTAAAATAAAATGCTTGTTTTTATATTGCTCTAATTTCTAGTATAAATCACAAGTTTCAAAGCAAAAAGCACGAGGTTTCATGAATGAAAAAACAAAAAATTAAAAGGTTAAGTTTTAAAAAATAAAGCATAATATTTCACAAAGTAAGTATAGCAGATTGCAAGGTCAAATTTTTAAATGAAATACAGTAAATTTCATAAAATTGCAGATCAGAACAGTCACTTTAAAACAGACAGGATTCACATTAAAATTACAAGTTTTCAAAATAAAAGTTCGAGATTTCATAAATGAGCAGACGCAAAAGTTTTAAGTGTGTGGTTGTGTTTTTATAAAAAGTTTAAATTAAATATTAAATATTGAGAGGCTGGAGATGAAAGAGGGACGGAAGGAGTCGGGGACAAAAGGAGAGTGGGCCCCTTCAATTTTATTTTTCTGTATTTTAAATGAACCAATTGAAGTGTGTGAGCGCGTATGAAACTCGTTTGCCAGTTAATTCATTAATTGTATTTTAAGGACCTCCTTCCCTGTCATCTTTACAGTTTCATCCTTGTTTCTTATTTTCTTTTTAAAATAGACCGTCTATAAATATGGACGGTTTATTCCAAAACTAATATTTACATGTACATGTGACCTTTAGTTCTTATAAAATAATAATTTAATAATCCTATATTTTACCTCCGGTGAATTCTTGGCCAATGAACCTCCCGAAAAACAAAATTATTCTTGTTTTTTTAAATTTAAAACCATCTAAACTGGGGTGAAATTTATTTGGTTCACCACGTCACAAATAAACATTCAAAAGGTAGTATTATACAATATTGAAGAAATTTACATAATAGTAAAAAGTTAAAACTATTAAGTAAATATCTTTGATATATTAGTCTTGTAATAGACCGTCTATATTATTGTTATAATATAGACGGCCTATTTCTGCAATTAAAATAGGAAGCGGCCCTCATCCTGCAAATTATTTTTGGGCAGGTCCTTTTTATGCAATTTCCAAAACCTAATAAATATATATACACGTGAACAATCCTTTTCCCCCAAATTCTGAAACGCGTCTTTTCCCCTTTCCCCAAATTCACCAGAGCTCTGATCGGCTCTTCATCCGCGAGGAACTGGACCCGTTCGGTGACAGCAGAATCGGCTTGATTAGGGTTCCCGAAGGCAGCGAAAAGGATAAATTCGTCAGGACTGGATTCAACGAGGCGATGTCCGGTTTAGGTCTGCGGACCAGAATCAAGTCGATTTACAATCAGGTTTTTGATCCTTCCTCTCCTTCCTCGCAGCCGCCGCCTTCCTTCGCCGCATCACTGCCGGGAGAGTGGATCCGGTTCGGTTACTCCTCCACCGCTCGCCGGAGATCGGCTATTGCGATCTCAATCGCAATCGCCGCAGTCTGTCAACCGTCTGGCTGATAATTTATGTTCTGGTGTTGGTTGTTGAATTAGGGCGCCGGAGATTCGTCGGGGTAGTAGCAGAGCTTGCAGCGTTTCTCGAGGATTGTTCTTCGCGATCGGGCTCTACGAGATGACGGTTCACTGTCTTCCATGAATTTTATTATAAAAACTAGACTGTATAATGTGATGTCTTTCTGCTTTTAAAATTTTATGTGTTTATCTTGGAAACTTGACTTTTTAATGTGGATTCCGTCTTGTTATGAAATTTATGTGTTTAGCTTGAAAACTAGACTACTTAATGTGGTTTTTGTCTGCATATGAAATTCTATGTGTTTAACTTGAAAACTAGGCTTCTTGATTTGTGTTGAAACTTGATTATTTATTGTGAAAACTGTAGTGTTTGTAATACTTGATTTTTTAATGTGAAAACTGTGATTGTGAAAACTTGGTTATTAAGGTTGAAAACTACAGTGATTGTAGAAACTATATTTTTTAGCCTGAAAACTGTGGTGTTTGTAAAACTTGATTGTTTAGTTGAAAACTGTTTTTATTGTGAAAATTCGATTGTTTAGGTTGAAAATTTTGGTGTTTGCGAAACTTGATTATTTATTGTGAAAACTGTGATTTTTGTGAAACTTGATTGTTTAAGTTGAAAACTGTGATGATTGTGAATTTTTAGGCTGAAAACTTTGGTGAAACTTGACTATACTTGACACAACATTATTTAACCTAAACACCCTAGTTTTTATGTACCTAAAATCTGATGTTTATAATATGGAAACTTGTCTTTCTAACCTGAATTCTTTTGTGTTAACAAGTGTTTAAAATCCAGAAATTATATTAACTGATTTGTGTACATATTTTTTGCGTGAACAGTGCCATGAACAGTGCGCGTGAATAGTGCCGTGAACAGTGCTGTGAATAGTACTTTTCCCAAATTTTGCAAATAAGGACCTCCTTCCTTCCATATTGTAATTTAGTCCTTGGTCTATATTATGCTATAATATAGACGGTCACTCCAGAGATCAACTCATCTTTGATTCTAAAATTGACTCTAGTATACACCCATGCCGATCGACATTCTCACAAGCATTTTAGGGCTCGCTAAGCGACACCCAATTCTGCCGATGAAAAGACTCATAACTCGTAAGCAATTTAGGGATCGCCAAAGCGAAGCCCAACTCTGCTGACGAGTACAGGGTTCCCCTAGAATCAACAAAGAATCAATCAAAAAGTCCCAGGAATCTCTGCCCTGAACTCCTATTCCCACCTTGCTCCATGCACTCCTTACTATGCTGCAGTCCAGTGAGTAAGACAGTTTGTAGCTTCCTCCTCTTAGCTTGTAGCTTCCACCCCGTCAGACAAAAATCACATTGTAGTCAATCTGTATAATCACACTCTCCTAATATAAGGAGTGTGGTTTCTATCAAGTTCAACTAACTCTCTTATATTCCTAGGCAAGGAATTATAAGTGTAGTTAATTAAGCTCTCTGATGAATTAGCTATTTTGGACAATGCATTAGCTACAGAGTTTGCTTCTCTATAAATATGATTAAAAAGGATAGTGAGTTCACCTGATAGAGACCAAATGTTCCTTATATAATTCATTAGCTTCCATGGAGGCTTGATCTTCTTCTGAACCATTCCGTGGTGCAGTTGTGAGTAAATTTCCACTTCAAAGTTCTCATAACCTTTATGATAAGCTGCTTGGAGTCCTATTGATAAGGCCAATGCTTAAGCTTCAAAACTGCTATCTGCTTCCACCATTTGAGCTCTTGCCAATAGAATACTTCTACTACTATCTCTTATAGCAATTCCTGCACATGTTTTTCCATTGACCTGAAAGGACCCATCCACATTTAATTAAAAAAAACCTTGTGCAGGTAATGTCCAATGCACAAGTATGATTTGTCTTGGTGGATCACTGCTTCCAGTTGATTGGTACTGCAGGGGATTGTACTTAGCCCAGAACTTAGCATGAGCTGTGAATATAGACTGCATTATGTCGTTTATACGTCTGATCAAAACTGTAGGTATTAGGGAATCTCACTTCCCTTTCATTTATTTGGGATGTCCGATTTACTTGGGGAGAACTAAACATTCTTAACTGCATTCAAAAGATCAGCACATATTATATCCCAAAAAGCTGTATATAAAAAGTACCAGAGTAGCCATCTGGACCAGGTGCCGAATCACCATCTATAGAGAAAACCAACTTCTTTAGCTCCTGCATATCTGTACACTTAATCAAAACATTATTAATCTCATCAGATATCATAACAGGAATATTCTCAAGAAGCATATCAGTATCACTGTTGTTGCAGTCTTGATTATCCTTAGATAGTAAGGTTGAGAAAAATCTAACTGCTTCATCCCCAATTTGATTGGGATCAGTAAGTATGACATTGTCAGAGTTCTTAATGGCCAAGAGTTGATGTCTTGCATGCTTCGATTTAAGCAAAGCATGAAAGAATACGGAGTTTGAATCTCTCTCTTTCAACCATTTTACCCTTGACTTCTGCCTCCAAAAAGTTTCATGTCTAGCTTGAGCCAGTGTGAGCTCAGCTTGCAATCTATTCAATTCAGCTCTATTTGAGGTTGAGTTGTTATTTTGGAACTCAATTTCCTGATTTTCAACCAATTGCTCAGTAATAGCAACTCTGTCATGTACATTCCCAAAATGGTCCTTATTCCATTGTTTGATAACTAATTTCAGCCTTCTCAACTTAATAGAGAACCTCAGCATCCCATAAGTTCACACTGCATGTTCCAATTGTCAGTAACAACTTTCATAAAACCTTCATAAGATATCCAACAATTCTTAAATTTGAATGATTTAGGACCTATATGCTGACCACTATTTTCCAATGTAATTAACAAAGGTGCATGATTTGATGGTGCCCTAGATTTAACCCTAACTCTACTATGAGGAAAACTACTGAGAAATGCATTACCCCGACGTCGAACACCATACCATGTAAATTGATTACCCATGGTAGGTAATTTAGTCAGGTCATTATCATCAATGATATTATTGAAATCACTCATGCTAGTATGACCGGGTGAAGATTGACCAAGGTATTCACTGGCTTGTCTAACTACCTTAAAGTCTCCTGCAATCATAAGTAATTTATTGGTTAATACAATTAATTCTTGCCAGAGAGGTTCCCTATCCGACCTAGTATGCTTACCATAGACAAATGCAGCAGACCAAGTAAAACTTAAAGGCTGATGCTTACGTTCTACCATAAGAAACTGGTCATGAACATGCTAGACACTCACAGAGAAGCTATCATCCCAAAACACCTATATTTTATCTCTTGGATCAGATAAATAATTATTGAATCCCCAACTGATATGCAACAGACCTAAGTTTATCACACTTCAACATTGGCTCCATGATGACAAAAAGACTAATTTTATTTTTCTTTTTATATGCCCGACCCTCCTTTGTGCCCTTTTACTTTTTATCCCATGGCATTTCATACACATATAGATAGACTCAACATCATTAAACATTAGCAGCAGAGACAATTTTGGATCTGGTAGACTCAGTTTTAGGAACCTGTGAATAGTCCTTTTTAGTGTATTTCCTTATGAAATGGGTATCATATACCCCAGACTCAGAACCAGACACTTCTTTACCAGATAACAATTTGTCGAACCTACTTTGAGACTGACTAAGTGGCTCAATGATAAACTAACCATTTTTATCAAGTCTCTCAATAGACCAGTTACCAGTGGGACTACTAGGTGCACTTACTTCTCTCTCAAGGGATAGAGCCTTACCTATGGGACTATGATCCAATAGTCTCAGTTCCTTCTCACATTAATTGTTGTTTTGTTGGTCCTCCGGTACAGCTTCCTGATCCTCATCTCTAACTCCAGCAGTACATGTCACAACTTGAATATTAACATTAGTACTTAACAGTCTCAGGATATGCTTGTGATTTGAGACTTGTCACTTAGCCAAGCACTACATGTTGGTACATGATGTCTTCTGTAACTTCCCTAGCTCGCTAGGCGGTTGCAAGTTAATGTGACTGAAGATTTGACGGGTTGCTCCGGCCTAGTGTTTACCTCTTGGCCGGGCATCACATGTTGGTCTCACGACATACTTGAGACTTGAGACTTGTCTCTTAACCATGTATTACATTTTGGTACACGGTGTCTCCTGTAACTTACCCAACTCGTTGGGCAGTTGCAAACTACTATGACCAAGGACTTGACGAACATGTTCTGGATTTAAGATTTATCTCTTAGCCGAGCACTACAGGTTGTTACCTAATCAGTGACATCCTAGTACATATATGATGACGTCTGTAATTCGACTAGCTCGCTGGCCGTTTGCATGGTTAAGGGGTTAACACCCTGTTGCCACCTCTAACTTGTACACTATGCCAGTTATTACTTGCGTCTTCTTCCCGCGTTGTACGTTAGTGTTCACACTATGGTGCTAAAGGGGAGAAGGCTGTCCATTTTCCTATAATGGAGATGGCAGCTATAGAATCGCCACGCCCGGCGCACACTACAAGAGCGCCCGAGCTCATTCATCCTTCATAGTGTTGTATTTCTTGGGCACCAGATTGAGCCCTAGGCACCGCCTTACATCAGCTCAACACCTCGAGACTCAACCTCGATTCTTCATCGGGATCGTCTGCATGCCAACATCACCATCATATCTCTTTTTTGTAGGTGCACATGGCAGGAACCGCATTGTCAGGTCCACCCTTGACTGATTGACGGCATCATCACTCTACTACTCACGACTGTGGAAGCCAGCATCATCATCATCATCATCACTAACAGATTCTACTATGATGGAGCTCGCTGTAACTTTATTAGGCCGGAGCATTTCCACTATCATGACTAGTCTACCAGGACCAGCACGCACATCCACACCGTCTTTCACAACTTCCAACCCAAGACCTGAGACCACTCTCGGTTGCTCATAGCCCTTCCAAGAAGGAAAATGAAGCCTTTTCTACGGAGATGATCTTGACCAAATAGGTAGCCAGTCCTGGGTCGATACTGAATCCTAGATCAAAGGGGAAACATAACTCTTGGTGGGTGACATACTAGGATTGGGTTTGCATTTACCGATGGGCAAGTATCTACTGGTTGTAAATATAGGTCCACCCACTTTGGACTTGCATCTCACTGCCGCTACATATCTGCGGTTAGCATCTCTGGAAGGTCTCACGTGTTGGAGGTAGAAGCGGATTGTCTTATGGGCTGGGTAGTGAGTTTGTTCTCACCCCTAACCATACTCTCTTAACTTTAGCCTCATTTGTTTTACCCGCGTATGTATTTTTTGGGTGTATATTATTTCCCCTATGCGACCATTAGTTTGGGTCTCGGGGGTAGAATTAGGATTTATTATATTATACGGGGATTTAGCGTCATCTTGTGTCCCCGTAGACTGTCCCACGTGATCATTTCTTCATTTTTATCATATTTACCCTATTAGTACTTAACGGTCTCTCTTTTGGTCCCTGCTTCAATGTGTCTTCACTTGTTTACTCCATAATAGGATGAACAACCTCTCGGGGACCATTTGATAAAGCTGCAAAGGAGTTGTGTGTTTGAATTCTGCTATTCCTCATTGCTGGATTGTCTCCCATGTCTTCTGTGCCCACCCCATTTTGCGGAGCTGGCCCTTGATCTTTCTGTTGCATCTCCACTGAGCCTTTCTTTTGCCATACCTGCTGATTGCCTGCAAAATTACATGTCTTAACCAAGGAGACATTGCCAGCCACTTTGTTAGTAATAACAGGTCCTAGTACTCCACTTTCTTTATTGTTTGAGCAGTGACAACTGGTTTATGTTCATAAAGTGAGGGTCTCCAAAAGTTACTACTTTTTTATTACTGACATAAGAGCAACCAGATTCAATATGCCCTAATTTTGAACACTTTAAACAATAACTGGGGACACCTTCATACTCAATATACTGCTAAAACACTAAGTTCCTATAGCTAAGCCAGACTCTTTCTCTCAAGGTTTTAGACACATCTAGTTCCACACACACTTTTGCCACATGCGGTCTACTTCTAGTTAATCTAGCTTGATCTACTTTCACAGAATGACCTAAAATATTTCTTAGAGATAGCATAACCGACTTTTCAATAAACTGGCGAGGGAGACCATAAAAGCATACCCACACTGGAACCACCGGAGAGTCTGCGTTCGGGTTGAAATCTGGGCTCCACTTTGTGATTCTAACTGAGTAGAATCCAAAGTCCCAGACTTTCTTCACCAGCAGCGATAATAATCCTCCAGCATCTGAAAATGAATAAAAACTTTTTTGTTGTCAACAAGATAGATACCGAACTGGCTTTTAAAACATGCAGTATGATAATCGCGCCGCAGTCGCTCAAGCTTAGGCCTTGATCTATTAAAACTCCCAACCAGGGTGAACTTGAGCAGGGCTTCCAGTTTCTCACATTCATCGTCGGAGAAATGGAGTCCTGGTTCCCCAGATGCTCGATCCCTAACTTTGGATTGAAGGCAGCCCGGTTTTCATTTCTGGTGTTTATAGCCAAACCCGAAAAACCCCGATTTTTGATTGAGCATCTGAGCATATGATGTGGGTGGGGACGATGTATATTGTGTGTTGGGTGACTGAGAGCCAGGTGGTGGCTCCACCATAGCGGCGGCGCCAATCATCAGAAAAGGGTTGCGGTAGCGGGATCACAAGGTAGTGATTGGTTTGCCGACTAGGTCCCGGATGATTGTGTGGCAGACTCGGTTAGAGAGGCAGACGACTGGCCGGCGGCAACCTGGAGACCCGATCGGAACGCCGAACTACCTGTGGACTCCACTCCAACGAACTGAGGGCTGGCCGGCGGCGCCGTCGGGCACCAATCGATCGGCCGAACCACCTTGTTTTAAAACTAATAAGAACCATCTTCTCTAATACTTGTCGTACCTAGTTCGCACTCAATCTCCACCACCAAAGGGTGGAAGGTGACATTTGGAGTTTCGCAGCAATGTGGCGAAGATGAATTTGATGAGCGCTTGAGGCACACAGAGGCATGTAGCCGCTGACGTAGTGGTCCTTCGTGTGGAAATTGGTTCCCCTCTTTTCTTCTTCTTCTATGTTTTGCTGCAGTGAGATAACGTAGTTGGACCAGAGCCGGAGGCGGTGGCGGTTCCCCTATTTTTCTTCTTCTTACGCATTCTATAGCATTCACCTTCCCAATCTATCTTGCAAAACCACCTTCAAATAGACTCCAATTGAAAGAAATCTATAAAACTCGAAAAGATATATGATAGTGGAGGTTTAATATGTGAATTTAGTAAACCCAATTAAACAATGGTGGCAGAATGATACATGCACTACTCGAGGTGGCTGTATGATGGTGACTATGATGGTGGCAGGGTACACCGTTGGTTGTGGCGGCGATCATATAGAATGGTGATCAGCTAGAAGAAAAGTTGAAGAGAAGCATATAATGTCAAAGAGCAAAGCCACTTAATTAAAAATGTGAGTTGACATGAATTTTCTTTTCCAGTTCCTTGCTCTTCTGTTTGTGTGTTGTTGCATTACAAATGTGTGATTTTTTTTAACAAATGATATAATATGGATTTCAACAATTTAGCAAATAAGATATTGGATACTCATTAATATTCTACAAATTGATCTTTTCTAGAATTATAATCGTTTTAATCTCTTATCTCAATGTTCTAATTTTTCTATATTTTTTCCCCCTTATAAATGGATTGTTAACATAGCCTGGGAGGAAAAAGAGTGTACATATGATAATAACTAATTCTCTTTTCAAAATTCAGCAACAAAATAATGAAATGTTACTTTCACTGGATACATGTAAATATAGAATGTAAGAGTTCACAAAAGACATATTTGCAAAATTAATTCTTAATTTCCCTTACATTAAGAACTAATTCCATACTAGACTTATCATTCATCATCTATCGGAGGGAGTTCGTTGAGATCAATCTAGGGAGGGAGATCATTACGATGGATGCGGGGAGGAAGTTCATTGAGATCAAAAGAAACTGGCACTGACTCTGTTTTGACAACTTGTCTTTCAATTATATTTCTTGAACCGGCATCTCGAATTTTCTTGTCACAAGACCTTTTGTGTAGTAACATTCCCTGGTTACTTCCAAATTTTCTATTGCAGTTTTGACACATATGTGTTCGCCTTCCCTTTCCTTTTTTAGAATCACCTTTCTTGCCTCTATCGCCAACTAAGTTAGGAGGTCTTCAAGAAAGATTGCGGTGTTTTTCACTTGCACCACAACCTGCAACATGAACTTTCTCTCCAAGAGTTGAAATTGACCTAAAATTTGTGCGTTTCTGCTCACGTTTCATGATTGATTTCCTACCTCTCTTTCCAGTCATACCCCAGCCGCCTTGTAACAACTTAACCATGTCGATTAAATTGTGTCTTTCCATAGTCTTTTAAAACTGCAGAGCTGAGGATTTCCATAGGAAACCAAACATTTAAACAGAATTTATAAACTCTTTTAACATAAGAAAATTGATATCATAGATTGGGACAAAAACTATAGAAAAATAATGACAAGCATACCTTTTCTATTTTGATTCCCAATCAAAAATCTTGACCCTTCATCAATAGAATGGCTAACCTGCTCATATAACATACACCTCTTGTGAGATATGAAATATAAAAGGAAAAATTGAACCATAACATAATTCTATCTTAAGAAATTGTAGGGGGGGGGGGGGAATACCTCTACGATACTATGGAAGCAGGTGAGAGAGAGGAGAGATATATAGAAGGTGAACTATAATAGATTACTAGAATCAGATTCTATAAATATTTGTGTATACATACATATATATACATAACAATTACATCTCGAGGCCCATCGTAAAGCCCAAAATATTGTTCGGGTTTATGAGGCGGTGCCTACGACATACTCTGTTAGGATGATGAATATGGGCCAGGGTTAAAATGGTCTTTATACAAGTCAACGGAGCGGGACAATGAAGTAATTCTGTGACAAGTATAATTATACAAAAAAAAACAAAAAATTGTATATATATTCATGCAAATATTGTAATTGAGCTTTTGATATGCTGTAGCTAGAATCTCTCTCTCTTTCTCTCTCTATAGTCTCTCTACCAGGTTCTTGCACCTTGTTAAAGAAAGAAAATAGGCTTTATATATGCTCTTCGGTAGTTATCAAGCAATCCATCATTGGTATTCTCTGTTCGTGCCATTCTGGGCAATACAATACCTTCAAGAGGATTGAAAAAACTTGTTTCACTGGGCTAATATGAGAAAAGAGATTGTATAGATTGTCAAGGAATGTCAAGTGTGTCAGAAGAACAAGCATGAAACTTCAGCCTCGACAGTAGTTATCAAGCAATCCACATTAGTACCCTCCATTCGTCAGCTTTGGAAGGCCATTCTGGGCAATCCAATACCATCAAAAGGATTGAAAACTTGTTACACTGGCCTAATATGAGAAAAAATATTGTATAGTTTGTTAAGGAATGTCAAGTGTGTCAGAAGAATAAGCATGAAACTTCATCCTCTACGGGGTCTTTTACAGCCTTCACCAGTTCAATATAAGGCTTGGACCCAAATTTCCATGAATTTCATTGCGAAATTACCTCCCATGGATTTAAACCATCTTAGTTGTTGTTGACCAAATATGCTCATTTCATTCCTATGGCTCACCCTTTTTCAGCTCAACGGGTTGCTTAAGTATTCATCTCTGAGATTTATAAGTTACATGGTTTTCCCTATTCGATTGTATCCAACAGGGTTAAGGTCTTCACCAGAAACTTTTTGAAAGAATTGTTCACCAAACTTGGAGTTCAACTATGTTTCAGTATTGCTTATCACCTTCAGAGTGATGGTCAGTTTGAGAGAACCAACCAAAATTTGGAGCCACTTACAATACTTTCGTGGAGATAAGCCAAGCACATGTAAATGTTTTGTTTTGGGCTACAAAATGGTGGCATAATTCTATATCTCAACCATCATTAATATGAGTCCTTATGAAGTTTAATTTGACTGGTGAGAAGCCACAAGTTCTGCCTATTGGTAATTTCTCTGATGTTATTTTACCAGTCACCAATGGCCTCATGTTTCAAAGAAAAAGTATAAACACACTGCTGCAAAAGCATTTGAAAAGTGCTCGGAGTGGATGAAGTGCTTCAATGATGAACACTATAAAGATAGGCAATTTGTTCTGCCCGATTTGGTTTATCTAAAGCTCTAGAAATACAAGAAAATTTGGCTCTCTCAGCGAACCGACATGAAACTATTCCTAAACACTACAGTCCATTCCCCATTGAAGCTAAGAAATGTGCATTAGCTTACAAACTTAATTTACCAATACTTCTAGGATTCATCTCGTTTTCCATGTCTCATTGCTCATTACCCTCCATTAGGCCTCATTGAACCTCTTCCCATATCTGATGTGGATTACAATATTCTTTTAGAACCAGTTAAAATTCTGCAAAGACCATTTGTGCAAAAGGGTCATATTCAAGAAGTACAATGGATAGTCCAGTGGAAGCACTGCTTCTAGAAGAATCATCATGAGAAGATAGCAATTTTATTAATCTCCAGCTTCTTCATTTTGGGATATAATATTCCAGAAGCTTATGGACAAACGTTATTTCAAGAGAAGAGGAATGTTAGGATGATGAAAATGGGACCGGGTTAAAATGGTCTTTCTTCAAGTCAACGGAGCAGAACGGTGAAGCAATTATGTGACAACTATAATTATACAAATAAGATAAAAAATTTTAATTCATGCAAATATTGTAGCTGCGCTTTTAACTGGATGTAGCTAGACTTTCTCTCTATATTATTCTAGTTCACCTTTTCCCCCAAATTCATCTATGCCCCTTCTATAATTCTTCTGCAAACCTCCTCTAAACTTTCTCAAATTCAAGAAAATCTCTTCTAAATCCTTGGATTATATCATTGTTTGTAACATGCTCCATGAACTTTCCCATGTTTTTCATGAATAGGCAAATGTCCTCATAATCTCCATATCATCCATGAACAAACATTGTATAGAAATAAAAGAGTTGAAGTATATTAATCGAGGCAAACACCATCGATTAAATCTAAGCACATATTTTGATTTTATGATTGATTAAACTGATGAAATATTTCCACTAACTTGATTGCGAAGTTCATTATTTGGACAAAACTCCATAGACTTCTTTATAGGGCTGGCAATTTGGAACACGACACGAAAATCCGACCTGAACCGAACACGAATTTAGTGGGTTTGGGTTGACACGAAACACGGCATGGGTCTATATTGGGTTAGACACGAGTGACCCGAAAATAAATGGGTTAGGTTCAGGTCAAATCCGTGGGTTAAATGGGTAACCTGTTTGACCCATATACCTAAGGTGTAATTATGTAAATGATTGAAATTGCCTTTATAAATGCAAACAAATCCTCTAATGCCAAAATCATGTAGATTATCCTACTAATTTATGATGAAATTGAGAGTTGATTTTGTAATTTCTGATTTTAGTTTCCATATGACATGATCATTTGAGCAGCATAAATTTTAAAATTTAGTCTCATATTCAGTCCCATTATTAATAAATTGGTTTCGCGGGTTGGGTTTGGGTAACCCGTATTTTTACTAAGTCGGGTTTGAGTCAAGGTTTTGTGACCCGAAATATTATTGGGTTGGCTTTGGGTTTAGTATTTTCAACCTGCCAACCCGACCCGATTGCAAGCCCTACTTCTTTACCACTGGTTAGCGTAGCGTATAAAATTCGTTATGAGATCCATTATCATAGCACAACAACAACACATACCTGCAGCTCTTTTAGTTTCTGTAGCAAGGAAAGTGGCAGCTCCAGAATAGAGACTCGGGGGGTGGGGGTGCTAGCTTCTTCAGCGATCTTCAAGTTGGTGAACATCAGCTGGATGGTCTGCTTGCGTACATCATCTAGATATGCATTTGGGTAAACGGCCGCCATAGGAAGGAGGGTTTCCGGGGTGAAGAGGGTCTTTGGATGTGTTTTTGATTTTAGTTTCTGGTTTTAGTGGGGTGGTGAGTGGAATGAGGTTTTGCAGTGGTTATATGCATGCAAAAATGGGATGGATTTTGAGTCAAAAGTGGTCCAAATTCACCTATGGATCTTATCTTGTTACATTACTACTACTACCCACCGCATCATTCACTGCTGAACCAATTTATCAATTGAATCTCAATAAAAGACTGTTCAAACAAAACGGACCCTACTCTGAAGTGTTTGCGTGTACGATTGAATTACACCATTTATACATCTGGATTTATTTTCATCAATTCATTCAAAAATCACACCACCAAATCTGCTTGATGGTGGCCGGGTACACTGTTGGTTGTGGTGGCGACCATATAGAATGGTGGTCAACTAGAAGAAAAGTTGAAGAGAAGCATATGATGTCGAAGAGCAAAGCCACTTAATTTATCAATGTGAGTTGACGGGAATTTTCTTTTCCAGTTGGTTGCTCTTCTGTTTGTGTGTTGTTGAATTACAAATGTGTGATTTGTTTTAACAAATGATGTTATATGGATTTCTACAATGTAGTAAATAAGATCTTGGATACTCATTAATATTCTACAAATTGATCTTTTCTAGAATTATAATCGTTTTAATCTCTTATCTCAATGTTCTATTTTTCTATATGTTTTTCCCCTTTTAAATGGATTGTTAACATAGCCTGGGAGGAAAAAGAGTGTTCATATGATAATAACTTATTCTCTTTTCAAAAGTCAGCAACAAAATAATGAAATGTTTCATTGGATACATGTAAATATAGAATGTAAGAGTTCACAAAAGAAATATTTGCAAAATTAATTCTTAACTTCCCTTACATCAAGAACTAACTCCATACTAGACTTATCATTCGTCATCTATCGGAGGGAGTTCGTTGAGATCAATCCAGGGAGGGAGATCATTAAGATCGATCAGGGGAGGAAGTTCATTGAGATCAAAAGAAACTGGCACTGACTCTGTTTTGACAACTTGTCTTTCAATTATATTTCTTGAACCGGCATCTCGAATTTTCTTGTCACAAGACCTTTTGTGTAGTAACATTCCCTGGTTACTTCCAAATTTTCTATTGCAGTTTTGACACATATGTGTTCGTCTTCCCTTTCCTTTTTTAGAATCACCTTTCTTGCCTCTATCGCCAACTAAGTTAGGAGCTCTTTGAGAAAGATTGTGGTTTTTTTCACTTGCACCACAACCTGCAACATGAACTTTCTCTCCAAGAGTTGAAATTGACCTAAATTTTGTGTGTTTCTGCTCACGTTTCATGATTGCTTTCCTACCTCTCTTTCTAGTCATACCCCAACCGCCTTGTAACAACTTAGAATGTCGATTAAATTGTGTCTTTCCATAGTCTTTTAAAACTGCAGAGCTGAGGATTTCCACAGGAAATCAAACATTTATATCAGAATTTATAAACTCTTTTAACATAAGAAAATTGATATCACAGATTGGGACAAAAACTATAGAAAAATAATGACAAGCATACCTTTTCTGTTTTGATTCCCAAATCAAAAATCTGGACCCTTCATCAAAAGAATGGCTAACCTGCTCATATAACATACACCTCTTGTGAGATATGGAATATAAACGGAAAAATTTAACCATAACTTAATTATATCTTAAAAGTTGCAGGAGAGTGAGAGAGGGAGATGGAGGGGAGGGAGGGGGGGGGGGGGGGGGAGAATACCTTTATGATACTATGGAAGAAGGTCAGAGAGGAGAGATATATAGAAGGTGAACTATAATAGATTACTAGAATCAGATTCTATAAATATTTGTGTATACATACATATATATACATATATATATATATATTATATATATATATAAATATATTACATAACGATTACATCTCGAGGCCCATCGTAAAGCCCAAAATATTTTTCAGGTTTATGAGGCGGTGCCTACGACATACTCTGTCAGGATGATGAAAATGAGCCAGGGTTAAAATGGTCTTTCTAAAAGTCAACGGAGCGGGACAGTGAGGTAATTCCGTGACAAGTATAATTATACGAAAAAGACAAAAACTTGTAATTCACTATATATTCATGCAAATACTGTAATTGAGCTTTTGATATGCTGTAGCTAGAATCTCTCTCTCTCTCTCTCTCTCTCTCTCTCTCTATATATATATAGTCTCTCTACCAGGTTCTTGCACCTTGTTAAAGAAAGAAAATAGGCTTTATATATGCTCTTCGGTAGTTATCAAGCAATCCATCATTGGTATTCTCTGTTCGTGCCATTCTGGGCAATACAATACCTTCAAGAGGATTGAAAAAACTTGTTTCACTGGGCTAATATGAGAAAAGAGATTGTATAGATTGTCAAGGAATGTCAAGTGTGTCAGAAGAACAAGCATGAAACTTCAGCCTCGACAGTAGTTATCAAGCAATCCACATTAGTACCCTCCATTCGTCAGCTTTGGAAGGCCATTCTGGGCAATCCAATACTATCAAAAGGATTGAAAACTTGTTACACTGGCCTAATATGAGAAAAAATATTGTATAGTTTGTAAAGGAATGTCAAGTGTGTCAGAAGAGCCTCTACGGGATCTTTTACAGCCTTCACCAGTTCCATCTAAGGCTTGGACCCAAATTTCCATGAATTTCATTGCGACTACCTCCCATGGATTTAAACCATCTTAGTTGTTGTTGACAGGATGACCAAATATACTTATTTCATTCCGATGGCTCACCCTTTTTCAGCTCAACGGGTGGCTTAGGCTCTGAGATTTATAAGCTACATAGTTTTCTTGATTCAATTGTATCCAACAGGGTTAAGGTCTTCACCAAAAACTTTTGGATAGAATTGTTCACCAAACTTGGAGTTCAACTATGTTTCAGTAGTGCTTATCACCTTCAGAGTGATGGTCAGTTTGAGAGAACCAACCAAAATTTGGAGCCACTTACAATACTTTCGTGGAGATAAGCCAAGCACATGGAAATGTTTTGTTTTGGGCTACAAAATGGTGGCATAAGTCTATATCTCAACCATCATTCAAGAAAATCTCTTCTAAATCCTTGGATTATATCGCTGTTTGTAACATGCTCCATGAACATTCCCATGTTTTTCATGAATAGGCAAATATCCTCATGAACAAACATTGTATGGAAATAAAAGAGTTGAAGTATATTAATCGATGCAAACACCATCGATTAAATCTAAGCACATATTTTGATTTTATGATTGATTAAACTAATGAAATACTTCCACTAACTTGATTGCAAAGTTCATTCTCTTGACAAAACTCCATAGACTTCTTTACCACTAGTTATCGTAGTATATAAAAATCTTTATGAGATCGATTATCATAGCCAAAAAGGTATTCACCACATCAAATGCAATCTTCAATGACACGAATATAAATGAAGTACCGTTCGATCATCATTATCATTTGTTATTGGAGGGGTTTTGTACGTAAATCCTTCAATATTTTCAAAACAATTGTGTCTATGGTGAGTTTCGGCACTAGAAGGTTGGATCACCCAATTAATTATTCAGTGTGTGTGAACTATTGAGCATAGAAACAAAGCTTATTTGTTAGATGAAACTACTCAAAATTTATTGGGTACATGCATCAAAAACGTTTGAGTAATATGTCATGACTTATAAATTTGATGATTCTGCAGTGAAATTGTATCTAGAGTAGGCAATGTGCTAATCTTACTTTTTGCTCATTAAATTAATATATTTATAATGGTGACAGGACAGTTATAATGGCTAAAGTGTCAAATATCAATAAGCTCAACTGATGCTCACTAAATAATATTTTATGATCTCAATGAATGTTAAAATTAAGTATAATTTTTGTCCTTGACAATTAAAGTGAACGGTTTATAATCCCAAAAACAATTTTGCATCATTTCTATCGCCTAATTGATTCATGTTAAAATGTTAATTTTTTGTGAGTGTATTTTACTAATTATTAGTCTTCACTGA
Source organism: Sherardia arvensis (assembly GCA_948330725.1). NCBI lineage: Eukaryota > Viridiplantae > Streptophyta > Magnoliopsida > Gentianales > Rubiaceae > Sherardia > Sherardia arvensis. The sequence continues at coordinate 7,725,143 of OX415238.1, read as the reverse complement.
ACTGAAAAACTGAGTGGGATTAAAGATAATTTTTTATATATAAAATATTTGAACATTTTTTGTATCTAAAGCTAGAGTGATTTATCAATGTGTATAATATATTTTCTTCCTTATGATGAGTACATATATCGCCAAGTACATCATTTTAGACCTATCCAGAATTCACTCTCCTATATTTTCACAGCCAAAAACCTAGTTCTATACGAGAAAATCTTTACGATAAGACCTTACTAATTAATTATAAGGTAAACAAATCAACCAGGTCTTATTTTCAGAAATTTTGGAAAATGAAAAAGATCTAATCTGTTTCTACATGGAAAATTCTCAGCAAGGGGACCAGACTGGGTCTGCTATGAGTTTAATTAGACGGTTCCAATCTATAATAACTATTTAGTCAGCCACTCTTTCTTTTTCGTATATACATACAAGCTACGAGTCCATTTTTGCATAATTTTCCAATCTAAGACACTATACCCAGTTCCCATGTCCAATTGGGTCGGTCGTTAAACTGACGAACGCAATGGAAGAAGTTTTAGTTGAGTCAAATCGAAATTAACTCAAAATATTAGGAGCAGATTCATAAATATTTTCCTTAATAACCTTTTTGGCCTAGATGCTTATAGGGACATTTTGCATAAAACCCAAACTAAAAGAAACAGATAGGTACCGTGCGATATTACTTTTGCACTCCGTATTTATATTTAAAATACTTGATATATACCTTTATTTATGAAATCATATTTACTTTTGAATAAATACCGAAAATATTAATGGCATTCTATGAATAAATACGATCTGTATAAGTAAATATTAGACTGCATGTAACAATATACAAACTAAAAAGATTGTGCATTATTATTTTTAAATTTTGTATGCATGTACAAAATGCACATATTACTTGAAATGCACACATGTGTATATATAGTACTACATATACAACACACATTTTAGTACACGATTGTCGTTCAGTTCATTTTAGTTCAACTCAATTTAATTTAATAAAGCTTTTATTTAATGAAATTCCACTTAATTAACTTAATAATGCACGTTCTATTTTTCGCATATCAATTTTCAATTTAGTCCAGTATAACAAAAAATAAGTTTAGAAGAACATTACCCTAATCTTTAGAAGAAATCAAATACTGTGATATTACATATACCTTTAGAGACTAGAAAAATTAAAATTAATAATGTCCATTTTATATTATAATAATGTCTCTTTCATTTTAAAGTAGAGATGTATAGTCAACCAGTGTTTCAACTCTTTGATTATTATTCTCTTCCAAACACATAACACGGCTACACCCCGTTGGGAGTCATCCACTTTTCCTCAGTCTATAAATTCCAAGTTCATCTAGCATATCCCAAGCTCAGAAGTATTACTAGATTCTACAGCCATGAACGTCAAGGTACCTATATATATGCAAACAGTTGCTAGGATTTGTAACTACAGCAACATTATCGTCGTTGTAATTGTTACTTTTATTTACATGCACTTGAAAAACCCCAGTTTTTCAACTTTTGTATTCACTTCAGAAAATAGAGCTGAAGGTGGCCATCAACTGCTACGAATGCAAGACTCAAGTCATGAAAGCAGTCGCAAAACTTCATGGTACGTACGATCTTGAAAACCACCATATATTTCTTCTCTGATTTCTGATGAATATTCGTGTTTGATTATAATTACAGGGGTTAATCAAGTGACTGTGGATGCTGAGAAAGGGATTGTAACTGTTATCGGAGAACTAGATCCAGTTCGTTTGACAGAACAGGTGAGAAAAAAAACTGGAAAACATGTAGATCTCAAAAGCGTTGGACCTCCCACCCCACCAGCACCTGCACCAACACCTGATCCCAATCCAGCTGCTGCAGTTCTTCCTCCTTCTTGTCCCCAGTGCAGTGTTTACATCTCATATGAATCGTATGAAAGATGCACCATTCTCTAGCAACTTCATGAATAATGAAAGCCGACGCGCAGATGTTGGATGCATGTTTTCATATATCAGTGAGATCGATCTTCGAGTTTTGATGTTGTTTTTTATATGTATGTCATCATCATAATAATCATTGAGATCAAGAGATCAAACATTCCTTCCACCTTCTTTTTTAATGTGAGAGTTTACTTTTGTCATTGAGATTGTAATGTTATATTCCTAGCAATTAATATTTCATATGTATAATATTGGTATATTTTATAGAGTTTAAAATGCATTTTAATTTACTTGAAAATCATCAATTTCAGATCACAATCTAAAATAATTCATTTTTCATATTCAATTAAAACAAGGGTAATATTTCATTTTTAAATATTGTGGATCAAAAATTTTGAGTTATAATATTTCATTTCAAATCCCAATTCATATATGCTATATATATAAATAACCCGATGACTAAAATAAGAGAAAAATAAAATTTAAATGATTTACGAAACGTATGGAGAGTCAAATAAAAGGAGTGGGGACTATGATTGAACATCCATTTTTTAAAAAATATTATGCAACTTGAAATATATAAACAATAGTAACCACAAATAAACTTATTTATATATCCCAGGATTTAAATCGTATTTATTCATTATTCTTACCCAGTGGTCTAATTTAAAACCCTGATCACCCAATTTTGAACGTGTAGGGTTGATAGATACCTAGTTAGCCTAGTTAATAGTCGGATTCCATAAAGGACGTTGACTTACAATTTGACTAGGTCAAACTATTATCTAGAATATAAAGGACGACGTTATATATATACAATCCGGTGTTTAAATTTCTGGATACTATAATAAATATCTCAAGCGATGATTTATATACGAAATAAAAGTAAGAAGTACTTACGAAATAGAAGTAAAAATCACACATATCTTGGGTATTCAAAATCATTACATAAAAGAGCACAACACAAACTCTTGAAACAAAAAATGTGAAGATTACAAAAAATTAACTCAAACAAGATGAAAGATTGAAGATAGGAACCCGATCTTCATCTCTGAAAGGCCAGCAACTCGTACGATATTAGAAACACGACTCTAATAAACATTATTCAGAAGCGATCAAGAGCGATGAGGAGCTCGGTGCAACCATTGCTAGGGTTACATAACGCTGCAGCCACCGGAATAATCAGCGTAAGGTCCATAGCTGATGAAGAATTGGCTGCACTGAGGGCAAAAAGGAACAAGGGGATGATCTGGTGTGACGGGATCATTCTGTCTTTCCGGTGCACCCACGTATATTATTTCTGCATTTTTTCCAGTCTTTCTGATCTTCTTAGCCACACGAACTGGATCAACGTCTCCGACAACTGTTACTATCCCTCTCTCAGCATCCACTGCAACCTTATCAACCCCTACATTTTGTTCAGACACATATAATCTATTAATATCAAAATGTACATGTGATTCTTATATATAATGCAACAAAATGTTATGTATTAGGTTGAAAAGGCATGAGATACAGTACCTTCAAGTTTGGTTACAGCTTTCATGACCTGAGTTTTGCATTTGCTGCAGTTGATGCTCACTTTAAGCTCAATTCTCTGTAGTGAACATGCACAATGATAAAATTATATGACTATTAAATATAATTCGAGATTATTTAAAACCACCAAACTTTCATATAAGAAACCTAGTGGTAAGGTAATGCAAGAAATAATTAGACTGAATCGAACTGAATTGAAACATATTCAGATAAGTCGTACTTAATAGACCCTAAAACTCACAAACAAAGATATGTAATATCAAAAATAAATATATATGTGCGATGAAACACAACAATTTGTCGAGGACAATCAACATAAAATCACGAAACATCGTCTTGCTATCATTAACAACAAAGAAAGAAATGGAGAATAAGTGTAAAATAGAATATAAATGTATTGGATAGAATGTGTACCTTCATTATACTTGAATGTGCTCTGTGTGTGATTTAATTTGCTCCCTTAGAACCTGCTGCTATATTACTGACTGTGCTCAGAGAGGTTGGAATGATTTGGAGTTAAGATTAGTAGTTCATATATATAGGAGAGATCAAATAGCCCGCGTGAATTAACGGAAACTAAAAGAAAGACTTGTTGACTTATTAATTATTAGTTTCATGCAGATGTAATGTCCAGTTCCAAACTTCCAATATTCTCGATTAATATTAAATTAATTTCTTGTAGATGTATTGCCCGGTTCCAATTCTTGAATCATATCTATTCTTAAAAGTCATATGCAGATGTTTACCGAACAGTCCACGAAACCCAACCTCAGTTGAATGTTCCGGAGATTATTTCATTACTTTTGCCAGAGCATATTCGAGAAAATATAATATGTTATTCATAAATTAATATAACTAGTTTTTTGGACCTCATATTTTACTAATTAAGTACAGTCTCTAAACTTTTTTTTATTTTTATTTTAGATTAAATCACCAAATCAGTGGAGAGAGTTTTTATTTGGCATCCACGTACCGTAAATGACTGAAAAATAAATACAGATAACTCTCAAAACAGGAGGCATCTAGTGCGATTACAAAGAGAGTTATAGAGACTCTCTATATCCTAACCAAAAGTACTAAGAGCCGGTAATAACTCATCTAAACCCTACCTAAAAATGATGAAAAAATACAAGGGGGATATTAGACTTGTGAATATAGTCGCCATCAGCGGCTCTTTCGACCAGTCCAGGTCAAACTAGCTGACTGCAGACTGATAGTGATATCAAACGATCCCCTAAAACTCCAGTCGCTCCCAGGTCAGTCTCTTTAAACGTTAATGATACCCCCTCGGGCCAGTAGGAGACCTTCCTGGTTGCTTCTAGAGAATCAGGGCATCCGTATGGTGACTAACGCGAACCAGAGTGGATAATCAAGTGATGATCCAATCCCTCATGTCTACAAATTTGATTACAATGAAATCGCCGGAAAGTAAGTAGAAATACTACTAACCAACTTGGATTTCTCCTGCCATATACACCATCAGATCGAAAGCCAACTTGCTCTAACAAACTAGTACCCGTTGAAAAAGTAAGAAATTGGCAGACAACATACGTGACCAATATTTGAGCAAAAATACCCATTACTAAGCTATCCCCTAGTATTTAAATGAAAAATAAAGTTTAAAAAAATCAAAAAAATGGAGAAAAAAGGAAAAATAGAAATAACCCATTTCAGCTGGGAAGAGGCAGTCCACCGAAGAAACTCCGGCGCGGCGGCACGTGGGCCGCACGCGCGGGCACCTGGGCGAGGCGGCACGTGTGGCGCGTGACCAACACGCGCGACACTTCTGCGCGTGAGAACACAGGCCGCCAAAGAGCTGCGCGTCGCCTGCGCACGAGGCTCTGCCGGAGGCACGTGGTGGAGAACGGATGCGCGCGGCGTCGCGGCTGATACCCCTCCATCTCATCAGCATGAATAAACTCCTCCCTCTCCTAAGTTGGCCAGCATCACATCGGAACGAATGCTGCTGCCCTTCTCCGGATCTCAAATTTCCGACGATGTTAGCCGGGAACTCCGTCGAGCCTCGTCGATGTTTTTTATGCCCGATCTGCACGGATCTGGTCACTTCGACGGTAGGAGGTTGCCGGAAAGATACCGTAGTTGTTCGGAGTCGAAAAAAATCAGGGTTTTCGGGGTTAGGGAAGGGGAGGTTTGGATCTTTATTGGTTAGGGAGGGGGAGGTCACCTCCGGTCCGGCGAGAGGTACCGGCCGGAGCCTCCCCGGCGCGGTCAGAAATTGGAATGGGGTTTTTGTTGGTGTGCGTTGGGAGAGAGAGAGAGAAAGGTGCGAAGGTCCTGATATACCCTCGACTGAGTCTCTAAACTTTTAGAGATGTCGATGATTAAGGTTATGAGCTAACCAATAGATTAACCTTGGCATGTCTTCTAATGTTTATATAAATAATGTCATTTCTAAGGATTTGATGCAGTGTGCGTGGAACAAATAAGGAACTAGAATTTAAAACCTTGTTGAATTCATAAAACTATCGAAAAATTAACTAATATGGATAAAAATCACTTAATTTCATTTAACATCAAAAGTCATTCTATGAAAAACTGTTTAAATAAAAATACCAGAGCTAAGACCAAATATAAATAATAAAAAGATCTCCTTAATGAAATAAAACAGAATTGTAAGTACCCTAAAAATAATAAAACAAAAATTTGACCCTTCAAATGTAAGAATTCTCCGAAAAAACCAGCAACTCTTACGAGTAACAAAGTATTATTATAAATGTTGTTTTCAATAAAAAGAAATATACTTATTTGACGAATTTAGATATCGCTGCATTATAAAGATCAGAATGTTTGAAATTTTTTTGACTGCTCCAACTTTTACGTGTAAAAGTTCATGTCACGTCACGAATGATCTTAGGTGCCAACAATAAAAAAAATATGCATCAATTCAAAGTCTAGCTAGGTGTCATAGATGGTTACAAATAGCCTCATGTTGGATAAAAAGTTTTAATTTGAAAGAAGAAAATTATGTAAGGGAAAATCCTATTAAATTATTGATGGTGTGAGAGGATGTTATCGGACCTTCAAACCCTTCAGGATGAAAAAGAAAAAAAAAAAACCATTTGCCAATTTGATTGATTCCCAAAAGAAACATCAGAAAAATTGGCCTATCCAGTCCATCCTATAAGTTAATGAAAAATATACGTCTTTTTATATAGTTCTGCTCATTACTTAGCGAATCCATATTTACGGATGCAGTCTAAAAAACACAATGTGCCTCTGAAATGACAAAAAATCTGTTAACAAAAATATCAATACATTAACAAAGAAAAGAGGAAAAGTTTCTTAGTATATGAATACCATCACTCGTGTCCAATGATCTGTTAAGATTATTCTAATAAAGGGAACCAAAAGTTATTGCTCCGCTCAAAAATAAATTAATAAAAAGTATTAAAAAGAATTAAACTTCGTAATTTTGACTAAAACCACCACATAACCACCGTAATCTCACTATATTTCGGCGCCCACCATTTTTATATATTCATTTTTATGATCCGGTTCCTTTTTATAATTTATATACCTAGGTGTGAACAAATTTCTTTTTATGATGGAAATTTAACCCTTATATCCAGCCTTTTCAATTTTATAAAATATTTGATTAGATATTATAAGATATCATCATGAAAATAAATTTATATAACTAAGGGCATGTTTGCCTGAGTTTATTCATTACTTAAAATTAGTTTATTAAAAATAAAATTAGTATGTTTAAATTTACCTGAATTTAACAAAATTAAACTGAATTTAATTAATTGCTCTATTTATAAAAAGTTCATGAAAAACATTCTACTCTCATAAAAATATTAGTGCTAAAGTACCAGGCAAGCAGCATTCCGAATATAACTGTACCGTAATACTTCTATTTCGTAAGTAAAGCTTGCTATATTCATCATATTCAATTTCCTAATTAGTTCCCCAAACTTCCATACATAGGAATCATGGGATTTCAACCGCGTGACAGTGACACACATGTAATGATTGAATAAGTGAATAAGTGACACAATGAAAAATCAATTAAACATGACGTGTCGTTATCTGATTGATACCTAATACTACTCATATCAAGATGATCCTAATATATATTAAACTGAATTTTTACATACTCTAGATCAATATATTCATTCCAATATTCATTCAAATATACTATTACCATTCAAATTTTTTCGATTCTTTTATTAATTTCTTTTAATACTTCATTCTACATACTCCGGTAACTTTGTTAGTAATTGCTTTCATTTATGACCCGTGGATACTCTACTGCGATATAAGAAATGGAGAATTTTATTGAAATTTAAAATTCACATTCTGATTTTAATAATTAATAGAGTAGATTTAATTTCATAGCAAATAATAGCGTACCAAATGAAAACTAAATTTAGTAATTATTTCATTGCAAATTTCTCTATTCATTCTAGACAAATGTCCAACTTTATTATATGGAAGTACCATTATATATTTAGATTCAAAACTTTATTTTAATTTAAAAATTATTTATTTTGATATCAAAATATAATAAAACACGTTTCAATATAAAAAGGCAAGAATTTGATATAAAAATTTATAATTTAAAATTGAGATTACAAAAGTTGAATGAATGGACCCCAACTCCCCTCCATCCAATTTAATTTACTGTTAAAATTTATTATTTAATTAAAAGAAAGATCAGAAAAATCAGAAAAATTAGCCTATATCTAGTCCATCCTATAACTTAATGAAAAATATACGTCTTATTGATTCCATTTCTCGCTATGCTCGGAATATGAAGCTTTCCTGAAAATATTGATATTAAGGACACCCTTAATATTAAGGACACCCTTAAGCTTTCCTGAAATTTCCAAACACATGAAAATATGCAACATTTGGCTATTTCCTTTCCACAGTTCATAGGCAGTTTTCTGAGTGAATGGACGGAGATAAACTCGGTTGATTGTATAACATGCAGTATGTACTGCTTCAGCCCACCACTTCTTGGGAGTGTCATTTTCTGCCATCATTGCTCTGGACATGTTGATGAGAGTTCTGTTCTTGCGTTCAACGATTCCATTTTGCTGTGGAGTTATTGGAGCAGAGAACTCATGCTTGATTCCAAGACTTGCACAGAAATCAGTCATTGTAGAGTTAGCGAATTCCCTTCCATGGTCACTCCTTACTCGAACTACTTTCAGGCCATCATGGCATCTTTTTGTGTTGATTTGAGTGATAAACTTAATAATAATGCTTACTGCATCGGATTTTTCTTTTAAAAATTCCACCCAAGTATTTCTTGCCAGAAACATTAGTTGGACTGATTGGTCCCATTAAGTCCATATGAAGAAGTTCAAGTCCATAAGAGGTAGTAATTTCTTGAAGTTTAAAATGTGGTGACCTGACCTGTTTGCCTTCATGGCATGGTGGACATTTTAACTCTTTTGTATAGGATAGTAATGGCACTCCTCTGATTGCATCTATTCTTGTAACCTTAGACGGTGTATTTAGATTAGCATGTCCAAGTTTTTTATGCCACAACAGATTGTCGTCCACACTAACTTTGAGACAGCTCACAGAGTCATCCAGAATGTAACAGTTTTCTGAAGATCTAGTGCTAATAAGGACACCCTTTTCATCCTTCCTGACTGTACACACTTTATCGTCAAATAAAACTATTAGTTTGTTATCACATAGATGGCTAATACTGAGCAAATTTTACTTTAGTCCATCCACAAGAAGTACGTCTTGAAATAGTGGAAAGTTCTTGACTTGTAACTCCCACTTTCCAGTTATTCTGCATTTCTTCCCATCTCCGAATCTGACTGTTCCAGTCCAGGGAACAATATTGCTCAACAACTCAGGAGTACCTGTCATGTGTCTAGAACAACCACTATCGAAGTACCAAGCATCTCTGGCATATGAGCTATAACAGGTATGAACAACATAGCAGTAGTTGGTTTTAGGAACCCATACCTTTTTTGAATGTTGAACCCTTTCTGGTTGCATCATGTTGTAACTTGCTCCTATGTTGTAACATGCTCCATTTGTTGGTCCTTGCATCAAGTCTCTTAAAAGACGGAAGCAGCGCCTCTTGTAATGCCCTGGTCATCGGCAATAATTGCACGTTGCCTCCCATCGTGGTTGAGATATGTTTCTCTGCTGATGATAAGTGGGTTTATACCCTAGTCCAAACTTTGGAGTTTTGATGAAGTTGTTTGGAGCTCTAACAGGTTGCTCTTTCCTGACTTTGCATGGATTAGGTTAAATCATCTTCTTGTCCATCTTCCTCTTTGTTTGGTCGTTCTGGCTGATCACTTCTGTTCCATCATATCATAACCCATGTCTGTCTCCTGCAATTTTTCCCATGCCAAAAATATCATCCAAGGCTGTTGTTCCTTTATTCAGTTTGGAGATGGTTCCTTCAGTGACTTCTGCTCGAGCGAGGGCTATTTTCAGTTCTTCTCTCATTGCGTCAAGAGTGATCTGTTGTTTCTCAACTTCTTCATTCAAATTGTGGTTGTCTTTCTGTAAAATTTTATTCTGATCAGTCACACTGACCCAGAATTTGTGGAGTTTGTCGTATGATTCATGAACATCATCAGAATCCATGTTTAAACTCTCACTGTCAGAAACGACAGTAGCACCAAATGCAACATAGGTTTCTCCTTCAACTTCTTCGTCGCTTTGAATAGTAACTGCAACGAAGGCTACATGGTTGCTAACATGCTCTTCATCAGACTCATCTCCATCACTCCAGGTGGCATTGTAGGCTTTCCCCTTTTTGCTAGATGATCCACTTGGACACTGTGATTGAATGTGCCCATAACATTCACATTCTCGACATTAAATTTTACCAGCATGTTTAAACACAGACTTGGATTCTGTTTGATCATTGTTTGCTCTTCTGCTCATACTTGAATTTCGCTCTCTTCCATCATTTCTTCGGGCTTGAGATTTTCTCAGAATCTTTGCAAAGCTTTTTGATATTTGAGCAAGCTCATCCTCGTCCATATCTTCATTGCTATTTCTGGTAGAGTGTTTAGACGCAGAATTTTGTTTAGACACCGAGTTTTGTTCGGCTGCTTTTCGTGCAGTTACAGTGAAGGCCAGATCATTTTGCCTTACTGTAGCTAACTCCTTCATCTCAAAAGCTGATAGTGCTTCCATGACTTCATCTATGGTTCTCTCAGAAGTATCGCTTAGCTCCTCGATTGCAATAGTCTTTCCTTTGAACCTTGGTGGTAGAGACCTCAATATCTTCTGCACAACATCATCTTCATCGAATGGCTTCCCTAACTGATATGCTGTATTGACCAGATCTCTGATCTTTGCATTGTAGTCAGCAATGGTTTCATTATCTTGCATAACCATTGTTTCAAATGTTGACTTTACGGTATGCATTTTTTGTCGTTTCATTTTTGCATCCCCTTCATAACTGGCTTTCAATTTCTCCCATGCGTCCTTAGCAGTACAACACGTTGAAATTAAGCGAAAAGCTTCTTGATCAACAGCAGAGTTGATACAGTTGAGTGTTTTGCTGTTAAGTCGCTTGTCCTTTCTCTCTTGAGTGGTCAGATCCTCTTTGTTTTACAGAACACCTTTAGTTATGCCTGCTACAGGTGGGTGTCTGGCTGGTTGCCACTCGTTCTCAACCCAGTGCCACACCTCTTCATTAAGAGCATCAATATAATGCATCATCCTTGCTTTCCAGTAGCCATAGTTGTTCTTATCCAGCATGGGTGCGCGTGTATAAAACGAACCATCCTTCTCCTGGTTTGACATGATCGATAGGGATCTCCACTGATCTTGTTAATAATACAACTCAGTGGACAAGCTCTGATACCAAATGAAATTTACTATCGATCAGATTCGCAGTGTTCTTAACTAATAATTCTACTCTAGCGAGTATGTTTAAACATGCAGTTCAGTTTAAACACTAAAAGTAAGAACACAAGAATTGGTTACTCAGTTCGGTGCTAAAACACCTACATCTGCGGGGCCTTGCCCAGTCTGAAAATCATCCACTAAATAATCAAGATCAGTTACAAAGTTCCTCAAACAATTAACTATCTAGACTTATCTTTCCGTGTGGATTTGTGAGATCCCCTCACTGCCGGTCAGCAACTCCTCATTGTTGTCTTGACCACTTCTCCCGAAGTATTAAGGCTTCTTGATTTCAGACTCTGGCGATGGCGAAGGCCTATTGAATCTCCGTTCAATTTGCTGCTCCAAACTGTAAAGCTATTCTGAACTTCATAATACTTTCACTCAAGATGGATACATTCTGTCGCAGCTTCTTTGTCTATTTATAGCTCAATGTTGTGATGTCGTCTTGATCTTCTCGATCCATCCAACTCGGCAATGCTGATCTGCTCGTCCAGCTAATCACAGCTACAAGTAGTCTCCTAGCTATACTCTACTTCTATAGCTAATCTGAAGAAATATAATATTTCCTTATTTGAGACTAATCCTGACTAAAATACAACTCTAGAATATATTCTTTATCTAATCAAATCAGCATCAAATCAATCTTCAAATAACGTCTTGATTTGCTCGAATATCTTCTCTGATCGATCATGAGTTGTACTTTATCTCAATCACTATTGCTCGATTTCTGATTCTGCTTGAGCAAGTGTTTAAACATCAGCATGTTTAAAAATAATGACTTCTACAAAACAACCAACTAAACCTTGCTGAGTTTTCTGGACTTTTCACCTTGAAGTCATGACTTTTTAAATTCGAACTATTGATGAAAATACTTATGGTTTTCCAAATGTCACTTTTAATTTCTACCACTAGTTACGACTCCCTAATATTAATATATATAATAAGATTATTAAATTTGTCATGCCACTAGTTACTAATATTAAATTTTCTTATTTGTATTATATATCATAGCAATATATTAATCATTTAAAATCTGATCAACTAAGTCAGTTTCTTTTGTATGTACTTAAACGGAACAGTTAATTAAAATATGTAGTTTCCTTGATTTTCTTTATAGATGGCAACCAAATGTTTAATAACTAATTAACATGATACAGTGTCAAAAAGAAATATATAACTACTCAAGAAAATTTTAAAAGAGAGAAACAAAGGTTATAAATATGCTTTCGGGGGAAAATAGACAGCTCAAATGCTAACTGCCACGCACAAAATTCTGTCAAGATTGTGATGTGTACTGACCATATATTCTCATTTCCATTCCCCAGCCAATCAGTAACTAAAACGGGGTTTGTACTGACCATATATTCTCATTTCCATTCCCTAGCCAATCAGTAACTAAAACGGGGTTTTTAAGAGCATCCGCGATGATCAGCTACATGAATGTTTAGTTTAAATTGTCATGTCACGTTTTAAGCAAATAATTTGGCAAGTTACATTATCCCACAATGATAAGCAACAATCATTTATTCTGGAAGAGTCCCATGTATACGTATATGACGTGAATTTGAATTGGAAAAATGATAATATCAAGTAAACACTACGTAAATGATTTCAAATTGGATTGGAATCCGTGTGTATTTATGATAGCATGCCTGCTTGGATGAGCAGTGCTGCTAGATGAGAGTAGTATACGTGGCAAGGTGCAATGGTGAGCGGTACTACTACAACTATTGAAATATTACAAGCAGGTACACTTTTAGCACCATTGCAAATGCTCTAAGTATTTGTTTTTTTTTTCATTTCCTCGTTCTCTAGAGTTTAGTATAATATAATTCAGTTCAGTTCATCAAAAACATTATTTAAGAATTCAGGTCAATTTAGACTTACTGAGTCTATTTTCAATATATTAATTTTCACATCAGTTCAGTTAAATTCAAATCGGCGATCAAGACATAAGACTAAAGTGCAAAAAATAGACCTAACATAGGTCAAAGTACCCAAATTGTAGACATAATATTCAAAATGATCAATTTTTGGTAACCAACATTTTATAAATGTACAAGTTTTAGACACTTGTTAATTTTGATAGTTAGTTCAGTTCGTTTTAGGGGAATTTTTGTAAGTTTATGAATAATTGACGTAGGACTGAAAACCTAATACCCAATTGTTTATTTTCTAAAGAAATAAAAAGGAAAAAGTTAGACTAAAAAATAATAAATTTAATCAATTATTTAAATTAGAAAAAATTTAATACAAGAAAAGATGACGAGCCATTTTATAGGGAAGTGACATTGTTTTCTAAAATTCTAAAAAAAATTAGTATCATTCTGTTTTATATAGATAATAATAAATGTTTCAAATTTTTTTGTATGGGCTCAAATCATTATTTGAATTAAACATTTAAACAGTTTAGCTAACTCAAAAATCACATCAAGCCCTGGCCCGCCCCCAACCTACTGCATGGCAGACTGTTTGAATTTTCAATGATTTAATTTTCCAAAAGGAAAAGTCCAAGGTCAATCGATGCGAATAGAAGCTGTGCTTCTAAGTCTCCGTTGATTAGCGTGCCGACTCTTTGGCGCCTCGTCTCGTCTTGAAACAAAACCATACTTTGCTTTTCTATTTCTCCGGTCCTTTCCTCAACCCCAGCAAGTAAGCATGAAATCCAGAATCTTGAGTTTCCAGCTGATTCTACATTCGCTGTTCATATCAATGCTCTCTTTAAACTACCAGTTGAGTTACGGAGCAGATTCCATTTCCGGTAATCAGTATCTTTCAGGAGATGCGACTCTTATCTCAAAACAGGGCAAATTTGAACTTGGATTCTTCAAACCTGGTAAGTCCTCCGACTTCTACATAGGAATATGGTACAGGCAAGTTAGCGAACAGACCATTGTTTGGGTCGCAAACAGGGTAGCTCCTGTAAAAGATAAATATACCTCATTCCTTAGAATCCAAGATGCAAATTTGGTGCTTTTCAATGAGTCTCAGGATCACATATGGTCCACTAATGTTGATTTCGTTGGCTCGAGTTCAAGTCCTTTCGTGGCTATTCTTCGTGACGACGGTAATTTCGTTTTGATTGAAAAGTCGTCGAATTCATCAGTCTGGGAAAGTTTCAGTCACCCGACTGATACATGGTTGCCAGGTGCCAAGCTTACTTATAGCAAAGTCACACGACAGCGTCAAAATCTGACGTCTTGGAAAAATTCTGAGGAACCAGCCCCGGGGAATTTTTCACTACAAATAATGTATACATCATTCGATAATGATTCTTACTTTTACTTGGACCATAATTATTTTCCTATTTATGCATGGGTGGATTTGGATGAAATAAATTTTATATGCTCTGACAACTTAAATTTTAGCAGGGTTGATAACGAGAATGAGACTTACATAAGTTACGACCTCATAAATCCAGAAACTCCATGTAGATTAGTAATGGATGTGTCCGGACTACTAAAGGCAAACAATCTTAGTATGCCTGATAAGTGCAGTGTTCCTTCTTACTGTGGGGAATACAGTGTGTGTAACGACAATTCAACCACCACTTGCAATTGTTTGGAAGGTTTCGAGCCAGTGTCGGATGAAAATTGGAGTCTAAATCAATTTTATGGTGGCTGTAAGAGGAAAACAGACTCTCACTGTGTTGATGGAAGTGTTAGGAAATCCAAGTTCAAGATGTACCAAAATATGAGTGGATCCCGCGGATTAGAAAATGTTGGGTATGTGAATGTTGAAAGTATTGCAGATTGTGAATCTAGATGCGTGACTAGCTGTTCTTGTAGTGCTTATGGTTATGATCTTGGCAGATCTTCTACATGCATCATCTTAAATGGTAGTCTATTAGACCTTCAACAATTTTCTACTCATAGGGATGGGGATGTAACAGTTTATGTCAGATTTGGAGCCTCAAAATTTTCAAGTGGCAGCTGGAAGAATAAGAGTACAACTGTCGCGGGATGCATCGCTGTAGTGTTCATTCTCCTGGTTGTTATTTTATTTATATTTTGGCGACGGAGTAAGAAAATGAGAGTGGTAGGAGCTGAAGAAGGTTCATCACTTGCAATATTTAGCTACAGAGATTTGCAGAATGCTACCAAGAACTTTTCACTCAAGTTGGGAGCTGGAGGTTTTGGTTCTGTGTTTAAAGGAATCCTGCCCGATTCGACTATAGTAGCTGTGAAGAAGCTGGAAAGTGTGAGCCAGGGAGAAAAGCAATTTCGCGCCGAAGTTAGCACAATCGGGACAAAGCAACACATTAATCTTGTCAGGCTTCGGGGATTTTGTTCTCAAGGTGCTAACAAATTGCTGGTGTATGAATACCTGGAAAACAAGTCCTTGGATTGCCATCTTTTCAGTAAGGATGGTAATATCATCTTGAACTGGAAAAAGAGGTACCAGATTGCTCTAGGAACTGCTAGGGCCTTGGCTTATCTCCATGAGAGTTGTAGGGATGTTATCATTCATTGCGACATTAAGCCTGAGAACATTCTCCTGGATGCTGATTTCTGCCCTAAAGTTGCTGATTTTGGCCTTGCAAAGCTCATGGGACGCAATTTTAGCCGTGTCCTGACAACCGTGAGAGGGACACGGGGCTATCTTGCGCCCGAGTGGCTATCAGGTGTAGCGATTACTCCCAAAGCTGATGTTTACAGCTTTGGAATGATGGCGTTCGAGCTTATATCAGGGAAGAGAAACTGGATGGTTTCAGAGTGTTCTGAGGAAGGGTTTGTGACATATTTTCCTAGTTGTGCTGCAGAATTGATGATCAGCGAGGGCGATACGATGAGCTTGTTAGACCCGAGATTAGATGGTGAGGGCGATGTGGAAGAGGTGTCGAGACTGTGCAAAGTGGCGTCATAGGCCATCCATGGGTCAGGTGGTTCAGATTCTTGAACAAGTTTTGGATGTGAATGTACCTCCGGTTCCTGAAGCTCTCCAAACCTTGAATGAGAACCAAGAACGCGTAGCCTTTTTCACCGACTCATCAGCAAACCACACAGGGAATAATCAGAAGAACTAGTGCATGCATACATTTTCAGCTCACTGAATAATGTAATAATTAGTGTTTTTCCGTATGCATCAGATATCCAGGGGTGAAATGTTTTACATACTTACATTGGCAGTATATCTGAGCTAGGATCCCATTGTAGATATCACTATTCACTTTTTCAAATGTCATTTTAGATCTGCCCATTCAAGATCTTCAGAAGTAGTGCTGTTGGACCCTTTCCCATCAGCATCGGTAATCCCTGATTTGGATATGACATCATGTATCTTCATTATAAAGCCATACTGTTAATTTGAGAATTCTAATTAAAGAAGAAAATTTCCCCAAATTTTATTCCTCAACATCTGAATTGCATGTATGTTGTAACCATCTAGCTAAGACGGTTACAAAACCCTAAGCTGGAATTCTAGATGGTATTAGAGCTCTAGAAACTCCTTGGATGGCGATCGATCTGAGCAAATTAAGCTCAGTATACTTTAGGAATCGGAGGGGATCTTACAAACCATGAATGTGATCTGATCTTAGGAACCTTTTGCCCTCTGTACGTGGGAAAGTGTTTCATAAGCAAAGCAGGAGAGAGATGTTCAAAGTTTGGGAGAGAAAATGCTGCTATGCAAAGGCGGATCTATGCTTAGCATGCGCCAGTGTACTCTTGGATATGCTGAACAAGCATGCGAACAGTATTTTCCTAAACTGTCATTGTAGCGCCTTCTCGTTTTATACTATCGCCTACCGTAGTATTAATTTCTAGATCCGCAATTAATCAGGGACAGACTTTCCTGATGCCAAATAGTGATTTATTGTTGAATTACGTGGTAGAGGACTTGCGTGGAATGTTGTTATCAACTTTAAACATAGGATATGATGAATGATTCAAATCCTACTCGCGCACTAAAAAACTCGCTTTCTCGTCGGCTCCAAAGAAATAAAAAGACCAAGATCTATAGAGTCAACCAGTCGTTCTATATAATATTATTTCTCCTCCCTATAAATACAAGTCCATCTTACATCAATCTATACCAACGTAAGGGAAGACATAAATCCATCCAGCCACGAACATGAAGGTATCTGGGATTATTCCACTTTCCTTTCATTAGAAAATTTCTTTAATACTTGCTATGTATGAGGAGTGTCTGAATGCAAACAGAAAATAGAGCTAAAGGTGGCCTTCAACTGCAGCAAGTGCAAGACTCAGGTGATGAAAGCAGTCACAAAAGTTGAAGGTATACGTATGCTAGATCATTTCTGATCATATATATCAATGTTGTGATTGTAGGGGTCGATAGAGTGGCCGTGGATGCTGAGAAGGGGTTATTAACGGTGATCGGAGAAGTTGATCCTGTTCGTGTCACAAATCAAGTTAGAAAAACTGGAAAACATGCAGAGATCATAAGCTTTGGACCTCTCAAGAACCAAGCTGAAAACTAATCTTACCAGTAATCCTAATCCAGATATACTATGATTCTTCAATCCGACCTGTGCTCATTTCTTCTGAGTTTGATATATGTGAAATGTCCTGTAATTTGTCCCCTTGAGTCTAAAGTTTAATTAATTTTGAAGGTTCATATGAATCTAGAATTGGTTGTTTTTGCATGCATTTTACGCTTGGAATATTAATTGTTTTCATATAGAGTAGTTTGAAAAGGTTACTCAACTTTATAGTCCCTAGTTGTTAATTAGATGTTTCCTATGTTTTTCAGATAAAGTTGACTGTTGAAAGGTTGAGGCTTTAGAAGTTGACCCTAATGTGTATATATGGTTGAATTAATAAAGATTATGGTTTTCCAAATGTCACTATTAATTAGTTTACTAGAATACTATTATCATAACAGGATATGAATTTTTGTCAAAAAAAAAAAAAAAAAAAAAACAGGCTATCAATTTAAGTACGTAAGTTTATACTGTTTAATTCTAAATTAATGATAACAAATTTTAGGAATCTAGCTAGATATTTAATCGATATTTTAAAAGTTCCTATACATTTATTATATTTTCTCTAAAAATTATTATCACAATTATTAATACTTAATAGATCTGCAAATTTTTAAAATTGTTAAATTACTTGAAGATACTAACCACTTTGGCTAATTATATATCTCTCCATTACCTGTCAACTTCTTTAAAAATGCCTACAATCATTCTTGTACTTTTATTAATAACAAACATATAACACATTTATTATTTTTCGCTGTTTCTTATTGATTTACATTTTGAAGTACAACTATTGGAAGGTTAAACATTTGGCAGCTTTTCAAAAAAAAAAAAAACATTTGGCAGCAGTTCTTTTTTAAAGTTAAATTGCCACTTGATAGAGGGATGTTTATTGAACTCTCTTAACCCTATTAAAACATCTTCGTGAAAGAAGGCGAGGTGAAGATTACGGGGAAAAGTACTATAAAATACAATACATTCCCTATCTATAATGCCAGTAATAACTTATCGAACATCTACATCAATAATTAGGGATATAGGATAATAGTCACAGTTTATAGCGCTACTGACTAGTTCAGGTCTAACTAACCAACTCCATACTAACTATAGTACGGAGGACAAGTTAACTCTGTAGTCTCATCCCAGTCTGCCTCACTAAAACTGATATGGCCCTCCCATGGTCTGTAAGAGACGTTCCAAGTCGATTTTACAAAGTCAAGGTGTCATTAACCTATCTGACTAGTACCAAACAGATGGATCAATTGATAACACCCGTCTGTACAGTCTATAAATCTAAATCAGACAGAGACGCCAGAGAGTAAATATTTAAACTACCTCGACGTGGATTTCTTCTACCCATCTTATGAATCAGATCGGAAACCAACAGAGTTTAATTAGCCAAGCAAAAGGATGTTGGTGTTTTATGAAACACAATCATTTAAGCATAATTGGATTTGAGTATTAGTGAGCTCGAGACGTTATAACAAGGTTGGTGGTGCGGAGTGCAAACTTGTATAAACCCATCCACGAGCTCACAATTCTGGAATAATCATGTTTGTATGATTAATTCGGAATAAAGTGTTACATTGATACTAATGCAGAAATGTATACGTATATCAATTAACACGTGTTTGGTTTTGGGGTCATATGATTGGATGATTGTTTTGGTACGTACGTATGCATGCAGTTATTCCTTGGATTGGATGCATGCATGCAGTTAACTCACCGTTGTGGATTGGATCGGGGTGTGTTCTGTGGTTACTGCAGTTGCCTCTTGGCTGTGTAGTTACTGCAGTTGCCACTTGGTTGTTCTGTAGTTACTGCAGTTGCCTCTTGGTAGGTTCTGTGGTTACCTGCAGTTGTTCATCCCTATCTGATACGGTGTGGTTCGGTACCGATGTTTTCCCTATAAATGCACATGCCCTTGGTGCATGTAAAGATACAGAATCACAGAACAGTAATTACAGTCCTTAAACAAAATGTTCAAAGGCATTTTCTTGTTTCAGGCCTAGAAGCAAGAAGGTTCGATAGTTTTATCCTGCGAGGGAATTCGTGAAACCCAGGCTATAAGGGTCGAATTATTCTCAAAGGAAAGCGAGCCTACGTGACTCTATCGAAATCCAGATACATCACAAATACCCTTTCTCTTTACCCAACAATCTTTGAGAATAATTTGTTGTCATTGTGATGATGGATTCTGTACGTGACATGACTTCTAAGTTTATGAAGTTAGAGAAGTTTGTAGGTGTGGACTTTCGCAGGTGGCAGAAAAAGATGCACTTCCTCCTAACCACTCTCAAGGTGGTGTACGTCTTGTCTACTCCGATCACCGAACCAGCAGAGGATGAACCATTGGAGGAGACACGCAAGAGAAACAAGTGGGAGAATGATGACTACATATGTCGCGGTCACATCTTGAATGGTATGTCTGATTCACTGTTTGATATATACCAACATGTTGAATCTGTAAGGGAGTTGTGGAATTCTTTGGAGTCAAAGTACATGGATGAGGACGCTTCTAGTAAGAAGTTCCTTGTCAGTAATTTTATGAATTACAGGATGTCAGACTCCAGGCCAGTGATGGAGCAGTACAATGAACTGCTTCGGATTCTTGGGCAATTCGCACAACACAAATTGGAAATGGATGAATCTATTTCTGTGTCAAGCATAATCGACAAGCTTCCATCCACTTGGAAGGATTTCAAACACATGCTTAAGCATAAAAAGGAAGAGCTATCTCTTGTTCAACTTGGGAGCCATTTGCGCATAGAGGAAACTCTAAGGGTGCATGAAAATGGCAAGCCCAAAGATAAAGAAACAGTGGTATCTTCTTCTATCAATGTGATGGAAGATGGTGAAAGTACTAAGAAGAAAAAGGGCAAAAAGCGTCCCTTTGTCAACAACAACAGGGAATCAAACAAAAAGCCTAAGGGTTCATGTTGGATTTGCGGCAAGACGGGGCACTTTAAACGTGACTGTCGTGTCGGAAAGAGCAAGAAGGGAGTGGTATCAAACCATTCTGGGCAGGGGTCTAAGGACCAAGGTCCACCAACTCAAGGTCAGTATTTTGACAATGATTTAATTTTTTTATGAAAATTATGTCACACTCATTCCTGAAACATTTTACATGCAGGATGATGAAGTTGCGTGGTGGGTAGATTCAGGTGCAACCAAACATGTTTGCAAGGACAAAAAGTGGTTCAAGTCATTCGAACCGGTTACTAATGGTGCCATCATTCATATGGGAAACGAATCTACCGCCGATATTCTTGGTCGAGGAGAAGTTGTGTTGAAATTCAGTTCTGGAAAATATCTTCATCTAAAGGATGTATTATATGTACCTAGAATTAGAAAGAACTTAGTTTCTGTTGGCATTTTAAATAAGTGTGGCTATAAGCAAGTGATTGAATCTGATAAGTATGTATTGTCGAGGTATTATGTGTTTGTAGGGTTTGGATATTATTGTAATGGTATGTTTATGTTGAATTTGAGTGATAATTTTAATTCTGTAAACATGGTTTGTTCTGGTGTTGATTTACCATCTTTATGGCATGCAAGACTAGGACATGTTCATTATAATCGCATGCTAAATATGTCCAAAGAAAACTTGATTCCACCTTTTGATAATAAATGTGCAAAAATGTGATACTTGCAAGTTGACTAAAATTGTCAAACAACCTGTGAAAAGTATTGAAAGGACATCAAGTTTGCTTGAACTCATTCATAGTGATTTATGTGATTTGCATGCAACACCATCTTTGGGAAATAAAAAATATTTGGTAACATTTATAGATGATTATTCTAGATTTTGTTACATATATTTGTTACATTCTAAAGATGAGGCAATTGCTAAATTTAAGATTTTCAAAAATGAAGTTGAATTGCAGCAATCTGTTTTGATTAAAAAGTTGCGCATTGATAGAGGAGGTGAATATTATGATCCTGTGTTTTTTGAATCTTGTGGCATAATTCATGAAGTTACCGCTCCTTATACACCACAATCAAATGGTGTGGCTGAAAGGAAAAACAGGGTTCTCAAGGAAATGGTTAATTCCATGCTATCCTACTCGGGTTTGAGTGACGGATTTTGGGGTGAAGCCATGTTAACGGCTTGCTATTTATTGAATAGGGTTCCAAATAAAAGGAACAAGAAAACTCCATATGAACTTTGGTGCAAAAAGAAACCAAACTTGATTTATCTTCGAGTTTGGGGTTGTCGGGCGGTCGTGAGATTTCCTGATCCCAAAAAGAAAATATTGGGGGAACGAGCAATTGATTGCATCTTTATTGGATATGCCATGCATTCCAAGGCTTATAGGTTCTATGTTATTGAACCTAATGATTTCATTTCGGTTCACACTGTGATTGAATCGGTAGATACTATTTTTGATGAAACTCGATTATCCTCAATGGCAAGACCAAAGGATATAGTTCCAACTTCAATAAGAATTATAGAGGGAGATGAAATTTCACCTGATAAGTCACTTGAACTTCGAAGAAGTAAGAGAGGAAGGATTGAAAAGTGTTTTGGTCCTGATTTCCAAATGTATTTGGTTGAGGGATCAAGAGATGAGATTGATAATGAATATTCTTATTGTTATCATGTTGATGAGGATCCTAAAACATTTAGTGAGGCAATGAAATCACGAGATGTTGCTTTCTGGAAAGAAGCGATAAATGATGAGATGGATTCCATCATGGGTAATAATACGTGGATTCTCTCTGATCTACCACGTGGTTGCAAACCATTAGGTTGCAAATGGATCTTCAAAAGAAAGATGAAAGTCGATGGTTCTATTGACAAGTTTAAAGCCAGATTGGTTATCCAAGGCTTTAGGCAAAGGGAAGGTGTTTATTACTTTGATACATATGCCCCAGTTGCCAGGATCTCCACTATTAGGTTGTTGATTGCCTTGGCTGCTATTAACAACTTAGTGATCCATCAAATGGATGTCAAAACAGCATTTTTAAATGGGGATCTTGAAGAGGAGGTTTACATGAAACAACCAGAAGGGTTTGTTATGCCAGGAAATGAGCATAAAGTTTGTAAACTGGTTAAATCATTGTATGGGTTAAAACAAGCTCCTAAGCAATGGCATCAAAAGTTTGATGAGGTGGTTTTGTCAAATGGTTATCAATTAAACCATTCTGACAAATGTGTATATAGCAAATTTGATAATTCTGGAAATGGAGTTATTATTTGTCTATATGTGGATGACATGTTGATTTTTGGTACAAACCAAAATCAGGTTGACCTTACAAAGACTTCTCTGTCTTCAAGGTTTGACATGAAAGACATGGGGGAGGCGGATGTTATTCTTGGCATTAAGATCAAACGAGAGAATAATGAAATCTCTCTGACACAATCTCACTATATTGAAAAAATACTCAAAAAGTTTAATTGTGAGAATTGTTCCCCAGTTAGTACTCCAATTGATACAAGTGTGAACCTTGTACCTAATAAGGGTAAAGCAGTATCACAACTCGAGTACTCTCGAGTAATTGGATGCTTGATGTATGCCATGACAAGCACAAGGCCAGACATCGCTTTTGCGGTTGGCAAGTTGAGTAGATACACGAGTAATCCTAACACCTTTCATTGGCAAGCTGTTAGGCGTGTGCTCAAGTATTTAAAGAAAACCAAGGATTATAGTTTGTGCTATGTGGGATTTCCTTCAGTGTTGGAAGGTTATTCGGATGCTAGTTGGAATAATAGCGGAGATGCTAATTCTTCTACTAGCGGTTGGGCATTTTTGCTTGGTGGAGGAGCCATTTCATGGTCTTCAAAGAAGCAAACTTGTCTAGCTGACTCGACATTGGAAGCTGAATTTATTGCTTTAGCCGCAGCCGGTAAAGAGGCAGAATGGTTGCATAATCTGATCTATGAAATTCCATTGTGGCCTAAGCCAATTTCGCCTATCTCAATTCATTGTGATAGTCTAAATACTTTGTCTAATGCTTATAAGGAAGTGTACAATGGAAAATCCAGACACTTGGGCATCAGGCATAGTGCGGTTCGTGAGTTATTAACTCATGGTGTGATTTCAGTTGATTTTGTAAGAACACAGAAAAATCTAGCAGACCACTTGACGAAGGGGTTAGCTAGGGACTTGGTATTTAAGTCGGTGATCGGGATGGGTTTAAAGCCTATTTAAATCTTTGATGGTAGTATACCCAATTTCGCTCTAGTACGACGCTAGAGTCAAATTCAATGTGGAAGACCCATTATTTAAGATTGAAACATATAATTTTATATCTCGAATGGTATATGTTTGGACATGCATGAAAACCAGAGGATGAAGTTTAAACTTCTTAATGGATTTTTTGAAAAAATACATATGCATGTGTATGATTAAAAAGATTCACCTATATGAAGAGCGAAGTGTAGCCGCTTCAAGAAGTTAAGGCTTGGCTTTGTATGCACCTCATGAATGGATTGGGACACATGGCTTGAATAGTGTCAGTTTAGCTTTTGAGTTGTATTTGAACTTGTGTGTGTATTATCTTCAAGTGTTCAAATGGGTTGAAGGGTTCAATCTTTTAGACACCCCGATTCTCGAGCATTTGGAATGTGTAATTCACTAAGATTAAAATTCAATCTATAAGACATTTTCATTTATGCACTTGTTTGGTTTTGGATGGATTGTTGTTTTTCCAAATCAAGGATTATACTTAAATGGGGGAGGATTGTTGGTGTTTTATGAAACACAATCATTTAAGCATAATTGGATTTAAGTATTAGTGAGCTCGGGACGTTATAACAAGGTTGGTGGTGCGGAGTGCACACTTGTATAAACCCATCCACGAGCTCACAATTCTGGAATAATCATGTTTGTATGATTAATTCGGAATAAAGTGTTACATTGATACTAATGCAGAAATGTATACGTATATCAATTAACACGTGTTTGGTTTTGGGGTCATATGATTGGATGATTGTTTTGGTACGTACGTATGCATGCAGTTATTCCTTGGATTGGATGCATGCATGCAGTTAACTCACCGTTGTGGATTGGATCGGGGTGTGTTCTGTGGTTACTGCAGTTGCCTCTTGGCTGTGTAGTTACTGCAGTTGCCACTTGGTTGTTCTGTAGTTACTGCAGTTGCCTCTTGGTAGGTTCTGTGGTTACCTGCAGTTGTTCATCCCTATCTGATACGGTGTGGTTCGGTACCGATGTTTTCCCTATAAATACACATGCCCTTGGTGCATGTAAAGATACATAATCACAGAATGTTCAAAATGTTCAAAGGCATTTTCTTGTTTCAGGCCTAGAACCAAGAAGGTTCGATAGTTTTATCCTGCGAGGGAATTCGTGAAACCCAGGCTATAAGGGTCGAATTATTTTCAAAGGAAAGCGAGCCTACGTGACTCTATCGAAATCCAGATACATCACAAATACCCTTTCTCTTTACCCAACAAAGGACCGGTTGACTAAAGTAAGAGTCGGAAGACATCAAAACCCTTCTAGTGCTCTATAAAAAACATTCATTCAAGCACATTTCCGTTTATTAAAGCTAAAAACTCTAGGACACTCTAAACAAAGCAGTAAATTTGTAAAAAGTAAAAAATAAAAGTAGGAAGTCACTCATAGCAGCAGTAACCTCGACTAGAGCTCGACGGTGGAGGCGTAGCCAGCGATCGCGCATGGGCGACGCATGGGACCGATGACCACGCGTGAGAAAGAGCTCCAGCGAGTGTCCGGTGTGTGTGACGGAGCTCCTCCGTCCGACGAAAGATCGATTCAAACAGAGGCATGATTTTCATCTAATTTGGCCGATCGGAACAGGGAATCAATGTGGGATTTCTTCGATCAATGTGGGATTTCGGAAAATTTCTTCGATCGAAAGTTAGTTATTTGGGATTTCTATGACAATAAAATTCTTAATATTTTATAAATTACAATGAAAAATGTTTTCAGATTATCCTAACATAATTTAGCATTTTCATGATAAAATTTTAGTGTCTTGTTTATAGGTCCTCCTCGTGGATACTTGTGTATTTAAATGGCACAAATTATTCTAATATGCAAATTAACCTTTATTAAGTTTGTGATTCTAAAATTATATTTTTAATTAGTTTACGTTTTGAATTAATATTTAATATTTAAATGACAAAAAAATTAATTAACATAAGAAAAATTGGATTTATTATCTCCTAAAAGAACAATTAATGAAGAACTTGAAACAAATCCATGATGATTATATACATGATGATTTGAAAAAGTATTCTGATCCGAAAATAAAATAAAATGGTTTGAGACAAAATAAAAATTTCTTTATGAAGGTTACTTGGTAGCCATTAATCGTAGGTTTGAAGAATATATAATAATTGGAAAAAATTAATGTTACCTAGCCAGTTGACGCATACCGGACTTGGTTCACAATTGTGCGTGCGAAAAACATCAGGAACAATTCCTTCTTTGACTCAAATTGTAAGTTGGCATATTTTTTTCCTAGTACATAATTAAGTTGGTATATATAAAACAGAATAAAGGCAACTTGAATCGTGAGGATTCCAAATTTCCAATGATTAATGACTATGATTCCCCTACGTATAACTAGTGTTGCCAATTCAAGTTAATATGATATATTTGGGTCGTGTCAAAATAGTTTGAATTGAAAAATATATTTAATTTATTTCGAATCAATATCGGATCAGATTAATTATCAGATCATGTCAGATTATTTTTGGAAGGTTTATTTCGGAACGTATAATTTGGGTTCTGGTTATCATAAACTTGTTACCATTATACGTTCCGAAATAAATTTAAACAGCTACTCTAATAGCTCAACAACTACTCTAAAACAATCTCTATAATATAGTACCAAATTCCAAAAATTTCATAATTATTTAGTCTTCATCCAACAATTGCTCTATTTTACCATTCCATGAATTTATTGCCATAAATAATAATAGATATACTTAATTCTATTGTAGACTCCCAATAGCACACAATTAGGGCATGTTTGTTTAAGCTTATTTCTTACTAATATGAACTGAATTGAAGTGAAATTTATGTATTGAAAAATAGAATATGAATGTCTAAATTTACTTGAATTTGATCAAACTATATTTTACTGAACTGAACTGAATTGAAATGAAATTTATGTATTGAAAAATAGAATCGGAATGTTTAAATTTACTTGAATTGATCAAATTATATTATACTAAATTGAACTGAATTGAATTAGATTGAACAGCTCTATTTATAAGTTCCAACAAACATGAACTTAATTTTATTTGCAAGTTTATGATTTTAATATTTTTAAGTGTGTGAATATGTGAATGATTTAGAAAGTATAGGATAAAAAAGGAAGGAAAAAGTAAGAATCAATGATAACATTAAATTTTGGAGTATAAAAGAAGAGTAGCCCATATGCCTTTTCATTCTTCCAATTTTACCATATCTCTATTTTAGAGTATGGGATAGAGCATCTGTTGGAAGCAATAATATAGTCAAAAAGGACAAATCTAACTAAAAACTCTATTATAAATTAACTGTTGGGCATGCTCAGGGTTGTGTCTTTATCTAACTCGTTTTAACCTAAATGTATCACTTATCTTTTTAGAAACAATAATAACCCGGATAGCTTTAAATAAACAAGAATTAATTCTTATTTAAAGTTTTATAATTGCTAATTATCATATTATGTCAGTATTAAATACTATTAGTGTCATTTCTTGCTTGAATATGGGTCAAGACCACTACCAGCCCTGGGGGTATGCGACCGGTGCGGTCGCACAGGGTCTCAAATTCCCCAGGGCCTCAAATTTTAATCTTTCACTAATTAATAATGTGATAAAATAAATATTTTAGAAATAAAAAAAGTGTATATGTGATTAAATACGTAGAAGATTACGGAAAATAATCTGATATATTGATGAAATTTGGATTACAGATAACAGTGACGTGGATAACGAAAGAAAAACATTATTTTTAGGAGATTAGTTTGAAAAGAGTTATATATTATATATGAGTTCAAGAATTAACAATTGTCAATTTTAATATTTTCCTTCGTTACCTGGTAGAAATTAACATGTTTCTTTTTTCTAATCTCCTTAAAATTAAGAAAAAAAATGTATATTGTGTAATATTCTGCGCTATTTTTTATGAGTGCAAAATATTATTTTAAGTATTCTGTCACTTTTAATAAGAATGTTGAAATTAAAGTATTTTATTCCACTAAAAAATATAATTATATATTAAAATTTAATAATATGTATATTTTAGGACCACAATTTTATATTCCGCACAAGACCTCGGAAATCTTAGGGCCGGCCCTGGTCAAAACTCATATCAATTCTAAATTATTGAGGAAAATAAACTCTTGGGTTAATTTTGGATTTAGGTGCAAGTCTAATTGGGTTCGATCGTGTCTTAATTTTCAAGTCATCGATATTGTGTTGGTAAGATCAATTAGTGTCACATTATAGTTGGGTGATCAGGTTGTTTTGGTCAGATCGATTTGTGTCGAATTGTCGAGACATGTCGGAAATTGACATCAGTACATATAACTCACAATATATTAACATAATTGCATCCATATTTTATTTAATACATGAAGTGAACCTCATATATTTGAAAGTTGAATTAAAAATTATAAAATAAATGAAAAAACTTAACTTTGAGAGAACAATTGAGTGAACGGAATGGGAAAAAATAAATAGATGTTGCCGTAAAAGAAAATTATGTAACTTGCATCAAAAAAAATTCAAATAAAGAATATGTGTATTTTCGAGGGATGAGTATTCTTTGTATTTTTTTCCCCATATATGTACTAAGTCATGAACATATATGTAGGTCGCTAATTTCTTCTTTAATTAGTATATTTTTCATTCCCCGGAAGTTTAAAGAATACTATGATCATAGAGTCCAGTTGTCCACCACACTAAAAATGGGTAGTTGCTTATGAAACTGTAAAAAAATAGATATCTGGTATTATCAATATAATAATGTTTCCATTGGGAAAAATAAATTCTGAACTACTTCCACTGGGAAAATAAGGACCAGTCTATATAATAAATATAGTCAGCCACTCTCATTTTCATTCATTCCTGGTGATTTCTTCTCAACACACACAACACATAAAAGATATGTAAGTCTAATCCAAGGAGCAATTTTAGCCGGTTTTAATATATATGCCAATGATTAAACTTAGCTAGGACAGTGACCAATTTCAGAGATTAATTAGCAGTTGCTTGCATAAAATTTTAATAATTGCATCTGTAAGTAGACGTTTATTGATGAATTCAAATTGATCCATCTAAACTAGATAGAAAATCAGGAAGAAGAAAATGGCAGAGGAACAAGAAAGATATATAGAGAAGAGGAGGAGAACAAGAAGATGTGCCAAGGTCCTAAAATAAGGAGGTTGAAAGAGATTAAGTGCTTTTAAAGGAGATCGTTTTAGATGGATTCCGATTTTAAAAGTGCTATTAAAAACTCAATAATTAAACAATAATAATAGTGTTACGCTAAATGTCTAATGTACTTATTAGAAGCTCTAACGGTGATAATTGCCCCGTCAATAACTGAGAGGTGAAAATGTATATAGACCCAATAGATCGACCGCATAACTCCAACGAGATTTCAATATGAGAATTGACTCACCAAACTTATATACTGAACACAACTCACTTCGCTTTTCAATTTGGATTGGAACTTACTCTAACAGTATTCAACGAGTTTATAGATTTGAGTGACAAGTTCAGATAAGTTTTTGAAATCTCTTCGTGAGATATTCATGAATGTGTATTTGCAATTATTGATCTTAAACGAATAATTTCTAATAACCGCGAGTTTTGAAAATGATAAATTTTGCACTAGGTGTTAGTTTTATTGTGTTTGTATGAGTGGCTCTTTTAATGTGAAAATATTAGTTATTCCCGGAGAATAGTAAATCCGACGTGTGGAGGACTTACGTTGAGATGTCATGTAACCTTAAACATATACATCATGAAAGAATGATTAGAAAATTTAAATTGAATAGAATTCTAAATAAAAATATACATCCAAATCCTACGCGTACTAAAAAGAAAGAATAGCCTATCTTTCCACACATAATTAAACTATCTTCTTTTACATAGTCTCCTCAAAAAAATTAAAAGAAACAAAATATGAAGTCAACCAGTCTTTCTATTTCATTTCTCCTCACTATATATACAAGTCCATCTTACATAGGAAGACACAAATTCAACCAGTTAATAACCACAGCCAGGGAACATGAAGGTATGCAAAATTTAACTGCAATTCCGTTTCTTCTGCAATTTTCTCTTATGTGTCCATGCAAAAGGTATACATGCATGATTCTTGAACCATTTTTCTGCATTTTCACTTCAGAAGATAGAGCTGAAGGTGGCCATCAACTGCAGCAAATGCAAGACTCAGGTCATGAAAGCAGTCACAAAACTTGAAGGTACGTTCTTCAAAAAACACACTCACACACAGTAGCGGAACTACATTAAACCTCCGGTAGGCCTGAAATCAGGCGTAAATTACTATTCTCCGGTGAAAATAGGGGCTTTTCGACCTAAGACGAGCCTATTCTAAATTCTTTTAACCATTTGAATCTACCCTGAAATAAATTCCTAGTTCCTACACTGCTCACACATGCACTATATCATTTCATGATCATATTATTCATATATGTTCATGTATTGATGATAATGTTGTGATTATATATAGGGGTGGATCAAGTGGCCGTGGATGCTGGGAAGGGGATATTGACGGTGATCGGAGATGTTGATCCAGTTTCTGTTACAAATCGAGTCAGAAAAACTGGAAAACATGCAGAGATCATAAGCGTTGGACCTCCCAAAAAGCCAGAACCTGCAAAACCTGATTATCAATATTGGGATATAATGCTTCCTCCTTCTTGCCCTCAATGCCATGTTTACGTCTCCTCCTATGATTCCTACGATGGATGCACCATTCTCTAGCTGCTCCGATCCGGCCGGGTGCAATATTTTTATGAGTTTGATACACATATCAAATATTATGAATTACTTTCTGTACTTTCTTGAAGTTGGATCATATAATGATTTTGAAATTTTATATAATTTTAGTTTCCTATGGGATTGAGGTTTGTATGAATCAAGAAGATGCTTGTTTGCGTCCATTTTTCAGATGAAGTTTGACTGTTGCAGAGAGATATGGCTGCTTCCTCTTACGTACCCTCGAATGTCTGTGAAGTTGCAGTTTTAGCTGGTGCAAACAAACTTCATCAAAGCACACATGATAGTATGATGACTTTAGCGATGACTTGCGACTTTGAAACACATTTTTCTTCCTATAGTAAAATGACTTCTTAATTTGAACAATTGATAATACCTATGGCTTTCCAAATGTCAATGATTTAAGTTTATCATACATATTTTTGTTTAATTGGCCATAACACTGCTAATTTCATTATATCAAAATTTGTTTTTATTATATACCCTAATTATATGCTAATAATGATAAAAATCGATCCACTGAAACAATTATTTGCAAATTTTTAAATGTAACGGATAATCATATTATACAGTGTATTGAATAAAATTGCATTTACTTTCCTTACTTATTTTTATGAGTACATTAAATATTTAAATATTGATGCAATTCCATAAATAATTTGAATGGACACAAATATCCCTCACTAATATTTTTTAGTTTAATTTAATCTAATTTTGATGAAACATGATTTGATTAACTTAAAGTTAATTTTGATATGCTGTTATTGTTTTTAACACAAAAGCTCATTTTAGTTTAATATATTTATGTTCAGTTTTAATAAAAAAATATTCTTAACTTCTTATGCATCGTCATTCTTTATTTGTTCAACCCTCCACTCCAAGGAGGATGCAAGAAAGAAAAATGAGGTAAATAATTAAACACGACAATATTTCATCCAAAATTCCAAATGCATGAAATTCAAGGAAGGGGGGCAAAATAGTGCTTATTCAAGAAAAGTCTAAAAGAAAAATAAAGGTTAAAAATAAGCTTTTAAGGAAAAATTGACAGCTCGAATGCTAACCACCATGCACAAAATTCTGTAAAGATTGTGATGTGTACTGACCTATATTCTCATTTGCAATGTCTAGCCAATGAGAAACTAAAACATTGTTTGTTTCCCTCAAGTCTTTTACATTTAAATTCATCATTTTCATGTTAAATCTCTTACGTGTAGTCCAGTTCAATTTAAATTTAACTTATTAAACTGTTATTATTTCGGTGGATTTTAACTTTTTAAACTAAAACGAATGAATTTTTACCACAGGTTTAATTATATTTCAGTAGATTTCAATTAATCTCAATTAATTTCAGTCTAATTAATCGTATCTTAGTTTCATACTTTATTGTCTTATTAAATATTGCACACTTGGTTATAAAAAATATATATTGCACACTTTGTTGTCATTTTAAATTCTTCATTGTCTTTTGGCTAGAAAAAATCAAGAAGTTTTCAACAGATTTTAGAAGGGAAAAGTAAGCCAAAATATTTTTCCAAGTCAATATTGTTAACCACTTATTTAGAGCTATATATTCTCCTACGTTGGAATGGAGTGAAACACACGCTTAGATGGGATGTTTTAAAACGAATTAACACTCAATTTTATTAATCAATAATGGACTAATTCAAACAATGAATTATCAAATTATATGTTAGTCTGATCAACTTGCAATGGTGAAAATTATAGTTATTGAGATGGTAATAGTTCTTGTTCAAATGTTTAAAAATAAAACATGATAATGGCAAAAAACCACAGCAAATTATACTGGTGAATGGATTTGATGAACCATCTAAAACAGAGAGACCAAACAATATCCCTGCCAAAATGTGAAACCCGTGCTAGGAATTGTCCACCAAAAGTGTCACTAATGCCCATTACCTATACATGCAGATGCAGT
Organism: Sherardia arvensis; assembly: GCA_948330725.1. Lineage (NCBI taxonomy): Eukaryota > Viridiplantae > Streptophyta > Magnoliopsida > Gentianales > Rubiaceae > Sherardia > Sherardia arvensis. The sequence continues at coordinate 7,692,465 of OX415238.1, read as the reverse complement.
TCTAACATCCAAAATGCATGCCACAGATATCAGTCTATCAGAAGTGCTGGATCAGACTTTTGTCCTAATAGTCGAGGCAGCAAACAAGTCAGAATATGCAAAAATATTGGCAGAAGTTAATCAAGCACTTCAACAAATTGTACTCACCGGTTTCTGAATTTGAAGCCTTCGGTTCCGCCAAGGTAAAGTTGCATAATTCTGTTTCTAGCGGATTTGAGGAAGTGGTTGCTTTGCATATCCCATGTTCACTGGATGGAGCCTGTCATAAAGCAGAAATGAGTGAATTAGTACTGATTTCTACCAGTATTAGTAAGGATTTCAAATTATGTCCTGAATCTCACCTTATTCTCGGATGGAATCCAAGAAATTCAAAGTCTGAATTGTTTGCTGGATATGGTTCTCGATAAGGAGTTGATTTTGAATTACTCGTCTCACCAAAAACTGTTAATCGTCTCCATGGATTAGGCATGGTAGACCAAGGCTGCAAAACCAAGATAAGTTCATGTTTAGTATCATATATAGCATAAGGCATGTTTATGAGAAATTGAAGAGTGAGCCGTGCAGATGGTATATACCGTAAAAGGATTTGTAAAAGTGTTTGAGTACACCAAAAAGACTTGAACGATGAGTTTCTCGACCATCCTGAGATTTTTGAGGAGTTGGGTTAAGTCCATGCTGCAAAAACATTAAGTTCATATTTAGAGTAAGAATCATATCATATAAGGTAGTTGTATGAGAAACGATGCGAGAACCAAGGTCGGGAGGGTTTTACGTGTGGGCAAGTAAAGGCAGTTGAAGTGCCTTTCTGCATTGAACTTGGCAATTGCGCAAGAACTAAGGTATCAGGCGGAAATTGGAGAGGTTTGAGTAGATAATGCATTTTTCAGAAGACTGACAAAAGCTTCAGACATTAGTCCTCCATTTGCTGGCGTGCAAAAAAATCATACAAATCACTAAGCAAATAAAACAACAAAAAACACATTTCACGTAACAGTTTTACTTCACAAAACCATTTCTTGGCCATTCTAAGTTCTAAACCTGTACAATAAACACATAACAGTGATTGGTGAAGCACAACATGATCAGATTGATATAGATTAAAAAATTTAATTAATTATATAGGTAATGAATCATCAGAGATTTTGGCAGCCTCATGATCATAACATAAGTTTTCTAAACATGATGTAATACATGTCAGACAAACAAGTCATCAGACAAAATTCAACGAAAATAAACCATAAGACAGAGAAAACAATAAGGAACATGGATCAAAAGCTTATAACAATAAATGTTGAATGAAGAGTTCAGACTAACCAAACAAAGATGGACCAGCGAGAGGAGAGGATCCGAACGCGGACCCGAACCCGAAACCTGTTCCAGTCGAACCAAAAGGCGGGTCAGAGGGCTTGCACCCGAACCCGAATCCTGTCCAGTCGAACTGGTGCTGAATCCTGTTCCGGTGCCGGAAGCAAACGCTGTTCGTCACAAAACAAAAACACAGTCACTGATGTCATTTTCCGGACACGAATTCGGGGGAGAAGAAGATGACCAAATTGTGAATATAAACATACCTGGAGTCGAAGAATACATGCTGTGAGCTTCACCAATGTTGATATTCTACGAATTTCGGTCCAGAAATCGGAGGTTCAGTGTGTGGATTTATAGGTTGGATTGAAGATTATGAAATCTTGAAGATTATGAAATCGGGCGTGACTGCGTGGAGTTGACGCCTAGCGGTTAACGGGAAACCGGAAACGAGTGGCGTTGTTTCTAAGCGCTTTATTTTTAAGCTTTTCTTTTATTTTGGCGCGCGGTACTATTTCCTGTCTATATATGCTCCACATTTTGATCAACTCTCGATTTGCCGCTCATACTTTTTGGATATTCACAATTAGGTCCCTATTCTGAATAAGACTTGTATCGTTCAGCTTATTCTCACCACTTTTAATACATTTCGCTTTATTTCAACACCTTTTAGTTCAACAGTTTATTCTCTTACATTTCATCATCATTCAGTTCAGTCCATAACCCGCTAATATCAACACAGTTCAGTTTCAGCTGAACTGGACAAGGCCCAATATATTTCATCATCATTCAATTCAGTCCAAAACCCTTTAGTTCACTTTCAGCTGAACTGGACGAGGGCTAAATTAATAACACGTGAACATATTGATATGCAAGGTGAGAACATGGTCAATTAGAAATATTATAATTATTATTTGTAAGGGCATAAATGGTTTAAAAATGACTTATTTTAAAAATAAAAGAATAAAAAATAGACTTATTTCTCCAACGCCAATAACAATATAAAAATAGTTATAACCTTTTTAATAACATACATTTCTCCCAAACCAGTAAATAGACTATGAAACTTACTGAAACTGTGTACTTTCTGTTGATCATTTAAGTAATTGGTTGTTTAATTTTAATAAAACTTTTTGCTAATATGACTTGCATTTTGATACTCATAAAATCTCACCATGTTTAATGAAGTAAAATGTCTGAAAATTATCATATTATATCGAATGGATCTAGTTAACTAACAAGATATATATATATATGTGCAAATGTAAAACTGGTGCTACATAGAGTTTTATGCCAAAAGCATGCCTAGAGATGCATCTATTACATGGTTTAAACAGCTCCAAAATGATATTCTGCTATTTAACTCGTCAGCATCGGTTTGATCTGAAATCAAACCTTTAGAAACCACGGCTTCGGCTCTGGACTTTGCACTGGATTTAAAGAAGTGGTTGCTTCATTAACCCCGTGTTCATGAACCTGTGACAGACCAAAAATGAGAAATGGTAATGATATCGACCAATCACTGCTCTAGCTACTACATGCTGATTCAAGTTGAATCTCACCTTACAGCCCTCCATTTTCATCTTGTACTTGTCACAGCGACAACGTCTACCTAAAACCGAGCTCCTAGTGCTACGCAAGGAAGCTTTTTGGACGGGAGCAGAATTGTTCAAAGTCTGCAATGCACAAGGATGGGAAGTAGATGTATAAAACACAAGCTAAACATCACACTGCATTCCAGTGTATCAATGTAAATATTTACACACTCACTGGTATGCTTGAAGTTCCACACTGAGAAGTGAATGCTGGAGATGGAGGAAACGTGAAAGGTCTTAAAGTAGTTGTTCCTGGAAAATGGCACGAAAAGAAAAATTTAGTAACAATGCCTAGGAAAATCTGTCAGTTCGCAACAAAATGACAATGGTGTCACTTTATTACCTTCTGTTGATTGTCCAGAGACTTCATTGGTACTGTTTAGAGTTTCTGGAGCATTTTGAGTTTCCTGAGGAACGGTGTGTGCGGGAACTGGCGGAAATGGTACACCAAAAAGGTGACTTGTACGAGAAATAGATGGTTTTACAGCTCCTGGATGATGGCACAACAACAAGGTCAGCAAAAAAAGTTAAGGATGGCTGTCGGTTAACTTCAAAACAATAAAAGCTTCCGTAGTTACCTTCTGTTGATTGTCCGGAGATTTTATCAGTACTGACAAGACTTTCTGGATCATTTTGAGTTTTCTGAGGAGCCGTGTCACATGCAGGCTGCAAAAACAACAAGTTCATCTTTAGTTAAGTTTTGTTCTAAGAAACAATGCAAACCAAATAGACCAAATTGCTTGAAGGGGGGTTACCTCTGGCCAAGTAAAAGCAGTGGGAGAGCTTCTTTGAGTAGAGGAAGTTACAGCATTGGTTGGCTCTACTGAAGTTGAGCTTTGTAATTGACAGAGAACTGGTGTATCTGGAGAAAATTGGCCTGCTAGTCCTATTCCGAATGGAAAGGTGTTAGCAGATAACACACTTGTCAGAAGATTGACCAAAGTTTCTGCTCCAGCTGAGTTTTGCTTTTGAAGTAGAGAACCACAACAACATGAAGGTCCTAGTCCATCTGATGTTGCACTTGATGTGTGTTGAAGAATTGGTCTTGAAGCTGCAATCAAAAAAATTAAGTCGACGTGGAAAAATAGGACACCATTAAGAAAACTAAGAACGAAATGGAAAATTAAGTCAATTTTTCTTACTGTGAGCAGGCGTGGCAGAATTGGAGATCAGTTTTTCATCATTAGATGCTGGAACATCAGAACCTCCTCGAGGCTGAAAGCTAAAATTAGATGATACATATGGAAGACTAACTTGAGGCCCTGTAAATACATAAGAGTTAACTATAGGAATTCTGCAACTATTTGTGACAAAAATGACCATAGAGTATAAGATTAGTTAGTTCTTACACTTACCACTCGAGGTTTGATAGTCTTCCAACCTCAGCTCTTCGTGACTCTTGCTTTGGTATACAGGCATGGCAGAAATGGAGCGGATGTGTCCATTGGATCCAGAATCATCAGGACTGGGGAAATATAATGCTACTCGACTTCCTCGTGGTGGAAAACTAGTTGTTGGTAGTCCATAGCCTCCTGGCTTAGTTTGAGGCCCTGCATAAAAAACAAACATGCATGGAAATCACTAAGCGTAAAAGTCGTCACCAATATGTAAGAAGCTCCCTCACGAGTCGCAACATAACAGTTCCAAATAGAGAAAACAACCAAAAAATAATTACAGTACTCCTCATTAGTCAGAGGATCCATATACCCTCCTAGGCTTATACAAGAAAAAACCATAGCGTGTTATAGATTGATATAGGCACAATATGATCAGATTGATATAGATTAAAAACCATAGCGTGTTATAAACAAGCATGAATCACATATCCAACTCATCAAGATTAGAGAGCATGAAATGTATTTAGACTAACCTCCAAACAAAGATGATTTAGGTGCCTCGGTTTGGCTTGGAAAGGCAAAGGTAGACTCTGTTGTTGAGGGAAGACAGCCCTGGCATGTTGTTCCAGTCGACGAACTCGATGCTTGAGACTGGTGCGGAGATGCAAAAGTAGACACTGGGGAAAATTTGCTTCCAGTTGACAAACCTGGTGCTTGTGGTTGGCTTGGAGAGACAGTAGTAGGCACTGTACTCTGTGGAAAATTGCCCCAGCATGTTGTTCCAATTGACGAGCTAGATGATGGAGTTTGGCCTGAGAAGGAAAAAGTAGACTGTGTTGTTGAGGGAAGACTGCCCCAGAATGCTGTTCCAGTTGACGCGCTTGATGCTTGAGATTGGTGTGGAGATGCAAAAGTAGACGCTGGGGAAAAACTGCCAGTTGATGAACCCGGTGCTTGTTGTTGGCTTGGAGAGACAGTAGCAGGCACTGTACTATGTGGAGAATTTCCCCAGAATGTTGTCCCAAATGATAAACTAGATGATGGAGGCTGGCCTGGGAAGGCGAACGAGGGCGATGTACTTGCCGAAGAACTGCCCCAAGGTGCTGTTCCAGCTGAGACTCCAGGTTGGGCTAAGACGCCACATATGGGCAATGTTGTTCCGCTGTATGCATTTGGTACTTGAGCTTGGTATGAAAAGGTTGAAGCAGCGGGATATGTGGCTGAGGGATATCCATTCCAAGTCCATCCTCCATAGGTTAGCGGAGCGGATGTCTGTGCTTGATAGAATCCTAAAGGACAGTATAATGGCCAGTTTCTCCCTGTACAACAAACATGTAAATCATCAAATAGCTATTCGTAATCATTTTCATTCATACTCGATAAACCTCGCAACCAAAGTTTAGAATTATATCTATGCACAGGTAATAAATGATCAGAGGCTTTGCAGATTCATCATAACATACTTTCTAAACACCATCTACTGCAATGAACACAAAGATAACAACAGTCTAAACAAATTCATCTGAAACTGTCAAAATAATTTGAAAGAAATGCAACAATTCTGTAAAATACACTGATCAGGAACACCAATCGACAACAACAACGATGACCGATAAAAGAAAACGTGAAAGTAGCATATCAGATTCAATTGAAAGCAAGGGAGAATTTACCGACCATACAAAGGCGGAGCAGAGGAAATCGCGAAAGGATACGGCTCGTTTATATAGCTCGAAAACCCTCCCGGCGGTCCGGCGAACGCTGTTCGGCGCACAAACAAACGAAAAAACACAGTCAGTGATGCCGGTTTCGGACACGAATACGAAACAGGAAGAAGAATCGCGAGATGAAGGTACCTGGAGGGAGTCCATAAGGCCACGAACCAGGAACCATGGTTGGCTAGTGTGTAGTGAGTGAAATTGTTGTGATCAGCGAAATGGGGATTTTGGGACTCCTGAGTCCTGAGTTTGGAGATTTTGTGTCAACTTATTGCGTGCTTTTTAAGCGCTTTTTTGCATTTCTTTTTTACTTTTTACTTTTTCGCGCTTAATTTATCTTACCGCTATCACCCTAGAGTTTTCAATAACTCTTAATTAACCCCTCATACTTTCACATTGTCACATTATGGTCCCTTTTTCGTAACACCCTAGAGCATAATTAATTAAGTAGTTGAACATTTTACGCCCTGCTAATAGTTTTTTTTTTGAAGAATGCTATACACATGATATTTTACTCACTAAATTTTAAATTATCATAAAAATTATAACATTGATCCCTATATATTGCGAAGTTTCTACATTTTGTTTGTAGCAAGTAACAACACTCTTTTTTATATTTAAATGCACATGCTACATTTTCTACATACTCTCAAGTGAGCAAGATTTTCAGACATTTTGCATAATTTTTGGTTTTTTCAGAATTAACCCAATATTTTCAAGCAAGTTTGCACTTGAAAATAGAATAAGTGACGTTTGTAAATAGGGAATTTGTTTAGATTGTGCACTTGTTAACGGATGGTAGTTAATCATAATAATTGCAAAAAAACAAATTATATTGATTAGTTTTGGTAAACCATAAAAAGATGGAACGAACTGTACTATAGTTCTTACACCAAAAGCATCGATAAAGATGAACACACCAAAAGTTTAAACTGTTCCAAAATGCAGACTTTAAACAAATATTCTGCTCGTTCTCAACTCTACAAGACCATCTCCAAACTTGCCACCATTATAAGTTTTGCTCCTCAAATCCCATGTTGATAAAAAGCAAACAGAAATGAGAATTTGTAATGATTTCTTCCAGTATTTGAAATCACCGCTCTAGCTACTATATGCTGATCACCTTCCTCACCCTTGTATTTTTGCTCAAAAGGGCCTAGCACAACCCGAGAAAGCTCTTACGCTAGGACCAGAACTATTGAACGTCTGCAATGCACAGAGAAGAGATTTATAAAACTCAAAACTAAATATCACTGAGCAATATTTTCACAACGAGTGGTAGATTCCAACAGATCAGTGTGAGAATTGAACGAAAAAAAGGTAAAAGTTAGCAAGTTATTGAACTATGAAACATAATTACAACACACTCACTGGTATCACTGAAATTCCAAGTTCAGAAGTGGATGCTAGAGATGGTGAAGTGAATCCAAAAGGAGTTGTTGAACACGTGAATCCAAAAGGAGTTGGTTTCAGAGCTACTGGAACAAGGCACAGCAAGAAAAACTTCAGCCACGAGAAGTGGGGAAATCTGTCAGTTCACAATAAAACGCATTAAGGTTCTCTTAATTACCTTCTGGTGATGGTCCAGGAACTTTATTGGTATTGACTAGAGTTTCTGGAGCAGTTTGAGTTTCCTGAGGAAATGTGAAACCAAGAGAACTTGTAACAGTGGGTGCTGGAGATGGTGGAAATGTGACACCAAAAGCAGTGGGTGCTGGAGATGTGAAAAGAGAACATGTAACAGGAATTCCTGATTTGAAAGCTCCTGGAAGATGGCACAACAAGACAAAATTCAGCAACAAGAACTACGAATATCGATCATTTCACTCCAAATCGCTAAAAAGGTTATAATAGTTACCTCCTGCTGATTGTCCAGGGTTTTTACCGTTACTGACTTGACTATCTGGAGCATCTTGAGTTTTCTGAGGAGCAATGTTCTGTCATAAGCAAAAGCATTATGTTCATCACGAGATTCTATAAAAACATAAGCCAGTGTATGTTCTGTGAGAAATGGCTTGAAGGGGGTTACCTCTGGCCAAGTAAAAGCAGTTGGAGTGCTTGTCTGAGTAATGGAGGTTGCACTTGAGGGAACCTTGCTCCATGGTTCAGATCCATTTGGAACTACTGAAGTTGAACTTTGTAATGGACAAAGAACTAGGGTATCCGGAGGAAATTGGCCAGCAAATCCTAAAACAATTGGAGAGCTGTGAGTAGACAATGCACTTGTCAGAAGATCTAAAGGTCCGAGTCCATTTGATGCTGCCCTTGATGTATGTGGTTGAATCGGTTCCCGGGCTGCGATTGGAAAAAAAAAGTGGGGTGGGGGTGGAAGACACCAATGAGTAAATATAGGAAATGATAAGAAAACTACGACAAAATGGAAAAACATACACAGGCCTACTTAGTTTAGCTTGATGACGTGTAAATACACATATATGACTCATATGAACATCCTTAACCATAAAAATTCACTGGAGAGGAAAAATAAGAGGCAAGTATACATGTTACCTATTGACCATATATAGAATTAATTCTTACCCTTATTGGTCAAGGTTTTGTAGGCTTCCAACCTCAGCTCTTCGTGACTCTTGTTTTGGTATACAGAAATGGATTTAATGTGTAGACGTTCATCAAGAGTTGGACCATTTGATGCTACTCTACTTCCCTGTGGCAGTGAACTAGTAGTTGATGGTCCAAAACATTGGCTCCCTGCAGAAGAACTTATGCGTAAATCCTTAAGCAAATAAAAGTGACTTAATCAGACTGACAGGACCAAAATGTAAGTAGAGTTTGACCAAGTCCCTCACATAATCACGCAAAGAACAACAAAATAACCTTTAAAAAAATAACAGCTAAACACTGTATGTTCATAATATACATAACTTTTTAGTCCAACAAGTGAGAACTTTTCTACCCAACTTTTCATATTATGTATCACTCATTCCACTTAAAACTGAAAAGACAGTAGCACTAAATTATAGTGTTATAAGAAGAGAACAATATTTTAAAAACCTAAAATGGAGTGCAGTTTGAGTGATACTAAACGAAGTGATACTAAAACCTATTGTCCATAAACATACTAAACGAAGTGCAGTTTCCTATACTTTACTGTTTCTTGTGGGATTCAGAGTCTAATATTATAACATCAGGATCAAAGAACACGGGAAAAAAAAAAACTAACCTGTATAGAAAGTTGGTGCGCTTGATGCTTGAGCCTGGGTTGAACAGTTAGGTGTAGGAAATGTTGACGTGCTAGAAGCTTGAGGTTGGGCCCTTGGGAATCCGATTGGAGTCGAATCTGCCCAAAATGTTGTTTCAGTTGGCGTGCTAGGAGGGGCAGTTGTAGGAGATTTGTTGCAAGTGCATCCTCCAAAAGTTGATGGAACAGATGGTGTCTGTTCAATGGAGAATGGTGTTGGAGCATATGATGCCTGTGAGAATACTGATCTACTTCCCTGTGGTAGAGAAGTACTAATTGATGATCCAAATAGGCTTGACGTAGTTTGAGGACCTGGGAAAGAAAACAAGTGTGTGAAAATCCTTAAGCGAACAAATGTGACTTGAAAGATAGACATGGCCAAAATGCATCAGAGTCCTCACATAATAACGCAAGAACAAAAAAAATAACCTAAAACAATTTTAATGCAAACAACAGCTACAACACCGCCTAGTTCACAATATACAACCAAATTTAGTGCAACAAATGAGATTTTCTATTCAACTTTTTTTATCATTAAAACTGGAAAGACAGGAGCACTAAAGTGCCAAAAGAAGAGAAGAAGATAGTAAAAAACCTAAAAGGAGCTTGTCCTTAAAATGAAATGAATATATTCCTATTCTGTTCAGTTTCTTGTGGGGATTCACAGATCTAATAATATATGCAGAATTCCAGTCAAACAAGAGGTTAGGATTAACAGCTAAAAGACACACACAAGAGTACACATGTATACATGGAGTTTGCTGCATGGTTCATGCGCCAATCACAATCCCGTGTTAATTTTTATCGAGTAATGAGGAGTAATATAGACACAGAAATATATACACGACATGATTATGTCAAGCAAGTCAATATATTAGATTAAGAGCATACCACAATGTTGACCAAACACAAATCACATATGTAACTCATCAAAATCAAAGAACACAAAGAAAATACTAACCTGTAAAGAAATTGAAAGGTGTTGTTGTACTTGATGCTTGAGCCTGGTTTTGAAAGTCAGATGTAGGCAATGTATTGTTCCGGAATGTTTCAGTTGACGTCCTAGAGGCTTGAGGTTGGCTTGGGAATGCACTTGAGGTCCAAAGTGTTGTTCCGGTTGCTGTGCCAGTGGGAGCAGATGATGACTGTGCCATAGAGTACATTAATGAAGCCAATGATGCCCCTGCAAATAGTGGTGGAGCAGATGGTGTAGCCCCGAAAGGACCTGTAGAACAAACATAATATGCACTCATAAATTGAAGGACACAAAATAGCTACTCCAATCATTATCCATTTCATACTAGACAAAACTTAATTGATGCATAAGTAATAACGATATCATCTTCAGTGATCTCGTTAGCCTCAAATCGTAACATTTTCTAAACAGCATCAGGTGACGATTGTATACGTTTTCAAAGATAGCAATTGTCAAACAATCTAGTGGAAATGTCTTTAAAACTAATTCGAATGCCAATAACACGAATTCACACATGAACAGCAATACTAAAGCATGAACACGAATCAAGCACAACAGAAATAAGCATAATCAATCAGGTAGTACATACTAACCTCCAGAGGACGGAGGTGACGGTCGGTTCAGTACACCGTCTGCTGAGCTCTCAAGCCTCGATTCTGAACCGGACTTCCCCGCCGCTGTTCAGCGCACACACACAGTCATTATTGTCGATTGAAACGAATACAAAACCAGAGAACTCGAAATTGTGCGAAAAAACTTACATCCTTCCGGAGATGGAGATGGAGATTGTGGGAAAATTGGGGGGAGATTCTGAGGAGCTGGCGGAGACATTGAAACGTCGAAATCATCCAAGCGTAACCGAAAACCGTGCTGCCCCATGATTATCTGTGTGTAAAATCGCCCTAATAACCAAATGAACGGAAAGAATGGCGATTTTCTGAGTATTTATACAGTGACGGAAAAATGGTGGTGGCGATGGCGTGATATTGACGCCGTACGGTTGAGCAAGGAAACGAGAGTAGCTTTGTTTTTAAGCGCACTCTTTTTTACTTTATTTTTGCGCGCTTAAAATTGTCTTCCCGTTATCCCCTCCATTTTTTAACAAACTCTCAATCAGCCCATTCATACTCTCGGGTATTCACAATCAGGTCCCTCTATTGGGCACCGTAATTTACATTTTCTGAATCTCCGGCGACTGAGTGGAGGCTCCGGCCCCATGGACGGCAAGTGGCGGCGAAGGGAGCTGCAGTTTCTCGTTGTGTCCGCGATCTTCTTCTACACTTTCGTCATTCGCCGCTCTCTGCAACTCTCCAGCGGTGCGTTAGCTTGCTATTTTTCGTCATTCATTCGTAGCTCGTTTGTAATTTTATCTGTGTTTGCATTTGTGTATACAGATTATCAGTCTCAGCTTTATGGATTGCGTCCTGGCTGGATCGCTAACCGCTTCAATGTATGTTTCTTTTGAATCTTGTTCATTTGTAGCTTTGGGGGTTAGGCACTTGCAGCTTACTGTGTTTATTTTCTGAGCTTGTTTTTAATTCCTCCAGGATATATCTGATGCGCAATGGAGGAATTTTCGAGGGAATTTAGGAATTCTTAGTGTAGTTTTTGGAGTTTTTACACTGCTTGGTAGCTAACATGTTTAGATCATACTGTGGCTTGAGAGCAAAAGGAATGGCGGTCGTTTGGCTGGTTATTTCATTGATTTACTTGGCGTATCTGCACGGGGCTTGGTATGATTCTCTTTTGGAGTTGCTTCTTTGTTCATAGGGATTATCTCAAGTCCTAACTAATATTTCGGTTTTCTTATTTTTGTAGCGTCGTGTTCATTCTTGCCATTGCTTCAGCTAATTTTTTCGTAGTGAAGGTATGTCATTTTAGTGTTGAGTCTGGTAGTCACTTTTTATCATGTGCATGGGAGATTACCCTGGCTTTTTGTGTGCCACTTATTTTACAGTTCCAATATACATGTTTCTACCTCAGATATTTGGCAGAACAAAGTACTTCCTGTATATGCTGTGGATATTTAATTTGTCGTTTATGTTTAGCAATCGTGTCTATGAAGGGTACAGATTTTCTAATCTGGGGTTAGTAGGATTTTTGTTTTTCTCACATATGAAGGTTGGATCATAGCCACCCTTTAGTGGTCATAAGTTCTTGTGCACCTGACTGTCAGGTGGTTATGTATTTTTCTTTGACAGGATGCCTTTCACTTTTCTGGATGGTTTTCGGGGTACCTTCAGATGGCATACTGCTTTAACTTCGGTATTTGCTTTGCCTTATTGCAACGGTAGCTGGGCCTCAATTACAAAGTATTTTCTTCTCTGGCTTCTTTCAATCAGCACAAATTTAAGTGATTCTCTATAAATGTAATAAAAGATTATTATTGCTTGATTTAAAAAAAGATATTTAGTTTCTCAATTTTTGTGCTGGAGATTTGAAGTTGTATTAGTGACTTACCATGTTCACTGTTTAATTTCATTGGTGATATGACTACTTTCCTTGATCACCGATTGATATGTTTTAATTGAACAGCCTCACTGAAGATTGAATCATACACTTTGTTTGCCCATTGTTAAAAATGTCTCTTTTCTTTTTCTCTATTTTTTTTTAATTTGTATGAACATCAATGGTTATAGGCTCTGCATTCTCTTCATTCTTAGATATAATATTGAATGATGTAATCAACATTTTCACTTCATTTTCTGGCAGTTGTGTTGCGGATGATAAGCTATGGTTATGACTACCATTAGGCAGAGAGACATAATTGATTTGACCAAAAGGTGTGGTTTACGTATAAATATATTTGTATTAAAAATCATTGCTACATTTTGTGCCTGTATTTTGTTGAGGGTGGTGGTAATAACATTTTCACAAGTTTTTTTTAAAATGATTACACCATAATCAGTTTTTCCTATACATGATCAAACTATACAAACTACTTGGCAATTATTGCAAAAGACACGTTTCAAAATTAGTTTATGGAATTTCTTTGGTGGCTACAGAAGCATATTGAACGTTGCAGTACTTGTTCATGTGGAAGAACATGCTATCACTCATTGCAGGTGATCTCTTTCTTCAACTTAATCAAAGTATTTATTACAAGCAGTGTAATCTTCCAATTTTATGTAATGCTTTGGTTTTCTCCTTTTAATATCAGGAAACAAGTGTTCAAAGTGACAAGTTCTCCTTCGCTATATATCTGTGTTACCTGGTTTATGCACCACTTTACATTGCTGGTCCAATCATTAGCTTTAGTGCATTTGCTTCACAGGTTAGTACCTGCTCTTCACCTGTCATTATGTCACGACCATTTTATAAGGGATGACTGTTACATCCTCTCGCCATTACTGAATACTTAAATCGTGTAATTATCAACATATAATTAGTTGGGATTGTCATAAACTCATTTCGCTTTCCAGAATGTTTCAATATCTAATATCTCTTAATAACTACTATTTCTTTGACACTTATTCATATTGAAGTAGTTTTGAACTTGAATCTTCACAGTTGTACTGCAATTGATAAACAAAAATACTTAAGACAAAGAATCACTTACAAAGTCTCATCCATTGTTTTGCAGTTGGACAAAACTCAAAACAATTATACATCAAGAGATATTGCATGGTATGGTTTGCGATGGGCTGCAAGTCTGTTTTTGATGGAACTAATGACACATTTCCTTTGCTATAATGCATTTGCCATCAGGTTAGTAGCTCACTAGTTTAGGACTGCACCTTGTTGGCCATGCATGTTAAATCTAGCTGGTAAATTATATGATTAAATTTTCTGACTTTTCTTGTTAGTGGCATATGGAAACAGCTGTCTCCTTCAGACAATTTCATCATCGGATATGGGGTAAGTTCTAATAGCCACTATCTGGTAGCCTGTTGCCTTAAATAAAGTTGTTCAAGGAATAGGAATGGCTATGTACAGTGCGTGTAACCATTGGATGCAGTATTCTTCTGATGCAATCAGTTCGAATTGATGTATTTCACTATCAATATAAGTGACACACTGCCCCTTGTATGTGCAGGTCCTTAACTTCATGTGGCTTAAATTTTTTCTTCTATGGCGATATTTTCGAATTTGGTCATTGGTAAGTTGCTGAAGCTAATATTTAGTAGTAGAGCACTATAAATATTCTTCTCTTACGATTGGATCCTAGATTGCTTCTTTTACTGAACTGTTTTAACTGTGAAAAGTATAGTTTGCATGGTTTACATAAATGGTTTTTTTTTCTTCTTCTAACTTTGCTATGATGCCCATACAGATCAATGGAATTGAAGCCCCTGAAAATATGCCAAAGTGCTTGAATAACTGTCACAACCTTGAAACATTTTGGAAAAGTTGGCATGCTTCCTTTAACAAGTGGCTTGTCAGGTAGGAGCTTCATATTATTAGTGATTACTTAAGAGATCACTCTTAGCTGGCACCTATTAATCTTCTTCCGTTATCTTTGTAGATATATGTATATTCCCCTTGGAGGAAATAAAAGAAAGCTTCTTAATGTATGGGTGGTCTTCACTTTTGTAGCCATATGGCACGATTTGGAATGGTAATGATAGACTCTCTTGAGTTTTGTTCATGGTTGCAGTAATCTTACTGTAAATGAATCCCTACAATTTGTTAAATCCTCTACTATCACTTCAGGAAACTTCTTTCTTGGACTTGGTTGACTTGTGCTTTTTTCCTGCCAGAGATTCTTGTCAAATATGCAGCCAATTCATTTCAGGTGAGGTAGTTTACAGCAAAAGTTGACCACGAGTATTTCAAGAAGTTGGAGAACTAATTTAGCTTCTATTCTCATTGTCTCAATATGGTTACCACTTCCCTCCATGTAAATCAAGCACACTAGAAGGGATTCTTTTGAACAAAAACTAACTTTTCTGAACCTTTTTAACCTCAAAAGTTGCTTTTAACCTCAGAGTACCCAATAGGAAAGAATGTAGATTGTTTTTTAACACTTGTGCAAAAAAAAAGTTATGGTATTGTGCTGTACAAACCATTTGCTGATTATGTTTTGGTGTCATTAGGTGCAGGGCTGTTTAGGGGAATTCGCTTTTTGTGAACTTAATGCGGTTGCTGGCGCTGTTACCATCATCTTTCTGATGGTTGGTTTTCTTCTGATAGGAGTATCAATACTCTTGCATAATTCCCTTCGTTTCTCTATAACTTGGTTTAACATTTGGTTTGTCCAGAATGATTAACAGGAAAGTATATAGAGTTTTATTTATGCATGTAACTGTGTTTGTGATTGTGGATCTTCAGGTGGCAAATCTTGTCGGGTTTGTAATTGGGCCATCAGGCATGAATTGGTTTATTTCCGGGTTCTTTCAAAAACAAGGTTAGCTTAGTTCTGTCATATGCCCCGAATGATAGAATATGTTGTGAAGCTTACTCGGTATCTGTTGATATTGCAGGACTGCCTACACTAGGAGGCATGTTTGTTACCTTCTACGTGGGAACAAAGGAAGGACATAAAAGTGAAGGCCTTGTAGTTTGATCAAGTCTTTAAAGAACAATGTCTCTAATTACATGCTACAATTTTTGCGCAGCTTATGTTTCACATATCCGATGCTCAGCAACAGAAGCTTCTAAAGAAATGATGTAATATTGCTGATGGCCTATGGGACTCTGTCATCTGAGTTTCTATAGTCTTTTGAATTAAGGCCGGGATTTTGATGTCACTGAAGGCTCAGTAGTGCCTGTTGATTTTACTCAAGGATAACAAGTAGATTGGGACTCCGGAGGTTACTCATTTTAGAAGCATCAGGTAATTCTTGTTCATGTCCATGGTACAATCATTCAAACTAGTATCAGAATCAGATTAGACTTTTGTAATTTTGTTCTGTATATCTTGGTTTAAGGTCAAATTATTTGGAGTAGATGAGGATGTATCCAACGGTAACCGTTTATTTTGAGAACTGCTTCTTATGATAAAACATTTCATAATTTATGAAAAGGTTAAACGAATCACTCCTTTGTTAATAGAAGATGCGGATGAGAAAAAATGGTAATGAAATTTAACTATATAATTGAGGGACACCTAAGCCGGCTGGCTTACTAATACTTGATGCTAAGAACAAGAGGAAGTGTGATTATTTTATTCCTTCTAGATTATCAAATGATAGAGCGACGGAAACAGAATGGTGCTCTTTAGTTGCTGTTACAGCAGGCAGCATCTCTATTCAGTGTATTCTGCCAAAAGAAAATTTAGTTTTAGCTTTTACATGAGCAAAGCGAAAATGACAAATCTTGACGGAAGGGGATGTCTGCAGAAACAAGTTTGATCTAAACCTATTTGAAGAAAATCGAAAGTGTAGGTTGGATTTTTCCATCAATATCCATGTACAAAAAACCTTAAAAGGACTCCTCAACGAGACAAGAAAAGGGAAAAGCAAATATACTTTGACCGATCAACACGGGCATTTGTATAAACTTCTAAAATCGCCACCACAAGATGAAGAGAGCACACACTATTCAAGGACATTCGACATGCTATGCTACACTAGTCAGAAATTATCTGCTCTCGTAACACTCAATCAAGAGCCAAGACCAACAGCAAACCGAGAACTCGTGACATATTTCTAACTCATAGTTCAGAACCATAAATAATTCAAAAAAAATCAACAGAAACAACACACTAAATAAGTTCAGAAACAGGGCAACAGTAGTCCTATTAGTTTCTACCAGTCACATTTCACAAGAGTTTAGTTTACACTTACAGAAAGCATAAAACACAAAAGGTAGTTAAACTGCTGGCCAACCATTTCGATACTTTACTACTTGGAGAGAGAAGATGATCACTTCTTCTTCTTAGCACTACCAGCTTTTGACTTTTTGCTACTGCTTTGTTTTTCTTTTTTATCTGCTGTTTCCTGTAGTAAATAAAACACAACAAATGATTAAACATTACAAAACTCTGTCAAGCTCTGACTATAAAGAATACATAGCAAATCAATTGCATAGAAATTCAAAAGCTAGTATAATGAGCTAAAGGTAAAGACTTCAGGAATAATAGTGATAAAAGGGGAAATTTCCAGTGCCTTGAAAAAATGCAATATGTGGTGACTTATGAAGTATGCACTCATTTAAAGTTCTTAAGGTTTACCTACTATCTCTTTTAATCACATAACTCATTCAAATGGCCAATGACCTCTTCATTTTATCAGATGTATTGAAAGAACAACACAAAGCAATGAAGATCCAGGTTCACCAGGGTTTTTGGGATTTATGCTCCAAAGCAGACAGCTCCTGATAAGAGGAATGGCTGCTTTGAGCCAGCAAAGAGAGCCGGCTGCCACAGATGGCCTGTCACCCTGGACCTAGATCTCAAAGAAGCTTGTGCAAAATTCATCTCAAACTTGACTAGTGATTTTGGAGACTGAAGAACGCATTTGGTTCCCTGTGAACCAGTTGCACAGAATATTACTTAAAAGACTACGCAAGAGTCACTCTTATTAGAGTGAGGTCCTATGCTAACCTGCTGGATTGATTGCAAAATTATGAGCTACCTAGCACTCTAAAGGAAGTTAACAGTTAACAGAATCTTGCTAATTGATCGCCATTCTCGAGATTCCAAGATCGAGATGTAGTTAAGAGCTCAGAAGACACTTATATTGACTACCCACAAGAAGGACTGGAAATTACTCAGATTAATGTGTTTTTACTCTTTCCAAGCATAAAACTAGTAGAACCATAAAAACTTGGAGAATGTAAGCGAGAGGTTTACAGGAAATTAATTAAAGGTCATGTTGAACCCTTATATGTATTAAATCCCTAAATCACTTGAGTTTTTCAGAGCTCTTATCATAGCGGTTAAGGGAAAAGCATGCAACATGTATGAAGGAGATAGATGTTCATACAAGAATTACGCCTTTAAATATGATTGAATATATCAAAAATTCTGTAAAAATATATATCTTCTCCCTATCATTTGAGATACTTGCTTCACGAACCAGACAAGTGATGGAAAAGAATCGAACCTTGCGTTTTATTGGTCCCGATGTGTTAGCAACTGGTTTGAAGAATGATTCTAACCTGTTACACAAAAAGTGCAAGAGTCATGCCAGTGTCTTTGAAAGAAGAAGAATAACTACTGTCAGTTTGTTTTCACTGAAGTAATACCTCCCTTGTGCAGACTTGTTTTTAGCAGCCTTGATCTTTTCAATCGCCTAAATCATAACGAGAACTTCATCATTAAGTATATGAAAGAGAAAAATTCAGAGCAACTTTTGAGAAAAGAATACAGTCATAGATGTACCTTTGTTACTCTATCAAGGTTAAACCCATTTTCATTAACCAGAAAGGTTACTAACCCCTGGAAAAGCAGCCAGAGTTATTTCAACCACCAAAACCAAATAAATCAATCTATATTTTCAGTCAATAATTTATTCAGTTACTTCTTCATCAGGAGCAGTCCATTTAAAATCAATTTGGCCATCATCAGTGATCACTTCTGGCTCTTTGAAGAGTCGCCTAGCCTCCACAAAGGGCCACTCTTCAGGGATTTGGTACCTGCAAAAACAAAAAGGTAAAATGCTATGTCAAATCCACATTCAAATTTTGGCAGAAGGAAAATCTGACTATACATATAAGAAATCAAAACAAAGATCATGCACACTTGATTTGACAATGCAAAAGTAGGATTTCCTGGTAACATTTCAAACAAATAAAAATTTTGTTAAACAAATTGCAAGGACCCCTTTATCTTAAAAGCTAAATCTCAATGAATTAAATATTGTCAGTAGACGCATACAACAGCTTAGGAAACTCAATATAACCTTTCTTTGTTTATATTCTCCAGAATAGTTTCTATCGAGCCATGTTGGCGAATAAGCTTCAATGCTGTCTGGCCCCCAATACCTGATAAATACAGACTAAATATCAAAAAAATTACATAACAGCACACCCTATAGGATAGCTTCTAAGTTAAATTTGTGGATTTTCACTAACATGAACACTCGTACATATGGATAGCATATACTTGGCCAAATGGTCCAGTTTAATGCATGAAATGCAGAAGGTTAAATGATAGACAGAATTAACATTGTTTAAATTTCCTTTTTCTTCAAGACAGAAACAGTCACACTAAGGTCAGATTCACAAACCGCGAATACTGTCACAATAATCACAGCCACATAAAATGCAAAAGTCAATGAATTGATCCATAGTTAGGTCCAACTGCTCCAAGACCTGTAATTGGATCACAAACCATTAAACGGTCAGGAACTAACACTAGAAATACAACCAACTACAACTTAGTCTTTATCAAGGGGTCAATTATATAGATCACCCAGCCATCATATTCAGTACAATGAACACTATGCTAGGAAGTATTTTCAATACCTTGGGAACTTCAATCTCCATGACTGGGATTTTTTTGGAAGCAGGATCCATTAGATGGCGAAGAAACCTTGGAGCTCCAAAGGTTAGTGAATCCATGTCTTCAGATGCCACAGCATAAACCTGAAAGATGAGAAATAGTCTCATTTCCTAAATTGCAATAACATAAATCCTCAAACTTAGTACTCAACTAATCTACATCTCCATTTTCCGAATCTCAATGCAGAATCACACACCAAAAAAATCATAAATATCTACTTGCAATAATTTAATAAATCGACACATACCTTTCCTAATTTGCAAAGGGCAGCACATTGAGCCTCAGCTTCTGAAGGAGCCTGACAAAAGGTAATGTAAGAATATCTCATTAAATGAGTGATTATCATAAGTTTACCAGAATTATTGTTCATCAAGCATTTCATTGATGTAAAAGAAAAAAAAATTGTGGAACAACCTCAATTACAGGAACGCCCATCAGGCCAAGAAGCTTTCTGCAGTCCTCATTGTGTTGCTTTGTAACCTTGACCGTTCTCTTACTAAATTTCTCAATGTCCTCCACATTTCCAGCCTAAAAGAGACATTAAAATAAATTACATGGTAACAGAGTAAGAAGGACCAAAACAGGGATAACTGGGGACATTGAAGCAGCAAATGAATGGAAAATTGAGTTCAGTTCTCTCGACCTTTATAGCTTCATCGAGCTCCGCAGTTGCATCTGTCCTCTTTGCATAACTGCAGAAAGCAAATTCTCGCAAAATTTAGTCTTCTACCATCAACGAGAGGTTGAAAACTGAAAGCTTTCAAAGAAACTTCAATTAAAATAATTCATATACCGTTTGGCAAGTTCTTGCTTCTTCAAATCCGGAGGCTTCCCATCGAAAACATAGCTATGATACAAAAGTAAAGAGAGTTAGAGTAAACAAAGCCAACAATAACTAGGATAACCAACAGCATATGCCCATATAAAATTATTTACACTGGCTTAATTCCAGCTTCAAGAAGCCTGATTGTCCGTGAAAACATTCCTTGCAAATGGCTACAAAAACACACAGATAGTAAATAACTCGAACAACCCAAGACAAAACTTCATACACTAGTTCTTATCCACCACACATACCTAGTAACTTCTCCTGCCTCATTCGTAAGCATCTCGGTACCACTTCGTCCCACCACAATCTACCATCCCATGAAAATAACACAACAAAAAACAAAATCAAGCCCACATTCTTTAAAAAAAGAAACATTAATTAGATAAATTTGAGAGAAATGCTGTAAGAATATACGAACAAGGAACTGGTAAATGCTCATGCTGGCATCAATGGCGATTTTTCGACCGAAATAGCTCTCGAATTTCTGCTCCTTCAACGCCTGGGGAGCATTGTCCGCTAAAAGCTTGGTTAAACCCTAGCAATTCCATCAAAACCCAAAACTGAGTTCACAAATTTATTCATGATACTGTAATCGGATGATGTAATTCAAGCTGAAAGCATTCCCATACCTTGATACCCATTCCGAGAAGCTGCGGAAAATGTAGTTTGTGAAAAGGTAGGGTTCTTGGCCGTTCTTCCTTTCTCTGGTAATCTTTCCCGCTCTATTCAGAAGTTTATTTATATAGTACAGCTGGACTTTTGGGTCACCGTTTCAAGATGGGCTTCAATTTATCTTTGAGATGAGTTGAGCTGAAATGCAATATTATATGCAAAACTAAAATTGGCTTCAATATGTGAAGCAAAAATTTTGAGAAAATAGCGCAATCTATTTAAGGGTCATTTTGGTTGGAATTTCACAAAATGGAAGGGGATAATTCTATTTGTAATTGTTTGATTGGGTAATTTTGAGTTCACATTCACTTTCACATTTTTAACTATCTCTTTCTATGAAAGTTTAATTTCCCACACTCATTAGGTTTGGAATTCCCTCACATCCTTTTTTTTGTCATAAGCCACACTACTAGTCCACCACCACTACTAATGTTGCCAGCGACCACACCAATTCGCCACGTCACCCCATCACCACTCCACTAGGCATTGACCACTATCTCTCCTGCAGGCGCTAGCCATCACCACTTCTCACATCACTAACCACTACCACTATGCCTGATACCGACCTTCACCACCACACTTCAATCGACACCATAACATAGACCATCACTATTAATGCTTCGATTATCATCTTTAATTTTTTTCAGGAATCAACTTTCATTTCGTATAAAATAATCAAAATATTATAGATTTGTGACTATCACTCCAACCATTATAATATCTATGGTGCTATGCTGATGAATATTACAAAAACGTCCTATTACAACTATTCCTATATTTTAGTAAACCTCCACTTGAAGATTTCAGCGATCTTGCTATTCCAATTTTCAACTATTAAACTCTTTCTCTAAAATAATGTCAAATTTCTCTCCCTTCATAAATTGTATATTGTCATAGTAAACATCATTAGCGCCAATGTGTGCCTCCCTTGTGCTCCACTTATGTAATTTCCTTCTCATCTCTCTCGAGTATTAGTTTCTCTAAAATATAGAATAGTAAGTTGGTTCATTGAGATGTCACATTTAGTGTATAAAAAAAATCAATATTGTCTCTCTTTCTTTGCTCCACACAATCACGCATTGTATTTGGGCCCTTAAGAACTTCCAACCTTTCTAGTCTTTTTACAGCATGGAATCTTTTCTCGAGAAGCATCCACCAATATACAGAATGTTTAGGCAATAAACTTGAGCTCTGAACCTTACCTGGCTAGTAACTTAATCCACACATAGTGGCGGGGGGCGTAATCCTCCAAATAGAAGAAGGAATGCGGAAAAAAAAGGAATAAATTCATATTATCATCATTGTCTGATTATTACTCATTCATTCTATTCTATAATAAATTCAAATTAAAAAGCAATACTAATATGAATGGATTTTCCCTTTAGTTCCAATTCCAACTTTAGTCCATTTCTGATTATACTAAAACTAAATACGAAATCTAAATTTTAAAAATCATATACTACCACCATAAACTAACTCTGCTTCGTCTTCTCTAGCCATGTACTCCAACTTTTGCTTACTATACCACCGCCACCAACATAAATCATAAATGGAAGCAGATTCATTTCAGGCCAACACCATTTTCCCTCCTCAATTCCCTTACCTAATCCCAAACCCCATGATCCAAAAAGCAAGCAATCCCTCCTCCCTTACTCTAATATGACAAGATCACCATAACAAAACCCAAATACAAAGTCCAAAATTAAAAACCCCTACACTACCACATCACTCAGTTCAATTAAATTAATCATAAATAAATTAATTTCAACCCAAATTGATACGACCTTCATCTTAATAAAATTGAGAATTTCGTTTAATCTCTTTTGTGAATTTTCATATGGAACGGAAAAGTAGCAAAACTGATATGACCTTCAAAGTGAATGCTACAAGGTTGAATCTCTTGGAAAAATTCACATCATATTTCCTACCGCAATTGGTTAGAGAAGCTCATATTATAATGGGCAATTTCGTAACTTCTACAAAGTAATATTTAAACCCTACACACTGTCTTCTCCAATTCCCTACGCAGCACACAAACCATTCGCCGCCCGCACATAAACCATCACCGCCGCCCGCCGCCCGCCGCGCGATGGAAGAATCAACCTCCAACGTTCTCCCTCCATTCCCTTACCTAATCCCCAAACCCCCTGGTCAAAAACAATCCATCATTCCTCCCTTACTTCCGGATGACAAGATCACTCTTGATCAAACCATCCACGACAAAATCAAACCCGTCTTCACTAGATTTATGCTATTTGCTGATGTTGATGTGGGTTCTAAGGTCCGTGCTGCAAGATTCAACCTCTTGGAAAACCTCCACATCAACCTTGTCGATGTGGATGATGGTGAGTTGCTTGGTGGGTTAGAAATAGGTTGGGAGAGGGTTGAATTTGATAGAATTTCTCTGTGCTGAATCGATACTGGAGCTTTGATCATTGGGAGAGGCCTAGGAAGACTTGCAAGGTGAAGGGATGCTCCCCAATATGAGAGGGTGGAGATTGAAAGAGATTAGATGGTGAAACCTCAAGGGTTGAAACTTGGAAGGATGCAGGGAGAGGGCAAATCATTTGAATGAAAAGGTGATAATGAGGATGGCTCGGCTCCAAATTCGTAAGAAGTTCGGTGATTAGGGGAAGACCCTATTAGATTCTATTAGGGGTCTAATTTTGTATTAGTAATATGAAGATATTAGATTCTATAATTAGGGGTCTAATTTTGTATTAGTAATATGAAGATAGTCGATTATGTATTTTGTAGGGCTTTTGACTGACCATAGTTTCCCTTTTATTAAAATTATGATCGATGAAGTGAGGCACAAACCAAAATAATTGAGACACTCATCGATTATTGTTAATAACGTAACATTAATATTTAGTTTACCCATAGTATATGCCTACTTGAGACTGTTATTTCTACCTATAGTATCATTAAATACATTAATATTTAGATTATATGCACTTAGTCTAATTAATATATTCGATAACTTAATAGTGTTGACGAATCTGTCCATCCTACAACAGCTCATCAAACTCAACCTTCTCTAATCCAACTTCTAAACCACCAAGAAGATCAGCATCCTCCACATTGGCACGCTAATGTGAACCTTTTCCAAGAGTTTCAGTCTTGCTTCACGCACTTTGGAGGTCACATCTATATCTACAAACAATATTGATCTATTGAATACGGGTTTAAGTTGCTCATAGATAATTTTTTCAAGAATGATCTTATCATCTGACACACAAAGTTACACTACATGATCAACTTCTAAACCTAATAGTAGTGGCAATGCAATAAACAACTTGTACTTTAAAAGAGAGGAATATAAATCACTTCATTCATGATAGATTAAATAAAAGGGGAAGTAGGGTTAGTCAAAAGGTTTACAAAAAACACAACCTTCTATCTTCAAATCATTTGTTCAGACTATACTAAAAGGTCGTGAAAGTTGGAGTTATAGGAGACCGAGTTAAAAGATTTAGTTATTAGACTTGAATGAAACGAAAATGAAAAATTTAATCATTTTAATTATGAAACATTTGTTGATTCTTTTTCCGAGTTTCCCTAGCGCGAACCAAATTTTCAATTCAACCGACTTCACTCTATTTTAATTTTCATGAATTACAAAATTAATCATATTCAACTTAGTTCAGTTTAATGTAAAACAGTAATTCCATTCAATTCAATTTTTGATTAAGGTAAAATCAAGAATAAAAATACAGTTTAACAATGATCCATGTAGAGATATATGCATATTCCCTAAAGCACTAATACTTGCGATCCGAATCACAAAAGACCTGAATTAATTGACCAAACCAAAACCCATAAAAAGTGATTAATGTAAACCTGGATCAACATTCAACATGCATATGCAAAAATTTGTAATTTAGTTGCAAATCGTTACCCAAAATTCCAAAACAAGGCTATGAGCTAGGATGATCCTGTCCAAGAAAATATATAATAAATTTATGGATTTTAAAATATACAGTCCAATATTTTACTCTTATAATTTAAAATACGGTAAGAATTTATGGAAATATTATCACTTTTTATGTTTATTGAAAAGCTCAGCAATATATATTTCGGGAGAACCGTTTTGTAATTTAAATGATATTTTGGATTACGATGAGTAAAATACTGGACTGTATATAGTATTTCAGTAAATTGAGTGTACATAAATTTTCTCCACGTTATTATTATGTTCATGAAAACATAGTTACCAAATCCGCCAGCCACATCTCCATCATCAACAATACTCTGACACAGAAAATTCAAGAAACAAAAACAAAATCAGTACTGCTACACGAAGCTGTAACACTACCAAGAGAACAATTAAACGTCAAAAAACTAAAAAACAAGATGAAGGAGGCGATCGATTTGATGAACAATCGACGTCATCTACAATGCTACTTTTCTCCCATATAACTTCCTCAATTCTACACTAATCAAATCAAGTCCCATAATTAGTTCTCTCTAGAAATCATGGTAAACTCCGTCACCATGCACATTTTCCTGTAACAAAATGATGAACAACATTTTCTTTTCCATTTGGCAGGAGGATCAGTCGACGAAGAAGACGAACATGGCCGGAAAAGGTGGATTCCGGGCAGCCTCCTTCATTTACGGTAACTCCATGAATTCATACCATCTGTTTTTGCTACCGGAAAAAGAGTCGTGTTTCTGATACTGATAGTCGGGATGTTTTAATGAAATGTAGCACTGGTATCGCTGGAGGGGCTGGGGTTCGTTGCGAACATGGTGAGCTTGGTGATCTACTTCCAAGTGCAGCTGTTCTTCCAGCTCTCTGCAGCTGCCAACACTGTAACTAACATGATGGGTGCAACTTTCATGCTCTCCATCTTCGGCGGTTTCATTTCCGACACTTATATCGACCGGTTCAAGACCGTCGTCATCTTCGGTGTTCTTGAAGTTTTGGTACGTTGGTTCAAGAATCAATATCAAGTTCCTTCAATTAAACTTTTATTTTTATATCATTCAAAAAATTGGCTAGTAATAAGTAATTAACCGCATGTGTACATAAACACAGAAGAAATGTAATTATATTTTTCAAGGGACATCACTAACTACTTAAAATTTTAAAGACCGTGTGATAGATATAAAATCTGACATGTATTATCAAGTAATTAATATTCAATAACATAAATTATATATATATTAATATTAAAACGAGGTTTTTATTCAAAGTGGTCTATGTTATTGTCGAGAAAACGGAGGGTACTAGGTAGATTTTTTTTAAAAAAAACTTTTATACAAAATTTAAATAATTGAAAGAAAAACAACAAAATTTGAAGAGATGACGGAATGATCGAGGAATCATTCAAGTCCACGACAAACATCTAAAGAACAATGTAAACAAAATTAATATAATATTATATATTTTAAAATCCTGAGTGTTTCATGAACTAATTACATACTTACATTTCCTATAAAAAAACATACGTACATTGCAAATTTGTAATAAAATCTTGTAGTCAAGTCCGATTGACGTATTTTGTGAAGTCAATTACCTTTATATTTAAGGTTTATTTAATTCTTATTTAATTCTGATGAAAAATTTATCACTCACTTCTAAATTATGAAATAAAATTATTTTCATAAATAAACATATCCTCATAGTAAAATGGATTGTAACAAACATGAATATGCATAGACGAACTGCTAAGCTATACATAATTGGTATGAATTCAATCATATAAAAAATTGACGTTAACTGCCATTGAATTATTCAGGAGATTATTAAATATTTCACCATATTAGTTTACTACTATCACGCTCTTAGTGTCCTTCAATCACATTAAAAAAATTTATGCATCTACTATTTGTAGGGTTTGCTAATGATGACATTGCAAGCTCGATCCAAGGAATTGCAACCAAGCTTTTGCGGGAAGGAAAATTGTATGACGGGTGGAGTAGCGGTGATGTTCTATGCTTCACTTTCCTTGTTAGCAATCGGGTCGGGTGGGGTTAGGGGTGCCCTACCCGCTTTGGGAGCTGATCAATTCAACTACAAGGTTAACAACCAGGATCCTGATGGATCCAAGGCCATGGCTCGGTACTTTAATTTCTTACTGCTTGCCACGGTTTTGGGTTCCATTATTGGTGTCACCGTCGTGGTTTGGCTCGCCACCAACCACCACTATTGGCCGGGTTTTCTCATCTCCGTCGTGTGCCTCGCCATCGGATTGGTGCTCCTATGCATCGGCAAGCCCTACTATCGCCTTAAGGTTCCCGGAGAAAGTCCCATCTTAAGAATTATTGAGGTTCGTTAGTTTTCATACATATGTCCTGAAATCAGACGCTTTGACTAAGATGATATATTATTTTGGGTCATTCACACTATTTATTATAGTTTATGTTTATTTGTGAGAAATGAGCTTAATGAAAATTAGTAAAATGAAAATGTTTTGGTATGAAATGATTAAACAGGTTATAGTGGTGGCAATCAAGAACAGAAAATTGACCCATCCAGAAGATCCCCACCAGCTTTACGAGCTAAATGAGAAAGATTCGTCTTTAACTGATCCAAGGATTCAGCACACTCGACAGTTCAAGTATGACTCAAAAACGCCCTACATTTATTTACTAATCTGTTGGATGCAAATCGTATTTTATTTTACGGTACATATTTTTGTTATATAATCATGTATATAATTATTTTGATATATAATTGATTTGCGGTCACATGCAATAGAAGTAATATGTATCATGTATATGCCTGACTTACATAATTATGGTTCATAATATATATCAAAGATGTATTTTTTATTTTGAATTGCAAACAAGCAAAATACGGTTTGCATCAACATGTCCCTAATTTTAATGGTATTTTAAACTATAATGAATAAAATACTTGACTGTGTTTAAGGTTTCAGTATAAATTTTGTGTAATAATTAATCAAAATACACAATATACACATGGTTATCAACAAGCATGCACAACGATGACTATACGTACCAAACCAGGACATCATATAATTTGGGTTTTATAGTCATCAGTTATATAAAGCAAAGCCAAATGAAAACTATTTCATTAGAAGAACAAACTAAACTCTAATATATATCCGACGACCATGCATGAATGCACATCATCTCTAACATTGAAATGAATTTGCAGGTGGCTAGACAAAGCAGCGATCCTCCCGGAAGACGCCGACGCGGCTGCGGTGGCGGCGGTGCCGTGGAAAGTGTGCACGGTGACTCAGGTGGAAGAAGTGAAAGTCCTGACTCGAATGATGCCGATCATAGCCTGCACCATAATCCTCAACACCTGCATGGCCCAGCTCCAGACTTTCTCCGTCACCCAGGGATTCTTCATGAACCGCTACATCGGAAAATTCCAAGTTCCGGCGCCGTCCATCCCCGTCATCCCCTTGTTCTTCATGAGCATCCTCCTCCCCGTCTACGAGTTCGCCTTCGTCCCACTCGCACGCAAGCTCACGCGCCACCCCGGAGGCATCACGCAGCTGCAGCGCGTCGGCGTTGGACTCGTCCTCTCCGTCATCTCCATGGCCACCGCCGGCTTCGTCGAGGTCAAGCGTAAGAACCACGACATCAGGTAACACACATATACTACTCTACTAATTATTATGATATATCGAGTCTCACCATTAACTTAAGAAATATTTGTATATGATAAATTTAAAGTTATAGTATTATAGATATACTAAATGTTATTTTATAATTTATAGTTATGTGTTAGGCATCTTTTACTGACCTAAATGAATTGACTGAAGATTAATATGTTGAAATATAGAATTAATAGGATAAAATTAAGATAAATTTAATATAATTAATATAATAAAATTAAGATGAATTTAATACAATTAATTTTTGTTTAATTAAACCAAAATGAACTCATGTACAATTAAATAAGTTTAACAAAAATTAAACAGAATGTTATAAAAGTAAGGATAATAGATAAAAATTAGGGAACTAAAATTTTAAAAAATACATCCTCACGTACAATATGCACAAAAAAGTTCTCATATTTTTTCGTCGCGTGTTTAAATATCTTTACTATTTAAATATATTTACATTACATAAAATTTAATATTCATGAGTTAAATGTTATGACTAATTCCACTTATATCTCTATCCTTTCAAATTTAGCATTTTGACTGGAAAGAATAATTGTTCATATTCATTTGAGAGAATGGAGCATATATAAACAAGAAGAAAATATAGAATTTTGCAATTATGCAAAACATATAAAATATATAGAAAATATTCATAATGTATATTTTATTTTTTATAATTCAAAATCCAATAATGTAGGTACGGCAAGCCCATGCACGTCATCTGGCTTTCATTTCAGTTTGGCATTTTTGGAATAGCCGACATGTTCTCGCTTGTTGGGTTGTTGGAGTTCTTCTACAAGGAGGCGCCGGCGGGGATGAAGTCACTTTCGACGTCGTTTACTTGGCTTTCCATATCACTAGGATACTTTGTGAGTAGCGTTTTCGTGGAGGTGATCAACGCCGTGACGCGGCGGACCACGGCGGAGAAGCGGGGGTGGTTGGAGGCGCAACTTTTGGATCAGAATCATTTGGACTATTTTTTCTGGTTCTTGGCTATTCTCAGCCTGCTGAATTTCTTTCATTATCTTTACTGGGCTTCTTGGTACCAATATAAGAAGGAGGCCCAGGATGAGATTGGGTCACGTGAGATCCAATCTCATGATAAAGTGACTGAACAAGCAGAGCCCAAGGATGAAAGTGACAAGAAATTTGAAGCGGAACAAACTATTATAAGTGAACAAGACGAGTCCCAACATGAAGCTAACACCAATAATGGTCCATCTTCAGTTGAGGCAAAAACTGAGGATGCTAATTAAAAGAGTTAAACCATATTGGGAATTAAAAGAAGACATCAGGTGTGATGCTTTATAGTGATTCTCACATGTTGGGGAAAGTTTTTCCTTTGATTTTATCAAGTGTTTTTCCCTTTAAATTTTGTATTTTTGCTTCTTTATTCAATGTTAAACTATATTCATATTTGTGCATCAGTTTAGCACCATATCTTGCATGTGGTTGGTATGAAATATATGGTAAAACAAAAACAACATGATTTTAAAAAATCATAAGGAGGAATTCATCCAAGTTTCGAACCATAACTACTAAATAGATACACATATAAAGCAAAACATATGCCAATACATAAACGTTCTTGCATGAGAAGATGGATCAAGATAAGACGAACCATAAGAATATAGAAAATCAGAATCATCTCATGCAAAAAAAAAGTAACTAATTTTTAAATTTTGATGGTACTTTTTGGAACAACATAATGCGTGTAGCATCACGTTGGTTAAAGTTGGCAATGTGTACGCCTTCATTCTGCCCATCTCCTTTATATATGGAACCAATAGCATGTCATAATGGTTTTCAAGGAGCAATGAGATTACAGATATCTGAGTTTTAGACATTAAATATTGTCTAATGATTCAGGAATCACCGATAAATGAAATGAGGTGAATATACCTCAATGTGAATTATATGGTCTGATTTCAAATTGGTATGAGTTTAAAAAACTAGTGTATCCTCCCAAATTTCATCCAGCGAACTCCAGGCGAGCAAATCCCAAATCCAGCGGGCAAATCGGCAGGAACTCTTGGCGAATTTCAAGATGGCAAAGAAGAAGTGCTACCTTCCGGTCCACGATGTTGAGAAGAAGCGGATCAAGACCTTTGTCGACAAAGGAAAGTGCCCATGTTGCGGCAAGCGATGTGACGGAGCTACCGACGCAAAATACATCCGCGAAGCGCAGACAGCAGCCGCCAATGGCAATCAAGTTTAAGGTTATGCTCGTTGGGATGGCATCTCGTGGATTTCCATTCCGTGGATACCATGTGTCTGTTACTTATGTTTGTAGAGCCTAGCTTCTTTTGTTTTTGAGCCTAGCTCTGTTTGATTTCCCTCGGTTATGTTGATATTCTAGCTAGACTCTCTATCCATTAGCTAGACTCATATCTAGATGGTTTGTATTATTATCTATCTACTCTATCTACTGAGCATCGGTTTACTACTCTATCAAAAAAAAATAAAAAAACTAGTGTAGTTGGAATTTTGGAAAGACTACTACTCTTGCTCATACCATTATCATTGTCTAGTTACACTTTCCTCATCCATCTCTATTTATACTACTCATTGATTCTGTAATAAATAAAAAAAATAAAATAATAGTGTGAATTTTTCTTTTAGTCCATAGTCCAAATCCAACCTATGGCATAATTAATACTAAAACCCAATACAAGGCCAACAATTATAAAACCTAATTGAATAAATTTCGTCGCGACAACTTACGTGTCTAAATTCTGTAATATCATTGTGATCCATCATCCAAAAGAACATAAGAAGTTGATGTTATTCCAACAAACCCCCTTCTTCTTCTTCTTATATATCCCAACCTAATCTACAACCCTCTTGCTTTAAGACAAACCATTTGATACAAGGTGATATAATCTGGAGCATAGGTGACTGGTTTTTTGAGAGTTGACCATTTAGGTTCAGATACAACCATATCCAAGTTTTGAGAGTTTTTGATTTGACATAAATCAATGTCTTAATGTTATCAGAATCATAAGTATCCAGTTCTAAATCAATGACCTCCTTAAAGATGGGAATGATACAAGGTGGAGATGGAGCTGGAGAATGGCGAGTCATTACAACTGTAGCAACCCTAGTTCAGTATCTCTAATCTTTTCAGATTGCACTTTTGTTGATATAGGTGCATTATGGGGACCGGGCTTTGGCACATAAACAAAAGTTTGAGCCTTAAGAGTGGCTTGTTGGTCCTTATGAGAAACCCATAAGAACTGGCTTTATCATTATGATCAGTAGGTCTTTGAACAATCTGGGAGGTATGTTAAGGTATATGTTTAAGAGGTGGAGCTTTGGCAGAGATAGGCTTGAGATAAGAATGTAATACTCTACACTCTTGCATTTCATCTCCTAGTCTCATACTGTGGGTAAAGTAGAGGAGAATTTTTGATCATATTCAACGGGAAAAGTCAGCAACACCTCTAGCCAAATCTTTGGTGAGGTAATAGTATTATGAAGTTTGGTTCTAAGATCAATTTCTACACACATTTTGACAACAGTCAATCTAGTGAGGGTAGAGGTAGCAGCTTCTAACTTAATAAATTTACTAACTCCACTCCTATTTCCTATAGCATTGCAATATTATACCAGAAGAGGGAAATGTTATTAAGAGTGATCCAAACTGGGATTATAGAAGTTTCAGTATCATGTGAAAAATTAGGGGTTCATGATGGCACTTTTGAAAGCCAAATGCACTTTCATCCAACAACGTTAATGATCTTTAGAATCTTCGAATAGGATCTGAATGTATTTGTAATTGATGGAGCCCATTTAGTATCTACCTTTGAATCCGACTGACTTTAAAGCTTCATTGAGGAATTACATGGAGGGCTTTACTATGGGAAATTTACTGATGAGCGCATTGATGTAGTGTTCTGATAATTGGGCGACTTGCTTCGGTGTGATGATTCCGGTTATTTTGCCTTTATAGTTGGGTGTGGGTTTAATTGAAGGGGTGAAGGGAAGAGAGGTGAATAATATAGAGGGTCTTGTGTTTAAACCTTGAGCAAAACTCTGGACAACGGTGGTTCCACTGTTAGTCTGCGGCGGCACCGCCATAGAAAGAGCCGTTAAGTAACCGATACAGGTTGAAAACTGTAATTGTTAAACAATACTTGTAGAGAGAAGGGAGAGCGTTTGTTTTAGAGAGAGAAATGGCTTCAGAGCATTTTCAATGGATGATTTATGGACTTACTATGCGATTTTTATAAATAATAAAGCTAGTTGCTTTCACATCATTAGCTCTCTCAAGGAAGTGTTGCATTCACGTGCTACTAGCTTGATATAATTTTGTGGGTCATGATGCATCACTAATTAAATAGATTTTGATAGATATTGTGTATACGTGGAATGTTAATAACTAATATTTATGGGAACTTACCACTAATTTAAATATTAATTTGAAAACACATTAATTTGAAAATATTACATGTCACTTTAAACTACAAGAGATTATACCTTACTGTTGAAAATACTCCTATGATCTTTGGAGCACTCTATACTTCAGTTCCATGTGGCACTTATTCGCTGAAGCACCCTTCAGAAGCACCCTTCAGAAGCTTGATTATGATATCGGTCATGAATAATTTTCATATTCATCGAAATTTTTTATTAAAAATGTTAAATTAAAACGGCAAACTTAAACCCACATTCTAGAGAAATTTATCAGGTACACTGAAATGCGTATTCCCAATCATATTTTTTGCGTTTAAAAATATAAGATTGTGACACGTATGATATGATATAAGAATTGTGTTTGAGAAATTAGATAGAAAATTGTTAGAAATAAAAATTCAAAATGATCATATCCTAGTCAAGCATCAATGAACATGTTATTTTCTTGTTTCTGATCGATTGTGGATCAGATAAGCACTTAATTTGCAGCCAAGTAATGTATAGTTTATTCGCAAAATGAGTTATTTACGTAAAACATGCATCAAAGTGGCCACATGCCATGCTTCATCTGCACTAACCAAAACAAATGAAATTAATTAATTAGGTTTGATGTGCTGTTAGCCTGTTACGTACTATAATTAATGAATTAATTATTTATTTTCTAACATTCCATTTCCACTAATGTTGGGGCTACATGCCAACCTATGCCAATTGATTGCTTACTGCGACACCATATCTAACCTAAAATTACAATTGTGTAATCATGATCAGGTTAAAACACTAATTTCGACAGTAGTTTATATTTCTTTCATATTTTCGAATATTTTATGTTAGGTGTGTTCTGATGAGGTTGCACGGGATAGAGCCGGCAATCGCAAAATTTATATTATAAGCTATATAATTGTAACTCGGATAAATGTGTAGTGTAATTTTGAATTCTGACAACTCCCAATCCCATTTAACAATCTCAAACTTTTTCGTCTGATTTCGCTCTTATTCAGATTGATCAGAACACAAATCAATGTATTCATGGTGGTGCAAATGTTGCATTTATTTCTAATTACCGAGTTTAATTATGGTTAAAAGGCAACTTATTATTACAAGTGGTTCATCATAATTTGTATTGGTGGGTAAATAGTATTCTTGAGGGCAGTTACAGTCTTACAGTCTTAATTTCATCATGTATTTTTTAGTTTGATTATTTTTAATTGGATATTTATATCGGATGGTTCCAATAATTGTAATTTTCGTTGAAAAAGGTCTGTAATCAATATTATTAAGAAAAACATAAATATGTTAATCTACTAATTGAAAAAAATTGTGCTAACTAATTACAATGTCTTTTTCCTTAGCAAATGATTAAATAGATTACTATTGTCATGGGAATGTGTTCTTATATATTTATTCATAATTTTCAAAAGAAATGAAAAAATCGGTTAGCAATATATACTATTTTTATTTTGTAGTGTCGGCAGGGCATTTTGCAGTTCGTTTTAGCTGGCAGCAATATAGCGAAATAGTAATATTTCCTCGATGAAAAGGTGATGCCGTTAATTATGTTTGTGTTTGAAACTTTGTGTATGGTGGGAATTGGGAAAAGTATCTGATCTAATTATTAAACTTACCACTGCATCTGCATGTATTTTCTCTCAGTGTATAGCTTTATATCTGCGATCATATCAAAATGCTCGACGATAAGGCTGAGATTGGGACCAAATTCTTTCCCCAATCATCTAGTACATGAGAACTTCGGAATCATACTTCAAATTTATATGAATATAATTTAAATTACTATATTTTGGAATGACAACTGTGAGATCGAGGGTTTTGGATCTTAAGTAAAAAAATTGTGAAGTTTTAAGTAATTTTTAAATATGTTATCTTTTACTGATCTAATGAAGCAAAGTAATTTTTCTTAAATAAAGTCATCGTCTCGGAGTTAACGAAAAACAAGTTTGTACTGATATTCGATACACTCATGCAAATTTATATTCGTGTAACATTTTTCTAATCAATACGTTGTTATGAATTATATGATTTTTAGTCTATATCATATCCTCATTACTTCCTTCTTTTACACATCTCATGCTATCAAATAAGGCTCTGTCCAGTTCAACTTATTGCAGCACATTTCAGCACAACACAACACTGATCAGCGCAGCACAGCACTCATTAGCACAGCACATCACTGGTCCGCACAACACCTATTCAACTCAACACATTTGAGCTCTAAATGGACACTATTTTTATGTTTTGTAAAAATAATATTAATTAAGTGACGTTTTTAGTTCTTAAGTAATAAATATTGTGTTTTTTCTTCAACTCAAATGAACACTATTCAACACTTTCAACACTATTCAACACAAGATCAACACATCACAACACTGATCAGCACATCTCAGCACTCATCAGCACAAGCACAACACATCACCAAATAAGTTGAACTGGACAGGACCTAAGAGTTTACCGGAGTCGTTTAATCTTTCTATTATGTGAAAAACGTTTTACACTGTAGTTGTTATGAGCAATTGAGCATGTTATATACGACTTATTTGAAAAACATAATAAATTAGAAAAATAGACCCCATACTAACTAAATATATTAAGTAAGGAAGGCGTTGCTAGCACTTAAACCTGATAAATGTTATCATATAAGCATGGATTAAATCAAGAATTCATTAGATTTTCATGTGGTCTAAAACATTCATATAAACCGGGAGACGCGCAAACTGAACAAACACATGCTTATGTTGTGAACAACCATGGGAGTGGAGTCGTGGACAATCTGGCTTTCCCAGTTCAGGCACCACATCGCATGCCAATACAGAATATAAACTAAATTAAATTGGATCTAAATTTAGATATTCAAACGTGCAAATAGTGTGTAATACCTGAAAAAAGAAAGATTACTTTGATGTTCTTACTTTCATTTTGTTTCTAAATCTAGGGTTATATAATCATGCCTATCCATAATATAATTAAAATACAAATATGTGATTCGAAATATTACTCTAGTAGACTAGTCGATTCGTAAAATTACAAGAGAACAACTAGAATTGTGTCAATATACAAATCTGAGAAATACAGATCTTGGTATAATAGTATATAGCTAGATTTAAACAAATTAAAAGGGTCAAGCAACTGATAAAGGTCAAAATCAAATATCTTCTGACTGACATGAGTCTAATTAGATATTTAATCACACTTTATTAAAGAATGTGGACTAATATGTTAAAATTTGTAATTACTTTCCGATCAATCTCATTAAAGTAAAAGATATTGGCTAATATCTTAAAATTATAATTACTTTCTAGCCAATTTCATCTAGCAGCACTTGATTATCTCTATAAGTTTTGAGAATTGACCTGAAAATTAATAATTTTACAATATCTACGATATACAAATATGATTTGATTATACATAAGTGGAGTTTTTACAACATGTACGAAATAGAAATATGATTCGCACCTCAAAACATTTAATTTTTCTTACTATTATTCTCTTCAATTTTTGAAATCTGACCAAGGTTGTGGAAACTAAATAAGTAGTAATATTTCTTCCTTTTATCTTATCAAAGAAGGATTTTTGCATATATGGAAAAGAATGCATTTATACAAGTGGGATTGGGCATGGGGACAAAAAGGAAAGATAATCGGGACTACGACTTTGCGTCAAATGTCGAAGAAAACGTGAGTGTCAAAGTCAATCGGTTACCCCATAAACGGACGTCGAACCACACCGCTTCTACAGCAACACACCTCCATTATTAATTAATTCAATCCCACTTAATTTCCACCGTTCATTTAATCTCCGATTTCTCCCTGCCTCATATATTAATTTGAACATTGCAACTTGCAAGACATAGACTCAACTTATAATGATAACGTATAACATGAAATTAAAAGATTAAATACAATATAAATAAACACGAAAGGTTATTTCTGTCAAATTTTTACCGACAGATGTGCTTTTATATATTTTCTTTGTACTTAAATATGCACAAAAAAGGACACTTTCTTAAACACATTTTGTTATTTAACTATATGCATATTAAAAGTTGAATTTAATAAATTATAAATTGAACGATATAAGATGCGATAACGTTTTTCTTTCTTATTATTTTAAAAAAATTATGCAAATTCAAGTGTCATGTAGGGGTAAGTATAAATAAAAATAATTTTTTTTTTATCAAAACCACCATTGATTGGGGGTTTTATATTGGCTTCCCTAACCTTAAAATAAAGCTAAAAAGCTTACAGTTTACATGACAGACTTTCCTAGATCAAAAACTAGGGCAAAAGAACTTTACATATGTTAGAAGTTTGTATTGGATAAGATTAAAACCAACCCCCCTCCATACCACCGAGCAAGTTAGTAATCGTCAAGACGAAAATCAATTCTGCCAAATGGTGGAGAGGGGGGGTAAGAATCCAAAATTGACTAAATGTGAGCTTTTGTTCCTCTGAGATGATGCTCATGGTTACAGTCCCTTCCATCCTTTGCTTGTGCTGTTTGTAACCATTGGACACCTTCCAATGGCTCTTGGCAGTCTACAGAAGCACATATATCAGTAGCATCTGAAGCAAGTTATATTAACCTATTCTAATATTAGCAACTCCCATCCTATCCAACATTATCAGACCTTTAAGAGTGTGTGGTGCTGTGTCCATAGAAATATCAGAAACATTTGTGCTCAGTATGTTCATTTTAGCCAAGAAATCTGCTACAGTGTTCCCCTCTCTAAAAATGTGTGTCACAGTTATATGTTCTGTCAGATAATGAAGTTCATGACATAGACTATACAATTCCCAATTGGCCAGATTGGGATTGCTGATGCATCTACAAGCTTGCATGCAGTCTGTCTCTATGGAGAAGGATGGGTGGTCTTGCCTTCCCACCTGAGCAGCTAGAAGGATGGCTAAAAGTTCTGAGTGGAGGGGGAGGAGGCTGTGACATATTTAGCTTTCATTGCAAGGACCTCCCCTGTATTGTTCCTTATTACTATTGCTATACCAGCTCTATCATAATGGAATGATGCATCTGCATTAATTTTAACCCCACAATCAGGTGGTTTCCATTTTATGGATCTGATGAGCTTTGGTTTTTTCTATCTGAGGTATGGAACCAGACCTATGTGAAGAAGATGTTCATGTTTCCCAGCATTTCCAACAAGTGAAAAAGCTGTGAAAATGAGGTAGACCTTCTTGGCAATGCTACTGAGTATTGCATGATTATTTCACTGCTTACTGTCAAAAATAATGGAGTTCCTTCTAGTCCAGATAAACCAAAAGGTTGTAAAAAGGGTAGTAACTGTCACCTGTGTATGAGTTTTTGATGGCCCCCTATATCTAAGATAGAATGTTATTCTATACTTAAGAGACTGAAAATGTGGGACTGGAACTTGGAGAACTTTATGCACAAAATCAAAAACCTCAACATTTTCCACACAGTCATTAAAAAAGTGATTGATGCTATCTGAGTTGCAACATTGGGGACATTTTGAAGGCAGATTGATACCAAACTTGCTCAGTATGTCATCAAAAGGTAAGAGACCATTAACCATTCTCCATATAAGTATAGACATCTGAGAAGGTATAAATTTATTCCATACCTTACTAATGTGGTGTATATCCTGTGATGTGGTCCTTAGTGCAGCATAAGCAGACTTGACTGTGAATCTGCCAGTTACTTCAGGCCTCCAAATGAGCTTGTCCTTATGATTGTGAGATATTGACATTTCCTGCAATAAAGAGAGATCACTGATAGCCAAATGAGGCTCCAAAAGGGGTAAGTATAGCTCTTTGTTTTGGCAAAATTCAGCTACTGTGAGTGAGGACTGAGGCACTAGTTCATCATCTGGCCATTTATAAAATAGGGCTCCTAGACCAGACCAATTGGAATCCCAGAATGAAGATGAACCTTCACCTATGATTACCCTGGATTGAGAGTTGGCAAAATGTGTGATAGAGCATATTCTTTTCCATGAGTGTGAGGATTTATAAGAAACAGGAAGTGACCATAGAAACTGTGTCCATATAGCTTTATTCTGCTGGAGCTTCCACCACAGTTTGCATGAAAAGGCCTTAATGATTCCCCTTATGTCTTTGAAGCCTAAACCATTTTCATCTCTTGGCAGTGCCATTTTGGCCCATTTTCTCCATATTTTCCTCTGACCATACTCAGATTGACCCCAGAAGAATTTTGCTGCCATTACTTCCATCTTTTTAATCACTGTCTCTGGGGGCTGCAAGATTGCAAAAATATGAATGAGAATGGACAATAAAACATGATAAATAAGGATCATCCTCCCAGCCTGAGTGAGCCATATGTTTTTCCAATTGCAGACAGTGTTCTCCATTCTTTCCAGCAGAGGTTGGTAATGTGTTACCTTGTTTCTGCCTGTGAAAACTGGTACTCCAAGGTACTTGAAAGGTAGTGCACCTCTCCTCATTCCAGTCTTTTTCTTGATCACTCTCAGTCTGATGGAGCTGGCATTCTTATGAGTGAAAAATTCTGATTTACTGTAATTGATTTTCTGCCCTGAGCTCTTTTCATATGCCTCCAGAAACTTCATCATCCTTCTCAGATTCCTCTTAGAAGCCACAGTGAATATGGATGTATCATCTGCATACATCAAGTGTGAAACTGACTGGACTCCCCTTGGCATTACAAAATTTTGTATAT
Organism: Sherardia arvensis; assembly: GCA_948330725.1. Taxonomy (NCBI): domain Eukaryota; kingdom Viridiplantae; phylum Streptophyta; class Magnoliopsida; order Gentianales; family Rubiaceae; genus Sherardia; species Sherardia arvensis. Next base: position 7,652,754 of record OX415238.1, on the reverse strand, counting down.
ACTGGAGTTGTATTAGGTGTTTTAGACCTCTTGTGAATGCTTCAGATACCAGATTATATAAGTAAGGTGACATAGGGTCTCCTTGCTTTATTCCTCTGGTTGAATGAAAGAAACCAACTGCAACTCCATTGACAAGAACAGAGAACCAAGCTGCCTCTATGTTTTGCATTATGATCTTAACCAGTAAACCATCAAAACCAAACTTAAGCAGAATAGAGTTTAAAAATCCCCAGGAGACTCTGTCAAAAGCCTTCTGCATATCCAACTTGATGATGATGTTATTGTGTTGTGGATTCTTGTTCAGGAGCCTTACCATCTCTTGCATCTGTAAGGTATTATCAGCTATATCCCTCCCCTGAATGAAAGCAGATTGCTCTAAAGATACTATATCTGGCAGAAGTGGTTTGATTCTCTCCATGATGATCTTAGAAAAGACTTTATTGGAGAAGTTGGAGAGGCTTATGGGTCTAAACTCAGAGAAACTACTAGGGTTTGGGACTTTGGGTATTAAAGTTAACCAGGTACTAGCCATAGCTCTTGGTATCCTCCTGCCAAGCATGAAATCATTTGCAGCATCCATAAGGTCCACCTTTATTATTTCCCAGCATTCTGTATAAAAATGACCACTGAATCCATCAGAGCCAGGGGCTCCATTTTTATTAAGGTCAAATACAGCATATTTCAGTTCCTCCATGGTGACTGGTCTCAGTAAAATTTCTTTTTTCTGTTGTGTGACTAGGGCTGGTATAACATCCATAAACTTTTGGAGATATTTCCCTGAATTACAGTGGAATTCCTCATTCAGAAGATTTTGGAAGAAGAAAATAGCCTCCTCATGTATCTTTTTTGGTGCTGAAACCCACATTCCATTTCTGTCTTTTATCTTAGTAATCTGTGCTCTAGCTCTCTTTTCCTTGACCACATGATGAAAGTAGGTTGTGTTTGCATCACCCTCCCTAATCCACTTCACATTGGCTTTTTGCTTCTAGAAGGAGTGGTACTCAATCTGTGATTTGGTGAGCAATGCCATTTTTCTGCTAATGTCTATTCTATCTGCCTCCAGGCCTGTGTGCTGGTATCTCAGTTCCATATCAGCCAAAACATTTTCTGCTGCCAGAAGATTGCTGTTAACATCTCCAAATACTTCTTTATTCCACACCCTTAGCACATTTTTCAGCCTCTTCAATTTGCTAACCACTCTACACATGCCTTCTTCATTGCATTGGCTGTCCCAGCTTGTACTAACTATCTCCATAAATTCCTTCCTTTGCATCCACATATTCTGAAACCTAAAGGGTTTAGGCAATTGTACTTCTGAGCTCTGAACAGAAAGAAGCATTGGGTTATGGTCTGAGGTGAGTCTACTCAAGATCTGGATTGAACTATGGGGAAATAAAGCATTCCATTCTGCTGAGCACAGCCCCCTGTCCAGTCTCTGAAGAAGAAGATCCTCTTTGGTTCTGTTATTAGTCCAGGTGAAAGGGTTGCCTACAGTCTGGATTTCTAAGAGTGATTTGGCAGTGATCATGGAATTGAATTCTCTGATGGCTCTGACAGAAGGTGGGTTTTTACCTTTCCTCTCACTCACAGTAGATATAACATTGAAATCACCAATAAGGGCTATAGGTCCAGGAGGAATATTTTTTAATTTCTCCCACAAAGGTTCCCTAAGCTGTCTAGTAACCTTAGCATAAACAAAACAGCAGCTCCAGACAGTATTGAAAGCATGGTGAGAAATGGACATTAATAAAAATTGATCTGACTGATCCACAGTATTGAGAGTGAAGTTATTATTCCAGAATATCCATATTTTAGCTTCATGAGCTGGCATGGCATTTGCAAATTGTAAATCAAATTGTAGACTGGTTATATTTGAGCTAATATGCATGGGTTCAATTATGCATAAAATATCTATTTTGTGTGCTCTAATTAAGGTTTTAAGCCTAGTGACTGACTTTTTATAACCTCTAATGTTCCATACAAGCACATTTCCTATAATTTTGTGACTAATCATATTATATTTTGTTTGGACTTTTGTGATGATCTAAGCCATTGCTCAACTGTAGAGCCATCAGGCATGCCCCTTCTCATTTTCTTTTTTGGCTCAACATGCTTATGTTCTACATTGGAATCAGGGATAGTACCTGTTTGTAGCTTTCCAGCACTGTCTTCATCTTTTTCTGTTTCTGAGGACCTCCACTCTGCTTCACTGGTGGCTTCCTCATAGTTGTCTGAGCTATCTTCCTCCTCCTGGAACACCTGAAATTTGTTAGAAATAGTAACCTGGGCTGGAGGCTGGTAAGGAATCAATGTCATTTCTTTCTTCTTTCTGTGGTTATCTTTCCAATCTCTAATGCTATCTAGGTCATCATAAGAATAAAAGGATACCCTTGATGAGTTACTTGCCCTCTGAAAGATTGAGACTGATTTGATTGGAGTAGCAAGCTGCAGTTCTGATTGTGCTATAGTGACCACAGTCCTCCCTGGATCAGTTTGGGTGATGCTTTGTACCACTGTTGGGGACTGAGGTAGCTCTGAGATATCATCCATAGTTCCATTTCTTTGTTGGGATTGTAGTAATGAATTTTTCTCCTCTCTTGAGATGCCTGACCCTTGTGCAACTTCATTTTTCTTGCTGTTGACCTTTCTCCATTCCTCATGGGGGGGCTGGACCTGTTTGTTGGTGTTGATTTTTCTCAGTGGTTCCACAATCATCCCTCTCTGATTTGGTCTTTTCCTCTTAAGTTCCGGATGCAGAAATCCACAGTTAGCATCATCATGCCCTATCCTTTTACAATAGGTGCAGTAACGAGGCACATAATCGTATTCAATATTGCACTCAACATTTTTATTTGGCGTTCCTATAATAATTGATGACTGTAGAGGTTGAAGAAGATCAACCTCCACGCATACCTTGATAGCTGAGGGCCTCGACAGTGTACTGGTGGCTGAGTCCATTTTCAGAAACACCCCAATCTCATTACCAATATCCTCGATAACTGAGCTGTTATAGAACTGGATCGGCGGTTTGTGGATGGTAGCCCATACCGGGACAATGGAGGATTCTGTATCGGTTGAGAAGTCTGGAGACCATTTCAGTATCTTCATCGGGAACCCATTGATGTTGCAGATTGCTCGCATCCAGAACCGCTGGTAATCCTGTTTATCTTCCATTCTGATCAATACATGCCGGAAATCCAGCGATCCGATTTGATATCTCCCGTTGATGCCCATTGCTTGAAAAGTTGTGTGCACCTGTTCCATGGACGGCTTTCCGTTGGTGAATTTGCCGATAAGGGCGTTGGAGTAGTGATTGGCGAAAGTTTCGACCTCATCCTCAGCATAGATGCAAGCAATTTTCCCGTTGATTCTGTGTGATATCGATTTTATTTCTGGATTGGATGGGAGAGAGGTGTATAAAGGTTGGTTTTTTGGAGCTAAAACATCCCGGAACGATTTTCCGGCGACAGAATCACCTGTCCACGGCGGAGGCTCCGCCATGGGGTGACCGTTTTATGAGCGTTATTATGTCAGATGGATGGTAACGGTTAAAAAAGGTAACTGTTTTGGTTCTAGATTGGGGGCGCGTCTAGTATACTCGATGAGAGAGATCAGAGGATTTTGTCGGAGTTGTTGCGTTTATTGGATTAGGTGTATAAATAAAAATGAATAAATAAGTAAATGAGAATATGATTTTTGCGGGGAATAAAGCAAAGAGAGAACACAAAATGTCAAAAACATCAAGAAGTGTGCAACTTTTCATCCAATTTCGAACCTTTTTATTAATATGGAATTACTTCTGGAAACATATGATTTTATTTTTTTAAAAGGAAAACAGAGACCCACATGCATGCTTTAATAAATTCATTTGTATTTATATGATCCGTGAGTGATCGCCATCAAGTTGAAAATGAGTTCAGAAAGAAATTAAGAACGAAAGAGAGGATTCAATTATTAGAAATTTTTAAAAGAGACTTCCAAATTATAGATTGGATTAAAATAAAAGAAAATAACACGTGGGGTTTTATTGCAGTGACACCAAATAAGAGGGGTTTTTTACAATTTTATAAAATAATTATAGTATAAATATCAAATGGCGATCATCTTTCTCTCCCCACTTTTTCATCTTCTCCAAAACCACCGCCCTCTTTCCTCTCTTTCGCTCTCGCTTTTCCCCAAATCCAAACCCTAAATTTCTTCCCAATCTGATGCGATTTTTCGATTCCAATAGCGATGGGAATGTGCGCGGTATCAAGTAAAGTTTCTGATCTCTTTAATTTCGTCTGCTTTGTCAATTTGTTAGCGGATTTTATTTTTTTGTTTGTTTTCGATTTGTTAGTGTTCTGTGTTGTAGATCGGAGCGTCATGGTGTTCGTGTTCTTGTTTAGGTGTTTAGATGATTTGATTTGTTTAGATGTTCGTGTTCATGTTTGAGAGTATAATGTTGACCTTATGTGCTTAAAATCCCATGCTCTGGTCTGTTTGAGGCATGAATGGCCAGATGTGAGGTTTGATGTGTGAAAATTGGCTAGGGTAGCATGTGTAGATGTTTGTGTTCATGTTTGTGCATATAATGTGGACCTTATGTGCTAAAATCTTCATGTTCTGGTCTGTTTGAGGCATGAACGGCCAGATGTGAGGTCTGGTGTGTGAAAATTGGCTAGGTTAGCATGTTTAGATGTTCATGTTCATGTTTGGGACTATAATGTGGACCTTATGTGCGTAAAACCCCATGTTCTGGTCTGTTTGAGGCATGAATGGCCAGATGTTAGGTATGGTGTGTGAAAAAATTGGTTAGAGTAGCATGTTTAGATGTTCGTGTTCATGTTTGGTACTATAATGTGGACTTTATGTGCTTAAAACCCCATGTTCTGATCTGTTTGAGGCATGAATGGCCATATGTGAGGTTTGGTGTATGAAAATTGGTCAGGGTAGCATTTTTAGATGTTCGTGTTCATGTTTGGGACTATAATGTGGACCTTATGTGCTTAAAACCCCATGTTCTGGTCTGTTTGAGGCATGAATGGCCAGATGTTAGGTTTGGTGTGTGAAAATTGGCTAGAGTAGCATGTTTAGATGTTCGTGTTCATGTTTGGTACTATAATGTGGACTTTATGTGCTTAAAACCCCATGTTCTGATCTGTTTGAGAAATGAATGGCCAGATGTGAGGTTTGGTGTGTGAAAATTTGCTAGGGTAGCATTTTTAGATGTTCGTGTTCATGTTTGGGACTATAATGTGGACCTTATGTGCTAAAATACTCATTTTCTTGTAGAAACAAATGCAGAGATTATAACGCGGGTCGCCCAGTGAATAGTCCAGCCGGTGAATAGTGACGGATAAGTGAATAGTGCAACTCAGTGAATAGTGCACGTGAATAGTAACTATTTTAAATAATTTGCAAGTATAGATGGTCTCTCCATAAACTTTCTGTTATTATTATTATTATTATTATTATTATTATTATTATTATTATTATTATTATTATTATTATTATTATTATTATTATTAAAAACACGTTCTACTAGTCTACTATGAATATATCTGAATTTTTTAACACATCTGCTTATAAGAATTTTAAAAGGTCAATAATTAAACCTTGCATTATCAATCCTTTGGCATTCGGCAAAGTATATTATCAAGTGACAATACTCAGCCTTTTTTACAATTAGTTTAATTTTGAACCACTTTAGTGGATGATTTTGTTTTTGTAGCTACCCTAACATTTTTAAAATATAACCCACAATCACATTTCTGTTACAGAAAATATATCATGATCTAAAAGTTCATAATATAATGAAGAATTAAGATAGAGTTCCACAACTTTTTCTGATAAAGAAAATAATGTCGAACTCCCTCTAACGCAATTTATCCCGAGGAGCACCTTTATCCCGTGCTGAGAAATTTTCTGAGAAGATTTTTCAATAACCATAGAACATGTTGGAACACAAGCCGATACGATTGCCTGAAAAGAAAGTTGTGAAACTGGTGTAGGAGTGAGATAGTGAGCTATGATTTGCTTGTACTAGAGAACGAGCGAAGTCTTAAGTTGAACTTATTGTTGATCATGAATCCTCAGCACTAAGTTGCATTCTATCAGCATTAGAGGGTTGAATTTGATGGGGTTTCTTTGAGCTGGATTGATACTGGAACTTGATTATTGGGAGAGGCCTAGGAAGGCTTGCAAGGTTAATGGATATTCCCCTCAATGAGAGGGTGGAGATTGGGAGAGATTGGGTGGTAGAAACCTCAAGGGTTGAAGTTTGGAAGGATGCATGGAACATGGCAAAGCATTTGGATGAAAAGGTGATTGTGAGGATGACTCGGCTCCAAATTCGTAAGCAAAGGGTTTCAGTGATTAGGGCAAGCCCTTATTAGATTCTATTAGGGGTTTAATTTTGTATTAGTAATATGATAATAGTCGATTATGTACTTTGTAGGGCTTTTAACTAACCCTAGTTGCCTTTTTATTAAAACTATGATCAATGAAGTGATTTATATTCCCCTCTTTCTGTGTTTGATCCATGCGTCGATCTAATGAAATTCCTTAGGCGCTGCATCTGTGGCTTCCTTCCGCACGTCCTAAAAATGTCATTAAGGCATGAATTTTTCTTCTTCTTGTTCTGCCATCAGTGTCTCATCTATAATCACACTACTCAATCGGTAGTTTCTTGTTTGTTACGTGATGAACTAATTTCTTCTTATTCTTTATGAATCGCTTTCTTACAACACTGATTTGCAAAACGGGTTTTGATGGCTTCATTGCAAAATGGGATTTGATGATTTCTTCTGAAAACCTGTGTTTTTTATGCATAAATGTTGTTCAAATGGCTTATTTTCATCCAATTTCATCGTTTCTGCTTTCATTTTTCTTTTACCTATGCCCACAAGGTGTTTGATCATTTGTCCTTCTTTTTTAACCTTTTATTTCGGTCTTCAAATGGAAGATCATAATAAGAATTTGGAGGCTAGCATCAAGAGGATAAGTACGTATTCTTTGTGTCAACATGATATTATTTGTGTTGCATGAAAACTATAACAAAATGATATTATTGTGTCAAGATGCTGTGGATACATATGAATTACCAATGATACTATTTGTGTATGTGTTTAGGTTGCACAAATTCTGATGAACATATTTGTAGGTGTGGCAAACGTTCTGATCAACTAAGTTTTTTTTATAAAAAGTTATGCCTCTAACTTTGTTACAGATTTATTATTAGAAGATTAGATTTGTGTACTTGGTCTTGTATTACAAAGTTTCTGTTGTGTAATTATTCATAAGTATTATTTTATGAGATCATGTATGCCATATGTCCATTATGTGTTTATAATTTTGTGCATGCAACAGTGCTTATCTGTTTACATAAAAGTATCCCAATTGGCTGGCCACGTTAAGAATGGCGAATTGATTATGTATTAATTATAGTTGTTTAATGATGAAAGATCAAGTGCTTAGTTGTCAATGTTAATATACGCAAAAAGTTAGTTTATGGTGTCATTATTCTGCTATATGGTCATTCAAATGTTGCTTAAATGTTGAACTTCAGCTCCAAATTTGCATTTTGACCAACTAAGCCATTTTATCAGATGATTAACTTACTATTTTGGATAAGTTTTGAATCTTTTGAGTACTTTAAATACTTTTACTTGAATTTGGACGCCGAAATCTTGTTATTAATCTTACTCATTACCATTTACACATTGACTCATTACATGCTACAATAGCTTCCAAGTTTAATTGGAACAACAAGAATGCAAGAAATATGGAGCACGGAGTTCATAAGAAGTGAATGCTCAGACAAAGAATTTTATATTCAGGCAACGAAAATCGAAAAGATATTGAAAGTTGAAAAGTTGAAATGTAGACGCCTCATTTTTTAATGACTGAGCAGGTTTGGGATTGGTAGTAAGGGACACTAGGGGTAACATAGTCCTGATGAAAGTGAAATGTGTCCATGTTGTTTCCCTTTTACAATCTGAACTTCTTTCTACTCAATTTGGATTTCAGATAGGACATGGATTGAATATTACATTCATTCTGAAATCTAATAGTTTAGATGCGGTTAATTCCATTCAAAATCATCTAAATGCTAACAGGTCTTGCTTTAACATTCACTATGAGTTACATAGTTTGGGCATGAATAACTGTTTAAAGCATGTTTTTATGAGAAGGAAACTTTGACGCAGATTTCGTTGCTAAAAGGAGCTCGCACATGAGCTTTTCAAGGATTTTGAATAGAGCAGATATTCCTGGCGATTTAAAGGGCCTACTTTGTTTGGATTAAATAAGAGTGTCTTCATTTAGATTTTAGAAACATATATTACTGTTTTTTTTGGCTCGTGACAGGTACAACAAGACCCATCTTGTGGGATGAAATCTGAGCAATCCAGATCAGATGAACAACAACCAGAAGATGAGTTTGTGCAATCAAAGGACCAGTCAACAAGAACTGACAAACTTAGGTTGACGAAGGCACATTGGCAGCATTCCAAATGGGTAGAAGCAGGAATCCAAATTGCAACTAAATTGACTCAACAATTTCAATGACATATTTCAAGCAAAACAACTTAGTTGTCAGTACATCTAGGCCTTCTTTACACTGTTCTCTGGCTCTCATTTGGTAACTTTGTGCTTTGTTTATTCGATACTAACAAGGCCGGTGAGTTTAAGTAGAGGGTTATGTAATATAAACATGACCAAGACATATACCAACCCTTCCAATAAAAAAAGGTTGTCTTCCATCGCGGTGGGCGGCGGTTTCTGTGCGTGCGGCGGTAACGATTTCTGTGCGTGCGAATGGTTGCTGTAGAATTGGAGAAGACATGATGTAGGGATTAAAGGTTAGACTTTATAGAAATTATGAAATTGCCCATTATGATATGGGCTTCTCCAACCAATTATTCTGGTCAAATTGGTTTTGCTACTTTTTGTTCCATCTGAAAATTCACATAAAACATTAAACGAAATTCTCAATTTTATTAAGATGAAGGACATGTCAATTTGGGTTGAACTTAATTCAATTGAGATTAATTTAACTGGACTGTGATTTTTCTGATTTAAATGGGATTGATTTAATTGAATTGAGATTACTTTAACTGAATTGGTTTTTTTATCTGAAATGAGATTAATTTAACTGAAAAGAGAATATAATGTCTAGAATAAGGGCTTGTTTGCCCAGGCTTATTACATGTTGAATTGAATTCAATACAGTTATGTTTCAGCTACATTGGAAAAGATCTAAATTAATAACAAGTATTGATATGCAAGGAGAGAATATGGTAAATTAGAAATATTATAATTATTATTTGTAAGGACATAAATGGTTTAAAAATAACTTTTATTTCAGAAATAAAAGAATAAAAATCTTCTCCAACACCATTAACGATAAATATAAAATAGTTATAACCTTTTTAATAACATGCATTTCTCCCACGCCAGTAAATAGACTATAAAACGTACTGAACCTGTGTGCTATCTGTTGATTATTTAAGTAATTGGTTGCTTGAATTCAATGAAACTTTTTGCCAATATGACTTGCATTTTGATACTCACAAAATCTCACCATGTTTGGTGAAGTAAAATCTCACCGAAGCCCTTTGCTTACGAATTTGGAGCCGAGCCATCCTCATAATCATCTTCTCATCCAAATGCTTTGCCCTCTTCCTTGCCTTCTTCCAAGTCTCTAGCCTTGAGGTTTCCACCACCCAATCTTTCCCCATATCTACCCTCTCATTGAGGGGAGTATCGCTCAACCTTGCAAGCCTTCCTAGCCCTCTTCCAATGATCAAAGCTCCAGTATCGATCCAACCTAGAGAAACACTATCAAATTCAACCCTCTCCCAACCTATTTCTAAACCACCAAACAACTCACTATCATCCATATTGGGAAGGTTGATGTGGAGCTTTTCCAACAACTTGAATCTTGCAGCACGGACCTTGGAGGCTACATCAACATCAACAAATAGCATAGATCTAGTCAAGACGGATTTGATTTGGTCAATGATTTTATCAAGAGTGATCCTATCATTTGGAAGTAAGGGAGGAAGGAGGGATTGTTTTGGACTATGGGGTTTGGGGATTAGGTAAGGGAATGGAGGGAGAACGGTGGTGGTTGATTCTTCCATCGCGGCGGGAGGCGGTTTTTGCGTGCGGTGGTAATAACGGTGGTGTCTGTGCGAATGGTTTATGTGTATGGAGAAGACGCAAGGCGTAGGGTTTAAGCGCTTTCTTTTTCGTTTTATTTTTGCGCGCTTAAATTGCCTTCCTGTTATCCCCTCCACTTTTTAACAAACTCTCAATCAGCCCACTCATACTTTCAGATATTCACTATCAGGTCCCTCTTTTGGGCACAGCAAGCTGGACACGGTCTAAATTAATAACATGCATGTATTGATAAGCAATGAGAGAATATGGTCAAACAGAAATATTATAATTATTTATTTGTAAGGACATAAATGGTTTAAAAATGACTTATTTTAAAAATAAAAGAATAAAAATCTTCTCCAACACCATTAACAATGAGTATAAAATAGTTATAACCTTTTTAATAACATACGTTTTTCCCACGCCAATAAATAGACTATGAAACGTACTGAATCTGTGTACTCTCTGTTGATTATTTAAGTAATTGGTTGCTTGAATTCAATGAAACTTTTTGCCGGTAAGACTTGCATTTTGATACTCACAAAATCTCACCATGTTTGGTGAAGTAAAATCTCACCGAAGCCCTTTGCTTACGAATTTGAAGCCGAGCCATCCTCATAATCATCCTCTCATCCAAATGCTTTGCCCTCTTCCTTGCCTTCTTCCAAGCCTCTAGCCTTGAGATTTCCACCACTCAATCTTTCCCCATCTCTACCCTCTCATGGAGGGGAGTATTGCTCAACTTTGCAAGCCTTCCTAGCCCTCTCCCAATGATCAAAGCTCTAGTATCGATCCAACCTAGAGAAACACTATCAAATTCAACCCTCTCCCAACCTATTTCTAACCCACCAAGCAACTCACTATCATCCATATTGGGAAGGTTGATGTGGAGCTTTTCCAACAGTTTGAATCTTGCAGCACGGATCTTGGAGCCACATCAACATCAACAAATAGCATAGATCTAGTGAAGATGGGTTTGATCTGGTCAATGATTTTATCAAGATTGATCCTATCATTTGGAAGTAAGGGAGGAAGGAGGGATTGTTTTGGACTAGGGGGTTTGAGGATTAGGTAAGGGAATGGAGGGAGAACGGTGGTGGTTGATTCTTCCATCGCGGCGGGCGGAGGGCGGCGGTTTTTGCGTGCGGCGGTAATAACGGTGGTGTCTGTGCGAATGATTTATGTGCATGGAGAAGACAAAAGGCGTAGCGTTTAAGCGCTTTCTTTTTTACTTTATTTTTGCGCGCTTAAATTGCCTTCCTGTTATCCCCTCCACTTTTTAACAAACTCTCAATCAGCCCACTCATACTTTCGGATATTCACTATCAGATCCCTCTTTTGGGCAAGGCAAGCTGGACACGGTCTAAATTAATAACATGCATGTATTGATAAGCAATGAGAGAATATGGTCAAACAGAAATATTATAATTATTATTTGTTTAAAAATGACTTATTTTAAAAATAAAAGAATAAAAATCTTCTTCAACACCATTAACAATGAATATAAAATAGTTATAATCTTTTTAATAACATACGTTTCTCCCACGCCAATAAATAGACTATGAAACGTACTGAATCTGTGTACTCTTTGTTGGTTATTTAAATAATTGGTTGCTTGAATTCAATGAAACTTTTTGCCGGTAAGACTTGCATTTTGATATTCACAAAATGTCACCATGTTTGGTGAAGTAAAATCTCACCGAAACCCTTTGCTTACAAATTTGGAGCCGAGCCATCCTCATAATCATCTTCTCATCCAAATGTTTTGCTCTCTTCCTTGCCTTCTTCCAAGCCTCTAGCCTTGAGGTTTCCACCACCCAATCTTTCCCCATCTCTAGCCTTGAGGTTTTCCACCACCCAATCATGGAGGGGAGTATCGCTCAAGCCTTCCTAGCCCTCTCCTAATGATCACAGCTCCAGTATCGATCCAGTCTAGAGAAACACTATCAAATTCAACCCTCTCCCAACCTATTTCTAAACCACCAAGCAACTCACTATCATCCATATTGGGAAGGTTGATGTGGAGCTTTTTCAAGAACTTGAATCTTGCAGCACGGACCTTGGAGGCAACATCAACATCAACAAATAGCATAGATCTAGTGAAGATGGGTTTGATTTGGTCAATGATTTTATCAAGAGTGATCCTATCATTTGGAAGTAAGGGAGGAAGGAGGGATTATTTTGGACCAGGGGGTTTGGGGATTAGGTAAGGGAATGGAGGGAGAACGGTGGTGGTTGATTCTTCCATCACAGCGGGCGGCGGGCGGCGGTTTTTCCGTGCGGCGGTAATAACGGTGGTGTCTGTGCGAATGATTTATGTGTATGGAGAAGATAAAAGGGGTAGGGTTTAAGCGCTTTCTTTTTTACTTTATTTTTGCGCGCTTAAATTGCCTTCCCGTTATCCCCTCCACTTTTTAACAGACTCTCAATCAGCCTACTCATACTTTCGGATATTCACAATCAGGTTCCTCTTTTGGGCACGACAAGCTGGACACGGTCTAAATTAATAACATGTATGTATTGATAAACAAGGAGAGAATATGGTCAAACAGAAATATTATAATTATTATTTGTAAGGACATAAATTGTTTAAAAATGACTTATTTTAAAAGTAAAAGAATAAAAATCTTCTCCAACACCATTAACAATGAATATAAAATAGTTATAACCTTTTTAATAACATACATTTCTCCCACGCCAGTAAATAGACTATGAAACGTACTGAATCTGTGTACTCTCTGTGTACGTCTAGTCTTATTTTACACCGTCATCTATCTCTCATTTGGCAGTTCTGTGTTTTGTATATTCGATCACTAACAAAGTCGGTGAGTTTAAGTATATGGTTGTGTAAAATAAACATGTCCAATACATATACCAACCCTTCCAATAGCAAACCTTTTTAGCTAGTAACTTTTTTATTCATTTTGAAAGTTTTGGTTTTATACTCCTTTGATACAACTCAAGTGTAAATGATGACTCTTACTTTTGAGGCTGATTGGTTGGTTTTGAATGATTTGTGATGCCAATAAATTCCTCTACCAATGATAGTATTTAATTAAGAAAAAAAAAGAAAGTTGAAAAAGGAAGAAAATCCTTGAAGAAGATGTTTAATAAACTAAATTCAGGGCAACCTATAATTAACTGATGGAACAAATTTTGGAAAGCAAAATATCATGTACCCTTTGTGTACATGATGCTTCACTCAGAAATATAACATTTTATCTCCCTTCTTCCATCCTTTTTTATTTTTGTTTTATGTGCTGGTTCATCAATACATCAATACATCAATACATATTGTTCTCTTAATTAACAAATTATAAACTTGAGAAAAATATCAAATTGATTCTTAAATGCCAAACGTGAAATATATTCATAAAACAAATATTATTAAACAAAAAACATACTACTGAATCACTCCCCTGCTAGCTGTTATGCAGAACGGCATACTCCCATTGAAATACATGTGCCCGTGAGTCCGTCCCAAATATTTCATGCGGCCGACATCTATAATATCAATATATTTCGTTTTATTGAATTTAACACGATGCACTCTATTATCCTTTCAAAATTTACGTAATTTTGATCGATTATGAATAATATTATGATATAAAATTAAAAATAATAATGTGTATTGAACGGTAAGCTACGGAAGGAAAATGTGAACCCTTCGAGAATAAAAGTAAGTAGCAAACAATGACTACATTTCAGATAGTCTGAAATTAATGATAATTGTTACCTGATTATACTAGTAGTAATTTTGATTAGGTGATTGTATATTTGTTGAGCAAATATGGCAAAATTATGTAGTCAAACCTATTTCACATGATTAATAAAATACAATCAAAGTAATATTGATATTAATTTGATTATAAATGCGTAAGATCTTTCTGATTTAAATTAATTAGAAATATATATGACTTAAAAATGTATATCAATTACTACTTATATTTTTAAAATATTGGTATTGAATGAGATTTGATAATGATATTGAAGTGATAATTTTTGCATTGAGTAGGAGTACACGGAATCGAATTATAGTTTTTAAAATTTTTCATTTGTAACCGCCACTCAAAAGCAAGTAAAATTGAAATTTTTAGGGGCCTATAAATAGGACCTGATAGTATAATATATTGATAGTTAAACATTTTCCTTCAATCTAATTCTATTTATGAAATTACATGAAAAGAAAAATTGAACACAATACCAGTTGTTAAACAAAAAACAAATGTTACATGAGGCATGCTTATTATATTTCAATTTAATACATATAAATTTAATATATTTCAATTCAGTATATTTTAATCAAAATAAGACGTAAAGAACATTTCATTATATCAACATTTTTTAAACTTATGGTTATGCATGGCCCAAAATAACGGCATATAATTGGAAAACATCTTTTGAATGACACACAAAATTAAATCTAAAACAAACCTCATGAGGAAAACCATAATTGTAAAAGATGTCTTTTTTTATGAAACTAAAATTGTAATGATCATTATAGTCCCGTTTCGAAACTACCTGTTAGCGGAGTGTATAACCTGTTAATTGTTTGTATTAGCGGTTTTTTTAAAAGGTAAAAAGATAACAAAATATTCTTATTAGATTCTTTATCTACGATGGTAAAAAAATTAAAATTGATAAAAAGGAAAATTTGATGCAGAAACGCTGCTCTTCCTAGCGTTGTGAAAATAAGCGTTTTCATTCAAACAGCTCGTTAGAAAAATCTGTTCACCAAACACAACTAGTAGCTGTTTGACCAGTCAAAAATTTAATTTTTGACAAAAAGTATAAAACGCTGCTCCAAAACTCTCTTGCCAAAAGGGACCTATATATATTATTATTAGCTGGCCAAGTCCACTATAGGGGTGAGAACGATCACGAGCGTTTCGTTAAAAAGATCGAGATCGGATCGGTTAAAGATCGGATCGAGATCGTTCATTTAATAAATGAACCGATCATGATCAAAATTTTATGATCGTTTATTAAATGAACGATCAACGATCATGAACATAAAAGATCGATCATGATCGCGAACAGATCGATAAGATGATCGATCGATAAGGTGATCGAGATCGATCGGTAATATAATTATATACATTAATAATAATGGGGAAATATTTTAATTTTAATATGTATGTTTATAGTTTGTTGTGTATTTTTATTAGTTTGATAATTTATGAATTTTTGATTTTTTTAAAATTAACTTTTAAGTTGATCAAATAAGTTGATCAAATGATCGATCACGATCGATCGTTATCGATCGTTATCGATCATTGATCATTTGATCGGTTATCTATAACGAGCCGATCACGAGTCAATCACGATCATTGTGATTTTTAAACGAGCCGTTCATGATCATGAATTATTTTGATCGCTTCGATCGCGATCGATCGTGATCACCTTAAATTTTAAACGATCCGATCATGAACATAGTGATGATCGTGATCGGATCGGCTCGTTATCACTCCTAGTCCACTCCACTAACAAGGTTTTACTTTTAACATTTCAATAAGTACATAACCGGAGTAAAAAGTAAGAACAAAAAATAAAAGAAGGCCCTGGAATCCAGCTCCTTTTACAGTAATTCTTAACGTGATTTCATACACCAAACTTCGAACATTCATTATATTCTCCGATACATTAACATTAAATCTGGGAAAAAATCCTCCAAATCCCATCTGAGAAGCATAAAATAAAATAAAATAGATTAAAATACCACCGCTCTTTCACACTTCACTGCTCAGCCTCTCTCCATTAATTTTAAATGTGTATAAATTCCACCGTTACACACATAAACACAGTGAGAGAATAAACTCCAGACAAAAAAGTTTTTGGCTCCTCTGCTATAAATCATCTCCATTTCTCCATTTATCAAGATTCCTAACACATTTCTTGGCCCATTGCATGACTGAACGTTTGTCACTGCATTCACATTCCGGGTCCTGAATCTCCTGATTCGTTTTTGAGCTCAGATATGGGGAATCAGGGGGTTCAATTATGGGTGCTTTTAGCTGTTGTTTTGCTCCAACTGAGCAGATGGGGTGTCGAAAGTTTCCAACTTGAGGAGCTTGAGGAGCTTTTTGACAACAGAACCGGAGTTTCTGCATCTTTCTCGCCGGATGGCTATGGCGGTGGATATCAGCCGCTTATGGTCGGAATCACCCTCATTCAGGGAGCTGCAGCTCAAGGAGCTGGTACTTTATTCAATCTCTTGCTTTTTTTAACTTTTAAATCCTTTTTTTGCTGGCTTTTTTAAAGTTGGTAAATTAGCTTGCTTTTTGGTTTGATGCAAGATTATTAGTTCCCAATCTGAAGATTCATGGATTTTGTGTGGTGTTGTTTGAATAGATTTTGAAGGGTATATTTTGTGTGATTGTTTGTGTTTATTTTATGTTTTCACGTTCTTGGGTTCTCAACTACTGCTCTTTGGAGATAAATTACTCAATTGTTTCTTTTTCTAATGATAGTCACAGTCCTCTCTTTCTTTTAAGCTTCCCCAGGAGTTGTTTGATTGAATTGTTGACTGATGTTGTTTGAATCTTGTACACTTGTTTGGTTGAGTGTGATTTCAGTGAGCCGTGGGAGCTTTTTGTCGGTTTGTTTATTTCAAGATGAAATTTTTTGGTTGTTAATTGTTGTTGGCATCTCTAATTGATGACTTTTTGTTCAAATTGCATACGTCTCCGTTTATATTTAATTTCATGGTTGTCACTATCCATGGAGTTTTCTTTGTTAATGTTAAAAATTTGTGCTTGTTATTTCTGGGAATCTGATAGTGAAGTTTGTTCTTGTGTTTTTAATGTTTCAGTATGCTTGGATGGGACTTTACCTGCTTACCACTTTCACCGTGGATTTGGATCTGGGGTCAACAGCTGGCTCGTTCAATTGGAGGTTGGTTCTTACATCTCACTTCATTAGCTGTCTCAAAGCTAGAGCTCATTTTTATGATTTGAAAACTCAGTTGTTTATGTTAGTATGGTATGTTAAGGTAAAAGATTACAATGTATGAGTCTGTTGCAGTTGCAGAAAACATTATTAGAAAGTGGAATCGGCATAAAAAATTGCTTCTTGGACTAGACTTCTTGAGCATTGACTCTTAATTCAACTCTGGAATTAGTGAATTGTGCTGAAATATCTCATTTTCTGCCGTAACCATGATCTAACATTTGAGACATGTTGTCAGGGAGGAGGATGGTGCAACACAGTCAGAGCATGTGTATTTAGGAAAACAACGAGACGGGGATCTTCAAAGTATATGGAGAAGGTGCTTCCATTTTCAGGATTACTCAGCAATAGACCTGAGGAAAATCCAGGTTTTCTTTCTTTCTTTCTTTTCTAGTGCAATTTAAAGTATGTTTTGATGTTTGTATCTGTTTCAGCTGTCATATATTGGCTTCTGTGCCTTGACCTGGTTCTATTCATTTCGCAGACTTTTTCAACTGGAATAGAGTGAAGATTCGTTACTGTGACGGAGCCTCCTTTGCAGGAGATGGTGAAAATAGGGTTCGTAAAACCATGCCGCTTGTTCCTTTTTTCTAACTAAAATACATCACCTGTCTTGTTAACTAATGGAGGGTTTTTGTCCAGGCTGCAAATTTGCAGTTCAGAGGGCAGCGCATCTACCAGGCTGCAATGCAGGAGTTAATGTCAAAGGGCATGCGCTTTGCCGACAATGTATAGATTTCATAAACTGAACCGATTCCAAATTTCATCTTATCCTACATCTTCCATTTGAATTCTAATGTCTTATTATATATGCTTCAGGCTCTACTTACCGGTTGCTCTGCTGGTGGTCTAGCTGCTATCTTGCACTGCGACCAATACCGGGCGTTGTTTTCAGGAAATACAAAAGTCAAATGCTTTAGTGATGCGGGATTATTCATGGACTCGTAAACTTCCAACTCTTAACTCTCTTCTTTCAAAATATTCAGCTTAAAAAAAAAAAAAAACTTCTTTTACACTCGTTTTTGTGATCTTGTAGGCCTGATGTATCCGGGGGACGGACTCTAAGAAACATGTTCAATGGTGTGGTAACTTTGCAGGTAATTCTAAATGACAAATGTGATATTCTACTTGGATATATCTCGTTTATATCTTTCAGCTTATTCAGGCTCTTAATGCATTATATAGGGCGTTGCAAAGAATCTACCAAGCACTTGTACTAACCACCTAGATCCAACTTCAGTGAGTTTTTCTTCTCCAAGATTAACCTTTGCTGCCATATATAGACATCGTGCTTTGCCTAACCAACCATTTTTTTTCAGTGCTTCTTCCCTCAGAACCTCATTGCGAACATCAGAACGCCTCTTTTTATCCTTAATGCGGCCTATGACTCGTGGCAGGTAATGCAACATCTGCCAAGGCTTAGCCAAAGAATTCTCTTATCATTTCTCGAGGCTCGATTTGTTTCAGGTCCAGGCAAGTCTGTGTCCTCCATCAGCTGATCCCAATGGCGCGTGGAGCAATTGCAAAAAGAATCATGCAGAATGTTCCGCTAACCAGATCAGGTTCCTTCAAGGTGCGTATATATATCCTTTCATCTTATATAAAGTTTTCAAGTGAAACACTGAATATATGATGACACATACTTGAAATCACCGCTGAGCAGGTTTTAGGCAGCGCATGCTGAGTGCAGTCAGAGGATTCGCGATGTCCAGGCAGAATGGCCTGTTCATAAATTCATGCTTCGCTCATTGCCAGTCCGAGAGGCAGGATACCTGGTTCTCAGACAGTGCTCCTGTCATAGCCAATAAGGTAAGACACCTATTTTTGTTTGTCTGGAAAACGCTGTAATCTCACTGTGACTGTTGTTTTTCGAACTGTGCAGGGAATTGCCCTAGCAGTCGGGGACTGGTACTATGATCGGACCGGAGTTAAGGCTATCGACTGTGCATATCCATGTGATAAATCATGTCACAACCTGGTTTTCAGATAGAAACCTCCCTTTATAGTATTTGTTTCTGGTCTTTGTTCTTTTACCAATTTATTTAGGTCTATTTAAGTGATCAGTGGTAATGGTGAGAAATGTCACCCGCCAAAATATCAAGTGTCGTTTTTTTTACAATTGTTTATGTAATACCCCTAATTGTAAACCAAAAGAGGCAGAAAGGTGAAAACCAGCAGAAACCATTTGTTTTTGCTGGCACAGTGAAGCTTTTTATTTTTGATACGGACATGTTTGTCGAAACTTATTTCTTATTGAATTGAACTAAATTGAAATGAAAAAAGTATTAAAAAATTGAATCAGCATGTTGTTATTTACATGATTATTGTACAGATAATGATAAAAGCGTACCAATGTGGTAGCCCTGGCTGATGGCTCTCATATATATATATACTCAATATTTACATGGAAAAGTCTATACTAGCCTTTACCCTAATACACCCCCTCAATCTTTACGGGGTGCAATTACGGATAGATTGGATCTATGTTTACAAAACAAATCACTAGAAAGACCCTTAGTAAATATATCAGCAACCTGCAACTGTGTCGGAATCGAATGAACTCGGAGACCACCATGGGCAACCATTTCTCGAACAAAATGATAATCAACATCAATATGTTTGCTACGATCATGTTGAACCGGATTGGCCACAAGATATGTCGCAGAAACATTGTCACAATAGAGAGTGACCGGATGACGAAGATAATACCCAAAATATGCAAGCAATTGACGAAACCAAATAGTCTCCGCCGCAGTGTAAGCAACATCACGATATTCGGCCTCCGTAGAGGACTTCGACACAGTAGGTTGTTTCTTTGAGCGCCAGGAAATCAAATTCTTCCCAAGGAACACAGCATAGCCTGTGGTGGAGCGACGAGTGTCCGGACAACCAGCCCAATCAGCATCGGAATAAGCAATCACCATCTCCGGAGAATTTGCGGCATGGAGAAAAAGACCAAACTCCATAGTGCCCTGCAAATACCTGAAAATCCTCTTCACATCATGAAGGTGAGTAGTACGGGGAGCATGCATAAACTGAGAAACCATATTAACAGCATAAGCAATATCTGGACGAGTCATAGTTAAATATTGCAATGCACCAACCATACTACGATATTCAGTGGGATCAGCAAGAAGGTCACCATCAACAGATGACAATGTAACTCTAGAAACACTAGGGGTCCGTACAGGTTTAACTGTGTGAAGATGAAACTCGCGCAACAAATCAGACACATATTTTTGCTGAGACAAAAATAAACCCTTAGGAGTACGAGACACCTGTAAACCTAGAAAATAATGAAGATCCCCTAAATCCTTCATATCAAACTTAGAAGACAGAACAGAGATGAATTTGTGAACCAAGTCATTACTACTACCGGTTAGGACTATATCATCCACATAGAGAAGTAAGATAAGCATGTGACCTTTAAATTTAAGAACAAACATAGAAGAATCACAACTGCTACATTTAAAACCAATGGATAATAAGAAATTGCTAAATCTGGAGAACCAAGCTCGAGGAGCTTGTCGTAACCCATAAATGGACTTACGTAACCGACAGATGTGATGAGGACGAGAAGGATCAGCAAAACCTGGAGGTCGACGCATAAAAACTTCTTCATTCAAAAAACCATGCAAAAATGCATTTTTAACATCAAGTTGACGGACAGTCCAATTAAGAGAAATAGCAAGAGTGAGAACCAATCGCACAGTAGTAGGCTTAACAACAGGACTGAAAGTTTCAAAATAATCAATACCTGCCTGCTGGTGATTTCCGAAAACAACAAGTCTGGCCTTAAACCGCTCCAATGACCCATCAGAATTGTATTTAATTTTATACACCCATTTACATCCAAGCACATTGCGATTGAAGTCGCGAGGTACCAACTCCCAAGTATTATTTTTAAGTAATGCATTATACTCATCAAGCATAACCTGTCGCCAACGAGAATTTTTGGACGCTTGTTTGAAATTAGGACGAGTAAACATGGGATGAGCATTGGAAACCAACGACTGTGAGGAAGGGGCAATGGAAGGCAAAATAGGAGAGGAAACACTCGGATGGATGACCGACTGGGAAGGTACACTAGACGGTGACGGAGAGGAACTAGAGTCAGCAGATCGAAGCTCAGGAGACGCAGATACAACCGGACTGTGAACCGGGCTAGACGCAGGAGATCGATAGACAGGAGAGACTGACTCAGTAACCGGGCTAGACAATGAACTCGACCTATCCACAAATTTTGGCAACACAGGATCCATCGTAACTGGAGGTGAGCTAGGAGACAACGCGGAAGAGGGCGAGATAGGATGTGACTCAACAGAACGTACTAGAGACGTGATAGGAGGAGGAGACACTGGAGAAGGAGATGACGATAATAACGGGAATGTTGACTGAGTAGACGAACTAGATCCCGTAGACACCACAGTAGGCGACCAACCCTCAGAAAGATCAAGCGGTGAGGAAAAAGGTAAGCTCGACTGAGAAGGAAGGAGACTACGATAGGGAAATTGTTTTTCATGGAAAAGAACATGACGACTAACATAAACTCGACCAGTGAGAGGATCAAGACACCTATAACCCTTATAATCAGATGCATAACCAATGAAAACACAATGTTTTGATTTAAGTTGTAATTTGTTGATTTTAGGATCCATTAGAAGAGGAAAACAAGCACAACCAAAAACTTTAAAAAATTCATAAGATGGAGAACGATGAAACAATTTTTCAAATGGAGACACGCCACCTAAGTTCAAGCTTGGTAAACGATTAACAGTAAAAACAGTTTGAAACACGGCATCAACCCAGAATTGAGCAGGAAGATCTGACTGAACAAGCATTGTGCGCGCCATTTCAATGAGATGGCGGTGTTTGCGTTCAGCAACTCCATTCTGAGCTTGTGTGCCGGGACATGATTTACGAAAAATTATTCCACATTCAGTAAAATGTTGGAGAAGAGAAGAATTATCAAATTCACGACCTCCATCACTTTGGAAAATCTTAATTTTGCAGTTAAACAGATTCTCAACCATCTTTTGAAATTTTTGAAACTGTGAGTAAACCTCGAATTTTCTACGTAAAGGATAAACCCATGAAAAACGTGAGAAATCATCAACAAACACAACTTAATATCGAAAAGACTGATTTGATAATACAGGAGATTGCCAAACATCACTATGAATCATATATAAGGGATATGGAGCAGAATGTTGAACTGGTTCAAAAGGTAAACGATGAATTTTTCCCAATTTGCAACAAACACAATCGTCATGAAATTTCGAAGTACATGAAATTTTATTACTTGAAATCAAATTCCCTATAACTCTAGAAGATGTATGACCCAAACGAGTATGCCAAATATCACCAGACTCCTTAGTGGCTAGAAAAGAAGGTACGGTTGACTGAGGACTCACAAACGCTGGTTGGATTGGATAGACACCATTCTTATTGGCCCCCTCTAGAAGCACCTCCCCCGTTTCCTTGTCCTTAACCCAAACAGAAGAATCATCAAAACTCATAATACATGCATTTTCTTTACACAACTTATTGACAGAGAGGAGATTATGTTTAAGACCGGGGACATGACAAACAGAGGATAACCTAAGTGGGCGTGAGGGTGTTTGAATTTCCATTTTACCAACATGTTTAATTGGGAGAGTGGTATCATCGCCAACAACAACATAACTTGAACCATGATAAGGGGCTGTAAAAGAGAGTTTACCTTCTTGATGAGTCATGTGCGAAGCAGCCCCGGAATCCGAATACCAGACAGAGTCATTTGCTTCACCACCAACAGACAGGGCAGCGAAGGCTCTAGTAACACTATCTTGACCAGGGGGCACAAAATTTGGATTATATCTGTGAGGACAGAACTGTGCGACATGACCTGGAGTAAGACAGAAACAACAAGAATCGGGAGAGGGAGTAGAGCTAAAATTGCCATTGGATGAATTACTTCCTGCTGAGCACGCATTATTAGTAACCCAGTTGGTGAAAGGCAATAATGAACATGACAAATCAGAAATATTACTCATACCATTGTTACGATTTCTGCTGTTATTTGCAGCTCCACTGCCTACCGTTGATCTTTCTGAGCGATTTGAATTTCCACGATTATTGTTACCACGACCTCCTCTGTTGCGATTGTTTTTGTTCTTATTCTTGCCACCCCCTGAATTCTTGGATCCAGTAGATGAGGAACCAGATGACTGTAGAGCCACGAATGCTTGGGAAGACGTCTCAGCAAGATCCTTCGAATGTTTCAGACGTTGCTCATGTAGTAACAACTTGGGGAGTAGATCATCGAAACTCAGCTCCAGTGGATAATGAATCAAAGTTGTGACCAAATGAGCATAATCAGGGTCTCCTTCCACACCAAAGAGTGTAGACTGAACCAAGTCATGATTGGAGACAGGACACTTGATAGCAGCAAGAGAATCCGCTAACATCTTAACATCACGCAAATATTCATCCATAGATTGAGAATCAGCCTTTCGTAGCCTAGTTAGTCTACCCTTCAACTCCATAGATTTAGCCATACTAGCTTGCATAAAACGTGACTGTAAACGAACCCAAATATCACGAGAAATATGCAGCTCATGAACATCAACAAACACATTCCGAGATATCGTAGCAAATATCCAAGTTTTAACTTGTTGATCAACACGTAAGTATTCAGAATATTGTGAATTTTGAATCATACCTCCATTGACATCATAAATAAAAGGAGTGGGGAGAGACATAGTACCATCAACAAAGCCGAGTAGCTGATGTGCTACCAAAAGACAAGTAATCTGAGTCTTCCAAAGCAAGTAATCTTCTGGAGATGACAGTTGAATCGTGACTAAATTGGAAGGATTTGGAGCAGACAAATGCGGAAGGGAGAAACCTTGCTGTCCAGTAGAAGATCCAAAAAAACCTTGATTGTTCATTGTAGTGGTCTGGAATTGTTGATACGGACTAGTTACAAACTGATTCTGCTGAACCGGAGTTGCTGCTAATGGATGTTGTTGAAACGGAGGAGATGTAATGGACTGATGTGGCTGAAACGGAGCGACATAGGGGTTCTGGTGAACAGTAGCAACTTCTGGGCGTGTACCCCACGCAGCAGGGAAGGAGGACGAGTCAGAAAGAGAGGTGCGTGGGACCCACGCGCCTGACACGTGCCAGACAAGGGGACAGCGGTTGGGGCGTGGGCGCGTGAGACCCACGCGCCCGACAGGCCGACATCATCTGGGGCGCGTGAGATCCACGCGCCCGACAGGCCGACATCATCTGGGGCGCGTGAGATCCACGCGCCCGACAGGCTGGAATCTTCTGGGGCGCGTGAGATCCACGCGCCTGACGCGTGGGCCGCGTCTGGGGCGCGTGAGATCCACGCGCCCGACAAACCTGCCCCTTCTGGGGCGCGTGAGATCCACGCGCCTGATGCGTGGGCCGCGTCTGTGGCGCGTGGGATCCATGCGCCGTCTGGTCTGGATGCTCCCTGCGCGATTCCTGCGTTTAGATGCTGCGATTCCGGCGTGAAGACTCCGCTTAAAGGCTGGACGGCTGAGAATTCACCGCTAGGAGGCTGGACGGCCAGCGTGAAGGCGCCGCTTGGAGGCTGGACAGCCGAGGTTGCACCGCTTGGAGCCTGGATAGCCGAGAATCCTGGCGATGCTGGCGGCGCAGAAACGGCCGATCGAGCCGGGGTAAACATCGGTGACACTGATTAAAGCAACGACGATGAATCGGTCAGAGCCGATTGAATTGGAGACGTCGCAGCGGCAGCGGAAGTTAATCGGGTGTCACTGGGCACTGCTTCAACCTGATGAAGAGAACCATCGACAGGCTGATTGAACGGCGGCAGGCCTGATTCATCTCTCGACGGGATGTTTTCCATCGGAGAAGCAAAGAGAATAAAAAATTGATTTTTTTTTCTTCGAAACCTAAACTCTTGATACCATGTACAGATAATGATAAAAGCGTACCAATGTGGTAGCCCTGGCTCTCATATATATATACTCAATATTTACATGGAAAAGTCTATATTAGCCTTTACCCTAATAATTATGATTAAATTATGTTTTAGCTGAATTGAATTGAGTTGAATTGAACTGAACCGCTCTACTTATAAGGTCAATCAAATATGGCCTACAAGCTATTTTATTTGACGTAGTCCCTCCGTCTCAGTTGAAATTGCACACTTTTTTTTTCGGTGTCCCAATTAAAATTGTACATTTTTTTATGATAATGCTACTTCATTTTTCTCATTTTCTTCTTAAATTTAATTTCCGTCATACACTTTACAATCCAAATTTAAAATTAACATGTTTAAATTTACTTGAATTTGATCAAATTATGAGAACGGATTTGAACTAAAGTAAACTAAATTGAATTGAATTGAATTAAACTGAACTGAACTGAACTGATTGATCTGAAATTAATTGAATTAAATTGAATTTAACTGCTTTACTTTTAAGTTTAGTAAATAGAGCTTCAGTTCAATTTTAAAAATTAAAACACTTTTGATTGGGATAAAGGGAGAAAGTTAATTAATAAATAACTTTTAGCACATTGTTCTATATTATATTGATTCCCATTTATTTCTATGTCTATATTCATTTGATACAACTTTTTAGAACATATGCAATTTAGAGTTCTATTTGTAGAAAGAAAAGTAACATTGTTGATGATATTATTTTTGAAAAATTCTAACTTTATGAACAGCCATTTTGAGCCGTTGAAAGAAATAATACTCACATTTGGTTATTACACTTTCCAATATGCATTCCACCCATAAGAGATGTTTTTGGAGTACATAATCTAGAACAACAATTTTAAAGTATAAATGAACACTATACTACATAAATTAGAAAACAATTTTACACAATACTACTAAATTTTAAAGATATTTTTGTTTGATTTTATTTTGGAAGAAAATGATTATTAACTGGTAAGAGTACTACATAAATTGGATCAAAATGCTTGAAACTTAAATTTATCGAACTAATTGAGATGATAAGTTAGTCTGAAATTGAACTTTTTAAATTTAACTAGGTAATAAGATTTGATATCAAACTTGATATTTGTTCAACTCGCAACTTTGAGGTATTGAAAAAACAAACTAACCAAGTTTTCATATAATGTCGAGAGTTCGAGAACGTGCTCGCGCGGTTCGTTTGAGTAATTACCTCAAAATTTCGACAATAAACTTGACTTTACATGTATTATCCTAATTTTATTTATATTGATTTTTCGCTCGTGAGAATAATATCGAATCTTCAAGAACGACATAGAAATCACGTGATTATCAGGACTTTATATATATTGATATATCGTTCACGAGAATAGTTTCGAAGGTTCGGGAATGACATAGAACTCACGTGATTATCACGACTTTACTTATTTTTATACATCGTTCACGAGAATAGTCTCGAACCTTCGAGAGCAATATAAAACTCACGTGATTATCACGATTTTACTTATATTGATAAATCATTTACGAGAATACCATCGAATATTCGAGTACTAACTATCGAATATTCGAATACCAAGCATCGAATATTCGAGAATAAACCTGAGTTCACATGTATTTACCTGGACTTATTTATATCAATCTATCTACCGTTTGTTCAAACTCAACTAGACTCATTTACCCCTACTTCTAGTAGCCAATTAAGCATCCCGGTGGACTCCTAAAGATAAGCTACCGGCGATTCTCCCAGAACATCCCGGCGAATTCCTCAAACCCAGAACCCAGGTAATTTCTTTCCCCCCTCATTGTTTATTCCTTATGTTCTTTTGTGCCCCTCGTCGTTTATTCCTTATGTTGTTTTGTGTCCTCATTGTCTAATTCCTGATGTTAATTTGTGTTTAATTCCCAATGTTTGGGGGAAAATTAAGATATGTTCCATGTTCATCGATTTTAATGTTAGCCCTGTTGCCACCAGGGTTTTATTTGACTGAAAATAGCTCAGAAGAGCTTTCATTTTGTATGCATATGATTAAAGTTCAATGCTTTGATTGTTTACTTGCTTTTTGAGTGAAAGTGTGGAGAAGTTTGATGCCTGTTTTTATATGTATGTTTGGTTGCATGCTCTTACAGGGGGAGGGGAACAATGCGCCCAAATTCAGATGATCCTAAGGCTGACAGTAGTCGGAGGAGGTCTGAGCGTCTAGGGATGCCGACACCACCCAATGCCTCCCCAGTTCGCAGGAAGTCTCCGAGGTTAGAGGAGAAGGGTACCCCTGGTCCTGTAGGGAGGGCATGTAGGTTTCAAACTCCAGGATCTGCTAAGAATGCATCATCCTCCCACACCCCAAAAAACAAGGGACAAGAAGAAAAGTACAAGTCTGCAGAAGCTAGCCGCGGTGATACTGATAACAGTACGAAAAGGGAGTTTCCGAATGCTCGCAGTTATAAGGCGATCTTCAAGAAAAAGAAAAAACCAAAAGGTAAACTTTCTTCACTAAATTATTCCTTTGCCATGTTCCTAACTATCTCCACAGTTATGTAGTTAACTATCTGAATGCTTGTCATTTATCAATGCCTATTTCATTGTCTGCTTGCATTAGCTTGAAGAGAAAATCGTTATCATCTCTGTAAAATGTTCATGTTGGCATGTTTCTTTGCTATAAACTAAGAAATGTTTTCTGTCTGCATCATCTATTTTAGGATTTCTAGGTATGTTTAAAATGTTTATTTCTTGCTTCCATATAGGTGGTGAAGGGATAGAACCACCGCTGGAACCAGAATTTACAAATCCTGATCAGAGTTTGTCAGACAACCCTCCTGTTATTTCTGCCAGACCCGGTGTAGATGGCATTCTAATGGGTTGTACCAACACCAAGACTGTTGTTGATGTCAGCGGGTCTCCGAAAGATCACTCTAGAAAGAGAAAATTGCAAATATCAACAATGTCAAGGAGCTCAACTTCAATGCAGAAAGGTGACATTTCCTTGGAAAGGGATATACAAGTTACACAGTTCTGTAGTTAACTATCTGTATGCTTGTCTCTTATCAATGCCTATTTCATTGTCTGCTTGCACTAGCTTGAAGAGAAAATCGTTATCATCTCTGTAAAATGGTCATGTTGACATGTTTCATTGCTATAAACTAAGAAATGTTTTCTGTCTGCATCATCTGTTTCTAGGATTTCTAGGAATGTTTTAAATTTATTTCTTGCTTCCATATAGGTGGTGAAAGGATAGAACCACCGCTGGAACCAGAATTTACAAATCCTGATCAGAGTTTGTCAGACAACCTTCCTGTTATTTCTGTCAGACCTGGTGTAGATGACATTCTAATTGATTGCACCAACACCAAGACTGTTGTTGATGTCAGCGGGTCTCCGAAAAATCACTCTAGAAAGAGAAAATTGCAAATATCAACGATGTCAAGGAGCTCAACTTCAATGCAGAGAGGTGACACTTCCTTGGAAAGGGGTCTACAAGTTACACAGTTGGAAAGTGAAAGTCCTGCATTGCCTTTGGAGGTTGATTCCTCCAGAATTTTGGCCAATAAGGATTCATACACAGTGGTTGATGCTGGATATAATGGACCAACATCAAGAAGCAGGAAGAGAGCTAAATGTGATGGCAACGGTGAAACTTCTACGAAGTACCAGAAAGTAGTTGATACTAGAGACACTGCTTCCAACTTGCATATGGAAAGTGAGGGTCAGAAAGCAGTTTCAAAAGCAGGTAAATAATCGGGAAGACTTTCAACCTGCAATGAACCAGCCAAAATAAATAATTTCAATTATGACCTTGCTTAGTTCTCTTCTTCTTACTTAATCTTCCTTGTTTGCAGACTCTGATCAGCCTAAATCTGAAAATGATAAGACACGTCTGCTTAAGTTTCTGAAAGATGAAATGGAAAAGCTTTGTCTAGTCCTCCAGCTTTCAGTAAGGCCTCTAACCAACCCTAATTTCCCACTGTCTTGATTTTGGTGGTAGTAAATCCTGCCACCTCCTAATTTCCTTCTTCCTGCATTTTAGACCTTTGATTTGAAAACGTAAGGATGCTTATAACTTATTTTTGACGTTGCATGTTAGCTTAGTCAAGTCTTGTCATAATTTTTGTTTGCATGAAACTGGAGATATTAATGCCGTGAAAAGGAAAGTGTGGCATTTTAACTTTGCCATCCTGTATTTCAATTTATTAGTTTGGACATTTATTTATCGCATGTGATGTGGTTACATGCAGATAGATATCAAGAAAATAGTTGGAGCCTTTTGGGAGTATCTAATAGAGAATCATCCAGTCAGCAAGGAGCCAGTGTCAACCCGTCACGCTTTTCAAATATCTCTGGTCTGTGTTTTCAATTGTCTCGTTTCATTTATATATTACGCGTTGAATTTCTAACTATCTCATTTATGATATGAACTGAACTATTTCTGGAATTTAATGTTTTCTACCTTGCTGGTAGAGCTTTTCATGCCCCCTCGAGCAGGGGTTGTTTGTGTCTTCATATTAAGCTGAAACAGACATATCTGCAGTTTGTTCCTTTCTCAAATTTGCTGACATTTTTTCTTGTAGAATATAACTGCTTTGTGGCTTAAGGCTTTCATATTTAAATTACATACTGCAGGGCAGGCACTAGGCATGCCTGTTAATTTCCCAAAGTATTTGTGTTTCTTTGTCTTTTGAAATGCATATATAATTCCTTTGGAGTTGGGGACTCAAGTATATTGTTTAGTTATTTGATTATTAAATTTAATTCATTGGGAGTTGACGACTCAATTATATTTGCTTTTGTTTTGATTATGGTAGAAAAAGGTATCTCCAATTTACTTGCAAATATTGTTTTTAATTGTATTATATGGACTCTGCCCTTGGAGGAGTATTACCAAATAGGAGTATTTATAAGAAGTCAATTCCCCAATTTAGAATATGATGATAGGGTTGATTGCCTGTTACTTCTCCTAACCATTTAGCCAATTACATTAAAGGTAAAAAAAAATTATACACCTATTCTCTTCTGATATTTTAGTAGGGATATAATTGTATATGCAATGAAAAGGGATTTTTCTTTCTTTCTTTCTTTATAGAGAGCACAATGGAAGATGCCTGATTATCTGTATCTTTTTCAATTTCAGTGTTGGACTGCAGCCAAATTATTCAAACAGAAAATGAGTAAACGGGAAACTCTTGCGCGGGCAAAGAGTGCTTTGGATTTTCAGTGCACAGCTGAAGAGGCACACTCTACCTATCTACGGCTAAAGGCTCTGAAGAAGACATTTTGGCAGCTTCAAAGAAAAGACAGCGTCTTACTTCCTTCTCAAGCTGAGTCTGCACCACAGCCACTAACCATGCTGGAAGAACAACAAGAGAGAGAGGTATTGGATTTCCACAAAACAAAGGAGCAAAAAAAATGCAAACTGGAGAACGACTACAAGATTGAAGCAGCTTTTGTCCGGATAGCTTATCATGAAGGAACGTCAAGAAGTATGCTGAGGAATTTAGAGAATGAATTGAAAAAGAACATTCAAGAGCATGAGAACTTGGCTGAATTGCAATTTAAAGAGCTTCAAGCAAGGCATTCAGCTGAAAAGAAGAAAATGGTTGATGAGTGGAGGACTAAAGAGATGTCCTGCATTGCTAGCACCAATGCTGAAAAAGAAGTACCTAGTGCTAGCCATAGTACAGAAAAGCAAAGTCTTGAGAATGTAGTATGGGACAACGAGACTCAAAATCTGATAACTTCTGGCCTATCAGTGACTGTAGCGGATAATGCTGTTCCTTCAGAAGCTTCTTTGAGGACTGAGAGAGTTGATGCGGAACCTGCAGTGATTGAGCCGCCTGAAATAACAAGTCAAAGATCTCCACAAATTCAAACAACCTTTGCACTAGAGGCAGGTGGTAGTGGCGTCTCTTCTGACACTTCTTTGTGCTTTCCCGTCAATTCTGTCCAGGGTGAGCTGTTGGAGATCGAGCCAGGATGTTCTGAGCCTCTTACTCTCAAGGACCGGTCTGTAGAAACTAATCAAATATCTCACCCGATCCCAGAAGATGAGATTCCTGTGTCTGCTACAGTTGTCAATCCGGAAGTATTCTCCCAGACCCCTCCTGATAAGTTAGAGATTGAGCATGCAAGAGTAGAACCTGTTAAAGGAGTAGAGCGGTCCAAAGAATCAAGCAGCCAAAATAATAGCCCTTCGGCTGTTCCTTGTACAGGTGGGTCTGAAGTTGATGATACCCCCGCTTCAGAAATTAAAAATTCTTTTGAAGTTAAAACAGGACAAGGTGGAGGAAATACAGTGGAATCTCATAATAAGAGTAATCATAATAATGAACCTTCGAGTGTTCGTCGTCCAAGTGGATCTAACTCTGGTAATGCCTGTTTCTCAGAAACGGAAACTAGAAATACGATGTGCTCTGTTGGTGACCACAATATTCCATCCCCACAGCCATCGACAGAAGATATAATAGCTTCTCCAAATTTGTTGGAAAAAAATGTAAGTAGTTGTTTATCTTTTCAAATTATTGATTTGTCCTTTATGAAAACGATTTGCATAAAACAAGATCATATTTCTGGTGCTTTGCTAGGTACATGAAAAAAACACTGGGAACCTAGCTTCTGACTGCACTACTCTTTCTGTTGATGCTGTCGACCATGTGCACATTGAAAGTACCAACTCTTTATCTGCTCCTGCAGCATCGGTTCAAATGGTTGAGAGCTCTATGGAGCTTCCACATCAAGCTGTTTCTCAGAATGAGGGCACTCTAGAATTGACTTCAGTTGAAGAGATGTATACTGGTAATCATTGCAGTCAATTTGAAGGGAGCATTGTTAAACCTGGCTCTGTGACTTCTCAAGGAGTTGAGAAGGCTGTGGAGCATTCACATGAAGAAACCATGGTGCAGCCTCCCTCAAGGGAAGTTAATCCTGTTCATCGTGTCTCTGCGACTTCTCAAGTAGTTGATGAGCCTATGGAGCATCCACATGAAGAAACCAGGGTGCAGCCTCCCTCAACGAAATTTGTCGACCGTACTCATCATGTGTCTGAGACTTCAGAAGTGGTTAAGGAGTCCGTAGAGCATTCACATGAACAAACCATGGTGCAGCCTCCCTCAAGGGAAGTTGATCCTACTATTCGTGCCTCTGCGACTTCTCAAGTGGTCGAGGAGTTTATGGAGCATCCACATGAAGAAACTATGGCTCAGCCTCCCTCAAGGGAAGTTGTTGGCCATACTCATCGTGCCTCTGCGACTTCTCAAGTTATTGATGAGTCTATGGAGCAACCACATGAAGAAACCATGGCTCAGCCTCCCTCAGGGGAAGTTGTTGGATGTGCTCATCGTGCCTTTGCGACTTCTGAAGTAATTGAGGAGTCCATGGAGCAACCACATGAAGAAACCACGGTGCAGCTTCTGTCAAGGGAAGTTGATCCTACTCACCGTGCCTCTGTGACTTCTCAAGTTGTTGAGGAGTCTATGGAGCAACCACATGAAGAAACCATGGCTCAGCCTCCCTCAGGGGAAATTGTTGGCTGTGCTCATCGTGCCTCTGCGACTTCTGAAGTAGTTGATGAGTCCATGGAGCATTCACATGAAGAAACCACTGTGCAGCCTCCGTCAAGGGAAGTTATTCCTACTCATGGTGCCTCTGCAACATCTCAAATGGCTGAGGAATCTGTGGAGTATTCACATCAAGTGACCATGGTGCAGCCCCCCTCAAGGGATATTGTTGATACTACTCGTCGTGTTAATCACTGTGATTTGGAGACGGTAGCTGGAACTTATGGTGCACCCAGTGTTGAGCCGCCTTCAGCATTTCAAAATATTTTAGCTCCAAGCCAGTTTCTAGCGCAACCAGAGCCAAACCAAGCCGCTACTCATGTGAATCCGATGCACTACATCGATTTGAGTTCAGCTTTGGCTGCACAAACCAGATCAGTTCAATATGAATTATATACCTTATCGAAAGAAAGGGAACAAATTTTGAAACACTTTGATAGCCAAGTAAGTGTGAACTTTTTTTCTTTGTCAAGGGCTGTCTGGTAAAAAACTTGGTTTTCAAATAACCTTTTTCATTTGATGCAGAAATCATTTCTGATGGCTGAATGTGCGCGGAAACAAGAAGAAACCCGGAAGAAGTATGAGAAAAAACTCAAAGAAGCTGAGTCTGCATTCATACCGGAAATCACACAAATAGAATCGAACTTCAGAGTGGCTTACATGCACAGGAATTTATCCGAAGCTCTTCAATTTAAATGCTTGTCCAGTGGAGATTCCACAGCAATGCAAGGTGACTAAGTTTAGCAAGAAGCTCTTCAAATTTTTTTAGCATTACTTGTGTAACAGAATTGACCAAGTTTCTCATTCTTCCCTTTCGATAGGTTCAGTTTGTCCTCCTTTCAACCTGCAAATGCAGCATCAGGTGCAGCAGGGCAGATTGAGACATCCCTCTGCCCCGACATTGTCTTCAACGAGCCATCCTACCAGTGTGCAGCAGAATGGTTATCCACCGGTCTGGGTTTCTAGAGGCCATCCTGCTTTGAACCTGTATGATGAATCATGTCCACTCATTCAACCTCGTCATCAGTCTTCAGCAAGAAGTTCCATCACTCCTGTGGGCAGTAGTCGAGTTGGTCCACACTTTCAACCCCAAAGACCAACTGCTCCGCTCAATCTTTCCAACATGCTCATTCCCGGCCCCAGCCTACAGTATCTCTCCTCTCCCTCTGTGCCAGCTTATCAAGTCTTGTTCAGGCCAATGCCCCCGTCCCTATCTCCATCTACGCTCCATCAGAGCACTAGTTGGTATCAAGGTGGTGCAAGCAGCCAGCTAAGTCGGTTCAATGCACAGAGGAATTTCGCAGGTTCTTCTTCAGGCGCAAATGCACCCTTCCTCGTCTTATCTGATGATGAGAGCTAGCCTGTTCATCTGCAACTAGCTGCCCAGAATAAAAGGGCAGGTAGCGTAGTATTTATAGTTAAAATCCTCCACTGTGAGGTTGTTTTGTGAACTGCTTTTGTACCCAATATGGGTTTTAGAACCATATACCGATCCTGCGGAGATTTATGATTGTGGAAGCATCATTTATCTGTTTCATTATCAGAATCATGTATGCTTTTCCATTATCAAGCTTACTCGCAAAATGAATTGAAATGATGCAATACCTGGACTTGAAGTCTTAAAATGAAGTTCCATGCAACTGTGTTCCATCAGCCTGCACGTAATCTCCGATTTCCACTACTTCCAGCCGGGTCAACCGGTTGAAAATGTGCTATCCAGGTTGGATTCGAAACATACTTTCGACGGATTGACCCGAATAGAAGTAGTGGAAATCGGAGATAATTCCTTCTCCAACACACCTTAGGCAAAAATACAACACATTTTTAGAGATAATATATAATTACCCCCAATCAACTAGTGAATGAGGGTAAGTATCATGAATTGTACAATTAAAAATTTAGAGACAACTTTTTTTGAAGTTTTTTAAGGACTGTGAATTTGGTATTTTTGGGTCCTGAGAAACATTTATTCTTCTTTTAATAATGTAGCAACATAATTTAAGTCATTTTAATTTAGTTCATAAATTTTTTTTTAATAAAGTTACTTCAATTTAAATATGATCAGTTCGATTTAACATAATTAAGTTATGATGATTTCAAAACACACACATATATATATATATATATATTATGCTGAATTTTGAAATGGTATATTACCCTTTCAAAAAAATTTGCAAATAAACCAATTGCACCCATCCCCAATAATTCTTGTTCAGCTGAAATGATTGTTCAACTAAAATGATCCAATTTAATTCTACAAAGTATTAAGTTATCAGTACAACTGGAAATAATGGCTTTGTGTATATGTATATTATCAATTAAAATTTATGCCTACTAAACTCTGGCCTTATTAAGAGTGCCATAGTTTGTGACCTAATACATGTTAATCTATTTTTCTCAATACAGTAAAATATCAAAGAAAAATTAAAAACCAGTAATATATATCATTTATAATTGTAACTAAAATAAATGATGACAAACAATTAAATAGACAGATTTATAATAAAATATGACTTGTTGTGTATTTAAAAATGAGGTTAATAATTCGGACTCAGAACATGAAAAATTAGATATTTGTATTACTATTAGACTGTCTTGCGCAAGTATTTTTTTTCAAAAGTGATATGTAAGTTTCTATCAAATTATTACTTTATGATTTGATCTACACTAAACTGAATTGTACTAAATTTTCAGCGAACAAAATGAGTGATAATAGTAAAATTAATTTAAAAATATTTGTAGTAATGTCAAAGTCAAACCCCACAAACGGTTTATTCAACTTGACTTAAGGCCGTACAATCCTTCTAGTATGGCTCCAACTCTAGACGTGACCTGCCTTTAGGCTTTATCCTCACCGTCTTCTTTTTCTTCTCCAAATAATATGTGCACTAAAATTATACACATTTTCAATTTTCGTTATTCTTCCTTTTTAATTATATTTTAAACGCATTATATAGATTCATTCATTTCAAACTAACATAATTAGTATAATTTATAAAACCAATTAGTACATAGATATATTTAACGGTAAGAACAATGAATCACAAAATGTCAATAAAGTAATACATACTCCCTAGAATCCTTGTTTTATACAGAATGACATTGTATTGACACTTTCTCTTCTTAGAAAGTTTTGAAGCATTCTTCACCATTCATTTCACTTTTTCCCTTCTTCAATTTTCACCATAATTTCAACTCCTCCTTAATACTCGTGTCATTCTTTCTAAGAGCGTCACACTTAATAAACCAGAGAGATTAGTTTGCTGGCGAATGAATCATTACATTAAAATCTAGAGAGTCTTAATAGAATTAGTTAACACGCGCCTCGAAAATAAGTCTGTATCTCCTAATTATGAAGCTGAATGCATTTTTACTGTACAATTACTGCACCATTTTTATCGCTTCTTCTTAAATTAATCCATCTGCAAGGTATTGGATCAAAGACTCCCTACCCTCTGTAATCTAAATCGGTTCATTTTGAATCGATCTAAGTAAGTATTTGAGTTACATTATAATTTTAATTGTATGCACGATATATCTTTATTTAAATGTAATTTTGATCATATGTCTCATTCAAATGTCACGACATTCAGCTTCACATCACAAAATTAAAAGCATAAATGATATAGTATAGGGTTTGTAAATTTTTGCCAATAATTTGACACAATTTCTTGACTACATATATACATAATTCATTCCTAGTCGGCATTTGGATAACACTTGTCAATTGTCATGAACATCTCAATGGAAAATCACAATAATTTCAAATGGATGACCCAATAATTAATTTTGCACAACCGACAGTACACTTTTCTTTTGTGGGACTATTTTATTTAATAAATTCCAAGGGTCTAATTGTTGAAAAAGATAGAAAAAAGGTTGGCGATAAAAGTTCCACATCTTAAAAAAATGCAAACAATTTTAATTCCTCTATGAGCTAGCAGACTGCATGCATCGCATGTTTGCTTGTCATCCAGAATCTCAATAATTTATTATTCAAAAATAAAATCTCAATAATTTTTAAAATGTACAAAGAAAACATCGACTTATAATCATCTTCATATCATTGTACCACAAATCATTGTCTCATCATACACAATCTCCTTCCTACTGTATATTCTTAGGTAGCCCTAATTAGTTGCATAGGAGATTCAAAATCGATCAAAACTAGAATTAAAATTTGGTGTAATTTATAAACCGAAAAGACAAGTCGAGAATAGGAAATGATCACTTTCGCAACTTAAATTCAATCTATAATTTTAACGTTATATATTGGATAAAAACAATCTATCTATATTATCACATAACCGTCATCTTTATACTTTTTCAGTCTTCCCTTATCAAAATTGTATACTTACAAGTACTTCACCCATCGAGAAAAAAATAATTAAGTGGTCTATCCCACTTGGCCAAACACAAGTTGCCTTAGAGAGGGTCCATGATTCAATTTCCCCCTCCCCGATTCAGCCCCTGGACTTTCTCCCAGTTTTCAAGTTTTTTCTCCTAATTTTCAAGTTTCCATTCCCGCAGAGGCGTGCTCAACTCAAAGCAGTGAGTGACGGAGATGCATCAACTGGCGCATGAAGTGCGAAGCGGCAAAATGTACCAGATGGTGTATTAAGTGGGAATTTCACCCCACTCAAAGCGTTGGAGAGGACCTCGACCACTCGACGTACGGATCAGTAGAATAGGGCTAGATTAGACTAGATTAGTATAGTCATAGAAACCATGTACTCGATTAGGTCAATAAAAGTATAAACTTATCAAAAAAAGTACTCCGTCCGACATGTTCAATCTGTATATTTTGACTTTTTTATACTATTTTTTATCGAATTTTGACGGAATATTTGAATTGATGCATAATCATTAATATTATTGTATGTGATAAAAGAATTATTTAAATATATAGTAAACAAATATAAAATTTAATTGACCACTAATATACATAACTAAATATGTTTATAGTCGAACTAGTATGTTGAGAAGTATGGAAAAGAATTCAGTCCATATGCATGTCTTAAAATGGTATAGTACACAACTGTATAGTTGATTCCATTTGTCTTTCGAAACTTTATCTCTTTGAAAATTGTTGTGGATATTTTAGCTGGAAAGACTCTTTGAGAGTGAAAGAGCCAATCGATAAAATAAGTACTTCCGATTGCAGGACCAAGAGAAGATATCAAAGGACTAGTAACCAAATAATTTAAGCAAACCACTCGATCATTGTAATGAAAATCAGAATTTTAACCATTTTTAATAGAATATCTTAATTAATTTAGAGATATTCTTGTACTGTTGTAGAATATATCCATTTTTATTTAAGAGGAGGCTAGTTTAGCTCTCTTGTATTATATATTGTACACTCTCGTATCAATGAATTCATTCTGAATTTCACATTCGCATGGTATCATACAAAAATACAAGAATATCTCTAAATTAATTAAGATGTTCTTAATTTTTATGTAGGGCTTATTTAGTGTGTCACTCGTTTACATGTATATCCTTAATTTTTATGTAGGGCTTATTTAGTGTGTCACTCGTTTACATGTATATCCTTATCTTTATACGTACTGATTATATGTTGATGAATTATACAATCTCAATCATCGAAATTTCCTCTCCATCAAAGGTTGAAAATAACTCAGCTAATATAAATTATATTTAAAAATTATTAAATTGTAAGAGAATAAGATATTAACTGATCATTCAGAACTAAAATATGTTAAATATTTTTAAAATTTTAACAATAAGTTGAAATGGACGGAGCAGATAGTATGCCCAATTCAATTGAGTTGCTAACTGCTAGAATTGGTTGAACTGTTTGGAACTGCTTCTAGCTATTAGCAACTACTGATAACTTCTACTAACTAGCTAATACAATTAGAATAACATCAGCTGATAAAATTACTAAAACTGTTGTAAACTATTAAAACTGTTGTGATAAAGGTGAACCGAGAATGAACATGAATGAACATGGACGGGGATGGGATGGTGAAACCAGGCAATTGATAAATAAATTTTGAAAGGATTCCCGGGCCGCTATCAATTTCTTTAATTTTGTTGTCTTGTGTGTAGAAATAGGCGTGGGACCTAAATAGAAGGGCTCAATAATTTGCTGCACATGGGTTCTTGGCGGCAACAAATATAAACTGTATAATAATAAAATAAATAATAATTCCCCATCGATATATACGTATATCTAATAATATATATGGCATGGGAAGAAAAAGAAGAAAATAGAACCACTCAAAATACTTAATTTAATGCCCAAATGTTTTCAAGTCAATAAATATTTAGAGGGGGCTACAACATGGTTGTGTGTGCACGTGGGCACACACGAAGGCGACTCCTTTCATTTCCAAATGTCCCACAAAATATACATTTTCATGTGTTTTCAATTTTCAAAAATTATTTTATTT
Organism: Sherardia arvensis; assembly: GCA_948330725.1. Taxonomy (NCBI): domain Eukaryota; kingdom Viridiplantae; phylum Streptophyta; class Magnoliopsida; order Gentianales; family Rubiaceae; genus Sherardia; species Sherardia arvensis. Next base: position 7,613,733 of record OX415238.1, on the reverse strand, counting down.
TTCGAAATTAGGTTGAAAAATGAATTATTTTTTGTTTATTTTCGAAGGTGAAATTGGCTGCTAGTATGTGCTTTTGGGATTAGGGTCCTCAAGGACCCTTGCCCTAGGTATCTTCTCATCCTTTTGGATGGATTCATGAAATGGCAAAAATATTTTGTATTTTAGGTTCAATCCTCCAAATGAATGACCTTTCTTTGAGATGGAGATAGTGTCTGGCTAAAGAGATTGTGTGACTACTATGTGCTTTGAATTTGATCATATGGTGCATGCATTCATATCAATAATATAGAATTCGTTTGGTTGCATACGGGAGATCAGTTTCATAGAAATATGAAACGTGAATGCAATGGCGGAATCATAAGGAGATTTATGGGGTTGCTAAATAAGACTATGCCTCGAAACATTGACGCTGCGTATGTTGCTCTTCATTATAAATCTATCATATTACCGCTTGAACTACAGTAAATTACTACTTTGCCCTGAAATTTTGGGGTTGCCGCTGCAACTTCCGATAACCCCTGATTCCGTCCTTGAACTGCATAGTTGTATGAGTGCATTGTTGTCTACTACTATCTCGTGTTCTTTATTTTTTCTTTTTCAGCTAGCCAATACATTTTAAAGCTATTACTTTTGCGACGTATAAGGACTTTCTTGACCAAACTTATTTTTGCTGAACTAAATTTAAAGACGGGAGCACTGGCATATTATTATTATAATAAGGGGGCTCTACTCAGCAGCAGGTGAAAGCAAGTGCGAAACCATGTACTTTGTGCTTCAAATTCCTCTCGGCTTTATGGAATTAGGATTATAGGAGAGATGGTCCATGGCCCTGGCTGCTGAAGATGAGTCCACTTCTGTTTAATTGTACTAAAGGCCCTTTTCTTTCAGGATTCATGAAAGTGAGAGTCCCTCAAGTCAATTTCTTCCCATACTCCAACTATAAGTGTGTGTTTGGTTGGGCAAATTTTTGTTAAACTTGTACTATTCAAGTCTAATTTTGTAAAATCTTGTTTGGTTCATCAAGTTTTCCAAAATCCAGACTTGCAAAATTCTAAAAACAAATCAAAGATTTTGTTTCATACTCACAAAATCCAACCCAACCAAATAAGAATTTTGCAAAATCAGACTCTCAAAATCCCAAACAAAAACCCAAACTCTCAAAATTCCAAAACAAAATCCTCAAAAATCTTGCGAACCAAACACACCCTAAAGTTTTTTATTAAATTAGATTTACATGCGAATTAGATTTATGTGCATATTTTTTCAAAAATAAATTTAAAACCGTTATTGACGGGATTTTAAGAGTGTTCCTCCTTTTCCATTAAAATCAGTTAAAATTACCAAATAGATTTACGTTTATTGAGGTTAGGAGAAATTTCTAAACATTTATCAAACTTAATTTTCTCCGTACTCGTGGTGGTAACACCATAAATATACATGACTCTATCGTCATGCTGAAGCGCGGTTGCATGTTGTTAGTAAGTCTAAAATTGCGACGAAATACATATGAACATTCTAAAATCTAATGCACGAATGCATCTAACTATCTGGCAGGTAAAACATTAGTAACTTGAACCAACCCCAACAGTAAAGTCAGAGTCAACCAAATCTACCGGTCTATATTCATTCACAGATTCGCCAGAAATACGTCGTCGAAACTGATCTGACTTGGATTTCTCCTGCACTGTTTAACAGAATAGAGACTAGAAACTTAGGGGATTTTTCATAGCGCGGCTAATCTGTTAACAAGGAAACCATCATAAAGGCATTGAATACTTGATAAACTAGTCCAGAAAATTATGCAAGGTTCACATGTTTCATCTGACATAAATAAGTAAAAAAAGAATATAAACCATTCATCTGCAACTGGATCCATAAAACCGTCAGTGGCGGGAGGCGGCTGTGAAGGCGGCATGTGCTTGTCATGCGCCGGCGCATTGCGTCCAGTGAAGACGCATTTCCCTGGCGAAGGGAGTTCCCAATGAGATGCTGGCATATTCACGCTCTGACAGCGCGTTGCGGCGCGTGTGGCGGCAGATCGACCGCACGTGTGGTCGATCTAACATAGTATGTGCATCTAACATTGTATAACATGTAAGATTAATAAAAGAAATTTTTTTTCTTCAATTCATCAGTTATTCCTGACTGAACTACAACATTTACATATTTTTAAGAACGCATACAAGACCTCAAATTATAGGAGTATTTACCCAAAAGTTCCAATTACAATAGCGTGTGTTCATAAAACATAATCTTAATTTGAACCTACGCGCATCATTAAAGTTAAAACAGTCGTGCATGAACATATAAACGAACGATTAAACACAGTTTTTAGGTTCAAATCGAGAATCAGCACCGGTTAAACAACTCATTTGAATTCATAAATTGTTGTTACCCATTGATATATCATATATGAACCTTGATTGTTGTGATTAACTAAACTTAGGAGCATTTTGAAAAGAACTTGGTATTAACTCACCATAATATGAATAGGCTACCAACAAAATGGTATATTTTTCAACTTTTTCCCACAACAAATCCTTATATTATTGATCATCAACAATTCCTTGTGTAAAATCAAGTAAATATCAGCATCAAAGATGTGTCACCACAGGGACCCTTTCCTCTTGTGTGCAATCCCACAAGTAGTAAAAGCTGCAGTACCAGTCAGTCGGTGTCCATTAATTATTTGATACCGTAAAAATTATATGGTCTCTTTTGACTCATTCTATTTATGGGAACCTCATGTGTTAGTACACAATACATTCATAATTGGCTAAATTCATTTCACAAGTGTCAGTCTGTCCCTTGCTCTAAAAAATAACATATCAAATAATGTAATGGGGGATTTGATTTCTATCTGCCCATTTTCAATTTGTCATATCATTCAGCAAAAAGAGCTATCACGCTCGCTCGCCCGCAACACTCCATTCACCCGACATCACAGTCATTCATAAGGAGGTAAATTACGATAATCAGATATGAATCATTAAGCGTTTTTTGTTCAATACGTACAAGAAACTTTGTTTTGCAAGAAATCCTTACAATGCACTTGAATTTATCGTATTAACTCCAATATTTCAGTGAGAAAAATTGAACTACTGATGTAATATAGAGTGATTGGCGGCAAATAATAAGTATTTATGGAAGGGTTCAATATAATTTTACTCATGACATTTTACATGCAATGTCGGAATTAAGCAATTTTGATGACATTAATATAAATCGACATTAATCTGCCCATTTGATCATTTTTGAGTTTTTAAATTCCTAATTTTCATTTCTACCCTTCTAGCTAGGACTTAAAACGAATTCACTCAAAAATGAATTTATATCCAAATTTTTGTTTTTACCCTCAGGATTTCCTTTTCTTGAACTCATATATTAGACAAAAAATATCTTTTGATGGAAAATATTGAAATTAATTAAGAGAATAAAGAGAGTAATGAATCCATATGAATAAATTTTAAAATCATGATACCAGATAATTATAATTAAAACTTATTTTTATCATCATAATAATAAAGATCATAATATTTGGAACTGGCAACAATAGATTGAAGGGTGGTGAATCGGCGCACTCTATCAAACCAAGATAGTTTGACGATCTGGATCATATATTTCATTTGTGGGACTATAATTATTTTCTATGAGTGGGGAGAATTTTGAGAGTCTGTATTTTGTTTGGAATTTTGAGAGTTTGGGTCTTTGTTCGAGATTTTGAGAGTCTGATTTTGAAAAATTCTTGTTTGGTTGGGCTGAGATTTTGTAAGTCTGAAAAAAAATGTTTAATTGATTTTTAAAATTTTGAAAGTCTGAATTTTGAGGTCAAAATAAGATTTTGTAAAATTGGTGAACGAAACAAATTTTTGGAAAATTAAACTCTCAAAATCCAGTTTCCAGAAACTCATTCAACCAAATACACCATGAATTGTCAACCCTTCCTTCTTGGCTATAACTTCGTTAGTATGGTAGAAAATTGATAAAACAAACCATTTCTAATGAACTCTCCTTGTTTATATATTTCATTTCACAGAAACTTTAATTTTGTGGACTCAAACAATGCAGGATTAAATTTAGAAGTCTTACAAAACTTTGGGGCTGCAGAAGAAATCAATCATATATCATCCCCTTGCCTCATCTCAATCTGTACACGTTTATAATGTAGATTGTTTTTATTAGGATAAATGCTTGTACATATTTTTCTATGTAAATATTAAGTTATATATATGAGAGCTAAGAGTATCATATTGGTACAGTATAGCCCGGTTCATAGTTCAGTTGTATTTGAGTCTTCTGAGCTTCAGCCTGCTGATCCCAGTCCTATTATAAGTCCTGCTCCGTCGCCCTTTAGTTTACCTTCCTTGTCGGCATCCATCAGAGTGTTTCCTCTCTTATTTTGCCTTCCATTACCTCTTCCTCGCAATCGTTGGTTCCAGTGTTCATCCCATGGTTACTCGTCTTAAAGTTTGAATTTCCAAGTCTCGTCGGTTAATGAATTTAAAATAAGATATTGTAGAATTAGAAGCGTCCAAAGATTCTCATTGGAGACAGACTATGTTTGATGAGTATAATGCATTACTCAAAAATAACAATTGGGAGTTGGTACCTCGCGACTTCAGTCGCAATGTGTTTGGATAGTTGGATGTATAAAATTAAACACAATTCTGATGGGTCATTGGAGCGGTTTAAATCCAGACTTGTTGTTTTCAGAAAACATCAGCAGACAGGTATTAATTATTTTGAAAATTTCAGTCTTGTTGCTAAACCTACTTGTGCGATTAGTTGTTGCACTTTCTATTTCTCTTAATTGGAATGTCCGTCAACTTGATGTTAAAAATGCGTTTTGCATGGTTGTGAATGAGGAGGTTTGTATGCGTTAGCCACTCGGTTTTGCTGATCCTTGTCGTACTCATCACATTTGTTGGTTACGTAAGTCCATTTATGGGTTAAGGCAAGCTCCTCTAGTTTGGTTATCTGGATTTAGCAATTTCCATTAATCCATTATTTTTTAAATGTACCAGTTGTGATTCTTCTATATTTGTTCTTAAATATAAGGGTCACATACTTATCTTACTTCGCTATATGGATGATATAGTACTAACAAGTAGTAGTAATGCCTTGGTTCACAAATTCATCTCCGTTCATGTCTTCCCAGTTTGATATGAAAGATTTAGGGAATCTTCATTATTTTTCTAGTATTACAGGTGTCGTACTCTTAAAAGTTTAGTCGAAGAAAAAATATGTGTCTGATTTGTTACGTAAGATTTACCTTCACACAGTCAAACCTGTACGGACCCCTAGTGTTTCTAGAGTTACATTGTCATCCGTTGATGGTGGTCTTCTTGCTGATCCCACTGAATATCGTAGTATGGTTGGTGCTTTGCAACATTAAATTATGATTCGTCGAGATATAGCTTATGTTGTTAATATGGTTTCTTAGTTTATGCATGATCCCCGTACTACTCACCTTCATGCCGTGAAGAGGATTTTCACATATATGCAGGGCACTATATATGGAGTTTAGTCTTTTTCTCCATGTAGCAAATTCTCTGGGGATGGTGTTTGTTTATTCCGATGCTGATTGGGCTAGTTCTTCGGACACTCGTCGCTCCACACGGGTTATGCTGTTTTCCTTGAGAAGAATTTGATTTTCTGGCACTCTAAGAAACAACCTATTTTGTCGAAATTCTCTACGGAGGAAGAATATCGTGTTGTTGCTTACACCGCGATAGAGACTATTTGGCTTCGTTGATTGCATGCAGACTTGGGGTACCATACCATCTTCATCATCTGGTTACTCTCTATTGTGACAACGAATCTGCGACATATCTTGTTACCAATCCGGTTTAGCATTATCGTGGTAAACATATTGATGTTGATTACCATTTTGTTCGAGGAATGATTCTCCATGGTGGTCTTCGAGTTCATTCTATTCCAACACAATTGCAGGTTGATGATATATTTACTAAGGGTCTTTCTAGTGATTTTTTTTGTAAACATTGATCCAATCTATCCGTCATGCATCCCGTAAAGATTGAGGGGTGTGTTAGGGTAAATGCTATCTATGTAAATATTGAGTATATATATGAGAGTAAAGGCTACCACATTTGTACGTTTTATCATTATTTGTACAGTTCCTACCGTCTGCATATTTTCTTTCTATAGTAAAGTTTATTTAGTCATCGACGCTAATTTCACTCACTCATTTTCTTTTCAAACTCAATCTTATTTAATCATAATGCCGCACAAATTTCAATTTTCATTTTCTCTACATGCAAAATGTCCTGAGACGGAGAAAGTATTGTTTTTCTTAGTGCACTAGCTGTTATATAGAAGTAATGCAACATATACTAGTACAAAGGTGTCATCTTAGCACACAAGGAGAATTAAAGGATTGATGTTGAACCTATGGTCTTTATGAGACTGAAAGTCATTTTCCTTTTATCTTGACTAACAGTACCAATTCGACACCTCTCCTTATGTTCATGTAGGGTTTTATTTATTATTATCAAAAAATAAAAATGTAGGGTTTTATTTTTCTTGCTTTTTTTTCTCTCTAGGAAAGTGCCATCTTTTCTTCTAGCTTCCAAAAGCTTTCAAATTCATGTTTCTCCCATGGCCAATTTACACAAATGATTTTTCTTTTTTCAATAACCAGACACCATAATTTTCAGGCTCACAATCACAAGGTAATTGAATTGACTTAAAGGCTCTGTAAAAAAGTGAAATCAATCCCCATCTGTTTGGAGACAGGCACAGCTTTTAGAGTTGACAACACGTGTCACATTCAGAGTAGCCAAATTGGATTAGCAAGCCTAGGACACTCTGTAAATACCATTAATTTTGTACTATTTGTTTGACTATCAACTCATTTCAATTGTCTCTTGATTTGATTTGATATTATATATGTAATCATACATACAATTCATTAGCACTTTTGTAATCATACTCCCGCAATTTAATTTTATTCGGTCGTTAATCAATGTGAATAGGTGATTTGTCAAATTCATTTGGAGGGTGGAATGATCATTTTATGAAAGAGAAATGCTCTCCAAAGGTGAAACTATACTCAGATCTGGTTATGTCAGTCCTATCTTGAAATTTGATGTCCAGTCTCCAACGAGAAATAGGACTCTCTGGCCTAAAACGAGCCGATCCTTAAAATTTTAGCCATTAAATCTTATTCTAAAGTAAATTTCTAGTTCTGCCACTGATACTCTCGTAAGTGGTAGTTATGGGACATAATGCAACTATGTAATTTAGAGAAAAGTAATAGATTAGATTTTAGATTTTGATGCGTTAAGAGTAAAAATTAGTTGTATATTGGAATATGTATGGTATTCTTGAATCGAATAGTATAACAAAATTTCGACAATAACATCATATATTCGAAAGAATCACAGTTTTTTTTTGTACTTTAAGACATTGAAATTGTGAAAAGTACATATTTAATATTATATGGCAGAGTTTTAAACAGGATAAAGGATGAATAAATGAAACATTTTTCAAAGATGTAGAATAGATCTTTTTTCCTTATAAAATCAATTAAAAGATGGATGAAAATGTTTATTTTCAAGCCATGCATTTTCGTCGTGGTTAAAATTATTGGAACGAATATTAATAAGAAGGTACTTCAATTGGAGTTTACAATTGGGAGTTTGGTTTCATAATTGTGACGTCGTTCATATACTTTAACTTGGAATTGATAATCCTAGGCATTGTCATCGCAGATAGTCGTTGTCCGATTGTAAAGACATTTTCTTTTCTTACTTCTCTTTTTAGATATTGTCTGAATTATAGTGCCTTTCTACATCTTTTGATTATAAGCAAGAAATTGTACTATTAGAAATTGGAGCAAAATTTGTGTGACATTAGGCTTGGATGTGCAATGTAATTTAATGTTTGTTAGTTCGACTTTTGCATTTTTTTTGAAAGTTTTATTTGCACGTTCTCTTATTATTTTCTCCTGCGAGTTTCTGTTATCAGATTTTCCTTGTAAGAGTTTTTAACTGTCGGAGTCGTGACTGAACTGGAAGCGAAGGCGGCGAGGCTGGAAGGTGCCTTGCTTTCGAGTGGAATACCACTTGAGTTATGTCTTCTCTTCGTTCCAGTAAGAATGCTATTGAAAGTAAAATAGGTGTTCCGATAAGTAAACAACTAGTGAATCGATCGAAGGTGTGTTTGATTATCTTTTGTGATTGTAAGATTGTGGGAGAGTGCAGAGATAACATTTCCGACACTTGAAATTCAACCATTTTCATTAACTAGTATGATATTGTCGTACTTCGATCATGCAAACAGGATACACCAATTAAAACCTAGTAAAAATGGTAATTTAGACAAGAATGAAAATAACAAGAGTTTAAAATGATATGGTATAGTGAAAAATAAGAAACAACATCTTTAATTCCTCAACAGACAATTATTCTTCCACACATAAAATACAAACAACCTGTGTGAGTAATTAATTCCAAACCACAGAGAAAGATGAATAGAGAGAAATGGACTTGTTCAAAAACCAAGAAACCATCCATACACAAACAAATGAAGCTCTTCTGTAATTCCTATCTGGGATTTGTATAGAAGAAGAAGATGATCAGAAACTCTCAGAACCTATTTACAGAATAAGAATGATGGAAATTTAAGCACACATTAACTGAGAAATTCGAAGAAACTAATGATCATGAAAAAATTTTAAGAATACTGCCCAAATGGAAGTCTTTGAAACTGTTTCTGATGATTATTATACAGCACTTCTGCTGCAGAAACCTGCTGATTCTGGTGCCAGTTTTCCGCCACCGCATTGAACCCCATTTCCTGGTGGCTCTGTATCGCCGTCGCCGGAATAAATGGCGCCTGCAGGTAGTCATTCCACTTTATCTCCTCCGGCTCGCCGCCCACTTTCGCCGCCGTCCATGAAAACCCATTGTTGGGTGCGCCGCCGTCGTAGTAGCTGCTCTGCAACTCCATCGTCCCTGTACTGCTGCTCTGCAATTCCATCGACGGTTTTCCGATCACCGGGCTGAAATGATTCGGAATGGTGAAGAAGGACGATGAGGATGAAGATGATGGATTATTGTTGTTGTTGTTGGCAGTCATTGAAAGTCCAATATTAGCGCCGAAGTTCATATGTTGTTGAAAAGGGTAATAATCCTGCAAATCAGCTGGCTTTGAGGTTTCATGGGAGGAGAGGAATCTGTTCAGGAAGAATTCTTGATGGGCGGTGTTGGTGGTGGTCGGTGGCGGCGGAGCCGCGGTGGTTTCCATAAGTGGAAAGGTGTCGCTAGGCTTCTCGGTTTCCCCTGCCGACGACTGGTTTTGATTGTAGTTGCTTAATTCCGGCGAACCCAACTCCGACGATCCAGGCTTGTCCTCAACCTCGGAGATCGGCTGGTGAGTGTTGGGGTCGATTCCCCGTTGCCGGAGCTTCTTCTTTATGGAAGAGTTCCACAGGTTCTTGATTTCATTGTCAGTTCTCCCAGGTAACTTCGCCGCTATCTGGGACCATCTGCAAAAACAAAAGAAATCCCAGAAAAAGGTTGAATTTTTATATTGATTATCGCAATTATTCGGCAATCCCAGAAATCCAAGAATAATGCCTCACCTGTTTCCAAGAACTGCATGCAATTCTATTATGAGATTCTCTTCTTCGATGGAAAATGTCCCTCTTTTCAAGTCCGGCCTCAGGTAATTGATCCACCTCAACCTGCAACTCTTGCCGCACCTCTGAAGCCCTGCAGTTTTTACACACAGTTAAGCACATTTCATGTAGTTTTTTACACACAGTGGATGGTAAAAAACGTACCTGCGAGTTTGGGGACGGAGCTCCAGCAGCCATGGCCGAACTTGGTTATGTGTTTGATGAGTTTCTCATCTTCCTCGGGAGACCAGAGGCCTTTCCGGAGCTTCTGCTTGAAGCAGCAAGAATGTCTGCCCATTTTTTCACAGTGCAACTTCCAAAGCTTGGGGGAGGAGGAAAAAGGAGGCCTAGAAAATGAAGCGGTAGGCTGGTCGGGAATCAAAATTGAAATGGGGGAGGGGAGCCTTTAAAAGGAGGTCATATTCAGGCCTTTGGGAGGGTTGAATTTTGTTGGATTATGACTTTTATTTTATTTTTTTTATTTTAAAATAATTTATTTAGGGTGTGAGTTGCTTATATGAGTCCTTGAAGTTTGTATATGTATTGAAATAGACATCCTAGTAATGTAACTTTCATAAGTACAATTTTTGACTTAATTGATCACGTTTATTATACTGTTTAGTTGAGCAGATATTTATTTTCACTCTTCATAGATACTTTCACTGTTCAATACTAAATTGTATGTATCATACTCTCCTAACACAAACGTGAGAGTACTAATATCGTAATTACATATATACTAATATCGGTATTACATATATTAACTACACATGAAAGTGTTTAGGTTGCGAGTAGATGCACGGCTCTGTTCGAGACATAGTAAGTTGCAAAGCATGAATATACATCCAATTTTTTATGAGTTTGAACAGACAGTTAAGATTTGAAAAAGTAGAATAATTAATTGTTAAAATAACATAATAATAATTCGATAAAAATATCATTTTTAAACTATTTGTGAGAAAGAACCAAGTATCAAGTGTCACATTGCTTCTTTTTGTTCTTCTACCCAAATATGATAGTGCCATTTTGTTAGTATCATTTTTGAAACTATGCAAACTTTTGGGGCTATAAGTAAATTAACCCTTTGTTGAATTAATAAAATAATAAAGAGGTCCATTTTTTGGAATTTTTCCCCAAAGTGAAAAATGGAGCTTCAAATGTATGGAAATTTATGAGTTTGACAGCACTTGGTGGGGTGCAAGATGACAGATATTTATTTGGTGGAAGAAATGAATTAATAATTAGTTTGATTAAGCCATGCTTAATTAAATCAACTTAATAATTAAGCACCAGGGAATCCCTGTTCTTATTCTCTAACCCTAATTAAAAGTTTTTGATGGTACAAGTCCACACAATCACACACAGTATAGGGTGTGGATAACAAGCTGTCAAATTGACAGAATTGGCTTCTTTTCTCATTGTGTGAAAGGTTAATTTGAAATTCTTTTTGTGTTTGTGTCACCCATTAACTAATCACCTGTTTTTAACCAATATTTTGCTAAGATTCTGATTGAACTCATCCGTAACGAGCAGTCATTACTGTATTTTTTAAAATCCTGTAATCCCTTATGGTTGTGTAATAGAACCCTGTTATTTTTAGATATTTGGATGTTTGATTTCGTATTTTGGATCAAGATATGAAAAATACACAAATTAACGTGTTCGTGATGTTCTAGACGTAGTTAGGGCCGGAATCAAGAGTTGCCGGAGGTGGTGACAGCAACTTCAAAATATTACGGATAAAGTAGTAATTTATTGTGAATCAGGCGGCAATATGATTGAGTTATAATGCATAGTTATCTCTGTAGCGTCGATATTTTGAAACAGTTCTATTCAGTATTTGCATAAATTTTCTTTTGGTTCCACCACTAGAGGTAGCAAATCCATGATGAATTTTAGTGGTTCCACCACTAGTCGTATAATAACACTTGTTTTATGTAACAAATATAAGAAATTTAATGTAAAAATATGTAATTTACAAGTAAAAATTTTTACGATTCCAATTTAAAGGTGTTAAAATAAAAAAGAACCTCTAATTTTTTTTTATTAGAATTGAACTTTCATGAGATCGTATTCTAATTCAATACAACAGAAATCAACCAAAGTTAGATGATCCAACAATGATCTCTTCTCTTTTTATTTTTATATTCACTGATGATGCTACTTTTCGTTTATATTAAGAATTCAATCATTCTTATTCCGTCCTTTTACTTTTCACAGTTACCTAAAGCACATATTTTATTCATGTTAGTGAATAGTTACTGCTAGAGAAGATGGAAATACACTCGAAGTGGTTAAATTGTTGGTTGTGATGGGAAATCCCCATGATTGGTAAAAAGTGTTGGTAAATAATTATTAATATGGTTTGATTACTTGAAAATTAGTGATGATTAAGCCTGAATTAAGCCTTCATTAGATATTCTTTCGTCTTTGATGCTTTCATTTCCACTTTTTTACTTTTTCCCAGCCAGTTGGTTTCTGGAATGTTTGGGAATATCTCCTCAATTATAGCCTGCTCTTAATTTAAATTCTATTCAGTTTTAGTTAGACAAGCCAGATTAATTAAGTTGATCGATTGTGGATCTTTACTAGTATTTTAATTCATTTAGCCAAAATAATAAACGACTCAAAATCTCTGAAGTGGTTTTGTCAGATTTCAAAAAGTTACAGTTTAATTGGTTCAAATCTCTTGATGTGGGGGTAGTTTTTTTATCCTCAAAATGTACTTTGGTAAACTAATCCTTTATCTTTCATTATATTTTGGAATACTTTACCAGTTTGTGGATTTATAGTCCATGCTGATGAGAATTGAAAATTTTAATGAAACAGATTGCCATTTGCATGTTGAACTCATATCTTGTGTTAAAAGGCTAGAGATATGCAATGCTCATCATTTTTTACCGTTGCCAATGGAAATTGATTGTGTGCGGGGAATAGAGAGAGTGATTCCATTGAGAAGAGAATGAATGGAGTTGCAGATTTCGAGTTAGGTAAAGGATTTTGATGATGCACCTGTGATTTCAGAGAATTTCAATGTGATTAGGGAAATTAATGAATATTTGGGTTAATGCTCACCTACCCATGGTAGCATGGATGATTTTAACACTTTCATTGATCATAATAATTTGACTGAGCTACCAGCAAATGTTAACTTATTTGCTTGGTACGGTATATGTCGTAGAGGTCATGTGTGGCAAAAACTATATACGAGTCTAGTTAATAATTTGTTTCTAAACACTTTTCAGTTAGAAGAGTTAGGGTTAAGTGTTGACTTTCTGATCATACTCCACTTCTCATCACTAAAAAATAATGATTTTGCAGCTGGTCCAAAGTTTTTTTCACATTCAACACCGTTGGCTGACACACTTCAATATTCAAAACATTGTTGCTGAAAATTGGGGTCAAGTATGCGACACACATGGAATGCTTAGGTTTTCTTTGAAACTTAGAAGGTTAAAAGAGAAACTTAAGGAGTGGAACAGAGATACATTTGGTAATGTGCATGACCAGGTTTTATTAGCCAATGAAATTGTTGAGCAAAAAGAGATAGCTTATAAGAATGATAATTCCGAGTATAATAGGTCAGAACTTCATAGAATACAAATTGAATTGACCTTTGTTATGACTAAACAAGAAAATTATTTACAACAAAAATCAAGAATGAAATGACACCACTCCAATTCCTACCAATTATTGTTCCCAAAAGTGCTAATTCCCAAGTGCCCTTTGCCTCAAACAGCTTCAGATCTAAGGCCAATTGCTTGTTGCTCAGTTTTGTATAAAATGGTGGCTAAGATTCTATGCACAAGGTTGGGAGAAGTGCTTCCTTTAGTGGTGGGACTGAATCAAGGTGCTTTTGTCAAGGGGAGGCAAATAGCACACAATATACTTCTTACCCAGGAGCTGATTCAGAAGTATAATAATAGCACTATGAGGCCTAGTTCCATGCTACATATTGATATTAAGAAGGCCTTTGACAATTTGAGTTGGGATTTCTTATTTGAAGTTCCCAGGGCTCTACTTGCAGTGGCTGAAAAAATGTGTACTCACCTCTACCTTCTGCATATCCATTAATGGTGGTTACACAGCATCTTTCAAGGGTAAAAAAGGTGTAAAGTAAGGTGATCCACTATCACCCTTGTTGTTTGTCCCTGGCATGGAATATCTAACAAGAATGCTTGAGTTCAGGTATGCTTCTAAACAGATTCAGTACCATCAGAGATGTGGAAAAGTGGGCATCCACAGCCTCATTTTTGCTGATGATTTGCTGATTTTTTGTGGTGCCAATGTAAGCTCTATGAAGAACATTCGGGCTTGTCTGGAAGAGTTTAAAAATACAACAGGACTGGGTATTAATGAGAAAAAAACAGTGGCCTTTTTTTCTGTGATGGATGATGCTGAAAAAGATATGTTGGCTGCTATATTAAATGTTTCAAGGGGGGAATTCCCTTTGAAATATTTGGGCCTGCCACTTACAACTTGTAGATGGGATAAAGCCTCTTGTGCTGTTTTGTTGGATAAAATCAGGGCTGAAGTTGCTGGATTTAGGAGCAGGCATCTATCTCATGCTGGAAACATACATGTGATTAACACACTGCTGCTCAACCCTTCAAGTTAATGTTCTAGTGTCCTTAAAATTCCAGAAGAGGTGCATGATGAAGTGGAGAAGATTTGCAGAGCATTCTTATGGGGGAAGGATCCTAATAGTAGGTATTTCACTCCAGCTGCATGGAGCACACTCTGCAGGGATAAACAATATGGTGGAATGGGGATTAAAGATCCTTCTTTATGGAATCTTGCTTCTCTCTGTAAACATGTATGGGAAATCCAGACAAAAAAGGATATTCTTTGGATCAGGTGGTTTCAAACTTTCTATCTCAAACGTTCCTCTTTTAGTAATTTCAAGGCCTCATCTGGACAGAGCTGGATTTGGAAGATACTGGTTAAATTAAAGGATATTATGAAGGACAAGTTGCAGCATTGTACAAAGAAAAAGGGTAGTTTCTCAATAACAACAGCTTATAATGTTTTGAAAGGGGCAGAAGAAGAAGATCTATGGGCTAAGCTGATCTGGAATGCCAAATTGGTCCCCAAACACAGGTTCTTTTTATGGCTTTTACTGAGAGGAAGACTAGCTACAGTTGATAGGTTTCAGAAGTTTGGCATCCTACAACAACAACCAAAATGCTGTCTTTGTGGATTGGAGGATGAATCTGCCCAGCATTTATTTGCTAAGTGTTCATTCTGTAAATGTGTGCTTGTTTTTTAGACCTGCAGGAAGTGAGTTGTCTAAGGGCACTGAGAAGAAGATTGTTGCATTGGTACAGAACAGGCCAAGTGCACAAGCTATTTTATCAAGTTGCAGCATTGTACCATGTATGGGAAGAAAAGAATTGCAGAATATTTCAAAAAAGAGCTCTCTCAGCTTAAGAAGTGGGAAGAAAAGTTGCAGCTGAATTGCAGTGGTTTGAGAACACTTATTAGATAGTATTTCATATTGTGTTTGATCCTAGAAATAGGTTGAGTTTTTTGTAATAGATTGAGAGTGAAAGTCTAAAGGATGTACTGGTTTTTGGTGTTTTTAATGATATTTTGATTCATCAAAAAAATAATAATAATGAAATGGCTAAAAATGTGATTGACCAGAACATTAAATTTTTTCATGCTTCAGTTAAGGCTGAGCATGCAATTAACAATCAATTTTAGCTATTAGAGATTCATATAATAACTGATTGACTAATCCTGAACTGATATGTAATGAGGCAATTAATTTCTTTTGGTTTTAGAAACTCCAATTTCTTACATTTGTTTCAAACTTTTGTTCGACTTTAGAGTTGATAGTCACATATATTCGACTTTACTCAACAAAATTCTTTTAGCTTTTGTAGAATGTGTTTATGCAAAAGCCGTTTGTCTTCTTGCACATTTCGGTTCCGGCCGTAATTGTCAGCTTAAAAAACTCAAGAATGTCAAAATTCTTTACGGAATTTTATATTTGAAAGAGGCGAAGGGTATCTTTCTAATTCTTTATGTTGTTTAAACAATTCTATAAAATCCTGGAATTAATTTCTACCAACTCCATGAATCATTTTATCCTGTTAGAACGAATCAGACGGGGATTAGGATACAACTCTGCAAAACCCATGATTGATTTCGAATTTGTTTAATCCTTGAATCATTTGTAATTAACTTAATGGTACTAGTATTTAGTTTTGTCCAGTTCAGTTCATTTTCAATGTTTTTTTGATCATTAAACACGACCTAATCGAGTAAATACATGAATTCTAATTAAACATAATCTAGCATATTCTATAGATCCGTACGTCGAGTGGTTTGAGGTTCTCATCAATGTTTTTAGTGGGTTGAACCTCCAACTTACATTATCTGATGCACATTGCTGCGTCGCACTTCATGCGACAGTCGATGCAGCTCCCGTTACTCACTTAACCACGCCTCTTTGGGATTGGAAACTTCGGAGACTAAGAGAAAACCACAGGGGATGAACCGGGGGAGGGGATTTGAACCCTAGACTTCCTCCTACCCAAGACCTTATTTCAAGGCCTTTGGCCTAGTGGGTTAGGCCACTTAGTTGTATATTAACTTTCAGTTACATTCTTTAATTTATTCTCTTATATTTTAATAATTTTCAGTATTTTTTAATTTAATTTAATAATTTTAATTTATTTTCGTACGATTCAGTTTCAGTTGAACGGGAGACGAGCTTATTTTAACTTTGTTTTGTAGGCAGAAAGGGCAGTTTTTTCCTGCCTGCCACTAATCACATGTAATGAGCACTAAGATAAATACAGTATAAAATTAAGAGAGGAGAGTAAACTACTGATTAATTTATGTACGCGTAGAATAATCATACGTAGAAACTCAGCCGACAGTCTCAATAATGTAGGTATGTCTTCTTTTGAATGAATTAAGTAATTGTTATTATGTATTTTTAAAAGAGATTAAAAATTATATGTATTTCAAAGTATCCAGGTTTAGGATACTGACAAAAACTAGGATTAATTTAGTGTTATCTAGTTTCTACAGACCGGCATTCGTTTTAAGAATCAAATTTGCAGAAATGATGATTATAAACGTACCAAGGAAATATATTTATTTCACCCGTAGAATAAACCATTGACCTAGTGTGGTTATAGTCGTTTGAAAGCCACAATATGGGAGATGCTCTAGTGTTATTATGGTAATGTACAGTTGAGCTGTTAATTGTTAGATGTGTCACCTGTTTATTATAACTACTAATAGCTGCTGTGACTGAAAGGTAGATATTATGAATTGAAATTATATTAATAATGTTATTTAAATTCAAATATGATACAAAAATTCAAACGTTTGGATGTGTACATTTTTTTATAAAAGAATTGCATTTATTAGAAATAGCTCAAAATTGCATACGTTCACACATAAGTATATTTGTTTTTTGAAGTATTCACACATAAGTATATTTATTCAAATATGATACCGATAAAAGTTTAGAATATTCTCTAATATTAAGTTTCACTTTTGAATTTCTTTTGGAAAACGCTACTAATGTAAGTCCATTCAATTTATATTTCACTAAATTAAGTAGCATTAACCGACATACATTATATTCAAAGATGAATTTTATCAACATTTTCTACGAACAAATTTAAAACACTTAAATTGAAATGTTATAAATGATGTGGCTATAAGTAATGTTTCATTCACAATAATTAAAATAACTTTTTTGGTACCTAAATTTCAAAACATTTTATTTATAAAAATACAAGTTGAATGAAATCACCTGCTTCAACTGGTGTGAGCCGCTAAAAACTGTTGCAGTAAACTTGAACTGGACAAGACGTATAACATAATTTTAGAAAAAACGGTATTGTATTATGAAATTTCAATATACACATTCTTGTTTTGTAGACCTACACATGATATAAGGTTTACTTTATCTCTATGCATCAAATTTAACTTGTACACGTGGAGTTTCATTTTATCCTGATATTTCAGAAGTAGAGATAATAGAAACCTATATATTGTGAACTTAGTTATAGAGTGATTGAAATTTATTTGTGGTTCCAAGCACAAGAAAGTAGGTTATTGTTAATTTCATGTAACGAAAACCTATCATTCTTATTAAAATGCGTAACTATTTCTGTATTTTAATTTATTTTCATTTTCTAAAAGAAAAGGTTTATATCATCTCCAAGTAGTGGAAAACGTTCAGCAACGTTTGAAAAAAGAAATTTTGGGACAGAGTTCCATTCTACATATTCGGAATCACTATTGTTACCAATGCTAGCTACCAAATGGGCATCTGGATTATCATTTCTCGGTATCGATCATGGCAGTTTAAGTCTCATTCTTATGAATTTCATACGTATCTCTTCTGTTAAGACGCGACATAATTCTGGGCTGTGTAGCTCACTGTGAATGACCTGTATCAAGTTTAGACAATCTCCGGTTATCAAAATTTCCCGCCATCCTAGTGCTTATGCTAGTTTGAGCGCCACTCTTAGAGCCATTGCTTCTGTGAAGAGCGGGTGTAAAACACCTTCCAAGCTCCTAGAAATTGTTCTTACAAATTTTCCATCTGCCCGTGTCACGACGACTCCAATTCCAACCTTGCGTGCTCCTAGTCCCGCTTCAAATAGGATTTGATTTCCTCTTTCTGGAGATCTTAGCAAATTTCCAACTTCTAGCGCTTCGAAGACCCTTTCCGACCATAAATTATTTCTGTATATTATTGAATGCTGATTTTGGCACGTAATAAATCAGGAGAACACACATGGTAAGTGATTATATTACTATATTTTTTCATAAAGCTCACTCCAATAAAATTTTAGAATATGAATTGATGAATTTGAAGCTTAATTATAAAATATTGGTGCAAAATCAAACCCTTCACTTCTCCCTTGGGCTGATGCTTGGCTCCTTGTGCTACTACGAAATAATGAAGGTTCCTTGAGGCTTGACCTTGCCCAAGTCCAAATTGGAACATCGCATCAAAATTTGTAATAAATCTATAATTTGGACCCCATAAGTAGATACATATAATCTCCATTCCTCATCATCATGTCTAATATAGGAGATGTACGTGAAAGGTTATGAGCTGTTTATAAGTCAACTAGTATTATTATACGTCCATGAGTTGTAGTAATTTAATTAAAATGTTACATGTAATTCAATATTTTACCTATCATAGTTTAAAAAATTGTTATTACTGTCTTTAGTAACCTGATAAGTTTTTAAGACACTAAATTAGTTGATTATATTTTTGTGATTTTATATTGGACTATAAAATTAGGGGTTTGATACGTGCATGTCCATTTTATTAATTGCAGGTCTGGTAAAGATAAAATTATCCTTCATTGATTCATATGGACTAGACCTGCACTAGCAATTTCATGGGCATTTCAGGTCAAAATCAGACCTGCACTAGTAAATCAGACTTGCATGTATAATTTACCTAAAGTTAGGGTGTTGCTATACACAGTTAAGTACTTTACTCTTGTACTAGTAGTCCAAAATATGATATGAATTTATGAAAATGTCATTATTTATTATGTTCGTTGAAAAATTTAGCAATATTCAAGAAATGATATTGTAATATTGAGTAAAATACCGGATTGCGTATGATTCTGCAAAATTAAAATACTAGAGTGCAACACCCTAATTTGATTGTGTTCGTCGTCTTGATGTTTTCCTTAGTACGCAAATTATACATCTTCGCACATATTATCTCCCTCACTTCGTAATTTATTTATATATTTCAAGTGTATATGTCGAGGTGTAATTGCATGTATGGGGTGTGTTTTTCTTTATTGCCTATTGTTATAAATCATTGATGGAACACTCAATAATGTTTGGATTGATTGGCGGCCAAGTTCACAATCCCCAAAGGATTTTTCTTCAAAATAATATTCCATGATGTATATATTATTAAATCAAAGAAAACAAACATTTAATTCTCTAGCAAATGATCGATACCGTCAGGACTTATTAAATCAACGAAAAATTGTCTACTGTTTGTGAAAACATATTTGAGATACCGTCGAGCCTGGACTTCTGCGTGCCAGCCTGCCAGGTTAATTGTCAATTTGTATTTTGTATGCTCCATGCAGAAAAGCTTCAGTTGTTTTTTTGGTTTTATATTTGAACCAAACAATTTACTGCCTCGATCTGGATGAGTTACTGCCTCGACCAAGTAAATTCCCGTGCAATAAATTATACATTCACAGTTGAGAACATGGAGTCACTTCCTTGACCAGATTATTACGTCATGTTTGTGCAATATTAAGCGACGAAACAAGAGTTCAAGGCCCAATAACTGCTATTGATGCCTTATTTTCAATTATCTTTGATGTGGTTAATTATTAATAGAAGGGAAATCTCGATAATTGAGCCTGTATAGTATTGATCAATATATAAGCAGTACAAGGGTATAAGAGTAAATGTGTAAAATCCCTATATAAACCCTAGCTAACATAGGTTGGGCTCAAGGCCCAATACTACTCTCTAACATCTCCCCTCAAGCTAAGCGTCAGATTGACTGAGACGCAAAGCTTGGATCTAAAGAATTCAAATAAGGGCTTAGGAAGACCCTTGGTGAAAATGTCCGCCAACTGCAACAAAGTAGGAGCATGATTAACACGGAGTTTAGCTGAGGCAACCAACTCACGTACAATGTGGTAGTCAGTGTCGATGTGTTTGGCCCGCTTATGAGCCATTGGATTCTGAGCTAAGAAGATAGCATTGTTGTTGTCACATAACAACAATGGAGAACCATGCAGAGGAAACTGAAAAATCTCGAAGAAGATGGTAGAGCCAGACAACTTCCGCAGCTGTATTTGCAAGAGCACGGTACTCGGATTTTGAACTTGAACGAGATACTGTAGGTTGTTTCTTGACACTCCATGAAACCAAGTTACCGCCCAGAAACACTGCATAATCGTAAGTCGATCGTCGAGTCTCTAGACATCGAGCCCAATCAGCATCCGAATAGGCACAAACATCAGCACAAACAGTAGAAGAATCTCTTGAGCGAAATGTGAGACCGTGATGAGGTGCGCCAACAACATAACGAAAGATTCGGGTAACAGCAGCAAAGTGATCTTCGCGAGGGTCCTGAAGGTACTGACTAACCGAATTCACCGCAAATGCGAGATCAGGACAAGTGATAGTCAAATATTGAAGTGCACCAACCAAAGACCGATAGAGGGTTGGGTTGCCGAATGGTGCACTAGTGCTGCTATGAAGCTGTGAGAGTGGTACAAATGGAGTGGTCACCGGAGAAATATCAGTCATGCCAGCTCGACTCAGTATATCCCTAGCATACTTGGTCTGTCCAAGAAAAAGGCCAGATGGAGTAGCAGACACCTCAAGACCAAGGAAATAGTTAAGGGAGCCTAAATTCTTGATTGAAAACTCTTGATCAGTCCTAGTGATGAACTGCCTGATGGCACCAACATCATTTCCGGTCAGAATAATGTCATCCACATAAACGAGAAGATAGAACAAGGTGGTACCCCGAGAGAACACAAAGAGGGATGTATCTGAGGTGCTACAACGAAAACCAAGTTACCGAAGGTAGGAGCTAAAGAGATCAAACCAAGCACGAGGAGCTTGTTTGAGTCCATATATCGCTTTCTTGAGACGACAAACATAGTCAGGATGAGCCGGATCCTTATATCCCACTGGTTGAGCCATGTAGACTAGAGAATCAAGAACACCATTAAGAAAAGCGTTCTTAACATCAAACTGATGTAGCGGCCAGCGCTTGAGAGTGGCAATGGCAAGAACTATACAAACAGTAGCTACCTTGACGACCGGACTGAAAGTGTGATCAAAGTCAAAATCAGATTTTCAATCTGAGAGTATCCTTGAGCAACCAAACGAGACTTGTAGCGCACAATGCTATCATCTGGTCGATACTTTAAGCGAAAAACCCACTTCGACCCTACAATGTTGGAAACTGAAGGACGAGAAACCAACTCCCAAGTATACTGATGACGAAGAACATCCATCTCCTCATCCATAACTCGAACCCACTTTGAATCCTTAAGAGCTGTACGATAGTCTCTAGGCTCGGAATGCTTCATAACCTGAGCAACAAGACCCGTTGGAATAAAATCGGGATGCGTCTTTAAACGTCGAGTACCATCCTGATTCTGAGTAATCATCCAATGAGCACGTCGAGGAGGTGATTCAGGACTCAAAGCGGATCCAGACGATGGAGTGGGTGACACTTGTGGAGGAGATAACGGTGGAGTAATCGATGGTGATGTCAGACCGGACGAGACTGGTGAAACTGGAGGAGATACTGTCTGGGCGACTGGAGTACTAACCACGTCGTCGGAGTCACAAACCATACAAGGAGTGGATACAGATGATGATGGGTTGGGTGATGAAGACACTATCGATGATGTGGCCGCAGGCTCAAAAAAGGATGAGAGTTCCAGATCCGAAGTAGGTCTACCATCCAGCGAAGGTACGGCATGTGGAAACAAAGTCTCATCAAATCGAACATGGCGTGAGACATAAATACGTCCAAATGTTGGGTCAAGGAACTGAAATCCCTTATAACGAGAGCTGTAGCCAATGAAGACACATGAGATTGAGCGAGCAACAGACTTATTAACAGCGGTGGCACGTAAGTAGGGATATGCGCGACAACCAAAAGGATGAAAAAGGTTATAGTCAGTAACTGTTCCAAAAACCACCTCGAAAGGCGATTTTCCACCGATAACTGGGCTGGGTGACCGATTAATGTGTAAAACCATGGTTTTGAATGCATGTGAAATACAGCTGTATCAATGTACCGGCTAAATTTTGTGGTTTTTCTCCCTGAATATATTAAACACTGATGCATTTTATTGTTGCAGGAAAGAAAGGATGCAATCACTTTTTCAAAGGAAAGGTTTTTCGATTGTATGAAGACTTTCACCTCATTCTTCAGAAGTAGTCGTGCGAATGCGGCTCACATTTTCAATATCAACTAGTTTTCTTAATTTTCTGTTGCTATGAGTATTTATGGGTCGAGGATGAAAGACGTTGTCCAAAAAGGATTTTAGTTTCGAAGTGTTATGCTTGTTAGAAATCTGTAATAATGATGACCTTGTCATACTCTTTTCTACATATTGAGTTGTTGCTGAACATAAATTGTTGAGCCTCCTGTGCTATGGTTGTTTTTGAATGTTAAATAATGAATATTTCCAAGTCAAGTTTAATATCGAAAAACCACGCGTCCTTAAATTTAGTACAAAACCAAAAGGGTATGTTGTATTGAAATTGTGATTATAATTGAAATTTTAAAGACGAAATTCAAAACACACAAATCAAAATCCAATCCAACCGAACAAGTTTTTGATTTTTTATCTGTCCAGTTCAGCTTATTGCAGCACATTTCAGCTCAGCACAGCACAACACTGGTCAGCACAACACATCACTCATCAGCACTCATCATCACAGCACATCACTTATCAGCACTGATCAACACTCATCATCACAACATTGTTCGGCTCATCACATTTAAACTCTAAGAGCACCTGCAGTGGAGACTTTTCAATGAACTTTTGGGTGCAAAAAAGCCACAATGAGGGCTGTCGGGGAGCTGTTGGGGAGGCTTTTCATATTCCGAGGGCTTTTCATTGGTGTTGGGGCTTAGCATCCTAATGGACACTATTTTTAAGTTTTGTAAAAATAATATTAATTAAGTAACATGTTTATTTATTAAGTAATAAACATTATGCTTTTTTTCATTCGAAATGAATACTATTCAACATTTCAGCACTATTCAACACAAGACCAGCACAGCACAGCACCGATCAGCACAACTCAGCACTCATCAGCACAACACAACACTGATCAGCACAGCACATCATCAAACACGTTGAACTGGACAGGGCCTTTATAGTTTATACTTACAAAATTTCAATAAAACCAAACATTATTTTTGTTTTAGACTTGTAAAATCCTCTCAAACGAAACAATAATATTGTTTCAAACTTACAAAATGATGCTACCAGTAAGCTCCGGGATACCAGCTCCGGTACAGGGTAATCCAGGAAGAGCTGGAATCCTAGCCCGCGGCCAATCTCTCACCTAAGTCCTGTAAAACAAAGCCCCCGGGGTCACCCGAGGGTAGACGCTCCGGCGTGATGATGAAGATAGGGATTTTTGCAGAGGAGAGAGAATATGAATAAATACAGAGAGTATTTAATTCTGATAAAACATACCTATTACTGTTGGTCACTCCTCTATTTATAATGGTAAGGATCAGAGAGGGTTTAGGCTAAGTGGTCCTCCTCTTGCCGCAACCCCGGGTGTGTCCAAGATAGCTGATGTCATGGGAGGACCACTGGTGGGCTTGACCCTCTCTTCTCCTTTACCAGTATAACCGCTGGACCAGGATATGGGCTAAGGCCCATATCACCACTAGCCCCCCGAGACCCTGGCTCCCGGGGTTTGGCCCGGTAGGCTGGGTCTCTAAGAGGAAACCAGCGGGTCACAGCTTGCACGGGGCCGTGTCATCACGCGCTATGCGTGTGCTTTTACCATGCGCGCTTCCTTGTCATTCGCGCACTAATAAATGCTCATTATTGCTTCTTCTCGAATGCTGGGCTTACTTTTCCCAACTTCGAGAAATTCCTTTTATCCTTCCCTATAAATACCTCCTCAAAAAATTTCATTCTCATTTTTCATCAACTGAGCGCTGTCGCTTTCTTTCTTCGTCTTTTTCTGCCTTCACCCTTTGTTTTCCTTTGACCTTCTGATATGAGCAGCAAAAATCCTACCCCGGTGGAAGATCACTTCTTAGATATTGACGACCTTCCTCTTCCTCCCCCCACAGGCGGCAAAGGTCTGATGACGACCAAAGCCAAGGTGGCCTATGGTGCCCCGGAACCTGTCGATCCAAAAGATCCCGGGATGACCCCGGTAGATGAAGCGGTGGAGGAGTTGGTAAAGAAGATGTACGTGCCATTGTCATATGACGCGGGGCTAAAACCATACTCCGGCGACATGAAGGACCGGGTGTGCATCCCCCGGCACCATTTCCTTCACGGGCTCACTTTTCCCCTCCCTCCACTGTACTCCGCCTACCTGAAATATTACAACATCTCTCCAGCGCAGTTGCATCCTAACGCTGTCAGCGTCATGATTGCCTTCCTTTTATCCTGCAACCGGGCTGGTGTAACCGGGACTGTGGATATATTCCGGAACTTCTACTACTTGGCCGAAACCTCTGTCCCGGGGGTGTTCAATGCCCTGCGCCGGAATAAGACGGCGATCATCTGCTCCGGGAGGCTCGAGTCTGTAAAGACGAGCGACTGGATGAACAGCTACTTCACCTTTAACGAGGAGAAGTATCCAGTCCCGTCGTGGAATCAGTAGAGGGTCGCTGAAACCAAGGCAGCACTTCCCCCGGCCCAGTTCCGGCAGGTATCCGATAGTTACGACTTGCTTGCCAAGAAATTCGTTAACTTGAAGGATTACCAAAGGGCGGGGGGCTACGAATTCCCCCGGGAGGCGTATCCAGCGGAGGTGTTCACTTGCCGCCGTTTGTATGCCACTCGGAGCCTTGGTAATTTCCTTAACTGTATTAATTTTCTTTGTTAATTTGATTGAATCTGTTTCTTTTAACTGCCTTTTAGCTAATTTCGTTTGTTTTCCTGCATTAGCCATATCTGCCCGGCCAGTGATAGCCCCGTTAGGGTCGAAGTCGAGGGAGATGGTAAGGGCAAGAAAAGTAGCAAAAGCCAATCTGAGACCGAGAGAGCGGTCAAAGAGGCAAAGAAAAGAAAAACCGGGGAGGGGAAATCCAGGGATAAGGGTACCGGGGATTCCATTGGATCCACGGGGAATCGACGTCTAACGTTCGCTATTCCCGTGTCCGGGGGACCTCCCCATAAGAAGAAGAAAGCTGAACCTCACTCTGAGGTCTCATCCCGCATCTTCCGGAAAGAGAAGGAGTCTACAGCTGATAGCAGCCTTCACTCTATCAAGGAAATCCAGGGCGACTCCTCTTCCCAGCGCATTTTGCTGGACGGCTCCCAGGTATGCGCCTCCTATCCTTAAAATTTTAGTTCTTCGTATGGTGTTTTTTATTCTGAGTGTTTGTTCTTTTGTAGGATCATGCTTCCAAACTGCTAGAGTTCCCCAGACTCCGAGACTTGGTCAATCTAGCGTGCGACTCCCTATCCGAAGATCTTTCCCGGGAGGTGGACCAGTTGAGGTCCCAAAATGCTTCTCTTTACCAAGAACTGTCCGAAGCTCACAAGGAGCTATCCCGGGTAAAGAAGGACAGCAAGCGCGGCATGGCCCCGGCGCAAGAGGCTCTTTGCCGGGCTTTCACCGACCGGGTTTTCAAGAGCCGCTCTTTTGAGGTAAAGATGATGTCCCTCTGCGACGTCTCCAACGAAGCCGCCTTGCATGCCGCATACTCAGCTGTCCGGGAGTACATCCCCCGGGAGAACCGGGATGCATTCAGAGAAGCCTGGTATCGCCCAAAAGCTAATGATCGTTTCAACTATGCGGCAGATCGGCTGATGAAAGAAGGCCTCGATGGGATTGTTCCCGGGGTGCTTGAAGTGTTTGAGGGGGCGCGAAGTGTCGATCCCCAGGATGTCATTGCTTACGCCGGCGATGCCGCCAAGCTCGCTAAAGATAGAGCGGACCCCGGACCAGACGACCTGACTAATCTTGCCGCCATTGAAACCCTGGTGACCTCGGAAGAGGAGGGGGATTCTGACGAAGAAAATGTTAAGTCCCCTATCCAGGGGCGGGAGTTCGAGCCGGAGCAGGCGAATGGGGAGGAGGAGGAGCTGACCCCGGAGAAAGGCAAAGCTCATGAAGAAGAGCTGTCTCCCCGGAATGAGGACGAAGACGAAGTAAACATAGATACTTAGTTTTCTCGTTCTTTCTTTTTCTCTTATTTATGCTTTAAATCTTAATTTCCCCCGGGCTCCTTCCCTGAACCCTTCCCTTTTGTAATTCAGGGAGGAAATAATAGCTCCGGGGACGAGAGCGACGACTCTAACGATGTAAGAGTCTCTCTCTTTTCCTTTGTAATTCATGACTTTTGTATTCATAACATTTATTCCGGGTTTATTGCGTTGTTATGACTTGTCTTGTTTTGTACCTTGCTTTAATTCTAAGTCTAAAATCTTTGTATTTTGATTTATTCGCGCAGCCCCAGGATGATCCTCCGGGTGCAGTTCCATCCGGGGCAGCCTCGGATAATGAAAAACCATGCCCCCGGTGTGGGAAGTTGGAAGAATAATTGAGTCGCTGGCAATTGGACGGCATTCAGACGCGGTATCTTCTTGTTCACTCCGGGATAGGGTCAGTGATTGATGAGTTCCCGGATGTCACTTCTCTAGTAACAAAACTTAGGGAAATATCAAATCAGTTTGGATCCCTTTCCCGGTGTCAATCCCTGGCTCGAGACCGAGTAAACGCCGTTCTGGATGCAGACAAGACTATTTCTATGCTGCAAGCCGAACATGACGCCTTTAAGTCTCGTCTCAAGGAGGAGTTTCACCTGGTGTGGTCCGAGCTTCCGTTCTATCCGACAAGCTCAAGTGGTTGGAGAGGAGGGGCGATCCCCTTAGGAGGAATCTAATGCTGGA
Organism: Sherardia arvensis; assembly: GCA_948330725.1. Classification (NCBI taxonomy): domain Eukaryota; kingdom Viridiplantae; phylum Streptophyta; class Magnoliopsida; order Gentianales; family Rubiaceae; genus Sherardia; species Sherardia arvensis. The sequence goes on along the minus strand of OX415238.1, from coordinate 7,586,475 downwards.
AAGAGAGAACCGGGAGCTGGCGGCCCGGAACCTCACCCTCCGAGAGAACTTGGTAACCCTACAACTGACTTATCACTTGACAGGGTTGCGTCTGGGTCGGGTTTCCCCCCCTTTATACTAACTTTCCCCGGGAGGTCGGAGCGTTGGTAGTACGCATGTTTCGCATGGGCTGGAATGACCCCGAGTCTCGATATCGGCCTGCTTTCGAGGAAGCTGCAGCTTGGTGGCAGCGTTAAAGAGATGGGCAATATCTCCCCCCGTCCTTGGTACTTCTTCCAAGTCAGATTTCCCTTGACTTCACCGTTGAAAGATATCTCGGGTTCCGTGTTTCGGTTGATCCGGAGGAATCTGCCCGGAGGGTGTCTAGACTCCGTGAAGACGCTGCCGTAATCCGGGCTTTCATTGCTCGCGAAGACGCCGCTAAAGAGGAGAGGCGTTTGGCCCGGGAAAGGGGCAAGGGCAAAAGCAAAGTCGTTGCCACGAAGAAGAAGAAATCTCCCCGTGCTCAAGGACCCGTTATCATCGGAGCTCCACGAAGGACGCCATCTCCCGAGGTTTCATCCTCAGACGACGATTTCGACCCGTATGCCGAACCCGGTCCCTCGGGGGCCGGCCCCTCGGGGGCTGGTCCGTCCGGTTCCCGTCCGGCTGCGGAGCCCAATGTCCCTGGGGTTACTGCCAAACCACCAAGCTCTCCAGCTGCTAACGATCAGCCAAGTAACCCCGGCACTCAAGGCGACCCGGACTCCCCCATTAGCTGGGATGGTCCTCCTTCCCTTTGTTAGCTTCGCTTAGTTTAGATTATACCAGTTTTAAAGTTGTAAATTTTGTAATCCCCAATCATAAGTTAATGATATCTATGTTATATTGTTCTTCCTTTATACTTGTTCAAATATTTATTTCAATCGCTTATTTAAGCGTGCCCAGGTTATCTTCCGGGTGCTTGTTCAAACGTCCCGTCTCTTGCCCTAGCCCCCCGGGCGCTTGTTCAAGCGTCCCCGGATCGACTTGCACTAGCCCCCCGGGCGCTTGTTCAAGCGGCCCCGGGTCAACTATACTTATGAGAAAATGTTAACTCGCAAAATAATCTTCATAAGCAAAATGAGAAAATGCAACTGCGGGCCACGGGACAACCTAGGCTCAATCCTGGCCAGAGGTCCCCGTGTCGCTTCTCTGCCACCATCCTAGGCATAATCCATGCCAGAGGGGTGAATACATAAGAAAATCTAGGCATAGTACCAACGTAAATTTGCAATATTCCAGTGCCTCGGGACCTTCTTCCCGGCCTTGTCCTGCAGTTCATAACTTCCACCGGGGTGGGCTGCTATCACCTTGTAAGGCCCCTCCCAGTTGGGAGCTAACTTCCCGCTTGCAACCTGCTGGCTTTTATCGTTCCGGCGCATTACCCACTCCCCCGGGATAAACTGCTCCTTGAGAACCCTTCTGTCATGGTACTTCTTGACCCGTTCCTTCACCCGGGCCTCATGCAGGGCTGCTTTTTCTCGCCTCTCCTCCAGTAAATCTAAGTCCAGGAGTTGGTCGTTCTGGTTTGTCTGTTCATCCGGGAACTTTGATCGGAGGCTGGGAACTCCGACTTCAGCCGGGATGACCGCCTCCGCCCCATAAACCAAGCTATAGGGGGACTCACCCGTGGCGGAGCTCTCTGTCGTTCTGCTTGCCCATAAGACACTTGGGAGTTCATCAACCCAGTTTCCTCTTGCCCCCTGGAGCCGTGTCTTGATCCCGTTAACAAGGGTCCTGTTGGTCACTTCAACTTGCCCGTTAGCCTGTGGATGATAGACCGAAGTCAACTTCTGTTCAATCCCGTACTCCTTGCACCAGGATTTGAAAGGATCATTTTCGAATTGTGCCCCGTTGTCTGTCACTATGAACCGGGGGATTCCGTAGCGACAAATGATGTTCTTCAAGCAGAATTTTACACACGTACTTCCCCTAATGTTTGTCAGGGGAGCAGCTTCTACCCATTTGCTGAAATAGTCAACTGCCACTATCAAATACTTGAAACCTCCCGGAGCGGTCGGAAAGGGGCCTACCAGGTCCAAACCCCATCGGATGAAGGGCCAAGTTCCTGATATCCCAATCATCTCCCCCTGCGGCACATGGATCAGGGGTGCAAATTTCTGGCACTGCAGACAGGAGCGGACTGCTTTTTGGGCATCCTCAAATAGCTTTGGCCAGTAATACCCCGTGCACATGATCTTCCGAGCCACTGTCCGGGCCCCTTGATGACTTCCGTTAGGGCCCTCGTGCACTTCTTTCAAAAGGTGGCATCCTCTCCATCCACACACTTCAACCAGGGTTGAAGGTATCCCCTCCGGATTAACTCCCCGTCCAGAACGGCATACCGGGGTGCTTTGACCCGGATTTTCCGGGCTTTTACCTTGTCATCCGGCAACGTTCCATTCTCCAAGTACTCCAGAAGGGGTGTAATCCAGGATTCGGCTTCTCGCACCGCTGCAACTTGACTTGGCTGCTCATATCCCCGAGTTGTTATCATCTCCATATACAGATTCCGGTCTTGACTCGGCTTGAACTCTGAAGAAGCCAACTTGCTCAACGCATCCGCTTTACAGTTTTCCTCCCGGGGGATCTATGTTAGTGTCACCCGGAGGAAACCCTGTATCATTAACTTCACTGCCTCCAAATATTTCTGCAAACTTCTTTCTTTTGCCTCATACTCCCCATTGACTTGCTGGACCACGATGGCTGAGTCGCTATAAGCTTGTATCACTTTGGCACCTGTTTCCCTGGCTAGGCGTAATCCGGCAAGGAGGGCTTCATATTCAGCTTCATTGTTGGTGGTTTTAAACTCAAACTGCAGCGCATACCGATACTCCTTGCCACCAGGACTGACCAGCACGACCCCGGCACCGCTCCCCCCGGCATGAGAGGAACCATCCACATGTAACTTCCATTCCGGTTCACCATCCCCCGGGTCTTTCACGGTGTTGTCAGCCATCTCAACTAGGAAATCAGCCAACGCCTGGCCTTTAATGGACTTCCTGGCCTGATAAGTGATCTCGTGCTCTCCCAACTCTATCGCCCACTTCATCATCCGGCCAGATGCCTCTGGTTTCAGCATGACTTTCTTAAGTGGGTGATTTGTGAGATAGGGTGACCTTGAAAGTATGGGCGAAGTCTCCGGGCTCACAAAATACACCGGGCTCTGCGCTCTCCCGGACCCTCGAACCAGGGCCGCACTTATTGCCTGATCCGTGGCTGCCAGATACAAGAACAATTCTTCCCCCGGGACTGGTTTGGACAGGGTAGGGAGTTTTCCCATGTGCTCTTTCAACTCCTTGAAAGCTTGCTCGCACTCGGGAGTCCACTCGAACTTCTTTGCTCGTCTCAAAATGTTGAAAAAAGGCAACTGCTTCTCAGCTCCCCGGGACAGGAACCTGCTTAACGCCGCCAGGGACCCGGTTAAGCGCTGTACATCTTTCACCTTGCTCGGGGAGGGCATGCTCAGGATTGCTTCAATCTTTTCCGGGTTCACATCAATGCCCCGGTTTGACACCATATACCCCAAAAACTTGCCTGCCGCTACTCCGATGGTGCTCTTCTCCGGGCTCAACTTCAAGTTTACCTCTCTTAACACAACGGAAAGCTCCCGGAGATCATCCAAAAAAGCGTCATGAGTCCTGCTTTTGATCACCATATCATCCACATAGACCTCCATGATTCTTCCCAGCTGGTTTTTGAACACCCGGTCCACCATGCGCTGGTATGTTGCTCCTGCGTTTTTAAGACCGAATGGCATCTTCCTGTAACAAAAAGTACCAAAGTCAGTGATAAAAGATTTTTTTGGTCGGTCTTCCGGAGCCATGACGATCTGGTGGTATCCCCGGTGTGCATCGAAAAAGGCTAGAAGCTGGTAGCCTGTTATAGCTTCCACCAGTTGGTCAATGGAGGGCAATGGGTAACTGTCTTTTGGGCAGCACTTGTTTAAATCTGTAAAATCGATACACATCCTCCAGGACCCGTCATGCTTTTTCACTAGGACCGGGTTGGAAATCCACTCCGGGTAAGTAATTTCTTCTACCATTCCCGCGTCCAGCATTCTTCTCACCTCCGCCCGGACGAATTCTACCCGATCTGCTGCCAAGGCTCTTTTCTTCTGCCTTATAGGCTTCAAATCCGGGTAGACATTTAGCCGGTGGATGGCGAACTCTTCTGGTATCCCTGTCAAGTCTTCTGTTCCCCACGAGAACACATCCTCATATTCCTTCAACAATTTCCGGAGTTCATCCTTCACATCCACCGGGAGGTGCTTCCCGACACTCACCTTCCCCCGGGATCCTACCTCCATATCCTCCACTTCAAAAGAAGCCGGGTCACCATGCACGGCTCCCACTGTGCCATTCTTCCCGGAACACTCCCCGGGCTCCGATGCGTTTGTTCTTTCTGATCCTCCATTCTTGGCCTCCTTTATCGCGGTGAGCATGCAGCTGCGGGCGGTTGTTTGATTGCCGATGACCGATGCAATTCCTTGATCCGTCGGGAACTTCATGGTTAGATGGTAGGGCGAGCATATCGCCCGAGCCTGCGTCAACCAGGGACGACCTATGATCATGTTGTACGGGGAAGAAGCATTGATGACCGCAAAGTTACACAGGACAGTGCACCTCTTGTTAATATCAAGATGGTCCACAAGGGTCACCCGTAGCGCTATGACACCAAGTGGGTGGACTGTGCGACCTGTAAAGCCCGATAGCGGGGACAAGCATGGCTTCAAATTCTGTCGACCAATATTCAATTGATCGAAACAATCGGCAAACATAACCTCTACACTGCTCCCATCATCTACAAAAACTCGCTTTATCACCACACCTTCTACCTCGGCAGAAATCACCATCGGGTCGGAATGAGGCACTTGGGCCGGAACCGCATCCTTCTCTGAAAAAGTGATCGTCTCATCATGTTTAAACCTCTTTCCCTGGATCTCCCCCGGGGGTACATACCTACTCTTGGCCTTCACCGCCGACAGTGTTTGCGCTCCATCTCCGACTATCCCATTGATCACGTTTATCATCCGGAGTGCTCCGGGTCCCGGAACTCCTGGTCTAGGTGCTTGCGGGGCGGGGTTTGGAGCAACGTTGGTTTCCGCGGGGTGATTGCCGCCTTGACCTCGGTTATTCCTCCAATTACGTTTCCTCCCCTGTCCTGTCGGAGCAGCCGCCGGGTGTGCTTCGCCTGCCACACAGTCTCGGAGCTGACCCCGCTCCACCAACTTTTGAATATCCGTGCGCAAAACCCTACAGCCTTCTGTAGTGTGACCATAGGACTTGTGAAACTCACACCAATTTTGGGCATTGGCCGGGGCCGGGACCCCTTGTATAACTGGGGGGTCCGTGAAGAGACCCCGGTGAATGGCCAAAATCTCTGTTTTTGTCTTGGAGAGTGGAGTATATGTTGGTCTGACCACCAACGTCTGCCCTCCCGGTGCAGGTGCTGCTCCCTGGGCCGGGGGGCGTCTCGCTGCCTCCGGGCGGGGCCCCTGGTGAGGAGTGGCCCGGAGTGTAGTTGTTTGGGTTGCTGTGGCCGTAATCACCCGCTGCTCAAAGAACCCGACCGTGTTCATCCGGGTGTGATTAGCTTCATGCACAGTGCAATGCATTTCAACTGTCAACTGGAGATGGTAGAAAGTTCCTGGCATATTCTTCATCAACTCAATGTAGAACATCTCGTCTCTCAACCCATTGACAAAGTTACCGATCAGGGCCTTCTCATGCAGGTGCCTATCCTGGACCTTCATCGACTCGGCAATATACCAGACATAATATTGCCAAGTAGACTCCGTCTCTAACTGTCGCATAGCCAAGACCGTGGCTAGATTGACAAAGTTGGTCTTCATTGCTGCGTATCTGTGGACCAGGACTGTGGCAAAATCCCAGAAAGTCTTCAGGGAGCCTTGTGGAAGACTCTTGAACCAGTTCAGGCAGTTGCCCCGGAGATAAGAAGGCAACAACTTGCACTGCAACGGCTCATCGATGTCCCGGGCACCCATGACACTGAGGTAGGTGTGAACAAACTCCTCTGGGTCCCCGTCCCCATTATATGTGGGGACTCCATCAGGCGCCTTGGTACCCACCGGCCATTTGTAGTTCAACACCTCTGGAACCCACGGGGAATGAGGAACCATCCCCCGTCTACCAATAAGTCTGGTCAGACGATCTTCAATGGACCCGTTGTTAAACGGGGTGTTGTATCCACCATAAAATGGTTGTGCTTGCGGGTTTAAACCTCCTGGAAACCGCTGATCCGGGTACTGCTGCTGTCCCGGAAACATCTGCTGATCTGGAGGCATCGGCTGACCTGGAGGCATCTGCTGACCCGGGGGCATCTGCTGATATCCAGGACCCCGTCTCCCGTCCTTCTCCAAATCCACCACTTCGGGTACCTTGTTGGGGGCTGCTGCTTTAGCTGCTTTCCATGCTCGAAATTCCCTGAATTCCTCCGCGTTGGTATGAATTGTCTCTGGATCTCTGTGCTCCGGGTCCTCTTCCACGGAATCAGAATACTCCGGTTCGGATTCACCGCCTTCTCTGAACGCCTCCTGGTCCTGTCTTTCTTTTTCTTGCCGGGCCTTCTCCCTATGCTCCTTCTGCATCTCCCTGAGAGTACGTTCCGGCACCTTCTTCTTTCCTTGGCGCTTCTCAGTGGCCGCACGGGCAGTCTCCTTGCGCGCCCGCTCCTTCTCCTCAGCCGCTCTCCGCGCCGCCTGGGCAGCCGCGGCCCTTTTGGTCTTAGGACCGCCTTCTGCCTGATTAGTTTTGGAAGGGGGTTCTTCCACTGTCTTTTTAGGTCTGCCGCGGGGCATGACGAAGTAAGATCCCACTTGGCGTGCCAACTGATGCTACCAGTAAGCTCCGGGATACCAGCTCCGGTACAGGGTAATCCGGGAAGAGCTGGAATCCTAGCCCGCGGCCAATCTCTCACCTAAGTCCTGCAAAACAAAGCCCCCGGGGTCACCCGAGGGTAGACGCTCCGGCGTGATGATGAAGATAGGGATTTTTGCAGAGGAGAGAGAATATGAATAAATACAGAGAGTATTTAAGTCTGATAAAACATACCTATTATTGTTGGTCACTCCTCTATTTATAATGGAGAGGATCAAAGAGGGTTTAGGCTAAGTGGTGCTCCTCTTGCCGCAACCCCGGGTGTGTCCAAGATAGCTGATGTCATGGGAGGACCACTGGTGGGCTGGACCCTCTCTTCTCCTTTACCAGTATAACCGCTGGACCAGGATATGGGTTAAGGCCCATATCACCACAAAATTCCAAATAAAATTTCAAATTCTCAAAATGTTCTCCAACCGAACACATTTTTAAGGACCCTAGTTCCAGGAAATGAATGAATGGCATAAAACTAGGGTTTGTGGACCCTTTGCTTATCTATAGCCAGAGAACAAGATCAGAAAATTATATCCTCACAATTAATGAAGATTACATAAAAAAGAGTCAATAGGGGGATCGTACAACACCATGTGAATCCGATTCCTGTCGGTCCAATCTCTTAAATTACTCGAATCATTACAAACAACACATTTTTTACTCATCTGCAAAAACCACCTCAAACTGGTAAAATGAGATAGTCTTATGCTTTTTTCAAAATATCCCATAATTTAATCTAATTTTGCCACATTCCAATGTCATTCTCAATTACCTTTTCACACAAACACCGTTGTTTTGCACGAAGCAGCTGCACTACTGTTCATACACTCGAGTTTTTGTAAAGAAAAACAAGAATTAAGTTCACGTATACATATGAGATCTTGAAAAAATCTAAGATCGATATCCCTAAACCATAGTAAATTTTGTAAAAAGTTTAGGAATATTTGATAGCTAACGATAAAGTTTTGTGTGAGACGGTCTGATCACGAGACATGTTAAAATTGCTTGATATTTTAATTAAGAGGGTTGATAGGTGCAAGGATTATGCAGGTCCAAAAATTTGGTTACATGACCTAATTGTCCTCAGAAATTCATTTTTTTCAGATTTTAACTCTAATTTTGCAGGGATATTTCAGACATTTAATCATATCATGCACTTCTCTATTTTCGTTTGGACCTGCATTTTAAAGATTAAACTTTTATCATATCATCATAAATTATAAATTTGTTTTATAGACTGCGTTATATGAGATTTTCTTAACCCCAATTACAGTGTATCTGCAGACTTTCATAGAATTTGGCGTTGAGATCTGAATATATATACTTTGTATGTAGATGTAGGAAACCGTTATCACAGTCAAGAATGACGAGAAGTCGCTGTTTACCATGTATATATACAAACCTCCACTGTAAGTACTGAGATGTTTTATATCGACACGGGGATGCGTTCATCATCAATTGCAGAAAGAAAGTAAAGAAAGAGAGTAAACATGCAGATGCAGATCGAGTGTGAAAGTGGGTTTACAAGGTTAAACTACTTTACGTGGATGCAGTCGATATCAAAGCGGGGTCTTTTGGTTCTGAGGGAATAAGGTTATTGAGGAAATAAAAGTGTGATGTCATGTCCAAAATGTGGTGCAGAATTATTGATACTGATGTAGCCAGCCCCTTCGCAATCAAGAGGAGGGACAACCCCCCATCATCAACAAGTCAATCCACATCTCTCATCTCTCTCTCTAGCTATTCTCTCTCTCACTCATCACTCAAACTATTATTTGATGAGCTCGTGTACGTACGAGAATAGACCATAAATCCAAGAATGGATCATGTACAGGAGGGACGGAATCAGAAGAAAAAGTTTGAGGTTACTAACTAGGATTAGGGTTGTCGAAATTCATAATTACACTACATATTTATCTCGATATGGTCTATGATATAAATTTTGCGAGTTGCCGACGATGTCATCCCGCATAACTCCTAATCCCGCCGCTGATCATGCATATTACTATATCCAAGAACGGATCATACTTATGTACGAATTTTATACTTACAAGGCAAGTTCATCCTACTAGGAGATGTTATAGTTGCATGCACTTCTCTGTTTCTCTTTATATAGCACCTTGCGTGAGAGAATAAGTGTTACAATAAGAGAAACGACAATTACAATGGTATTATCATCTTCCATTCTTCTTATCGTAACACTTTATGTGAGAGAAGAATGTTATATAACTAAAGTGCAGAAATGAAATAAAAGAATCTTTGAGGGATGATGTGTTTTTCCCTTCATATGGAATTGAAATAATTTATAAGACATATATGATAAATTTATAGATCTAATTAGGATTTCGATAAAAAAGATCAGCAACATAGTTTTGATCAGAAAGATCGGCATAAAAGAGAAATTAACTTACTCAAAATAGCAGATCTAAATAATATAAAGATTGTTTATGGAAATCACTCCATACTTACTCAGAAGTTGAAATCACTCCATACCAGATCTAGAGTAATTGAAAAGAAGATGAATCTAATTAAACATTTTCTGAAACAGAGTTTATTTTCTATTTTATGTGATGCATATATTTGAGAACCCGCTGTACTAGTACATATATGAATAATCCGGTGATATTAATTTGCATATATGAATAATTAAACGATTTTTCATTTAATTAAGTTAGTCGTATGGAACTACAGTTCCTGGAGCGAGTGGCCAATAATATAGCGACGGCTCAGTAGGGTTTTTATGGTCCTTGTAACGATCAGTTTCTCCGCCAATAATTGCTGAAAAAGAAGATCTGAACAAACCACCACCAACGTACACCTTCGTTTTATGTAGAGTGCACGAATGGCGGTGTGTGGCTGCCGCCAATATAAATGTTCTTCGTTTCTTATTCAACACTTACTGTACTAACCTATGACGGATCTAGAAAATATTTTATGACGTGGCTGAATAGCATTGATAGTGGTGTTAATGGCAGACTAATAAATTACAATAACTAAAAATTTTCACAGCTTAATAATCAGTGAATCCGTGACAGATTAATAAGCTGAAATAATCCACACTTTAATAATAATTAGCTAGTTCGTTTGATATGAATCTGTGACAGATTAATAAGTTGAAATAATCCATATTTCTATAATTATCAGGTCCTCCGTCAATTTTTGAAATGACTGGAGCCATATCAACTCTATACCTATATCCGTCCTTGATATGAAGGGTTCAAACAGGAACGGAATCATAAAATTATATAAGACTGTGAAATAATATTGGATGGTTGAAATTCAAAATTCCACGATACTTTTATTTTGAGGCACGGTAATGGTAATTTAGCCTCTAACTCTAATATAAATCATGGGTTGCCGATGCTGTCCATATATTCCCTAATTACGCCTCCGATTTTAAGGGTTAGTGAAATAAGTAAGGTAAATAATGGTAAAATCACAAATTTAATGAATAATCAATAATCTCCACATAATTAAGGACATATTTTGGTCAACAACTTATACCATTCGTTAGAAGGTGCTATAAAATTCAAAACTGTCTTTTGATGATTGGGAAATAAAAGATTAAAAAAAAAACTTGGAATAAAACGAGGCCTGCATTATTATGCATGTACATGATATAATTCTTGAAGATAATTTGCAGTTGATTTTCTTGGAATTAATAATATGATCTTTTATTAAAGCCTGAGTTTTATTATTAGCTGTGCATGATATAGTTAATTATTATATCTATGCTGCATGCCATGATATGCCGTCGACACAGTTGTCTCTTTAGTTTTATTTTCATTTTTTTTCTCAGTAGAAGATTCCATCATTTATCTCATTTTGTCGGAGATTTGACAATGTACATACGAATCGAGTAAAATAATTTATATATTATAACAAATACTTATAGCTAGAGACAATTGATATTAATTGATGATTGGTTATATCTCTAATTATTAATCAATGGTCTTGCAATCAAATAATTGCATTGGTTTAACAGGCCTGCAACTAGTTATCTTCTGATTAAGAAGAAATATACAATATATAAAATGATTTATGGAAATTTCAAGTGTAACCAATCGAGAAATTGTTAGTTTTCTATTTCTTGGGAAAGAATTTTGTGAGAGTAAATTTTGTGAATTAAGCGTAGTCCAACATTACTTTTACAGTCCGTATTTGTATTTAAAATACCTGATATAACCCTATTTGTGGGAATCACATTTACTTTTGAATAAATGCTGAGAATATTAATGTCACTTCATGAATAAATACAGACTTCATAACTAAATACGAGATTACATATAATAATGCCCTAAATTTTATGTGTGTTATTTGTTCATTATAGTTGAATTTAAATTAGTATAATTGAGTTAGTATCTTCCATTTGCAACTCATATTATCACTCAATGCTATCCAACAGTGTATTTTTTTATATGGTCAATACTTTTCATTTCAGTACAACACTGGTTAGTGCAATACAAAACAATTCAATTCAGTATAACACCATTTTACAAGATTATTAAACCCTAGTTACAAGATTAATAAACTCTAGTTATCAAACCATTTCTTCTATTCTTTCATCCTTTTGTCCATATTCCCAGATGTTAGTCAATTTTTATTTTTTATATTACTGAATGAGTATGAATTGTCCACACTATCAAGTAAGTGTGAATTGTCCATATTAATATTTATTATTTTTCAATTTAATCGTTTAAAATTTATATAAATAATGACCTAATTTTTGAAGTTGATGTATTCGACCTTTATTGAGATATGCCCGTTGCCTTCTATTCTTTGATTTAGCTCTTAAGTAATCCTTCTGAGAGTGTGAAATGTTTCTTTTCAATTTCAAGCAACCAGTAACTTTCATAGGGAGTAGAGTTAGGGTGCCCACTCTAGAGTTAGGTAAATCAAATTACGTTAAATCAAGTGTAAAAGAGGAGGGTTTGAATCTAGATTGATCCTCAAATCATGTTAAATTATTATCTTTGGTTAATTGAATCCTTTTATTACTTTTTCTATAAACAACTAATTATATTCTATCAATTTGATTTTGACATGTGAGAAAAAGAATGAAGCAAGAGTTTTAACCATTCAAATGATATTATTATTCTAATCTTTTTTACATTTCAAAATTCCAACTCGTTTTGTGAAAATGAAAGCGTGATCCTGACATTAGTCAACAAGAGATACGTGTAGCTAATAAGTATCATCAAATCCATGCATATAGTTTTAAATTGTGACAGTTTTCAAATAATTAAATGGTGTCGCTCAAATTAATAGATGTGACATTGTGAATATTTTTGATAAAAGGTTCTATTTGCTGCCGGTTAAGGACTTAAAGGGAATATTTTTTACATGTTATCTTGCATAAATTTTTTACTCCCTCCGTGTTATTGGAAAGTACTAGAGAGAAAAAATTGAAGTTGAATGATAGATTATAATATGAATGGAAGAGATTGAATTTCAGAGGAAAGTGAGTGAAATGAGTGGAGAAAAATGAAAGATCATTACCAAAAATGAAAGTTGTGCAGATTCAATTAGGACAGAGAGAGTATTTTAGTTCAATTCAGTTAATTTTAATTTCGATAAAACTTAGATAAATTTTAGTCAAACAACTGTTTTTAAACTTAGTTCAGCGCAAGGTGCACAATTTCCTTTTTATAATAAAGTACACTCGTTTTCATTTAAACTCATTTCAATTGCTTTTTATTTTCCAAATTCAATTTTCTTCATTCATTTTACAATCTATAATTCAACTTTCATTTTCATTCACTACAACGTTCATTGAACGAAGATCTCATTTCAGCAAATTAAATTGTTTATATAAACATGCCCTAAGTTTTTTAACATCCCTTGTTTGCAATATCTTAATAGTCATTTTTTTTGAAAGGGCAATATCTTAATAGTCATTGACTTTAGCTTCATGGTCTTCAATGATCTAAATAATCTCAGTTTCAGTATTAGCTTTAAGGGCTTCAATAATGTAATTTAACTAAATTAAGCTAAATTTCGTAAATTCATATTTGATCATAACTAAACTAAAATGAAAAAAATCATATATTATAAGGGAGATAATATGTCCTAAGAGCTTCTCCAATGGACCCTTCATCTTTATGTTTTAAGCACTGTAGTAGCTCCAATGGTACTGTAAAGTAGTATAAAAGTTATGAAGAAGCAACAGTTCACCTCAAATATAGCGTGAACTATTCTTCCGCCAAACCTCTTTCCTTTTCCTTTTTCCTGTTTTTTTGCCGTATATATCCTCCTGCAAATACACCTTTCATTTTCGTTTATGTTTTTTTGTTCACGTTCTCATTCTTTCGTTTCCAACAAATAAATTAGGACTATTTTGATTTATCTAATATTTGGTTTTATGTTCTAGGATTTGTTTACTTTTTTGAAAAGTTAATTATTTTCGGATTTGACTCACTACTACAAAATTGTGCCATTTAAGGCGGTTGGTCCTTCATGTTTTAAGGCAGAAGACAAATGCCTTCTCTGGTAGTGTCTTAAATGAGAAAAATCATCTAAGGCGGTTCCTCTTCCGCCTTAAATGATTTCAGTTTTAAGGCGTTTATTTCCGCCTTAAATGTAACTTGCAAGTTCGCAAGGAAGCTCGTTTGTAAAAAAAAAAACCCTAGCAAGTTGGACAGCTTGCGATGTCTCAAGTCCATTCTATTATAGCAAGCTGGACAGCTTGCGATGTCTTAAGTCCATTCTCCTGGCTAAAAAAAATGACAACATAAACATGACAACATGACAACATCACTTATTTTTTAACCATTCACTAATTCAAATGATCAAACAATTCTTGTGAACGAAACAAACTACATAACATTGAAATTCCAAGGATCAAACTATGTTCCTTTAAACTTCAGTACTTCTACAAAATTGAAAGTTCCTCTATAAAGCATAATTGTAGCTAGAATGATCGATTTTTCACTATACCATACAAGCACCACCATTGTTTTAGCTGATTTTTGTTGCTTAGAGAGATTTCATATATCATCGTTTCGCCTTATCTCATTAGCCTGGAGACATGAAAATACACATGAGGAAACGAGACTTTATATCTCAGAATGTAAAAAACTTTATAAATCTCATCTTAAATCAAAGTACCCCATATTAGAAGCATGCTATTACATGTAAGAAAGACTACTAAATGCAATTTGACACAGCAAAACACACACATACACACACGAACTGAATGATAGCTTCAGTTTCTCAACAACCATATTGTTTGAATTCAGAAAAGAAAATTAACAAAGAACTTCATGCAATCTTGTTTTCTTTCATTAAAAAAATCACAATATAACACCCTAGATCCACATATATGACTCACTGACTCACAATTCATAAAGTACCCATAAATATGAAGCAGATTCGCAAACTTATACCATATAGCTCTCAGTACTACAGTCATTCAAACACCTTTTATCTCGTTCAGTTCTTAGTTAAATTAGCAAAATAAATTACTCTATCATAGCTCATATTTCAAATATTACAGTAGTTAAAAAATAAGTCAAAAAGGAGTATCGGTTATCAAGTTATGAACTTGTAAAGTAGCAATCAGATTGCTACCAAAAACAAAGTATCAGAATAAAGTTCAGATGTTTAAAGTGTTGTTTCTTGCCCAATTCTTAACCAAATGAATCCATTATTGTTTCTAAATTGTAGGTCAGAGTTCTAAGATTACTAGAGTGCAAAATCTGGCCAAAAACGATTCATGGTTTTTAAGTTATGAGTGTTTAAAATAAGTTGCAGCTGCTGCCAAGAACAACACCAGTGCAGTCATTCAAACACCTTTTATCTCGTTCAGTTCTTAGTTAAATTAGTAAAACTTTTTACTCTATCATAGTTCATATTTTAAATATTACAGTAGTTCAAAAATCAGTCAAAAAGGAGTTACGGTTATCAAGTTATGAACTTTTAAAGTAGCAATCAGATTGCTACCAAAACCAAAGTATCAGAATTAAATTCAGATGTTTAAAGTGTTGTTTCTTGCCCAATTATTAAACAAATGAATCCATTCTTATTTCTAAATTGTAGGTCAGAGTTCTAAGATTACTAGAATGCAAAATTTGGCCAAAAACGATTCATGATTTTTAAGTTATGAGTGTATAAAATAAGTTACAGCTACTGCCAAGAACAGCACCAATGCAGAATTTCAAAAACCATTTTCTTGGCCATTTCTTAATCAAACTAGTTCATTGTTGGTTCTAAAGCATAGTCCAAGTTTCCAAGATTACCTCTACATAGAAATTAACCAAAACACGGCTACGAGTAAAAACTTATGATCATTAGAAGTAGGTCTAGCCAGAAACTAAAATTCAAACATAGCAGACTGGAAAAACTTGTGGTGGGAGACTAGTACATCTAAATGACCATTCACAAACACATTGCACTACTAATAATGACCGCAAACATTTCAAAAGACTCATATAAACAACCATATAACAACAAATGACAGGTGAGCAAACACGATGACTACTAAAAATGGAGAACTTCAAAAAATGTTTTATATTAGATTGCAGCCAACGAGACTGTGAGGATTTTGTAGAAAAGACTACATGACTGACAAAGTGCAGCGACCAGTAAACAATGCAAGCATACCAAATATTGTCTGTGGAAATATGTTCAGACCAGCAAAGAAGAGTGCTGTCTGAATAGCTTTTGCTTCCTCCTCCTATGATCAAGAGATTCAAGACAAACAATTATACTCGGACCCAGACAATTTTAAATCAAAATCAAAGAAACATACGCCAAAAAGAAACTCACATTTCATCCTCCCATATGAGGAACCAAAGCAGTAGGAATGATCACTGTTGTGCCAAGCATCACCAGGTAATGCTGAAATCCTATGAGTATTGCTTCAGCTGCATAAAAAAAACAAATAGGTCACATGAATCATTCACTCATTTGTAACACAAGAATAAAATGTCTAGAATGTGCATTCAAGGGCATTCAAGGGACAACACAGATACCTCCATTTCAACCAATATTCACAAACATCAATTCAATATTAAAGTAGGTAGTAAATGGAACAGATTATTTCAAATTCGAATCAGTTCCCACTCCAAAAAATGGAAAAAAGTCATCTTTGCTGCAATTATTTTCACAGATTCTCTCACAAACTGGGCACGCACAAGAGCAACAACAATAAATTTCATGTCCCAGAAAATAATCATGTGAAACACCAAGAACAATCAAGCTTTTCCTAAACAGAATAATACCAATGGAATAATAAGAATCTACAAACAACATAGAATCTCAAACAAAAAACAACAAATTCTTCACAGGAACAAAAAGCTTATGTTCTACAAATTTATTCACAAACACACACACACAGTGATAAAAACAATAGACTCACGCCATGGAGGAGGGCTGGTAATGCCGTAAGACACACTCGGAAGCTGATCTTTTGGTGGATGTGGGGCCAGCTCGTCGACCTTAGGAGCTGCAGCTCCACCCGCCATAGATCCGACCACAAATTTATCCCAAATCTGCTGAAAAAACCAGATGAAAAAACAGCAAGAAAAGCACAAAAGGAGGCAGGAATGAAGAAAAACTCCAACTTTATCAGTACCCAGTTACTCTAACCACTAGTTACTCTAAGCAGCAACATGAACAAGCAAAAAATTTCAACATTCAAATCGTAAACCGGTCAAAAGTGAAACAATACAGAGAACAACTGCAACGATCACCAACAACATATCTAAAAGCAACTAAACTTTAATTAACTTAGCAGATACAAACATTCGTCCCAGTTACCATCATTACAGACAAGCCCGGTCTATAACATAGCCCAGGAAATCAACTCCATTGATTCCGACGAGCCCTGGGAGTTTATGGACAAACTCCGACGTGATAATCCACCGCCGATGTGAGTGCCGCCTTCAACGACGCTGGTGGAGAAACCGGTCGCAGATTTGAGATGGTTATATTGGGGGAAGGATTTAGCTTGTGGATGTTAATTTATATTTTGGAAAGGAACTGATATTTGTACCCAACCGAGAGATACTTGCGACTTCGTAAGTTAATTTCCCCTAATTTTATTTACGGCAAAAACATGTTCCGCCTTATACACGACATTTACGCCTTTAAAAAATTTAAATTGGGTGAGCGTTTCTAACTTGCGATTTCGCAAGTTAGCTCTCAGGCGGATACCTAACAAACTCAATCAAACGCCTTAAACTTGTGTCTTAGATAGAGGTCTTTGTAGTAGTGACTAATTATCTGATTAATCTAACTTGTTTTGACATTTATTTTCGGTTTTCATTCGTTCTTTATATATTTGTTATTTTGTTTTATTATATTTCATATTTGAACATATATGTTTTAAAAAATTAAATAACACTGCATTGAACTGAGAAATGTCTCAATTAAGTTGAAAAATTTGAAATATATTTTGATAATCATATCACACCAAATGCAATAAACACGCAATATTAAAATATTAACAAATTAATTTTAAAATATACTTTTATTCATATATATATTTGTAACTAAACAAAATAACAGTGCAATGTAAATAATTAAATTGATATAACTTTGCAATAAAATATGAAGGATTAAAGATATAATTTAAAGAATATAGAGGAATATTCTTTTAGAGGAGAATTTGAAGTTGAATCATTGGAGTAGAAATACTGTTTTAACCGTAAAAATAACTGTAGAAAGCCATTGGAGATGCCCTAAGATCTTGCAGCCAGCTCATATCCATTCCGCCACAACTTGTGTAGGAGCCCCACCTCAACCGCCTCAAGGAAGAGGGTCGACGACAGTAGTTAGCAATCTTGGGAAAAATTGGAGCCATTTACACCAATTACACGTATGCCAGTTAAGCCACTGTCATTTTATGTGAAAAATCTCACTGCTTACTATAAAGACAAGTCAGTGCTTCTTCATTTCATGAGTCTTATGAGAGAATATCATAAGGCTATACAAGGAGGGAGTTGATCATGAAGTTAGATCCATCTACTTGTGCCTATCTCTCATGGGTAGAGCATGACTAGTATCACCCGTAAAGAACATGCCACACTCGTAACACACCTCATGAAGGCTAGGGTTACGACGACGAGCAGAAGTACGCCGTCGAACAACACCAGCCCGTCCACGGGCACCTCCAAATAGACTCGCCTCATCACCACAACCACAACGGCGTATAGGAGGTTAAAGATCGCCATCTAAGAATAGCGCAATCAACTCGGCATAAGTGGGACCTCCACCAGTAGGTGCAACAACTCAATCAGAAGGCGCGACAACTCTACCAGAAGGGCGACAACTCCCCCAGCGGAGATGAAAACACCCTTAGCAGGCGCGACAACTTCCCTATTAGACCCACCAACAGCAATAATTCCTTACATTGTCCTATGCGGCGTAGTTTGAGCCGAATTGAAACTGAAATGTGAAGTGGAGGGTTATAATCATGGGTGGAGCCAGAATTTCGTGTTGGCGGGGACTAATATGATATCTAAATAAAATTCTCATAAAGCAAAGTTAACGAGTTAATAATATAATGCAAAATTCTAGTAAAAAAATCAATAAACTAATAGCATAATGTTTAGAATTTCATTATTACATAGCTATCAAAATGTGCCAATACCCCAAACATGATTACACTAACTAGCGCTATTAAGAAATGAAGGCAAATCAATCCACATGAGTTTCACTAGGAGATGGTTGTACATCACTCCTTCTACGTTTATAGTACCTCTCTATGTATTTGACATTCGCTCCTTTTATATAGTACCTCTCCATATCCAACAATAGTACGATCCACAAAATAAAAAAGAATGATCTGAATAAATTTAATAGTATGTACAAATTCTCATATATAGATTATGATATTCAAGTATTTGTGTCATTAAGTTAATATCACATTACAACTAAACTAATAATCGACGGCTATCATTAAAATATTTATTTATGTACTTAGATGGTGCAAGCCTTACTAGACTACTAGTTATATAAAAACCTATAGTTGAAATTATAGAATGAATTCAAATGTTAACCTGATAAAACTTTCTACAATGCTCTCACTCACTGGTATACAGTCACCCTACAATTGAATGCTGAGTTAAAAGTAGCCAACAAAACATAAATTCAGGCAAATAAAAACTTCATATTCCATCACCAAATCATATCATATCCTGCTATCCACACGGATAGTCATGGAAATTCCAACAATTCAACAAAACGCCTCCACAATACAAACTCTAACCACAATAAAATGACATCACATGCATGAGATGGAATTGAAATTGATAGGGACACCGACTATGCCAGAATTGTTAGTATTGGAATCTATAAATTAATACATTATTAACAAGGAAAGAGTAATATTAATTATTTATATATAGTAATTGGAACAACGTCGTATCTTGTGTTCTATTCAAAAGTCAGACTTCATCTTCAAGATCCCCCAAATACGCAAACCAAATCATGCAACCAAATCCACAAACAGATAACTAAGCTAGGTATCATCAACCAGATATGCAAGTTCCACGATTTCTCCACTGGCTATGGTGTAGACTTTGTGATCAATGGTAAAATAGCCCATGGAATGGTATTTCAAAAATTTCTCCACCACCACAGGTTCAGTGGGGATGATTTTAACACTGCCCGAATCACCCATCATAAGGAACTCCACCTGCTCATGCAGAACATCAGAGTTGTCCCAGCCGTCGGTCTTGGACAAGACATCATCGATCACAACAGAGATTTGAGAAGTGTGGCAATGCATGACTCCAATCTGCCCTTTTTGGAGCCTACAGAAGGTAGACTCTGCTTCAAAACTTAGCAATGAAGCTGGCAGCTTCCTCGGCAGAATCATTTCTAGGATTGGATGCAACGTATCATCGCTTGAGATCCTTCAAGCCAACATTCTCTACCAGAAAAGAATTCTTTCAATGTATTTCCTAATTTTTTGAAATAAGTATTTCCTAATTGGATTGCTCGAATTGTAGTTCGAATTCATTTCTTAGGAAATCCAGATTGTTGTGAAAATTCATTTCATCGGGATTTCTAAATGGATTGTTCGGATTGTTGTGCCAAAAAAAACAGTAAATAATTATAGTAAGTGTTAACTAACTTAACCTTTCAGCAAAACAAAGTTACCGTAAATATTAATCGTCTCCCAAACAAGATCAAACGGTTCAAATGTTAATGATTACGACCTTAGTTCAACTAATTAAGGAAGCGAAAACAGAACTGATGAACAAGAGAAAGATCCACTACAACTTGCTAAGTGACTCATTGAGTTACCAACTTAGTCAACTCAATGAGTTGGAAATCTGAGTGCACCCATCAGATTCTGAGAATCACTACAAAACGCCATTATTCGTCGCACGTGAAGACTTCTAAGAGAGTATTACTGTATCCAAATAGAGAGATCAAGTTTGTGAACAATCAAATTGTAAATACTCGATCATAAACATTAAATATATATAACAAATTATATCATTATTATTTTTAAATACTCAAAAGAGTTGAGTAATGCTACTTTCATACAAATCTTGTTTCCAATTAAAGTTCACAATACATAAATGATTCAATCTCTCTTCAAAACATTCTAATTTGCAGTTTCACATAAAATGAGCAACTAATTAATTCAAAAATCAAACTTCTTAGCAATAAACTTCTTGAAAATGAATCTTATTAGTAGTACAAACAGGCCACATTACTCGTGGGGAACATTGAAATGTAAATACTTTTGAACAAAGGGTCCCTTTTGAGATGACCTAAAATACAAAACATCAATATATAAGCTGGACCATTAATTAATTAATTAGTAGTAGGAAACATAACCACATGGATATCAAATAAACTTAATTATCTAATGTCTTGTCGTAATTGATCACACTGATCACGACCTAAACACTTTTAATTTCCTTAATTTCACTCTTGACTTTTTTTCCTTTACATTTCTTACCATTTTTAGAAAACTTAAGCATGTAGGAAACACCCATTAGGGATTAATTAATCAACAATTCATTCCCTTTC
The DNA here is from genome assembly GCA_948330725.1 of Sherardia arvensis. NCBI lineage: Eukaryota > Viridiplantae > Streptophyta > Magnoliopsida > Gentianales > Rubiaceae > Sherardia > Sherardia arvensis. The sequence continues at coordinate 7,565,569 of OX415238.1, read as the reverse complement.
ACTATCTCCTCTAATCCATTTTTATGTTGCAATTTTATGTCTAATCAATGTCTAATTAATACATGAGACTTTGTCAAAATCCATTATTGTGTATTTGAGCATCAATTTGTACTATCCAATACATGAATAATATTATCATCATATAACATAAATTTAGGATCTTCATAACATCCATTTTCAACTAAATTTTGGAGTTGATTTATATATATCAACTAAATTATCGATGATAAGACATATAATAATAAAAGAAATTACCATTTCTTGTGTCAATTTCACAGATTTGGAGGGAGTACAAAAAAATCACTATACTCACCTCATCGGTTGAATTCTGGTACATTTTTACATTTATGATTACAATTCACTCACATCTCAGTATCTCAGTATCCCATCTTAATACATAAGCTAAATTCATCCACTACATTTTACCTTCTCGTAAATTTATAGTATCGAGAATAATAAAGCTCGGAAAGCGAGAGTTACCGTGTTTTTGTCCAAGTCCAATTCACCCGTATATATTAATTGCTCTCTCCCTCAAGCGCATAAGATTACACTAATGATGAGACATTAACTTTTAATTACTGGAAATAGCAAGGGAGAGTGCAACATCTACATGTTGGCATATGTGACTTGACTTTAAGAGGAAGGAAACATGCACATCACTAATTAATAATTATTAAGCTTAAGAAAACGAAACCGATTTGATTAATCCAATTTAAAAAAGCTAAAATTTACATCATTTACTTAAAGTTATGTCGTTGAAATGCAATCCCTGTCTCCCTACTTTGTATAATTAGAACTCTGCCTTTTTTCTTACTTTGTGGTGCCATTTGAATGATGAACTCCTTTTTTTTCTCAACATTAAAATGATAACCCCTTTTGCTAAATTCTTTTTGGGTGTGCTTATGCCCTTAAGATTATGTGTTTCGGATTCTAATGAGGAGGTTGTGTCTTGTCAAAATGAAGAGGTAGTTCACCTGTTGAATTCCTATTGGGTGAGGTTTTAATTTCCGAAGTGCTATACGCAGTCCGATATTTTATTCAGCGTAGTTTAAAATGTCATTTAATTAAAATACACGTCTCTAAATATTGTTAAATTTCCAATAAACATATATAGAGAAAATCTTCTGAACTCCCAACTTTCCTAACTTTCTTGTAAAAGTCTTTATGCGTTTTAACTTATATGTACCTTTTAATTTGAACGATATATATTATATCACTTTAATTTTTTTAATTTGCACATAAAATTTCTTGAATTTTCGCATCAAAACATGTTTTACTATATGTTTATTTTAACGTGATCAATGTTTTAACACAAAATTGTATCACTTGAATTTAAATATATAGTGGTAGTTCCATAACATTTAAGAAAGTTGGATTTTCTAGAGATTTTGCCATAAACGTAATAAATGAAGATATTTTCTTAATTCATGTTGCGTTTTGGACTACGAGAGTAAAATATCAAACTGTGTATCACTACTTTTTAATTTTTGGGCCAAAATTTTATAAAATTAAGGTTCTAGGGACCTTATTCTAGACATTTAACATCTAATCCATTTCAAATCAACAAGATTAGAGGGCACCCTTCATAATTTCATTTCCCCCTTGTTTGTCAACCACTGCATCTAGCCCCTTTCTTTTTCCCCCTTTCGACTGTTGCTAAGGATCATTTTTTTCCACCACCTTTCTAATTGCTTACTTTCGACGAAGAAAAGTCAAATAATAAAATAATCGTATTTATTGATATTATTAAAATAGTAATTATTTATAAGTACTAAAAATTTAACTTGATGCGATTGGAAAGTGATATGAAAGTCGCATGCGTGACTTTTTTTTTTTTTAATTAAACCATCCAAGTAGACAGGAGAAATATTCACGGCTTCTCAATTATACATAACATAAAATTACATGATTGAGTTTGGATAAATTCAATAATACACATGAAACTTTTTTGGGGTTACTGTGGCAATTTGTTGCCCGAAAGCTATATTCCAATCTAATATCAAAAGCAAAATGAGATATCAGAGATGTGCCTAAAAATATAACAATAACTATGTCATCTCCGTATCGATGCCGGTAACAGCATGGCTAAAAACTGACTTCCCTCCTTCTCCTGCATATAGACATGACCAAGTATAGCATTCTATACCTCATAAGAATTCACCATCCCACTTTCTCATAGTTTAAACGTGCATGAATATATTGCATGTCCCTACTCATTTAGTCAAAATGAGTATTTTTAATATTTAAATTGAAATAGCATTATTAATCAAATGTGAATATATATGAGATATTTTTGATTTGTTACTGTGTATTTTCATAATAACAAAAACTGCATCATACACTACATATAAATAAATATGTTGATGGTAACCTAAAAAAGTCAAACTGTGCAGTTTGAGATGGTATGTAGGAAGCAGTACTTACTCTTCTAGGACTAATTACCCTACCAAGAGAGTGTTTGGTAAAGTGCCTTTTGGACTAAAATTAGCTGATTTGACCAAAAAATACTGATTTGACCGTCAAACAACACTTTTAGGTGTTTTGTGAATGAGTTTGAAAAAATGTTTTTTGGACTCAATAGGCTAATTTTCAAAAGGGTAAAATAAATAGTTTTTTTTACTCAAATACTCAATTAAATACTTTTTTGCCCTTTCTCCTCTATACTAATTATGCAAAAAGATAGAATACATATTGTTGAATTTGTTTTTTTAGAAAAATTCAAGTGTTCAAAAATAATTATGCATCATTGTAATTGTTCAATTAGTTTCGGGTTGTATTATTATAATTATATTATGGATGTTTATGTTCATTACATTTCATTATAATGTTATTGGTTGGGTTTTCTCATTTTTTTCCTCTATAATATCAATAACATTTCATCAAAATTACTCGGAAACAATTGATTTTTTTTCTTACATCCATCAACATGAAATAAGAGAAAGGTTTGAAAAAGTCTCTAAAACAAACTTATAATATATAGTTTTAAAAGAATTTCATGAAAATGTGGATTATATAATAATTTAATTTAATTTATTATAATTCTTAAGTTTCATTTGTAATAAAAAAAATAGCCTTGATCTCAAGCTCATCAGACAAGGAATTTGCTGCTGCTGCATTCATACCAGTGCTTCACAGACCCCCAAAGCCTAGATTCAGACTTGTATGTTGGAAGCCTCCAGATATGGTGTGAACATTAATGTAGATGCAGCCTGGAAAGACTCTCTCACTGGGATAGGATTGATAATCATAGATTCTCAAGGTCACTTCATCTCAGCAAAATCCATTTTCTGCACAGTTGACAGCCCCTTACATGCAGAGATCAAGGCAATATATGCAGGTTACCTTTTTGGATATTTCTATGGCAACCACAATTTCATTATTGAGTCTGATTCCCTAAAGGGAGTTTCTATGGTTTTAAACCCCATAACAGCACATTGGAAACTGTTCAGACTTGCTGATGAGATTCATAGAGAGACAGAACAGATACAGATCATTCATTCCCTTAGAGAATGAAATCAAGCTGCTGATGCACTGTCTAAATGGTCTCTGACTCACAAGCTTTCATCTGTTTTCAACTGGGATATCCTTCCAAACTCTAATAGAGCTGTGGTTCTTTTGGATCAGTCCAAACTCCCATCACTGAGACTTTAGTTTGCTTTCTGTTTTTTCTATGTTTCTAGCTAGTTCCAATTCCATTACTTATCTTTGTAACAAGATCTCAAACTTCTTCTAATGTCGCTGTGTGTTTTGCTTCGGCAATTCGCTAACAGGCTTTGGAATAGTTTGATATTTTGGTTTTGACAGATAGCAATTTTTAGATGGCTAGATTATAAGAACAAAGGTGCATTTTAAGCACACATGTAGTTTTTTGGCCATTTATGGCTATTTAGGTTTGGGAGTCCTATAACAATCCTCCCCCACCAATGGTGGTTATCTTTAAAAAAAAATAGCAATTGATAAAGGTGTTTGCTATATGCAGGTCCTGTTTGCTTTTGCAGGTCCAATGAAAGTGGGAAAATACCATAATTACCCTTCATTCGTTTATTAATTTTTACAAATATATTTCTAAAACCCTAACCTTGAATGCATAAACCCGTCTATGTAATAATTGAACACGTGTTTAAATTATAAATTACTTTTCGTGAATTATAATAAAAAAAATTAAGAGGGACATTATTGTCATTTCTAATTTAATTTGGACCTGCAGAAGTAAAGTGGACCTGCATTTAGAACCACCCTTGATAAATTATGTACATTTAATATGTGAATAAGTAGTAAAATATATTCATGTCCATAAATGTCATTGTGTCCATAAATAGATATATATATATATATATATATACATATATATATATATGTATATATGTGTATATGTATATATATATCAGCTACTTTTACCAAACATATTTATACAATAAGCTAGTCAAAATCAGCTAATACAATCAGCTAGTCAAACCAGTTAATGCAATTAGTTAACAGCTAATTTCCAAACACCCCCAAGACTAATTACGCTGATAGATGGTGCTTTTAGATGAATTGAGAGCAATGAAGAGGAGTTTGTACTTTTATAGGAGAGAACAAACTGTGTTTAACATTAACAAAAAGGCTTTAGGCATTCTGCATTTCCGAACTAGTTAAACTGGACATCGAATTGGTTCAAAGCTTGCGAGGAACCCTAACATTTAAAGATTTCATAACCCTAAACAATGAAACTATGATTACAAATCCGTACAGCCCAGACACGGACTAGGTCCAATGGCTTGAATTCTTCTTTTTGCCAAGCCATTATATGTGATGGGCTTTATCTCAGTTCGTATGCTGAAATGAAACAGATTAATTCTGGACATGTGTGATTCATCAGATCTTACGATCTTCTATTTATTAGTTTATATTAATTGTCCAGATTGAAATTAGATAACTATTCATTATGATGACAGATTGCAATATGGGCTTTGTTTCAAAACTTCCATGGCCTTAAAATTTGCTTTCGATTGTGATGAATTTTCCAAATTTAAAAATTGTAGGCATTAGTATATCTTGGCCTATATTTACTAGTTACATCATGTATTTTTTTACACAATTGTATTTATAATTATGTGTTTATATTTACTTTTTGGAAAAAAGTTGAAGGCATATTTAGTGGATTGAACTAATTGAAGTAAAAATAAATGTATTGAAAACAATAACAGTATAATTAAATTAAGCTGAATTCCATCAAAAGTGAACTGGACTGAAAAATATTGATATTGAACTGAAAAATATTTAGATAACCTGTAGAGAACAATTACTTTCTATATATATGTAGTAATTTTATATAGTACTTAGTCCCAAAATATGATTTATTACATGTGTAAGAACTATATTTTATAAATAGTGCGAAAGTTGATTAACAATAAATCAAAGTAACAATATGCAAAATCAAATTATACTTGTATTAAAATATCAAATAAATCAATACAAATAGCATTCTTAAAATTGAAATAGAGAGCAAAGTTTCAAGGAAGATGGAGTCGCAGCGAGCACTGCCCTTGAAACGATTTAGGTTAACGGATTGGTCATCGTTCCCTAGGGTAAAATCATCAAGGGTTATGTCCGTATCGGCGCACATCTTGAAGGGTGAAAGCAACTTATCTGATGTAGGGCAGCTGGTATCAACAATGAAAGGGGATATTGATCGACGCAAGTGTACGCTATATTAACAATCCAAGATGGAAAATGATTCCGTTCCTAGAAAGGAAGAGGAATACTTTACCTTTTCAAGTTTAGAATTAAGTTTTAATAATTCCGATTTAGTTTTGAGTTAAGATTACTTTTATTATTGTCTTAGTATTTAGAGGCCATCCTGTATTCTTTAATTCTCACTTTTCAATCAATACTTTACGTTTCAAGAATATAATTCTTTTGGTGGATTCCAACAACAACCGGACAAGAAGATAGCGTCGGCGACTTCTTACTAATTCAGATTCATGTTGGCGGATCTCTACTGATATCTCAGCTACGTCAAAACACACTTATATCTCAGCATAATTGAAACACACCTATATCTCAGCTTGATTGAAACACACCTATATCTCAGCTTGATTGAAACACACCTATATCTCAGCTTGACGCAGCTGAGATATCCGTAGAGATCCGCCAGCACGAATCTGAATTAGTAAGAAGTCGCCGACGCTATCTTCTTATCCGGTTGTTGTTGGATTCCAACAAAAGAATTATATTCTTGAAACGTAAAGTATAGATTGAAAAGTGAGAATTAAAGAATACAGGATGGCCTCTAAATACTAAGACAATAATAAAAGTAATCTTAACTCAAAACTAAATCGGAATGATTAAAACTTAATGATGCTGCCCGCCTGGTCGGTTCGAATGGTCCCTTTGTCCCTGATCCAACACCTAGCCCTGCAAGACAGAGCCCCGGGAGGTACCCGAGGGTAGACCCTCCGACGTGATGATGAAAGATGGATCACGGGAGAGAAAAGGGGTAATCACTTGAATAGTGAGAAGATACTTACTTGGAATAGTGCTGAGGAGCACTATTTATACAATAACCCATGCTCTCCGAGTGGTCCATGTTCCGAGTGTCCTCTAGTGTGTGTCGTTGTCCGAGTTGTACGAACCCGGATACGTCCAAACTAGCTTTACCTTGCAACAGGCCAAGCCCACACTATCAAGGAGTATTTGGGCTTGGGTCTGGTATCACCACTAGCCCCCGGAAGCCGATCCTTCCGTCCGAGGATGGGAACTCCTCTGATCCGAGGGCGGGAGGATTGGCTTTCTGTATTCGCACTTAATTCTAAACATGAAAAGGTAAAGTATTCCTCTTCCTTTCTAGGAACGGAATCATTTTTCCATCTTTGATTGCTATTATGGCGCACACTTGCGTCGATTGATCTCCCCTGCATTCTTAACACCAGCGGCCCTACATCACTATCATACTGAACCGGCATGAAGACAGAAGACGTAAAAACATGAAAAAACAGAGGCAAACTGATGAACGGGGGAGAGAATATGGATGTTTTTTAAGGTATAAGACTGACTCAAATTGGATTCATCTAAGATCGTGTCCAACTATTACTCTATAATCGAGTTTTTAGCTAAATTTGCCCCTTTTGACTATATTATTGCTTTCAGCAGCTACTCTATCCAAAATTCTAAATTAGAGATATGGTAAAGAATGGAAATACGTACTGCAAATTGGTTGATGCTCGTAGACACTCTAAAAATTAATGCAGTCATTAATTATTACCTCTTATTTTCCTTTTTAATTAATTTTTCTTTTCAAATTCACGACAGAACACTACGACGCAAGAAGCAGAGAATAGGAAGAGACCGACTTTCCAATTCCAACCACCACGCCACCGTAGATCTCCACCTGCATCAACCACTGAGGTTCTTTCATCTGCTCCGGTGTCGGCTTCCGAAAGGTGAGTTTTTCTCCACTTACTTAAACCCCATGAATTTCATGGCTATCTGGAGTTTGGGTGCCTGATAAATATGAATATTGTTTTTATTTTATGGTGTTTGAGTTGGGCAAATTTGGAGAAAGATGTATTCAAAATAGTTATATGGTTAAGATCGTGTTTAGATTGATTGGGTTCGATTGAGTTCTGTTGTGTTTAAATTAATTGTCGGTAGCTACGTTTAAAACACTCTTATCTTTTGCTTTTCAACTCTGATGTGGTGCACTAGTTCTTTTAGTTTGTGTGCAACCTGACTCAATTCTGATGATAGTGCTAGTTATCGGCTTGTATGTACAACATTTCTTTCAATCGTGATACTAATTACTAAGGTTGAATTCATCTTTTGTGCTTATTTTTTGTTAGTTATGAATTTCGTCAAACATCTTTTTCAAACGTCACCAAGCTCATGGTTGTACATCATATCCATTTGTGAAGGGCATAGTGATATAGAGCCAAACTATTGAGACCTTATCTTGCTATAGGCAATAGTTGTAGAATAATTGTCCCATCCATGAGAAGCTTTTTAACAAAAACTCTACACATAAATTCAACTGCTTAAACTCCCTAGTACCAAGTTAGATTAACTTAAATTCTCTAGTACAAAGTTAGCTCAGAAGTCCAGAACGTCCATGGCTACAATACCAGGGTTATATAGATGATAATTTAAGAATAATGTAAGAAAGCTGCATGAAGTTGCATATATGAGCATATTATTAAATTATTAAAGCACCACTTTTTCTATCCTACAGTTCTGACTAATAATGCAAAGTGCAAGCGAAATTTTCTGGGTTGACATAATTTTTCTTCTGTATTATCAGCTTTAGGATTGTTTTGTTCCAGTGCGCACAAGAAAGTCTGAGCAACATTGACATTGTCTACAGAATATCAAAACATAGTTCTCGTACATACTCCCAAGCATAGTTCTTGTATAGTTCATGTACATACTTCCAAGAATATATAAATATAAATATATATATATATATAGTAGTGTTAAATTTCATCGTCTTATTTTGGTAGATGGATGATTCTTAGATGAGTTTCACGGGTCTTATGACAGCAGAATTTCTTTTATCTGGCCTCAATGAAGAACCTCAAACCAATGACTGGTAGCCGGAGACTTTTAGCGGTAACGATGAAGATGCTACTAATGATGGAACACATGATACACCCAACAACAAGAATCGACAAGGAAACTTTTCTAGTGAAGAAGATAATATTTTGGTGTCAGCATGGCTTAATATTGGCATAGATGCAGTCAAGGGGTGTGAACAAAAACTAACAACATTCAGGAAAACAATTGCACAATATTTTGAAGAAAACAAGAAATGGTCCACCAAACGGAGTGAAAAATCTCTACAAAACCGTTGGTCTAAAATAAATAAGGAAGTGGCCAAGTATTCTGCACATTATACTGATGTTCATAATCTACAGAGGAGTGGGGAAACTGAAGAGGGAATGGTGTGATTTATGAGTTTAAATTATATTTGGTGCTGCTATATTTTATACTACACTTACTTGATGATAACGTTTGTTGAATACAATCAACTAAAATTTATGACGTGAAACTAAATGAAGTTGGAAATTCTATTGGGTGTTTTGTATTTTAGGTTTTGGAAGCAAAAATGGATTTCTATGATGAAATGGGCCATCCATTTTTTTTAAAATAAAATGGGCCATTCATTTGTTCTTGATCATTGTTGGAATCTTTTGAAATTCCAACAAAATTGGAAGGCTCAAATCAAAATTTTAGTGTCTAAAAAGAAGAAGGGCAACATATCAAGTAAAATAACTGATTGAATCAACTTGGAAGATGACAACATCGAAGTTCAAGAACCTGGAAGTCAAGAGAGACCATTAGGGAGAAAGGCTGCAAAGGAAGTGATGAAGAAAGAAAAAATCGAAGAGCGGAATGGGGAGAATGGAGGAACTTCTAAGAGTCTTCAGTTGTTGGAAGAGTTAAGGGTCAACCGACTAGAAGTTGAAAATAAAAGGAAAGAGCAAGTTGAGCTTCTTCTATTTATTGAACGAGAGCAAGTTTCTCCGAGAAAAGAAAAGATTACTAATCAAACTCGAAGTGAGGATACTAGGATAGTGGGTTTGGACACTAGCGGCATGTCTCCGGATCGAGCTGAATATTTCGTTAGCCTTCGGAGGAAAATCTTGGCTAAACGAGCTTGTAATTGTGATATGTAGTATAATCCAAATCTATGGCTCAATAAACTTGTGATTGCATTTTTTTTTTTAATGGTGCTAATATTGCCAGGGCAGTATTTAGCATCCAGAGCAAATTTTCGGTGATTTTCCATAAATACCCTTTCATTGCTTATTGTATAAAATAGCAACAGCAAATTCTTAATCTCTTTACTTTCAAACTCCAAGGCCTCCAGTCTGCCGAATCTCTAAAATATGTCAATTCCATAGACATGATTTAATATCAACCGATTTCGATAATCAGGAATGAAGGATCAATTTTTTAAAAACAAATCTTGATGGATATTTTTTTGATGGATTATTTGATGCCTCAAACTTTTCACATTTGAAACAAAGTGATGGCGGTAGATTAATCATCTGAAACATCATATACTCATATTGAGGATCATACGGAACTTGAGGTATGGTTTTTCAACAAATAAGTGGCTACGATGAATTATGATTTGTGTAGACTCCACCAAGTATAGAAAGGATTTGAAGATTTTGTTTTCAAATGTTTGAAGTTCTGAAGTTATGGGGAATGCCGATATGGGGAATGTCTGAAGTTCTGAAGTTATTGATCTTGGTGAATTAGTTGGGGCTTAACTGATGTCATATAAGATCGCCAGAATTGAAAAGATTAGCATTGATGTTGGGAATATGTTGTTGCTATTTTTATACAATAAGCAATGAAAGGGTATTTAAGGAAAATCACTGAAATTTTGTTCTAGATGCTAAATACTACTCTGGCAATATCAGCACCCATTTTTTAAATTTATGCCAGATAGTGGATTGTTATATATATTTATTAGGATGTTTTGGTTTTGAAATTGCTGCAGAGTTTTTTCTCTTTTTTATTTTAAAGAATTAAGTTAATGGTTTTTTATAGATTATTAAATTAATCTTTGGTTGCATTCGGTGCATACCGAAATGTTGTTTTTTGTGATTCTTTTATGACAGTAACATCAAATTCCTAAAATCGATGAAAATGTACTGAAGTCACTTCAGAGCCTTATATCTTCCTCATTCCTTACCAAAGACGCTCAGAGCGGTGGTGCGGTGGTGGTGATCAATGAATATACGATTACTTTCGGGGAGACGCAAGAAGTAAATTTTATTTTAGTATAATTTATGGTAATAAATGCATGAAATGGTAAAATAGAGAATTTGTTTGATGTGGGCAAAAGAATTATAGAGTTTCTGAAATTTGATAATATATTATAGTTTTAGAATAGCTAATGGGTTTGCTCTAAAATGCTCTATGTGATTGTCTAAATAGTAGTGCTCTAAGCTGAAGTGAATTGTCTGAATTTATTCTCATAAATACGGGAATTTGAATGCTGGAAATAAATTGCATTCATGATCATAAAGTTGGCTCAACATTTTATCTATTTAAGTTTCTTAAAGAAGACTTTTCAGGAAGTTTTTTAGAAATTCCAAAATTAATTGGAGGTCTTTCAGACTATCCAAAATTAAAATAGATGAATTTAGATTCATTCAAGTTCAACTGACCAGTTTTAAGCATCGATATCTCATTCACCGTTGGTCAGATTTGAGTGTTTAAATATTTCATTTTATAGTACTCGAGGAGGAGAATCAAAATATACTATTCACTTGACCTATCCATTTTAGATCCCACTCAAATCTGAGCCTAAAAGTTGTCAATGAAATTGCAATTTCATCCTCAACTTATTTCATTTTCTAACGATGTGTTACAAACAAAGCGAAGATAGTTATAATTAATAATTTGCATAGTATGCTTGTCTATTTGTATCAAGTTATTGTAGAACATAAGGTTTTGTGATGGCAGGGTAGTGTAAGCTTGAGTAATGAGATTGATGGTTATGATTGCCACCCTACACCTGAGCCAATAGAAGTTTTTCCAAATATAATTTTTTGTATGCATATGTTCAAGGCATGTCTCTTACAATTGGTTTTGAACTGGTACAACATTCACATAAGACCAATAGAGGTGCTCCAAAGCGGATATATAGTCTACGAAAATGGGGGAAGAGTGATAAGGATAAGGAGGTTGATAGTATTGCCTTTGACGTGGTTCGGTATAGTAACACATCAACAAGAAGATGCGGTTGTCCATTCAAGATAGTTGTGCCGAGAGTTTAGAAGATGGTGAGCGGATTGCGAGGCCATGTTTCGGGCCTAGGTGGAAGCCACAATCACCACTTCACTATCTACCGAGTGAGCCACATATAGTTAGCGAATAACTGAATGGTCAATAATAGCATCTAATCACACCTATATATGTACCACGTCATATGTCACTAGCCACATATCCCTCGTTTTAGGGCCACCCCATAAGTTTTGTAACTTTCCAATCATCATTATCTCGTTGATTCTTCCCACCCATGCTAGTCTCCGCCTCATCATCAATGCATGATTCATCTGAAGAAGGGGCAAACTGAACACCCTTAGTCATCCGTCACCCATTTGCTATTAGACGAGTAAGCTGTCTCTTAATCTCTATCGCAAACTTCATACCATGACTCCATTGTTGTACAAAAATCCCACCACCACTAGACAAAAGGGGTTTCATGTAATCATTTTCATCGTTGGTTTCCCATGGAGTGAAGTCTGGTGCATCATGAATTTACTGAACAGGGGTATTAGACGCATCATAAAAATGTGGAAATGGTACATTTCTTCTCTAAAAGCGTAATTCCCCTTTCATACGCTAGACGATCCTTATTGTATGGCTAAAGCGAATGATTTTTTAAGCATGTAAAATATTCCATTGCAAGCACAAATAAAAGTGAAGAAAAGGGGTTGCCATATTATACACATCGGTTCCATTTGAATGGCTCGATATAACCTCCATTTAGCGAAATATTGAAAGCTGTTTTCTCCGTACATTGTTGGATACATACAATGAACATATCCTCGAAATTAAGGGCACGAATTGGAGCTTCTTATTCCCTCTCAAGAAAATTGCTATTTTAGAGTCGTGTTGTGTAAATTAAATTGTATCATCACAGATAAATTCATACTAATTGGTGGCTTTCAAAATTCAAAAGTCACTATTAATAAGACACCTAAACTTAAACAAAAGATAGTAAGACTATTTATGTGAAACATGACGATTGTCTTTTGATTGTAAATTTTTACTATACTTTTCTTTACATCATAATTAATGTACACTTAAGTATGGTTAATATGTAATTTAATTACTCTTTTTAGTAAAAATTTTAAATTAGATATTAATTCAATCGCACTTCGAGTTTCTCAATTCCATATACTTTAATGCAATGATAATTTGTGTACTTTAAAATATGACCATGATTTGTTAAAGATGTTGTAACTAATAATCAGGTATCTATAACAAGAAATATGCCAAAAACATCACATAATTTAGAATCAAGGTCGGGGTGGCTGAAAAAGATGTTGATTATTAAACTATGAAACTGGTCAATTATGCAAATATGGGTGACTCTTGTTCTATAGCTCAATTAATGAAATAAAATTCAGGTTATTATTCCTTGCTTTAAAATAAAAGAAGAAACCGACAATTTGTACAACTGTTTTCGAAAAGGATTAGGCCGTTAAAAAACACCCACTATTATCAAATTGGTCCCCAGTGTACTAAAGTCTGTCACTTTTGTTATGCCAACCCCATTTCCTAATTATTTAACCCTTTCCACCATCTGCAATTTCTTGCCTTTAAATTACCTGCAATTTTTTAAAAAAACTTCTTCGGATTCTTCTAATACAATCCCCACTGCTTTTGACAGATCATATCCATGTGATATGATATGAGCATTATTCACACTCCATATTTTGGGTAATTTACACATACACCCTCACAGTATGGATCGAATTTCGAATTACACTTTCATAATGTTCAAAACTTTAGGGTATGTTTGGTTGGAGAGTTTTACGAGAGTTTAGATTTGTTTTGCAATTTTGAAAATTTGAAATTTTGTAAGTATGATTTTGCAAAAATCTTGTTTGGTTGGTTTGAGTTTTGTAAATCTGAAACAAAATTTTTGTTTGGTTTGTCAGGATTTTGCAAGTGTAAAACAAAAAATTTAAGTCTAAAATAAAAAATTGTAAAGTCTGGATTTAGAAGAACAAAAACCAGACTTTAGAGAGGGAAAATTTATACTTTCTAAAATTATACAAACCAAACAAAAATTTCCAAAACTAAATTTCAAAAGTACGGATGTTTAAAAACCGGGTGAACCAAACACACTCTTTTCTTGCTAATATATCTAAACAGTTATAGATACTTGTCAATGTGTAAAGGCATATGGGTCCAATATGTTCGTATTTGGGTCAAATAAGTTCAGATTAATGGGTCGAATTAAAAAAAATCAAGATCTTATTTATCAAGTTTTATTGAGTTATGTCAAATTCATTTCCGCTCGAATTGACTTCAGGTCAAACGTAGAATTCAACAAATCACTAGGAACCACTACAATAAGGGTGCATCATAAGTCATTGAAAATGAAGTTATAATGGGCTACTTGTGACTACATTGAAGGTGTATTTGCAGATTTTTTTCAGTTGCTTTACCTTGAATCACATCAATTTTAGTATTAGGTAGACTTATAAAATATTATTTATTTCAAAAGTAAGAAGCATTTTTAGCAGCGGAAATCAAAAGCACCAAATTTTTCTTAAAAATACGGTTGCACCAAAGACACCCTTAATTGTCAAGATTCAAATCGGCCATTGGTAGTAATACATGTGAAACAAGGGAGTGTGATTTGCAATTCCATCAAACAACATGGGGGCACATGCAAAATGTCCCATATTTTTTCTATTTTCCATTTTTCTGTCTACATTTTTTTTTTGAATAATCAAAGCTATAGAGGGGGGAAAAGGGAGATGAAGATGTAGTTTCTATCTACTTTGTTGAGTTCTGCTTTGGAACTTTTAGGTTGTTGCCAACCACATCATTCTTTTCCCATTCTCTAGTCCACTTCTTCCTTCTTTACACTCATCACACAAACAAGTACTGCTTCCAACTCAAACTCCAAACTCCAAGCTTCAGTTTACCAGATTCTTTTCTTGATTCCTCAGCTTCCCATCATCATCATCATCCATGGCTACTGATACTACTGTTTCATCTGATCATCCTACTCCAGCCCTTGAGGTAGCTTACACTTTCTGTTATCTGATCTCATCTTATTTCACAAATGATTAATATATGTTAGTGTCTGCTATATATGTGCTTCTGTGTTTTTCTAGCTACATGTGCATGTTAATTTCAGGAAATTCTCTTCCCACTTTTAGATTTTGTGAGAGTTTGCTAGAAAATTGAGCTTAGATCCTGTTTTAGATGAGCTGATCATCAGATCATGGTTTTAAAGTCCAGGCCATATATGTATAGAATTGAGAGTCAGGAAAAACTATGTCAGAAGACAGAAATATTTCTTAGAAAAAGAAAAAGTGTTCAAGTTTCCTTTCACCAAGAATAATAAGATTCAAAGAAAGCAGAAAAAAATTTCTTCAAGAATTTTTTACTCACAATGAGAAGAAGAAGTGTGTACAGGAATAATTCTCTGTTGCAGAGTTGTTTTATTTTCTGCTTCAACTAAGCATCTTCTGTGCTGTTTTTGGACAATTAAGTATATATTTGAAGAAACTAATGCCACTGCCATCCTTTAGTTTGATCATATTGAAACTGCTCTAATGGTTGTGGTGCTGCATGTATAAACTTGCAGCAAGTTGAGAAGGAAGTAAAGGAAGATGTTAAGATAATTGAGCAAGAAAGTGAAGCACCACCAAAGGTTGAAGAAAAGGAGGAGGAGAAACCAAGTGTAGAAGTGCCTGTAGTTGAAGAGGCAGAGAAGCCAAAACCCGAGGAGCCGGCAAGTTCCGTCGCAGCAGATGAACCTAAAGAAGAGGTTGAAGACAAGCTCATTGAGACTCCTACAATAGAAGAGGCCAAGCTAACAGCTGAGGAGCCCTTTGTGGAAGCAGCGAATGAACCTAAAGAAGAGGTTGAAGACAAACACATTGAGCCTCCTTCAACAGAAGAGATCAAGCAAACTGATGATGAGCCCTTAGTCAAGGAAGAACCTGCTCAGGTTGCAGAAACGCCCGAGAAAATCAATGTCCCTGAGCCATCTGCAGCAGCTGAGACTGTTGAAGACAAAGCTGAGCAAGTAGAGGAGACTCCAGTGGTTAAAACTGAAGAAGTACCCGAACCAGCGAGTGAACCAGTTAAGACCAAGGAGATTGAGAATGTTGCCGATGTGCCTGAGCCGGTACCTGAGGTGATCCAGGCAGAAAAAGTAGAGGAAGTAGCAGAGGTAACTGAGGCAAAAGAGGAGCAGGTAGAAGAAGAGCTGAAAAGGGAAATTGAAGCTCCTGAAGAATCAGTCCCTCAGATTCTTGAAGAGAAAGTGACTGAAGTTTCTGCTCCAGCTCCAGTTCCAGTTCCAGAAGCAGAAGATAAACCAGAAACTGTCGAAGAGAAAACCGAGGTTGAAGCCATAGTAAAAGATCAAGAACCTTCACCTGAAACAACAATTGAAGCTGCGGTGGCAGAAGCAGCAGTTGAATCAGCTCCTCCAAGTGAAAGTATAGAGAAGACTGAACCAGAAGCTGAAGTGGAATCAACTCCAGCCCAGATCGAAAAGAGCGAGCCTAGGATTACCTTAGGGGAGCATTTAGAAAAGGAAGACAAGAGCCCTACTGTTGAGGAAACCCCTGTACCTGAGCCTGAGCCTGAACCTGAAAAGGTCCTGAAAGAAGAGACAGTTTCCAGGGACATTGAGCTTCCTCCTGTCGAAAACGGGACCACCAAGCTCGAGGAAGCCCTGATATCTTCATCTACAGCTGAAGTACCTGAAAAAGATGCAGAGGTTGAGAAGAAGGTGGATGTAGAAGAACCTCAGAAGCCTGAAAAACCCGAGGAAGCTGCTAAAGAAGCTGAAAAGCCAGAGGAAGCTCCAGTTCAGGAATCCAGGGAAATCAGTGACATTAAAACAGAAGCTCCCAAAGAAGAAGTTGCAGGGAAGACAAAGAGTTCTAACACTATACTGTCCAAGGTGAAGAACTCCCTGGTTAAGGCCAAGAAAGCCATCATCGGAAAATCGCCACCTAAAACCGCGCCACCAGCACCTGAAACAACACCACCTGCCCCTGAAACCACACCACCACCACCACCAGCAGCAGCCCCTGAAGCTACATCTGCAGCAGCTTAGTGAATGAACTTTAATTACCATATACAAAGGGTAAGTTCATTCCTTTTAGTGAGTGTGATTCTTGGTTTTTTGTTTCTTTTTTTTCACCATTAGTTTCTTTGTTTTTTGGTTCTTTTTTTCCCATTCTATTATTCATTGGGTTGTTGCTGTGTGTAATTTTGGCTTGAGAGTGGGTGAAAACTATATTAAGATCAGTTTGTTGAAGGTGTGTTTGTACAGATTTGTGACATTGTGAATACTATATTCATATATGTATCGGATTTAATTACTACCTGCTTTTCTGTTCTCATAATTCATCACAATCATGAAGCCCTGATCTCAAACCCCCTGCAATTTGTATGATTTTCGGATCACGAGTTTAACAGCTGCAACGACTGGACTGAACTAAATTGAACTCAGTGTTGTAGTTAAATTGAACAGAATATGACTTGCATCCACAATTATTGATCAAAATTCAGGCTGATGTGATTAGATAAGCACTTGACCTAACATTTCAGGCTTTTGGCCAAACTATTTATAGAGTATTAGATGAACAATACCAGGGTGGAAAGCAGAGCTGGATCTGGGGTAACCCTAACCTCATCTATGAACAGTAGCGGATCTAGAAATTAATATTAGATAGACGGTAGTATAGAATGAGAAAGTGCTACAATGACAGTTAGGCCGGAAAATACTGTTCACTGAGTTATTCGGTGAGTCTAATCTCTCCTAATCTAAGTATAGATCCGCTATTGTATACGAACTCATCCAAACAGCGTAGGGACACATAACAACGACACATTAATAATGTGCAGCACCATAGAAACACAAACATCTTCCTTTGTCAAAGGTACAAGATGATATTCCCAAATGATGCAATCTTTATTCCAGATTTGACAGCCTCTATAATTCCCTACTTATTTCCATTGGCCCCGTTTTTTGTTCATGTAAGATTTTTTTACATATTTCATCCACAATTACAGACTCATCTAAAACGATCATATTATGCTAACAATCAAATGCCTTTTTTTATTTACAATTTTCAACCACCATTTATTTTGTCAAATGATATTGGACGTTTTTCACCAGCTTGAAATTAATATAATCTTTTTCCTTTAAAAAAAATCACGACTAATGTTTTCAATTATATTATTCTTTCTTCAAAAATTCTATGTACATATTCAATTTATTGCAAAAATTTACTAAAATGTGATTCATATAATTTGAGATAAAATTAATTATAGAAATTACAAAATGAGTCCCTAAAAATCTCAAAATCTTTCAATTCTCCCTCTAACATGTCATTCATCATATTATAGAGTAATTATGGGGACTAAATTATAATTAATTGACTAATTGAAAAGAGTCTTGAATTTAACTGTAATCACCATTGTAATTTTTCTATTTGATCATTTATAAAAGAGTTGTGAATTTCAAAAACACCATTGTGGATTTTTTTTGAAAAATTCTAAAAAAATCATTTGTAAATAGAAGTTAAAAGTTTTAATACTACCAATATCACCTTCATAAGGTTGCATGTGACTCTTGAAAGTATGATTGGTTATTTTGGTGATGAAGTAGCTATGCCTTATTAGGAAAGGCTTACAAAAACATTTCCATGTTTAAATTAAATGATGGTGTCTTTATGCTAATTTGATATCCCAAGTGCTCCCACATTAGGACCAACCTCAAGCTTAGTATAGTGAGCATATGAGTCTATATATGGCATCATTTAAGGTAATATGATCTTACCTTAAGGTAGAATTTTGCCATATTATCATGATATTAATTATGACGAATTTGAAAACATGTCATACCTTAATGTTACTTTTGTCGATGTCACGATTACTGCCTTAACAACCATTTATGAGATCTTGATTATGAAACGAAAATCATTTATTTTAAATATCATTAAATTGACATTTTAACTGTAATGATAGATAGTATATGATATTTTAAGTTTCAGTTTGATTCATACTTCAAATACCAAATTAGTATTGTACGGTTCTATATTTTGTACGTGAGACACATATAGAATGAAATGAAACTAAATTATGTTAGAAGTTAAAAATACACTAAACCTAATTATATATATATATATATATATATATATATATATATATATATATATTAAAATCTACCATCTCTCCGTGCATATCTAGACCTGTCTCCATCCTCTAAAGAAATGGGATTGCGTGCCATACCGGTGTCGCAAATTTTTGCACAGTTGAACCAACTAGGTATCAAGAAAACAAGATAAAATTCAGGACCATTATATTTTCATAGTATGATCTGTAACCGATGATTGAGGGTAGAAAATGACAGCCACAAAGTGCCCAAAATGCATGAACACATGAACACGTGCAAGAAGCCAAACATATTCATCGCAGGAAGAAGAAGCAGAGAGAGAGACCATACGCAAACAACACATGCTTGAACAAAAGCACAGCCCCAAAGTCCAAATATCCAGCTACGATAATTTACAAACAACAATTATAATTAAGTTCAATCAGATCGGATCCATGCTTGTTTTGATCGCATACTTTTGATCCAAATTAATATGGTTCAATACAGTATGTTGGTAATGGAAATGTTGAAAGACTAGAATCTGATCTAATTAAATGGTGGTTCGTATATTATTAAGAGTGAAATGGTGATATCTAAGTATTACAAGATAAATTTATATTTTACATCAGATTCGAGGAGTGGATTTTGAGAGTTTTAATTTTGTTTTGAAATTTTGAGAGTTTTGAGATTTTGTTTGGGTTTCTGTAAGTCTGATTTTGCAAAAAACCTAGTTTGGTTGGCTTGGAATTGTAAGTTTGAAACAAAATTCTTGTTTGGTTCGTCACGATTTTGCAAGTGTAAAATATAAATCATGTTTGATTTATTGAGATTTTCTAAGTATAAAATAAAAACCTTATTTGAACTAAAACCTGGACTTGGAAGAACAAACACCAGACCTGGAAGGGGGAAAATCTGAACTTTCTAAAATCACGTGAATCAAACATATAAATTTCTATAACCGAACTTTGAAAGTCCGGGTTTAAAAAAATCAGGTGAACCAAGCACTCTTTCAAAGTGATTCATTTCCCTTTCACCCACTCATACCACGTAACACTATCAGTCTACCATATGTCCATCTTTAATCACCACACAACCATCTGCGACAACAAAACCAGGATCACCTAAACTCGAATAATCGTTCTTCCCACGAGTACCTCGGGATCATATTCCCGAGATAACCATGAAAATGTAAGAAATATTAGTTAGGTGCAACCAAAGAATTTATTATAAGTTGTACACTGGAGTGATAGTTTTTCGGATAAAAAATCTTGTTCTACCAGATCTACATGTCCAAAGGAAAAAGATTTTCTATTTCAAGGTATATTGTCTCCAAATCATCAATTAATTAACTGTCACACCCTAAATCTGGATCTTAGGTTATGAAATGTAAAATGAATTATTTGATTAGGTATTTATGTCATGAGCCAAGCCCATGGTCCAAACTCTATTTGAAGATCTCCTTTGCACATTTTGAATCTATTATAACATTTCTATATCAAAATTAGTTTGAACTTCTTAAATGTTTCAGACCAATTTATAAGAAAAGTAAAAGTTTATTGATCGAAAGCAAAAGAAGTTTTTAAAGAAAAGTTGAGTAATCTTAACCACCGGAATTTCTAAACAGAAGGCCTCCCGGCACTGCCGGAAAGAAATGCCCGACAGTTTTGGTCGAACTTCTGCTGTTGTTTTTCCGACGACATTCAAAAGATGGTTTTCGGGAGGGTTACATGCCTCCCATACACACTACCCGCGCAATCATTCAGCATCCAAATCACAATTCATTTCCTAATATGGAGTACAACATTTCTTCCTACTACAGAGCACCCAAAAGAGTATAATACATCATACATATTACACACAGAGATGACAACCTACTAGATTCATAATTCGAACAAAAACCTGTGCAGCTCCTAATTTTACAGTCCTTATATTCGACTACTACACAAAATCTCATCTCAATGATCAGTTCTTGCTCGCATACACGGAGAACAGCCATCGGTGTTGTACAAGACATGTCACCTTTCATTTCAATGCCCGGAATCAACACGCTCTGTGTAGACTGAAAGAGACGGGTGCTAAGCTTTTCTAGATACATCACTAGGAGCAGTCATTTCCTCCGTTGCCGCCACTACTGGCTGCTCAAAATCCCTGTTCGTCGGTTGCAGCTGTATCATGAGAAAATAAGTGTCAACAAGAGGATGGCACTCACTATAAGTGGACATTACAAGCATATAACGCTCTTTAGACACTTGCTATAAGTGGACATTACAAGCATATAACGCTCTTTAAGCTCAACAAGAAGAAAATTAAACATAAACAGAAACAAAAACAAAAGCAGGACTGATAAAAGGTACCAACCTGATTAGTAGGCTGATTCACCAAGGTGCCGGTAACAGCATTTGTGGCTAAATGTGAACTTTCCAAACCGAAGGCTGGAGTTGCATTAGGGGCTGCTACAGGAGCCATCATTCCCGAGTCATTCAACCCGACAGCTGAGCTAATGGGAGCCTGGCCCATTGGAGGGGCTGGTAGTAGTGGTGGTGGTGGTCTTGGAACCGGCAACGGCATCCCTTGGCCTGGGTGGCCATACACCTGATGGTTTGGTCCAGGGAGTGGTGGACGAAAATGCACTCCTTGCATCGGCGGTACTGGATACATTGGATAGCGGGGGGATCCGTTCATCATGTCTAGCATTCCCATTCCATAGCCCATCCCCATGCCCATTCCACCAGCCATGGCCGAGAAGTGTTGCATGTGAGCAGGGTGCATGTGCTGTAATCCATGCGGATACATCATTTGGGGCATACACAAGCCAGCTCCCATCGACATCATCTACACAAAGAATAGACTGTCTAAGTATAATGTATCATCTAAGGTCAGTTTTCTAATTTCTAAGATCTGAAAAAGCATATGTAATTTAACAAATCTTGCAAAACCATCCCCCAAAACAGACTTGTAGACAACAACAGCCTAATCGTCAGCTGCATATTCCATAGTAAGATACATTCCAACATGTTTTAAGGTTGCGACTCTAAACAATTTCAAGTTTTGGCATTTACTCTTCAAAAAGAGTTAGGCAATAGGGATGACAACTGAGAGAGAAATGGAAGAGCTATGCAACCACAAAGACGTGAAACAAAATGACTGATAAAAGGACTGCTTCAGCTTACCTGTACTTGGAGTTGAAGCGTCTTCAAATACTCAATTGCTTCATCAAGCATTGAAGCCTTGTCAGCCTTCACATTAGGATACCATGTTAATAGAATATCAAATAAATTCTCATATATGCTGTTGATAAAAATCACTACATAGATATTATCAATTTCCCAAGAAGGGACAGAATAATTTCGAATATTGGCATATCAATGAAGCCTAGTATAGTAACAATAAAACATAACTTCAGAAATTCAAAGAATCTATCAAAATTCAATGACCAGATTCATTTTATTTTATCATAGGATGGAAGAATGGGAGAGAACCTCATATCAGTTGGCTCATAAAGAACATTATAAAATTTTCATTTAAGAACACATATGCTCAGTTTATACACAGAAGGTCCCTTTCACATTAGATCACTGCTGAAACCTTTAGCTTTCAAAACCAATACACATCTAACGAAGCTCAAATCAAAGGCCAAAAGGGAAATTACCTTGTTGCAGTTGGGGATAAGTTCCTGTAGTGCGCGCATCTTTTCATTTATTCTATCTCTCCGTCTCTGTAGTTAACAAAGTTAGCGAAAGATATCAGTTAATAAATAGTGTGAAGATAACAGTTAGCGAAAGATAACAGTTAACCAAACAATTTTATATCACACTCACCCTCTCAGAAAGATTATGCACTTCTGCAGCCCGGCTTCTCTTTGAAGAACATCCTCGAGCATGAGATCTTTTCTTTACACCAACAGATTCTTCTTCATTATCCTGCCAAAAAAAGATATCAATACATTACAATTACCTAGCGGAATGTTATGAATAAATAGTGTGCAAATAAAGAAATTACTCAAGTTCGTGTCTTACTTCGCTGGGCGTTTCAGCTTCATCAACATCCCGAGATTTCCTCTTCAATTTACGGATTTGATCATTTGAAGCTCTCTCACCACTATTCCCTGAGCCTACTGAAGAAGCAGCAACAACAGGCTCAACAAGTTTCTCATGATCTGTTGCTTGTTTGGCCCCTTGACTTAGGGACTTGATCACATCATCCTGGCGATGCACATAAGACTGTTCAGCATGACATGACTCTTCAGGCCGCTTAACCATGGGATGTTTTGAATTAACATCAGCCGAGACCAGTTTAGGTTGAGCACTATCATTTGCAGCAGAGAGCTTATCACTTCCCGTCTTTCCTACACTGAATGAACCAGTAGCAGTCGAGCAATCAACTTTCTGCAGACCAGCTTTATAATTAGTGGCAGGTCTAGAAAAATATGAGAAATTTAAGACACCGGTTCCATTTCCAGGCATTACAGAGTCTTGCTTCTGAGCTTTCATGATATCAAATTCACCAGCAGAAGCTTGGCCCTCAACTGCATTACCGAAGGTCACGTTTGGGCGGTTGCTTGCAGTATTTGCATCTACATTAGGAGGTCCACATCCGACAGGAGGAACAGAAACCTGGCCTTGTACTGGTGGTACACAGGAATTGGCAAAGCCACTACTGCAAGCAGCCTTGGTGGCATTCCGTACTTCAAAATTCGCATCATGGTGCACAGGGACCAGATTTGAATGTAGCATTTGATTGAAGCTATCATTGCCCAAAGACAAGAAACTGGTGTGACTCGCTGGATCATTACCCGTGACACCAGATATATCTGCAGAGATCCCAGCACAAAAATCCTGTCTGAATCCATCATCATCTTCAGGATAATTTAACCATGGATCGATCTCATCTTCCAAATAAAGATTGTCTGATGGCTTATCTTGAGCCGGATGTGGTTGCCACGGAAACTCATTCATCTGAGGACTCTTCTTAGGTCGGTTAGGCTGGCCTTGCGCTTGCCCTTGCATCATAAATTGACCATTTTCGTACACCAATTCAACAATTTCTCTTTCAGGGCTGCAATTAATTACAAGAACCTCATCATAAACAGATAACAAACATAAAAAGAACAAAAACAAAAACAGTCATTTTCAACTAGTTCAAATCAAAAAACACAAACTGAACACAAATCTTACCCTGAAGCTATCCCAGTTGGAGTTGGAGCATTCGGTTGCGAAGATTCCATGTTTTCACCAAACATCTGTAGAAACTCACGGAGGGGCATAATGGAATCAGAATTCACAGCAACAGCAAAACCAGAAGCTCAAAAAACCCCTAAGAAGCAGCAGCATAACACTGTGAACCAAAAAATCTCATCAGAAGCTTAAAACTAAACCACAAAGCTACAGGAAATCATTTTTATTGCATCACATGTGTATACATACATGCGTTTATACTAGTAACTAGTAAGACTGATCCAGGCCAACCATAAAAAATATTATTAATCTCATCCCAGTCAAACCAATAGTTTAAAGGCACAGGATAAGCTACTAAACAAAGCAATTAAGCAGCCAAAACACAATCTTTAAATAGAAATACAATGATTGAAGGATAATCCCACTTGAGATTTCCTAAACTAATCAACAACCCCCAATTGTTTATCACACCTGGAAAAAGCAACAAAACCCACCTCTTGAAATGAGCCTCAAGAAGCAGCAGCAATCTCAAAAACAGCAAGCTTTCAGCTTTCAGACAAGAACCCACCAATGATTTGGTGCCCACATGCCCTATCTTGCAAAGTTTTCCAGAAAGGTGCAATCTTTACAGCAAACTTTCACGTAGTTTTGAGCCTTTGGGGGGATTGAGGTTACTATAATGAGCAAGTATGTTTTGAGTACCAAGAATGGTCTGGGAGAATGTAAGAAGAATTTAGCAGCACTATAGACTGTACCCAGCTTTTATACCATGCTGTAGAGTTTTCTATATCAATCGGCTAACCGTAGTTAAGTCAGTCTTTATCCCTTTTTTCCTCTCTATTTTTACGTTTCTTTGGTCTTTTCTGCATCATCCTTTACTATAAATAGCATAAATAACATTTCAAATTTTTGTCTATACTAAGGTTATAGGTCGTGTTCACACGGACTTATTTCGATGCTAATCTAAACTGAACTAAAATATTATGCATATATAAATAAAATTGTGTATATTTTTAAAAATTTATTAAATTATATTATTACAGAATTGAACTGATTTAAATAAAAGTTCCAGATAACCAGACTTTAGTTGTTGGTAAGCTTGCATTTTTTCCCTTTTTAATGACTAAATTTTAAAGTTGGCAAACATATGTTTTCGGGTGTATGTTTCATATGTATCCGTTTTTACTGAAATCGAGGTTACGTTACATCGAACTTATAAATATAATTTTTGACCTGTTCAATTTAATTTTATGCGCTTCAATTTAATAAAAGTATAATTTAATGAATTTAGATAAATTTAATTATATAAATTTTATTTTATCTTGATAAATTTAGATAAATTTTGATGCTAAACTAAACTGAATTAATATAATTTAAAATATATTAAATTATATTGTTGCGAACTGATTTACAAAAAAATACCAGTTAGTTGTTGATAAGCTTGTTCTTTTTTTTCTTTTTAATGACTAAATTTTATTTCTAATAAATTATATTAAATTAAAGTAGTCAAACATGGTCTTGGTACATGTTTCATATGTATCCGTTTTTACTGAAAAATCGAGATTATATTATCTTGAGCTTATAAATAAAATAATTTATGATCTGTTCAATTTAATTTCATTCGCTTCATTTTAACAAAATAGTTTAATAAACTTAGATCAATTTAGTCATATGAATTTTGTTTATCTTGATAAATTTTGATGATAAATTAAACTGAACTAAAAATTATATATATATATATATATATATATATATAATTGTATACTTAAATTTTATTAAATTATATTTGAAATTGAACCGACTACACAAAAGTTCCAGATAACAAGACCTTATTGATTGATAACTTGCTCTTTTTTTCCTTCTTAATGACTAAATTTTATTTCTAATGAATTAAGTAGTCAAACATGTTCTTGGTATATGGTCCATAAGTATCCGTTTTTACTGAAATCGAGGTTACGTTATCTTGAACTTATAAATAGAATCATTTATAATCTGTTCATTTTAATTTCATTCACTTCAATTAATAGAAGTATGATTAATAAGTTTAGTTGTATGAATTCTATTTTTAAAAACATTATTTTCACTACTTTAAGAAATAAGATTACAGAGATACCGGGCCTCTCGAATCAAATTTAGAACATTTTATTTCAACCGCTAATTCAAACATTTATGGTGTTTCAGATTTGGACGCAAAAGATAGATATCGGATTATATTCATCATCATGTAATTTTCATTCCAAATTTCTAATATTTCTCTTTTTATTTTTCTATTTCAAAATTCATTAAATTTTATGTCTGTCCTTGCATCGTTTGTAACGATTTATACATTTTAATACTATTTATATATAAAGTTATTTTGTTTGAATTCAATATAGAATTATGGATATGTACAAGTGATTTTGTTTGATGTTTATCTACATTTATTTTTAAATTCCATTGCATAAAGACAAGAATGAAAGAGAAAGGATAGCAAGGGAATTAAATTGTTCTCTCTTGATTATAAATTGTTTGTCATTCTCCAAGTTTTCTAATAAGATACAATGTACCATGATAGGAGGTTAGGATGATTCTTTAAATAACCTTTATCTACTTTATATCCAAAATAATATCACAAAATAATATTATCACACATAAATTAAAGGAAAAAATTTGATAAAAAATTATATGACAACAGAGTAATTATTTCTTAGTTATAATGTGTATTGTCGTATACATTCTGATATTTTCTCTCGTAATTTAAAATATCTTCAATTTAGGTTTTGATGTAATTTAGTAATATTCACCGGCAGTGATTTATGTCAAAAAATCATATTAGAACAGAGTAACTATTTCTTAATTACAATGCGCATTATCATATACGTTCTGATATTTTTCTCTCGTAATCCAAACTATTTTCAATTTGAATTTCAAAGTAATTTAGCAATATTCACGAACTGTCATTCATGTCATTTTATAGAATTTCGATGCAATCATTTTCATGCAAAGTGAGAATGAGATGTGAGAGTAAACGTAATAGAAAACAAAAAGGATTGGGATATAAAAGATTATAAGCAGCTTGCATTATTAAATCATGTTGACTAAATTAAACGCTTAATTAAACTAGCCTTCATTTGTTTAATGATGACAAAGGGATCATAGATTGCGACATTAACATAACTGCTTTTGCTTTCTTAAACGTGTCCAAAGGAGGGAAGGTAATCCAAAACATAATCTCGATGAAAGTGGATTAGACATAATTAATTTAGTCAAGTTGCCATTTTTCCTAATATTGTAGTAAATGATCTTTTGTTGGTGATCAAAATGTTTGGGTTATATTTGCTAAGCTCACAAAACAAATCTAATGTAAAATGGGGATGTACTGCTTGTAATTGAAAAACATGTCTGATTTTGATGTGAAAGTTGAAATACCTCTGATTTTACTGATACAGATAAGTTTATGGACATGCACTATTAATGATTAAACATGTTCGTTAAAATTCGTAAAATGGTTAACGTGTGTATTATTCTGAGACGGAGGGAGTACTGTATCGTAAACACATTGCAAGAAACTACGAACATGGTGTAGGTGAGAATGGGTTCGCAATACACATGAAATGTAGCAAAAGATGTGAATATACGTAGTCTGTCATTTTACTCTTATAATTCAAAATACGGTATGAAATATACGAAAATATCCTCGCTCATTAGATTTATTGGGAAACTTAGCGAAATTTAGGGACGGCATTGTAATTTCTTGGTATTTTTTAACTATGCTGACTTAAATATTGGAATGTATATAGCAGTTCGGAAGATGTATTAATAGCAGAAGAAGGTGGAAGGAAGGGAGATTGATGAGGTGTGGGTTTTGGTGGTAAGGAACTGTGAACTTGTTTCTCCACACGGACTCTTTCTGTTGCATCAACTGATTCTGAGGACCCATCACAGACCTTCTTCCATGTGAGCTTCTGCAACACCATTACATTCCATGAACCCCAGCTTCTTCTGGTTATTGCTGAGTGCTGACACAAAGTGATCAAACAAGAAAGGAGGAAAAGATATTGCTGTCAAAAGATTAGATCGAGCAAGATAGAAAGGAAGAATATCAGTAGGGATGACATGCATGTCGGCCTGGTAGATTCGTGTTGCAATATATTTGTGCGAATTTAAATCAATACCACTCCGTCCTAGTGAAAAGTGCAAGAGAGAGAATGTTGGAGTAGAAATTTGAATTGTAATATGAATGGTGGAGATTGAATTTGAGAGGAAAGTGGGTGAAATGATTGGATGAAAATTAAAGATCATTACCATAAAACGAAAGTATGCACCTTTTGATTGGGACACCCAAAAAGAAAAGTTGTTCAAGTTCGACTGGAACGGAGGGAGTATTAAGTTTAAATTTGTGTCACATATATAATTTTAATCTAATTTCATCATGATAGTATGTGTATTTAGGTCGGATTTTATAAGTTTTCAACTTTTTTGGAACTGTTATTACACCGTTTGTAAAATTAGATGTTTATAGAGTCTTACATCATTTTTGCTGAGATTAATTATACACAAACCGTAATACAGGTCGGAATTAAAAGTAGATACTTGGAAACTTTGATGAGTTTAACAAATTCAAGTTACAATCTTAATTATTGAAACAAAAGGCGATAATCTTCTATTCTCAGATATTCATCACTCTTCCCGACACTACAGATTGATGAGAAGGTAAATCACTACCTTAGTGTTGTATGAGAATTTCTGGTATGTTATGCTACCTACTATTACATATGATTGGTGAATACCATACTCTTTGAATTTAATGTAATATATATTTATAAGATACTTAATTATCAACCCACCCTACCATTAATATATGACAATAATTGAAAGACTTTTTAAAAAAGGAATTAAAAGACCTCTTTCTTAAAATGAAATTTTATGATTAAAAAACAAAATTTGAAAGAGTTGAAATTATTGACCTTGTATCTATTTACATTGTACTACTAACTTTGTTCACGTGAGAGAGAGGCGGTGGAGTGGGGTTGGGGTTAATTAGGTCCATTTATTCGTCTCTGAGCCCTAATACTCCAGCAGACGTCGGCCCCTCCCTGCCTGACCAGGTTGTGGGATTTCACGTGCATTTCACCCATTCCTGCAAACTTCATTTCAGTGTCCTATGATTCTTACTTGGATAACCGTTGCCACACACTTGTCTGATCAGTAATCCTCCATCGCCTCCTTCTTGTAGAATTTGATCTGATGGAATCATCGATTTCGTGACTGATTGATTTTGGTAGGGACAACGATTTTGAGTAGGAGTTTGCTTCTCTACTTGAAACTTCACGGATTAGTATTTGATAGAATTCATGCCACATATGGATTTCAACGAGATAGTGAATGTGTTGAATGGAAAGTTAATCAGTTTAATTTAATTCAATATAGTTCGGTGATTTTGATGAAATTTAAATAAATATTTCATTAAGTGTCAAGAGTAAATAGTTGATTTCTTTTATAATTCTGTCAGGAATGACAGTATGGGACAGGTGTATGTAAACCACCATATTGTAGATTTCAAGTTTCAATCCCTCCATTTAAGAATCTTAGACCTTCTAATTGAACCCTTGGTTGAAAGAAATGAGTGTCTAGGATTCTCGCCTTTTGAAAATGTGTTTTCGGGTTATAACGGGTTCAGTCGTTTGAGTTTAGCAAGAAGTAAACTTAAGAAAGTAGAGTCTAAGATTCACGTGCTTGATTATCGTAATTTAACTCATTTTTATCTTTTCTTGAAGTAAGTTTTTCGTTTAGATTTAAGTGACACATTCTCCTTTCGCCCCCTTTTCCTCTCTCTTCTAAACAGTAACAAAATCATATCTAACCTTTGCGGGATGGTCGCGGCGCCATCGACGCCGGACAGATCACCCCTCCCACCCCTCTACCTAGTTTAATCATCTATACCATCCATGCCCAACCCAAAACCCGAAACCACCCATTGGAGCAAAAACCAGATGCCCACTTGCATCATACATCGGAGCAGTGATTAAGATCCGGACGTTGCGGATTGGGCAGAAAAATGTGCGGATGTTGGTCTGCCGGCGGCATTGACCACCGGCGTTGACTTCCGACCAACTAGCTGGAACTATGACATGGCCTGAACCCGGACGCAGCTCGGATGGGTACCACGCGACGGGTGTTTTTCTCTACACCATCAGGGTTTATACTGATATATTAGGGATGTGTTTCTTTTTTTTTTACAGCACATTGGCTTTTATAATCGTTTGATCCCTGAACCTCCTAGAAGGAATGGATGAGGAATCTCTTACTGTTGAATGGAGAATCCATTCATTACTTTCCAATGTTTTTTCATAAATAGGGAACAATGACCGCCAGTTGAGAGTAACCAATCCCCAAACTATTTTAAAAATTGAAGAGGACTATCCCTGACTCAGGGTTGTCTCTTACCAGGCTTGCTTTATTAGCCTATTTTTGTTAGTTTCTCTTGCCCTCACCCAGAAAAACTATCCAAACCATTTACTCATTCTAAACAAGTCTATCTATCCAATGCAAAACTTAGTTAGGGATTGCATGTACCAACACACACTTTTTCCGCTACTGTGGCCGCAGTGGTAGAGTGTAGGAAACACTAAGTAGTTTAACCGGTCAAACTTAGTTTAGTGAAATTTAATTGAGGCGCTCAGGCTAGGGCGGAGTATTGAAGGGGCTGATGCGGCGATCAAGGAGTAGGAACAGCACCTGAAGTCGGAAGGTATGCCTGAAAAATGGATCTCCGCCGCGTTTGGAACTTGTGAATGCGCAGCCGATAGGTTTCTTCTCACTAGATTATGCCTAGTATAGACGTTTGGGTCATGGAATGTGTTTTTTTTCTTTGTTATTAGGTTACGGTAGGCAAGAGTTTGGAACTAGCATTGTTGGTTACAACAAGATTCTATTACTGGTCTGTTCCCGATTCTCCGGCGGGATATAGGCTACTCAACTGATGTTAGGATAAATCCAACGACATACTTCACTTGCATTCTCCTGCATAAATGTAGATTTGTTGTAATCACTCTGAATAAGCATGGAGGCGACGCGGTATCATGCTGCACAAACAAAATGCAGTTTTGTGTTGTTTCAACAAAACGGCGACACAGTACCGGTGATGTTACAAAACAAAACGGTGATGTCATACTGTGCTGCTACAAACAAAATGGAACTGCTAGCAGAAATGTGGATTTGTTGCAATCCGGTTGAGAGAACCTCTGAATAAAGTAGGACTGAATAAGCATGGAGGTGACGCGGTATCATGCTGCACAAACAAAAAGGCTATACAGTTTTGTGCTACAACAAAACGGCGACACAGTACCGGTGATGTTACAAAAAAATGGCGATGCAATATCGTGCTGCTACAAAACAAAACGGAACTACATGCACCGAATTAAACATGACCCCGTAATTGCAATTGCGTCGACGTTGGGCATGGGATTTGGAGTCAAGGAGCAGAATGACATATGGTATGTGGCCATTATTCCAAGCAGGTATCTCTCATGGTTTAGATAGGTTATTATAGGAGGTTCATCCCAATTGTGTGAGCCTAGTAAACAGCGTTTGTTATGGTCTTGAAATTAGTGTTTAGATTCTAGCTAGATTAGCCCATTATTTATAATAGTCGATAGGCAGGAAATTAGTGTTTAGATTCTAGGTAGATTTTTTTATAATAGTCGATAGGGTACCCGCACATGCGATGCAAATCTAGCAAACTGATGTAACCCTATTTATAATGATGAGAAGAGCACCATTGTACTTGAACAAAAAGTTGTTTCAATGTAGAATAGGTGGTTGATTTATATTTAATTCATGCATAGGTTGGTCGCAAAATTATTTAGTTTAGAACTACTAGCACAGATTATAATATTTGTTTTGTTTAATATAATAAATTGATAATAAAACTTTTAATAATTAAAGTTGTTGCAAATGTAGAATAAGTGATTGATTTATGCAAATTCTCTAGAAAGTCCGACTTTCTTAAGTGTTATGGAACTACCACTATATATTTAAGGTCAAGTGATACTATTTTGTGTTAAAACATTGATAGTATCAAAGTGAACATATAATAAAACATGTTTTAATGCAAAAATTCATGAATTTACATTAAAACATTAATAAAATTCAAATAACAAATTTTACAGTTCAAATTAAAAGGTACACTTTATAAGTTAAAACGTATAAAGACTCTTATGAAAAGTCAGGAAAGTTGGACTTTCAGGAGACTTTCTCATTGATTTATATTTAATTCATGCATAGGGTGGTCGCAAAATTATTTAGTTTAGAAAAACTACTAGTACTGATAATAGAATCTATTTTGTTTAATATAATAGAAAAAAAGAATTTATTTTGTTTAATATAATAGAAAAACAAAAAGGGAAACGTCGCCTGAGAGATTCGAACTCTCGCGGGCAAAGCCCATGTACTTAGCAGGCACACGCCTTAACCACTCGGCCAAAGCGACTGTTGTATTTTATAAAACAATTTCAAACAATATAAACAAATTGTTTAGGCTGTTTCGACCCATTATTTTATTCCTGGAGTTTGTAAGTATTATTTAATCGCTCCCCAATTTCCCCTGGAATAAAAGACGGTAATACTCGCATTTAGGACACGTCAATTCCAACACCACAAGTTAATCTCCCCAGTTTTCTCGAAGATTCATATATCAAGCACTTTGTTATTTAAAAAAAAATTAAGTAGCACAATTGTAAATTCTTTAAATTAGTATATAATATCTAGCTTTTATTCGTAATGATCACAAAGTTCTTTTTTATAGTCCAATTAATTCGAAAGAAATTCAAAGAGGTTCATAGAAGAATAGGAGCCTTTGTTATAATTATAAAATAAAAATATGGAGCCTGCCATATTTTAAGGTTGTCATGGCAGTAACTTTATCAAGTACTACTACTAGTACATACTACATAGTATCATCTTACAGTAAGATCATATCACCTGCCAAAGACAACCACAGGAGAATTTTCTTTTATAAAAAGAACGCATTCCAAATATAGCAACCTGCAGATAAACATGGACAAGAGGGACACAGATGATCATTAGTTGTACTTTGGCAACAAAACAGATTAATTATGTTCATATCCAAACAAAACCATGGTTTACTACTTACTCCTGCACCATGTATTCACCAGAGGTTCCTACTTTTATGCATAAAATTAAATAATTGATGCTGCAGAGATATTATGGCTATGACAGACACACAGGGGGAGAGATAATATTTAGTATATCAATTCATACTCATCAGCCCCCACCATCTTCTCCCTTGTTCTCGATGCTCGTTCTTTTCAACATAACTGCACTACAGATGAAATTCAGCTTAGTTTAACTCCTTCTTTTACTTTTTCCGTTCCATGTTGAATTAGTTCAAATCAGGTGAAAAAAGCATGCATCAAGTATAGACTGCAATCTTTATACGCTGTTGCACATGTCCACTAGGAAAAAAATGCAAATTCTTGTTGGCCAAAACTACTGCAACATTATATTCATAAGTTCATGATTCAGTAAAAAAAGGCTCAAGTTGGCCAATAAGCCTGATGATTTAGTTTTATACTAAGTGGTAGCATAAAGACTAAAGAGTTTTAGGTGAAGAAATATGTTAAGAAATTAGAGAGGATAAGGTGTTGCGCAATTATGAAACCGACAGATGAAGATGTGGGAAATCCCATTCACAATGAGTACCGAATTTTTAATGTTTCATGTCCTGGACGCATGAAGCAAAGAATCAATCATGGGAAGTAGCAGGCAAATAATAGGGGGTCCTATGCAACATGCATGCATTTGGTAATATGGCAGAGAGAGAGAGAGAAGAAATTTCTTGATTGGATTTTGGTCCACCTGATTCAATTACCTCAGTTTCATGATTTCCAGGATAACGATATTAACTCTTGCCTGCAACTCTTCCGTTTCCCTTCCTAATATTGATGTTTTCTCTGTGTTTTCCTCGAAACGACACTCATTGGCAGCAGTATCCCAGCTAGTGGGGGGACCGAAACCAGCAATTGGCTCTCACTTCTTTTGCAGATAGTCAGCCTGCATTGTGCTAGATGAGTATATTTATGAGTTATCTCAACTGCATAGCTAAATTAATTGAAGATGCAAATCATAAAGGCTGCAGGCATCACATGATGAAAAGATTAAATCGGACCACCAGCCAGCAAACAGCTACACAGATAACAAAATATGTAATAAATTCTAACTGGGATACTCTTAACCCATACCAAATGTACCTACAAACTGAGGTTTCAGGTCAGCCTAGGGATCTAAAATAGTTTCCTATTGGGGGGAATATAAATGAAGATGGAAACATGGAAACCACAATGCTTTTGTTAATTCTTGAAAAGAGGAGAAAAGAAAATTGTATTGAAAATGTATACATGGTCCCGAAGTACGTACCATACTATCTCCATGGATGTCCAGATGCATAACCTCTGAATCTGCATATTAAAGTCTGCCTCACATTTCAACTTCTTGCACTATAACCACCAGCTATATCTGCTTGCCTCAATGCAACCAATTTTTTATAGAATGTCAATGAACATGAAATGATACCAAGTGGCAAGTACAGCAAGAGGCACTATATCTTCATACTGTCATCACAATACTGATAACATAAAATCTAACAAGAAAAAAAACTACAGTAATCTATATTTTGAAGTGACAAAAGTTTCAAGATTTTGCAAACAGCCAAAGTAGGCTTTTGACAACATGGCAATTTTTTCGAGTCTAAATACGCATCTAGTCAAAACAGTGTCTACAATTTCATATTACCAAATACTTATAGTTTTCAAAGCTATAATTCCAGCATGAACTTGAAAGTACAAGTGCGATTTAATTTTGAGGATCACTACTCTAATCATAACTAGAATCTGGGTCTGAGACTCATAGCCGCGTAAGCTCAATTCATACTGTCCGCACAGTCTTCCTAGCTTCAGAGTTCAGACAAAGTTGTAATCAACTAGCATGCTAAGCCTGGAAGCTATTGGTACGACCTGTGTTCCATTCTGCTTCATACTCTACCTGTATTATGAATTAAGAAAAGCACTTCCTTAATACAACCATTATAATGACCAAATGATTAGAGTAATACAACCAAGTTTGAAGCAGGATATTAACCTGAGGCAATAACCGCTTGACTAAGAACACAACCCCTACACCTTGTACTATATTACAAACACACGTCAGGATTTTCTCGGGATCGTATCATAGGTACACCATCATCCCTCCACATTATTCTCTCTTCACATAGTGCTGCTACAACTTCCTTATACATCTTGTGCTCCTAATGGCATAGTACACGTCATTATGTCAGCCAAAAGAGTTTATAAAAATAAATTAAAAAGGCAAAGCAGAGGTATTATGCATAAGAAAGCAATATTCAGATACAGCTAATAGAGAAATTGAATTGTTATTCATTGTCATTAGTCTGTGTTTGTTGTGTCTTGTTCAAGCATAAGCGAAAGTATGGTCACTTCAGTGAGAAACCATAGACAAACAGTGTCACTAGAAATTCAGAATCAAGAACAAACAGCAGAGAGAAATAAGCAAAATTATATGATGAATTATTTAACATAGCATACTCATACTAGACTTTGCATAGTTGACATGTAATATTTTGTTTGAAATCATAGTTGACATGTAATTAGAACTTAGAAGGCCATATATCACCTCACGGAGGACTCTTCCAGCTAGCTCTTCAGCTGTGTCATCAGTAAGCACAGGAACAATTCTTTGAGCAAGAATGCGTCCTCTATCATACTCCTCATCAACATAATGAATAGTTGGACCAGAAAATCTGCAAGGAACCCCGAGTTCAGGTAAAATATATATCAACTAATGCAAATCTTTTAGAAAAGATTCTTGAAAAAAAACTAAACAACTTTGTAACTCATTTATAAGTGCTGATAATCCAACAATAATTTTTTGGAACACTTTTTTGCCTATATAGTTATCTCATATTATAAGCATGAACAACAATCAGTGATATAAAAATGTAATGTCAAGTGAGGGAGGATTCTTCACCTAGCTCCTGATTCTATGACTGCTCTATGGACCTTTATACCATAATACCCTTTCCCTCCAAATGCAGGAAGAAGAGAAGGGTGTATATTCAGTATTGATCTTGGAAAAGCTTTAATCAACTCCACGGGTATGATCTTCAAGAATCCAGCCAAGAGTATGAAGTCCACATCGTAGCTTCTGTAAAGTTAAGATGCATTAAAATAGTGAGAAAAAAAATGCAAAGGATTGGCAGTAATTATATTTGGTTTTTCCTCTTGTCAAGTTGTAATTTCTTCCATGCTTCCTTCATTAAATTGGACTAAAGTCTAAAATACATAGGGGTTTCGTGCTTATATATCTTCATTACAAATTTGTGAAAGATGGACATGAAAGCAGATCAAACTATGTTACGGAGCTTGGAAAGTAAAGCAGCCAGTCACTTCGTGTCTCTCACTCTAAAGATGTTACTTTCAAATCTTGTATTTATTGAATGTTTGAAGTTAAAAGAAAATATCAGTTCCATTCTCATTCTTATTAATTTCAGCGTAGGTGTATCATGCAAATATATGGAGATCAATTACAAAACATAGAGTGGTAATAGTGTAGACATATGCAGCCAATGCAGAGAAATATGGTTTGTACGTTCAAGACAAATACAAAAGTGCCAGTGATGAGTTCAACAATTAGTACACAGATTAGTAGAAAAGGAAGCAATTTAAGAAGCAAAAGTAAGGCATATTCATCTTTTTTCAGGCTTCACTGGGCATCTGAATGATCAGATTAGCAGAAAATAGCCAGCTTTAACACAATCTTTAATAAGTATCTATTGGACCAGTAGGGACAAAAGTCCTCTTTACACTTACTAGTTTCGCTTATTAGATATTCACATCGAAACCAAATTCTCCCAGAACTTTACAGGAACTTCTATCCCATGCTCGATTGGAAAATCCATCTTTATTTATTAAACATTATCAGACAAAAGAAATTCTGGGGACAAAGACAAACCAACCTCTAATTTATTTTTTCAGTTTACACCTACTAGTTTTGCACATGAAAAAATCACAACACAAAACAAAATCTCTAGTGCCTCAAAACAGATATTCCTATAATATCAACAGCTTTTACACGAAACACTGAAAGTTCCTGAGATTATGTTAAAATACCTCAGAACATTCACAATATCATTTGGAGATAGACCCGGTCCATCTTTCACTTTGGGAAACAAAATCACGGGAATTCCTTTTTCTCTAGCATACTCTGCACCCCCACAATCTGTCATGAGAAATAGAACTTGTATAAGGTAAAGCAAAATTATGTCAGAAAAACAAAGTTGTATTGTACCAACATAAGAATGTATTTCTAGAGCTCTCCGGTTTGCAACCTAACTATATTAATCAATAAATAGGTGCAGTTTTAAAAACCTAATAATCATTTTCAGGCCATGATCATCTCAGAAGTATTTTTCCCCCGTGTGTCTTTCATACTTGATTTTTGCTGTTTTCAGAGCAGAAGAGGGCCTTGTTTGGGTATGGCAACTAGGGAAGCGTAAACCAAAGAATGCCTGTTAATTTATTCTTACTATCCTAGTTTTTGCATCTTAACTTAAGAGTGAAAAGTGCGCTGCAAGGCAAAATGCAAAAAAAATTGTTACAACATACTATAGTCAAGCAGTATGTGGGTAGGACTAAGATCTGAAATGAATGATATTGAAATCAAAATTGTACCACTCAACTAATAGTAATGGACTGAACTGTTACATCTAATTTGTTTTCTTCATTTGAACTAACTGAATCAGTAATAAGTAAGTACATATCCACAACAACAACAAAAAAGCAAAAGAGCAGTTTGTTAAGTTTACAAACTGAGTAATGCATCTATTTACCAGAACGAATTCTATTTTATTTGCCAAAAGGCCAAAAGAATCCTAGACAGTAGAAACAGCCGCAAAATAGGTAGAAGTACCTTCCGAACTCAACAAACTAGGACAGTGGAATTCTGACTCCATTTTAAGCATTAGTAGAAAACAATCAGAAAGAGATGGACTGAACTGATTTATCTGATTTCTACATTTGAAGTATATATCAAGAACAACAAATTACTCATGCAGTGATTAGCAACCATCAGTATACTACTGATGCAGTTTCTGGTTAGGCCAAATGATAATGATCCTGCAACATTGCAAATTACTATCAAGCAAGAATACAGAATTTCATTGCATCATTTCGCTGGACAAAAAATTATTTCATCACAAACCCCCCAAAATTTACTTAGGATGTTCCATATTTTGGCTGTACGGCCGAAAAAAGAATCCTAAATCTAGACTTTCGAATCACAGCAACCTTGATATCATGTTACAATTATTAACTCATAACTAATATGTGTCCGTTCATACTGATGTTAGTTAACTGTACATAAAGTTGAAAACTTTGTACACAAATGACAAAAACACATTTAAACAACCACAAGGAAACCATACCGGGCTTATTAGTGACCACAACAGCAATGTCCCCGTGAACAAATCCACCAACAATCGCCTCATGCAGCGATTTGAAATTCGAACCGCCCCCAGAAACAAAAACAGCGAGATTCTTCCTCTTGATTCCAGCCTTCTGATCAACGAATTCCTGAGTACTCTGTATCTTTGCCTCCTTCACACAAGATATGCTTCTGCTATTCAATGCTGTACCCGTAGCTAAAGAAGAAGAAGCAAAGGAATAATGGGTTCGGGAAGGAGAAAAGGATACGCGTTTGGCAGGGCACAGTCTGGAGGTTTCAGTAAAGGGTTTGGGGATGGTGAGCTGAGGCCTAAATGCACAGCTCTGAGCATCCATTTTGAGTGGAGAGAGTCGCGGCGGGAGAGGGTATTTATTGTAGGGGGAGAGTGTCTGCCGGCGGCGTAACTATACCGTCGCCGGTAAAGGGATGCTTTCAAAGGGTGGAGGTTTGAACGTTGTCGGAAGGGGGGCGCGCGGCGTGGTTTAAGAGCTCGAGTGTTGTGTGCTTGATTTATCAAAAAACTCACTTTAATCTATAGTCTATACCAACCTTAAAGTAATTCTAAATATATAGGGAAAATTCTTAGAAAGAGCTTATGACAAGCGTTGAATTTCTAATTAGGCGTAAATTTTTTATAATTTTTATTAAATGTATTTGATTTATTATTTGACAACTTCACTTTTAATTTTAGTTTCAATTTAATTCTCAATTTAATTTCATGCTAATTTTACTTTCATCCTCATTTTTTAAAAGCAAATGCGACTATGACTGTTAATTGTTATACATTGACGCGCCGCCATGTTCGTAATCTTAGACGACGTAAGATAACTTGTACGCCAAGGTGGCGCTGTGATCGGAGACGATGATCCGCGCCGCTGATGTAGCAACGAGCTTTGGGGGCAGGGGACTATGTGGCCGCCATAGCTATACATCAGGCGAAACTTTCCTCTGGCGTACGGCGGCGCTGCAGCGGGGATAGGTTATCCCACAAATCAATGTTGTGTGAGCGTGGGGATGACACTTTCAACACATGTGGATAAAGAACTTTGAATTAATTAACCAATTGCAGTGATAATTGTTATATGAGCAAGGACGGAGCAGTGGGTTGACAGTGAGTGCCACCCGGGCAAGGATACTGACTGAGACCAATTGATGATGACTGGTCAACATCAGCGAATGCGACGTCGCGACGAGCGGTGTTGGTAACTTGGTGTGGGTTGAGATTGTTGGCGGGTTTGAGGATTCGGAAAGATTTGGTTAGATTAGGGCTCGGTAGTGATCGTGGTTTCCGGTCGTCGGTGACGGGCGGTGATGTTTAGTGGTGCAAGTGATAGTGATCAAGTTTAGAGGTGGTGGTATGGTGGTGGAACTAAAAAAAGGTAGCAGCCTAGCAGGTGTGGGGTATAAGACGGAGTTCAACCAATATTTACAATTAAGTTAAAGTAAAAAAGAAAATTGATTAGTAAATTGTCAAATAATAAATCAAATGCATTTAGTTTGAATTATAAAAGTTTTACGCCCTAACTAGGAATTTCAACTCTTATTATGCCCTTTTTAGGAATTTACCTAAATTTCTAATACCATTCCAAACTTTATAGAACTATCACGGTTTGAATCGTATGCCATTTTGATATGTTGATTTAGGTTTGGGTGGCTCTATATGCAGGTCCAATTTACTTCTACATGTCCAAATTAAATCTGAAGTGACAATATTGTTCCTCTTAAATATGTATTATAATTTACAAAAAAATAATTTATGATTTGGACACGTATTCAATCATTACATAGACGTATTTATGCATTCAATTATTGAATGCACTCTATACTTTTCAATTATATTTCATTTGTTTGCTGAATAAATTTTGTTTATTTTTTATATAAATAATATATCAATGAGACTATCACAAGTGATACACAATAGCACTGGCTAAATCAACTTCTTTGTGATCCGGGTTTGAACCCGGCCGCGGAATTTGTTTTTATTTCAACTTGAAACTGTCAACGTATACATTATGTCTGTTTTGTTTTTGAATAATTAATCTATTGAACGCACTATATATATTTTAATTATATTTCCTCTTTTTGCCAATTAAATTTTGATTAATTTTTATATAAATAATATATCATTTAGACTATCACAAGTGATCTGTAGTAGCACTAGTGATCTGTAGTAGCACTGGCTAAATCAACTTCTTTGTGATCCGGATTCGAACCCCGGCTGCGGAAAATTGTTTTTATTTTAAGTTTAAACTGTCAGCATATATATTGTGTCCGTTTGATTTTGGAAGAATTAATCTATTGAATGCACTCTATACTTTTTGATTATTTCCTTTTTCCGCCAATTAAATTTTTTGTTTTTTTATATAAATAATATATCAGTTAGACTATATCAAGTGATCTGCAGTAGCACTGGCTAAATCAACTTCTTTGTTATCCGGGTTCGATTCCCGGCTGTGGAATTTGTTTTTATTTTAAGTTTAAACTGTGAACATATATATTGTGTCCGTATGGTTTTTGAAGAATTAATCTATTGAATGCACTCTATATTTTTTAATTATTTCCTTTTTTTCAATTAAATTTTGTTTTCTTACTAATAGTATGTTACAAAAAAACGATGTATTTAATTTTTTTAATATAAATATTATGAACAAACTTATGAAGATCGAGGATGAATTGTGTTTAAAGAAAAATTCAATCTGCAATTACCAATGTCAGGAGCATAAGAGGAAGAGTAGACACCGTTCTTTGCCTAATATCTTTGGTGCCAAAGAGAACTCCATCAATAAGAGAGTGTCAAACCAGCAATAAGAGGAGCCAACTGAGAAAGGTTGGCAAACATAATAATCCAGTGGCTGGCAAGATGAACGTCGTTCAATATCTCTATACTGGTGCACATAACCTGCAGCTCAGTCCAAGCACTCCAGTTCCACGGGTAGTTATTCACGGACTCCACGAGAACAGTTCAAGCAAGGTTTTGAATTCTTGAGAAAATGCCGTGTACAACAATCACTCAAAATCATCATCGTGTACATCGTGGATAATATAGATTGTGTGTGATGTAATATTTTCATACTTAATTAATTATGGATAATTGCGGCATTCATGTTAATTGTGTGATGTAATATTCATGTTTTCCTTTCGTTGATGTGTTAATTAGCATGATGGACTGAAATTACCGTGTAAATTAGTGTGTAAAATAGGATTTTATAGGTGGAATGAGTTGTATTTGTAAAAATAGAAGGCGTAAGCTATTTAGTATGCTATAATATATGCATACCATATATTATATATATTGAAATAGCCAACTGCATATTATATAATATATGATAATGAACACCATGACAATCATATTAGAAAAAAACATATTAATACT
The DNA here is from genome assembly GCA_948330725.1 of Sherardia arvensis. Classification (NCBI taxonomy): domain Eukaryota; kingdom Viridiplantae; phylum Streptophyta; class Magnoliopsida; order Gentianales; family Rubiaceae; genus Sherardia; species Sherardia arvensis. The sequence goes on along the minus strand of OX415238.1, from coordinate 7,523,637 downwards.
AAAGCAATTACGTAAATTAAGTTCAGGTAAATAGTATTAATATGGTATACAATATTAAATTCGGTAAAATTCGTAGATTAAACAAACAAAAAAAGGAATATATAAAAGAGAAAGTTTCTGGAGAGACCGTTCATGTTATAGACCAAGAACTATATAGTAATGGTATGATAAAATAAACAAGGAGGTCCTTAATTGCAATATACTCAAAATAGTTACTATTGACGCGCTAAAACTATTCACACGCACTATTCATTGGTCCGTTACTATTCACTGAACTGCACTATTCACTGATCCGTCACTATTCACTGGGCTGCGCTATTCATTGGACGGCACTGTTCATTGGACTGCACCAAATCTCACATCTGGCCATACATGCCTAAAACAGACCAGAATATGGGGATTTTAACACATAAGGTACACATTATAGGCGGAAACATGAACATGAACATCTAAACATGCTACCCTAACCAATTTTCACACACCAAACATCACATATGCCCATTCATGCCTCAAACAGACTAGAACATGGGGATTTTAATACAGAAGATCCACATTATAGGCAGAAACATGAACACAGAAATCTAAACATGCTACCCTAACTAATTTTCAAACACCAAACCTCACATATGACCATACATGCTTCAAACAAACCAGAACATAGGGATTTTAACACATAAGGTCCACATTATAGGCAGAAACATGAAAATGAACATCTAAACATGCTACCCTAGCCAATTTTCACACACCAAACCTCACATCTGGCTATTCATGCCTCAAACATACCAGAACATGGGGTCTTAAGCACATAAGGTCCACATTATAGTCTCAAACATGAACACGAACATCTAAACATGCTACCCTAACCAATTTTTCACATACCAAATCTCACATATGGTCATTCAAGACTCAAACAGATCAGAACATGGGGTTTAAGCATATAAGGTCCACATTATAGTTCCAAACATGAACACTGACATCTAAACATGCTACCCTAACCAATTTTCACACACCCAACCTCACATCTGGTCATTCATGCCTCAAACAGACCGGAACATGTGAATTTTAGTACATAAGGTCTACATATAGGCACAAACATGAACATGTACATCTACACATGCTACCCTAACCAATTTTCACACACCATCACATCTGGTCGCTCATGCCTCAAATAGACCCGAACATGGGGATTCTAACACATAAGGACCACATTATAGGCGGAAACATGAACATGAACATCTAAACATGCTACCCAAACCAATTTTCACACACCAAACTTCACATCTGGCCATTCATGCCTCAAACAGACCAGAACATGGGAATTTTAACACACAAGGTCCACATTATAGGTAGAAACATGAACATGAACATCTAAACATGCTACCCTAGCCAATTTTCACACACCACATCTGGCCATTCATGCTTCAAACAGACCGGAACATGGGAATTTTAGCACATAAGGTCCACATTATATGCACAAACATAAACATGAACATGTAAACATGCTACCCTAACCAATTTTCACACACCAAACCTCACAAATCTATCTATACTATTTACTAAAGTAGTAAACACTAGTGACACGTGTCTGTTTCTCCTTAACTTATTTCCCGCCAAAACTTTTCTTTACTAATTTTAGCAACTTATGTCAAGTTTCCCAAAAACTATATGAATAACCAAAAATAGTTATCACTATTTTCTTGCCTAATAATTTTACTAATTATAGTAAATTTTACTTTCTCTAATCATTTTACAAATTTTAATAGAATTTACTAATTTTCACTGATTGTTATACTATTTTTGAATTATGATATAAATATTCAATGATAAATTTTGCATAGATAGCTAAAATTATTATATTTGTAATATTGTATTATAACAAGCAATAATGTTTTTATTAAAATGAAAAAATAAGATTAATTAGATTCTAATCAAAATCTCTTTAAGATTAATTGACGATGTTTATCTAATCTAATTGTGCTACTCCACATGTAATTTCTTTCATTACCAACTATCACTATGATATTCTATTCTTTTAAATTATAATAATTATAGTAATGAACAGTAAATCCACGTGTCGCTTTTTCTTTATCTTATTTTCGTGCCTAAATTTTTTACTATACATAACTTATTTCATTTTTCCAAAAACAAACTGTATTAACATAACAAAAAATACTTTTCACTAATTGTTTGCCTACTTCGTTTGCTAATTTCATAAAATTCATTGTGCCTTACTAACTTATCACTTAATTGTCATACTTTTAGTTTTATCTCATATTTTTTGAAATGTTAGATAATTACTATCAATGCTCAGCTTTGTATACAGCTAAATGATTAGATTTGTAAATATCATCACATTAAATCATAAATAAAAATACTTTTTACTAATGGTTTCCTTTTTTTGTATACTAATTTAGTAAATTTACCATGTGTTACTAATTTTTCACTGATTGTTGTACTATTTGTCTAATCTTTTTTTAAATTGTGAGATAAACATTATCGATGACAAGTTTCGTATATAGCTATATACATTTTTATTTTATTAATTTTATCGATAAATATTATTGTGAGATAGATTTGTAATTTCCAATTAATTTTTATTTTCTTTTTTCAAAAATTATATCTACAAAAAATGTTTAAAACATAAATAATGTTAGAAAAAAGACCAAAAAATTCTGGAATTAATTTATGAAATTGCATTTTTTTAATGCATTTTTTTGAAAAAAGATAATTCGAAAAGTTAAATATCTAAATATTCAATCGATTTTCAAATTCTCTTAAAACATTTATACATATTTTTTTTTTGAAAGGAAAATTGCATATCATACTCAGGGTGCTGGAAAACGTCCAACAACGTTTGACAAGAGGAACTGTGGAGTATAACTCCATTCTACATAATCCGAGCTATTATTTTTCCCTATGTTAGATACGAGATGGCATCCGTATTTTCGTTTCTTGGTATCCAGCATGGCAAATTAAGGCCTTGTTGGACAAATTCTACTTGAATCTCCTCAGTGGTGCTTGAAATATGCATTTTTCACAAAACGAACTTTTAGATATTCATTGTATTTTTCTAGGATTTTTTTGTTTATTTAAAAGTTTAGATATTAAGTTTTGAATAAAGAGAATGAAAATGAATATGAAATGACTAAAACACTCTTACATAAAGTTGATTTTTTAAACATATATAACTTTAGGACTATAAATATTGATCAGATTCATATGTTAGGGCTACAAATTGATCAAATTTATATGTTAAGGTTATAAATTGTGCATTTTAAATGTTAAAATGTTGAAAGCCATTTGCCCAACATTTCAAAAGTAATATATGAAAATTGTATGGATATCTTTGTAATTGAAATGGACAATAATCTAATATAAGAAATCAGAATAGTACATTTTAAATTATCACTATGAGTTTTTCAGTTTCCGGTGAGATAAATATAGGGCAGTTTTGTTCCAGTATGATGGCGGACTCGGTCGTGCTCGTCATGAAGCTCATCTTGTATTTAATACCAACAGCATACTATTTAAATGTTTGTTAAAAAGGTCCTCGATTTCAACCATGCCCAGCCAATTACAATGGTATATTATCTAACATTTGCATGAGACTTCTACCACATTCTTTTCGAATACCCTGTCACCTAAAGTTCCAACTTCAAACTTCCTCTAATCATAAACATCATGCAATCAAATTTCAACATATAAAAGCATAGATAGCAGCATTCATAACAAAATTACAGCATTCTTGAGCACTAACCGTACGTGGCGTATCCAGCTGTGGCAACTCCACCAGTAACGACAGCGAACAGGCCAGCCTTGAGAATCGCCCACGACTTCTTCGGCGGAGCTGCAGCTTCCGGAGGAGGCGTCGGAATCTGATCCGCGGCCTGGCCGAGGATCGAGGAAGACACCGCCGCCGCCGCGGCTGCAATAGGCGGCTCCGGCGGCGGAGCGGAGCTCGAGAAGAGGCGGTGATTACTGGAATTCGCAATGCGGGAGCAAACCCGCGATCGAATTAGGTTCAATTCGAGCTGAGGAGGAAGAACAGTGGATTAGTAGGGTTTTTGAGGGACTTAAGCTTTCTTTATTTTCACGGTATTACCGTATATAGATTTTGTCAATACACCCCTGTAGTTTTGGTATAATTGACATTCGTCGAATATTTGACTATCTAATTTTTCTTTCGGCGCCATATTTTTCCTTAATTTTTTTGAAAGATATAGGTTATATCTGTGTTTAACTTATAAGTTATACAATTTAGTTCAGTTCAATTTAGCTCAGTCCAATTCAATTCATTTCAGTGAAACTAACCTCAACATAATTGAGCTAAATCTAGATAATTGGGATGGATAAATTGGAGTGTACTTAGTGAAGTCAAATGAAACTGAACTAAAAATTTTAACTTAAAATAAACTAAATTGAAATGACGATAATTAGGGCACAAGTGTTAATAGTTCTATAATCATATTTAAAACATTGGGCTCTCAATGAAAAACGGAAAAAGCAAAACATCTGACTTTCTCTCTCTAGTTTTCAGTGCTCTCACTTCTCTATAACTTTGAGACAAACTTTTCTACTTTTCCGGCCATAGATCCGTTGTAACGGCTTCTGTCTTGACAGAACTGCCGTGAACGGTAACTAAACTCCTTCCCCTCCGCCCCGCCACCATGGCGGGGCCGCCGCTGGTGAACGGACAGAGAACTTTCCTTCATGCCCTACAATCCAAATCTCCCCCTCTCTCACCGGAGTTGCCAAACAACCCAGAAATCAAAGCCATATCTGAGTACAAGGGAGAATTAGCTTGTATCTTTGCCCCAGAGCAGATCGAGATTCTCTCGCGCCCATACAAAAATGCCTTAATTGGTAAGTTTGGGAAAGGGCGACCGGCGATGCCTGTGATCGAAGCCGCTTTCAAGGCTGCAGCTTTCTCTGGTCAGTATCAGCTTGGAGCTCTGGATCACAGACACATTTTGATTAGGTTTGCAGAAAAAGAGGATTTCCAGCGATGCTGGATGAAATCCAACTGGTCGGAGAGGGCTTCCCGATGAGAATACTCCGGTGGACTCCAGATTTCTCGACGGAAACGGAATCCTCAATCGTCCCAGTATGAGTAACAATTTTCAAACCCCCTGTTTACTATTACAACGAGTCAGTCCTAGAACAGCTAGGCAATCACATTGGGTCTTTTATTAAGATTGATGCTGCGACTAAATTGATAACTAGGCCTTCGGCCATTAAGATATGTGTTGAGATTGATTTATTGCAGCCAATCCCTTTTGAAATGAGAATTGGGTCTATTGTGAATTGCCCAAATATTAAACTGGAGTATGATAACCTTCCTAGCTATTGTGAGAAATGTAGGAAATTAGGGCATGATTCTGGTAATTGCAGGGCAAACCATCACTCTTCTGAGCCTAAACCTCCCTCCACCTCAGTCCAAAACTCAGGGAAAACCCCTCACACAACCACTGAAAAACCTCAGTCCCAATCCCTCACTGAGAAACCTCAGCCCCAATCCCTCACTGAGAAACCCTTCACTAGCCATACCCCAACTCCTGCTACAGATATTCCCCCCAGTCTAATAAGCCTTCACTCTCCAAGAATCCTGCCTTATCAGCCTTCCCTATCCAGACAGTCTCTTTCAAAATGCAGAAAAAATCAAAGAGAATAAACAAACCAAAAAAAAAAAAAAAAAGTAGGGATTGCTACTCCTTCCTCTTCCAAGCCCAACCAGCAAGCCATCATCACCATCTCTGCTACTACAAATGACATCACTAATCCCTCTGCCTATGATACCACTCTCCTCATCCACTCCTCTGATTCTGAGCCAGAGCACACCTTCCAGGAAACTACTGACACTATCTCATCTAATCATGCTTCTCCCATTAGCTCTTTTCTTGCAGGTCCTGACACGCTTAGAATCACTGATTCTGCAGAAGAAGATGGTAACACTCTGCAGCCACAGTACAAGGAAGCATCTGGTGAAGCTACCATGAAACAGGCTCCTCCATCAGAAGACCCTTTTAAACTAGTCTCCACAAAGCCAATGCTCAGAAGAACCTTTGCCAAAGATGACTCTGGAATCCATTCAGGTTTGAATCATGTTTCTCCTCCACTCTTTAAAGCTAAAAATTTGTTGTTTCTCTCCCAAAGCAGGAACATGAACAGATTTTCACCATTACAGCTAGATGTGGATGGACCTGATTCTGGACAATCCCTGGAATTCCCTGGCTCACAAAAGGAATCAAATCCCTCTCAGGTAACTTCAGAAAAGCCTAAACTGAGGAATTATTTTACTCAGGTGAATAAGGTCATTACTCTGTCAAGACCTTCATCAAAAAGCTTTAAAAACATTTTCCATGATTAGTACAACCATGAAAATCAATTGTTTAGTGTGGAATATACAAGGTATTGAAACTGCTCTAGACAGACTAACTAATTTACTGAGAGATAATCATATTGAATTACTATGTTTAATTGAACCTAAGCATGATAATTCTACATGTGATCATTACAAAAATCTTTTTCATTTTAATAACTACATGCATTCAGCCACTCATGATGTCTGGCTGCTGTGGAAAGATTCTATATCTATCTCCATGGTACAAGACAATGCTCAATTTCTCCATGTTCATATTCAGAGCCATAGACTTAATACCAGTATGAATGGTGTTTTTGTTTCACTGATTATAGTGGACCTTCTACTCCTAAAATGGGTAGTATGGCTGATTTTCAAAAGTGTATTGATAATATGGCATTAATCCACATAAACATAGTAGGTAATGAGTATACCTGGACTAATAAAAGGTTGCATCCAACCTTGGAAAGATTGGATAGGGGACTTTGCACCCATCTTTGGAATGCAAAATTCCCTAACTCTTCTATCCTAGTCCTTAATAGGGATAACTCTGATCACAGTCCCTTACTGCTTAAAATTTGCAGTAACATTTTATCTTCCCCTAAATCCTTCAGATTTATAAATACTTGGTATAAAAGATCTGACTTTCCATCTTTGATCCAAAATAATTGGAATCTACCTATTTTTGAATCTGGAATGCTGAGATTTTATCTCAAATTGCAGAGACTAAAAAAGGTACTTAAGATATGGAATAGAGAAACATTTGGGAATGTACACAGAAATGTGGAGCTTGCATAAGAAGCACTAAGAATTCAAGAAATCAGGTATGATCACAACTCATGTGATTCTGAACTGATTCTTTTGAAACTTAGATAAGCTCAGCTTAAAAAGGCTACAAAAGAACAAAAACACTTTTGGAAGCACAAAGCTAAGCTGAAATGGATGACAGAAGGTGATGTTAATTCAAAGTTTTTTCATAATTCTTTGAAGGAAAAAAGATCCAAACTGAGCATTACTAAAATTAGGAATGATGCAGGGATCTGGTTAGAAGAGATGAAAGAAATTGAAACTGAAGCAATTCAGTACTATACATCTCTCCTAACCAGTGAGCATAACTCAGAAGATGATTTTTTCTCTGATCACTTTCTTTCAAAAATTCCTAGACTAGTCACTCAGGAACAAAACTGCACCCTGCTTAAGCCAGTAGAACTTGATGAACTGAGAACTGTGGTTTTTTCTTTAAATAAGCACAGCACTCCGGGACCAGATGGTTTCTCATCAGTTTTCTACACTAAATCATGGGACTGTATTTCCATTGATTTACTAGCTGCTGTAAATGAATTTTTACAAGGTGCAAACATTTCCAGGGGTATTGCTGCTACTTGGATCACCATTATTCCAAAGAGGGATACCCCTATCTCTTTTGATGATTTCAGGCCCATTAGTTTATCTAATGTGATAAATAAGATATGTTCCAAAGTGTTAATGGACAGATTGAAACCTATCATGCCTGAACTAATCTCCCCTCACCAAACTGCATTTCTAAAAGGTAGAGATATTGCTGATAATGTCATCTACCTTAGAGAAATGGTGAGACATCTAAATAGAAAGTCCAAAGTGCCAAATTGCATACTTAAACTGGACCTTAGGAAAGCATTTGATAGAGTTAGCTAGCCCTTCTTGAAAAAAGTTCTAAAAAAGTTTGGATTCCATGACAGGTTTGTGGAATGCATCATGAAGAACTTATCCCAAGCATGGTTCTCCATTTTAATTAATGGTAAACCAGTGGGTTTTTTCCAGGCTTCCAGAGTAATTAAACAATGAGATCCTTTATCTCCATTTTTGTTTGATCTATTTTCTGAGGCTTTCTCAAGAAGTTTGGCTTACATTTTTCAAACTGGGAAGCTGACCTATTACAATCTTCCCAGAAATGCTAGTTCAATTTCTCACCTTTCCTATGCAGATGATACAGTCTTGTTTCTATCTGCTGGAAAAATCTCACTCACAAGATTAAAAGCATTTTTGGTTGTTTTTGAAAGAGTCTCTGGTCAGAAAATTAATTTTGACAAGAATGATTTTTTTATAAGTAAACATGCCACACTTGCTAAAAGAAATGAGGTGAAGAATATTCTTGGAATGAAAGAAGGTTGCTTCCCTTTCAAATACTTAGGTTGCCCTATATTTGAAGGAAAAGCAAAAAATTGCCACTTTCTTCCATTAATAGAACTAATACAAAAAAAACTGAGTTACTGGAGAAACAAATGGCTCTCCTCAGGAGGGAAAATTACTTTAATTCAGACATGCCTCTATGCTATTCCTATGCATATTCTTACAGTGATGATTCCTTCAGGGCACACCATCTCTATACTGGAAAAATTGTTTGCTAATTTCCTATGGGGCTCAACTGAGGTAAAACCTAACAAGAAGTGGAGAAAATGGGAAAAATTGTGCTATCCAGTGGAAGAAAATGGTCTTGGTTTCAGATCATTACACTCCATCATTCTTTCATGCTCAGTAAAACTCTGGTGGAAATATCAACAGGGTTTGGCTCTGTGGACTCAGTTCATCTACTCCCTCTCACCAGCTGCCAGAAAGTCACACACATGGGCTAGAATATGTGCTGTTAATTCAATCTGTGAGCAACACACCTTGGTTATACATGGGAGAGGTCAATGTAATGTATGGATATCCAACTGGACTGGCTTTGGACCACTTCAGGATTTTTTCCCAGCAGAGCTGACTGATATTCCTCCAGTGTACAATGTGGCTGAATTCATTGCCAACAAGCATCTGTATATTCCACAGTTGGCCAATGCAGTCCCACATGAAGTTCTCCAGTTCCTGTCATCAGCTTCAGTCATTAGCTAGAATGAAGACAGACTTATTTGGAGGCCATCTCTGAGAGGTGACCTAACTTTCAAATCTGTATACAGAACTGTGCATGAACACAGAGGTAACTCTCATTCTCTATCTATTTTGTGGAAAATTAGAGTGCCCAAAAAGATTTTATTCTTTATGTGGAGGCTCTTCAACACTCTTCTGCCATTTGATGAAGTGCTGAATTATCATGGTTTTCAACTGGCTTCTAAGTGCTATCTGTGCCAAAATAATGGTTCTATAGATCACTGGTTCAACAGCTGCATTTTTGCTTCACAAATATGGTCTGAATTGTTTGCTTCATAGGCATTAAGGATTCTGTTTTTATGACTATTTGGGACAGAATCTCATATTATATGACTCATCATGGTCTGTCGAGCTTTCAAGCGAGATTGATCAAAATGATGTCTTGTATAATATGTTGGGTTCTATGGAAAGCTAGGAATAAGATTATATTTGAGAATATCTTGCCCCAACAAGTACCAGGTTATTCATGAGATCAAAGACATCCTTTATTACTCCCTTGCTGCCAGGCCAATCTTTGCAGTGACAGACATAGATAGAGAGATTGCCACAGCTCCATTTATCCCAGCCATTTCAAAACTTCCAAAACCCAAACTGTCCCCCGTGGTCTGGAAAAAGCCAGTTTTTGGGTTCAAATTAAATATGGACGCTGCTTGGATTGCCTCACAATGTGGGATAGGAATGATCCTCAGGGATGAAAGGGGAGATACAATAGCAGCAAAGATCATATTTACTGAAGCAGAAACACCATTGGAAGCTGAGATCAAAGCCATAAGGGCTGGTTTTGATTTTGGTTTTCATTATGGTCTGCACAACTTTTTTATTGAATCAGATTCCTTGAATGAGATCTCCATGATACTAAATCCAGTTACAGCTCATTGGAAGTTGTTCTCTCCATGTGATATAATTCATAGATGTCTTAGGGTCAGACTAGTACATACTCTCAGACAAGCTAATCTTGCTGCTGACTGCCTGGCAAAGATTGCACTTCAGTCCAAGACAGAGAAATCCTTTCTCTGGTCACAGCTACCACCACAAGTTAAAGCCATTGCTCTGCTGGATAAAACCCAGCTGCCCTTCATCAGAATAGGATGAAGAATCTTCATAATTCTGCCAACTCAAGCTGCTGCAACAACTTCAAATCATCCAGGTTTTCTGCCCTAGAATGTCTGCTCCTTTTGATCATTCTGGCACTACTCTAATTGCTTATTGTCTTCTCCTTGTCTCTTAACTATGGTACCGCTCTGTGTTTTGGATTCCCAATTCGCTAATAGGTTTCATAGATTAGAGATTTAATGGTATTGGACATGTAAGATATTTATTCCTTAGCTCTTAGCTTAGGTATTTTTGTCAACACTAGAGCTTGCTCTTGTGCTGTATAGGCTGCGGCCTCTATTGTAATTTTGCCAATTTATGGCCTCAAAATGGTTTGGGATGCCTAATGAAATTTCCCTCACTCCATGAGTGATTTAATTTTTTTTAAAAAACTATAATCATATTTACAAGAGTGAATTGTAAAAGAGGTACTCAAATTATGTAAAAGTCTCATCTAAGGTACCGAAATTATATTTGACTCATTTTACATACTTAAACTATTCAAAATTCTCATCTAAGGTACCTAAACTATTTTTGTTTCATTTTACATACTTAAACTTTAATTTTGTTCCAAATTTAGTACCTCCATGAATCCCTCTGTCATTCTTCCTAACAACAGTATTTTTTTCGAATAGTATATGGTCTTTCTAAAGGATAAATTGTAACCATTTCTCCTACATTTACGTTATGAATTTTCTAACATATTCCAAACTATCAATACATTAAAAAATTATAAATAGAGATGAAAATAATCCTTTAATTTGAATAACTTTTTGATAGTTATTCAACCATTTATTATTTGAAAAAAAAGATCATAATTACGTTTAATATTAAAGGGGATTGAATTTTATTTTTTATAGAAGAAATGGTTGCGGTCCACCCTTTTTCAATTCAGTCATATTATATTGAATTGAAACATCACATACTACAAATTAAACTTATTAACGACGAAATGATCATATGTCATATAGGTTCGCAGTTGAGTTTTAGATTGATTTTTTAAAATTTAGTTGTAATGAAATGAATAAATTGTGATGGAGTAAGTTGGTGAATGAACCTAAAAGTTATCCAAAGATAGTAATTATTGTATTTGTAGTAAATGTGAGCCAAGGATGGGTAACAAACTAAATAGAAGCAATCGAAGATGAAATAGAATTAAGACTGATTTCTGCTTGTGATTCAAAAGTCATCCAAAATTAGTAGTAACTCAACAAACTACTATCATAGTTTGTGTGTGGAAATGATCAGAGAGAAGAAAAGCAGACTATGTATAAATAGGGAGCAGACAGCTTCATCTACATATATATAAATATATATATATATATATATATATATATATATATATATATATATATTAATCATTACAGGGCTATGCATGCATGCTTCCTTCTGTTTTAATTAAATAATAACAAAAATATTTTTTAAAACACAAAGTTAAATATGTAAAGTTGAAAAACAATATATGAATTAATATTATTGACTAGATTATACTAATTTTTATTAATGAAGAAACTAATATATAACTATTTAAACTTATTTTGAACTAATAAACTATTATATCAAATTTTATATGTTAATAAAACATATAGTTTGCGTGCAAATTTTTATTTATTATTTATATGGTGGGTTGACGATTCAATATTGCTAAAGCATCATATCAAAGTAAATTAATTAAATAATATTTAATATGTATACATATATAAATGAACTAATTATCATATGAATCTAGCTCTATAAACTCACTGCCATTTTTTAATCCACTTGTTTTTTACGATGCCAATATAAAATATAAATCAACTGTGCCGGTTATGATGCACTCTTGGTAGAATTGGCGGTTGGAACGTGCAAACAATGTGTCTTTGTAACCTCGGAAAGTATATCTGAACAAGGCTGACCTATCTGAATCGGATTGAAGTGCCACGGCTCGGTTGTTATTCGGACCGATAGTGTTCTCGAATGTCAAATCCCGGGCTACGAATCCCTGAAAATCAAAATCAAAAATAAATTGTTTTCATGTAAATAGAATTGTTCATGCACCCAAATATATATGTAGAAAAATTACTCTTTAAGTATAACATTTCTTGTTTCATAGATTTGTTCATATGCATGCATGCATTAAATAATTGTACTACAATTACTATATTGCATGCAAGCCAAGTAATTGCACGCATCTTTATTTTTGTATGATGAATGACACGTGAATTGATATCTTTAATAAGGGTTTGTAGTGTAGTGTTAGATAGAACTAGGCTAACCTGACCGCGCGTTTCGCGGTTATTTAAGGTATTTTTTAAAACGTTTAGGCCAATATACAAATTTGAACAATATCCAATTTTGTAATGATACATATAATTAGTTGATCGATAGCACAAATAGGATACTATAGTTGTTAGATATTTTTAGATATTTTCGCGCATTAGACCTTAGCATTCTTACGATATATCCATTTTATTACAAATATCACCCTGAAGCGGAGTTGTAGTACGGTTATGCTAGAATATTTCTACACTTCAATCAAATTGTCACAAATTCTCAAAATGAATGTATATTATTGGGTTTACCGTAAATAATAAGTGGATGGTTTTGACTTGAATAACAAAACAATAGCATGAATAGAAAAATTATATTTGTTACTTTTGATCAACAATATTATACAATACCAGATTAAATTATATATAAAATATAACATTAAAGCATATTATTTTTATACCATTGTATTACAAATAAAATAAATAAAAAGAATATAGGGAAACTAATTTCCATTCCAGAAACAAAAAAACTAAACTACAACTTGTTTTAACATCCATATGGTTGAGTTCAACCATTCAAAAAGTCTCTAATCCCTTAAAATTACATGAATATTTTTTAATGTATTTAATTAGAATTTTAAAAAAAATTAATTGATGGTTAATTTTGTAATTTTAGTTTTAATTATATTTATTTGGAATTTTTCTCCCAATCATACCATAATTTTATTCTTTTACTATTTTTAATTATGTTATTTTAATTACTCTTTTGTTAGATTCTATATGTATCATTCTTATTCAATTGACTCGTTTTCGTAATTATTTCCTAAATTATTTCCATTGATTTGAATTGATTTGGTTAATTATTTAATTTTGGTCCATTTAATTGAATTGAATTTTGGTGCATGTTTCTATAAAGTTTTAAAATAAAATTTAAGCCAAAATAAATTTCTCGTTATCTAAATAATGCAGCTCTACTTTTGAAGCATGGGTCACCATACTCTAACGATTCACAGAAACAACAAATGCAACAAAACTTTTGTAAACCAATTCAAACCAGAAATTAAGAAATGTATACATCTGGAGATAAATTAGAGAAGTGTGCAGTGTGAAGCCAATCTCAAGATCGATATACAATGTCCATTGAAGTTTTAGGATGTAAAACAGGAGGTTTTATATGTATTTAAATCAAATTAAACGAAGTATAGTAATCTTCGCTTAATGCCACCTCTCCTACCCCAAACTCGAAAATGTCGCCGCCACCGCCGCCTCACTTTCCAACTAGTAAAGCTTCCCGGGCTTCTGTGGTTGCCATGGCTGGCTCAGGAAAGGTTAATCCTTTATTATTGTTCTTGACTTTCAATTCTATGATGTTTAAGTCAGTTAGCCATAGGATCTCAGGGTTCAAATTTATGCTTAGTATTTTAAAATGAGATCTTTTTGTTCTTTCTGTGTGTGAATTTTGCTTCCAGTTGATGTCAGAACTCAATTTAAACTCAGGACTGGCTTTCGTTTCTGGTTCATAATGTTTTTAAGGAAATAAGGTGCGTAATTGGTGGCAACGGAATGATATTATTACCAATAATAACAAAAACATACAAATATATATATATATATGGTAATAAATAAGAAGTTCGACATAATTGGTGGCTATGGAATAATATTATTACAAAAAACAAAAACATATAAATATATCTTAATCAAAATAAGAAGTCCGACATACGTAATTGGTGGCGATGGAATATAGATATTATAACTAAAAACAGAAACATACAAATATATGGTAATCCAATATGAAATCCGGCAGCTGCGTTTTAATTAAGATTATATTTATTCTGTCATTCTCTCCTATTCAATAATAAACAAATATACATTTTGTCATTCTCTCCTATTCAATAAAAACAAATATACAGTAAAAGATAAACAGCAGTGGCTAGAAGAGCTATTCGATATATACATAGTAAAAAATAAACAGAAGGGCGGTGGCTAGAAGTATTGAACTATAATTAAGAAAACAATTGAAGAAACTTTAAAAAAAGCTTGATATATAATTGAAATATTCACACGAAAAATAGACATCAAATTTATTATAGTTCAAAATTGTGGTTGGTTATATTACATATTCGAGATTGAATAATTGAAATTGGACATTGACAAACTCCAAATTGTGTTAGGGTTTAAAGAGCAACGCACCCGTCTTGTCGAGGACTTGTATTCTAATGATCGGAACCATGTCAACGTCCTAATTTGTACCATGTCCGAGGTGTGCTTTCGTAACCACAATATTTTGTGGCAGCTCAAATTCGTTCAGACCATTAAAGAAGTTAGAAATATCAAGGCAACCTTTTATTATCATCAACCGATTAAGAAATATCATAGAATAGCAATACATTAAGTTCTTTTCGTCTCATTAATATTGAAAAAATAAACAGAAATAAACACAATGAAGTAATGTAGGACTAAGCTAACTATAAACTGCATAGTTGGAGAAACATGAAAATCGCAATGGATCTTTTGATTTGGTAGTGTTTATTTGAATTGTTCTGTTTTGAGTGTTTCTCGCCACGACCACTCCACATTCAACTCTTTGGAGAGTAAATAGTCTTTGCCCTCCAACAACAACATATAATAAACCCTAAAGATTTGCACGAAGTCTACCATCCATTTAGAGAGAGAATAGAATATACTGACTTATCGAGATACTCCATCACCACCCACGCGCAATCCAAAACCCTAACATAGCCTTCATCAAATACACAAATCAACGACTCGTCTACATAATGGACGTAGAGTGTGTGGAAGAGGGTTGGGGTCCGGGCCAGCACAATGAGGCATCTACAATCAGCCGAGATTATGCAAAAGCAGTACAGAAAATTTCAACTAATTCATATTCCATGACCTGCCACCGTGATAATCGCAGTCACAATCGGTAGAAGAAAACTGACAACACGTATATTATCGATTTTCCCTATAATGTGCAACACGGTTTATATTATACCATAAAATAGTTTGTATAATATGTAAATAAGATATATGCATAACGTTAAGAATGATATAAAATAAACATCACACGGTACTTTTGATAACGTGAATATGGTGAATATGGCAATAAATTATACATGGCAAAAATATACGGTATACCAGTCATAATAGTAATACTATATATACCAATCATAATAATACTATAATATATATATATATATATATATATATATACACACACACACACGTCTGTATGGCAACGAACTATTTATGGCAAAAATATATAGTGTACCAATTATTATAATAATAAATACTATATATACCCATCATAATAACAATACTATATATACATACCTGCCTAGTAATAAATTTAACGGCGGGGAACGCATAATTATATGTCGTTTCATGTTTTGTTATCAAAATTTCGGCGGCGGCGTTTCACTTAATATTTATATTTATGCCGCCACTTTCTGCTTTTTAATATATACCTAGTAAAAGATGAGGTTTATCTCTAAAATCCATTCTATATTTTAAATTCATTCTATTACAAATTATTAGTTGATTGTCTATTTTAATTGAGCAATGTCAAAAACTCCATTACCCAATTTTCATGTGTTTGGAACTTCCTAAGTTGTAATTGGAAACTAAAATGGAATTATAATGGCATTCCCTCTTTTCATATATACACTTCATGTTGAGAAAAGAAAATAAGTATTGATTTATATTATATCTCTAATATCTATTCCACCATCAATTGACATTTTCCATCTCAAATTTTCTTATACAATAATTAAACACGCTAGTAAATAATGTTCTTTGAATGTGAAAGACTTTTTAATACGATGGAGCCTTAAGACACTTCATAGATTTGGCAACACCAAGCTCTTTGTGGTATGAATTGGCCTATTATAAGGTTAAGGGAGGATTAAAAAGAGTGATAGGGTTTTGCAGCTTGCATTTGGTTATGGATTTAAATGCAACAATGTTTTTTGGAGAGCATTGAAAATTGTTGATCAAGATGAAGAGGGAAATCCATGGACAGATGAAAAGCATGATCTCCTATCCAAGTTTAAGCCTCCAATAAGAAATAATAATGGTTGGAATTGATTGTCAATTAAGAAGTTGTATTTTATTTGCATGTCAAAACAAGTGTGACA
This sequence comes from Sherardia arvensis, assembly GCA_948330725.1. NCBI lineage: Eukaryota > Viridiplantae > Streptophyta > Magnoliopsida > Gentianales > Rubiaceae > Sherardia > Sherardia arvensis. The sequence goes on along the minus strand of OX415238.1, from coordinate 7,506,898 downwards.
AGAAATTAAAGAATACATGTTATTAGGTGTGTGCTATTTATTTGTTGTGAGTTATATTTTTTATAAATCAAATAAATAAAAATAATTGATACTCACACATAAACTAATCACAAACATATACTATACTTTATTTAAAGTCAAAACCATCCAAGCGGACGAGTGGATTATTCACCGCTCCTCAGCCCTACATAAAAGCTATAGAATTACATGATTGGGTTTGGGTAAACCCAATTATACACATGAAATCTTTGAGGTTTCCGTGGCAATATGTTGCCCGAAAGCTATATTCCAATCTAATTTCGGATGCAAAATGAGATATCAGAGAAGTATCTGCAAATGTTAAGTCATCTCTTTATCAATGCCGGTAACAGTATAGCTAAAAAGCAGACTTCCATGCGTATAGACATCACCAAGTATAGTATTCTAGAACTCGTAAGAATTCACCATCCCACTTTCACACAACCTAAACAGAAAATCATGTTCTATTATAATATACATGACGATGTCTTTGTGATTTTAGATTGGTCAACAAACCAGTCTAAAATGTGATTTTAGATTGAATGTAATGCATAACACTGCTAATTTTTCACCTTAAATTTGAATAAAGTCATGTAAAAATAAATGCAGACAATTCAAGGTGTATTTAAAACACACACAAATACACACACTTGAGGTGTATTTAAAAAACACACACATACAAACACTCAATGTGTATTTAAAAAATAAACACACATGCACACACACTCAAGGTGTATTTAGAAAAAACACACACATACACACATTCAAGGTGTATTTAAAAAACACACACATACACACACTCAAGGTGTATTTAGAAAACACACACATACACACACTTGAGGTGTATTTTTAAAACACACACACTCGAGGTGTATTCGAAAACACGCAAACATACACACACTCGAGGTGTATTTAAAAACACACACATACACACACTAAAGGTGTATTTAAAAAACACACACATACACACACTCAAGGTGTATTTAGAAAACACACACATACACACACTCGAGGTGTATTTAAAAAACACACACATACACACACTCAAGGTGTATTTCCAAAACACACACATACACACACTCATGGTGTATTTAGAAAACACACACATACACACTCGATGTGTATTTCTAAAACACGCATACATACACACACTCGAGGTGTATTTAAAAAACACACACACATTCACTTGAGGTGTATTTCCAAAACACACACACTCAAGGTGTATTTAGAAAACACCCACATACACACACTCGAGGTGTATTTCTAAAACACACACACATACACACACTCGAGATGTATTCAAAAAATACACACATACACACACTCAAGGTGTATTTAGAAAACACACAGATACACACACTCATGGTGTATTTAGAAAACACACACATACACACACTCGAGGTGTATTTCTAAAACACGCATACATACACACACTCGAGGTGTATTTAAGAAACACACACACATTCACTCGAGGTGTATTTCCAAAACACACACACTCAAGGTGTATTTAAAAAAACACACATACACACACTCAAGGTGTATTTAGAAAACGCACACATACACACACTCGAGGTGTATTTCTAAAACACACACACATACACACACTCGAGATGTATTTAAAAAATACACACATACACACACTCGAGGTGTATTTCTAAAACACACACACACTCGAGGTGTATTTAAAAAACACACACATACACACACTCAAGGTGTATTTCCAAAACACACACATACACACACCGAGGTGTATTTCTAAAACACACACATACACACACTCCAGGTATATTTAAAAATCACACACATACACACTCGAGGTGTATTTCTAAAACACACACATACACACACTCGAGGTGTATTTCCAAAACATGCACATATACACACACTCGAGGTGTATTTCAAAAACACACACACATACACACACTCGAGGGGTATTTAAAAAACACACATATACACAATTTGCAAAACTCCTGTAACGCCGCCAGCTTTGCAAAACATGCACCTTGAATTATCTCTGATTCTGTCTTGGATTGGGTGGAAAAGGGTTTTTAAGGTTTGACTTAGATGCAGTAAAAAAAACACACAATTAATATATTTTTAATATTAATATTAAAAAATAATACACTTCTTACCACGTAAGAAGCCACACAATCTTTTCTTTCCACTTGTACAATTTAAGGTTTTTTTTTCTTTCAATTACAGTCTTTTAAAACATTTTATAACCTCTACACAAAACCTCTATTGTAGGCCTGAGTGAATATTTTCGCTATTCATATTCATACTTTTTGTCTTCCGTAGAGGACAAAACTAATTCATATTTATACTTTTAAATTTAACTGAATAGATTTACTAATACACAAATTTCCTAAGAATTTTCTTCTATCTATATCCATACTGTTGGAAGTTTGTTCATAATATTGTTGTAAGATCAATTATAATATTTATTATTAGCCAGCCGCAATCTTTCTTTCATTCATAAAATAAGTATATTATTTTCACTTTTAAAATATTGTTATGTGTATTTTGTTTATGAAAGTATTTTTTTTATGGTAGTATATGGTAGCATGAACCTTAACTAGCCATCCACAATCCTTCTTTCATTCAAAAAATAAGTATATTGTTATCACTTTTAAAATATTGTTACGTGTATTTTGTTTAGGAAAGTATATATTTTTTATATAGTATATTTGTACATATATGAAAATTGTATATTTTATCTTCCTTGCTCTTTGTTGTTATGTCTATCCACGACATATTTATTTGCGGTAACATGATATTATTATAAGGTTACTATATCTCACTTTGATGTCAAAACAATTATATATCTCTCATAACCGACGTCTCAGTTGTGTGAAGATAGTCATAACTTACTTATTTGATATGGCTTTCATGGATCATTGAATTCTCTCATACATTTATGATATTGGGTAGATCGAGAGGTATATTTCAGTAGGTAATCATCATCATGTATAGTCTCGTAAGGAAGACTTCAAGAGTTGAAAAATAGTCTGTCTGTTTGTATCGATAATGGTACAACAATTTTCTTAGCGTTTTTGTTGGAAAATAAAAGGCTCAAGACAATACGTGAATATCGTTGATTGGTCCTTTTCTTTTGCAGGTGGAATTATCAAGATGATATTACTCCGGTCAATATATAAATTAATAAAAAGAATTAAAAATATAAAACTACGCAGTTTTGATTAAAACCACCACACCACCACAAGATCACCATATTCCGGCGCCTATAATTTTTATATATTCATTAGTTGTTAAAAATGTATACATATATAGAACATAATTATTTTTGGTCAATAATAACACTCAAATATTTCACATCCTAATATTTCTCATCATATATTCCATTATCGAAAATTAACCGATATTTAGTATATATAACAATCTTCAAAAATATTCACAACATATATTAATGCACCTAAATAACAACACATGCATTCTCATAGTATAAATATTAATAGTTTCATTAACAATTTCACATATCAAATCACAATAAATCACAAATCCATTATTCCCATAGCACACATATTTTTATACCTTTCTGCAATGATGGTGAACAATTCACCTTTCTGCATATTTTTTTTTTTTGAGTTAAAACCACATAGCGGGGTGAAATTTATTTGGCTCACCACACCCAAAAGAGTCAAGTTGTGAAAGTACATATGTTGAAAAATGAGTAAAAAACAACAAAGTTTTCTACTACTATATGACTATAAGAGAAGAAGTCCTAATTTACACCTATGTCATATTTGCAAGCATGTTAGGCATCGACTCGCGAAAACCAATTCTGCCGACAAATTGACTCATTACTCGCAAGCATGTTAGGGATCGCTATGCGAAACCCATCTCTGCCGACGAGCACGAGGTTTCAAGAAGGACTTAAATTGGCTGAAATCTGAGAGTGCTTCTCTATTCTTCATTTCTTCTCCCAGAATTGTTTGTCAGCTTGATTCAAGTCTTTCAAAATCTTTCTGTCCTGCCTTCCTCCACAGTGTACTGGCCTTGCGCCTGAAAATTCAAGAGATAATTAGCAGCATCTACACTCTTAAGTAGGGCACATTCCTACTATCTAGCATTACCAATCCTTTCACTTTTCTAGGTAAAGTGCTGTGTGTGAAAGTGAAATTTCTTTTCTCTCCACTAGCTAATCTAGCTAAAGAATCAGCCACAGAGTTTGATTCTCTATATATATGTTTAAAAGTAATATTAGAGGGAGAGATGTCACTGCATATTTTATTTCTGCAATGAGAAGAAAATTCATGATTTATCCAATGCAGACAGATCCTGGCTTAGAACAATAACAGTGAAGGAGAAATACACATGCACCTATTTCCAGCAAAATCAATCCATCTTCAAAAACACAGAAATACATCTGTTATTTCAAAAACACAGAAAAACTTGGATCACTTGTGATAGTCTAATTGATATATTATTTATATGAGAAATTACAAAATTTAATTGGCAAAAATGGAAATAAAAATAAAAATTATAGAGTGCATTCGATGGATTTAAAGTTATAATTTATCGCCTCTAGGCCGTCTCTCAGCTTGGAGTTCTAGGCCTCCCAGCGGCTGGCCGCCAAAGTGGACTCCTTAGGCTTAGATAGTTCGGCTACCTTGGCCCTCAGGATCTCGAACCTCGATCTGTAGGGTGTCCCTTTCCACAGCTACACCTTCGAGAGTTTGACAACGAGCATGTAGATAATTCATAGGTGGAGTCATACAAACGCATCAACCCAGCTGAAACCCGGCAAGCTACCCTGTCACATCCGCCAACAAAACCACATCTTTTAGTCAAAGAAGTATTACTTAAGCAAATAGCACACTAGAAAGAAATACAAACCTCAGACATCAAAGGGTACGAAGGGCTCAGGTCCCCTGATTGACATGTTCACCTCTTCTGGCTGCACCAGATGACTATCCAGCTCCTTTAGAGGTTCGAGTCCCACCTTTGTTCTTTTAGGGCTTGAGGGCCTGTCACCTGCAGTAGAGAAAGACCTCATTCTGCAGCCTTCCTATGATTGGCCGTAAAGGCCTCCTGTTTTCTCAGTATTTTCTTCTCGTTTCGGAGCTTCAGATCCAAAGCCGCTCCAGAGGACGGTGAATCATTTTATGCGGATGAAGACACTACAAGGATAGAAAAGGGATAAGATTTCTTGAAAAACAAGTGATACAACAAAAAATATAATAATATATATATATATATATATATATATATATATATCAAAACACATAAGGGCGACTACCCTCGTTGAAGGCATTCTCCTCACGAACTTGAATAGGAGAACCCCCTCTAATCCTAGAAGGCCTAACTAGAGAGACCTCTCCCAGCTCCTCCTCGAAAAGGTCAAATCTTATTGGCTCAAGGGGAGGATTCTCGAGCCTTTACGGAATGGATTTCCTCGGCTCCTTCACCAACATCTTTCAGGGAGCTGGTATAGCTGCGCCCCAAGTCTCAGCAACCCCTTTCCCTTTTGAGTTCCCTAATACCTCTTGGGGGGTTTGAGGTATCCCGAAACCAAGCTCTCCTTTTCTCAGCAGCTTTTCTGGCTGGGGCAGCTCTCATTGACTCTTTGCGAGAGATTCTCCCTATCAATTAAGGCCGTCTTGTACCAGGTCACATCTTCTCCGTTCTTGGGCTCATCGAAGTGCTCCACCTTTGAATAGCTACAGTTCTCGAGATTCCTATTTGGAACCTTTTCTAAGTATTTATAGGCCTCGGTAGTCCACTGCCATCCTGGCTGATGGTTCCCGGTAATCCACTTATGGTTCTGAAACTTAATGCCTTTGCCAAGAAGTTTCAAAACCACACCAGCCAAACTGGCAAGGACCTTGAAGTTTGTTTTTCTCTCGGTTCTAACACCCGAGTTCCAGTTTGGGACCTCATACTTGGTTCCATCGAAGGTTATTCGGGTTTCAGACCAAGCCCCACCGTTGTTAGGAAAGTTGAAGGGTTTTCCTCTCCTTGGATGTCAAAGTCGCCGAGCTCTTGGTGACTAACACCATATACAGGTTGTGGAAGAGGTCCAAGCTCGGTCATGTGCCCTCTTGTGCACACCATGAGATCAAGGTCATAATTGCCACCATCACATTTGAATGTATATGGCCAGGGTTGAGTTGATAATACTCTAGAAATTATGAAAACAGAGAGGGAAATGGGAAGGTGAGCCTTGTACTAAAAACCTCCCGAGCAGCACTCCCCTGTTAGATGTGACTAGGGCCTGGGTCTCCACCTCGTTTGCCTCATATCTCAGGTCACACTCGGGGGGGGGGGGGGGGGGGGGGGATAGCCTACAACTTTCAATATAAGCTCTGGCCTCTTTCCGAATCACATGCACTTCAGTTGGAACCCCGCTCGACTGTATGGTTATAAGCTCGGTCTGTGGTTATAATTTCCCTCTTGAGATGGGGCTTTGTATTTTCCGAGAAGCTAGCGATTCGTTTAACTGCTTCTCGGGCCTCAGAAGAATCGACTGTATGGGTCTCGCATCCCTGTTAATCTCCCTAATACTAAAGGGTGTTTTCCGTAAGAGTGCATTTACTAGCCCAAAATATTTACCCCTTCCTTTGGGTCTAGGAACGACGTGGCGCTCTTCGGCGGCAATATCGGCTCGATAACTATTCACCTCCTCCACGAGTTCTTCTGTTCTATCCTCTCCATCATCATGATCGGTATAATCCTAGGCCTGGAATTCGGAGCTTGAATGGGACCTGATGGCAGAGAGGATGAGGGGATAATATGTGGTATGGAAGAAAAGAATAAAACATGCAGATCTAAGGAAAGAAAGGAGAGATTTAGTGTTGAGTAGATGAATTTTTGGGGCTCCTAAGTAAAAAAATGAGATTTGTGAGAGGAGATTTAGAGT